>OX439139.1:214527895-217070395 GCA_949318255.1 Pollenia labialis
AAGTCATAACTCTTATCCTGCTGAGCCGATTTTTCTGGATTTCAATCCCAAACTGTTAAGGATAACTATAAGCAATTTTAAACCGTCATTGTTTTTTTTTTATTGAGTTTTTCGAAAGTGAGCGTGTTTTTAACAGACGGACAGACAGACGGACATGGCAAAATCGACTTAAAATTACTCAAGGACGCAGCATATACACAGATACTTTATGGGTTCCTAGATGAATATTAAATAAGTTTCACACGGAATGACAAATTTAGTCTACCCTCTTTACAACTACTTGTGGAGGGTATAATAAAACTAATGAGTTGTGTAGTGGGCGCTTAATAAAAAAAAATTTATTTCTTTTTCCAACTGCACTTTATGCAAAAATGTGTGTTTTGTTGTTTATTGTTTCTTTTTTTCTTTCTTTTTATTTGATTTCCTGTTAAAATCAGACCTTTTTAGTTTTCATAAAAGAGGAAAACGGAAACGGTCTCTCTGTATTGTATTTGTTTGATAAAAAAAATGTCTGTTCACACTTAACAAAAACTTGTCAAGAAAACCCGTAAAAACGTGACCACTTAATTTGTTAACCATTTTCTGTGTTTTTTTTTTTTACAATTTTTATTGATTTACAAAATTTTTTACTAACAAAAAAATTCTACCAGAATGAAAGTAAATGGGATTAAATGATATTTGATCATGCAAAATCAATCGAATGTTTGTTTGAAACAGGGCGAGCAGGGCGTCAAATATTTGCCAAGTGATAAGTTTAACAATGCGCAACAAATTGAGTTTATTTTGTTTATTATTATTTAAAATCATGAATGAAAGGGAAAAATTACGAAAAGCTATTTCCTTTTTTTAACTTTTAATAATATTTATTTGGTTTTTGTTTAGATTTTTACGGTCAATACACAACAGTTTTCATCCATTTCAATCCAAGGCCCAAATAAGTTGTTACAGTCACGTACGATGAGAAACATTTTTTTTTCACATACTTTTAAACTGACTTATTTCTACCAATCAATTCAACCATCCAAACATTGTTGAAGGTCGTAACGCATTGCTTCTTTTAATGACAGCATAAAATCCTTTTTGTAAATAAAATATTTATTTTTTTAACATGAACTTTTCAGCCCGAAGAATTTGCTATTTAATCCAATTGTAGTCGATTTCACTGTTTTCATTGACTGTTTGTTTTCTTAATGCCAGTTAAACAATTACAAGATTAAATAACTTTTGTTATTTATTTTACGTTCATTATTGTCCTCCATAAATTAATTAAGATTGTTTTATGGTGAACTTGGCTGTTTAAATGTATTTTACGTTTCCTGTCCATGATCTACGCAACCATCTAAGCCTTCTCAATATCCCCAATTAGCTAACAAATATTTCAAACTAATCTTTAAATTCTATTTAAGAAAAGTTAAAGAATTTATTTATAGATTTTCTTAAGACTTTCTCTTTTCGGCAATAAGTGACAACCAATAAAAATTTATTTGAAAAATATGTTTCGTTCATTCACAATTAAAGCAACAATTTTGTTTTTCTTTCGTCTTGTTTTTCCCCAAAGTAAGGAAAATTAAAAAGTAGATAGTTAATTACAGCAATCCACCAAAAATACCATCGGCATAAAGATTAATGTTTGACTGTAGACTGAGGGCAGAGATTGTGGTTGTTCTCGAAACATGTAAATTCGACCCGAGTTCAAGCCACAGAGTACTATACAGAGGTGAAAAAAATGACGTGTGAAAATGGCCCAAATCAGTTGCAAATGCAGCTTTTGAAGAAAACAACTGGAGGCGATCTTTCGGTAGTGAAGTTGTAATGTGTTAAAACAGGCCGCTACAATCAACACAAATTGTGGGATCAAAACAAAAATAACAAAACACAAACCACGTTTAACGAAAGCATTTGTTCAGCAAACGTTTCGTTGTGTGCTAAAATTTAGTAATGTTTTGTTAAAAAAATTTTTTATTTCCTACTTAAACATTATTTACTCGTGTTGTGGCAAACTTAAAAGTTAATTTTTACAACAGTTTTGCAAATTAATCTCAACTAAATAAATTTTTGTTCGATGTGTTGCGCCATAGAAAATGGTGCAAGGTGAAATGTAAAAAGGGCGGTTTTCGAAGAAACAGACACAAAAAAGCGTCAAAATTCTTGATGTCACGACGAATTCATTCGTCTACGTGTGCTGAACTTTATATTCGCCGTCATATATAAATTGTTTGATTTTCCTTCCAGCATCGTTCGCTTGATGCGAAATGCTTGATCGTGTACAAACCCCTTAAAATCTTCCGTTTCGTGCCACCTCTGATAAGTACTCTGTGGTTCAAGCCCCCTGGTTCATGTTGTAAAATTCCTTCCTTCATAAAAATAATTAAATTTTTATTAAATTATGATTTAAAATTAAAATCAAATTTGGATTAAAACCCATTGGTAGTTTAATTAACCACAAGAAACAAATTTTTATCCAGAGTATTTATATGTTTTCCGTTTATATTTTTCAACAAAAATTTAACTGATTTTTATTTCTAAATTGTGTCTACTTCTACTTCAGCAACAACTTGTTTGAAACTGAATTAAAGTTTCAAGTTTAATTTAAGAATATTTATTTAATATACCTAATTTTATTTGAATCATACGAATTAAATTATCCCCATTTAATTTAGACCTTCATAAAATAATCATCATCAAGTATGTAAACTAGAGGCCAGCACAATTCTATTTGAACACACATGTAGTGTCGCTGTCACAAAAAAAATATTGAAGAGAAGTGTAGGTGCGAGAGTTTGAAGAAACATCAAAATCTTTATTTTTTTTAATGTGAGTTTGGGACATGTATTTACGAAAAATTTGATATATTCATTTCTTTGATAATTTTGCAACAAGAATTCTCTGCAAAAACATTTTTCATGAGTACGCCACATACAAGCCCAAAATAATTTAACTGAAAAATTTTAATTTTTAAGTTTTCAACAGTATTTATTATCAATTCGCGTTATTACGGTTGCCGTTGTCAGAGCACAGGCTGAGTGTAACTTTAATTAATTACAAAAAATTAAACAGTCGGTCAAATATGGACCGATTCCTATAAAATTTAGTAATTTTAATCTACTCAACAATAAAATGTTATCATTTCGCGAAGCACTAATGGTTCATTCAAAAATATAATCGCACAATTATGCGCTACGCAATAAGACTTACAGAGATGCAGTAAAGTAATTGAAGGAGCTCTTAACAAGTGCCACGGTATTTCCTTACTACGAAGCAGGTTTGTAAGGAAAACATCAAAAATAACTGTAAAAAAATCATTCAGTGTGTAAAGCTGGTATCTACGTTCACCAACTTGTATATGTGTTGAATAAAGAGCTTTTTGTGTCAAACATGTATTGCGTCAAAGTGGCAACACGCCATATACAATTCACGCTTAGTTTGAAGCACAATTGTTTATTGGGTAAATAACAGCATAATAAAATGGTTTGTTGCCTCGATAAGCTAGTTCGTACTGAGTAAGTCTATCAGAGCGAGGGTTGAGGGTTCGATTCCCGCCAGAGGCTCTGGTCTGTTTTACTAGAAAAGGTTGTGGGTCTGTTTTTTTTTTACATATTTAAAAAAAAAAAATCATTACAATTTCAAAGCCTCAGCACCATAAAGGCATTATGGAGGCGAGTTGGCAAAAGTAAATATGTATTTACAATATTAAAAATTAAATAACAATTACAAAATAATAAAAAAAATAAATTATTTTTTAATAATTATAAAATTTAGAATTTACAATGAATTTAAATAATTAAATCAGAAGTTCATCCTACTTTTCAAATAAGTACCTTTTTACTGAATTTTTAAAAACATCTTAAACTTTGCGGTAAATTGTTAAACTCACGACTACCCATATGTTCCACTCTTTGTCTAGTTGTTTCCAATCTGCATCTAGCTACCGATAAGTTACTATTATTTCTGGTATTAAATGAGTGTTGGTTACATGAAAACTGTACTGTATGGTGTCCAATGTAATGCACGCATTTGAAAACATATAAAAGAAGCTGCAACTTGTAAAGGCCATATATTGGTAAAACCGATTTATAATGATCATGGTATAATGAAAAAGTTGCTATTTATTGGTGGGTTAGTTAAGTTACAATATGAGTTGTATTATAATCACATATAATGTATAAAAATAAATAAAATAAGATGGTTTATAGGCACAATCAAGCACCCTATTCCGGCAAGAAAATGTTTTAAGTTCTATGTAAAATAAAGCACTATTCACATATTTTTTTTAAAGACATGTGTTCTTTATGACATTAAAGCTTATTTACCAAACTTTTAGCAAATTATCTTTAACATTGCGACATGTAATTTCCGCTTAGTTAGCATGAACAGACAACTTGCCAACCAACCGGACGGATAGTCGATCTATCGTTAGATTGTCTTAGAGAGTCATTGTAAATCCATCAGTGTACATACATCAGCACAAGCGCATAATACCATCTTCACTATTGTAGTGTGAAGATTATATTTCTTCCTTTTGATATTTCTTTTCTTTTTTTTTTTTAACTAAAAAAGAAACAAGTTTATTCCTCGTTCATCAACTGTTATGTGTCTCTGGAATAGTATTTAATTAATATAAATTATACGACACGTGTTACCCAAATAAAAACTAAATACATATTTCGAAATGTTTTATCATTTATCCACAAAATTTTATTGTTATTCATAGGAATTAATTATTTACGTGCAATATTATTACCACTCATCTATTATTTATACTTATTTCCTTTTTTTACAACTTTATGTCTAAATAAATATGAACTTTCTTTCATGGCAGCCTAATATTAATAAGCTTCAAGAAAGCGTTGTTTTTCGAATGAATTTTTATTAAAATACTGATTTTTTTAAATAAATGAGCAATCAAAATGTAATGAATATTTTGTTTTAATAATTTTCCTAAAAGCGTAGGTACCTAATTTTATTCTTTACAACTTTTAATGATTGTTTTCTAGTTGCATTGCACGCACAGTGGTCAAAAATCCATTTTAAATGTTTAAAAAAAAAGTAATATCTAGATTTAGCTGTTTTTCCTAATCATTTATAACATTAAAATAATGTCCGAACTACCCCGGCGCGAAACGAAAACTTTAAAATGGTTGTAATCTACAGAATAAGATTTCTTAAATAATTTCTGCAATTATTTCTAATTTGTTTCAATAGAAAGATTAGCTTAAGTGCCGAGATGGCAAGTAGTTCGCCTGATCATATTTAAAACATATTTTTATTTAAAACAATCAAATATGCCAAATACACTTGTCAAATGCTTGTCGTCCAGCAGTCGAATTCAATCGTGTACGTGTGCTGGACTTTATATTCGCCTTCATATCTAAATTTTTTTTCAAATCAAATCAACACAGAAAAAAGTAAAACCCGGTTTTAATCACCAAAATAATTGAAACAAGCAACAAATTGTTTAATTTTGCACCTATCACCGAAATGATTATACCAATTACTCAAAATTGCAAAAATTGCAAAACAGTGATTTTTTTTCCAATTAAAAAGTTTTTATATTTCAATTACAAAAATAATTGAAAAAATTATTAATATTAAACAATCTTTTAATTGAATGAATTAACAAAGTATTTAAAAAAAATCAATATATTAATTGAATGAATTACTGACGTAATTGATTACAACACAGAAATTTTTTTTTATTTTTTTTTTTAATTCCCTAAGCTAATACCGCGAAGCTTTTCGCTTGTCTGCAGGAAAGAAACCAGAGTCTCTGGCGGGAATCGAACCAGCAACCCCGGCGTTGATAGTCTAGCTCACTACCAGCTAGCCTACCGGCGCACTCAACTTATATGAAAATAAACGTAATATCTACGTTCTTATACTATGTTTGTGTTAGCATTATTTCAACAAAGTGTTCAACAGAGTTGATTGATTCAATAAAACATTTACTTAAAATTAAACTTAACATCAAGTAAAATTTTAATTGAAAAAAAAAATTTTTTTAATTCAATCAATTAAGAACGTTATTAGATTTATTTTTAAATTCAAAAATCACCATTAATTGAAAAGAAACTGCCAATAATTTTTTCTGTGAATGCGAAGCGGTGTTAATAGTACGGTAAGTACTGATTTTCTTGAATCAAGTACATAAAGATTGGTTCAAGTACGGATTTTCAATCGCAAAATACTTAAATTATAAACACTTCAAGTTGAAGTTGAACTTGACAACAAGTCGAATTTACTCGTGTACCTTTATTTGCCTTAAAATCTAAATTGATTTGATTTTCCATCAAGTGTTTTTGGTGTCACACAAACATTCACATTTTCACTAAAATTACCACATTGCTTGATGAGTCATTTCGATAGAGCCCAATACACTTTTCAAATGTTTGTAATGAAGGCGAATTCACTCGTGGAAATGTGCTGGACCTAATACTTGAAGTCATATGTAAATTTTTTGATTTTTCATCTACCCTTCAAATAATATTGGACCACCTGATCCATTTTGATCAAATGGACTACTCCATGGACTGGTCCGATGTAATGCAAGCATGGACCATGTCATTGTTAAAAAGTGGTTGTTGTGAGACGGCATGTCTTTGTTTTTGTAACGACTTGTTTTCGTTTTTAAACGACTTCAAAACTAATCCTCTTGAGTGTGCCATGGAGTAGTTTTAAGACTACTCCATTGTTATCCAAAGCTGGCCCTAGGACATCGTAATGTTAAATAGACCATGTTTTTTCCATACGTTTGGGTTACATTTTACACGCGTGTTTGGACTAGTCCTATTATTTGCAGGGTAGCATTGTCGGTGTCACATATACAAACAGATTCTTACTAACACTACCACAATGCTTGATGGGTATTTTGATAAGTGTATTTGGGCGTTTAGGCTTAAATATAGCCTTTAAAGATTATTTTTATATTTAAATGCATAAATTTGATATATACGATAAATTGTATTTAGAACAACTAATAATTGATAACTTATCTATTGAAAAATTAATTTGATATATTTGACAGTTTCAGTTAAAAGGGACCTATGGGCAAAAATTGAGTTTTTCTTATCAAAGGTTTTTTTTAAAGCTTACTTATGACAAAAGTAAGGAAGTAAGAAAACTGCGGTTTGCTTCATTAGAAAGAGCATATTGTCAATTCCAAGAATCACCAAAAAAGTAAAAATCGATAGGTCCCTTTTAACTGAAACTGTCACGCATGCTATGTAAATAATTTTTGCAAAACAAAAATTTATTTATGACCAATGTGCATTGACGTAGACCAAATTACGGCTGCTATTTTCTATTAGACCCAAAGAAATTATTGCAAATATTAATAACTTATTATTTTTTCCATTAATAAATATTTTCTTTTGGAATTTTGTGGCAGTTATTTAATAATTTATGCGATTTTATCTATGAAAATGTATAACGAGTTTTTCTTTACTTGTCGTTATTTATTATTGTAGGCGTAAATTTGCTAATACATTTTTTACGATTTTGCTATTAAAAAGCAGAAGCGATTTTTATGACTATTTATGAAACAAGAGCTACAAATTGTAACACAGACATACATACAACCAAATTGCACTCACCAACATTTTTACACTTTGACTGGATTTAAGTGAAACAAAAAAAAAAAAAAAATGTCAGTCAGCATTTTATAAATACGAACATATGTGACTTTCTCCGAGAAAAGGGTCCTAGTGTGTAAAAATGAAGTTTTGCGAAAAACGCATTTAAAGTTTTTCTACATCCTTTTAGGTACCAGAATCCACTCTTAAGTCTAAACCCGTTTTTTGACACACCAGGTCCCTTTTCTCGGAGAAGGTCACATATAGTGATTTTTGTTTTGAAACTTCTCCGTTAAATCAGATAATCATAACCTGATCATAGAAAATCCTTCTGTTGCAAATGGTTTCCCCAGTAATTTTTTTTTTGAAAGTTTCGGGTAGTTTTGAGCCGAATCATTCTCGAGTGATAAATCGGGTTTAAATCATCAAAAGTATTTTTTTTTGTTAGGAACAGCAGTCAGGGGATGGCTCCTACTAATGTTTTGCATTTTATTGGAACAAGGTTCAGGGCACAACACACATATATAAACATTTCTCAAGCAATACACTTTCCTAAGACTAAAGGCCTAAATATAATATGCATGACTTAGTTTAAGCATTTGCCGAAAATGACTAAAAATGCCTCTCAAAAACCTTATGAAACAAGCAACCAGTTCCGCACTTTGCTTAAGCAAATGACAGTTTCATAAAACTTACCGAAAGGTTTCATTAATTTCAGTATGGTTTAACAAACTTGATTTACTCGCACAGTTACTTAAGCTACCGAATACGCATGAAGATTAAGTCTTAACAATAAAAACATTTAATCATAAAAAAAACAAAGAGATGAAGAGAGAGAGAGAAATACAGACCAATAGATGCAAACGTCAACAACAAGCAACGAAAAACAGTTTTGTTAAGTATGTCGGGGTTAAGAACATACGCAAACATAATAAATTTGGCCAGCAAAATTAATAATATTTTATTTGAAATGGCAGAGAAATAGAAGACAAGAATGTCAAAACATTAAATAAAATAGAAAAATCTTTTGAAATTCTACTTAATCCAAGGCAATAGTCCCACTTAACATCTCATCTAATTTTACATGGACAAAAAAAAACATTTTATTATTTAGTTTTTTTTCGATCACACACACTCTTAAAGAATGTTTGGTTATACCCTGCAAATCATAGGACGCGTGTAAAGGGTAGCCCACAAGGGACTAGGACTAGTCCAAAAGTAACCCAAACGTATGGAAAAACATGGTCTATTTAACATTACGATGTCCTAGGGCAGGAACATATAACCCATCTTTGGACTACAAAGGAGTAGTTTTAAAACTCCTCCATTGTGTACACAAGAGGATTAGTTTTAACTTCGTTTAAAAACGAAAACATGTCGTTAAAAAACGAAGACATGTCGTCTCACTACAAACACTTTTTAACAATGACATGGTCCATGCTTGCATTACATCGGACCAGTCCATGGAGTAGTCCATTTCATGAAATTGGATCAGGTGGTCCAATAATATTTGCAGGGTATGTATTCGATTAACGGCAAACACATACAGTGGCAGTTTAATGTGGCTTTTTACTTTGCTGAGATTCCCACTTTCCTGCTGCTTATTAACGGATAGTTTTCATGACCTTTAAAACAGTTAATCATACATACAGTAGTGGTTAAAATAATTAATAATTACAACCTCAAATTACAGAAAACAGAATACAGATTAAAGAAAACAAATTTTGTTATTAACGGGTGTGTGTGAACGGGTTGCAAACTTCAATGGCAATTGAAAATTGTCAAGAATTTCTACGCTGATGCCAAAATTAATACCAGCCCCCTCGGCTAGTGAAATTTTGTCCACCTAAACAGTGTCAAAATTTTTCTTTCATTAGTACTTTGCTTCCGTTTCACACACATCCTAAAAAACATATATTCATGTTAAATAAATTTTATTTATTATTTTTAATAATAATTTGTTTGATCTAGTTAAATCTTTTAGGGTAAGAGATGTATTAAGTAGGAGCTAAACCTCTTCCTTGTTCATAATTCAATGCCAACTCACTCCACTGCTGTAATTAAATCCAGCAGCTTATGTTCCGACAAGGCTGAAAAAGGATGGGATATCCGAAAAATCGCACTCAAGTTCTGATTTTTCACTACTTATGGGTACGTTTAGTTTATGACACTATCCCTAAGTGCCGTTGCTCCTTAAAAGCTGTTGCTAGAATTTTTCCAAAAGCAGCGGAGGTTAGATAGCTCTAGGTTCTAAACAAGGGCCGAGTGTATAATCTTGCCGGATTATGCTTTCAAATTTCTACTTGGATGTGTGCACACACAGGCGCGATTGGTAAACGCATTGCTTGCCACCAATCGATAAGATTCACCATTGAGTGGGCCTGCATCTAAATCTTTTGCACTCTCACTTTAAAATATTTTTTATTTGTATTTTGTACATAATTGTTCTTAAATCGTTAGCCTTCACTGTTTTCACTTAGTTTTTTGTAGTCCTCTTTATTATGAGATGATGGCATTAGTTATACTGACCGGAGTTATGCGTCAAAATTTACGACTTGTTATTGTTACAAATAGACTGAAGACCGCATACGAACACAACAATACAAAAAGTCACACTCAAACACACGCATGCATATGTGTATCTATTTTAGTGTTTTACAAACGGGATTTCCCGGGATCCCGCACATTTTTCGGAAAAATAAATCCCGGGAAATTTCTGCGGGAATTTTCGGGATTTTTTAAATTTAATTAAGGCAACTTTACTGCTGATATAATTGTAAAAAAGTTGTGTCATGCAATAGATCTAAGTCGTTAGGCAAAAATGTCTTAAGTCAAAAAACGCATTTTGAGTTTTTGATTGCCTTTAATTTAATTTGTTCTCTCTTTTGTTTGGTTTAAATCACTTTAGTCTAGGACAACTGCTTCTAATCGTTGCCATCTTCCCGTAGGAAAAAAGTCTATGAAAAACATCAAATAAATATTTTACTGACTTAAGACAGTTTTGCCAAACGCCAAAGAGATGTCAATTCATATCCGATAAGTAAGGCAATGTTTAATGTTTAATGCTCTGATGTTTCGAAAGAAAAAGAGTTAAAATATACAGAATTTTTAATACGTTTTAAGACCCTGATTTATTTTATAACACCGAAAAAAATTTGTTCCAACTTTCCAATTTTATATGCTGAAAAAAGCATGGCAAAAGTTATTAATAAAGAAAACGCTTATTCGATTCGTAGAAAATAATTTTTTTTTTTAAAGAATAACAAGTTTTGAAGGAAATGCTAAGAAAACTGAAAGTGTCTAGATATTATACAGGGTGGCCCAAAATTACCGAAAAGGTTTGAATTGCTTATAAATTTTTTATTATAATTCTTTTTCTTTTCTTTTCAGTACTTTGTAAAGAAGACATTGGGAATTTAAAATGAGGCAGTACTCAATTTAACAACGTGCCCAAATTGTTGAGCTTTTTTTTTCAAATCAACGATCCATTGTTTTGACGAATTATTTCGCGTACAAGTGATTTTAATTGGCCATCGCGTTCACCGGACTTAACCGTCCCAGACTGCTTTCTTTGGGAATATTTGAAAGAAAAAGTCTACATTAATAAGCCTAGAACCATCCAGCAATTAAAAAGAAATATACGCGACGAAAAAAACAACATAACACCTGAAGTTTGGCGAAAGGTTATGGAAAATGTGTTGGAGAGAGCACGAATTTGCGAAGCAGAAAATGGCCACCACTTGCGAGATATTATTTTTCATAACTAAACATAAAATATTCCCTATTTATATACTGCATTAAAAAATAAATAAATAATTATTTATTAAATAAAAAGTTATAACGAATTCAAACCCCTTCGTTAATTTTGGGTCACCCTGTATAATGTTCCTTTGACAATAAAGAAAAACATCCGTAGAAAGGAAACGTGTTTTATCATTGAAATCTTCTTCATAAAAAAAGTCTTTCAAACGATTCTGTAAATGCTAAAGTCCTATTTTAACAGAAATATTTTGTAAAAATTTGTTTGAATAATTTGGTTTTATATAAATGCTGTTGTCTTTGAATTTATTCTGTGTTGAATTGATTTAGTGCTTTAGTCTATTTGTTTTGTTTCATAGGAGAACAATTTGAAACTTTAAAGGTGGCTTTTGGAAATTTACTCCGAATTTAAAATAATTATCACTTCTCTGCGGGTATAGTTTTTTAAGGTTTTATTTTTAAACCCTCCTTATGTCACAGATCGGAAGTTTTTATTATTCCAAATATAATTTCACATTGAAAAAAGATAAACAAAGAGTAAATTTGCAATAACTTCCTCAAAATTCCTACAAATAAATTGAAATATTGCCCACGTGTACTTTGGACCATGAAAATCTTAAGGTGCCATTAAGCACTTTTTACCACAGAAATGTTAATTCTTAATTGTATTGAGCGGGAATTCCCGGAATCCCGGGAAATGGAAAAATAAATCCCACTTTCCCGGGAAAAGGAAAACTCTAATCCACATACAACAATAAATTCATTTATGTCATTTTAGGAATAATTCTTCAGTAAGCAAAGTCTGAACTTTTTGTTTTCAATTATTAGTAAGTTGTTCAATATGGATTTAGTATGTGTTCTTTTTATTACGAAAATTACATTTTCATTTCTCTTTTACTCCAGGATGATTGCAACTTTTAGATTTTTATCGAGCTTCTGTTTTTATTGAACTTTACGATATTTATAGAACATACAGACAAACTGACAGACACACATACTGCCAGATTTAAGCATCCTTTATAAATAAAATGGCATTAAAAAAAAGAACAAACTTTTTTCCATTATCGGAATACAGCCGCGGGTCTAGGGGGAGAATCGTTACCCCCCAAATGATAAGATTTATTTTTTTATTTCACTAATACACGATTTGCCAATAATAAAAGATTATTTGCAAATCCGAATATTTGCAATCGATACGCAAAGAAAAAACATTTGACTTGAATGTGCGTGCGTTATTGTTGACAATTGTTGAATTCGCGTTATAAATGTTTGTGTGCTGGGTTGAGCAGTAATTGGAAAATGGCTAAAAAACAAACTTTTAAGGGGATGTTGAAAGGGTTATACAGGGCGGCACAGAACGAGCTTTATGGGTGATATGGTTTATTACTTTTTTATTTATGCGATTGTTATTACTTTTTCTTCAAATACAGCACATTATTCTGGAGCTTTTTCAATTATCCTCGAAAAATTATATCCTGTAAGTGGTTTCCATTTTCGGCTTTCGGCGGTAATTATTTTTGTTCTATTGCTGTTGTTGTTGTTTATATTTAATCACCTAAGACCTCTTCATAAAATACTGAAATATAGTAAAAACCAGTGTTCGAAAATAAACACTACATATCGTTACATAGTGTTTGTGTAAAAAATCATAAATAAATTACGTTTCCCTCTTTGCCATCTTTCGAGCACAAAAAAATGCTGTTCAAAAAAATATGAGAACATTTAGTTCCGTTCGATTTTATTTTTTAAATACCCACAAACTTCATTGTGTTCTGTTCGGCTCATTAACAGGTAAAAAAAAACCAAACATTTTTTACAAAAACAAAATACACATACGAAAAAAAATAAGAAAGTCGCCGAAAAAAATTTACACAAACAAATTATATACACAATACACACACAAGCTGTTCGTGCTGCGGTAGTCTTTATCAATGTTAAAAAAGAAACACTACAGAACATTAAAACATAATGTTGGTTCTTTTACATAAAATGAAGGGTATCCGTCCTAATAACATGGTTCATTTTGGACAATATCAGCGAAAGGCATTATTCAAACTGAGATTCATCAAAAATGTGTCAATTAACCCCCTCGCAGGATATCATCATTTTAAAGTGACTATGGAACTGTCACGTGACAAGTTCAGTGTTTGTTCCCTTTCCTTTAGGGAAACTGTAGTTGTTCGGAATATTTAATTGAAAATTGTTTAATTGCTTTATTTAATTGACTTATTTACTCAAGTAATAAATTCGTTTTGATTTGAAGCCAATGGAAATGTGTCATTTTAAAAGGAACTACATTCAGAAAAATTACTATTAATTTTAGAATGTTGTGTATTCCTTTTTGTTTGTGATTTAATAATTTTTACAGAAAATCAGTAAACGATACTTATTTGTTTATACCCATCATTTTCACGAGTATTCCGAAGTTGCTTATTGTATAGATGTGGCATTGTTTAATTTTAATGTGAATCATTATATTTGTTATTGAATAACAACTTAACTATTAAAACTTGCTTAGGTTTATAACCAGGGAAACCAGAAATATGCTCTAAAGACACGTTTTATGCGCATTAAATACGCAGTAAAAACTTGAACATATGCCCTGAAAATTGTTAAAAGTTCACATTCACAAGGTGTCATAAAGTCATATGTCTTAAAATAATAACATAATAAATACGAGTGTTGTGAACAACCCCTCATAATTTAGTGAGCTATTTTGAATTTAAATTAGCTGATTTAAAACAAATATAAAAAATAAATATTTTCCTAGCATCAAAATATTTTTAAGTTCTAATTCATAAATTATTAAATTAAATTATATCTTTCCTGAATATTTTAAATTTTTCAGACGCAAATTACGAAAAAATGTTATTTTGTTTGTTAACTAAACAGCAGAGCCCTTAGCCGATTTAATTTGGCGCAGCAAGTATTTTGTTGCAAAAATTGCTAGCCGCAGGTTAAATTCGGATATTAGCCGGATAGAACTATACCATCAACGGCGACGGCTACAAGAACGCATGCGACATGGCTCAGCCGCTCAGCGCTGTTCTCTTCTGATTAATTACGACAGCACAACAAACATAGCAAGCAAAGTTCTATTAATTTAAGACACTTTTTGTTTACAAAGCAACAACAATATTTTTAAACCATTGTAAAATGTTAGAACATTACGACAATATAACCGGATAGCACACCTTGTGAATACCCCAAATATTGTTGTTTTCTTACTTACACTGGCTCTACATTAAATTCAATCTGGACTTGGTTGTTATATATTTTGATTTATACCATATTTGAATTGTTTTATTAAAAAAAATGCTAAAAAGTTACCCCCTAAACGGTAAAGCTGGATCCGCGCATATCGGAATTTTAGGAATTTTATATGACCTCTCAAAAGGTTGTTGGAAATGTATGTATGTGTGTTTGTATATAAGATTGTTTTATCTGTATTAGAAAAATTCTACATTGATACACACATACATACATACATACATACTTGCATACATTCATACATACTTAAATACATATCTATGTAAGTAAAGTATTTGCTTTAACCACAACAATTGAGAATTTGTGCTGGAATATATTTTCGTTTTAACAATGTGTCAATAGTTGACAGCAACTGGTGTTGAGATTTTTATCTTAATTCCGATTTTATGAGTGGCGTGTGACACATTTACAACACCTTTTTGTTTGTTTGTTAAGTGTTTGTTTATAAATAATAAAATTCAATTTAACTGGCTAATTTTTTGGTAAAATAAAATAGTTAAATAAGTTTGAAATTTACTGCAATATTTTCTGGAATCATAACCAAGAATGAAATTTAATTAACATTGATAAATAAATGTTCCAGTATTTTCTGGAATCATAAACAAGAATGACATTTAATTAACATTATTTCGGTAATTAAAAATATTAGCAACTAATTTTATTCATGTATGTTCTTTGTTTCAATTAACACATCCGTTAACAAAATTATGTATCAGATTTGTGCAAAATATCTTAATGTAAATTTTCATTTAATTTTCCACCAATTAACATTGAACTTACAATAATTAATTAGTAAAATTTTAAAAGGTAACGTTTGCGTTAGTGATAAAAAAATTGGAAACATTAAAAACTAATTGCCAAATACTTCAATATTAAGGCCTCATTACTTTTGCGTAAACGTTTACGTTGCGTATCAGCTGTTTCGTGTTCCTTACCAAGCTAATGTATAATAAGGTACTCTTACGTCAACGTAGTCTGATGAAATTTTTTCTTCGTTTTTACGTATCATTAAAAATGTTTATGTTTGTTGATAAAGAAAACAATTCATCGACGGTCACTACGTTTTTTTTTACACACAAATAATAAAAGCTTAAATTTAAAAATTATATACATATCGGCCCCTAACCGCGAAAACAACGTAAGCGACATCATTTTTAATTTTCGTTTTATTTTAATAAATGGCTTTATTGGCAGCACTTGCATCACCTCCTAAAATGTCATGGTCACATACGGTACTGTTACGTTTTTATAGCAAAAACTACTTTATCGTAAGCGATGAAATTTGTCGCACAAAGTTTATATGAAATAAAATAACAAATTTCGATATTTTCGCGGTGAGGGTTCAATATGTTCATATATTTTGACAAATTTTCTGTTTTCTGTTTAACAGATTTCAACAAGTGTACGTATTTTAAGAAACGACCAACTATTGAAGTCGACCGTAATTATTACGTATCCGTAACATTAACGAATAAGTAACGGAGCCTTTGGTATTAATATTTTTGCCCAACCATGTTTTTTTTATATCTTATTTGGCATTAAAGTCGAATAAATTTTGTTAAGGTTTAAAACAATATTTACGTATGAAACATTTAAAATGATTTTTTCCAATTTGAAATAATAAAAATCTTAAAACAAAATTCGACTTTAAAAATTTTATAAAACCATTAATAAAACATTGTATAGTTAATCATCATGTTCTTGAAATTATAACGACTTGCATTCAAAGATAATTACACTCAAAAGACACAGATGCGTCCAAAATTTGTTTAATAAAACTTGTTAAGAGCTCCTTCAATTACTTTACTGCATGTCTTATTGCGTAGCGGATAATTGCGCGCTAATGTTTTTAAATGTACCATTAGTGCTTCGCAATATGAAAAAAAATTTGATTGGGACGTGGATACCTGTCTGGTCTGACTTTTCTTAACAAATACTAAAATCTCAAATTTTAAGCAAGTTTTTTTTATTTTATTTGAATAAAACATTTCTGCTTGTGCTCCTTCTTTGATAAGATTTCTACACGTACTTTCAACGCACGGATAAAACAAATTTTGCTTAATAATGTCGCACGGGACATTAAAAAATGCGATACTTCAACGCAAATAGTTATAGTTATATTCAATCACATAAATCAAAATTAAGTGTTTGCAATACCATTTAATTTGTTGGTCTTCGCTAAAAGCTGCAAATCTGTATCAATATTGATATAAAAATTATTTTCATAACATAAAAGTGACCAGAAACATTTTTAATTTGAGGTTATTTTAAACGGATCAGTTAAAATAAAATGCAATTTTATTTTAGTATGAAATGAGGTTATAGACTTATTTTCACTCGAACCTTAAAAAGTTAAAACATAAATTAATTTGCATTTTTTTTTTATTTCAATAGTTTGATTGCTTGTGCAGCACCGTTTTTTCATTAAAAAACTTTTTGTTTTATGTTTTTTTGTCCATCACATTCTACAAAAAAAAAGGCAAAAACACATGTAGAATGAGACAAGCACATGATAAATGAAAATACATACTTTAAGCAAAACTTTTTGAAACATTAATTAGTGTTAATCATACGCCATCAATAAAATGTAACGCACACACATACACGCTTTTACTCATACACTCTTATTTGTGATGATAAATAGCAAATAATTACTGAATAAAAATAATGTATATGTTTGTGTTAACCAACAACAATAGGAACGGCAACAAAAAATATTTAGCAATTTATTGCTGCAAAAGTGGAAAGTTATCAAACAACTACCACACGTCTTCACGCCTTTTTTGATTAATGTTGTTCGTTAAGCCTCTTCATCCCGTCTCCTGTCTGGTTATGTCAGCGGTCTGGTAAATCAAACAATTGATCTCAAATTAAATGGAATTAAGTGCCGTACATACGCACATACATATGAAAATATTCACATTTATTAATTATTCTAAGAAGTGTATGCATGTAAGTATATCCCAAAGAGCAGTAAATAACAAAAGCAAAACATTTAAAAAAGAATCGATAAATTCTTAATACAAGCAGCACCGCTCTACTTCTTTAACCCCATTTTATAAAAACAAAAAAATTATATTTTATTACTTCAGCTGTCTAATATTTTGTCTAGAGGAAAATTTGTAACAATTTTGAAAAGAGTCATTTGTATAAACAATGCTTTTAAAACATGTTTGGCTTATGAATTCATAGGATCTAAATAAATGAATAATAAATAACATCAAACACATTCTAATGGCAATCGAATTGTGTAAACAATTTTCTATGCTATTGATTGTTGCACTTGCACGTGTATGTAATCAATATAATGTAAATATACTCTATGCGGCGTTTCAATAAATAAAGGCAACCTTGAATGACACAGGATGAAGAACATTCTTTAATAAATTTAAATTTATTCCTTTTTTAAGTCAGCGTCATTTATTTTTATGGATTTATTAAAATTGTTGTTGTGTTGTTTGCAATTGTAGTTGAAGTTGTCAAATTTACTTTTCTCCCTTAATGGCTGATTTTTGTGTAACGTATTTATCGTTTTATCAAACCCAAACATCCGGTGAAACACACCTGTTGTTGATTTTCTACAAAAATTACATCGATTAAATAATCAGTAGGGCGGTCCCTTAAAAGGTTTTGACTTTTCAATTAAAATGAAAATGAAGTTTTTTTAAGACTGCCTGTTTCAAAAATGCTAGCTGACCCGGTCCACGTTGCTGTCCCTAAGAAAACATTAGTGTTGTATTACCAGGGTTTAAAAAGCTGCAGTCGAAATCAAAAAATAGCTTTTTCTTCCACTTTCTGATTTTTCATTGGACGAAAATGAACCGTTGGCTTTATTTCTGATTCATTAAATGAAAACAGTCTTAGTGAAGGTAAAAGCAAAAAACGAAAAGTTGAAAACAACAACATCGGCACTCGACATGTTCGGGAGTGTTTCGTTTGACAGACTGAAACTTTTAATAAATACCGAAGTTAACGAAGATGGGACGTTGTGTTTTTTTCCGCATTTTTTTAATACATGGAGTCCATACGTTACATACATACACACATCCTGTTTTATATATGTATATAGATAGAAGATAGATTAAAATTAATTTTTTTTTTCCTTGAATTTCCTTAATATACAGTGAAATTTGGTTGAGAGAAAATTTCAGGAACTTTGTTTCGCTTAATCAAGTTTCTCAATTAAACGAAGTTTGGACAAATCAAAACTGCTTCGGTTTAACGAATTAAGCACTTCAAAGATTACTTTAGCAGGGATATGGCCATAAAAAAAACTAAGCAAATAGACACGTATTTTTTTTTTTAATAAATATTTTGAAATTTTGATATTTAGTTAGGCTTGATTGAGTTCATCAATTTTGAAATTTATTGGACAAATTTTCATAGAAAATTTGTTTCATAAGCCTTTAATAAGCCTGAAATGTTTTTTTATGAATATGGGGGTAATTTGCTTAAATTATTGCAAGAATTTATTGTTTGTTATTTATTAACACTATAAACAAATTTGTTTGCATAAATGCAAAATTGAACAGCGCAAGTTTACGTGTCAAAGTTGTTAGGTAAATTTACGGAGTTTGTGTAAACTAATTCTCATACAATTTATGACAGTTCATTTGCGAGGGGCGTAAAAATACGAAGTTTTCACACCGATTTCGAGACTTTTGAGCGATTTCATGAAAACCCTTATTAATTTCATTTTAACAAAAAAAAAAAACAAAAAAAAATATAATAAAATTAATATTTTTATATAAAAAAGATTAATATACATCCACTGCACCATCTCACTTGATTTCTTTTTTCAAACATAAATACCTTTTTCCAAACCTTTAACATAAGCTGAGCAATCAGAAATATTGAATTGTTATTCGGCCGACGTTATTGCCAAATTGCTGAGATATTTATCTTTGGTGTGGACCTGGGGGGTTAAACGTCAAATTTGTTAGAGAATTGAGTTTGAGAATTAAGCAAAAGGACGCCATAAAAGAAAAAAAGAAGATCATTGTATGAAAAAGAAATTAAGTTGTTGAAAAGGTAGCAAATTATATTTAAAGTAAAAGAATTTTATAATTTTATAAAGATTGTTAATGTAATAAGCCAAATCATTCTTTGTGAATTCCTGAAAATCTTTTTAAAAACATATGTTTAAAAATAAACACTTTCCCGTTTTTTGTTAAAGAAAATTGCTAAAAATTATCTTGTAAATATTTGATTGCCCTTTAGATGGTGTTACTTTTAACACTGCACCTTACTTGATTTTATTTCGAATGATGACTGCACATCAATACGTTTTTCCATGCCCTTAACATAACGGCCAATAAGAATTATTGTTCTGTTATTCTGCTGATGTTTTTGCTAAATTGCTTTGATATTTATCTTTGGTGTAGACCGAGAAAGAACTCCATTGCACATACGATTTTGACGTGTCTCTTAATGTATGGACTTGAGCAAGGCGAATTAACTAGAAGGTGCGGTTAGGAAAACAAAATAGATTTGTTTACATAAAAAACTAGTTGGTATACAAACTTTGACAAGGCGATCACCGAAAAAAACACCATATGCACCCACCTGCTAGTGAATTCGCCTTGGACTTGAGGTTATTTCTGGTACGGTGTATTATTCTTTTTTTCTAGGTTTAAGCGTATTATGAACACGAAAGTTTGGAATACACCCATTTACGGTTGAAAATTTAATAAATTTTGGTCTTATTAGGGGAACTAGCTTTCCGTCCTATACATTTCATTTTGTTTTCTTAATTGCAATTTTAGACAACTTAAAACTCTATATTGGGGTATTCACAAGGTGTGCTATCATGTTATATTGTCATAATGTTCTAACGTTTTACAATGGTTTTAAAATATTGTTGTTGCTCTTAAATTAATAGAGCTTGCTTTGTTTATTGTGCTGTCGTAATACATCCGAAGAGACCTGCTCTGAACGGCTGAGCCGTGCCGCATTAGCTTTTGGAGCCGTCGGCGTTGATGGTTTTGTTTTATCCAGCTAACATCCGTATTAGACCTGCTTATTTTGTATAGAACAGAATAAAATGCAGTTAGTCTGACCGATAAAGTTATGGTTTAAGGTGTTTAAAGATACTTTTGAAATTAATCGTATTCTCCTAAATTGTTTTATAAACAAAAGAAAGAAACTATTAAACACTAGTTTGGCGTAACAACTACTCAGAGTGGTTCTTCGCTTCTAGATAAATTAGATTTCATACAATTAAACCGCGTCTAATGCAAATCAGCGAGACATCTGAAACGCATCAGTTAAAATGTCTTTTTCTGCAGATGTGGTTGACAATGTGTTTGTCTACAATAAAACAACAACAATTTACATGCATTGTTTTTTAACTTTATTTTCAGGTGGGGAAAAAAGTTTTAATATTATTTTAAAATTGTGGGGTTTGTGTGTGTGTGTGTGTGTGTGTGTGTGTGTGTGTGTGTGTGTGTGTGTGTGTGTGTGTGTGTGTGTGTGTGTCTGGATATATGAAAGTTTAATGAATATTACATTTTGTTTATCGCTTATTTAATGAAACACACACACGCGCACACACACACTCATACTTAAAACGAGACAATCTCAAGTGCCTTTTAAAGAAAATTAAAAGAAAGATTTAAATCAATTGCTCCATTAGGATTGCAAGTGTAATATCCTTAAACATTTTTTTTAAAAAGCAACAATTTGTAGTTAAACCATAGAATGTTAATTTTCCCCTTCTTAATGAATTTTGCATATAGACCCCGTTTAGCAACACAGTCAAAGCATTGAGAAAGACCAAGAATGACTTAACTTTTATTACATCCTTTATTAGTTATTCAAATAAAACGAAGAAAAATTTTAAAACATAAAAGAAACCGTCAGTTCAAAATAGTTTTATAGACAGATTCCCCTAAAAGAAATTTTAAACTGCTGCAAACTGACGCATATTCATTCATACGTACGAGTATTTTTTGCAAATTTAATTATGGAGCCTAAATTAAATAATTTATCGATACCATTTTAAAACCGAATACTCTCTGTGTGAAAAAAAAGTATATACATTTATGGCAATTTAGGCTACCTTTGCTTATTCTATGAGGCCGCCATTGCGTCAACAGTCTTATTCTAAGGTGAACTTACATTTGTATATGGGCTAGGTCCCATGCAACGCTTTGCTCCCTTTGCATTAACACACACTTTTTATACATTGTATACAGAAAATATATTGGCCAAATTATGTTGTTTGCCAAAAAATTTATATAGAGGAGACATTAGTGAAAGAATATTTTGAATTGGTATATTTTCAATATCTAACCAAATCATTTTTATCAAATTTCTTCTCCCTAAGTATTCTACTGCGAACTGTACGTGCTTTTAACAGGATCCAGAATTTTTATTCATACTTAACAGCAAACAAATGAAAGTAAAAAATCTATACCCCTATTTTTTTTTGTTGTTTATTTTTATTTGCCTTAAAAAAATTCTCAACAATAAATTTCAGTGTATTTATCAAATATGAAAAACTGGGAATTTAGCACGTCATACGAAAATCGTATTAATAATAAATTTTGTATTCCCGAAAATAACTTTGATCATATTAAATAACATATTTTGTTATTACAATTAAATTTTGTTTACGTTAACATAACATTTTAATACAAATAAATATGTATGTTATGTTTGAGTTACTTCTCATGCCTGGCCAACAATGTCAAAACAAAAAATTTCTTTCGTATATTTACATTAAAAACCAAAACAATTTTTTATTATTATTGTTTTCATAATAAATATACGAAGCAAATGAAATTGTCGGCATTGTTGGCCAAAAATAAAACGGGATAGTCAAGAAACTATATGTTTGTAAGTTTGTTGAGCCAAGACAATCCTAAAAATATTTCATCTTTCTAAGAGTTTGAGGACCGAAATTTTTCAGCAGCTGCTATTTACGGGGCCGAATGTATAAATGACACTTTATTAAAATAAATAATGAATTTTAATTAAAAAAATTAATATTTTTCATTTGTGTTTCACATTACAATCAATCATTGAAAAACATTTTAGAATTACGTTTGAAAGCAAAATGAAAATAAATGCATTTCTCAATTTGAAAATTATTTCCCCTTTTTGCTGAGACTGCTGTGATTTTCAAATTTTGTAAATAATTGTAAATAATTTTAAATTTGAAACCAAACCTCCGTTTTTTTAGTCTGTCTTTCCATGGTGAAATAATGAAGGTGGCAGCACTACCCCAGATGACGATTTTTGCGCTTGCCAGTTTAGCATTTTAATTGCTAGATTTAGCACATTTTTTTCTGAATTAGCACTAAGAATTTCGAAAAAAGTGCTAAGTGCTAATTTAGCACATTTTTATAATTATTTAGCATTTATAGCACTTTTTTCAAATCCCAAAACTACTTAAATACGCACCTAATCAATTCTTTAAGTGTATCAAGAAAAATACATACATATTAGGTATATAACTTTTTACAATTTTTGCAAATAGGAAAAATGGCATAGCATAATCGAAAAGAGCATATTTTCTTTGTAAATCACATAAAAGTTCCCGCATCGAACGCAATGACCACTTAGCAACTCAGTAATGCTCGTTAGAATTCTGGCACTTTTGTATTTTATACTTATTCCGAAATATTAGTTGCAATTATTTTCTATTTGTATGTAATGCTTAGAGCGAATTTTGGTTTTCTGATCATACTATCAACAAAAATCATTGTCGGACTTTAGGGACAAACAACCATCAGCTATTCAGAAAGTTCAGCGAGGCAACCTCGTATTGGACCAAAGACCTATTGGATGGACCTTGCTAAGAACTAAAATGAAAATAGAACTGTTATGTTCAGTTATACACATAAGAGAAGGTGCAAAATTAGACAACGTTTGTTGCCACACTTCAAACATATCGGACGATATTGTAAAAAAATCGGTTCATCTGAAAAGTACCAAAATTAGTTGGTATATAAGGAAGAAGAAAATGACATAATTGAAATTTTAAACAGTTGTAACAACTTTATTTAATGGCGATTTATTTTCTGAGAAAAATATGTTACAGTATATCCACGTAACACTTTCTAATGTTACCTATAATCACTCGTAGTGAGACATGTTGTGCAACTTCAATGGAACAAAATTAGCTGATTCTATTTACAAATATTACACTTTTATCATTAATGCGCTTCATGAGCGATTGTTAAGGATATTTTAGCGGTTTGTGCAAACTTTTACGGCTTGGCAACGAATATTTACATCACCAATATGTAAATATTTTAATATTTTGCTTAAAAACATCTACGCCAGCACAGAACACAGACACGAAATTTAATTGTATGTTTTATTACCAAAAACGTTTCCTATATCCCTTTCTATTTATGTAAATGGAAGTTTACGTGTAATGAGTTCGAGAAGTGGAGGCAAATTCGGTACGGGATAAAACAAACTCCCTTTTTTGTTTTCAGGCAACTTCTATGACGCCTCGTTTACTGCTTGTGGTAAACGTGGCTTAACAAAATGTTCTCCTCCCATTTTAATGCCATTATATTTTGGTTTTAAGTAAATTTTGCCTTAATGTTTGTTTCACATCTACTTTCCCTAAAACATTTTTATCGTATTATGCCTTTTAAGTAACATTCCATTTAGCATTTAGTCCTGTTGGTGATTATTTTTAATGGTAAAAGCTTAACAGTAACACAGATTAAGTGTCGTTGTTGCTTTTTATTATAGACAAATTTGTGATTAGCTTGTATGTTTAAGGCAATAAGCTCATTAAAAATATTCTGATTTGATTTTTTAATTTTTTTCAAAGCAATTCATATATTCTGCACAACCAAAGGTGGCATTTAAAGCGTGTAACGATTGACACAGAATCTCTTTTCGAGTCAAGTGGAGAATGTACGTCACTCTGTGTTTGTCAATTTTGACAGACATGTGCAATTACATATGGATTTTACATCTGATAAAGCCGCTCAAAATACATGTCGTCTAAAACCAGCTAAAGTATCATGGCAGAATACTGTGATGGTTTAATCAGCATTTAATATAAAATCTCCTAGATTTTTGTGTTTAGATAAAATTCGACATAACTTAATTTAAACGTTAAATTTAAATTTTGCACTTGTCGGTTCATAACTGTCCATGGATCTCAAAACCACCCCAGTCATATTTGTTGCCAAAAGAGTTGTGTGTGAAACAAAAGTCAACAAGGATGGATGTGCGCAGTGGATAAAATCATCAATAAATTTATCTTCATAAAATTAATTTACGTTGATGTTTCAGTCACTTTTTATTAGTATTTTATAGAGCCATTCGTAATTTACATAAAAATTTCCGTATTTGGATTTTAAAACTCAGATGTCTCATATCTTGACAGGTATTTCCTTTTAAGTACTTTTTCAGGATATGAATAAATTTGCATTTATTCATTTTTTTTATTTAAGCAAAGTTTTTTTTTAATATCAAATGCGAAAAGAGTTTCTAATATGAAACTTTGTTGTAATTTTTAATTAAGTTAATGCAAAACCACAAAGTTTATTATTTTGTAATCAACTTTCTGAAGTTGTCGGTACTTTTTTTGTAGAGTTTGTTAAGTATTCCACTCACAATCTTTCTTTTTGTCATCATTTCTTTCATGTCAATCAGTATGCAATCATTTATTCTTATTCGTTTTTTCTACTTTACATATCGTTTTGCTTAAAACTTTGTATTATAGAAAATAAATGAAAAATATATCAATAAAGAACACAATACATTATTTACAAACAACTTTTTAAGTAATTTTCCCATTTTGTTTTATTTGCAGAAAAATATTCATGACGCCTGCCGTTTTATTCCGTTGTTTGTATAAAAAATAACAATTGAAAATTTTACAAGAAATAATCAACCATGCAAAATGTTTACAATGAGCAACGACTTAAAAACAACAGAAGCAGCAGCAAGGACAACATATGCCTCCATCATTTTAAAAAAATATAATTAAAAGCAGAAACGTCGAAAAGTTATAAAAGAACATTAAACTATAATTAAGAACATCATCAATCTATTAAAATGTTACACTTTAACAATGATCCCAATCAAACGTATTCCAATTTATTATCATCGAACGAATTCGAAAATATGGGGTCGTTATCAGCATCTGCTGCATCATCTTCAGCCTCCCTCTGGCTGCGGGCGACTTCATCGTCACCATCCACCGACTCAGCAGCATCTGCAATATGGAATTTTGATAAGTTGCCATCGGCAAAGGCCTTGCTAACCAACGAATGGCTTCAGCAGAACATGAGTCAAATGCTAAATATGTCCAGCGATAATTTAACAAACCTATTCACCAGTATCCAACAGCAGCCAGTACCGGAATCACAACGATCGCCCATGCCCCTACTGGCCACGCTAACCATCTGCTATACGCTGATATTTATTGCGGGCGTTCTTGGAAATCTCATAACATGTATTGTGATATCTCGTAATAAGATAATGCATACGGCAACGAATTTTTATTTATTTAATTTGGCTGTATCCGACTTGATACTGCTGCTGTCAGGTAAGTGTTTCGTTCGGTTGGTCTAAATTAAATTAACACTTATAAAAAAAAACTAGAAAAGAACAAATTCTCTTTGGCACACGTCACTTGTTGCGAATTAATGTCAGTTATGTATCATTTCCTTTGTAAATACCATTTCCTTTGTAAATAGTTGCCACCACCACTATCACTATATTTTGCGTGTGTGTGTGCGTGATTAGCTGCGTGTGCTTAATCCTATTAATTATTTGCGTGTTGTAAATGTGACTCTTTGCGGCACCAAAAAAGTTAAGCTAAATTTACTTTAATCAAAAGGACAAATAAGTTCACTGTAAACGATAAAAGAACATGAAATAAAGTTTGTTTACTAACAGGTGATATTTTAAATAAATATTTTCTTTTTCCCCGCAATAATAATTATTTTTATCAACAAATTTCACAAAGTAACGAATAACTTGAATAGTTAATTTTGCAAAGTCCGTTATTTCTTAGAATGAGGTGTTTATTTCAAAATTGGTAAATATTTTTATTTGTTTTTTTTTTTTGCTGTTTTAAACATTCAGTATCGTGCAGAATACTAATAAACTCTCCTATAAACATTCATAATACGAACACCAAAAAATTCATGTACTTTTTCTAATTTAACGCATTTTTTTGTACATAAAGTAGGACATACGAATTACTACCAACACAAACAGACAGAAAGACAGACAGACAGACAAACAGACAAACTTATTTACTTGAAACAAGCCCACAGGATTTTAAAAGTAAAACTCAAGAGTTATTAGTGTGGAATGTAATCATTTATTTATAAATATTACAACGATGTTGGAATTTAATTAAACATACATACATACATGCATACATACATACTAACCATAGATGGGAGTAGTGTAGAGTTTCCTAAAAACCGTAAAAATGTGATACCACTGTTTCGTTTTTAAAAAGATTGCAACCAGTCGGTTTCGGTTCGGTTTTGAAAATATCCAAGTAAAACTACATACATACCTATTTTTTTGTCCGTAAAAAAGCCTGGGTTCGAGCCCAGCTTCATTCAAGAATAAAAAATTATCAATGAAAATTTTAAGTAATTTCATATTGTAAAAATTCTTTCTTCATAAAAATAATTTAATGAAAATTAAATTTGATGAACTTTAGCCTAATTAAAATATCAAAATTTGGATTAAAAAAAAAAATAAAAAATATATATATTTAAATTAAAAGCTAAAACCGAGGTTCTTTGATCATTTTTCGGTTTCGGTTTTTAGGCGTTAAAACCGCGATTTCAATTTCGAGTAAAAGCGAACAGCAATTCCTAGAGTAGTGTATTATTTTTGCAGTTTCAACTTTAAATGTTGTACTAAAAAAAAAAAAAAATTGATTTGAAAACAAGTTACAGTGCCGGATTTTGATACCCTCCACCGACAGCTATAATTTTTCAGGCATTGGCCATAAACGGGAATTATAAATTATTCATTAATCTTTGCAAAACCGAAGGTCAGTATTAAAATTGGTTGCGGCTTAGACCTGTGTAACATAATTGGCCGACAATCAGAAAGTTTTATGCTTTAAGCCGAACTAAAATGATTTTTGAGAGGGGCATTTATTTTGTAAACATGGTAAACTATAACAAAATTTGTAGACTGTTTTCTGGTATTAAAAAAACATAAATTCCCTGAGGGAAACCTGGGTGCAAGTGTCTCCAAATCACCAGATTTGTCGACTGTTTTGGTGACATTTTTTTTAATAAAATAATTCAATGATAAAAACCCATTTTCATTTCGATATCTTCTTTAAAAAGTACCAAAAGTGTAGACTAGATTTTCTAAAAAGTACTAGTGATTCTCAGGTTGCAATGTCTACATACGGTCATGGCGTTTTTGTGTTTCGCGGTGTGCTTTCGGCAATTGAAAATCATACCGAATGGCACAAAACGGAAAACCAAAATTTGAAATCACGTGATTTGAGTTAAAGTGATTTTCAGAACAGGTCTGATAGTAATGAAATATTTTCTAGCATTTTATAGTAAAAGTGGTTTTCAGAAAGCTGCTTAAAATGGAACATAAGATAAATTATTGACCGATCATACCAAATATAATTGTATTATTTCTGCCCATATGAAGCTAAATAAGAAACATTTTTACCACAATATCTATATTTGCTACAGTTTATGGCGCGTTTAAATAATTTCCCAGAATGGCCTTTATATGTGGCTTATGGTAAATTATGGACTGATATTTTTTCGACATTAACTTCTGTGATTTAAAGCCTTTTGAAACTACGGAAGACCAAATTCTGGTACAAAAATATAATTCGTTACGGTTTAAAACGTTCTGTTTAAATGGGCATATGGAAAATTATGAATCTTCACGAAATTTAACAGTATGATTTTTAGTCATATAATACGAGTTCGTACAAAATACCACAATTTTGTTATTTTAGGGTAGTGATTTCGCATTTTGATTCATAACTTTTAGCCTGCTAAACCGATTTAGCTGGTTTTCAATCCCAAACTGCTTGGGATAAATAGGATCAACTTAACGCCAACATCTTTTGAGTTTTTTGAAAGTGAGCGACAGACAGACTGACGGATATGGCTACATCGACTTAGAATTTCAAACGGGATGACAAACTTAGTATAGCCTTATTCACCACTAGTGGAGGTGGGTTTTACTGGTTTTAAAAGGCTTCGTTCACTAGTGGTAGTGTGTTTCACCGGTTTTAAATGTTTTCGCTCAATGACAGTATGCAACAAGACAAGTAAAAGAGACCAAACTAGAGTTTTTAGGAACCTTACATCCCCTAACTACAAAAACAGTCGATATATAAAATTCTATAGATATTTTTTTAAATTCTTTTTCTAATATTCGGGATTTTAGAAGAGGCTGTTGCACCGATTTAATCACAACTTTGGAAGATTTTATCCAATTTTATTGAAGATAAAATTGTGTTGAAATCGTGTTAATAATATTTTTAACACAAATTTTCATAGGAAATCTGTCCAATAAACCTTTCATAAATCGCAAATATTTTTTATGAATATGGGTGTTAAACTTTATAAATTGAAATCTGATTCATAAAAAGACATTCGAAAAAATGTTCTTAAAGATATTTTTAATCAATAAAACTGTAGTTGCCCAAAAGCTTTCAACTTTAACAAAAAACCAAAGAAAACCTAATTGTCTTCCGGCATGAAAATGATAAAAAATTTCTTAACATGAATATGTTGAAAATTTTCTTAAATTGCCTTTTGCTTTAAAAAGATTTTTTTTTTCATTTTAATTTATAATTTACAGGTATTTTCTATTTTATAAGTGGGTTTTTTTTTAAAGAAGCACTCTTCTGTCGTTGTTTATAACTTTAGTATTTTATTTAATTTATTTAGTATTTCATGATGTTATATTTTTTCAGGCATGCCACAGGATTTATACAATCTTTGGTATCCTGACTCATATCCTTTTACTGACGTCCTGTGCGTTATGGAAGGTGTCCTGTCAGAGACAGCTGCCAATGCAACTGTATTGACTATAACAGCCTTTACTGTGGAACGTTATATAGCCATATGCCATCCGTTTCGGTGAGTAGAGAAATAAAGATACATGTACACACACACAAACATACATATGGATGTGTTTATCATATTGCCACTCATACTCAGACATATTGTACGCAATTGTACATGAACAATGTTCGGTCATCATTTACACATTTTGTATTCGTTCTCATACAAAAAGCATTAAATAGCAAAGGATAAAGAGATAGACACTTTTTATAACTATTTTTAATTGGTTTAAAATAGAAACATGTCGGTTTATAAAAATGTACAATTAATAACCGCAGACAGTTACAGTTACATAGAATTTAATTGTATGTATTAACTTTTTTTTTTTATGCAAAATACTTAAAAGAAAATTAAAATGAAATTAAGCCCTTAAAATTCTTTTGAGACACAGCTTAAATGAACTTTATTTTATCCCTTAAATGCAGTTTCAGCAGAAAAATTGTTTTAATTGAAATTTTATTAAACTATTTGCAGGACAATGTACTTTTAAAGTGTATTTTGAAATATTTAATAAAGTTTTAAAAACAGAAGATTTATAAAAAAATGTACATAGTATGTACATTTCGACGTATACGTGTGTACATAAGTATGTATGTGTGACTCTTTCTTCAAATTACGGTAAAATAACAAATGTCTTTCATATTCACATCCTTTTATTCATTACTTTTAGTTCGTTGCAATTCATCAAAAATCAATAAAAATAAATGGCAACCAAAATAGCGTCAGCACATTATTGGTTTGATCAACTGACCAATTTTTAAAAAATATTGAGTTAGGTTTGAGGCATATACATATTTATTTAAATATCCCCTTTCAGAATCTAAAACCTGCTCCTGCATTTATTTTGCTCCATATCAACTATTTTAAAGTTTTTTAAGTATTGTTTTGCTCTACACGCCACTGATAGGCGTTTGCACCAAATTCTTCATACAAAAACGTACAAAATAAATTTCACTCTTGCTTTGCTTCATTGCCGTAAGATAAAAGTAGTTAAAGCAAAATCATGGTAGGTTGCTGATTTATTGTAGAGTTATGTTTCTTTTCATGCAATTGTTTTTGTCATCTTTATCACGTCACACACAAACCAAATGCGTGTTGTTTTTTCTTTGTTGTATTTCTGCATAGACCTAACTAATAATTGGAACATGAGCAAAAGCAAAATAAAATGGACAAGAAAATAGATTTGTTAAAAATAATTATATAAAATTTATTATTATTATTTTATTAAGCTTGAGGTCTCTTTTTTTTAATAATAATAATAATTTGTTATTTAATAATAATAATAATAATAATAATAATAATAATAATAATAATAAATTTTATAAAGGTCGAATAAAAGTCAATTTAATTATATAAAATATTATACACGTGTTAATTGATTGACTTTAACTTTTTTATTATGATTTTTAATATAGAAATTTTCATCTCGACAAAAAAAGACTTAATACTCAGCAATAAGCATACGTATGCAGCACAAAACGCTACTTTTTTAACCACCCCTATCGTGAATAATTTTCCCCTCGTAATTTTTGTGTGTAAGTAGTTCCTCCTAATATTATGGGCTAGATCCGTTAATAAGGCAAGTCGATTGTCTGCGGATTTGTGAAGATTTCGAAAGATGTGGTGGCAGAATATTCAAAAAACTTCAAATAAATCTGCCACTGTATCAGCAGTACTATTATATAAGATTGAAAGTCTTGTTGTACTGTAATTTTTCTAATTAAATAAATAAATAAATTTTGGAAAATATTTGTCTACATAAAATTTAAAAGCTGCAAAAAACTAAAGTTGTAATCAAACTATCCGTGCAATACTAAATATTTTGGTTAATATTTAATAACAATAATTAATTCGAAATTGTAATATTTTAAAACATTGTATGATTAATTTTAGATTTAAAATAATATCTTTAAAAAACCACAACATTCTGGTCGTTTGCATTTTACTTGGTTTGCTTAAAATTCTCATTCATTTTATTTTAATTATTGATTAAAACACATAAATTTACGTAGAAAAAACTAGTAGAACATAAAAAATGGTAATATGAAGCTTGTCACAGGCTTTTTTGTAAAAGTGGAACGTAATACCTATTAAGAATATAAAATTAAATAAAATTATTTTTTTTTGACACTTAACAAACAAATTGAAAAAATGAATTAATCATAATATGATTAGCATTCACCATATTATTGTTAATCCTGACCATAATGTGGTTACTTTTCTGAACATTTTGCGAAATTTTGACCATATTATGGTTAATTTTGAACATAATATGTAAAGTTTTGACAATTATTATGGTTAATATTGTCTAAAATATGGTTAATTTTGACCATATTATGGTTGATTTAGGGACAAATTTTGTTGATTTTAAACATACTATGGCCATATTTAAACATAATATGGTAACCTGCAAACATAAGCATTATTAAAAACCAACCATAGTTTGTTGGTCTTAGAATATGGTTACCTCCAACAATATTTTTTTTCTACGTGTATCTAACTGTGTGTGAGACTAAAACTAAATCTCAATTTAAATCCCATTTTACATTTAACATTGGATTTTAATAGTTCCATACTTTGTGTGCATGTGTTTTGTTTGTATTTATAATTTTATATCTTTTCTTTTTTCTAGCCAGCATACCATGTCGAAATTATCACGTGCTGTTAAATTTATTTTGGCTATTTGGTTAACGGCGTTTGTTTTAGCTCTGCCCCAGGCGATGCAATTTTCTGTGGTTCCCCAGCATGGTGGTACAGCATGTACTGTAAGTATTATGGTATAGAAAAATATGGAAAACAAATATTTTACCAAATGTACATAATATGTGTATAACAAACTTGATAATAATAAAATGTTGTATACCCTTTACCAAAGGACGAAAGGTTGTATTGTTAGTGCCGGTTCACACACATCAAGTTTGACTCATCAAGTCTTGAGCTTTTAGGAGAGAGGGGAAAAGAAATGGCATTCTCTCAACTCAAGACTTGACGAGTCAAACTTGACGTGTGTGAACCGGCACTTAGTCTCATTTAGAAAGCCCTAAACAAGATTTTTTCCAAATGAAGTTTGTAAGTGATTCCTATATATTTCACACAAATACACCTCGTTTCAAAAATGCAATCCAATAGTATCAAAAATTACGGGCTTTCAAGCAATTTTTTGAGAGCAAAAAGCACTTTAAAATTTAAAAAAGCACTAAAAAGCACTATTTCGAGCAAAAAAAGCACTAAGCCATTTTTACAATTTAATTAAACGCAAAACATGTTGCATTCTGCTATGCCGAATATTACCTTCAAAATTTAAAAAAAGCGATGGCGTTTATGGGGACCATTTTTTTAAGATAAAAAATTAATTATATTTACATTTGTATAAAAACATTTTTAATTGTATTATTATTATTATCTTCAATAAAAATAATATCATCCAAGTCATGATGATCCATCAGCTATGTTTGAATTGGCCATAAGACCGTTTTAAAGTAATACAGTGCGAACTCGATTTTTGTAACTCGAAAAATCTTACCAATTATTTTAATCTATGTACGCTTCTGAATAAAAAACACACATAAGCTGTAAAATAGAAAAAAAACATTTTTGTTTGTATTCTGATACTTAATCAAACCTTTTTTCAATAGCACTAGAGGTAGAAGTGCACAACACGCGGTTATTTGGAGACGAGTGTTGTGCGTTTGACGCTCGTTATCAAAGCATTTTCTGTCACCTTTTTTTAATTTATTTAGCACTTTGCTTATACTAAGTTACGACTCTTTATATGTTTTTAATGTCTTTGTGTTCTTTTGTACGGTTTCTTACTGCATGTTTTTAACTATTCCACATGACTCAAAATCGTCGTTTATTTTTCCATTCACAATTTCTAATATTTTCCAAGCCATTTTCTATTTTTGACACAGTGTCTACATCTTTAAAAAAATGTTTATAACATACAAATACATCGTTTGTATTACGATTACTAAATATGTTGTCATCGCTATAAAGTGAAACGTTTTGTAAAATTTCCAAATTGCTAGGAAGCCTAGCTCTAACCTCGTAAATAAAGTTTTTGGCAGAACGAATGCAACTTTCTTTCATCACTTTTTTGTCATTTGAAATCTTAAAATCTTTACAGGCTTTCTCAAAATTGTAATCCAAATAGCAAAGCTCATTTTAATCATTAAAATGGTAGAAACAAATTAAAATTATAAAAAGCACTTAGGGCCATTATTACAACTTGCCAATAGTTAAAAGTTATTATGTTTTCATCTATTAAATATTATTATTATTGAAAATAACAGCAATAAAAAATGGAAGTTGTAATAATGCAAAGCTATTTATCGGTCCAACAAAATCCGACTTTTAACTATTGGCAAGTTGTAATAATGGCCCTTAATGCACTAACGAAAAATTTAAAAAGCGCCAAGTTAGTGCTTTTTCTAGGTTTGCCACTAAGGATAAAATTTTGGCGTTTTGAGATATCAAAAAGCACCATAAATAGCGCCAAAAGCACTAAGTTGACATCGCTGGAGATCAACAATAAAGTTTTTGTTAAAAAATACTACATTTGTTCTTAAATGCTATTGTATATGAAAGTTTTTAATTTGTAAATGAAAATAATACAAATATTAACGTAATTTTACACAATATATTTAAAATGAGATAATATTTGGAAAATTCTCCACATTTGCCTTAAAACTAAAAATCTGTCCTTTTTTCCCTACGCTTAAAATTTCCGAAAAAAATGACTACAAAAAGTGAAAATTCCCTACTGTTGGCATTACTGCCTCTAGTTTTATTTAAAAATTATTTGTTTTGCAAAACGTTTGTCTAAATCAAACATTATTTAAACCGAATTTAACAGTTTCTAAATTAAATTATACAATTATCTTCTGACTAGAGCATCCACTCGATTAATCGTTGTTAGATTAATCGAAGAATTTTTCCGCTATTATTTGATCGAATAATCAAAATATCCAATTTCGAATAACGAATAACTTGAACAGTTTATGTCAGTTAATCGATTAAGATGAATATCTCTAAAAAGAAGAAGTAGTAGAATTATTTAAAAAACTTTAGAGAAAAGTTTAGAGAAAAGAGCAAAATACATAAATTATAGAATCCCCATCAGAAGAAAATAAAATAATTTTGCCAGTTCAGTTTTATTTACACTGACACATGCATATTAGTTATCAAAGTTTTTCTTGGGATTCAAAACATTAAATAAGTTTTCGTTTAAATGTGCTAAATTCCTATTTCATACTTTTGATGAACGCCAATTTATTGTTGATGGGATAAGCTATTCCTATGAGCATTTCTTTAATAAATTAATCAAGCTAAGGTCAGTTTTTTATAAAATTAATTAAAATATTTTTATTTTCAACATTTTTGATTTTTTCGAATTTATTCTATTAAAGCTTTTTTGTAATAGTCCTATTCCTTTAATTTTTTAGGATCTATTTTTATTTTCGATATAATAATAAAAAAGGTGGAAGAAATAGGATTATAATTTACTTAAATTAAAGAAGTTAACACAAAATTTCTATTGTTAAGCAGTTTATTTTCCAGCACTTTATAATCAAATAAGTAATTTAAAAAATGTAAAAGGAGCGGCTTTAGACTAGTTGGTAGTGAGAGAGTCTATCGGTGTGAGGGTTGAGAGTTTGATTTCCGCCAATGACTCTGATCTGCTTCACTACATCGAGGTCCAACTATAATATACTTAAGTCGGCTTAAGCAATTGTGCAAATACATGTAATTCATATGTGACGAACTATATTGAACTTAAGAAATATTTTTGATAAATTTAAAAGTGTCATTTGCTTAAGCAAAGTGCGAAACAGATCGCACTTTCCGTACGGAATCAAATATTTTTTGATTTTGTTTTTGTGTTTTTAATGCATTTGAGAGCTTTTTGTTAATTTTTGACAGTTGCTTAAGCATACTTATGGATATAAAAGTTAGGCCTTTGAATGTTACCGTTGCACGGTTCATTGTATTTAAACTCCTAATAAATAAATAAAATAATAATTTAGAAGGCAATCAATTAAACACTAAACGCAAATATGTTCGCACCTGACTTGTTAAGGTTAAGGACATTGATGATGCAATCAATGCTCAAATGTGTAACCGCCGGAAACTAAATTATATTGTTTTTTTTTAACAAAAGTGAAAAAATATAATTTCCTTATAAGGAAGTTTCCATATAATAAAGTTATTTACCGGTCCCATGCAGATTTATTTTAGGGAAGTTCGGTTGTATTTTACTTTAAGTATACTTTAGTGATGGCCTTTTACTTGACTGCTTATTACCCGATTACAGTTGTTTTGTAACTCGGTTAATTTTGTGTAAAATACCCGAATAAGACTTTTTCCAGAGTGTAAGAACAAAATCCAACAGTCATGTAAAAACCCGTTTTTCTCTAATTTTTTTTATAGTTTTTTTGCAAGAGTTTACGTTATCACATAAATTTTAAATATGTATACACATATTTTTTTTAACGCTGCACTATGGGACACTTTTCGTTTTATTCGTCCAAAAACTGGTTTTCTAGTTCTAAATTATCACACAGGAAAAAAATATCAATGTTAAATTAACTTTTGCTTAAAATTATCTTGGTTTCATGTTTATTTTAAATGAAAAATCTAATCTTCAATATAGATAAAAGCAACACTATAAAAAGAAAAAACATAATTTTTTTATTTTCATGTTTAAAATAATCTTAAAAGAGAAGAAAAATTCCCGTATTCCTTTTGTTAAAATAATTAAGTTAAATAGTTCATCTAATTTTCAAACTTGAGTGATGATGAGGCCAATATTGGACCATTCTGCTAACAAAGGGGAATACAAAAAAAGTGAAACCTGTGTTAGTAGAAAATACATACTTATATTCTCTCTTTCTCTGGCTCCACGGGTAAGTGTTTTGAATTATTCTTAAATAAATTCATATGTTGTCTCTGAAGATTCTTCTCACTGTTACTTCAGACTCAAACCAACTTGATTCTACGTGAAATTCAGGTTGTTTCAACTTGAAATAACTTGCATTCATGTTTCGGATTGTTATTTCAATTAAAATAACATTTTGCTCTAACTTTACTTGCCATTAGCCATGTATGATATACAAGGGTCATAAAGAGCTGCCCGTTTGTCGGCTTAGTTACGATTTATTCGCCACAGAGAAAAAAATAAAAATTGATCTCAATTTAAAAATTTGTGATAAGTAAAAAAATTAATTAAAATTGAATTTAATTTGCTTTATTAAACGCGTAATTCACTTGATTAAATTTTTAATTACAACTGATTTTATTTTTGATAAATGCTTTAATTGAAAAAAAATTAGCGAACGTTTTTTTCTGTTCATAAATTAAATATCTATGAATTCGAAAGGCAGTAGTCAATTTAAAAATGCGTTTCTTAAAAAAGTCTGCAGCAAAAATATATTAAATTCGGAAGATAATTGAATGTCCTAGAGAACTATTATGGTATGTTATGGTGTGTAAATGTGATGGTGTTGTGAGTTCCCTAACAGTTTACTTTATATTATCAAAGTATTTGAAAGTCTCCGAAATTAATTCCGAATCACATAGAATCCTTTGTACTCTTTTAAACTGACACTAACGTAACAACAGAGGAAGGGCACACAAGGAATACTTTAATGGCGGTTATTTTAACAAGATCGAGACAATTTTATTTATTTAATTTTAGTTTATATATTTAATTTTTTATTTTATTTTTGCTGACACACAACACAAAAAATTAAATTAAAACAAATCAAATAATTAGTGCTGTGAAATTATGGAATAACTTACCAATTTATATTAAAACCGATCCCGTGCATCGGCTTTCAAAATGGCAGTTACAAAAACTTTTTATTAGGGGTTGTATGTAGTGTTTTTCATACGCGATTTCCCGGGACAAAAATCCCGGTATCCCGCACATTTTTCGGGAAAAAATCCCGGAAAATTTGTTCGGGAATTCCCGGGATTTTTTTATTTTATTATGACAACTTTACTGCTGATATAATTGTAAATAAGTTGTGTCATGAAATTGATCTTAGCCGTAAGGCAAAAAGGTCTTAAGTCAAAAGCGCATTTTGAGTTTTTAGCTTTAATTCATTTTTTTCTCTTTTGTTTGGTTTAAATCACTCAAGTCTATCCAATTGCTTCTAATCCTTATCATATGATCTTAGAAAAAAAGTCTATGAAATACACCTAATAAATATTTTTCCATTTAACATAACGAAAAACTACAGTTTCTGACTTAAGACATTTTAAGTTTTTATTATTCCAAATGTTATTTCACATTAAAAAAAGATAACCAAAAAGTCATTTTGCTATAACTTCCTAGAAAATCCTACAAAATCCTACAAAATAATTGAAATTTTGCCCATGTGTACTTTTGAACATGAAGATCTTAAGGTGCCATTAAGCTTCCTCTTTGTCAAAGAAATGAAAAACATATTTTATTGATCAGAGGAAATGTTATTTTTTTAATAAATTAAATTAAATAATATTTTGAATCGATTTTTATTGAGCAAGAATTCCCGGAATCCCGGGAAATTTTAAAATAAATCGCGCTTTACCGGAAAATGAAAAAGTCCGGGAAAATAAAAATTCTAGTCTTTTGTGACTTGGCCCTAATTTATTAATCTAGTTATAAATTTTTATTATGAAAACTTTTATTAGGAACTATCACAAAATTCACTGTACTCAATCGTTATTTGATAATTAATTAAGAAATCGCAGGCAACACAACTAATACAGTAACAGAAAATAAATTTTCTGTTATACTTTATTATTTTTTTTTTTTTTGTTTAATATTAAAGAAAAAACTGCAAAAATTATCAGAGCAATTTTTGGGAACACAAAATTTACAAGATTTTGTTAGTCGTGCTTAATTCCCAATTTTTATCAATGATGAAAACACTGAAATTTATTGTTGAAGGGATTAGCTATTCATATGCGCTCACTGTTTATTTTTGTTGTTTTTGTTAAAGCTTTGATATGGCTACAAGTAAGAATTTTGCTTATAGATAATTCTTATTTGCTTAACAGTTTTTCTTGTTTAATATCTTTAGATGAAGTTTCCGGACCATCTGGCCTTAGCAACCTGTGAAATGCGCATAGGAATTGCTTATCCCTTCAACAATAAATTTCAGTGTTTTTATCATTGATAAAAATTGGGAATTAAGCACGGCTAACAAAATTTTGTAAACTGCAAAAATTTTAATTTTGAATTTTGGCCAAAAGAAGGTGTACAATTCCCTATAGTGCGCGCTGGTCTAATATTTATACTCTCATACATATGTGCATTCATATTTTCAGTAAAGTTTAATTTAAAACATTTTTCCTTACACAGATAAACAATGACTTCTTTGCACATGTTTTTGCGGTATCGGGTTTTATATTCTTTGGTGGACCCATGACTGCAATATGTGTTCTTTATGTGCTAATAGGAGTTAAATTGAAAAGGAGCCGACTGCTGCAGGCCGTGCCAAGACGATGTTACGATGTTAATCGGGGTATCAGTGCACAAACTCGTGTCATACGAATGTTGAGTAAGTAAAAAGTCAAACAAACATGAAAAAATATTGTTGTGAATTTTTTTTTCTAATGTTAACATCTGAAATCCTTTAGCAGACACAATTTATTCGCATTGAAAATGTAAGAAAAACTAAATGGAAATCAGATACACACGAAACATTGCAATCCTATTTTCTTAAATTAAGTTTGATTGCTTAAGTTTTATAGCATAAAAAGCATAAATAACAAACATTGCAATCTTGTTTTCTTAAATTAAGTTGTAGTTCTTAAGTTTTTAAGAATAAACAAAAACTATTTCATTTTATCAAATTTATCTAACGAATTCTTTAAAAAGTTCGGATGAGAATAATATTTAACTTAAATGTAATGCAAAATAGGATCACAAAATTAAATGGCGGTACGTCCGTATGACAAATATATTGGCGGTAAATATAAGCGGAGTTCAGTGTTTGGTGCAAATGGTTTTGCGAAAGAGCAAATGCAAAATATCGTAGTTCGTATGTTTAATCCAACAATAAAACACATGGAGTTTTTAAAGGTAGAAGTACATAACACGCGTTAATTCGTGGACGTTTGTCGTGCGTTTAAAAACTTAAACGCATGAAAAATTGCAAGTTACACAACGCGCGGAATGGCTTTTGTACCATTCCTGTCAGCTGTTTTTTTATTTGTTTACTTATTTGTGCATTGAATACGGATTCGAAAGTATATCAAGATTTTATTATTTTATTAAATTTATTCTTTTCATAAATTTTCATATTAATCGAATGTGTATTCAAAGTCACGGTATTTAGGGTTGTGTTCGTCTACACAATCACTTAAAAAAAACGATATCGTTCTTGGGTGTTTGAGCCGGACGCTAAATGATGTACTGTTTATTTTCGAACACTGATCTAATATTTATCAATAAACAAATTTTGTTTTATGTATGCTTGTTTATATTTTGAAGAAAACACTTTTTGATTTACGTATTTTTTATGTTTTGAAGAACAAACTTTTTGTTGTTCAAAACAGGGCGATCCAATTTTGTGTTTTATTCTTATCAAATAAGAAATAGCATTATTAGAATGTTGGCAATACATTTAATACATGCACCCTTTAACAAGGTGGCATTTTTTTTAGAAAAGAAAACACCATAAGATAAATAGCTAATGAGAAAAAGAATGCACAAGATTGTGAATGAAGCTGATATAAATATTGGCAGATCAAGCATTAACGCCCGTAATTTTTACAAAAATAAATCTAGCTGTGTAAAAGCTGCCATATTCTAAATGAAAACTAAAGGTACAACAAGTAGGACAAATAAATGTTAAAATAGCTAAATATAACTGTTAGGTACGAGCACGACTAGATTTATTGTTGTAGAAATTACGGTCATAAGTTTAAGTTACTTTAGATTTCCTATCATAATTTTTTTCAATATTTTTTATCATTAAAATTTATTTTTTTATAGAGAGCAAGATTTTTATTAGTTTTTTTCTCCTTCAATTGATATGGAGATCCTTCATGTATAATTTTTTGACTTGACATGTCAGAAATGCATTTCTTGAATTTTCTCGCTTAAATTTTATTTACACAACTTTTGTTCGAGAAAAAATGCGTAAATTCTTTAGATATTTGGTTAAAATATTTTTTCAGAGAATTTACAATTTAGACAGACACAAACATACATATGTATGTAGATCCTTATAAACATAAATATATGCCGTATAATAAAATCTTAAAAAAGGCAATTTTATTTGGTTTAGATGAAACACAAATAAGCCTTCTAATCACGTCGTAAAAATGTTTTTCAGTATTTCTAAATGAGTGTAACAAACACAAACAAAGTTAAGGATAACAGGAGACTGACTATTCAGATTGACATAAACGTATGCATCACATTTACATACATACTTACATGCAGCACTACCCTGCAAACAAATAGAAGATATCCCCTAAGGCAATAGTTGAGCAATATCCCCAAATGGTCATCTAAAAGAAAATAACACTGGTCTACAAATTAAAAAAAAAAAAAATTTACTGCAAAAACAAAGCATTTTTAAAATATGCATATTTGCATTATTTTGGTTTTGATGTCAAAAACTTGGACAAACCGTGGACACCGACAATGTTTTGCATATTCTTCATTCGCATTTAAATTTTTTTCTAAAAAAAAAAAAATAGGTGCAGTAATACTACATTTACATTAGGCCGAAATCTTGTAGATTTGATTTAAAATCTTCTTCGAAATTTAGTGCGTTTACATTATACTTTTTTGACATTAGCGAGATTTTGTTTTTATAACAAAACAACTGACAAATGTTTTTTCGTTACACATTCAAACACAAAAAGAAATATACATTAAAAAATTTGCATTATCTTTTATAAATAATCAACGATATTTATTTTATCAATATTATTCGTCTCTTTTATTTTTTTTTTACAATTTTTATAAAACTTTTTAATTTTTTTTTTAACAATTTTTGTTTTGTTTTTTTTAAATGTCATTTTTTCTTGTTCAGGGAAGTATTTTTTAGTGCTATATTGAAAAAACCAATGTTGCATCATTAAGTACTACTAGATTTTGAGTAGATTTCGTCGAAATCTAGTCACGATGTAGATTTTGTTTTGTATGGGAAATCTAGTCAAAAACAACTAGATTTGGCTCGAAATCTCGTAAGTACTAGATTTTGCGTAGGTGTAAATGTAGTATAAGCGCAAACAAGGGAAGCGTGCTTACCAAGATTTAATGAAAATTGAAAGAATTTATCAAGATGCAAACGACATTCAAATAACGCCATTCACTTTTTAAAATTCATTGATTTAAAAAAAAACTAATGATTTTTTTATGTAAGAAACGAATAAAAACATTTTTTGTATCGCGAAAGCCTAACGTAATAGAGAAACCCCAATTACAGATTCGAATTCAGCCCACCAAATTACCCTAGGAAAGGTAGTTCGTTGCTGCAGACCAAAACCTTGTTGGCTAGTGTAATCAAAGTAATTTTTTATTTTCTTCCTGACAAAATAAACAGAAATACAAAATTAATACACATGTACGACAAAAATAAAAATTTATCAAATTATTAAATCAAAAATATTTAAAAAAAAACTGTTAAATATTAATCTGTTTCCTTTTCAATTTAATCAAGATATGACTCAACCCTCATACCATTTACCCATTTTAAAAGAATAGGAATTGTATTTTTCCAAATGCAAAATCTTCTTTTTATCATCCTCATAATATTTTTACTTTATTAGATGTGGTTATCTGGCGATATTGCTAGTTTATCATCTAGAAGAATCGCTTTCGTTTGCTATCGAGACACGATTCTTACCGAATGAAGTATCTTCCTCAATACAAAATCGATTATTGTCGCAATGATATTTTTCATCCAGCCAATACGTTTGGCAATTCATAGAGTGTATTTCTGTGTTTGCTGGGAAACATGCTCCATACAGTGAAGAAAAAAATTCTATGTAGCAGAATTTATTATTAATCCCAAATGTAAGAAGAAGCAGAACAAGGGATTTGTATGTGGTAAAAGCAAATGGTGAAACAAAAAGATAAACAACAAAAACATGACTTTTGATTTGTGAAGATAATAAATATGTACCAGAGAGGAAAAGTGGAAGAAAGGAATTGAGAATGTGTAGAATTATGATAATTGAATAACAATAATGTAATTTAAAAAAACGCAAACTGGAAACTCTAGTGCAAATTACAAAAATTTATGATAACAATTGGAATGAAATAGTATCCCTGTATCCTTTGCAGAATTCCCAAACACATAAATTGTTAATGTGTGTGAGTGTTAACGTACATGCAGTTAACGGCGACCGTTTTACAAGTAATAAAATCAAGAGAGCGAATGTGTGTAGGATTCCACTTCGAAAAATTTTTATTTTTTATATTAAATCTTTAAAAAAAAACTATAGATTTTTTTTCATATTTATTGCTATGGCCAATATTGTTTTACTCACTTTTGATGTGTGTTTTTGTTTGATTTTAAAATCATGTTTTTTGCGAAAAACGTTTTTCTAAAAATGAATAATTTTCTAAAGGATACATGTCAGCCTAAATTCAGTCTAAAAATAAATTTAGTTTTATGGATTTTTCCAAAAACATAATTATGTAAAGAGAAAACAGTTGTTCTCAACTACCTGGGCGCTTGTCTCTGAAAGAAATACAATCGCACGTATCAATGACGCGTAATAAAAAAATAGTTTAACGCTCCAGATACTATTCGCACCAAGAATCTATTTAATATAACTAGAAAACTTACTCGGAAGAAATTTACAGCAACAAAACCACTTAATTCCAGCTACGGAGAACTAATAACCATGAAAAAGCCCCCTCTCTATTGCGATGCGAAAGAAAAATGTATCGATATTGAAATACGACTATCGAATTCGATATTTTTTAAAGTCAGTCTTCATTAAATACCCAAAATTTTAGCCGATTTTCAAACAATATGTTTTTTAAGAATTGGAATCATTGCATGCATCATATGTTTTTTTTAAACAAATATGAAGATCTAAAATAATTGGCATTTATAAGAAGCAGTGCCGGATACAAGAAGCAGATTGTCTGGAGTGCACATAAAACAGAGAGTGCTCCTGATGTCCATATCTGATGATTACTAGTTTGACTAAACCAGTTGGTACTTTTGGGGTGCAATTTAAATTTTAAGGAAAGTTGGTACTTCCATGACTTATTTACTTCCATTTAAATTTTTCGTAATTTATTTTTTTTCTTATGGTTTTTTTGTATTCTTCCCTTTTGTTTTTGTTATAGTAATTAAATTTTTTGTTTTGATTACATTTTTTTGTTTTTATTAATTTTTTTAAATAAAATGAAACAATAAAAAGTAACAATTTAATTACATATAAATAATTTGTTCATACATATGTTTGTACAAAGGTATACTGAAATTTTTAATTTGGTAATAGTTTCAGCAAAATACGTTCGATATATCGATATTTTTGAAATAATAAATATCGATACTCTAAAAAAATATCGATTCGATATATATCGATATATTTTTTCAACTTGCCCATCCCTAAACGCAACCAAATTATCGATTTTTTTTGAAACTCAATCATCGATACATTATTATTCGTAATTTCCTGCAATGTTTCGCTTGGGGCGATTCGGGGGCAATTCGTCTGCAGTAAAAAGAAATTAATTACTTATCTTGACTTTACTACAAATTTGTTTGCTTATTTGATAAAAGACTTCATTTGTTCGTATTTTCAAACCAATTCTCGATATCTCACCACTTCGAGCGAATGAAAATGTAAAAGTTAAATCGATGCAATATAAATGGATGATATTTTTTAATAATCTAATTCAGGGATGATAAAGTTAATACAATTGTACTTTTTTCAGTACTATTAGCTTTGCAAAAGTACTGAAGTACTCCAATGACATGTTTAGTACAATTTAAAAAAAATTTCAATTGCCTTACCGGTTTGAAATGCATTGGAAATCAGAAACATTGAAACCGGCGTGCAGGAAACGCGTGTTTGCGTTTCATATGTTCTCACAGAAAATCGAAATGATTGCGATAATTTCATTGCATTCTGGTACAATTTAGGTTGCAGGGTGTGTGAAAAACGTTTGAAACTGGTTTCAACTGGTTTCAAAACAATAACTTCTAAAGGGGTTCGTTGTAGTTGCGTTTTACCGTCTGTTCTGAGCCTTAACGTTGAAACTTTTTGGTCTAGGGTTGCAGAATTGAAAAAGAAAATGAATGCACCAATGTTTTCGGATATCAGTAGAACTGACAAAGGTATTCATTCGTCGGCGAAAGTGGAAAGGATATTTGCATACCAAAATATGATAATAGCAATGCAAAAAAGTCACCTTTATGTAAATACTGTATCGAATTTAATTCAGACAAAAGATTTACTACAGTCTAATGAATCTTGTTGCTATAGCTTAAGTCAACAGAAAACTTATATAGAAATTTGTCAAAAAACTTATTTCCTACATAAATCGAACTTTGATTTCCTTGAAAATAATCAATTTATTTTCCTTACAATCAGGTTTGTTCAGATACTTGCACAATTCTCAAATCGCAATTGTTGTAAAACGCAAAGCATGTTATGAATCACACGAGTTTCCCTTGCGATTTGGTACTTTGTTAAATTATCCTTGGCATTGACAACATGTATTTTTGGAATATTATTTAAATCAGCTGTTTGAAATCGCCCAAGCAAAATAATGGATGAAGCTACAGAAGCTATTTTAAATTTCCTTTTCCAATAAAAATATTAAGACCATTTTTAATGAAATAAAATTGATTGACATAAAATAATTTCTTAAAAAATTGGTCAGATCACTTCAGTATATTGTTACGATTCGAGATCGCTAAGATTTTTACGATTTCAAGGCACAATTGTAATGCAAGATGCGAGGTCATGCCCGTGTATCTCTATTTTGTAAATTTATAATTTAAGTACTAAATATGTATATTACTATGTATATAAATACTTTCGTACGGAATTTAGACGAACTTTTTAGCTTGGTGTTCTAAAGTATGGCAAAGCGAGGTATAAGGGCGTTTAGTTGGATACCAAATCCAAAGGAATTTACATTTTATGACAATATCTTTTGAAATTGTTACTCAGATAAACGTTTTTTTTCCTGTTCCACAATCAATTCTAAAAAACAAGCTTAAAAGTCGTCGTCTAAATTCTAATTTATTAACTTGATTTTTTTTTTGCTAATTGCCAAAGGTACATTTAAAATTCAATTGAAATTTAATGTATGTACGTATACTTTTTGTTATTCAATAATAAAGGTTTTAGTACAATTAGGGAAACTTGTTTACTGAATTTAGTACAAGTTCGAAAATGTCATTTAGCATCCCTGATCTAAGTCATACTTGCAATAAATACTCTCTTTAAATTTTCTTATCCATTTTATTTTTAAAATATATTTCTACCGTTTTATTATTATCAATTAGTTTATTGTTTGTCTACACTTGTACTTAGATTTGTTTGCATTTTTATTGTGTTTAAGGCCGTTTGTTTGAATATTCCTAAAACAAAACAAATATATGCATATGTATATAATTACATGCATATACACATACACATATACATACATATACATATGTATGTATTTAATCTCTTAATGTATTTGTCAAGTAAATTATAGAAACGTGTCGATGTTGCCTTAAATTTCATAACAAAATAGAAAAATCTTCTTTGTTTTACAGCAAATTTCTTAATAACATAATTTTCTTAAATTAACAAAACCAAAATAATGAGCAAAACAAATTCAATGGCAAGTCAATGAACAGTTTAATACATGAAATGTTTATTTTTTCGTTTTTCTCTTGTACTGTTTGTAAGTAATTGTTTCTCAAGAACAAAAACAACAAATTAGAAGTTTTCAATATTTCTACTTTTACGCTTTGCTTTTTGGGGCTTCCACAACGCCCCCACACCCCGCCTGCCCAACCCACCAACACAGATTTAGTTAAATTTCCAAAATACAATTTGTTCAACTACGTACGAGTCATAAAGATTTTTGCATTTGTTTTGTTGTTTTGCTGCCTTTTTAGGGAGGTAAGAGATTTATAAGCAATTCAAAGTAAACCAAAATAAAGCTCTAAATAGAATTTATAATAAGTCCTTCATAGCAGACAAATTTTGATGGAAGTGCACATATATACATGTATAATTGAATAGGATTGTTTTCTTAAAAGTACATACAATTTAAGGATGTTATAGAGTTCACATTTTAAGTAGAAGGATGTTCAATTGAAAGGTGTTGGTTTCTTTATAAATTTCTAGTATTTTTTAGGTGGATTTTTTTTTAGTTACCTACTTGGACCTCTTTTACATTACAGAAATTAAAAGACAGACAGAAATACGAAGTCTGAACGTACACATACTTCATCTGTCTGCCTTTAAATGTCTGTAAAGTTAAAGGGAACTAATGAGCTGCGACTTACGCAAGTTGTGTACGTGTATGTAGATCCAGAGTAATGTAAGGCACAAAAAATACGAATTTGGGGGAATGTCTGTTATTAAATTGCTGTTCGTTTGAGACTCGCAGAAGAAAAAATGTTTCTATATGGTCGCAGGCAACTTAACTCTTTTTAGCAAAATTGTAATAATGTAGTAATAATAAATGTGTAGACAATTTAATTATTATAAGGATCGCCTGGTGGCCGAAATTCGACCACTTGATATTGACTTTCGATAGAACCTGTGCGTTATATCGTCGTGCCGAAGTTATCTTGGCGTATATCACAAAATTTTTTATTTTGGGAAGCTGAATCTTACGGTTCCATTTTTGATACACAAAAATGTACGTGAAAAAAGCCGTCCAATATTTTTATTTTATTTTATTGATTTATGTAAAAATATCCAAAGTCATGAAAAAAAATGTAAGCTATAGCCATTGTCACATCCGAAAATTTTTTCAATTTTGTCGTATACAACACTTTTTGCAAAATATTTTTTAGTTTGTGGGATATAAGTCAAAATAAGGTATTAAAAAACTACATTCACGTGTTTCACCAATATTGAAAATTAAAATGTATGCTGGTGACAAATATATTTACGTATAGTTATAGTTCTTATATTACAAGTATACTATCGAATTTTCTTATGTATGAATAATTTTAAGGTTTATTATTACTTAAGGGTGGTCCAACCATAATACACGATGTTAATTGTGAGTAACACCGTAACGTCAAATTTTTGTCTGTCCAACTTAATTTGACATTTCTTTGTATCAGTGTCAAATTCAACAATGGAGAGGCAAAGCACTGAGCAGCGCGTTAAGATTGTTGAAGCCTTTTACGAAAATGGGCGTTCAAATCAAAAATACATTTCGTGCACACCTTGATTTTTTTGGTCAGCATAATCGATCAAATGTGTCCACAATCGGGAGAAATGTGCGCAAATTTCAGCAAACCGGCTCTGTAGGAAATGTGAAAACGCCTGTGCATGCATGTTACTGAGAATGGTGTCGCCAAAAATTGGGGATATGTACATGGACGATAAGTAGTTCCAACAGAATGTGTCACACGGCCAACGAAACAATGGCTCGAATTCAATGGCCATGTTAAATGGCCGTCAGGATCATGTGATTTGACACCGTTGGCCTTATTTCTTTGGTAAAAAAAAAAGTGTTCGTCAATAAACCAAGAACAATTCAAGAGCTAAAAGTTTAGATAACTAGGCACATTAAGGATATTGAACCTCAATTATGTCTCAGACCCATTTAATATATTGAAGCCATGGCGATCATTTGGCCGATATTTTGTCTTACATACCCAATAAAAAATTTTATCATTTTGCGAAGCCCTAATAGTACATTTAAAAAAATAAGCGCACATACAGACATACAGAAATGCAGTAAAGTAAGTGAAAGAACTCTCAAAAACTTTTATAAAAAAAAGATAACATTTCAGGTGCTACGGAATTCCCTTACTGCGAAGCAGGTTTGTAAGGGATAATACTAAAAAAAACCTGTTTCAAAACATTCAGTGTGTAAGGGCGGTCGTTACATACAACAATTTTTATATGCGCTGAATAATGCGCTTTATGAGTCAAAAATGTATTGCTTCAAAGTGGGAACTCGCCATATAAAATTCATGTCTTCCGTCTGCGCAATGGTAAGCAAAACGTTTATGTTTCTCCCTTACAAATGCTTCGTTGGAAGCTCCATTTTTTATTGGGATATAATATGACAATGATCCTTCTATAACAATAAAAAATATTAAGATAATTCTATGAAAGCTTTTTGTTTCATTTACAATTAACATCGTGGATTATGGTTGAACCACCCTGAATAATTGACCTTTAATTGCCTAATAATAAAATTAATTTAAGCAACATAACAATAATTCCATCAATATAAAAACTCTTTACATATAAAGCGAAATATGTTTAATTAACAGTTATATTAATAAGATAGTCTTTTTTGTAACATGCCTGATATACTTGTTCACATACAACAAGATAACGCAAGAATTTTTGAATTGAAAGTTTTCATACGATTTTTGTCGTTTATCCACATACGATTTTATAATGCACTAAATTTTTCGCAAAAGTGGATATAAAACAAAATGGCTTCGTTATATCTCATTAACCATAAGAGATAGAGACATGAGGATTGCGCAGATTTAATGTTAAATTTACCACAGGAAACAGTCTTATCTAATTTTTTTTTTTGATTTTGTGATATACGACAAGATAACTCAGGCACGACGATATAATAAAAACGTACACATTTCAAGAGAACGACAAAATGCACTATTCTCCTATCTTTGTATGGATGTCTGCAAGAGAAATTTAAACGCTTTTCTAACACTTTAATTCCAAAAATGTAGAAAAAAAATATATTGTGCATATCCTCATATTTAATTAATGAGATTTTCATGAAATGTTATCAAAGTAAAAAATAGAAACACAGATCTTCGTTAAAAGTAATTAAAATAGGTTTCCGACTTTTATTTTCTCAAACGACGTTTTTGCGCGACTTTATTATTCAAAATGTCTAACGGTAACCCTGTCCTTATACGTATACATGTGTGTTTGCAAGTGAAAAATTAAAACAAAAACAAGAACAACATAGAGCACAACCGTCGTTTATACCATGTTCACACGGACAGCAATATTCGGGTTTCGCTCTCTTATTCCTGTTTCGCGCCCCAAACATGATTGAATCGATTTGTTTTCCCATACAAAACTTTGAGAGCGAAACAGGTCGTTTCATTTTAAAATAGGCTGCGAAACAGGAAAAATGTACTATCATCTCCAATTTTGATAACAGTTATCGTTAGTTTATCTGAACTAGCTCTCAAAAAATATCAAAACATAAAAAAAAACAAAATAAAAATTGATTTTTAATAAAATAAAGTGATAATTAAAATACCTTAATATTAATAAAAGTATTAAATAATATATTCTTAAGTTTTATTTACTTTTTTTTATCTTTTTTAAAAAAAAATCACACTAACAACACAAAAAAAAATGTCAAAAAGAAACAGGATTAAGTCGTATGAACAGCATGTTTGGCAATCTAGTTTCAGAGAGCGAAACCAGTGGTTTCTATCGTCGTATGAACATAGCATTATACATATGTATACATGTGTGTTAGCAAGTATCAGTGTTGCCACGACCAAAAAAAATTTGTAACCAAAAAGTAAAATTAAAGTAACCAAATGCAAAAAAAAAGTAACCAAAATATTTATGTACTTCAACGTAATTGTAACCACATTTTAAACATATTACGTTGAGTTTAACTATATTTTTGTCACCGACAACCACAATTTGTAGTGTAGGCTACAACCATACTATGGTTGCCTTAGAGCATGTTATGGTTAAAAATTACAATAATTTGATTTTAAATTAACAAAGTTCAAGAGCAACATGCTATGGTGGAAAACCAACCATGCTATTATTAATGTTAAACATATTTTAGTTATTACTAAACGTAACATGTTCGGAGGCAACCATAATATGGTTGTGGCCTCTTGATGGAAGCCTAGTTTAATCATAATATGGTTGTCGGTGACAATAATATGGTAAAAATAATCATAATATGTTTCGAATTTTCTTTTAAAATAGTTTTGTTGGAGGTGACCATATTTAAACATGTTTAATCTCTGGGTGTGGAGCAAAGCGCTTATAGCCATAATTTAACGTTTTCATTTATTTGTTTTTTTCTTCTTTCAGTTGCAGTCGCAGTTGCATTTTTTCTTTGCTGGGCTCCATTCCACGCTCAACGTTTGATGGCTGTGTACGGTTCCACTTCGGGCATTGATTCCGAAATCTTTAATAAAATTTATTATATACTGGATTATACATCGGGTGTATTGTATTTTCTGTCGACCTGCATAAATCCCCTGCTGTACAACATAATGAGCCATAAGTTCCGCGAAGCATTCAAGGTAAGATTCCGTTAGCTTCCTCTTTGCACTATGCCATTATCATTAACCGTTTACTTCATGCTCTCCCTTTTACTTTTATCTAACTCTTTATGCTTAAACTAACTCAATGATTATTTGGAATGGAATAACACGAAATGTTCACTTGTTCAATTTAAAATTTGGCACAAATTTATTCAAAAACTTCATTATGCACACAAATTGGTACCTAATTGATTAAATTTAACCGCATGTTACACATTCATTTTTATTGATTCTTCTGCAATTGGTGGGTGCATGCTCGTAAATTTGGGGAAACAAAATTTTGTTTTGTTGTTTTTGGTATCTTTTTCCCGTTCTTTCTTTTTCTCTTTGTTTTTTGTTTTCTTTGTACAGGTCACACTGGCGCGCCATTTCCTGTCGGGAAAATACCAGAGTCAAAATCACAATTACAGTGCTCTTTTGAGGCAGAATGGTTCGCTACGCATGCATCATACAACGGTGAATAATAATGCTCTTGAGCACTATAGCTCATATCGTGTTGTGCAATTGCATTGTCGTGACCCAAGCCATCATCTTTCTCTACAGGATAGCATAAGGACGACAACAACAACTACAACCATGAACAGTGGCAATAGCAGTGGAACTGGAACCGGGACCGGAGGCGGGCAAATTGGAACAGGAGGCGCTGTTGCTAGCACTGGGCATCATCATAATCCTCATCAAGTTTGCAACAATAGTTGCAGATCTTCACAACATCGGAATCGTTGTGCATCGATGGGCTCTCAATCTACACTTGCTAACTCCCAAATAGGTCCTAACAGCCCAGCTCAGCATCGTCTGCTGCAAACGCAAATTTCCCAATTATCCTCGGTGGGAGATGCAAACTCACTGATGGAATGCGATATGACTGGCGGAAGCACAGCATCACAATGCCACCATTCCTCGACTGCTTACAGATTAAAGGAAATACGAAGACAACGATCCAGAAACAATGAAGACTGCAACTCTATAGACTCCTCGGCTCCGTCTCATCACTGGAGAGATGACTCGAAACGTTGCATTTCCATGCACGAAACAGAATTGTATACTAAACCCATGGCTCCACACATAATGGCAGCCACTCTGGTGGCAACACAACCCATACAACCAATGCACTCAATAGCTGAACTCAGTCTAGAGAGACCGACGAGGTCGAGACTAAAGTTATCACGCATCATTACGAGACGTCAGCAAGATGCTTTTGCAGTGCAATCTAGTCCAAGAGTAGAACTAATGAGGCCACAATACAAAGTGGAAAAAACTTCTGTGAAATCAATAAATTCCCTAGCCGATAAGTTCAAATGGCGAACCAAGCGGAAACTACCAAAAAAACGAATACCAACACTAAATAAAGGAGAAGAATTCGATGACTCTCCAAGTCTAAGTGCACCTTTACCCACAACAGCCCTTATGAAAGTTGTTTACACTACGGCAACGGCTGCTGATCTCGAGCCCGAATTAGCACTTAACACAGACAATTCGCTGGGTTATCATACTCCCCATGCGTTATGATGACAGATCAATGAATTGTCGCCACTGAAAATGAACGAAAACTTGAGCCATGAAATGGACAAAGAAGAATACGAATTGAATCAATTTAGATAAGACTGCTAAACAAACAAACTAAAATAAATATGTATAAAACAAAATGAATAGAAAATGAGATTATAAGTTTATTCCATTTTTTTTTTAGATTTTAACTTGTTGGCTGCTGAATATTTGAATACTGTTACTCTTGTAGCTTTTTAAGATTTCTTTTTAATAAATAAAAGCTTCAACAACCTCGACATAGTCTTAACAAAAGCATGACAAGAAAATAAGATAAGGACAATAAAGTGTCATAGTTTATAATAGACATTAGTTTTTATTCAGCAAAGGCCAACACTTTAAAACGTCACCGAAAAATTATGTTATGGAATTTATACAAATGTATGTGAGAAGACGCAGGGCAAAACGTACTTTTTTGCTCCATTTAAATTTTGGAAAATTAAGGCCTGTTTGTTTGGTTCGCCTCCTTAAAAAACGGCATGAACCTGGATATGATAGCAAGTTTCAGTCACACTAGCGATATAGTCAATTTTATCTGTTTATTCTGCCGATAAAAGTAAATTTAATATAAAGTATTTTTATTATACTCCATTTAGCGATATAAGCAGATTTACTATACATAAATGTCATTCTTCAGCGGCTGTCAAAGGCAAAAGTAAAGCAAATTATCGGCGTTATAGTCACATTATCTAAATTTACTAAGTTCTTTTTAGTTGTCGAAACCGCAATACCCAATTTTCAGGATAATATTTAAATCTACATTAAATTAATTTTCATTTAAACTTAAATCGTATTTAAATACGGATTGATTTTTTTGAGATTTGTTTAAAAAGTCTTATTTAATTAAGATAAAAGTATGGTAGCACAACTAAATACAAAAAAATATCATAAAAAAAGGAGTTATTTTATTTTGTTTGTATCGACTGGTTTCAGTATGTTTTTCAAAATCCTTTTTATGAAATTCCCGTGAGGAATTACAAGCAGAGCAATATGCTGTTTTTGAAGACATATGAGCCAATTTTAGACATCCTTAAAATCAACAATACAATACATACATATATACGTCATTTATTTACGAAAGTTCTTCCCCTATCGAATGACATTTCAAGTGGAGGCATTCGATCGACTACTCGTTATCGAATGACATAATCTCAAATTTCGATAGAAGTTTTTTGATAACGAATGAGACGATTTCAAAAAGTAAAATTTCGATCAAAGTCACTCGATCACGACTGCGCCGATATTTGCCCAGATATTCGATTCCTCCACTTTAGAATAAAATTGAGTTTTTTGAAATATAAACTTATATCGGATTAGAATTACACCGACAATGCACAAAATATTTATTTATGTTGCAGTTATTATAAAGAACGCATTATAGTCCTTTTTGAGAAGGCCGCAGAAGCGAAGAGTCGCCAAGAGTTCGGGCGAAATTTCTCTTAGAAAGATTGCAACAAAGACATTTTACATAATTTTCTTTTAACGTCAAATTCTCTTATAAGTAACATGAGGAAATCAAAATTAAAATAACCTGCACTTTTTTGCCTGAAACAATTGTTTTGCTTATGCCAGCGAAGCTGAATGAATCTTCAGAGAGTAACGAAAATATATTTTGCGATTTTTTTTTAGTAAATCTTGCTTTTCAACTAAATAAATTGTATATTTCATGAAATTTTATCGCTCACAGTAGTTATATAACATATAATAGTTTTGGCGGCGTAGATTATCCAATTACCCGTAGTGCGGTGTGCACATAAGCGATAAATACTGTATAAGAAATTTTAAAAATATTTCAAAATCTTTTTTCAAATACAAGCACATTATTACAAAATTATTGAAAAATAAGATTTTATAGTTCAAAAAAAATTAACATTCCAAATTATGTTTGTAAAGTATTTATTTTAACATAATGAAAGTTGGTTTTTTAATTCGACCTTTTCTTAGTGGAATCGAGAACCTCGAGCTTGAGTATTTATTTCTTTTGAGGATTCATTTTAACTGCCGCTATTTCACTGTATACAGAAGATACTAAATACTTTAAGAAACTTTATTACCGAATTTTATATTTTAAAGGAGGTTTAAAATAACATACTTTTTAATAAATTTATCTCTTAAATCTAAATATATAAAACAGGATGTGTGTATGTATGTATGCATGTATCTAACGTATGGACTCCAAAACGGCTGGGCCGATTTTGATGAAATGTTCAGGGAATCTTCAGAATATTCAGGCGGGTGACACTGTGAAGTCTGATTTTTGATTTTCGGTCTGCGGGAGGAGGGGCTTGGCAAAATCCAATATGTATATAAAAATGGGTTTGAAAGTACATATAAAAATATCGTTTTATGATATTTTACTTTTGAATTTTTTAATCGCAAATACGAGCGCTAACTTCAAAAATTTAATAGCATGCGGTAGGGTGTCCAGCGTGTTACAAAAAAGTGTCAAATTCGAGCACAGTGTAATTGATAAATTGATTTCCGTTTCAAAATTATTTTATGTGTTTTTAACTTCAATAGTCGAAATAACGAAAGATTTCCAAGTTAATTAAATTTCCTAAAGGTTTACAAATATTTAACGCAATACAAAAATTTGTATATGAATTCCCATTAACTAGTTAAGACCCATTTTCACAACTTACCAATAGGTAAAAGTAGACTTTAACCGGCCTTATATAAAGCGTTCCATTATTAAAACTTTACTTTACCCTAAAGTGAGCGATACCATAAACCATACATCCTACCTGGTAGGTCAAAGTAAAGTTTTAATAATGGAATACTTTTTATATGGCCGATAAAATCCTACCTTTAGCTATCGGTTAGTTGTGAAAATGGGGGGGGGGGGGGGGGAGGGGGTAACTCTATCTTTTTAAGGAATTCTAAATTTTATTGTTAGCATCTAGATGAGAATAGTTTTAAAAAGGTATGTTCATACTTTTTTGTATGTATGAATGTCGTGTATGTGTGTATGTGTATTTATATTTTTTTTTAATACATACTTATAAGCATGTGTATAAATGCCATACATATATGTACATTAGGGAAATCACTTTTTAAAAAATTTTTAAAATATCAAAATTGGCATAGCACAGTCCGATAGAGCATTAACAACTATAAGAGAACGTATATTTATTTTTTCGCCAAGGTCAAAAAAGTTCACGCACCAACCGCGATGAAGTTTTGAAAATTTTTAATTTTCTTTTTGGTTAAGAAAAATTAATAATATATTTATATAAAACAAAAAATAGCTCAAGTATGAAATTTCATTAATATTTAGAGATGGTAAGAGATTTTTCCGCAAACCAAAACGTATCTTTAACCTTTTTTGACGAAAAAAAATTAAAAATGAATAAAAAAAACACCGTATAAAATTATGAATATTCAATATTGCATTAAGAAGGCCGCCTCAAAATAATTTTATATTATCCGGCCTGTTCTGCAAATCACTTTTACTCTAATCACGTGATTTCAAATCACTAGTACTTACTAAAATCACACGTGCGATATTTTAGTGTCCCGTTTTAGTGTGTTTTGGTGTGATCTTCAATTGCCGAAAGCACACCAAGAAACACAAAAACGGTATGACTTTCAAAACACCACAAAAGCACACGTGTGATTTCAAAAACACGTGATTTAAAATCACGTGATTTTCAGAACAGGCCCGTATGTAAAATTATGTTAGTTCAAGTGCTTAAATTTAAAAAATAATACATTTTTAAATAATTTTTTATACAACTGTTTAGAAAACCCAATTGGTGCGCGAACTTTTTTGAAAAAAATTACAAAAGATTAGGATTTTCGTGATTACTAGGACATGGTTGACCTCATGGTACTTTGCCAAAAAAAAATTGGTTATACTCCTAATGTGCATACATACCTTGTGTTTTAGACATTTTTCCTTTAAGGCGCTTTGTTTTTCTGAAAGCCATTTATGGAAATAAAAGCAAAATGAGATTACTTGACATTTTATATTTTTATTATGCAGATAATTATTTTTATAAATCGTATCTTTTTATTAAATTTTTGCATATAAAGTTTAAAATAGTACATGTGTATGTATATAATAAAGTGTAAAATAACAATAACTAAGTAAAGAAAAAAAAAACTTAAGTATTTGAATATTTTTTTATATGAATGTAAATTGTATTAAATTTAAATAGGAACATGTTTTTAAATTTTATTTTTAAGTTGCCATTTGCCACTTTAAACTTGTTAAAAATTTATTAATATTAAAGTTAAAAGAAAAAATTATAAATATATTTCTGAAGTAATTGACTAAATTAAATAAAAAAAAGTGTAATAAACTAATTTATTGAAAAGTTAAAATTGAATTGTTTATTTATTTTAAAGGAGCTTAAATCTTTAAAAAGACGTGAGTTGAGCTTTATATATTATTTGCTATATATTTATGTATAAATATATATGATTTGACATTGTAACTTATGTATCAGGCAGAGACCTGCACCGTAGGCTTTTATCGGCGGCGGTGGCTGACGCAAAAAATATTAGCCGATAGAACATATAACAGTTTAATGAACAATTGTTTTAGACAAACAAAAATTAATGTGCTTGCTAAGGTAATGTAAATGTAAAAGGTAATAAAAATTCTTTACAAAGTAATAGATGGCTAAGCTGGAGCCGATTTTAAGCAGAAGAATTTTCGGCGGTGACGGCAACAAATATTTTTATCGGCGGCTGGCTTAGCCAGCTGTTAGCCGATTCGGCGCAGGTCTCTGGTACCAGGTCATCAGCACAAGCAATATAGACGTTCCAAAAAATTTTACTTGTAAAACAAAACAAGATTTATTTTATTTACGTTTATAAACTGCTCTGAATCCTGCTAGAAATGCTGTTCGGCTTGTGCATCATAATGCATTAAACATATTCACCACAGTTGAAATTGTAGCTGTGTAGCATCAGCTACAATAGAAACAATATAAACAGATGTTTTTGTTTATGTATGTGTTAGAGTAAATACGTAATAAATATGTAAATGTAGTGTTTAACATTTTTCACACTTTTGACGATAAGAAAACGAGTTGGGTCGTTTTCTTATCGTCACTCGATTAAATACGTTTTATAAAATGAAAATTATACGAAAATACAAACAATTTCTTTTATGTAATCTTTCATATTTGTTTTTTTTTTTTTTTTTGTTTTATTTAAATTTCTAATTTGTGTCCTGTTAAATTTGTTCAAAAGTACACGCTACTGATTACTTTAAAACCAAGTACGGTACAAAGTACCGAAATACTTTACACTTTAACAACTCCCTCCAAAAAAAAATAAAAAAAAATTTAATTAATTAATATTTATTAATTTTTGTTTTTGTTTCAATTTTATTTCAACTTTCTTTTAAAACCACTTTTTCACAATTTGTGTGCTTTTTGCTTGTTTGTTATCTTTTAAAACTTATGTTTTGTTTCATTTAAATAAATTTTACTGCAAAAATTTCAGCAGTAAAAATTTACAATTAACTAGTCAAGAACTTACATTAAACGCTCTCAATTTGTGTTCTCATTAACTGTATTTTATGTACGAAAACGCAATTTAGTAAAACGCAGTAAAGTTCCGTAGAAAATAGTAAAAACTTCTGGGTTTTCGAATGGTGCCACTATAATTATATTGCCACTATATATAATTATTATATAGTGGTGCCACTATAATTATACCCTTCACCTTCATATAAATAAGTTTGTTATTGCTGCAATATTGATCTAAGATTCTATAAAGTATATATATTTTGGGACCTTATGAGAAGCGAACTTGATTTAACGACGTCTGTCTGGCCGTTGAAACTGGTTTTTCGAAGACCCCAGATATTATGGGGGCTAGGATTTTCTATATACATATATGTATACATTAGGGTATTCATTCGGTTATTCATTCGTCAATCGATTAATTACCACCCGATTAACTTTATTTCAAATTGGCTTTTATCGATTAACGATTAAACCGGTTAATTTCAGTCGATTAACCGATGTAATACAATTTTTAATTTTTTGTAGTATTATAACATATTTTTTTGTGTTTTCAATTATTTGTTTCGTTTTATATACAAAAAGTGTTCAGTGATCTTCATTTTAAACCATTTTCCGCCGACCGGTAATCAAAACTACAAGCACTCATACTCTTTTTTTCAATGTTTTTTTGTCTTTATCATCGATCAACAGGAATGTGGCGAAAAATGGCTTAAATGTATGATTACCACCCAACAAACACGAAGTCAAACCTTTGATATGAAATGACTTTATCATTTGACATCAAACGCAATTCTCAAACGTTTTTCAATTGTTTGATTTAACATTTAAATTCAAATTGATAATGATTTGAAAATAAACATTTGATATCAAATGTTTTTTCAATTTGATGTCAAATGTTTGTCAAAGTTAAAATCAAATCAAAAATAAACTTGGCAGTACTAAAGAGAAAAATAAATGTAAGCATTAAAAATGGCGATTAAAGTTAAATTATTTTTCCTTGTGGTTACATGTGTTTTACCATTAAAAATAAATTTTAATATAAAGTGAACAGTTTATTTCTAGTGAAAAATAAAAATTATTTGTGAGAAATTACAATGTTTAAAAATACGAAACGATCGCGGTGCTACAATCCTCAAAATAAAAGGGAGCCAAGTATTTTGTCTTTCCAAGAATTAGAAGACGGAAAGAACACTATTTCATCTTTTTGCTATGGAACCGAATGTTTATCTCAAAGTTTATTTAAATAAATAATAAATTTAAATTAAAAAAATTAAATAGTTTTATTTATATTCCACATTCTATTATAATCCACATTTGAAAAACATTTGAGAATTACGTTTGAAAGCAAGTTGAAAATAAAGGCATTTTTCAATTTGAAAATAATTTCCCCTTTTTGTTGAGACCGCTATGATTTACAAATGATTTTCAAATCATTATCAAACGTTTGTCGTTTGAGAAAACGTTTGATTTCAAATCACTTTCAATTTGAAATCAAACCTCCGTGTTTGTTGGGCAACACCTTTTTTTGTTTCGCGTCCTTTTTATATGTATGTGTTTAGTTATTTTTTCTTCTCATATTTTCTCATAACAATTAGAAGTGTTAAAAATTTTAAAAAATTAAAACGAAACTCTAGTGGAGTATTTTATGTGTTAAAAGAAATTTGGGAAAAGGACTGAGAAATTAGATATTTATATACGATAACTGAAAGAATTTTTTCCAAATCAAGTTTTGTCAAAACGTAAGAAAGGAATCGCTTTAATCCTAAACATTTAAACCAAATTACTTTTCTAAAAGATTATTTTATAAGATCTCCTTTTATTATTGAAATAACTAATAAAATTATCTCAGTCTATTTTTTTATAAATACATATTTGGGGGATTCACAAGGTAGTATACCATAATCGGCGATGAAAAAAAAACAATAGCTATTTGTTTCTTTATTTCTGTTCGTTACATATTCAAAAGTTAAACATAAAAAAGTGATGTATTTTTATACTGAAGAATGAAAATCAAACAGAGATAATCAATTTACCATTCAAAAAGGTAGGTTCGATAACGTTTTTTATAAATTTTTTAACAACTAATCATGTAATATTGCGTAGCCGAATTAAAATAACCGGAGAAAAATTTTTTTAAAAAAATACATGAACTTTTCAAAAGAATCAGTTGATTAATTCGAAAGGTGTAGGAGGGGGTGCTTTTACCCTTTTCGCTTTATTTCACGCCGTAAATGTTGAAATTTATAGCCGTTAGTTCCTTCAAGACTTGAAACTATCATCGGATAATTAATAAAGAAGACACGGCTAGAGGGAGCTTTTACCCTTTTTGCCCTATTTTACGCCCTAATTGTGAATAAAATGTGTGTCTGTAACTCATCGAAAACTATCAAAAGAAACATTTCAGACGTTGAGACCGCCAGTAACACACATCGTTGACAGCAGCCAAAATTTACTAAAATTTTAAATTTTTTAACGACGGCGGTGAAAATGCCACCGTCGGCTATATCAAATAATGTAAATAATGCGACTTTAATGTTTGTTGTTTACAAAATAGCTTTCGTATACAGTGATTTCCGCTTAATTGAGTTTTAAAAAATGCACAACTTTTGACGCAATTAAGCAGTACTCGGTTAATTGAATCGCCGATGCAATTAAACGAAAATCGCTCAATTGATCAAGATGTGCAATAAAGCGAAACACCCATGTGTAGATAGAAAATAATACTCATTTCTTTATTTATTAAGTTAAAAAACAGTTAAGGTTTTTTGAAACAAAATAAAAACCAGGTACATTCATCGTACAATCTTTCTTGCCGTAAAATAATTTTTTTCACGTTGTTGGAGCAAAAACACAATCAATTCGCAATGCGGTCTTATTTTGCGAAGTAATTAAGCGGGTGGCACAATTAAACGGAACTTAACTAAACGGGTATTTTTACATAGACAGTTATACTGAATGATTTCGTTCCATGATTTTTAGTGCAATAAAACGGGAAACTCAATTAAGCGGGACTCAATTAATCGAAAACAACATATTTTATAAAAATGATGAAAGCAAAATAGTTAAACAATAAAAAATTGTGCCAAGAACAAAGCATTATTGTTCTTTGTATTTCGCATTTTCAATTGTTTTTCAGTGTTGAAATTTTTTCTCGCCCCATTTTTATTCGTGAGTTTTTTTGACAGTTAAAAACTGTTACAGACACCCTTTTTTGTAAATTGGCGAGTAATTTACTTACGTGACAGCTTGTAGTCACCAAAAAAGTTTCAGACACAGTTTAGTTATAAAAACAGTGTTTGGTTCAATATATGACATTTTTGTTTATTTACACACATTTAAATCGAAAAGTTTCTCGATGCGAGAGTTACAGAACATGACCACTGGAGAACAGAAAGACCAAAAGATTCGAAATTTGTACCTAATTCCCACAAAATATGGGCGATATTGAAGCAGAGTGCGCGTCTTAAAATAGATTCATTTATATTTTTTTTGTATATGTATTTCCATAAATTTCTGTTCTTATTGCACCATGGTGAAGTGTATATAAAATACGGCATAGCCTTATTTAGCACTTTTACTTGTTTTACTTTTTTCAATGATACAACATGCACAATCGTAGACCAGGGATGGCATTGAGAATTTTAAAATTGTACAAAAAGTTTAAAAATTTGTGAGGGACGAGATTTGCTTAACTATTTGACGATTTTGTTAAATGTTCGTGACGATTTTGACGAATTTTATTAAAACTTTTGACGATTTTTTAAGAAAAAAACATAATAACCCTGGTGCACACGCACGTATTAAAACAGTTGATGTATTCACAAGGTGTGTTATCATGTTACATTGCCGAAAAGTTCTAGCATTTTACAATGGTTTAAAAATATTGTTGTTGCTTTGTAAACAAAAAGTGTCTTAAATAATTAAAACTTTGCTTGCTATGTTTATTGTGCTGTCGTAACTAATCAGAAGAGATCTGCGCTGAGCGGCTGAGCCGACCCGCATTAGTTCTTGTAAGCCGTTGCGGTTGATGATATAATTTTATCCGGCTAACATCCGAATTTAAACTGCGGCTAGCAATTTTTGCAATAAATCATTTGCGGCGTCAAATTAAATCGGCTCAGGACTCTGCTGTTCGGTAAACAAACAAAATAAAATTTAAGTGTTACATGTGATTTGGCAACATTTTTAAATGCTCCCCTTATTTTTAAGAAGAGTTTCATATTTTACGTTTACAAAAGAACAAAAATTTCTGAATAAAACAATAAAGTTCAATTAGCGCAAGGTAAATTCAATTACAGGTGGTGGCAAGACTACAACAATCCAAAGCCAACAGAAACAACATATGTTTTTTGTATTGCATTGTTAGTGTTTACGGCTCGAAACTTGCCACCACCTTTTACTGAATTCGCCTTTATCTAGTGCTGCACCCATGCCCCTTTAATTAAAATGAGTGTTGAACATGTAGCATTTTTTTTAATTTTAAAGGGAACATCATCTGAAAAGAACGCTTTACACTTTTAAAATAACACATGTTTTTCAGAAAAGACATAAAAAAATGTTAAAGCCAGAATAAATGCAGAATTTTACTCAGAATAGAAAACGCCATTACTTGTTATAGGTACAATATTAAGATTGTTCCAATGCTACCACCAGCACGAAGAAAATTATGATTTGTAAATACATTGTAAATTTGAGTATAGAAAATAAAAAACTAAATAACAAGATTTATAAAAATATCCACAGCAAAAAAGTGCCTTTTCTATAAGAAAATAAAATCGCCTGGGGATTTTCGCGATATTTGTATTACAAAAAAACCCCCTTTTCAGGCACAAGTCCAAAAAACTAAGAACGCATGTCGCGGGCTAAAAACATGACTTAATTTAACTTTCTATGTATTATTAATTATTATTTGTTTAGTTGTAAGACAATACATGTAATATTGCTATAATAAAATGATTAAATAACATTTATTTTCTTCTACCATATTTACATGTTTACATATTCCAGCATGTCTATTAAATAAATTTTGCCAAAACTTTCTGTGTAAAACTATTTTCCTTTTGTCTTGTGTAAAAACAATAACGAACTAACTAAAACATTGATATATTATTTTATCTTCTGACATTATTAAAAAAGTTCAAAACCACTAATTAAGTGTTAGCAAAAACGAAACACCATGTGACTTTTCTTATTAGAAAAAAGCCCAAAGTCTAAAGAACAAGAAAATGCAGATAAATAAAAAAGTTCTTTGTTAAAACATATCTGCACATGTTTAACAAAACTTATACATGTTAATATACAATTTTTCCCATAATTATAGCATAATGAAAAACTTTTAAACAAAAACAACTCGCTAGTCCATTTGATATGAAAAAAAAACACAATTTAAAAAAAATCCTGCAGTGATTAAAATCAAAAAGAAAATTTATAATACATATTTACTATGTATTTATTATACACACTAAGTGTGACCTGGAAAAGTTCCTGAGTAGAGTATGCAAAAACATATACAAAAAAAAAACTGGGTTTCGGAATTTTCTACTAAAATCTGGTTCGAAAAACCGGTTTTAGGCTTTTTTTGTTAAGTTAAGAAATGTGGTATAAAATAGGGTTAATTTCTTATGTTTCATTAAAACAAATAAGAAGAGGTCAATTTCACACTTCTGAAAATTGAGTCGATTCGGTTCATCAAATAACTTTGTCGCAATTAACACTAGTATAGAGATTTCTTACCGGACAGAAAAAGTTTGTTGGTAAGGGGTCGACGCTGTATGCGTGACACAGTTTACTTCTTGCCTCTCTCGCCATCAAACTTTTTCTGTCCATATTGAAAATTGCATAAATATGAGAAATTGTCAAAAAGATTTCTGTATGACGTGCTAAATTCTCAATTTTTTATATTTGATAAATACACTAAAATTTATTGTTGAGGGAAAGCCAGCTTCTATGCGCATTTCACTGGTTGCTTAGGCCAGCTCATCAGGAAACCTTTTCTAAAGATTTAAGAAAAGCTTAAAATATTATACAAATAAAACCTTAAAGCGAATAAGAATTATAAACACTCAATGTCTTACTTGCAACAATATGAAAACTTAAACAAAACACCAACAATAAACAGTGAGTTAATCTTTTCTTACATTCCCCTACAATTGGTTGGCTTTTATCCTACTCGAATTGTAGTTGTAAGTGGATAAAAGAAAAAACCTTTCTTTCTAAACATGTTGCAATGTAAAATTTGTTCCATTTCATACTCCCAGTCATAATTAAGTATGAGATAACACTCTTTTGCATAAGCGTTTTGTACTTTTTTATGCAAGAAAGTATTTTTCTTATTAACTTTTTTGTGTTTGCGTACAATTTGTGTAATAGTATTGTGATTTTTGATTTGTTAACGCTTATTGGAATTCAATGAAAATTTAATTGTTAAAAATCGCTACAATTGTGGTGAATATCGCTTAAGGTACATGAACACGACATGTTTTTGTTACCTGTTACGTGTCAAATTTTCAAATCACATGTTATTGTGCATGTCTGTCAAAATTGCTGTTTTGCTTAAAGTTTAAAATATTCTGTCCCATATATAGATAATTTCTATAAATTAGTAATTCTTCTCCAACAGTACATGTTATTTGCTTCTGACCTAGTCTCTGTTTTTTTTTTTGCATAGTTATTGCTGAAACCAATGTAGTTGTTGTATGTAACCTAAATGAAAAATTTCTTATAAATATAATTCTCATTGAAAATACTAGCAATATTTAATTAAAGAAATGCTAAAAAATCGTTATTCCCTCCCAGCTCGAATAAAAAATATTCATATAGGTAAATATTACTTAAGCATTTTATTCACCTGATTTCAACCGATCTTTTCTAAGAATATATATACACATATCTTAAAAGAAATGCAGTTTTTTGTTTGCCAGACTCTTCTCTATAAAATAGCATCATTAGATTTATTAAAAGTAATAGTCAAAAAATGCCTTTTTTTGCAGCAGAAATCCCATAGTGCGCCGTAAATATTGGTAGGCCTTTTCCAAGGCCTCTTCCCCTTTCTAAACGATTTGTTCGTACTGATACCCTGCCCTCAGAATTATGACTTTTAGAAGGCTAAAATTTCTTTAAGAAATATCTTTTAAATTATTTTTAAAACATTCGGTACTCCCTTCTTTAGGATGGGAGATGTGAAGTTAATAAGTTTTATTTTTTGAGGGCTAAAGAATTAGAGCAAATTAAACTTTTTGGTTTTAAATGTGTTTAAACCAACAAATCTATAAATTACTGAACATATAAACCATCTTTAAAAGTAGGCGTTTAAACTACCATTACACCCCATATGAATTTGGGGCCCTATTACGGTTAACAACTCAACTCAGTATGTAAGCCGTGCACTTGCCAGTTAAGAGCCTTTTTAGAATGGCTGTATAAAGAAGTGAATGAGGAAGGGCTTGCTTTCAATGACAACTTATGTAAAAAATTAATAAGCATGGTATGCGGCAAGCAGTACTTGTGTCTGCTAATAGGCTTCTTTACTTAATCGTTATTTCATTAAAAAGTACGGTGTTCGGTAAACATTTTGCCCAACACCGAACTTTGGCTGAACGTACATTTTTGCCGAACTCCGAAACCGAACGTTCGTTCGGTCAGACACTGCAATCCATTATATAGATTTAAGGAAAGAAGAAATTTTTTTGGAAATAAATTTTCATTTCAGAAACGAACGGTTTAAAATATAAATGGCAAAAGCTTATTAAATAGCAGCTTTAATCAGTCTGTATGCGATAATGTTAAACTGGAATTTTATTTATTTTTATTATACATTTGGTTGAGCGTAGTACAATATTTGCCGGATGCTGTTTGTGGTGGTTGTTGATGTTGGCACGCAACGCACATTCTCTGGCAGTCACTAATAGATTTCACATCATTCAAATGCATCGACACGAATTACGAAGATTTCACTTTGGTTTTCTTTTTTTGCAATTTGTGCAACTCCAATACACATTTTATGGTTTCCAAACCATAGTACCTATTTATAGTTTTATTTTATAATCATTATTTTTTTATATTTGGCTGTGATTGCATATGATTAGATGCTAACGATGGTGCGCGATATGAATTAATGTTTTTGTGAAAAAACGTTATTGTAAATGTGTATGTCGGCAGAATACAAGTCATATGTGTAGGGATATTTTGCTGTTGCCGCTAAATATTTTGACGATAATTGAGTTTACAATGCTTATAATCCCACATACACATGCCAACAACTACACATACGAGTCCTTTTAACACAGTCATAGACCATTCGATTTTCTGTGTTGGTAAGGGAAACTATTACTGCACAATGACTCTGGCATCTTTGAGGCTTTTGTTTGCTTTCCAAATGTTGGGTGGGATTTACAGTTGTAGGGCTTTATTTGTTTTCCTTTCTTTTTTTTTTTTGTATTATGCGTGCACTTGGCATAAGATTTAATTACGTGGAAATTAAGATTTGAATGAATGTATTTTTAATTCTATGTAAAACTGTTTAAGTTTTTTTATCCCTTCTTAATGCTCATTTTTTTATGAGTATTTTGAATTTTGGTGAGATTTTTTTTTCAGAATCCTAATAACAACATTTACCTCTGGGACATTGTTCTTTAATGAATTAAGTATTTTTCTTTCTGGCTGTGTCCTTGAACATTTAAGTCTTTAATTTTTGTTAATTCCCCTGTTAAGCTGCTATTAACAATAATTCTTTTCTGAACATTTAAATATTGTCAACAATTTAAGTTGCTATACGGCTTTTTTTATTTGGGAATACCTTTTGTATTTTGTTGTAAATGCAAAATGTTAATTAGGTTTTTTTAACTACTTCTTTGACTCTTTGTCTGACGCAATGTAGAATCTTAGTAGACGCATTCTGTTCACTTTTTGAATAATTTATTTTAAATTATTTATAAAGAAGTTAGTTGCTTTTAAGTTAAAATTTGCGTAAGAATTTTATAGATTTAGTGCGTGTGTACATAATAATTAACTCGCTAATACCACAGTATATATAAATGAAGTATGTAATTTAAAATTAGAACATAAAAAAAGTTAATTAGAGATGTCTACAAAGCCACTTGTTTGGGTTTAGCTGATGTATACATATTTTTGCTTAAACTTGCTTTCATTTCAATTACTCTTGTATATTATTAATTTTATATAACTTTTTGTTTGTTTGTTTGAAAATCAACAATTCTTAAACATACTTATGAAATGTCCGCAATGTTATTTATTTAACTATAATTTTCGGATTATTTTAAGTGCGGATCAGATTCAAAATTATTTTACTACCTTATTTATAAAAAATACAATAATTTTGGTTAAAAATGTATTTTAAGACAAAAATTTGCATTCAGATTTTTCATGAAACACATTTAAAATTTAAAACATTAGTTTATAAATAATGCTCTTCTGTGCTGTTAACAAATGAAACAATCAATCGCCTGTCATTTGAAAACAGCACATTAATGTTTGGATACGGTAATTTCTTCTCAAAAACGGTAAGTTTTAGAGGGCCGTACGGTAATGAAAAAATAAAAGTTAACATCACTGACTCCAAATGCAGTCTTTATTCGTTTGAAGTGTTGTCAGACTTATATGTACTTTTTCAAGATGTATTGAAGGGTTTTTTCTTTAATTTGTATAAATTTAAAAAAAATTCCCGCATAAAATATATTTACAATAAAAACAAAAACTTTATATAGAATACTTAAAACTGGCCACTGACATGGTCGTGCATTTATTTAAAAACATGAATTGAGTTGATGATGATTTCATTTACACATACTTTTAAGCAAATACACATGCGAAGTTTTTTTCATTTTGCCAATTAAATATATGAAAACACTCATACAAATGTATTAACATTTTATTTCAATAAAACGGTCATTGTGCTCAGCTCTACGCAAGATCTATTTCAAGTTTCTATAACATAAAGTTGTCTGCCAAACAACCTTCCAACCAAATTAACCTTTCGACATTCCAGCCAAACATACACCCACCAATCTATTTAAGTATTTGTGAGATGTTTCGTTTCGCTTAGTTTACATTTGTTTGTCAAGTTTTTTTTGTTTCTGTTTTTTTTGATGTTGTTGTTGTTCTTGTGGTTACTTGTCATCAAAATAATGCCAATTTTTAGACAAGACTACATTTAAAAAAGTTAAAGCAAACAGAAAATAGTTATCTTTAAAGGCTGACAAACCATGTCTTTAATTCTTCAAAAAAAAAAATTCATAAAAATTAAGGCGAATTCATACAAGGTGTTCTTATTTTGAAAACGTTTACCCTAGGTCTACACTAAAGATAATTATCTGAGCAAGTTGGCAATAACGTCGGCAGAATAACAAAGCAATATTTCTTATTTTTCAGCTTATGTTAAAGAAAACGTATTTATGTTAACTCATAAATTGAAAAAAATCAAGGAAGAAGGTGCAGTGTAAAAACATAGCGCTAGTTGGAAAACTTATTTTAATTCAAATAAATTCTTTCTTATTCGACTTTATTATTTAAAAGTACATATATTAATTTGTTTAAGTTTTGTTATATAAAAATATTAATTTTATTAATTTTTTTTTTTTTTTTTGTTAAAGTAAAATTATTATTTTTATCAAAAAGTAATTTCAATTTTTGGGAATACAAAATTTAAATTTTCAAAAGATTTTGTTATTCGTGCTTAATTTCCAGTTTTTATTATTGATAAAAACACTTGAAATTTATTGTTGATGGGATAAGCTATTCCTATGCGCATTTCACTGGCCTAAGCAACCAGTGAAATGCGCATAGGAATAGCTTATCCCATCAACAATAAATTTCAAGTGTTTTTATCAATAATAAAAACTGGGAATTAAGCACGAATAACAAAATCTATTGATTATTATTTTTATATAAAAAAGAACTCAAAATTAAACAAATGAATTTAAATTTGAATAATAAAGAGCGAATAAGAAAAAAATTATAATAATAAAAATCATTTTTGTAATTTTATTTTAGTGTTTATTAATTTTTTTTATTAAATTCTTTTATTACAATAAATAATTAAAATTAGCTCCCATTTCAATAATTGTATTTCTTTCTCACACAATTTGCTTCTATTTTTACTTTTTTGCTTCTTTTTGTGTATTTGACAACCTAATTTGACGTTTTATGTAAGCAATAATTGTCAACGAAAATGGACTAACAATTATTGCAGCTTAAATTGCCGGCAATAAATATGTACAAAAAATTGCTGTCTACATTAAAGATAACATAATTTTGACATTTACTGCAATATATGTGGCAATAATTATTCTGGTATAGACGGGCAGTTACAACACTGTAAAATATTTTAGCGTTGTGTCAAAAATAATACAACACTGTAGGAAACAATTTAAACAAATATGTATTTCATTTTCTTTTTTATTTAATTAAATTTTAAATTTCATAATTTTAAGCGAAAATGATAAAATTTAGTAAATATTCCCCAGAACCACATGAACGGTATATCATTTTGACACAAGGTTAGTAATCAGCTGTTTCTTACGGAGCAAGATAAGGTCACCTGGTGTAAATTCGCCTTGGTACGCCGGCTACGACTGTATTGTCATGGAAAAAGAAAAATTAAAAATATAAAATGAAATTATTTTTGCGTTTTAAAATTGAATATTTGATAACAAAATAAAAGTAAAAAAAAATAAACAATTATTTGAAAAATTTTTAATTGTTTTATATTATTTTCAAAAGAAAACAAAATACGTTTACGACGGCATTGTGGGTAAGTCCAAGGCCCATTGTAAAGGTCTGTGCAAGAAGCCCGATGATCATTGTTTATGTTCTTTTTAGTTGTCAAAAGTTGTTTACATGTGCATGCATACGTTTATGGTATGCCACACATACACGTTTTTTCCTTTTGCTTTGTATATGTGGTAGTAAATTTTTGACAACTAAAAAGAATCGTATTTTGTTTTTGTACAAGTAAGCAGACCTACTAATTGGGCCATGGGTAAGTCCTACGTTCATACGGCGTACGACTGAATTGCGTTCCTAGCATTATGCATTCGTGATGTTTGTGGTTCCTTAAAATATATAAAATGTACTTTTAAGTACACCGATCGCAAGTTACATGTCGGCATCATGCAACATATTTCCCAGTTCTTGGCTTTATTTCCACATATTGGAATTGGTTTTAAATCCATTATCAAATATTTTCTCTACAGAAATGTCGTAAATATTTAAAATTGTTTATTTACGTCGGTAAAAAAAAATTTTTATTAAGAGTATATTTTTTTACGACTGCGCCATGTAAAACAATTCGTTTCTATTTTAACTATGTTTTATTATATTTTTATATTTTCATACAAGGCGAATTCATCCCAGTAGTGCGATTCTGTAATTAATTTTAACAATAGTTGTCATTGTTAAAAAATTTAACAATCAAATTAACGATATTGCTGTTCTGTTATATTTAAAACAACACTTGTTATCGTTAAGTCAGCTGTTTGTGTTAAGTAAACGACAACTTTTTTAGTGTTGTTTATTTTTAGTTAAATGTCGAAAAAATAAAATAATTTAGTTTAAAGAAATAATATAACTTGTAAATGGCAATTAAATAATTTGCATTTAATTCAAATGTTTGGGTTATCTTCTTAAAAAAACAAAAAATATTCTGTTTAATTTTAATAATTTTATTTGTTTTTTTTTATTCCTCTTTGTGTTTTTCGTTATTTTGCAATTTTTTTGGCAGTGATGCCACTTGACGTTAACAACAATTTCAAAGAATAAAATTGAAAATTTATTGTAAAGTTAAATATTTAAAGTATTTATAATACAACAGCTACCGTGTCAGGACAAAATGTTGCGCTGGTGGGTCCAAAATGAATCATAGACCCCATATAAACCCCCCTTCTTAAATCACTAAAAGGCAAACAAATTTCATAAAGATGAAGTTATATAAATAATATTCGGCACAAAGATCATTTACATGAATCTTAAACTACATTACAAAATTTTATTCTGGCGGGTCCCATGGATCCCAAATAGGTTACACTTGGAAACATTTGTGCCTTTATGCTGTGGTGTAGGGTATCATATGGTCGTGCGTGACCGACTATACTTTTTTACATGTTTTATTTTAAAAAAGTTTGAATATCTTGCTGATAAAGCCTCCGCACTACATTTTCGTTACCATCATATGAGAATATAACAGGAAGAATACCAATTTTCCTCGCACAGCTTTGCAGGACTACTAATAATTTTCCATCCCAGTGCGTTTTGCATTTTTCATTAAACAAAAACTGTTAAAAAAAGGGACATTTTGTATGGCAGTCCCCTTAAGGATTCAAAATAGCGGTTAAGTATTAGAATGAAAAACAAAGTGGGTTCGTTCATACATTTGACCCGGCTAGGGATATCGTAGGAACCAGGGCTGTGGAGTCGTCAAGAAATAGTTCTAACTCCGAGTCCGACTCCATCCACTGAACTTTTTTAAGTACGACTGCGACTCCAACTTGCAGCTTCTTTTAAATGGTTAAATATAGCAAGAACATGATTCTGTAAAAATTTCAAATCGATATTTTAATTGTAACATGTGCCGCATGGAACTTGTCATTTACGTATGAGTAGGTCAGCTACAAAACTCATTCGTTGCACTTTATTCGAATTTTGGGAAAAATGCGCAAAACATATAACGCCCGATTAAATGGACCAAATAAGCTTTAGTTTATTCAGAAATTTATATTAATTTATTAAAATTATGCAAACAGTCCTAAAAAATTTAACAATAGTTCTCAAAGGGAGGAATAAGTTACACCAATTCACATCTGTTTCAAAATACGTTTTTTATATTATTGGAATCCTCTATCGTGGGTAGATTCCCAGTGGTTTTATCTTATCTAGTTTTCGAGATAGAAGAGTTGAAAACAATACCAAGTCTAACTTGCTTAGACCTTAAGGGCATCAAGTCTATTTAACGTGGGTAACCTCTGAATTTGTAGACAATTTTTATTTAAACATGCAGATGCGCCTTCAGTTCTAACTTGAATAATTTGCATAAAACATTTTTTCAATTGTTATTCAGTGTGAAGTTTAGAATGTCACTTAGTGATTTCATCACAGGAGCTACAGCAGATTACCAGTCATATATATGTATGAACAACGCTACAAAAGGTTAAAACAGTGAAACTGCGAATTTTGTTTCAGAAAATGCAAAGAAAATGCTTCTATACAATATAGATTTATTCGTATAAAGTGCTAAAAGATCTGTCAAAATCAATTTTTATCTCAACTTTAATTTTTTATTTTTATAAATTTATGAAAAATGTTTATGCCAAAAAATTTTGGAGTCGAAGTCGCGAGATTTTGTGTCCGACTCCGGTACAACTCCGGCTCCACAGCCCTGGTAGGAACTGCAGGCAAAAAATTTCAAAATTAAAAAAAAAAATATTTGGGTCAAAAAACTAATGGTTAAAAAAACCTGTTAAAACCTATCGAATAATAATCGTTCAATCTCCCTATTAAATAAGGTTAGTAATAAATAAATAAAAGATTACTGTAAAAAATGCATTACTTTTCTTTTACAATCGAACATCTCTTTAGTTTTGTAATCCAAGTTCATTTTTGAAATAATTTTACAAATTTTTAAAAATTTATATGTTTAAGTGCTCATAGATTTGTCATCCTCCATAATTTTTTATTTTTTCTCGTAGTCTTCAATTTCATTTTGAAATTTAAAAAGTTCTTTATTTGCTTTCATTTCCGGTTGTTTGACCTTCACTTGCCAAACAACAAACGAAGCAACAAGAAAATTTAAATTTAAACAGTGTTGTTTCTAGTGTTTCAAATGCATGCACATCTTAAGTTTTTTTTTTTTTTTTTTTTTTTGTATTCGCATAAAAAGTTTTATTAAATAAAAGTATGAAGTACTTATAGGAAGTTTGTCTTTTATTTTTATGAGATATAAATTCTTGTGTTTTCTTCGTTGCGGTTTTGTTGAATGTTGAGAAAAATTATTTTTGTTTTTTTAATTTAAAATATTTTTCTTTTTCTTATGGCTTAAAAGTGTCTTAAATTGTTGTTTTTAACTATAAAATTGTGTTTAAGAACTCTAAACATCTCCAGTATTTGGGGCACATTTGTATTTCAAAAATATGTTTTAGTAAAGGGGTATTTATGTGACAGGAACAATAATTAGTAAAATATTTCTAAATATTTTTTTAATTAATTGGCTTATTTTATTCAAGTGATTACTGAAAAATATTAAAAAATGTATTTTATGGGGTCAAAATCGACTTTTTGCGATAAATAACTTTTTTTGTTGAAATTGGTTCTTTGAATCAAGCTCCAGGTCAGGTTATGCAATATATATTTTTTTAAAATTAATCCAATATTTCGCTGTCACAATGGGCAGCTTCTTCAGAGATCTTTGGTTAATAAAATTTAAGCAAATATTTTAAAAAACAAAATTTTAATTAAACAACAATAATTGACAACATGAAAAATAATACACGGGAAACAAAATTATTCTATAACATTTTTCTAAACATATTCAATTTCCCATCTTATTCTTATAAATTATGTAAATGTCTGTAATGTTGAGCTACATTGTCCGTATCGGTTTGTGTGTTGATTATTTGTAACATTTCTATTTATTTATTTTTAATATTTGTTTTAAATCAGTTGATTTAAATTCAAAATAGCACACTTAGTTATGAGGGGTTGTTCACAACTGTCGTATATTTTCATGTTATTATTTTAAGACTTATGACTTTATGGCACCTTGTGAATCCCCCGAATATGTATTTCAATGCGATTTAAGTTTATATTAAAACTTGCTTAATACAGATTTAAATACTATTATAAAAATTGGACATTAGTGTTGCATATTAGCAAAAGAGTGGCAAGTGCATTGCTATATATTTTGTTGGTGTAGAGTAAAAATATGCTAACCCCCCAGTTATAATTGCGTGCATCTGCGTTAAGTACTTTTTTATGCAAGCAAGTATTTTTTTTTTTTTGTTAACTTTTTCTTGCGTTTGCGTACAATTTGTGTTGTTTTGTGATTTTTGGTTATATTGTAATGGATATAAAAACTTTTTGTTTTTCTTTTGTTTTACTTTTATTTAAAAACTATTTTCTTTTGGCGCCAAATTTTTTACAACAGCTTACTTTTATTATTGAAAATCAGTGTTGGTAACGCTTATTGGAATTTAAATAAAATTTAATGTTGAAAACGGCTACAACAGCGGTGAATGTCGGTTATTAGTACAAACTTTGCATTCAATATTTAACACGCTAAATAAACATTAGTGTTGAGTGTAAAACGTAGCTATTGTTTTGTTACATTGTAATTTACAAATATGTATCACTTTATAAGCCAGATAAATATATTACACAATTATAATGCACTATTAATTTTTAGAAAAGAAACCACCATTCGAATAATATGAAAATTTACGTAATAAAAATTATGTTGAAAAACCTCTATAAGTTTTTTTTTTTGCAAAAATATAAAAAACATACAAATCAATATTTTTCATTTGCCACTGTATTTCAATTTGACTTAATAAAATTGTTTGTAGTTTTTTTTCTAATAAAAGAAAGATATTGTCTACGTAGGCGTATTATGAATACGGGAATAAAACTGTAATAAATATTACGTATAGGATACGTGTTCGATAATGTTAAGCCTAATGAATAGTAAAAAACATACACACACATAATAACATATTATGTATAAACTAATGTTAAATTGATTAGTTTATACTTAGCAGGTCATATTATTTGGTATTTCATGGTTAAAACAAACATTATATTACCAGCGTATAGCGTATTTTATTGAGCTTAAAGGCGTATTATTTTTATATGTACACCCAGAAAAAAACATGTTTAAACATGGTCTCCTCCACCAAAACTATTTTTTATGAAAATGTTGAACATATTATGATTCATTTAACAATGTTATTGTCACCGATAACCATATTATGGTTAAATTAGTCCTCCATCAAGTAGCCACAGCCATATTTTAGTTGCCTCCGAAAATGTTATGATCAAAAATAACTAAACCATATTTAACACGAATAATAGCATGGTTGGTTTTTCAACCATAGCATATTGCTCTTGGAAAAGAAGAAATTACTATTGTTAATTTTAAAACAACTTATTGTCATATTTAACCATAACATGCTTAGAGGCAACCATAATATGTGCTTGCTTGATGGGGGACTAATTCAACCATTATATGGTTGTAGGTGACAATAATATGATTATATATACCCATAATATGTTATAAAATTTTCTTTAAGAATAGTTTTGTTCGAGGTGACCATATTTAAACATGTTTTTTCTCTGCGTGTATAAACAATTGAACTCAAAAATAAAACTTTCTTTTCTTAATTTTACGAAAAAACTACCCTAAAAATACCTCGCCATTAACTTGCAATATGTTTTTGAGCTTAATTAATAGAGACAACATTGATAGGTGGTAGTAAAATTTTTGTTCTGAAAAAAAAATAACAAAAGTTATGTGGGTCAAATCAATTAAACAGAATTGTGATATAAGTGCCAGATAAAATGTGTCAAAAATCGGCAAATTTTACAAAAGAAATTTTTAAAATCGTTACGTTGTCTTAAGGCCCAACTATAATATGCATAAGAATGCTTAAGCTTCTGTCAAAAATTAACAAAAAATTTCGCAAAGTTCAATATGGCTTCACACATATGATTAACATGTATTCACAAATTTGCTTAAGCCAATTTAAGCATATTATAATTTGGCCTTTACTTAAATCGTCATTGAAAAACAACACTAACTTTTGTTAGTCTTTGAAAATTGTTTAACTATTTTTCGTTTGTTTTAATTAAGAGGAGAGTTAATTGCAGAACAATGTGTTTGCTGCTAAGTTCCAGTTCACACAGGTCAAGTTTGACTCGTCAAGTCTTGAGTTTCTAGGAGAGAGGGGAAAAGAAATGGCATTCTCTTTACAATTCTCCCCTAAAAGCTCAAGACTTGACGAGTCAAACTTGACGTGTGTGAACCGGCACTAAGTGAAGTTTAAATTGCTGGTAAATGCCATAGTGTGAAATCATATGTATTGCTTTTCTTATCTCAAAAAAATTTCTATAAATAAAACCACTATTAACACTCCTTTGGACTACTGATTCTTTTACAAACCAACATAAATAACTGCTACAAGTGGTTTTCTTGTCTGATCCGAATATGCTTCAAAAGTTTAGGAATCTAACTTAAAACAGTGATTCGATAAAGATCACGACATGCATGAAAAAGTGCAAAAATTCGGTGCTAAATAAACTGAGAGATATGAAACAACTATTTTACTCATCAGAAATTATGTTTCAGTGCTTAAAAATGGGATATATTACCAGAATCCCAAGCGTTAACTATTTTATTTATGTATATCATGAACTGAAGAAGTTACTCAAAAATGCGAAATAATACGAAAATCTTTGGCAAATTAGTACAAAACTTGTCATTTAAAAAATTGTCAAATTTATGGGAATAAATCGGCAAATCGTCCTTGGACAATTTTGCTGGAAATCAAGTGCAAAAAAATGTGAAATGCGAATAGGAATAGCTTATCCCATCAACAATAAATTTCAGTTTATCAAAAGTATGAAATGGGACTTTAGCACATTTAAGCGAAACCTTGTTAATAGAGTTTTTCTTTTCCCGGATATTTTCATTTCCCGGGGAACGGGGAAGCGGGATTTATTTTTCAATTTCCCGGGATACTGGGAATTCCTGCTGAATACAAATCAATGCAAAATATTATTTAATTTAATTTATTTGAACAAATAAAATTTGCTAAAATCAATTAAATAAGTGTATAAAGCCATTCAATTTCTTTCTTTCTGTGGCAAAAAGGAAAAAGTGCTTAAGGTGCCATTATAATCTTGATGTTCAAAAGTACATATGGCCAAAATTTCAATTAATTTGTAGGATTTTTGAGGAAGTTATTGCAAAATTACTTTTTGGTTATCTTTTTCCAATGTGCAATAACATTTGGAACAATAAAAACTTAAAATGTCTTAAGTCTGAAACTGAAGTTTTTCGTTATGTTAAATAGAAAAATATTTATCAGGTGTATTTCATAGATTTTTTTTTCTTTTAACTAGCAATGAAGTAAATTGTACAGAAAATGTATACAACTATTAGGTACCAGCAGCCTTCATCAGCATTCTTTTACCAATTTTTTAATTGTAAAAATAATTAAGTTAAATACATAAAATTTACAATAGGCACTTTCCAGTTTTAAGTTGTAGTTGTACATTAAGAGTTGACTAAAAATCAACCGATTGTAGTATGGACTGTAAGAAAAGATTAACTCATTGTTTATTGTTGTTGGTTTTGTTTAAGCTTTGATATTATTACAAGTAAAACTGAGGTTTCTAATTCTTCTTCGCTTAACAGTTTTATGTGGTTTAATATCTTTAGTTTTTCTTATTAGTAAAATATTTTGAAACTTGAATAACATTTAAAAAGACGTTTGAACTCAAGTTTATTTCCAGTTAAATTCTCAACACTTGAAATTTAATTTTTGGGTGTTATATGTATACATATGTATGTATGTATACATATATAAATTGGCATAGAAGAAAGAGAGAGAGAGAGAGAGTCACTCGTCCCTTCGTCTTTCATACCATGGCTGAAACGGTTTTTCAGTCACAAAAATATCTGTGAGTGTGGATCTTTAACTGTTTTAATCCTTTTAAAATTTTTTTACACATGAATTTGTTAAATATTTAGATTATTAAAACTAAAAATTTTTCCTTACAATTTCTTTAAGCCTCATGTTCAACAGGGTTTATTTCGTAACAAATATATATTTTATTTAAAATTGCATAGTAATATGATTAATCGTATTTAATATTAAGTAATTTTTATTCTATAATACATTTAAGTTTATATATGTACGTATGTATGTATGTCATGGATGACTGTGAACTATAACATTTAAAGTCGGCATATGCTTCGTTGTAATAAATTTTAATATTTTTTCTTATTCCAACGTTTGCCATATTTGTACAAGAATAAATTATAATTAAAATTGTAGCACCGTAATGTTAAACTGAATGTGAATCTTATCTTTTATACGAACGAGCCGAGGCATTCTATGAGGCCTTTTTTATCAGTAAGATAAGAATAATAATGCAATCCAAAAATTGCTCATGCAGGTCTTTAAAGAGACCTAAAGTAAGAAACTCTACTAAGTTTTCCCGCTGGGTAGGTCTCATACACATCGACACTAGGGGTATAACCAATTTTTTGGCATAGTACCATGAGGTCAACCACGTCTTAGTAACCACGAAAATCATAATTTTTTGTAATTTTTCTCAAAAAAGTTCACGCACCAATTGGTTTTTCTAAACAGGTGCCTTCTTAATGCAATATGGAATATTCATAATTTTATACGGTGTTTTTTTATTAATTTTTAATTTTTTTTCGTTTAAAAAGGTTAAAGATACGTTTTTTTTGCGGAAAAATCTCTTACCATCTCTAAATATTAATGAAATTTCATACTTGAGCTATTTTTTGTTTTATATAAACATTATTAATTTTTCTTGACCAAAAAGAAAATTTAAAGTTTTTAAAACTTCATCGCGGTTGGTGCGTGAACTTAGCGAAAAAATAAATATACGTTCCCTTATAGTTGTTTATGCTCTATCGGACTGTGCTATGCCAATTTTGATATTTTAAAAAATTTTTAAAAAGTTATATCCCTAATGGACACTTTTGTACATCTTATATATCGAGCCCTAACGGCAAAAATAGTGTAAGCGCCAAAAATCAAATTTTACAGGAGAGAGCTTTTTTATTTTATTTCATATAAATTTTGTATGAAATTTGTCGCTTGCAATAAAATTGTTCTTGCTATAAAATCGTAACGGTACATTTTAGGAGATGTTGCAAGTGTTGCCAATAAAGTCATTTATTAAAAAAAACGTAAACTAAAATTTATGTCGCTTACACTATTTTCGCGGTTAGGGCTCGATATAAATACGGGAACAATTTTTTTGTAGTTGATTTTAAGTATCTTATCGTCCACCGTTTTAATGAACATATCGCCGTTCGCAAATTATTGTGTTCTATACCGCAAAATATAAAAAAAATTATGATAAGATTGATTTTTAGGTAAACTTTTAGAGGTCTGTCGATCTGTGTCATCAGTTTGCTCGCATCTTTTATAGTTTTAGAAATATGAGACATTGACTTTGTGCTACACAACACTTCAGTGACAAGCTTCGTAAACTATTGTGTTCTATATGCAAACAATCATGCATATAGAACAAAACCGGATTAAAAGTACATAATAAAATAAATAAATTTTTATTTTTAGTACTTTGGAACTCTTTGCATTGTCTGTTTTTGTTTTATTTCCTTTTTGTGATTTCACATTGCAGTTGGCAAATGAAATAAAACAAAAAAAAACAAACTAACAAACAGTATGCAAAATCCGTTAATTCTTAATAAGGTTCGCGTGATTTCTAACCGATGATATCAATGAAATGTTATTGTTACTTGTTGTGTTTCTAACGGTAATTTTCACCAAGTTCGGTTAAAACTAACTTTCAATTAAAGTTCCGGTTACCAATATGTTTTGACAGCTATAACCGATAGTTAATTATAACCGATCTTGTTGAAAATGGCCGTAAATAGGATAGTTTTTAATTAACCTTCGCTTAAGGCTAGTTTACACTATTATACTTTGTATTAAAACATGTCAAAACCTTAAGTAATAAGTAAAAGTCGGAAAGTATGAATGCATGTGTGATGAAAATTACAAGTATTATGAAAAAGTTTGACATCCATACCACTTTATTGTTTGTTGAAAAATTTCTAAACAATAATACTTTCATTGGATCAGGGTTGCATTTTATTTCATGTGTGAAAGTTTATACTTTGTGTGATGGTGTGAACACTGTTATGTTAAATTGGATTTTTTGACAGACGCAACAAAACTCACAAAGTATTATGGAATGCGTAAGACTTGTGAGATAGTGTAAACTAGCAAAATCGGTTCTGTAGGAAAAATGTTATGAGGCATTATTTGATAAGCGGACAACCCAATAAAAAATTTTTGTTGGAATTCCTTTATATTTGGCATAACTGTATTTCTAGTAGATATGAATAAGTGTGAGAAATTTTTTTTGTCGAGTTATGTGGTGATGAAGTTTTCAAAAAAATGTTTTTTTAAATTATTTTTCTTAACCAAAAATTAATTTAACAAAAAAAAATTTTAAGTCATTCTTATAGAAAATCGATTGATCTTTAAATAAAAAAAAAAATTAATTAAAAAGAAAAAAAAAATAGTCAGTGCTTTTCTCTTGATACTTATTTTTAATTTGTAGCGTGCGACATCGAAAGTGTAAAATGCATAAATTAAAAAAAAAAATTTGTTCTAAAATATCTTTATTTGCGATGGCCAACAACTACAAGCAGCAAGGACAGCTTATTCCATTAAAAAAAAAACTTTATTTGAGACTAGCAATACTATTTTCAGTTAAGTTAGTTTTTGTTCTAAATTTGTATTTTTCTTTATTGAAGATATTTTTTTAAGTTTATAATTTTTGTTCGGAAAATAAATATATTGATGTATTTAAAATAATGTAGAATCATCTTACGCATGTCTTATTGCATAAAAAGTAAAAACATAAACATAAAAGTATGATGGAACAAAATGTCGCATGCAACATATAGCGTACGACAGTGATTAAAATTAAATTAAAAATAAACTACACAATATTTTTGAATCAAATAAAAAGCATTATTAAGATACATCAATACATAACATTTTAAAATTAGTCGCATTTAAATATTTCATCAGGTTTCGCTGAAATCAGTGTTTGAACTGTTTGCCTTAAAGGCGACTACTTTTTTTTGTCGCATGCAAATGCCTGGGTTTTTTTAATTGTCTTGAAAACGAACAATTGCTCAAAGTCAACCTTAGCACAAATAATAGTTCTAATCAAGAGCTTTAAGTTCCGCCTTTTGTCAAAAAAAAAATAAATGTTTTGGTATATGTTTTTTTCACTTTTAAGGCGTACGAATATCGCATTCGACATTGGAGAAATACCCATATTTTTTTCATCTGCAAAACCGGATATGACAAATTTAATCAAAATTTTTTTAACCGAAATTAGCCTTTAGTGTCCTTATTAAATTGTACAAGTCTTATAATGTGACATTAATTAGCTTAAAAGTTATGCAAGTTTCTTTAAACCCGTACATGTGGTTTTTGCAATGTTGTACCGTAAAAGACAGGAAATGATGAGTTTAAATAGAAATTTTTCTCAAACTTATTTTTGGGAATACAAAATTTATTATAAATAAGACCATTTTGATGTGCTAAATTCCAAATTTTTATTTTTGATAAACCCTGCAAATAATATTGGACCACTTGGTCCAATTTTATTAAATGGACTACTCCATGGACTGGTCCGATGTAATGCAAGCATGGACCATATTATTGTTAAAAAGTGTTTGTAGTGGGACGACATGTCTTCGTTTTTTAACGACATGTTTTCGTTTCGAAGTTAAAACTAATCCTCTTGTGTAAACAATGGAGTAGTTGGTTATATGATCCTGCCCTAGGACATCGTAATGTTAAATATACCATGTTTTTCCATACGTTTGGGTTACTCTTGGAGTAGTCCTAGCCCCTTATGGGCTACATTTTACACGGGTATTTGGACTAGTCCTATTATTTGCAGGGAATACACTGAAATTTATTGTTGAGGGAAAGCTAGTTTCTATACGCATTTCACTGGTTGCTTAAGCCAGAAAATCAGGAAACATTTTTTTTCTAACGTCGAACTAATTTTTTAATTTTTTTTAGCGGAATAAGCCTGCGGCGCGTGTGCGGCGGTAGGTAATAAAAAATTTAAAAAAAATTTTTTTTTTTGGTTCGAAAAAATAATTAAAAAAAGATTTTTTTGAAAACGGCAACAGTTTACCAACCCGTAACTCGACAAATAAACATCATAGAAAAAAATATTTCGCGTACTTATTTATATCTTCTATAGTTATGCCAAATATAAAGGAATTTAAAAAAATTTTTTCACACGGAATAACAAACTTAGTATACCCTCACAACTGTGTATTGCTATTGCTACAGTATACTTCACGTAGCAATTGTTATAGTGATAGGCATAAAATTAACATATTTACGTCTGACTTAAGTATCAAATATGCCAAATATAAAGGAATTTCAACTAAATACTTTTATTGGTTTGTCCAAATAATGCCCCATACATCAAAATGTGGAACAACCATCCTAAAAAATTGATTAATTTGTTACAAAAACTAGCATAAATAGTGGCAAACTCGTTCTATATGGCTCGAAATCATGTCACAAAATCTCTAAAACCTTAAAGAACAGCTTCATTGTAATAAATTTTGGTCTGTTTAAGTTTAAAAAGACTATAAATCACGCTGTCAAATTTGGAGAAGATCGACACTTAATTTACCATAGGTCCTTTATAAAGGCCGCTCCTGAAATATTCTAACTGCCGGTGCAGGCAGATTTGGCACTACCGAAAATAGTACTCAACTTGTTATTATTGATGCTAATATTCGGCACAAAAACTTTAACAGGAATCTTAAGCTCATAGCATAATTTTATTCTGGCGGGCCCCTGAGTCTTAAATATTTTTTTTGCGTGGGATTTTGCTTGTGTGTGTGAGTTTATTTTCTTATGACCAGTTTCCCTGCAAATAATAGGACCAGTCCAAACACGCGTGTAAAGAGTAGTCCACAAAGGACCAGGACTAGTCCAAAAGTAACCCAAACGTATGGAAAAAACCTGGTCTATTTAACATTACGATGTCCTAGGAGAGGATCATATAACCCACCTTTGGACCACTAAGGAGTAGTTTTAAAACTACTCCATGGTATACTCAAGAGGATTAGTTTTGAAGTCGTTTAAGTCCATGGAGTAGTCCATTTTATCAAAATGGGTCAGGTGGTCCAATTTTATTTGCTGGGTTGATACATGAATAATTAAGAAAAATGTTAAGCACACGCATCGTTTTAGTAAATAATTTGAAAAACCCCGTTAATTCGCATTTATTTTATTTTAGCCCCGTTAAATCGAAACCCCCTATAAATCGTAAGAAATGGCCGGTCTCTTGCGATTACGAATTATCGGGATTTAACTGCACATGAATTATGGATTATTATTGTTAATAAATTGTTATCTTGTTTAAAAAGTAAACAAACAACACTATGAAATTTTTCTATCAGAAAGTATGAGTTTATTGTTGAGAGAGGAAGAGAACATCATATTCTTCACTCCCCTCTCACCAATAAATTCAGACTTTCTGAAAGAAAACTTTCATAAGCTAAAATTGTGTTTTAAACAAATTCGTAACGGTCCCTTGTGACCATGAAATGAAATTTTAGGGGATGATGCCAGTGTTCCCAATAAATTCATTTAATTAAAAAAAAAACGAATATAAAAAATAATGTCGCTTAAGCTATTTTTGCAGTAGGCGCTCGATTTAATAAGTGTAATGCAACTGTATTGTCAACATATACCCTGCAAATAATAGGACCAGTTCAAACACGCGTGTAAAGAGTAGCCCACAAGGGATTAGGACTAGTCCAAAAGTAACCCAAACGTATGGAAAAAACATGGTCTATTTAACATTACGATGTCCTAGAGCAGGACCATATAACTCATCTTTGGACTACAAAGGAGTAGTTTTAAAAGACTCCATTGTATACACAAGAGGATTAGTTTTAACTTCGTTTAAAAACGAAAACATGTCGTTAAAAAACGAAGACATGTCCTCTCACTACAAACACTTTTTAACAATGGCATGGTCCATGCTTGCATTACATCGGACCAGTCCATGGAGTAGTCCATTTCATGAAATTGGATCAGGTGGTCCAATAATATTTGCAGGGTAGATACAACATACACACATACATATGTACAACATTCTATAAAAGTTTTGTAATAGCAGTCAACATTTAGTAACAGTTAAAGCGAATTCATTGTAATTTGTGGGTAGTACAAAATCTCATATTGAATAAAAATCAGTATTTAAATTTGATGACTTCTACAATGGATTTTATTTAATTGCAAATTAGCGACCAACTTTCGTTTTATTTACGTTAACTAACAAGTAAAAACTTCACGCGCCCAGATGAAAAATCTTTTAAAATTGTGATCAATTCAAACTTACATTACAACAAAAAAGCCCTTATGTTTCCACTCACACACAAACACACAAGCTTCTAAAAAAACTTCTTTTAACCCAACAAACACGAAGTCAAACCTTTGATATGAAATGACTTTATCATTTGACATCAAACGCAATTCTCAAACGTTTTTCAATTGTTTGATTTAACATTTAAATTCAAATTGATAATGATTTGAAATAAACATTTGATATCAAATGTTATTTCAATTTGATGTCAAATGTTTGTCAAAGTTAAAATCAAATCAAAAGTAAACTTGGCAGTACTAAAGCGAAAAATAAATGTAAGCATTAAAAATGGCGATTAAAGTTAAATTATTTTTCCTTGTGGTTACATGTGTTTTACTATTAAAAATAAATTTTAATATAAAGTGAACAGTTTATTTCTAGTGAAAAATAAAAATTATTTGTGAGAAATTTCAATGTTTAAAAATACGAAAAAAAAGAAAAATAATAAAAAAGGAAAGTGAAGAAAGATTGTTGAACGATCGCGGTGCTACAATCCTCAAAATAAAAGGGAGCCAAGTATTTTGTCTTTCCAAGAATTAGAAGACGGAAAGAACACTATTTCATCTTTTTGCTATGGTACACACAAAAAAAAATCATAGGTAAAATTACCTAAATATATGGTATAAAATTAACTAAGCGCAAGGGTAGCATGGCAGTATCTAAGTTTCTTAGTTAATAAAACTATTAACTTAGGTAATTTCTATGTTCGAAAAAGTATCTAATTATTTTGTTAAAATTACTTAAAAACTTTGAAAATTTACCAATGATAGCAAAGTTATTTTATATTTTTATTTTTGGAAAATTATCTAAGTTTAATTTACCATAGATTTTAAGGTAAATTTACTATTTTTTTTTGTTACATACTTTAAATAAAATTAATTTAATTTCATTGTAATATTTTATTTATTTTCATCAAACGGGTAAAGTATAAAAGTTATAAAGATAAAATTCACACAAAAAATAAACTCATAGCGAACAATTCTGCATCATTAACTCCAAAATATCATATTTTGTATGAGCGATATATATTTTTTAAACCTATTAGAATTTAACGATAAGTTTGATTTAGTAAATTGTCAAAATAGTGCATATTTACTTCGCTTTCACTTAAACTTGAATTTTGTGATTTTTTGTTTGTTGTAACAAGCGCATCCAGTGGTGTTTCTGTGGAACTCATAATTTTCATTAGGCCTTCCTTCTGTTAATGCTTCTAAATCTTTTTTTTTACCTGGTTCTTTTCAATGAAAACACATCTTTTTTGTAAAAAGTTCAGTGGAGATCTTATGATTATAATATACTCACATAAATACGTTGTATCTTTATACTCTATCGAATAGTTTTTAATTTATTTTAATTCAAAAATTTTAAATTTAAATTTGAACTTTTTTCACAAAAAAATTTCCAATTGAAAGAAAAAATCAAATAAACCTACATACATACATATATTAAAAAATTCGAAGAAGATACCTAACCCAATTAGTAATAATAACAAAAATTTTAGGCAAAACTTTTTTTATAAATTACCAATTATCTTAGGCAACTAAACATAGTTTTTTGTTTTTATATAAAAATAAATTACCTATGTACGCATTTGTAAAATACCCTAGATTATTTTTTTGTGTGTACCGAATGTTTATCTCAAAGTTTATTTAAATAAATAATAAATTTAAATTAAAAAAATTAAACAGTTTTATTTATATTCCACATTCTATTATAATCCACATTTGAAAAACATTTGAGAATTACGTTTGAAAGCAAGTTGAAAATAAAGGCATTTTTCAATTTGAAAATAATTTCCCCTTTTTGTTGAGAACGCTATGATTAACAAATGATTTTCAAATCATTATCAAACGTTTGACGTTTGAGAAAACGTTTGATTTCAAATCACTTTCAATTTGAAATCAAACCTCCGTGTTTGTTGGGAAGGTAACAGTGGTAGTAGGGTAAATTGAAACCTGTGCGTACAATTGGGTATGTGTTTCAGTATAAACATAAAAGTTGATATGTAATTAAAAATTGTTACACAGAAAGGAAACAGAAAGACCGCAAAACCGATAATGTAGCATTCGAAACCAGGGCTTGCAATACCGAAATCGAGAGTACTGAAATCATTCGAAATATTAAATATATACCACCATTCGATTTTGATATTGCATACATTTATTTTTTTCAATTAAATCCAGTGTTGAAAAGACTTTATAACCAAAAATGGCTTAATTTACGGAAAAAATGGCTGAAAACTTTTAAAAATAAAAACATATTAAAATTCAATAACAAAACCAATAATTCATTAAAAAAAATTACAATAAAACTGTAAATCATAATTTCGGTCAGGATCAAGGTCAGTTTCATCGTCGGTGCAAGCATCCTTAACATCACTAACAATTAGATGCTTCCTGACTCCCAGTTTTTACTCTTACTTCCCCTCGTAACGAATTCTCTATCAGCAAGCTTCAACATAAAAATAAACAAGCAGCGGTACATAATAGTTTTTAATTTGCCGGTCAGTGTCTATTGTATCTTTAAAGAAACAACCATTGAGCAAGGTTTGACGACGGGTCCCCGGACCCCATTTATTTTAGGTTATTGCTAATAGCGTCTGGACATATATTCGAACCACCTTATATTTTTTCTGGACCTCAATTTCTGCTCGGATCTGAGATTTAACGTTGTAAATAACCCTTTTGATTTAGATTCCTAAAATTCCTAAAAAAACCAACTTTTATTATTCCTAAAAATATAATTTTTAAAGTATACGGCTATTTAAACTTAAATTTTTTTAATAAAAATAAATTTAAGATGATTTTCTAGAGATGTTTAAATAAAAATACTTGTTTTTTATTATTACTAAAAATGAGCCCTCGGGAATTTTTTGATTGTTGTATCTTTAAAGATACAGTGGGCATTTAAGGGTTAATACCGTTCGTATTTCTACACAAACACTATTAGCGTTTGTGTTTTCCACAAACCTACCGAACCGAGCACTAAGGAGCGATATTTAGTGTTTATTTTCGAACACTGGTTAAGATGCAACAGATGTTGTTAATGTTGATGGTATTGTTATGTGTAGATGTGTGCTAGAAATGTAATAACACATTTTCTTCTTTAAGAAAAAGAGTCAAAACTTGCTAATGTGTGTACAAATGTCTGAAAGTGTATACTATTACAGAAGGTATGATGTAAATATAACTATGTTTTCATACTCTTTCATGTGCACGTGTGTCTACAGTAACACTTCGATATAACGACCTTAGTTTTAACGAAAACCCCAATATAACGAAAAGTTGTTCATGCAAAAATGCTCGATAGCTATAAAGAAAAAATTCTGAGTTATTAACCCTCTATATTGCGAAGTATTTATTCAAAAAACATTTAACTCTTTTTAAACAACAGAAACAACAACAACATTATAAGAAACAAAATAAATTTTTGGTTGGTAAAAAATAATGAAAAACAAAATCCCGTATTCAATTTTTTAAAACTGTTTAGTTAAATACATAAAATACAAAAATAGAACGATGACGAAAACAGATCGAGTCGGTCTGCTGCCGTTTTCGGTTACATTTTTTTTTTTTTTTTTTATTAATTCAGTTATGCAGTTAATTAAAGCTACTTACTAAATAGCAAACTTCTATATAAAATTATGCAAATAAAAATTACAGTATGCAATGTACAAAAAATGCTAAGAAATAAATAACAATACATATGAATAATATTTATTTAATATAGGTTAAAAAAAGAAAATCATAATGAATGCTTGTAAGCAAAATTATTTGAACAAACACAAATAATCTGAGAAAAATTAAAAAAGAAACAAAAAGAAAATCGAACATATTACGGAACATTCAATACATGGAATTGTGAATATTCTAGCAATTTAGATTTCAAAACAGAATATGAATACGTAAACTCCCTCAATTCCCTCGGCAATGCATTCCATATTCTCGATACTCGAATTTGAAATGACCTTTTATAAACATCCGAATGCCTGACAGGATAAATTATTTTCTTCTTCTTTAGCCAAGGAAAGGATACAGCAACAGTGAGTGATGAAGAAAAACATTGTGTGTATAAACAAGACTTCGTTAAAAAATTATTCCAACAACAAATGTGTCTCAAAGCCAGCCGCCACTCTGCTTCTGCCATCATCTCCTTCAGTGATAGCTTGACTGATTTCAGACAAAAAATGTTTTGATTTTACAAAATTTTGTTTCAATTCGAAAAATAATTTTTTCTGTGTAGGGTCCAATCTGTAATATTAAAAACTTGTTAAGTAATTGTAAGTGACAGCAACAGAAACAGACAGTAGAGACTAACTGAGCCTTTAAGCAAAACTGAAAAGTTCCGTTACCAAAACAAGGGTGCAAGTGCATATCGCTCATTTACTGCAACAATGGCATAACTCAAAAAATTCATTTCGGGATAAACGCGTTTAAAGTTTTTAATTTGCTCTAGCCACTTTGCAAACATAAAGACACGTTCTCTTCAAATGGCGAAAATACAAAAGATATAAAGATGAATTTTATACAAAATATAAAGAATAACATAGCGAACAATTCTGTTGCACTAACTCCAAATTTTAATTTTTTTGTTTTATGACATTGTTGAAGTAAATAAGCGATATGTATAGTGTCACAAATGTTGAATTCTGATAAAAAAAAATTAAATACTATAGTAAAAACGATCTTGTTTCGTATTTCCTTAAATTTGGTTATACGTATACCAAAGTTTCTTTGATCATATGTACAACGGATCAATAGCTATAACGAATCCCCTTCAGATTCGTTGTATCCTAGTTTTACTGTATTTCATTTGCTACCATTTTGTAATGAATTTTTCAATTGCCCAACAAACACGGAGGTTTGATTTCAAATTTAAAGTGATTTGAAATCAAACCTTTTCTCAAAAGACAAACGTTTGATAATGAATTGAAAATCATAGCATTCTCAACAACCCAACAAACACGAAGTCAAACCTTTGATATGAAATGACTTTATCATTTGACATCAAACACAATACTCAAACGTTTTTCAATTGTTTGATTTTAACCTCAATGTGAGGTTTTTAAAGTTTTGTACGCTTGTTTGATACTATGAAATTAATATTTTTCAACCTCTACAATAACTTAGTTCCTGAACAACGCGACCTATCACTTCTTTGGCGGGCAACTGATGATTTGAAGCCCAGGTAGCCCTCTCACTACCTTGGCAAAAACTTTGGCCCATATATGGTTTTGCCCCTTCAAAAGATCCACCCAACAAGATTAAATTATTGTTTCGAACTAAAAACTAATCAAACATAATATAATTTTTTAAGTGATTCTTATAGGAAACCGAATGATTTTTAAATTAAAAAAAAATTAATTTAAATTAAAACCTTTTACGGTTCACAACTCAACTCAGTTGATACGGGTAAGTAAATTATAATATTCTCTCACTTTGACTTAAGTCAATTCCAATGACTTTGACTTGATGACAAACTGTCATTAGATTGATGCTAATGTGTCCTTTCTCCGATGTTACTTCGTCATCGCACTGAGGACATGTTCGTCATTTCTATGATGCCGATGTGTCATCCCATTGATGACATAATTTCATTTTGAACCTGATGACACTTTGGCCAAGTGATGTTAAGGTTGACATCACAATGATGAAAAGGATCATGGGGTCAAAAACGAAGGCACTTGTCAAGTACTGATGTCAAAATACATCAGCGTTATGACGCCTTTTCTATCAGTGTAGTTATAATATCCTTGGCTTTGTTCTTAAAGGTCAATGTCAAAAAAAAAGTTTTTATAAAAAATGTGAATTATATGTAACTTCATTTACGCAATCAGGCAAATTTCATTGTAAATTGCATCGTGTTTTTATATTGCAGTCAAGATTTCACCAGCATCAAAATATTTTGGTGTTGTGGGATTGCATTGATGTTTTTATCTGATAAGTACATTGAAAGCAAGCAGGCTGTAAGCACAAATTCTGTGATGTAAGCATCTACCTTTAAAAAAAAAATTCTTAATCGCATAAAAAAGTAAAAAACTTGAAAAAATGCCAATTGAACAAAATGAGGATTGGGTAAATTTTATTAATTTATACAAAAGTTTACCTGAACTCGCGATGTTTATGTTAATATAAAAAAAACCAGAGCTGACATTGCGTTTATGATTTCATTTTGATTGCAGTGTATGTGTCAAAACATGCAATCTGAATGAGAAACGCGTTGTGTAAGTGAATTGCATAGTGTGTACCCAGCATAAGAAGGCCAAACAAGATGTTTTTCTCTGATATGTACCTAAACCAAAAACTAATTTTTTCAAGTTGATGACAAAAATTAAACGATTTAATTTAATTCTTAGTTCTTTTATATGGTTTGAGGCTTCGAAAATTAAAACAAAAACGTAGAACGTTTTGCTAATGTGAATATAACGCATTATACTCTTTTAACTTAACAACACAAGTTTATTTTGATAACCTGTTTTATTTATTTTGAAAAGCACTAAATTGAAATTAAAAAAGGCTAGAAAAAGCTAAATGCATTTTTGAAAAAAGCCGAAAAAAAAGCTTAAAGCTAAATGAAATATTTGAAGCTAAACATGAAAAAATAAAGCTAAATTTAGCTCGAAAAAATCTAATATGGTCACACTGTTGAGAAGTGAACCGTAATAGGCATGGTGAAATTATTAGAAGGTGGCAGCACTACGGAATGTATTATTTTTTGCTCTATTCGTGGTGAACATTCATTATGTCAAAATTATTTGTTTTTTTTACGGTAATGTCAAAATATTGTTAATTTTCAAAATAATTTGTGTGATAAAAAAAATATAAAATATAATAGTAATTTCACCATGGTAATAGGGGCCAAATAAAATCTGGGAATTTATTTTACATGGTGAGTAACATTTATTATATAAATTTTAATATTATTCGACTGTGTGTTCTAAGTCAAATTACAATTTTTAAAAGTTTTTAAGCTAAGTCGACACGATACGTTGAATCTGCAAATCTATGTTGAAAAATTTGCTTTCAGCGCCAACATGTGTAGACACCAAATTTTTTCAACAAACGTATGCTTACCAACATATGACAGGCATTTGTTAACCATGTCAGCAAACGCTTGTTCACAATTATAGCATATCGTCTAGACACCATATTTTTTACTTTTCAACCAATTTTCTACGTATGTTGACAAATATGTTTGTTAAAAGTCTTATGCAAGCTTTTCAGTATGCGGCAAATTTGGTTGCATATAAAATCGATAAAAATTAGTATGCTTTCAATTACTTGTTAAATTTTGTACATAACCCCGAAACTTATCAAGATTTCTAGCTCATCGGCAAATGAGGAACAAAAAATTGCATTTAGAAGTGCTTTGAACATAAAAATGTTTGCCAACGAACTTTGGTTTAGAGTTAAAGACCATAAAAGTTGATAAATTCTTAACCAAAATCTCTTGAAGTATAAATTGGATCGAAGCAATATGGGTATCGCTAAAGGGTGTTTTCAAATACCTCTCACATGGTATATAAAACATGCCGAATTATAAATCCATAACAAACAACTTCAAAAAGTATTTTTTATTTACTAATTTGTTTATATCAAAATGGCTGTAATCTTAAAACTTTGTTGATATGAAGGAATTTTTTTACATATAATTTTTTCTAAAGAACGCTTCAAGCTTTCATATATCGCACCCTAAATACTAAAGGGTATTAACTCAAAATTTTAAAATTTTCAGTAGAAGCAAGACAATTTTGAACTTTACATTACAGGCATATGAAAAAGGATTTTTAAACCAAACTTTTCATTACCAAAAAGTAGACAAAATAGCATGATAGTTTTACAGCGGGTAGATATGCATATTATGTGTCGATTTCTTCCAAAAAGTGATAAAATAAAAATTTTGAGTTAATACCCTTTAGTATTTAGGGTGCGATATGTACATAATATAATGCATGGTACGGTAGCGTATAAAATTCTGAAGTTATTAAAGTTATATTCTAATAAAAAAATTTTTTGGTTAACATATCGACCCCTTTGAGCGAAATTATCGTATGTTACAAAAACCAAATTTTACGGGACAACCATTTTTCTACTTTTCTATGCGTTCGCTTGCAATATCAAAATGAAAATATACATTAAATTTTTGGAGGTAAGAAATGGAATTCGCCTACAATCAGGGCTGCCAGATAAATTTGTGAAGAAATCGGTTATTTCCTGAGAAATAATAAAAAATCGTCTTTTACGTTTCGAAAAATCGTCAAAAAAAATCGGAAAATTTAGTTTTTTTTTTAAACAATTTTTGTTCGATTTTTGTAAAAAAAAATAAACTAAATTTGGAGAATATCGGATCACAATTTACCATAGGCTCCATATAAAGTCCTCTCTGGGGCAAAATTTTGTCTAATTTAGCTTTAAATGACTAAAAATAACACGATGCAATTTTGTGATAATCGGCATACAACTCACTATAGGTCCTGTATAAAGCGGGACTTTAAAACGATTAAATAAAATTTAATAACTGTATTGAAATTTGGTCCAGTTTATGTTTCTTTAATACTAACAATAACTCAAGCAAATTTTTTTGTAATGATCGACCCAAAAATCCCTTTAATACGGCTAAACTGATATAAATCATGATAGTTATGCTGCGCTAAAAGATATTTCATAAAACAAATAAGTTCTTGTTACGGCGATATTCATAAACAGGAAAATTCCATAGCATAAATTAAATTTTCAAAAAGCCTTTCTATCAATTAAACACATTCAACTTAAAAATTAAATAAAAAATTTAATAGATAATAATAAAAATATTACATTAAAAACAAAACTATTTAACATTTAAAACCTGAATAAAGGATTTTAAAATACAAAAGAGCAGAGTCCCACGTAAAGAAGACAAGCGTGTATAATACAAACCGCAATTGAAATAAAAATTTAATTTGCAAAGTGCAATTCTATCAATTATTTAGATTTAGAGACAACATGTCTTTTAATTGATGCTGCCGACGGTTGTCGTATCAGTGCTTTCGGAAGACTTGTAAGCTTTTAGCCATTCGCCTACTGGTTTTAAATTTTGTTCTAACCATTTAATATTGTTCTTTACATTCTCTAAAGCTTCTTTGCGAGCAGCAGTACCAGCACCAGCTTCGGGGTATTTGGCAAAGAAAGCTTCCATTTCCTCAAGTTTGGTTTGAGTGGCAAAACGGGAGGTAATTGAAGGAATCATGCGACCCAAATAGCGTTCATTGATACCAAAACGCTCTACTAAGCGTTGCCAATTTTCTCGTACGTAGTCCCATACCAAAGGTTGGCCCACACGATTTTGGGCAATATATTGCAAACAGCTAAAGTAATCCTGACCTCTAACGTAACTGTCATTCCAGGCTAAATTAATATAACTAAATATAAACGAAACATTTAGAATATAACAAATAGTTAGTTACAATAAAGAAAGTACCGTTGTAAAATCCATGGCTCATTTATGGCAGCTAAAGATTCCATTAATTTGACTTTCTCTTGAGCATCTTGTTCAGCTACAAACAAATCAAAGACTTGATTCCATGTCTCCTCGTTGCCGGCAACATTCATTCCATAATAATAGACTGTTGAACGAATATCAGGATTTGGTCTTTGAGATGGATTAGCTAACCAGTCAGCGAAACGTTTCCCTGCTTCCTCCAAAGCCTTAGGATTGCCATAACCACAAGCAGCATTCAAAACAGTTACACGTAACAGACTTGAAACAAATAATACACATTATGAAGAAAACTATGTTTATTTTTAATAAATTGTTTATTACTTTTGCAAGTGGTCATCACCAACGTTCCATGTTACAGATTCGTATGCTACCTCCAATAATTGCCGGGCATAATCGACAAAATCGCGATACAAATCAGTAAAGTATACCAAATTCTTAATGGCACTTAAACATGAAGCAGCCACACTCCATGGTACATAATCCAACTCATGTTCCAAATATTTACTCAAATCTAAAGCAACGCTGTAGTTTACTTGACCTGCATCGGCCAAAACAAAGACATCATTGATTAAATGGGCACGATCAGCGACACTAAAAACTCCACGATTCTCAAACAGACCCTTTGAGAAAGATTGCCACATATCAGTTGGGTAGTTAACACGATAGTAGCCCACTTGATTCTTGTTTAATTTAATCCACTCAACTGTTGCAGGAATAGTAATAGATACTAAAAAAAATTAAAACAAAAATAAATTAATCCACGCAATTGAGGAAAAAAATGGTACATACATTCATTATCGTTGTAATTAAAAATGGCACGTTGAACTTCACTGTTTTCATTGGTGAAATAAGTTATGGGTATGGACCAGTGATAACTGTAAAAAAAATATAATATAACTCTGGGTTCATTGTTAAATCATATTCGACAACTCACTTGAATTCCGAGTCTTCATAAGTGCCATTGTAATCTTCCGGATTAGCAAAGAATCTTTTTTGTGTTAACTTAAAACCATTATCAGTACGGATAACTTCAACGACTGGTAAGCCCATTTGCTCAGTCCAAGTTTGCATAATTAACCTATTAAAATTTGAATTATTTTATCGCATAATTGTGCTATTTTTTTTTACTCACTTAACATCGAAATCAAAGTTCATTGCTTCAAGTTCACTAAGAAAATCATTAGTTTCAGCATTCCGATAATAGAAATGATTCAGGTAGTTAGTTGTGCCATTACTGAATTTTTCAGCACCAACTAAATCTTCCAACATACGGATTATAGAAGCACCTTTAGAATATGTAATAGAATCGAAAAGTTCGGTGATTTGATTAGGACTTTCAACGGTCTGCACGATTGGATGGGAAGCCAATGTGGCATCTAGTTTCATAACACCATGTAAATCCGAGATGAGAAATTGGTCAAGCTGTATAAAGTTTATTAAAAAAAAACTATTAGTGCGACAGCAAAAAATTTCAAAATAGAGTTTTGATTTAACACACAAAAGTTTCGTATATAATAGCATTGTTTAATTTAACGAATGGACCGCATTGGTCTCCGAGTGGAAGTGTGCCCTTGGGGACATAACCCTTCTTAACCTAACCTAACGAATTTTTTCTTACTCCTTCTTTTTGTAAATATTACAACACTTTTTATGTTTTACAAAATGACTTTCGTAAAATCCCGCATACATGCTATTTAATTTAACGAAACCAAAGAATATAAGAAAATTTGTTGTTTATTACGAAATAATTTTGTAAGGAATTTCTCAAGACCCATCTATCAGGTCTGCTTACTTGTACAAAAACAAAAAACGATTCTTTTAAGCTGTCTTACTACTACCACATATACAAAGCAAAAGAAAAAAATGCGTATGTGTGGCATACTATAAACGCCCTGCAAATATTATTGGACCACCTGATCCATTTTGATTAAATGGAATACTCTATGGACTGGTCCGATGTAATGCAAGCATGGACCATGTCATTGTTAAAAAGTGTTAAAAAAAAGTTAAAACTAATCCTCTTGTGTATACAATGGATTAGATACTTTGTAGTCCAAAGCTGGATTATATGGTCCTGTCCTAGGACATCGTAATGTTAAAGAGACCATGTTTTTTCCATACGTTTGGGTTACTTTTGGAGTAGTCCTAGCCCTAGCGTGTTTGGACTAGTCCTATTATTTGCAGGGCGTAAACAAACGTAAACATGCACATGTAAGCAAAATTTAAACAACTTTTGACTGCTCAAGATAACAAAAACAATGATCATCAGGCTTCTTGCGCAGACCTGTTCAATGGGCCTTGGAATTTCTTTTTTCATAAAATAAAATAACGCATGGTTTTGAATTCAATTTTGTATTTGTTTTTAGATAATACAATTAATGTTGGAAGAATTCCAACCAATTGTAGTGGGGTATGTAAGAAAAGATAAACTCACTGTTTATTATTGTTGTTTTTGTTTAAGCTTTGATATTGTTACAAGTAGAACTGTTGCTTATAATTCTTATACGCTTAACAGTTTTATTTGGTTAAATCTGTTTAGTTTTTCTAAAATCTTTGGATGAGTTTCCTGATATCTGGCCTAAGCAACCAGTGAAATGAGCATAGGAATAGCTTATCCCACCAACAATAAATTTCAGTGTTTTTATCAAGAACAAAAATTGGGAATTAAGCACAATAAACAAAATCTTTTAAATTAAAAATGTTTATATTCCCACGAAATTACTTTGATAATAAAATAATTTAACAAAAAATTATAAATCAAATCACATACTTTGAAAGTGCACTACATTCCAACATTTTTGTTTTTATTTAATAAAACTTGTTAAAATTATGTAAAATAATTTAAGTTTATTTCAAATTAAGTTTCAAATTAGATTCAGTTAATTTGTGAATGTCCTTCTAAATTACAAACTGCGAAATTTATGAAAGTCTTTTAAGTATTTGTTAAGAATTAAAATTTTTTTACCAATGCAAATATGAGTTATGCAAAAAAAATGTATTTGTTTGCGGTCCTTGTGTCTGATGTGTTGCTTTCCGTTCAACACATCAGACGTCGACGAGTAGTAACAAATATGAATGAATTTGTACATGTAGAACATCCAAAAGGAAATTTAAGTATAATTGATGAATGAATTATAGGAGAGTCACTTAGCAAAGAAAGCGATAATTTTCTGTAACTGAACAAACCCAAGGCAAATTCAATACAGGTAAATGCATAACTACTACAAGTACAACACTTACAAAAACTACAAGCCATTTGATTTTGTAAAATCATTGTACAATGCCAAAAACAGAAACAAAGATAATAAATAAAATACATTCAACCAGTATAAAGCCTTAAACGAACTGAATAATTTATATTTTCTAAGCAAAAATATTTTTAAACTTTTATGTTGAGAGTTACAAATTATGAAAATCTGTTCCTACCAAAAATCAATACAATGCAATTAAACCGATTTTGAAATATGTAAACATTTTATACAAGCATATCAACCAAAACCCAAATTGTATAAATTAACAACTAACCATTTTCCAAAGTGGATGAACTTCATTAACACCTTTGTACTCAATATAGCTAGCAAAACCTTCATTTAACCACAAATCGTTCCACCACTTCATTGTCACTATAGAAAGAATATCTTAAATAAAATAGGATTCGTCGAAACACACTTTTAAACATACCCAAATTGCCAAACCACATGTGAGCCAATTCATGAGCAACAACTGTAGCAACACGTTGTTGATTGGCACTTGAACTTATTGTTTTATCATACAGCAATGCAGTTTCACGATATGTAACCAAACCCCAATGTTCCATGGCACCCGACACAAAATCAGGAATAGCTGCCATATCGAGTTTAGGCAGCGGGTAAGAAACATTAAAATAATTGATGTAAAATTCCGTGACACTGGCACCAACATTTAAAGCATAATCGACCTTGTCGATTTGAGCTGCTGTTGCAAATACACGCATTTCAAAGTCATTATGGCCTTCTAAAGTTCCTTTGACCATTTTTGATTTGTGTGCGAAATCAGAAACTATGAAACAAGCCAAATATGTGCTCATGGGCACACTTTCCGCAAAAGTTACTTCGGTAAGTCCGCCGCCGATATCTTTTTCATCCTACAAATAACAAAAAGTAATTGATAAGTAATTTAAGGCTTAAATCTAGTTTACCGACGCAGCTCCAAATAAAAAAAAACAGGTACAGGCGATGGGGAAATAAGAAGATAATATGAGGTGAAATAAGTGGCGATATTCCACATCTCACAACGTATATCACCAATACTGGTATCATGCATTTTACAATTCCTATGCAGATAAGCTTTAGTTAGCAAAGTCAGTGTTTGTTATATCATAGAGTAGAAAATGTTTGCGCGCGGCTTGGCTTGGTTTTTTATTTGGAGCTGCGTCGGTAAACTAGATTTGTTACACTTTAATTTTAAATGAAAAAAAATATATGATGAACTTACCTGAACATTCATGTTCGATAAGGCATGATAACCGTCTCCCGATGGTCTTACCACAGTTATAGTAAACATGGCCTTCATAGAAGGCTCGTCGAAACATGGAAATGCTTGGCGGGCATAAGTGGGTTCAAATTTAGAAGTTGCTATCCATCTAAAAATGTTCATTGTAAAATTTCAATATTACAATAGGTAATTGTTAACTAAATAAAAAACTTCGATAGAACCTACTGCCTTTTCGTTCAACAACTTCGAGCGTTATCCTCTGCATAGAAAATTTCTATGAACAACACAGTTCGAAATTGTTGAATAGGCAGTTAAACATTTTAAACTTATAAAATTAAAACATTTTAGTGCAGGATGTTAAACATTTTGTGTGTACCTTTTTTCATTACGTTCCTTATCCAAATAGGAACTCTGATAAAAACCTACAATACGGTCTACCAATGAACCATTGAAAGCTAATTGTAAAGAATAATTGCCCGCTTCCAAAGGTTCAGCAAACTCAGTTACCCAATATTCCAGTTGAGGGTGTTCAAAGGTCAACAGAGGTTTTATTCTTCGTGAAGGTTTTTCTTCGTTTCCCAGTTGAAGAACTTCCTTTGTTGCGACGGTCAGGAACTTTGAGTGGACAGGAATATACGAAATGGGTTTTATTACCTCTAGTTTTATAGTTACATTTCCGCTAAAAGTTTTATTTTTCAAGTCCGGTTGGAGTATCAATTTATAACGCAATGGCCTTAACTCTTTTGGCAAACGGAACGATAAATGCTGCAAAATCTTTGATGTTTTCATTATAGACGGTGCTATTGTTGTATTATTGAAACGGAAGACTTTTGACTTTTGTGGTGATTGTGTTGTTGGCGTCACAGGACGAAATCGTAAAATTGGTTTGGTCGACAAACGCAAAACGTCATTAACTTCTTCCTCCTCTTGTATGATTGAATCGTTGTACAAGAAATCTACTGTTATTATCAAATAAAAATTTCTTAATCGTGCGACTTGATAAGATTTTGTTAAAATGCCTATAAAATCATACGTACAATAAAAATCACACAAAGATATTTAACTCAATTAACTAAAAACATAATCACGCAATGAAACCAAATAAAAAAAAAAACCGGTAAAACAAAGAGACAATGCAATTCGACACACTTCCAATTGGATTCATTCACTGGCAAATGATATCATGAAATAGCCAGAGAGATGCCATATTACAACAGCTAAAAATGTTAATGGCTTTTGTTAAAATAACGTTAAAATTAAAATCAAAGCTTTCGCTTTTAACGTTTTTTATTTGAAAACAAAAATAATATACATACCAAGGTATATTTACACAAGTAGACTCGTTAGCGGACAGACATAACCAACATTGAGCCAACATTTGTATATGGAAATATCGAATATTGTTGAAATTTCGCGACTTCTGAGAATTTTTTAAAAAATCCAATGTATTAAAATTGTTTGTGTTTCTAATACATATAAAAATTGTATAAGTTGTAGGAAAATTTTGTCAAAATTTAATTGAAATTTGGTAAGTCTGGGATCACACTATGAAAGTTTTCTTTCAGAAAGTCTGAGTTTATGGGTGAGAGAGGAGAAAAGAAAAGTATGTTCTCTTCTCCTCTCACCAATAAACTTAGACTTTCTGAAAGAAAACTTTCATAGTGTGATCCCAGACTAAACACTATCGAATTTATACAAGGTAGTCTTATTGAATATTTTGGATTGTTAGGTTATCCTAAATATTTAAAAGATTAAACGTTGTGTCAAAAATAAAATAATACTGTTGTAAACAATTTAAACAAATATTTCTTTTTTTTTAATTTTGAATAGTTTGTTTTGAAATGTAACAATTTAAAAAAATTTTTAATTTCATAATTTTAAGCGAAACTTATAAAATTTAGTAAATATATTTTGACACAAGGTTAGTAATCAGATGTTGCTTACGTAGCAAGATAAGGTCACCTGGTGTAAATTCGCCTTGACACTATTTATTAAAAAATAAAAATTATGAATTACGATGTGTCACAAATTTTCAACAAAGCCGTGAACAAATGAATCTGATACCTAATTTTTATGCTGATGATGAAAAGTAGAACTGTTTTCGTTGAACGTTTTAATTGTTTGGTATAAAAAAAATAACTTAAAAAGAGCAAAATTCAAAAAATCATACAATTTTCAATAGAGTTTGAACTTTTGTCGCCTGTAACTCTGAAATTTCTTGTCAAATCTTCACTGGAAATCCATTGTCATTTTAGTTATTTTATTATCTTTCATCGAAAAAAAAAATACATAACCCGTTTAATATTTTTGGAGATATTTGCATTTAAGTGACATCATCTTTTTTAAAAACACAAATAACGGTTATTTTGGAATATCTGGAAAACTGTTCTACTTTTGAGCATTCTGACTTTATATTCGGATTCAGCTGACAACTCTACATAAATATTAGGTGTTAGCTTCATTCGGTCAAAAAACTGCCACATAGTGTTATTGGTTAACAAATTTTCATTTTTGTTTATGATCAATGTTTTATTTATTGTTATTATTTTTTAAGTTTCCAAAATTAAATTATTAAATTATAAATTCTATCAAAAATATTGAACTCATGGAAATTATTGCAACAACGTACTTATTTACAGTTATAGGAATGTTTCCAAAAATGTTTGATTAAAATTATCTTTTTTATCGTTTATCTAATTCACGCAAATTTTAAAAAAAATACGTTGACTTTCAATTATGTTCTTTCTGGCAATAGGTGCGTTTGAGTACTTTTACAGTAAAATGCAGTAAATGAGAAAACTGAAAAATTTGTTTCACAAAAGCTGTTGTCCAAAAAAGTACGTGAACGCAAAATTTGTAAAAATTCTTCGTAAAATAAAGGCAACAGCTGATGGCAATTAATTGAAGTGTTGAAAAATGTTTGCACTTTTGACTACTTAACTCGTTTTTTTATCGGTACTCGATTAAATACTTTGTATAACACGAACATTTTTGAAAAATACATACCAAGGCGAATTCATACAAGGTGACTGATAACTAACTAAATGTCAAAAAGATATGCCGTTACTTGTTTTTGAAGTTTCTATTTAAATATTTATTTAAATTCAAAAGCATATATTTTTGACACACATATATTTTGTTTACTACTACAGTATCGTATAATTTTGACACAACGTTAAAGTATTTTACAGTGTTGTATCCATTTTCAAAACCAAACCATTTTGTATGAGTTCGCCTTGATACATACAAACAAATTTTTTTTTATCTTTCATATTTGTTTGTTTTTTTATTTTATTTGATTTAACTAATTTGTGGCGGGTTAATTTATTTAAAAGAACATGAATAATTTTTTTGCTACTGATTACTTAAGTACCCAAATATTTCACTCTTTTACAACTCTAAAAAATTTAGCATAACAAACAACAATTGTATGCTTTTTGTTTGTTTACCTTTTTGAAACATGTTTTTTGGTTTTACTAAATTTTATTGCAAAAATTTCTGCAGTAAAAATTTGTAAATACTCTGACATGATCTATCACTATTCGCTCTCAATTTGTGTTCTCATTTACTGTATTTTGTGTATGCGAACGCAATTTAGTAAAATGCGGTAATGTTTAGTAAAAAATAGTTAAAACTTTTGTGTTCTCGAACGCAGCTAAAGTTTGAAAAAAATATTGAGCCGAATTTCAAGTTATATTTGCCACCAATTATTGAAAAAGGTTTGAATTTTTCTTTTTTTTTATTACCAATCGAACATTTATTATATTTTTTTACGCCTTATTCATAAAAAATAAAACATGTTAATAGAGAGTTTACGAAACGTATTTTGTATGAAAATTTGTTTAATAAACCTTTTATTTACTGGTTTTATATTTGAAAAATAAGGCCGTTACGTAAATCCAATTGAAAACTTTTGTTAAATCTTTTTTGTACATACATACATACTACTTAAATTCAACAAAAATATAATTATTTTTTTACCCACCTTTATAACTTTGATCATTTACAATATTTCTACCCACATAGACTAATGCTCCTAATAGAAAAACGCACAATACTAATAGAAATATGCAAAAGCCTGCTAATGTTAAGACCGCATTACTGGGATTTTTCGATAGACGATGTGTTTCCTTCATCCGGTGGTGATGGTGTTCGTCTGTCGAAAGCGATGATCGTGGTCTAATGGGTATGGGTATTTTTGGTTGATGCTGTTGAGGCGGGTACATTTTGTTTTTGTATATTAAGACTTTTTGTTACTTTTTGGTTTCTTTTGGTCTTGTTTTAAATAGTGACAACACTAGAATAATTAACTTATTTTAGGCGCTTCAAACACTGTATTTTATGTTTTATTAACATTTGTGAAAAATATTTGTATTGTTTTTGATATTTAATTTTTAGTAAAGTGATAAACTTCTAAAAATTGCAATTAAATTTTTGTAAAAAATAATAAATAAGCAATGATGATAAAACCTTTTATTATCATATCCTCCTATTTTATTGAAGTTATAGATTTTAGAATTTTTACATTATAAACCAGTGCTATTCAACCTTTTTGTCTCGTGTACCACTAAATTCACGACAAACTTTTCGCGTACCACCAAAAAAAATATAATTTAAACAATTTTAAAATTTGTAATCCATTTTATTTATTAATAATAAAAAACAATAAAATTAAAAAAAAATAATAAAAATAACAAAAAACATAACAAGAACATGTACAAACAAAATTAAAAATAATGCATTTATAAAAAACTTAACAGAACGAGTAAATTAATATATTCTAATTAAGATTTCTTTCATTTGATTTTTATCCAACTATTAAATATAATTTAATAAAAAATTAAAAAATAAACTTTACAATAGAACTATTCAAAGTAAAAAAAAACGAAACAAAAATGTATTTGCAATTAATTTTATAAAAATCCGAATCAATGAGATCGTTGGCACTGCAAATAGAAATCGTTAAAATTTTAAAAGATTTCGCGTACCACCTGGATATTTTTCGCGTACCACCAAGTGGTACGCGTACCATAGGTTGAATGGCACTGTTATAAACAAATTGCATTTCTTTAGGATATTTTAGTGTTATTGCCAATTTATTATCTAAATTAAAAGCCTGTTCAACGATAACGTTCAACGTTAACGTTCGAAATCGTTGAACAGGCTGTAAGTTGCAATTTTTCTATGGATAACATTTTTATATACGCTCATAAAATTATTACAGTTACTAATTGTGAGTTATTAAATTCGTTTTAAAATTTAATAAACATATAAGATTGTCGCCGATGTTAATTTTGAATAAAACACACCTCCATCCGATGGTCCAGATTTACGATTACGCTGATGCATAATTGAGGTTCTATGCCGTTAATGTCAAGAATTATCTCGTCTTTTAGCTCTTGAATTGTTGCTGGCTTATCGACGTAAACCTTTTCTTGCAAAAAACCTGAAAGAAAGAAGTCCAACGTCAAAGTCAAAACACATGATCTTGGCGGCCAATTGACATCGGCACCACGTGATAGAGCACGGCCTGTTGAAACCACATATCGTCCACATCCATATCTTCCAATTCTGGCTGTAAAAAGTTCGTTATCATCTCACGATAGCGAACACCATTCACAGTAACTGATTGACCGGCCTCATTTTGGAAAAATACGGTCCGATGATGCCGCCAGTCCATAAACCGCACCAAACAGTCACTCTTTTTGGGTGCATTGATTTTTCGACAATCACTTTTGGATTATCATTCACCCAAAGGCGGCAATTCTGCTTATTGACGAATCCACTGAGGTGAAAATGTGCCTCATCACTGAATAACGATATGCATTTTGATTTGAACGCCATTATCCGGAAAAAACTTGACGTTTAGGTGTGGTTCGCATTCAACATCGGCCCTTAATTATTAATTAATCATACATACAGTGAGCGTCAAAATGGAGTGTACAGCTTGCTTTCCAATATAAAAAGTGTTTGTTAGTTAAAAAAATTTTAAATTTCTACTCGGCCAAAATTTATCAGACTTCAAGCTTGCTGTCAGCTGTAAAAAATATGTTGCTCCAAAAATTGACGAAAGCCAGTTGGACAAAAACAAACGTGATAAAGGGTAGAAATAAGAAATTCAACGGAAAAACAAGTAAGAAAGTATAGTCAGTCAAGCCCGACTATATGATACCCTACACCACAGTAATTTAAAACACATTTACGAGAGAGCACCCTATTCTGGACCCATGGAAAATCATGCTTATGTGTCCATATATTAATGAATCCATCTATGTTTTACATTTCATTGAAATCGGTTAGAAAGTTGGTTAGATGCTAAAATTGCACCCTAACTCCCCTTGTGGTCCTATTTTTAAAAAACTGCATAGCTGATGTATGCATATAAATGTGGATCTTTCTATGTTTTAAATTTCATAACGCTTAAGGTTATTGAAAAAACTAAAAAAAAACAAATTCAGCAATTTTCTTAAATTTGACTGCTGCAGTGCCTAGGATGCCCCTAGATGGGTCAAATGTATGACCAACCCCACTTTATTTTTCATCTCAATCATTTATTTCTAACATATCTACCCGCTTTATCTATTCCTTAAGGGGGCTCCCATACAAAATGTTCAATGCAGACTAGAAATATATTGAAGAAAAAGTCCCATAAATGTCCAGGAGTCGACCCTAGTGGGATATAATGTATGATCGAGACATACTTGCCCCTTATATCCACTTCTTATGCCCAATTTTCAGGATTGTATTTAAATCTATATTAAGTTAATTTTCATAAAAACTTAAATCGTATTTAAATAGAGATGGGTTTTTTGAGTTTTATTTGAAAAGTCTTATTTCATTAAGATAAAAATATGGTAGCACTATAGCCCGCTACGGGCTTCGTCAGCATTCTTTGTATCTTATAACTGGATGGTGCCTATTGTAAATTTTATGTATTTAACTTAATTATTTTAACAAATAGAATGCCATCGCTAAAATGTTAAAATTTTGTATTTTCTAACTCCACGTCTACAACTGACATGATTTGCGTTGTTTGAAGATTTGCATAAACAACCGTGTTAAAACTCTAATATAATAAGGGGATTCACAAGGTTGTCATAAAGTTGTAAAGTCATATGTCTTAAAATAATTACAAGAAATATATATGACTGGTGTGGGCAACCGCTTATAGCACACCTTGTGAATACCCCAAATGAGTCTATACTTAACACTAACTTCATATTAGTGTTAATGTTAAGCATTTTATGTTGTTGTAAACTGCGTGCAAGGGATTTCAGCGATCCAGATTTAGCTTTATCTTAGCGAATTACAGAATACGGGTGCTGCTTGAATTTCAATACTTAAATTTAATGGACAAGATGTGAGAAAAAAATATAACAACCAAGTCCCCATCATATCAGATCTTCGAAAAAACCCATTAAAAGATACATCGTTAAATCAACCAAGGTTTTCATAAGGACCCAGAATATTAATACTTTATGAGGTCTTAGATCAACATTGTAGAAATTACAAACGGAAGGACAAACATACATACATACATACATACATACATACATACATACATACATACATACATACATACATACATACATACATACATACATACATACATACATACATACATACATACATACATACATACATACATACATACATACATACATACATACATACATACATACATACATACATACATACATACATACATACATACATACATACATACATACATACATACATACATACATACATACATACATACATACATACATACATACATACATACATACATACATACATACATACATACATACATACATACATACATACATACATACATACATACATACATACATACATACATACATACATACATACATACATACATACATACATACATACATACATACATACATACATACATACAACATATCGTCTCCTTATATAAAAAACAACGTAACATTAAAAAAATTCATAATTGAATTTTCGATTGAGTTTTGTTCGTTTTATTAAACTACATGTTCACAAAAAAATTTGATCGCTGCGATTAAAAAAAGGCGACTTTAATAAAGAAATTCAAAAGCCAAGAACAACTTGTTGTTATTGATATTGTAAAGTTTAATGCTTCTCCTGTAAACTTATAAAAATGTTATTACGTTATTTTGTAATTTAGGTGACGTTATACTCTTTTACCTTCGGTGAAGGGTATAACAACAAACATGCACATAATTTCTTTTATAGCTAATAGACCAAAAAATCAACAGCAACAAAACAAAACATAAAACAAATAAAAATAAAATATTGTAATAAAACCAAACAACAGCAAATAAAAAAAATAATTTGCTTCCGGCGTCAAAAAAATTGGTCTACAATTTTGTTATTGTTAAAATGAAGAAAAATTACAATAGAAAATTGAAAACTGAATTTTTTTCATTCATACCGCCACGTACGTACCCTGCAAATAATAGGACCAGTCGAAACACGCGTGTAAGGAGTAGTCCACAAGGGACTAGGACTAGTCCAAAAGTAGCCCAAACGTATGGAAAAACATGGTCTATTTTACATTACGATGTCCTAGGGCAGGACCATATAACCCATCTTTGGACTACTACGGAGTAGTTTTAAAACTACTCCATTGTATACACAAGAGGGTTAGTTTTAACTTCGTTTAAAAACGAAAACATGTCGTTAAAAAACGAAGACATGTCGTCTCGCTACAACCCCTTTTTAACAATGACATGGTCCATGCTTGCATTACATCGGACCAGTCCATGGAGTAGTCCATTTTATCAAAATGGATCAGGTGGTCCAATATTATTTGTAGGGTAAATGGTTTAAATGCTTTGACTGATTATCCGCATGCCACGTTTGTTAATATTCAGAGATGTTCGAATAAAATAGGCAGAATTCAGACTTCAAATTAGGTTTCATCTTTTTATAAACAAAATGTATGAGTTTATTAATTTTTTATTTTTTTAAATTTTTACTATTCCCACATGTTTTGTCTGTGAAATTTTGAACAACGCAAAATTATTGTAATAAAACAGATTTAAAGATTAAGTAAAAGTGAACAAACAGTTTAGTTGTTGTTTTAAAACTTGTTTGAATTATGGCCAAGTTAAGTCGATTTGTAATACGTCGTCGTTGTCGTCACTGGCGCTGTTGCCTTTGTAGTAAACATTTCTTAATGCACTTTCTACAATAGTAAAACCTTTCGATTCATAAGTACGAGTGATTACTTTTGAATATGTAAAGTATGTATCGTCGGTGTAGTTGTTACTAAACCCCGTGAACATGTGAGTGGAAGTGTAACAAGTACTTAAACACATTTGAATTGGTTACGACGGTTTTTGCGTTGCAATCATTAGAAATGGAGTTGTTTAGACTTTACCAAGGTTGTTGGCACGATGTCTTTTTAAAACATCGTTTTTTTAAATTTTTTGCAATATTTGTATCGTTGATACATATGTATGCTTATAAACGTAGTATAATATTACATTTTTTGTAATTTCAACGTGGTTTAAAATAAATCTTTTTCTTTCTTTGGTACAATTTGTTTTGCATTAGCTTTAGGCTTCATTTAATACTTTGAGTTGAATATATTTTAAGATAAAATAAGTTAGTGTTTTGAGGTCAGTGTTTTTCGTTAAATTTGCTTTTTACGGCAATAATTTTAGCTTTAAAGAAAATGCCTCATTTGAGCAGTACGAACAAAAATTCTAAAACACCTACATATTTGCCTAATAATTACACAGGAGAGAAAAAATATGTTTAAATATGGTCACCTTCAACAAAACTATTTTTAAAGAAAATTTTAAACATGTTATTTTCAATTTGACAAAATTATTGCCACCGACAACCATATTATTGTTAAATTAGTCCTCTATTAAGAAGCCAGAACCATATTATTGTTGCCTCTTAACATGTTTGGGTCAAATGTGACAAAAATTTGTTTTCAAATAAATAATAGTAATTTCCTCTTTTGCAAGAGGTTGAAAAACAACCATAAGTGTTAAACATATTTTCGTTATTATTAATCATGACATATTCTGAGCCATGACTAATTTAACCATAATATGGTTATCGGTACCAACAATATGGTTAAAGTATTCATAATATGTTTAAAGTTTTCTTTAAAAATAGCTTTGTTGGAGGTAACCATATTTAAACATGTTTTTTCTCTGGGTGTATATTTCGAACGTGACTTACATATTTGAAAGATATACGAGCGGTTTGTGTGAGGGCTAATAGAAATTATTGACTGATAAATACAATGTTTATTAAGGTTTATTTATGGGAAACAGATTTTAACTGGAAATTACTTGGCCTCAAAGACAAAAAATGTATTATTCACATAAGTAAATTAAACTGGATTGTAATCCAATCTTTCTTAGTAACGAAAACAATAGATTTTTTTTCAATGTAATTTAGATGATATATCGCTCATTTAGTGTAAAAATGTAAAAATGAATTTTGGAGTAAGTGATGCAGAGTTGTTCGCTATTGCTTTCTTTAAATTGTGTATAAAATTTATTGTTATATCTTTTATACTTCCCCGTTTGAAGAGTATGTGTCGCTATTTTATCCAAGTGGTTAAAGCAAATTAAAAACTTTAAACGCTTAAAACTCGAAATGGATTTTTTTGACTTATGTTACTTTTGAAGTAAATGGGCGATATATTTATTAGAGTCACCTTACAAGGAAAAAGGAGGTTTCGAAACAAAACTTAATTTTGTTTGCCGAACGTAGGGAGCGCCTTTTTACATCATTCGTTATATCTTATGCATTTACAGTCCGACCTTAAAGAATGATATATCAATGTTTTTGTCTCGAGAAGACCAGTGTTTTCCCCTGAGAGACCTTTGATCTCAATTAAAAATTGGAAAATGCAGCTATGCATCTAAATCTTTCACACGTATAGAAAAACAAATTTCCAAGAAAACAAGCAACAAATGATTAAAATCTGTTTGCAACTTTTGATTTAATTCACAAAGGACGAAATAATTTTAATTAAATTGAGGTATTTCATAAAACCCCATATTTTTTGGGAGCACCCTAAGGGGTGGAGATAAAGCGCAAGTATGTTTTGAAAAAATCTTTAGGAAAAAATGCATACATTTTATCCCGGGACTCCATGTCAGTTGTGGGACTTTTTCTTACGAATATTTCTAGTCTGTATTGAAAATTTTGTATGGGAGCCCTCTTGAAGAATAGAGATAGCGAGTAGGTATGTTAAAAATAAATGATGGGGATGAAAAATAATGTGGGGTTGGTCATACATTTGAACCGTCTTATGTACATACTTATATTTATGTGTATGTATATGTAGATGATTTTGATTTCAATTAATCAGGATAAAAGTCGGTTTTTGTATGCTTACAGACTTTTACATTTAAGATGACGATATACATAGTAATTCTTGTTTCTAAAAAACATTTTCCGGCATTAAAATTAAAACTCTAACCTTTTAAAAATTTTGTAACGAGATTTGCGGTTTCTAAGAGAAAGACTTTAAATAAAAGTCAAAGGCTTATCGAGAATTTCTTGAAATACCGCATCAAGAATTTCTAAAATATTTACATATTTCTTTTACCCTACACCACAATATTGCGCACAAGTTAACGTGGACAGCCAGCCAGACTGACATCGTTAGATTGATTTTAAAGGTGATTATAAGTCGATTGGTATACGAAAAGGTGGGTCTATGACCAATAATTTAAGGTGTTGCAAAATTCAATACAAACTCAAAATACCCTTTCCACTATTGTAGTATGGGTATAATAAGAAGCTTTTAACTAATCAGGGGAATCGAGTTTGAAATTTTGAACAGATATTATGTAAGACAACTTTGAAAATCCAAAAGTAATTTTGCATTGTCTAATCGAATATACATCCAAATCTTATTTGTAATATGAGGTAATACCGTCCCTCATTATGACACATACATGGTTAGGATAATGCAACCGATTTAAGCTGATTTTAATAAAATAAACATTTTTCGATTGCCCTGAAAATAATGCACAATTAATATTAGTTTTAATTGAAAAAAAACAAGAAATACTAGTAAGTAATGTTAATGTATCTGCACTATTTAAACCATAAATACATATATTTTTTCACAACATTCAACCAATTAAAGAGTTAAATCTTAACTCAATCATATTTATACACAAATAAACACAAAGTACACGTACAAATATTTGTAAAACTACCCTGCAGTAAAAAAGTGCCAATTTGCACTTCCTATTTAACAGTGGTCATGATTCATGAAATAAGAAACAAATTATAACTGTCCTTACTACTGACTGGCGGTGCGTAAAATGACCTCAGGAAATATGGGCCCAAAGGGAAAGTGAAGAACGGCCCCAAAATTTTACATGAGACACAACAACACGCAATTTTGGAGAAATTTGTTTGTTTTTTTTTTGAGGGGGGCTATTTTTTATTAGGGTGTTTTTGCATTTTAAGTGGAATAATGAAAAATTACCCCAAATAAAATTAAAATATTTTACCTTGGATCTATTTTTCGTTAACTAATAAAAAATGTAAATTTTAAGAAATGAAAATTCACCCCAAACATTTTTACACAAATTATATAAAATTTTATGTAAAAGTTTCTAAGGATAGTATAAAAAACCAGAATTCTTATACCAAAGTGGAAAAAATCCTTGCCCGTTATCAGAGATGCTTTAGTAGTTAGCGAAGCCAGTGTTTGTTATACCATAAAGGAAAAAATCCTTTATTTAGAGAAGCTTTTCTAAGTGAAGACAGTGTTCGTTATACCATATAGAAGAAAATCTTTGCACCTGGCCGAAAGCGTTTTAGTAGCGAAGCCAGTGTTCGGTTTATCATAGAGAAGGAAATGCTTGCGCCCGGCCAAAGGTCTTTGATCTTAAAAACAATATTAATAAATCTCAAAATGGACCCCCGGGAAATAAGAAACTCTTAGTTGAAAATTCAAAATTTTAAAATCTGCGCAAATTACGAAAGTTACCGGAAACTTGCACCAAAGTAGTCATATACAAATCTAAGATGAGCCTATTCGGAAATGCATCACTGCGCTGCATCTGATGCGCAGCGCGTTAGTAAAAGCATCACTGCAAATGTCAGCTGTTCGGAAATACATGGCTAATTCATATTATGTATATCAAAAATTTAACCACAAATTTAACAAATTAGCATTGGCATCACAAACTAATCACAGATGCGCATCAGGTGCAGCGAAGTGATGCATTTCCATATAGGCCCGACCATGAGATGCAACCGTCTTTGCCGCCATCAATATCAGTTTTCTAATCTTTTTGGAACTTCATATCGCAAATTTCTGGTGAATTGCAATAACATTACGCTGAAAAATCTCCCAAAGTAATCGTAAAGCAGCCCATACACTATTCAATTCAATTGTCAACTGAGTCGGTTTTTGTCCAAATCAAATCGTGTATGGCTTTGTCAATTGATTAGTTTGACGGTTGTCGAGTTGGTTGATGAAAAATCAAAAGATTTTGATTTTTTCAAGTTGACTACTAAGTCTTTCAATTGGATTGTAATGGGTGTGTGTGCTCAAGTCTCTTGATCAGCTGTCAAAATTAATGTTTGTAGTTGTAGTTTGTGGCTGTCGAATTCGCTGTTCTAGAACTAGTTTTACGAACTGCAGGGTATGTATTACTGCGTGTATGCATGTAGTTGTATATGCGAATAGCAGAAAAATCTATTAAAGTTGCAACTTTATGTTTTTTAAAATTTATGTGCGAATAAGTAGATCAGTGTTGCCAAGTTAGGGATTTTCATCCTAAGTTTGGGGTTTTCTTTTGCCGTTCGTAGGGACTAAAAAGTAGTTAGGGGGAAGTTTAGTGTGTAAAAATAGCACTTGGGGATATTTCATTTTCTCAAAGATATTTTAAAACCAGTAATTAAATTAAACAAGACGTTTCAAGCTGAAAATATGGATCAATTGAAATTGTATGATGATTTAAAAGATTGCCATTTGAGTATTTTACAAACAAATATTACACGCGGACATCTTGACAAACGATCAAACGATCAAAGTTCTACATTAACAAGTCTAAGTTTTCAAAGGTTCTTATTCCATTAGAATGTTTTAAATTTGGTCACAGTTTAACTCAATTTTTTACTGAAATTTCTAATAAGATTGAAATAAAAGATAATTGTAGAAATTTAACTGTAGAACTATGTAAGCAACTTAAGCAGAGACTTCCAGATAACATAAATATAATGGAAAAAATATAAAATCTTTTCTCCAGAAAATGCACAAAATGCTAAAAAAAACCTGATGTAACAGACATTAAAGTATATGTATTTTAAAAATATTATTTAAGGTATCGATTCAACTGTAGAGGAGTGGAAAATTGTACATAATCAGGGGTGTGCTGGAAATCGCAAACGCAAAACGCAAGAATTTGGAAGTTGTTTTTAATAAACTTTAAATCTAATTCTTATAATTTTTGGATTAAAATCCTGTTTAAGAGGAAAATATGTGTTTAATATTTGTCATACAATTCTTTTATTATTTATTTTATTTTATTTATTTATTTATTTAATTTTACAGAAATCTTTTTTAAAAACTACGTTTTAAATTCTTGCGTTTTACGTTTGCGATTTCCAGCACACCCCTGAATATAAGCTGGAGTAATATATGTTCTCCTGAAAAGTTTTGGCTCGAAGTGAGTACGAAAAAGGATGCGTCCGACCTACAAAAATTTCCAAATATTGGTAGGCCAGCATCTGCGTTACTGGAACTACCATTTTCGAACGCAACTCTCGAGCGAGCATTTTCAATGTTTAGTATTATTTAAAATAAAATAAATCAACTGGCAACTTCAACAGTCGAATCTATTTTAAGAGTTAGTGCTGGTTCACACACGTCAAGTTTGACTCGTCAAGTCTTGAACTTTTAGGAGAGAAGGGAAGAGAGAATGCCATTTCTTTTCCCCCCTCTCCTAAAAACTCAAGACTTGACGAGTCAAACTTGACGTGTGTGAACCGGCACTTAGAATATTTAACTTTTTAACTTAAGCAATGGATGCCAAAACTGTATTCCGTCTTGTGAAATGCTTAAATTATTTAATTATGAAAACATGTACGTGGACGAGAGGGATGAAAATGTACTAGACATTTTTAATGATTTATAATAATATTTTCTGTTTTTCTAAAAGCTATTTTTATGTAAGTATATGTTTAAATATATGTTATTACATACATACATATGTAAAAAATTAAATGAAATAAAATAGCAGACTGTGGAGTCGGAGTTGAGGTTTTTGTGCCGGAGTCGTAGTACAAACAAAAACTCACGACTCCGACTCCAAAGTTTTTCGGCATAAACAATTTAAAAAAAATTTTCCAAAATAAAAATTATCTTCTTAAAACACATTTAAAATTTAAATAAATGGCTTATGAATACTGCTCTTATGTGCTGTTTCCAAATGGCGGGCGATGGACTGAGTGCTTTTCATATAAATTTTACTACATAATCAATCGCCTGTCATTTGGAAGCAGCACATTATTGTTTGCGTACGGTAATTTATTCTCAAAAGCTCTAATTTTTAGAAGGCCGTACGGTAATGAAAAAATCAAAGTTAACATCACTGAGTCTCATATACATTTAGCATCAAGATAATAGTAGGAGTCGGAGTTAGTACTTTTTTCGGACGACTCCACAGCCCTGTAAAATAGTATGTATGTTTAAATTCTTTTTGTTTTGGGATTTTTTTCGGTGGAAATTTAGGGGGTATTTTTTGATTTGAGGTAATTCCTTAAAATTTACTTGGCAACACTGAAGTAGATACTGCAATAAAGTTCATCTGGGTAAACCGCGTCGTAAAATAATAAAAATCAACATGATAATTAGCGTTATGAAAACTGCAGCAACAAAATCAACATCATTATCATGATCACAATGTAAATGTAATACAATCGATTAAAAAATGAATGAATAAAAAAGAGAAGGTGTGAGAAGAAGATGGATGACTGGCAAATAAATGAGTGTATTTGTGTCAATATTATTAAAGTTTGCACTTTAAAGCAATTGATAAACAAAGAACAAGCATTATGACACTCTGTTGTTATGATCATCATCCACACAATTACAGTCATATTCGCAATCGCATTTGAATTTCCTATTTTTTCAGATACAAATGCATTTATTTTTTTTTCGCAAATTTTTATTTGTTGCCATTGTTATCTAGATGCCATATTTATTCATTTGTTCGTACGTGTAGGTTGCGTCATGTGTCAGTTCAATTTGTCAGTATAGTCTTCCTAAAACGAATTTGTGTTTAATTTACATAAATGTGCATTCATGCAACATGAGAGTGTTTTAAGTTAAAAAAAAGAAAAGAACGTATCCAAATCTATTATCTATGGTTTTTGTGCAGGCTTATTAAATTTAAATTTAATAATTTGCTTAGTTATTTTTTCAAAAATTTTTATTTCGAGCAAATTGAAGAATAATAAAATTAATTTTATTTGTTGTTTTTCCATTGCATCCTTTCAAATTTATTGTGTGCTGTAGTTACAAATAAACTAGTAATTAAATACGTAATACTAACCTCTTGAAAAAGTAAGGGCCGGATTTATATGCAGTTATTAATAAAAGAGCAGCGAAATGTGTTTCAAATAAATAACTATAGATAATAGTTGTTAGATTAACTTGGAATAATTTTCTTCCATCTTTTTGTTAAAACAAGTCAGAAAATATGATGGGCCAAGCCTGACTATTTGATACCCTACAACACAAATTTTCGATTATGTACCCTATTTGGGACCCATAAGCAATCAAATTAACTTTGAGGTTTGGATTCATATAAGCGTTCTTTGTGATGAATATTATCTAGATATCTACATTTACATATTTGAGAATCTTTTTCTTCTTAAAGCGATCTTTTACGTATCAACTCAATATTTTGCCATAAAAAATTAGCTATTATTAAAGCTATTTTCGGGAATGCTGTTGTATGAAAGATATGGTCATGGTTGAAAAAGTCACCAAGAAAGTTACGAAACGTCAAGTGAAATGTAAAAAATTTGTTTTATTTACATCAACATCATTAGGTCTTATAAGCTTATGAAGAAAAATAAACTGAAAGTCAAGTATGATCCTTAAAAAAACTAAGACAAGATGATTAAGGTTGTAAGAAGACATTTTTGTACCAAATTTAATTTATAACATAGTAAGATGGTTAATTCGGAAAGAAGCTTGTATTGGGGGTATGCAAAATTATCCACCGAATCTCACTATTTTAAGTAGGTCTCGTTCGTACGGCAATTACCATTAAGTGATTCTGAGATGATCAGTATACTAAAAGTTTATAGAACAGGGGTGCCCCTTACACCAAACAATTGTTATTCTATTTTAAGTCATTCATGTGACAGCGACAATTGCACATGTTAAGTAAAAAGTTGCATTTATATTTTTTCAAATACAGAGCGTTAAATAAATTATAAAATTAAAAAAAAATTTCCTAAGATCGTGTGTGCTCATAAATTATGATAATGCGACCTTAAAATAAAATAAAATTGGCCGACAGATTTTTATGAATGTTTATGAAAATATTTACAAAATGATAGAGTCTATGCGATCTGAGTTGCTTTATTTGTGGAGTGGCTGAACCATTTGATTTTGCATCTATTTTGTGGCATTGATAACATATTTTGCAGACATTTTTTATGTCGGAAAGAATAAGGTCAAATGTTTGTGTAAATGAATTGTACGATTATGTAGAATAGTGAATCCTGGCCTTAAAAGACACTGGGAAAATACTATTAAAAGGCATTATTATTATTTCCTACAACCAAATCCATTTTTTTTGATTAAACTTTAAAGAAAACCTTTGCGCTTACTTTTGCGTGTCATTGTTCATTCAAATTCTCTTACCAAAACAGCTGCAAAACATTTTTGGGAACCACTGGTCAAGAATCAATATTTTATGTGTTACACACAACAGAAGAACACATAATACTCTCTTTACTCGTGAATTGTGGGTATAAATAGGTCTAGGAATTATCACATCGCCAGCTCCATTTTGGTTTATCGTACCCACCATTTTAAAAAAATTAATTTAGGTATTGGGTTTATACACAAATACAACGTTTTTGAATCAAAAACCTATTTCACGAAATTTGTATGGTTTCTGAGATATTAAACATTAATTTTGCTCCATACCTACATATACATAACTATTTAAAATTACATTAAGTATTGTTTTGCTATACACGACACAAATGCTGTGAATTCATCACACAAAAACGTTCAAAACAAATTTTACTCTTGCTTTGCTTCTACTGCCGTAAGAAAAAAAAGTAGTAAAAGCAAAAGCAAATAAAATGACAACAAGAAAATTAATTTTACTCTTGCTTCGCTTCTTTGTCGTAAGAAAAAAAATTAGTAAAAGCAAAATAAAATGTCAACAAGTCAATACAAAGCAGTAAGTATACGTATGCAGAAAAAACTACTTTTTTAAAATAAAAAAAGTAAAGTATGCGGCACAAAACAATAATTTTCCTTTCAATAAAACACTTTTTACTTCTTAGTTCGTTTACGAACGCTCACAAAAATTTAATTTTTTCTTCAAAACATTCATATGCCAGAAGCAGTGGTGAAAATAACAAAAAATCTTTTTGGGTATATTTTTAGAAAACTTTGTCGTTTTTTTCCACTAGGACTTTTTGGCATATGCGCTAACCAATACTGAGCTGACGATTTATATTAATTTTAAAAACTTTTTTATTAGTTTCGAAAATTATATATCATCTAAAAAGGCATATTTGCTACACTATAAAAGCTATACATACATGGACGCTGTAATCGAATAAATATTTACTTATTTGACTTCCAAGTTCAACTACTCCAATTAAACTTGTTTTGCAAAAATACAAAAAACACACAACAAATGCCTACATTGAAAATGTTTCCACAAATTTTGTATGTGTATTTATTTAATTAATTGAACTTAAAAAATTATCACTTACAGACCATTTTTAAACTTTTGCATACTAATTAAAAAATGCACAAGTTTTGTACAATTAGTATCAATTAATTATTATCATTAAAAGTTTAAATATTTCGTTCAGTTGTGGTTAAATTAAAGGCGTAATTGTTATTTATCGTTAGTTACAGCAAGTAACAGCTTGATAAGTATTTGTATGATACAAACTGTATCGCTCTTAAGAACTGTTGTCAGTTACATACTAAAGTGTTATTTATACATATTAACAATCGCATTTCATTTGATTTACAACAGCAACAAAGATCTATAAAAAATAAGTTTATAAATTTTATTTTAACTGAAGAAAGATATTTTCCACAAACATTTAAATTTTTCTTCAAAACATATGCCGGAAGAAGTGGTAAAATACAAACGAATTCCATCTGGTATATTTTAAGAAAACTTCATGTAAACCTTCTTTATCGATTTTCTCCACTCCGACTTGGCGAAATATTTCGAAAAAGCGTAAAATAACTGTTTCGAGTGATTTCTTTTCACAATCCTAAGCCTACAATTTCGAATTATGTATTTCCATGTTTTGTACTTAGATTTTGTATAAAAATACATACATTATTAAAATAAATAAAAAAAAATAATTTAATTTTATTAAAAAGGTAACTTCTAAACGTATTTGAGCCAAAAGTTAAATACACAATTTGTACGCCATTTCCACCTTTGAAAAGAAAAAATAGTATTTGCAAATCGAGTCTGCATTTACAAATCGAGTATAAGTTGTTTTAACAAATTACAAACAAAAATTTCAATTAACTCAATAAGAAAGACCTTTAATATACATAAATGTGTGTTTATTTACGTCTTCTACCCTGACATACTAACACACTTAAAATTCTTCACTTAAACTAGCGGCAATGGGGAATTTTGACTTTTTTCAGCAATAATAAGCGAGTTAGAAAGTATAGTTGGTCAAGCCCGACCATTTGATACCCTACACCACAGTATTTAAAAACTTGTTTTCGGGAGTGTACTCTACAGGCAATCAAGGACGTCGAAGAACAATATTATGGTATGCGGCTAAGATTTATGTAAAAGTTCTTTGTGCCGAATATTATTTAGACATTTTAATCTGTATGAAATTTGTTTACCGTTAAGTGATTTTTGAAAGACGGTTTATACGGGGCCTTTTGTGAATTTTAGACCTCAGAGCTCAACATTTTGTCATAACATAGTGGCAAAAATTGTTGTCGCCAAATTTCGTGACAGTACCATTATTTATAAGCAAGTTCTGTCATTAAAAGCTATTTTAGGGAGTAGTGATTGTATGCAAGCTATAGTAAAATATGAAATTTGGTAGTATGTATTATTAAGATTGCAATAAATTAAGTTTCGACCAAATTTAGCTAGATACCAATATTATAAGATGGTTTGTGGGCACAAAGAAAGAATCTAGTGTGGGGTCCATGCGAAATAATGGACCGATTCCCACCATTTTCGTAAGACTTGGTCTTTGTGACAATAAGAGTCTATCTACCTAATTTCAGCAAAATATTTCCAAAATTGCGACTGTACACATCTGCAGGGCTGTGGAGTCAGAGTCGAAGTACCGACAAAAACTCGCGACTCCGATTTCCACATTTTTTGGCATACACAATTTTCTAATATTTCCAAAATAAAAATTCTATTAAAATAGTGTTGCAATATTTAAAATACATATCGATTTTTGCGGAATAATTTTTCTGATAAAAATAACCATTTAAAAAGTATAGGTATCCCTTAATTTGCAGGGTACTCCATTTACGCGATTTATACACTGATCAATAATTTTAATTACGCGATTTTAATGAAATACTCTTAAAAAGTTATGGCAATCCTTATTTTATACGAAATGCAGCACTTCGATTCAAGAAATTTTATCATCTGTGTGCTAAAATAGAACCTCATAAGTGCATATTTATTTTATAAAAATTAAAAAATTTTTTTAATTAAATAAGGCTTAAGTTCATCAAATTTAATTTTCATTAAATTATCTTTATGAAGAAAGGAATTTCACAACATGAAAATTAATTAAAATTGTTATTGATAATCATTCATTCTCGACTGACCTGAGTGAGATTCGAACCCAGGCGGCTGGTTACCATGACATGTTTCGATCGCAACCACTCGATCTCCTCAGATGGATTTGCCGTCTTGCACTCGCAGCCATCGACGACTGCTGACGTCAATAGTCAAATATCAATCCTTAAACCAAATTGTTTTTTAACCTTTGGTAGATCGAAATTTGCTTCTTTGAATGATTATCCATTTTTTTTAAATTGATTTTACATGTTTTTCCTAACTTCTGTTTTTTCCGTACTTATGTCAAGAATTCTTCTTGAAGTCCAAAGTACATTTTTTTTTTTTCATTTTGTCTTTCTTTTTCTTGTTGACCTTTTTAAGCACAACTTGAAGGACAAATGTACACATAGAGCTCGTGCCTTAGCTTTAACAATAATTAGAATTGTGGTTATTTTGTTGAACTATTTATGGTTTTTAATCCAAATTTTTAATATTCTTCAGGAAGAATTCTTGACATCAGTACGGAAAAAACAGAAGTTAGGAAAAACATGTAAAATCAATTAAAAAATGGATAATCATTCAAAAAAGCAAATTTCGATCTACCAAAGGTTAAAAATACAATTTGGTTTAAGGATTGATATTTGACTATTGACGTCAGCAGTCGTCGATGGCTGCGAGTGTAAGACGGCAATTCCATCTGAGGAGATCGAGTGGTTGCGATCGAAACATGTCATGGTAACCAGCCGCCTGGGTTCGAATCTCAGGTTAGTCGAGAATGAATGATTATCAATAACAATTTTAATTAATTTTCATGTTGTGAAATTCCTTTCTTCATAAAGATAATTTAATGAAAATTAAATTTGATGATCTTAAGCCTGATTAAAAATATTAAAAATTTGGATTAAAAACCATAAATAGTTCAACAAAATAACCACATTTCTAATTATTTTTAATTAAATGTTTTAAAATGGCCCCACCCAAAAGGTAATTATGAAACGTACCCAGTAAAAAAAATTTGGGTTTTTTGAAGCACTTTAGAGAAAAAGCACATAATCGAGTGCTTCAATAAGAGAGCTTTTTTATAGCAGTTAATGATAAAGAATAATATATAGAAAAAAGCTGCTATTTTAGTGCTGACAACGATGAGGTTTTAAAGCGAAAAAAAATACAAATATATAATGGTTTACGAAAATTATTAAAACAATGCATTCAAGCAATTAAAAGCAAAAAATCAATGAATATGGAAATATAGTTATCCCTTAAAAAAGCGCTTTAGGAGTGCTTTGTTTGCATGTTAAAAAAGCGCTTATTTTCAGCAGTAAATAGTCCTTTAAACCGGGAACACTCCATACAAAAATCAGGCATATTATCAGCAGATTTGCATTCATACATAAAACCTGCTCCTTTTGGAGCACATTTTTTACTGGGTACTGGTATCACTATACGATAAAATCGAAATTTTGAATCGGCTAAAAAATAAAGAAAAACTTGTAACTTAAGCGAAATCTCTTGATTTAAATGAGTCAACCATAAGAACCATCCAAAGAAACGAAAAAAAATTTAATTCGATTATTTTATAAAAATATAATAACAAACCTTTAAGCATTTCATAGCAATATCCTTTTATTTTTTAAAAGTAAAAATTAAATTATTAAAAATATATATAATTCATGAGTTCTTTATTTAACACGGTTTCTTCTGGTCCCATAAACGAAATTTGTACTAGTCCTGAACCTTGTTTTAAGCGATTTTGATTACACGTGCTTTCTTCGGTCCCAACAAACCGCGTAAATCGAGGGTTACCTGTACTGCATTAAAAAAGAGTTTAAAGTCTAATAAGTCTCAAACCAGTCTTATGCACATTTACCATCAATGTAAGAGTAGGATTCGGAGTTGGAGTCGGACTTACAAATTTCGGCGGATGGATTCGGAGTTGGAACTATCTTTTGACGACTTGACAGCCCTGCTTATCGCACAAGGTTTACAAGGAGAGCCTGCCAGCTTGCCGGACGAACATCGTTAGACCGATTTAAAACGTGATTGTAAATCGGTCGTTATACTCAAAGGGGAACACTATTTTAAGTTATCAGCACAAACGCATGATACCTTCTCCACTATTGTGGTGTAGGTATAAAACCAAATAAATCTAAATATTGAATTAAATGTCTTTAGCAATAAAACACCTACTTTTTTTAAGTAGTATACATTCGAACTAGCCAAGTACAAAAATATATTTTTAATATTAAAAAAAAAGCTTTTGTTTTGATTAACTTACACAATTTAAAAGATTGAGAAAAACAAAACATACAAATTGATTATAAAATGCATGTTGCGCATACGCACGTGCAAAGAATTTTGAAATTTATTTAAAACCTATTTTGTATGCGTAGTACGAGCACAAACAAATACATAAATGAAATCGTTTGGGTGCAGTTACCAAAAAAAAAACTGCCATATGAGTAATATAAGCACTTTTTTTCTTCTTCCACTGCAAAGTCTGTTTGAATTTTAAAATGAAGAAACTGCGATAATATCTTAAATAGGAAATTCATCCCGAAATTCCCGGGAATTTCACTATCAGTTTTATGCCAATTTTTTTTTTACAAAACGCAAAAAAGGGCTTTATAATTGTTATTTAGGTAAACACCAAATTGTTATTTAGGTAAACACCAAATTCTTAAATAAAATTTGTAGTTTTTGGTCATCCTCGACTCCATACTGTAAATGATCTGACTGTAAATGCCAATTGTTCTGCAGGAATTATAGAAATACTTTTTTGACAGAAGGGTGTTAGGAACAGAGATCTGCTGGATAAACAAGAGAACAGGATACTTGAGTCCAATGGCTCATTGGTCTTATCGAGACATTGATATATTTATTACAATCGGTCCATTTTCCCATACAAATATAACTCCCGAAAATAGCTTTTACTGACATGACTACCTTATTAGGTCCAAATCTTGTGCTTCTCATATAAATGAAGATGTCTAAACAATATTCGGAACAGACACCTTTTACATGAATCATCGCCTTTTAACATAACTTTGTTCTCTGGCGGCTCCTATAGGGTACACTCTCGAAAATTAGCTTTTAAAAACTGTGTATCATATGGTCGGGCTTGACCGACTTTACTTTCTAACTTTATTTTGTTTTTGCTTATATCTGTAGCAAAAAGGAATAATTGTGTTTACGCGCATAATGTAAACGGTCGCTGATTATTGTGCAGTAGACTAGTTACTCTTTCGTTAAGCTAAAATTGTTGTTATTTATATCAATGGTTTTTATTTTTGTATACTACTTACTTCTGTAAACCCTAAAGGATCAGTTAGCCGGGAGTAACAGTAACTTAACCTTGCCGTTAAAACGTAAGACCAATCTATTTCTTACAGATCGAGACGTAACTTCTTACTGCTAACTATAATCGTTAAAAATATAAATAAATAAAAACCCATTTATTTTTAAAACCCAAAAATTAAACCCGTGATTGTTTCTCATCTTCTTATTTCCGAGAAAATATTTCAAGGAAAACAAAGTGCTTAAGTTGACTTAAGCTAAATTTGAGTAAATGGTACCTTTAAGATTTTCACGATTAAAAATTAGCATGGAAAGTTGCAATAATTTTGAACGATTTTTTAGTAAGTTATAGTAAAATTGACTTTGTGAAGTGGATATTAAGTTGATCAAATTTTATAAGAATGTCGATTGTTACAATTTCAATTTCAATTTATTTATTGATCACAACCCAATACAAAGATGAATCTTATATTAAAGTACTGGATTATAAGAGTAGGTATACAAATCTTATTAAAAAAAAATTTATTTTCTTAAAAATTGCCATTATAGGTTTGATATTCGCTTAAAGTATTTGCGTACATTTTAGCGAATGTGAATGCAAGCAGAAAAAAAAGTTTGCAAATGCGAATTCAGGGTTGCCGTTGAACATTTCGAAAAAGTCTCATAAAAAGGATATTTAAGAAAAAAAAAGGGTAAAAAGGGGAATTTTTAAGTAAAATAGGGTCAAGTTTTTTAGTATGTATTAACTAAATACATTAGACTAAAATAAAAGAATTATACATAGGTACTTGAATTATAAATGAATGGTAAAACTAAAAACAATTTACAGGTACATTTCAATATTAGTCATATTATCAAAAAACGAAGTTACTTCACATAAACCTTGATAAAGTTTATCCCTTTTCAGAAATACTTATTCTATATTTTGTAATTAATTCTTCACATGGTGTCCATTCTTCCCGCTCCGGTTCGAGCAAATTGAGAGAGAAAAGCATGGACTAACAAGTTTCTATTTTAAGTTTTTTTGTAAATAGTGTCCTTGGACACTATGACACTGAACGTTATGACAGCTACCAATTTTTATACCTATGTATGTTCACAAAAGCCCTGAGAACTTTCCTAAGGAATATGGAAACTTGTTGTTATTTTCAAAAAAGGTTCAAAAAGTTTCAGCAATTTTGTTAAAATGATACAAAGGGATAAATTAAAAACAGGGACACAAAAAGTGTCATTTGCATGAAAAAGGGTCAAAAGTGATATTTTAGTGTCACAATGGCAACGCTGATGCGAATCCGAATATTCGCTGCGCCCCTAGTTATGTTTTCACCTTTTCCAGTAAAGTTGAAATAATGTGACCAACGATACATACCTACTTAGGTAGTAGGTACCTATTTAGATTTGAACTTTTTCTACAGAGGTATGTTATAATAATCTTCTACTTAAAAGAAAACAAACATTTAAAATATGTATTTACAAACTATATATTTAAAAAAAAACAGAAAGTTTCTAACTTTTTTTTTTAAAAAAACTAAAAAAAATACATAAATTAAAAAATGTCAATGAGCCAAATACATAAACAACAAAATCTACTAGCATTATTCATCATATAATTTTGTGTGACTATGAATAACAAAAAAAAAAATTACTAGTCGTGCCAGCAAAATATCTGTTTGTTGCTCATACCAAAACAATGCTAGAAATTTCAGCAACAAGACAAACAACAAAAACTTGCAAAGAAGAATTTAAAAAAAACAAGAATAAAACCGGTAAAAAATACAGACGAACTATTACTTGGACAAGTTGCATGTATTAAAGTACCTCTGCCTCTTGTCTGTTTATCTGTCCCAAACAATTGTGAAAGTACTCCAACCCGTATTTAAAAGCCACAACAAGTAAACAACGTAAAAAATAAATAAAATAAAAGAAAAGTTAAAAGCCCACATTCGATCGCAAAATGTTCGATTCAATGCAATGCAATATGTAATGAACAATACTTATCTGTTTCGTACAACCAGCCAAAGAAACATTTTCATTTATGTCCAGTTCATGCAACCTAAATACAAATGGCAAAAGAAATGCATTTAAAATTCGGAGTTAAATGCATTTAATGCCATTAATCATCTTAATGCAAAGCAGGTGAATGAATTCATACAAAACAAAGAATTGATTTAACGCCGAAATGAAATTGAAACCGAATAGAAACCCAATTATTTGATCAACACCGAATTTATCTGACCTAAACGTATCTTTAGTTTGCTTGTTCTCAACATAAACAGTTTTGCAGGGTTTAAAAAACTGCAGTCGAAACCAAAAACTGTCGAACAAAAATCGAAAATGTGTACACAACTTTTCGCTTTTCGAGTTGGTTCTACATTGACTGTTAACTTTTAACGAATCAGTAGTAAAAGCAACAGTTTGTTTATCCCAATGACTAATGAAAAAGTGGCAGAAATGTCTGTTTTTCTACTTTGACTGCAGCTTTTTAAACGCTGTATTTTTGGGATTCAGTTTGAGACACCTCGAAATCTTTATATACAGAATGTCAAGAAAATAATTCTACATAGTAAAAATAGTTTAGTTTTGCTTTTCATCATTAAAAAAAAGAACAATATCTGTTTAATTTTTGCCATTTTGCTATTCCTAATTTATTTTAACCCAAATATTAAGCAACAAAGAACGGCAAGGAGAACTAACCAAAAAATTAAGATTAAGAAATAAGATCAAAAAACCAAACGAACTTCAGAATTTTGTTGTCAAGAAATTTTTTTACAAAATTTCAATCATAATATGAACAAATGAGGTAGATCTTTAATTGTTTGATGATGGTGTAGCAGCCATTGGCATCAATCACGGCTTGCAGACGCCGTTTCATGGAGTAAATTAGTTTATGTTTGTTGGTTTATGTTCATTATCTTGATAAAATTTCCAATTCGACTTTCTATCAGATTAAAATACGCATTCATGGTAGCCTCAATAAAAAAATTTCTCCAACTCCATTACTAGAAATGCACCCACAATCCTGGGACCTGATTCTGGCAGTCGTGATCGAGTAATTTCTCGATTCGAAAGCAATTTATTATTTAATTATTTCTGTCAATACTGAACGAATCGGAATAATTTTTTCAGTGTTATAAAGGATTAATATTAGTTTCACAATACTGAAAAAATAATTTCGATTCGTTAGGTATCGACTGAAATAAAATTGCTTTCGAATCGAGGAAGTACTCGATCACGACTGCCAGAATTAGGCCCCAGTATTGAAACTTTTAAAAATTGTACAGTCGAAATTATATTTCGACTTTACATACTTTTAGGGTTTTCTTCGTACTCTATTAGGTCCATCATTAAAGAAAAGCATCATATTGGTCTTGTCGCAAAATATTAAGCCATCCCACTGTCCTCAGGTTCGTCACCATTGGACGCGTAATTTAGTAGCCTTTCAAACAAGGTACAAATCATTTTAACTAAACGAAACCAAACTTTGACTCTGGAAAACGGCTGAAAGTGAAGTATACAGCGAAAAAACCGAATTGTACCGCTATCTGAAAAATGTGGCGGGATGGGAGAAAACTGAGCTCATATTCGGTTTCAGCACGCAAAAAACATAAGAATCAGATTTGAAAATGCCGTACTGGGTTATTATATCGATAATAATAGTTTTCAAACTTAATTATTTTTAAAACAAGAGCTTACCCAGTTGGCACCTCTGGATTAAGAGTCCTCGAATTAGGTATAACCCCGGGTACGCCACTTGTTACATTTCTAATCTATCACAGTGTTATTAGTGCTAACAAACTATAGTCATAATTAACCATAACATGCTTAGAAGCAACCATAATATGGTTTTCGATTACAAAAATATGGTTATATTAACATATATATTAATATGTTTTGTTGGAGGTGACCATATTAAAAGTTTTTTTTCTCTGCGTGTACATCTGAAAGTACGTCTATAGAGTGTTCTACAGTTTTTCTCTGCGTTTACATCTGAAAGTAGGTCTATAGAATGTTCTGCAGTTTTCATACCAGCTATTCGTTATTTTAAAGTATAACAAGTACACAATGATACAAAAGTGAACTAATAAGCTATGCAGGGACCCTTTCGTGATATAAAAGGATATGTATTTTATTTATACTTTTTTGAAAGTTTGTAAAGGAGCGTGCGTAATCGTAAAAATTTCGTGTGCGTGATTACGTTTGATCCTGAATTGAATACCACTCACGCGCACAGCTCTACTTTGAAATGTTATAAATGTTTTTTTTAAATAACTTTCACGGTAAATATTTTTTAATTACTGTGAAAAAAAATAATAAAACCCTGCAAATACTTTAATTGTAAAAAGTTTTGCCAAACTGTTTAATTAAATGGAAACTTTTATTGTAGCAGTATACAAATTATATGTGCAAAAAATACTCCCTTTAGTGCAATTTAGATGACAATACAAACATAGAGAATGTTACTCATATAAGTTTCCCGATCATAGACAGATCGTGATAATATTAAAAACTACCAATTGTGTCATAAAATAACGTTATACAGATACAGACCGAGTAACTAAAACTTGACGCTAACAAAGAATTCTTTCAAGTGCTTGGATAGACATATCGAGCCCTAACCGCAAAAATAATGTAAGCGACATGATTTTAAATTTTCGTTTTTTTTAATAAATAAATTGATTGGCAACACTTGCAATATCTCCTAAAATGTCATGGTCACATAATATTAAGTTAACACTAAAGATAAATATCTCAGCAAGTTGGCAATAACGTCAGCAGAACAACAGAGCAATATTTCTTATTGCCCAGCTTAAGGCATGGGAACACGTATTTATCTTAACTCATAATTTGAAAATAATTAAAGAAGAATGTGCAGTGTAAAAACTGACGACATCTTGCAAAAATTATTTTTATTAATATAAATTCTTTCTTATTTGACTTTATTATTAAATGTATATTAATTTGTTTAATGCCCGTAATTTCTACAAAAATAAAGCCGGTTGTGTTCGTTCCTAGCAGTTATCTTTATCAATTTCAACGTTTATTTTGCCTACGTGTTTTTACCTTCAGTTTTCCTTAAGAATATGGCAGCGTTTACACCATAGATTTCTATGCACAGTTAGATTTCTTTCTGTAGAAATTACGGGCATAAGCTTGAGGTCTTTTTTTATATAAAAATATTAATTATTTTTTGTTAGAGTAAAATTAATATTTTTATACAAAAAGAACTTAAACAAATTAATATAAATTTAAAAATTAAAGATCGAATAAGAAAAAAATTATATGTATTAATAAAAATAGTTTTTGTAATTTTATTTTAGTGTTTAATTAATTCTTTAATTTAATTCTTTTACTACAATTATAATTTTACTACAAACATAATTTCTTTCCACGCAATATGCTTCTATTTTTTTTTTTCTTTTTTAATTCTTTTTTCAAATGAAAACCAAATTTGTCAACAAAAATGGACAAACGATTATTGCAACGTATATTGCCGGCAATAAATATGTACAAAAAATTGTTAAGCATATAAGAATTACAGCAACAGTTCTACTTGTAACAATATCAAAGTTAACCTGGAAGGAGAGGTGAACTCACTGTTTATTGTTGACGATTTTGTTTAAACTTTAATATTGTTACAAATAAAACTGTTTCTGTAATTCTTATACACTTAACAGTTTTATTTGGTTTAATATCTTTAGTTTTTCTAAAGTCTTTATGGATGAAGTTTCCTGACGATCTGGCCAAAGCAACCAGTGAAATGCGCATAGGAATAGCTTATCCTATCAACAATAAATTTCAGTGTTTTTATCAAAAATAAAAATTAGGAAATTAAGCACAAATAACAAAATCATTTAAATAAAAATATTAAATTTTTTGTTAAAATACATACAAATATGTGTTGCAATATTTATCTGTGGTATAGACGGGCATTAAGATACCATTACGGGTTTAAAGCAAGAATAATTTTCTAGTAAGCGACACATTTCAAACAAAATTTATATGTAATAAAATAAAAATCTCTATGTTGTAAAATTTGATTTTTGGCGCTTACGTTATTTTCGCCGTTAGGACTCGATATGTTCATAAATTACATACACAACAGATTTATTGACCTAATCAATCCCCATGCCTCTATCGCTTATTTTACTCCATTCCTGGCTTGTTATTTGTTTCAAAGTTGATGTTTTGAATTCGTCTTCCCCAAGGCGAATTCAACTACAGGTGGTGTCGCAACTACAACAATCCAAAAACAACAGAAACAACAAATGGTTTTGCATTGTTAGTGTTTACGGCTCGAAATGTCAACCATTCTTAGCAAAACACTAACAAATCAAAACAAATAGGCTTTAATTGTCAAATTCAGAAGGCGTTTCGACACCACCTGTAGTTAATTCGCCCTGGTCTTTCCTTGCAGAAGTTTTATATTGCAAAGATTAAATTTACCAAAAAAAAAAAAATGTGATACCTAAAAAAAATTGGCACGACGATATGTGTATAAAATCAATATTCTTTTCAAATAATTCCTGTAGGGTGTCACAATATATTGACATTTTTTTTCAAACTGTATACCTATTCCTATTGATCATTTGGCTGGCAAGTGTACGACTGAGTTAATGTCTGTGAGTGCGATAGCAGAGAATGTGATATGGTTGAATAAACATTATTTTCAAACCGAAATAACAATAAACCAATAAACCATAAACAATACAAATGCGAACACAAAACAAAAACAAAAAATAATAAACAAATATAACAAACACTCATTAAGGTGTTGATGAACTACATAGAATATGCTTAAGCCACTGGACGCACCTCGCCTTACTTTGTACCCACGATTAGTTCGTAATCATTGTGCCATCATTTGACGTGCCTCTGCCTAATTCAAGATAATCGCATACGGTTCAGTTCATCTGTCTGTCCGTTTATTTTTTTAAATTGTCAGTAGTCAATTGAGGTTAAAAATTAATTTTTTTTTATAAATAGTTAAGTTAAATATTTGAAATGAACAATTAATTAAAATTGTTTAAGTTTTTATTTATTTAAAACCTGTTTAAGATATTCAGGCCATATTCGTATGGCAAATGAATAAAATTTATTTTTTTGTTTAGATTTTGTTATTGTAATATTTTTGTTTGAGACCAAAATGAGGCAAATGAAGATCAGTCTCACTCATCTCAATTAAATTGTCCAATATTTGGTTCGTATTTAAGGATTACATTTTACTTTAAAAATTTTTAAATACATACATATGTATTCTATTGATGTCACTTTTTAATTATTTATTTAAATGCACAAAAAATATAAAATAATTTTTCTAGAACCACTTATCAAATTGATCAAAATCTTTTTTTATCAAAGATTTAAGTGAAAACACCTAATTTTTTTTATTTTAATACATATAGGTATAAAACAATGGAAATTAAAATTTTTTTAAATTAGTTTTACATTTTTTTAAACTTATAGGTAGGTAGGTATATGCCGCTTTTGCAAAATTAAAACCGAAACCGTTAGTTTTATCTTTTGTGATTTTTATTTTGTTTTTCTGTTTTATTCCGTTTAAACTTTTAGTCCGCTTTTGACCAACGTTCGCTCTCGACTAAATTTAAGTTTTAATTTCAATACTTCATGAAGACTTAGTAAGTCAAACACACTTTTTATAATTTCAATACACGCTTTTATTTATTTTTTTTTGCCTTTTTTATGCTGTTGTTGAATATTCTGCGGACTTTTATATTGAGAGTTGTCTGTGTTTTTTGTTGTCGTTGTCGTTTGTTGTATTGTCGTGATGTGGCACAGAGTACAGGTTTCGATGTTTGTGATCTTTGCAGATCATTGGTTTAAAATGAGACCGGCTTTTTAGTTTAAAAACTCACACAATCGGCGTTACCATGGTTAAGCAAAACAGCCTTTTCTGAGGCCCTTGCCTCTTTCCATGCCCTTTTTATTCCCACCACACTAGTGGTATATGAGGGTAGACTAAATTTGTCATTCCGTGTAAAACTTTTTAAATATTCATTAAAGCCATAAAGTAAAGGATGTTTAATGGCCGATTTGTCCAATTTGTGATCTATAATCCATGATTTACCAAGGGTCGAATGAATATTCACCATATGAAAATCGCTTAAATACGCCCAATGCCGAAACGAATAATGATATTTAATTCAAAGAAGGTCAAATTATGTTTTAAATGACTAAAATAAGAGCATGAAGCTTTCTGATGGTCGGCCCATAATTTATCGCGGGTCTTAAACCGCAACAATATAATACTGTGAGGTTAGTTGTATAAATATTGGCTAATAGTTTATAGATTTCATTAACATCCACTTACGCAATATTCAAAGATTTGGTACAGCCGAATATGGCACAGTAACTGGTTTTAATGTACCCTTTTCGTATCCCCAATAAGCACTCAAATAATCAATTTCAAGTGCTTGAAATTTAACAGGAAATAAACTGGATTTCAAACGTATTTTTAAATGCCATTCAAGTTACCAAATATTTTACTAAGATTCACTTGATTTCAAATTCCCATATTACTGGAGAATGATTGTGTAAAAAAGTGTAACAAAAGTATATGCATTTTGAATTTGTTTCCGAATTCAAAGGCAAGCAGACTGCAAAGTTGCACAAACGTTATTTCTTATTTGTGAGAATGTTTTATTGTATGTTTTCTTTAATATTATCTTCTTTAAGAGATGTGATATATGATAATAATTATTCAAAAAAAAAAAAATTCTCTTACATGGTCTGTAATTTAAGGAGGAGTTCGAAGAGAAATATGCTTATCCGAATAACGGTAAATTTTTATTTTGTTTTAATAATTTTTCAGTTTAATTTTAATGAAAAAATATCACGTTCGAAATGTCACAAATCTAACCAGACTTTGGCTTAAAAAAATACAGAAGATTTTGGAATTTAACCAAAGACATTTTATTGTTACATTGTTACGTAAAATTCTGAAAGTAGTTTGAATAAAAATGTGTGCCATGTTTCTCTGAATGGCGCCTTTTTATACTAAGTGCTCTAATTAAAGGGTTATAAGAGCGTTAAAATATTTGTTGCTTTAAATGTTATAGCATTTTTGATTTGTACGACTGTCACGTTGAACACTATGGAATTACCCATATTGGTAATTAAGGTGTTGTCCCCTTGCCTGTTTCAAATGTTTGTTTGGGGGTCTGTCTTCCATGTCGCAATTTTGATGATAATTTGATTCAATTTGGTAGTGACACCGTACAGATATAAGGATTATTATCAAAAAGTATTCGTGCTAAATTCCCCAGATCATCTGGCCTAAGCAACCAGTGAAATGCGCATAGGAATAGCTTATCCCATCAACAATAAATTTCAAGTGTTTTTATCAATAATAAAAACTGGGAATTTAGCACGAATAACAAAATCTTTTGATATTAAGATTATTTTCGGCACAAAGAACTTTTATAAGAATTTTAACCTCATAACATAATATTGATTGGCCAGGTCCATGATTGGGCATTATTTTCAAATACTGCGGTGTAGGTCGTGCCTGACGGAGTATACTTTCATACTTATTATGTCGCTATAATTGTACATATAAAAAATCAATTTTTTTTAAATGTATAAAATTTTCAAGTTGAAAAAGATCGAAAAAAGTTTGCATTGTTTTTTTTCTCCTACACTGATAGAAAAATTCATCTTCATATAGATGATGCCCTAACATCAAAATTGTGACATCAGTGCCACTACAAATGACATCAACGATGCATAAAGTAACATCAATCCAATGACTAACGTCTTCGTACAATTTTGTCATTTTTTACGTGTCATCTATTTTATGACTATAGTGACATAAATACGATGCCACATTTTGTATATTATTAACATTATTTTCATGATTACAATGTATTATAAGCAGCAAAAATTCCTATATTCTATTTTTTTTAATTGTTATTTTAAATACAACAAATTTTTTAAGTGCTGGTGTCTTATTATTGACAAACTGTCATTAAATTGATGCTAATGTGTCCTTTCTCCGATGTTACTGAGGACATATTCGTTATATCTATGATGCCGATGTGTCAGCCCATTGATGACATAATTTCATTTGACCCTGATGACACTTTGGCCAAGTGATGTTAAGGTTGACATCACAACGATGAAAAGTGTCATTAGGTCAAAAACGAGGAATCTTGTCATATTACTGATGTCAAAACACATCAGCGTTATGACGCCTTTTCTATCAGTGTAACAAAATTAAAAAAACCTCTGAAGTTTTTTTACAATCTGTGTTATTTCCATATACATGTGCACTTAGCTATGGAAAAAAGTTCTTCAAATATCGAATTTTTTATGTAATTAAAATTATGCTTGGCAAATAGAATGCCAGTTTTGTTGAGGCAAATAAAAATATGTAATAAAACTAATTTATTGCAAAATCAAAATCTTAAATTATCGTTATAAAACAAAGTTTTAGGACTCTTTTAACTTTTAAGAGTTTTTCGCCCATTCCTAGTTATTGTATAGGTTTTGTAAAAAAAAACATTTAGAATATTGTGCCACATAGTCTAAAACTGATGTGGAAAAAATTCAGCCAAATCGGATAACTTTAACCCGTGCCCCTTTGAGGTCAAAGTGCAAATGATAAAAAAAAAATTTTCCATACAAGCAAAAATTTTTTTTTTTGATTTTTTTTATTTTTATTTTTCAGTTTCAAAAGTGACTCTGAAAAAAAAATTTTTTTTCGACATCGCTTTGTTCTAACAAAATTACGACGTCACAAAAAATGTTTAAAAAAACCTATTATTAAGAGCGACAAAATATCTTTAATGTATGCTTGTCAAAACTAAAAAAAAAAAATTTTGAAAATTTTTTAGAGTAAGCCCCGAACAAGCCTGAAAATTTATTTTCAGAGTCACTTTTGAATTAATAAGCTTTTAATAAGCTAATAAAGCTAACTAATATTAAAAAATAAAAAAAAAAAACTCAAAAAAAATGTTTTTGCTTGTATGGCAAATTTTTTTTTTATCATTTGAACTTTGACCTCAAAGGGGCACGGATTAAAGTTATCCTATTTGGCTGAAATTTTATCGAAATCAATTTTAGACCATGTGGCACCAAATTCCGCCCGGGAGACATCAATATTAATACAAACAAATTGCTCCATACATTTCGCTGCCACCCTAATCTTATATATCTATATATATAAAAATGAAAAATGTTTGTTTGTCAGTTTGTTTGTTTGTTTGTTTGTGTGTTTGTTTGTTGGCTTATAGACTCCGAAACTACTGAACCGATTTTCCTGAAATTTTTACAGTAACATCACGTGAGCCCTAAAAATAAAATAGGCTACTTATTTTTTCGATAGGGGCAGGGGAATTGGTACCCCCATAGGATGCCAATATTAATTATCTTAAGATCCGCTGGACGCATTTTGCTGAACTTTTTGTAGAACGATCTTCTGAGCCCCAAAATTGAAATAAAATAGCAGCGAGGGAAGTGGTTCCCCCCATAGGACGCCAATGCTTAATATCGCATATCTTATGAACTGTTATAGTGAGAATGTTCAAACTTTGTGGAAGTCACTCTTATGGTATACTACACTTTTGAAAATAAAAATAAAGCGGGTAGGGGAGGGGGGGGAAACCTCCCATAGGATGCATATCTGTGGACATTTGACAAAACGACTTCTTTCTAAATCAACAACTTTTCAGTAGAGCGAATAAACTGTTAAAGTGACTTACAAAAGTTATTGTTAAGAAAATGAATATAATCGTATAATTGAATATTATACACTAATACTTAATGAACATTTTGCGATTTTTTTTTCCTTCTAGAAGCAATAGTTTTCTTTAAAACTACAACAAAAAAAAAATAAGATTTTTTGTCAAATGGATTTTAAACAAACAAATCAGCTTCTACCATGCAAGTCGTTTTGTCAAAATTGTTTTGTTTAAATTATAAAATGATCTTAGTCGCTTAAGTCAAGACAAGTTGTTTTGTGAAGTTGAAATTTAAAAAAAAAGTTGAAAGAAGTTGATTTGGCAAAAAATATTTCGGTTTTTTTAAAAAAATTACACCACTTTTTCGGTACAATATGCTTTTATAACAATTTTCGTTTAAAAACAATAACATATATGTAGGTATTTTATTAAATTCAATTAAAACATAAAAATTCACTTTTAAATAAAAGAAATAAACTTATAATAATAAGGACACAATAAAAAATCATATTTTGCGGTATTTGTACACTAAATGTATCGTTATTGAGTTTCTTCTTCTTCAAGATCCGGATCAATTTCAAATGAACGTTCTCCTTCAGCCTTAATGTTTTTATAAAAACTGTGTAGATGCGTACTTATCAGTGGCAGCATATCCAATAAATCGCGTTTTTTGTTCTGTGATATGGCCAATGGAGATTTGTAACTTAGTTGCAATTTTGGAATCGGGACCTTTTGACGGCGAGAGTTAATGTCTAGCTGCTTAAAACCTTCTTCTGGGTGTAGTGATGATTTGTACTGCAGAATTTAAATATGTCTTCTTGCTGCTGAGAATTTATTTTGTTGTGGCACATTTTTTTGCACTGTCCTATTGCATCAAATATCTTGGCAGGTGCTTTTTTATTGCGATATGTATAGTATTCTTTTCCCAAATTTTTGTTTAATTTATTCAAGCTTTTTGAAGTTGTAGGCATATCAACAAGTTCTTCTTTGCTAGATTGTGGCAAATCTGACTCGGTAAGATTAGATTCCAATATAGCAGCCATATCTCTTATGCTCTCCGACGTTGTATCCACAAGCGAATCCTCTGAGGGAATGTAATCAGAATCATCGAAATCGGTTTCGTGAAAAATGTTCATCATTTTCCTCATTTTCCAAGTTCTTAGCCTCGTTACTTGATCCGGTTTGTTTCTGATCCAGTTGTGTTAACATATCACGACTACTACCAAAATTAAAAGATGTTATTGTCTCACAGGGATTCTGTTCATCGTTAGCAACATGTCCTTCAGCCGATTGTTCTATTTTATGTTTTTTGGCCGCAAACAAAGGAATATTTACGGGACTTTTTCTCACATTTTTGCCCATAGTCACAATTTTTTTACCTCGGTCCATTTTCACGAATTTAAATTTATTGTTTAAAAACAGCTTCTTTTTTCCTTTTTCGTTTTTAGAAAAACACTTGTCTTAAGATAAGACTTCACTTTTTTTAAACTTTCTTTTTTAAAAGAACCTCTATTGATACAAGACGTTTTGTCGCAACGAAGGCTAGCAATAAACTGTTTAAAAAATCAATTTGTTCCAGACAAGTGGTAAGTTTATCAAACTTTGCTTTTGACAAAACGACTTCTTTCAAAAGAAGCTGTTTTGTCAAAACGGAATTGGTAAAAATGTGCTAGAGCTAAATTGAAACAAGCTGTTTTGTCAAATGACAGTTATCAGTTTTTTGTGCTAATTTTCAATTCTCTGAAAGAAGTCGTTTTGTCGAACTGAAATTGGGAAAAAATCTGAAAGAGGTCGATTAGTCGATTGCATATCTTACGTTCTAAAGGTCGGAGAAATACGTGGATTTGAGCAAAAGAAGCGCATTAAAATGTTATATTTATTATAAAAATCTTGGAAAATTGTCTTATCTCGAGAGAAGTCGTTTTGTCAAAAGTCCACAGATATATTAAATATCGCTTAACTGAAGAACTATTAAAGGGGGAGTCTTCAAACGTGGTTAAAGCTACTACTATGGCAAACTATAAATTTCAGTATAAAAATGGGCGGGGTAAACAGAGGAGGAGCAGTACCTCTCATAGATAGAAATATAAATAAGAGCCACTGCACGCATTTTGTTGAACTTTTGGTAGTAGGATCTTCTGAGCCCCGAAATTGAAATAAAGTAGCAGCGGGGGAAGTGGTTTTCCCCATAGGACGCCAATGTTTACCATCGCATATCTTAAGAACTGTAATAGTGAGAATGTTCAAACTTTCTAGAAGTCACTCTTATGGTATACTTCACTTTTGAAAATAAAAATAAAGCGGGTAGGCGCAGGGGGGGAAATACCTCCCATAGGATGCATACATTAAATATCGCTCAACTGAAGAACTATTAAAGGGAGAGTCTTCAAACGTGGTTAAAGCCACTATTACAGTAAACTATAAATTTCAATATAAAAATGTGCGGGGTAGACAGGGGAGCAGCAGTACCTCTCATAGAAGACATATAAATAAGAGCAACCGCACGCATTTTGTTGAACTTTTGGTAGTAGGATCTTCTGAGCCCCAAAATTGGAATAAAATAGCAGCGGAGGAAGTGATGCCCATCATAGGACGCCAATGTTTAATATCGCATATCTTAAGAACTGTAATAGTGAGAATGTTCAAACTTTCTAGAAGTCACTCTTATGGTATACTACACTTTTCAAAATAAAAATAAGGCGGATAGGCGCAGGGGGGGGGGGAATACCTCCCATAGGATGCATACATTAAATATCGCTCAACTGAAGAACTATTAAAGGGAGAGTCTTCAAACGTAGTTAAAGCTACTATTATGGTAAACTATAAATTTCAATATAGAAATGGGCGGGGTAGCCAGAGGAGGAGCAGTACCCCTCATAGATAGAAATATTAATAAGAGCCGCTGCAAGCAATTTGTTGAACTTTTGGTAGTAGGATTATCTGAGCCCCGAAATTGAAATAAAATAGCAGCGGGGGAAGTGTTACCCACCATAGGACGCCAATGTTTAATATCGGATATCTTAAAAACTGTTATAGTGAGAAAGTTCAAACTTTGTAGAAGTCACTCTTATGGTATACTTCACTTTGAAAATAAAAAAAAACGGGTAGGCGCAGGGGGGAACTACCTTCCATAGGATGTATATATGAAATATCTCTCAACCGATAAAGTGGTTAAAGCAGTGTAGCGAACCGCACCGGGTTAAGCTAGTATATATATAAAAATGAAAAATGTTTGTATGTTTGTTTGTCAGTTTGTTTGTTTGTTTGTGTGTTTGTTTGTTGGCTTATAGACTCCGAAACTACTGAACCGATTTTCCTGAAATTTTTACAGTAACATCACGTGAGCCCTAAAAATAAAATAGGCTACTTATTTTGTCGATAGGGGCAGGGGAATTGGTACCCCCATAGGATGCCAATATTAATTATCGCATATCTTAAGAGCCGCTGGACGCATTTTGCTGAACTTTTTGTAGTAGGCTCTTCTGAGCCCCGAAATTGAAATAAAATAGCAGCGGGGGAAGTGGTTCCCCCCATAGGACGCCAATGCTTAATATCGCATTTCTTATGAACTGTTATAGTGAGAATGTTCAAACTTTGTGGAAGTCACTCTTATGGTATACTACACTTTTGAAAATAAAAATAAAGTGGGTAGGGGAGGGGGGGGGAAATCTCCCATAGGATGCATAAATTAAATATCGCTTAACTGAAGAACTATTAAAGGGGGAGTCTTCAAACGTGGTTAAAGCTACTACTATGGCAAACTATAAATTTCAGTATAAAAATGGGCGGGTGAAACAGGGGAGCAGCAGTACCCCTCATAGATAGAAATATAAATAAGAGCCACTGCACGCATTTTGTTGAACTTTTGGTAGTAGGATCTTCTGAGCCACGAAATTGAAATAAAGTAGCAGCGGGGGAAGTGGTTTTCCCCATAGGACGCCAATGTTTACCATCGCATATCTTAAGAACTGTAATAGTGAGAATGTTCAAACTTTCTAGAAGTCACTCTTATGGTATACTTCACTTTTGAAAATAAAAATATAGCGGGTAGGCGCAGGGGGGGAAATACCTCCCATAGGATGCATACATTAAATATCGCTCAACTGAAGAACTATTAAAGGGAGAGTCTTCAAACGTGGTTAAAGCCACTATTATAGTAAACCATAAATTTCAATATAAAAATGTGCGGGGTAGACAGGGGAGCAGCAGTACCCCTCATAGAAGACATATAAATAAGAGCAACTGCACGCATTTTGTTGAACTTTTGGTAGTAGGATCTTCTGAGCCCCAAAATTGGAATAAAATAGCAGCGGAGGAAGTGATGCCCATCATAGGACGCCAATGTTTAATATCGCTTATCTTAAGAACTGTGATAGTGAGAATGTTCAAACTTTCTAGAAGTCACTCTTATGGTATACTACACTTTTGAAAATAAAAATAAAGCGGATAGGCGCAGGGGGGGAAATACCTCCCATAGGATGCATACATTAAATATCGCTCAACTGAAGAACTATTAAAGGGAGAGTCTTCAAACGTATTTAAAGCTACTATTATGGTAAACTATAAATTTCAATATAGAAATGGGCGGGGTAGCCAGAGGAGGAGCAGTACCCCTCATAGATAGAAATATTAATAAGAGCCGCTGCAAGCAATTTGTTGAACTTTTGGTAGTAGGATTTTCTGAGCCCCAAAATTGAAATAAAATAGCAGCGGGGGAAGTGTTACCCACCATAGGACGCCAATGTTTAATATAGGATATCTTAAAAACTGTTATAGTGAGAAAGTTCAAACTTTGTAGAAGTCACTCTTATGGTATACTTCACTTTGAAAATAAAAATAAAGCGGGTAGGCGCAGGGGGGAACTACCTTCCATAGGATGCATATATTAAATATCTCTCAACCGATAAAGTGGTTAAAGCATTGTAGCGAAGGGCACCGGGTTAAGCTAGTACACATATAAAAGTCTAATGGCCTGTTCGTCGATTTCGAACGAAGAATGTTTTTGTTTTAATGTAAGTTAAGCGAACGGAGTCTTCGTTCTATATCGACGAACTGCGCCTAAGGCCCATTTGCACAACTTACCAATAGTTTAAGACATGAATTTATCGACCGTATAAAAAGCGTTCCTCTATAACAATTTAACGAATGATCTGGCTGAATTTGAATAGCAAACTTTTACGGACTGTATCTGATATATGTAAATATATATGTAAATATCATATCTGCTGTCTTCGGAAACCCCATTTTAAGCTAACCGTACAGACAGACATCGTTAATTCAAGCTTACTACTCAGGGTTGTGGAGTCGGAGTTGAGGTTTATGTATCGGAGTCGGAGTCGTTGTACCCACAAAAACTCGCGACTCCGACTCAAAATTTTTCGGCATAAAAACTTTTCTAATATTTTTAAAAATAAAAATATTTTAAGAGATTCATTCGGCTTTAAAAATTTTGAAGTTAAGAGTAGGTGAGTTTCAAAAATTGAGATAACAATTGATTTTGTCAAATCTTTTAACACTTAATGAAAATAAAAATATAGATTGTATCAAAACATAACTTTTTCTATGTTTTTATGAGCGCAGGTGGTAACAAAACTGGTTCGATTCACTCCCAAGACATTTTCAAAACTATGAATCTCTTTGCATATTCTGTAACAAAACACGCTGGTTCACTGTTTTAACCGTTCTGTTTGAAGTGCGCCAACATAGTGATGATGAAATAGAGTCGAATCAGGGAATTGAATAATGCAAATTTGTAAACAAGTTCGCTTGAATACATTTGTTTTTTATAAATCCTTTATTGAAAAATGTTTTTGTAGCGATGTTCATATACATACATATATGACTGGAAATCTGCTGTAGATTCTGTGGCGAAAATACTAAACGAACTACATTTTTAATTACAACTTTTAAAGCGAATGATAATTGAAATAAAAGGAAATTGGAAGAATACATTCAATTTTTCTAATTGCCATCAATGTAGAGGTTAACCCGAAAAATTATTAGAGAATACTTTTAACTACTCACTTTGGGGAAAATCGTTGAGAGAAAAAAAGATGTGCAATATTATATGTTGGTCTTAGACAATAATAATATTCATTAACTATGGGACACTGAAGTAAAAGATTTCAATTTATTTGTTTAAAAATTCATATTCTTTTTTAACTCTACAGGTGGGAGATAAACTACACCAAGCCACACTTTGAAAACTTTAAAGCAGACCGCAAAAACATGTTGAAAATCACAAACAATTCTATTACTGTATTACAAATTTGCCTTTGTTCGAATATTTTATGTTTTGTATGTCGATGATATCCTTAATAATATTACGTCATATAAGGTAACATACCTTTACTTATTAAATTGGAGACTTGGTGTTTTTACCTACCATGATGGTATAGGTGCTGTTCAATCCCTTGAGGCAAACAGTACCAAGCCCAACAACAAAAGATTTCCTTAAAATAATACAAGGCTTACAACAATTTCTTTTACCTTAATTTTCTCTTCGAAAATACACTTGTCAAATGCTTGTCCAGCCGGCGAATTCAACGTGTACATGTGCTGGACGTAATATTCGCCGTCATATCTAAATTTTTGGATTTTTCATCAAGCGTTGTCGGTGTCACACATACAAACACATTTTCACTAATACTACCAGAATGCTTGATGAGTACTTTGATCAGTGTATTTGGGCCTTAACAAGTCAGTTTTGCACACGCGTTCTTAAAACAGGCAGATATTTACAAAATAGGATCAATGACAAACTTATATGCATGAACTCGTGTTAACGGTGGTGGCAGTAGTACAACAATAAAAAGCAACATTCTATTTTTATTGTTGCTTTAGTTGTTTGATACGTCAAAAAAAAAACTTTTGAGTGAAAACATTTTTGAATATTTTTTAATTAAAAAAATTAAGAGACAAAATGTTTAACAATCATGCACAATACAATTTAAAAAATAGTAAAAATTATTTTTCTTTAACTTACCTCTCTTTATGATCGGCATCCAAGTACGAACTTGCATACAAGCCCGAAAGCCCATTCAAGCGACAATTATAACTTATGGAGACCGTATATGCAGTCGATGTGTATAAAATTTCATCTAGTTCAATAAAGAACATTTCACGATCAACATCCAAATAGAATTTCTTGACGCGTATACGCATGCGAGCCATCATATGTAAAATACTCACTGAACCTATTTCTAAATCCCTGGCGTGTAAAACAATTAAATTGGTTTCCCTGTCGATTTCAATTTGAATCGAAACAGTACCTTGACATGTTTTGGCGGTCAGATCGGGATGAATGTACAATTTATATTTGATAGGCCGGATTTCAGTGGGTAGACGATGGATTACCTAAATAAAGCAAATCAATAATTAAGCTTGTGCTGCAAAAATTTACGAGAACTTTAATTGGTAATTTTATTAGATTGGCGTGATAAAAGTGACTGTTATCAATTTTGTTTGTATGTATGTAATTAAAAAAAAAATTAACTGCCTGTTCAACGATTTATTTGGTTAAAAAGTCGGTGCATTTTAATAAAAATATGATACATATCTAGCCCTTACCGTGAAAATAACGTAAGCGACATCATTTTCAATTTTCGTTTTTTTTTTAATTAATTAATTTATTGGCAACACTTGCATTATCTCCCTTAATATCATGGCCACATAAGGTACCGTTACGATTTTATAGCAATGACAATTTTAGCGTAAGCGACAAATTTCATACAAAATTTTTATGAAATAAAGTAAAAAACTCTCTCATGTAAAATTCGATTTTTGGCGCTTACGTTATTTTCGCGGTTGGGGCTCGATATATGTAGTATGCATATAATTTAGTGTGCTAAATACCCATTGGCCCGCCTTAAAATATATAAAATCCACAATATAAACTCTTATACAAATTTGGAGTTCCATTTGTATTACTGATGAAATCATTATTAAATTTGTCTATCTTAATTCAGAACATTTATTTATCTAAATATATAAAAATTAAACAGCGTTGTTTATTCCCTATAGACTCCTAAACCACTCAAGCGATTTCCCTGATATTTGCACAATAATTTCCTGATAATTAATATACATAATTTCCGGAACTCCTATAAGTTACATTTGCAAGTTTTCAAGTAGGCGTGCACCTCTAATACAAAAACTATGTGAATAATCTTAAATCTAAAGAACGGTTACAGTAAACATTTTCAAATTTTAAAACAAATACTTTGGTTATCAAAACAAGACAGCGGTCAAAAAGTTGGCTAGGTTAAAAAAAATGGGCGTGGCATCTTTCAAACAAAGACAATATAAATTAGTGTATATATTGAGAACGGCAACAGTGGAAGTTTCAAAATTTGGAACGAATACTTTGGTGATCAAAACAAAACATCTGGCAAAATGTCGGGAGTGGCACCTCCCATAAAAAGCCAATATAATTTCTGTTTATATAAAAACGGGTACAGTAAAACCTGTACTAAAGATCTGTCAAAAAGGGGCTCGATTTGAAAAATAGTTTCTGAATTTGGTACAATAAATTGTTTTCAACGGGTATAGCGAAGCGCACCGGGCTTAGCTAGCTTATCATATATTCGAATAAGTAACATAGGCCCGTCGTAGTGAAACAGACTCTGGCTGATATGGCACCCAAAATCCTAAATATTAGCGAAACCGTTAATCAATTATGAAATACTTATGTACATATGTGACTTATTTTATTTCCAATATCGATACCATTTTAAAATTTGAATATTTTTAAATTTTACATGAATTTCTTTTCGCCATTATTTAATCCAAAAGCCGATTAGAATGCACTGTTTTATTAATTGGAGAAAAAATAAAACCGAATTTTTAGGGTTTTTATTTAACCAAATCATACAATTTGTTCTCGAGTCTAATGCTAAGTTCACACTTGGTTTTTTAAACGCGTTTAAGCAAAATATTGATTTAGCTAATCAAAGCCGTTCACATTACATTTGAGATGATTAAGATGACAGATGATTAAGAAAAAAAAAACACAACAAACAAATTTATATTTCTTTAAAGTATTAAGAATTGATAAAAATACTTTTATAAAATTAACAGAAGATTATTTCAATCATTTTAATGGTGAAATTGTGAAAATTTACGAATTATTTAACCCTAGATCTACACTAAAGATAATTATCTCAGCAAGTTGGCAATAACGTCGGCAGAGTTACAGAGTAATATTTCTTATTGCTCAGCTTATGTTAAAGGCATGGGAAAACGTATATATGTTAACTCATAATTTGAAAAAAATCAAGGAAGAAGGTGCAGTGTAAAAAATGGCGGTATCTTACAATAATTATTATTATTAATATAAATTCTTTCTTATTCGACTTTATTACTTAAATTTATATTAATTTGTTTAAGCTTGAGGGCATTTTTAATACAAATATATTAATTTTTTTATTTTTTGTTAATGTAAAATTATTATTTTTACATAAAAAAGAACTCGAACTTAAACAAATTAATATTAATTTTAATAATAAAGATTGAATAAGGAAAAAATTATAATATTTGCAATTTTATTTTAGTGTTTATTTAATTATTTTACTACAATTATAATTTGCTACAATCTCAAAAAACTTAATTTCTTTCCCACACAATTTGCTTCTATTTTTTTTCTTTTTTGCTTCTTTTTTTCAACTGACAACCAAATTGACGTTTTTTGTAAGCAATAATTGTCAACGAAAATGGACTAGCAATTATTGCAACATAAATTGTTAGCAATAAATATTTACAAAAAATTGCTGTCTACATTAAAAATAACATAATTTTGACAATTACTGCAATATATGTCGCAATAATTATCTCTGGTATAGACGGGCAGTAAGGAAAAAAATAAAAACATAAAGATGAACTCGTGGCCGTTGTACGCGTTCATGTTGGTTGTTTCTACATTATAATCAGTTTCAGGTATGTTCAGTGGATTTTGAAGTGATTTGAGCTTAATCACGTTCGAGCTGCTTAAACGCGTTTAAGAAGCCAAGTGTGCACATAGCATAATAACACAACTTGTTTTTTTGCTACTTGAAAGAGTTAAACTATAAATGCACATTTTAAAAGTATCAGTGTGTGAAAAATTAAATAAGCACAAATATGAGTTCAGCACCCTTAACCCTAAGTCTAAACGAGCAATTTGTTTGGCAATTATTGCTGTAGCAACTATCAAATTCTATTGCCAACACTAGATATTAACGTGTGGACTGCATAAATATGTATTTAAATACATGTTCAGCAACAAATGTTATAATTCATTGCTGAGCAATTATCTTTTAACACAAGCTGTCAAAATCAAGTGTCAATAACATAAAAAAAAAATTTAAACTTAAAAATATAAAATTTAAATACAAAATTTACAAATTAATAATAAAAAAATAATTAAAAATAAATTGGTTGCCAAAGAAAATGTAAGTATTTATTTACATACAAATTTTTCTACGAATTAAAATTTTAGAAATATTTTTATACATAAAATTTGAATTTTAGAATTTTTATTTTTTTACCTTTGAGGGAATTTAATTTATTAAACATTTTTCTTCGCTGGCAATTTGGCACATTTTACGTTCAACACAATTTTTAAAGTGGCATTAAGCATTTTTTTAATACTTGTCTTAAGACGGACATTATCAAAATATGTACTTTTATTATTCTCTAAGCAAAAGTTAACGAAACTTTTCAACGACACTCTAAAGTTAAATCATATCGTTAAATGAAGATAAATTTTGCAAAAACAATAACTGTCGGTATGCCGATATGATATTTATTGATAAGTGTGAACTTGTAATAAAATTTCATACACCGCTCTGTCACTCCTACATACATATGTATAAGAACTTTAACCCTTTCATGCACAAAACGTCTTTGGGGTAGCTTTATTTTTTCAAAAGTTATATATGAAACACAAAGAACATTTACTTCTGTAGAAGTTTAAAAAAAAGATGAAGTAAGCGAATACAAAATTTTTAAAACACTTCACCACAAATATGTATGTATGTTTGTCATTCCGTTTGTAATTTCTACAATATTGTTCTTAGAACCTACAAAATATATATACATATGTACATATATATATTCTGAGTCCTTCTGAGTATCGAAATTGATTAAACGGTATCCGTCCGTACGTTTTCCGAAAACAGCAGATAACTATGATGGGGACTACGTTGTTAAATATTAATATCACATATAAAGTCCGGATATGGGAGGTATTTAACACATAAATCCCAAAATTGTACCCATAGAACTTAACATTTCGAAGTCCTCTTATAATATTTTTACCTTAATGTTTTCACTATCATCATAAACAAACTTTGAAGAATACTGGCAGCAAAGTCGACCTATGATTTCAACTATCACTAGCGCCCATATAAAAATATGTGCACAGAATATTTCTTAAAATTTAGGGAGTAAATATTGAATTTATGTAAAACAAATCAGCTAAATCGGCCTTTTATTTCACGTCGCCTTCATACAAGTGTCGTGAGGACAATAGGGTTCATACAAAAAGATGATCTGATGAAGACTGGCTAGTTTTTTGTAGGTATCGTAACAGAGCTTAGAATGTGATACGAAGCGAGAGAAGGAGATATTTTGAGAAATTGTTTTCAGGCCTTGATACTGGCTTTATGTGGTGAAATTTTAATGGAAAAGGTCTGACAGCCGGTAATGCTTTTTGTTGTGAATTTAATGCCGATGACGTTTACTGTTATTTTGTTAATTCTTGGATGTATTTGATGACATGGGCTCTTTTTCCCCTAGGCGTATAACTGAGGATGATCTGTATATTTCCTTATGTAGTGTTAAGTCGAATTCTGTAGGTAATGATAGTATCCCGATTAAATTTTTGAAAACCATTTTTGCTCTTATTTCTCACCTGTTAGTTTTTCATATAAATTCAATTTTAACAACATCGCTTTTTCCTTCTGATTCGAGTTATACCTATCCCTAAATCTGGATCAATAAGTAGTTTGGACGACTTAACCCCCATTAATATTTCACCCGCTATATCTAAAGTTGTAGAACATAGTATTTAATGTCTTCAACATATACCGAACAACACTTGCAATAGAATTCTATAATGACACCAGATTTTTATACAAAATTGCCCACAACCACCAACCACGAAGCAACATTCAAGGACAGTTCAGTCCAAAAATTCCGTTATGAATATAGCAGAAGCAACCTACCCGTAATGCTACCAACAATCTTTAACACAATACCCAATGATGTTCTTTCTAGAAGCAACAACAATAGAGTCAGAAACAAATTCCTTAAACACACATTTTATTAATACGCAATAAAGAACAAAATAAAAACAATAAATAATAAATGTTTTTGAAAATTTAAATAAGAAAGTTTTATAAGTATTATAACTTCTTTGTATATTCGATGTTTACTAAACTCAATTGCAGATAAGCCATAACGGCTTCGCAAGGATATACTTCCACGGAATTGTACACTGAATACATTTAATAAAGTGAATAAATTGAAAAAAACATCAGCTTTGTCTCATGTTCAAAGCAGTGTTCGAAAATAAGCACTAAATATCGTTCTTTAGTGTTCGGTTCGGTAGATTTGTGGAAAACACAAACGCTAATAGTGTCTGGGTAGAAAACCATTAAAAAAATAACTTTTCCCTGTGAGTCATCTTTCGAACACAAAAATAATACAGTTTTTTATCAAACTCAACAAAAGATGAGATCATTTAATTCCGTTCGGCTCATTAATGTTCGTCCCAAACATTTTTTAACAAAAACAAAATACACATACGAAATAAAACCAAAAAGCCAGCAAAATAATTTTACACAAACAAAACATATAGACAGTACACACACAAGCTGTTCGTAGTGCGGTCGTTGCTAAAATTTTTTGTTTGTTCATTCCCTTATCAATGTAAAAAAAAAAAACATAATAGAACATTCAAATATAATGTTTGTCTATAGTATCACAACAATTTTTCGTTAAAAAACAGAACACTATATAATGTTCGGTTCTTTCTTGAAAATAGTTACGAACGGTATTAAGGGTTGTGTTCCTCTACACAATCACTAAAGGTTGAGCAAAGCTATGCATATTATGGTTAGGCCTTAAATCAATACTACTGGTATTCACACCGAGCTTGTTAGTTTGTTAGTCGTTAATCGTTACTTTTTTACACGCATTTTGTTTTTGTATATTAAGTTCCAATTTCCACAATGCAAGTCTTATTGATCAGCTTGCTACTTTGTAGGCGAGAGTGACGAGGGGAAAAGAAACGAGTACTCAGCTTGCTGTACTCGTCATATGCGTTTTGTTTTCTTTAAAAGTACAGTTTACACAACTTTAACTTTAAATTAAACAATTGTTAAAATATTCAACACAAATTTGAATTTAAATACATTTTAATAAGAAATATGTTTTAAACGTAATGTCAAAACGCACATATACATTCATACAAATGGAATAACAGATAAATAATAAGACTTGACTCGTGGAAACGCCGAAGCTGATTCAAAGAAGAAAATGTGATAAGTTTATCAATAAGACTTGCATTGCGGAAATTGGGACTTAACACGCTACAGGATTAACATTTAACAAATTAACGACACGGCACCCCTGATAAAGTAGTTGTTAGTTGGTAACTCACAATCAGCTGTTGCAGTTTCTAAATAAATATAATTAAAATGTCATTTGTGAAACATTTCTAAAAAAATATTTGTGTTTTGGCAATTTTCGTGTACATTGAGAGTAAGTATGTTAATTAAATGATTTTTTATTTTATTTTAATAAATCATAAACTGTTCTTATAGTGGATAACCAAAAGAAAGTTACCAGACTAACAAAGTTTTAAAAAGGGGGTCGCTCACAGTTGGTAACTTTAACAAATTAACAAACTACCGAGTAACATATTAACAAGTTCGGTGTGAATACCACTAATATTTATTTTTTATAACCTCTACCACAATTAGTTGTTAAGAGGGTATACTAAGTTTGTCATTGCGTGTGAAACTTTTTTATTATTCATCTCCGACCCCATAAAGTACATAAATTCTGGCTCCTTGATTAATTCTTAGTCGATTTAGCGTCTGTCTGTTGAAAATGCTCACTTTCGAACAACTCAAAAGAAATGAACAAACTTGGTGCCAAATTGCTTGTTGTTATCCTAAGCAGTTTGGGATTAAAATCCAGCAAAATCGGTTCAGTAGGACCAGAGCTATGAATCAAAATGTGGAACCACCACCTTAAAAAATTGATACTTTTGTTATAAAAAATAACATAAATGGTAGAACAAGGCACGAAATGAGATAAGATTTTGCAAAAATTCGTTTTATTCGACTGATAATCACGTTGTTAAATTTTCCGTCCATAATTTACCCTAGGCCCCATATAAACACCACTCCCGGAAAACAGTTTAGTACGACTAAAACCGTAAAAAATAATGCCCTCATAACAAAATTTGGTGTGTCACAGTTTTTTAGAACTAGAAATAACACTGTGAAATTTCGTGATGATCGGTCCTTAATTTACCTTAGGGCCTAAAACCATAATTAATAATGCTATCATAAAAGAAACTGGTACGTCATAGTTTTATAGGACTAGAAACGACACTGTGAAATTTCGTGAAGAGCGGTTTATGATGACCCTAGGCCCCAAATAAACCCAACTCGTGGAAAACTGTTTAGAAGGCCCAAAAACGTAATAAATAATGCTATCAGAATAAAATTTAATACTTCACGGTTTTATAGGACTAGAAATCAGTATAGGCCCCATATAAAGCCCACTCTGGAAAATTAATTAAATACGCCCCAACCGTAGCAGATATATTTATTATATATATATATATATATCTTCCAACTTAGCTTCATATGACCAGAAAAAATTTCATGCAATTTTGTAATATACGGTCCATTATTTATCTTTGATTCCATGTTTAGCAGCCTTCTGAAATTCACCGTAAACGCTAAAACTTATTTCACCGCTGCGTTCAAATTTATGCTTTTTAATACCAGATATCACTCTGCAGAACTTTAGTTCATACCTTACCATGGCTCCAATATAAATTCCCTCCTGAAAATCATTTAAGTTCGGCTCAAGCTAGTTAAAATTACTATAAATTGCATAAAACTTGCTGATGGTCGGTATGGAGATATCATATAGATATCTCTCCTGAAATATTCAAAATTGCGGTGAAGGGTATCAAAGATTCGGCACAGCCGAATATAGCACTCTTACTTGTTTTATATACAAATTCATAAACTAACAAATATGCAAACTTTTCACTTATGAATATATTGAGTGGGTTAAAGGATGATTTTATTGCCAGTATTGCTTTACTTTAGCTTGCCCTACTACTTTGGGACATTTTTTATTATTATGTTGGATTTGTTGTTTAACGGCTGGGGAGCCAAAAGTGGATTATATGGTAGGTACATGAATTTGTAAACATACATGTATGTATTTTTTTAGAATTTAATAGAATATTGTATTACACATAAAACAAGTGTATGAAAGGGTTATTAAGAAGTACATAAGTAATTAAATACGAATTCGTAATCAATAATGACCAGAAAGAGTGTGTTGTACTTTAGAAGCAATTTTTTATAACATCATAAATTAAAAAATCATACCAATAAATTATTTGCCGCTTTTTATTGATTTTATATCACAACGGTGAATTTACACGATTCAATTAAAACGATTTTAAAGTCACACTAGGCAAATATGTAGGTATAAAACAAAATTAAGAAATACGCAAAGAAAATTATTTCAAACAGTTTTTCTGTTTTACACTGCAAAATTCAAAATTACACTTAAGATGAAACAAAATTATCCGATTTTAATTAATATAGACCTGACATCAAATTAAAGTTTTATTTTTACAAAATAAGAAAAACAAAAAAAAATAATTAAAGGAGATCAATATTAGCCATACTATTTCGATATATCGTCGGCTAAATATCAAGACTTCAAGACTCAAATTGAAGACAAACTTCATGCTGGTCGACGTGACGTATCTTTCTCCACCACGCTGCATCAAAATCGCAATTTACTTGAAAGTGGATTTAGCAGGTTTGCTCAGTAAGCCGACGATATGTTAATAGTTACCTTAAATAAATTAACAAAAGTAGTATTGAAATCTCAAAATTAATAAGTTAAATCTAATAAAAAAACAACTGTAAATACCCAGCAGGGATTGCCAATAGTAAAACTGTAGCGAATAAATAGGGACATTGTCAGTAGTACTACTGACAAAATGTACCCCAGCCAATGTAATCTTCTATTGACATTTAGCATTAGCTTGTCATTGCAAATCCACCAGTAGACTGTAGCACTACTGACTAGGTAGTTTTTTTGAGATCACATGGTGACATTGGAACCAAAGTTTTACAATGCAATAAAGAATAACTGTTACAAAATTCTGTGCCTATTGACTGCTCAGCATAAAACAAAAACAAACTATTGACGAATTCGTTGACAATGTCCCTAGAAATGATCTAGAACTTTTGTCTGTAACGTAACTCTACTCGCCTAACAAAGCAAACTTGTCGACATTTTATTTGGTGCAATTGTCGCCACAGAAAAGAGTGGTGTTCTACGCTGACTACAGGGTAATGAGTTCTACCACTACATTTGGTTGCATGTGTATCTAGGGCAGTGAAGGGTAACACACATACTATCACATTTATGCTTGTATGGGAAGCAGCAGAAAACGACCCTGGATATAATAGGACTAGTCCAAACACGCGCGTAAAATGTAGCCCACAAGAGACGTATGGAAAAAATATTGTCTATTTAACATTACGATGTCCTAGGACAGGACGGACCATATAACCCAGCTTTGCATTACAAAGGAGTAGTCTTAAAACTACTTCATGGTATACTCAAGAGGATTATTTAGGGCTTATAATTCTTATTCGCTTAACAGTTTTATTTGTTTAATATCTTTAGTTTTTCTAAAATCTTTGGATAACGTTTCCTGCCGATCTGGGCCTAGCAACTAGTGAAATGCACATAGGAAAAGCTTATCCCATCAACAATAAATTTCAGTTTATCAATAGTATGAAAAGGGAATTTAGCACATTTAAACGTAACCTTGATAATTGTTCATGTTTTATTTTAGTTTATTTTTTTTTAATAAAATGCTTCACTAAAGAAATTTTTGTTAATTTTTTACTTTAAAAATCGTTCCGCTAGAATTTTTTTGTAAAAAGTTCGTCGATTCGACGAAGAGTAACCTTAATGTACCAAAATTAAGAGTAACCTTTCGCGAATTACCAAGGACTTTTTTGCATTTTAGAATAATATTGTTTGTATTACTTTGGATGAAAGAAATGTATAGCGAATTGATTGTAGTCCTTTAAATTGAAAGAAATAATTAAAAACAATAAGTTATTAAGTGATGTAATTTGTTTATCATACCGTTTGTAATTTCTACAATATTGGTCTTAGACCCTATTAAGTAAATATATTCTGGAACCTTATGAGGAGCGAAGTTGATATAACGACGCCCTTTTGTCCGTGTGTATATTTATGTCATATATAGTTCGGAATTGTTTGCTATTGAAATCACACCATGGTGAAGGGTATAACAGATTCGGCATAGCCGAATATTGCACTCTTGCTTATTTAACTATAAGTTGCCAAACAATAATTAGAGCATAATTCTGACAACAGAACGTTTTACCAATTCCCAATCTAAAACCTTTCTTTCGGTTTTCGAAAATTTTTTTTAAAATACATACTAATATTCATGCACAATAAATTACCTTTTCGGGATCTGGAAGCCCTGGTGGCAAAGTTGGAAAACTTGGTTCTTTTGGCACAGTCATTGTTGGCCATGGAAGCTCTGTGGAACCATCTGATGTGGATGAGTCTTCTGGGGTTGGGTCAGTTATGCCTGCAGTTGGTAATGGCGAAGGTGAGGCTGTAGTGGGTGATGGTGTTATTGGTGATGTACCTCCAGTTGTGAGAGTTGAAATAGTATCCAACTTATCTAAGGCATCCTGTAATTCATCCTTCAAATTGGACTTTTCAACTGCCAGAACAATTGTGGCAATACAAAAGGCCGTTGTGGCCAAGGCAAAAAAAATTGCCACGTTTTTTGTCGTTAACACTAAGAATTAAACTCACATTGCAATTAAAAATTTTTACTAACCAGTAGAAAAAAGAAAAACTTACGCAACATAATTATTTTCTATTACAAAATAAAAAGAAAAAAAACTGGCGGTTGCATGTACACTGTGTATCGTCGATTTAAAATGATATCGACAACTGTTGAAAAATTACAGTTTCACTTAACATGTGAACTTTATTTCCTTTTTGTAAATAATATTTAAATTTTTTCGAAGTAGAACATTATGCAGACATACAAAAAGTTTACATTTGTATGTATAAGAAAACGAGCACAAATTAAATTTATGATCATTTTTACTGATATTATCGCATTTTTATCACTCGGACATATTTTAATGTGAAATTAGTTTATGGTATCAGTATTATATGAAGGTATCAGGGCAAATAAAAAACAAAAATACCTTAATCATTATGGTCTCCAAAGCCCATCATAAAATTGTGAATTATTGAGTTCGACAATGTTTTTTTGTAGCTATTTAAGCAATAAAGCTTACAGTCTATTCGAAAAATGTCCAGGGAATTTTTAGACGGGAAATTTCGGGAGTTTATTTTCAATGTCTTTAACACAAACATACATACGTGTTTTGGTATACACTAATAAAGTCAAAATAAACAAGTTAAAGTGCGGTATTCGGCAATTCTTCTCTAGCTCATTTGGCTTGGAAGCTATTCCGTCAAAACTAATATTTTTGGATAGAAAAAAGTAGTTATTTATCGATAACTAGGATATTTAAGGACCAATTTTGTTAATTTTCACTGCCAGTATTCTATTCAATGAAAAATAAAGATCATAAATCATAAGAAGTCTTAAAAAAGTTATGATTTTTTTCCAGTTACAAATTAAATTCATTCATGTTCTCTCCGATTTTTACTCTCAGATAATAAAAATTAGTTATTTTATAAGCGAAAATCGACAACAAGTGAAAGTACGAATTAAACCAAAAGCACGTAACTGCATATGTGTTGCTTAAAAATAGTCATTAACACATACATATATATTAATTTTTTTCTTTTATTCTTAACAATTATACTCTGAATTTTGAATTTTTATAATGGGTTTTTATCGTTGAGCATTGTAAACAATTCCACCATTCCCTTTTAAACTTGGGTATTATTTTTTTGTTGGTCCTGGTAAAGACTCATAAACACATCTTTAAAACGGTTGGAGATCCCATTGTCAGTATGATTCGTGGAATAGGGCCTGAAACAAAATTAAGTAGTTGTAGTAGTAGATGAAGCGGACGAATGCTTTGTACCGCAACAAAGATAAAAATTTCGAATTTTGCGCTTAAACTGTAACGACTACTACAACTACGAATTCTGTTGAGACTACTTTGAAACTGCCGTTTTTAACTATTGACAATAGAGCTGCCAGACTTGGGAATTTATCCCAAAAGATGGGGATTTCATGCGAGCAAAAAGGACAAAGAAAGTCATTTGGGGATTAATATGGTTAATATGGACTATTTTATCAAAAAAAGTAAAATTACAAAAACAAAAAACATTAAGAATTTTTTCTTAATATACAAAGTTTTGATGGAACTGAACGTTTTATTCTTAGGAAGTTCGTTTTCAATTCAAATGAATCTGTAAAATGAATTGCAATTCGTTTTTAATTCAAATGAATTAGAACAATGAATTGCAATTCAAATGAATGAAATGGGTTGCAATCAATCAAATTCAGGAGCAGATCTAGGGGGAAAACTTAGTAAAAAAATTTAAAAGCAAATAATGTTATATTCAGATTCAAAGTTGCTAGAATTTTTAAAATTCGATTGAAAAATTTAAAAAAAGAAATTTTCCACCATTTATAAATATGAGATTATTTAAACAAAAAATGTTTGTGAAACACACCTTTAATAATATTTTCACACTATTTGATAAAAATAAAAATTTAAGTTTCTCTTTTGGTAGGATTCAACTCATATGCTGCCGCTTCCTGACAATTCCAGTATATCATGGAAATTTCAAATTAAAGAAGTTTTTGTATTTGGACTATACTTTTGTTGAATAAAAAACGACAGTGATGCATACTGTAGATTTAATTAAAAAAACATTTCAAATTTTAATCAATTAAATTCAAATGAGTTGGAAATACACTGCTAATTCTTTTTTCTAATTTATTTGAATAAATTCTAAATCAATTATTAAAAATGAATTGGAAATTAATTTTAAATTACTTTGACAAATTCATTCTACAAATTCATTTGAATTGGAAACGAATTGCAATTCATTTGACAAATTCATTTGAATTGGAAACGAATTGCAATTCATTTGACAAATTCATTTGAATTGGAAACGAATTGCAATTCATTTGACAAATTCATTTGAATTGGAAACGAATTGCAATTCATTTGAATTTGAATTGAATTGCAATTCATTTTTAACAAATTCATTAAGTTGAATCAATTCATATTTTGTGTGAAAAGAATTAATTCAAAATTTGTTAATTACATTCATTCGTAAAGTGTGCATTATACGATTGTTGGCAATACATACAAAAAATAAACATGTATTAAACTACACGGAGCAGAGTCTTAACGCACAACTTGTTTAATTAGACAAATTTGTTGTTCTCAAAAATGTTTTCGTAATCATTGTTTTGATACTTCCAGTAATTATTCATGTCTTGCCACAACACGTGTGCTTCCCATAAAATATTTGTGCAGACCCTAATTTGTTGCAATAAACTTTTAAAATATAAAAAGATTTTATTTTTTATCAAAGCGATTTGATTAAAAAACAAGCAAGAGTGCTATATTCAGCTGTGCCGAATCTTATATACCCTTCACCATGGTGCAATAAGAACAAACAATTATGTGAACACCATTCTTAAGAAATAAATAATTAAATTTTGTGCCACGCCCACTTATCCAAACCGTCCACATTATGTCGGATGTTGTGTTTTAACAACCAATTTTTTGGGAAATATGTTCTACTAAAAATTGCCGATGTTTTGATACATAAGTCGTTTCCATAGGTCATATGGCAGCCCTAAAATGTAGGATTGTATAAAAATTTTGATGTTATCTAACCGATTTGATTGTTTTATATACCGGCGTGTTAAGGAATAATTTAATTACATTTATATACACTTGTATATATTTTAACAAATTTAATTATAAAAAAATAAAAATGAGTAATTTTTGGGAATTCAGTATTTTGGTTATAACTCAGCCATTTTTTATCCGATTTGACAGAATTATATACCGACGTGTTTAAAAAGAAATTTACCATTTAGCTGAGTTATAAAGCTTGGACTCGGGGAGATCTACCACGCCCACTTCTCCAATCCCGCCCACATTCTGTCGTTCCCCAGATATACAGCAAAAAATAATAAAATTACAACAACCACAAGGGATTTTTGGAAAATATTAGAGGTAGTCGTGGTTTTTTGCTCATATCTCAGCCATTTATGGATCGATCTTGCTGAATTTCAATAGAAACCGATGGTAGACTATATGTGACATAAATGTAAAACAACCTAGCCGCTATCATGTCTGGAGTCTCCGGAAAACACATATCAAACGTAAGACGGACAGACGGACGGATATCATTACATCAACTTCTCTCCCCATAAGGACCCAGAATATATATACTTTATAGGGTCTAAGATCAATATTGTAGAAATTACAAACGGAATGGCAAACTTATATATACCCTTTTCCACCTGAGGTGAAGGGTATAAAAACTTGGCAAACTTTAACTTTATGCGCAACACTGTTTTTATTTGAATAATATTGAGTTATACGGGCCATGGTCCAATTAGTAGGTCTGCTCGAAACGGCTGCTGTTTTCTTGCAGAGTTGTGTTTTTAACGTGCAATTGTTTATGACATTTCCACCATTTTTTACAAAACCAAATGCTTTTTCTCATGACCTTTTTTGTAATTTTTACATAAACAAAATGCCTAGACATACTAATTTTACCATATTTACGATTCTGACTTAAAATCGCATAAAATGTGCTCTGTAAATCGCAATTGCAGGAACTTTGACGACTTCAAACCGCAAAAGTATGCTTAAGGGAATTAGAATATTATTAAGAACTATGCCAGATCGCTAGCCAAAAAAATATTTCGTGAGATTGTCAGACAGAACAAGGCCAATAATAAAAATCCCAGTATGATATCTGTTTTTAAAATAAAATCCATAGTTAAAAGCTTTAAGGTAAAAGTACATAGCACGCGTTAGTTCGTCGACGTGTGTCGTGTGTGTAAACACTTTAGCGCATGAAAAATTGCAAGTTATACAACGCGCGTTACAAAAGTCATTTCTGTCAGCTGATTTTTTATTTGTTTACTTATTTGTACATTGAAAACGGTTTCGAAAACATATCAAGGTTTTTTATTTCATTGAATTTATTCTATTTATATACATACATACATATATTTGGGGTTTTCACAAGGTGTGCAATTAAGTCATATCGTCAAAATGTTATAAATAATATTTAACAATTGTTTAGAAAAAAAATACTGTTGTGTTTCAAATAAAAAAAAATGGTAATGCTGTGTTCATTGATTCGTCATTACTGTAAAGCAGAAATCTAAATTATTACCGATTGCCCACAGCAGTCATATATATTTCTTGTAATTATTATAAGACATATAACTATACAACTTAATGACTACCTTGAGAATACCCCAATTGTATGTTTTTTAAATTTGTTAAATTATTCTTTTTTATTGTCAGCTGATTACTTGTCAAAATACAAAACGCGTTAAGAAGTTTAAAGTTTACCAGATTTCTGGCGCAAACGCGTCAAAATATTTTGCATGTAACTTTTTCTATGAAAAAACACTATTTTAACTTTTTTTGACAGAAGTCTAACGCGTGTTATGTACTTCTACCTTTATGACACTACATTTTTAATGCTATTTTTTTAATGTTCAAGTTTTGGTGAACAGTGCAAATATAACGTAATAGAAAAAGTTACCAAGTGCAAAGAGTTCAGCTGTATAAAGATGAATAGCAAAATGTCAAAAATTTAAAAAATAAATTATCGATAAAATATGAAGTTATGTCAATAAAAAATTTAAAATTGTTCAACTTAAAATTGACATTTCAAGCTTAAAATATTAAAAGTGTTGCTGAATCAGCGGTTTATGTGCAAATTCAGCGATTTAATGCTAGAAGTTTTTTGGTTTTAATGTTTCCCATAAACAAAAGAAAAAGTGAAAAAAATGTTTGTTATACATATTTTCTAAAGTTTGCTCTTTCCAACATTTACTGTTTCTTTCTATCAATTCTATATAAATTCAATGAATAAAAAGCATGATTGATAACTTTATTATACACATAATAAGGAATCATATTGTAAAATGGACTGAATATTTCGAAAATAATTTGATTATGGCTCCATACTATGCTTCCAACGAATTTATTCATAAAACACTCCAAAATGGATTCGTACCACCTGAGGCTTTTGTATACCTCGATAGCAATGACTTCATTCAAAATGAATTCGGCGTTCCCATACTTTATCATTTGTATAGACGAGCCAATACCAGAGCAATTCAAAGCAATCAACTTACAGATACTGATACTAGATTTGACACTAGCGTTTATAATAAAGATAGAAATTGGTTTCCAAACGTAAATATTAATTAATTTTGGTGGCTTACATGCTAAGTTCCACTTCCTCTCGTTTTAACCTGAATAACTTTTATTTTTTTTATTAACCCTTGCTTATTTTTCCTTTACATTCAATAAGTGATATGTATATACAAATGTGTATTGTATACAAAATTTAAAATGTATGTCAAAAATACAATTATTGTAATATTTAGTATACTAGAGAGCTCGAATATGGGACGGTGCATAAATTAAAAATTTAAGATATACTTACTGCTTGTTTAGTTAAGTTTAAGAATAAATAAATCTGTTTAATAAAAATTGTAGTGACATTAGAGCTTAAGGAATACATCCCTTTATACGACAAATCTTTATTTCTGTAGATCATTGTACCAAATTTGTTTGGGTCTCTTAAATCTACCTTTTGGCAACACTGCTTTTTAAAAAAATAAAAACAATTACTCAAGCTGTTCAAAATATTTAAAAAATTAAAACAAAAACTATAGCATATGTTAAGGCATGAAAAAAGCATGTTAAATATTGGGCTGCATTTTTGTTCAGTTTATTTATTATTTTGTTTCTCGATGGAAATATTTTATACCTGCGAATTCCCTCGGAATCAGTGTGACCAGATTTTCACAAGCTAAATCATGTCTGAAATAGAGCTAAAAACAGCTAAAGAAGAAAATTTAAGGCCACAAAATAAAGTAAAATTTTTTTTATATCTTCTTGTACTAGTAACTTTTAATTATGTCGATATTTTTCATAGATTAAATAGTGTTTATGTAATTATGTATAGCTGAGAATAATTATATAAATAAACGAAAAAAATCCAAAAAAGCGTGACCAGTAAATTGATCAAACTTTAGCTTTATTTTTAACAATTTCAATTGGATTTGCTTAACTTTATTTGCAAGAAGATAACTGCGTAATGTAATTAAGAATCTGTATTATGATGCTTGGGACTAGTAAAATTTTTACTTTCAGAAATTTTCAAAAATTAGTTGACGGAAGTCGTTGTCGTGATCGAAGTCGTAGCCGTTTGAAATTCGAAATCACGACAACGACAATGTAAAAAATAAAATTTCCAATAAAGCCCGTTTCATTGATATTAAAAATATATTTCCTGGTTTTATTATGATTTAAACTTGTGTCACTCTATAAAAAACACCCTTTATTAGAAATTTGTTCTTCCCCGAAATAAGGTAGTAAATGTGGTTATACGAAGGAAAGGAAAATTTATAAGATTGTTGGTGTTTGTAAAGTTATTGCTTGGAGTGAAAATAATATATCTGATATTAATGATATTTTGGCATTGCGAAAATGCAGGGACAAGGCATTACCGAAATCCCTTTAAGCAAAAAAACCGACTACTGTACATGCACAGTTATTATTAACAAACTAATTTAAAATAAAGACTTAATATAGGTTATGTATGTATACCAGGGCCAACACTTTTATGCAGTTAAAATCGCGTTTAATGCGCATAAAATATGCAACAAAAATAGAAATATATATGCTAAAAATTTAAAAAATATGCAGTTAAAATTATCTTAAATTTTGTTATTAGTGATAAAAAAAAACAAAACATAAAAATAACAAAAAAAAAATAGCATGAATAACGATAAAATTCAGTCTCATAAACGTAAGTAAGGCACAATAACCACAAAAAAAGAAGTAAAAATAAAGGAAAACAAAATATATAAAGAAATATTAACGGCCATTTTCACCAAGTTCGGTTAAAACTAACTTGCAATTAAAGTTCCGGTTACCAATATGTTTTAACAGCTATAAACGATAGTTAATTATAACCGAACTTGGTGAAAATGGCCGCAAGACAATCATTTAAATTAAGTCACTTGTAAAGGCCCAACTATAATATGTACACATAAGCTGGCTTGAGCAACTCTACGAATACATGTTAATCATAAGTGTCAAGCCATAAGAAAACCTTTTGTTAAATTTTTTGTAACTGTCATTTGCTTAAGCAAAGTGCGAAACTGATCGCAATTGAATACGAATCAAATGTTTATTGACTTTGTTTTTTCAAATGCCTTTAGGGATATATTTGACCCTACATCAAGCTTACTACGAATTTGTTAATATAAGTTACAGTCCCAATATCAATTAATAGAATCCTTTTACAACATCTTTGAATTGACAAAAGTTTTCAGCATAAGCGAAGGTGCTTAATAAATATTTGTCCCATAAGAAATCAATAAATAAATATTTTCGAAGTTGTCTTTTACCTCTTTAGCGGAAGGGTGCATGGCAAAATAAAGCAATTAAAACAAGTTTTTTCAAAATATGCAATATCAGCAATATATGCAAAAATATGCATTCAAAGCAAAATATGCAAAAATATGCACTAACAAATTGATGCCATTTTACTGCGAATTTCTTGATTCGCAAAGATATTTTGTATATGGTAATCTCCAAATGACGGGAACAAATATTCATTTGCATTAAAATCCGTGCCTTGATGTACACATATTAAAAATGCTTTGAAATACATATTTAATATTGGCTCGATTATGTGAACTGGTTTTATTTTGTGAACAGGCCCTGTCTGAATTAGTTTATATAAGCTGTAAGTAGTAAGAAGTAGTATAATTCCCAAAAAGGTCCAAAGTATGATAATTGTTTGGGCAGATTAAAAACTAAAGGTAGAAGTACATACCACGCGTTAGTGCGCGCGACCTCTGTAGACTTCTGTCAAAAAAAGTTAAACTAGTGTATTTTAATAGAACAAGCTACATGCAAAATATTTTGACACGTTAACGCCAGAAAGATGGTTAACTTTGAACTTCTTAACGCGTTGGGTATTTTTGACAAGTAATCAGCTGACAATAAAAACAAAAATTTAACAAATTTAAGAATCGTGAAAGACAAATTTATTGAAGAGCTTTAAAAACATACCATATTTATATAAAAAGAATAAATTAAATAAAATAAATAAGTCTTGATATACTTTCGAATCCGTTTTCAGATTTGTTAACGATTTAATTCTTAGTCCTTTTAATGGTTTTAGGCTTCGAAAATTAAAAAGAACGTATAACGTTTTGCTAATGTAACTATAACGCCCATAATTCGATTTACTTGCTCTTATAGATACATCGCTAAATTGGATTTACGTGATAATCCTTTATATTAAATTTACTTTTATTGGCAGAAAAAACAGATAAATTGGAATATATCGCTAAACCGCCTAAGAACTGTAGTGACTATAAACGAAAAGTACTGTTTGCTTAAATCTTTTTTTTTTTAAATTCTAATGCAATAGGCATAGGCTTAAAACTTACTCTTAGCTATGCTTATGTTCAATAATTGTTTTGTGGTCTTGCTATTATCACGAAATATGGAATAGAAATATGTATGTTTTTTGTTCTTATAAATCACATAAATTTACTGTTTATTCACGAAATTTTTCGAAGGGTAACTTTAGACAAAAATTCTTAATAATTTTTTTTGGAAAATAGCGTAACTTTTGTATTCTTCCCCTAGCAGCACTGTTATGTATGTAGATCAAATCTGCAACTGCGTTTTTTTCTGCGCTGCCACCCTATTACCCTTTTAACTAAATCACACATAAGTTTATTCGGATAAACTGTTTTATTTATTTTAAAATATAAATAAACACGAAATTGAAATTAAAAAAGGCTAGTAAAAGCTAAATGCATCGTTGAAAAAAGCTGAAAAAAGGCTTAAAGCCAAACAGGAAAAAATAAAGCTTAATTTAGCTCGATAAATGGTCACACTGGTAGGAATTAATTTTAAACGATTAACAATTACTTAAATTACTTGTTTATTAATCTTTGGCGTTATGCAAAAAAGTTTTTAGAAAAAAAACCCATTTTGAGGAATTGATTGGTTTAAATTAAAATTGTTCTCTTTCGTTTGGTAACAATTTTTGTTCGAATAAACGATTAATCGACATTATTCGATTAAACGAATAAAACTTTAAAACTTAGTTATTATTTTTTCATTATTTTGTTATTTTTATTGTTTAATTATTTCCCTGACGATGATACACATTGCTGTATCGAAATATTGGAATTTTTATAAAATAAATGTTATCTAATTTTTTATAAAAAAAGAAAAACCTCAAGCTTAATAAATAATATTGAAATTTAGTTAATAAAAAAAACACATTTCATAAACATAAATGCAAGCACCAGAATGTACTTACAAAGTGACCTCACAAGCGTAGCTGTTTGCAGTGATTTTTTCGTGGTGTGACGTTTAGTGTCTTTTTTGTTTATTTACATTTTGTAATAAGGCATTTTGACATTTGCCATCTCAATTCTTGCAACAGAATGCCTGTTGTTTTTTCTATTGTTTCATTGTTGTGGTACTAAGGTGACTTTATTAAAACATTTTGGCAAGCACGAAATTAGATTTTTCATAATTCAAATCACTTATTTTCTCAGGAATTTCTTAAAAATTTATTGTACTGATACTCTATTATAAAAAATTTTAACAAACTTAGTAAAACAAAATATTTAAATTAAAGCCTGATTTGCTTATTTACTGCTTGGCTAACCATTGGGTAACCTGCTTTAAATTTGACTCCATCCAGTTAATATTGTATTTAACCGTTTCTAATGCTTGTTGGCGAGAAGCAGTACCAGCGCCAGCTTCCGGATATTTAGCAAAGAAAGCCTCCATTTCTTCCAGTTTAGTGACTGTTGAAAAGCGTGCTGTAATAGTTGGTATCATACGACCCATATAACGCTCATTCAATGTGAAACGTTCCACTAAGTCCTCCCAATTTTCTCGTACGAATTCCCAGACAATAGGTTCTCCTACAGGATTGCCAGCAATATTTTGAAGGCAAGTAAAGTAATCTTGACGACGAACATATTCCTCATTTTCAGCCAAGTCAATAAGTCTGAAATCCAAATTAAATTAGCTTCTAACCAACGTGTTATTTGTTATTAAAGAAAACAGAAAGTACCTTTTAAGAAGCCAGGGCACTTTGACCCCGGCTAAACCATTCATTAGCTTTAATTTTTCATTGGCATCCTGTTCAGTAACAAACAATTCCCACAATTGTTCCCATTCCTTTTGTTTGCCCACATGTTGCATGCCATAGTGGTAAACGATTTCCCTAAGATCAGGATCTGGCTTGTTTTCAGGATTAGCCAAGAAGTTGGTAAAATGCGTAGAGGCTGCTGTCAGACAGTCAGAATGACCCAAGGAACAACTAGCAGTTAAAATGCTAACTCTCAAACGACTTCAGAAAATATAAAAATAAAATTTAAATTTTACCAATAACAAATTAAATTCCTACTTTCTTAGATGGTTCTCCTCATCGACATTCCATGTAACTTCCTGGTAGACCTGATGTATAAGACCGCGAGCATATTGCAAGAAATCCAAATATGAATCGGTAAACATGAGATTTCCCTGCAATGCTTGCAATTTGTTGGCAGCCACATGCCAAGGAACAAAATTGCTTTCATGGTTCAAGTATTTAGTCGTATCGAGAGCAATGGCGTAAGAAACTTGGTTGGCATCAGCCAAGGAGAAGACATCATTCAGCAAATGGGCACGATCAGCAACAGCAAATTTCTCTGGCGTTAAAATTAAATCTTTTATAATTTCATGCCACATCTCATCTTCATAATTGATACGATAGTAGCCCACTTGATGGCTATTAAACTTCAGCCATCTGGTTTCAATAGGAGCCGAAACAACTACTGCAACATCATCAAGATTAAACCATTTGCGACGGACATTTACATCATTATCGTAAAAATATGTCAAAGGTATTGTCCACTTGTAGCTTAAAAAATAAATATTGAAATAGAAAATTATTAAAATAGGAATATTTTTGGAAACATACTTGAATTCAGAGTCATCATGTGTATAATCGTAATCTTTAATGTTTAAAAAGAAACGTTTTTGTGTCAGTTCAAATGTGGTTGGAGACGTCCTTCTCACATTTACAACGGGAAGACCCATTTGTTCTGTCCATGTGCGCATCATAAATCTACAAACAAAGATTGATTTAAATTTGTGCTAAAAAGCATGATTTCTAATATCGAGTCCTACTTGACATCAAAGCTTAAGCCAGTGTTTGCAACTTCAGTAACAAAATCATCAGTAACTGCGTTTTTGTATTTAAATTTAGTCAAATAATTTGTAACAGCTTCTTCGAATTTTGCCGTTCCAACAGCATCCTCCAGCATACGTATGATAGAAGCCCCCTTTTCATAACTAATTGTATCGAAAATTTCGGTAATTTGATCGGGATTTTCGACCGTCTTAACGATGGGATGAGAGGCCACCGAAGAATCATACTGAATCACACCATGTAACGCATTAACCAAAAATTGATCAGGCTAAAAGCATTAAAACAATTTTAGTTAAGAAGTTTCAATTCGTTTGCCTTCTACTCCCTTACCAATCCCCAATCTTCAAAGACTTCACTAATCGCCTTGTATTCCATAAAACGCGCGAAACCTTCATTTAGCCACAGGTCATTCCACCATTTAATCGTTACTAAGTTACCAAACCACATATGGGCCAACTCATGAGCAAGTACTGCAGCAGTACGTTGTTTATTCCAGGTTGAACTTATACTCCGATCATACAACAGAGCAGTTTCACGATATGTCAATAAGCCCCAATTTTCCATGGCATTCGAGTAAAAGTCTGGTATGGCTGCCATGTCTAAAACAAATCAGGTTTAGGTGCAGTGCTTACCGCTTATATGCATTTTATAATTTGCACGTCTTTAAGAGCTTTTTAACGCAAAAATCATGCAAAAAAGCTCGCTTTTATGCACAAATAGTGCATAAAGAAAATCTCACAAAATAGATCAGTACACTAAAAAATTAATACTCTACTTGCTGGTTTGAGTGCATGTAAACTTTCGAAATTTATTTCACAACTTTTTAAATTTAATATGACAAAATAATCTTTTAAAATTTTAGATATTTTAATTAGGCAGAAGTTCATCAAAATTAATTTTTATTTAATTATTTTTATGAAGAAAGGAATTTTACGACATGAAATTAATCAAAACTTTTTTTTTTAATTACGTCAAGCTTTCTACGAGCTGAAAGCGTTTTCAAGTTATTTACTAAAATTTCATTAGCTTGTGATGCGGACTTGCAATTGCGGCTATTTTCAATACCAAACTATAATTTTACATGTTGTTTTTTCTTAGAATTATCTAAGTCAGGCCTTCAAGGTCACAGTAAATGAAAAATAAAAAACTATTTATTCATAATTTTACTCCTCCGACATTTCGTTGAGATTTTTTCAACTTCCTCAGGGACTTAAATTTTATTGAATCTGGCAACGTTATGGATATTCATAAAAGCATTAAATGCTTTTTGGCGGTGTGCACATAAACGAATAATTTTGTATTTGTAGAGACACGTTAAGACTTAATTATGTTAGGACAGTCTACATCAACGAAGGATTTATTTTTTCGATCATAGCGGCTTATTTTTAGTGGTTGTGAATTGTTATTAAGTGTTTTAAAAGGCTTAATTCCAGCATACGTCGATACCAATCGTACATATTTTGTATCCTTCCATTGAACACAAGAAATGTCTACTCCAAAGGCACGGCCACCAAACTCCTCTGAGTATCCACGTGGCTTATCTTTTAATTCCACTTCCTTTGTCAGCTTGCAGTTGGGTATCCTGTTAGATCGTACGGTTCCTAGTGCATAAATTCCTCTGCTCCGTAAATAAACAAGAAGTGGCAGAGAGGTATAAAAATTATCAAAGTACAAGATATGATTTTTGAAATCTGGAATTGTGTTTGACAACCTTATGACCACATTAGCTGTTGCTCCTAAATCAGGGGTGTTAGGTATCACTTCATTATCTCCAGCTCCTTTGTATACTTCAAATCTGTACGAATAGCCGGCCGAGTCACAAAGGACAAAAAGTTTCATGCCATATTTGTGAGGCTTTGCGGGCATATATTGCCGAAATTTTGTCAACATTTTTGTTGAACACATTTGTTCATCAATACATAACCGAGGTGTTTTTGGCACAGCATCAAATTGCATATTGAGTCTGTCAATAATTAGACGAATTTTGTACAGCTCATCATATCCTGCTTCATGCGGTTTTTTCATTTTTGTGGTGTCATTGAAGTGAAGATATTTTCTTATTGAAAAAAACTGTTTGGAAGTCATGGTGTTTCTAATTGGCTCGAAAGAATGTTTGGACCAGTAACTCTCAACATTGGGACACCTGTACACAGACATATATATCAAAATTCCGATATATTTTTTTAATTCACACGTCGTAAGATTAAAATTTGTGGAAACATCTTGCTGTTTTGCATACAGATTGTTCTGATATATAATTTCATTCAGCAAGTCATCGTTGAAAAAATAAGAAAAGCAACGGAATGGTGTGGTTAATTCTTTGAATTGTTGTGGGAATTCCTTGTCTCCTTGAAAAACTACATCGTTTTTTTCAAGTTCAAGGAAGTTTTTTTTCCATAAAATCTTTTTGAACTCTGGGTTTTGGGGTGAAATATCTTTTACATTTCCGCTAAACCCCCCAGCATTGGACACTACTACACTTTCACCAGCTTCAACTTCTGGTAGAGGAGATCTTGCCCTCTTTGTTTTTGTTTTCACAGTTGTTGATGGAAAAGACTCTTCGCAATGCTCCACGTTGACGGTCACTTCTGGCAGATCTTTTTCTGAATTTTGCGGGATGTTCATTAGATCAGAAAGAAAATTGTTGTTGTCTGCATTATTCCACTCTTCTTCTAATGTAGTAAAGTCTACGTTTGGTAGTTGAAAGTCAGGGTCTTCCAAATCATCATCGTCGTCAAAGTCAAAATCATCTTCTGAATCTGCGCCATCCACTGATTCAGCCATTAGTGCTTCAATTTCCTTATCAGTTAATTTTGAAAAATTTAAATTTTTTCTTTGTGAAAACATTTTCAAACGATTAATTCCTTCCTAGAATGTTTGAAACCGAAAAATGTTTTAAGAAATATGAAACAAAAAACACTATGAACAAGAGCAATATGTATTCAATAGTAGCTTGTAACCGGCAGGTCCGCCTTTAGACGGTGTCCAGTTTTCACCGGCTAAAAGCTAAGTTTTGTTAAAAAACTCATATTAAAAACTCTGAAGACAAAATAATATATATTTACCTGTATGAAAATAATTTTTTTACACGCAAATTATAAATTAACAAGATTTTATACTTTTTTCAAAATTTCACTTGATACACAAATAATTATTTTAAACACTTTGTCAAAAAAATGACTTTAGCACTCAACAGTTTACAATCAAATCACAAATGCTTGCTGCTATTTGCCTCAATAAGACAACTGGTTGTTTCTCTGCTGATATTTACCGTTAGAACAGAGCTTTTAAGAAATAGAGCTGCATAGCAACGTATTTATTATACACCGTCTAAAGGCAGGCTCGCCGGTTAGAGGGTTAAGCAATCTTATTTTATAATATAACATGATTCTAACTCATACTTACCTAATTTGGGAAGAGGATATTCCACTTTAAAATTTTTTATATAAAATTCTGTAAGAGCTACAGCAGTTTTTAAGGCAAAGTTTGTTTTTTCCAGTTGATGGCTTGTAGCAAAGATGCGCAGTTCAAAGTCTTCACCATAAACAGCATTAACTTGTTCTTTCGTAGAAGCAAAATCCGATACAATAAAGCAAGCTAAGTATGTGCTCATGGGCACACTTGGAGCAAAGTATACTTCGGTGTTCTCTCCCAAAAATAATGTGCTCTGAAATTAAAAGCTCAATGTTTAATATTCCACGCAATTCAAAACATTTAGAAAATTATATTGACGTCGAAAACCCTAAATGGCGTAAGCCTCAAAAAATCGAATTGAATCGAAAAACGTATTTTTAACGGAATTTTTGTACGAAAAAAATACTACGTTGATTGGTCAGGGTCTCATATTTTAACGACGAAAATAATGTCACACTCAAAATATGCTGCACGTAAAATCAACTGAAATAAATGAAAATTCAGTTAAAATCCGGTCTACTTATTCATCATTTATTTTTAATAAAAATTCATTTAAATTTTACTGTCAACAATTTAACCCCATGTTTCGTAAAAACAAAGGAATATTCAGTTATTTCCCTGCAAATAATAGGACTAGTCCAAACACGCGTGTAAAATGTAGCCCACAAGGGACTGGGACTAGTCCAAAAGTAACCCAAACGTATGGAAAAAACATGGTATATTTAACATTACGATGTCCTAGGGCAGGACCATATAACCCAGCTTCTGATTACAAATGAGTTTTAAAACTACTTCATTGTATACACAAGAGAATTAGTTTTAACTTCGTTTAAAAACGAAAACATGTCGTTAAAAAACGAAGACATGTCGTCTCACTACAAACACTTTTTAGCAATGAAATGGTCCATGCTTGCATTACATCGGACCAGTCCATGGAGTAGTCCATTTTATCAAAATGGATCAAGTGGTCCAATAATATGTGCAGGGTTCATTAAACTCTGTCTTTTTCTTTTACTCCACAAAAGAGCCAAATTTCTACAAAAATACCAGACAGACACCTGTCCGCTGGTTTTTCTAATGAGGAAAGAGAGAGAGAATATTATTATTTACTTACCCCGTTACACACGGTTGTTATACTTTTGTTGTACTGACCCCGTTGTTTACAGAAGAACTCTCAATTATAAGACACCAGCAGCATGGCCGATATGGTTTACTGATGGGATTTGTGGTACAATTGTACCAAATTTGGTACTTCAATGGTACACTACACTTCAATGGTACACTAGTACAATTTATCCCTTTTTGGTACAATTTAAAAAAAATACCCACAAAGTTTTATCATTTCTTTGTTGTGGATTAACTCACTTTTCTTTTCAATAATGCAATTTTTAATAACAGCCGTGACAAGAACTACCAAAAACTGTATTTTTGTTAATTAATGATCGGATATTATACTAACATATAAAGTACATACATAAGTATATGTACTCGTATCCCTGTAGAAGCCTAGGATTAAAGGCTCAGTTAGCCGATAGTAACTGTAACAGTAACCTTACCGTAAATAAGTACGACCAATCTATTTTACAGATTAAGACGTAGCAAAACAAAATGAATCAGCTGATTCGCAACGTTACTGTTACTCCTGGCTAACTGAGCCTTAAATGTCTCCAAATCGCCACTTTAGTGGATTATTTTGGTGACACTGTTAAGAAAAAAAGGAAATAGACAAAATTTTGCTCTTTCTTAATTTTTATGCCCCCACCACAATTGTGGAGAGGGTATTATGCGATGTGTGTAACAGTACAAAATGATATTTTTTGAGTCGATTTAACGATGTCCCTCCATCCGGCTGGCTGCTTGTACGTAAAGTACAGGTCGCAATTGGTAACAACAAAACTTAATTTGTCAAACGAAATGTGTTTTTAATTTAATTTACTTTCTAATGTAAAATTTGACAAAAAAAAGCATGAAAATTTAATTATTAACAAATACTTTACGAATTATAAAATTTTATAAAAATCAAAAAATTATAAATTTTTAGTATGAAAATTTAATTATTATGAATTTTTAAATTAAATTAAACCTTAGATGCATTTAATTATGAATTTACTATAAATTTCGGTAACCAACTCATAGACAAGTACTTACATATGTATCAGATTATATGTCAGCCCTTACTAAACTTCTGTGCAATGCAGATGGTATGAATTAGTAAGTGAAAAGTAAGTTGTTCAAGCCATTACCAAGTTTTTGCTGAGTAGGTTTCAATTAGAGTTTTTCTTTTCCCGGACTTTTTCATTTCCCGGGAAAGCGGGATTTATTTTTCAATTTCCCGGAATCCCAGGAATTCCCGCTCAATAGAAATCGATGCAAAATGTTATTCAGCTTAATTTATTAACTGTGATCAATAAATAAAGTTTTTAAATGCGTTTACCTTTTTCATTTCTTTGGCAAAGAGGAAAATGTGCTTAATGGCACCTTAAGATCTTCATGTTCAACAGTACACATGGGCAAAATTTAAATTATTTTGTAGGATTTTTGAGGAAGTTAAGCAAAATTACTTTTTGGTTATTCCAATAACATTAAGAATAATTAAAACTTCCGATCTGTGACATTCGGTGTGCTTAAGAATAAAAACTTAAAAAACTATAACCGCAGAGATCGGATGATTATATTAAATTCGGAGTAAATTTCCTAAAGCCACCTTTAAAGTTTTTTTAAATTGTTTTCTTATAAAACTAAACAAATGGACTTAGCACTTATGGCCACAGAATTAAATCAAAGCCAATTTATGTATATAAAACCAAAAAAAGTTAAATTATTTAAGCAAATTATTAAAAAACATTTCTTTTAAAATAGGATTTTAGTTCAGAATAAGCATTAACAGAATCGTTAGAAAGCCCATTTCTAATTTTTATCAAGAGAAAACACGTTTCCTTTCTACGGATGTTTGCCTTTATAGCCGAAGCAACTTTATTTAACCTCTGGACATTTTCAGTTATCTTAGCACTTCCTTCAAAACTTGTAATTCCTTTTTAAAATAAATCATTTTCTTCGAATCGAATAAGTGTTTTCTTTATTAACAGCTTTTGTCATCATCTCTTACGGAATCGAATCTGAAAAATCGTTTATGCAGCTGCTCTGCATATAAAATCATTAAATTTTTTGAAGCAAGTGTGAGCAACTTTTTAATATAATAGTCTGATAGTGTATAAAGTCATTTCTGAAAAATTGAAGGAATAGGACTATTACAAAAAAGCTTTATAAAATACATAACTGAAATTTAGCTCATAGAATAAATTCGAAAAATAAAAAATGTTGTATAAAGTAACCTTCAGAAGGAAATAATTCCCAGTTTCTATTTGTTAAATTAAAAATTCTGTAAATTTTTACTCTTCTTCTTTTATGTAGTTAATTTTTTGACAGTTGATCTATATAAAATAACTGAATAGCTTTTAATTTGTTTTTACGGAAAATGGGGTTGAATTTTTGACAGTAAAAATTAAATGAACTTTTCGTTATTTTAAATTACATTTTCATTTAATTTTATACAAAGTAGAATTTAACTTAATTTACGGACCAATTAAACTGCAACTGAAATGGGAAATATGCACTTAGTTTTGTTGAATCAGTTTAAAATAAATTTGCTTGGAATTTTGAATGTTTATTTAAAAATGACTGAACGGAATACTTCTTAAGTAAACTACAGTCCGTTACTGTAATAATATTATGAGTGCAGTTCTAATTTTATAATTTTTTTTGTCTCAGATGAACATAGATTCTGTAATGGACTTACACCCTTTACGTTTTCTTATGCGTATATATGTTTGTATGGGTTACATTGAGGCCTTGAATTAATTTTTTTTTTTAAATTCTCAGTTCGGTCTCGCCAAAGATTATTATATTCACACTTATTTTTGTCCAAAAATATAAACCGAATTCAAAGTCGAGATTTTAACGACCGCGTCCTTATTATTGTTCTAATTCCGACCAAAAGTATACAGTTGCCTTTTAAGTATACACAAAAAAAAAGTATACAGTCGTCGGCACAATTATTTTGACAAGAAAAAAATCACTTATATCTGGCGCAGTTTTTTATATTTGAAATTGTGGAAGTCTTACATAAATCTTCTTTTTCGATGAATCGTATTTAAATGAGCTTTCATCAGTCCAAAGAACTTTTCTCCAAAACTCTACTGGCCATTGGACATGTGCATTAGCTTGAGTTTGTTTTGTTTTGATATGTATGGAATATATCTTGTTTATTAGTCTTAAAACATGCTTCTAAGGGGCGCCGGATCGTCCGCTCACTAATTGATGTACTGGATGACTAGTTCCATTCATCCGCGCCATCTGTAGGTTTGAGCTGATCGTCTGTCTTAAATTTGCACAAGATGATTCGGTGTTCACTTAGAGTTGTTTTGCGCTGAGTCGCTGTAAATTTTATTCGGCATGTTCTGACAATCGCACGATTTAAAATTGAAAAATTCCAGATTCATTTTCTGGTGTTCTAAGGCTCGTGCGTTTAGCTTGTGATCTGCCATAGTTTCTTACAAATATTCTAGTTTCCTTTTGCATTTTGAAGTCGCCAAACTTCTTGCCTATTATGCAATTTCAAGTTATAATCGCCAATGTTAAGCGTTTTACGATTTTTAGAACAAACATTTATTATTTGCTAATAAACAATTTGACGCGACAAATTGAACTCGTTAGATATGTCTATTACATTGAAGCCTGCATTAAACTTTGCTACTATTGAGGCTCTAACGATTCGTTTTTAGTCAACTCAGCCGTTTTCCCCATAGTTTCAAATCCCTGATGAATCAAAATTATAAGTAAAGACTCACAAATTAATAAGAACAATTTAAGTTGACTTTTAATTGCAAAGAACACGCAAGAAAACTGATATGAAAAGCATGTCTTACTTACTTAAGGCCCAACCATAATGTGCTTAAATTGGCTTAAGCAAATGTGCGAATACATGTAAATCACATGAGCCAAACTATATTTAACTTAAAGAAACTTTAAGTTAAGTTTTAAGAAACTGTCATTTACTTAAGCAAAGCGCGAAACAGATCGCAAATTCAGTACGGAATCAAATGTTTTTTGATATGTTTACTTATTGAAGTTTTTTGATATGTTTTTTTTTTTTTTTTTGACAGTAGGTTAAGCACAGCTATGCATATTATGGTTAGGCGTTTATGCCGAAGCGAAACTCACTGCCTACTTTAATTCTATTCAGCAGTTTGAGAGTGCATAAAACAATGGACATAATATTTTACATAAGTGTTGTAGGTGATGTGCACTTTGTTTTGAGCAAAGCTGAGGTGCATTTGAACGAATAAAAACGCCAATAGATAAGAGAACAATTTGTCAAAATAATTGTGCCGACGACTGTAGTAATAATCGAACATGAGTTTTTCAAATAATTTACAAAATCAAAAAATTTCACGATTCTTTCTACGTAGTTTCAGAATATAAAATACTAACTAAATTCAGACAAATATCTATGTATTTAAATTTTTTTTTTAATTTTATTTATAGAGACAAAATTGTCGCGAAAAAATGTCTTTATTGGCAACACCTGCATCATCTCCTAAAATGTCGTGGTCGGTATCGTTACGATTTGATAGCAAAACCAATTTTATCGTAATCGACAACCTTCATTCAAAATTTATATGAAATAAAATAAAAGAAACCTTTTCCTGTAAAATTTTGTTTTTGTCTCTTAAGCTTTTTTTGCGGTTATGACTCGTTGTTATGAATTAAAATTATTTTAAAATACCTCTTCATTCATGTTCGATAAGGCGTGGTAGTTATCACCTGTTGGCCTCACCAACGTCACAATAAATTGAGCTTTCATGTTTGGTTCATCAAAACAGGGAAACGCTTGGCGGGCATAAGTTGGTTCAAATTTAGATGTGGCAATTTTTCTAATACAAAAATGTAGAGTTGAAAGACATTTAAAACCATATCAGTAAAATGTGTTGCCTGTGTTTAGGCGTTTTTAAATCACTAATTCACCTACTCACCTCTTTTCATTTTCTGGTGTCGTATACGTGCTGCTATACAAACCCACAATCTTATTTAACATTTGCCCTCCAAAAATTATACCCAAATTAATTGTGGTATCGATTGTTAAAGTCGTTTTCATTTTGATCACTAGAAACTCACGTACTTCATCTAATGAGTAACTTTCCACTTCGTAGCCATTCACGTAGACGTTGCTTATTATTAATTTATTCGAGTGCAAGATTATTTCATCAGTTTCCTCCAAAACTTGAATACTTATTATTCCTTGCCCCGTAAAATTGCCAGTGCTTATATCCGGGTGCAAGTACAAATTATAGGAGAGGGGCTTTAAAGCGTTTGGTAGACGATAATTTATCTGCAGATATAATAAAAGTATACGATTGATATTAATTGTATTGCTTTTTTACAACAAGAAATTTATAATGAATGTGGTCAGCTGATAAAAGGCAATTATCTGATAAAATTAAGTCTTAAAACTTGTTAGGGAGATAAGTAAACGGATAAAATTTATAGTCAATAATATTATATTTTCCAAAGTGCAAACAATTATTTAAGAACTTAAGATTTTGTATTCGAATCTTTATTCTAAATTCGTTTAAACATTAAAAATTTCATTATTTTTGTTTGGTTTGTCTTTGAATAAAAATAATAATAAGATTAATAATTTTTAGTTTAATTTCAACTAAAATATGAATATTTTATACTACCCAATAAACCAAAGAATGATATGATAGCGAAAGCGATATTATATTTTACGGCGATTATTATATTATGCATATAATTTAAACCGATATCGTTGCGACATCACTTTTTTCGAATATTTTCTTTAAAATTAAAAATGAAACATTTAAAAATAAAAATTAAAAAATATTCCTTTAATATTTTTTATGCACTATCAGAATTTTCGTTTGTATACTTCATTGCTAGCCAAAGGATAGCTAAAGTAAGCCTCGCAACAGAAATATACAAACGAAAATTTTGATAGTGCACAGAAAATATTCCTGCAAAATATTAAAGGAATAAGACCATTAAAGTATAAAAAGCTTTTGAGGATTGGAATTTGACTTAGAATACACATTCGAATAACATGAAAAATTTATATTTGTTCCTCTAACTCCCACTGCAGCATAGGGCGCCAATAACAGCTGTTCTCCATCATTTGCTAACGAATCGCCTTATAATAAAAAATGTATATAATTAAAAATTATTTTAACATCCCAGAAACCATGCGATTTTGTAACGATATGATTAATGTGATTGAACGTATCTTAAGCGATAATCATGTCGTTACAATATCGCTTGATTTTATTTATAAATTTTATGAAATAAAATCATTGAAAACGATTCAAACAATTTTTGTTCAAAAATTTTTCATGTGTATAATTTTTATAATTTTAAATAGATTTTATTTTATCCCCGATTCACAATGACTGTAACATTTTTACTTGGCGTTAACAATTAGTCCGGAAATGTTACTCTTCGTTTTAGTACACTAAGACGACTCTTCGTCAAATCGACTAAATTTTTTAAAAAAATCCTAGCGCAACGATTTTTAAAGTAAACAAAAAATTTTTAGAAACACAAAAAATAAAAGTTCTTCATAAGGGAAAAAGGAGGTAAAGAAAAAAAGAAAAACGAAAAACTATCATTGTAAACGAGGCCTTAAATCACAAACATTTTGATAATTATTTCAAAATTACTTCAACCGTTAAAACACAACTGCACGTTATGAACGTTGTAGCCAGTGTTGCCAAAACTTGGTGACCAAAAATGGACTAAAAAATGGCTAAAATTATTTTATAAATAAAAACACGTAAAAATTCAATAACAAAACAGGAATAATTCATTTAAAGCTGTTTACGATGAAATTGTAAGTTAATATCAATTTCTTAAACAAGAATAAACGTAAAAATAATATTTTGATCCCAGCTCAGCCAAGAAAAATTATCAATAAATTTTAATGGAAATTCCAAGTTGTAAAATTCCTGCCTCAGTGAAAATAATTTAATGAAAAATTACGACATACAAAGACGTAATTCTATTACATACGCCCGTAACGGCCGTATTGTCATAGAGAAAGAGGAATTTAGAAAATAAAAGTAAATAATAATAAAATAATTTAAATTTAAAATAATGTACGTATAAAATAAATTAACGTCCAAAGTGATAAAAATTAAAAATATTTTGGCGTTTGGTTTTAAAAAATAATTTGAAAAGAGCAAAATTGCAAAAATGCGTTGAAATTTTTGTAAAATTTGAACTTTGGGCCCCTGTTACTCAGTAATTTCTTTAACAATTTTTACAAACGACACGTAAATATTTGATTAATATGATTATTTTTTTAACGAAGGAAAAGAAATCAAAAATCCACTAAATATTTTCGAAGATACTTTTATGAAAGTGACATCATCTTTTTAAAAACACAAAAAACGGTTATTTTGGAATATATCGTAAGCTGTTCTACTTTTTATTGTAGCAATCAAAAAAAAGTGATTAGCGGTACAAATTGTTGTCACAATTAGGCATAATAGAAGTGAAAAATTTAAATTTTGAGCTTAGTGCCGGTTCACACACGTCAAGTTTGACTCGTCAAGTCTTGAGCTTTTAGGAGAGAAGGGAAGAGAGAATGGTATTGCTTTTCCCCTCCCTCCTTAAAACTTAAGACTTGGCGAGTCAAACTTGACATTTGTGAACTGCCACTTATACCTTTTATGATCAAGGGCAATATGTACATATACGTATGTATTTTAAATAATAAACGATCAGCGATTAAAAAGTAATAATAGTTTTGATTTTAAATTACCTTATTATCATCTTGATTCTGATTATTAAGATCGAATGGACGTTTGTGACGCGGCTTTACTTCACCGTTCAATTGACCATCCATATAGTCCATTTTATCTTCGGCATCCTTGATAGAGGTAGTTAGCTGGGATTGTTGTATCCCCGATACAACAGTCGATACGCCAAAAGCTACGACAGACCAACATAAAATTATATGCAACAACTTGGAGCGAGGCAACATCTTGCAACCGCTACTCTTTATAAAAACTAGACCGGTCTTCTCGACAGGCCGTTGAAAACTGTCTAAATCTAACAAGAAAATTAAATTTGTTTCGAGTTAATCATTATGTGTTTACACAAAAATACATTTGAACAAATGCAAAAAATACATTTATGTTTATGTACATATCAGTTCCTAATATTGTTAAAGGTTCTCGTAACGCGATTATCGATCAGGTTTTCCAATCAAAAGAGAAGTGCCTCTCATTTATTTAATAATGCAGTTAATTTATTTTTTATAATTAAATTTATAGTTTTATAACAATAACTGAGTTTAAATGAAAATAGCCAAAAAAAAAAATCAAAAATTGGGATATCTTATCGCTAATGGTATAAATGTGATTATTAGAAACAATTTATTATTATAAATATATATATACATACTTACATACTAATTTGTATGTACTTGTGTTCCAAATATCTTGTTAGCCATAAAGTTGCTCAGCTTTATCGCCATTTAGTTAGTTGAACTTTTACTATTTAATGCCGTTTTCTTTTCTAACACGGGGTTTACATTTGCCAGTACTGGCAAGACAGTTGCAATACATGCAAACTTTTTCACTAATACATGCAAACTTATCCAACTGTCTTGTCTACTGTCTAGCAAATTTTGCAGACAGTAAAATTGGACAGTGATTTGACATTTGCTAACAGTTTGATTTCTTATATTTTAGTTAAGTGTTATGCTTGTTAACACAATTTAGTAATTTTAAGCTATTTTTAAATTTGTTTAGTTAATACAAAACACATTTAGCTGAACTTGCACTGCAACATTCACGTTTGACATATTTTTAAAAGTGAACTGTCTTAACTACTGTCTGAACGCCTACCTCACGAAGACAGTTAGTAGTATTTTTGACAATTCATATGTATATTCTTACTGTCTTGCCAGTACTGTCAAATGTAAACGCAGTGTAAAAAAAAGTGTTAAGGCAGAATTAGTCTTTACTTTCTTTTTTTGTTCTGTTCCGTGCCGTTCTGTTTCTAAACTGTAATAGTAACTTTTTCTGTAGCAACTTATCAGCCATTTATGAAAAATTTATTAGTTTTGCACCGTCCTTGTTTTATTTCAATAATGAATTATGAATTCTTAAAACCATTAAATAGTTTATTTCAATATAAATATGTATATTTTATTATTTATTTTGCTGTCACTTACAATTACTTAACAAGTTTTTGATTTTAACAAACTGAACCGCAACAGAACAGAAAAACTAATCAATTTCAAAGGTTGTTTAATAACAAAAACAAAACAGCTGATTCGTAACAGAACAGAAAGTAAAGACTAACTGAGCCTTAACATGGGATCTGTACCTCAATTCTGTAACTTTTTGAATTTAACTACCGATATCGTTAAGTAACTAGAAGTCTCGGTTACTTTAACGAATTTGTTATTCTATATTTTAAATAAACAAATTTTATTGGTTTAGAAATATTGACGACAAACATCGGTAAAATATAAGAACGTCAAAGTGGAAATTTTTTAAAATTAATAAAAAATATAAAATAAATTTGTTTGTAAAAAATTTATTTTTACAAAACATGAATGAAAATGTTTAAATATTAATTATATTTCTAAACAAATATGTTAGTTTCTAATCTTTTTATGCATAGGGAAAAATTTCGAGGTGCCTAAGCCACTCTAGCACAACATTCTGCTCTTACTTTTTATACCCACACAACTCTGTATGAAGAGGGTAGGTATTATGTGTTTGTGAAAATGTGTGTAACGCATTTAAATATAGGTTCTGGACCCACCTTTTAGTATACCGATTGACACAGAATCAATATTAGAATTCATCTAACGAGGTTCGTCCTACTATCAGGCTGGCTGGTTGTCTGTATAAGATAACCTTGTGCGCAAATTGCAGGTCGCAATTTTGGAAATAATTTGATCAAATTTGGCACATATGCGTTTATTGTCACAAGGTCGAAGCCGTTTCAAAAGCGGAGAAGCCGTTATTTATATTTCATAGCCCACATGCAAACTTCTTTCCGGAGTAGAGTTTTGTGTCCATTACCCATCTTGTTTTATAGACATTTGGGTTTAATTAGGTCCAAAAATATTGAGTTGTAAAATTATGTTGTAAAATTATGTTGTAAAATTGAATTGAATTGAAAATCAGCAGAACAAATTTAATTAGAATCAGTCCATATTTGACCACAGCTCTCACACGAATACACTTATAAGAAGTTACCCTAGAAGCTAATCCTACGAGGAAAAACCAAATAAAAAATGGTGATAAATAAAATAAAGTGATAATTATGCTTGTTCATGCGACTATGTAAACCACTCGTTCGCTCTCTGAAACTAGTTTGACAAACATGCTGTTCATACGATTCATTATTGTTTTATTTTGACATTTTTTTTTGTGTGTTGTTGGTGTGATTTGATTTAAAAAAGATAAAAAAGTAAGTAAGTAAAAATTAAAAATATATTTGTAAATACTTTCATTAATATTATTATTTTATAATTATCACTTTATTTTATTAAACATAAATTTTTATTTTGTTTTTTTCTTTGTTTTGATTTTTTTTTTGGAGCTAGTTCAGGGCTCAGATCGTCGCAGTCGTGGTCGAGTCACTTTGATCGAAATTTTACTTTTTGAAATCGTCCCATTCGTTATCAAAAAACTTCTATCGAAATTTGAGATTATTTAATTCGATAACGAGTAGTCGATCGAATGCCTTTACTCGAAATATCATTCGATAGGTTAAGAGCTTTCGTAAAAACATTTAATTGTTTTTTTTTGCAAACAATTTACACACTTTTTGAGAATAATTATTAGATTTCTTCAACAAATAGCTAAAAATATAAGTATTAAACTTTTTTCAGCAATAAGAAAAAAAAAATAATAACATTTAGTTTTGCAATTTTTCGCAAATTTTAGTCATGTTTGCGATAGAAGCGATTTTTGTATTGTAAGTTTTTTGATTCCTTACAGCATTAACGATTTTTAATATAAAGTAGACTTTGCTATTATGCCGCTGTTAGCAATTTTTTTGTGAATTTCCCCTAATTTAGCAATTTTTACAGAATTTACCGTATACTTTTATGGACTTTTAACCAATTTTATGGCTTATTCGAATTATTAAAAATTTTCGCTATTTTTGTAAATTTTTTTTTGTGTTAATTGTTGAAATTTTATTTTGTTTCAAATAAATTTAAGGGTTTGTTTCCAAGTTTGCAATTATTCACGAATTTTAGCCATGTTTGCAATATCAGCGACTTTTTCTGTAAGTTATCTGATTCATCACAGCTTTAACAATTTTTAATAAATACTAGACTTTGCTTTAATGCAGCTGTTTGCAAATTTTTGCGAATTTCCGCTAATTTCATATTTTTTGATCGAATTTTTGCCATTCCTTGTATTTTTAGGGACTTTTAATCCATTTCATGGCTTGTTTGATATATTAAAAACTTTCGAGGATTTTTGCTATTTTTGCAAATTTTCTGAATTTGTAAAATTTTTGGGAATTTCTATAGTTTTCCGAATTTTTTAAAATTTTGCGTTGCTCTTTTTGGCAAGCGCCGACAACCGATAAGCCGAAGTCACTATTAACACTGTTGATTTATATACAAGCATAAAATCGATTACATTTTTTAAACAAATTTCGATTTGAATGCCGCAATCCCGTTTTTGATGCGTGACGAAGTTTCATTCGATTCGAAAGTTCATTCGAACACGTGTGTAATAATTGGAGATGATAGAAAATTTTTTCTGTTTCGCAGCATGTTTCAAAATGAAACGACCTGTGTCGCTCTAAAAATTTTGTATGGAAAGACATGGAGTTTCCATCATGTTTGGGGCGCGAAACAGAAATGGGAGAGGAATCACGAATATCGCAGTTCATGTGAAAATGGTATAAATGTTCTTATTTTGCTTTTACATAATCCATTCATTTTCACAATTTCACCATTTACATGTCTCAAATAATAATCTGACAACATAATTAAAGTAGTTTTTTTTATCAATTTTTAATACTTTAAATAAATATAAATAAGTTTGTTGTTTTTTCTTAATCAACTGTCATGTTCATCATCTTAAACGTAATGTGAACGTCCTTGATTAACTTAATCAACATTTTGCTTAAGCGCGTTAAAAACCCCAAGTGTGAACAAAGCATTTAAATATTGAGATAAAAGCTTAGTTTTTTATACAACTTTTATTATCAGGGGTGAAAACGTAAACCGAAAGAATTTTAAGAGTCGTTTTTTAATAAGATTTCTGATACAGAAAATTCCTATTCCGTAAAAACAAACAGTGTGTCATTCCGAAAAATTGCTTCATAATTAATTTTCTGAAGCACCAAAATACGGAATTAATTCCGCTTCCGAACGCTATTGTACTCTGTGATATGTCTGATTTCTTCGTATGTTTCCTAATGTTTTGGTGAAAATATGAAAATACTCTAAAAAATTTCGCTGAATTGCATCACATTAGCGATAAGATAAAACTAAATAAATAAAAACCGTGTCCTAAAATATTCTACAAAAAAAAAAAAAAAATCATACCGCACATGCAGGCTTGCCATTTTAGATTTATACTAAGAAAGTTATTTTATTATTTTTTCCGTTTTAGAACTATTTGAACTTTAGTACAATTGCAAGTAATTTACCATTAATTATTTATTTAAGCAACACCTGAGTGCAACCACTCACGCACCACTGAAAGGTTTTGTTCTAACCAGGCAATGTTATTTTTAACATTTTCTAAAGCTCTGACGCGAGCGGCTGTACCAGCACCAGCATTGGGGTATTTAGCGAAGAAATTTTGCATTTCTTCCAATTTCGTTTGTGTTGAAAATCGGGAAGTGATAGAAGGAATCATGTTACCCAAATACCGTTCATTAATGCCAAAACGATCGACAAACTCCACCCAGTGCTCGCGAACATAGTCCCATACAATGGGCTCTCCAATTGGATTGGCAGCGATATTTTGTAAGCAGGAGAAATAATCTTGTCCACGAACATTTTGCTCATCCCAGGCCAATTCAATGAATCTAAAAAAATTTCAAAGAATTTAAATCACAAGAAATATGCCCGTATTTATATCTACGGAATAGTGTTATTATTATAAAATTCCCGTAGTAGAATAGTGTACCTGCTAATTATCCATGGTTCTTGAATAGCTGATAAGCCATACATCAACTTAACCTTTTCAGAGGCATCGGTTTCAGCTGCAAAAAGATCCCAAACTTGATTCCAAATTTGCTCGTTTCCTACAGCAAACATGCCATAATAGTAAACAGCTTCACGAATATCGGGGTCAGGACGAACGGAGGGATTTTCCAACCATTTTGTGAAAAGATTGGAGACTTCGGTTAAACATGCTGGTAAACCCAATGAACAAGCCGTGGTCAAGATGGTTACACGCAAACGACTGCAAAATGCAAAATTTTAAATGGGATGTACACTTAACAAAATATTTACTCACTTCTTCATATGATCCTCGCCGACTATCCAACCAACATTCTCATAAATTTGAGCGACTAAATTCCTGGCGTAGGTATTGTAGTCCACAAAGGCATCGGTAAACATGAGAGTACGTTTGAGGGAAGTCAACTTAGAAGCAGCAACACTCCAGGGCACATACTGGTCTTCTTTACTCAAATATTTTGTCATATCCAAAGGCAAATTGTAGGAAAGTTGGGTGGAATCGGCCAGTGCAAAAGCATCGTTTAACAAACAAGCCCGATCTCCTACAGAGAAGATCTGCAGAAACAAATTTGAATATGTTTACAAACAACTGTTTTTAATCAATCTAAATGTTCAAGTTACATAAGGATTTGCCACCAGCTTGTCTGCCAAATTTTCCCACATCTCAGTGGGGTAATTGACACGATAATAACCAACTTGATTGTAATTAAACTTAATCCATTCCACAGGGCTTGGCAGAGTAATTGTGACTTAATAATATAAATATTAGATTTAGGATGCATAAAAAACTAACACGCATTAAAATGAGTATGTGGCCAGACTTACTTTCCGTATTATCGAAATAGTACCAGGCACGTTGTACTTCTGTGTTCGCACTGGTTGTATAAGTGATTGGTATGGACCAGGTGTAGCTAATAAAATTCAAATTAAAAACATTCAGTTAAATGAAAACCTTTAAAGTGGGCCGGCACACTCACTTAAATGGCGAGTCATCATAAACACCTTCGTAGTCGACGGGGTTAGAGAAGAAGCGTTTTTGGGTCAGTTTGTATTTAGTGTTTGATATTTTTGTTACTTCGACTACAGGCAAACCCATTTGTTCAGTCCAAGTGCGCATAATGGCCTTAACATCAAAGCCCAAATTTAACTTGTCGATTACTGCAAGGAAATCATCTGTGACAGCATTCTTGTATTTAAATTCTTCCAAATAATTTGTGACTGCCTTTTGAAAATTATCAGGTCCCAAAAAGTCCTCCAACATACGTATAACGGAGGAACCCTTTGAGTAAGTTATCGTGTCAAATATTTCGGTAATTTGGTCGGGATTCTCAACAGTTTGTACAATAGGATGGGCACCTAAAGTTGCATCAAGGCTCAAGACACCATGGAGAGTAGAAACAATGAACTGGTCCTGCATATTCCATCCAGGGAATGCAGCCTCAACTCCTTTGTTTTCGATGTAACTGGCAAAACCTTCATTTAGCCACAAATCGTTCCACCACTCCATTGTAACCAAATTGCCAAACCACATATGGGCAAATTCATGAGCAATTACTGCAGCGATTCTTTGGGTATTTGCAGAAGAACTTATAGCTTTATCGAAAAGTAAAGACGTTTCTCGGTAAGTAACCAAACCCCAATGCTCCATAGCACCCGAAACGAAGTCTGGTATTGCAGCCATATCTAAAGGGAAAGTAAATGATAACAATTGAAAGCCTCTAGGGTTCCTGTATAACATTCAACTCACCCAATTTAGGCAAGGGATAAGGAATTTTAAAGTACTGAATATAGTACTCGATGATCTGCTTTCCTACATCCAAAGCAAAATCAACTTTATTTATTTGTTCGGGTGTGGCAAATACACGTAATTCGAATTCCTCGCCAATACCCTCTGTGTCAACGGTCGTATTCTTGAACAGAAAATCGGATACAATAAAACAACTCAGATATGTGCTCATTGGAACACTCTCTCTGAAATAAGCTTCGTTGTAAGCTCCTTGGTTTTTAATGGCCTAAACAAGATGTTATAAACGTTTTGCTTTTTAATTTAGTTTAAGGTGAAAAGATGTCTATCTGCTTACTTCTATGTTCATATTTGATAAAGCATTATAGTCACCAGTATTTGGATATACTAAAGTTACGTTAAATGTTGCTTTCAGGGCAGGTTCGTCAAAACAAGGGAATGCCTGTCGGGCATACGTGGGTTCAAATTTCGAAGATGCAATCCATCTAAAAGTGTAAAGTATAAATAACCAATTCCAACAATTTTAATATGTTTAAGAAAGTATAATCGGCCAAGACCGACTATTTCATGCCCTACACCACAGTAAAATAAGGCACGTTTTCGAAAGTGCGCTCTATTTGGCGCCCATGGCAGTCATGGATCCGCCAGAATAATATTATGTTATGAGTAGGTATGCGATTACCATGCAAATGCATGTTTTTTGTCGATAGTCTAACACTGAAATTTGTTGTTGATGGGATAAGCTATTCCTATGCGCATTTCACAGGTTGCTTAGGCCAGATCGTCAAAAACCTTCATCCAAAGATTTTAGAATTATAAGCAACAGCTTTTCTTGTAACAATATCAAAGCTGAAACAAAAACAACAACAATAAACAGTTTATCTTTTCTTACATTCCCCACTACAATTGGTTGGAATTCTTCCAACATTAATTGCAGTTGAAAGCAGGTTAAGAAAAAAATAAAAGGAAAACAAAAACAGCTTGCAAACAAAAACCAAGCATTTTGCCCGTTTAGTTTTTTAGCCGTGCACTTACAAGTTTATTATCTAAGTAATTTCGTGGGAATACAAAAATATGTAATTTAAAAGATTTTGTTTATCGCACTTAAATCCCAATTTGTATTCTTGATAAAAGGGATAAGATAAGAAGGGATAAGCTCCATATTATAAAGAAAGTTCTTAAACAAATTTCAAAATTGTAAAAAAAAGAACATTTTTTGATATCAATATTTTTTTTTTGGAGCTCTGCTTAAAATACAAGATCTCGACAAAAGATCCTTGAATTTTTAACCGATGCAGGTCTTTACATGGTTAAGGCTGTCAATTGGCCTAGCATAATTTATCCAAAACTGTTACATGTTACTTGCTAGGCACATGGGTTACATCTAGTTTCAGAGTAAATTAGAAGCCAATTCGATAATATTGATTTATTGATTTCATACGGGAAACAATGTGGAAGGAAGAATAGCCCGACAAATTAAAAAAAAATACAAAACGTTTTGCAAAAAAATATAGGATTTCAAACAATAAAACAAATTTTTACTATTTTGATCTAAAATCAAAAGTGGAATCTGAATTAGAAAATTAAAATTCTCTAAATGAATTGGCATCCTTCAAGTGTATTTCTACTTCGGTTGACTTTAGCTACGGTCACACTTATTAAATATTTGACCAAATAAGCGTAACCACTACTTTTGTTAATAGTAAGTGAGATTTAACATAGTCTTAATATCACAAAATACACTAATTATACTACTAGACATAGCCAAAAAACTGTTTTGTTTAAGATGTGGTATTATAATAAAAATTAATATTGAAATTAAGGGAAATTATTATGTAGTTAGCTTGTTGGTTCCGTTTTTTTCGTCAAATATTTGACAAGTGTGACCGTAGCTTTAGAGACATCATTTTCCATGTACAACAGCTTTTTAACAGACAAAGGTTTACTTTTGATGGTATAAACAAGTATTTATGCATTTGATTGTGCAAACAAAAATTTAAATTATGTAGTTATTTAAATTAAGTTTTAAAAAACTTTATACCTACACAGAAAAAAAATCAATGTAAAATCGTCGAAAACAGTGTTGATTTCACCGTTTTCGGTAGTGATTTTGCTTCATGTTAATTCAACATGATTTTTCAATAACTTGCAAGCCACATTTTTTTTCTTTTGAAATAACTATAATTCCTGTTAATTTAACATTGCAGTAAAGTTAGAGCAAAATGTCATTTATATTGAATAACAATCCGAATCACGTTAAATGAAAGTAATTTCAAGTTGGAACAACATGAATTTCATGTAGAATCAAGTTGGTTTGGATGTAAAGAAGCTGCAGAGACAACATATGCATTTATTTAAGAATAATTCAAGACACTTGCCCCTGCAACACATTTTTCCCTTATTTTGTATTCATCTTTGTTAACAGAAGCATCCGCACAATGGCCCGATATGGGTTTCGTCATCATTAATTAAATAATTTTAATTAAAAGAATACGGGAATTGTCTTCTTTTTATAACATATTTTAAACATAAAAATAAAAAAATTTAAATACTTAAGTATGTATGCATGCCAATTTAACAAGATAAAATTTTGATTTTATTATAAAACTGTTTTTAATGGATTCAATATTGAACAATGTTATTTTTACAGTGAATAATATTAAATAATCGTGATTAAAGGTTATTTTAATATTTTTCATTTAAAATTTATATGAAATAATGATAAATTTAAATAAAGGGCATACTTTTGCAGAAATTTACTATGATTCTCAATCAACATTTCACAATGTTAATTTAACATTTGTATTTTTTTCTGTGTGTATGAATGAATAACAATGGAATAAAAACAAAAATAAAAATTTTGAAATTTTATTTTTTAGTTTCAATAGTTTTTAGTGTATATTTTTTATTTTTTTAATGCATATTTTGGAGTTTTTAGTGCATATTTTTAATTTTTCAGTGCATGCAAATATCATCCCTAGTGCTGGGCTTAAGATTCATGTAAAAGTTCTTTGTAAAAATTATTTTTTAGATATATTTATCTATATGAGGCTTGGTTTGCTTTTAAGTAATTTTAGAAAGGGGGCTTATATGGGACCTATTTTTAACTTTGGACCAACATTTTGTCATGCCAAAGTTGCTTTCGTAAATGTTTATACCAACAATTGTATTTTCAGGAGTAGTATTTGTATGGGAGCTTTGGTCAAATATGGACCGATGCTATTATTTAGATTTTATTAAAATAAGTTTGGATCAAATTTAAACTAAATACCTACATAATAACGTGGTTTATGGGCACAAAGGCCTAATTCCGGAAAGAAGCATGGGAAATTATGGACCGATTGCCCGCGTTTTCAAAAAGCTTGGTCCCTCTCACAATTAAAACGTATTTTTACAATTTCATCAAATTATCTTTAAAATGTACTTTGTGCACAAGATTACATGAAAAGACAACCAGCCGGCCAGACGGACGGACAGATCGATTTGGTATACTAAAAGATGGGTCTACAACTAATATTTTTTCAATGTAACACACATCAGAACAAACACTATGGTGGTGTGGGAATAAAAAGTAATTGTACTTACTTTCTTGTGTTATCAGCCTTAAGATATGAAGACGAGTACAAGCCAATAATTTTGTTTTTCATGCTGCCTTCAAAAATAATGCCCAAATAGAATTTACGAGGCGCTACAATTTCTTCATTTAATTCAATGACTAAAAATTCACGTACTGGATCTAAATAAAAGGTCTTAACACTAGTGCCAGCATTCTGGATGTACACATTTTTAATGGTCATGTACAAAGAGTGTAAGACAATTTTATTGGTATCTTCGGTACAGTTTATCTCAATCTCTTCTTGACCAGAGAAATTTCCGGTATCAACATCTGGATGTAAATAAAGATCGTAATTTATGGGATACATGGTTGTTGGTAGACGATAATTGATCTTTTGGGAAGATAAAATCGCGATATGTTAATGGACAAGTACAATTTGGTGGATTCAATAGTTTGAGCTTACGTTTGGCCCAGGTTCGGGTGTCGGGGTTGTAACAATTTCTGTTGTTGCAGGTTCTGTAGTTGCAGAACTTGTTGTTGTTGGTGTTGTTGTTGTGGTTGTCGTAGTCGTAGTCGTTGTCTTTAAAGCCTCCTCCAATAATACTAATTTATCTTTTGTCTCCTGTAGATCATCTTTTAAATTTGATTTCTGCACAGCCAACACTATTGTAGAAACAGTAAAGGCTGTTAGGGCTAAGCCCAAAAAAATCGTTACCAGTTTTGCCGTGATAAACATAACGGGCTAAATGGCAAAAAGGATATTTTCATATTTATTAAAATAGTTTTTTTCTTTTTTTTCAATTCACTTAAGTTTTTTTACTTACGGTTGCTGTTATTTAGAGCAGACGACTGTCATCTACAATGTTTCAACTATAATTGAATGTTTGAATAACTGATAGTGCTAATAATTGACTTGGCTAAACATTTTATCATCATTTCGAGATTAGAAATCTTATCAAGTTTTTACGGGTTCTGGCTTATAAATCTTCGATTACTATACTAATGCACCAACAATTAATAAAATCCAATAATCATTGTTCAAATAAGTTTAACAAAATTTATTTTTTGTTTTAACGATATTATAATTCACATACATACACACACACACACACATATTAAGCATTTACTTACAAGAGATTGTGCAAAATTCCAAAATTTCTTTCTCAAAACTTCCACTTCAGAAACTGTCCATATGTGCCGGTAATGTTGAAAATGTTTAACAAGATTTTTATGCATATTTTTGTCTAGATTTCTACCTGGCATTCCCTACATGAAAATTTTTGTAAAATGCGACAACGTTGTTGTGGGTGGTTGATTGACCACTAAACCCTTTTCCGGTTTTATTTTCCCGCCCTAATTAGAGCTTAGGTATTTTCATTATGTTAAAACCCAAACAAAAAACTTTCCCTCTAAAATCCCAGCAAAATATTTCCAATTTGAAAAAAATATGTAAGAAAAATGTTCATACAAATTCCACAATATCGTTGCATTAATCGGCGGTGAAAACAACAATTTCTAGTTTTTCCAACAATTACAAATAGAACAATTTCATATGTGGAATATAACTAAAAGCAGTCTTTTAGTTTGCCGCCATTTTCGCAGTGGAGTGCTGCTTAATCTAAAACACTGTTTACCAACTGACAGTTTAACGTAAGTAAAAATAAAAACATAAAAAAAATTTGTTCGTATTTATTTTTTTGGCCATTAATTTTGAGTTATTTTTCTTTTTAAGCTAATAAGACCTAATGAAGTTGATGTAAAAAAAAAAAAAAAAATTGTGTTCATCATTTAATAACAAAGTGCCCATGTTCTGTAACTCTCGCTTAGAGAAACTTTGCGATTGAAATGTGAGAAAAGAAACATAAATGCCATAAATTGAAACATATAACCGGGTTTCTCACTTAACTGTGTCTGTAACAGTTTTGGCGAGTATTAGCTGTCGCGTAAGAAAATTGTTCGCCAATTTACAGAAAAAGTGTTTCTGTAAAATTCCCGCTTTGAACTGTCAAATAAACTCACGAAAAAAACGGGGCGAGAAAAAATTTTAACATTAAAAAACATATTCGTTTCTGACACATTTTTTCATCGTTTAATTATTTTGCTTCTAACATTTCTATACGAATGTTTTCAAAGCTCGTTTGCAAACAATAAAGTGGCACTTTACATTATGTGGTATAGCCTGTATTTTCGCCGGCGATATATCGTTTAGAGTAATTATTCTCTCCCACAATTATTCTCACCCCTTCCATTTGTTTGCAGAATTGCAACAGATCATACTTTATATCGTTAGCTGACATGTAAAACCACGTAACTAACAAAAAAATGCGAAATCGGGATTTTATTGACTACGAAGAATATCAACAGTATACAATTTCTCTCCAATTTTTACTCTCAGATAATGAAAATTAGACATTTTATGAGCCAAAATCGAAAGTACGTAACTACAAGTGCAAGTATTACTTAAACCAAAAACAAGTAACTGCATACTTGTTGCTTGAAGATCGTCACTAACACATATTCATTTTTACTAAATCTTAATAATTATACACTGAATTTTGAATTTTTATAAAACATTTTCTATCATTCAGTTTTGTTTACAATTTCACCATTCTATTTTAAAACTTGTGTACCAGGTAAAGTATTATTCATATTGTTCCTTCTCAAGACTCACAAAAAAGGTTGGAGATCCCACTGTCAATATGATTCGTAGAAAAATTTATTTAAAAATGTAACAGATGAGTACAAGGAACTTCCGCAAAGAATAAGAAAAAATCAACAGCTTTAAACCTGTAAAGTTTTATTTGCAAAGAATAAAAGTTTCGAGCAAGAAATGTCAACGTCTCCAGGTACTTAAACAATTTCTTCCACCCCAATAAAAAATTGTGCTTGAGGGAAGAAGGTTTGTAAGGGAGAAATGTAAGAGTTTCGCTTACCATCTCGCATGAAGGAAGGCATGAATTTTATATGGCGAGTTCCCACTTTGAAAAAGCGCTTTATCTAACGCATACAAAAAGTGGTGAGTGTAGCTATTCGATTTACCCACTGAATGTTTTTTACAGTTATTTTTTAGTGTTCTCCCTTACAAACTTGCCTTGTAGTAAGGGAATGCCATGGTTCTTGAAATTTAATTTTTTTTTTTTTATAAAACTTGTTAAGAGTTCATTCACTTACTTTACTGCATCTCTGTATGTCTTTTTGCGTAGCGCATAATTACGCGCTTATTTTCTTAAATGCACCATTAGAGCTTCGCAAAATGAATAAATTTTTTATTTGGACGGGATTATTATTATTTTTACAATAAAATTCGTATGTGACTTTAATTTGTATTGTGAATTTTGCATAAAACAAGTATTTATGTAAAGAGGAATAAATAAAAAAAATATATGTATTTAGCACAAACAGAAGAACGTTCTTAATTATTCAACATTTTACGAATGCGAATTCTCTTTAAAACTTGAAAAATTTCATTAAAGTTATGTGTTTTTGTTGAAGAAAATATGAACTCAAAAGAACGTAACTAACGTAACTCTTTGAAACATCAATAAATTTTTATTTTTATTCCAGATATGAACAAATTGTTCTATATTTAGCGACATTTGAATACCGAAATTGCATTTGTTTTACAATAGCTGCGTTCGTTTACCCCAAAATTTGCAAAAAAAAAATTACAAATTTGTACTATATTTTACTGAAATGCATTCGCGTACACATAAATTTGCAAAAAAAAAAAAGAGTAACGTGACAGTTATCAGCAAAGAGCCTGCAAATGTTTGCATGTAAAATCCAGTAGAAATCAAAAACATATAATTCAATATAGTAAACAAGCAAAAAACATACAATTTGCAAACAAAGTGACTACAATAAAAAAAACATTGTAAAGAACAAAAACTGAATTAAAAGTGCAGCATAAAGCATCGGTCACAGTTACATTTTCGCATGGTGTTCATAATAGAGCAAAAATTTCTTTTGCAACCACACAGATTTTGCACTAAGAAACCGTATGCAAATTTTAGCCAAAACAATATTATGCATTTATTATTATTTTTTAAAACATTATTTTCATTCAAAACTAAATAAAATTATTTTAAACGTCAGAAACAATTTCATACAAATTGTTTCTGAAGTACTAGTTGACTTAACTTTAGTAACATTGAAAAAAAATGTTAGTTACATTATTGTTCTAAAAATGAAAGGAAAATATATGAAATACTTTGGGAAGAAAAAAAAGAAGAAAAAACGAAATTGTTTCTCTGATTGTGAACAAAGCTTAAACTTAAAACAAGTTTTCTAATGGGTATTTTTGAAAAGTAAATTAAAATTAATATAAATAACATTGCATTAATATCTTAGAGATGTGAACCTAATAAATATGTGAATACTTCTTTTTGCAAATTATTCAGAGGACCGATTATCAAAAATGAAGTATTTGTGTATTTTTGTATGTTATTTAACTAGAAACAATATTAAAAGTCATGTACAAACTACGAATTTATAATTATTTAAATGCAATGCATCAAGTATCAAAAACAATATTACCCAGTATATATAAAATAGCACATTTGTTTCTTACAACACTAAGCTTTTTAGCGGTCATATGTTTGAATTAACCTGCAAGTTTTTGCAATTTTTCCGTTCGTTTACTTTTTTGTGCAAGAGACAGCTTTGAGAGTAAAATTTTCATATTGCCCAAAATGTACTCACCTACTGGATTTTACTGGAAAAGTAAACGAACGCACCTTATATACATATAACATATTTTAGGTATTAGCACATTTAAAAGAAACCTTGTTAATTAATTTTTGAATCCCAAGAAAAACTTTGATAACACATTTTGTTCCTACTGTAAATTATTAAAAATGTTAGCCACGTGGTTTTGCATTTGTGCTAACATATAAAGTTCTTGTTATTGTAGAAATTACAAACGGATGACAAACTTTTATATATCATTTCCACCTGTGGGTTTCAAGGTAATTTATTTAATGTAAATAAAGGATTATTTATTTGATATGTATTTATTTTGTATAATATACAAGCTTTTTGTTTCAAAACGTTTAAAGATCAAAATAAAAATGATTTTTTGTGAAAGATTTTCGCCAATAGTTCGAATTTAATAGCTACTGAAGTGCAAAATGATATTGAAATAAAAACGGCATATCTGCATAATTTGTTATCTTGAGAGCAAAATTGTACCCATTTTTAATCAACGAATTGAGCATTTAAACGTATTTCCTGTAATTCCCGTGAAAACTAAATCTCTACTAAGCATTTTTATTTTATTAAAATTCTTCTCAAGCCTTGGTATTTCTAATTTTCCATGGGAAAAAAAAAATAATTTTTATTGGTTGTATTTACCCAAAGTTAAGCCAGTTTTGTGTTTCCATCGATTAATTAACCTCATAATTTCCCTATTAGAATTTTTTTCCGCACATTTGTTTCGCAGGTAGCCTTAAATGCCATTAAAATATACAAATAAAGTTTTTCTTTTCTCAAGTACTCGTGGCTGTCAACATATGATGTACACACTTATGCACACTCTTACAAATCTCTGTAAACATTGCAGGGTTAATCCGCTCACAAATGAACAGCCTGGCGATAGACATTGTACCGAAAGGAAACGGACGGTACGTGGCTTGTTGGTTAAATAATAATTATTTCAATTTTATTGTTCTATTCTTTACATTCTAGTTTATTGCCCTAAATGCAATTTAACTAATTCTAAACATAGTTTGACAAAATAAAATCAATAATGAATTTAAATTTATTTAAAATCAAAAATGAAAATTTAATAAGTTTTCAAAAAAAATAAAAACCTTAATTTAATAGTTCTTAGAAAAATAAAAAATAAATTTAATTATAATTAATCTAAAAAAAATTAATTGCTGTAAGTAATTGTAATAAATGTTGGTTGTTGCTGCTTGATTAGTGGAGACCGAGACGTAACCACTATTTATTTAGCATTTGTTTGATTTTGCTAAAAACTAGATCAAAAAGCTCTTAAAAATATAATTAATTACATTTTACTTACATTCTACGACGATTTTTAACTGAAATTCAGTAAATTAATAAAAATTATTAAACCATAATGTTAAAGGGTGATAAATTGAGTAGTCACGCTTTTTTCGGTTTTTGTTAAGTGTGAACATATTTTTAGTCAAATAATTCGTCTGGTAGATGTAGTTGTTGTTGTCGTCGTTGTAGTTAGAATTGGTTATGTGTGTGTCTACTACTTGATTGCTGGCCTTAGGTAACACGCTCTTGATTTTGAACAATGATAAATTTTTTATTGGAAAATCCACATTATCAATGAAATTGAGGGAAAGTCTTAATTCAAGATTTCCGTTGGAAATTTTGGGCACGTGAGAAAATTATTTTCCATCTACCTGGACTATATGTAAGCTATGGGTTTCTCAGTGTAGCATGGGACTTTTGCTTGATAAATATTTCCAGCAAAAGAAAAACAAAATTTCCGGTTTTTTTGCGTAAAGAATATCCTAAATTGTAACACAGATAATAAGAGAATTAGTGAAACTACCTGAAGGGTATAAAGGATGACGAAAACTTATTGGCAGACAACATTCATCGCTTACCGCTTGCTGCGAATACATCGTCTTGAGAGAAGAACAGAAAAAGTTATTTTTATACGAAAATGAGAAATTTATTTGTGTTGACAATTCTGTCACTTATTTGTTTTACTACAATCTTGGGTCAGGCATCACTGCTGGATCAGCTGAACTACTTTGCAAGCCAAAGTCAATATACTGCTCATGTATATCCACAACTACAAGCCCCATTTTCTATTGAAACAGTTGTAACAACCAGCTTGAAGATTGCCCTGCAAACGTGCCAACACAGTTTCAAATGGGAACGTTGGAATTGCCCAAGCACGGATTTCTTTTTAAGACGCACGTCGAAGTCTTTACTAATGGATCGTGAAGACTCCTATGTTAATGCCATAACTACAGCTGCCGCCTTATATGCCATTACGAAAAACTGTTCCAGTGGCCAAATATCAGGATGCAATACCTGCTCCGACAACCCCTACAGCTCGCAGTGCTCGGATAATCCAAAAGCAGCCCAGCAGTTATTAAAACAACATGTCAATACTGCCTTTGATGATAACTTCTATGGCAAAATTTTAAAACACAATTACAACGCCGTCACTAACTTGCTGGAAAAGTCTTTGATTGAACAATGCGTTTGTGTTGTTTATGGTCATAACGACTTGTGTGCCAAAGAAATTTGCGTTCAAGTTCTTAAGCCTTTTGAAGATATCGCTATGGATATACGTCAAATGTACGAAGAAGGTCTGCAATTAAGCAACACTCCCGCAAACTCACGTATTATGTGGAACAATATTCCTTTGGATGTTTTGATTTTTATAAAAGATTCACCCAATTACTGCGAACCCGACGCAGTGCCCCGCTGGAATGGCATGCGAGGACGCCAGTGTTCAAATATTACAAATGGAGAAACCCCATCGGAAGAAGACCGTGAACAATGCCGTTATCTTTGTCGCGAATGTGGTTATATGGTGCTTCCAAAGAATGTCGTCACCGAGAGTCGCTGCAATTGTAAGTTCACATGGGGATTTCAGGTTCAATGCGAATTGTGTGTAACAGTCCAAACACAATACTTCTGCTATTGAACAATTAAATGCACTTCGCTTTCAACATCGCTGGACGAATTAGCCCTTTTTTTAAAAAAAATACCAAAGACCCAGATACTAAACTTATGTTAATTAAAATTTTAAATTAGAAATTAAATTAAAAAAATATCTATCGAAATAAAATATGTACAACAATATTTATTAAAAACTTAAAAAGTATGTATTTCTTTTTAAATTTACTTCAATTGTATTTGAGTTCGACTTGCCTCTTCTTAAAAGAGACTGAAACTACATAACAACAAAAAAATTGTTTGGAAACAATGGGGGAATCAATCCGGAGAATAATTTTTTATTGAGAGCAGTGTTAAAAAAGCTGCAGTTGAGATAGTAAAAGTCATAAGATTGTGCTGTAACTTTGACTTCTTCATTTTTCATTGGACAAAAATAAACGAAAAGTTGTACACAATAAAGGCCGTTACACACTATCCCACACAGTCTTTCGTATTTTATGAAAATACTTCCCTGATGTAATCATTGTTTATAAATTTTCAAAAAACAATAACAACTTATCATGCCAGGGGTGCATTTTCATAAAATACGTAAGACTTTGTGGGATAGTGTGTAAAGGCCTTAAGGAGCATCGGCAGTCGATATGTTTGGAAGTGTTTGGTTTGACAGACTGAAACTTTTAAAAAATCCGGTAGACGTTGTGTTTTTGTTTTCCATAAATTTATTTTAATGCTTAACAATCTTTTTAATTTTAAAATTAAATAAAACTTTAAATGAAATTGTCGTTTTCATATAAATATAATGTATGTATGTTATTTCTTTAGTTTATTAGGATTTTATTTTAAAAGTTCTCTGAATTTTAATAAAGAGCAGGCCTGTTCTGAAAATCACTTTAACTCGAATTACGTGATTTCAAATCACATGTACCTTCTCAAATCACACGTGTGATATTTAGCGTCCCGTTTTTTTGTGTGATCTTCAATTGCCGAAAGCACACCGAGAAATACAAAAACGGTATGACGTTCAGAACACCACAAAATCACTCGTGTGTTTTCAAAAGCACGTGATTTGAAATCACATGATTTTTAGAACAGGCCCGATAATTTCACTAACAAAAGAATTTTTGGTATGTACAAAAATAACAGTAAACCAAAATAAAACCTGTTCGAGGACACTTTTATCAAAGAATTGTGTTTAGTGATTAGAAAATAAATGTATACGTCAATAAGCAAAATTGCTGTATTTAGAGCGAAGACAATTTCAGGAAGTTGTCTTGTTCACGTGCGATTGAACGCATCTGGACAACTTTTTATTGGGCTATAGGGCTATTTTAAAATTCACTTTTGTACTTATTTCAAATATATATTTCGCAATTAACAAAAAAAAATATGTAAAAAGGAGTTTATACGAAGATTTTTTAGCTTGGTTTTTTGGACTTGATAGGGGAACAGAGTACAAATACGTAACTTTTCCATATTCGCCGACAAATTTGGTACAGCAATTCTCTGATTTTGGAAACATTAGTTTAGTTCATTTATTTAATTTGTTCAATTATTCAACCTTCGACCAAAATTTTTCTTTTTTAAAACACTTGAAACTCAAAAAGTGGAAGAAAAAGAAATTTTTTTATTTTGACTGCAGTTTTTTAAACCCTGATTGAGAGTGTTCTACTGAACGATCAACCCATTTCGGAAAATTTGTCCGGAAAAACCAAGCTACCATATGGGTAACACATGAAAACAAATATACAAAATGGCAGCACAACTAGCAAACTCCATACTTTGAATTGTTTTCTAAAAGTGTGTTAAAGAAAATGGACGAAAAAAATAAATTGATTTTATTATTTTTAATTTTTATAATATTTTTATTTATTATTCAGTAAAAAAAACAATGCTTGTAATAAAAATGCAAAAACACTATTTGATGATTTTATGTACAAATTGAAAAAAGTGGCTTCTCAGTTCATTTGTTCTGAACAAGAATTAAAATTAAACCAATTCAAGAGAATCAAAGTAATTTCTCTCTCAGTATAAAAAAAAATTATTTTCCGTACAAAAAAAATTTTTGAAACGCATGGGTGAATTTATTGCAATCTAAAATTTAGATTCTAAATCATCTAACCGAATTTTTTGCAATCGAAAAAAGCTTTTAAGGTCATTACACACTTCCTTATAAATGTTGATGTTGACATAACAATTGTTTACAATAGCCTTTACGATGGGTATTATATTATGTCAAATTAATGACATAATGTAAACTTTTCACTTACAAAACAACGTTTGTGGTAGATGGCACAACAACAAAAATTATAAAAAACGTATGAAAATAATTTTTTTTCTATTTATTGAACGCGCACATGCACAGTTTTTTGACAATTTGGAATTATTAATAGCCCTCACTCAATCTAATGTACTTGTCTCATGAATGTCTATAATGAATTGAGTTTAAATACACCTTTTTTCGTTTTATTTTAAGTGTATTTTAGAGAATTAATTGTAAGGGACTTCTTAAAGATCAAAAAAGGAACAATTTTGACAGCACTTTCCCGCATTTAGTGAACAATAATATTGAACCGAACCAGCATTTCTCTTGAAAAAGGTAATCTTAGGACAACACGGTTCTATCTTACACGTAGTTTAGGTGCAAATAGAACCCTGTTGTCTTTAGGTCACAATATATAAAATTGTAACGTAACGTAAAGTTAAAGAAGTTCACACGATAAGTATTTTATATAGTGAGCTTGTATAATTGCCCACAGTGTAAAAAAATATTCAATAACGCTGGTTCTCCACGTAGCATTTTTTTTTTTTTGCTCAAGTAATCAGAGCAATAATTGCGCTCTTCTGATTGATCAATCAAATTAGACGTTTGCCGCAATAAATATTGCTACGTGGAGACCCAGGATTAGAGATTGTTCTTTTTTGAACTGACAAACCACCTGAAATCATCTGACTTACAAGTCTTTTGATTTCGTTTCTTCAAATATATATATAAATCTATTTCTTTATATCTGCATATTCTCAAAAAAAAAAAAATTAATTAACTAAAATAAAATAAGAAGCAAGGTATATTTACACAAGGTAAACTCTTTGGCCCATATGTTTGTCAGCTGTTTACCTATGTAAGTTGGAACCCAAGCGTCAAATTTCGTGTATATGAGGCAATATTTGTACATTTTTGCGATAAATTTATATGCAGAAAATTTTGACAATTCGGTTCCACTCGGTTATTTTTATAAAGCAGCATGTCTACACTTCCAAATGAGTCTACCTTTTGTTAATGTACCTTGATAAGAAGTGAACAGAAATACATATTAAAGAGTATACAATTTGCAGTTGTGAACGAATTTAGGTTTTTGTCATATGAAACTCAAAACGTAAATGTGAAAACAAAAATGATGACCTTTGTAAATTGTCAATTTTAAGAGACATATGTATGCCATTTCAGATTTACCGTGGAATGACAAATTCCGCAATTATTATAAAAATTTAGAAGACGAACAGAAACACCCATTAAACAATGCTTCAATGGTAAGCCGCTGCACGTTAAGCAGTGTATCCAAACTAAAACACCTGATTATTTTAAATAAAAAGGAAAAAATATAACTTCTAAGTGATGAAGTTCTTGTTAAATTTAGTGGTAAAATTAATGGTTCCATGCAAATTTATTATTGCAAAGTTCAACTGTATTTTCAAAATTTTAAACACAAAACCGAACAAAGCTTTGCTCAGACTGCAGATCTATTTGCCTTTTCGAATTAATTTTTGGTTTCTGTATGTTTTTAGTATTTTTTTTAGAGAAAAGGTTTTAAGTAAAACAAGCCAACATATTTTCTTTTCTTTATTAACTATTAATATTAATTGACCCAAGCCGCTGGTTTACCCTCTACCCGATAACCATTGTATGCCATGTTAGATGCTGACGCTGCCAATTCCGACCTTCGGCTTGGTTCACCTGCCCAATATGAAGGTGCCACTTCGTAGGTCTGCATTTGCTTATTGCTGTTTCGGAAAGCCGAAATAATCAGCAGAAATATCGCCAACTTTCCCACCAATATTGATTTCATTAAAAGCAATTTTAATTTGGTTACCAAAAATGGAACAATTGCAGACTGTATTAGAAATGGCAAAATGAAAAGTGGTAGAATTCGTGTTACCATTTCATACTTCTTTCCACGACCTAAAAATAAATTATAACAAATGAATTTTTCAAGAAGAAAAAAATGAATTCGGTTTAAACATACCTGCTTCGGTGTTGTCATTTAACCAACGACCTGTTACAAGTTCTCTTAAACTTTCTCCATCCAAATTAACTTTGACAATACTGTTGTCCATATCAAGGCTTAAATTGAGAGCTGGTCCCACATTGTATTGATGCTTGCTAGTCTTGAATTGGGTTACATTCAATTTTCTTTTTTTATTTGGTGAAAGTTTAACTTTGGGCTTATTCTTTACAGTTGGCTTTGGTGCAATGGTTGTAGTGACTTCAACGATCGCCTCCTCCTCCACCTCCTCCTGCTCCTGAGTAGAAGGATAATCTGTTACCGTTACAGCATCATCATCATCATCATCAACTTCAACATCTTCATCTGGTACATGATGTTGCCCCTGTTGTTGTTGTCTATTTTTTAAGTTCTCCCTTAAAGTTTGTTTGTACTCCGTTAAGGTTTTATTACCCAAATATGTACTTTTATAATTCTTATAAATACCCATGAAAATGCTTTTTAAAGGCTTTGAATGCTTCTCAAAGGGATCATTACTTTTGGCAGCATCTGCTATACTGCGACCTTCAACTAGATCTTGATGCTCTATCAATGAATTTTTAACACTAGAATCATTTGCGCCAATTGGCTTTCTATCGCGTTCGGGAACGTGCGTTTGTACTACATCCTCCTCACTATAACTTGGATTTGTTGTCGTTAGAAAAACACAAAACAAAAATAAACTTTTAACAAATTTATTCATCTTGCAAACATTCTTCGATTTCCTTAGACACTTTTTGGTTGTTACTTTGTTTTTATTATTTTATATTTTTTATGGTGACTGCTCGCCTGCGACAGAATCAAAATGAGTAAGTGCAACCTCTCCAATGTACGTTTTCCAAATGCGTTCGTATTCATGTTTACAATGGATTTTATTAACTTGGTCTCCAGCATCGTTGCGAGAATGTTTAAGCGGTTCACTGCTGGTTGGTAAGTAGCTCTTGTCACACACTTACCCAATTGCATTTATCTGGTTTTACTTACGTTTTTTGTTTTTATTTTCATTCGTCTAATTCTGTAGCATCCACAAGCTTGAACAAACAGTAAACGTAAAATCTATTGAGTTCTTAAATTTCTATTCAGCCGCTTATTCTACAGAAATATGTTACGAGTTCTTGGCAGTTGTTTGCAAAAAGATAAAAACACAAAAAAATGGCAGATACTCAAAGACTGTACCCAAAAAAGTATTTTTTAACGAAAAATGTGTGTGATTAAATGTTTACATTGATAAACATACATAAATATAATATGATATGAAGTTTTGCGATATTGTTCTCTACACCAGGGGTTCTCACCGATTTTTGTTTAATAAAACCCTTGAGATACTTTTTTCTTCTTGGACACCGAAACGAAATGGGCGAGTGCTCAATTTCCTCCAAGTAAACGTAACCACTACTTTCAAATAATTTTAGATATCAGTGAACTCGCGAAAACGTGAACACACAACTTAAATTGGACAAAAATAATTTTGAGTTTTTCCTTGTTGTTTCAATGTTAATTCCCGAACGAAACTTTTTATTTTCATTACAAAAACAGGCAGTCAATTTCTTATTTTATTATGTTTTATTAAATTTAAATTAATTTAAAATAAATAAGTTTTTTTACCAAAAAAGTGTTTGTGAACTAAAAGGTTAGTGTAAGTTTGAAATATATGAATAAAAATCATAGCATACAATTCCTATGGAAACAAGAGCTTTCCGAAATTTTTAATTTATCAGCCATATTTTATTTTTACAATCCAAAAATACATTAATTTAAAAATGGAATTTTGCGTTCGGTTCTGTGAGAAATTTTTCTTCTTCTTCATGCATAAAAAAAATGTTTTCATCCTCGATAAGTTGTCCATTTTGGGAGCTGTTAGGATATTAAGTTCATCTCTGTGCCGAGTCCACTCTTTTATGTTCTTAAACCAAGACATTTCTCGTCAACCTCTTCCACGTCTTCCTTTGATTTAAGCTTCGAGGATGCTTTGAAGTAACTCGAACTTGTTGTTTAACATCAGATATGCCAAGTAGGATATTTTTTTCGAGTTCTTATGGATTTAATTTACTGCGATTAATGTTCATTTGCCTAAGAATTTCGCTATGAGGAACTCGGTCAGTCAAGGAGATTTTTACTTTTCTCCGATGTATCCACATTTCAAATGTTTCGAAATCAAATTTGGTGACAATAATTTATAAAAGCTTCTTTGTTATGGCAAAATGTTTTACTCATAGGTCCAAAATTTACCACAGTTCTCATATAAGACCGCTATCCAAAATCGATCTGAGAAGAATAAATCTCATACAGATCGTAATATTAAGATAATATTCGGCACAAAGAACTGTTGTAAGAAACTAAACATCATAACTAAATTTTGTTCTGGCGGGTCCATGATTGCCCATGGATTCCGAAAAGGCTGCACTCTCGAAAATTAAGTTCTAAATATGTACTGTTGTGCTGGGTATCAAATGGTCGGGGTAGTCGGACTACCCGTTTTTATTAGTTTTAAATAAATTATCAGTTTTTCTTCCTACACAGAAAAAATGGAAAACCAACTTCAATTAACGTATTTGTTAGAAATTTGTACTATTAATTAAATTCCGTACTGATTTTCCGCCAGCAAACAAATTTATCATATTCATCAACACATTTGTAAGTTTGAGCTTTTCCTGCTGTTCAGTTTCAATCAATAGGTTTAATTGAAATGTGACCACCATCAAAAGAGGCTATATAAAACGTAAACACAAATCACAATATTTTTTTCAATCAACACAGTTAATTGAAACAATTAAAAAATTGTTTGAAACTCTAAAATATTTTTAATTTTGTGTGTACCTTAAACGCAAAACGCCCTAACTAACCAACAATTTAAAGTCGATTTTTTCATTAATTCTGCTGTATTGCATCAACACAAATTTTGGAATATTTCGTCCAAAATTTGCGACTTTATTAGCAAAAAAACTAAAGGCCCTATCCACAAAAGATTATATGGTAGAAGCTAAAAGGCCTAACAAGGAGTTTGCGTAATATGCAGCATTGTCAATTGTCAAAACAACTGTTAGGTTTTACAAGAAAACTAAATTATTAAGAGTTTAAGGCGATTTATCATTTTAAAAAGTTTTTGCTTCTACTGTAAAATTTTCAAAATGTTAGATAGGGCCTTTTGCGTTTAAGGTGACGAAATCATTCATTCATATATTCAAAAAATTATTTCTAAATATTTTGAATTTAAAACTGATTTTATCGCTAGAGCGATTGAAAAAGGATTCACATTTGAATCATTCATAAACTCAAAAAGGAATCAGAAAATTGTTACACAAATGATTCTTTGACGTAATTTATCGATAGGGAACCATTTTTTCACAACGAAAGTATAATTTATGATCGAAAAAATTCGATTTTGATGCAAAATGCTAGCTGGCTTTAGGGTGGGTCGAAAAAAAAAGTTGTGCTAGTCAGTAGTAGTAGTAGTGCTAGTAGTTTCTAAAACATGAAAAATTGTTTTTCTGCCACGTCCCAAAATACAGCGTTTTTGGTATATATTATATGTAGTGCTGACATTTAAAGTCCGATCTTATCAAATCATATATCGTTGTTCATGGCTTAATAGTGGCTTAGTTTTTGCCTTTGGTGACTTTTCAATCCGGCTTAAATTCGAAAAATATACAATAATAATTATGGATCTTTCAGAAATAACACACTAAACTTATTCCATTGGCTTAGTTTTCATAATAACAAAAAATAAACTCAGATTTTTCATATTAATTCGCCACAGCCCCGAGAATTTCAAACATTTTAACCTTTTTTTTGAGATCCATAATCCAACGCTATTAGTTTTCCCTGATTATTTTTATTAATTTTCTTCAAATTCTCTACTTTCTGCTCATTTTCGATGTGTTTTATTAAAACTTTAAGAAAAGTTAACTAAAAGTTAACTTTTTAGAGCGGCGCAGGCTCGCTAAAATTCGGTTAACTTATCGGCGAGATTAACTTTTCCGAGAGTTAACTTTTTCGCGATTCTACTGTATATAAAAACGTTTCTGTCGTGTATGTTCTCCTTAAACTCAAGAACCACTGGATCGCTTGAAAATAATTTAATTCAGTCGGGAGCCAGGTTTCTCTTAAGTGATATTAAAATTTTTTTGTTTATGGTACGATTTGGCTGAAACTCACAAAATATATTTATTTAAATTTTGCTGGGGTCAAGTCATTAACAAAATTCTCCAGTATTAATTTTTTATTTTTATTTAGAAAATACCGAGCAGCGTCGGGACCAAACAGCTTGTTTAATTATATAGTGTTATTAAAAAAAAATTTATTTTAAATTCCATGAATTTAATTTTAAAACAAGTAAGAAAGTATAGTCGGTCAAGCCCGATCATATGATACCCTACACCACAGTATTTAAAAACAAATTTTCGAGAGTGTATGGCTATATGAAAAGGGATTTATCTTTGGGACTTATCTTTTATCCCCTCTCTCCCCTCGAGGTCCTACGATTTATTAAATTATCTTCTAAATTGCGACCTGTACTTTGCGCACAAGGTTACATGGACAGCCAGCCGGATTCTGGGTCGATCGGTGTACTTAAAGGTAGGTCCAGGACCAATATTTTCAGGTGATACACACATCAGCACAAATGCATAATAGCCTCTCCACTATTGTGGTGTGGGTATAAAAAGTGAAATAAGTATTTGAAATTTTGGTATGATTAATAAGAGGTAACTGTGTTATTTTCTTAATTAAACAATGATTAATTTTAGTTTTCAGGATGTTTTACAATTTTGATTAATTTTTTCATAATTTTTTTTAAAAATAAAGTTCAGCACCAATTTCAATGAAAGAACGTTTCAGTTCCTTTGAAATATCTTTATCTACACGATACTGGACAAAAACTGGCTTGTGTTTTTATTTTTTTTATAATTTCCGTTAAATATTTTTTCAATATTTCTTTTTTTTGGCAAATTTAGTAACAATGTTCGTTTGCACGAGCCAAAGATAATTTCATTGTCGAATATTTTGCTGAACAGAGCAACAACGCCTTATCAAGATACATGTCTTGTAAATGCTGATAAAAAAAACAGATTGCAGATCCGCGTTCAGCATGGGATTTAACTTCCAAGAGTTATATGGCAACGCTGTTTAAGGCTGATTTGAACTCGCAATATGAGTAAAATACGGACTAAGAACTTTATTTAGTATACTGGCTGCGAAACTTTTGTTCCAATTTTACAAACGAGTGCTTTTTGTTTTTTTTATTTATCTTTGTTGACTTTTTCTTCTAAGATCTAGTTAATCTTCAATTAACTCGTTATTAACGTTATTAACACAACGGTTTAAATACACAATGATTTGCGCTGTTTTAATCAATTATTTAAGTATTTTTATTCTTTGCTTTATTTGATTTTTCTGTTGTGACGGAAAATAAGTATTTGTGTGAATTAATAGTTAAATCCTTAAACTTTCATTTGGAAAATTTTTTTTTATTATTTTGACCTTGAAAATTTTGGATTAAGATTTCTCTTAAATCATCTTACAGTTCCAAACACGGTTTGAAATTTTTGTAGATCTAAAGAAACATTTAAAAATTATACCTAATTGATGTACTTGTTTCTTTTTTGAAAATGTATGCAAAAGTTAAGTTTTTCTTTAAGTCAAAAGATTACGAAAATAACACTGTTATGAAATGCTACCAGTGTAATTGTCAAACCGTAATACTTTAATGACTTCAATGCACCGAAATTATATAAATTTTTAAATTCAATTTGCTGCCTTCCATGAGTTCTAGAATAAAAGTGAAAGTATTTTTTCTTTTTTAATTCAACTTGACTATGAATTAGAAATTACCCTTTTCTTTATTTGTATTAAATTTATTGAATGGTCATACAAAAATTTTAATTAAAAAAATGAATATTAATCGAAAGTAAATAACAACCGCTATTTCCAAATTTGTTTCTTTACAAATAGATTGTGTGAAAGAGTGTTGGTGCATCGTACAAAGCGACTGAAAATGACGTCAGTTATAATTAAAGCCTTATTTAATAGCAGTAAGTACATAATCCTTGTTCACACGCATCAGATTAGATTTGTCAAGTCTACAGTTTTTGGGATAGTGAGAGAAAGTGTTTAAGGGCCATTATTACAACTTGCCAAAAGTTAAAAGTCGGATTTTGTTGGACCGATAAATATCTTTGCATTATTACAACTTCCATTTTTTATTGCTGTTATTTTCAATAATAATAATATTTAATAGATGAAAATATAATAAATAAAGGTTTTATAATGCAAAGCTATTTATCGGTCCGACAAAATCCGGCTTTTAACTATTGGCAAGTTGTAATAATGGCCCTAAGAGAACTAAAAGGCCAGCTGTTTTTCATTTTTTTATTCATCGGTATCTACACGAGTTTCAGTTTACGGTAAAGCAAATAAAAATTGATGGGACAAAATATTAATTTAGATATGTCAGGTTTAGGTGATGAGTTAGTCTTTGATTAACCTTTAAGGCTACGTGCACGTTCAGAAGCAATTCGTTTGTATCAATAATACGAAAACTAAGAAGAAGAAAAATAAAATTGACGAGTACGACCCGTTCTCTACCCTCTTTTAATTATCTCCTCGAAAATCATGAAGCGTCTGAATCAGCAGACTCTGATTGTGTATAAACTGTTCATGAATAACTTAAGTCCAAAATAAATTAAACAAAAACTAACCAAGTAAGCTTGAAGTGTGTGAACCAGGATGTAGTAAACTGTGTTACAATGCCCTTTTCGCTTTTTAACGAAATTTTAAACGATAAAATTAAAACACGTACAAACTAAAAATTATTAAAAAAAAAACAGTTATGTTTTAACGCACACGAATACATGTTTTTTTACTCAAGTGTATTTAAGAATTATGGAATTGTTTTTAATTATTTTAATCAATAAATACTGGATTGTATTTGAAGTGAAAATCAATGATTTTGAAGTTTTTTTCCCCGTGTTTAAGGTTGATATTTAATGTTGATCAGGCGATACGTAACTTTTCGAAAAGGAAACATTTTGTAGTTGTTTACGCAATATAGAGTTATATAAAGTTGTTTAAGGTGCATCTGTAGGCAAGTTGGTTGTGTGCAACTCTGAGGCTCTGGTCTGATTGACTTCAACTTACTGAAGGTCTAATATGTAACATTTCCAACAATAAATTTTATCATTTTGCGAAGCAATAATAGTACATTTAAAAAAATAAGCGCACAATTATGCGCTACGCAATAAGACGTACAGAAATGCCGTAAAGTAAGTGAAAGAACTCTCAACAACTTTTATAAAAAAAATAACATTGCAAGTGCCACGGCATTCCTCTACTACGAAGCAGGTTTGTAAGGGAGAATACTAAAAAAATAACTGTATCAAAACATTCAGTGCGTAAAGCTGATCGTTACATCCAAAAAATTTCGTTTGCGCTATATAATGCGCTTAATGTGTCAAAAATGTATTGCTTCAAAGTGGGAACTCGCCATATAAAATTGATGGCTTCCTTAAGCGCAACTTTTATTTTTCTCCCTTACAAACCTGCTTCGTAGTAGGGGTATGCCGTGGCACTTGCAATGTTATTTTTATTTATAAAAGTTGTTGAGAGTTCTTTCACTTACTTAATGGCATTTCTACATACATTATTATATTTTTGTATTAACATAATTATAATAACAAATATTTTTAAAAAGAAATTCCAAAATTTCTAAAATATCCGACAACAAAGAAAAATAATTGAGAAAAAGCATGTTTCAAAATGTTGATTCCATCTTTAAAATTTATTAATTAAACAAAGCTGTTATGTTGCAATAAGTAATCAATTGATTAAATACAAATTTATCTAGGAAATAATTTTTATTATTGATTGTGACTGCAAAAATAATTAACTTTATTACTTCAAATTTTTTTTAATCAACTATAATACGTTTTCGGATAACATACTACATACCCATAAATACACTGAAAAAATTCACTTCGATATTTTACAAAAGTTTCGTATAAGTGTATGAAATTTTACAAAACTTACGAATTCGTTTATATTCTAGTTTATCGTTAGAAGAAGAAAAAACATTAATGTGTTCCAGAACAATGTTTCTTAAACTTGTTATACCCACACCACAATATTATGCGTTTGTGCTGATGTTTAATGCCTTAAACTATTGATTTTAGACCCAGCTTTAAGTTTACCAATCGACTCAGAATCACTTTCTGAGTTGATCTAACGATGTCCGTCCGGACGGCCGGCTGGCAGGCAAAGTACAGGTCGCAATATTGGAGATAATTTAATAAAATTGGCACAAGGACCAAGCTTATTGAAAATGGGCCGAATCGTATGACCACAATTTTAACGATTTTAATGAAATTTAAAACATAGATAAATCCCTATTCATATAGCCATACACTCTCGAAAATTTGTTTTTAAATACTGTCTTACTTCTTATTTTTATTTTTGTTCGATTTTAATAGTTATTTATAATCAATTCCCCAAGACCTCTTCCAGAAATGCTGAAAAAAAACAAAAAAAAAATAATAATTCATAAAGTTATAAAGAATTCAAACCATTAAGCTCATACTGTGCCACCCTGTATTGCCTTAAAAATAGGATTTAAGTACAGAATAACCATTTGAAGAATCGTTTGACAGCCTTTTTCTAATTTTATTTAAGTCAGTGATAAACACTTTCCCCCGTATTCATAAACGATTGTTAAATTAAACAAAAGTTTTTTAAGGAAAATTTTCATACAAAATTTGTTTTGTAAATCTTTATTAAATTTAAAATATGTTTATGAAAACAGGCATTTGACTTTCTACGGATGTTTGCCTTTAAAGTATGTTCTAGTAATCGAAATGATGTGAAATTGAAATCGAAGGAGATTAAAGTCCCTTTATTTACAAAATGACTTTAGTTTATCTTGGTTTTAAGAGATTTTCTTGTAAAGCTAATTGATTGGTACTCGAAAAATGATATCGATAAAATGGAATATTTCTATAAAATTCCAGTACAGTCTTTTTTAAAATTGGCTTCATTTTAAACACACTTCGTTTCTATTTCTAGAACATGCCCGACAATATCTGGACACTATAAAAACTTGTTCAAAAACTTGTATTTCCATATTTAAGGAATATTATTTTCTTTGAATCGAATCATAATTTTCTTTACTCTTTGCTGCGTTCAACATTTCTTCAAATGTTAATTTTAACATTTGTCGAAATCTTTTACATGAACAGTATTTACTACATTTTCAGAATCTATTTCTTAAAATCTTTTTTGCTGCTCTCTTAATTAATTAAAAAAATCCGGGAATTTCCGCACAAATTCTCGGTATTTTTTTCCCAGAATTTTTACCCGGAAATAGCCGTATGATGAACATTAACATGCATACAAAACATATTATAAAAAAAAATAGAGCATTTACGACAATGCATAATTTCCAAACACCTGATGTAGAGTGCTCAGGACAAGTTATTTTCGGCTACATTTTTTTCGAAAATTTCTATCTCCCATTGCAAACTCTTAAAAAAAATACCTTTAAAGTCCGTGGTGTTTATTGAAAGTCATGTCTGTCAATCGTAAAGATTTGTATGCGAGTACGCTTGACACGTGTGCCGCTGCACTAACTGCATGAACTTGGCCATGTCAATTCTCTTTATTATTATTTGTTTATAGTATATTTTTATTTAAATGAATAACGAATAACAATTCGTATGTTCATGTTTGTTGACCCTTTATGGAAACAAGTAAATAAGTTTCATTTGCCATAAAAAGATCAACATTAACTGTGAACAGTTTCAATTATTTGAATTGATTTCATGTCCCATGTTAATCAAACGATCACAAGTTGGAACACAAAAACTTACACACACACTCACAACAAAGACAAAATTTTGGACAACTTGGTGGATCGGTGGCTTCTTTTGACATAAATAGCAAAGAAATGTAGAAATAAAGAAATTTTTATATTTATAAATGAATGAATGAATGAAATGAATGCAAAGAAAAGTCGTGCTTTAATTGGCCATTTGCATTCTATTTCAGCGCGGGTGTGCGGTGTTTTTTTTTTTTTTGAAGCGAACAATAAAAACCTTCAGCGCTGTCAAAACTTCATTCATTTCATTGTCATCGTTTAACGATCATCATCGACAAAGTTTCTTTGTAGTCTTTGCTGCCGTCTTCAGTTGTGTGGATTATATATTATTATATTGTTCCTGCTCGTCCCACCCTTTAAAAGGAAAAATTTATTGAAAAACAAAAAAAATGGCTGCGCAACAAAAAATTATCTGCGCTGTAGTTGTTATGTGCTTCATGACTAATGCTGTCCTTTGCCAACAGACCGCCGATAGTAATAATGATGATGTTAGCGGTAAGTTAAACTTTAGATCTGGGGGCTTATTCTGGGAGTCATGATCGAATAATTTTTCGATTTCTATTGATTTCAGTCGATACTATTTTTATACAAAATTATTTATCCAGTGTTGCAAAGCATTTATTTAAGTTTTCACAACACTGAAAAAATAATTTAAATCGACTGAAAGAATTAGAAATAAAATTGCTTTCGAATCGAAAAAGTATTCGATTACGACTGCCACAATTAGGCCCCTGGCTTATGCTGATATATTGGATCACTAACTGAAACTGTAGTTATTACAGAATCGCGCACATTTGGCCACCACTTCTTGAAGCGTATGAGCTTTGCCGTTGTTCCAGGAGCATTTGTTGTTGGTGTCATTACCACTTTGTTGGCCGCCTTGACTGTTGTCTCAATGAAGGGCTTGGGTGTTGGTGTCATCCTTTTGGTCTTGGCTATTGGTCAAATGTTGTCCCGTTCTTTGCCTCAAGTACATGCTGCCACCTACACAGCTGCCCCTGCTCCCGTGCCCGTAGTCTACTCTCACAGTCATACCCAACAGCCTGTCTGGTTAGAAAAGGAATGGTAATTGGAAACATCCGATTTGTTCCTCGTGCTTTCCTCGACTTATACTCGTAATTTTTATTTAAATGTACACCGAGGCAGCCCGCTGCAGCAGAGTCTTTTTGATTTTTTTTCTGGAGTGCAAGAATCTTTCTACCAAAAACTAAGTTAAGCTAGACATTAAGTTATTAAATTTCTCTTAAGATATTTACATATTTATTTATTAATTTATTTAATTTTAATTTATTTATTTAAACTTGATATATTTAATTTAAACAAAACTAAAGCGTCACGAAATGTTGTAAAAAAAAACAAAATAAAGAGCAAAAATAAAATTCGAAATTCAATACTGAAATATGTGTGTATGTACGTATAATAAGTATTGTATGTACTCGCACATAGAAATTTCACTTTTTATTAAATGGCCAGTCTGAACCTGATTAAAATTCAGAACATCGCTTCTAAACAAACAAAAAAAAGCGTGTGGACATGCGGAGCATATTAATTTTTTTTTAGTTCTTCAGCGTCGTCCGCTTTGAGCAATTTCATCAATTATTGTGTCGTTTATTCACAAAGACGACACAATAATGCGCAGTCACTTTTTTAACCCAATTAATTTCGAGTTTTATTCTGTTTAATGAATGAATGGTTTCCATCAATAAAACAAATATTTTTATACCCTTCACCACTTGTGGTAAAATAGGGTATACTAAGTTTGTCATTCCGTGCGGAACTTATTTAATATTCAACTAAGACACCATAAAGTAGTAATTCCAAGTCGAATTAGCCTTGTCGGTCGATCTGTCTGTCTGTGGAAAACACGCTCATTTTAAAATATTCGACTTAGGAAAGACTAAAATAACCGGTTAAACCGGTAAAATAGTATTCGTTCGATCTCCCTAGTTTTATGTTAATGCTGTTGGCTTTATATATGTGACCTTCTCCGAGAAAAGGGAGCCAGTGTGTCAAAAAACGGGTTTGGACTTAAGAGTGGATTCTGGTACCTAAAATGAAATGAGTTTTTCTCAAAACTTCATTTTCACACACCAGGTCCCTTTTCTTTCTTTCTTTTTTTTACAAAAGTTTTATGCATTGATAAACTTCTTTGATAGATCTCATGAAATATTATTTTTTATTTTTTTTTTTTGTCTAAATAAATAACGTTTATATTTTGGACCGTTTTTTAGCAAGTGGGAGCTCCCGGGAACTTAAAAAGTACCCGAAAATAAAAACTCTATATAAAGGACATCCTTAAATTTTTGCTCTGGGTGAAGAGTACCACAGAGTCGGCATAGCCGAAAATAGCACTTACTTGTTTTTATCTTGAATGTGTTTTTTGTTAAAACAAAAGACATTTTCTTTTCATAGTTTTCATCATTGAAATGTTTTTCTTGTAAACAAATTTAATTGCGTGCTACATTTTCCTGATCGTTGTCAACACTTTTTGTTGCAAAGCACTTTAAATTGTATCCAACTTGCAGTTTAACAACGAAGAAATATTCGATTCAAAATCAACAATTAGAAATATTAACTCGTTAATTTTAGCTGATGCTTCTGTCAAAGTCTAAAGAAGGCGATGAAAGTAAACTCGTTTGTTTATTGTCAGTTTTAAAGTTTTTATCGAGGTTCTGCAATGAAGGTGAAACTTAAAATCGTGATTATAATCTACTCTATAAAATTTGAAACACTACAGAAAAAAAAAAGAAATAATAATTTCTTAGAACGGCAAATTGAATATTTTTGGAGTATTCCAATACATCTACAATGTTGTTAAAATGTTCGGTCATGTTCTGAAAATCAAAGTCGAGAGAAATTAAAATCGTTGGAGATTTTCAGTTTAATTTATTTTCCTAAATTGAACAGTGGTTCAAATAAAGATAAGTGGAATACAAAGTAGGAAGTATACAAAATGCAATATTTTTTAAACTTTCAAAACGGGATCGTTTTCAAAATTTGTTTAATTTAAATTTTGCTTTAATTAAATTTCAATTTCATTCCAGTATGTTTTGATTTTGGAACTTTTAGTTTAGGGCGTTACACCAAAACCAATTATCTTGATTTTTGCAAGCCTTAAAACTGGAAGCATTTTCGTCAAATGACCAGAAAGAAGTAAAAAAAACATTTGTTTTCAGTAATAGAATTTTGCAAAATATTTTTTTTCCAAACAAAAATTTTGTTAGTTTTGTGGTTTTAAAGAAATATTTCTATCAAGGATGGCAACCGATACCAATACCGTGTTAATACCGGTAGTGATACCGATACCGAAATCATTATTTTGCGTAAAATACCGGTATACGCATACCGTTTTCCTCATGATAGAATAACAAATATTTGTTAACTTGAAGGCAATACAAAACTAAAGTCTATCTGAAGGCCGAGTCACATAGAATACTTTATGCGACGCATTTTTCAACTGACAACTAAGTTCATATACAGGTTTTTTTTATAAGCTTTGAGGCATATCGTAAGTTTCCTTTAACGCAATTTACTAAAGTTGGGCAACTTCTAGCGTACGTTGAGTTATTGAAATCTATAAGTTTGTTTTTTTGATTTGCTTCAATAAAATTGTTTGTGTTGTGTGTCATTAAAAAACAAGTAAGAAAGTATAGTCGGTCAAGCCCGACCATATGATACCCTACACCACAGTCTTTATAAACAAATTTTCGGGAGAGTATGGCTATATGAATAGGGATCTATCCATGTTTTAAATTTCATTGAAATCGGTTTGATATTTTCTGAGAGGCAAATATTGTCCCCCCAACTCCACTCGTGGTCCTTATACCACTTGTATCCAATCCTTCTCGCAATCGAAAAGATGTGAAACAAAATATTCCATCGTTTCTCGAAAAGTGAGAAAAAACTGTGTCTGTAACTCATGTCAAAAACTATCAAAAGATATTTCGTCGTTACGTTATAAATGTCATAACATTGCACCCGAAGCCGATGTAAGATTGCAGACGTTAAGAACGTCAGTAACACATATGGTTGACGGCGACCAAAATGTACTAAAATTGAACATTTTTCAACGACGGAAGCGAAAATACAATCGTCGGCTAAACCAAATAATGTAAAGTGCGACTTTAATGTTTGTTGTTTGCATACGAGCTTTGAAATAATTCGTATATTTTATAAAAATGTTAAAAGTAAAATAATTAAACATAGAAAAATGTGCCAAGAACAAAATGTTATTATTAGGGATGAGATTCGAAAATATGCAGTAAAAAATCCAAAATATGCACTAAAAAAATAACAAATATGCACTAAAAAATGTCCATAAAAAATCGGTTTTTAATTTTACCAAAAACTAAAATATAAAAAATTAATTATATTGTTATTCAAATATCTTCACAAAGAAAAAACTACCAATGTTAAAATAACATGGCGAAATGTTAATCGCGAATCTTAGTAAATTTCTGCAAAAGTATAAACTTTTTTTAAATTAATCATTATTTCATATTAATTTTAAATGAAAAACGTTTATTTAATATTATTCACTGCTAAAATAACATTGTTAAATATTGAATCCATAAAAACATGTTTTATATTTAAATCAAAAGTGTATCTTGTTAAATTAACATGCATACATACTTTATTTATTATGTGCAGTTTTTTATTTTCATGTTTATAATATGTTATAAAAAGAAGACAATTCCCGTATTCTTTTAATAAAAATTATTAAGTTAAATGGTACATCAAGTATTTAAAGTAGAAGGATGACGAAAAACATATCGGGCGATTCTGCTGATTCTTCTGTTGACAAAGGAGAATACAAAATAAGTGAAGCATGTGTTACAGGGGGAAGTGTATTAAATTATTCTTAAATAAATGCTGCATATGTTGTCTCTAAAGCTTCTTCACACTGTTATAACACACTCAAACCAACTTGATTCTACATGAAATTCACGTCGATTCAACTTGAAATAACTTTCATTCAAAGCGATTCGGATTGTTATTTCAATATAAATGACATTTTGCTCTAACTTTACTGCAGTGTTAAATTAACATGAATTATAGTTATTTTAAAAGAAAAAAATGTTGTTCGCAAGTTATGGTTAAATCAGGTTGAATAAACTTGAAAAACGTATGAAGCAAAATCGCCACCGAAAAATTGTAAATCAACCTTGTTTTCTACGTTTTTAACTTGATTTTTTTCTGTGTGCTTAAATAACTAACTTAAATGTTGGTTTGTTTAAATAAATAAGTACTGTTTTATTAAAAGTAAAGCTTTGCATTTTGAAAAAATTAAATTTCAGATCCGACTTTTATTAAGTTTTGAAATCCTAATTTTTTTTGCAAAACGGTTTGGATTTTTTATTTTTAATTTTACTTTTTGCAATATCAATTAATTTGACTTGAGTATTTAGTGAACTTAATCCCTCCTAATTTGTTATTGTTTCACCAATAGATCCGTAAATGGAAAATAAAAATGCGAACTGACTTTTGATGTTATTTAAATTTAATATTTCTTTTCCTTTTTTAATTGCACAATCATCGGCGTCAACAAGCTCTTCTAACATTCTTAAATTACTCGAAGTGTTGAATGAAATTCTAAAGCATTTAGCAAGGCCCCCATTAATTGCTACTATTGGCTGCGGTGGAAAAGGAATCAAGGGCTATATGTCATTACAAATTTTAATATTATCGAATTAGACATCTAAATTCTCTGCATCGCGGAAAACCCCATGTGCTAAGAAAGTAGCTTGTAACAGGATAACATATTTTAAACCCATTGGAAGCCACGTAAAGTGCTGCATCGATTTAAAAAAGAAGCATCTCGTTATCATTCTACTTTGAAACCTTGATGTACTATTTAACTACATAATTTTAACTAAAAGAATACGGGAATTGTCTTCTTTTTAAAACATATTTTAAAAATGAAAATAAAAAAATTAACATACTTAAGTATGTATGCATGTTAATTTAACAAGATAAACTTTTGATTTTAATATAAAACAGGTTTTTATGGATTCCATATTTATTTATATTTTAATATTTTTTTTTTTAACAGTTAATATTATTAAGTACGTGTGATTTAAGATTATTTTAATATTTTTCATTTAAAATTAATATGAAATAATGACACATTTAAATGAAGGGCATACTTTTGCAGAAATTTTCTATGATTCTCAATCAACATTTTTCCATGTTAATTTTACATTGATATTTTTTTCTGTGTTATTAAACCCGATACGGGCAATGTAGCTCAAAATTACAGACATTTAATTTATAAGAATAAGATTGGATATTGAATATGTTTAGAAAAATGTAAAAGAATAATTTCTTTCCTGTGTATTATTTCCTTGAAGAAACTGTCCATTGTGACAGCGAAATATTGGATTAATTACAAATAAGAAAAAATAAGAAGAAATAAAATTAAAGGGTCGAAGAAAATAGACTAAACAATTTATTTATTATTTAAGGTTTTTTTGTGTATTTGAAAATGAAAGAACTTTTTTATAATATGGAAATTAAAAAAAAAATCCCTCAAAAATTTTTAAATATGCAAAAATATTCATTTTCACCAAAATATGCAACAATATGCAAAAACAAATCGATGTAATGTTAACGCAAATTTAATGATTCGGAAAGATAATTGGTCGACATCGTTCTTAGACTATCGGCAAAAAACATGCATTTGCATAGAAATCGCATCCCTAGTTATTATTATTATTCCTTACATTTTGAATTTTTAATAGTTTTTTAGTTTTGAAATTTTTTCTCGCCCCATTTTTACTCGTGAGTTTATTGATAGTTCAAAGCGGGAACTTTTCTCACAAAAATGTTATAGACACACTGTTTCTGTTAATTGGCGAGCAATAATTTCCTTACTTGACAGCTTGTACTCGCCAAAAAAGTTTCAGACACAGTTTCGTTAGAAAAACTGCTGTTTGTTTCAAAATATGGCATTTTTGTTTCATTTCACACATTTCAATCGAAAAGTTTCTCGACGCGAGAGTTACAGAACATGGGCACTGGTTTCCAAACAAGTCCAAAGAGCCCTAGAAACCCTGAAATACGTTCTATCCCTCCAGGATCGGATAACGACATCGCGGAATCTATTTTGTATCGCCTCATAGTGGGGACATAAAGGGTGTTTTACCCTCCGTCCCTAACCCCTATTTCAAAATTCGAACCCTCGCTCTCGAGTTCGTCCGCCACCTCATTTTCATCCACCCTGCAGTATCCGGGTACCAAGCAAAGCCTTACCGTGGTTTAAAGGTTTACTGATTTATAAATTAACGTGCACTGAGAAGTGGTCGCAAATTTTTATGTAAACTTTTACGTTATCGTTTGCTGTTTGTCGTTGAAGATGCAATAGAGCAATTCAAATCATGGGCCAGGCTTAAGTGTTATCAGGGCTGCCAGATTTGACAATTTATCGTAATTTTTACGATTTTTTGTTCCGAAATTAGCAAAGTGCCGATTTGCTGATTTTTTTCTTAAAAGCGACGATTTATTTGCCTCCAAAGTATGAAAAAAACATTACATTTTCTGACACGTTCGTTCTTGAATCTTGGAATGTTTAACAGCCGTACTTTAACAAGAGCGGAAAGTAGAACGTGTTCTTTCGCTCAGTTTTTACGCTGATATACCATACCTAAGAAAGAGCGTCATTAAAGAGATAAAAACGCTAGATTGACCAAAAAATAGCTAAATTGTAATTATTAATTAACAACAGCGGCCAACTTCCCTATTAAACGAGCTGTCAAAATCGGGTTTTCCAATTGCAATTGGCGTTGACGACGCTCTATTTAGGTATGCTTAATACAAATTTAATTGGCATGACACATTCTAAAACCTAGAAACGCGTGCCGCTTTTGTTTAGGTACGGCTCCAATATGAAAGTCTTAAGAAAATATTTAAATGATTATTTTCAGAGTACAAAAAGAACAATGTTACACTTTGTTTATCTTTCGTCAAATCATCATCGAATGAACCTTTTACGACTCTCTGTATAAATAATATTTTTGGCAATCATCAATCAAAATCACAATCACGAGTTGCAAGATAATATCTACATGAGTCTCATACGATTCTTGACATAAAAGACTCATTAGATAATCTTGACCCACGTTTAAACGATTCTACGATTAAAAAATGCGGTCATCGACGATCAAAGACGCTCTTCATGAGACTCCCAGTAGCTCTTACACGATTGAAAATGTAAGCTGGGTATGAAGTCATTATTTTTTTTTATTAAAATCGAACATAAATTGTGAAAAAAAAACTAAATTGTAAGTTGCCCGATTTGTTTGACTATTTTTCGAAACGTGAAAGACGATTTATTATGTTTTCTCAGGAAATTGATGATTTCCTCACAAATTTATCTGGCAGCCCTGAGTGTTATACAAATATATGGTTATCAAAGTAATTTTTGGGAATAAAAAATTTACAAGATTTTGTTAGTCGTGCTTAATTCCCAATTTTTATCATTGATAAAAACACAGAAATTTATTGTTGAAGGGATAAGTTATGCGCATTTCACTGGTTAGGCCAGATCGTCAAAAACCTTCATCCAAAGATTTTAGAAAAATGAACATTAAACAAATAAAACTGTTAAGCGAAAAAGAATTATCTATAAGCAAAAGTCTTACTTGTAACTATATCAAAGCTTTAACAAAAACAACAACAATAAACAGTGAGATTATCTTTTCTTACATTCCCCACTACAGCACCACTAAACGCCAATAACTTTTTTTAACTAAATCATCCAACTTGTGGCGTTTTTTTTATTTACAAGGTGGCCTCAAAAAAATAGTTGCTTGTTCTTTTGCTTTGCCTGTTGTTTTTGTTATTGTTGTGACATTGAGGCCAAGTTGTCAAGTTAATACAACATAGCAACTTAAATAGACTTTAAATAAGCAATGTAGGTTATTGTAGTATTAGTATTGGAAAACTTCATTTCGTATTTAAATCAACCTTAAAGACAAATAATATTTAAGTACGATGTCAAAAACTAGCCCTTTGCTTTAGTAAGATCAGTTCTTGTTAATAAAATTTATATAAAAGTTTGATACAGATACAAACGACCATTTAGTATTTGACGAATAACCTGGCGTTTACATTTGCCAGTACTGGCAAGAGAGTAGCAATACATGCAAACCTTTTCACTAATACATGCACACTTTCCCAACTGTCTTGTCTACTGTCTAGCAAATTTAGCAGACATTAACTTGGACAGTGATTTGACAATGGCTATCAGAAATTTGAAGTTTTGTTAGCAAAAGGAAGAAAAAATCCAAAAGTTAAAAAAAAAATATATTCTGCATTAATTTTTTATGTTTTAGTTAAGTTTTATATTTGTTATTTTAAGATATTTTTAAATTTGTTTAGTTAATAAAATACACATTTAGCTGAACTTGCACTGCAACATTCTCGTTTGACTTATTTTAAAAAGTTAACTGTCTTAACTACTGTCTGGACGCCTACGTCACGAAGACAGGTAGTAGTGTTTTTGGCAACTTATATGTATTTTCTTACTGTCTTGCCAGTACTGCCAAATGTAAGCGCTGTGTAAAGATTAAAAACTTTGTCGTCTTTGGTCCATAACGGACATATCCAAAAAATTTTCCTCACCTCGAAAAATCTCATACAACTGGTAATCGAGAAAATTCAGTTCGAAAAACAAACAACAAAATTAAAAAAAGGAAAACATTACCGTTTTAAATGTATAATGATACCAAAATTGTTTAAACTTTGATACTGTTAAATTTTATTTAAATTTTAATTTATGTGCTGTGCATTACTGTCAGAAAAAAACTATCGATAGTTTTGCACTACTCTTCAATGTAATAACGGAAGAATGAAACCGACAGTCAATTTGAGAGAATGTGTTGTTCTCATTTCTGATTTTTAAATGAACCCCAAGCGACAACACTTTTATTTAGTTCGACTGAAGTGTAACAACTTGCACTAACCTAAATAGAAAAATAAACGAAATAATTATCTTTATGAAATTTATAAGAAATATCGTTATATTTTAAAAAATTCTGATAGATGATACGAGTGAACAAATAAAATATCTGCTTGTGCTGTTGTGGTTCTTTTTAATTTTTGCATTAAAGAATGGAATTGTTCGACTAAAACAAGGTCAATAAAAGCATAAATAAATCGAATTCATACCAAGATTTGACTAGTTAATGAATTTTAAAACAGCAGCAAGCTGAATTGAGAGAAACGCAAAATACGAAAGACAATTTAAAAACTAAAAAAAAACTATTTTGGCTCAGACTCGTGAACGACTTTTGCCAGCTACAATCAGGTCACTATTCCACACTCACATTGAACATAAACAAGATCAGCACTGATGGTGCTTCAACACAATCATGTGTGTATTTTTATGTTTCCTAATTTTGAATACTTTGAGTTTACAGCACGAGATCAAGGAAAACCAGTTGAAAGCCACAAGATGCAAGCAACATCTTAAATTATAAACATCTTTATATGGTTACATCTAAAGCATTAATAATTGATATTCCAGTAGCTAAAGAATGAAGTGCTTTTTACGACAGCAACAACATTAGAAAATAGTTTAGCACTAGAATGCCACTTAAAACCACTACATGCCACATTCAAGTAACTTTCTTTTTCTTGTTTTATCCGCACTGCTGCTCATTGGAAATTTGTTGCATCTTTGTCAGTTTATGTTTTAGTAGCAAACAGAACGTTCACCATACTAGATGTAACAGATTTAGACGCTTGAAAAACCGCCAAGGACAATAACTTTGTAGCCAGATTTTTAAATACAGTTTTAAAGATGAAAATGAAACATTTAACATTTTCACAACACAAAAAATTAACCTTTTTGGTATGGGTTGTTGCACTTATAACGCCCACACAACAATTTCAACCGGCGAATTCCGGACAACAACCCAGCAATACTAATAACGATCAACAACCACAACAACGAAGCAGCGCCTCTAGTGATGAATATCCAAATGAATTAACAACCCCACTACCCCAAACAGCAGCAGCAGAAAAGCCAATTTCTGTACCCTATTTTAGGGCGTCAATTCCAATGCGCATTTACGAATGTTTGCGGGAATTTAGTACTTTACGCTGTACAAAACTGTACGTATTAGAAAAAATGGAGGAACGGAAATTGCGACCAAACACAGGCAACATTACCAAAGACTTCTTAAATCAATTCTTCGACGAAGACGAACAAATGGGCAGTTTGATTAGCGAACGTTTTAGAAAAATGTCCGACAAAGATCTAAACAAACATTTGGTTTTACACTTTCAAAGATTTTTCAAAAATCGTAACATTAAACTGCACTTTTTGCCGGGTCTAATGGTGAAAATCGTACCCAGCAAAGAGAACAAAGTGAAGTTTTCTCTTAAAAAAAGTAAAAAGACAAAACATAGTAAACAAACCGAAGTCTCACCAATTCTTTGCATTTTTAGGAATTAAACATCATTTGGCGCATCAAGGACGTTCTCAGAACGATGGCATCAAAGGGATCCTAAAGGACACAGGATTTGTCGATAGCAGTGTTGAAGGACAGGAAAACATTAGTCTGGATGAAGATGACATCGATACCAAATCGAAACATCAAGACTTAAAGAAAAGGAAGAAACACAAAAAGGAGAAATCTTCGTATAAAACGACCATGTTGCAAATGGCTGTTCCTGTTATGGTAAACTTAAATTAACTTTTGCTTGTTCATGAAATTTTAATCTGTTCTTACAATTCTAGATTATGCCGGCCATATTAATGGGCACATTCTTACCCTTCATTCTGCCTGTTCTTAAAATGGCCACATTCACCACAATGATCATGAACAATGCCGCATTTATGGCCGCCTTAATTTATGCAGCACGCACCCATGTGAATGCCCAGGATGAACAACAAATCAATTATACTTACGGCCACACCGGTTATCACTAGAATCAAATGATTATAGATTTCTTTTTTTTTAATAAAATAAAGCTTCGTTCACAATGTTAGCAACAATTTTGATTTTTCTTCTATCTTTTTCTTCCCAAAGTACAGGGCTGGGCAGTATTTGAAATACGTATTTAAAATACAAATACGTATTTTGTAAAATACAAATACGTATTTTGTATTTGTATTTTAAATACATGACGTGCAAGTATTTTGTATTTTGTATTTTAAATACGTGTCCAGCAAGTATTTTGTATTTTAAATACATACATACAATAAATAGAAGTAGTTTGTATTTTGTATTTTAAATACATAAAAATGGGAGTATTTTCTATTTTAAAAACATAGTTTACAAAATATATTTTTAAGTTTATTGAAGATTGTTTGCATTATGATCTACCAAAAACTAGAATCGCTAAAGAACGTATCAGAAATAGAAGCACCAGTAAAGAAGACGATGATTTTGTTGTTTTCGTAGATAGGGATGATGGTGAATCTAGGACATCAAATTTGGAGTTGGAATTTGTCAGTTTCCCCAGTGACAAGAGCAAAGACATTATTACTCTTGACAGCTATCCAAATATAAAAAGAGTATAATAGAATTTAATACAAGTTTGTGCATGGAACAGTTCACATAGTCGAGACAATATAAAATAAGTATTTAAAATCATTTTTAATATGTGTTCTAGAGGTCTGCATGTGTGCGATTAAATGACACATGAATTCACATATCAAACTAGCAAGTAGTGTGTTGTGTGTGATTTTAGAATCACACACAATTAAAACAAAAGTTTATTTGAAACAAAACCAAATTTTGATTTAATTTAAATAAATAGCTAAAACAAAAAATAATACGATAAAAGCAAAAATGTAAATAATTTTAATGCTTCATAAACCTTAAGTATGAGATTCATTTTAATTCTTTCGGTGACGAAATCAAGCACATAAAGTTTGACGTTTATTGTGACAAAAAATTGTCAGATGAAGACACCATGATATGAAACATAAATTGCAAAATTTGGCATTAATAATAGTTACCAGAAATGTAAATAAAAACATGTTACAAGCTGATTAAAAAATATAACAAACAGAGAGGACTATAAGTGAACATTTTTGCACCAATTTTCAACAACTTTTCGCATTCTGACCATCATCGTTTTTAAAGACCTATGGGCCAATGACTCAGCCAGCCCATAATGCGCACCAAACTGTAATTTTCTGTGGATGTAATGGTGTTTCGACAATAGCTGGTGGATTCTAATCACTCCAAATGTGACAATTCTGCTTATTTACGTACCCATTTAACCAGAAATGGGCTTAATCGGTATATACAATTTTGAGTAGAAATTCAAAATCAAAATCAATTTGTTTGATTAAAAATTTCAACAATTTGCGCGTTGCTCGAATCATAATAAGCCATAAGTCGATTCATAATGAAATTTCAAAGCAAACCAAACAAAAAGCAACTATCAGCTGGTAAATGGATGCTCAAATAAAGCGGTGATGCCAACTCAAACTTGTGATACTCTAAAAAAAACACCCTTTACAACAAATAGTTACAAAAAAATCAACGGTTGCAAGTTGTTCACATAAAAGAGATAGGTTAGGTTCCATTGGCAGCCGTTATCAAGCATAGCTCACGTGGGTCCATTAATTAGTTCCCGTTGTGTTACCATGTCACACCGTCTTCCATGGGTCCTATGTTAGCTGGCTGCTAGTATTCCCATGCAGCCATCCGGTCGATTCAATAAAGGAGTGGATCCTGTTTACATCAACATAAGAGAGACTAGTTTTGTCCCCAAGGGCTCTTGGACCAAGCATTTTGAGTCTTAAATCTCAGAATGCCGGGCAATTACAGAGAAGATGTTCCGTTGACTCTTCCTCCTCCTCGTCGCCCCAACTTTTACACAAGTCATTATAAGGGAGCCCCAGCCTCTGGGCGTGCCTCCCAATGGGCCAGTGGTCAGTTATAACCGCAATTAGGTTCCTAAGATGATGTCTGGACAGCTGTAATGCCCGTCATGTCCTTTTTTCATCTATGATGGGCCAGATTTGCTGGTTTCCCCACATCGTGCCACCTCTTACTGGCAATATGAAACTTGTGCGCTATAAATTGCTTACTCCTTGGGAGTGATGCACCTACATTATATATTGAACCGTCTCGATTCAAGGTGGTGCCTGCATACACCAACGAATCCGCCATGCAGTTTCCCTGTATATTCTGATAGGTTGTGTTCACTCTTAAGAACCTCATGTGTAAAAATTTTGTTGTTCAATACATATTCTGGATGTGCATATAACTGGATATTCATAAAACCGAGCGTCTACTGTATTTACAAAATGAACCTATTCCATTCTACATCTTCCGATTATTTTAGTGTCATCACTACAAAAGTGGCAATAAATTCTTTAATTATTGTGGCATCACTGACAGAATGGCAGCAGCGTTACCATTTCTAAATCCATTTTGGTATTATCTTTAAAATTTTTGGCACTTTTGTAATAGAAAAAAGTATTTAAAAAAAATGAATTTTTTTTTTTAAATGGTGACATTTTTTATCGATTGTGTATGTTAGATGTTTCAAGTGTGAACGCGTATTTAACATTTTCAACATCTTTCATGTGTTCCTCCGAAATGTACGCAGGTGTACACCAAAATCTTTGTGTGGCTCCTATTTCATGATTGTTAAGTCGACATAAAGCTATTAATTGGGCTCAATTTAGCAGAGACTTTAATTTTATTTGAAAGGTTGAACAAATAAGCGTTATTTTAGAAAAATTTACGCTGAACCAACACGCGTTGAGTTTGCGATAAATTAAAGAATGTTTCATCCTATCTCGAAGGATAATAAGGTAAAATTGTAATTATGGTACACTTTTTATATTCGAAAAAAAGAGAAGCTTTTCTTGAAATTGAAATTCAAATTATTCGAAAACTTATTTATAATGCAGAACGAAGAACAAAGATTAAATAATTTCAAAATTCGTAACATTCTTCCACAATATTTATTTTTAATTTATAAAAATCATGCACCACAATTTCAAGTTCATTAACCATTGTTTATTTATTTTGTGTTAAATGTGACGTTCATTTACACCATTTATAATTGCATAGATCATTTGTTTTGTGTTAAGTTAGGCAATTTTACTTCCTCATCCATTTGTTATTACTTAAGCTAAGCATTTTATTATTAAGTAATTTTTATATAAATAAAGTAGAAAATAAAGATTAATTAGTCGTGTTTTTAGTAGCCATACATACTTGTTTGTTTACATACGGCTTCCTTCAAGTTCCAAGTGCTTGCAAGAAAAAAAATTAAAAGTTAGCGTTAGTCTAAATTTATGTGTTTATACCAGTGTTCGAAAATAAACCGTACATCACTGATGGGATTTGTGGTACAATTGTACCAAATTTGGTACAATCGAAACTTCATTGGTGCACTGGTACAATTCTTCCCTTTTTGGTACAATTTACAAAAAATACCTACGAAGTTTTATCATTTCGTTGAGGTGGATTAACTCACTATTATTTTCAATAAAAAAATTTTTAATAATAGACGTGAACAGAACTGCCAAAAATTGTATTACAGTAGTTTTGACTTAACTGCCTTTTGTTTATGTGCACTTTTGACTTAACTGCACAAAATTGATATATTTTGGAATTATTCTTTCTAATTCCATACAAATTCCTTTTTTAAGTGCACTTTCTATACCTGCACATTTAAGATAAATGCACAAAATTTTTGGCATTTCAAAATTATTTTCATACAAAAAATCAAAGTTAGCTGCACTTTGACTTAACTGCCCAAAATAAATATTTTCTGGAATTAATCTTCAAAATCCTTGTTTACGTGCATTTTGTATACCTGCTCATTTTTCATATTTTTGGGCAGCTTTTAAATATTTTCATACAAAACATCAAAGTTAGCTGCACACATAAAAATATATGGTGGCCACTTTTTCACATAAATATCCAATTTAAGCTGTTTATAAAAATATAAATCGCAATTATTTTGTTTTTTGTTTTTTATGTTTTATGTTCTTTGTGAATTCTCATTGTTTTTGTTAATGTTTCTTTTATATTAAATAAACATACATACATGTATAAAATGATCTGTTATTTCCCAGCTAGTATAGGCTGTTTGTTAGACGATTATTTTAAATATATACAACTCCTAAAAGAATCTTCTGGTGATTATCTGACGAGTAACAAAAACATCTAAATCTTTTTTTAATTAACTTATTTTTTTATTTATTTTTTGACACGCTCGTCTTTAAATCTTGAAATGAACCTTTTGCGACTCTCTGTAAGAGTCGTATAACAATTTCTGAGCTACCTAAATAAGACAGTTTTTGAAGTATGAAAATGCCATTGGCAATACAATTTTAATAAAACAAACCGGTCTAAGGATTTGCAAAAAAGGATTTTCCCACAGGATGGTGTTGATTTCGCGACCTCAAGGTTTGTTTTATCAAAATTGTATGAAAATTAGAAGTTTTGGCATGAAAAATACGCCTGATGCCCTTATTTAGGTAGCTTAGTCATACGGCTGAGTATTTCACGAGTTGTAAAATAATACCTACATGAGTCTCATACGACTCTTAGCATGCTTTTTGAAAGACTCGTTAGATAATCTCACAAACATCATAAATGATTCCCTTTAGCACATGTAACAGTTTCTCCCGTGTAGGAATCGTCTACAATTAAAAAATGAGCTCGTCGATGATCAAAAAGGCTCTTTGTGAGATTCCCAGTAAGCTCCTGGGTTGAAATAAAATTTTAATAAAATATAAATTTATGTATTAAAAAAATAATTTTTTTATTCTACTTTTTAATCAAACACTTTACTTTTGCTGCACTTTTGTGCAGGTAACCACAATTGTGTACCTGCACATTAAGGCAGGTAAATGCATTTAAGATAACTGCATTTTTGATTTACCTGCACAAAAAATCGTGCAAAGGAGATTGTGCAGCTAAGTCAAAACTACTGTATCAATTAAAATCGTTTCAACAAATGCAGAATAGAGCTTTAAAGGTAGTCTATTATTTGCCAATGTTATATTCTACACTGCAGACAAACATTATATTTTATTGTTCTATAGTGTCCCTTTTCTTACATTGATAAAGAAATGAACAAACAAAAAATTTTAGCAACGAACATCTTGTCTGTGTGTTGTGTATATGTTTTGTTTGTGTAAAATTATTTTGCTGCTTTTTGTTTTTTTTCGTGTGTTTATTTTGTTTTTTGTAAAAAATATTTGATTTTTTTGACAGCCAAAAGGGACGAACATTAATGAGCCAAACCGAACACAATGAAGTTTGTGGATTATTAAAAAAAAAAAACAGTATTATTTTTGTGTTCGAAAGATGACTAACAGGGAATCGTTATTTTTTCAATGATTTTCTACACAAACACTATTAGCGTTTGTGTATTCCACAAATCTACCGAACCGAACACGTTAACGATTATTTAAAGATACATTTGACATTAACAGTAAGAAAAGCATTGTGTTTACTCCTTGCAAAATATCATCAATATTACCAAAAAAAAAATTAATAACTATTGTATTAAAAATTATATTTGAAATCAAAGTTCATGTTTTGACAATGACCAATATAAAAAATATAAAATTTTACAAGTTTAAGCAATTTTTTTTTTAATCGAACAAATCGATTAAGATTTTGATTTATTTAATTATATAAATTTTTAAACAATTCAAATGTTAATTGAATCAAAAATATAGTTTTAATATTTGTTCAATTAAAAAATAGTTTATTCACTCAGCACATTAATTAAATTATAATTATTAAAAAAACAATTAATTTAATTCATAAAAAAATAATGAAAATTTTAAAATTAAATTTTTTCATACATTTTTAAACAAAAAAAAAACAATAAATTTGAAGAAATTACGTGCACGCACATCAAACTGGCTTCAAACTTTAATAAAAATTAATATTATTTTGATTTTCGTCATATCAAACCATGCGTGTGAATTATTTAAATTTTTTTTACTACCACAATTGCAAAATAGTGCGTTTGATGCCATATTTATAAAAAATAAAACATGTATAAAAAATTTGTTTAACAAACCTTTTATAAACCTGTTTTAGTTTAGATAAAAAGGACAATTTACCTTCATATTCCTATAATTCTTTAAATTTAGATTATAACAGCAGCATTTGAATATCGGTGGGAATCGATTTACTTTCATCTGTACAACAATAAAACACATATTCTTACCCTACAATTACACAGACGTGAATTGCATTAAAAAACATAATTTTTTAGGTTTTTGTTTTATTTTTACTTAAATGTGTTTTCATCGAGATAAACAACACTTATTTTAGTTTCCTTATATTTTTTGATTTGCATGTATACAGGGTTATGAACTATTTCTAATCAAAAAGCGCCGCACAGTACTTTGTTCCATATACAAAAATAGGTGAAACAATGTTGTTCCAATGTTTAAAAAAATTACTATACTGTATTCGTATTTAAATAAATTACCTTTTTTATGTCCTAAATATTTAATAAAATTTAACAAGAAAAATGAAACTATTTTAAATTATTAAAAATTTATTTTAAAGAAGTACCACAATTTTTAAGTTAGTATTTGGTAAAAAAGGCATTCTTCTTTGATATGAGCCTACCCTGCAAACAATTTCGATCGAAAAATGATCTAAATAATTTCCCCATTTAGCAAAAATCTATCGTATTTGCTATTTAATTCTTAATCGTTCGGGAAGAAGTGTCCCACTATGGTAATATTTACATTTAGAATCTACTTAGAGTCTTTGGTAATTCAATATCAACTGAATTTAGTTGTATCGCTTTTGGCTCTAAAAAGCACTCTTTTGAAGTAAATTTTTTTCTTACGGTTCTTTATTATAAATAGTCGGCCATTTTGTTAGACGAGTCTGAGTAACATAAAGAATTACTGAGCTGAAAGTTTTACAAATAATCAAAAATCTACAGTACATTTAGTCAAATCAATTGTAATGGCCGATTTCATCAATTCTCATAAATGGCAATGCCGCCATGGGATAATATAAATGTCCCTCCTGAAAATCATTTTAGTTCGGCATAAACTGTTACGAATCATGATATATTATTCAAGTTAGTTCAAATTGCTAGAAATAAAAGCATAACACTTTCTGATTGTCGTAAAATTGGTTTTATGCCCGTAATTTCTATAAAAAGAAAGCAGGTCGTGTTCGTACCTAATAGTTATCTTTACCTATTTCAACTTTTATTTTGCCTACGTGTTTTAACCATCAGTTTTCCTTTAAAATATGGAAGCTTTTACATCATAGATTTCTATGTACAGTTAGATTTATTTTTGTAGAAATTACGGGCATTAACCGGAACCATTTTTTATACTGACGTCCGTTTTATAAAGATTATTTAATAATTTATAGCTCTCATAGGTATATTCTAACTGTCGGTGGAGGGTGTCAAAGATTCGAATATAGCACTCTAACATTTTTAATACATTAGCTTTTAAATGGCTAAATATAACATAAAAATTATTCTTACAAATAGAAACTGGGAATTATTTCCTTTCATAGGTTACTTTATTAAATTCAACACTTTTATTTTTTCGAATTTATTCTATGAGCTAAATTTCAGTTATGTATTTTATAAAGCTTTATTGTAATAGTCCTATTCCTTTAATTTAATGAAAGGAAATAATTCCCAGTTTCTATTTGTTAAAATAGTTGAGTTAAATACACTCAATTTAAAAAGTATCACTATCCAGTGTGACACAAAGAATGCTGACGAAGGCTGTAGCGGGTCAGAAAATGCATTACATTCTGCTGGTGTCTAATAATTGAAAATTTTTCTGTACATACAATAAACTTCATTGCTATCCAAAGGACAGCTAAGGTAAAATGTAACAAGAAAATACAATATAATAGTCTGGTAGTGTATAAAGACATTCCTAAAAATTAAAGGAATAGGACTATTACAATAAAGCTTTATAAAATACATAACTGAAATTTAGCTCATAGAATAAATTCGAAAAAATAAAAATGTTGAAATAAAAATTATTCTTTAAAATTTCAAATCGATATTTGAAATATTGCATCGTCAATTTTGAATAATTTTTATTTTGGAAATTTTTTTTAAATTTTTTATGCCGAAAAACTTTCGAGTCGGAGTCGCGAGTTTTTGCGGGTACTACGACTCCGACTCCGGTACAAAAACCTCAACTCCGACTCCACAGCCTTGATATTTTTTAATGATTTGCAAAAATTATTTTATAAATTTTTTACTAATAACGTTGATTTTCACTAGAAAAATAAAACAACTCTAATTTTCAACAAAAATTATTAAAGTCATTGAATAAACAAACAGTTAAAAAAAATCACTAATATCCTTTAAAAAATACTATTATCAATTCATTCACTTTTGTTGCCTTAATTATTAAGAATTTACCCAATCTACCCGAAGAATGAGTTTGGGCTGTTTTGTGCACTCATTTAATACTAAGTTATATGCGGTAACTTTTGGATCCAGCGGGGTCTTAACTTTTAGTACAATATAACTAATTAATTTTTAAATATTAAAAATTTAATATTTTTTACAGCTTTATACTATTTCACATTCACGCACCACCGATCACAATGCAATTTAAGTAAAAACTGTCATAACTTCTGGAAATCGATGCAAAGAAGTCAATATCACAATGCTAATTTTTGCTGTTGTTGTTATGTTATAACTGTTACAATTATCTGAACAACTTATTGAAGCGACGAAAAAATACAATTTTAGAACTCATTCGATTTTAACTTATTTTGATGTTGCTAAATTCCGCAAAATCTACTGTTTAACTACCAAATTGCTTGGAGGGCACACTTAATTTTAAGTATGGGTTAGTAATGCTCTGGAGGAGTGTTGTAACTAAAAAAAAACTAAAAAAAAATTCAAATAAATTTGAATAGACCAATAAAAAAACTGAGTAAATACTTTTTTCAATTTTCTCTGCCGCTTAATAAACCAAGTGTCCGCCATTAAGAATCAAAAGAGAAACTAACCACATTTAAGTTCTAACTTAGAGATATATGTACATATGATATTTTTAAGAGGCCCAAAACGCATTTATTATTTTTTATAAAGCAATAAATATGTTTCTGTACGATAAAAGTAGGCTATTTGCTTTGTACTCTGTTTAAAGTTCTAAAGAAATCAACTTCAAGAAAATCTCTTCCGTGATTAGAAAATATATGTTCTAATGTATAAATTTCAAAATTTTCGAATTTGATAAGAAAAGTGCCCGTTATTTTTAAGTCATATTTATTATTACAATTATGTGTTATCTTGGAATAAAAATTCTTAAATATTAGAATACCTGGTATTATTTCGTTCACACTGGTAATATCCATGGTTGTCATATTGCAATGGGCTTCTTTAAAATTAACAATATTTTCTAAGCAATTATCATTAATCTGTATTAAATTTTTCATTAGATTTTCTTTAACATTTGTTTCATATATTTTATTATTTTTGCTAACAAGTACTTCGTTACTTTTTAGTGATATAGATTTGTTTTTTAAATTTGGTATTGGTTCAAATATAATTTTTGACAGTACAGATTTTGAATATTGTGGAATTAAAAGAATTATAACGATGTTTTCATTTTCAAATATTACTGCTACTTTGATATTAGTATAGCTATCAAAGCTGGTAATTAAATCTATTTCTGTCTTCGTAAGTATGTCTGTTGGGAATATTCCTAATTTGCTGGAGAAAATTTTTTGGCCAATGTCGTCCACATGGTTTTTTAAAAGGGTAATGTCATTATTTACTTGATATATGTGGCTTATAAGTCTAAATTCGTCTTCCAAATCTCTAATTTTATTTTGAAGAAAGTTTTTAAATTTATTGAAATAAGTGCTGATTACTATTTGTTTTTGGTTGATGTGATTAGTAATATTCTTAATTTTATTACTTATGAGATTATTAAAAGTTGTGAGATTATTTACTTGAGTTTTCATTGAATTGAGGGCATTGTTTATCTGAGCCTCGTCGTCGCTGTCCATAGATCCGGCAATATATTTTAACCCTTTTCCTAATACGTTAATAAGGCCTCTTTTTCCTCTGAAGTGCGGTTTTAAGTTACTTATTTTTACATTTAATATCTCATAGTTTTTTGTTATACTGTCAAGTAGAGAGCTCGTTTCGGGGTTAGTTTTAGTAAGGCTGCTGTTTATTGTTTTTATGTTCTGCTGTAAGAGGTAAAGACTGTCTGTATATGCCGTTATGTTGATTACATGAAGGATTTTATTATATTGTTCAATTGTTTTAACTTCGTCCACTTTGATTGGGAGGTAACCATTATTACTTGTCAAGTCTTGGATGTTCAGTAGTTGCGCTCTTATGGGTGTGAGTAAGATGAAAATTATAGTCCAGGTTTGCATCTAAAAATATATGTGCGTGTTAATCAATATCTATGCATTATTTGCTCTAATCTGGAATTTTTTAAATGGTTTAACATGGGTTTTGTAATATTTAAGATTTGTTTTATTCTCTTTTAGGTGTTCATTATCTATTTTGGTCGCGTTAATTTTCCTATACTTACGGTGGTTTTTCCCGCCTCTAATTTCTTTAATAAAATTTTCTCCGTTCTCTATTTCGACATCAGTCCTGTCTTTGTTTAATGTATTAATATATTTAGTTTTTTTTTCTTAGTATTAGTTCATAAAATTTTGGGTATTCTTCTTCTGAGATTTTTCCATTTATGAAGTCAATTGGTTTTACCTTTGTAGTACTATGTATTGTATTATTGTAAAACCCTATTATTCTGGATATTTTATCTTCGATAGTTTCGTTGTGGGTTCTTTCGTCATGTCGCAAAAGTCTAATAAGTTCGTTAATGGTATTATGTAGTCTCTCGATGTCTGCATTCGAGGTGTGATTGCTATTGGAGGTATAGTGTATTATAACGTTTTCATCCTTTAAAAATTGTACTAATGGGATTGCTTTAAACCCGAGTTCGTTATCTGCAACAATTTTTCTTGGTTTAACATATATTGAGAAGTATTGAATAAGTTTTGATTTAAATTCTACCCAAGTTCTTCCACAAATTCTAAATGCTGAAGCGAATTTTGTAAATTTGTCTATTATAGTCAAAAATAGTTGTTTTTGTAAAGTATAGAAAACGTCAATATGAATAATGTCTCGAGGCTTGTTGGGTGTTTCTGTAATTTTATAGGGTACTTTAGGAGGCTTTCTGTCGTATTTTTCTACGTTGCATACTTCACAATTGTTTATAAATTGAGTTATTCTTAATTTAAGTTGAGGATGGTAGATTCGTTTTTTCAACTCTTCAAAAACTGCTGTGATACCTCTATGGTTCTTATCATGGTGCTCTATTTTTATTTCTTCACTTAATTTTTCTTCATCTTCTTTGTCTTCTACCAAATTGAAACATCGTACTATTTTGAAATTTGTATTAGTTGAGAACAATTCGTCAAACGTCTCTTTGAAAACAGGGAAAAATCGTCATCTATTAAGATTGCATTTAGTTGAGTGGGATTAAAATGCGTTTTTAGCAAAGTGATAGCACATTTTTTATCTAATTCTTTCATAAAGATAGTTTTTCTTTTGTTTTTAAAGACATTCCTATTTCTTATTCTAACTGATCCGGACGTTATCTTCTTTATAATAATTTGATTTTTAAATAAGTTAATAGCTGTTGGGGTTTCTTTTATTGTTGTATCACTTAAATTCATCACGTTTATACTAATTGCTTCGTTTTCTATTCTTGACAATGCGTCTGCATTGCTGTTTTTAGTTCCCTTTTTATGCTTTATATCATAATTAAATTCGGAAAGTTTTAGACGCCATCTCACGAATTTAGAGTTTGGTTCTTTAATTGAAAAAAGCCACGTTAATGGTTTGTGGTCTGTTTCTATAGTAAATTTTCTTCCAAATAAGTAAGGCCTGAAATATGTTGTTGCCTATACTATAGCAAGTAGTTCTTTTTCGATGGTGCTATAGTTTATTTCGTGATCATTAAGGGTTCGACTAGCATAGCAAATTGGATGGTTGTCTTGAGATAAAATGGCTCCTAATGCATAATTGCTAGCATCTGTGGTAAGTGTGAACTTCTTTGTAAAGTCGGGGAATGCTAATATTGGTTCATTAATGAGTAAAGTTTTTAGTGTATTGAAACTTTTTTGATATTCTGGATCGGAAATATTTAATTTTATATCCTTTTTTAAGTATTTTGTCATAGGTTTCGCTATTGCTGAATAATCTTTAATGAATTTCCTATAGTAACCCGTAAGACCTAAAAATTGTTTGATTTGTTTTACGGTGGTTGGAATTCGAAAGTTAGATACGCATTGAATTTTTTTTGGATTTGGTTTTATCCCTTCAATTGTAACAATGTGTCCTAAAAATTCTGTTTCTTTTTTCAAAAATTCGGACCTGTCTAACTGAACTTTTAAATTGGCTTCTTTTAATTTTTCAAATATTAATTTTATAGAATTCAAATGTTCTTGTAGTGACGTGGAGAAGATAATCACGTCGTCTAGATATACTAAGCATATCTTATTTATATAGTATTTAAGGACTGTATTCATTAATCTTTGAAACGTCGCTGGGGCTGTTTTCAACCAAAACCGCATCCTCAAAAATTCATAATGACCTCCTTCAACGCTGAAGGCTGTCTTATGAATATCCTCTTCCTCGATTTCAATCTGATGAAATCCTTTTGCGAGGTCGAGGGTTGTGAAATAATGGCATCTTCCCAGTTTATCAAGTATCTCCTCTATGTTGGGTATAGGATATTAATCGTCAATTGTAATCTCATTCAGTTTGCGATAATCAATGACGAGTCTCCATTTGCTTTCCCCACTTGCATCGGCTTTCCTTGGCACGATCCAGATAGGGGCGGAATAGGGCGAATTGCTATTTCTTATTATATTACTTTCTAACATCTCTTGTATTTGTTTTTCAACTTCAATTTTGTGTATATAGGGGTATCTATAAGATTTTGAGACTATTGGAACATCGTTTTTAGTTCTAATTTTATGTTTAATGGCGTTTGTAAAGCTAAGTTGTGTATTTTCTTTGAAGAATATTGATGAATATTTTTTTATAAGTAGTAAGAGACGTTGTTTTTCTTCAGAATTAAGGTGCTGTGTTCTAATTTGGTTTTATATTCTTTCACATTGTTACTATAATCGTCTACCTTCTGCGTAGCGATCATCCTATTAGAAATGTTGTACTAATCTTCACAAAAAATTGATTTACTTTTTATCGTCAAAAAATATTGGTATATTCTGTCCATTTATTTGGATAGAATTATTTGCATAATTTATGCAAGCATTATATGTTTTAAGTATATCATTGCCTAGTAGGCCATCGTAATGGTTATGGAATTTTAAAACATAAAACTGTAACATTCTATCAGTAATTTTAAATTCTTTGAATGCTGGAATTATTACTTTTTCTTTTACGTTTACTTTGTTTTGAATGGTTTTAATTATAAGGGGTTTAATTTGGTGTATCCACTTTGGATGACAAATTCCTGGGTTAATTATTGAATTGGTGGCTCCAGTATCCACTATTAATTTTATATGTCCTAATTTTGTTTTTATTTTTATATGTGGAAGTTGCTTCCCGAGGCTCTGTCCCGAAAATTTTCTGATATTACGTTGACATTAACGTCCATAGGATCCTGTCGTTGTGTTGGTTGGAAGTTGTGGTTGTTGTGCCACTGAATGCTTTCCCTAGGTATATTTTGTCGGTGAAATTGGTTTTGGGGTCTTAGATCGGGTGCATTGTTTTGTCCATAGTGTTGTTGGACTGGGTTTCTGTTGTTTTGTCTTTGGCTGTAAGTAGTATATCTTTGGTTTTCCCTATAATTCTGACTGTTATGGAAATTATTTTGGTTATTTGGTCGATTATGGGAAGAGTTTTTGTATGAACCGCGATTATAATTGTTGCCGTTATTGTGAGTTTGTTGGTGTCTAGGTGTAAAGTGTTTTTGATTATCAGGATTGCTGGAATATGCATATCCTGCTTGGAATAAGATGTCCATTGCTTCCTCTATGTCTATTGGATTTCTACAGAAAAGAATTGTCTTCATTGGTTCGGGTATTTTATTTTTAAATATATTTAATGCTGTTTGCATGTTATTTCTGGCACTTTGTCTAGCAGCGTCTGTTTCTCCTAATATGATTACAATTTTGTTATTGAGTCTGTTTAATTTATCCTTAACTTCGTTATAAAATTCTACAGTATTAGTCTTGAACGTTGTTGCTCGAAGAACATCGAAGAGTTCGTCGCAGGTACGCCGATCTCCAAAATTATTCTGGAGTACAATTTTCATTTGTGTCCAGGAAGTGGCATGACAGTTGATTTCTATAGTCTGTCTGGCCTTACCTTTTAATTTCGATTTTATAATGTCCAAGAAAAGTTGTTTTGATAGCTCATCGTACGTTTCTAAATGAGGATTTATTCTGTCTATGAGTGCTGTAAAGTTTTGTAAATCTTTACTGTCTCCAAAGAAGTCTGGTAAGTTACTTAAATATTTCAGTGGGTCAATAACTAGCCTATTGGGTTGGTTTCGTATTTCGTCTACCATTTTTACTTAAGTCAGAGCAGCAGTAAATCCGTTTAAAAAAATTAAATTCTAATATATATAAGTATATAATATAATATAATATAATATAATATAAGTATAAACTTTTGTTTATTATTATTTTTCTTATTTCTTGAATACTTTTTCCTTGCTCTTAATTTTATTAAAGTTATTTTGCGTAAAAAGCTTTGTAATCTTTCAATATCTTTTACTTTAAGCGTGTATAATATAATTCTTTCTATCTCCGATTCTATATTAATTTTTTCAATTGTACGCATTTATGCATTTAAAAATAATTTTAAAGAAAAATTGTAAAAAGAGAAAAAATAATTATTTCTATCTCCGATTCTATAAAAAAAAATTTCAATTGTACGCATTTAGTATTAAAAATAATTTTAGGGTAATATAATAATAATAAAAAAAAATTTGTGGTAATGAAATAACAATAATTTAGAATCGCCTTACTTTGTAGTGGAGTTGCTCGTTTCCTCTGGTTGGTGTTGCAGGACTTCGTTGTTAAGGTTGGACTGTATATTTTTTTATGAGGTTGTGTCCTTTATTGAACTTCTTCTTCTTAACTTTTTATTGAATGTTCTTCTGTCTTCACGTTTTAAGTATAATTACTTTCTTTTTCTATTTAGAATTATTTTCCTTTACGTTTCTTTTAAACTTTCAAAGCAATTAAATTTCACAAAAAATTCTGTTTTTTCACTGCCTTCGATCTTTCGAGGGATTTCACAAAAAAAAATTCGAAGAAACTACTTTTAAAAGTATAAGTGTTTTTGTTTCCTTTGATCTTTCAAAGAGACTTAAATTTAACAAATGTTTTTTTTTCCACGTCCTTCGATCTTTCGAAGGATTTCACAACAAAAAAAAAAATTCGAAAAAACTACTTTTAATCTTTTAAAAGTATAAGTGTTTTTTTTTGTGTCCTTTGATCTTTCAAAGAGACTTACATTTCACAAAAGTTTTTTTTTCACGTCCTTCGATCTTTCGAAAGGACTTACGTTACCGCGTTAATTCAATGATTTGAAACAAGTTATTTTCTCCTGAAAGGATAACACTCCGCGGAATCCTACCGACTGCGCCAAATATGTGTTCGAATACTTTTGTGAAAAAATTTAATTTAGAAAAACACTTTTTTGTTGTTGCTTAATACTAAAAGTTCATACTCTTGCTTAAATCATCAATTTTGATTTAAGCGAGAGTTTATTGTAACACTTAAAATTCTTTGAAATGTTATTTTGACAATAAAAGTTTAACAAGCGAGAGTTTGTTGTAACACTTTAAATTCCAAGAAAAGTACTTGATATAATCGATTTGGAAAATAATAAAGAATTTTAAAGTATAGATGTATGTGTGTTGGTTCGCGTTTGTTTACCCTGTCGGACTTTTATGAGCTAACTCAAAATAAGGCTGACTTTTAACTAACTCATTTTTAACTAACTTTCGAAATAACTCAAATCTGATACAGAAATAAACAAAAATTAAAAAACATACAGGTGAAACTTTATTTTGTTGAAATATTTTTTTGTTTTCATTAAACAGAGAAAAATTTGTCAAGTTATTTCATAAAATGAAAAAAATTTAAATTGAATTGTAATTTGACTTAGAATACACATTCGAATAATATGAAAATTTATATGTATAATAAATGTACTCACCATGAGAAATAAATTCCCAGATTCTATTATGTTAAATACATAAAATTTATTATACATATTAATAAAAATATATACATACATACATAATTAGTTAATAATAATATAAATATAAAGGGTGGAGTGAGTGTTGACTTGTTCTGATGAACTACAAGCTGCCTTGTAAAAGCCAACTGTAAGTTAGTCAATTCATACCTAACTCATAGTGCCCTCTTACTTTATGCACTACAAGCTAACTCATAATGAGCTAGCTTGTGGTTAGCTGAAACTTATGCAGAGTGAGTGAGTACTGACTCGCTCTGATGACACTACGTGTAAAAACTGAATAGAGTTTAACAAGGGAAATGAGCCAGCTTTTTAGTCACCTGTGACTCATTTCTGGTTGACAATAAGTTAGTTTTAAGTTAACTCAAAGTCCGACAGGGTAGTAATAAATTTGTCATACACACATACATGTATAAAAATGTAATATTTATAATATAAATGTTCTAGCGGTTATAACAATTAGACATTCTTATAAAGCCGTAAAAAAATGCAGGTTGTTTTTGGAAAACATATGAAAATTGTCAATATTTACTTTAAATTTAAAAAAAAAACTGAGTGCACCGTTTTTCAGTTTTTTTAAGAATATACCTACCTATGTACATATGTATGTTCCATTGCCTTTCTATTGATGTTAAGAAAAAATTTACCACATTTTGAGTTGAAGTGAAATTTTTTGTGCTTTTTCCGGAACATCAAATATTACTTGTTTTTTTATGTTTTTGTATGAAATATTTTAATTATGAGATATTTAAATTGTTTGTATCATTCAAAATGTATGTATGTACCAGAGAATGACAACAAGTACCCATAAGAATAATATACAGAGGTATTTACCCACGCTTTTCGTTATTGTGTATACTCATATTTATAACACAAATTGTGCGTTGCAAAAAGTATGGTTATTACTAAAGCGGCTCATACACTTTCAATAAAATTATCCACTTTTACGTATTGTACAATTATATCGCCTATGTGTATGTGATATTCGTAGGATGTGAAAAAAATTCCTACGTGTAGTTTTGGATATAATGTCAACTTTTAATAGTAGCTGTCCAGTGTACTTTTTTCGGAGCGGCTTGAAACCCTATCGGTAATTTTGCTTAATAAATTAACTTTTATAACATGTCGTCGTCGCGAAGAAGTTGTCTCAATGATCCAAATGTGTTTGTTACATATGTGGTGACTAAACCGTTAAAAAGTTTACAAAACCTATAACGGATTTTACAAAAAGTGCTTATTTTTCTTATTTTAATTTGGAAATTGAGGATAAAAATAAGCCGTGAATTCCTTAAAAGGTTTGTAAAATGTGCTGTGAACATTTAAAACAGAGTGGAGTGCCTACGCAGTGGAAAGAACAAAAAAATCACTTAGATGACTGCTACTTTTGCTGTATTAAATTACGTGAAATTGATCTGAAAAAAATTATTTATCCAGTCGTAGAATCAGCCAGAAGACCTCTACCACATTCCCAATTATGCTCTAAAAATGAACCCTTGTTTGAAGAAATCCTTGACAAAATGAGTAGCAATAGTGATTTTAAAACAATACCGTCTACAAGCCCCAAACAATTTAAACAAGAAGAATTAAATGATATGGTAAGAGATCTTGAATTACCTAAACAATCGGCAGAGGTATTGACTTCTAGACTAATAATAAGAAACTTGTTGGCATCACATACAAAAGTGACATGCTATCGCAAAAGAGAGCAAGACTTACTAACTTTTTTCATTCGGAAGACGATATTGTATTTTGTTCTGATGTGCAAGGCCTTATTCTGGCAATGCGTCTTTCCAAATACCAGCCAAATTAATGGCGCAAAAGAAGCCTGAAGCATGTACTTTAGCACAATGGCAATACATATGGTTCAGTTCCAATTGCGCATTCTACTTGACTAAAATAAGAATACCTATACGCTGCAAAGGCCAAACTAAAGAATACAAATATGGCGATTGAATGAAATTCTTATATTTTTGAGGGTATAGAATTTGGCAAGTCCTTTTGAACCAGACCTGTAATATGCTAAGTTAAAGCCAAATCTCGAAATCTATAATCCCTTAGAGAATACAAAATTTAAAAAAGCGATGACATTAAAAGCTTAAATTGTGGCGAATTAAATTGTTATGGCATTGCCTAATTTAGCAATGCACGTTACAGAATTACACTCGCTTAACTGACTTTATAGACTTTTAGCGAATGATACTTAGCTTTAGCGAATAACGGAATACGGCTGCTGTAGTGGAAAATAGTCTTTCAAATGCGACAAAACTAATTTGAAAACTTAAGAATATCCGCGCCATTTTCTTAAAGTTTGAGTACAACATGTTATTGCGGCCGTTCTAAAGCCTCAATTTGCTTATAAATAGCTAATGTTAAGGCCGCAAAATTTTGGGATTATTCTTCCTCTCCGTTGATTGTATTATATGAAATAATTTCATTATTCTGTTTTGATTTTAGGCTCTGCTTTTCTATGTGTTCATTGTCTTAGTTGCTATGCAAAAATAAGCATTGAAAATTAAATTGTTTGGTAAAAAATACTCCAAAGGAGTACCAAGGATTGGCAGGAGTACAAATGTGCTCTTACTTAATACAACAGTCAGGCTTTACAGGGTAATGACCAAAGGACACTCAAATGGAGTGGGCCTGGTATAAAACTTTGGAAACCCTGCTACAAGTTCACTTTCCAGGTTCGACTATTGTGACTGGTTATGGTGATGGTGAAGTGGCTATCCCAGGGACTCAACGAGCCAATGTGTATTGCTACAGGAATGTCTCGATTTCATAATGGATCCGCTAATTGGTCTCTTAAGGGCAAGCTTCACCTGAGGTTATACATCGACCGCGTGGAGACCGGTCAGGGTGGTATTTATCCCGAAATCCGGCAACATGCCGCTGGAGAAGCCAAAGTCCTACAGACCTATTAGCCTTTTGTCATTTATGCTTAAGACCATCGAGCGGCTACTAGACTTGTACATCAGGGACAAGCTGTGGGTCTCCGCAACACTGCACGGGACGAAGTTTGCCTATCAGAAGGACGAGCTACGGCTCTATCAAGGATGCTTTGGGACGGAAACAGATCAATTAGTGTCAGCATCAATGCTGCCAAGGGCTGTCCATTAGGTGGGGCGCTATCTCCGTTGCTGTGGTGCATTGTAATTGATGATCTTCTTGTCAAGCTCGATGGATATGGCCTACAGGCCATAGGCTATGCGGACGACCTGGCTATCATTGTGACCGGAAAGTTCGAGAGCGGTTGTGGTTTCGTTCACGAGAAGGTATATCTCCAGGCTTTGTAGGCTTTTGGTGAATGGGACGACAATTGAGTACTCCTGTGAAGTAAAGTAGCTGGGAATCATTCTGGCATACGGCTAAATTGAAACTCGCACTTGGATCAGGCACTTAGGGCCTTCTGGGACTGCAAGAGCTTCTTTGGGAAGACCTGGGGCATTGGCCTCAGTATGATTAAAAGGTTGTACTTTATGATAATCAGACCGATAATTGCATATGGATCCTTGGTATGATGGCCAAAGATCCAGCAGGTTTCTGCGATCGGAAAGGGCGGTAGACTGCAAGCTAGCATCTGGACTTACAGATGAGGTCAACGGACATGTTGGTTTGATTAAATTATCTCCTGGTATATCTGTCTCCACAAGGACGTACATTAGGACCACGGAGCTTAGCCTTAACAGAAGGTTTAGTACGGTCCTCCCGAGCGGGTTGCTGGGACAAGAGAAAACCTCGGGATGGAAAACAGGGACTACATTCGTACACCGATGGGTTAAAATTACAACATGGAGTTGGAGCTGGGTTTTTTTGGACCGAACACGCGGATCTTAAAAGCCATTGGTAGATCACCTAGTACATTTCATGCCGAGATCCGCTCTATTGATGTGTGCTGTACCAATATTCTTGGCAAATGAATGGTTAGTAACCAAGCGTCCATTAAAGCACTCTCTTCCTGGAAAATGTCCTCGAAGCAGGGCGCTAGTAACATAGTGACGCCCTGTTTGGTGCCGGGGCCCTCAGGAGTCCCGGGGAACGATAGGGCTTATGTGCTGGCTAGGCCTAGCGCGAACGCCCTTTTAGGGGACTAGGCTCTTAGGGAGCATATAGGATACTGTGTATCGTTATCGGGTATGCATCAGGCAAAGGAATTGATCTTTCCCGGGAGGACTATGGGGACGAATGTCCTTATTAGACGGGAACTACGACTGTTGGCGGCCACTACACAGTCAAGCACCATCTGTTTCGGGTGGGCCTTGAAGAGGACCAGGAATGTAGACTGCGTCTTGATGGGGACGAGTTCACGGGGCATATACTATGTGACTGTCCGACGCTGGCTTGGCGTGGAAGGAGACACCTAGGGCACGACGTAATATATATCGGTATTCATTACCTCCCTATTAAAAAAAATTAGAAAATTACTGTTTACAATTAATATGTATATACATACATATTCACATTTATTTATGTAGCCCTAGGCTAATTTTGTTAAAAAAAATAAATTAACCGAAGTTACATAATTTGAATTAATATACAAAATATGTACGTCATTTCCAGTTTTGCAAATGAAAAAATTTTATATTTAAATATCAAACGATTTTCTATAAGAATGGCTTCTCTTAAATTTTTTTCTGTTTCTAGTTCGAAACAATAATTTAAAAAAAAAAATTCTTCACAACTCGACAAATAAACATCATACAAACAAATATTTGGCACTCACATTCTTATCTACTAGAGGTTGTGCGCTTCACGAATAATTCCCTCATATATGAAATTTGAGATTTTTACCCCAAATCTACTTTAAGTAACAATAATTCAAAAACTGTGCAAAATTTGTATGTAATAGTTCAAATTAGAAGGATGTAATTGGAGTTATTCGCTATTAAAAAAGTTAAAAAATAATGAAAATTACCCACATCGACTGCAACCTTTTCTGGCGAAGCACGTGACACTGTGCGTCATTAATAAAATTAAATATAGTGAGAGAGTACATGCATAATTATTATAAAAAAATAAAACAATAAATTTCAATTATCAAAAAAAAATAAAAAATGTGGTGGTGGGAAAAAGGTTAAAAAAATTATTTATACATTTTCATTTTACATATTTTTGTGTCAGTTGGCAAAGCATCTAACAAGGTAATCAAAACATGATAATTGTAGCCTGTAAACCTTTGCTTAGTTTTTTTTAAGTGTTTTAAACATGTTAAACTTTAATAGTGTGAATACATTATAAGGTCTCTAATATTTAATACTCAATTTAGCTAAATTTTATATTTAATAAACATCAATTTTGAAGCCTTATCACTTTTTAGAGTAGAGCGGTGAGAAACGTTAATTAACTTTAATTAATTTAATTTTTTGATGTTGTCTTATAAGTATTTTCGTGTTTTACAACTTATTTTCTTGAAAAAGTTTCCAGATTTTATTGCCATTGTAATTTAAACATATAGACCAAGTTAATAACCCATGCAATGTGATAGCCATTTCATACAGAAACTTTTACGGCGCACATAATAATCTAGCCGGGCTTTAGGCAAAAAATTATATTTAAGAAATGTAAAAATTTAATGCCCAATTTTCAGAATAGTATTTAAATCAATATTAAGTTAAATTAAATCAAATTTAAAAACAAATTGATTTTTGAGTTTTATTTGAAAATTATTACACAGTACAACACATGATTTCGGGAGTCAATTCTGATAATTGCTTATGAAAGTAGACCCAAAAAGAAGAACTTCTGCATCATTAGTTTGGTCATGGTACCTCAATAAATAATTTAAAAATTAATTTGAAGTTAGTAAGTATCGTATAGGGGAATTTGTCACGTTTTAGGCTCTTTTGTTTGTCATAACTCGAGAACCACTAGTCCGAATAAGCTGAAATATAGATAGAAAGAAATAACCGAATGTGACCGTAAACTTGATTTCGGTCATTTGTTTCTATCATTTTCTTAACATCAAAATGAAAAATGTGACTACTCGCTCATTAATTTCTTGTAGAGGAACTACCCGTCTCCACTATCCATCAACTTGGCAAGAACAGCATATCGCACATGAATTCTACTCGTGTAGACTGTTCATGTTCATGTTTCGTCCATGTGGTGCCATCGTTGCCTAAACATTCGTCTTCGCATCCATGTGTGCCATGATGTTGGCCATACAATGCATTTTCTGTATACAACCAAACGCCACAACAAAAGTTGTGGTCAATCAGAACATGAACCACAGCACGTATTCGCCACATACATGAACATGAACAAATTAATACCGTTGCTCTGCCGGCGTTATGGTCATGTCATGTTCAAATCGATGGCGCTTGAAGAATTAAGGTTTATTTAAATGTTTAGTGAAGATGAGAATTTTGTACTTAACACGATTTTAAACATAAATGTGTTTTAATATCAATCCTGAAATTGGCCATAAGTACGCAGCTCTTTTGCTTGAGATTTGTGGTTTTAAAAAAATTGCAAGTGCAATCATTGATTTTATACGGTTTTGAGATGTTAACAATATATTTTTTGTGGATAAACGAATAAAGATTTTACATTGATTTTGTTTTCTGTGAAAGACTAGATTAATAGCAACTTATAAAAATTTGTAAAAAATTTGTATTTGAAATTTTTATGATAAAAAAATTCGTTCGATATTAAAAAAAAAAAAGATTTTTTTTGTTCCTTTTTTAGTATTAAAAAAGCATCACAAACTTTCGGCCAAATCAATTACATATGGAAATCTTCCACACTCTCTCGTGGTGTCAAAATTAAACTGTTTAATTATAATGTTCGTTCTACTTTGTTATACGGCTGCGAAACATGGAATGCGGCCCCTCCAGACATTCAGGCAATGCAAGTATTTATAAACCGCTGTCTGAGAAGAATACTTCGGGTCTATTGGCCACAAACGTTATCCAATGAGAGGCTGTGGTTCGAAACGCAGCAATCTCGTCTAACCGCTGAAGTACGTAGACGAAAATGGAACTGGATAGGTCACACGCTAAGAGAAACACACCCAGACATTGCTTAAACCGCCATAGAGTGGAATCCACAAGGTAGTCGTAGAGGAGGACGTCCGGCCCGTACATGGAGAAGACAAGTCATAGCTGAAGCAACAACTTTTAACACCAGTTGGAATGAAGTGAAAAGAATTGCGATGGATAGATCAAAGTGGAGAGATTTCGTTGGGGCCCTATGCTCCTTATAGGATCTTCGGGAACATATATGTATATATATATAGTAAAAAAAAAATTAGAAGGTTTTTTTGAAGTGAATTTTGTTGCATTTTAAAAAATTTAAATTAAAAAAAAACTTTGCGTGTTTTTGCACCATTTTCTTATGATTTTTTTAAAAATTGAAACCCTTTCGTCAGTCATAAAATGTATTGGTTTTCTTTTATTTTATCCAAGACAAATATTACCATTGTGAAAAGAGGAATGTGCCAAACAGTAAGTTACGGGTTTTAACCACCTGTGCAGCCAGAATTCGTCTATTTGAAAGCATATTACACCTGTCGTACACACAGAAAAAAATCAAGTTAAAAACGTAGAAAACAAGGTTGATTTTACCGTTTCCGGTGGTGATTTTGCTTCATTGTTACTTAATGTTAATTTAACATGATTTTACAATAACTTTCGAACAACATTTTTCTTTTAAAATAACTATAATTCATGTTAATTTAACATTCCCGTAAAGTTAGTGGAAAGTGGCATTTATATTGAAATAACAATCCGAATCACGTTGAATGAGTGTTATTTCAAGTTGAAACAACTTGAATTTCATGTAGAATCGAATTGGTTTGAGTGTGATACAATATGCATTTTTTTAAGTATAATTCAAAACACTTACCCCTGAACAGTGTGACCAGATTTTTAAAAAATATAAAGCTAAATCATGCTTAAAATAGAGCTAAAAAGAGCTAAAAAAGGAAATTTAAAGCCAAAAAATAAAGCTAAATTTTTTTTATAGCTTCTTGTAGTAACTTTTACTTATTTCGATATTTTTCATAGATTAAATAGTGTTAAGTAAGCATATATGTATAGGTATAATATCCTTGGCTTTGTTCTTAAAGGTCACATTTAAAAATATCATTTAGGCCCGTTTTTACAACTTAACGATAGCTAAAGGAAGGAATTTATCGGCCGTATAAAACGGGCTCCATTGGCACAACTTACCTTTAACCTTAAGTGAGCGAAAGGTTAATGGAAGGTTTATACTACCTTGTAGGTTAATGTTTAGTTGAACTAATGGATAACCTTTTATACGGCCGATAAAAATCCTACCTTTAGCTATCTGTAAGTTGTAAAAACGGTGGTTAAAGTTTTTATATAATTTTTTTTTTTAATTATATGTATGTATGTAGCTAAGAATATCTCCAAACCTTACTTATCAACTTTGACTTAGACATATAATAGATGTGTTCATATACTAGCAAAATTTACAAAATGTTCTCCCATTTACTCCAAAAAATAAAAAAATAAATGAACGCTTTACCACCAAAAACTAGCAAGTTGGTCATATCGACACTATTCAGATGTAATAAAAGAGACTATATCGTAATTAATTTAATTGTTTTAAACCATTTGCCGAAGAATGTATGTAATTATTAAATATTAGGAAAATAAATATTATATGTGATTGAAAGACTTTTAATTTAAAAATTTTGAAAATAATTTTTTTAAATAAAAATATGAAACAGGTTAAATAATTTTTGCTGGTAAAAATTTAACTATCAGATGTTTTCAATAAATTTAAAAATAAACAGTTGACGAGTCGTTTTCGTGATCGAAGTCGATTAAAAAATCCCGACAACGACAATGTAAAACACATAAGTATATTTTTACCCAGATACCTAAACCAAAAACTAATTTTTTCAAGTTGAGTGTTGATGACAAAAATTAAACGATTTAATTTTAGTTCTTTTATATGGTAGAACGTTTTGCTATAATGAACATACATAATTCGATTTACTTTTGCCTTTGCTGGCCGCTAATAGATGGAATATATGGCAAATATGCTTACATCCCTTAATGGACTATCATGTAAATCTTATATTAAATTTACTTACAACGGCAGCAAAACAGATAAATTTCAATCTTTAAAGTTGGGACTAGAAACGAAAAGTACTGTATGCTTTAACCTTTTTTTTTTAATTCTCATGCAGTAACATACATATGCTTGAAACTTACTCTTTGCTATGCTTTTGTTCTATTCATAATTGATAGTCTTGCTATTATCACTGAAATATTGAATAGTTTTTACAAATCATATAAACTTACTATTTATTCAAGAAATATTTTGAATTGTAACTTTTGACAAAAATTTTTAACTTTTTTGAAAAATAGCGTAACTCTTTTATTCTTGCCCTGCAGCACTGTTATGTATGTATGTAGTTCAAATCTGCAAAAGCGATTACTTCTGCACTGTCACACTATTACTCTTTTAACTAAATCACAAATAAGTTTATTTGGATAAACTGTTTTATTTATTTTGAAATATAAATAAACACGAAATTAAAATTAAAAAAAAGCTAAAAAAGCTAAATGCATTGTTGAAAAAAGCCGAAAAAAAATCTTAAAGCTAAATGAAATATCTAAAGCTAAACATGAAAAAATAAAGCTAAATTTAGCTCGAAAAAAGCTAATATGGTCACACTGCCCCTGAAACACATGCTTCACTTATTTTGTATTCTCCTTTGTTAACAGAAGCATCAGCAGAATGGCCCGATATCGTTATCATTCTACTTTAAATACTTGATGTACCATTTAACTTAATAATTTTTATTAAAAGAATACGGGAATTGTCTTCTTTTTATAACATATTATAAACATGAAAATAAAAAACTGCACATACTAAATAAAGTATGTATGCATGTTAATTTAACAAGATAAACTTTTGATTTTAATATAAAACAGGTTTTTATGAATTCAATATTGACCAATATTATTTTAACAGTGAATAATATTAAATAAACGTGATCGAAGGATATTTTAATATTTTTCATTTAAAATTAATATGAAATAATGATAAATTTAAATAAAGGGCATACTTTTGCAGAAATTTGCTATGATTTTTAATCAAAATTTCGCCATGTTAATTTAACATTGGTAATTTTTTCTGTGTTCGCAGCGAACAAGTGCCAATTAAGATCGGAGAAGGACAAAACTATTGTTAAAGAAAGGAAAAAACTATCCATACAAAATTTTAGATGTTAATTAGGGCTAATAGTGGATGTACTAAGCACTGGATTTGGAAACAGTAACGATGCTAACACCAGCAGAAGATTGCTTTCCAATCCTGAATTAGCTGCAGAAACAATTGGAATTGCATTTGAGTTGTGTGCCGAATCAAAGTTATTATTGAAGTAATTACAAGTGGTCCACGAGTTTGCCAATTATTTCTTAGGCACTGCAAAACTTTACGTTACTCTACATACTATACTATGACACGTACAATGCACAAGATCAACTTTAATGAGCGAAGCATTGTTGTCTATCGGGCTATTATCAGAAGAAGCGTCTGAGGCTCGAAATAAATACTTTCGGCTTAATAGCCTTTTTACACTGCTCAACATCTAACATCTACCATCAAAGATGTAGAAAATGTGAAACACTCGTTAACATTGGTCACATCTAACATCTACCATCAAACAAAAATGTCACCATTTTTAAATAAAATGTTTTTAAAAGAAACATATCTGTTTTTCTACAAAAGTGCCAAAATTTAATAAGAAAACACAAAAATGTATTTGAAGTTCAGTTTGTAGTTGTTAGGCCTTTATTGCGGCATTACTAACAGAATGGCATTTGCTTTGAAAGCAGAGTTACTATTTCTCAAGTTTTTTTTTTATATTGTTAAACAAAATGAATTCTAAATTCATTTTGGTATTTTTGATTTTTTTCAGAAATAGTGGCATTATTCATTGATAGTAAATGTTAGCTGTTTCAAGTGTGAACGCGTATTTTACATTTTTAACAACATCTTCCATGCGTTTCTCCGAAATGTATGCAAGTGTACAAAGGTTATAACTTTTATATGACTACAAAAGCATTTAACTTTCTGATTGTCGTTCAATACAGTTGCTACCATATGTAGGCCTAAACCGCGGCGAATTTTTATACTGACGTACACTTTAAAAAGATTAATTCATAATTTATAGATCCCATATAGGGCCTACCCCTGAAATATTGTTACTGGCGGTGAAGGGTATCAAAGTCTCGCCACAGCCGAATATAGCTCGCTTAATTGTTTTATATCAGTTCAGAAATCGCTGCATTATAATCGATTTAAAACTTCTTTTTTTTATTTATATTCAACATTTTTTATTTTTCGAATTTATTCTATGAGCTAAATTTCAGTTATGTATTTTATAAAGCTTTTTTGTAATAGTCGTATTCCTTTAATTTTTCAGACTTTATACACTGCCAGACTATAAATTTAAAATAAAAAATGTTGAATATAATATAAAGTAACCTTCGGAAGGAAATAATTCCCAGTCTCTGTTCTTTTTTTAATTTATTTATATTTATTTTGTCACAAATTCTAATTCGATCTATTTTCTTTCCATTTGGTTTGTATCACCGGTTTACTTTCCTGCAAAAAAAAATATTTCATAATAATAAAAAAAAAAACAATTTTAATTAACTTTTTTTTAATTTTTTTTCCAGTTTTAATATTTTTTTTTTTATTGATTTTTTAATTTTTTTCGTATTTCTAGAGTAGTTATTGTTTAATTTATGTACATATATTAAAATTTTTGGTTATTATGTATATCGAAATGTACAAATGTTGTAAGTGCACCTTAAACTAATTGCCTAATTAACTAATTCATATTTTGGAGAGGGAGGGGAAACCTTTTGCTCAATTCTGTACAAAAAAACTTAATTACAAAACTACTTGGTATAACCCAGTAAACTTAATAGTGAAATAATAATAATAATATTTTTATTAAAAATCAAGCAATGGCAGCATTCTTAAGTTAAGAACTCAAGTTTGCAAAATATTATTTAAATATTTTGTTTGACCTTTCACAATAACACACAAACAATCGTCTATATAATTTTAATAAATTATATAATTGTATATTGCTTACAACAATCAATTAAAGTTAAAGTTGTATTTTATGCTAAAAACTTAATAAAATAATTCAAACATTGATAACAAGTTATCAATTAACTAGAACTAGAACCTCTGCGCAGATACATACATTATACTACAAGTGTGTTTGTTTAGAACTGCACGTGTATGTGAGACACACACACACATACACTGATTCGTCTTTACGATTTCGCAAGAACGAAGGATATTTAATTGAAAATATTAAAGAGAATTTTGTAAAGCTAAAGATTGAAAGTGGGAGGAGGGAAAGGGATCTTAAACTAAGAACCTCTTCCGCAAGAAAGCAACAGGCACCCATTTAAATAGCAATTAAATAAAATACTGTACTTCTGGCCATTAGGGGTATAAAAAGAAAATAATCAAAAAAAAAACAATATCTTATCGTTAAAAGTTCCTTAGTTCTTGAGCTCTCGCGTTCTTTTGTTCCCTATGTGTTAACACTGACACATATTTAATAATTGGTATCTCTTTAGAAGAGAAAATAAGCGAATTATTCATCTTTCTTTTCGATGATTTGAGTGCCTAGACGGTCTTCTATGTTAACATCTTTGTCGTCCCAACCCCAAACCATGGTATCTTCATTGTCGTGATCGAGTTGCGAGAGCATCTCAGTGGTAACGCAAGATCCAGTGCGAGTAGAGTTGTTGTTGTTTATATCAATGCAAGATGGATGGGAACCATCACCGGTACGTTGAATACGTTTCAGAAGCATTTCCTCGGACACGGTTTTCAAGTCATAAGCTTGCCCTATTGTAAATTAATTAAGTTGTTAGACATTGGATAACGAACGTTGAACGAAATTTCAAAATTACCAATTTTCGCCATTAAGTGCAAAAAAGCAGTGGTCCAGTTGTAGTAGTTGGGCAATTCAGCTGCTTTGTAGTCCCAGGGGAAGACATGGTGGTAGTTGTGCCAACCTTCACCGAAGGCAATAGCCGATACGAAAATGTTGTTGACGGAGCTAATGTTCTTTTCGTAGGGTTTCATGCCATAAAAGTGCGCTGCACTATTCACCAACCAAGTACCGTGCAAAGACAAACAATAGCGAAACATGGAACCAACGAAGAAGCATACTTTTAGAGAGGAACCCAAATAATAGTAAGGGAAAAGTGCTGGCAAAACAAAGCAGCAGATGGGCATGATGACAAAATAGTATCTAAAGCAAAGAGAAAAAGTAGATAATTTTAAGATTTAAATAAATTTCAGTTGAAATAAAAATATAACTGGCCTCTTGAATGTCGAAAAACTTTCAAGTTTTCTTACCAAAATTAAAATAAACTTTTCGTTTATTAATTGACCAGTTATAAAATGACATTAGAATTAGTTGTGTAAAAGTGGAAGGGAATCAATAAACGTTAAGAAATAATAAAGAAAATTTTTTGAATGACCAGTGAAGAGTCAATAATTAAGATAAATTTTAATTTTTCACTTACTTCTTTTGAAACATTACAACGGGATCTGCTCTCAAGTCACTCATATCGATTTGTTTACCCTTCTCTTTAACATCGGGGTGCTTTTTGCACATCAACCAGCCCATGTGAGCGAAGAAGAAACCACGTCTAGAGTTGTGAGGATCAGCATCGGAGTCGGTGAATTTGTGGTGAACACGATGATCCCGCGTCCATTCGTAAATGCTATTTTGGAAAGCCAACGATTGGCACAACATAAGAAATATGCGCAAAGGTAGTTTTGCCTTATAAGCACGATGAGACCACAAACGATGTACACCGGCTGTGATGCCCATACCACTAAAGAATACAACAAAGTAGGCTAGCAAAAGAAAAATACAGAAATTTATTTATTTATTTATTATTCTATACATGCTTCTATTAGATCACTGCTTATTACAAAAAACATCGCATTTCTAATGAGCTGATTTAGACACAGAGAAAAAACCATACTTGTACTTTGCTTTACTTACATAGAAAAAGATCAATGTAGGCGTTCTCGGCAAACACCAAATACAATCCGTATAATGCGGCGCTGTGCAAAATGATGAACAACAGAACATTATGCCACACAATTTCCATTTTATAAGGTTTCTTTTGAGCCACCTCTGACTTAGTGGTGCTTCCACTTTTGACAGCGGTCATCTTGGAAGCAGTGCTGTTAATCGTCTTGTTATCCGTTTCAACTTTACCAGCACTAGATTCGGGGCAAGGGCTATTTGACGTGGAGGACTGCATTGCGCTTGCCTTGTTATTGTTGTTGGCGTCTGTGTTGGTTATGGCTGTTTCAGCCAAGATAAAAGTACTACCTATTATATTAGGAGACATCTGCAAAGCGAAACAAAACAACAATATAAATATAGAAAATTTTCTCCAAGTGTACAACTTGGCAAATACTCGGAAATTTGATTAACGATGTGTGAATACCTAGTGAAGTTAATTAGATATTTTCTAAATGCTTGCTTTGCATACCAAGTAATTAGTTCAATTTATTACTGTCATTTTTTACATGTTGCAACATGTTTTTATCGATGCCTATTGGGATTCTCAGCGAAATATTGCGTTTGCTGCCGACTTTAAATGGGACATTTCCATTTTATATTGCATAATTCACTTTTTACTTTGTTATTATTCATTAAATGTTTGTTTTTCTTTTCTTCTTCTTGCCAGTCTGGCACGCTTATCATGCCGATAGATAAAAAGCATTTTACAAAATTATTTAAAGTTTCAAACAAGATATTCATGTCATCTCTCTAGCCTTAACTTGATTAATCGATCTATAAAAGCTAAATATACTAAAAACTCCCCTCCCCATTTATGCATAAAAAGCTGATTTCTTTTTTTCAATATTTCGAATATTCAATAAAAGAGAACAAGACAAGCAGGAAGTATTTTAAGGCATAAACCAATATACATACATACATACATACTAACATACATTCGTAAATATATACGCGTATTCTTGTATCCGTGTGTATATTTGATGTTTAAATATTTAAATTTTAATTTATTTTAATTAAGTTCACTACCATCATCGTGTTTACGTGTTCCCTTATCAAAGTGTTTCTTGTGGCTCAAACAAGAAAAGGTTGCAGCAGACACGACGTGTTGGGTTAAACACTCACATGTTCATTATTGTTGTTTGCCATTTGTTTAGTCACATGACTGTAAAATTTAATGATGAAAATTCCCTTGAGTTAAGAAATTGTATTGCGAAAAGTACGTGGAATTTAATAAGCTCTTTTGTTGTTTAATGTTTAATTTAGTGCAAAACATGTGTTTGATCGAACAAATTGATTGATTTTATTTGTGTTGTATCTGCAGACGGCATAGACAATAACAGATCTGACCTACACTTAATTCGATTCAAATCGATTTGAATTAAAGAAAAATAAAGATAACTTAACACAAAATTAAAGCAGCTACGTGTATCTTTTTAAAACAACTTAATAAACATTTGCGGTCAGGTCAGTGTTGTGGAATTAAGCAATTTATTCACATACATACATACATTAATCTGTGGCAAAAACGAAAAATTGCAAAAAAAAAATAGACTTAAGCACTGTTTCCTAATTGCCATAGAAATAATGACAAAGTAATTTAACCAAGGATTGATTTTTGGAACCTCCATATAGTTTACTAAACGATTTTTACACGGAGCAGCCAGAGCTGAAAATAGTGGCGTGTGAAAAAGGCTAAAATCATTTCGAAGAAAGAGACAAGAAGCGTTTTTTGGTAGAGAAGTGGCGACATTTAAAACGTGATCAAAACAAAAACAACAAAACTCAAACCACGTTAAGCAAAAGGATTAATTCAGCAAAAGTTTTGTTTTATTTAGCAGTGTTGTTTCGTTTTGTAATGATATTCACTTACTTAACGGTCATTTTCACCAAGTTCGGTTAAAACTAACTTTCAATTAAAGTTCCGGTTACCAATATGTTTTGACAGCTATAACCAATAGTTAATTATAACCGAACTTGGAGAAAATTGCCGTAAATCTTATAAACTTGTGTTGTGGTAAACTTCAAAGTTAATTTTTATAACAATTTTGCAAATAAACCTCAATGAAATAATTTTGTGTTCATTGCATGACACAAAGAAAACTGTAACTTGAAGTGCATTTAAATTTTAAAAACATTACTTTGCTGAGCATGTACGTCATAGTAGTAAATAGGCACAAACGTTTAGTATACTAATGGAGTTTTCTTTTCTAAGTTAATTTCTGCATTTATTCTGCCTTTTACATTTTTTTATGTTCTTTCCTGAAAAACATGTGTATTTTTAAAAGTATAAAGCGGTCTTTTCTGATGATGTTCCCTTTAAAATTAAAAAAATGCTTCATGTTCAACATTCATTTTAATTAAAGGGGCATGAGAGCAGCACTAGATTAAGGCGAATAATGCCGAAATTTATGTTCTTGTGTAGACGTAAAATATGAAACACTTCTTAAAAATTAGGGGAGCATTTAAAAATGTTGCAAAGTCATATGTAACACTAATGCAACACTTTTTTTTAGAAAAGAAAACGCCATAAATGTTTGTTTACATTTAAATCTCTTAACAGAGACGTAAAAATATGACAAAATGAAAGTTGTAAATAGATTACGGATCTGCGCAATGTGCTATATTGTTTTCTTTGTGCAAAAACGGCAGCATCCACAGTAAGAGATGGAAATAGCACAATATCTTCCGTCTCGAGTCATAACGGCAAAGCCTCAAATTCTTTTAAAAAACTTGACATCATCTCAAATCTACTTTGCAATCGATTTGACACAAATAAATTAAAATTTTGTAAAAATAGAATGTGGGAATTATTCCTATTTATAAATAATTGTTTCATTAAACGTTTTTTCGAATGTTAGATAAGGTTCCATTGGCAGCCACAATCAAACACAAATCACGTAGGGCCAGTAGGTCCATGTCACACCGTCTCCCTTGGGTCCAATGTTAGTTGGCTGTTGATACTTTCACCCAGCCATCCGGCTGATTCAATGAAAGAATGGAGCCTGTTCAAATCAATGTCAGAGAGACAGGTTTTCCCCTAAGGGTTCTTCGACCAGACAGTATGAGTCTTAAGTCTTCGAATACCAAGCAATAACCAAAAATTGGTTCCTGAGGTTAAGTCTGAACAGCTTAAATTCCCGCCGAGTCCTTTTTTCATCTATGATGGGCCAGGATTTCCTGGATTCCCGACATGTTATTTTTTTCGAATGTGCATCTAAGAAATTTGAAACTGAAATTTGACTAAGCCGCAATTTACACTATGGACATTTCCTGCTGGAAAGAAAAAGTTTGTTGGTAAGGCGGCGACGCTGTATGCGTGACACTCTTGCCTCTCTCGCCAGCAAACTTTTTCTTTTCGCCAAGAAATGTCCATAGTGCAAATTGCTACTAATAATAGAAGCACATTCGAAAAAATCTCTAATACCTATAATTTGTAAAAATGTTTCACGAAACAAAACAAAAAAAACCAAATCAGCATTAGCAAAATTTGTTTTTAAAAGTGTTAAAAATTAATAATTTTGCTATTGTTGCTAGTTTTTTTTAAATACATTAGAAATCCAATTGGCCTTGAGTGGAAAAATGTATTGAAGCTGTGTGTTGTTAGCAACAAAAACAAAAATTTTACTTACAACAATTACTACTTAGCAATTTGTTTGTTGTTTGTTTCGCTTAATTGGAACATCAACCTGCCAAGAACCCGACGAGGTTGATAATGTTGCATTTGCAAGTGAATTCAGTCAAGCTGCGTATTTAGCATTGTCTCCATTAGTGTTTAATCGATATGTATTTGTATCTTAAAATGTATCTGTGTTTATTTCTAAACGTATGAATTTAATGTTTGAATTTTATAAAGAAGCAAACAAACCAGTTGGCCTTTAATTGCCATCAACCAACATGCTCTTGAACATGATTCCAAACAACAATATTTGTTCACTTTTTTCTTAGAACCTCAAATTTATCTTCTCTATTATTTGTATGTTTGTATGTGTTAGTCTGTATGTGAGCGTGTATTTCTTGTATAAAGAAACATGTTTAACAAGGGATTTGTTCTATAATATTTTCAAAAAAAAAAAAGAAACAAAAAAATCTAATTATGATCGAAGAATTATATGTAGATTTTATTTTCAGCATAACTATGAACCTGTTAGTCCTATTGCCGATTCTAATATACATATTAGTCTAGTGTATATTTTCCTAGTCTTTTGAATATTTTTCTAATTTTAATTTTTTTGATTTCGTTTATTAGTTCTTCCGCCAACAATTTGCATAAACTACTTAAAGATTCGTTGGAATCGTGGTTGCTGGCTGTCTTGAGGTTGGTGGGTTGGTTTTTTTTTTAACTTTTGTTTCTTCAAAAAATAATTTAATTATAATATTTGAATTCTTTTAAAGAATTTTTGATTTTTTTTATGCAAAGATATTTTTAACTGGTTTGAACTGCTAAAACTTGTAGCGGTTAAACACTGATCAAGGTTATTTAATAAAATTAGGTTCAAGTTTTCGATTCTCTTTTCCTTTTTTTTTTGTATTTATTTTCATATTAAAACTTAACATAACTTTTGAAAATATTTTAAAATATTTTATCAACTCTAACAAATTTACCATTGGAATTGTTTGAGACTTTTTCGTGGTAAGTTTTGCCGTAAAATTAAAAGAAACGTGAGCGAATTTGTTGGTAGTATTTCATGGAGTTTTTTCTCAATTAATCACATTTTAAAATTTTAAAATTTTCTAAAATGAACAGCTGTTAAATTATGATAAGTAATTCAATTATTTAGCTTTTAAATTTAAAATAATTGATTAACTTCTATTGCTTTTTGTTTTGGCAGATAATTATGGCTTACGGGTATTAATAATTCAAAAACAAAATAACGATCACTTTAGATAAATGGAAATCAATTGAAAATAATTCAAAAGTATTCCTACTATTTTTTTTTTTTTTTAGTATGAAAAATAATCTGTAAAATTGTTTGATTATTTTTTAATTTTTTTAGGATTACTTTTGATTATTTTGCAATAATCTCAAATGGGTTATTTTTAATTATAAATTCTCTCTATGCTATTGTCTATCTAGATTATCAAAAAACATTAAAACTGTGTTCGCATTCCTACATGAGAGAGAATCCCTTTCACCTGTATGAATTCGCCTTCCGTAAAACATCAACAGTTTTTTTTAAACTGAACCACGAATGAATTCGGTAGTTTCGTAGAATTTAACCAGCCTAGAGTATACTTTTGTAAATACAGTCGAACTTCGCTTAAATGAATTTGCTTGGAACCGTAGAGTCACATCATGATAAAATAACTTCATTATTCAAAAATTTTAATTTTATTCCACTTTTATTTAAAATCCTGAAAAGGGCCAGTTCCAAGCTCTTTGCGTTTAGTTCTTTACTTCTTGTCTTCTGCTTTTTATAAAAACACTGTGATGAAAAATTCAAAAATTTAAATGATACAGACCACCAAGCAAAAGAGTACTTTATTGAACATTTGCGTACTTTTTAGAAAACATATTTTTTATTAAAAAAAAAAAATTTAATTTTTAATTTTTATAAACGGAACAACATGCAAAGTAGCAGACTCGTACACAACCATAATTTAAGCTTACAAAAATATAAATACTAATTCACCCCTATCGTGAATAAAAATTCCTTGGGAGTATTTTCTGTTTTTCCCATTTTTCCAATTGAATTAACATAGGAAAATTGGAAAAAGGGGAAAAACTCCCAAGGAATTTTTATTCGCGATAGAGATAATTTATAATACATTTTATAACGTAGAAACAAATGAATTTTTTAAAAAAAATTTAAAATATTTTAATTTTGTTGTTTTGGAACTCGGAAAGTATATCTTCTTAATGGTCGGTCAAATAAAAAAAATGCATTTAAACAACTTTTGAAATAAAAAAATGATAATATGGTGCATACTAACCAGTGTTGGGCAAAATACATGGTTTGCGGTATTTAAAATACAAAATACAAAATACTTGCTGGTCATGTATTTAAAATACAAAATACAAAATATTTACACATCTGTATGTATTTAAAATACAAAATACAAAATACTTCCATTTATTGTACGTATTTCAAATGCAAAATACTTTCACGTCATGTACCTGTATGCATTTAAAATACGAAATAAACTATTTTTATTCAAACCAAAAAATAAATTAGATAAAACTAATAAACAAAACAATTGTTTCCTTTCATAAATATCAAATTTTTGAATGTAGCATAAAACAGTTTCTTGTTGAAGAAAAAATAAAACCTGCTGAAGAAAAAAATCTTTCTACAGGTCCTGATGAGCACAAACTTGTATTAAATTCTATTATACTCTTTTTATATTTGGATAGCTGTCAAGAGTAATAATGTCTTTGCTCTTGTCAGAGGAAACTGACAAATTCCAACTCCAAATTTCATGTCCTAGATTCACCATTATCCCTATCTACGAAAACAACAAAATCATCGTCTTCTTTACTGGTGCTTCTACTTCTGATACGTTCTTTAGCGATTCTAGTTTTTGGTAGATCAAAATGCAAACAATCTTCAATAAACTGAAAAAATATTTTGTAAACTATGTTTTTAAAATACAAAATATTCCCATTTTTATGTACATATTTAAAATACAAAATACAAACTACTTCTATTTATTGTATGTATTTAAAATACAAAATACTTGCACGTCATGTATTTAAAATACAAATACAAAATACGTATTTGTATTTTAAATACGTATTTCAAATACATGTATTTCAAATACTGCCCAGCCCTGATACTAACTAATTTCTTTGCGCCAAATGGCTTAGGAATTATAGGTCGTAAAAGTTTCAGAGCACTTTATCAATACATATTTAGGCGGAATCTGATTCTTCATGGAAATATTTTTTACATAATGTTTTAGTACATTATGATTTGTTAACCCCTTAAGAGCCACTTCAAAAATTAATATTTCTTGAAAGATTTTTCCACAAAATGGCATTTATCTTTAAATATTATCTATATAATAATATTTATTTTAACATAATATGTATGTTAGGGAGAAGAGAACACTTCAAGTTTGTATATGCTTAATTTTTAGAAACTCCATATTTTACAATTGTATGTGCTGTTTCCAGGTGACAGGCAATTGATTGTGTAGAAAAATTTATATGAAAATCACTCAGTTTTTTTTAGTGTGGTTTTCATATCAATTTTACTACACAATCAATTGCTTGTCACCAGCAAACAACACGTTAATGTTTTTAAGGTTTGAAAAATTATATTTTGGATAACTACTCAAATTATTTATAAGTTTGAGTAAAAATATTAGTTTATACACTTGTTACATAAAACGGCAAAGCCCTTATAGACTTGATAACATGTAAAAGTGTCCTCTATAATATATTAGGGAGGGGAGAGAAAAAAATGTTTGTTATAGTGACATAATTTAAGCATAAAGCCAATTTTGTAAAGAAACTCCGTCAAGAAGTGCAAATATTTGAAATTTGCTCTTAATAAAGTAATAAATAGGTTGGCTTTAAACACCATGTTGAACGCATTTTCCAGTGATACCCATATTTTTAAGATTCCGTTTATACCTGAAGAAGACAAAGTAATTAAAAACTTTTACGAAGAAAACCAAAACTAGTGATTTTAAACGTGCATTTAATAGCCTTTTCACACTTGTCAACATTTAACATCTAATAGCCTATTTACACTTGAGCACATCTTAAAGGAATGCGTGTAACATCATTTAGTCATTTTCACGTGTAAGAGTGTATAAAAAGTAAATAAATGATATTGCTGTCCTGCTCTTTTGTATATTTTTCTAGTGATGATATTTACTTTTTAACAAAATATTTGTTTTTTCTAGTGATGGCACTAAAATAATCGAAAGATGTTAAATGAAACAACACGTACAATTCTTATGGAAAGATGTTATCATCTTTGCGATAAGATGGAAGATGTGAGCAAGTGTAAAAAGCCTATAATGTTATTTTGCGAAGATGTTGAAATTTTCCCATAAGAAAATGTTCCTATCTCATTGTATTCAATTTGGTCAGTGGTGCCACAGTAAAATAGAATTTGTTGACACTTTACTAGTGATGACACTAAAAAAATCGAAATATTAAAAAGGGACCAAGATAAGATAATAACATTTTGTAAAGATGTTGAAAAATTTTGATTTTTGGCTCTATGTATTTCTTATGGGAAAATTTCAACATCTTCGCAAATTAATGGTAGATGTTAAATGTTGACAATTGTGAAAAGGCTATTGGGGAAACTTTTTGTTAAGTCACATGAATTTGTCATTTGCTTAAGCAAAGTGCGAATATGGTTGCACTTTCCGTAAGGAATGAAATGATTTTGATTTTGTTTCTGTTTCTGTTTTTAAAATGCATTTGAGAACTTTTTGTTAATTTTTGACAGAAGCTTAAGCAAGCTTACGCAAATTATTGTTGGCCCTTAAGTTATATGTTTTGTTCAGTCAAGTATGTACTCACTTGGATGGATACATTATTGCCGAGTAAAAAAAATTATTTTTTTGTGTGCATTTTTATTATTGGTGGATGGCAAAATATTTCTTGTATTAGTTATTTTTTTTTTTTTTCTTATGAAAAGTTCTCTTCTTTACTTTTTATAGTGACACATATGGAATAAGACACTGTGCTTTTGAAATACTTTCTCAAAAGCGGTTTTTTCTTATATGAGATGTTCTTATATCCATTATCTACTGTATAGTGGAATTGATGCGTTATAGGCTTTTTACACTTGCTCACATCTTACATCTTTCATCTTACAAGAATTATACAGGGCTAAAAATCAACATTTTGCTTCATCTTTAAAAGATGTTCCTATCTCATGTTGTTTCATTCAACATCTTTCGATTATTTTAGTGTCATAACTAGAAAAAACAAATAATTTTTTACCATCACAAGATAAAAATACAAAAGAGCAGGACAGTAATATCATTAATTTAGTTTTTATTCGCTCTTACACGTGAAAATAAATATTTTTATGATGAAAGATGTTACAAATGTAAACAAATTTTTTTCATTTTCCACATCTTCCACGCATTCCTCTAAGATGTGCTCAAGTGTAAATAGGCTATTATCTAGCTAGAGTTGTGTCGTTCCAGAATGACCTAGTTCCATTGAACGATTCCCTTAAAGGAACGGAGCAGACGTTTTCAGTATATCTTTTTTCATCATTTACGAAATCTTATAGCCTATTTACACTTGAGCACATCTTAGAGGAATGCGTAGAAGATGTTGAAAATGAAAAAAACTTGTTTACATTTGTAACATCTTCCATCTTTCATCATAAAAATATTTATTTTCACGTGTAAGAGCGAATAAAAACTAAATTAATATTACTATCCTGCTCTTTTGTATTTTTTTCTAGTGATGGTAAAAAATTATTTGTTTTTTTCGAGAATGAAACAACATGAGATAGGAACATCTTTTACTGCCCGTCTATACCAGAGATAATTATTGCAAAATATTTTGCAGTAAATGTCGAAATTATGTTTTCTTTAATGTAGACAGAAATTTTGTGTACATATTTATTGCCGTCAATTTATGTTGCAATATTTGTTAGTCCATTTTTGTTGGCAATTTTTGCTAACATAAAATGTCAAATTTAGTTGTCAATTGAAAAAAAGAAGCAAAAAATATAGAAGCAAATTGTGTGGGAAAGAAATTAAGTTTGTGAAATTGTAGCAAATTATAATTGTAGTAAAAAAATTAAATTAAAAAATTAAATAAACACTAAAATAAAGTTGCAAAAATTATTTTTATTAATATAATGTTTTCCCTATTCGATCTTTAAAATTAATTTGTTTAAATTTGATTTCTTTTTTATATAAAAATAATAATAGAAACTGGGAATTATTTCCTTCTGAAGGTTACTTTATATTATATTCAACATCCCCTCACTTTTCGAATCCATTCTATGAGCCAAATTTCAGCCATGTATTTTATAAAGCCTTTTGTAATAGTCATATTCCTTCAATTTTTCAGAAATGACTTTATACACTATCAGACTATTATATTGTATTTTCCAACGGAAAGCTAAGGTAAAATGTAACAAGAAAATACAATATAATAGTCTGATAGTGTATAAAGTCATTTCTGAAAAATTGAAGGAATATGACTATTACAAAAGGCTTTATAAAATACATGGCTGAAATTTGGCTCATAGAATGGATTCGAAAAGTGAGGGGATGTTAAAAATAATAATTTTACTTTAACAAAAATAAAAAAAAAAATTCATATTTTTATATTAAAAATAACCTCAAGCTTAAACAAATTAAATAATAAAGTCGAATAAAAAAGAATTTATATTAATAAAAATAATTCTTGCAAAATAGTGCCAGTTTTTACACTGAACCTTCTTCCTTGATTTTTGCAAATTATGAGTTAACATACATAAATACGTTTTCCAAGGCCTTTAACATAAGCTGAGCAATAAGAAATATTGCTCTGTTATTCTGCCGACGTTATTGCCAACTTGCTGAAATATTTATCTTGAGTGTAGACCTAGGGTTAAAGATGTTGTTATTTAGCCCTGTAGAATTCTTATGGGAACATGTTATCACCTTTGCGATAAGATGAAAGATCTAAGATGTGAGCAAGTGTAAAAAAATTACAAAAATTTGTAATTGGCCTGTTCTGAAAATCATGTTCTTTTAAAATCACACGTGTGATATTGTGGTGTTCTGAAAATTACACCATTTTTCTGTTTATCGGTGTGCTTTTCGGAACTGATAATCACACTGAAAGGCACAGAAACGGAACACCACAATATCACACATGTGATTTTAAAATACACATATGATTTAAAATCAAGTGATTTTCACAACAGGCCTGTATATTTACAAACAAATTCAAAAATCATAGTAATTCTTCTTTAGTTCTCGCTCCTTGTTCATCCGTTGTTCAATGTTAAAAAAAAAACAGGAATGATAAACGTAAGGAACGACCAATATCCTTGAATCTTTCGGATCGGTCCATAAGGGGTTAACTGTTACTAATTCAAAAAAAAAAAATTATTAACAAAAAGCCAGTGTTAGTCAGATAGATAGTCAAACAATCAGTTGGCCAAATTATTTGTTTTATTAACCCTTTGCTTGAGGTGTGTATGTGTGTGTTTAAAAGCTTAGTTAATTATGTAGTTTAAACAGGTACAAATTCATTTCTTGCCAGTCAAAAGAGAGAATTTAGTTAATTTTGGCCACTGTTGTTCTATGTATGTATATATACATATACACATACACACAAATACCAATATGTACGAATGTGCTGTTTAGATTATTATAAATTTATTTATGTCTGTCTAGATTATAAATTTTCGAATTGTTCTACTCGAATTTAAATTTTTGATTCCGCGTTCTTTTTTTAGTGATTGGTTGAGGGAATTTTTAGGAAATCATTTAAAATGCTTAAGCACGTTTTTCCTTTTCTTTGCAAAATTTACCCAATAAACTATTTTGTATCCATATGTGTAACGTACAAAAAGATATGAACTATAGGTATGTAAGTATGTATGTATATACATACCTACATATCATATATATTCATATATTTTTGGTTTTGTTTTTTTTAATTTATTTTTTTTTGCGTTAATTGATATGCAAAGCGACATGACAGCTCAAATGTATGTCCAAGCATACTAAAATAGGACTTTGTTGAATTCCAAAATCAATAAAGTTTCTTTATATAACACATATCGGTTAACTACATCAAGGGGATGATCATAATGAAAATCCTCTTAAGGTATTACAAATTAGTTCCTATTGTTGGCATCAATGAAGCTGTCGCTTTTTAATACATTTTAATAATGATGACAAATATTAATAATTAATCAGTGAAAAAATTTACATTTTAATTAATAACGATTTTGAAATTAGCAATTTAATTCGTAATATATTTTAATTTGAAAGTGAAAAATATTAACGGCTCTTATTGTAAAACAATTTTTTTGTTTTTTTTTTGGAAATTTGTTTAATAAATAAGAACACAATTAAAAAAATAGCACATTAAATAAAATAGCATTTTAAGCAAAATCATTAAAACCGCAGTGGCTAAGTTTTTTTAAGATCCAGATTGAAAACCCAATTTATTTCTATTGTGTTTTGTATTAATAAAAAAAATGCTTCTCCTTGTCACACACAACCCAAGAAACTGTAATAGATTTGAAAAAATTTACCTCCATTTTCTTTTAAATGTTCAAAACGATCTTTCAGTGGGCACAATTCACTTATCTTTTGATGGGTGATAATAGATTCAGTTGATTTCACAAAATTTCCCTTGTTTGATTTTTGTGGGAATTGTTTTTTTTTTTCTTGTTAATTACCAAAACTGTATTATTATTTTAGTTTTTTATTCATGCAACACATCACTTTAAAACAGGATACAGTTCTTTTAAACAAAATCTTAACTTATTTTATTTTTTAACCGTTTAACAGTTATTTTTCATTTGCACGGAAATATCCGTTTGATTTGATTTTATTAAAATTTTGAAAATGCGCTGCTCTATCGCCAGAGATTCTTATTAGTCCGTCTATGTGAAATGCTAACTGCACGAAGTCAGTTCGCAAACAATTTAACTTCGCGTAATAACACCGAATTTAAAAGACTGAAGAAATAGTTTCGCTGAGAATTATGTTCAAACGATTTTGATTTAAGGCTGATGATGAAGAGAGCATAATCTGCCTTTTTTTAACATAAAAAATTTAATTTGTTTCTTATACTTTACTTTTTTTTTGTTTTTTTTTTTTTTTTTTTTTGTTTTTGTTACTGCTCAAACACAGTTATTATTTCATATAATTTTTGATACTAAAAAAAATTAATTTAAAAATAAATCTTCCATTTTCTTAATTGAATTCGTTGTTATACCTTAAAATACTCTTTGAGTGGCTACAACTACAACTACCTCAAAGTTGGTTGTTGATTGTGAATTTATTGGATTTTATGTTTTATTTATTGTTTTTGTGTGCTTTTGCGTTTACGTTTGTACGACTGTCGCGTTCACTGCGAACTGAACGATGATTCGATGTGAACCGGGGGTTTTCTTAAAGTATTGACGCGTTCTACGCGACCTAGGGCTGCTTACTCCAATTTGTTTATTGTTGTTGCTTGCTGTTCACATCAAATCGCTTCTCGGCGCTTGCTCGTTAATTTCGCTTTCGTCTCTTTATTCTTTGACTTGATATTCTAGTTAACTTGGTTAACTTCTTGTACCACAACGCACACACATACATACACACCATTGTTATCTAATGGTTTGTGTAGATGACTGCAGGTTCTTTTGCTTTGAAAAACTCTTTGCTTGGGTATTACCAGCATTTTTACTCGATTCTTGAAGTAATTATCGGTCGGTCAAGTTGATCTTGTCTCTTGACGAATGTTAAACACAAACATGCGAATAGACATTCGTTCACCCATTCTATCAAACATCTAACTCTTTTTATGAGTTGTTGTGGGTTAATGTTGTTGGAGTTTATGGCAAATATTTGTCTATTTACATACATAAGTATTAACAAAAAAAATTGTTTTTAATATCTTCATTAAGCTTTTATTGGGGTCATCTTTATCTTTAAATATCTAGTCAAGTACATTATCGATGCAAAAACTAAAAACTTATTATGTTTTGTAGAAACACTGCAATATTTATTCACAAATGTATATGACTAATAAACCTTAATTCTTGTGACTTCTTACACAGGTATTAGAGCATTATGATTGTGGTCAAGAGTAATGGCCGCAGCACCGTCATGATAATTTTTTGTTAAAACAGTGGCAACCTGGTTTAATGACTACTCAGTTTAAGGAATTCGCTATGAAATAAACGCTTAACACTTTCTTATTAAGTACCTTATAGAACGAACAAACCAAAAAATTGGGGCTCGATTTAACGCCCCTATTTAGGGAACTTTGGTACTTTTTCTCTTTTCGAAATAAATGTTTAAGTGGTAAAAACGGGACAAAATTGGTACTTTTTCTCTTTTTGGCAGATTTTATACACATATTGATATATAGTACAGTTATGGGGATCTAAAATGAGGAAAATCTGGTACTCTTGGTACACTTTTACCTTTGTTTTTTTTTCTCTTATCGAAAAATTTGGTATAGAGATAGCATAGTATGGCCCAGGTTAAAATAAAGGGTAATTTTTATGATTAGTATTTTTGGTACTTGTTCTCCTTTTAAAACATTTTTTATAACAGATAACATATGGTTCAGTAGCCAGAGTATACATATTTAAAGACCCCTTGCTTTTCATATGGACAATCGAGTGTTCAAAACTTATATGTATGTATGTGTTGGCGAAAAATATGTGTTGCTATAATGTTGTTAATTAAAATAGTTTATACATAAAATATATATAGATAAATAAATTTAGTTATCTTTGTAAATAGGTACAATTTCTGTAAATTTTTTTTAGGACAAATCCTTTTCTTTTAACCTTGCTATAATTTTCATATGAACGAAATCAGGGGTAAAAGCTATGTAAATATATGTATAAACAACAGAACATATACATTAGGGTGGTTTTTCAAAATCGATTTTCGAATTTTAAAGGTGCTCACATCTAGAATTACGCAATTAAGTGTTAAAATACAATTGTAAATGGAACATTTCTAGATGTGAGTGAGCACTTTCAAATTTCGAAAAAAAAAAATGTTTCCACATTCACTAAAACAACCCTAATATAAATACATAGTAGTAGGTAAGATGCAAAACTCGTTCGTTACACTTTATTCGAATTTTGGGAAAATTAAGTTTTTTGATTCTGAAGTTTGATGCCATTCTTGATGAATAACTTAACAGTATAAAAATTTAAACCAACTTAAATATATAAAAAAAATTATAGATTTAATTTTGTAACGAACGAGTTTTGCTACGAATTTCCGAATGAAACTAGTTTTGTTACGACCCATATGGGATCGAACTATTTTTGCAACGCACTTTAGCCCACCAGGAAAATTAATCACTAAACTTTAGCATATTTGGAAAGCTTAATAAATTTTTTAAAATAAGGCAAACAGTGCTTAAAAATTTAACAGCAGTTCTGTTGGTGGGAGATAAACTACCACAACTCACATTTTGTTCATAATACGTCTTTTATACAGGTGGAATCGGAACTTTTCCTCTATCGATGTGTGAATTCCCATAAGTCCTATCTAACGTAGTTTTCAAAAAAGAAAATATAAAAACAACACCAAGTCCAACCTGCTTAGATGCAAAGGGAATCAAGTGTACTTAATGTCGTTTACCACTGAATTTGTAGGCAATAAGGAGAATGTGCTTTATCTATTTATCTATCTATTATGTCGTACAAATAGATAAATTTACATTGCCATTTTGGTTCTATTTTTGTCATTTAGTCAAACATTTCAAAGAATTTTCTTAACCATCCTTAGGAAAATTAAATATGTTTTTATTTAAACATACAGATGCGCCTTCAGTTGTTACTTGTAAAATTTTGTATAACACATTTTGAAGAGAAAATTAAGGTAAACAAAATTTGGTAAACCTTGTATTATTTTTCGGAAATAGACTTGGTGCTGTTGTGTCAAGGGACTGAACAGTGTCAATACCAATATTGGAGGTATAGAACACCAAGTCCAACTTAATAAGTAAACGTTTGTTACCTTATATGACGTTATTTTATTAAACATAAATAGCACATATTCGAGTCATAAAAAATATTCGGGCAAAGACAAAGTTTTAAATCTAAACTTTTTGCGGTCTTTTGTAAAGTTTTCAAAATGTGACTTGGTGTAGTTTATCACCAAGTTGTAGTTTACCAGTGTACTCCTCACTGTTTTTTTCCGTTCCACAATCAATATTATTATTCTTCAAGATTAGCAAATTGCAAATCTGTATTTTCTCTCCAATTTTCCCCAAGTGAGTAGGTAAAATGTTTATTCTATTAGCATTCGCTTTGAAGTTTAAAATTTAAAATGTAGCTCTCTTAGTGCTTTCAATACAAAAGCTACAGCAGATTTCCAGTCGCATATAAGAACATCCTTATAAAAATGCATTTCAATATACGATTCTTAAAAACCAAATATGTCACAGCGAACAAATTTGCACTTTTAAATTCCCTAATTCGTCTCTTTTGTATCAATGATATCCTGGTGCACTTCTAACAGAAAGTTTAAAACAATGAACCAGCGAGTTTTGTTACACAAAATGTCTGTTGGGTGGAACGAACAAGTTTTGTTACCAACTGTAATTTTATGTCACATAGAAAAGGACATGCTTCGATACAATCTATATAATTATTCTCATAAAGTGCTGTCAAAATCTATTGATATCTCATTTTTTGAAATGAACAACTTTTGCAACTCACCTACCCAAATACACCTACAGCCAACTTTAAGTCAAAAAGTGTGCGAATAACACAACAAAACAGAATAGCAGAGTTCATGAAACTACATATGTACCCCTCTCACCAATAAACTCAAGATTACTTAGACACGAAAACAATGAATGACGTTTTATTTTAATGTATTAATGCGAATTTAAACTAGAAAATGCAATTATTTTTAATGCAAAAAGAGATATTTGTTTACAAACCAAATTTTTCATGTGAAAAAACCCTGTGTGCTGTAATTAAACATGCGCCGAACAAATCTTATTGACAATCCCACCATCACATTGGCACCACCTTGTAATAAATCCGCTTTGTTAATCAATTTTTAGTTCTTTTGTATACATACATATGTGATAACAGTAATAAAAAGTACTTACTGTATTTAACGAACTGTTCGATTTAACGAATCGGCTTGACATTATAGTCGTCGCCGTTAAGCCGTGATACCACTGTAGTTCTAAAATAAAAAAAAAATCTCATTTGGATTAATTGTTTCTTTAAAGTTCATGGCAGTACTTTGAAACCAAATTCGAATTTTATGGTTTTTTGTCATAGAAGTAATTCTAAAATTTATTTTAAAATGCACTAAAATAATGCATGCATGTTAATGCTATGTTCACACTTGGGTTTTTAAACGCGTTTAAGCAAAATGTTGATTAAGTTAATCAAAGCCGTCATATCACATTTGAGATGATTAAGATGACAGATGATTAAGAAAAACAACAGCAAACAAATTTATATTTCTTTAAAGTATTAAAAATGGATAAAAAATACTTTTATAAAGTTATCAGAAGATTATTTTAAACATATTAAAGATGAAATTGTGAAAATGTATGCTTTAAAGCGTTTAAGAACCCAAGTGTGAGCATAGTATAACTTACTAGACCTGCTCTTAGAACTGAAGTAAGATTTTAGTTGATGTACTTGTTTCGAAAGTAATATCATTCAACTATACAGAAGCTCCCACAGCGCGCTTTAGGCCAAAAAAAAAGTATTTACATATATGATTTGCTGATGAAATTTGAATTTTCAAAAGTTTCCATTTTCGTATTTACTTCCATTATTATCAGCAGGGCTGTGGAGTCGTCCGAAAAAAGTTCTAACTTCGATTCCGACTCCAAACGCTGAAATTTGTTAAGTGCGACTCCGAACCACGACTCCGACTCCGACACCTAATATGTTAAATTTATATGAGACTCAGTGATGTTAACTTTTATTTTTTCATTACCGTACGGCCTTCTAAAAATTAGAGTTTTTGAGAAGAAATTACCGTACCTAAACAGTAATGTGCTGTTTCCAAATGACAGGCGATTGATTATGTAGTAAAATGTATATGAAGAGCACTCAGCCCATCGCCTGTCATTTGGAAACAGCACATAAGAGCAGTATTCATAAACCATTTATTTAAATTTTAAATGTGTTTTAAGAAGATAATTTTTATTTTGGAACATTTTTTTAAAATTTTTTATGCCGAAAAACTTTGGAGTAGGAGTCGCGAGTTTTTTTGGGTACTACTACTCCGACTCCGGCACAAAAACCTCAACTTCGACTCTTCAACTCCGACTCCACAGCCCTGATTATCAGTGATGCCATATTAGCATTTTTGGTGCTAGATACAGCATATTTTTAAATGCTGCTGTAGCATAATTTCTTTCAATAGAAAAAATTTTAGTTTACAGAAAATTTAGTTTGTTATAGCAAAAGTAAGGCATTTTTTGGCTTTATGGAATGCTTTAGCCTTAACCTTTTGGCTTTTAGCTTTTAGGCTTAAAATGTGTTTAAACTAACAAATGTATAAATCACTTAACATATAAATCATCTTCAAACGCATAAAATTTGGCGCAAGGCGAATTCATACAAGGGGGTCTTATTTTGAAAACGTTTACAACACTGTAAAATATTTTAACGGTGTGTCAAAAAATAATACAACACTGTAGTTAACAATTTAAACAAATATTTCATTTTCTTTTTAATTTTAAATTGTTTGTTTTGAAGCCCAGTACAAACTTCGGCTCCTTTTTTAAAATGAATAGATTCATTTACTCATTTTTTACTAGCTTTCTTCTATATAACTGCTATAATACCTTTTACGACTACTTATTTTTCAGATTTATGTAGGTAAAAAATAATGACCTACTTTTAGTAATCAGCTGTTGCTTACGTAGCAAGATAAGGTCACCTGGTGTAAATTAGCCTTGATGGGGCGTTTAAACTGTTAATACAGACCATATGAATTGGATAAGATTTATCGTAATGCTGCCACATGTTTTTTTTAATTCAACTAAACGAGCGTTTAAACCATCAGTGATTTATCAGCCATAGCGCAATTTACTTTCCCAAACACTGAGGATTTTTATTCTAATTTCATTTTGATTGAAATCACTGTGCAATTAAATTTGGTTGCTATCAATTGTTATACAGTCGAACTTCCTTATAGTGAACTTCTATACAATGAAGTTCTCCTTATTATGAACTTAAATCAAGAACACAACTTTTTCGTTCCACTTTGAATGTATTTTGATCTCCGTATAATGAATTTCCATACAGTGAATTTTTCTTTACAATGAACAAAATTTTGGAACCAAAAATACATTTTACGTGTGTTTTTGTCTCCATACAGTGAACTATTTTTTGCAGCTTTATTTTACACTTGTTAGCAACACTATTTATTAAGAAAATAAGAAATGTACCGTAAATGAAAACAAAAAAGTCGCCCGAGTTCAGTGAACGAAAATGACGCACCGGAGTAGCATTTCTTTTGAAAATAGTTGTTTGTAATTAATAAAGTTGAAGAAGGGACATCAAAGAAAAAAGATATAGGTAGCTAAAGAGTTTGGAATTCTTCCCAGTACATTATCAAACATTTAAAAAAACAGGTCAGTTATATGTATGTAGTTAAAACAAAAATACCTGATTATTTTAAATAAATAAAAAAACAAAAAAAAAATTTCTTTATAATGAAGTTTCTATATAGTGAAATAATTGTCTGTCCCCGTGGAGATTCATTATAAGGAAGTTCGACTGTATAAATTGATTTCAAATTTTAAATCATCAATTTTCCGAATTTTAATACAATCAAAATTTAGCAATTAGTACCGAGATGAGATTGCAATTAAATCGATTTCAATCGCTTTCAGCTCTGGCCCATACAAACACTTTAATAAAAATTGATCTTACTATAAAAATCCGAAGCAAATAAAAGTGTGAAAAATGTAGTTTATTGAAACAGCTTCTTAAATGTTGTTGGCGTTATTTCGTATTATCCAGGCTAAAGCATTTATAATTAAGTTTTTATGATAATTTGTTCATGATTTTTTTTTTTTTTGCAATTTATAAGCCGATTTAACTGATTTTAAATAGAAAAATTCTTGTAAGCATTACCGATCGATAGTTATATAATTTCATCTGAAAATTTTTCTTATTGATAAACATTTGTTAAATTTAAATTATTTTATGAATACGGGGGACAGCTATTAAAAGAGATTTTACCTTCTGTTTTTAAATTTATTTATAATGAATGTCATGGATAAATATTTAAAACTTATAATAAAACACACACGCACACATTTATATTTTTAGCAACATCTAACCAACTGAATAAAAGATCACCGTATAGGAAGTATCTTTGAGTATTAGGTAAGAGAAATAGTTTTATTCTTGCTGCCCAAAAAAAAAATTTGTTTTTATGTTATCAATTGCTTGTAGAATAGAAATGTTAGAAGAAATATTATCTTTTTTATATGATAAGCTTTCCAAAAATTTATTTATCCAATTTCAAAAATAAAAACGCAGACGGTAGATAGTTATTTGAAGGGATTGCAAGTTCTTGCATAAAAATTCATAACTGCCCGTCTATACCAGAGAATATAATTGTTGCGACATATATTGCAGTAAATGTCAAAAATTATGTTATCTTTTATGTTATTTTGTGTACATATTTATTGCCGTTAATTTATATTGCAATAATTGCTGATATAAAACGTCAAATTTGGTTGTCAATTGAAAAAAAGAAGCAAACAAATATAGAAGCAAATTGTGTGGGAAAGATATTAAGTGTGTGGAATTGTAGCAAATTATTATTGTAGTAAAAGAATTAAATTAACGCTCTAATGCTTAAGTTCGCCTCTAGGAGGGGTAGCAAAAAACCGTCATGAAATTTTTAATTTTGATAATATGTATAATATACATAATATAATATACGATACATATATATCCTTAATAAATAATTCTAGGTGTAAATCAAAGCTTATTTTATCAAAAAAATTTCATTCAGTGGCAACACTCTTACGAGTTTGACAAAAAGTAAATTGTCATATTGAATTTGAACGGCAACGCTCACTTTTAATTCTTTGTGAAGAAAGTTAATATTGTGCATCAAAAAAATAACATTTCAAAGCTTTAGATCGGGCGGAAATATTTATCAAGTGTTCATTTTTAAAAATATAGTCGCTATTGAGTATGCAGTCGAATAAGAAATAATTTATATTAATAAAAATTATTTTTGCAAGATGTCGTCAGTTTTTACACTGCACATTCTTCTTTAATTATTTTCAAATTATGAGTTAACATAAGCACGTGTTCCCATGCCTTTAAAATAAGCTGTGCAATAAGAATCATTGCTCGGTTAATCTACCGGCGTTATTGCCAACTTGCTGACATATTTATCTTTAGTGTAGACCTAGCGTAATGGCACATAAAGAATTAACGTTGCCACTGGAACAATTGGTGGAACAGTAAAATGCAGTAAATGAGTAAACTGAAAAATTTGCCCTCACAAAAAGTACGCGAAAGCAAAATTTGTAAAAATTCGTAAAATAAAGGCTACAGCTGATGGCAAATAATTAAAGTGTTGAAAAATGTGTACGCTTTTGATTACTTAACTCGAACATTTTTGGAAAATACAAACAAACTATTTTATGTAATCTTTCATATATGTTTGTTTTTTATTTTATTTGATTTAACAATTTAGTAGCGGATTAAATTATTTAAAAGAACATAAAGAACATGAATTTTTTTGCTATTGATTACTTAAGTACCCAAGTACTTCACACTTTTACGACTCTAAAAAATTAACTTAACAAAAAAAATTTCAAAAGTTTGTATTTAGCCAAATAACTGCTTCACAAACAAGTTTAATTTATTAATAGTTGATCACTTTTTGTTTTGGTTTAATTTTAATTTCAAGTTTTCTTTTATTTAACAATTTTTTTCACAATTTGTATGCATTTTATTTGTAACTTTTGTAACATATGTTTTCTTGTTTTACTAAATTTTACTGCAAAAATTTCTGCAGTTAAAATTTGTAAATACTGAGACAAGAACTGTCACTTTTCGCTCTCAATTTGTGTCCTCGTTTACTGTATTTTGTGTACACGAACGCAATTTAGTAAAATGCAGTAAAGTTCAGTAAAAAATAGTAAAAACTTTTGTGTTCTCGAACGCAGCTAATGTTGCCACTAGAACAATGTTGCCAAAAAATTTATTTAATAGAACATTCAGATAACTTTTTTCCATCATCAATATTTGTAATCTATGCATAAATGTATGTTTGTAGACTTGATGATCGTCTTCAATGAGACTCAACATACATATATGTATGTAATTTTAAGCATTGAAACATTGCACAGTGGAATTTATCTAATAAATATATCTGCCATTTCTGTCATGTGTTATCTTTTTTTTAAGGTCTATAAAAGAGGCAAAATGTTAAAAACAGTAAGACTTTGCCACGTCTTACAAAAAAAATCGTCGACAAGCACAGGTGATTCTGGTCTGGTTGACAAAGACCCTTGTCTTCAAAAAGCTCCATAGAACGGACGAAGAATTGTTATAATAAATTTTTACACGGCATTTTTTGAATTATGTATGTCCCTTATTTTCAATTCTAAACTTAATCAAGTAAGAAAGCAGAGTCTGTCAACCACGACCATTTGCCACCCAGTATATAAAAATACATTTCCGAGATTGTACCGTGTTTGGAATCCATAGCTAATCATGGACCAGGCAAAAATAAATTGTGATTTGAGGTTCTAAAGGAAATTCTTTATGCCGAATATTATTCAAATATTAATATGTATTTAGTAACATGAGACATATTCGTCTTGAAGCGATTGTGGAGAGAAAGTATTATGAGTACTATGGTCAATGTTGGACCCACCTACATGCGATTGTATCTATTGTTGTCGTTGCCAAATTTTGCATTAATGGCACTTAAAACTATTCTCGGGAGTGGTATTTGTATGGGAGCAATTATGGATATCTTTGGGGCAAATTTAATCTAAAAACTCATTTAATAAGAAAGTTTATGGGCATAAAGAGTAATCCGCAAAGATGTTTGTATGGGAGCCATACGCAATAAAAGACTGATTCGCAGCATTTTCAATAGGCTTCTTCCTTATGAAAATTTAAGCGTTTGTACCAAACTTCATTAAATTATTTTCAAAATTGCAACCTGTACCCACGTTCTGTAGCTTTGGTGAGAAAAAATGTGAATCAAAATAGTCCATTGTTTCTCGAAAAGTGAGAAAAAATGTGTCTGTAACTCATGTCAAAAACTATCAAAATAGATTACGCCGTCACGTTACAAATGTCATAATATAATGCGAAGCCGATGTGTTATTGCAGACGTTTGGAACGATGATCAAAAATATCGCTGACAGCGACCAAAACTTGAAAAATTTTCGACTACAGTGGCAAAATACAACCGTCGGCTACACAAAATAATGTATTGTGTGACTTAAATATTTGTTGTTTACAAAAACGCTTATTCGCATATTATTTTTTTAAATGACAAAACCAAATGAATTTTACAAAAATCGTAATAAATCAGTAAAAATCTCACACTCATAACACAGTGCAGTCAAATTCGGGTAATCCCCGCCGATTTCTCTTTTTCCTTTTTTTTAAACTTCCACACAAGAGTATACTGAAACGGTACTCTAAAGAGTGTTAAAATGTTCTAAAAATATTTTTTGCATAAAATTTCACAAGGGTGTCTTCTAAGAACAAAAGCTTTAAAGTAGCATATTTTTTCATTTTCATAAAAGAAGTGGTAATTAAATCAAAACAGTGTAAAGTATTTCTGAGCTCAAAAATAAACCCTTTATTTTCATTTTATGGGGTGTTATTTGACATGTTTAAGAAAATGATTAAAATTTTACAACAAATATGCAAAATATGCTTTTATAATTTTATATAATTATAATTTATTAATTTTTCAACTTAACTGTTTTTTTTTCAGCGAGATAAGTCAAGTGTCACACAGTGAATTTAATATAGAAATACAAAAATTAGATACTTAAAGTTCCAAACTCAAAACGCAATCACATTTAAATAAAACGCAAAATATGAAGATAAAAATATACAAAGAACAATTTGTAGATTTTCATAGATGAGTGATCTGCCGGCAAAAGTTATTGTGTTATTAGACACATTCAAACATTAAACAATTTAAAAGTTAGTGACTGTTATCTTCCATATGCTTTTTTAAAAACTTACAAAGATACATAATTTAAATTACAAACATATTTATGTAATACGGTAGGTGTAGGTTAGGGTTTCCCCTGGTAGCTAGAAACAAAACAAATTTTTTTTTTCGATATTGACATTCTAACTTCACCGTATCCTCCTATGATTCCAATATGCTGACGTGAAATATTCGTGTCACTTGTGAATAACTAGTGCTTGTGGGTACACACTTAAAATAATAATTACGCTTAAAAGAGTAATTGTGAGACAGGTTGTATAAGTGAGCGTGTGTCTAAAGTTTGTCATTCAATGTGAATCTTTTTTTAATGTCTTATAAAGTATATATTCTGGGTCCTTTAGTAATTTGAATGGCATTGCCAAATTAAGCAATGCACGTTACAGAATTGCAGTCGTAGCTAAAAATCCCTAAATAAACTTTACAGATTTTTAGCGATCGAGCTTTAGCGAATTACAGAATACGGCTGCTGGTGTTATTATTTGCATACTAAGGAACACCCTAAAATTAATTATTTATATGATTGAGTGTCATATTAGTTATGAACATATGCTGTTTCAAAATAATTATACACATTTAATAAAATTGTATTTAATTCCTGAACTTAAAATAGACCTTGGGTTTCACCATTCAAAAATTTTAGAGATTATTTGCGTAAAATAAAAAAACTTCAAATAAATCATAAATTCACACTCGTTATTTTGATTACTAAAAATAGAATAGAAAAAAATTGTAATGAGTGGGAATACAAAATTGAATGATTAATTTTTAATTCTGAATTTTGTGATCCGTCAAAACCAGAAAACCAAAAATATATACACACCATTTCATTGTTAAAAAAGAGTTTGTAGGAAAACGACATGTCTTCGTTTTTTAACGACATGTTTTCATTTTGAAACGATTTCAACACAAATCCTCTGGAGTATACCATGGAGTAGTTTTAAGACTACTCCTTTGTAATCCAAAGCTGGGTTATATGGTCCTGCCCTAGGACATCGTAATGTTTTTCATACATTGGGGTTACCTTTGGACTTGTACTATGCCCTTATGGACTACATTTTACATGCGTGTATGGACTAGTCGCATTATTTGCAGGACAAAATCATCGATATTCGTCGCCATCCCAGAGATTCGTCGAAGACAAACTTATTTGTACATCCGCTTATAACAGCCAATGTTGCTAAGTTTCATAAATCTTCAATGTGGCGATTTACAAGAAACAAGCAATTAATCCGTTATTTTTTTCCTTCAACCGTTGATCAATTCTTGTAGCAGGCAAATTCCCGCAGAGTTTGTTTATGTTTAAAATACGTTATATAAAAATGGACTTAATGGGAAAAATTCTTGTTGCGAAGAATAAAAACAACCTGATAAAGTTAACATAATGTTGTTAGTAAAACATTAGAATTTCAAATAAAATCTGTATTATGCCCGACCACACACGTGGAAAAAAAATATGGTTGGAGGTAACCATATTCTAAGAGCAACATACTATGGTTAAGTTTAAATATGACCATAGTATGGTTAAAATCAACCAAAAATTTTCCCAAAATTAACCATAATTATAAATGGAGGATAAATGGAGGAAACTAGATGGCTGCAGGGCTACCAGGGAAACGTGGCCCACATATGACATGGGTCGCTCTGAGCGACTTCTCAAATTCAGTAGAAAGGACGTGTCAAGACTTACATACGTGCTTACTGGTCACTGGACGATCGGCAAGCACGCTATGAGACTCGGCCTCCCTTTCAATGAATGCTGCCGCAGCTGCAGGGAACCTGGAACTGAGGAGACAGTATTTCATCTTCTATGTGATTGCCCGGCGTTTAACTCGATGCGACATAGACTATTTGGGAATTACCTTCTACAGGGACTCTCGGAGATATCGCGGGTGGGACTCAACAGCCTGCTGAAATATCTCAACGCAACGGGCTGGCTCTAGCCACCTCGGCATTGCCCCTGGGTCAAGTTTGATCGAGGGGTTCCAATTTCTTGACGAGTTGTGTGGTGTCAAAACGGAGCCACTGTCGGCTCTACTTGCTGCACGCCTGGACTTATGCGTGCTACCACGTTAACCAACCAACCAACCATAATTTGGTCAATATTAACCATAATAATGGTCAAAACTAAACATATTATGTTTAAAATCAACCATAACATGGTCAAAATTTCCCATAATTTAGACAAAAGTACCCATATTATGATCAAATTTAACAATATAATGGTCAATGTTAATCATATTATGGTTATTTCATCCATTTTTTCAATCTGTTTGTTGAGTGTTAAATTATAATTTTATTAAAGTTCTTATTCCTGATAGGTGTTTTGTTCCACTTTTATACAAAAAAAAATCCTCTTAGATTCTTATTCAGCCTGTGTCGACCTTCATTACCATTTTTTCTGTTGCACTAGTTTATTCTTCGTAAATTTATGTATTTTACACAATAATTAAAATAAAATGAACGAGAATTTAAAGCAAACTAAGCAATTAATGTAAAATGCAAACGACCAGAATGTTGTTGCATTTTAAACATGTTTTTTTACTTTTAAATTAAACTTACGGTGTTTTTAAATGTTATAATTTCGAACATATTATTGTTTTTAAATATAACCCTGAACATGTTTGGTGGCAACTATAATATGGTTATAGCTTTTGGATAGATGAATTTAACAATAATATGGTTGCCGTGATAATAATATGGTTAGGTGTATAGTTGTAGCTTTATTTTATTAAAACATTCAAGGGTGTTCCGGAAATCGAAAACGCAAGAACTTGGAAGTTGTTTTTAACACACTTTTAATCAAAATTTAATAATTTTTGTTATGAAATTCTGTTCAATAGAAAAATATTAGTAAAATATTTGTCAAAAAAAATTATTTATCACAAAAATCTTATTAAAAAATGACGTTTAAAATTCTTGCGTTTTGTGTTTTCGATTTCCAGAACACCCCTGATTATATTGTTAAATTCAAACATATTTGAAGTTTCAAGGGAGGAAAACACTTTATTGTTAAAAAGAAACAAAATATTATCAATCGTGAAAAAAGTTTTGTTAATGACAACGAAAGTATGGTTTTTGCTATTGTAGGGTCCATAATATGTTTTTTTTATCATACTTCAACCATATTTTTTCTCTGCGTGTAGTATTAATAATAATGAAAACAGTAGGAGTTTTATGAAATTTGACATGTGATATTTTAATCTTCTATTATAATATTTTGTATTGAGTAAAAAAAATTAAATACTTGCAAATAATTTATTGTTTAGGTGTGAATAATTAATTTTTGTCTTCTAAGTTTTACATGTGATCTAAAAATCATAAGACAACCTTTTTAAAGACCTTAACTCACATTGTTATAAATCGTTACAGAATTTAAACAAAATATCTTGTTTTGTTTCAGAAATATTATAAGAGGCGTATTAAGTTGAAATTCCAGGGAGGATTTTATGTTGGACCTATTGTAAATTATGAATCGTTCATGACAAAATGCGGTAGAGTGATTTCTTTATTTTTACGAAAAACCTAAATCAGCAGCTGTCTTCTGTAATTCGCTTAGCTAAATCTCGATCGCTAAAATGCCTTAGAGAATACAAAATTTTAAAATTTTAGCGATGACATTAAAAGCTCAAATTGCGGCGAATTAAATTTGTATGACATTGCTAAATTTAGCAATACACGTTACAGAATTGCAAGCGCAGCCATTCGTAGCCAAAAAATCGCTAAATCAACTCTATAGTCTTTTAGCGATAGAGATTTAGTTTTAACGAATTACAGAATACGGCTGCAGGCCAAATTTTAATACAGCAATACAATTTTTTTTTGGCATTTTATTCGTTTCAAAGTGCTTTTCACTTTATACGGGACCTTTGGTAAATTATGTACAAAGTTATCTGACAAAATAACTTGTTGTTATTATCAGCCATAAAACGCTTAATTTTACCAAATTTTACCACAATATATTTATTTTTCACGTTTATTTCCCAGAGTGGACTTTATATGGGGCGTTAGGTAAATCACGAACCGATCTTCCTAAATTTTTTTAATATAAATTTGGGTCATATAAAATGAATTTGTGCAATAGGTAATGAAAATGGATGCATACTGTTAGTTTTGGAGACAAAAATATAAATTTTAAGAATTCATTACTCTTTTTCCTACTGAACCGATTATGCTCCATTCGTAATCCAATCCAATCACCTAGAATATACATATATATCACTTATGGAAGGACAAACTAATTATACCCTCATTCAACACTAGTTGTGGAGGGTATACCGCATATAAACAACAATTTTTAAAAATTTTAAATTAAACTAAAATTTTTAAATTTAGCTATTTTTGCAAAATTCGCGTTTTTCTCGATTGGCTTTCTCTGCTGGCATTATTAAATTCAGACATATAAAGAAATTATCACAATTGAATTTTATAAATTTATAATAAAAAAATTTTGATATTTCATTTAACATTTTTAAATCACACTTAATTTTTAAAATTCTCTAAATTTCAGTTCTAGGTGAAGGTGTAAAAATGCGGCTAAACTGTGCATAGTGTACTTGATCTGATAAATCTGTGTTGTATTTTTCAGATTTATTTAACGATTGTTTGTTTCAAGCACTGCTAACTTAAATTAATCAAAACAACATCCGGTTTCCGTATATACGATTAGTTCATTTACCGTTTTGACTAAAATGTAGTTCAAGTCAAAATGATGTTTTCATATAACGTGATTCTCTCGTTTCGTGTTGTAACGAACTCGTGTTGAAAAAATATTAGTTTAGTGGTGTGATATATCGAAACCGGTCTCCGTATTAATCAGAGAATTATTTCCGTACCATAACCCGGTCGGGTTTTAATCCAAAAAATGTGCTGGTTATTGTCAAGACTTAATAAAATGAATGAAGACATCTTAAATATTTTAAAAATCTGAGTCAAGAACATTTTCTAAAACGATTCTGAATCGTAATCGAAAAATTTTATTTATTTATTATTTTTAACCGACTGTCAAGGATTGGTTTTGTTTTTCGAGCTTGTCTTGTGTGAACGTATAAAGTATGTATTAAAATATAAAATAAAACTGGAGGTTTGCCCCACGCGTTATACGCTTTTTCGCATCCTACTCAGTGTAAGAAGAAAAATCTGTATATGTATCCATATGATGATACACAAAATTTTGTCTTTCGAAAGCTTCACAAATCGGCAGACAATCGAACTGTTGTATTGCATTTAGTTGACCAATATATCGGTTTGTGCTATGTTAACGGATCCAGCCCTAATATTCGATCTATACGAGGATCTACTTACATACATTTTCTGTTCCCTACCAAAAATAAAGTAAGCAAATCTAAGGGAAATGTGAACAAATTACTAGGAAAAACTTTTCACGATAAGGGGATTTTTTTCCCGTGAACATTTTTCACGTTATAATTCTCCTTTGAATTGCATATTTGTGTGGGAGTTTTTCATGATCGCAAATATGTGAAAAGCGTATAAATTACGTGGGAAAAATTATTCACGATAGGGGTGATTGTCCCTAAAAATCCCCAGCGAAAAGGTGCTTTTTCAACAAACAAAAAAACCACCGGCTGATTTTCGAGAAATTTTTATCCCACTTTATCTGGTGATTCCAAAAATTGAGAACGCGAATTTTTGCGCTAAATATGTTTTTGGGACCATAGTGCGTCTGGATTAGTTCTTTTATTGGTGATCATGGTAAACCATTTAAGGCCATTACTACAACTTGTCTTAAGTTAAAGGTAAGCTTTTGTCGGACTTATAACAAGTTTTTTGTTATTTCAGCCCCTGAAGGGTAGCTGGTAGTGAGCTAGTTCGTTCGGTACGGGAGACGAATAGTTGGTTTCAAGCTTTTATAATGGGCTATTTTTACAAAGATATGCATATTAAACTAATATTTATCTTTTTTTTGTGTTCCCCTACCCGGGTAAGAGGCTTGGGGTGAGACATATATGTATGTCCCATCAGGAGTTTGACGTGGGACATATAAGTTCCATTAGTCGTAAACACATAAAGAAGGGTATACAAAATCAAGAAATTTGTTTCTTTTTACGATTTAAATTCATATATATGATCCACGAATTTACAGCTGACATCACCAATCTCGAAAAACTTTATTCCACCATTTACGGTCTAGTTCATATATTTTAGATAACTGATCAAAAAACTCCTCCAAACAACACGTATTATGGTAATAAGCAAGATATTGTTTAATATTTGTACCTAAACGTCTAAATGACTAAATGGGACAGTTTTGAATCATTTGAAGTGAAAAACTTTAATACTGTAATAGTGAACAACTTTTTATACCTGGGACAACTCGTATAAAAATTATAATAAAAGTTGTAAAAATGGCCCTCACCTCGACGCCTTTACTTGGCAGGGTCAGTTAATTAAGCATTTCTTAATCCACTTTGTCAACTTTGTAAGTCACATGTAATTGTGCATGTCTGTCAAAATTGCTAATTAACATAAGGTTATAATATTCTGTCACAAACTTAGCGCCGGTTCACACAAGTCAAGTTTGACTCGTCAAGTCTTGATTTTTTAGGAGAGAGGGGAAAAGAAATGGCATCCCCTTTTGAATACAGGGTATACAACCTCGATTAACCGGACCTCTATCAATCGGTTACATCTATTAACCGGCATGCGGTTGTTTTAATTATTCGTTCTTTACCTCTATTATCCGTTTTTAAGATGTATACCTCTTTTAACCGTGCTTTGCATCTATTATCCGTGAAGCATTCTTATATTTTTTATTATGTACATGTATCTAAATCCGGTGTTTCCCGTTTTAAAGTTCATGTTCATGTTTTATTTAAGTTCAGACATGTAGTTTGATCAACCAAAGCATAATCAGTAAAATTCCCAATTTTAATGTTTTTGATGATACATAAATATTTGATATTTTAATCAGGCTTGTTTTTATGAAGAAAGAAATTTTACAACATGAAAATTAATTAAAAATTAAATTTGATGAACTTAAGCCTGATTAAAATATTAAAAATTTGGATTAAAAACAATAAATAGTTCAACAAAATAACCACAATTCTAATAATGTATTTATAAATATTTGATTTTGCATTCTTTATGACGATTTGAATGTTTTGTATAAAAATATGTGGTATATTTCAATCTGTAGTAACATAAATCGAATTTTTAAATAAAAATATATTTCTGTTTACATATATTAATATAACCTCTATTAACCGTGTATTTTGATTATCCGTGCTGGTGCCGGTCCCACGAGAGCCGGATAATCGAGGTTTAACTGTATGTATGTACATATGTACTACATTATATCTATTAAAAGGTTTAAAGAACATACATTTATCGGTATTGTAAAATAAAAACCTCAGCCGGCAAATGATTTCTTCAATAGTGCACCGCCGCTGCCGACTTCCTTTCGGCATAGATTTCTAACAAAATTTTTTTTTTTTTTTTCAAAATAACAACAGTGTTGTCAGAAGAAAATAGATCACACTCTCATTGAAATATGGTCAGATGACTTTGCGTCTGACTTTTACAGAAGCAAAGTTAAAAAGGATACACACGCATGTATTTAAGTATTTTGCAGTGGGAAATTTGACATGTCAGATGACAAAAACATGTCGTGTACGGGCGCCTTTATAGGTGCGTCTTCTCAATATCAAAAATATACCGATCAAAATTACAATCCCATTTAAAAGAGAATACATATTGATCGATATCGAATGCTGTAATTCGACCTCGGGAAAAGCTCAAAATTCGATGGCATAAGAACTTCAAACAAACTAAAATTAAAACAAATAAATTAAAACTATGTATAAAACAAATTCACTCACAGGAAGACGACAATGTCGCGCACATTGATTGTTTAATCACTTGCATACATAAATACATCGTGCCCGCGTAAGCTTGCGCCCGTTCGTTTTATATTTTCATTTAATCTAAATAAAACCAAATAGAACAAAGTTTTTAAAACAAAAAAACAGACAATAACCATCTAAAACAAATATGAATTTTAACAATAGTAATTAAATACTCCGTCTCATAATCGTAAACAAATTAACAGATACATTCATTCATTCATTAGATACAAAGCAAAATACTTACTCGTATTCGTAACTGTTTGTTTAGATTTTTAATGGTTCAACAAACAAAAGAACAACCGACAAACAACCTTAACTTCAAAAACCAAGATGACTATAAAATTAGTTTCAATATGACCAGTATTAGAGAGATTAAAGAAACTCAAATATTGACACATTTTGATGGTTGTGTCAAATAGTTTATTTTTAATAACATTTATGTTTGTGCCAATGGGTGTGTTTGCACAAAAATACATACAAACAAACATACATATGTATGTATGTGCAATTTTCTGTAATATGTAGCAAGTAATTTTTCCAAATTTGCGTTTTAAGAAGATTCTAAATATTTGCATATTTAGTCGGAAAGTTCGAACAGGTTGTTTGACAATCTAGACTTTTTAAAGCCTTATTCAATAATTAAGATTTTAAGACTACTTGTGCTTAACAACAACAATTAACATTTTTCATAAAAAGGTTTTCAAGAAACAAGAGCACAAAATATTATTAATAATAACTAGAACCCGTAGGTACCAGTGATTTAAAAATTGAGATGGTACCGAACACAAAGCAAAAGAGTACTTTATTCAACATTTTGGGACTTTTTATAAAGCATATTTTTGTAAAAAATAAAATAAAAACATAAATATTTATTTATAAAAAATTAACGGTCGGTTTTCACAATATAAGTGATTGAACGTACAGTAAAATGTACACGAAAAGTACTCAGTTTTTTGAACATTTTGCAATTCGAATAATACTTAATTAACCAGGGACACTTTTCCATCCATTCGTTTCGAAAACCAGCAACATGCACTTATTTTGTCTTTCAAAAATTGTAAAACTTTGACTTATTAAGCTACACAAAATTGAATATTCTGCCTTAGTACGGTCGTCGTAAACGTTTTTTGTAACTTTTTTGTAACGATTTTGAAATAACACGGTTAACAAAAACAATCCTTTCCTGTTTTTATACGCCTTTTTTACACGAATCAAAACATTTTTGGGGAATTTTCAGTTTATGTAGTTTACTCATATGTATTTAAAAAAGAGCTGCCACATACTTTTGATAACTTTCATGATTTGATTAAACATATGCATGTACTTTAAACAAAACGTATCATGTGGTAACATAGTGCTTTTTGTATTTCCAGTTAGTGGATTTACAAATTATGTGCTTGTCTTTGCACAAGTCTTTGAAAAAGTCTTAATTTCTTGTGTTTCTATTTATTGAGAGTGGACAAATTCTGTTTTGTTTTATATTAATACGGTTAATTAAAAGCTAATACATACTAAGCACAGATACATTAATCACTTCGTAAATTTTTAATGTACCTATAAAATACATAATAAAATACACAATAAAATTAAATAAAAGCAACACTGTATGAAGAAATAAAATGTTTGTGTTTTATAGAAATATTAAACCCTAAGACAACTTTCAAGGTTGAATTAATCGAATATAACCTTATGAATATGTACTGTTTTTTTTTGCACGATTTTATTTTTACACGGTGTTCCCTGGAACGTATGTACCGTGTAATAACAGGATTGGGTGTATTCCAATCGGTGACAAAACTTACCACAATGGTACTGAATTTTCCATCACTTAATTTCGCCACTTTAACAAGCACAGGGCTGCCAGACTTGGGGACTTATCCCCAAAGTTGGGAATTTCATGCGAGCAAAAAGGACAAAGAACATTATTTGGAGATTTTACACATTTTTTATTGTTGACGCTTATTTTTCTTTGTTTCGTATATAAAATACTTTTTTTATACCAAGCTTTTATCATAAGGCCCAACCGTAATATGCATAGCCTTGCTTAACCTACATTCAAAAATTAACAAAAAGTCTCTCTAATGAACTTTAAAAAATAAAATAAAAAAAACTTCATATAATTTACATGTATTCGCACATTTGCGTAAGCCAACTTAAGCACATTATGGTTGGGCCTTTACTCTTATCAACAACTAATACGGTGAAAGGGTCCTGAATAAGATTACCTTTTTTGTTGAATGTGTAAAAGGTACCTTATAAACTTATGTTATTTTTCTTGAGTGAGTGTTTTAAAAAAGGAGAATTTAAAAAAGAATCTAAAACCGTTGACAACACATACAATTTTTGATTTTTATGACTTTCCCAAAAAAGAAGTCAATATGAAAGACAATAGTGGTATTCACACCAACTTGTTAATTTGTTGCTCGGTAGTTTGTTAATTTGTTATAGTTACCAACTGTGAACGACCCCCTTTTTAAAACTTTGTTAGTCTGTTAACTTTCGTAGTAAAACAGCCGATTTATTGTTCTGACACAATTTATTACAATTTATGTACACGAAAATGAGCGAGTAGTCACATTTTTCATTTTGGTGTTAAGAAAATGATAGAAAAAAATTACCGAAATCAAGTTTTCAGTAACATTCGTTCATTTCTTTCTATCATTTTCTTAACACCAAAATGAAAAATGTGACTACTCGCTCATTCATTTCTTGTAACTAACACGCTCGGTGTGAATACCACTAATATAATAAAGTTTGGGAAAAAGAATGCTGGTCTATTGGTAATTATTTATGATGCAATCGAAGTATGTATTAAATAAATGACGGATATGTAAATGTATTCATATTGTTGATTTTAAGGATGGCTTAAACCGATTAAACAAGCTCCAAATTTTTATAAATTGGCTCATTCTTCTTAAAAAAACAGCATATTGTTCTGCTTGTAATTCCTCATTGAATGCGCATAAAAAAAAAACATGCCGAAACCAGTCGCTACAAACAAAATAAAATATTTTTTAACTTAACAATTTTATTTGGGGATTTTTGGGAATTTCTTTTTATTTTTAAAAAATATTTTAAATTTAGGCAGAAAAATAAACAAAAAAAAAACTTTTCAAAGATTTGTTTTTTAATTTGGGAATTTATTTTTTGGGGACAAGGAAAAAAGTACCTGGCAGCCCTGAACAAGTATAACAATTTATAAAAAGGCACACAAAAGACGGCGCAAACGTAAAAGCGTATTTACGTCATACATACGTCAACATTAATCTAAAAAGAAATATGAAATTAAATTACCTTTGTTTTTTTGTTTAATTGAATATTTGATAACAAAATGAAAAAAAAAACAATTTGAATAAATTTGGAATTTTTTAATATTATTATTAAAAAAAGAAAACGAAATACGTCGACAGCCCGTTTACAGTGCAACGAAATCTACTTTAAATCTAATATGTAGTACTAATAGTATAAAAATTAAGAATTGGCCCAAAACTTTAAATGAGACACAACAACACGAAATTTTAGGTTAATATTTTTTTTTTTGTTTTTGCATTTTAAGTGGAATGAAAAATTACCACAACATCAAGAACTGATAAGAATGGCCTCACAAATAAAATCACCATTTTTTATTTACTAACAGGTATAAAAAGCAGAAAAGCTTTAGGGAGCGAAGCCAGTGTTCGTTATACCAAAGAGGAAAAAAATTCTATATTTAAAATAAAAACTATTATTATTCGGGTTGTTAAAATTCAGATTTGGAAATTCTGGATTTTAAAACATGGGATTTTAAATTTGGGTTTCAAGTTTCGTGCATATGCGTTTCGTGCATTTGCGTTTTTTATAAATTTTAACTTTTTTGGAGTTAAAATTCATCCAAATATTTAGGTGATTCTTCATAACGAAGAATTACCCCAAAATTAGGGTCACATTTCATTTTATTTTTAGGTACATATATGTTTTTTTTTTTTTTGGGTAATTTTCGTTAAAACAAATGGGGTCATATTGAACTATGAAAAAGAGCCTTAAATTAAGGGTAAATTTCCATTTTTTTGGGGTCATATTTCGCAGGGTCTGATGCAACTATGGTTTTTTTCCAAATGAGCTATTTAATCCAACTTAATTTGTAAACCCTTAAAATAGTGGAGTGGGTATTATGAATTTGTGCTGATGTGTGTAATATGTACTAAAAAATATTAATTTCCGAGTCGATCTAACGAGGCCCGTCCGACCGCCCGGCGGGCTGGTTGTCTGTTAAGGTAACCTGGTGCACAAAATACACGTCGCAGTTTTGTAGATAATTTTATGAAATTTGCAACATACGTTTTAGTTGTTATATTGAGCATCGGTTCATATTTTCACTTTTTTCCGGAAAAGTGTTTGTGCCATCACATGATAATGGTACGTTAAAAATGTATTTTCTTTAATCAAGTACAAAATGCTTGATTTAAGTACGGATTAATTAAGTGCCCCATTTTTAAAATAATCCGAAAACGGGTGATTCAAGAACTTTTAAGTTGGTTTTAATCCCTAATTCGTACTTGAAATAATTTGAAAGAAACACTAACACAAACACTTTCACCCCAGAGAACCAGAGAATATTATTTTTTACTTACCCGTTTACACATATCGCTCATTTGCTGAAACAATGTCATAAGTCATGTATTTATGCAATGCGTTAATAAACCTTAAATTTTATTATTATTATTTATTATTTTACATATTAAAAACCAACATAAATTGTTTTATAAAAATAAATACAATTGGGTTTATTCATATGCTGCTGGCAAAAATGATACGTGCTTTGCGTAAGGTGCGTCAGAAAGTTCACATTAGAGTCTGATAAAAACCGTAAAAATGTGAAACTGCGGTTTCGGTTTTAAAATGATTAAAACCGGGTTTCAGTTTTGAAAATATTGAAGTTAAACTTTGTACATAAACAAATATATTTTTTTGTATGAAATACAATTTATTTATTCGTTTCAATACAGGTACTTTTATTAACCCTTTAGTGTATACCTGGGGCTGGCCAGGCATTTTTTGACTTTTTCCAGTTTTATTTTATGAAGTTATTAAGCATATTAAAACGAAACTTTATGTATTGCTCAATCAAAGTATTTTTTACAAGAAAATGAGAAAAAGTGTAATACCGTGGCCAAATGAAAATTTTGTGCATATTGTATCCACCTGAAGTAAATAAAATCAAAATGAAACGTATCAAAAAGCAACACATAAGAATGTGTTTTAATGTTTTTTCGAAGAATTATTCTATTTCCCGACAAAATGTTCCTGCTATAGCCATAAAACTCCATACATATAAAAGTAGTCCCATCCTTGCCCAGGGGCTCGTTAGTGTGAGTCTTTTCTATTGCCACAAAAACTCAATACAAAATGCTAGTGGTCCTAGCTAGGCCCAGGTGGTAGTTTGTGCCACACAAATTTGGTGTATTCTTAAGAGTTAAAAAGTTAACATTTGTTCTTCTTAGTACTTATTTTGAATTTTAACTGCCGTATTCATAAAAAATTAAAATAGATTTGAAATGTATTTTAAGAGAAATTTGTATGAAAATTTTGCCTTAAAACGCATTTCAAACTTGTTTTATTTTTTATGAATACGGCAGTAAGAATTTTGAAATTTGTTATGTATAAAGTTTTTGTATATGAAGGGCGAGTATTATGTCTAATTTGTAATTTATTTAACTGCCTACGATAATATAATATTTTTGCCGAGTTTCGGATTTTTTTTTCAACTGAATATGGTCAACCATTTTTAAGATATTTCAATATACATATGTAGTGAAAGTGCCTTAATTTTGGACATAACGGTATATCTCGAAAACTAGAGCTGATAGAGAAAAATGGAGATTAGATTTAAAATCAGCGAACTCAAATTGTAAAAATTTGCAATCAAATTTCTGACCGGATGTTTTCTCTAAATATGCCGTTATTTATTAATTCTTTGTCCGACCATAACAATTTTACGCTTACTACGTTTTAAACAAAATATTATTTAAGGTACATGTTAAAAAAAATTTTTTTTATTGCCTAAATGGAGCGAGTTAAAATGGTGAATTTTGAAAAATTATGAAAATCACTTTTTTCAAGTTTAAAGTCCTGTAACTCAGTAAATCCTTATCCGATCGATACAGTTTGGACATGTTCTAAAAGAGAAAAGAGATATCTATGCAAAATGTTGTACAATTCGGTTGAACAGTTCTCGTGATTTTTCGAAATACCTAAAACAATTGCAGAAAACCACTATTTTCGCGTATATCTCGAAAACGCTTCTTGAGAAAAATAAATGAATGTTTGAGTCTGACTCAGAAACTTTTTGACTGATCTTGTTCAAAATTTCTGTCTAAACTACTATCCAATAGGACTAACCTTATTGCAAATTTCATTCAAATCAGAAGACATAGATTTCAAATTTGGGTTACTCGACATGAAATCCCCCATATGCATGTATATTCTAGTCATACAGAACAAATTGGTGCTAAATAACATGACAATCAGAGCATTTTCCCACCGATTTTATGCTAATTTTTGGTACTTTGTCGCGTTAATATAAGTAAAATTTTTTTTAGTGGAATAGGAACTTAGTTAATATACATTACAAACGAAACAAAATATTGGTATCTATTTCCACAATCAGCAGCCTGTTAAGTAGTCATTCGATGGTCACTTTTTGTTGTTTTTAAAATGGTAACATTTTATATTTTTTGCTGTGTTAATACAAATATGACTAACAATTACACAACGTTATGAATATTAAACAAAAGTTTTAGAATTTTAATCAAACTAGAAGCACATCTGCTTTCTGAAGTTTTGTGACTGTTCGTTCAACTGCGTTTAATATCAATACCAGTCGTCAGTGTTTTCCTACTTAACACGTATTTGATCATTTATGTCACTGTCCGACCGATCGCAGTAGTTTCTCTTTTTGTACATAGTCGCATTATGCGAATGGAGTACCTTTGATGAATTCATAATTATTTTCGAGTTTTTTGTTTGCGCTTACATACGTATGTACGTTATTGTAACAATTGCTTTGACACTATCCTTGATAATGAAATTTTTATTGAATTCGTTTAGTTTTAGTTTCCTTTTAGCTTATCGGGTAGATCTAAATATATTTGTATTAAATTAACAAATAACTCGAATTTTAATAATTCAACTCGAAATTTTTCAATATTCATTTTTTGCAAGAAATCGATGTACAGTGGTCAAACCAAAGCACCATGAATCAAAGAAACAAGATTGCGCATTGCGCAGGTCCGTTATTTTTGTGTGTGACGAAGAAATTGAATTTGTGTACGTGCATTGTCTTACATTTTTTACAACAAACACTCATATTTAGTCTATGATGACGTAGATGCGCAGTAGAATTTTTTTTGTACGGCTGAGTGCGCATTATTGTTTTTCTGATTCATGCCAAAGCACTGTAAAAATTTAAAATTCATTTCTCTAGTATTTTGCCAAAAAAAAAAGAGTCACATATAAAAAGAAAACAGTTTTTTTTCTCTACTGAAAATTTATAAATTTTGAGTTAACCCCCTTTAGAGGAACCAGTGCGATATAAATATGTGTGTGCACGTACGTAAGTAAACTATTTTTGGAATTTTAGATGGCGAACAGTAAAAAGTATTTAGATTTCTATTTTAACCAGACCGATATTCCTTAAAATTTGGCATTTGGCTCAATATCCCAAAAGAAAAATAAATAACCTTTGATATTGTTACAAGTAAGACTTTGAGTGTTTATAATTCTTATTCGCTTTAGGGTTTTATTTGTATAATATTTTTGGCCTTTCTAAAATCTTTGGAAAAGGTTTCCTGATGAGCTGGCCTAAGCAACCAATGAAATGCGCATAGAAGCTAGCTTTCCCTCAACAATAAATTTCAGTGTATTTATCAAATATGAAAAACTGGGAATTTAGCACGTCATACGGAAATCGTATTAGTAATAAATTTTGTATTCCCGAAAATAACTTTGATAAAAATTTTTATCATTTTGCGAAGCACTAATGGTACATTTAAAAAAATAAGCGCACAATTATGCGCTACGCAATAAGACGTACAGAAATGCCGTAAAGTAAGTGAAAGAACTCTCAACAACTTTTATAAAAAAAATAACATTTCAAGTGCTACGGTATTCCCTTACAACGAAGCAGGTTTGTAAGGGAGAATACTAAAAAATAACTGTATCAAAACATTCAGTGTGTAAGGCCGATCTTTTTTTATATTCGCTGAATAATGCGCTTTATGTGTCAAACATGTATTGCTCCAAAGTGGGAAATCGCCATATAAAATTCACGTCTTCCGTCAGCGCAATGGTAAGCGAAACGTTTATATTTCTCTTTACAAACCGGCTTCGTTGGAAGCTCCATTTTTTATTGGGAAGTAAAATATCTTAAATTGCAGTAAGGCCGTGCCAAATAAAATTTCTTCGCTTCGCGTGACGTTTCTTACTTACATAGATAGGAAAGCGTCTAAGTAAGTGTTGAAAAAATTATACTAGCAGGTTGTTAAAGACCACAAAAAGACTAAAGTTGCCTAATTTTTCGCTTCGTTCTGCGTTAAAAGTGCTTTATGTGACATGCTTCGTATAAGTTTGAATATTTCAAGTTAGATGTCAAAGCGAATCTCTAAATGCCCGTCTACAACTGACTTGATTTGCTGTTATAACTTGATGTTATAAAAGCGTTGTTAAAACATTTGCATTAACAACCGTGTTATAACATGAGAAAACTTCTAACATGTTGAGTCTGTACTTAACACTAACATCATATTAGTGTTAAGCATTCCATGTCAGTTGTAGACTGCATGTAACGCAACGCTAAGCAAAAAGTTTCGAAATTTTGACTAACAAAAATGACTCTATCATTAAAAAGTTTGTTATAACAATGAAATATACACAAGTTAAAGTTTTTACTATCAAAGTATTTAAATTATAAAGAAAGCTTTTTTCCTCATAAAGGCCGTTTGCATGCAAGAATTTCAAAATTAACAAAAAAAAAATTTAAAATATAATTGTTTCATGGCTAGACAAACTAAACTGGCAGCACTGATTGCAGAGATCTGAAACAACTTTTAAATTGTTCCATTTTTTTTTTTAAAGCATATCTAATTGCTGAACAAAAATTTTTAATAAGAAACAAATGTGTATTAATTTGTTTTCAGTATTTAGGCAATAACAATTTAAATATATTTCGGTTCAAAGGCTAATTTATTTCAATGCCCAATTAAATAAAAGTAAATCCGCAAAAAAAACAAGTAAGAAAGAATAGTCGGGCAAACTTAACCTTGATTTGTCCTACATATGGGCAATTGAGTACCAAGTAGGGAATGGTAAATCGATTTCGAATCTAATCTAAAGCTTAGTCTAGACGATATGTTGAATCAGCAAATGTATGCTTACACTAGTATGTTTAAAAATAATAACAAATGCCTCTATCAGCATATGCAATATGTTAGGTGTCTAGACGATATGCTGAAAATACTAAATTTTTCAAATTCAACTTATGCCAGCAAATGATATTTCAACATTTGAGTTAGCATACAATTTTTGTGTCTACACGATATGTTGAATTTCGTATGTTGACATGTATGTTGAGTAATGAGAACATTTGTTTTAAAATTACAAATAAACTTGACAACTCTCTTTTTTTATTATTTGTATTTTTATTTTATTATTTTGTTTTAAATTTTCGCCTTAAGTGCAAAAATGAATTGTAAGAGCGATATATTTGGCTGGGTCAAATCCGCAAATATGTAGCTAAAACATCTATGAACTGGATTGATCTAAAAATTATTAATAAACCCTCACAGTTTTATAATTTGTTGTAGTTTTACCCCTAAGATAAATTATGGGCCGTTCAGCAGTATGTTTTATGGTTTTATTTTAATATCCACACCACCATAGTGTCTGTAACACCTAAAAATATTGGTCCTATAACCATTTTTTAGTATACCGATCGACGCAATCACTAGTCGATATAACGATGTCCGTCCGGCCGGGTGGCTGGCTGTCCACTTTGTAATGTGCAAAGTACTTACTTGTTGATCACATATAACTTTATTTGACCAAATTTTAATAATCTATCATGATTTGTAGAAGTTTAGCCGAATAAAAGGGATTTTTGGGTCGATCATCACAAAATAAGACCAAATTTCAATACAACTATAAAAAATTGTAAACGTTTTAAAGTCCCGCTTTATACGGGTCCTAAAATGAGTTGTATGCCAATTAACACAAAATCGCATCGTGTTATTTCTAGCCATTTAAAGCTAAGATGGACTATATTTTACCACAACATCGAATTTTTTAAGGTCTTTATATGGAGCCTATGGTAAATTGTGGGCCGATCTTCTCAAAAGTTAGTTGTGAAATTTATAGTTTTATGAAACTATGACAGACCAAATTTTTCTTTAATAGCGTTGTTCGGTACGTCTTAGGCATATTGAATTATTTCCGAGAATGTGTTTTATATGGGGACTATGGTAAATAATGGAGCGATCATCGTAGTGTAATATCTAGTAGAAGTCTGCTTTGAATAACTCACTTGTTTGCCTTTACCCAAAGTGCACAACATTTATTCAATTATAAAACATTTAAAAAGATAAGAAGAGAGTAAACCATATACAAAAATAAGAATAAATGAATTGAATAAAAAACTTGTTTACTGTAAATGAATATGAGAGGCGTTCATAAATAACAAAACATTGGAATGACCCGTTAGAGAGTTTACAAAAAATATTCAAATAATTTTTGAATTATTGAATGTGCATACATTTATTTGAATACCTTGCCATAATATGTATGTGTGTAAGCTTGTGGCTTCTTTTATTTATAAAAGTTAAGCTTACACATACATACATAATGTGTAGGTACACATATTTCACATTCAAAATATATTTGAATAATTTACTCATTTGACTTGAGTTGACTGAATTGAATGAGTTTTTGTTGTTTTGTCTCTGGTTATTTTTTCATTTGTTTCGTTATCATTGGGTGATCGACACATTGTAATTAAAAAACAAATGAGTGCGTTGAAATTGCTTTTTATTTATTCTTGCAGATCTCTAATATCTAGTCATAGAAAAGGAGTTATTTCTTGCAAAATTAAATTACAATCGGCTTGTTCTGTCAGCAATTTTTGTTAGTTTCTTTAACAAAAACATCAATTTTAAAGGGTGTTGGGGTTTTGTTTTAAATAAATTAACTCATCCGAGCGAAGTCAGTGCTCGACGTACCTTAAAACTAAGAACCCTTATGTCCAATCAAAGACCTGCAATAAAGACAAATTTTATTAAGCGGAGCTGGTGTTTGTCGTTAAAAAATGCCCATATTGAAGCAATTACAAAAAGTATATACATTTTTACCACATGTTTACTCACACCTATATATTAAATAAAAAGATTTATTAGAATATAAATTGTTAACTTTAATACTTTATAACAAGGTACGGTAGTGCCATGCATTTTATTATATCAAAGCTTGAAGTTCTCTAAAAAAATACATTTATTGTATCAACAAAATTTTATGATTAGAGCTAATTTTATAAAATACATTAGTGGGCTAATAATTCCAAATGTTTTATATACCATGTAAAAGGTATTTGGAAACACTTTTCAGCGATACCCATATTGCTTAGATTCAAATTATACTTTAAGAGATATTGGTTAAGAATGCATCAACTCTTATCGGCTATAACTCTAAAACAAAGTTCGTTGGCAAACTTTTTTTTTCAAAGCACTTCTTAATGCGATTTTTTGTTTCTTGTTTGCCAATGAGCCAAAAATCTTGATTAGTGCCGGAGTTCTGTACAAAATTAATATATATCAATTTTTATATATTTGATATGCTAACAAATTTGCCGTATGCTGAAAAGCTTGCATACGACTTTCAACAAATAACATATTTGTCAACATATGTATAACATTTGATGAAAAGTAAAAAATATGGTGTCTAGACGATATGCTATAATTTTGAACAAACGTTTGCTGACATCGTTAACAAATGCCTGTCATATGTTGGTAAGAATACGTTTGTTGAAAAAATTTGGTGTCTACACGATATGTTGGCACTAAAAACAAATTTTTCAACATAAATTTGCTGATTCAACATATCGTGTAGACTTAGCTTAAAATTGATTTTGTATGCGATTTTATACTGAAATTGATTGTTGGGCTTTTAAAGTCAATTTTTTTATTTTAATCAAAATTTTGGCAATTTTTTATTCTAATCTTATGGCGTTTTCTTTTTTTTTTAAAAAAAAAGTGTTGCATAAGTGTTACATGTGACTTGGCAACATTTCAAAATGATCCCCTAATTTTTAAGAAGTGTTTCATATATTACGTTTACAAAAGAACACACATTTCGGCATTAAACAATAAAGTACAATTAGCGCAAGGTAAATTCAATTACAGGTGGTGGCAAGACTTCAACAAACTAAAGCCAACAGAAACAACAGATGTTTTTTGTATTGCATTGTTAGTGTTTACGGCTCGAAACTTGCCACCACCTTGTACTGAATTCGCCTGGATCTAGTGCTGCACTCATGCCCCTTTAATTAAAATGGGTGTTGAACTTGTAGCATTTTTTTAATTTTAAAGGGAACATCATCAGAAAAGAAAGCTTCACACTTATAAAATAACACGTGTTTTTTAGAAAAGAACATTAAAAATGTAAAAGGCAGAATAAATGCAGAATTTTACTCAGAAAAGAAAACGCCATTAATTAAATCTATAAATTATAATTTATTCATTATTATGGGTATGCACAATATGCAGGTGGTACGTTTATGCAGTTTTCTAAATTGTAGTTTTACGTATGTACCTATTAGTACCCTGGTATACTTTCAACTTTAATATAGGAGCTCCTGTTCTTCAGAAATTAAAATCATCAATGTACAGTGAACAAACCGTACCAAACACTGAACGTTATAAGCAGAGTGCAAAACAAAAATTTTGTAATTTATCCTAACAAATACGAAATTACAAGGAAATAAATCTGCGCCTTTCCGACATCAACGACATACAAACGTTTGTTGTCTAAAACTGACTTATAGAAACTTAGCAAAGAAACAGTCGCCACCAATCAGGAAATATTTTCATAATCCTTTGAAATACTACCCATACATTTGGGCATGTCACCGAAATCAATTTCAATCAAAACTGATTTCGTTTTAGGTGAAGCAAGATACGATATCACTTTCGATCGGAATTGATTTATGCGACAGGCCTGACTGACTACTTAAGAACACAATTTTAATATGTAAAATGTACATACATATCGCACTTGTACCTCTAAAGGCCTTCGAAACATTTACACATTTTCACTTTTTACAGGTAGAACCCACTGTAAAAATCTTATTTCAATTTCTCTAGTAGTTTGCCAAAAAAAAAAAAAAATGGTGTAATCCCCTTTGTGATGTAAGGAAAAGTTTCCAAATTAATCATTAACGATTTTGAGGTTCGATTAATCGATTTCAAAAACCGAAATAAAAAAAGTCGGTATGGTTCAATTATGAATGGAACAAAATATAGGTCAAATGGCCGCCGCGACCTCGGCGGCACACCGATGGTCCAAATTTTCGATGACGCTAATGTGCCGAATTATCTTATCCTTTAGCTCTTGAATTGTTGCTGGCTTATCAACGTACACTTCTTCTTTCAAATAACCCCAAAGAAAGAAGTCCAACGGTGTCAAATCACATGATCTTGGCGGCTGTGTGACAAGTGGCACTGTCCTGTTGGAACCACATATCGTCCACGTCCATATCTTCCAATTCGGGCCATAAAAAAAATCATTATCATATCACGATAGCGAACACCATTCACAGTAACTGCCTGACCGGCCTCATTTTGGCAAAAATACGGCCCGATGATGCCGCCAGCCCATAAACCACGCCAAACAGTCACTCTTTGTGGGTGCATTGGTCTTTTGGAAATCACTCTTGAATTAACATTCGCCCAAATGCAGCAATTCGGCTTATGGACGAATTCACTGAAGTGAAAATGTGCCTCATCACTGAAACACGAAGTGCACGATATGCATTTTGATTTTCATAAAAAGCCTGAATAACTTTAACGCGTTGCTCGATTGTGTATCTTTCCATAGTTCATATTGCGTTAGTCTGAACTTGAGAAATGTCAAATGAAATGCACATTCACATTCAACATCGGACCTTAAAATTTAACCACCCTTTGATAAAGCCCCGTTGCCATTATTTATGGCGTACTAGTTGCTGGCTCAATATGACAAGGTTGTAAATATGTAAAATAGCAAAAACATGGAGGAAATCAAGTTTATAATCTCTTATTATTATTCTTCTATTTACAAATAAAAATTTGCGAAACAACATTTAGTTAACCCTTTCCCGATCAAAAATAATTTAAGTCGAGCTTAAAATCTAAAAACTTATACATATTTAAGGTAATATGATGGTGCTGAAGCCAGAAAAAAATTAAGTTTTCACAGAAACAAATGCAATCTTTATATTATAATAAACTTTAAATTTGTATATCATTCAAACGCATAGAAACAGAGTACAATGGAATGTCAAATATATATACATTAGGGCGGGTCGATTTGTATGGATGAAAAAAAAATTAAAAATCGTATAGCAAAAACGTAATCTACATAAAATTCTGCGAAAATTATCCGAAGAAACCATGGGTCTAAAACAAAATCCTAGTCCGCGCCTCTCGACTTGAACATTTTTTTACTTGGTTGAAAATTTTTTCAATGTAAAAAAAATTTTGATTGTAAAGAAATATAAAGTGCAAAAGAATAATCTACTAAACCATTTTATTAAAAAAATTCGATTTATTTTTGGAAAAAGCTATTTTTTCAAAAAAAAATTTTTTTTCCACGGCGGGCAGCCAAATTTTCAAGTCGAGAGGCGCGGATTAGGATTTTGTTTTAGACCCATGGTTTCTTCGGAGAATTTTCTTAGAATTTTATGTAGATTACGTTTTTGCTATACGATTTAAAAAAAAAATCGAGCCTCCCTAATATACATACACTCAACAAAAAGGTTTACTAAATTTAACTTAACTTAAAGAAATTCGGGAATGATTTGGCTCCAATGAAAATGTAACTTAAATAAAGTATGCAATTTTCCTAAAGAAGTTATTACATTTTTCGTTTATAAACTAGTGAAAACGAATAAACCTTTACTAAACACCCAATACATTAGACTTTTTACTGATCATTTATTCGTACAGATAAGTGAACTCGCTACAACAATTAAGTATTTTTTCTTAAAATAAGCAAAAGTATGTATTGGACTAATTTTTGAGAATAAAACTTAGAAATTGGATTGTTTTGCAAAAAGATTTTACTTGTTTCAAGTCATTTGTAGTAAAAAAGGATGATCATTTACAAAATTTATGTTTTATTTATTTAATTTTAGTGTACGATTTCACCCACACTTATGAAATTCTTACTGTATTTGAGTGTTTTATGTATTTCATACAAGAAAAAGGCTTTTATTTTGGGTATCTAAATTTACTCAAACCAAGTAAAATGCAGTTGAAATGAAGTAAACAATTTCTATATTTAAGTAAAGTTTTCTAGTATCAAGTTGAATTTTTTTTTATTTTATGTAAATTGTCCTGGTTTCCAGAATTCCTGGAATGTTTTTTAAGAATAAAATATTTAATTTAAAGCTGAATTTGTCTTAGTTAAAGTTGAAAATCTATATTTTTTCTACAAATTTCATTCACATAAGTGTGCGGCAATACTTAAAATTAGGGAATGGTAAATGGATTCCAAAATTGATTTTCGATTGACTTTTTTTATTTCGGTTTTTGAAATCGATTAATCGAACCTCACAATCGATTTTAAATCAAAATCGTTTATGATTAATTCGGAACCTCCTTCCTTATATCACAAAGGGGGATACACCATAATTTTTTTTGGCAAACTTCTAGAGAAATTGAACTAAGATTTTTACAGTGGGTAGAAATGACTACTGTTTATAATTTTTCTGCAAAAAATGAAAATGAGGAACAAGTGCGATTTGTATGCACATTTCACATATTAAAATTGTGTTCTTAAGTAGTCAGTCAGGCCTGTCACACCTAAAAGGAAATCACTTTTGATCGAAATTGATTTCGGTGACATGCCTTAATGTATGGGTAGTATTTCAAAGGATTATGACAATATTTCCTGATCGGTGCCGACTATTTCTTTGCTAAGTTACTATAAGTCCGTTTTAGACAACAAACGTTTGTATGTCGTTGATGTAGGAAAGATGCAGATTTATTTCCTTGTAATTTCGTATTTGTTAGGATATATTACATACTTTTTGTTTTGCACTCTACTCATAACTTTCAGTGTTTGGTACGGTAACATATCGTACCGTACTGTTTTGGACTGTTTTGTTCACTATACATTGATGATTTTAATTTCTAAAGAACAAGAACCCCTATATTAAAGTTGAAAGTATACCAAGGGTACTAATAGGTAAATACGTAAAACTACAACATTAAACTTGATAAACTTTGAAAACATACCACCTACGTACGTACGTACGCACAAAAAATCTCAAGTTTTATTGCGCATGCCCATAATTTATCAATTTAATTAAGATTAAAATAAAAAATTGCAAAAATTTCAATAAAAATCAAAGTCCAATAATCGATTTCAGTATAAAATCGCATACGTAAATTCGATTGCAAAAAATCGATTTTTTTAACACAAAATCGATTTTTGATTGGAATCGAAATCGATTTACCATTCCCTACTTGGTACTCAATTGCCCATATGTAGGACAAATCAAATCAAATGATGTTGCGACTGATATAAACAAGCATATCGAGCCCTAATAGCAAAAATGATGTTGCTAACAACATTAAAGATTTTTGTTTTTTGATGAAAATCGATCATTTTTGATCATTTGCATCATCTTTAAAAATCTCATATCTCTGGGAAGAACAGTTAAGAAATAAGAGCAAAACCAATTTCAAACGAAACCCTAGACTTCAAGCAAAAATATTTAAAAAAACTTTCTCCTGTAAAATATTATTTTTGTTGGTTACATCTGTTTTGCTATTAGGGCCCGATATGTATGATGCTCAAACGAGAACAGAACTGTAGAAAACACGACTGAGTTGACTTAAATTTTTGAATTAATGATTGAAACGACTCCATCATACATGCTGCATAGAGTTTTTTTTCCCCGGAGTTTTTCGATTCCCGGGAAAACGGGAAAAAATTTTAAATTTCCCGGGATCCCGCTCCATATAAATAATACAAAGTAAATTTGTTTTAAATTAATGAAAAAAACTTTTTTTTTAAAACGTAAGGGAACTTGTTTACAAAGTAAGTAAAAGAAATGCCTAAGTACTCCCAAAAATTAATTAAAGGTTGAAAGGGGAACTTGAATTATTATTACCTTACTCTTTTATATGTACATTTTTCGTATCATTATGCTCTAGATACAAGATAAAAAGATAACATAAACATAACAATTTAATTCATAAAACAATAATAAAACAAGCAAAAATTATGGTACCCAAGTTTTGAGATCAAAAAGTTTATAAAATAGATAAAATATTTTAAATAAATATGTTTTAAAAATATATTAACATTTTTTAACAGCTTAGGAAATAACATTAAGACACACTCAATGCGTTTAGAAAGTCGGCAAAGAGTATATTTCTTATTTTATTTACTTATTACCATGTTTCCGAAACATTTCGTTCACTTTTTTACCGAGATTGGACAAATAGTTTAAAGTGTAAATGTTTAAAGTTGTTGCATATTTCTAATTCGCAATTCGAAGTAATTTTTCTTTTTTATAAACAACGTCTATATCAGCCAAATGTATGACAATGTTGATGCAAAAAATAGCATCAAACGGACTTCTACTTACAAGATCCACTTGTAATCTTAAGGACAATGTGTTTTTAAAATAGTATGTTGTAGTATCTTACACGTGTCACCTTATAAACATATCGTCATATCTCAAAATTGTTTTTTAATTTTAAGTTAATTAAACAAAGTGTTCCTTCTACTTTCTCGTAACAAAACATCGGGTTTTATCTCAAACTGAACCGAAGTTATAGCAAAATATATGTATCTTTAAATCGGTACATTTTAACTTTAATCGCATTTTGCCATTTTGTAGATATGACTTTGCTACAGTAAAGGAGCGATATTTTTGGATATCTCCTATATTTAAGACTTGTCCATGGACAATTACAATTTACTGCCTGCATCTTATTTTGAATTTATGTTCTTTATAAACTCTTCACTTCACTAAATTTCTAATTAACAACTGTTGCACGGCACATTCTGCTTTTGGTAGTTTTATTGCGTCAGAAGACATTGTTTTACGAACGTACTCACTTCTTGTTATTGATCTAATCGACAACCCATCAACAGATGCTAATTTTTAGAGAATATAAAACTAAATTTCAAAGTATAAATAGCTTTTTTCTGAAACTATGAGGAACTTTTATTTCCCGGGATCCCGCAACAAAAATCCCGGGAAAACGGGAAAGAAAATAATTGAAATTCCCGGGACGGGAAATCTCGGGAAAAAAACCCTAATGCTGCAGCTAAACGAATATTATATCGCATTTAAAAACGATCGATTTACGATTGGAATCGAAATCAATACACCATTCCCTACTTAAAATAAGAAAATGTGTATTTTTAAAAACGACGAAATCCTAAATTTCAGTACAAAAAGCATACTGAATTTAAGTAACAATTGTTTTTCATACAAAAAAATGAACTTAAATTTGAGTAGCTATATGAATTCAAAGTAAGTCATATAGAGTTCAAAACAAATTGAAAATTTCTATATTTACCCTAGAGGGAAGCGAACAGACACCAATGTAGTCCCGTGATAGGTCTTTGGTGATACAGACCGGTTCTAGTTGTAACACTTTATATGAATAAGACCTATTACTTTTACATAGGGTTGTCATTGGAGGGGGTCAATTGACACCATTTGAACAGTCACAGTTCTATTTTCAATGAACGTGCTTAGTGTCAGTTACCCAAACGTAGTATAATTTCAATACAAATTAGGATTATTTCAATAAAACAAGTCCTAGAATTAAATTCAAGAACCAAATTTTAGAAAGTACAAAAAAATATGTCGCAGCACCGTTGCAGACTGTACTGTAATTTATTACTTTTTCTACCTTTTTGTTCTTCATAAACCAGTTAAGGGATTGGTTCTTCTTTCACTGGTCATGAGTCCTTTCTTTTTGTACTTGTTCTATTATCACAAATCCCAGGACCAGTCTGTTGGACCAATTGCCACAAATTTCCCGCTCACTCACACTTTTTTACTAACACACTCATACTTTTAAAATTGACCGCGAGATTGTTTTCAATTTCACTTTTCCATTTGTGGGGCAATTTTACATTAAATTTAACAGCTGATGACAGGTTTGTCTTTACTTGGTCTTCGCCAGACAATTTTTTGTCATACCAAACGTCAAAGTCAATATAAAAAAAACTCTAAAATTTTTGTTATCGTTTTTTTATATGCAGTTTAACGTTTGTAATGACGAAAAATTGTCAGGTCAAGACCCCATGAGGGTGATTATTTCTTGAATTTTGAATGCATAAAATGTTGGAATATATTGTGTGCCATAATGACTAAAATATTCTACTCCCGTTTAAATGTTTTTTTTTTATTTATCTATAAAACGGAGACTTTTCTATATTGTCTATAGGACAAAAACACGGAGAGGGTTAGGCAATGTGGCCAAGAACTTGTCGCCGACTGTGGATCAACACAAAATGCCCTATGCAACCCTAAAACATTACCCACTGAAAATAAAAAAAATGTTACATGTAAACCTCTAATATTTAGCTAGCGATATATCAAACTAACAACTTTTGTATTCGCAGCTTAAGGCTACCCTGCGGCAAATTTGTGTCAATTGTTCTTAAAGAACTTATTCCGCGACCAGAGAACACAATATTACAATATGTAAAATAAAAAGGAACGAATTGTGATAGGTGAAAACAAGACATATCACCTAACCGGTGACAGTGTGTTTAAAGTGTAGTTAATTGCCACAAAACTAGTCATGTGACTGGATTTTTTGCGTAAAGTGGCAGATGCCACCTGATGATATTACTTTAATTAAAGGAGATCAACAATAATAACATCGTTCACTCGGGACAATATTTGCGAGAGACATTATATTAACAGGAATTAAATGTTTCCCTTTAGATTGCCATGTTAAAGTGACAAGACTCCTTCATATAAAATGTTAGACCTACCTTTTCGGATCTGTCACGTGTTAGTGTTAGTTCCTTTTCCCCAAGGGAGTTTACACTATTATACTTTTCAAACGACAAACGTTTGATAATGATTAGAAAATCATAGCATTCGCAACGAAGAGGGAAAATTATTTTCAAATTGAAAAATGCCTTTATTTTCAACGTGCTTTCAAACGTTATTCTCAAATGTTTTTCAAATGTGGATTATAATAATTAAAATTTTTTTTTTATTTTTATTTTTATTTTTATTATTTCATTATTTATTTAAATAAACTGTGAGATAAACATTCGGCACCATATCTAAATGATGAAATAATGTTCTGTCCGTCCTTTAATTCTTGGAAATACTTGGTTTACTTTTATTTTGAGGATTGTAGCACCGCGATCACACAACAAACTTAAAGGCCAAATACACTTGTCAAAAGCTTGGCCAGCCGGCGAATTTAACGTGTACGTGTGCTGGACGTAATATCCGCCGTCATATTTAAATTTTTTGATTTTTCATCAAGCGTTGTCGGTGTCACACATACAAACACATTTTCAAAAACACTACCACAATGCTTGATGAGTTCTTTGATCAGTGTATTTGGGCATTTTTTATAATATCTTCACTTTCCCGTTTTATTATTTATTTATTCGTATTCATAATTGTAGTTGCTCAGAAATAATTTATATTTTTCACTAGAAATAAATCGTTCACTTGTAAGACACATTTAACCACGAAGTAAAAATTTAACTTTAATCGCAATTTTTAATGTTTACATTTATTTTTCGCTTTAGTAATTGCCAAGCTTAGTTTTATTTTGAATTTTACTTGTGATACCAATTTAACATCAAATTGATAAAACATTTGATGTCGAATGTTTATTTTTAAATGATTATCAATTTGAATTTAAATGTTAAAATCAAACAATGGAAAAACGTTTGAGAATTGTGTTTGATGTCAAATGATAAATTTATTTCATATCAAAGGTTTGACTTGGTGTTTGTTGGGTTAATTTAAAAATTATTAAAAACATAAACTTAGCAAACACAGAAATACACCTCATGTACTGTCATAAATATTATTGCGGCAATAATCGATTTCATATTGCGGAAGATACTTCCAAGGCCCATTGAAAAGGTCTGCGCAAGAAGCCTGATGATCGTTGTTTATGTTCTTTTTAGTTGTCAAAAGTTGTTTACATGTGCATGGATACGTTTATGGTATGCCACACATACACGTTTTTTCCTTTTGCTTTGTATATGGGGTAGTAAATTTTTGACAACTAAAAAGAATCGTATTTTGTTTTTGTTCAAGTAAGCAGACCTGATAGATGGGCCTTGGATACTTCCTTCGGGAAGAAACGTGTCTCGATGACAATACTTCTAAGCAATACGAAAGCGATTCTGCTAGATGATAAGCTGGCATTATCACCTGATAACCGCTTTAAGGAAAATAGGAAGTTATCGCCAAAATATCATTGGGATGTTAAAAAAAAAAAGATTTTGCATTTTGGAAAATATGCATTTAGGTAAAAATAAGCACAGCATTTTATTTCAACTTCAATTTTTTATTACATACATACATACATACATACATACATACATACATATGTATATGTTAATTATATGTACTTGCGAAAGATATGATTTATAACACAGTGCAACAAAATCCAGATCATCGCCACCAGCCTTAATACTTGCAACGCGAAATGAAGCTAGACTATTGGAAGAGCACATCTGCCAAAGGGTTTTGAGATGTTAGCTCGGGTTTCCGAAATATTGGCCCCTAAAGTTTTTGAATTTTTTTTTAAATCGTGCAATGTATGTAAAACGGATTTTCGTAGTTGCGGACCTTGAAATTTTTTAATTTTTCGAAAAGACCCCTAGTGAAATTTGATGCAGAAAATATTCGTGGAACATTTTAATCCTCTAAAGTGCCGTTTTAGTATAATTTTGTGGGGATGTTAAAAAGGACAAAAATTACCCTTTAAAATTAGTGTTAGAGAGTTAATATTTTCTAAGCAAATAATCGCCATACAATTCTACTGAAGACAGATGAAATAGTATTTTAGCTCACAGGTATATTTAGATTTGCTCTATTAATAGTCTTGTTTCATTTCGCTTTTCAAGTTATTTTGTTGCACTGGTAATTAAAATATAATAACTATGTAGTTTTCACCATATGTTCCAATCAACTCCTTCTTTTAGATGTCAAAATGGGGATATTGCTAAACTATTGCCTTAGGAGATATTTTCCATTGGTTTGCAGGGTAAATACTCTTTTTTATTGGTTGGGTTGTGTATGGGTTATTTGTTAGTAGAAGGTGTTGTTGATATGAAAACTGAATGTTGTCAATATACTAACATTAGGGTAGCCAGATTTTAAATTCATAAAAACAGTACATTGAACACAAAAAAACAGTACAATCAAGAAAAAAACAGTACATTTTTTTTTGGCGAAAACACAACTATTTACATATTTAAATTATTATATATTTAAAACTTTTGATTGAATATGCAACAATAATATAACGAAAAACACTTCAAATGTGTAACGTCAAAGGAATGATTTCCGTTTTAAGGCATTTTATACGTATACGAAATTACTCCATTTGCGTTTAAAAAAAAACACTAAAACGAAGCATTTGCCCTAAATATTTTTTATTTTGAAGACAGGAAAACCATAACATTCCTGTAAGCCATATAATAAAGCAGAAAAGCCTAATTTTGCTTTCTTTAAGCATATTGGTATTTAAAGCAATTTTTACCACACACATAGTTGTACAAATCATATATATAGAATTTGAGAAAATGTATGTGTCCTAAGTTAATTTTCCAATTTCAAACACCTGAAAGGAATTAGGTATTTTTATAAATTTTAAGCACGGAGAATTTTTTAAATTCGTACGTTTTCAATTTCACGTGATTTCGATTTCCAGAACTTGCCCGAATATAAAAAAAAATTTTTAGAAATGAAAGATAATTGTGTTGGAATAAGTATGTATTAAGTATTTAAAAAATATAATATTTTAAACAAAATTTCGATTTTGGTTTTGTCTTTTTCAGGTGTTTAAAGTAAAATACTATTGGAAGAGGTAGTCTTATAATTAAGATTTCTACGGCGTATTTATGAGAAAACAATGACCACAGCAAAAAAAGTCTTATTATTTTGGAACTTTTTTGTTTAGAACACGACATTTTTGTAAGCTATGTACTGTTAAATATTAGGATATTTTCAAAATATGACTTTAACAGGGTTTTTCTTAATATCTTGGTTTTTTGTAGACTGAACAAAAAAAACAGTACAAAAACAGTACAAAGTGTAAAAAACAGTACATTTGCATACTGTTTTGGACATTATGAATAAAACAGTACAACTGCAAAAAAACAGTACATGTACTGTTAAAAACAGTACGTATGGCAACCCTAACTAACATTGTGTTGTCAAAAATGAAAACAACATGTTGTCGAAATGACACCGTTATGGTGATAATATTTACAGTTTGTTTCTGACAACAAAATGGTGACAAGATGTCAACGAAGTGGTTAAAATGTATGGACATCATCAAACTGAACACAAACGTCGCGACGCGTCGTTGGCTCACGTTTAGCAGCGAATGTTGAAAATTTTTGTTTACAAAGTGACGCGCAAATACATCACCATCTATGTGGGTGGTGTAGGGTGTAAAAATTACGGGCATTACTCGAAATTTTTATTTTTTACAATAAGTTTAAGTTTATCAATAGTATCTTTTGGGAATTTAAACGAAACTTTGTTAATGCATTTTTGACTCCCAAGATAACCTTTGGTAATTCTCTTTAATTTGTGGTTAAACAAAAACATTTTTACACAACCTTATTTTGTACACTTTGACTTACATTAACAGTCATTCGTTAATTATCCGTAAACTAAAATGATAAATATTGCTTAAATAACTTTTCAATGTATTCGTAAGCTAAAAATTGTACTTAACGGAAAAAATGGAAACTCTATCAAACAAATTAATTTCTGTGTTGGTAGCAGTGATTAGCATATGATTTTTTTAAATTTTTGTGACCCTTACAGAAACTTGCCCTGGTTATTAGCTTACTAATGACTGTTAATTTGGGCTTTAATAAATATCTTCATACCAATTGTTGAAAATTCATAAAAATTTGTACATACGAATAATTTGTTTACGCAAAGTGAAGGGATTTATAAAATAACACGCTAAATTATCAAAACTAAAAAAAAACGAAACTAGACTAAACCTTAACTAATTAAAAAATCAATCACATGCTGATTTTATTACTATGTATGTATGTCTAAAATCAGGGGTGGTTCCAGGGGGTAAGGGAAACACACCTCCCCAAAATAATAAAAATATTTGCCAATATTAAACATTTTTTTAATACACATATTTTTTGCAAATCCAAATATGTGACATCTATGTATGTATGTATATGCGAAGAACAAATGTTTAAATAAAAAGTGCGTGCGGTTGAAGTTATTGTTGGATATAAAATGTTTTCTATAGAATTTTCTAAAGAAAAAACAACACATAAAACCAGTTTTCCAATTCGGGTGGCTTAATGGGTTTACAATTATTTTTTGCTAAAAATAAATAAAACTTTTTATTCTACCGTCCACCACCACTACTGGTGAATGAAGGCAAACTAAAGGCTAACATTATTTAGCGTTCAGCTCACACACCCAAGAACGATATCTATTTTTTTGTTTGTGATTGTGTACACGAACACAACCCTTAATACCGTTCGTAATTTTTTTCAAGAAAGGGATGAACAATATATGTATATTGTTCTGTGTTTCTTTAAAACACAGAACAATTGTAGTGATACTGTAGGCAAACATTATATTTTAATGCTCTATAATGTTTCTTTTTTTACAGAAAATAAATTAACAATTTTAAGCAACGATCGCACCACGAACTGTATATGCTTTGTTTGTGTAAAATTATTTTGCTGGCTTTTTGTTTCTTTTTCGTATGTGTATTGTTTTTGGAAAAAATATTTGGTTTTTTTGACAGCCTAAAGAGACGAACATTAACGAGCCGAACCGAACACAATGAAGTTTGTGGATTTTCAAAAAAACCGAACGGAATTAAATGTTCTCATCTTTTGTTGAGTTTAATAAAAACAGTTTTATTTTTGTCTTTGATGACTAAACGGGAAACGTTATTTTTAATGATTTTCTACACAAACACAATTAGCGTTTGTGTATTTCACAAATCTACCGAACCGCACACTAAGGAGCGATATTTAGTGTTTATTTTCGAACACTGATTAGAACGATTATAGTTAGCAGTTAATACTATGTTCACACTTGGGTTCTTAAATGCGTTTAAGCAACTCGAACGTGATTAATCTCTAATCACATCAAAATCGAGATGATTTCCCATACATTGAAGTGATTTGTTAAACACTTCAAATTGACATGTTTACAACTAAATCACTTCATTAATCACATAGAATCCACTGAACATACCTCAACCTGAGTGTAATGTAGAATCGGCCAACATAAACTGAACAACCGGCCACGATTTCTGCTTAATATTTTTATTTTTTCCCCTAAATAATTCATAAATTTTCACAATTTCATCATTAATATGTTTAAAAAAATCTTCTGATAACTTTATAAAAGTAGTTTTTTATCAATTTTTAATACTTTAAAGAAATATAGATTTGTTTGTTTTGTTTTTTTCTTAATCATCTGTCATCTTAATCATCTCAAATGTAATGTGAACGGCTATGATTAACTTTATCAACATTTTGTTTAAACGCGTTTAAAAACTCAAGTGTGAACATTGTATAAGATGTTACGTCTCAATCTGTAAGAAATAGATTGGTCTTGCTTTTAACGGCAAGGTTACTGTTACTCCCGGCTAACTGAGCCTTATGTTTGTCATTCCGTGTGAAACTTTTTTATTATTCATCTTCGACCCATTAAATGCATATATTCTGGCTCCTTGAGTAATTCTAAGTCGATTTAGCCATGTCCGTCCGGTGAAAACACGCTCTTTCAATAGAAATTCAAAAGAAAAGATCAAAGTTGGTCTCAAATTGCAAATCCAGCAAAATCGGTTCAGTAAAATGAGAGTTATGAGTCCAAATGTGTAACCACTACACTAAAAAATTGATAATTTTGTTACAAAAAATTAAATAAATGGTGGTATAATGCAAGGATTGATTTAAGATTTGGCACAACCCAGCAAAAACTTTACCTTCAATCCTAATTATAATGACTTCCTGAATTCATTACTTTGAAGCTTTATACGCCACTTTTTTAGATTATTAGTTTTACATATATTAAATACAGTAGAATCGCGAAAAAGTTAACTCTCGGAAAAGTTAATCCGGATAAGTTAACCGAATTTTAGCGTGCCTGCGTCGCTCTAAAAAGTTAACGTTTAGTTAAGTTTTGATATAAAAATAACATCGGAAATGAGCAGAAAGTTGAGAATTTGAACAAAATTAATTAAGATATTTTGGGAAAACTAATTGCGTTGGATTATGAATCTCACAAATTAAAAAAATTTTTGAAATTCTCGAGGCTGTGGCGAATAAATATGAAAAATCTGTGTTTCTTTTTTGTTATTATGAAAACTAAGCCATTGAAATAAGTAAAGTGTGTTTATTTCTGAAAGATCCAAATTATTATTGTTAGAAAAGCTTAGAAAAGTTAATAGTTCGAAAAAGTTAAAAACCCTTGGGACATTTTGGTTAACTTTTTCGCGATTCTACTGCAATGACTTTATTATGTTATCGTAAATAAGTCTTAATTATACATTACAAAAAAATACTTTAATATAATGATTTAAATAACTTATTCTACTACGATTTTAAATAATTATTTAAATAAATTTGCAATATATTGCGTAAATATTTGTTAGATATTCGGTAATACTATAAAATTTTAAGAACAATTTCGATGTGAGTGTTAGACCCCTTTTACACTCGGCAAGTTAATTGCGCAAGTTACTTGCGAAAGTCTCGTGCGCAACTCTTGGTTTGTAGATGTCAGCGGTAAGGTCGGGGTAAGGAAAAAAAATTTGTACAGACTTTGTTGTATTTGGCAAGTAACTTGCGCAACTAACTTGCCGAGTCTGAAAGGGGTCTTAGCGCTGAGAAAGAGTTGTATACACTTTTTCAACGAAAATTCCATAAGATTTCTAATTCATGAAAGAGCGATTTTAGTTGGTGTTATTTTTTGTATCTTTTTGTAAAGCTTTTAATTATAAAAGAAAGATATTATTTTTTAGGTTACAATTGGCCAAATTATAAAGGATTACTTTTGGGACATCGCGAACAAAAATATGTACTTTTTCTAATAGAAAAATAAGTAGTCTTCTGTCAAGTTCTCATTATTTTTCTGCTTATTTTGTAAGCAAAGTTTTTGCTGGGAAATTCGTTTTACTGACTATAAATCTTATTGGTTGATTTCGTGGAGATCGGTTCATAATTTACCAAAGGCCCCTTGGTAAGCCTTCTCTCGGAAAACCGGCTTGTACACCTAAAGCCGCAACGAATAGTTTATGTTCATATGGCAAGAAATAATACAATGCAATTTTGTAATAATCCGTCCATATTATACAATAGATATCATACTAAGCAGCGTTCCAAAAACCACTTAAAAACTATAAAACGCTGTAAAGTTTCCTAGTATGTTCACATTTGTTAGGTTAAGTTTTTTAATACCAGAAATAAATCAGTCTACAGAGTTTTGGGATGATTGGTCCATAATTTACCATGGGCTCATAATAAATTCCCTCTTGAAAATAATTTAAGCTTTCTTATTGTCGGCCAATTATTTAACATATGTGACCTTCTCCGAGAAAAGGGAACCAATGTGTGAAAATTAAGTTTTGAGAAATGCGCAATTCATCTTATTCTGCACCCTCATAGGTACAAGAATCCACTCTTAAGTCCAAACCCGTTTTTGACCCTATCAAATCGCAACAATTTGAATAACGACGTCCTCTTATATAAAGATTAATTAATAATTATTCGAATTTTATAGTGCCCATGCCTGATATATTCTAACTGTTGGTGGAGGGTATCAACGATTTGGCACAGCCGAATATAGCACTCTTACTTTTTTTAATTCACTTAAAGCATTTTTAGGCCATAAAATAAATAATTTTGTAAAACTTAAAACGAAATTAACTTATAAAATATAAAAGGGGACGTGATATGAAAATTAAAGAAAGAAGTTTTGTCTGCCAAAAAATAAAATTCAGAAAATCCGGTAGTGATAGAAATCGATTTTTAAAACAAAGTAGTATTAGTATTTTTACACATAGATTTTAATTAAATTGTTTTTTCCCCTTGTTTATTCTTTTAAATTTTATGTCATATTTGTTAAGGAGGTCCATAACCCATCAAAAACTTTGCTAACAAAATAATCAGAAAAATAATGAGAACTTGACGAGACGAGTAGTGCTACTAGAAAAAGTACTTATTTTTGTTTGCGATGTCTCAAAGTAATCCCTCATAATTTGGCCAATTATAACCTAAAAAATAATATGTTTTTTTATACTTAAAAGTTTTATAAAAATATATAGTTACAAAAAGAAAACAAAAATAAGTTATTGCAAATTAATTCAAAAAGGTTAAAACACACTAAATAAGATTGCTCTTATATGCATGAAAGTGTACACAATAATACATTTTTCGAAATGTAAGAACACATTTAATAAAGAGTGTTTTGGCTGCACAAAATCATTTATAGCTCTAACAATGTAATAGAAATGTGTGTAATGTAAATTTTATGTTGTTCAAAAAACATCGTTTACAATAGATCAATATAACTACTAGTGTTCTAATAACAAAAATATATTGTGGGTGTTTTTTGGAACATATTTATGTATATAGTTACATACATTTGATGGATGTTTGGATCTTTCATGGATTTCACATCAGAATTATTGTTAAAATTATATGGTATTACCGAATGTCTAAAAAATATTAACGAATTGATTTAAATAATTGATTAAATAATAAACAAATTGATTTAAATAATTATTTAAAATCGTATAATAACAGTTGGTATAGAGATGGTTGTATTTTCGCCGCCGTCGTTTAAAAATTTTCAAATTAGTAAATTTTGGTCGCCGTCAACGATACGCGTTACTGGCGTCCGCAACGTGTACAGTGTCACCCCTACAAGAAGACTACCGGTCATTTTACTAGTTATATGACCGATAGTGTTGACCAATATAGTGTTATAGGAATAGTAATTTTTTTTGTTTTGGTTATGCATTTCTTGTAGGGACGTCAGCTTCGAGTGCAATGTTATGCCATTTATAACGTAACGGCGTAATCTCTTTTGATAGTTTTCGATAGTTTCAGTCAATAATTTAACATAAGTATGTAGGTCTAACAGTCGTACCTAAACAAGAGCGGAAAGCGTTTTCTAGCTGTCAAAAATTCTCATGCCCATACAATTTATATGAAGCATAACTAAATAGCACGGCTAAAATCCGATTTTGACAGCGCGTTTAATAGTGTAGTTGACCGCTATTATTAATAAATAACGGCAATTTAGCTATTTTTTGTCAATCTAGCGGTTTTTCTCTTCTTTTAATTTTAATAATGTGGGTTCTATTAAACAACAAAGTTAACACTACTGTTTGTGGTACAACGTTGACGCTCTTGTTTAGGTATGGCATATCAGCGTAAAAGCTAAGCGGAAGAAAACGTTCCGGCTTCCGCTCTTATTTAGGTACAGCTTTAAGCCGCACCAATTTTAATAACGTTTTTATAAAGATTAATAGATAATTTTTGGACCTATAAAGTGCCCACGTCTGACATATATGTTATACTGTTACATACATTTTTCAGATCTGCACACTGATAAGTATGCAAACCGAATAAAGTTTTTTGGAGTTACCTTATTGAATTCAGGTAAAGTAAACAATCTCAAAGCGTTTAGAAAAAATTTTAAATTGTTCAAAAGTGGAGGCGCAATTTTGATATGTAATTTAAAATTCAGTTATCGGAATGCCATAAAAATATTAAATACATATAGAGGCAAACCGGAGATTTTTTCAATTAAATTTAAAATATCGAGTGGCGCAAAAGTTTGGATATTTGTATTCGGCGAATATTGCGCAGATACTCGCAGTCGTAGTCGCGAATATAAAAAAATTGATATTCGTAATACATATCACTAACACAAAGTATAAAAAAAAAAATTATATATAGAATATAAAAAAAGATTGATAATAAACGAAATTTGACAAAAATTGTCAATAAAAGTTTTTTTTGCTAAATATCGTTGGTAGGATTCTTGTCGTTTTCTAGTTGTTCTATGTTGCCTCTCAGCTAATCTTCCAGTATTTTCGCATTTCCGCATTTCAAATATTTCTCTTTATCCACAAATATTCAAATTAACAAATTTATATTTTTTTGGACGATTAATGAATAAAATTAGAAAATTTTATTGACACATAAAAATAATCAAAAGTTGGTGTGCGTGTGTGTATTAGACACACTTGCGCATACAATCACATACAGATACCCAAAGTTGAGTGGTATTGGAATGGGGGTTTTTGTCTCGAAAGAATTTAAAATTTAAATCGTTAAAAGGCTATCCAAACGAACACACAAAAATTCGTATACAAGTTTTTATCAATATTAAGCATTTTTTGCCAATGTGTTCAATGAAACAGATTTTAATTATTAAAAGCTTTCTTGCAATAGTCCTATTCCCTCAATATTTCACAAACATTTTTTGCTTAGGCCCACCCAAGGCCCATCTATCAGGTCTGCTTACTTGTACAAAAACAAAAAACGATTCTTTCTAGTTGTCAAAAATATCATCAGGCCTCTTGCGCAGACCTTTTCAATGGGCCTTGGGCCCACCTTGAAGCTATATATATGTACATATACTTTGCTATGATTCTACACACTACCAGACTATCATGTTTCTTCATATAACATGCTTCTACTTCAGCTCAGTGATGCCAATAGTAGGGAATTTTCCCTATTTGTAGGGGTTTTTTCGGAAAATTTCAAGCGTTGGGAAAAAGGACAAATTTTTAATTTTAAGGCAAATGTAGGTAATTTTCTAAAATGTTAATCATTTTCAATATACTGTTCTACAATACGTAAATATTCGTCATATTTTCATTTAAAAATTAAAATGTTAGCAGAATTTTTTAACACAACCCATATATCCTAACTAGGGATGCCAAACGGGATCGATTTGAAGAAATCCCAGGATTTGGGATTTTGGTGATCCCGATCCCAAAATCCCGGGATTTTCCGGAGATTTCGGGATTTTTTGGGATCAATGTGTTTCTCTAATATACATCTTTTTTAAATAAACAACACTTTATTTTTTTTATGTTTGAGTTTTTAAAAAAGAAAACATAACAAAACAATTCATTATGTATATGTTTTTTTTTTATTTTTAAAAAAGAAAACTTAACAAAACGATTAATTTTTTATAAAAATTTGAAATTTTAAATAACTGGCAGATGAGTGCTGGATTCATAAAAATAAATCCCGGGATTTGTTAGTCCCGAAATCCCGAAAATCCTGGCAATTTTCAAAAACTGCCAAAACCATTTACCTGAATATTCGCGTTCGCATTTGCGAGCTATTCTCTTATTTTTGCTTTTTGCATTCGCACTCACATTCGCTAAAATGTATGCGGATATTTAAAGCGAATATCTAAAGAATGAACTATCTACATAGAAATTAATTATGTATAAATAAAAAACAAAACAATTTCCAATTTTTAATGAACACTTAAGGATAGGGAAGGATACATTTTTTAAAGGAAAGTTTTAATGAGTCAGAAGTAAAAACAATAGTTTTTTTACCAATGACAAATGAAGAAGTAAAATATGACCGTTTTTCTTCTTTGACTGCAGTGTTTTAAACGCTGACCAAGTTTGCTAAAAATTATTAGATACTTATACATATGAAAAAACAAATTATTTTAAACAAGTATTCTTGAAAAATATTAAGCTTTTTAAAAAGGATAGAGATGAGGAAACGAAAAATCAAATACGCAGATAAATAGTTACATAGAGGCGTTTCTGCAAAAGGAGAAAATTAAAATTTTTCACAAGTTGTTATTTTTGAAATTGAATTTTTATATGTGTGTATGGCATTCACATTTTTTTGGGGTTTTTTTCTTGTTGTTAATATACTTTTATTATAAAATATTATCAAAATAAGTATTCGTTTGAATGTTGCTAAAAAAATAAATTTTTAACGTAGGGAAAAGTGTAGGGAAAATCGGGATTTTTTTTAAAGATACGTATGGATTTTTTGAAATTTCTCCAGAAATCACTAACCCTGCGGCCACACGATCAAGTTGTTCTTGATAGTCTTTTACATATACTGCTTGTCAAAATTTACAAAAATTGAAAGCAATTTACTTTCATGATGTCATAAAAAAAACAATTTATGAAGACAAACATGTAATCAGCTGTTAAATTGAAAGCAAAATTTCCAAACAAATTGAAAGGTGAAATGGAAAGCAATCTCGTGGTAAATTTAAAAAGTGTGAGTGTATTGCAAAATTAAATGAATTGAAAGGCAAAACTTGATCGTGTGGCCACCAAGTAATAAAGCCTGGTACTCTGTTCAACATTTCACGGGAAATGCTGTCAAAACGCATATGAAAAACCTTGAGCTGAATATCTATGAAATAATGTTGATAGAGTTGTACTCTGTTTATTTTGTGAAAAAGTTCCGAAATGTTTTTGGCAACATTTTAAACATTGTGTACAGACTATGTTGTTCTCGGCAAGTAACTTGCGCAACAAACTTGCCGAGTCTGAAAGGGGTCGAGGTAATTTGTCACGAAATAATTTTTTGCGCCAACAATAATAATGTTTTTGTTACTGACGGTTGATTTAGAACACAGAAAAAATAAAACATTGATTTTAATTCCAAAAAATTGTTATATTAATTAAAAAATTAATTGAATTTGCACCAGTGAACAAATAAATCGTATCAATTAAACGTTTAATTCACTTGATTAAACGTTTATTATACTTGATTAAATTTTTATATTTGATTAACGCTTCAATTACTGAAAAATTCTAGAGATTTTTTTCTGTGAATATAACAAAGTAAATAACTGCATATAAGGTTTTTGGAAAAAAACAAATATCAACTGAATAATGGCCATTCGAAGATGACATTTAGAAGCAACGTTGACAGTGCAGTATAAAAAGTGTAATTTTGATATAAATTAAAAAGTTTTTTTTTATCAGTTATTAAAAAACAAGAAGGAAATTATGTACAGGGTGTTTGTTTGTTTATAATTTTTGATTAAATGAAAGAGAATGGATTTTTTTATTGATAAATGTTTTATTTAATGTTGGCAATTATGTATGAAGTACAATATCAGATAAATATCCGCCTCTGTTAGCCTCACAAATGCGAGCCCTTTTGAGCACATTTTTCGTAACATTCTCACACATTTCACGCGGTAATTCATTACGAATATTTTGTTTGAGTTGCTTAAGCGTTTCTGGTTTGTTTGCATAAACCTTGGATATCCCCCACAAGAAGAAGTCCGGAGCAGTTAAATCAGGCGACCGTGAAGGCCAATCAACATCACCATTTCTTGAAAAAACTTGTTGTGGAAAGAGGTCTCGCAGTAATTCCATTGTAATCCTGGCTGTTTGCGATGTGGCACCATCTTGTTGATACCACATGTTAATCAAGTCCAAAGAATGCAGTAGTGGCGTTTTCAATCATATCACGATATCGCTCCCCATTCCAGTGACCAGACTGTCACTTTTAATGGATGCAAAGGTGACAGATGAATAATTTGAGGGTTTTCCATTGCACAGAACCGACTATTCTTCTGTTGTTTTCACATATCCATTCAAATGAAAATGTGCCTAGTCACTCATTATGATTTTTTCATGAAAATCGGGGTTGTCATGAGCGTGTTGTGACATCCTATTGGCATATGTACGGCGGCGTAAATGGTCTTGTGGAATAACCTCTTGTGTAAACTGAATCTTAAATGGAAACAAATGCAATTCCTTGTGCAAAATTGTGGCCAAATTTGTTATTTGAAGACCAAGCCCCTAAGCAATGCGTCGAATTGAGGTTGATGATTGTTGTGAACACTTTCTTGAGCAGCAGTAATGTTTTCAGTCGATTTTACAGTACATTGTGGTCCATGCTTTGGCCTATCACCTACAGACCTTCTTTCTTCGAAATCATTTACTACACGATAAATAGTTCGTTTTGTAGGCACGTTGTTTCTCTCAAAAATTGCTCATCGTCACAGTAATCGATGATTGATTTTTATAAAATGTTTTATCGATTAAAATTAATGATTAATAATAACCTGCCTTTAAAAGTTTTTCATAACTGGCTGACACGTTTAATAAATAGTGCCAGGACAACAAATTTTAAAGTAAATAAATATTTAAAATAAATATAATTGAGCTGAAAGCCTATGTTTATTACCCGCATTAAGTAAAGCGGGTGGCACATAATTTCGAATTATAAACTGAAATAAACTAAATGGGTCCGGCCTGCTAAACTTCATACGTTAAAAATTAGTTACATGATTTTAAAATCTGTTAAATCGAAGTGTTTGTAGTTTATTTTAATTTTGTTTTCTTAGGGCCAAAAAATCAGAGCAAGTTAAAATGTGTTTAAACCAACAAAAATTGTGCGTTTAAACCAGGGGTTTCCATTTCTTTGCACAATTGTGCAATTGTGTTTCAGGTTACACTCAAAAATATTGTGCGGTCAAAAATGCTTTTGGTAACATCCAATGCCTTGCGTGCAATATTTAGAGTCTAAATTTTAAGACTTAAATGCAGAGTAATATAACATTTCTATTTAATTTTAACATAATTTAAATTGTTGAAAACGATATGTGTTTTGTTTGTGAAAAAAAATTCTTTGCTAACTATAAAAGGGTCCCTTTTGCTTTCTTTAAAAAGACGTACCTAAATGCAGAAATTATTAAGAAAAAAAATAGCCAAAAGAATTTGTTGGTATTTTGCTTGTAAAAATATTTTGGTTTCTGTACCAATTGCGTCGTTGGGTTTTTTCTTTCTTTGAAAACCCTTTTCTTAAGTAAGTAGAAATATTTAAAAAACAAGTAAAAAAGTCTTGTTTTGCTACAATTTATGTGTAAATAACCTGTACACATAAAAGCAAATGTGACAGTAGGTAAAATGTTTGGGTAAGAAGATGCGTTTTATTGATGTTTTAATGAAACTTTATTGTTTCGCACTATTTTTATTGCTTACTTTTTTATGCTACAATTATTTGACCGAGTCCAAAGAGTTAAGGCTCAGTAAGTCCTTACTTTCTGGTCTGTTACGAACCAGCTGATTTGTTTTTGTTATTAAAAAACCTGTGAAATTGATTAGTTGTTCTGTTCTGTTGCGGTTCAGTTTGATAAAATCAAGAACTTGTAAAGTAATTGTAAGTTACCGCAAAATAAATAATAAAAAATTCGTTAATTAAATTTTATTTCTTCAAATTTATGTGCATAAAAGTTATTGAAATAAAACAATGGATGGTGCAAAACTAATAAATTTGTCATAAATGGCTACAGTTGCTACAGAAAAAGAAACTTTTACAATTTTGAAACAGAACGGCACGGAACAGAACAGAAACAGAAAGTAAAGACTAATTCTGCCTTTAACCTTACTAATTTATTGTAATTATTAAACGTAACTTTGACCTGTTATAATGACTTTATACATTTTTGCAGGCAAACTCATGTGCACATTTGGTATTTTCTAAAAAGTTATGATATACCATTAGCTAGAATAAAAATGTATGCACAGATGTTTGAAGTATGAGCAACCCAACACCGTGAATACCATTTCTATCCTGAACTAAAAAAAAAATTCATTGACGTGCCTCTCTTTATTCGGCACTACTTACCTATGCGAACAAATTTTTTCGGATTTAAAATTCATTTGTTCCAAGCAACGTAATAAATTAAGTTCATCCCATTTGAAAAGCATTCTACTATTACAAAACTGCCATAAAAGTATAAATTTAGAAGATTTCATTTTATAACTTGTAGAACACAAGGGAAAAAAATTAAAAATTTTTTGTGTTGCTAGAAAATTTGTAGCAGTTCTTTACCAATTCAATGTCGCTGATTTTAAAACTGCACTTTTTTTCTATCAGCTGTGATTTGCGTGCAATATTTATTTTTTATAAATTTTTAAAACATAAAAATCTTTAATTTTTTACAATTGTTTGATAAGATATTTGAAACTGATTTAGAGTCAAAAAGCTTCCGAATAAAAAAAGTGTAGTTTTAAAATCAGCGGCATTGAATTGGTAAAGAATTGCTACAAATTTTTTATCAACACAAAAAATTTTTAATTTTGTACCTTTGTGTTATACAACTTATAAAATATATTACTAACATTTTATTTCGGCTGTATATAAATGCATTCTCTCAATTTTCTTACTCTCTCCCTGCAAATAATAGGACCAGTCCAAACACGCGTGTAAAGAGTAGTCCACAAAGGACCAGGACTAGTCCAAAAGTAACCCAAACGTATGGAAAAAACCTGGTCTATTTAACATTACGATGTCCTAGGAGAGGATCATATAACCCACCTTTGGACCACTAAGGAGTAGTTTTAAAACTACTCCATGGTATATAACCCACCTTTGGACCACTAAGGAGTAGTTTTAAAACTACTCCATGGTATACTCAAGAGGATTAGTTTTGAAGTCGTTTAAAAACGAAAGCAGGTCGTTAAAAAACGAAGACATGTCGTCTCACTACAAACACTTTTTAACAATGACATGGTCCATGCTTGCATTACATCGGACCAGTCCATGGAGTAGTCCATTTTATCAAAATGGGTCAGGTGGTCCAATTTTATTTGCTGGGCTGGTACTCACTAACACACAACCAAAAAAATTTTGGAAATCCCTGGTTTAAACTACCAATACTGACCATATGAATTTGATAAGATTTATCGTAGTGATGCCACATGTTAGTTTTTAACAACATATAATACATGGGACACTGATTTATAGCTGTTGAGTTTAAACTACATATAAAATTAAGTCTAGTTCAAAGACACACAATAGATTGCTTAGTCCCAATTTACACTAGGGACATTTCTTGCCGGACAGACGAAGTTTGAAGGCGAGGGGTCGAAAAGGTAGAGTGTGTAGTACATGACTGTCTGTACTAGACATTTTTTCATTTCTCTTTCTTACTTTTCGTAGCTTACATACAAATATTAATTTCTGTCTGACTTCTAATGTTTCATATGTAAACGCTTCAGGTAAGATAAAAGGAGAATTAAAAAAATGTCCGGCAAGAAATGTCCCTAGTGTAAATTGGGACTTAGAGGTAAAAGCGTATCTACGGCGTACGTTGACATACTTAGATCTAATTCTATTTTATACGCCGGTTACGATCATATTGTCATAGAAAAAAAAAATTAAAAATATAAAATTAAATTATTTTTGGTTTTCAAATTTAATATTTGATAACAAAATTAAAGGATAAAAAAATACTAATTTGCATAAACTTGGAATTTTTAAATATTATTATCAAAAGGAAACAAAAAATGTACGTTTACGACGGCATTGTAAGTAAAGCGTGTTTCTAAAAATTTACGATGTTACGTCCACGTTCATACGACGTACGTCTCAATTGTGTTCCTAGCATAACTCGAACAAAACAACCAGTCAAATAATTGGATACTCTAATTTGTACATTGGCTTTGCCGTGATTAGACAACCATTAGTTCAAAGTCTTATTTAATGCTTTTAAAAATGCAAAAAAAACATACCACATGAACTTGAAGTTGGAAAGCTTTTCCTATAATCTAAAAGAAAAATTAAAGATCTTTGAATGATATAGGCAGGGCTGGGCAGTATTTAAAATACATGTATTTTAAATACGTATTGTGTATTTGTATTTTAAATACATGACGTGTAAGTATTTTGCATGTTAAATACATGTTCAGCAAGTATTTTGTATTTTAAATACATACAATAAATAGAAGTAGTTTGTATTTTAAATACATAAAAAATGGGAGTATTTTGTATTTTAAAAACATATTTTATAAAATATATTTTGTCAGTTTATTGATGGTTGTTTGCAAGGTATATTTACACAAGGTAGACTCATTTGGGAGTGTAGACATGCTGCTCTATTAAAATAACCGAGTGGAACGGAATTGTCAAAATTGTCTTCATATAAATTTAACGCACACATCTACAAATTTTGGCTCATATACACGGAATTTGACATTGGTGTTCCAACTAAGGTAAACAGCTGACAAACATATGGGCCAACGAGTTTACCTTGTGTAAATATACCTTGGTTGTTTGCATTTTGATCTACCGAAAACTAGAATCGCTAAAAAAACGTAACTATCAGAATATGGAAATATCAGAAGTAGAAGCACTAGTAAAGAAGACGATGATTTTGTCGACCGCAACGTTTACGTATCCGCAACATTAACGTAAGAGTTACGAGGCCTTAAAACTAAATAAAACAGAAAGGGAGCCAAAATAGGCTTTTATATTGCATAATAATAAAAAAAAAACAAAAAAGAATTGAAAATGGGAAATATAACAAATAAAAGAAAGCGCTCTGGAAACTGGTTGAAGAAGATAAAGCAAGTATTAGTAAATATATTAGCTATTGGGAATAAATTGAATGTTGTTTTTATATTATTCCACATAGAAGTTACTGAAGGAACTGGTGAAACAAAAAGTTGCGGTTGTTGGATGTAAAAACTGTGATACCAATAGCAACCAAAAGAAAAAGAAAGCCTGCCAAAAGATAGAGGAAAGGTATGATGCATAAGTATTGTATTTATTTGATTGTGCTTTTAAAACATTACTTTCCACCTCCTCTTCTATCTAACTACATATCTTGTTTAATCGTATTAAAAATTGTTTGTACTGTTGTTTTATTAAAGCGATACCTTGCTTTAAATATATCATCCGGTGTTTTGAATGGGTCGTTTTCCTCCCAAAAAGTTTTAGGAAGTCTGGGAATTTGAGCAATTGCATCTGCATATATCGGTTTTGGTTTATTAAGTGAATAGTGCTTCTAAAATGTATATTCTTTGCAAACATACCGATTGTAGCAATTCAATTAATTGTATTAATTTTTTTTTCCTCAAATTAACAGTTTTATTTTCACACTTTAATCTAAAGAAATTGCAAATATTAAAAAGAATTTTTATATTTAGAAATGTCATTTAATTAAACGTTTAAAGGAGGGTAAAGGCTACAATAAATATTTGAAAGTTATTACAAGCATATAACAGCTTAATAGTATCGTTTATAAATACTGTTTTTATGAGTTTTGCTTATAAACCATTAATAAAGATGCTTTAAGTTTTTATAAATTAGACTGTAAGAATATACATATTTCAAAAATTCTCTGAAACGAATATTTTAAAGTTATGGACCCTTAAAGTGCAATATAAATTATAAATAAATAAAAAGGACCATATCTCGGAAACTATACGTTTCCGCGACTTTTTCTATTTAATATTTTCTAATTTTTTTTAATTTTCTATCGCAAATTGTATTTTTTTTTAATCTCAACAAATTTTGCAATAAACAAGATTTATCTGTTTGTTCATCCGGCTCATCTGAAACGAACGAACATTAATGAGCCGAACCGAACACAATGAAGTTTGTGGTTTAAAAAATAAACCGAACGAAATTAAATATTTTCATCTTTTGTTGAGTTGGATGAAAACAGTATTATTTTTGTGTTCGAAAGATGACTAACAGGGAAACGTTATTTTTTTTATGATTTTCTACACAAACACTATTAGCGTTTGTATTTTCCACAAGTCTACCGAACCGAACACTAAAGAACGATATTTAGTGTTTATTTTCGAACACTGATTTGGACCATTTATATTATTTCAGCGATTTTTTTTTCATTTTGTAATTTTTTATCTTTACAAATTAAAAAAATATCTGCCAACTTCTTTTTCACATGTTTTTTGTTTTGTTACATATTTAGTGCCGGTTTACACACGTCAAGTTTGCCCGTCAAGTCTTGAGTTTTTAAGAGAGAGGGGAAAAGATATGGCATTCTCTTTTCCCTTCTCTCATAAAAGCTCAAGACTAGACGGCTAAAACTTGAAGAGTGTGAACCAGCACTAAATGAATTTAATATTCAGTCACTATTTAATTCTAATAGTATGTAGCAGGTCAGAACACCAGTAATGAAATCGATGATGCTGAAGTGTACGATCTTATAGACTTGTGTACTTAATTTAGTTTTTAATCTGAATATATGATCTCAATTTTATGTTATTTAAAAAAAACAGAAATAAACCAAATTTACTTTCGGCGACTTTTTGTATTTTTTCTCAATTTTTGGCGATTTTTGACTGTTATATTAAACTAGCTTGTTTTTTGATGCAAAAGTTATTAAAAAAAAAAAAATGTTACGGAAACTGAACAAAATTGACGTTTGGCGATTTCTGGCATTCGGTTCGGCGATGGAGCTCAAAAAACCTGGTTTAACGGTTAATATTCTATATGAAAAAAATCAAAAGTGCAACTAGTTTAAAGTAAATACCAACCAGTATATTTTTAGCTAAATACTAGTTACTTTGTCGGCAGGGTGTTTTAACTCTATTTAGATGTAAATGTGTTTTAGTGTATATTAATGCTGTTTTTTTTTCAATTAATCACCAAATGAAGATAAAATTGCCACAACAACAAAATCCGGAAATAAAATCGAACAGAGAGGTTCAGTTATGCAAAATGGAGCAAACATGACGCCAGAGTAACAAAATACAAATACATGTTTAACAATAAAAACAACAAAAACCCTCATAGCTTAGTTAATAATTAAATGTTAACCTTTAGATGGTTAAAAGGTTCAATCTTTTCAAATGAAAATCGAATAAACTAACTAAAATTAAAAGTTCAACAAAAGCTTTTAAAATATTAAAGTTAAATATTTTCTGTTTCAATTCCCGGAATATGGAACGACACAAATACAAATGTAGGGGTTCACAAAATAAAATTAAAACATGAGCTAAAGAAACTTTTAAAGTTTATTGACCACATTAAGAAAGATTCAAAAGAGGGTTAAAAAAATCAAAAAGCATACAAATGTTTATAAATAAATATGAATGTATGTATCTTCGCACATATGTACACAAATTTGAATTTAAGCTGTCGTTCGATTACAAATCGTCTTCAAACCGCTTCAGTTGTTTTTGATTACAAACCCATTACACTCAACAAAAAAATGTGGTTTGAATTAGCCAGCAAGTTTAAGGTGTGCATTTCACTGAAACAGGGCAATTGAAAAAAAATAGCCCTGCCAGACATATTGGCGTGTAGATGCTTGGCCAAATTCAAGTAAAAGAATTATATCGTTAAATGTAATATGCCATTATACTGCATAAATTTGTTACAAATGTAATTACAAATTATATTAGATTAACTAGCCACTAACTTGCCTTTCGGCGCACTCAACCGATTTTTTAAAGAGATATGAATAAAAAAATTTCTCCGAAAAGCTTTCTACCCATATTTTAAGGTACATATTATTTTTTGTGACAACCTATTATACTTACTGCGCTCAGCCGGAGGTTTTTTTTGATCGGTGTCTTGTGATCGCGGCTGACCGGAGATCCTTTTGGTACCACGAAAATCAGTAGCACCCGGTGGCATGGCATGCTTTTAAAATATACTTTCGTGGATCACGTTGTGGGTGTGGTTTACAACCCAAAGGAAAGGGTGATCCTGAAAATCCCATTTTTGTTAAGTTTTGCCCAAGGCCCATTGAAAAGGTCTGTGCAAGAAGCCTGATGATCATTGTTTATGTTCTTTTTAGTTGTCAAAGTTGTTTACATTTGGCTTACATGTGCATGTATACGTTTATGGTATGCCACACATACACGTTTTTTCCTTTTGCTTTGTATATGTGGTAGTAAATTTTTGACAACTAAAAAGAATCGTATTTTGTTTTTGTACAAGTAAGCAGACCTGATAGATGGGCCTTGGTTTTGCCTTTAGAAAAAAATGTATACAAATTAGTGACAAGTTTTCAAAAGTACATATTTTTACACTCATCTACCAACTTATTTTTTAAAGTGTAATATTAGTTGGTATTGGCTATTGATTTTTTTTTTTTTTTTTGCCAATTTATTTACTTCGGCAAACATTGACATTGACTTTGACCGACTAACTTCAAGGAATAAAAGCAATAATGCTTGCAGTGCTACACACTGAAACTTTACGCGTGCTACAAATGCATTACTTCATACAAGACATGCATAATTAATAACAATATTTTTTGTTGTCCGCAAAAGCAGATATGAATAAACATTTTCATGTCGGATCTCACGTTTAATTTTAAATCAAATGGCTAAATAAGTTATTGAATAAAAAACTATACCAATAGTTTTACATAGAACCCTTTCTTATACGCATAGTTTACTTTGCAAAGTCTTGAGTTTGTTGAAGAGGAGGGAAAGAAGAATGGATTGGACAGTGACTACATATTTTGATGTAGTCGCAAAGTTTATTCTTCTTCTTTCGTTGTTTATACAAAGTTGTTTTTGGGTGCTCTATTAATTTTTAAAAAGACAACAAGTGAAATAAAGTCTAAAAGAAAATTGAAAAACTTAACTTTTCGTGTGAAAAAGTGGTCTTACAGTTTGTTCGCTTAAGTCCCTTTCCCACGATTCTACAATCCAATCCAATGATTGTCAAAAAGTGTATAGAAAATTTGTTTCACAAGATTTTGCCTCTGCTCCCACTATTCACACTTCCTTCTGCTCGTAAAAATATTTCATATAGTTTTCAATTGTTTGCCAAATTTTATATCTTTATCGTCTACCTTGTTATTATATTTTGTAGATAATTTGCATGAATCTGATCATTTTAAGCGATAAGTAACATTATGATTTTTGTTTACACTAATAGTATTTGTGTAGAAAATCATTAAAAAAAAATAACGTTTCCCTGTTAGTCATCTTTCGAACACAAAATGTATTCTGTGCACAAAAGTAATACTGTTTTTATCAAACTCAACAAAAGTTTTTTATGTTAATTTCAACTTAATAAATTTGTGTTCATTGTATTGGTGCAAAAAAGATGGTGCAAAGAGAAATGCAAAAAGGGCAGCTTTCTTAAAAGAAGACAAAAGAAAACGCAAAATCTTCCGTCTCGTGACAGTTCTGTGTATTATGTGACTAAAACCACAAAAGTAAGTAGAACCGTAAACACAAATAAGTAGTTTTTAGCCAGAAAAACAAAAAAAAAATTAATAAAAAAAAGTATAAAATCCGTAAATTCTAAATTTGCGAAAGGTTTCTGTAGCGAAAATGAAAATCGCTAGATTTCCCGCTTACGGCTAAAACGTATTTTTCCCGCGATTGACATTTCAAAAACGCTAAATTTAGCAGCAAAATCTCTAAACTGTCAACAGTGGTCGTTGCTAAAATTTTTTGTTTGTTTATCAATGTAAAAAAATAAACATTTTAGAGCATTAAAATATAATATTTGTCATCGCACTGATGACATTTTTTATGAAACTGACTACCATTCGTCATTTCTGTGATGTAGATGTGTCATCCTATTGATGACATAATTTCAGTTTTTGAACCTGGTGACAATTTGGTAAAGTGATGTTACATGGGGTCTTCACTTGACAATTGTTGTCCTAATAAACGTCAAACTTCATATAAAAAAACACTGACATACATTTTAGAGTTTTTTTATATTGACTTTGACGAACAGAACACTATTTAATGTTCGTTACTTTCTTGAAAATAGCAACGAACACTATCAAGGGTTGTGTTCTTCTACATAAACACTAAAAAATACAGATATCGTTTCTGGGTGTGTAAGCGAACGTTGAATAATATTCTGTTTATTTTCTAACACTGGTTGTAAGTGTATTAAAACACCACAAATTTACAAAACATTTTTCTCCATTCATTCAAATGCTCGTATTGAATCATGGGCTCCCACTACAATATTGAAATTGTTGATACTTCAGTGGGGATAAAAAAGTACAAAAAGGGGAAAATACGGGAAAATAAATTTCTTTCCTTAGCTTTTTTGTTCCACAACTTGTACTTTTTTAACTTTTGCTAATATAGGACTCAGAAACATAAAATTCAACATGCAATGTCCTGAGTATATAGAGCTCTATGAGGGAAATTTTTGGTACCTTTTTGATCTTTAACTGGTACTTTTTGAATTTCCGTTACTGTTGAACCTAGAAACAATTTAACATGCAATGTCCTGAGTGAATGAGCATTTGTAAGAGGGATGTTTTTGGTACTTTTGCGTTCTTTCACGGGTACTTTTTTAATTTCCGTTAATATTCGACCAAGAAACATAAACTTTGGCATATAAACATTTCCATTAAAGAAAGGGAGACGCTAACGCAGTAGTGAAATAAATGCTAGTGTATTTAAAAAACTATATACATAAGTCAAGTACAAGTCCTGAAAAAATATAAATATTTGCATATTTTATTGTTAAACGTGATATTAAAAAAAAAAACATTATTATAGAGCGGTAAGAAAAATTTGGAGGATAAAACTAAAACATAAGTATTTTTGGGTTCTTTTTAGAATAGGTGATAATGTTCCATAAAGTTCATTGAGTTTAAGGGTATGTTTTTATATTCAAGTAAATGCCTAATTTCCATGGTTTAGCTTATCCAGTTCCGGCGTATTCAGTAAAAAAAAGATGTGAAACATCTTGAAATCTAGTAGCAATTTTTTAGGTTTCATTAAAAAAAGGCTTTACACACGCCTCAGTTCCTGCGAAATTATTTAAATAATAAGTGCCATGTACGGATTAATTCATTTTGATGAAGAAAAAGATTTGTTATTCGACAAATCTTAAAAGGTCGTATATTTAATGAAAGACGTACTAAAAGTATTAATATATTTTAATTATCATGTCGTTATTTTGCAAAAAAAAATTAAAATTGGTATTTCATTGTTTTTTTTTTCTTTCTCTAGTTTCACGCAAACTGAGGAATAAAAAATTGTATACAAAATAAATATTATCGAAAAGAGTCAGTGGGTCAAAAACAAAACTTACCTAGAGCACAAATAAAAGCTGGAAAATAAATTAAGAATTCATGCATAAATTGCGAATAAAATACTAACTGACTTTAACTCTAACTCTAAGGGTGCCAATTTATTAACCAAAGAATATCCATATGGGCATTTCCATGAGAATGTCAATAATAAAAGTTTAAGTTGACTTTATATTCACAAAACATACCTATCCTTATTTCATATATTATAAATAAAGAGACAAATCTTTTACCAGCCAAAAGGGACGAACATGAATGAGCCGAACCAAACACAATGAAGTTTGTGGATTTAAAAGAAACCCGAACGGAATTAAATGTTCTCATCTTTTGTTGAGTTTCATAAAAACAGTATTATTTTTGTGTTCGAAAGATGACTAACAGGGAAACGTTATTTTTTAATGATTTTCTACACAAACACAATTTGCGTTTGTGTTTTCCACAAATCTACCTAACCGAACACGATATTTAGTGTTTATTTTCGAACACTGGTTTAATGTAATACTGTATTCACACTATTAAAGTTTAACGTGTTTAAGCAACTTTTTAAAAAACTTAAAAACTTTTTATGGAGTTACCTTAGCATACATTTTTAAGATGAAACGTTTAATTGAACAAATGTTAACATTGCTTTAAATATTTCGTGAAATAAAACTCAACTTATTGGCCATTGAGCGGCTATAACGAATTTTTTCGAAAAACTACACATAATTCATTTTGTTAAATCATTTGTAATAATTATTTCTAATTTTTTTACACTTAGCTGTTTTGGTTTGAAGAACGAATGAATTTTCTTATTAAAACTTAACATATTTTAAGCAATATCTGTGTTAAAATTATTATTTGGAAAGGTATATAAGGAATAATATAATAGTTGAAGGTCTTTAATGAATTGTAACTTTAGAAAATGGTTGAAATACCTGCAGATATACATAGATAATATTCTATCGGAGATATAAATGAATGAATGGGGAGGGGACTTAGGGAGAATGTCTCGCCCAATTATGACGAAAATTATCACCAGTTCAATTTCAGGGCTTGGCAAAATAAATTTTGCAGCCCCTTTGATACACCCCTTTTGTGTCTTTCAGATGACTTTAGAATTTAAGACATCATTTAGTTTTACTAAATTAGCTTACCAAACGAGCTACTAAAGCGTTACACGAAAATCGTGTTTCCAAGGAATTGAAGTTAAGAGGTAAACCACAGTTGATTTGCTAATTTGATAGCTGAATGCCCACTGGCATCTTAAGTTGCCGGGTGTAAACACAAATTACAAAATTGATTCCGCGAAGTGGCTGAACAAAGTATGTATTTTGGACAAAAAACACAATGTGTTTCATTCCACAGTTTCAAAAAAAGTTTTGGGTTAATGTTAATTAATTTTGGGAAAAAAGCCAAAAAGGAATGTATTTCAGTATTTCAAAAACAGAACATAAAAAGTTTTTGTAAATTAGTAAATTGAGAGAAAATGATTTAAATTATCATTAAATGCGTGGTGATTGCAGGCTTCTATATTTTGATCCTTCAATTAACAGTTTCTAAGTGCACCCAGAGCAAACATATTTCACAATATTGTCGCCTCCAACAAAATTATTACTAACGAAAAATTTTAAACATACTGTGGATTATTAACCATAATATAGTCACCGGCAACCATACTATGGTTAAAGTAGTTATGTGGTGTTGTTAGTGAATAGTTTTTAATTATTTTTGGGTTTTATCCACATGGGATGCTTAAGAATCGTACACAAACGGATTGGTCGATAGATTGATGATATATTATTAATTTATTAAGAGTTACTAGTACAATTGCAAATAATGTTCAAACTTAATTAACCGAGCAATAGTAACGAAGGCCTTCATCACGTTGTTGTAAAACAGATACTCTGGCGGGCATCGAACCCGCAGCCATCGCACTGATAGAACAGCTTACTACTAACAAGCCTACCGGGCACCCTTTTTTTACATAAAATAACTGAAATACTAGTTAAAATCTATATGTTGTAAAAAACAGTTAAGTGAATTTTTACACATAGCTGTTTTTGTACGGTTTGGTGGTGTAATAAAAAAAAATTTCAAAATCTTGCACATTTTTGTTGGAGCAACGACTTATTGCAAGCACTCTAGCTTTTTGAAGGCGTACAAATGCCATGTACGATGACATGGAAATGCCTATATGTCAATGTGTTTGAGCCAGAGCTGTAAAAGATTGCAATCGATTTAATTGCAATCACATGAGTTCTTGCTACTGATTGCATTGAAAATCGGAAAATTGATTTTATGATTGCAATTTAAAGCAATAACCAATTCGATAAAAACGATTAAGTCAATTGTTTTTAAATCATTCATATACATATTAATTGGTCGCAACTAATTGTTATTGCAATCAAATCCAGTAATTGCATTTTATATTAAATCAGAGCCAAAATCTTCGCTCTGTTCGTATAAAACGTATTCTTCTAGAAATAAAGCTGACTCTGATAATTTTAAATTGCCAACAATGTAAAATTTTGTTTACATCCGCTAGATGTCAAGTGTAAAGTTTTTGGTTGGACTTTCACCATAGTTATGCCTTCAGAAGAATTGCATGATTTCAATAAAAAAATTGTTTGAATCGAATCGATATCAATTTAAATCATCGCATTCAAAAGAATGATTTAAAAATATTTGGAACCACAAATTTTTGCAATTTTGACAATATTTAATTTTGGAATCTGAAAGCATTTCAGGGTTGATAAGGTTGGTTCAACTGCACTTTTTTTGGTACAATTCAAAACTAAAAGGTACGATGGTACCCCCGTGACTCATTTGGTACTATTTCCAAAATTTTCAAACAAATATAAAATGGCAATTCGTATTTTCTGTGCAATGAATATAAGCGGAGTTTAGTGTTTGGTGCAAATAATCTTGTGAAAATACAAAATGCCGTAGCTTTTTTATGAATTTGGATTTAACAAACCAGCTATGATATTTTGCATTTGCTCTTTTTTTTTTTTTTTTGTTTGCAAGACCATTTGCACGACACATTAAACTCCGCTATTGTGAATAGATTTTTGCACTTGTTCATTGAACGACTACTTATGCCACATTCTAACTTTAGTATCAGTGGCAAAATATAAGCATGCATTTTCTGATGATATTGACAAGTTGTTAAAAGATATTTTAATATTTTCAAATATTCGTCAACAAGAACAGTGGGTGACCACTCCATTATTAGTTAACTTCGAATAATATTGAAGGAGATTTTACAAGCGCTAAATTAAATTTTATTATATTCGGACTTTCTACTCCTTTCCTATTTCTGCAGTACATATTAAAAATTGTAAACACAATAAATTTGGAAATGCAATCCGCAAAAAAGCAAAAGTGCAAACACATAACAACAACCACAAAGAAAATTATTTACGCACAACTATTTGTCTGTGTGATTGTTGTTATATTTTTACACTTTTGCTTTTTCGCAAGGGTGCAACTTGTGACGTGAATACCCTTATTAATTAATTTTCGCTGTTTTCGTAAAAATTCAAATTAAACATGCCAACAGTTTGTTTTATTGTCCTCCTTTTTTTACTTTATCAAACTTGATACGAATTTGTTAACAAAAGTTACCCTACACAGCATACTCCTTATTTATAGCAATATTAATTAACTTTATTTGCTTTCTCAGTGGATGAGATTTTCTTAATTTCACAAAAGTACCCAAATATTATCGGAGCTTTTTTATATATCGACCCCTTTGCGCGAAATATTCGTATGTTACAAAAACCAAATTTTACAGGACAGCCATTTTTCTACTTTTCTCTGCGTTCGTTTGCATATCAAAATGAAAATATACATTAAATTTTTGGAGCAACGAAGTGGAATTCGCCTACAATATTTTGTCAGGAAACTCAATTTCAAAAAAATCTATACGATAATTTCGCGTAAAGGGGTCGATATGGTAAATCATTGAAGTTGAAACTTAACTCTTCTGCAACATGGTACATGGAAAAATAAAGCAATTTTTCAAAATATGCAACAAAAAAATGCAATATCAGCAATACATGCAAAAATATACATTTATGCACAAACAAATCGATGCCATTTTACTGCAAATGTCTTGATTCGCAAAGATAAATATTTAACATATGACAATCTCAGACTGACGACAGCAAATATGCATTTGCATAAAAATCCGGGCCTTGATAATAACCTTTTGTTTTTTTTGTATAAAATAAAAAACGATTATAAAGAAATGACTTAGTACTATTAGGGCCGAAAAAGTACGATTTTAAAAGTTTGTTGGTACGATATTGGTTTTCTCATTTATCATCCCTGAAGCATTTTAAAGTCAAAGAATGAAATCAGTTTTGTTGAAATTATTTTGAAATCAATGCAGTTTTTTACAGCTCTGGTTTGAGTGCAATGTGTAAAAGTATAACTGCTTTTATTATTTTAAAAATAACTGTGTATTATGTTTAGAGTTACTATTAAATAAGTTATTGTCGTATTCATAAGATACATATCTACTTGTTTATGTGTGTATGAATTTAGATTAAAAAAAAAATAAATATACATGCATCTAGATTTGACTGGACGTTGAATATAATAACGTATAAAACTTACAACCTCTTAGCCCACAGTTTAGATCAAAAAACGTCATTGACCCTCTTCATGATTAACAACGTTAGTGATGATACAAAGTTTATGCACATAAACATACTTTGATGGAGGTAGGTAGTGTAGTGTCGGTTGTTTCGATGTCTTTCTGTCTGTATGTATTTAATATTTATCCGACTGATTGGTTGAATGGCAATAGATAAAAGTTGCTTCCTCATATTTTTACAGTTTTTACTTGTTTAATATATTTTTTTTTTCTTCTTTGATTTTATTTCCGGCACATCTTCTTGTGCATAAGCACATAATATGTACATAATATCGTCGCAAAATATTTAATAACATATCTATGTTAATACCTATGTATTAATATTTTTAGTTTGTATCTTAGAAAACCGTTTATGGCCTATTTCACCAATAATATTTAAATACATATCAATTTATAGGTATTTAAATATAGCTTTTAATATACATAATTTTATTTTTATTTAACATGAAAAGCGAATTTTAAACAGAACTGGTGAAAAAGGCCATTAGTGTTTAATAATAAATAAATGTTTTAACTCTTTACCTACTGGCTGTAAAATATTCAAGTTATTTTAAAAATCGAATTCAAAAAGTTCTAAGAGCTTGTTCGTCTGAATGTAAAAAAAACAAGATAGAGTGCTTTATTCGGCTGTGACGAATCTTTGATACCCTCCACCGACAGTTCGAACATTTCAGGAGTGATATCTATACGATATCTATTTATTATTAGTTTTTCTTTATAAAAACAGACGTCAGCATTAAAACTGGTTGCGGTTTAGACCTATTTTAAATTATTGAGCCGAACTTAAATGATTTTTAGGAGGGTAATTTATATTGGAGCCGTGGTAAGTTAAATTTCAATACAGCGGTGAAATACGTTTTAGCGTTTACAGTGAATTTCAGAAGGCTGCTAAATATGGAATCAAAATTCAATTATGGACCGTATATCACAAAATTGCATGACATTTTTTCTGATCATATGAAACAAAGTTGGAAGAAATGTTACCACAATAAATACCTATATCTGCGACGGTTTTGGCGTATTTAATTAATTTAACATAGTGGGCTTTATATGGGCCCCATAAAAAATTATGGACCGATCGCCACGAAATTTAATAGTGTGATTTCTAGTCTTTAAAAACTGTGAAGTATTTAATTTTATTCTGATAGCATTATTAATTACGGTTTTAGGCGTACTAAACTGTTTTCTGGTAGTAGGGTTTATATGGGGCCTAGGGTAAATCATGGTGTAATTTCTTGTCCTATAAAACTGTGACGTACCAAATTTTGTAATGATAGCATTATTTATTGCGGTTTTGGGCCTTCTAAGCAGTTTTCCCCGAGTAGGGTTTATATGGGGCCTAGGGTAAATTATGGACGGATCTTAGCGAAATTTTACAGCGTAATTTCCTGTCGAATAAAACGAATTTTTCCAAAAATTGATATCATTCCGTGCATTGTTCCACCATTTATGGTAGTTTTTGTAACAAAAATATAAATGTTTTAAAGTGGTGGTTCCACATTTTGATTCATACTGAACCGATTTTGCTGGATTTCAATCCCAAACTGCTTTGGATAACAACAAGCAATTTGACACCAAGTTTGTTTATTTCGTTTAAGTTTTTCGAAAGTGAGCGTGTTTTCAACAGACGTATATGGCTTAATCGACTTAGAGCTACTCAAGGATAATCGTTCTAATTGCTTTATATACAACAAAATGAATCAGCTGATTTGTAATGTTACTGTTACTCCCGGCTAACTGAGCCTTTAGTATACCATCGTTTCAACTAATTTTGGTGGAGGGTATAGGGGCTTTTTGTAGTTGTAGAGTTGCACTTACCTGTAATGAATTCGCCTTGATAATTGGGCTATGAATAACGAACGAGAGCGCGGATTACGAAAAAACGTTGCCGTGAGAACATTATAGAGTTTGCTCGAAACCGTAAAAATGTGAAACCGCGGTTTTGGTTTTTAAATGAGTAAAACCGGTCGGTTTCGGTAATACAACTTTTTTATTTGTTTCAATTCAGGTTCATTTATTAAAAAAGATGCATATGTATGTATGTTCTTCTTAGTACACTTATTTTAAGTTTAAAGAATTTTTAAATACCTTGACATTTTTCCAGGCTGTTATGTAAAATTTTTTTTACATGAAAATCGAGTATTATGTATAATTTGCAATTTCTTTTAGCATTAATATATACATATCTTAATATAACGTTAAAACCGAGGTTTTTCGGTTTTAAGGGATTAAAACCGCGGTTTCGATTTCGGTTAAAACCGAACAGCAATCCCCAAAACTTAGCATTACACGGCTTAGCAGAAAAATGCGGCTGACTAAGCATTGGCTCTAAATAAAAGATTTGAGGATTTGGAAAATAATAAAACCTCTTGCTTATCTACAATTCTTGATGCTCGATACAATGATCGAATATTTTAAAGACACTCGATTTCAATCGTAACAAAAAACGTCTTATTAAGCTACTTGACATGTATAATAAGTCTAAAAGAACGGGCTTTTGAAGCGTTTGTGAACAAATTATTAAAGAATCCGAGAAGAATGAGCCTCTTTCCATTCTGCTAAAGAAGAAGCCGAGATATATGTATCTTAGATCTTCTTATATATCTAGAGCCGCAGAACCTCTTATGTTTTCAAATTAGTTCTGTTACATCTGAGAGACTATTTTTCGCTGCAGATCTGAATCAAACGCACTTGCGAAGTTGTCTATCTCCGCAAAAGTGGAGAATACTTTGTTTTTTTAACAAGAATATTATTAATGTCTATCTGTCTTTATAAATAAAAATCAATGTTGTTCGTTGGTCATCGCATGAGTTGACAACTGCTGAACCGATTTGCACGATTTTTTCTTTTTAATGATCACCAAGGTCCAACTTAGATTTTTACGTAAAGAAAATTTTGATCCACCCACTTTCTCGATTTACGTAAAATCAGAAAACGGCTCCATCGATTTGACTAATATTTCTTTCAAATGTTCGTATTAATCCATTTTTAGTTTTCATCGAAAGAAAAGTTTTACACGCCTACTTTTACGCCCACTTTTTTCTATTTATCTAATAGTGTTTTCACACCTAAAGTTAAAACCTGGTTTTAACATTAAAACTATTAACAGCTGATTTTGCGTTCACACTACAATTTTAATTAAATCAGGTTTTAACTCACTGACAATAAAATTTATTTTTTGAAGAAATAAGTGTATTTCTTGAAGTAATATTTTTCAGTTTTCCTTTGTATGAAATTTTGGCAATGCGTTCCAAAATAGAAATTATTTTGTATTTTGTTAGTGAATATATAAAAATTATGGAACTTCTTATACGAAGTGAAGTACTCGGAAATGAAATTGTTCTATATAAAATACGAAAACGGGTTCTGAAAGAAAAAATACGCTTTTGTTTGAATCAACAATGGATAATTTTGCATATGGAATCTCGAAATGTGTGGACTTTGGTAAGTACACTTAAGCAATTGTTACATTTGCATACATACATATATTATATATATTTATTTAGAATCGAACTGGGACCTTTTGGGAAAGTGAGTGCAATGAAAATGGCGAAAGTTATTTTAAATTACATATGCGAATGAGTCGAACCAGCTTTGATAAATTATGTGCTTTATTAAAAGCATTGGGGAAAAAAGACACTAATTTTCGGAAAGCTGTTAGTTTGGAGAAACGCATATCTATTGCCCTGTATGCCTTGGCCTCATGTGCCGAGTATCGTACTATTGCAACAATTTTTGGAGTTGGGACATCCACTGTTTGTACCATTTTACTTGAGTTTTGTGAAGAGGTTTGGAGAGTACTTCGTCCGCTTTATATGAACTATTTTCCTCTTGACAGGGAAACGATTACACGCTCTGTAAATGGTTTCTTACAACTTGGATTTCCGCAATGCTTAGGAGCGATTGGTAGTATTGCATGTTTATGAATATATAATGAACTTAACCATTTTTTATTTTCAGATGGATGCCATATCGAAGTTCATCCTAAAGGTGAAGATGCCACCGATTATTTTAATTATAAAGGCTGGTATTCACTTGTGCTTTTCGCATTAGTAGATGCAAAGTATGTACACACATATATTAGTGTACATTGTATTATGTGTATTTATTTATATACTTTGTACATTTATTCATAATAATAGTACCTTGTTTTTTCCCAGCTATAATTTTATGTACATAAACGTGGGAAGTCCCGGAAGGTGCAATGATTCCACCATTTTTGAAAAATCAGCATTAAAGCAACGACTACAGAATACAGCACTTTTAAAAGAGATGAGTTCACCAATCGGCTCACTAAATGTTCCTGTTGTCATTTTGGCGGACTCGGCTTTTCGATTGTCAACTTCAGTAATGAAACCGTATCCTTTTCGCACTGATAAAACGGATAGTCAAAAGCAATTTAATTATGCTTTATCGAAATGTCGGAGAGTAGTTGAAAATTCTTTTGGCCATCTAAAGGGCAGGTATTGTATTTAAACGTGTTAGGACCTACTTTTTGAAAAACAAAACATTTTTAGGTTTCGACGAATTGGAAAAGGCGTTGACAACCAGATCAGTAATGTCAACAAAATTGTTAAGGCGTGTTGCATATTGCATAATTTTTTAATAAAAGAAAAGGATGAAATAGATCCCTCTTGGATGATTGATATGAACTTTTCAGTCACAGAAAGAAGGCATGGCCCCACTTATGACCACAACAAAGAAGGTGAAGAAATAAGAAACGCATTTTGTTCACACTTTTGTAAGTTTTAATTATTTATTATTAATCTAATTTATTAACAACTAAACAATATAAAAAAACATACTCATTAGAACACATAAAGAGGCAATTGAAATCCGTACGGAATGTGGGATCAGTATTGCACTTTGCTTAAGAAATGACAGTTTTATAAAAGTAAACAAAAAGTTTGCTTAAGTTCAATTGGTTTATAATTACTTTTAAGAATTTTTTTGAGAGCTGTTTTTCAAAAAATCCAAAATTCCAGAAGTCAATCTATCTGTGCTATCCCTCATATCTTTAAATGTTTTTAATTTTTCTTTTTCAATCGCTATCAGTTCTTCCGTACACTTTTTGTCCTCTGTCATTGCTTTTTCAAATGAATTTCCAAACTTTTCAAACATTTCTAATATTTTTTTATTTTTAGCTCCCCGAGAACATGATGGGATGTTGGCAGGCGATAACAGTTGTGGCATGTCTTCTGATGAAGTTGTCGCCGATTGAGTATGCAGTGACGGATATGTATTCCTTATCATAGCGTCAGATGAACTTTCAATCATTACTACGTCTTGTTGGTCTTGTGTATCTTTAAACAAAAATGTTTAATTTTTTCAAATAAAATTAATCTGTACAGCTAAATACCTATTATGCTGTCCTCCATAATTGCAGTAGTGTTATTAATAGGGTGGGAACCAATTATTTGATTCACTTTGTCATAAAGTGGCCAATTAGACGGAGATCCACCAGAAGGTCCAATACAAGATTTGCAGTTTCTGTAAAACCAATACTTTTATAGTTATAGTAAGTAAGCGAAAGAAAATAATTAAAGTGTCATTTTCTTGCCGAAATTTTACTGTCAAGTTGGTAATTTTCGCTTTGACTTCCTCTGCAGAAATCTCCAGTCCATTCTTGGCCAGCTCAGCAGCCATTTCTTTATATATATGGGAATTCTTCCTTTTTCCTCTTAACTCGTCCATTTTTTCCCCCCATAACTCCACAAAAACATTTTCTGTGTGCACTGTCCAAAAGCTTCGTTTTCTTTTAATTTTTTTATTTGTTGTTGCTGCTGTTTCCATTATTTTTAATTTTTTTAATATTTAATATTCCACTCGTAACGTGTTTTTTAATTTAATTTATTTTAATTGTCATTATCAGTTGTTTTCAATATTTTTAACTTGGTGGCACTGAATTTAGTACAACTAAAACATGGTTGTATTTCATAAAACCTACTTAAAACCAAATCAAAAAAGGTTTTAAGATGGTTTTAACAAAATTATTATGTATGGTAAAACCTGGTTTAATGATTGGTTTTATCGTTAAAACCAAAATTTGTGGTAAAACCTTAAGTGTGAAAACACTATAAAATCGGAAAACAGTTGCTCCGATTTGGCTAATTTCTTTTCCAAATATTCGAAGCAATCCAATTTAAGTTTTCAGTAATTTTAAGAAAATTGTTATGATATTGAAATTTTTTAATTTTTTTATTTTTAAATAAAAATATAAAATTAAAATAATCAATCGTATAAAATTGTAATGCCTTCGATAAGAAGAACCAATTTAGGGCACCGAACTCGCAACGCTTCCAGCCTAGCGTATATTTGATCTAATCAAACTCCAGAGCAACTCGAAGAGCGTAAAAGAATTAAGCGAAATCGATTATCGCAAACACGTTTATCACAAGATGAAAGAGAGTATGCGAACGAAGTAGATATGTATAAAGTGAGTCACAATCGCACCGTGGAATCCAATTGTGGGATAACCGCATTTAATCAAGAGTTGCAACGCAAAAAACAGTACGCTTAAGATGCCTTAAGGGAATCCGTTCGAACAAATGTTCCACTCTTGAATCGACAACAAAAATATGCATACGAAACTCTCATGAAAGCTGTGAAAGATGAAGCTGGATTTTAAGTCCCGATGTTGAATGTGAATCACACCTAAACGTCAAGTTTTTTTCTGCATTTCATTTGACATTTCTCAACTTCAATTTGAACCATGGGAAGATACTAAATCGAGCAACGCGTTAAAGTGACTCAGGCTTATCTGCCAGCTTACTGAATCAAAGTCCGAACTCATCCGAAAGGTGTTTCCAAACATTACACAAAATTACAGAAATCATGACTGGTTGAGCGAACGTGCTATATTGGCTGCGAAAAACGTTGATGTCAACGAATTGAATTTTAAGATTCAAAGTAAAATCGCAGGCGAATTGAAAACGTACAAATCGGTGGATTCCGTTACTTCTCAGAACGATGTCACCATATATCACCATATATCGAATTTTTAAACTCCCTGGAATTACCCTTATTACCGCCTCATAATGTCTAACTAAAAGTTGGATCGGTAATCATAATGTTACGAAACATATGCAAACCAACCACGTCTTTGTAATGGCACCCGACTTACGGTAAAAAACCTGATTAATAATGTCATCTAAGCAACAATACTTAAAGGAAAGTAAAAAGGAGAAAATGTTTTGATACCTCGGATCCCAATGATTCCAACCTACATGCCATTCGATTTTAAGCGATTGCAGTTTCTAGTTAGCGTCGCATATGGGAATTTCCATTTTGACGTGTCGTGATTTTTGTACCACAAAATGTAAAAAAATTAAATGAAGAAGTCAAATTTGTAAAAAGGGCAATCGACGCTAAGGACTTGCAGATATGTAAAAGCAAAAATATGCGCTGGCGTGACGGTAAAAAAACGGAAGTGTATATTGACTTGTGTTACAAAACTGAATAAGACTGCGAATGAGCAAGACGTTTTGTATAAAACCTTTTTAGTAAACGTTGGACTTATGTATATAGATTTATTTTTCGATCTATCAAATTTAAAAATCTTTGCTCGTTTAGAGGTAAATGTGGGCATTTTCAGCTCTATGTCTACTTTTTTTAATGAAACGACAGAATGCAAATAATGTTGTATACTGTTATACCTTTTATTGCTTAATGTAGAGCTAGTTGCGTTTACACCAAAATATAAAAAAGAGAAACAATTTAAATTACTTTTGGCGTTACGTAACAAAAAGTAGACTTTTCGCTGAAAATGCCCATACATATGTGCCTTTAAACAAGCAAAGATTTTTAAATTTAATAGCTTTCGCTGGGACTGTCCATATATTGCATATCTCAAGGCCAGTCATTGCGTGCTTCACGCATGGTCAATTATGTCTCCCGTTTCCGCGTCGGAAGTCCAATATCATTATTTGTTTATTCGCCAGACAACCAAACAAAAAATGTCGTATATCACAAAGCATTGCAATGAACAAAATTATGATATCCTTGCAAAGCAATCGAATCAAATAAGTTTTACTTTTTTTTACTGGTTACCTGAATAGTGATCTTGTCAACTAAAATGTAAATAGAATACTATAAGATTAACAGCATATACATACATATGTACCAAACCTCATATGTATATGAATAAAATTTTAATTCGAAAATACTTTTTCCCCTCTTTTTAGCTGATTTTAAAAGTTGAACGCAAACATTCTTACTAATTTGGACAGGACAGCGTCTGTCGGGGCAGCTAGTTTTAAATATATGTATGTACATATGTAATTAATTACTTTCTTACGCTGCTATTTTTGTAAAAAAAATTTATTTTTTGTTGATTGCATCATGAATTTAAATTTATAACATTTTGTGCTTTGAATCTTATTAAATTTAATATAAATGGTAGTCCAACCAGAACTCACGATGTTAATTGGTAATCAAACAAAAACTTTTAAGAGAATCATCTTAATATTTTTTATTATTATAGAAAGAAATTTGACAGTTATGTGTGACAAGAAAATATCGGTCAAATGCTCGCCATGGCTTCGGTGGCATACCTCTATCCGATGGTCCATGTTTTCCATGACTCTAACACATAATTGAGGTTCAATGTCGATAATGTGCCGAATTACATCATCCTTTAGCTCTTGAGTTATTTTGGGCTTATTGGCGTACACTTTTTCTTTAAATATCCCCAAAGAAAGAAGTCTAACAGTGTCAAATCCAGCGTTCGAAAATAAACAGTACATTATTTAGCGTTCGGCTCACACACCCAAGAACGATATCTATTATTTTAGTGTCTGCGTAGACATACACAACAATTAATACCGTTCGCAACTATTTTCAAGAAAGAACCGAACATTATTTAATGTTCTGTTTTTCGTTAAAAAACTAAAATAAAATATGGAACTGTACTTTTAATTATTTTTAATTTAATAACTTACTAATTATAATTAGTTATGAATGTTATTTTTGAAATATCAAATTCAATTTTTAATTACAATATTTTGTTCCCGACGTTTCGTCGATTGTTTGTCGACTATTTCAAGGGGTTGTAATATGAAATTTAATCACATTAAAAAGTTTTAGATGTACTCAGTCAGCATACAAATATAAAACATAATTTTAATATTTAAATTAGGCTTGCCACTTTTTAAAATTGCCAAAACGGGACACCAATAAAAACTCATAGAAAAATTCAAAAAATTCATTTAGGTTAGCTCTTGTTTTCGAGATGTACCGAAAAAAAACTACCCGCTATCTCCTTTCCTTAAGGGGGCTCCCATACAAAATGTTGAATATAGACTAAAAATATATTGAAGAAAAAGTCCCACAACCGCTCAGGAGTCCCTCCTAGGGGGATATATTGATTTTCTGGGGACATACTTGCTCTTTATCCCCACTTCTTAGGGCGGCTCCCATACAAATATTGGGTTTTATGAAATTCTTTAATTAATTAAAATGTTTGATCTTTTGTGAAAAAAATCAAAAGTTGTTAACAGATTTTAATCATTTATGACTTGTTTGTTTTTTATATGTATGGCATTTTCTAATTTTTTATGAATTTTTTTTTGCCATATTAGAAAAATGTATTTTTGCCCAAAGGTTTCAATAAACTTAACCGTTTTTATAAATGTATATGTATCTCGAAAACAAGAGCTAACGAAAAAAACAGGCTAGCACCATCGGATTCAGCGCACCGGAATGTACACAAGGCGAATTCACTTTACATGTACTTACCCAGCTAGCATTTTATGAAAAAATTTATCATATTCGTGTCATTTCAATAACACCAATAAGAGTGCATTAATTGCAGCAAAGCTTATTTGAAATTGAATAGCCCATTTAGCCAGTTCATCGCACAAATTAAATTCATCGTCTTCACTTTCCATATAATTTTCTTATTTTTCACTATCAGAATCATAAAAAGAACTCTCTTCACTTCCACTATCAGATTTATATAAAATGTCATCACTAAAATAACTTCCATTGTTTGTTTGATTGTCCTGAAAATTAGTTTGCTGGTATGTTGGCGATATTAATTTTTCGGCTTCCTTTTTTGCCAATCTTTTTATTTTTTTGGCTGGCATTACTTTTTTTTATTTAAAAATCACTTTTTACAAAATTTTATTAATTTTTATATGTTTACCTTTACAGATTTTAATTTTAATATTTATAATATATTAAATTTTATTTAATCTTTTAAAAATTATATTAAAATAATTAGAATTGTGGTTATTTTGTTGAACTATTTATGGTTTTTAATCCAAATTTTTTTAATTTTTAATCAGGCTTAAGTTCATCAAATTTAATTTTCATTAAATTATTTTTATGAAGAAAGGAATTTTACAACATGAAAATTAATTAAAATTGTTATTGATAATTATTCATTCTTGACTGACCTGAGATTCGAACCCAGGCGGCTGGTTACCATGACATGTTTCGATCGCAACCACTCGATCTCCTCAGATGGATTTGCCGTCTTACACTCGCAGCCATCGACGACTGCTGACGTCAATAGTCAAATATCAATCCTTAAACCAAATTGTATTTTTTTAACTTTTGGTAGATCGAAATTTGCTTCTTTGAATGATTATCCATTTTTAATTGATTTTACATGTTTTTCCTAACTTCTGTTTCTCCGTACTTATGTCAAGAATTCTTCTTGAAGTCCAAAGTACATTTTTTTTTATTGTTTTTTCATTTTGGAGAAACAGAAGTTAGGAAAAACATGTAAAATCAATTAAAAATGGATAATCATTCAAAGAAGCAAATTTCGATCTACCAAAAGTTAAAAAAATACAATTTGGTTTAAGGATTGATATTTGACTATTGACGTCAGCAGTCGTCGATGGCTGCGAGTGTAAGACGGCAAATCCATCTGAGGAGATCGAGTGGTTGCGATCGAAACATGTCATGGTAACCAGCCGCCTGGGTTCGAATCTCAGGTCAGTCAAGAATGAATAATTATCAATAACAATTTTAATTAATTTTCATGTTGTAAAATTCCTTTCTTCATAAAAATAATTTAATGAAAATTAAATTTGATGAACTTAAGCCTGATTAAAAATTAAAAAAATTTGGATTAAAAATTATATTAAAACTTAAAGTTTACACCACGAGATCACTGACATTATTATTATTAATAAATTTACAATATTCTAATATTTTACACTTGCTTCAAAGCTAGCTATTTTTACAAATAAAAATCAGTTTTTCATCATCTAGATGATCAAAATATAATTCATAAATAACTTCACAACAGTCATATTTTAAACACCTGTATGATCAATTTTCGATTGTTGTATGTTTTGTTATTGCATCTTCAATAAATTACTTTTTAAGCATAAGAACGAATCATTTTCGAGTCTTTTTTCAAGCGCGCAAGAGATTACTCAGTTTTTAATCATCAAAAGTAATCAAGGAAGACTTAGTTAGGTGATTTTTGATACAACAATCTTCCAAATGCTAGTAGGGTATATTCGCCTTGCTTATACACAACATTTCTTGTGTATTGAGCTACAAATTAAAAAAAAAATCGGCAGTGGAATAAAGATTATCTGGTAAATATATCTGCTATAATTGCTTATGTATTAAAAAAATAAAAAAAGTTTCTAGTACTAAAATAATTGCTAAAGCTCTCGATTTTGTAATTTGTAGGTGCAGATAATTTAAAAAAAATCGGGACAAATGGCGTCAAGTTCATAGTATAGACGGGATATTCCATTCTAAAACTGGACTGTCCCGGCGAAAACTGGCCAGTTGGCAAGTCTAATTTAAATACATATTACTTTAAACTTTAAATATATCATAGCTTAAGTAATGGCAACAATATGACAATAAAAATAACATTCATAAATTCATCAATCTGGCCAAAGAAACAACTACAGCATAATTAGTTATGTTACAAAAAGCAAATAAAAATGTTTATAAATACATATTAAGCAGTTTAAAGTGAAAAAAATTATTATAAATTCATTGAGTGCCTTTATTCAAAATTAGAGAAGTTTAACAAAAAGTAAAAAGTGTTAATGTTAAGCATTTCATGTCAGTTGTAGACTGCATGTAACATTGAAACTGATATTTTCATACTAAAATATGATAAAAAAACAAAGCAAGAATATTGTATATGTTTCCCATTTAAGTTTTCCATTTAATATTTTGTTTTTCTTATTAATTTTCTATCACAAAATGTATTTTATTTAAAATCTTAAAAAACAGCAATAAACAAGATTTATCTGTTTGTTCATCTGGCAACGTTAAGCACGTGTAAAACGAACGAACATTAATGAACCGAACCGAACATAATGAAGTTTGTGTTTTTTAAAAAAAACCGAACGGAATTAAATGTTTTCTTCTTTTGTTGAGTTGGATGAAAACAGTATTATTTTAGTGTTCGAAAGATGACTAACAGGGAAACGTTATTTTTTTTAATGATTTTCTACACAAACACTATTAGCGTTTGTGTTTTCCACAAATCTACCGAACCGAACACTAAAGAACGATATTTAGTGTTTATTTTCGAACACTGGTCAAATCTTATGATCGTGACGGTAAATTAACTTGTTCATATTTTTTTATGTTCTCCAATTTTAAAATTATGTTTATCATATAAAAGTAAATATGTACTAGCAAACCTCGGGAGCAAAAATTAGTATCTCTGGTATAGACGGGCAGTAACAGCATATTAATGTTAATGTTAAGCATTTTATGTTGGTTGTAGACAACGTGTAAATATTGCGACATATATTGCAGTAAATGTCATAATTATGTTCACCCCTATCGTGACCCTAGGTTTACACTAAAGATAATTATCTCAGCAAGTTGGCAATAACGTTAATTTGTTTAAGCTTGAGATCGTTTTTTTTAAAAAATATTAATTTTTATTAAATTTATTTTTTTGTTAAAATAAAATTTTTATTTTTATATAAAAAAGAACTTAAGCTTAAACAAATTAATATAGATTTAAATAATAAAGATCGAATAAGAAAAAAATTATACTAATAAAAATAATTTTTGCAATTTTATTTTAGTGTTTATTTAATTCTTTAATTTAATTATTTTACTACAGTTATAATTTGCCACAATTTAATAAACATAATTTCTTTCCCATACAATTTTCGTTGACAATAATTGCTAAAGTAGCCTATACACGATTCAATTCAATTGTCAACTGAGTCGGTTGCTGTGCAAATCAAAGCGTGTATGGCTTTGTCAATTGATTAGTTTGACGGTTGTTGAGTTGGTTGAAGAAAAATCAAGGGATTTTGATTTTTTCAAGTTGACTACTAAGTCTAGCAATGCGATTGTACTATATGTGCTCGAGTGTCTTGATCAGCTGTCAAAATTAATGTTTGTAGTTATCTTTTGTAAAAAAAAAGTTGTTTTTTAAAAACTGTCTTTTATTTCATTAAATTTTAAAATTAATTTTAATTCTTCCAATTCAGTTGATGACGTGTGTGGCCAAGCATCAATTCAGTTGACAATTGAATTGAAAAGTGTATGGGGCGCATAACATAACACGTCAAATTTGGTTGTCAGTTGAAAAAAAGAAGCAAATTGTATGGGAAAGAACCCTACAAGAAATGCATAACCAAAACTAAAAAAATTACTAACACACTTGCAACAATTTTACATTAGTTGTTCCACTCTAACATATATGTTAGAATGGTACAACTAACATTTTCAAAATAATGCCAATATTTTAATATATTTTTGGCATACGCGTGTAAAAATTTGTGAATTTCTTAAAAAAAATCAATTAAATTATATAAATTATAATTTGTAACTAAAGTTGTGAGTAAAAAATTACTATAAAAAAAGTGACACCGCCAAAAAGATGTAATCAGAATGCTAGTGGTAGAGGGCGTACTGATGGCGGCTTCAGAGGACGTGGTTCTGGATTAACAGGAAACAACAAGGTCGTTTTCAAAGGAGTGCTCGTTCAACAGGTAGCGGTCATTCGGGTGGTGGCTTTGGCCAGGATAATCGTTTAAGATTTGGTGCAGATAATTAAGGAACAAAAAGAATTATTAAAAATCCTGATGGATTTTCAAGTATGTATTTAATTTGTTGCACACAAATTGTTAACAAAATAAAATGTCTTTTTAAGATCTACGATTAATTGATTGGGCACACGTATGTTTACCTACATTTCCAGACCCATGGAAGAAGTGGAACGTTAAAGAGCAGCCACTGAAATAATGGTACGTGGTATTTACTTTTCTGAAATTTAATATTAATGCACTTCGATTATATTTTTGTAATAAAAAATTTAATTTAAAATGAAAATTAAAACAAAGTGTGTTTTTTTATAAAGGTTAGTATTAACCAATTTTTACGTTATAAATAACTAGTTAGTGATAACCAATATTTACGTTATGACTAACTAGTTAGCATTAACCACTATTTTGGTTATCATTGACTAATAACAAGCAGGAGAGTAAGCAGTACAGATAAATGTTCCGTAGTCGAGTGGAATTCATTAGTTAGAAAGGGAGGCAAAATCACATGTACACAAGAGTTTCGGTTAGTTTTTCATTTTGCTCTTAATAAACTAATAGAAACTTTACCCAATATAATGGTCAACACTACCGGTCATATAACTAGTAAAATGGCCGGTAGTCTTCTTGTAGGGAACTTATGTTTGTAAAATGGTAGCAAATTATAATTGTAATCAGTGATGCCAAGAAAAATTAAAGAAAATCCCTATAGGGATTAAATCAAAATATGTATGTTAAAAATTTTGGAAATGATGTACCTATGTTTCTTTAAATTAATTGAAGTATTGAACGACTTGGAAAAAACTGGTGTAAAAATTACTACCAAAAAAGGAAAAAGAACCATATATTTGTACTTGGGTTTAATTGTAGGAGATAATTTGGCTTTAAATGGTGTATTGGGGTTCTCACGTTCATTTTCGTCGAAATATTTTTGCAGAACTTGTAAAGTCGATAAAGAACAAGCTAAAACTCTTTTTGAAGAAAGCGTACATCATTTAAAAAATTTATCTAATTATTCCGACGATATTTTGTCGATTGATTCCGATAATACAGGCATTAGAGAAAATTCAATATTTAATAATATAAACCGTTACCACGTAACTGAAAATTTATACGCTGACATTCTGCATGATGTTTTAGAAGGTATTCTAAATTATGATCGATATCGCATTATTGAACTTTTTTTAAAAAATAATTCATTCGATTTAGAACTTTTAAATATACGCAAGCAAAACATTAACTATGGTGAAACAGAATATGGAAACAAGTCTCCCAAAATACAACTACACTATTTAAAGGCATTAAAACATAAGATGTCAGGTAGAGAAATGCTTACGTTCGCTCATTTTTCCCACTTATTATCGGTGATTTAGTAGATGTTAATAGCGAATTGTGGGTGCTTGTCATAAATTTAATTGATAATGGATTTATTGCTAATGGCAAATTTTACAAACTTAGATATTATTAATTTAAAATCCCATATTAAATATCACAATAAAGAATACGTTAAGCTTTTTTCAGATACTTTAAAACCTTAGCACCACTTCTTATGTCATTATGTCAGAATCTTAGAACACTCCGGTCCGCTTATATTTTTATTAGGGTGATCGATTATTCGACTTTTTTCAATAACCGGTTTTCGAATATTCCGATTAGTTGCTATTTTAAAAAAACCGGTTTTCGGTTAAGCATTTTAAAAATAACCGGTTAACCGGTTTTTATTCGAATACATAAAAATACAAAAATCAAATTAGTTTTTGTAATAAAAAGTTAATTAGAATAAAAACAAAACAATTCACGAAGGTAAGGAACCAACAAAATACATAGATATGACAAAAGGTATGTTCAGACCTAACAAATATTTGGCGATAAAATCAAAAAAAAAGCGTGACCAGTAAATTGATTAAACTTAAGCATTATTTTTAATAATTTCTTGTTATTTCCTTAACTTTATGTCTAAGATGATAATTGCATTTATGTATAATGTAGTTACGAAACCCTTAAATAATGTTTGCTCTAGCCAAACGTTTTGCAAAAGCAAACAATTCTTTAAGAAAACTAGTGGTTACGTTGAGTCAAATATTTAATAGGTGTAAACATAGCTTCAGAATTATTTAAAAGCTTTGGTTTTAAAAATATAGGAATTTAATAATTTTATTATTTGACATATTTTCCTAAATTTATTGTAAATGAGTTTTAATTTGTTGCTGGTTAAGCATGTCTATATGAAGCAGTAAACTTCATCCATATTTTTGAAACAAACAAAACCTCTTATCCAGGATTATATATTTCAATTGTTTTTATTTCAGCATTATAGAAACAATAGTAATATGGACATGCTCTTTGTATGAAATATCTGTCAATTCGTCGATCACACAACTTAAACCCTTCCAGGACATTTTTGATTCCTTCAATTTTATTTTAAGTTCTTGGTGTTTTAATAAATAAAACTGATGAATTTTCCCATATCGTTGATTCCGCCGGTATGTTCTTGTTTTAATCATGAAAATATCATAGAACTACTTAAGAGTTTTTCATTCATTATTGGCAGCATATTTTAGTAAAGTATTATTTGCAGTCTCTTAAAAACTACTTGACCCTGTTAAGTTTTACTTGGCGTATATTTATGTCAAGCTTGTAGACTAATTAAAAGTGATTAATAAGTCGTGATGTAAAGAACCTTTGCAACTTATCATTTTAGGGCCGATTAAGCACAATTTTCTTTTAAATATCACCAGAGATGACATCTTTATAAAGATATACATATGTATATAATAGAAACTGGGAATTATTTCCTTCCGAAGGTTACTTATATTCAACATTTTTAATTTTTCGAATTTATTCTATGAGCTTAATTTCAGTTATGTATTTTATAAAGCTTTTTTGTAATAGTCCTATTCCTTAAATTTTTCAGAAATGATAAAGTCAAATGTTGGATATATATAATATTTATAATACTGTCCAATTGCTAATTACTTTTTAAGCTGAACTTTTTTGTAGTACTTTATATTGTTTTTGGTTTTTGTTACAAGAGCACACGCTTATATAAGCGATTTGTATTTACATTGCTCATAATGTTTTTTTGAGTTTTGTTTCATTTTGTTTTGACATTTTTTATAAAAAGTTTAAGTTGGCAAATATTCAATAAGAAAAATACTTAAATTACGGGTGGATTTATAACAAAAGTAAGGAAAACGTATATAAATTACACATTACTAAAATAACCGGGTAATTTTACTAAAATAACCGGTTTATTCGATATTCGAAAAATGGACATTTTAAAATATTCGACTTGTGTCAAACTTAAATAACCGGTTAAAACCGGTCGAATACTATTCGATCGATCACCCTAATTTTTATGGACTTTTAGTTTTGAATCAAAACATAGAGAACTTAAATCGTATGCTAAAAACATAACTTCAAGAAAAAATATAACTTTGTCAGAAAAATACAGCATCGAAAAGTCACCATTTAATCAATACAAATTTAACTAAATGTCAATGCTATGCATCTTTTAGTCGATATGGTACAACGTATAAAAAAGGATTTATAATTTTTCATTATGTTCCTCCATTTGAAGCATTCAAAATTGAAGAAATATTTTCATTATATGGAAAAATATTAATTTTTTGCAAAAAACTGAACGTTATTTCTTATGAAAAAAGTTTTGTATCATATCTAGTAGATGAAAACTCATTACACTTCAAAACTTTTTAGCGACCTCTATAAAATCTCCTCCTATACACCAAATATTATTAAAAAGTACCCTACAAGAAGACTACCGGTCATTTTACTAGTTATATGACCGGTAGTGTTGACCAATATAGTGTTATAGTAATAGTAATTTTTTTAGTTTTGGTTATGCATTTCTTGTAGGGTAGTTACTATGTAAGACCAAAATCAATTTTTTAATGCCTATATGTTATATCCAAATTATATAAAATGAATTCAGCAGTTTCGGTGTTTGTTTAATATACTTACATAGATTTAATGTAATTTTAAAATATTTTTTAAAACCGAATGTAAAAAACCATTACCCTAGATCCACACTAAAGATAAATATCTCAGCAAGTTGGCAATAAGGTCGGCAGAACAACAGAGCAATATTTCTTATTGCTCAGCTTATGTTTAAAGCTGAGATCACACGATTGCCGCAAATGCACCAATATGACACAATTTGTGTTGTACTTTATTTATTTACACAATAATGAAATTGCACCAATCAAATATTCTGAAATCACACGATTGCTCTGTTTTAGACAAATTTAAATGCCGCTAGTTGGTACAAAGCGAAATTGTTAAGCAGACCATACACGATTCAATTCAATTGTCAACTGAGTCGGTTGTTGTCCAAATCAAAGCGTGTATGGCCTTGTCAGTTGATTAGTTTGACGGTTGTCGAGTTGGTTGAAGAAAAATCAAAAGATTTTGATTTTTTCAAGTTGACTCCAAATCTTTCAATTCGATTGTACTGTGTGTGCTTAAGTCTCTTGATCAGCTGTCAAAATTTATGTTTGTAATTTTTTTTTGCAAAGAAAAAGTGAAATATTTTTAAAATTGTCTTTAATTTCATTAAAATTTTAAATAAAAAAATGACATTGGTGGCAAACATGGATACTTGGAGAGAAAATAAATTTTTGTAAAATTGTAAAAAAATCTAAATTTGACAGTTGAATTAAAATCTTTCAATTCAGCTGAAGAAGTGTGTGGCCAAGTATCAATTCAGTTGAAAGACTCAGTTGACAATTGAATTGAAAAGTGTATGGGGCGCATTACAACAATTGCCGCAGCACAATCACACGACTGTTTTTACTTGTGTTAACTGCGAAAACAGCTGTTGTGGTAACTTTTTTTTTGTTTGAAAGTTCTTGTTGGGTTTTTCATTAAAAAAATTAAATTTGTATTACATATATGTAAACTTAAACAAATTTTTGTTGAATAGTTTTATTTAAATTTTTTAAGAAATTCCAAATATAAACAGTCTGTTCTACAATTTCGTATGTTTAGGTTCGCATAGAAATATTTTTAAAAAAATATTCGCACCGAACTGCTAAATATGCTTGTGAAAATACATATTTTGTTAATAATTAAAAAAATTAAAATGCATAATATATAAATATTGGCGCGTATTTTGTTGTTTGATTGCCGCACAAGAACACAATAAATATTGGTGCATTTTTGTTATTTTTATTGACAGAGTTGCATTTGGTTGGTAAAAGTAAGCACAATATTGTCCTCGATTGGAACATTCACCATTTTGTTGTGCAGTTACACAATTGGGGTATTAAAAAGTGTGAAAATTGGCGAAAATTTGTGCATTGCGTCAATCGTGTGATCCCAGCATAAAGCACCAATATGACACAATTAAGCTGGGATCACACGATTGCCGCAATGCACCAATTTTCACATTTTTTAATACCCCAATCGTGTGACCGCACAACCAAATGGCTCATGTACCAATCGAGGACAATATTGTGCTTACTTTTACCAATCAAATGCAACCCTGGTGCGGCAATCGTGTGACTGTTTGCTATGCAACCGCGCGTCAATAAAAATGACAAAAATGCACCAATATTTATTGTGTTCTTGTGCGGCAATCAAACAACACAATACGCTCCAATATTTGCCTTTTTTTTATTAGATTTACTTTTTTGTGTTTCTTTTAGTAGGTAATGAAAATAAATATGTATGTATTTATTTATTTTGCATTTAAATTTTTTTAATTAATTATTTTAAGTATGTATGTTCACAAGCATATTTAGCTGTTCTGTGCGAATATTTTTATTAAAGATATTTCTATTCGAACCTAAACAAACGAAATTGTTGAACAGACTGTTAATTTTTGGAATATCTTAAAAAATTAAATAAAACTTTTCAACAATAATTTGTTTAAGTATATGATTTGTATCATTTATCATTTAATTTTTTTCAATGAACAATCCAACAAGAACTTTCAAACAAATAAAAAAGCTACCACAACAGCTGTTTTCGCATTTAATATACATATGTACATACATAAGTAAGAACAATCGTGTGACTGCTCTGCGGCAATTGTTGTAACCAAGGCCCATTGAAAAGGTCTGCGCAAGAAGCCTGATGATCATTGTTTATGTTCTTTTTAGTTGTCAAAAGTTGTTTACATGTGCATGTATACGTTTATAGTATGCCACACATACACGTTTTTTCCTTTTGCTTTGTATATGTGGTAGTAAATTTTTGACAACTAAAAAGAATCGTTTTTTGTTTTTGTACAAGTAAGCAGACCTGATAGATGGGCCTTGGTTGTAACCATTTCGCTTTGTGCCAACTAGCGGCAATTAAATTTGTATAAAACAGGGCAATCGTGTGATTTCAGAAAATTTGGTTGGGGCAATTTCATTATTGTGCGTCAATAAAGCACAATAATAATTGTGTCATATTGGTGCATTTGCGGCAATCGTGTGATCCCAGCTTTATTATTATTTTGCTTTATTGACGCACAATAATGAAATTGCCCCAACCAAATTTTCTTAAATCACACGATTGCCCTGTTTTATAGCCGCAGAAGAACACAATAAATATTGGTGCATTTTTGTCATTTTTATTGACGCGCGGTTGCATAGCAAACAGTCACACGATTGCCGCACCAGGGTTGCATTTGATTGGTAAAAGTAAGCACAATATTGTCCTCGATTGGTACATGAGCCATTTGGTTGTGCGGTCACACGATTGGGGTATTAAAAAGTGTGAAAATTGGTGCATTGCGGCAATCGTGTGATCCCAGCTTAAGGCATGGGAAAACGTATTTATGTTAATTCAGAATTTTAAAAATATCAAGGAAGAAGGTGCAGTGTAAAAACTAGCGCTATCTTGCAAAAATTATTTTTATTAACATAAATTCTTTCTTATTTGACTTCATTATTTAAATGAATATTAATTTGTTTAAGCTTGAGGCCTTTTTTATATAAAAATATTAATTTTTTTTTTTGTTAAAGTAAAATTTTATATATAAAGAACTTAAGCAAATTAATATAAATCTAAATAATAAAGATCGAATAAGAAAATAATTATATGTATTAATAAAAATAATTTTTGTAATATTTTTTTAGTGTTTATTAAATTCTTTAATTTAATTTTTTTTACTACAATTATAATTAGCTACCATTTGACAAACATAATTGCTTTCCCACGCAATATGCTTCTATTTTTTTTTCTTTTTTGATTCTTTTTTCAACTTACAACCAAATTTGACGTTTTATGTAAGCAAAAATTGTCAACAAAAATGTACTAACAATTATTGCAACGTAAATTGGCGGCAATAAATATGTACAAAAAATTACTGTCTACATTAAAGATAACATAATTTTGACATTTACTGCAATATATGTCGCAATAATTATCTCTGGTATAGACGGGCAGATGTAAATAAATATGTATATCAAAATCAAAATAATAATAGTAATAATTATTATTATTATTAATAGTAATATAAATTTAAATATTTGTATAACATTGTACTGTATAATTTATTTAATAAAAAAAAAACAAATGAAAAAATAAATATATTACATTGTAATGTAAAAATTATTTAATAAAGAAACAAACGAAAAAATAAATAAATTAAAAACGACTTTTTATTTAAGCTTTTACTATTTTAGTGCTGAAATTAGGTACTAGATTCTACTAAAAGTAAGTTAACTATACTTTCATTAAGAAAATTCAGTACTTGATATTAGAAAATTTTATATGTACTTTAATTAAAAAAGAACTTATTTTATTTGAAGTTTATCTTATATATTTTGAGTTTAAATTTGAACTCAAATTTAGGACAGTTTTCTTTAACGAAAAACAAATAATACTTAAATTGAGTTAATGGTTTGTACTATAGTTAAGAACTTGTTTGTTCTTTTTTTAAGTAAAATCTTCTCAACAATATGATTTGTTTAAGGAAATTTCTCGTAAAAATTATATCTTTTCAACTCCAATTTAAATAAATTAAGCTTTAAGCAAGTTAAAAACTTTTTGGAACATAATACAAACAAGATTTTTTTTCCTTAAATGAAGTTTAAAGCATTCTTAAAAATAGTAAAAATAACCTCTCAATAGGACTACGTTTACAAATTTGAAACTTGATATTAGCAAACTTTAACTCAGTTCATATAATAATGTAGTAAATTGAAGTAGAAAATGTACTCACATTTAGGAATTATTATTTAGTAAATAGTACAATTGGTTTACTGTTTGGTAAAAATGTTCTTATTTTCAGTTGATGCAAGAAAACAATTTGTACTATTTTTTAAGAAAATTTTAAACTTAATATAAGTTTTTTTTTACTTGGAGCCAAATCATTCTCGAATTTCTTTAAGTTAAGTTAAATTTACTTAAATTAAGTAAAGTTTTTTTTGAGTGTTTTTCCATACAAACAAAAAAAAATCCCTTCACTTTTCCCTACGTTAAAAATCTATTGTTTTGCAACTGGTAACCACGCATCAGCAACAACATTTTGCTTAATGAAGCATTGATGCATAGCTTTTATATACATATTTACGTACGTAAACAACGCCTTCTGAAACTTTTACGACGTGCAATGACTGAAAGCAAATTTTATTTTAAAAGCAGTATATATTTTTTTATTTGATCTGCTGTTGTTTAGTAGTTAACAAAATAAACAAATTAAAATACTTTAAATGATTTTTAATAAGTTCATTCTTTTACGCTATAAAATGTTTTATAAATAAGTATTTATATAAGTTTGTGTAATAGTTTTGAATAATGCATGTTTTTCCATTTCATAAAAGTAAAAAAAATGATAGTGGCACTACTGAAATATAAATACATAGTAAAAAAAACAGCTGTTTATAATTTTTCAATTGTAGCTGTCGTCTTCAAAATAATTCAGTAGCTGACTACACGGCTATAATTGCACCCAGCAGCATTTGTAGTCATGTGTTCGTGTAGCCTGCTGTCTCGAATGTGTTTAATGCAACACAAAGCCGTTCTCTGATTTCATTCTGCATCTTCCGATTATTTTAGTCAGTGATGCCAACTTTTTGAGAGCAAAAAGCACTTTAAAATTTAAAAGAAGCACTAAAAAGCACTATTTCGAACAAAAACAAGCGTAAAAAAGCACTAAGCCATTTTTACAATTTAATAAAACACAAAACAATTTGCATTTGGCTGTGCCGAATATTACATACCTCCAAAATTTAAAAAAAGGTGACAGCGTTGATGAGTGACCATTTTTTATTATTATCTTCAAAAAAATTATATCATCCAAATCATTTCGATCATCATCAGCTGAGTTTTAATTTTCCACAAAACAGTTTGAAAGTAATACAGTGCGAGCTCGATTTTCGTAACTAAAAAAAATCTGGCCTGTTGCAATTTCTGAAAATTTGCAATGACCGACCATTGTTTATAAAACTTAATCACAGCCCATATTTTAATAAAAAACCTTCTATTTTACCGTTTAAATAAATCTAAATTAAAATCGTGCAAACTTTAATAAGACAATTGGCTTATCATGTAACTTTCTTAAAAAATATTGATGTTATCCAATTATTTTAACATATGAACGCTTCTGAATAAAGCATACACATAAGCTGTAAATAGAAAAAAAATGTATGTTTGTATTCTGATACTTAGTCAAACCTTTTTGCAATAGCACTAGAGGTAGAAGTGCACACCACGCGGTTATTTGGAGACGAGTGTCGTGCGTTTGAAAACTAAAGATCATGAAAAATGGCAGATTACACAACGCTAATTGTAAAAGCATTTTATGTCAGCTGTTTTTAATTTATTTAACACTTAGCTTTTACCAAGTAACAACTTTTTTTGTTTTTAAAGTTTGCGTTCTTTTGTACAGTTTTCAACTGCATGTTTTTTAACTTTTCGATACGTTTTTCTACATGCATCAAACTCTTTGTTTATTTTCATTTACAATCGCTTATATTTCCTAAGCAATTTTCTATTTTTGAAACAGTTAATACATCGTTTTTATTACGGTTGTCAACGCTAAAAAGTCCAACGTTTTGTAAAATTTCCAAATTGCTAGGAAGCCTAGCACTAACCTCGTTAATAAAGTTTTTGGTAAAACGAATGCTAGTTTCTTTTATCACATTTTAAATCTTAAAATCTTTACAGGTCTTCTCAAAATTTTAACCGAAATAGCAAATCTAAATCATCCTCTATAATCAAAGTTTTAAAAAGCACTAAAGGCACTAACGAAAAATTGAAAAAGCACCAAGTTAGTGCTTTTTCTTAGTTTGGCACTATGGATATAATTTTGGCGTTTTGGAGCATCAAAAAGCACCATGAATAGTGCCAAAAGCACTAAGTTGGCATCGCTGATTTTAGTGTCATCACTAAAAAAGTGGTAATAAATTCTATTATTATTGTGGCATCACTGACAGAATGGCATTTGCTTTGAAAGCAGCGCTACCATTTCTCAAGTTTTTCCTTTTTGCAAGCCTTATTTTACCTAATTTTTTTAAATTGTTAAACAAAATTTATTCTAAATTCATTTTGGTATTATCTTTTAAATTTTTGGCAATTTTGTTTAAAAAAAGTATTTAAAAAAAATAAAGATTTTTTCATCCAAAATTGACATTTTTTATGGATAGTAAATGTTAGATTTTCAAGTGTGAACGCGTATTTCACATTTTCAACATCTTCAATGCGTTCATCCGAAATGTATGCTAGTGTACAAAGGGTATTACATTCTACATCTTCCGATTATCACTACAAGAGTGGCAATAAATTCCATTATTATTGTGGCATCACTGACAGGATGCCGTTTGCTTTGAAAGCAGCGCTACCATTTCTCAAGTTGTTCTCTTTTTTTGTACATGTCGTCAACATGACATGAATCACTTGAACGCCAATTCATGTTCAAAGAAAAAGGAAGAATCTTTTCAGTAAAGAATGAACCGTCTAAACTCAGACTTGGTATTATCTTTTAAATTTTTGGCACTTCTGTAGAAACAAAGTACTAGGGTTTCTAATTTCCCGGTCTTTTTCTATTCCCGGGAAATGAAACAAAAAAAATCTTATTCCCGGGAATCCCGGGATTTTTTGAATAAGACTATGATTTCATTACATGAGTTAAAGACAAAAGTTTTTACTTTTTTAAAAAAAATATACACATATCAAACAGTCTAAAAAAATTAGCTTAAATAATTCCACAGAAAACCAAAACAAAATAAATTGTTACATCCATATGCACATGCATATTATATATGTATGTATGTATATATTTTTTTTTTTGAGATCACGAATGTTTAAAACTTATTAATATTTAGTAGTTGTTAATAATAGCAACTTGGTAAAATTAATTTTCTTTTAAGAAAATTTTTTAGTATCATTAAAGCATTTAAAAGCTCATCAGAGATTATATTTCTAATCCTTGTTGATATGTATATAACCTGCTCCCGAAAACGTGATCTTATTCTCTACAGACGTTGGTTTTATAGTAAGAAGCGCATGATACAAAGATTATAATTTTGTTGGCCTGTTACCCGTGACTTAATAGACGTCAAATTCTTTTTTTATTTATTTATTTTTTAGAATTTTTAGATGGTTCTGTTATTGGTGATGGTGTAACGTGTACATTTTAATTTTCTACTTCAAGAAGCTTTTTAGACATTTCATCAGCAATTAAAAATTTTTATTGGAGTAGGAAAAATAGTTAGATTTGTAGGTAGTTTTTAGTAAAGATTACATTATTATTGCTCGTTTTTGATTTTAACGATGCAAACAAACTAAGATTTCAAAAAATTTAATTTGAAATTCCCGAAAATTCCCGGAAACAATTTCCCGAGAATAATTTCAAAATAATGTCCCGGGATTCCCGGAAATTCTTTCCCGCGTAGAAACTCTACAAAGTACTTAAAAAAATATTTTTTTTTAAATGTTAACATTTTTTATTGATAGTAAATGTTAGATGTTTCAAGTGTTAACGCGTATTTCACATTTTCAACATCTTCCATACGTTCCTCCGAAATTTATTCGAGTGTACAAAGGGTATAAAATACATACATTTGTCAACATCTTTAACATTCTATATCTTCCGATTAATTTAGTGTCATCACTACAAAAGTGGCAATAAATTCTATTATTATTGTGGCATCACTGACAGAATGGATTTGGTTTGCAAGCAGCGTTACCATCTCTCAAGTTTTTCTCTTTTTTCAAGCCTTATTTTGCTAAATTTGTTTTTTAATGTTAAACAAAATGAATTCTAAATTCATTTTGGTAGTATCTTTAAAATTGTTGGCACTTTTGTAGAAAAAAAAGTATTTAAAAAAAAATAGTTTTGATTATATATGGTGACTTTTTTATTGATAGTAAATGTTAGATGTATCAAGTGTTAACGCGTATTTCACATTTTCAACATCTTTCATGCGTTCCTCGGAAATGTATGCAAGTGTAAGAGCCTTACACAACGTATGCGGTGCGGTGCGATTTCTCGTTGCGGGAGAGAAAAATAAACATAATACAACGGAAGACGGCGACGGCAATAGTTCTTAATGTTTGTTAACATTTTAATTTATTTATTTGTGCATACATATTGTTTCTTGTTTACAATTATGTTGTAAACATCGCGAATTGTTCAGAAACTATGGCAACTTTAAAAAAAGAACGAGTATCAAAAATTGAGAGAGAAAGAATGTCCGAAATGAAAGTAAAATAGATTTTAATTTTATGCCGTTCCGCACTGCGGTTTTTACTTCAAAATCGTATGAAAAATCGCACCGCAATAAATTATCGTTACATTGTGTTTAGACTCCAACTTGAGGGTTACACGATCAAGTTTTGCCTATTAAGTTTTAATACACTCACACTTTTTTACCAATACACTCATACTTTTAAAAATTGATACGAACTTGCCTTTAGAATTCTCTTTCCAGTGAGTGTATCAGTTTACCATTAAGAAAACAGATGATTTCAAGGTTAGTGAGCTAAATTTTCGTTTGCATATATAAATTATTTTCTTGATGACATCTTGAAAGTAAATTGCTCAAACGTCACAACTTTAAATTTTTGGAAATTTTGACAAACAGTATATGTAAAAGTCTATCAAGAAAATCTTGATCGTATGGTTGCACTGTATACTAGAGCAAAAAATCGTCATCTGACGTAGAAATCAGTGTTGACAGAACTTTTGGGGGTAAAAACAGCAAAATCACATAATTTTTTTCAAAAAATTTGAAAAAATTTGCGCCAAGATTTAAAAAATTTGCAATAAATCTTTAAAACACATTTATTATATTTTTTTTATGTAGTTTATGTAGAAAAAAATATAAGTGATTTCAAAATATACGGCCAATGTTCTGGAATTTTAAATCGATGGTAGTTTTAAAAATATTTCTGATAAATGTCTACTAGTGGTACTCGAAGAACGAGGTATAAAAAGAAAATGTTTTTTGAACTTTCAACACAGTAAAGTTTAAAAAATTTGTTCGATTTTAATTTCAACCGAATGCGATTTTTAAAACATGGCTTATAAATTTTGGATAGTTTTACATTAAAAATATCTTTGCAAATTTAATTACTCAGACTGAGTAAGGATTATATTATCTTTGTTATTTAAGGCAACAAATTGAAAATTAATTCCTTGAGATGTTTTTATACTATCTAGGGTCTTATTGAAAATTTACAAGAGATCAAATATAAAAGATATTTATATTTAAATAAGTTAATATACATATATTAATTCGTGTAAAATCAGATAGTATAAGTCCGGCGATATTAATGTGTCAAGACAATGCAAATTTTTAAGTAATCTTTTGTGAATAAAATTCCTACTAATGAATCTATTTCCACATGTTAAATAAAATCTGCATAATGCAAATAAATCTGCCCATTGAAAATTTTCGACGGCGGCTGAGCTGCATTGCGCCGAGTTTTTTGTAAAAGCAAGTTATTAAATTATAGTTATGCTGGTGCAAAAGTGCATATATTCACATACAAATATTTTAACACTTAATTATAAAAAAAAGGAAAATTTTAAAGAACTTTGGAGAGAAGGAAAAATAGAATGCCATTTCTTTTCCCCTCCCTCCAAAAACTCAAGACTTGACGAGTCAAACTTGACGTGTGTGAACCGGAACTAAGAGTTGCGCCATATTTCAATATCAACCATTGTGCCACTTATTGAATAATATTGAGTAATATAGAAATAATAATGCGAATAATATTTCTTTTAATATTTACATTATTTTTGCAAATATTATTTCATGTAACCGCCCACAAAACGAATTGTTAAGCTTTACCTGCCTATGACAATAACACAGGTTTCTGCCGATTTTCAGCGATCACGGAGCTCTCAATAACTTTTAAAAAACAATATAAATTTAAAAAAAATAAATTTACCCTGCGGCCACATGATCAAGTTGTTACTGATAGTCTTTTACATATACTGCTTGTCAAAATTTACAAAAATTTAAAGCTGTGACGAAGGCTGCACTCAATTTGTAAGCAATTTACTTTCAAGATGCCATCAAGAAAACAATTTATACAGACAAACTTAAATTAAATTGAAAGTAAAATTGCTAAACAAATGGAAAGGTGAAATTAAAAGCAATCTCGTGGTCAATTTGAAATGTATGAATGATTTATGCCCAGTTTTCAGGATTGATATTAAAACACATTTATTTTTAAAATCGATTTAAATACAAAATTCTTTTCTTCACTAAAAACTTAAATCAAACTTAAGTCACCGATGTGGTACACTTAATTTCAACTTAAGTTTCCATTGTAATATTTTAGCAAGGTGGCCTGAATATCACAAAAATACAACAACAACAGGCAAAGCATTAACAGTTAGCTGTTTTTTCAGACCACCTTGTAGATAATTACACTTTTTTATATATTTTTTTTGTATTTAGTAGTGCTACCATACTTTTATCTTAATTAAATAAGACTTTTCAAATAAAACTCAAAAACACAATCTGTTTTAAATACGATTTAAGTTTGTTATGAAAATTAACTTAATATAGATTTAAATACTATCCTGAAAATTGGGCATTAGTAAAAAAGTGAGAGTGTATTGCAATTTTAATGAAATTGAAAGGAAAAACTTGATCGTGTGGCCACCAAGTTAGATTGGCACTATGTTGTCGATCCGCGGAATATTTCGGCAGCTGGGCGGCTAGCCGTCAGTCGCGCCGTTACGGCTTGCTTCTCTGTATTTTATCATGCGACGATCTTGGTGAAAGTTATAGCTGTCAAATTAAAGATTGCCGTCTTTGTTTTGATTAATAAAATATGTAAATATACCAAAGATACATGCATACATATGTATGTATGTAAATAGAATTAGTAATTAAAAATAAAAAATTACTGTAAAAAGAATTCGATAAACAAACAAACAGTGTAAGGGAATTGAATTTGTTTATTATCAAAATAATATGACAGTGAGAGGTATAGAAGCCATTAAACTGTGTATGCCACCAACAACAGGAAAATTGGATGCTAATGTTAGGGAGGAGAAAGATACGAGCTCAACAACACTGGGTGACAAAAAAACAATCGAAACAGTGAAAATGAATTCCGTGGAACGCTATAGGCAATTGTTTAACTCTTATCTTGATGATTGATTATAATGCTATAATTCTAAATATTTATTTTAGACAAGAGTGGCAACAACTGCTAAAAACATTGGATACAAATCCAGAATCAATTAGAGATCTGGCCTTCGAAGGCCATTTAAAAACTTCAAAATTTCGCTGTGTTCACTGGTCTTTGCTGTTGAGGGTTTTAAATGAAGACCACCGCACTTGGTGTTTGCAAAGGGAAAAGCAGCGTAAATGGTATGAAAACAAAAAATTTATTAATCTAGTATTTTTGTGGAGAACAAATAGTTTTCTTTGATTACAGCTACGATAAGTTAAAACAAGAATTTGCGAAAAATCCCCATCAAATGGATGGCAATTTGATGAATGAAAATGACGACCCTTTATCGCAGTCATCGCAGGTCAGTTAATTAGTAAGGGAATTTTTAATGCGAATGAGGATTAATGTATGTGTTTAATTTTTGTATTTAATAGAGCGTGTGGAATCAATACTTTAGCGATCAAGAGTTATTTGCCGTTATCAGACAAGATGTTGTTCGAACATTTCCTAGTGTAGATTTCTTTCGCGAGCCACTTGTGCAAAATTCCATGGTAACTTTAAATAACTTACTTTTACCGCTTAAAGTTGACGTTTATTTTGTATCATTTTCATAGTGCAACATATTATTTTATCACGCAAGAGAACATCCATACATGTGTTATCGACAGGGTATGCATGAGATACTAGCGCCCATCATCTTTGTTATGTACGGGGACCATCAATCTCTGCTGCATTTTAATGAAATTGCTAAAGATATAGAAATAGAGTGAGAAAGTTGTAAATTTATTTGCTAAATCACTTACATATATTTGTTTACATTTCAGCAATACTCTTCTGAATGTGTTAAATCCTTCTTATTTGGAAGCTGATTCATAGTAAATAGACAAATTCAAAATCAGAAAGTTTTCCAAAGTCATCATTCGAATTTAGCAACTCCCATAGTAAAATACATAAAATATTCAGGCCATAAAATTTTATATTTCGATGCAAGAATTGCAAAACTCGAAAAAGATTTTGGAAAAACGCTCTAGTATACTTGTATTTTTGCTTATCTTTTACATATTTTAGTTTTATATTTTCGCGTATAATGTGCTCAATTGGATCCTATTACCGCGGTAGTAATAACTTGACGAATACTCAAAATAATTCCAAAGGAGTACTGTCCACCTCTGAAATTGAGGTAAATCTTCGTATTTAATCCTTAACAAAATTAATTTATTTATTACTTTGGTAACCTCATTACACAGAATAATCCAAACTACAGTTCCCAAGTCGAAGTTGTCGGCCAATTGAACTTGATACGTGATAAAATATTAGCGAAAGAAGATTTGCATTTGCACAATTATCTAATGAAACTGGAAATACCATTGCACATTTTCGGAATGTAAGCGAAATTTGCAATTAAAATTGCGTTAACGAAACTAATCTTAATTTACAAACTTTTATTATACATAGACGTTGGCTTCGTTTGTTATTTGGACGAGAATTTGCATTATTGGACCTACTTGTGCTATGGGATGCGATATTTGCTGATAGTGACCGTTTTGATTTGCCAAATTATATAGTTGTGGCAATGTTGATACGCATAAGAGATAAGTGTAAAGTTTTTTTTTATTTTTCAAGTTTTTTTTTATTTAACTGGTTCAAAATTTTTCTGAATGTGGCATCATATTAACAAATTTACATTGCCCTTTTACCATTACCTAAAAAGCAAAATTTCTATGCTATTTAGTATGTATATGTGTATGTACATAATATATGTACATATATTTTTCATAAAAAATGGAATTAATTAATCAATCCTCATTTATATGTAGGTAAGGAAAGTTGCAGTTTGGTAAATATTGTGATAATTATTAGGGTCCATACGTTTTTTCAGTTTCATTTATTTGAAAGAAAACTATCGTGAATAAATATTCCTTGGGATTTTTGTCCCTTTTCCCATTTTTATACCCACACCACAATAGTGGAGAGGGTATTATGTATGTATTTGTGCTGATGTGTGTAACGCCTTAAAATAGTGGTCCTAGACCCACCTTAAAGTATACCGATCTACTCAGAATTTTTATGCATAAATAATACGTACATGTGTACATAAATACATACATATGTATTTATTTTAATGCTTAACAATCTTTTTAATTTTTTGAAATTAAATAAAACGTAGGTATGTATTTATGTACACATGTATTAAAAAAAACTACGACTGTTTTCATTTAATGAATCAGAAGTAAAGGCAATGGTTTATTTTCGTCCAATGAAAAATCAGAAAGTGGAAGAAAAAGCAATTTTTGATTTTGACTGCAGCTTTTTAAACCCTGGTAGAAAATCATTAAAAAATAACGGTTCCCTGTTAGTCATCTTTTAAACACAAAAGCAATAGGTACTGTTTTTATCAAACTCACCAAAAGATGAGAACATTTAATTCCGTTCGGTTTTTTTTAATCCACAAACTTCATTGTGTTCGGTTCGGCTCATTAATGTTCGTCCTTTTTTGCTGTCAAAAAAAAACAAATATTTTTTACAAAAACAAAATACACATACGAAAAAAAACAAAAAGCCAGCAAAATAATTTAACCAGTGTTGCCACTTTGTGGTAATTACCCGAATTTGGTATATTTTTTACTGTCGTGGGTAGAGCGTGGGTGATTTCTCTTAGGTGTAATTCAGGTGTTATTTGAAATCCTTAATTCAGCTACCCAAAAAAATCAAGATTCGATTTTAAAGATAATATTTATTTCTTTTTAAAAATTGTTGAGAAAAACTGCACAATCTTCTGAACCAAAATTTCGGTTTCTTTGTAAGAAAAGACTTCAATCATTAAAAATACTTATATATTTTCAAGTTTGGTTATAAATGTCGCAAGTTAGACTCTTAGATTTGGATAAATATGTCTATCATAGTAATTTAGAACCTGAAGTTTATTGAAAAAAGCAATTCAAACGAAAAACTAGCCTGTGGGAAGAAATGTTTCCAATATTCCAACATATAATTAATTGAACGTTCAAATGCTTTAGTTTAAAGAATATTTTACGCCCTTAACTGAATTATGCACGCATTCTGTTTACTAACTATGGTATAAAGGGTTTTTTTTAAGACCATGAAACTTAAAATGGTAGACAACATACAAAAATGAATTAAAATCGCAGATTACACACTGCTACAAAAAAAAACTTTTTGTCAGAACTTGAAAACAGACCTAGTGGGGGTTGTAGGCCTACTTGAGGGCATACAAAACCCGTTTTCAAAAATTTTGAAACACCCTCAAAATTTTGAGTTATTTTCAAAAAACTGTTTTAGGGTAGGTCGTAGCACTTTAGTACCTCTAACTCACACATTTTTTGATCGATTTTAAAATTTTAAACTGTTTTGGAAAGGCAAAGAATTAAGCTTTTATGAAATGTATTCATAAAAAATATATTCCCAAAAATTAGGTGAGTTTTTCTCAAAATTATCTAATTTTTTTTATTTTTTTTCCTAATTTTTCAAATTCAACAAGAGTAATTTTAATTTTTTTTCTATGAAAACCTATCTTTATTTGCACTGTATTTTAAAGATAATTTTATGTAGAAAAAAACGAGACATCATTTGTTAAAATGAAATGTATTCATAAAAAATATATTCCAAAAAATTAGGTGAGTTTTTCTCAAAATTATCTAATTTTTTTTATTTTTTTTCCTAATTTTTCAAATTCAACAAGAGTTATTTTAATTTTTTTCTATGAAAACCTATCTTTATTTGCACTGTATTTTAAAGATAATTTTATGTAGAAAAAAACGAGACATCATTTGTTAAAATCGGCTTATATTTGCAAAAGTTACTAAAGTTTTAAATCTAGCACAAGATCGCAAAAATATGTATTTGTCACAAAATGTGGCTCAGCCGATTTTGGTAAATATTCCATATCACATTCCTCGTTTTCAGATTCATCATCACTTTGTTTATGTAAAGTTTCATTACATTTAATTGCACTTAATACTGGCTTAGTAACAGTTAACACATTAGCATACTTAATGCTATCACGATTTTTATATTGATAACCAGTGATGTTTGTTTGGCAAAAATAACAGTCTTGTGGTTTATGGAATATTTTATGATGCTAAATCATTGGGAAAGATAATGGTAATGGCTGGCTTATAAACTTTTCGGACTTAGATTTCTTAAGCATACTGGAACAGCATATACAAATACTTTCGGGTTCATAACATTTGCTAGAACTGTATGAGCAGTTAAAAACTGTATTGAAGGCATTTACCAAGGCTTTATTTTTCTTCAGATCAAAGCGATGTTTTTTGTCAGCGAATGAACCGCAAACATAACAAAAATTATTACGCTTATCACACACTGCAGAAAAAATTAAACACAATTTAAAATTTGTTAAAGGATTACAAAAATTACAAACTTACTTATTTAAATAAAATTAAATATTAATATCACTTCACTTGTCACAAATTTTAAACTAACTAGTTACCCTTTTTTAACTCTTATCTAAAAACAATATCCTTCACCAAAAGGTAATATTGAAACTTTGCCATTGCGTTGGTAATAAATTCGATTAGTTTATGTATTTATCCAAATATATATAACTAAAAATTGCATATAAAAACATTCGTAACTTTTTTAATGATTCAAAAAAATAGGGCATAATAAACCCTATTCATCTGTATTATCTTCCAGTTCTTTTTTTTAAATAAAGACAGATTTACAATAACTTATTTATATGTGGTTTACAGAACACGAGCGCCACCATACTCGTCCGTTCAACTTACATTTAAAACAAACAAAATTTTGAATTCGTGTTCTGTAAACCGCACATAAGTTAATACCAAAAACGTAACTGTAAAATTACAACAAACAAATTATTAAGTTGACAAATTTGCTTGTATAGTTAATTGTTTTTTTAATTCATATGTTTTGCGCTGGGGGAGAAAATACTAAAAACAGGTGTTAATGAAAAGTTGAATAACTTATACAATTTTTATCCGATTTGAAAAATTAAAACCATGTTTTGTTAAGAACTAAATTTTCTTCATACGTTTATACAGATTTTTATAAGCTTTCATATTAAAATAAGCAATGAAAAGCTACTAAAATCAAAAAAGTTTATAATTTTCGTTTTTTTTGAAGATATTCTTAACAAAAACAATTGTTATAACTTTCAAATGTATAAAAAAGTGCACGTTGTTTTAAAGCGTAATTAGTTTTCTTTCCAAACCCGTTAAAAAAAATTAAAATCGTACAAGAACTGACTGAGTTACAGGTCGATAAGTTGACGAACATCACTGAAAACGGTTTTTTTTAAATAACTTCTGAATTTGAGGGTGTTTCTGAAATTTTTTGACACAAATTTTTATGTACTCAACAAGACCAATAACCCACGCTAGGTCGTTTTTCAAGTTTTTTTACACTGTAGCACCGTGTTATTACTCAGCATTACCATTCGAAACTTATTTAAAACAAATAGGCACCACGCCTGTCCTTAACGAAACGCATTGCAGACGTCCACTTTTGTTCCTCTTTTTCGAGCATTGCTGGCTGCATGTCACGAATAAAATGAACAATGTTGACCTCCAAGACGTCAATTGTTGCTAGTTTATCAGCATAAACCAGTGACTTCACAGCCCTACGGAAAAAATCAAGAGGTGTCATAATGCACTGCCTTGATGTCTTATTGACAGTTTATTTTCTCTAAATCGCCTTGGTTTTTGAAAAAATAAATCGCTTCATTTAAACCATGAAGTCGCCTATATGTTGCGAAAATCGATGAAAATGGCTGATTTTGAACCTTTCCTAGATATACATATGCAAGCAAATGTGGAAGTTAAACTTATTAATTTAGGAGTTTTAAAATTGTTTTAGTTCTTTAATGTTATATTTGTTAATTTATTTTTAATAACAATGGGTGTGTGTGAAACGGTAGCAAAGTACTCGTGGAAGTAAAATTTCGACACTATTGAGGTGAATAAAATTTCACTAGCCCTGGGGGCAGGTATAAATTTTGACATTAGTGTAGAAATTTTTGACAACCACAAAATTATTTTTTTCATCAAATTTGTTTAAACTAAATAAAAAATAATATCGAAGTAGGACCACCGGTAAAAAAATTAAAAAGAATTATACATGTAAGTATTTACACATGTATAAGCTTTCTTGCCCGCACTTTTTGTAAAAATTGTTACTATATCAGAACGAATTCATCAAATAGTTGGGACGATCTCAATTCCAACAGAATTGAAATGATTATTGGTAAAAACTTGATTAATTTATTCATTTTCACAAAACTACTAGTAATTGTTTTTTCTTTATGTCAACATTTTACGTTGTCAAAAATGTTATAATTTCACACAGCACAAATATGAAAATTTTCTACCACAAACAAATTTTATTTCACCATAGAACTTTGCTACCGTTTCACACACACCCAATAAGAATCTTAACAGCTTGACATTCTTTCAACGAGTTTATTGTGTTTTTGCTTCTTTGTAAATGTCTTTTTACTAAATAATATTTCAATTTTATATCAGGTGTATTCAGTGTTGGGCAAAATACATGGTTTGCGGTATTTAAAATACAAAATACAAAATACTTGCTATTCATGTATTTAAAATACAAAATACAAAATACTTTCAGGTTATGTATTTAAAATACAAAATATTTACACATCTGTATGTATTTAAAATACAAAATACTTCCATTTATTCTACGTATTTCAAATACAAAATACTTTCACGTCATGTACCTGTATGTATTTAAAATACGAAATAAACTATTTTTATTCAAACCAAAAAAAATTAGATAAAACTAATTAGCTAAACAATTGTTTCCTTTCATAAATATCAGATTTTTGAATGTAGCATATGTAAAACAGTTTCTTGTTGAAGAAAAAATAAAACCTGCTGAAGAAAAAAATCTTTCTACAGGTCCTGATGAGCACAAACTTGTATTAAATTTTATTATACTCTTTTTATATTTGGATAGCTGTCAAGAGTAATAATGTCTTTGCTCTTGTCACTGAGGAAACTGACAAATTCCAACTCCAAATTTCATTCACCATCATCCCTATCTACGAAAACAACAAAATCATCGTCTTCTTTACTGGTGCTTCTACTTCCGATACGTTCTTTAGCGATTCTAGTTTTTGGTAGATCATAATGCAAACAATCTTCAATAAACTGAAAAATATATTTTGTAAACTATGTTTTTAAAATACAAAATACTCCCATTTTTATGTATTTAAAATACAAAATACAAACTACTTCTATTTATTGTATGTATTTAAAATACAAAATACTTGCTGGACACGTATTTAAAATACAAAATACAAAATACTTGCACGTCATGTATTTAAAATACATGTGTTTCAAATACTGCCCAGCCCTGGGTGTATTATCATTTAAATCGGGTAATTTTGCTTCGTCTCAAGTGTAATTTTGAATTATGCTGGTGGTGACACTGAATCAAGGCACTGAATTTTACACAAACCCACAGAATACACACACAAGCAAGGCGAATTAACTACAGGTGGTGTCGAAACGGCATCTGATTTTGACAGTGCGAGCTTATTTGTTTTGATTTGTTAGTGTTTTGCTGAGAATGGTTGACATTTCGAGCCGTAAACACTAACAATGCAATGCAAAAAACACTGTTGTTTCTGTTGCTGTTGGATTGTTGTAGTTCCGACACCACCTGTAGTTGAATTCGCCTTGCACACAAGCTGATCGTGGTGGGGTCGTTGCTTAAATGTTTTGTTTGTTAATTTCTTTATTAATGTAAACCAGGGTTGCCGTTGAAAATTTCGAAAAAGTGTCATTAAAAGGGTGTTAAAGAAAATATAGGGTCAAAAAGGTTATTTTGAAATAAAATAGGGTCAAGCTTATTAGTATGTATTAATTAAATACATAAACAAGAGCGGAATTTTCGCAATTTTTGCAAACTTTTTTTTGCTATTTTCCGACATTTTGTTATTTTAAACCCATTTAGCGATTTTAAATAAATTTTCCAATTTTGCAATTTTATGCGAATTTTAGCCATGTTCTCGATATAAGCATTTTTTCCTCTTATATTTGTGGTTCTTAACAGCTTTTACGATTTCTAATAAATATTAAACGTTGCTATCATGCCGATGTTAGCAAATTTTTGCGAATTTCCGCTAATTTAACAATTTTTATCGAATTTTTGTCATTCCTTATAGTTTAGGGACTTTTAATCAATTTTATGGCTTGTGTGAAATATAATAAGTTTTCGCGAGTTTACGCGATTTTTGCATCCTTTTTTCCCCCAGCGTTTCTGCTCTTTCGTCGCAAACTATATAAGTAAATAAATTTTTTTTGTACTTTTAACAAATTCGCTTTATGTTTTTGCAAAAAAATACAATTACACAAATGTAAACCTCAACTGCAAATAATATAAGCATGACATTTATTTCATATGTTTACTGTATTACCATTCTTATTTTCTTTTATATAATTTTCTTTTTATGAAAAACAAACGAAAATTGCATTTAAAGCAGTAAAAACATGTTCCAAAACATAAAACAGATTATTCGAATATCGGTTTTATTTGTGTTCGAAAATAACAAAACCGACTTGTTTTCATGACACCAAATGAAAATAATATTGGTTTACAAAACCGACTTGGATTCTATTACACCCCTGATCGTTCTTGGGTGTGTGATCCGCACGCTAAATAATGTACTGTTTGCATTGATAACCAAGATGCTTGTCAATAATTTGGAAACTGTCTCTAGCAGCGGTGCCACCCCCACTTTTCTAATCCTGCCCTTTTTTTTTAGAAAGGTTATATATATAGATAACCCAGCTATGTGACCAAATGTTTACCTTTTTTTTCTCCTACCGTTCTCCAGATATAAACAAATATATTTTATTTATGCATATAGCTACATAATTATTTATGAATATAAATAGAAATAGAAAAAGGTACTACATAACAACATAGGTTTTCGACCAAGTTTTTTATGCTAGATTGTATTATATTAGATTGTAAATATTACGGTATTTTAATAAGGTGTTAACATCTTTGATATTATGTATCGTAATTTATACATTTTAAAAGATCAGGTAAACATATTATTCCGAAGAGTGAGATTTGTGCTATTCTGATAGTCTGACAGTTAAAGATTAAGTGATCTATATCCAGTATGGCATTAGATTGACAAAGGTTGCAAACTGTTGGTTGTGAGTTGAAGAAGATGGGTTGATGCGTTTATAAGATATGTCCAAATCTCAATCTTGTAAATTTTTCTATGTCGAGTCGTGACATTCTGAGGGTATAATGCAGGAGTGTCAAAACGGCTTTAGCGTTTTGAATACTTGTTGATATTATTATGTCCTCTTTATTTGCAGAGCGATAAGTTATTATAGAGGCAATTAATGCTGTTGTAAAAAAAAAGATATCTTTAAAAAGAGTTAAATAGATGTTGTGAGGTGTATATTCTTTTGGCAGCGATATCAAGTCGTTGATAAAGCATGATGCTTTGAGTTTCCGGTAGGGGGTAGTTGAGTTAGGTCAATATGTAAATCAGTTGCTAAGATTAGAGCTAGTCTTACAGTAGAGGGATAGCGGAGTGGTAGTTGTGTGAAACTATTTTGAACGCGTCCTAAAAGCTGCTGTTTATTTAGAAATAATATTTTTAGTGATGAAGTTCGCCATTAAGCTATCAAATCTGTGTTTAATTGTTGTTAAACCGGATTCAGCCATCAGAGTTTTTTTACCATTAAGAATCAAGCCATAATCTATTTTTAAAAGAAACAAGATAGAGTGCTACATTCGGCTGTGCCGAATCTTTGATACCCTCCACCGACAGCTCAGTGGGCTTTATATGGGGCCTATAGTAAATTATGAACCGAGCATCATGAAGTTTATTAGTGTGAGTAGTGAAGTATTTAATTTTATTTTGATAGCATTATTTATTACGGCTTTAGGCGTACTAAACTGTTTTCCGAGAGTAGGGTTTAGATGGGGCCTAGGGTAAATTATAGACCGATCTTCACGAAAATTCACAGTGTAATTTCTAGAACCATAAAACTGTAACGTACCAAATTTTGTTATGATAGCATTATTAATTACGGTCTTAGGCGTACTAAACTGTTTTCCGGGAGAAGTGTTTATATGGGGCCTAGGGTAAATTATGGACGGATCTTCACGAAATTTTGCAGCGTGATTTCCAGTCGAATAAAACTAATTTTTGCAAAATCTTATCTCATGCCGTGCCTTGTTATTTTTATGTTATTTTTTGTAACAAAATTATCATTTTTTTTAGGTGGTGGTTCCACATTTTGGTTCATAGCTCTGGTCCTACTGCACCGATTTTGCTGAATTTCAATCCCAAACTGCTTAGGATAACTACAAGCAATTTGGCACCAAGTTTTTCATTTCTTTTGAGTTGTTCGAAAGTGAGCGTGTTTTCAACAGACGGACAGACAGACGGACATGGCTAAATCGACTTAGAATGACTCAAGGACCCAGAATATATATACTTTATGGGGTCTGAGATGAATAATAAAAAAGTTTCACACGGAATGAAAAACTTAATATACCCTCTTCACAACTAATTGTGGTGGAGGGTATAAAAAAAGTTAAACATAGCGAACGACGTTAATAATTGTATTTGGATGTAAGTTGCCTTTTTTGGTGGTGAAGCATTTAATTAAGTTAAGTCGTGAATGTAGATATTTCTTTAGTTGGTCTATGTGCGAGGACCAAGTAAAATTATTGTTAAAAATAAAACCCAAGTATTTTTAGGCTGGTAACGTTTTCGATTGAATATCAAAGCTGCGGTTATTGCACGAAGTTTTTTGCACATGTGTTGTATTTTGCTTTTAAAAAACGAAATTTTAGATCCTGTGTAACCGCACCAGGATATTCTAGTTGCAAATAGGGACTCAAATTCGTATTGCATGTCGAAATTCTGCATACATGACGTGTTTAAAAAACTTATTATTTGATATAATCTTGTTAAGTTTATTTGTTGCGATTTGGAATAACACTACTGATAACGGAGAACCCTGGGGTATGCCATTATGTTATGGTTTTAATGATGAGTGAGAGTTGTTGGCTAAAAAAGAAAAAACATATTTCAAAATTTTGTTGCCGACTCCAGAGGAAAAGCTTAGATTTTAAAGTCGCAAAAGTTGGTTAAGCAGGTTGTTGGGTAAGTTTTTGAGTATTGGATAAGAAATTTTTTCCATCCAGGGGGGTAACTGCGTATTTCGATTCTAAAGAAATAATTTACGAGTTCGAATAATTTGTACTGTGTATTACGATTTTCGCAATCGTTCGAAACGATGACAGAGGTTGTATTTTAAGAAAAATGGGAAATTTGATAAACACTTTTTGTTCGTAATAGAGAGTGGCTATTAAGAAATGGATTCTTTGTTTTCAATAAAGTATTCGAAACAAATATTACGAAAATCGTTATACACGTATGTCAAAGAGATTGGCTACATCAGTTGAGTCGGAGATTAGTTGGTTATTATGTACTATATGTCTAATGCGATTATGCGTGTTAATGATATTTAGTTTCCTGAATTTATTCCAGATTTTGGCCGTTGGAGTATTTGGATTGATTTGGCTTGTAAAGTTAAAGAATGATTCTCTTTTGGCATTCTAGCATTTTAGTTTAAAAATCGAGTTGGCTTTTTTATAGGCAATTAAGTTGTATGTGCTAGGATTATTTTGAAAAGTTCTAAAGAGATGTTGTTTATTATCCCGCAGGATTTTTAGATCAGTATTCCACCAGTATGAAATTTTTTTCCTATAACCGTTTCGATAATGGGGTATGGAAGAGTTTGCCGCTGATGTGATGATTTTTTGAAGTTTGGCGGTTTCTTTATTTATCTTCTATATATATAAAAATGAAAAATGTTTGTATGTTTGTTTGTTGGCTTATAGACTCCGAAACTACTGAACCGATTTTCCTGAAATTTTTACAGTAACATCACGTGAGCCCTTACTTATTTTTTCGATAGAGGCAGGGGAATTGGTACCCCCCATAGGATGTCAATATTAATTATTGCATATCTTAAGAGCCGCTGGACGCATTTTGCTGAACTTTTTGTAGTAGGAGCTTCTGAGCCCAAAAATTGAAATAAAATAGCAGCGGGGGAAGTGGTTCCCCCCATAGGACGCCAATGCTTAATATCGCATATCTTATGAACTGTTATAGTGAGAATGTTCAAACTTTGTGGAAGTCACTCTTATGGTATACTACACTTTTGAAAATAAAAATAAAGCGGGTAGGCGCAGGGGGGAAAACCTCCCATAGGATGCATATATTAAATATCGCTTAACTGAAGAACTATTAAAGGGGGAGTCTTCAAACGTGGTTAAAGCTACTACTATGGCAAACTATAAATTTTAGTATATAAATGGGCGGGGTAAACAGGGGAGGAGCAGTACCCCTCATAGATAGAAATATAAATAAGAGCCACTGCACGCATTTTGTTGAACTTTTGGTAATAGGATCTTCTGAGCCCCAAAATTGAAATAAAATAGCAGCGGGGGAAGTGGATCCCCCCATAGGACGCCAATGCTTAATATCGCATATGTTATGAACTGTTATAGTGAGAATGTTCAAACTTTGTGGAAGTCACTCTTATGGTATACTTCACTTTGAAAATAAAAATAAAGCGGGTAGGCGCAGGGGGGAACTACCTTCCATAGGATGCATATATTAAATATCTCTTAACCGATAAAGTGGTTAAAGCAGTGTAGCGAAGCGCACCGGGTTAAGCTAGTATTTTATATAATTTAACTATTGTTTTGCTGTGATGTTGACAACAAGTATCTAAATCTGGTCCAGTTGGAATTATTGGTGTTAAAGCGAACTTGCGTAGTACTAGTGTAAGAGATTGTGGGCAGATTACATTTTATGTGAATAGGGAAATGATCACTGCCGTGGAGGTATTCATCAGTGTGCCATGATAGGAAAGGATTAATGTCAGCTGAGGCAAATGAGAGGTCGACCCATCATTTAGAAGAGTTATATTAGATTGATTCAAGATGTTCTCAATTGTATATCCTATGTAATTGGTATTTGCAGAGCCCCAAAGAAAGGTGTGCCCGTTAAAGTCTCCTAATATTAGCGTGTTGCTGTTATTATCTTAGAATAAATTGTGTAATTCTGTTGATGGTAGTATGTTGGCCGGATTAAGGTTTATACATACGTAGATATTATTTTTAGTTCAAAACCTATAGAAATATCAGCCTCGATTGAGAAATCGTTGCGTTGATGGATAGCTATTATGTTGATGTTGTTCTTGATAAACAAGGCAGTGTTAGTATTGTATGTAGAACCTACAGTTTGCTAGCCATTAAGATGTATATTGTGAGATGGTAACCGGGTTTCTTGCAGTGCTATGACATCAGGATTAAAATCACGAATAAAAATTTGGAGTTCATGGAGGTTGTTTAAGAGGCCGTTTAAATTCCATTGTAAGAAGTAAATATGGGCATTTCCATTTTGACGTGTCGTGATATTTGTAGCACAAAATGTAAAAAAATTAAATGACGAAGTCAAATTTGTAAAAAGGGTTTTTATATATACAAAGTAATGAAGTAGCTCTACATTCAGAAAAAAAATTACAGTAATCGACGCTAAGGATTTGCAGATATAAGCAAAAATCTGCCCTGGCGTGACGTTAAAAAAACGGAAGTGGGGTTTGATTGCATTACAAAACTGAAAAATACTGCGAATTGAGCAAGAAGTTTTGTACAAAACCTTTTTTAGTAAACTTAGAGCTTATATAGATTTATTTTTCAAGCTATCAAATTTAAAATTGTTTGCTCGTTTTAAGGTAAATATGGGAATTTTCAGCTAAAAGTCTACTTTTTTTAATGTAACGCCAGATTGCAAATAAGGTTGTATTTTCGGACCATGTTGTTCAATCGTTATCCCTTTTGTTACTTAATGTAGAGCTTGTTGCGCTTTACACCAAAATATAAAAAAGTAAACGATACATATAAAATTTTTTGAGAAACAATTTAAAATACTTCTGGCGTTACGTGACAAAAAGTAGACTTTTCGCCGGAAATGCCCATATCCATGATGATATTAAGTAGAAAGTGGTATGTGTGAAAAGAATTTTAAGAGATCCAAAGGACTGTCTGGTGTGTCGATTTCATTTCGTCTCTGAGATATTTTATTTTTTTTTTCGAGAGTCAGAAGAGTTGTGTGAGTCGAGTTGTGTATTGGGATTGTTTATGGGTTTTTCTTTGAGGTTGTCTTAGATGATGTTCTAGTGTTGTCCGTTAATTTGGTAAGTGTAGCTGTATTTATTTGGTTTGAAGTTTAAGTATGAAGTGAATAAGGTAAGGTGTTAGGAGAAATAATTTTTTCGGAGTTTATTTTGTTTTTTACTTGTTTTTTTAATTCGATGTGGTTCTTTATATTTGTAGTTGTGTGTGAAGTTATTGTAGGCTTTTGAGTTTCAATGTTTCTATTGTTTTTATTGTTTGTGTTTGTTTTGTTTATTGTGTTTTTCCTTTCGGCAATTGCAGTATGTAAATCTTCTGTTGGTGTTTCAAATGGAGGTACGTTTGTAAGTTTATTTACAGTTTTTATTTTTAATATTTTTTTTGTAAGCTGGACAGTTTTTGGTGGTAGATCTATGCGGATTATTACAATTAATGCATTCTATTTTTGTGCAAGGAATGGGATCATGTACAGTTGAAGCACAGATATCACAATTTTCGCTGCTTTTGCAATATTTTCTTGTGTCCAAGTTTTAAACAGTCTATGCATTAAATGGGATTTGGAATGTATGGATTTATTTTGCAATTAAAATAACCTATTTTAATTTCCTTAGGAAGTTGATATAGATTAAAATTTAGAATGTGAACTGGTGTGTTAATGGATTTATTTTCGACGAATTTTGTTATTTTAGTACAATCTACGACACGACCTTTTAATCCCTCTTTAATTTCATCTTCGCTTAAATCTTTTAGCGTTGAAGCAAATATCATTCCTTTTATTGTATTTAGATTGGGATGTAGTTGTTTTTAGGAAGCGATTTGTTTGAACTTAATTTTTGGTTAATAATAACAGGTTCCCATCTCTAGTAAAATTTATTTTCTGTGCGGGTTCACTAGATATTCCTTCTAATGCTTTAGAAACTAGGAAGATGTTAAAATGTTGGATAGGTTGGTCGGCAATTTTGCTCTTTATTATATTTACTGCAATGTTGTTGTTGAAAGTAAGCACTGTTATTTATATTAAATTGCGAATTACTGCCACTTTTTTACGTTTGGGAGATGGATCTAGCATCTCGTAAGTTGGTGTTCACAATAGGTTAATTTGAAAATAGGCAAAAAAAATTAGAGAAAGCAAAATTGCAAAATAAGTCGAATAAGAAAAAAGCACAACCGTTCACAATGAGCACCTATTGTTCTCCAAATATAAAGAAATATATTTTGTGTCAAGCCCACTTCTCTAATTCTTCCCAGATTGTGTCAGATGTGTGTTGATAACCAAGATCTTCGTACTAAATTTGAAAACTATAGCTCTGGTCGTTGTACAGATATACATAAATAAATAATGTCCTTGTAATGTCAAAAAAATATTTAGCCTAAGATTGTTTCAGCGGTTATGGAGATTACCTCCTACAAATAAACATAAAAATAAACAAACATTACCTCTGCAGTGTTTTTCAGGCGGAAGTTCTGGGGATCTTAGGGGCCGTGTAACTGTTGAGGAGGTCACTATATATGTGGACAGTCAGGCTGTTATGTGAACTCCAAGCTAGTTGATGATTGTAGGAGGGCTCTGGAGGGAGTCTTGGGAGAGTATAGGCAGAATGGCGGTAAGATGGGATCCGACTTGTCAGATATGAAGGGGTTGTGTGAAGACCAGGAGGAGTTAGAGACAGTTGAGCACATTCTGTGCCACTGTCCCAGTCTACAGGGCAGCAGGTTGAAGTGGCTGGGCAATATATTCCTAGGCGAATTAGGGGTTGCGCGGCAGGAGACTGGATTCTATCCGCATGTAGGGTCCGATACTTTATTTTCTTATCTATCATTTTATCTTGTCTTATATTTCGCTCTATGTATCACCTACTTTCCATCTTTGTATATCTATTTCTAAATAAGGTGTCGCATTGGACCATATTGTTCTCTGGGTGAGGGTGTGAAGAAGACTTCACACCAGCCTTTCTACCTACCTACCTACCTTTAACTGAAAAAGGGACGTTTTTAAAGTAACCCGTTTAATCAAAACTGATATCAATGGAGCTTACATTTTGGGACAACTCAAAATAATCTTTATTACTAAAATCTTGTATGACAAAGAGGAGTACACACTGTATTTTTTTTGACAGTGGATATATTAAATTTTAAGTTGACCCTATTCACAGCTCATCAAAAAGACATGATGCGTTTAAGTTTTGTAAGATGGGCAAAGTTTAAAAAAATATATGTACATGTTTTTTTTATTTTTTATTATAGTGTTACTTAGTGACTATACCACCAGCTTAACTTATTTGATGCGATATCCAACGAACGTTGACATCAGTTTAATACTCAGACATGCTTTGTACATGCAAATGCCCAAGGTAAGACGTACATATATCTTTAAATATGTTTTAATAGTAAGAAAGAAGGAATATTTATTTCGAACAGAAATATGATCGCCCCAGCAATGCTTTTGTATACGTCACTCTACAAAAACCCAATGAAATAATGGACAAAGGCGGATGTTCCAATAAAACTTCAAATTCTCTATCAAATACAGAAGAGACGCATCGCACACGATCCACTTCTTCGGCAGCACGGATGGAAAGACAAATTACACTAATGCAAACACGCAATGCAGCCGATGAAGCTTTGATAGCAAGGCTTAAACAGACTTCTGAAGAAAATCGTTTAGCTATGGATGGTTATAAGGATAATGTATTTGATGAACATTGAATTCTTTATTATCATGTAGTTGATAGTATTTTTTTACATGTTAAATTTTTCTCTGTAGAATCCTGAATTGATACGTTTGGAATTAAAAAACGCCCAAACAGTAATAACAGTGACACGTAGTAAATTACAAACGCATTTAAATACCATACGCCATCATATGTCCAAACAAACACAACCCGAAGTTTTAAATGCATTAGAGGGCATTCAGGAGTTATGCCAGTTCTTAGATGTTAAATTCATGTTTCCACTGTATTCACGTTCCGGCCCAATAGACCAAGCGCTGGAAGCTGATGAGCAGCAATTAAGAAACCAAAAACAACAAAAGACTGAAATACAAAACAAAAATGTTAAAACAGATCCCAATCCCTTATCGGATCGCGAAAAAAATAGTGATTTCAATACATCAATTCAAAGGGCCAAAAACGATGATTATGTCTGTAGTTATGAAAGGCCTGATATAAGTTTTATGTTGCAATCTACTCGCCTTTTGGGTAATACTAAAGAAATCGAACTAATTCCAATAGTTTCAGATGAAAAAATTGTAGATCCCGTAGATGCCAATCGTTCGAAAAATGGTCAAGGTTTACCCGTTGCAGACCCAACTAATTTTAATTGCTAATAAAAAAAACATACATACAGCAAGGAAAAAAAACATCAAAACCAAAACAAATGTAAACACGAAAAAAGTATACTTAAAAATTTGTGTTTATTAAACACCAAGGCCCATCTATCAGGTCTGCTTACTTGTACAGAAACAAAAAACGATTCTTTTTAGTTGTCAAAAATTTACTACCACATATACAAAGCAAAAGGAAAAAAACGTGTATGTGTGGCATACAATAAACGAAAACAAACGTATACATGCACATGTAAGCAAAATGTAAACAACTTTTGAAAACTAAAAAGAACATAAACAATGATCATCAGGCTTCTTGCGCAGACCTTTTCAATGGGCCTTGTTAAACACAAATAAAAAATTTAGATCGATATTGTAATTATTTATTAAGCAACTTTAGTATTCCGATATTCGCAGGGAAAAATTATAAAAATTGTTAAAGCCAAGTAGACATATTAAACATCAAAGGGTTTTAAATGGTGTCTAGCTCTAATATAGTTTTAAAATTCGTTGAAGACATTTTGCGAAAAAGTGCAAAAAATTTATTTATGAGTTTTTGGCAAGTTTATGCAATAAAACCTTTATTAGCTAATATTATTTAATGAAATTTTACAAGTAAATACATAGATTTGATAGTGCTAGCTAATAAAATTTGGAATTTTGGAAATAAATTGGCTACCCATATGTAGGAAAAATGGGAGAAGGGAGAAAACTTCCGGGGAACTTTTATTCATAATTGGGCTCATAATATACTTTGCGCGAAAGACAAAGGTAGGCCAAGAGCATGTATTGTTGCGAAAAAACACATTAATATCTTCTTTTGTGCACAGCTTAGCTCAGCAGACCTCTCAGTCGATAGCGGATAAGAGAAGCTTTCTGATTGCCTCGTGCTATACGGCACATGACAAAGATACCCCTCCAGACGAAGTACGGGCGCTGCTATCTTCTTCAGGCGCCAAAGAGTACATCATCCTAGGAAGCGATGCCAGTGCTAGGCACACTGTGTGTGTCTTTAAGATTTCATAAATACTAACAAAATTACCATCTGCAACTCTTGTTCTTAACCAACATTTAGATTTCCTAGTTTAGGTAATTTTAATGGTTGGGAGGAGGTACTAGACATAACACTAATCACCCTTATTCCATTTAGCGTTATCAATACGAAACGATATCGTTTTGTGTCGATTGTTGCAAATCGGTATGCCCATTGTCAATATCAAGTTTTATCGATAAGCGTCGATGCATTTTTGGTATGCCGTACGCAACGTTAACGTTGGCATCGATTTAAATTGACTCTGTTTTTGTCGTCAGTCTTATTGGTGTCGAAACAGTTTTTTTTTTATTTTTCAAAAATAATAATGTTGTATTAAAAAAATGAAAAAATAGCAACAAAGTTTCGGGAAAATTCCAAAAATTTGCAAGAATAGCGAAAATTCGCGAAAATTTTATGTATTCCAAACAAGCCAAAAAATTGATTAAAAGTTCCTAAAACTATAAGGAATAGCAAAAATAAGGGTGATTTTTTTAGAATAAATCAAGCTACATTCTTTGAGAGCACAACATTAATAAGAAACGAACATCAAATTGCACATTTTTAATAAAAACTTATTAGAGATGTTTTTTTAAAAAAAACGATAAACAATCGACATTGTTACATTGCTGTTATGGCATACAAGTTTTGTATCGAATTGATGACGATGTCGATAAAAATTGATTTTGATATTTAATTGATGACGATGACGACGACGTTAAATGGAATAAGGGTGATTTAATTGATGACGATGACGACGACGACGACGTTAAATGGAATAAGGGTGAATGAAAAATAGGTCTAATTTATCAGTTGATAGGTGGGGGTGTCGAGCAGTAGGTCCTTCTCGGATCACAGCTGGATACTCTTTTTTTTTTTTTTTTTTTTTTATTTTAAAAGTATTTTATTTACAAGTTTCCATGTTACAATTTAAGTGCCTCAGCGTCATTATGACATTGTTGAGGCGAGTTGGCATTTGCTTATACAAAGTTTTTAAACTTGTATTAAAATAAAATTAAAAATATTTGTTTATAATATTGAAATATATACAAATTACAATATTTACAATGTTATATAAAAAATTTCAAGTAAAAAATTATCTTAGAAGCATCTCTAAATTGTTTAATAAGAATTTTTTAACATTTTTCTTGAAAGCAGATATAGTATTCATATTTTTTAAATATTGGGGCAAACTATTGTACTCAAGACATCCAATATATTCAATTCTCTGCTTTGTTGTTTCAAGTCTGCATCTTATTGTTCTTAAATTAGAACTGTTTCTGGTATTCAGAGTTGTTTGATTCCTTGAGAAGGTTATCGTATTATGACCAATATTATTGAGAGATTTAAAAACAAACACTAGCAATTGTAGTTTATAGGTTCCTTTTACTGGTAAGATACTTTTACAAACTTCTTTATACAATGTGATCGTAGGGTAGATTAATGGCAAGTTGTATACGGTTTTTAGTGCCTTGTTTTGTACTCTTTGGAGAGACTGCAATTCTGTACTATTTTTGTAGCCATATGTAGTTATTAAATAATTCAAGTGACTTTGAATCAATGTCTGGTAAAGCATTAATTTTGTATTTTCATTAAACTTATATTTAAATTTATATAAAATTCCTATTACTGGATATATTTTTGATTTAATATTTTCAATATGTAGGTTCCATTTTAGGTTGCTTTGCAATATTACACCTAAATATTTTACAGAGTTACACTCCAAAACCTCTTCTCCATTCACAATAACACCAAAGTCATCATTAGTATCTAAATGTGGCTTAAACCGTATAACTTTAGTCTTTGTTGCATTAATGACTAGCTTATTTATCCTAGCGTATTCAAAAATTATGTCTGCATCTTTCTGCATGTAGGCTCTTAACGCTGTCTCATGTTTATAGGGGTAAAAAATAGAAATATCATCTGCATACAAGTAAATTTTTCCATTAAGCTCGAGATTGACAATATCATTTATATAAATAGTAAATAACAGCGGGCCCAAAACGCTGCCTTGTGGAACACCATGTTGAATATCCCCAATACAGCTTCGACTATTATTTAATTCAACATATTGTTTGCGGTTTGTCAAATAGCTTTTAAACAAATTAAGTTCTGTATTTCGAATTCCATAGTATTGGAGTTTTTCAAGCATGATCTCATGATCTACAAGTTCAAAAGCTTTTGAAAAGTCATAGAAAATACCAGCGACTCCTTTATAACCTTGATCTAATCCTTGGCATATGTAATTTACAACATTCACTACAGCATTCTCTGTGCCACTACCTTTTCTGAATCCGTATTGACAATTGTACAAAAGATTATTTGTTTCAAGATAAGTTAAAAGTTGTTGGTGTATTAGTTTTTCAAAAATTTTATCAAGAACTGGTAATAAAGCTATAGGCCTGTACATATCTTCTCTATTAGCGTTTAAAGTCTTAGGTATTGGAACGACTTTTGATATTTTCAGTGTATCTGGGTATTGGGAAGTTGAAATAATGTTACTAAAAATAGTTAATAAATAAGGCGATAGCTCTAAACCACATTTAGTAAATATTTTGGGCAATAAACCATCATGGCCAGGGGATTTTTTTGTAGAGAGATTTGATATTATCTCGTAGATTTCCTCCATTGTTATACTCGTGAAGCTAAAAACATTATTACAGTGCCTTAAAGTTCTAAGTCCATTACAACAATCATTGGATGAATAGTGAATTTGTTCTTTCATTAGTTTTGGCGTTTGTAAAAAGTATTTGTTAAGAAGTTCACACTTATATTTATCATCAGTTATTAATTCTCCATTCGAATTCTTCAGTTTTACTTGCGTTTTTAAATTCCTTCCTAAACTTTCATTTAAGAACCTCCAGCACTTTTTGGGATCTTGCTGAATATTGTTGATATTGTTTTGATAATAGTTGTTCATAGACTCACGATAGGCAACTTTAATAACTTTGCTTAATCTTTTCAGTTTGGTCTGAATATTAAAATCACTAGGATTCCTCCTTCTTTGTCTTAATATTCTTCTTTTGAGTATTATTAAACTCTGCAAGTGTTCATTCATCCATGGTGTTATTTTATTTTTAAGCAATTCTCTTTTGGCTGTTACACATGTTGAATTTAAATGTGCATTTAACAGACTTTGAATTAGATTCGAAGTGTCAATAGATGGATTACCAATTTGCTGAATAGAATTATCATTCAATATGTATTCTTTAAGCTTATTATAATCACAATGTTTTTTAACTACTTCTGCGTAGTTTGGGTTTGGAAGTTCCTTTCTAATTTTACAAGATATAATGTTGTGATCAGATAACTTGAATTCAACAGCATCAACAAGAACAGAATCAGGGATATTAGTAAAGACATTGTCAATAGATGTTCCTGATATTGGACGTGTGATTAACAAGTGACAATTCCTAAAATCATAGCTTTCCAGTAAATTTAATAACTCAGCAGAAACATTTTGCAAGAGATCAACATTGGAGTCGCCAACAAGAATACAAAAGCATCTACCATACATCTGCATGAAATCTTCAATTATGTCATAGAATTGTTTTAGGTTACATTTTTGAGATCGATAAAAGGATATTATTTTTATTGGTCTACCATTTATTTTGTAATTTTCCAATGTTAAAACTATTACATCACAAAACATCTTGCTCTCACAAACTTCAACACTATACTGCAAGTTGTCTCTTATATAGATTGATGTTCCTCCAAATCCATCTTTCCTACAGCAGTGAATGCAATTGTAACCAGATATTTGATAAATTTGAGATAACTCCTCACGAAACCACGTTTCCTGAATTGCAATAATATTGGGCAATCTTGGAAAGTCAGTGACAAACGTTTTAAATTGATTAAATTTATTTATTGATGAAATGCTTCTAACATTTACAGAAATAATATTTAAATACGAAAAAGTTAAAGTTTTTAAATATTTTAAAAAATTTTCAAAATTGTTAAAATATTTATTGTTCATAATGTATTTTTATTTTTTTATGTGATTTATTTATTGTTACAAAATATAAAATTTTTAAGCTGGAGATAAAAATTCTGAACCATCTTGATTTTCATCATCATCAGCAGTGGCAGTTTGATAAGTTGGTTTATACATTTGTCTCAGTGTAGCAGCTTCCGACATAATCTTGTCAACATCATCTTCGCTCCTTATTAGCTTAGGCCTTGAAATTTCCGTTTTTCTTGCAAATACTCTTGATCCACTTGTATAAACATAATTATAGCCAATAGTTTTCAGCGATTTTGCATAATGAAATAGATTTAAGGTTTCCTTGCTTAAATAATCGCTAATATAAACTTTTTTTGTATCTTCAGCGTCTTTAAGTTTAGCTTTGCACATCATAAGTTTATCTTTAGAGTTTTTGTTACTGAATTTAACAACCATCGTTTTCTTTTCATTTGGTTTTTCTCCTCTGTTTTTGAAAAAATATGCCTCATTAATGTTTTCTTGTTTTAATTCAACACCAGCTTTTTTTGATAACTCAATAATTGTCTCTACGGCAGTTTCATTATTGTTTGCAACTACACCTCTAACAATACAGTCATTTTTAACTCGTTCACCATTTAAAAATTTAACAGATTCTTTTAATGTGTTAACTTCATTTCTTAAGATTCGATTTTCTTTTTGTGTAATTTCTAATTTTTTATTGTTCTCGGCAACACATTTTAGTAACTCATCATATTGACTGGACATAAATTCAATTGCTTGTGTAATAGAAGACAGCTGATCAAGTTTTTTTAAATTTGTTTTTATCTCTCTTAATTCTGCTGTTATTGACACATCACTTTCACCCGCACACAGGTGGCATACATATTCTTCACTCTCATTATCAAGAAAATATTGATATTGACGTTTATCGAGTCTCGTACAAAGAGAATGAAATTTTTTTGAGCACTTATCACACTCTATATTATCTTCTTTATTCTCTATAATTTCAAGTTTGCATTGTCCACAAATTGATTTTGCATTTGCAATGCTACGACGACTTTTTGGTGCCATATTCCAATATATTTATTTGATTTGTTGTTTGTTTTAATCAATGTTCACAGTTTTTTTAATAAAACACAAGTTAATTTATATTAATTTTAATAAAAAGAAAAATGTACTTCAGGAGCTTATTTTTTTGACGTTTTTAACACAGGGTTGCCAACTCTTTTTTTGATATCGGACACTTGGGAAATGCGAGGAAATTAAGCTTTAAAAATCCGAGACGAACGGGTGGTGCCGTGCCCCATTACAAAGGCCAGGAAGAGCTTCCCTCGGTGGAACTCGGAACTCTCGGCTCTAAGAAAGAAACCCCTAGGCTTTCAACAGTGGTTATGCCAGTAAGTTTTGGCAAGAGTACCGCCAAAAACAGAGGGCATATAAGCAAGCAATATCAGTCGCAAAGAGAAGATAATGGAAGAACTCATGCGAATCAATCGAAACATTTACTTAACACGCACTTCCCTGGTTGCTCGGACGCAACTCTTGAGGAATACGATGATTCGTTCTTCGAGATTGACGAATATATTATTTCTGAGGAAAGAATCCTATTGCAGGGGACTTCCGTCCAATCAATTTATCATCTTTTCTGCTTAAAACTATGGAAAGACTTCTAGATTCACATTTAAGGCACCGCCTGGAGGGTACAAAACAACAACAATTTTATCAATAATATCAGTTTTAATTAAAAATTTAATCAATTAAATTAAACGTTTAATTAAGTGAATTAAACGTTTAATTGATGCTAGTAAATTGTTTACTGGTGCAAATTTAATTAATTTTTTAATTAATAACACGAATTTTTTAATAGAAATCAATTTTTATTTTTTTCTGTGCTTAATTGACAAGCCAAGCTAAACGATGGAATAAATAACAAAGCACGATGTGAATTATTTGAATGACTGCAAACCAGCAGCGAATGTGTGCGGTTGCGTAAGTTTGATTGTATGATCGCAAACGAGTGTATTTGTTGGTAATTATTAAATGCGATTTTTTGCAATCATACAAATCCGTTCTCTGATACGTACTGTTTTTAGCAGTACATGTACTGATTTTTTGCAATTGTAATGTTTTATGCACAACTCCTAAAACAGTACGCAAATGTACTGCTTTTTCACTTTGTACAGTTTTTTTATTGTTCAGTCAACAAAAAACCAAGATATTAAGAAAAACACTGCTAAAGTCATATTTTAATAATATCCTAATATATAAAAAGTTTTAAAATAAAAAGAGTTTTTACGCGGAAATCTAAATTATAATGGGTGGGTCGCAGCAGTAGTTGTTGCAGTTGTTATTTTAAGACATATGATATTTTATGGATAACTCTTCCAATAGTATTTAACTTTCCACACCTGAGAAAGACAAAAATAAAATCAAATTTTGTTTTTTTTTTTTTAAATACTAAATAAATACTTATTCCAACACAATTATCTTTAATTTTTAGAACTTTTTAATTTTTGGGCTTGTTCTGGAAATCGAAATCACGTGAAATTCAAAACGAACAAATTTGGCAAATTCTCCATGTTCAAAATTTATAAGAATACCTAATACCTTTGAGGACCACTTTACTTTACCTAAACTACTTTTGGAATAATTAAAAGATAAGTTAATTTTTACAAAAATTTTATTGAAAATATTCATCGTTTTCAATTGCACTTTTTTACTATTTAAATTTTTTCAGATTTTAAAATAAATTTCGTGGGAATATAAAATAAAAAAAAAATTGACAAGATTTTGTATGGCGTGCTTAACCCAATTTTTATTTTGTAAAATAAAAATAAACCAAACTATGTTTTTGGATTTAATTGAATTCACAAAGTTCAGGTATAATTAATAATTCTAAATGTCAAAAAACCTATTGTTATAGTAATAGTTATTTATAGCTGAACTTGGTTAAATTGGCCGTAGGTTAGGTTAGGTTAGGTTCCATGGGCAACCATCAAAAGACAGCTCACTTGGGTCCTCTATTGGTCCCTTTGTGATACCCTGCGCCAATGCCCATCCCTTAGAGCAGTTACTCAGATGGCGTCACTGCAAAGTCCAACCACCTCGTCTTCCTAGTGAAGAGAAGGAGCGATTTTGGTTCCATCCCAGATAGATCCTCCAAGCAGGCAAACACCGGTTCCCCCAGGTATTCCCCACTAATGCCCCGCAATCCAGGGCAATGACAAAGAAAGTGAAGCAGTCTCCTCTTCCTCCTCATTTTGACAACTTCTACAGTAGTCTTTAAATTCCAGACCCATTCTTCCAGCATGAGTCCCCACCGGCCAGTGTCCAGGTTCAACCGATATCACCGTCCTAATTTGGTCCCTGCTGAACCCAAGTAGAGAGCTAGTTCTGCGTCCATCATATCTAGGCCAAAGGATCCTGGATATCGAGCAGGTGGATTCACAGGTCCACCGCGTCTGCGCAACTCTATAAGACTCGCGCCCTATAAGTGATTTACAGTGAGCCATTGGAAGGCCAATGAATTGGTCAATGAATGTATCATCCACGCGACCACCTTGTTTGGCCAGCTCATCTGCTACCTGATTGCCCGGGCACCCAGTGTGCCCCGGTATCCATATTAGCGTTACCCTTGAATGCTTCGCAATCTCATCCAAAGACATCCGACATTCTACAGTTATCCTAGATGTCGTATATACACCCGCTAGGGAAGCAAGGGCAGCCTTGCTGTCAGTAAATATACGTATCCCAGCAAAAACTTGGTAATGACTTGCGATTACTAAACAACTTACCTTTCAATGACTACTTCATACCATATGCATTTCATAGAAGTAGTTAAGTAATGGCTGACATATAATCTGATACATAAGTAATTAAATGCATCTAAGGTTTAATTTTTTTCAAAACTTATACAAATTGATTTTAAATATTTGTTCTTACAATTTTTTTTTTTCTTTTTTTTGGTTATAAATAAAAAACAATTTGTAATAAATTTGAATATGGCAAATTTACAAGGGTGTGCTGGAAATGGGAAACTTAAAACGCAAGAATTTTAAAAGTCAGTTTTTAACAAGATTTCTGTAATATAAGAATTTTATGACAAAAATTAAAGAAATATTTCTCTATTAAATAGAATTTTATAACAAAAATTAAAAAAATGTTTACTCCCTATTTGTAAGAGAATGTGGTAATGACTTATTTAACTCCCTATTTGTAAGCGAGGTTGGTAACTACTTGCCTCCAATGACATCACCGTGTTAAAATAATGAGTTTAAATGCCAATGTACAAGTAGTGTAGAGCCGTTATATTAGCTTTTTAACTCATTACTTTGCAATGTAAGTTTTTGCTGGGATATCTCCCGATATGCGATGATACCTCAGCCAGTTTGCCGCCCGCCTTATAGCCAAGATTTCCGCCTGCAGGACACTACATCCATCCGGCAGACGAAAGGAAACCTTCACATTCAGTTCCTCTATGAAGAAACCTCCGCCGACCCTCTCACCTTTCCTCGAACCATCAGTATAGACCCCTAGGGTTGGTTCACGGAAAGTATCCAACAGCACACTGCCGTGCGCCACTTGTGTTACGAACCCCGCACCAAAGAACGGCACCGGGGGGTGCAGTAATCCACTCCATCTTGGTGGGTAAATATTTTAAACTTTTGATTGAATATGCAACAACAATTATATAGAGAAATACACGCTTAAGTGCCCCCAAAATCGTTACTGAAGTTGCGGCAGAATTTGGAAAGGGGTTGGGAAACTGGTATTTATCGAAGGCATTATGAACAACGATGTTTATTTGAACATTTAGATAGCCAATTTGAGACAGTATAAAATGGGAATTGCAAGAAGTTTTAAATTGTATCCTGACAACGACCCTAAACATAAAGCCAAGGTTATTCGAGCAGCATGAATCCCATAGGGACCGCAAAAATCCCGTTTATTCAAAAAAAGGACGCAAGAACTATGGGATAAAATCAGTTATGTTAGTATTTAGATTAAATTCGCCCCAAAAATATTTTACTGAACATTTATTAATTAATTCTTTAAGAATCGGTTAACATTTGCCCATTGCTCCCATCTATAAATGTCTTCGACTTCCTTAATGTTAACATTAAAAAACCCTTAAATCCCTTTAAGACAAAAAATCTCATATGGATATTTATATCTAGATAATATTCAGATACTAAAGAAATCCAGGGGTATATCATATATATATATGCTTTTGGATTTCTTTGGAGCTCTTGTCTGGTCAGAAGTCAGCCGGCCGCTACCCGCAAGCCTGGAACAAATGGAGAGTGTTTGGGGTAAAGGAGAGGTCCGATCCTCAGTAAATATCAAAAACATTTCCGACTGGCGATGAGAAAACAGCGTCTCGGGGAGTAGGTGTGGTACTAAACCTCACTTAGTACTATCAGAACTTCTTGCCAGCCTGTTGGCAATGAGGTGGCAGCCCCACTAGCGGAATTGGATGTCATGGGCTGATTCCCTATGGTCATCTGAAACAATATAAATTACCAGTATGTCTATAAGAAAAAAAAATCAAACCGATCAAATGATAACGACTCTTGGCAATGATAAAGGATTACGAATAGGAATCTGGAACATACGAAAACTTGAGCAAGCATGTGCTGTGCTGGAGAAATATAACATGGCTATAATGGGATTGTGCGAAGTACGATGGAATGAATGTGGTCAGAAACTGACACCTGAAGGTCATGCGTTTTACTGGTCGGGCATGCCCAACAAGGATGACAATAACCAATATGGTGTTGGAATTATGGTCGACTCTAAGTGGAGAAACGCTATAATTGATTATAAATGCTGTGACGACAAGTCTTGTGGGCAAAACTCGGTCACACCCTGTTAGGCACCTTAGATTTTTTTTTATCAAATTTACCTTGCCTCACAAGTTAACTGTTTGGGGAGAAACAGTTTTTAAATAAAACAAAATATATAAGTATTTGTTTTCTGACGTTCTTTAGAACGTCTTATTTATTTTAAATGAATCTTAAGACTAAACTTTTAATTAAAAATAATTTTGTATTTGTAAAAAAGCTAAACTATGGGAATAGAAAATTGTAATATTATATTTATTTTAAGCGTTTAATATTACTGTCTGGAAAAAATGTGGGAACATAAAATATAAATGTAATATGATGTTGGTTCCCTACACTTCTACCAGCCGATACTATTAGACAAAGGAGTGAATATGTAACTCCTCCACCCCTTGTTTGAAATACTCCTGGATTTCATTATACTTGATTTTTCTTATGGTTTTTAAATAATTGTTTTTTTTTTTAATTTATCAATATAAAATAGATTTTAAACTTTAAGTGTTATTATAATTTTTATTTTGTCAATATTCCATTGTAAATATACTGCATTTTTCCAGTTTATTTTATTTTTATAAAAATTTTATCTTAAATTTAAATTATTAGATTTTTATTATGACTTATATTTTTTTAATATTTCTCCTACTTCATTTGAACCTGATAATTCGGCTCTGCTACCTCTAGTTGCAACATTTTCTTTAATGGTTACATTTACATTATTTCTTTTAATAAGGCAATACAAAACTACAGATATCACAACGATTATAATTACTAGCGTTGCACTTATACCATAAGAAACTGTTTTATGAAATTTAAGCTCCTCAATTTGCTTAATGTTCTCAAAATGCTCTGTTATGATATTAGTAAATTTTGGGTTAACATTTGATATACTTAAATTCTCAAACTTATTAAAGTTTGGATAAAAATATTTTTCTTTTATTATAAATTTTTTGTTGGAAAATGTTTGGTTGCGAATTGTTATACTACAATTATTAAAATTTATAAAAAAGTTTCCTTCCAATTTAAATTTTCTATCATCACAATCTTGATTCACCTTTTCGAAAAAAACATTCTTTACAATAATTGTTTCCTCGTCAAGACTTAATATAGATGTAATGTTATTAAAATTAAATTTACACGTATTATAATAAGTACAATGATTAGTTATTTTCAATTTCCTTAAAGGTACGTTATCTTGATATGCAAAAGTTTGGTTGTCAATTTCGACTATGTATTCGTCATTTGCGTCTATTTCAATTTTGTTTTTGTTTGGAATAGGTGTAATCATTTTTAAATCAGTTTTAATGTAATTGTCAGGAATTAGTACCGCGATAATCAAAGAATGATCACTATAAGTCATTATGCCTACTTTCAACATCCTTAGCTTATAAAAATCAATTTCAAACTTCTCTATTTCTTGTGTAGTAAACATACTTGGATGTATAATATTACTTTTTGCTGAAACTACATTATCCTGAATCTGATCTATTTTATGTTCTAAGGTTTTAAGTTTTGTAAGTTGGTCTAAGTAAATTATCTCCTTCACTATTTCATTATTCGTGTTCTTTATCTTCTGCAAAAATATGCTTATTTCCTTTCTATCGTTTTCCACCGCAGTTTTCAGATGATGCAGTGATTTGTTCATCGAATTGTTGATTATTATTTGTTTATTTAAAGTCTCGATTGAATTGTGTGAATTTTGTTCAGTAACGGAAAGGTGTTCCAGAATTTCTTGTCTATCATCATCATCCATTGTCCCGAAGAGCCATTTGTAGACCTTTCCTCCTATATTTATCAAACCTCTTCGTTTCCTATTTTGAATTGGTTTAAGAGTCTTGATCTTAGATTCTATTAATTTAATTTCATTTTGCATAATTATCTCTTCATGTAAAAGTAAATGTTTTATGTTTCCCTTTATTTGGTTCAATATTTCTTCTATTTCGATTATGTTTATGACATGTACAAGAGTAGTCGTTTTGTTGACAATTTCCACTTCGCCTATTCTTATTTTGATGAATCCGCCGTCTCCTGTTATTGGATTAATCCGTAGAGTGGATTGGTTCAGCTGAATGTTCATCAATAACAGAAGCATCAGTGATATTGTCTGAAAATTTGAATGGTCTTTTAATGTTTGATACATGAACATTTTCTAAAGGTTTTTTAATAAACTTTGGTTCTTCTTTATGCCTTAAGCTTTTATAATTTTTTATAAAACCTACGTTCCTATTTTCTACATAGTTTTCACGATATTTATTTCTTTTTTGAACTATTTTGAATTTAGCATTTTTTAGTCTCTCTTTTATAATGCTATGATCAATCAATTTATTTTGAACATCTAAAGGACTGCATTTTATTGTGCTATGATAATTACTATTGTAGAATTTTATTGCTTTAAGAATTTGGGAATTTATTGGGAGTTTTTCTTCCAAATTAAAAACTCTGATTTTTTCTGTGACTGTATTATTGAATCTTTCAATATCCGAATTACCGGTATGGCTGTTTGGTTTTGTAAAATGATATTGGATTCCCTCTTGATCAAGGTAGTCCCTTACATTCGCATTATTGAATTCATTATCTAAAACAAATTTAGTAATCTTACCTTTGATGGCTAAAAATGCTCGAATTTTACCAACTAGGGTTTGACTGTTTCTGTCGTGCAAATGGAATGAAATTACATGTTTTGAGAATTTGTCGATAAAAATTATAAATGAATGTTTACTGTTTACGTAAGTATCGACGTGAATTATTTCATTCGTGGTGGAAGGGGTTTCAGTTATTTTGAATTTTGGTTTTATTGGGTTTCTATCGTATTTAGCCCCGGAACAAGTTTCGCAATTATTTATTACTTTTTGTACGAATTCTTTCAAATTAGGGTTGTATATTTTGTGTTTAATTTTTTCGTAAGTTGGAATTATGCCAGCATGGCCCGTTTCGAATTTGTGAAACAATGCTATTTGTTTTTTTAGGTCGTTTTCCTCAACAATATCTTTGGCAAATTTAGAACACTTAACAAATTTAAAGTTCTTTTTGTCAGGAAATTCTTCTATCAACTTCAGTTGAACCTTGTAATATTCGTGATCATTCAATTTGGAAAATATTCCTATTTTTCCTTTAGCAACCTCCCTTCTTAAAATATTTGAAATATTTTTATTCGCGATGTCGTTTCTGTCTATGTAAATTCGTTTTTTACCAAAAATTGTTTCAGTGACTACCTCCTTAACATCTAGTATTATAATTTGAGTTTTAAAACGATTAACCACCGTATCTAATATTGGAACACTATCGCCTAGATCTTCCTCTTGAGAGTGTATGGTCTCACCGTCTTCTGACTGATCAACCAACAAAATTTTCAAAGTAGTAAGTACTTTGTTACAATGGTTTTTAAAGTTCTGAACAGAGCATATAGAAAAAAATGGATCATTCTTTGCCCATTCTATAATATAAATGCCATTATTGTTAGCTCTTTTTTGTAACCTTAAAAGCATTTCACCGAAGTTTGATGTTTCGTTAACTAAGTCAATACTTACAATACTTTCAAATTTGTTATACATTCTGATCTTGATGTTTGTAACATCTTCAGTTTTATAAAAGATTTCTGATTGAATTCTTGAAACTTTCTCATTAAACTCTCGTAAACTTTCGATTGAGTTTTCATCCAGAGAATGATCAGTGTGTACCAACAATGAATCTTGATCCCTATTATCGTTTGTATCATCGGAGTCATTTTCTGTTAAGTAATTAATTTCATTAGTGTCAGAATTAATACGACTCAAGAAATCGGCAACTTTGTTTAGTTCACCTTTTATATAATTGATTTTCATATTATATTCTCCCAATTGAACCAACCATCTTTGAAGACGTGGGTTGATGTCCTTACCCGTATATTTTACTTGTAACCACTTCAATGGTTCATGATCACACTCAAGATCAAACTCTCTTCCATAGATATATGGTCGGAAGTATTTAACGCCCCATACTATCGCCAACAATTCCTTTTCAATTGTTGAGTAGTTTGTTTCGTTTACATTCAGAGTTCGAGAGGCATATGCAATTGGGTGGCCTTCTTGTGAAAGAACGGCGCCAATTGCGAAATTGCTTGCGTCAGTGGTTATCTTGAATCTTTTGGAAAAGATTGGATATCTTAGGATTGGTGCATTGGTGACGATTTCTTTTAATTTTTCAAAAGCCAAAATGTAATTGGGATCAAATATATTAATTTTTCCATTTTTCCTAAGCGCTTTTGTTAAAGGGGTTGCGATTTTCGCGTAATTTTTAATAAATTTTCTGTAGAAACCTGTCATTCCCAGGAATGATTTGATTTGTTTGGTCGTTTGAGGAAGTTGCAGGTTTTGTATTATTTTAATTTTCTCGGGATTCGGTTTAATGCCTTTATTGGTCAGTAAATGACCTAGAAATTGCGTTTCTTTCTTCAGAAAGTCGCATTTATCTATCTGGATTTTTAATTTGGCTTTTCTTATGGCCTCGAAAATTGATTTTAAAGAATTTTTATGTTCTTCTAGAGACGTGCTAAAAACCAAAATGTCATCCATATAGACAACACATGTTTTATTAATTTGCTCACGCAGAATTGAATTCATCAGCCTTTGAAAGGTTGATGGCGCATTTTTCAAGCCGAAGGGCATACGAATAAACTCGTAGTGTCCGAAAGGCGTTGAAAATGCTGTTTTCTTGCGATCTTCTTCTCTTACCAAAATCTGGTGGAAACCTTTGGCAAGGTCTAAGGTTGTAAAATATTGGGATTTTCCCAATTTATCCAGAATACCGTTTAGATTTGGTATGGGAAATTTATCATCGACTGTATTCTCATTAAGCTTTCTGTAGTCAATGACAATTCTCCATTTTTTTATTCCCGAATTATCTTGCTTTTTCGGTACGACCCATAAGGGGCTATTATAAGGAGAATTACTTTCCCTTATAATATTTTGTCTGAGCATGTCTTTGATTTGCCTTTGGATTTCACTTTCGTGAACTTGGGGGTATCTATATATTTTTGAATAAAGAGGTCTATCAATGTTAGTAATTATTTGGTGTTCTATCTCAGTTGTTGCCGAAAGGTTGTCTCCCTCGACATAAAATAAGTCCGTGAAATCCCTAAGCAAACGTATCATTGTATTTTTTTCGTCTTCGTTTAAATGACTAAAATCGAGCTTATCTAAAACATGTTTTCTTGAGATAGGTTCCAATGCACATATGTTAACAGTATGGAGTGGATGGTTTATTTTCTCAAAAAGGAATTTATTACCTAAAATATTCACATAACCATGCTCATCATCTATTACAGCCTTGAGTGGTATCAGAAAATTTTGACCCATTATAGCGTCGTATCTATCATTTCTAAAATCTACTATTTTCCAACTAAGTGTTCCCTTACATTGAAATTCCTTGGGGAAAGGTGTAACCACATGAAAACATATTTCATTAAACCCATTGATAGTTCGATATTTAATTGGGGTTTCCAGTTTCTGTTCTGGGTAATTTTCAATCAATATATTTTTCTTAACAATACTAGTTGTTGATCCGGTGTCTATAAGGCACCTGACCTTTTGCTTTCCCAATGAAATAACTATTATGGGCAGTGTTGATTTTGAGGCTGCATCAGAAAATTTATTTCATTTTCCCTATAAAGGTTGCCTATTTCCATTGGTTCGTCCGTGGACTGATTATTACGACTGTCAGTACGACTAGTCCTTGTTTGATTGCTATATCTATCTTTATTCGGGTTGTACTCTTGTCTGTTTTCATGGCTTTGCCTTCTGTTACTAGTTTGTGTAGTTAAATTATTGTAGTTAGTTGGTTGGTAATTATGTCGGGTTTCATAATTTCTATTTGTGTGTTCTGAGCTAAAAATATTTTGGTTATTTGCATGATAGGTTTGTCGTGTTCGGTTAGAATTTTGTGAGCTTAAATTATTGTAATTTTTTGTGCGATAATTTTGTCGTATTTGGTGGTTTTGGTTTTTGTTAATGATTGAAACTCCTTGGTTGTATCCCTTAGTCCTATGGTTGAAAGCAATGGCTCTTGTATCGTCCAATAATTTAAGTCTTGTGTATTTAAGAATAATGTCGGTCAAAGTCTCATGTTCTCCTATGTGTGCCCTAATAGGTCCGTCTATTTTTTCTAGCAAAATATCTACCAGATCCCTGTCGACATTTTCTGGCCTATATATAGTTGGTTTGAATTGATCCCCTAAATATATGTCGTTTATTTCGAATTTAGCTTTTTCAAATATATTAAATAATTCATTTAGATTCCTTACTTTTATTGTACGGCAGTAATTGAAGATTTCCGCATAGGTCCTTCTCGGTCTGTACTCTTGTAGAATCCTTGCTTTAATTTCCTCCCAGGAGGCATTGTTTGGTAGTTCTCTCACCCTTTTACCAGCATTTCCGAGAACTTTTTCGTTTGCCACAATCCTAATGCAGAATTGAGCCAGAGTTTCATTGTTCCTGCAGAGAGCAAGATTTGCCTCAACGGCATGTATAAATGCTCTTGGGCTATGCCTTTCGTCAAGAGGCTTTAGACGCCGGAACTGTTCAATGACGTCCTTGGCCGTCATATTAAATCCGAACTCATCGTTCAGAGGATATTGTTGTGGGGGTAGCTGTTGTTGTTGTGTTTGTTGTAGATTAAGTTCTTGTAATTGTTGACGCTGTTGCTGTTCTTGTTGAGCTTGTTCTAGTTGTTGCTGTTGTATTTGTTCCTGTTGTTGTTCTTGCAACTGCTGTTGCATTTGCAGCTGTTGTTCTTGCAACTGCTGTTGCTGCTGGAGGATTTTTTGTTCTTGCAACCGCAGGACCGCCTCTAATTCAGCGATCTTTTCCTGCATTGCCCGGTCGTCTTGCTGTAGATCCCTGTTTACATCGAATCTACTCATCTTTTCGCAGTATCCTTTAACAAATATCACTTTGTTGTTTTTAGTTTGAACAATTCAAACGTTTTATAAAAAAAAAATATGTTTATTTATTTTTCCTTAAAAAATTTTTCTTTCTTTTCACAAATATTTTTAGAGTTCTCTTTCTAATTTTTTTTTGTTTGTATAAATAAGGATTTAACACTTTACTTTTTCTCAAAATTATTAAATATGGGTTTCTTTCTTCTCACAAATATATACTTTTAAAGTTCTCTTTCTAATTTTTTTTTTGTTTGTATAAATAAGGATTTAACACTTTACTTTTTCTCAAAATTATTAAATATGGTTCGCGAAACCGACTGCGCCAGTTAACTGTTTGGGGAGAAACAGTTTTTAAATAAAACAAAATATATAAGTATTTGTTTTCTGACGTTCTTTAGAACGTCTTATTTATTTTAAATGAATCTTAAGACTAAACTTTTAATTAAAAATAATTTTGTATTTGTAAAAAAGCTAAACTATGGGAATAGAAAATTGTAATATTATATTTATTTTAAGCGTTTAATATTACTGTCTGGAAAAAATGTGGGAACATAAAATATAAATGTAATATGATGTTGGTTCCCTACACTTCTACCAGCCGATACTATTAGACAAAGGAGTGAATATGTAACTCACACTGTAATCGCTACCCGTGGTCGCAAACTTTTGTACCACCCTGTACATAACGGGCAGGAATGTGAGTTATAAAATAACCACCAACAACACTACAAAAAATCGCGACAAACAAGTAAACATGTTACACTAACAACACACATGACAAAACGAGTAACAATAACAAAGCATGCATTTTTAAATTTTAAACAACAAGCAACAAAAAGTAAAGAAACATAACAATAACAACTACGGGTGCTGTTTATTGTTGGTGTAAAACGTTATTCAGAATTTAGTATAAAAAGGGCTTGTTATCCAGCCGAGCTCGAGAACACATAAGGTAAGAACTAAGATCAAGCAAAGTAATATTCTAGTAACACAGAGTAAAATTCTAGTAAAACAACCCAGTAGACAATTTCACCGCGTGGTTTTCTAACAGAGTGAAATTCTAGTAATACAACCCAGTAGACAATTTCACCGCGTGGTTTTCTAACACAGAGTGAAATTCTAGTAAAACATCACAGTAGACAATTTCACCGCGTGCCTTTCTAACACCAAGCAAAATAACCAGTAGAGCATTTCACGAAAGTGAGATTTTTGTACAACCCGAAGCATCTCCTAGTGATAACCCCAGAAGTGTTCTCCTCGAACTCTCCGTGACAATCGGCACACCGCAGTTTTATACACTGGAATTTGTACCAGCTTAAGCAGCAAGGCGAGGAAGGACATAACATGGGAGGAGTGCTGCAGCAAGACAAGCTGGAACACCACACGACCATTTATAATTTATTGTACTCCTTACTTGTGAACAAGAATAAGAATATTTAATAAAACTTATTAAAACACTTGTCATATTTTCTTGTAACGAACCTGGACAGAGGCTGAGTATACCCTAAAATAAAGTCGTTACAATGCGTAAATCAAAGAATCATGAATATGAGATTAAAATGCTGTCAACGGAATTTATCAGTAATAAAATGTTATGCCCCCACAGAAGATGCAGATGTGGACAATAAAGATGCCTTATATGATCAATTAAATGCAACGCTCCTGGAAAATATCGATAATGAATTAAAATAATGGGTAACTTAAACGCTAAAGTGTGAAATGATGATACTGATCTGCAGCACTTTATGGGGAAATATGGTATTGGCCAAATGAATGATAACGGCCAGCGTCTCATAGAACTACATATGTGGTATTAATGAACTGGAAATTGGTGGAACTCTATTCCCTCATAGGGAAATACATAAAATAACATGGGTTTCACCAGATGCTAATACCGAAAACCAAATTGATCATAGCTGTGTATATGCTAAATGGAGCAACTCCCTATGTGATGCCCGTAATAAACGAGGAGCCGATATTGGCTCTGATCACCATCTAGTTGTCAGAAAGTTATGTTTGAATGTCAAGCCTAACATACGTAATAAACAAAAAAGCAGCAGACGTATAAAATATCAGGTCAACAGACTAAAATCCAACAATCAACCAGGGTGTGCTGGAAATCGTAAACGTAAAACGCCAGAATTTGGAGTTGTTTTTAAAAACTTTTAATCTAATTTTTAAAGTTTTTGTTATAAAATTCTGTTAAATAGAGAAATATTTGTATAATATTTGTCATAAAAATCTTTTATTACAGAAATCTTATTAAAAAACGACTTTTAAATTCTTCTGTTTTACGTTTCCAATTTCGAGCACACCCCTGAACGACTTGCCTTTTCAACAACCTCCGCGAAAGAATTGAGCATTCAGATGCAAATGGAAACATCCAGCAAAAATGGAATGCCATAACAGCTTCTTGCTCCCAAAACCTCGGAAGAGTAGGTAACAAAAATAAGAGTTGCATATCCGCCCAAATCTGGGCCTTAATAGATGATCGCGCAAAACTCAAAAATTAAATTAACTCATGCAGAAACACTTCAAATGTCTGACTTACGTGGCCAGTATAAGCAATTGGTTAAGCGGATTAAACGTGCAGTTTGAGAAGACAAAAATGAATATATATTGATTGGCTATCCACACAAGCTGAAAGTAAATAAAACCGGAAGCAAAATACCCGTCAGGAACGGAGCCGGAAAACTGCTAACTTACAGTGATCAACTACTCAGAAGATGGACGGACCATTTTGAAAGTATTTTTAATATGCAGACTGGTGGTGTCTGTACAACACACAATTATACCGTTCCAACATTACCTATACGGACTGACCCACCAACTATATTGAAAACCAACGAGACTATAACAGCAATGAAGAATGGCAAATATGCTGGCACTGGCAATATTCCTGCTGAAGTTCTAAAAGATGATTCCCAATATATGTCATACATTTTACATCCACTCTTTCGAGATATATGCGTTGAAGAAACCATACCGAACGATTGGCTTCTAGGCTTAGCTGTAAAGCTGCATAAAAATGGAGGTGCCACCGACTGCAACAATTGGAGGGGCATAACACTTCTCTCAGCAGTCTTTAAAGTTTTTACGAGAATTATTTTACAAAGCATGCTTAAGTTTGTCGATGACAAATTAAGTCTTGAGCAGGCCGGTTTCCACAGCGGCTGATCATGTGTTGACCAAATTAATACTCTAATAATAATAATAGAACAAGCTGTTGAATTCCAGTTACATCTGTATGTCCTATTCATCGACCATGAGTCAGCGTTTGACTCAGTAAGTAGAGAATGTATATGGACTGAGTTAAGAAACATAGGAGTTCCAGATAAAATAGTAAAATTAATACGGATTAGCTATGATGGTGGTAAAAATAGTGTCCTACATTGTGGGAAAGTTTCCAATCCATTTTCTATGATCTCTGGAGTCAGACAAGGATGTTTGCAGTCACCGCTACTATTTTTAATTGTAATTGACGCAGTATCGAAGCGAGCATCAAATAAGCCTCGTGGAATTATTTGGAATCCGCTTAACCCAACAGTAAGGCTGAGTCATTGGACTACGCATAAGACAAGTGTGAACTGTCACACAGACAGAGTGATATGCAAGAAAAACTTAACGACCTTGTAAAGGAGTCATGTAAAGTAGGGCTAAAAAATAATACCAAAGACAAAAGAAATGCGCATCAACTCATCTACAAATGAACCCCTTAAAGTAATGGATGTACAAATTGAAAGGGTGACGAAGTACCAATTTCTTGGTAGCTTAATAAGCGAAGATGGTGGCGCTGCTAAAGATGTAGAAAGCAGAATTATAAAGGCACTTGGAGCATTCATAACTTTAAACAACGTATGGAAAAACAACGTATACAGCTTAAGACCGAATATGAAAATATTTAAATCATGCGTCCTATCTGTGCTATTGTATGGATGCGAAACATTATGCGTAACCAAGGAAATAAAAGATAGTCTACGGACATTTGAAAATCGCAGCTTGAGAAGAATTTTGGGAATATGATGGCCGAATAGAATATCCAACGAACAGTTGTGGATGCGTACAAACGTAAGGGATGTAAAATCTGAAATACGGAAGAGAGTTTAGATGGATTGGACATACACCATTACAAGAGATAGCAAGACAATTACTAACATATAAACCGCAAGGAAGCAGAAGGAGATGCCGGCCTAAAATCACTTGGAGACGTTCCACATTAAACGAAATAAACTCACTAGAAGAAAACCAACGAAGATAATATAGCAACATTGGTGAACTAAGTGAAACAGCTTTGATAAGAGAGAGATGGAAAATACTTATAGACAGCCAATGCCCAGTATAGAGGCGGCTTTGATTTAATTTTAATCAAGCAAGGCTTATTATTATATTCAACACAAATACCTGACTGCCCAGCGTTTCCAAATAGGTTAAAATCTCAAAAATTTGTCTGTGTATGGGCTTTACCTATTATAATTTTATGACTGTTTTTATTAAATTGAACTGTTATTAAATTGTTAAATATTTTGTTATCAAATTAGCAACTTTTGAATTTTTTGGGGCATTTTTTCAAGTTTTTACTGCATATTAAATGCGCATAAAACGCGTTTTTAGAGCATATTTCTGGTCTCCCTGCTTATGAATAAAAAAACAATATCTATCCCCTTTGTTTATTATTTTCTATTAATTTTGTTGAGGTTTAATAGCACTGTACGTTGTACATATGCATAAGTGTTGCTGTTTGTCATATTGTTGCTAGCGCCACTATTAACATACCAATGCATAAGGTCGTTTGTTTTACCCCTCAATTGTTTGGGCAGCAAAATTAACGATCGTACTTGTTGCTGTAAGAGTTAAATAAACTTCTCCCTTTTCATTCTTCTTATATGACTTACCGTTACTTTTGTTGCTGCTTCTGTTTTGCAAATTCTTGAAAATATGACCATATTCCTTACAGTTGCAACACTGAATTGGTTTTTCTCCCTCTTCTTGTAATTTTTTGTGTGCAGCGTCGCCTCTTTTTCCGAACTTTGGACATCAAATTTAGTCAGCTTTTTCTTGGAATTCTCCACGGCCATCATTAATGGTTTAAAAACGTCCGACAACCCTGATAACATTAAAGATGCTGTGAGCTCGTCAATATTAAGAACCGCATCTTTGACCTTCAATGCAATCATCACCAACTCGTACTCTTGGAACTATAGAACTATAGTTTCCTAGCTTTATGTTTGCCAACTTCTTGACTGATTCTCGTTAGGCACGTGTCCTCATAGGCGTTCATTATCGCATTCCAGACATCTTTTGCACCCGTGACTGTCGCATCACCTTCAACAACTACACCGGCTTATACAATTTTCCAACAACCCTTGATGACCAGACACGACTTTGCTTGTCTCTTCAAAATATCAAAATTTTCACTTCCCCTCAGACGTTCTACAGAAAATCCGTAATAGGGGCCTTAAATGACTTTGCAAAAAAACTGTAAGAATCGATGATGTTAACTTTAAAATTTCTTAACTATGCGCGACATGCGGCCCATAACCTGTTGGTTTAAATACTTTTATTAGACTATTTCAATCTTATAAAGGGTCCGCCAAATAATTTTTTTTTTTGAAAATGCTATAAAAAAAAAACTACTGAATATTTTCTCAAATTTCTTTTTTATTTGAAAGAACAATCCTTCCGGTTAATAATGGAAAATAATTTCATTCGGCTGGCCATGCAGTAGCCTACACGACCGGTCCAATTTTTAAGAACATTATCGATTGTGTGCAGCTGTATTTCACCAATGGCTTCAAGAATATTGTCCTTTAAAACGTCAATTATCTCTGACTTGTCGGCACCCTACAAATAATAGTCCAACTATGTCAAATCGCAGCTCCGAGGTGGCCAAACGACATCAGCTCTGCGGCTGATAATGCGATCTTAAAAAACAGGGCGCAAAACATCAAGTGTAGCTTCGGCTCAATTACGCTTCTGGACCAAAATCCGCGCCAAACAGTTTTGGGTGCAACGGCTTTTCAATGTATGCGTGCGGGTTTTCTGTGCCTCAAGTGCGACAATTTTGCTTGTTTACATACCCGCCAAGATCAAAATGAGCTTCATCTGAAAAGATGATTTTATTGGGAAAATCGGCATCTTCTGTAAGTCGATCGCAGGCCCACTTAGCAAAGCGAAAACGCATTGGATGGTCAGTTGGCTTCAACTCCTGAACCAATTTGACTTTGTATGGCGTCATACCAAGGTCTTTATGCAAAATTCGTCTCAATGATGTCTCCGAAATGTTGAATTGTTGAGAACGACGATTAATGTTGATGGATGGCACTTCACGCACACTTTCTGCCACATCAGCAATATTCTCGGGTATACGCACTGTTTTTGGCATTTCACTTTTTTCACAAGATAACGAACATACGGAGCTAACGGTGCTTCTCTTCTTTCAAAATCCGTACGCACTTTTCGCACACATTCTGCAACAATACCATAATTTTCAAAGTAATGTCGCAATATTTCCCAGCGTTGTTCAAGCGTATACACAACCATATTCGTTCAGCGGAAGGATAAAACTAATTATCTGTCAAATCAGACATGAGCTAAGTGTTACCATTCACGAAATAAGCACTAGTTGAAAAAAACGTTAGATGGCGTACCCGTTACAAATTAAAACGTTAAATTGAAAAAAAGCAGAGAAGTGCGTACAATTAGTAGAGAATTAAGTAAGGCGTAGGAGAAATACAAGTTAATATGTATACAGAAAATAAAGTAATTCAGTTATTGAATATCATAATTATGTGATAAAATGTTTTATTAATTTTGCAATAAGAATTACAATTTCACAAACACTTGTTAAAAAAAAGATTTTACATTCGTTAAATAAATTGATCAAAATAATAAGTATATTCAATACATTTTCGATTGGAATTTCTTCTTCATTCTCTTTTGTAAGATAACATGTAAACGTAATAGAGATAAGTTTTCTTTTTCTTTTTTCAGTTTTTTTTTTTAATTTAATGTTAAACTATGTCATTAATTTGGTTATCTTTATTCAACAAAAATAATTTAATTTATCTTGATCAATTTTTCATCAAAGTGCAAAAATTTAAAAAAATACATACATACTTATAAGTTGATAAAAAAATTAACCAAATAAGAATTTTTCAAAATAGAAATTGTTTGCTTATCTATCTTATAAATATATATTGTTAAAAAGGAAAAGTAAGTATAAATGGTAATTGATAGATAAATGGTTCTTTACAATTTAAACAAAATATGTTTCCGAAAAAAATTTTTTTTTTTTTGATTTGTAATCTTGTTTTTTTTTATAACAGATATAGAAACTAAATTATTTCTTTGATGTACTTCCAGTTGATATTTAACAAATTTTAAATGATGTAAACAAAAATCCAAAATATTTTAAACTTTTAAAGATTTAAAATTTGTCGACTAAATAAGGTAATTGGATATCTATTTTTAACGTGTATTGAACCTTAAGTAGTACCATCTGTTAGACGTTACATTGTATTTTTTCATGTTTAAACCAATATTTCAATAACAACTAAGGTTTTTTATAACAAAGAAATTAAGTGTACATAAAAAAAAATTCATTGGTTGAGATACACCAAAATAATTCGAAGTACCGATTTTTCAATACACGCTTGATAAAGCAAACAATAATTGTTAGTTAAGAAAAGTATTATTTTTAAGGAAGTACATTTTAAAAAATTCCGCAAATGCTTTAAGGGCCCCAACAGTCACTGATTTACATATAATTCAATACGTAAAAAAACAAACAAAAATATTTGTAAAAAATATTACTAAAATATCGCAGAAAAGTTATTTTTTTGAAACAGGTGTTGATGTCTGCTGTGAGGACAGTTGTTTTAGCTGATTGACTGTTGACGATGTGGGAGTATGGAGAGATGTTGCTCCATTGACTGAACAACCCCATCGCTGTAGTTGCGGTTGTATATTCGTTATGAAAGTCCTTTGAGGGCTGTTATTTGCCATAGTAGATGGCACAGCTTGTTGATGTGGTGACGCAGTATTAGTACCACTAGATGCTGAAGTTGATGTTGGTGAATTAGCAATCCTTTTTGTGATTTGAATGTTACGGAAATTTATTAAATTCTTTGATGGGTTTACAGCATTTGGATTTGAATTTTGAGGTTGCGCTGGAAGAGTGATAGGTACTTGAATGCGTGTTATTTTGGCATTGGACGTATCAGGTGTTGCAGGTTGCGAAAGATTTTTAAATGGTATACAACGTATCCCAGTGCTGGCGACGGTAGTAACAGTAGTAGTATTTACAGTACTTTTCGGAATCTGCTTAGATAATGATGACTTTAAATGTAATGTTTGCAAACCGTTCTTGTCCATAACACCAATAACTGGAGTACTTGTGCTAGAAGAGCTAGACTTTTCCACACTACTTGAATTTAAAGCAGTCGAAGTAAGATTGGTGCTTAGAGGTGGTGATAGCTCTGTATTTGTATTAATTTGGGTTATAATCGTTTCATTGCAGTTTCCATTTTGTTCTGGACTTAAGTCATTTATAACACTACTGTTGGATCCACTATGTTGGCCCCCAGATGTGGATGTTGCTTGATAACTCAGTCCCCCACTGGTGTTAATTGGCGAAGTTTCACTTTGCACACTTTGTTGTTGCCTCTTCAGGGCTTGCAGTTCTAGATCACATATAATTTGCATCACCCGTAATTTACCTTCGGCTGCTAAATCCACCGGCAACTTTTTCATAGTTTCACTAATACTTTTGAAAAACAAATCGAATGTATTTTCGCATTCTGCCATTGCCGGTGCAAGTGTTTTTTGCGCTTCTGCTGAAGACATTGTCGATACATTAGTGCTTGTTTGTGAAGTATTTGTCTGTTGCTGAATTTGTTGCTGAATAAGTGGTCCTAAACATGATGCCAATGTCAAAGGAGTCGTCAACAGACTGGCCACCAAAGATGTGTTACTGTTGTTTAAACGCCTAGACGATAGTGATCGTTTAAAACGCTTTGCTGGTTGATCATCATCAGCATTAGTACTTTTACGAACATTTGAACGTTGCATATTCGATTTATTTTGAATATTGTTGAAGGAACGTTGTAGAAGATAGTCTAACTCCTCATGTTCATCCATTGTTTCAGATCTATAAATAAAAACGCAGTATAAATTTAGTTATAAGCAAAAATCTATAGGAATTTTTTTAATGGCCTGTTCTCCGATTTCAAACGAAGATTTCGTTCGCCTAACTTACATGTAGGTAGGTAGGTAGGTAGAAAGGCTGGTGTGAAGTTTCCTTCACACCTTCACCCAGAGACCAATATGGTCCATTGCGACGCCTTAATTAGGATAGACAAGGTGAAAAGGAAAAGGTAGATGAAATAGAGAATGACAGCCCGAGAATCAGAAAATAGATAGAGAAATAAAGCAAAGACCAAACCAAAATTCACACTACGCGCGGACAGCGCCCCGTCTCCTCTCGCGCAGACAGGTCATCCCCATTACGAATCCTGTAAGACCCTCGAGTCCACACCCCGCGACGACCCCTAACTCGCCCAGGAATCTACTGCCCAGCCACCTCAGCCTGCTGTTCTGGAGCCTGGGACAGTGGCACAGAATATGCTCAACCGTCTCCAGCTCCTCCGGGTCCTCACACAACCCGCACACATCCGATAAGTCGGATCCCATTCTCACCGCCATCCTGCCTATCATACAGTGGCCCGTGATAACCCCTATCAAGGTCCTAACACAGACCCTACTCTTGCCCAGCAGCGATTTCGAATCGGACCTCCTAAGTACCGGCCACAGCGCCCTTGATACCCGGCAGTCCATTCGGTTCCCCCAGGCCCGGCTGGTCGCATCCAGAATCCATTCCGTGATCCTTCCAAAGAGGAAGCAAATTGGAGGCCTAACTGCCTCCACCCGGTCAGGATCCTCCATCTCCGAGCCCTGTCTCGCCAACTCATCAGCCACCTCATTGCCGATTATGTTGGAGTGACCCGGCACCCAGCATAGCCTCAACGCATATTCCCCTAAGACTCCCCCTAGAGCCCTCCTACAATCATCAACCAGCCTGGATTTCACATAACAGCCCCTCACAGCCATAAGAGCTGCCTGGCTATCCACATATGTATATAGTGACCTCCGAGCCCCTATCAATGTTGTCCCTCATCAGTCCCACGGCCCTCAAAACCCCTAGAACCTCCGCCTGAAAAACACTGCAGTCGTCGGGAAGCCTATATTACATTCTGATGTTCAGATCCTCAATTTAGACCCCCGCACCCGTGCCCCTCATCCTCGAGCCATCAGTGAATATAGCAAATCTATCAAATAATCTGCTCCTACCCGACCAGCTCTCCCTAGTAGGCATTATTACCTCCGGCACCCGCCCAAAATCCACCCTGGTGCTCACGTAATCAGTAGAGCCGGGCGATCCCAGGCAGTAGCCCCCAGCCTCAATCTCACCAAGGATCCGTGCGTGACCCTGTGTGACATTCCCCATCAATCCTAACTCCCTCAGCCTAAGAAGGCTCCTGGCTGCCATTCCCATCACATACTGCTCAATAGGCAGAAGATGCAAAATGACATCCAGGGCCGCCTGAGGAGTACTTCTCAAGGCACCTGTCATGCCAATTGAAGCACGCCTCTGAGCCTTAGACAAAAGGTTCCTTCGACTAGTCAATCTCAATGACTTCCACCAAACACAGCATCCATACGTAAGAATGGGTCTAACCACCGAAGTTTACAGCCATCCCACTACTGACGGCCGGACACCCCAACTCTTACCTATTGATGATCTGCAAGCATAGTAGGCATTGAGACCCCTCTTTAGTCTCTCCTGAGCATTCCTTCCCCAAGACAGCTTGCTGTCCAGAAATACTCCCAGATACTTAGCACATTCCGATAGTCCAAGCTCCACACGTCCCAGTACCGGTAGCCTAAAATTGTCCACCTTGTACCTCCTAGTTAAAAGAACTAGCTCCGTCTTCTCCGGATTAACCCCCAGTGCCTTATCACTCGCCCATGCCGACAGTTCGCCCAGCGCCCCTTGCATGACTTCGCTTATTGTCGGCAGAAACTTGCCCGACACCAATAAAACTACATCATCCGCGTAGGCCACGACTTTCCGACCCATTCTGTCAAAAAGTCCCAGGAACAGGAACAGCGGAACCCCCAGATCAACCAGTGCCTGCCTAATAGCCTCTATCCTCAAATTGTTGAAGGCGCCCTCTATATCCAGGAATGCCGCCAAGGTGTATTCCTTGTTTCGCAATCCTCGCTCAACTGATCTACCCTCAAGATAGGCGTGTTGAGCGCCGCTGATGATGCCGGCGTCAATCTTCGTCCTCAGATATAGATCAATCAGTCTTTCCAGCGTCTTCAGAAGAAAAGACGATAAGCTGATTGGTCTAAAGTCCTTGGGTTTAGAGTGACCGGTTTTACCCGCCTTGGGTATAAAAACTACCCTGACCTCTCTCTACCCTCTAGGAATGTACCCATTCAGCACACATACCCTAAACAGTTCCACCAACAATAGGAGCGATGATTTCCCGATATTCTGTATCATCGCCGGAAAGATACCATCTGGTCCCGCCGATTTGTAGGACCCAAAGGTATTTACCGCCCATGTTACCCTATCCAAGGTGATCATATCCCCCACCGTTCCAATTTCCTCACCGCCTGAGCCCAACCCACACCACGTTCCCCCAAACCAGGGTCCACACACCCCGGAAAGTGAGTCTCCATAAGCAGACAGAGAGATTCAGAGCCCGATTCTGTCCATGAGTTGTCCGGTCTCTGAATAAATCCAGGGACTACTGGGTCCTTGGATAAAATTCTCCTGAACCTAGACATCTCATTGACAGACTCAACTGACTCGCTAAACCTAATCCACGAGTCCCTTTTCGCCCTTCTTATATCCCCCTTATACTTCCTGTAACTCAATCTAAAGTTACTCCAATCCTCTTCTCTACGCGTATATTTCGCTCTATTGAACAGCCCTCTGACAGTGGACCTTAGAGTCCTCAACTCATCTGTCCACCATCTTGGCTGTGTACGTCTGCCCGGAAAATTCAGCGCACAGGATCGCTCATAGCTACTGGTTAGCACCCCCGTGAACATGCCCACCAACCGCTCCACACCGGTCGGAGTCGACCCCCAATTCCGAGTAACTCTGAGGTTACTCCGCACCAGACCCGAAAAAGAATCCCAATCCGTCCTCCTCGGATTCCTATACGGACACCTTTTCGACCTCTCAAACACTAGTTTAAAGGACAAACGACTATGGTCAGAGAAGGAGAAATCCAAAGCCACCCTCCAGTCCTCTACTAAATCCCTACAGTTCGTCAATGTTATATCTATCACTGCCTCCCTATCCCTAGTTCTGAACGTCGGCGTATTTCCCCTGTTACAGATCAAAAGATTGCTGGCAATAATAAAATCAAACATAGACTCACCTCTTTTGTTGATGTCGGCAACTTACATGTTAAACAAAAACAAATTATAAAATATTATTTTTGGTTTTACATGTAAGTTAAGCGAACGAAGATCATTCGAAATCAACGAACAGGCAATTATTTTGTTAAACAGTTCATTAAAAATAACTTACTTAACCGTCCAATTCTCATCCTGTTCTGATATAAGGATTTCTTCATTATTCTCCTCAACTATCATAACATCATCGTCAACATTGTCATTTTCATCTGAACCAGCATTAATGCCTTGAGAAGTTACCCTGCTTCCTTTTTTTCTATCATTAGCACTGTAGTTAATAACACAATGGCGGTGTTTCTGCGAGTTGGAGTGATTTCGAAGAAACAAGACTTTAAGAGGAATATTAATATTGCAGAAGCGACAGGAGCCATAATTGGGTCTTTCGGACTTTTCTATCCACGAAAATCGTTTTTTCATCTCTGCAATAGTAGATTTAAAGTTATAGGATTTTTTTGATTGTAATGCTTTTTCTTCTGCTGCTGTTGAAATCGTCGTCGGTTGCTTTGCTAGATTTTTGTCTGAAGCATTAACCTGCAGAAGTGGTGTCTGTGATTCTTCTTTTGGCCCTTTCTTAATTATTTTTGCGGATGTTTCATCACCGTCGTCGTCGCCTTCTTCATCCTTTTCAACTTTTTGCTTTTTCTTCGCCTTTGATATACTCACATGTCGTCCCGATCGTACATGTCTTAATACGTGCTTTAGGGAACGTATATACAGCGAAGTTTCGCATATTTTGCAATGACCATAATTAGAACGTAATTCACTTCTTTTGTAACTTAGCCAGGGAAACTTCTTTTGCCATTTTTTGATAAGCGTAACAGTTGAAGGAGCTTTAATAACAACTTTAGCAAAAGTTTGTTTTTTTTTCGGAGCTTCAACACTGGTTTGTTCCGTCACAACTTCAGGTGCAGGTTGTGAAATCTCATTGTTGGCAGTTTCATCTTTTCTCACTGACTTTCGCCTAAAATTTTAAGTCATAATAAAAATGGAAAAAGTCAAGTTTTGTTTGCTGTAATAATGTGTTTAATGTTTGACCAATGTGACCTAATAATGTTTAAAAAATGATGTCATATTATGTATGCATGTACTATGGTTGATAAAATCTAACTTTTTTCGTTATTAATATTAATATATTAATATGAATATGAAAATTATATATCGCTCCTTTATTGCAACGTAGTCAAATCTCAAAGAGCGTAAATTTAAGGTTACTTAAGCAAGTGTTCCTTCATGGCTTCTGTATGTGTAAAAAAATCAGAAATATATCTGAAACTGAACCGAAGTTATAGCAAAATATAATTTATTAAATCTGTATATAAGGGTACATTTTGAAAACTTTAACCGCATTTTGGCAAGTTTGATTCTTTTGAGATATGACTTCATTGCAATATTGTACCTGTTGTTTTTATAGATGCTTTCGTTTATTTGGTGTATTTTACTTGATGCATGTTGTTTTTTGCTATAGTTTTTGGATATGCGCACACGACAATAGCGGCAAGAATAGCTTTTTGGATTATTTTTTAATGGCACAGCCCATTCAAAAAATGGAGATTCATTAGCTAGTTTTCTTTCTTGTAATTTTTGCCTGTAAATAATTGGAAAATAAAGTGAAGAGAGAAGATAAAACAACATCGTATCATTTACCTTTTAGCTTGTCGATTTAAGAATTCCCGTTCCGCTGAAATGTGAAACGATGTAGATTGATGTTTCGATCTGGAGTATGCCACACTTAAAGGTATCTTGCAATAAATGCAGAAGAAAAAGTTCTTTGGATCTTTATTGTGTCTTTTACACCATGAATACTGATTTATCCATTCATCTGTTAATTTGTAAACACGTTTTCTGCAATAGAAAACCAATTATTCAGGTTACCAACAAATAAAAAAATAAAAAACTTACTTTGATTCGTTTTCTTCCTCACTTTCTTTTTCCTGTTCGCTTTTAGCATCTTCGTTATCCTGCTCATTCTCACCGTCGTCTACATCTTCATCTTCATCATCCTCACTACTTTCTTCTTCCTCTTCATTATCTTCTTCTTCATCTTTGTCTTCTTGATCATTTCTTTCGATATTTTCTTCAGTACTATTTTGTTCAACATTTTTTCCTATATCCTTTTCTGTTTGCTCCTTATCAGGATTAATGTTGCGCTTCTTAAAATCTACTTCATTCTGTTTATGTTGAGAGCTGTTTTCATGCGTTGCCCTTTTTGCAGCAGAGGCACCATACACAATCCTTTTTTCACAATATTTACAATATGCAAAAGATACATCTGTTGGATCAGAAACTAACCACGGATGATGTTTTGTATATAATTTCCAACTCTGTTGATTTTTGCCAGACTCCTCGTCTGATGCTTTTTGTTCGGCAGTCCTTTGATTTTGTAAATAGTTCTTTTCGTTATGTTCATGAAGGTTAGTACGTAGATGTCTTAAAAAATTATTTTTAAACATTTTTGTACCGCAGACTTTACAACGCGACATGTTCGGTTCATTTTCAACAAGTTCTAACCACCTTTGATTTCTAAAAATTCAACCAAAATTCAATAACCTTATACCCAATAAATAAAATTACCTACGTCTTTGACTGACTATCAGCTGCTGGTTCTTTTTGTTGTTCTTCGGGTAAGTTAGATGTTTCATTTTTCTCATTGGTTTCGTTGGGTTCTTCGTATTGTTTTTCAGCCTCCCTGTGTTTCGCTCCCTCATTATGTCGGTCTCGTAAATATGAAAACTCAACATTGACGTGTATTTGACAATATTTACAATACCCAACTGTACCCTCAGCAGAGTCACGTTCCAACCATGGGTAGTCCTCTAACCAACGACGCCAATTGAAATTATTTAGAGCTCCACTTTGCGATTTCCGTTTAAGTTTTAGGGCTTCTACCCGACTATCAGTACCAAATTCTTCCTTAACTTCTACTAGTTTCATACTAAAATTAAGGTTGGAAAAAGAAATGAGTATCAAAAAAAAAAGCTGTTTCAAATTAAAAACAAAAATGCGGCAGGTGCCGATAATTAGGTATGTGAAGCGAAACGATTTAAAACTGTTTAATAGATTAAAGGAAATAAGTTCACGTTCTCTTTAATCTATTGCCGGGGGTACCTATGTAGGGAGCATGGCTGGCTTCCTAAGCGTAATGTTGCATTGCAACACGGAAAGTAATACAGTGATGTCTGGGTAGAGTGAACTAATTTTTGCAGAGCGATTTCTCTATACTCAGGTTGTTCACTAAATCAAGGTTGAATTTTTTTTATTTATAAACTAATTTATTTATTTTAAATTCCGCTGAATGAATATGGTTGTGTATACGCTTGAACAACGCTGGGAAATATGCGTTTTCGCTAAAGGCGACCGTACACGACATGTATTTGTCATCTGGCATGTCAAATTTCCCACTGCAAAATACATACATGTCGTGTGTTACCTTTTTAACTTTGCTTCTGTAAAAGTCAGACGCAAAGTCATCTAACAAAATTTCAATTAGAGCGTGCTCTATTTTCTTCTGACAAACCATCTGACATCAGAAATCTATGCCAGGAAGAAACCGGCAGCGGTGTCCACTATTGACGGAATCATTAGCCGGCTGATATGGAGATATGTTTGATCATCTTACGATTGAATAGAATTTATGTGAATATATATATATAAACCGATTTATTATAAAATCCTAAATTGGTATCTTTGAATTAAAAGAAAAAAATGTTAAGATGGCTAAACTATTTTACGGCGCAAATAAAAAATTTCATGGCGGCAGCAAGCTATTTAAAAACCGAGCACTACTTTGGTTTCTGCAATTACAATGCGAAAAAAACAGAGACAATGTCAGAAGCAAATTACATGTACGTTTGTGACCGAATTGTGCCCTATGTCTGACAACCCTGATGATCCTGTAGCGTTAACTCCTGGCCATTTTTTGATAGGTTGTCCTATATTGGCTCCGCCGGAGCCATCTATTTTGGATACACATGTGAGTATTTTAAATCGGTATCGCAAGATCAAGGCATTTTCTCAAGATTTCTGTCGACGATGGAAAGAAGAGTATTTGCAAAATTTGCATAAAAGATACAAATGGAATTTCCGGAGCGGGACGTGGCCGTTGACGACTTAGTTGCGATTCGTCATGAACAACTTGCGCCGAATTCCTGGAAAATAGGACGGGTAGTTAAGACTTATCCGGGGAGTGACGATCATGTTCGCGTTGTTGATATACGAACGGCAAACGGGGTTGTAAAGCGACCAATTACAAAGCTGGTTGTACTGACCAGTTAATTTTTTATTTTATTATCATATGTATATTAACTTTAGTTGTTTCTAGTAACATGGACGCCTTACCTTCCATATTTGAGGATGCCTTGCTTGAGGATTATGATGAAGCAATGGAGGTAACCGATCCAATCTTAACATCACCATTATTACCAGCAGCTATAGCGGTTTCAGGGGCAATCAACGGATCGTCATCTGAACCGGTCTCAATAGTTGCGGTGCCTAGTTTGTCGGAGGTGGATCCGAAGAATGATCCGGTAGCTCCAGTTGACGGTCTGGGTTCAAAAACTGAGTCTGCACCTGTCCCACCTTCAAGACCAAAACCAAAATTACTTCCTTGCAGTCTATGCAAGAAATCACATCCCTTAAGAGGTTGTTTCCGTTTCCGTCAGTTGGCCCACGAGGAAAAATTACGGCATGTCCTTACGTTTGGACACTGTTCTCGCTGCCTCTCGAATAGCCATCCCGTTCGTGATTGCGCAAGCAAGAAAAGTTGTGTAAAGTGTCAAGGTGAGCATAATACCCTATTATGTTCCCCTACACGTGGGGCATCAGCGCCAACTGAGTCTAAGGCAACCAAACGAAAACCGTCCAAACCCACACAACCACGCTCCAGTCTTACGACGCTTTTTCTCCCACTTTGCAGGCTAAGCTCTCTATTGGTGAGAAGGCTATTCAAGTGCGTATAGCTATAGATATGTGCTGCAGCATAAGCTACATAAGTGAGCAGTTAGTTAAAAGGTTGGAAATTAATGTCGCTGACTCGTATTGTCGTGTCAGAGTTGGATCTATTTACGACCCAACGAAACAGATCTCACTGACCGTGAAAGTTAGAAAAATGAACGGTATTAAAACGCCTATTGAGGACGTGGATAAAAGTGTGTGTGCGTTGTTTCCCGGCTTTCAGTATGCGGACCCAACATTTTACCATTCGGGTCAGGTGGCATTGGTTTTCGGTCCAGAAGTTGGTTCACAGGTGCTTACTGGACAAAATTTTACGAGTCCATGTGGTCTTCTGGCGCAATATACTATATTTGGCTGGGTCATATCGGGTCTATCGCCGGTTTGATGAATCTTATATCAGTTGATGGGTCTGTCGTAAAAACCATTCAAATATCAGTTGATGGATCTGTCGTAAAAACCACTCAAATGTCAGTTATTGGATCTGTTGTAAAAACCATTTAAACATCACTCAGTTCATGGATCTGTTGTAAAAACCATGTTCTTCGTTTTTGTTGAATTATGTATATAAATATATAGAACTAAATTGTATTATATTTTTTTAATTTATCTATATAAATATATACTTAATATTGAATTATTGCTTGCAATAATTCAATATTTATTTATATAAATTTATTTAAAATTGAATTTTTTGCAATTAATTATATTCTTGCAAGGTGGCCGGCAATGTTTAAGTTAACTTAAATAATAACTGGTTGCTCGGTTAAGGGTTAAGGTTTGCTACCCTTTTTTAGCAACCTTATTCTTTCGGAGTGTTTACCTATACATAAAATACCGTTAACGGTTAATAAAACATTGTTTTCGCCATCTTCAAGTTTTGTTGTACATATCTTAAGTTAGTTATTGACATAACTACCAAGAGTTCAATACTGAATCTTTAACGTAAATAAAGAAATTCTTTTAAATATAAACAAAACACCAAATTTTCTTTTATTTATTTTTTTCCGCCTTGCACGCAAACACAAACCTTATGTAAAACAGCGATTTTGACAGACATGCACAATTACATGTGACTTGAAAATTTGACATGTCAGATGACAAAAACATGTCGTCTATATGCTCCTTTAGTGGACCTGCGATCGACTTACAGAAGATGCCGATTTTGCCAAAAAAAATAATATTTTCAGATGAAGCTCATTTTGATCTTGGCGGATATGTGAACAAGCAAAATTGTCGCATTTGGGGCACAGAAAACCCGCACGCATACATTGAAAAGCCGTTGCACCCAAAACTGTTTGGTGCGGATTTTGGTCCAGAGGCATAATTGGGCCATTTTTTTCGAAAATGGACAAGGAGTGGCCGTTACAGTCAATGGCGATCGTTATCGGGCCATGTTGAAAGAATTTTTGTTCACAAAAATTGAAGAGGAGGATATTGGCAACATTTGGTTTCAACAGGACGGCGCTACGTGCCACACAGCTGAAGCTACACTCGATGTTTTGCGCCCTGTTTTTGAAGATCGCATTATCAGCCGCAGAGCAGATGTCGTTTGGCCACCTCGAAGCTGCGATTTGACACCGTTGGACTATTATTTGTGGGGTGCCGTCAAAGATAAGTTTTACGCCGACAAGCCAGAGACAATTGACGCTTTAAAGGACAATATTTGTGAAGCCATTGGTGCAATACAGCTGCACACAATCGATAATGTGCTTAAAAATTGGACCGATCGTGTAGGCTACTGCATGGCCAGCCGAGGCACCCATTTGAATAAAATTATTTTCCATTATTAACCGGGAGGATTGATTGTACTTTCAAATAAAAAAGAAATTTGAGAAAATATTCAGTAGTTTTTTTTTATAGCATTTTCAAAAAAAGAAGTTATTTGGCGGACCCTGTATAACACCAATTTTTCAGAAATTAACTTTGAGACACGACCTTAATGGAACATGCGCGCGGACTAAAAAAAAATAAATACTTCATAGAATGCGTATTTGTGAGAGTAACTTGTCAACTTACTCTAAAAAAGAATCGTTACTTTACCGTTATTTGATGTTCTCTTTAATTTTTACACTCTTTTTCATTGTTTTTCTAGCGAGGTATTCATAGCATCGGGGGTTCACACTACCCAGACAATGTGGGCAATGCCTTGAGTTCATTATTGCGTGGTAACCGTATTTATTCATAGCACAACGTTTGCGAAAATTTTGCAGAATTTTGCTTTGCAACGCTGCGCTTAGAAAGTCTGCCTCCGGGGAAATCAGGTGCACTCAATACCTGTAACTAGACAAACTTTGAAATTGACAGATCTCTTAAGATCGCGGCTACCCAGTAATGGTATATGGTACCACGGGAGTCAGTAGCCCCCAGTGTCTTGGCAACAGACCGACTATTAGTTGAGACCCACGAAGGCATACTTTTTGTAAAATAATGCTTTTCGCCACGAAAATATTGCTTTTGTAAGGATTGTCTTTTTCTCAAAAAATATACGTTTTACACGAAGATACGCAAATGGTACATTATTGAGATAGTCAAAATGTTAATGATTAGAGGAAGTGGAAGAATGGAAAAGGAATAGTGAATAAGAAGCGAATTTGAAGTATACGTGCGGGAAATTTGTGTCAATTGTCCCAACAGAACTGTTCCTGGGATTAGCGAAAATATAATGACAACAAATAGAATAGTGAAAGTAGAACTAATAACTTAACTGATATATTAAGTAAGATCAAAACTTTTTGAATAAAATTTTATAATTTACTAAATTTTGGGTTTGTTAAATTTGTATACCCACGCCACAATAGTGGAGAGGGTATTATGCATTTGTGCTAATGTGTGTAACATCTTAAAATATTGGTCCTAGACCCACCTTAAAGTATACCGATCGACTCAGAATCACTTTCTGAGTTGATCTAACGATGTCCGTCCGGCTGGCTGGCTGTCCATGTAACCTTGTGCGCAAAGAACAAGTCGCAATTTTGGAGATAATTTAATAAAATTTGGCACATAGATTCTTTTTGGCACAAGGACCAAGCCTATTGAAAAAGAAAAACTATCAAACCGATTTTAATGAAATTTAAAATGTAGATAGATACATATTAGCACGGACAAATAAACTATGCATTTTAAAAAAATTGGACCACGAGGGGAGATGGGGGCAATATTTGCCTCTCAGAAAATATCAAACCGATTTTAATGAAATTTGAAACATATGTATGGTGTTTTCTTATCTACAAAAAGGCACACTTTTTTTTAAAAATGCAATTTGGTGTCTGTTTCTTAAAAATTTTGCTCCCAAAGAGCATGAGTTTTTTAGAATAAGACCAGCCACCCTTTTCGGGACCAAAATTTTTAAGAAAAAGGCACCAAATTGAATTTTTTTTTTAAAAAAGGCACATTTTTTGGTAGAAAAGAAAACACCATTAGATATTTCCCTATTCATATAGCCATACGCTCTCGAAAATTTGTTTTTAAGAACTGTGGTGTAGGGTATCATATGGCGGGCTTGACTGACTATACTTTCTTACTTGTTTTATATAAAAATGTAAAACTTTTGAAAAACGTACACCCTTAACAAGTTAGAGTGCTATATTCGGCTGTGCCGAGTCTTTGATACCCTGCACCGACAGTTCGAATATTTCAGGAGTGATATCTACATATATGATATCTATTTATTATTAATTTGTCTTTATAAAAACAGAGATCAGCATTAAAATTGGTTGCGGTTTAGACCTACATATATTATTAAGTGTTATACTTTTTTTTTAGCAATTTTAACTAGCTTGAGTAAAATATCATGATTCGTAACAGTTTAAGCCGAACATAAATGATTTGAAGGAGGAGTCTTTATATTGGAGCCTAGTAAATTATGAACCAATCATCTCAAAATTATGCAGTGATTTCTGGTATTAAAAAACAATCATTTAAACACAGCGGTGGAATTAGTTTAAGCGTTTACAGTGAATGTCAGAAGGCTTCAAAATATGGGATTAAAGGTAAATTATGTGTCATTTCTAGAACTGTTCCTTGTCAAATTTTGTAATGATAGCATTATTAATTATGGTTGAGGCGGAGTAGGGTTTATATGGGGCCTAGGATAAATTATGGGCCGATCTTTTCGAAATATTACAGTGTAATTTCCAGTTGAATAAAACGAATATTTGCAAAATGTTATATAATTCCGTGCATTGTTCCACCATTTATGTAAGTTTGTGTAACAAAATTATTAAGTTTTTAGGGGGGTGGTCCTACATTTTGATTCATAGCTCTGATTCTACTGAACCGATTTGGCTGGATTTCAATCCCAAACAGCTTAGGATAACTACAAGCAATTTGACACCATTTCTTTTAAGTTTATCGAAAGTGAGCTTGTTTGCACCATACGGACCGACGGACGGTTATCGACTTAGAATTACTCAAGGATCCAGAATATTTATACTTTATGCGATCTGAAATTAATAATAAAAAAGTTTTACACGAAATGACAAACTAAGTATACCCTCCTCACAACTAAATGTGATGTATATGTACTTCCGAATTTATAAACCTTTTATATCAGATATTGTCAATTAGTTTATTTCGTATTACATTTGGGCGATTCTATTCTGACGGGTGCAACATTTAGACGCTTTAAACGTCTTTTACTAATATAAAGAAACACATTTGCAATTAAGTTATTTCTAGAAGGGGTAACATTTTGTTATATACTATTGTTATCTATTTACAAGAATTTATATGAAACGATCAAATAGCCACGAGAGAGCTTTAAAGTGCATGACGGGTGCAACCAAATCGGCCCACTTTCATAAGATCATACCACAAAAGCACAAAACTCTGTTAATTTTTAAACTTTTTTTGTATTATTCTTTTTTATTGTGAAAGATGAGATATCAGACGATGATTATCAAATCAAACATCGTAGAGAAATACAATCCAATAATAAGAAATTTGCTCTTTAAGCCATGACGGGTGCAACATGCAATGCAATTTCGGTTCGCGCCAAATCTATGAATTTTAATGCTTCGAAGTACACAACAAATTTATATTTAAGCTTACGTCTATAAAAATAATATTATTATAAAATATAGATATTTTACTTTAAATTGGCATCAAAAAAGTATCAAATAGTGTGATTTGAAAATTGATGTTAAAAGTTGTCTAGAATAGAATCGCCCATTTCTTTTAATGAAATTTTTATATAAAAAATGTAAAAGTTGTTTTCACTATATTTAAAAACAGGCTCAGTGTTCACCGGTGGTTCGATACATTTCTTTGGGACTATTTAAAAATTGTTTCTGAAAATTGTTAATTGGAACCAAGGACTAGCATTGTAGTAAACACTAAACTCATTTATTGAGAATAGATGTATGACTGGTCAAATAGTAGCTGTTAGATGTCAATTAACCACCTCCAATGACAACCCCAAGAAAGTGATAGGTCCCATTCATTTAAAGAGTTAGAAACAGAACCGGACTCTACCACCAAAGAACCTATCACGAAACTACTTAAGTGTCTGCTCGCTTCCCTCTAGGGATACATGATGAAAAATGAAGAATGAATAATTAGTGAAAGCGAATTATTACATCGTCCACTACCATTAAAGTATAATGTATGAATGAAAACACTCACATGCCCCTTGCAAACACTCGCCCAAACCAAGTGAAAACTTGCCCATGCACGATGAATAAAAAATAAATGTGGCGTGCAGACTCCCCAAAGGCAAAAGCGAATGAGTGAATGTGTTGAACGCACTTTCCACAAATATGTAGCATGAGGGACTTATGAATTGAGAACGAAGAATGAAAGTTGAGGAATGAAAAGAATGAGAATGGAGAAAAAGATTACTGCTCTTATAAAAATGTACTTTTGCAAAAAATAATGCTTTTTCACTAAAAACAGAAATATATTTTTTACGCAAGGATACCTTCGAAGATCGCGTGGTTGTGGCTGTGAAATAAACACAAAGTCGCGGGAAGGAAGGTCCTGAAAAGTCGACAATTACAATGCAGCGGAGGTTCTAAACAAGGGTCGAGTGGGGGTATAATTGCTGCCTGTTTATTCGTGGTTAAAACTTCCTTGAGATTAGACCTTTATTAAATATAATTTACCAACATTTTATTTATTTAATAAGAGTTACAAATACAATTAAAAATTATATTCTAACTTAATTAACCGAGCAATAGTAGCGTAGACCTTCAGTCTCTGGTGGGAATCGAACTCGCAACCCTCGGACTGATAGGTTAGGTAACTACCAACTATTATTTACTAATATATTTATTTTATTTCCTGTTCATATTCTTTAAATTCTTTAAATAAAAAAATTAAGAGTATCGTACATGTTCTAGGAATTGAATTAAAGTAAAATTGGCATCGAACGAGATTTGAAGTTCACTTATTTACAAAATGAGCGTATTTTTATGTATCTGCAAATATATTTATCGTTTTTAAAATTTTCTAGATTTTAAACCATTTCAATTTCTAAAACATGCCCAGATAATTCAGAAATAGTTTTAAAAATCTCTAGAAATTCGTCACAGCTTTTAAGAACGATTGTTTTACAATCGATTGAATTTCACATTCCTAATGCATAAAAGTAAGGTAGGTAAGTGCTGGTTCACACACGTCAAGTTAGACTCGTCAAGTCTTGATCTTTTAGGAGAGAAGGGAAGAGAGAATGCCATTTCTTTTCCCCTCTCTCCTAAAAACTCAAGACTTGACGAGTCAAACTTGACGTGTGTGAACCGGCACTAAGGAGAAGAATGGTGTAAAGTTTATCACTTTGCACCTTCATTCAATACCCATTGGGTACATTGCGATTCCCTTCTTAACAAATAGTAAGAGAGAATTAACAGACATTAGAAGAAAGAGGCAGATAGATATACTACCCGAGATAGTTACAAAACTGTTATGAGAAGAGTAGGAAGTAGAAAAAAGTATTACAGAAAGAATGCGAAAATACTTTATTACACGACATCCGCAACGAGCCTTGTTGATGATACAGCGTCAACAATTCCATTTTAAATAAAATCACCAATGGTCATCCTCTTACTATTTTATAAAATTAAAGGACTAGGTATTACCCTGATACACTAAAACCATTCTAACCGAAATCAGATTAGATTTCTCTATTTGATAATAATACAGTAGGTGACACGAAGCCAAACAAACCGAAAGATTTGCGGCGTTCCCACTTCTCAGAGTTTAACGAACAACGACCAAGAATTACCAACATACCAAAACCTGTCTGTCTGTCAGGTCGCTCTGCTACACCCAACAACATATTTGCGGGTCATAAAATCCAACAAATTCCATATATGTATATTCCACACTTACAAAACAATTACTTATGAATAAAGCAATTTCGGCAAACCTTAGACGAAAAAGGTTTAAACTTTAAAGTTGTTGGAAAACATAGAAAAGTCTCGCAATAGATGTTTAAAAGATTCGATTTTACAGAGCATTTTCAGCACCTTTTTAAATGCTCTTTTCTTTGCCGGGCTCTCTTAGTCCAGAGTTAAACATCAAATATCAAGTTTCTCTTCAACTAAAGTGTCTTACTTATAAACTTTATTGTTGCATGTTATTCAGATACTTTTTAAATAAAAAAATTTAGAATTATTTGCAACATTTTCTGTTAATCGTCCTTGACTTAAATAAGATATCAGTTTAACTAGGTATAATAAATAATGATCTTTTTTACCTTAATCCATTTCTTTCTTCCTCATCACGAAATGCTAAATAGTTTTCACAACGTTCCTTATGATACAATGAGGTTCCATGTTGTTTTACGTAACTTTGAGATTTTGTGTTAATTTTTGCATCACAATACAAACAGTATCCAAATGGTTCTTCTCCTTCTTCGTAGAGCAACCAGGGATGGTCCTTGATCCAATCGAGGTTACTTGTCGAACTTGAGCCTGTCTGAACTGAAGATGATCCAATTGAACTCACATCATCGCCATAATCTTCGGTGCCATCATGCGATTTAGTGCTACTGGTGCTTTCGCTGCGGTTATTTAGTTCTAATAAATCCATTGGGTCATTTTCTAGTATGTCGTTGGTGTTCACTTCAGCTGTTATAGTTTCGGCTAATTCATCTTTAATTTGTAAAGCTTCAATAGGTGCCGTCACTTCTGTAACCTCAGCGGATACGTTTGCTGCATTTACAATTACAAACTCCGTAGCTCTTTTAAAGGAATCGTTTGTCACATTAGACAATTCATCCGACCTCCGGTCTAAATTCATTTGCGTTTCGTCAGTGGAATCTTCGTCTAATTCTATTGTTTTATCTGCATCGCCAATAATAACAATTTCCACATCGTCGTCCTTGTCTTCGCCATCTGATTCTTGCACGGAGCAAGGGGGGTCAATCTCTTCAGTAATCTTCTTTTGTGCATCCTCTTCATTGTGGGTTTCTTTTTCACCATCATCTTTATTTAAATTTGAATCGACGACAGTCATGGCTGTGGGTGCTGGATTGTTCTCTTCCCTTTAACAAAATTTCTTTTTTTTAATATATTTCTACCAATAATTCATTTAAAGCAATTGCTTACATTCTAGTTAAGATGAAATTGTTTATGGATTTTTAAAAAATATTTTCTTTTTATGTATATTGTTCACAATTTATAAAAGTTTCAATAAATAAAGTGTAGCTTTATCGTTTGAGAAAAAATGCCGCTATATTGGATGTTGACCAGTGATGCCGTTGCGTTACATTTGCCAAATTTTCGTAACTTTTAAGAGCTCAACGTAACATGTATAATATTCTTATATTTGGGAAAACTCGTAACTTTTGGTATTTGGCACAAAACGAAGTAATACATTTTTGAAAAAGTACATGCCACATAAATGAACCAATGATCAAAAATTTAAAAAAAGCTATCGTGTGTTGCATTTTTATTCTTCCATTTTCCAAAGCGTTTACGAAGAGAATATTTAGCCAACTGAAACTTATAAAAACACCATTTATTATTATTAATTGAATACTGATACAATGCTGCATTAATGATGACTTAGGAATATATTCAAGACGTTTCAAACTATGATCCCTTCTAAGTCCATGATTTACAGTAGAGATGAGCGATCCCGTGATTTTTAAGGAACATCGTGATTAGTGAACGTGATTTTAAAATCACTGTTATTTAAAACTGTGATTGTGATCACAACTTTTATTTTTGTTCTAGGATATTTGAAAATTTTTTGTTATGGAGTTTGACAAAGAAATAAGGCAACAAAAACCACAGAATATATTCTGTGACAAAAACGATCACCTATTTAGTTGGACATACTTGAACAAATAAACATTGGCTGTAAAAAAAATTCTAAAAAGGAAGAAGAGAGAACAAAAGAAAAAATAGCAACAATTACATTCATGAGTGCAAAAAACGCTATTACCCACACAAACAGTGAAATATCATAAATTTGAGTATGAAACAAAATAACAACTTAGCAAGTACCTGTTACATAACAGATTTGATCACAACTGTGATTCGTGATTTTTCAGTAACAGTGATTAAATCACAGGTACGGAAATATCGGTCATCTCTAATTTACAGTAATAATATTTATGTATGTATATATGAGAACTTAAATAAGTACGTATGTATTTATGTTTGTTTAAGCAGATGTACACGTACATACATATATCTCTTATTTTTAGATTTAAGTTTTAACATGTTTATCTTTGTATAGTTATTTTAAGTTATGGTTTACTTCAATAATATTATGTCTATATTAGGAAGGTAAATTAATTTGTTGTCTTATTATCACTGATGTATCGATATATAAATTACATAATTATACTATCTATTTAAGGAATATTTCACAATGTAGGTGCCGGTTAAAAAAATGGCATTCTCTTTTCCCTTCTCACCCAAAAACCCAGACTTGACGATAAAAAACTTGACGTGTGTGAACCGGCGCGGCGCTAAGACCCCTTTCAAACTCGACAAATTAGTTGCGCACGACAGTTTTTCATTTTATTTTATTTTCTTTTGAACTTGGTTTTATGTTCGCACTCAGCAATTTAGTAATTGTTTCGTTTTAAATCGCTACCAATTTCTCATTTATTTTAATAAAAATGATTTTAAATATAAAAAAATTTTGCCACTACGTAACACAAACATAAAACAACTCACTTAAAAACAAATTGAAGAAAACGTCAAAAATAAAAAATATATTCGTCTTCAGGCAAAAAAAATAACTTCTTGCCGAGTACAACTAAGTCTGTACTCAAATTTCTTTCCCTAGCCCGACCTTACCTCTGACACCCTCAAACAAAAGGCCTAACCTTAAAAAAAATTAAATTAAAAAAGTCTCTAAAATTTAAAAAAAAAAAAAAAAAAACATAATAAAAAACATTTGATTTCGTACGGAATGTGCGATTAGATTCACACCTTGATTAAGCAAATGACAGTTTCAAAAAACTTAGCAAAAAGTTCCTTAAGTTCAACATGGTTTGCTTTATATAATTAACATGTATTCGCACATTTGCTTAAGCCAACTTATGCAAATTGTGATTGGGCCTAAAGAGTTGCATAAGAAACTTGGACAACTAATTTGCCGAGTTTGACGAAAATCCGTAACTTTTTTGAAAGAGCGCAACTTTTTTATTCTTCCCCTGGCAACACTGAGGTTGACATAATCCTACCAGACTTTCGAAATGTAAAATTTTATTTATGTAAAACTGCAATTGCTTGGAATTTTACGCAAATACTGGGAAGTTGTAAAAACCAAGGTCTATCCATGGACAAAACATAAAAAAAAACCAAAACAACAAAATAAGCCATTAAAGAACCACAAAAAAGGTATCATATCAGAGATTCGTAGAAACACAACTGCACCGTATGAACATAGTATCGTACGGCGTTCCCTCCCTGAAACTAAATTTCCAAACATGCTGTTCAAAACACAGGAAGAAATAATACTTATTCCATCATGGTTCAAACGATTCATTCTTGCTTAGGGATAGGCAAATTGAAAAAAATATATCGGTAGATTTTAAGGGTATCGATACTTATATATCGATATATCGAACATATTTGGCTGATACTATTAACATATGGCAGTAGAAAATTGAGTTAAACCACAAATGGTACCAACTTTAACTAACAATGTTTTAGTCAAACCAATACTTATCCGATAAATCCATCAGAGGCACACTCTGTTGTATGCGTTCTCCTTTTAATCTTCTTTTATCCGGCACTGCGTAAACTACAGCTAGTGTCAGCCTTTCGTCCAATAAGGCGTCACAATGGTCTCTGGGTGAGGGTGTGAAGCATTTCAAACTAACATTTTTCGAACGATACTTACAAAGCCTGAAGATCAAATATTTTAAAACAATTTTCGAAAAAACAGTTGTGAAATTTCGACAATTCACACAAAACGGTGCAGGATCTGATTTTCTTTCTAAATGTTTAGTATGTTTTCATTTATAAATTTTAGGAAGATGTTCGCTATTTGCGTTTTCTTAAATCCACGAGAGAGATAGGTTGGGTTCTGCTGGCATCCGCAATTATTCACAGTTCACGTGGGTCCAGTAATGAGTTCCAATTGTTTTGTGTTTCCATGCTACCTGGCAGTTGACATTATCACCTAGCCAAGCGGTTGATTCAATGAACGCATGGATTCTGTTCAAATCAATATCAGAGAGACAGATTTGAGGATTCTTTGACCTAACAGCTTGAGTCTTAGGTCTCCGAATGCCAGGCAGTAACAGAGAAGTTGTTCCGTTGACTCCTCCACATAATTGTAAGGTAGCTCCTACCTTTGAACGTGTTTCCCAATGGGCCAGTTATAACCGTAATTAGGTTTCTGAGGTGAAGTCTAGACAGCCTTAATGCGTGCCGTATCCTTTTTTCATCTATGATGGGCCAGACTTTTTGCTTTCCCCACATGTATTTTCATCAAACTACCTCTGATTGGCAATGATAAGAAATATGTGTGTAATAAGTTGCTTACATCTTGAGACGCAAAACACCTAATCATGGGTCGAACCTCTACGACTCAAGGTGAGCCAACGAGTCAGACATACAGTTTCAATGTATGCCCCTGTGTCCAGGGACCCAATAAAGGGTAACTATTCCTGTATCCTTCAGAGAAATCCTTCATTCTCGGACCATTTTCGATGTGATAAGCACTCTCCAGGGATCTTATTTCCAATTTACTATCGGTAATAATGTGAATATCCCTGCCAGATATCTCACCATACCGATGTGCCCCACGGCTGTGTAGATGGCCTTTTATCTCAGTACGAATACCGCTGCAGGTATCTGGTAGCATAAGAAGAATAATCCAGTTTAAATGCTCGGATTATAAACCAGAACCGACACCATGCAGTGTTTTGGACCCGTCGGTGAATATTAGTATCGCACCCTTGGGAATTCGTAGGTCATCATAACGATCCATAATTTCTTGCATGCTTGTGGTGAAACCAGGATCAAAGATTGTCTCAGGTCTGACGTAATCAACATCCGTTTGCCTATTTATATCATACAGAATTCTTGCATGTCCGATGTTATAATCCCTACATGATCTAGTGGCCGTTAGTCTAACCGCAGCCTGACAACTTTTTTGGCAAAATGTCTGGGGGTTATCTGTTCAAGATCGTAAACATTGCTTTAAAGAGTGGCACCTGTTACCGTTATTGCCACCATTCTCATTATACGCTTAAAGCCGGATTGGTGGCACCTCCCCTTGGAAGCCGGCCACAAACAGCTGCGCCCTAAAACAGAACCAGTGCACATTTATAGGGTTGATTCCCAGTTTAGGCCAATGGCCCTTTTTCAGCAGTATAATGCAGTTGGCGCCTTAGTAGTCCTAGAAATGATGTTCATCTTGCAGTTAAGTAAGCTGTCTAATATTAACCCAAGGTATTAGACATTATCGGACAGTTTTAGTGAGACCCCATTTAATTTTGGGGTATTAAATTGAGGAATTTTGTACCTCCTTCTTAAAAGTACTAGTTCCGTTATTTAGGGTGCACACTCCTTTCAGCATTTCCATAGGACATCCAATGGGGACTGCAAGAGTTCCGACAGTAGGCTCATTACCCATAGCCACAACTGACACGTCGTCCGCAACAGTTCTTTAGCACGTCCCCTCCATGGCTCTTGGCAGGGCATTGATATGTAGATTCCAAAGTAGTGGTGATAGTACCCTTCCTTGTTATGTGCCCTAGTCGCGACTTTGGAAAAGATAGAGGCGCCAAAGTTAGATACGCCTGTAGTGCAGGATACTGCAGACGAATTGGATGATCGCTCTGTCGATCTCGAAAATTTATGTAGCGTTTATATCCGATTTAGGTCTAACATTGTGAAAGCTCCCTCCAGGAATGCAACAAAAGCCAATTCCTTGTAATGCAGAAATTTTGCTAATGTGGCCCATTATCGAATAACACGCAGTTTCAGTGGATCTTCGCTTCGTATAGGCAAGTTGGAATCATCCTCTTTAGTGTCCTCAGTAGAAAAGAGGATAGAATAATTGGTCTAAAGTAGTTAGCCATATTTTGGGATATCTTACCACCTTTGCGGATGAAGACAATCTTGTAAGCCGTTCATATTGACGGAACATGTGATAGACGCAGGCAACCTTAAACATCGCGAAGAGCCATAGCATCATCATTTCTAAAGTCATCTGAAGGTTAGCTGAGATAATCACATCCGGGCATGGGGATTTAGGCTTTTAACCACCCATTCCACTAGTTGGCGAGTTAATGGCAAGACATAATTCATTAAATTAACCAACTATTGGTCTACCGAAACCACATAACCACCTCGCCTTGGCTGTATAAACTATGAAAATGTTCAAAGGAAAACCCCGTTTTTGTCTAACCATAAATGATGCAATTCTTAAAAAACAATATTGTATGCAGTTGAAAACGGCTAAAATCAAGGCGAATTGACTTTCAGGTGGCGTTGAAAACACAGCTGTGCTACTTTTTTTTCTTAATTAGAGAGAGGAACGTCAAAAGTTACTTGTGTTTTTGACATATCGGCCAACGAAAGCAACAAAAAAATACATTGTTGTGTTTTTGGTGTTGTTGCTTGTTGTAGTATCGACACCACCGTTTACATGAATTCGCCTTGGCTAAAATGTTAAATGTTCTTATAGAGTTCTTAAAAATATCGAATTCGATAGTCCTATTGAATATCGAGTATTTAAAATATCGGCAATTTATATCGATTATTTGTTTTAAACATCGATATTTTTGCCCATTCCTATTGTTGCTTTATTTGCCATTTCTTTTTTTGTGCATACTTAAAAGTGAGTATTTGATTTCTGTTTTTATTGTTAATGTGATTTTATTTAAAATAAATAAGAAAGTAAGTAAAATTCAAAAATATTATATTAAATGCTTTTGTTATTATTACTTTATTTTATTAAACCTTAATTTTTTTTTTGTTTTTTCTTTGTCTTGATTTTTGAGAGCTGGTTCAGATGAACTAGCGATAATTTGATACCAAAATAGTAAATTTCTCGTGGTTCAACGCATGTTTCAAAATAAAACAAAATGGTTCGCTGTCAAAATTTTGTATGGCGAACAACGTTGCCAGTATGATAATTTTATCATATTTTTAATGATTTTTGGGCCAAAATATGATTTGATGATTTTTTATTTTAAAATAATATTATTATGATTTTTTTACAATAAAGTTTTGTATCAGCTTTTTGTTCATTGATTTTGTACCCTGTAGCCCGTTTCTGTATTTTCGCATCGTAAAATTGATGAAACGAGTGAATTGGAACAAAAACAGTGTAGAATTAAACAAAAAAATTTTGCTCACACAAGTGATTCTCTGTATTTAAATATTTTTTCAGCAATTATTGGAAGGATGGGAAAACAAGTATTACTGTAACAACATTTTGCGAAAAGTTTCCCACGAGAACTTCATCACATTTCAGTGGTGGAAGAAAAACAATAATTTTTTTTATATATAAAATGTGCTTGTACACTTATTTTATTTAAATAGAAAATAGTAATTATTATACCAAATTACAAGAAATAACTATTGCAGTAAGAGCAGAATTAGTGTTGTCTATTTTCGCATTTAAATATAGAAACAAATTTTTCTCAAACATCGAGAAACAATGGATTTTTTTTGTTTCTCACTTCAAGGAAATTTGAGAAATTTTACGATGCGAATATTTGAAATAGCATCTTAGAATAGCAGTTGTGCAGTTTAAGAATATGAATGAAAAAGTGAGAAGGAAAAACGTACTTTTACAAAGTTTTATACATTAAAAAATAGAAAGGTTCAAGTATTAGGTAGGCAAGGTTAAAAAGGGTTATACGCCAAAGCACACAACTCAACTCGGAGACCAATGCGGTCCATTGCGAATCCCTAGGTAGGTAGGTAGGTAGAAAGCCTGGTGTGAAGCCTCCTTCAAACCTTCATCCAGAGACCAGTATGGTCCATTTTGACGCCTTAATTAGAGATAGCTATATAGAGATGGAAAGTATGTGAAATAAACAACGAAAGCACAAGTCAGAAATAAAAGATAGATAGAAAAGAAGGATTCGGACGAACCCCGAAAGAAATCCTAACCAACCAAATTCGCCCTACGTGCTGCCAGCACCCAGTCTCCTCTCGCGCAGCCAGGCCATCCCCATTACAAATCCTATCAGATTCTCGAGTCCGCACAACGTCCGTGATACCCGGCAGTCCGTCAAGTTCCCCCAGGCCCGATTGTTCGCGCCCAGAATCCACTCCCTGATTCTTCCAAAATAGAAGCGTATTGGAGGCCTTACCGCATCCATACCATTAGGGTCCTCCATCTCTGAGCCCTGCTTTGCCAACTCATCAGCAACTTCATTGCCTCCTATGTCGCAGTGACCCGGCACCCAGCACAACCTCAGCATATACCCCCCTAAGACTTCCTCCAAAGCCCTCCTACAATCATCAACTAGCTTTGAGTTCACATAACAGCCCCTTACAGCCATAAGAGCCGCCTGGCTGTCCACATATATAGTGACCTCAGAGCCCCTATCAATGTTGTCCCTCATTAGTTCCACGGCCCTCAAGACCCCCAGAACCTCCGCCTGAAAGACACTACAGTCATCAGGAAGACTATATGACCTAATGACCAGATCCTCATTGTAGACCCCCGCACCCGTGCCCCTCATCATCGAGCCATCAGGGAAAATAGCAAATCCACCAAATAATCTGCTCCTACCTGACCAGCTCAAGAACCACTAGAACCAGAAGACACTATTACCTCCGGCAACCGCCCACAGTCCAACTTGGTGCCCACATAATCAGTGGAGCCGGGTGGTCCCCAGGAATAGCAGCAATCCTTAATCACACTCAGGATCCGTGAGTGACACTGCGTGATATTCCCCATCAATCCTAACTCCCTCAGTCTAAGAATGCTCCTGGCCGCCATTCCCATCACATACTGCTCAATAGGCAGAAGATGTAGATTGACATCCAGGGCAGCCTGGGGAGTACTTCTCATGGCACCTGTCAGACCAATTGAAGCACGCCTCTGAGCCTTAGAAAGATGGTTCCTACGACTAGCCAATCTCAATGACTCCCACCAAACACAGCATCCATACGTTAGAATGGGTCTAACCACCGAAGTGTACAGCCATCCCACCACTGACGGCCGGAGTCCCCAGCTCCTACCTATCGATGATCTGCAAGCATAGTAGGCATTGAGACCCCTCTTATGTCTCTCCTGAGTATTCCTTCCCCATGACAGCTTGCAGTCCAGAAAGGCCCCCAGATACTTAGCACAATCAGATAGTCTAAGCTCCAATCCTCCCAGTACCGGTAGCCTAAAATCGTCCACCTTGTACCTCCTAGTGAAAAGAACCAACTCTGTCTTCTCCGGATTAACTCCCAGTACCTTATGACTAGCCCATGCCGACAGTTCGCTCAGCGCCCCTTGCATGATGTCGCTTATTGTCGGCAGAAACTTGCCCGACACCAATATAACTACGTAATCCGCTTATGCCACGACCTTCTGACCTATTTTGTCAGAAGAGCCACAATAAGGGAGAGAGAACTCCCCCCTGTGTGGTCCCCCTAGTCACCGATTTCCTTAAGAGTTCGTTTCCCCAGTCAGAGTGAATAACTCTGCTGCTAAGCATCATAGTTATCCATTCGACCAAGAACAACGGAACCCCTAGGTCAACCAGTGCCTGCCTGATAGCCTCTTTCCTCAAATTGTTAAAGGCGCCCTCTATATCCAGGAATGCCGCCAAGGTGTATTCCTTGTTTAGCAAACCCCGCTCTACATAACCAACCACATCATGCAGCGCACTCTCAACAGATCTACCCTTAAGATAGGCGTGTTGAGCACCGCTGAAGATGCCGTCGTCAATCTTTGTCCTTAAATGTAGATCAATCAGTCTTTCCAACGTCTTCAAGAGAAAAGACGACAAGTTGATTAGTCTAAAATCCTTGGGTTTAAAGTGACCGGTTCTTGTGAATAAAGACAACCCTAATCTCCCTCCACCCTCTAAGAATGTACCCGTTCAGCACACATACCCTAAACAGTTCCACCAACAATAGGAGTGAAGATTTCCTGATATTCTGTAACATCGCCGGAAAAATACCATCTGGTCCCGCCGATTTGTAGGACCCAAAGGTATTTACCACCCATGTTACCTTATCCAAGCTAATCATCTCCCCCACCGTATCCCTTTCCTCAATGCCTGAGCCCGACCCAGGATCCACTCACCCCGGAAAGTGAGTCTCCATAAGCAGACCGAGAGATTCAGAGCCAGATTCCGTCCATGAGCCGTCCAGTCTCTGAATAAATCCAGGGACTACCGGGTCCTTAGATAAAATTCTCCTGAACCTAGACATCTCATTCACGGATTCAACTGACTCGCTAAACTTAATCCACGAGTCCCTTTTCGCCCTTGTAATATAACCCTTATACCTCCTGTAACTTAACCTGAAGCTACTCCAATCTTCCTCCCTACGCGTAAACTTCGCTCTATTAAACAGCTGAGTAAGGCGCATTCGGGGAAAACTGGCCCTACAATTTTTTGCACGGAAAGCGATTTATATTCTACAGTACACCTTCTTTCATAATCTATGCAGTTTTTTCCTTGACGTTGCCTCTAAACCTCTTAAAAATTAAATCCCAGTTTTTACTGACCATTTTGGAGGAACCCAGATTTCTGGAAAACTGGCCCGGCAATTTTTTGCACGGAAAGCGATTTATATTTTATAGTCTACCTTCTTTTATTATCTATGCAGTTTTTTCCTTGACGATTTGCCAGATCGCGTAGAGGAAGATATATTATTCAATTTCGGCATCGAAGCCATGCATCTGAATGCCAATTTTTTTTTTTAGCATACGTCTCTCGAATCAACTCCCAAGTCATATCCAAAACACAAACAACGCAATAAATTTTAAGAAAATGCTTATTGATTTCCTAACGTAATTTTAAATCGATTTTTTTATTTTAACTAGTTAAATATATTTGTGTTTATTGTTACTACACACATATACTTTTATTATTATTTATTTTTTATTTTATTTTTTTCTTCAACATAACATTGATCTTTGTTTTTTATGTTTTTTATGTGTTTTTTCTGTTTTCCAAAAATTAATCTATTTCTTCTTTTTTCCCAAAAATTTTGTAAAACTTTTGTCATTTTATATTCTAATTTAACATCTCTGATTCTAATATTGAATTTATAAGATATACTTATCTGTGGTGCGATTCACCAACTTTTAACGATCCGACAATCGTTATATTTGTCGACCTAAATAGTCGCTTGCAGTAACGATAGTGTGATTCAGTAACTTATTTTTAACGATTGTTAACAGCTGTTTTTTTGTAACATCTCTGTCTACAAAATGTTAAAAAAAACGAAAAGCACAAAAGAGAATAAAATAAAAACAAATGAAATTGTTCTTAACCCCCCGTGTTACGCATGTTTTTTCATTCAAAATACATTGAAAAAGGTCTGGCGAGACTCATGAGTAAGACGAAGGGTTAATTTGTGGTTTTATATTTTTTTTGTGAATTTTACATTTAGAATTTTGTTTTTGTTCCTAATTTGCTTATTTTGTAAATTTTAAATTCAGGATTTTGTTTTTGTTGATACATATACATATGAATATATCTTTGTATGTTTGTAAGTTATTTTAAACATAAAATACATTTTATCGATTAAATAAACACAACTTAAATTATTGTCGCAAAAATATCGACAAAAAATTGCTTTAAGTAACAGCTGACTTTTAACGACAGCGAATATCGTTAAAAATTTTACTGAATAGCATATTCGATAAATTTTCGTTACATTTATTTTAACGATTCGATTATCGTTATAAAAGTTAGTGAATCGCATTACTGGTTGTATTAGAAAATCGATATTAATAAATAAATAAAAATAAATGCATACAACGATATTACCTTCGCGAATGGGTAGTCATCTTGTCGCGATGCGAAGGCTTAAGTGCTAGGACGTTTAGAGTCATGCTGGCGGTAGTGACGTGAGACACGACCGGAAGGGCCGCCCATGCCAGAAGGGTCTAAATCGAGTACGAATGAAGAACTCCCTACTTGTCCATTAGCGTCTGTTTCTCCTAGTTGGAGCGGCTAATGGACTACCGTGTCTGCTGGCCCTAAATGGTCACTGTTAGGCCCTCTGAGGGCTGTCGGTCCGCAAAAAATTCATCATCGTCTGTACTCACAACTGATGGTCTGCGTCTGTCTCCAGTGGAGCGGCAGTTTTCCGTTCGCTTAGCAGTTAGGCATAAAATGCAACCAACACCCCCCAGAATGTTCACCTCCGGAGAACCAACTACTACTATAACGTCGGTTTCAGGCTGTAGTAAGTTGTTAGCTTCTGAGGCCCCGTCTAGCAGAGTGGTAGCGGCAGGCTCTGCTAGTCGGTCCGTTACAAGCTTGGTACAGGGTTGTTCGAAACCAAGTACTTTTAAGGCTCCCCAGATCCAGACGGGAGTTGATCCCGTCAAACTCCCTTCGTCTGGTGCAGGTCTAACGGTACAGACTCAGTCTGCCGTAAAACCAGCTTCCCACGTGCCGAAACTTGTTCAAAGAGAGAACAAGAAAAATAATACGGTTCCCTCCAACAAACCCCCTACTTGGTGAAAAGCCGGTCGGGGAGCTCACGGAGCAGTAGAAAAACTCTCTCCAGTGGGCTAAAACCCATATTGAGGGTTTATAAGGTGTCCACCCTTCTGCAAAGGAAGGAAATCCTGAGCGGAAGCCAACTGTAACAACGCCTAAAAGGCAACGTTCTGGGAAGGACACCATTCCTGGGACTTAAAGGTCCAAGAACGTGCCTCAACGGCCGCTGACCTGATCGTATTTGGATGTTACAAAAGACCTCCTCATTTGGGCGATCATTGACGGCACAATTTCCTCCAATAACTAAAAATTGGTCGTCGTTGAACTAAGCAAGGCATTTCTTAATGTCTTAAGGGGTAGTCCTGGACCACCACCCCAATGTGAAGATGCCGGTTGGTATCCGGGCCACATTACATTAATAGCGTTTGCAGATGAGCGTACAGCGCTGCTGTACAATAATGCCGTGGAGTCCCTGGGGGAAGTTTGGCAGGGCGCCAAGATTGAGGCAATTCCTCTGGCCGATGTACCGCAAAGGCCCAGCAGTATCCTGCACTTCAGGCGTATCAAATCTAACTTGGGCGCCTCGAACATTTACAAGGTTACGAATAGGGGAACCCCGCAAGGTGGTGTACTGTACCTTTAGGTTAGGTTCGGTTCAAAAGGGTTATGTGCCCAAGGGCACACTTCCACTCGGAGACCAGTACGGTCAATTCTGAATCCCATCAACATGAAGAAAAATAGATAAAAAAGATAGAAAAAGAGAAAGGTAAAGAAAAGAAGTATGAGGTGGATAGAGTATAGAAGTATAGAATATAGGAAAGTTAGTAGGTACAGTGAAGAACAAATTCCCTCTCTACTGTCCCCTAAACAGAAACAACCGCACTATTTCCCTGACAAACCCCAGTAGATCAGCCGGACTACATCCAGCGATGCACCCCAGTTCGTCGTGAAACCTATTTCCTAGCCACTTCTGTCTGAGACCCTGCATCCTGGCACAATGGCAAAGTACATGCTCGATCGTCTCCAGCTCCTCCGAATCCTCGCACAATCTGCAGAAGTCCGGTATGGCGTTGTCCCATCTGCCCACAAAAGCCCTGACCGGACAATGACCCGTCAAGAACCCTTTAAGCGTTCTAAGACTACTCCTATCCAATCCCAGTAGAACCCTGGTTTCCCCGCGTCCAATCCGGGCCATAATGCCCTAGACACCCTGCAATCCACTCTGTCCCCCAGGATCGGTTGACGTCATCACGGAATTTCTCCCGTATCACACAATAGTAGTAACATAGGGGAGGCTTTACCCCCTGTCCCTTACCACTAATTCCAGACTCGAACCCTCTCTCGCGAGTTCGTCCGCCACCTCATTTCCCTCAACCATGCAGTGTCCAGGTACCCAACACAGCCTCACATTGAATGCCTCCATGAGTCCACCAAGAGCATTCCTACACCGAGCGACCAGGTACGATCGCACCGTATAATTCGCCAATGCCCTAAGCGCCGCCTGACTATCGACGTAAATTGTCACCACAGATCCACCCACGATGTGTTCCAGTATCACCTCCTTCGCCCTCCAGATCGCTAGGATCTCAGCCTGGAAGACACTGCACTCATCGGGGAGTCTGAATGACCTCTTCACCTCGGTGTCCGCGATATATACACCGGCACCAGTGCCGGTTTCCATCTTGGATCCATCCGTAAATACTGCCCACCCCTCAAACAGTACATTGGATCCACTCCAAACTTCCCTATCCGGGAACTCCAGTGGTGGTGTTGCGCCGAAGTCCAGGGTCATAGTCCTATGATCCGAAATTCTCCCGAGAGTAATACCCTGATCAAGCAGACCCATCTCGTACAAGATTCTCGTGTGATCATCCCGCCTAGGTCTAACTAAGGAAGGCTCGTAAAGTCTAATTAAGTTCCTAGCGGCCACACTCCTTACGTAATGCTCAATAGGGGACAGATATAGTAGGATGTGCAAGAGATGCACTTCTTTGAACCTTGCTGAGCATCTTCCTATAGCTATCCACTCCCAACGCACCCCACCAAACAGTGCATCCATAGGTTAGTATAGGCCTAACACCCGATGCGTAAATCCAATTTACCATATCCGGCCTCAGACCCCAGTTCTTACCAATGGAGTTCCTGCATGTGTAGTATGCATTGAGTCCCCTTCTCATCCTTTCCTGAGTATTTCTCTTCCAAGACAGTTTGCAGTCCATAAAGTTACCCAAATACTTTGCTCCGTCCGATAGAGGTAACTCGACGCCATCTAGCACTGATCTCCTAAATTCCTCTATCCTATACCTTCTGGTTAATAGCACCAGCTCAGTCTTCACAGGGTTAACACCCAGTCCCCTATCCTTCGCCCAAGCCGAGAGTTCGCCCAGCATCACCTGCATAATTTCCCCGATCGTGGACAAAAATTTTCCCCTGACCAGCAGAACTATGTCGTCCGCATAGGCAACAACTTCCGTTGACCGCAAGCAACCACAGTAGAGGTGATAGAACCCCCCCTTGTGGTGTCCCCCTGGTAACCCTCCGCCTTATCACATGATCCCCCAGGCCCGAGTTTATAATCCTACTGCCAAGCATGCAGACTATCCACTTCACCAGAAAGTCCTCCACTCCCAACTCTAACAACGAATCTCTAATCGCCAGAGTTCGAAAAAAAACTGTAAAGTACACAATTAAGTGTAGCATACCGTATTTTGCCATGAACAGCACACATACACATTCGTTACAAGAATTCAAAATAAAAAAAAAAACATTTTTCTGTTTGTGACTGTGTGCAGAAACAATATACGGTACACAGCGAGAATGAGCTGACGAACACAAACATTACGATAACGTACATCACACCTTTTAGCGTACATGTACAGTATTTTTAGCGTACTTATCTGTTCTTTTTAGTGAACAGGTATTGTACTTTTAACGTGCGTGTGCCGTATTTTTTTTAAAGCAAAGCTAATTTTATAAAATCAAAAAAGAGCCAAAAGTATGATTTTGAGGTGAGCAGGTAACAGGAGTGCAGAAATATAAGAAACATGCAAAAGTGTAGTAGCTCGCCAAACAGCGAAGAATGCACATGTGCGTGGCTGTTTTTAACTTTGTACAAATACAGTGTGTAAGATAAATGGTAATAGAAGGAATTAAAAACATCTTTTATGATAAACAATGTCTTTTCTTATGTCCACAGTTTTTTATATTAATAAACATTAAAATGACATAGGGAAAATGTTATTAAGAGGCATTATGATTATTTTAATAGCTTAATGACTGAGTGCACTGATAAGAAAAAAAGTTTTTAATTAAAAAGATTTTTTGGCATGGTTAACAGGCGGAAAAAATTATTAAAATAAATCTGATTTAATTAAAAACAAACAAATTTTATAACCAAAACTATTTCTTGTGATTATATATTAATACAAATTTGGGTTGGGTTTTGCCTATCACTGTACATTCTTTTGCAAAACATTTTTGTGCATCAATGCATGAGAGAAAAAAATGTTGTAAGTAATGATCAGCGTTGTCAACTTGGTGCGTTTCGCACCATTTTGGGTGCTTTTTAAATTTTTTGTGCGAAAAATACATGGCAACAAAGTGAAGACAAAAATTTATCGTTAAGCAGTCATAATTTGTTAGTGAACTACAATTGTCTTTAAGAGATGTAATGAAATTTAATAGATGTATATCGGTAACCAATATCGGTAGCTAACAACACAAAAAAGTTCTTGTTAAAAATAACGATATTATGTGTAAACAAAAAAAAGCCATTGTCAAATATGGTCCGATTCCAAAAAAAAATAGGATTCAACCTTGTAACAATTAACACATATATCCCAAATTAGATTAAATTTTTTCCAAAATTGCGAAAGTATAGACTTTGCGCACAAGGTTAACTTGGGAAGACAGACCTCATTAGATCGACTCTTAAATTGATTCTGAGTCAATCGGTATACTAAACTAGAACCCTTTTTAAATATAATTCACATACATAGTAGTACAAACTCGTAATATCCTCTTCACGTACAGTATGGGTTTAGAAAGTAAGAGCAATATGTTGTGCTGGAGTGGATCGGTTTTATGACAGTTGAATGTGATGCCATTTGGATTTTGCAATGCTCCAGCTTAATTCGAGCGTTTAATGGAGCAGGTGCCAAAATTTCTTCACTAAAAGACAAGCTTGGTGCACTTTGACGACATTATTGTCACTTGATGAGCACCTGAAAAACTTGGAAGTGTTGAAACGTTTATCCACGGAAGGACTTCCAAAATTAAGTAAAGTACCAGGGATATCACCTAACCTCCAATTTCAACAGATAAACATAAAATAATAGCTGTAATGAATTGCCCCCGTCCGAAAAATCTGCATGAATTGCGCAGATTTCTAGGCTTATGTGCATACAAGTGATGTTACGAATATTTGTATTCGTATTCGAAATGCCGAATATTCGCCTGCTTTACTTTATTCGTATTCTCCAAATTCAAGGGAATATTTTGCGAATATTTTGTTAATGCATTCCAAAGAAGAAAAAATACAAAAGTGTAAAAAATACATAAAATTAAACAAAAAGTATTGATTTTATTAGAAAAGATTTTTGTCCTTAACACAAAAAAATCTTCGTTTAGAAAAGTAAAACACAAACAAACATACATTAGAAGTTTGTGCCGGTACAAAACTATTTTATGAAAATTACTCAAGTTTTAAATTTAACTTTTCCAGATTTATTATCCTTTGAAGCAATGTGCTAATTATCGTAAGAAAATTATCGACAAGTGGATTTAAAATTAAGTCAATTTAGTGACAGTTTTTTACAATTTATTTTTTACAACGCAAATAGAAGATTTTTTTTCAATTACATTTTTAATATCGAGTGGCGTTTTAGTTCAGATTGGATATTCGTATTCGCTGAATATTGATGCAGATATTCGTATTCGCAAATATTAAAAATTTATATTCGTGCCATCACTAGTACAAATCAATACAAACAAATTTGTTAGGTTTTTTTATTTTTGTTAAGTTTTATATTTTTTTCCTAGAACCCTGAACTGTAAAATACTGCTTTTTTATAATATTTTTTAATACAAAAATATTTTACTTTTAATTTAAAATTAATCCAATAAACATTTTAAATTAAAAAGAAAGACTAAACTTGGTGCGTTTCTATTTTTAAATTGCGCGTTTTCTTCACCATTTTGGTGCGTTTTGAAATTTCAAAGTTGACAACGCTGGTAATGATCAGTTGAATAGAGTGTGCGTATACATAAATATGTATAATTGTTTGTGCACATTTTTAAGTGGTAAAAAGGGTTGCCGAACTTGGCATTTTCGTTTGGTAGGATGGTAGGCTAAACCTAATTTTGGTCGGTTTGAGAAAATTTACTTTTTCATTTTATAAATTGACTTGTTAAATGTGGTAGGCAATAGAAAATATAATATCTATTAAAAAAACAGAAGATATTCTTGATTGTTGGTGAAATTTCGGTTGTGCCAATGAAGAAATGAAAATAAAAAAATTTCAACAACAAAAAATATTCCTTTAAAAAAATTATTGAATTGGCAACAATCGGCGCTAACGCCATGGCGAGTAAAATAAGTGGACTAAAAAAATTACGTAGCAATGAATTTGTTTTATTTAAGTGCGCTCTCTGAACCTTTGTTCATGTTACGCATGTAAAATGCTGGGGAAAATATAGAGGTTCTTTGTTGTAATATTAACAGTTTTTTCCCCATAGCCCTTAAAGAATTACTGAACTAAAAGAATTTCAGGAATACTGTTGGGTACCACCTCATAAGATATTAGGTGATTCTTATACAAAACGCCTATCTTTAGAGGTTGTTATTGCAAGAATTACTGAACAGTGGGATGCTTTGGTTGTGTATCACGTTTTTACGAAGCCAATGGTATAAGAGCTGTAGAACTCTCAGAAAATATGTCTTTAAAAGTCAAATGCCATTTTTTATTTGTGTCATATACAAGTATATTGCGATTCCGACTTGAAATCGAATAATAGCCACTCTCTAAATCGCAATCGCAAGAAGTTAGCCTACTTCAAAAACTATGAAAGATCGGAAGCAAAACGCATAAGTTTTCGAACACCATGAAATAATTCTAGCGTCTTGCGGCTTCAAATCGCGCGATTGTTAGAAAATGGCCGATATATTCATCATAATTAATAATCTTAATAAAGATTATCAACCAGATGGATATCGTTTGTCAAATTTATAATCATGTTTAAAGTCCAATTTTTTTACAAATTTTAATTAAATTCGATAAAAAATAATCATATTGATGTCTTAAACATTTTTATTGACACAGAAGTTAAAAAAGAAATGCATATGTACTTAAATTTAAAATTGGAATGTACTGGAAATCAAAAACGTAAAACGCAACAGTCGTTTTTAACTAAGATTTCTTTAATAAAAAAATTGTATGACAAATTTTATGCAAATATTTGTCTATTAAACAGAATTTTATAACAAACATTATAAAAATTGCATTTAAAGTGTATTAAAAAGAACTCCCAAATTCTTGCGTTTTGCGTTTTCGAATACCAGCACACCCCTGCTAGATTTGACTCTAAGTATGAAGAAATTTAAATGTTACAAATAATTACTCTTTTTAAGTTATTGTCTAATCAAGATTTGCCTATTTATATAGTCAAATATCTACAATTTTCCAATATTGTGGATTGTTTCCTTAACAGAAATTAACCTTTTAGGAGACTTAGGCAATGATATATTTTCGAATTATGTGAATTCCATTAAAAGCGGATTCAAATAAAAATATTTTACGATCATGCCAACTTTGCCTTTAATTCACTTTGGTCCCGCATAATTCCGCATCTGTCGAATGCAAGTTTTCAACACTTTTTTTAATCAAAACAATGTTGTGAAATAAACTCGATATAAGAACAGTTAACGGCATAATGCTCTGGTTAAATAATGATGCACGCTACATGTGGTCAGCAAAAAGGAATCTTTCTTAAAAGAAAAAATTGTACATATACATATCGTCATCTTAAAGACCTAATAACCTTTCTGCAAAAATTTCAAAATTGAGTTTTTAATGGATTTTTATTCCCTATATCATAACGCATATGTGTGCAAAATTTTGAACATGTAATATTACAAATGACAAAGTTTTTGTAACTAGAGGACCGTTACGCACAAAAAAGAGAAAAATAGATCATCAAAAATCACGATAAAAGTTTAATTTTGTGGCATAGTGTAATTTAAACAAACATTAAGTACTGATTTTTTGCTTAAATCAGTAAAAGAAACTACTATATAATATATATATAATATTCATGTGTATAAAGAAATTTTTATTTATTCATGCTCATTAGTACTGCAGATAGGTTTTTTTTGGTTTCAGATAATAAGCTGTGATTAGAAAAACAAAATTTTCTCAACCGATATATATTACTGGTTTCATTTTAATCAAAATGTGTAATTTTCGTTTCAATATCGTTAATAGTTCAAATTTTATAACGTTTTATCCCTCTCCCGTAAACTTTAGAAAACTGCAGATAGGTTATTTCGTTTTTTAGGTGACGATATGTAAATCCAAATTGTAATTAATTTTTTATTGGTATTATTGCATATGTTCAATGAACAGCTCTAGTTTATAAGCGTTATTAAATTAATTTTTATATGCGTTTTTTTGTTACTTATTGGTTTTATTATAAATTGCATATTGCAAAAAAAAATATCCAATAAAAGTTATGCTTTACTTCAAAAATATACATATGTAAATTTTTAAATAATTGAAAAAATTGGTCGGTTTCAAAGGTTTTTGTTGGATAAAAACTTTTTAAACGGCAACCCTGGTGGTAAATTGAACGTCGAAAATTGTTGTTGTGCTATGCATTATTCGAGTTTTTTTGAAGAAAAAAAAATATTTTAACACTCATAAAATTATTACAGTAATTGATTGTGGTTTATAAAAAAAAAATTTTTTCGTACTATTAAAATTGAATACAAATTTAGTTAGTTTTTAAATAACTTCGTTTTAAACATTTATGCTTGTTATTCAAAAAACAAATTAGCAAAAAAAAATAAAGTTTATCCGTACATATTATGTTATGTGGTTTGATTTTTTGTCGTTTAAAATATATTTTTAAAAAGCAGCAACTACCTATAATATTTTACGGAATATGCTGTTTAATGAATAAAAATTTAAAAATTAATGTAAAATTTATTTATTTTAAAGTAAAAATGTATTTTAAATTAAAAAATTTTTAAGTTCTTTAAAATGAATTTTCTTTTTTAATATACAAAATATTTTGATTGTATGGGATGAGTGCTCTTGTTTCTTTTTTATAAATTTTTTTTTGCAGTAAAAGAGTTTGTTTTTCTTTTTAATATATTTTAGGTAAATCCTTTTTTTTATCTAGTTGTTTTTGTATGCACCTGCATGGACATTGATTTATTAAGCAATACTTATGGCCCACACATTAACGCTGTTAAATAATTGTATGCAACATTTGAGGTAATTGATATGCATATACGCATACTTCATATGCAGATATATGAAGATCCTTTTTGTGGGCATTTTTTACTTGTGCCTTGTATATTTGAAGAAAGAAAAAAATAATTTTTATGACTGCTCTTATTTTTTTCAGGTAAAGAATTGTTCATAGATTTAAAGTAATTTTTTTCTTGACTATTTTTATGAGCAATATTTATGGCACCAAACTCTTTCATATGAAATATCATTCATAAAAAACCCAAAAGCAACAAATTCGCAGAAAATTTAGGAATTGTTATTGCGCTTTGTGGTATTCGAGTTTATTTGAAAAAAAAATGTTATGACTTCTCTTGTTATTAATAATTTAAAATTTTTTCAGTTACAGAATTGTTGTTATTTTTTATATTCATACATACCTTTTAGGTAAATCTTTTTTATTAAATATTTTTGTATGCACTTACCTGGATAATGGTACATTTAACAATAATTATGGCACTAACCTTTTTCAGAAGCAATATCATGCAAATAATTCGCAGAAAATTTGGGAATTTTCAGTTGACTTCAATCATTATGCATTTTAAGTGATCATTTAACATTTGGTTGAAAAGAAAGTAAGATGCCGCTCCCTAAAAATTATTTTTTGCACGATTATTTTAGTTTAATCGATGAAAGTGACGTATTTTGTGATAATGGAAGTTGTGAAAAAAAAAAATTAAATAATCATACCGGAAATCTAGAAAGACATTTAAAACGGTACCACCCTACTTTATATTCAGATTATGTTGCAATAAAGTGTGCAAATAAAAATAAAGTTAATGATTTAAAAACCAAAACAGTTCCAACCTATTTCAATCAAACTAACATTGAATTGGCGATTGCAGAATTATTTACAAGGAATGGACGCCCACTGCGTATGGCGGAAGATCGTGCTTTCAAAATATTAGTTCAACCTGCTTTTGATGCTTTGGAAATAAATGTTAATGAGCATAACGTAGCTGAAAGAATAATAGCATTTTCTAAACAAGTAAAACTAGATATAATGGATGATTTAAAAGACAAAATGATTTCTTTAAAGATTGATGCAGCAACAAGACAAGACTTAAGTGTTCTCGGTATTAATGTGCAATATATAAAAAATGCGTCTATACAAATTAAAACACTGGCAATAAAAGAACTCAAATTAAGTCACACTAGTGAATACCTTAAAACCATCATATTAGAAGTTCTAAAAGAATAAAGCAGACTCAATACTTTCTGATATAGAAAATAACTTTATGTTGTATGAGCGAGAAACGAGATTGCCTTTAAATTCTAACATCTTAGAATATTGGTCCAAATGTAATAATTCTTTGTCGAAGATAGCTGAAATAATTTTGGCAGTATATCCCCACAACTCAGCGTTGAACGAATTTGTTCATCCTTAAAATACATACTATCCGACCAGCGAAATAGGTTTTCAGCTTTAAACGTGGAACATATATTAATGGTAAAATCAAACGGAGTTTTTACTTATGAAAATTAACAAAATTTAATGAAATAACAATAAAATAGATCTGTGATAAGTTATTCATTATTTGCTTGTATATATTGCCTTGAGAAAAAATAATACATTTTTTATTACAAAGAATAAATTTTTATCATAGGTACTTAAAACGTTAATATTGTTTTATTTTGGCTTGACATTTCTAAATTTGTAAGTTTAAAGATATTCGCTGAATAGTTATGCGTGAAATAACTATATTTTTATTAAATTAAAAACGAATGAAATAATCCACAATCAATTATCGTAAAAATTTTATGAGTGTAAGAATAATTTTTTTTTCTTCAAATAAACTCGAATAACGTAAAGCACAACAACAATTTTCGACGTTTCATTTGCCACCCAGCAAATAAAATTGGACCACCTGACCCATTTTGATAAAATGGACTACTCCATGGACTGGTCCGATGTAATGCAAGAATGGACCATGTCATTGTTAAAAAGTGTTTGTAGTGAGACGACATGTCTTCGTTTTTTAACGACGTGCTTTCGTTTTTAAACGACTTCAAAACTAATCCTCTTGAGTATACCATGGAGTAGTTTTAAAACTACTCCTTAGTGGTCCAAAGGTGGGTTATATACCATGGAGTAGTTTAAAAACTACTCCTTAGTGGTCCAAAGGTGGGTTATATGATCCTCTCCTAGGACATCGTAATGTTAAATAGACCAGGTTTTTTCCATACGTTTGGGTTACTTTTGGACTAGTCCTGGTCCTTTGTGGACTACTCTTTACACGCGTGTTTGGACTGGTCCTATAATTTGCAGGGCACTTACAAATGTGCACAAACAATTGCACACATACACATTTTCTTAGAGGTAAAAGTCTGAACAGCTTCTTATGCAGGCCTTATTAAAGGCCTAATTTGACATATTTTATTCAATTACCATTCTGATCAAGGGGAATTGACTAGAAGGTGGGTCAAGTCAACATATGGTTATTTTTTTCTGTGGTATAGTTGTCAAAGTTTGTATACAAACTACAGTTTTTATGTAAACAACCCTTTTTTTTTACTAGTAATATTTTTGACAATCGGACCACAGACAATATTCCAAATTACCTTCTATGAGAAGGGAGAAGAGAAGTACTAAGATATTTAGTTTTTAGCCCGTTATAAAATTAAAATTATATAAGAAACAGACCAAAACAGAATACAGAACGGTTAAATGAAAAAGAATACGTCATTTTAGTTGAGTTTAATACGTTAAAAATAAGCTGTTTAAGTACTGCTAAAAAAAGTTTAAAAATTAAAAAATAAAAGCACAATCAATACTTAATTGTTTTCTGATTTTTAGTTTAAAAAACATTTTTCCCTTAAAACCATCTATTAATTATGTATAAAATATAATAAATACCCATTAAAAGTGCACAATTAAATTTCTATAATAAAGGGGTTTGGCCCCTTTTTGGAAGGTTTTTTTAAATTTTGGCACAAAGTAAAAATTTTTATATCTCATGAATGGTTTTTAGAGCCAATAACTTGATTCCCTTTTAACATAAATTTTTAAAAGACTCTTTAAGATTACCTTTATTCTAAGGCCCTTTGAAAACCATTCTCATATCATTAAAGCGTTCTAAAAGACATTAATTAAAATGAATTTCAGAATCTCGGGGGTATCGCAAACTAGTATCAATATACTTAAACAGTGTTTTAATAGAGTTGCACGATATACTATGTATCTTTGGAATAACATATAGATCACACACTCATATGACTTCGTATACTATAAAACTATTGAAATGTGATTTTAAAATTTCATTAGTATGAGAATATTATAACAATTTTATTAGATTTTTAAATTAGGGAACCCTTCGTATCTTATGGAAAAATTTGGTTTCGGGCACTCCACTAGAACTAGTTTAATGATCATACCTAGACATTCCACTCAAATTATGAGTAGGTTATTTACTGTCAGAGTCTCAAGATTGTGGAATTCCGTCATACCTTGTAGTGAGCGCACATTCTCTAATTCTATATCAATGTTTAAGAAAATGTTATTAGAAAATCTGTAGCAAGTAAGAAGTTGACTGTATAAAGTTGCCACAAGTCCTTTTATCGTTTTCAACATTTGTGCAATAGGGGCGGTATTAAAAATAGTTATACATTATTTAAGAAATAAGAAGAAAAATGTAATATTTGCCATACGATTAAGCTGGATTAATTTGGCCGACAGGGCTTGCAATCCATACCAAATGAATAAAAAAATAAATGAAATAAATAAATAAATAATAGAATTAAGTCAGAGTGGAAGGCCTACCCTGCAATGACAACATGTGTAAAAAAGCTATGAAAATGCAATGGAGCAAGCAGGCCTTGTACATCCAAAATAAAGAACTGAGGCCTTCTAAAAGGCATCTGTATGCCCTGTTTTTCCCGCTGGGTATACATACATATTTACATAATGCGCATACTCTTAACACTTTACAACTGTACATTACTTACAATTTTCTTTTCTTTATTGCATAAAGTATTAGTACACTTTTGCATGTTTCTTATATTCCTGCACTCCTGTTATACAACTCGCCAGCAAATCAACTTTGGCTTTTTTGATTTTTTCCTTTGGATCTTCCTTTAAAAAAAGGAGTACATAAAAAGTTACAGCTTACATACAATAAAAAATATGGTACACGCACGTTAAAAGTACAGTACGTGTACATTAAAAAGGTACAGATAAGTACGCTAAAAATACTGTACATGTACGTTAAAATAAGTAATGTACGTTATCTTGGTGTTTGTGTGCGTCAGCTCACACTCGCTGTGTACCGTATATGTTTGTGTAGACATTAACAAACACAAAAATAAAATTAAGAGTTTGTGTGTTAGAAAAATACGTTACGATACTGTTCAGTTTTTTTTCGAACCCTGCTAATCGCCTCAATCCTAATGTTATTAAAGGCTCCTTCTATATCCAGAAATGCGGCGAGAGTAAATTCCTTATGCCTCAGACCGTGCTCAATACAACCCACCACCTCATGTAACGCGCTCTCAACCGATTTACCCTTCAGGTTAGCATGTTGAGCGTTGCTAATGAGGCGGGTCTCAATATTGCTCCTGAGATAGAAATCTATTAGCCTCTCAAGAGTCTTCAACAAAAATGAAGACAGACTAATAGGTCTAAAATCCCCCGGTTTCGAGTGGCCCGCTTTACCAGCCTTGGGTATAAAAATCACCCTGACCTCTCTCCACCCCCTAGGCAGATACCTCCTACTGAGGCACTTCTTGAATACATTCACCAGCAGAAGTGATGAATCGTCCGGAATGTTGCACAGCATGGTCGGAAAAATGCCGTCCGGACCCGGTGATTTATATGGGTCGAAAGTATTGACCGCCCACGCCAGCTTCTCTCTCGTGACCATTTCCGATGTCATGGACGTCACGTCCCATTGACCGTCTTCCATACCTCCGGTTTCCCTGCACCCGGGAAAGTGCGTCTCCATAAGTAAGGTTAGGGTCTCAGAGCTAGACTCAATCCATGAGCCGTCATTCCTTTGGATGTAACCAAGGTCCTTAGGGTCCTTGGATAAAATCCGTCGGAATCTTGACAACTCGTTGACATTATCAATGGATGCACAAAATTGCCTCCATGATAGTCGCTTTGCTCTTTTCAGATCCGCCTTATACCTGTTGAACTGCACCCTGTGATTGTTCCAATCCTCTGGTGCTCTGGTAAGCTTGGCCCTATTAAACAGCCTCCTAACCGTAGACCTTTGAACGTGAAATTCCCTGGTCCACCATTTGGGCTGTTTACGCCTACCCGGGAATGTAACCGGGCATAGCTTTCCCTTAGAAGATGATTGAACTAATTCACTACACCCTCCAGATCAGTCGGCAGCAAGTCGCCCAAGGCCCATGGCGCCAATCCAATTCGGACTCTTTCCTAAAATGAGTCCCATTTTGTCCCTCTAGGGTTCCTAAATGGAGCAACCCCAGGTGGGTCAAAATTCAATGTGAAGGTAATACGGCTATGGTCTGAAAGTTGTTCGTCACGGTTCACCAATGTCAGATTTATCACTGCCTGCCTATCTTTATTTCTGAACGTCGGCGTGTTACCCATATTACAGATAATAAGATTGTTAGTAGTTATAAAATCAAACATTAACTCACCCCTTTTGTTTATGTCTGCACTCCCCCATTGGCTATGATGAGCATTGGCATCGCAGCCCAATACAAGGATTGCACCTTCCTCCTTGCATATGCCGTCAGTTTCCGCACCTCCGTGCCAGGTGGGTCCAACGCCTCGTACAGCATATACACCGAAGCCAGTGTAAGAGTACGCTTACCTTTGGCTTCTCCATTTACTACGGTTAAATCACCGCACCTGAAAGAATGAGATATGAGAAAATTCAATTCATTCCACGCTAATAACACGTTCTTACCTTGTCCTCCGTGGACGGGACAAACAGAGTGTATCCCGCAACCCCTAAACCGCAAACCTTATTTTTATTAAAACAAGGTTCTTGGATTAGGGCTACGTCCGTCCGGGTGCTGGTGAGGAAGGTTCCTAGTTCGGCTGAGGCTGCTTCACAGTGGTGCAGGTTTATTTGCACCACTAACAACCTCTTTGGTCCTGTCATGCTTCGGATACCGGAACCTGACGTTACCTTAACCAAACTTAACTACCCCCCACCTCCTCCAAGAATTCCATGGACTTCCGATCCACCGCGAAGCGGAAGTCCCTGCCGGTGTTCTCCTTACACACCAGTGAGGTCACTAGCCTCCATTGGTGGGTAAGAAGCCTGTTGTTCTGGTTGCCCAATACTGCCAGTATAGTTTCCACCGGGCGTACGGGTGGTGGAATCCATACTGTCACTATGGACCTAATTGGCAAATCGGAGGCTTGTATTACTTCAAACCTTGCCCCCGGGTTAATGTCGCTGCATTTGTCAATTGTAGTCCTTAAGAATTCCAAAGAATTCTTGTTACCACAATTGACAACTTTCACTCCCTTAACCCAGTCCGCACCATTGAATGCTGCCAGCTCGTCGATAAGTCTAGCCTCCACTAACTGCCATAGCTCGGCACTGATCCTCCCATCCGGATCATTCCGATCGATGACAGCCACTTGCAGATGACCCTCCAGGCTCGTCGACTTCTTCAGTCTTTTGTTCAATGAAATAGGCTGATCATCTCCAGATCTGATCCTCTTAATGGTCTTCTTATTAGAGCCATTAGGAGCTTCAGCCGGAGATGTACCAACCCTCTTCACTGAGCTTGATGACTTCCGGTATCCGGGCCACATTACATTAATAGCGTTTGCAGATGAGCGTACAGCGCTGCTGTACAATAATGCCGTGGAGTCCCTGGGGGAAGTTTGGCAGGGCGCCAAGATTGAGGCAATTCCTCTGGCCGATGTACCGCATAGGCCCAGCAGTATCCTGCACTTCAGGCGTATCAAATCTAACTTGGGCGCCTCGAACATTTACAAGGTTACGAATAGGGGAACCCCGCAAGGTGGTGTACTGTACCTTTAGGTTAGGTTCGGTTCAAAAGGGTTATGTGCCCAAGGGCACACTTCCACTCGGAGACCAGTACGGTCAATTCTGAATCCCATCAACATGAAGAAAAATAGATAAAAAAGATAGAAAAAGAGAAAGGTTAAGAAAAGAAGTATGAGGTGGATAGAGTATAGAAGTATAGAATATAGGAAAGTTAGTAGGTACAGTGAAGAACAAATTCCCTCTCTACTGTCCCCTAAACAGAAACAACCGCACTATTTCCCTGACAAACCCCAGTAGATCAGCCGGACTACATCCAGCGATGCACCCCAGTTCGTCGTGAAACCTATTTCCTAGCCACTTCTGTCTGAGACCCTGCATCCTGGCACAATGGCAAAGTACATGCTCGATCGTCTCCAGCTCCTCCGAATCCTCGCACAATCTGCAGAAGTCCGGTATGGCGTTGTCTCATCTGCCCACAAAAGCCCTGACCGGACAATGACCCGTCAAGAACCCTTTAAGCGTTCTAAGACTACTCCTATCCAATCCCAGTAGAACCCTGGTTTCCCCGCGTCCAATCCAGGCCATAATGCCCTAGACACCCTGCAATCCACTCTGTCCCCCAGGATCGGTTGACGTCATCACGGAATTTCTCCCGTATCACACAATAGTAGTAACATAGGGGAGGCTTTACCCCCTGTCCCTTACCACTAATTCCAGACTCAAACCCTCTCTCGCGAGTTCGTCCGCCACCTCATTTCCCTCAACCATGCAGTGTCCAGGTACCCAACACAGCCTCACATTGAATGCCTCCATGAGTCCACCAAGAGCATTCCTACACCTAGCGACCAGGCACGATCGCACCGTATAATTCGCCAATGCCCTAAGCGCCGCCTGACTATCGACGTAAATTGTCACCACAGATCCACCCACGATGTGTTCCAGTATCACCTCCTTCGCCCTCCAGATCGCTAGGATCTCAGCCTGGAAGACACTGCACTCATCGGGGAGTCTGAAAGACCTCTTCACCTCGGTGTCCGCGATATATACACCGGCATCAGTGCCGGTTTCCATCTTGGATCCATCCGTAAATACTGCCCACCCCTCAAACAGTACATTGGATCCACTCCAAACTTCCCTATCCGGGAACTCCAGTGGTGGTGTTGCGCCGAAGTCCAGGGTCATAGTCCTATGATCCGAAATTCTCCCGAGAGTAATACCCTGATCAAGCAGACCCATCTCGTACAAGATTCTCGTGTGATCATCCCGCCTAGGTCTAACTAAGGAAGGCTCGTAAAGTCTAATTAAGTTCCTAGCGGCCACACTCCTTACGTAATGCTCAATAGGGGACAGATATAGTAGGATGTGCAAGAGATGCACTTCTTTGAACCTTGCTGAGCATCTTCCTATAGCTATCCACTCCCAACGCACCCCACCAAACAGTGCATCCATAGGTTAGTATAGGCCTAACACCCGATGCGTAAATCCAATTTACCATATCCGGCCTCAGACCCCAGTTCTTACCAATGGAGTTCCTGCATGTGTAGTATGCATTGAGTCCCCTTCTCATCCTTTCCTGAGTATTTCTCTTCCAAGACAGTTTGCAGTCCATAAAGTTACCCAAATACTTTGCTCCGTCCGATAGAGGTAACTCGACGCCATCTAGCACTGATCTCCTAAATTCCTCTATCCTATACCTTCTGGTTAATAGCACCAGCTCAGTCTTCACAGGGTTAACACACAGTCCCCTATCCTTCGCCCAAGCCGAGAGTTCGCCCAGCATCACCTGCATAATTTCCCCGATCGTGGACAAAAATTTTCCCCTGACCAGCAGAACTATGTCGTCCGCATAGGCAACAACTTCCGTTGACCGCAAGCAACCACAGTAGAGGTGATAGAACCCCCCCTTGTGGTGTCCCCCTGGTAACCCTCCGCCTTATCACATGATCCCCCAGGCCCGAGTTTATAATCCTACTGCCAAGCATGCAGACTATCCACTCCACCAGAAAGTCCTCCACTCCCAACTCTAACAACGAATCTCTAATCGCCTCAATCCTAATGTTATTAAAGGCTCCTTCTATATCCAGAAATGCGGCGAGAGTAAATTCCTTATTCCTCAGACCGTGCTCAATACAACCCACCACCTCATGTAACGCGCTCTCAACCGATTTACCCTTCAGGTTAGCATGTTGAGCGTTGCTAATGAGGCGGGTCTCAATATTGCTCCTGAGATAGAAATCTATTAGCCTCCCAAGAGTCTTCAACAAAAATTAAGACAGACTAATAGGTCTAAAATCCCCCGGTTTCGAGTGGCCCGCTTTACCAGCCTTGGGTATAAAAATCACCCTGACCTCTCTCCACCCCCTAGGCAGATACCTCCTACTGAGGCACTTCTTGAATACATTCACCAGCAGAAGTGATGAATCGTCCGGAATGTTGCACAGCATGGTCGGAAAAATGCCGTCCGGACCCGGTGATTTATATGGGTCGAAAGTATTGACCGCCCACGCCAGCTTCTCTCTCGTGACCATTTCCAATGTCATGGACGTCACGTCCCATTGACCGTCTTCCATACCTCCGGTTTCCCTGCACCCGGGAAAGTGCGTCTCCATAAGTAAGGTTAGGGTCTCAGAGCTAGACTCAATCCATGAGCCGTCATTCCTTTGGATGTAACCAAGGTCCTTAGGGTCCTTGGATAAAATCCGTCGGAATCTTGACAACTCGTTGACATTATCAATGGATGCACAAAATTGCCTCCATGATAGTCGCTTTGCTCTTTTCAGATCCGCCTTATACCTGTTGAACTGCACCCTGTGATTGTTCCAATCCTCTGGTGCTCTGGTAAGCTTGGCCCTATTAAACAGCCTCCTAACCGTAGACCTTTGAACGTGAAGTTCCCTGGTCCACCATTTGGGCTGTTTACGCCTACCCGGGAATGTAACCGGGCATAGCTTTCCCTTAGAAGATGAGTGAACTAATTCACTACACCCTCCAGATCAGTCGGCAGCAAGTCGCCCAAGGCCCATGGCGCCAATCCAATTCGGACTCTTTCCTAAAATGAGTCCCATTTTGTCCCTCTAGGGTTCCTAAATGGAGCAACCCCAGGTGGGTCAAAATTCAATGTGAAGGTAATACGGCTATGGTCTGAAAGTTGTTCGTCACGGTTCACCAATGTCAGATTTATCACTGCCTGCCTATCTTTATTTCTGAACGTCGGCGTGTTACCCATATTACAGATAATAAGATTGTTAGTAGTTATAAAATCAAACATTAACTCACCCCTTTTGTTTATGTCTGCACTCCCCCATTGGCTATGATGAGCATTGGCATCGCAGCCCAATACAAGGATTGCACCTTCCTCCTTGCATATGCCGTCAGTTTCCGCACCTCCGTGCCAGGTGGGTCCAACGCCTCGTACAGCATATACACCGAAGCCAGTGTAAGAGTACGCTTACCTTTGGCTTCTCCATTTACTACGGTTAAATCACCGCACCTGAAAGAATGAGATATGAGAAAATTCAATTCATTCCACGCTAATAACACGTTCTTACCTTGTCCTCCGTGGACGGGACAAACAGAGTGTATCCCGCAACCCCTAAACCGCAAACCTTATTTTTATTAAAACAAGGTTCTTGGATTAGGGCTACGTCCGTCCGGGTGCTGGTGAGGAAGGTTCCTAGTTCGGCTGAGGCTGCTTCACAGTGGTGCAGGTTTATTTGCACCACTAACAACCTCTTTGGTCCTGTCATGCTTCGGATACCGGAACCTGACGTTACCTTAACCAAACTTAACTACCCCCCACCTCCTCCAAGAATTCCATGGACTTCCGATCCACCGCGAAGCGGAAGTCCCTGCCGGTGTTCTCCTTACACACCAGTGAGGTCACTAGCCTCCATTGGTGGGTAAGAAGCCTGTTGTTCTGGTTGCCCAATACTGCCAGTATAGTTTCCACCGGGCGTACGGGTGGTGGAATCCATACTGTCACTATGGACCTAATTGGCAAATCGGAGGCTTGTATTACTTCAAACCTTGCCCCCGGGTTAATGTCGCTGCATTTGTCAATTGTAGTCCTTAAGAATTCCAAAGAATTCTTGTTACCACAATTGACAACTTTCACTCCCTTAACCCAGTCCGCACCATTGAATGCTGCCAGCTCGTCGATAAGTCTAGCCTCCACTAACTGCCATAGCTCGGCACTGATCCTCCCATCCGGATCATTCCGATCGATGACAGCCACTTGCAGATGACCCTCCAGGCTCGTCGACTTCTTCAGTCTTTTGTTCAATGAAATAGGCTGATCATCTCCAGATCTGATCCTCTTAATGGTCTTCTTATTAGAGCCATTAGGAGCTTCAGCCGGAGATGTACCAACCCTCTTCACTGAGCTTGATGACTTCGGCACGACTAGTTTAGAAGGCTTGTTCCTGCCCGCACCTTTTCCTCTACTGGCCTCCTTACGAGAACCACTAGTGGAATCGGACGGAGGATTAACAGCCTTCTTCCTCATGTCCACTGCCTTAGCCACTTTGCCGACCTTCTTGGAAGACATGAGCGCTTTGGTAATTGGGGCAACCCCTCCTTTCTTCCTCTCTCCACGGCAGGTTGACGACTCCAGCTACCCTGTACTCTTTTGAGTAGTGACCGGGCCGGCGACTTCATCCACCTGCTTTCTCCAGGGATAGGGCCAACGAAGCACGGTACTGACAGGGCCGTTTTTCGAATTTGGTGACGCTCTGACGGTGCCTTCTCAGAAGGTGCCTATCCCTCGCGGAGAACGTTGAAGGATCTCTCTTCGACATCTTATCCAGATATGCCAGAGAGCTCCTTGTACCGTTCTGCGCCTTCTCCTCCTTCGTTCGGCTGGAGTTCTTAATGTCTCGTGGAGGGGCGCTTGGCACATCCTCCACGGCGTCCTGCCGAACAAGTTGTGGACAATCTTCTCCCGAGTGTCCCATCTGCTGTCCCCTGGCCTCACAGATGAGAGTGGCAGGCTCTGTAGTCTGACTGTTAGCTGATATGTCAATATCGAGCTCCGTGTCAGAGAGCAGAGTCAGCCCCTCTAACCCCCGAGTAGCCCCGGTTTCACCACAGGAGTCACTCGATAGTCCCAGAAGACTGTCCACATATAGGTCGGTCAGTACCTGTCTCTCCTGTTCAATTATGCTCTCATGAACAGTAGAGAGGGTACTCTCCGACTCACAGACCGTGACGTCCGATTGACCCTGGTCAATCTCGTCCGTCGTGTCCTTGTTTGTTGTTGTCTTTGTTTGTTTTGTTAAAAAGGGTTTCATTTTTGTTCCCACGAGTATGCTCGTTCAGACGGACCATACCACGCAGTGACGGCATGCGTGGACTAGGCAACTAACATACAACAGCGCTTTGCCCTGGCGCTGAGGGGAGCTGTTAACGACTAGTTTCTTTTCGCACTAACTAGCCACCCAGGACCTCGGCACTGCTACCAACCACGTTGTCCTTAAAAGTGCATATTTCGCGCCCCAGCCACTGGTAAAGCCCCCACCTCGCAAGGGGCGAACCCGCTGGCTGACACGCCTTGCTATATGTACTGATAATGGACCGGAAGTGTGCATTCCACTACCGCCTCATTATCCTGACAAGATGAGTAACCTTTAGTTGCACACCCCTTCAGTGTTCTCGACCTCCCGCGAGGACGTATTCATCACATACATCAACCCATGAGATCAGAACCGTAGAGTGCATTTAAGCCCTCGCATCTCGACAAGATAGTTACCGAAGGGTACTGTACCTTTACTTCTGAATCTTAATATAAATACCCTACTCAGGGCAATGGAAATGACGTTCTGCAGAACGGTTGCGGATGATGTTGTAGTTGGTGCTAGGGGTGTGTGTAACGGTCGCCGGAGTCTTACCACTTCAGATATCTACTATCTTCTAATACCAGCCGTGTTCAGGGAAAATGGGAAAATGGTCCATTTTTCTTTATAGGCAGACCAAACCAGTTACAAAATACATTATATTAAGGTAGTATATAACTATATAGATTGGCGTCGAATTTAACCAAAAGCAAGAAAAACAGGGACAAGAACTTACTTATTGAAAATTTTCAATCGAAGTAATATTGTATTCAATCAGGTGTGTTAAAGCAAAGTAGTTAAATTATTTCATATGAGACCTCACATGTTGACTGGATGTAAATCCTGCTAAAACAGAACTGGTACTCTTCACAAGGAGATACAAAATTCCCAAATGTGCTACCCCGAGGATAAAGGGGGTATCACTGGAAATGTCCGACAGTGCCAAGTATCTTGGGCTAATACTGGACAGCAAACTGAACTGGAAGATGAAAACTATTTCCAGGACTACTAAGGCGGCAACTGCATTATATTGCTGCAAAAAGGCCATTGGCATGAGCTGGGGAATTAACCCGAGGAATTTATACTGGCTATACGAATGTGTTCTATTCTGTTTGTTGGCCGGCGCACAGTGGAAAATCGTAGAGTAAGACCAGCCCATAATTCATTTTTAAAAAGGTTCGAATTACACCAAAATTTTTTTTTATCGAAAAGCTAAGATGTCGAACTTAATAATTTGGGGAAAATATTTGATGTTTGGTCAATAGCAATATTCGGAAATAAAGACCGTATTCACATTTTTTACGACAACGATTTATAACTATAAAAATAAAACGTATTTCAGAGCATATTTTTAATATAATTCACATTACAATTAAGGAGTTATATACCTTATTGGAAAGGTGATTTAATGTAGATTCCGATTTTATAAATAGCGGATCAGGTTTTAGTGAAAACGTTTGAAATTTTAGCTTCTGAATGATGTAATGTTGTTTTGGTTGTATGTAAAAACTTTGGTAAGGCTTTTAAGTAGGGGCTCTGCTTAGCTCTGCGCTCATATGTAAAAAATTGTAAAGCTTAATATATTAGTAAAATACTATAAAAATATTAGCTGCATATTCCTGCCTAAACAGAAGTCACATTCAATAATGTTAAAAAACTTAGTTATTTAGATAATTGAACAAATGATTTTTGGGAAAGTAGCTTTGCATTGCTATGTAATTTTTTTTGCTAGATTAAAAAAAAATTAAAAATAAACGCTTGGATAAGATGTATGGAAATGATTCTGTACATTGGTTATAATAGTGAATTTCAAAAATTGTCAGCGTTAACTGAAAATCATAAAGCAATAAAGAAGCTTAAAAAAGCTAATAAACAAAAACGTTTTCGTGAAGAGTTGGGATTAATTATTGATAAGCCAAGACAAGGAAGTGGTAACAGCAATGATGGTAATACCGCTAGAAGATTTTTTTTTAATTTTTCACGATCTGCTGATATAACTGGAGTAGACGAAGAATTAATAAAAAGGTTTCACATCATTCTTCAAGCTTTATCGTCTGATTTAATAATAGACCCTGGAAAATTTGGCGAATATGCAATGGAAACAGCAAGATTGTATATAAAAAAATACAACTGGTATCATATGAAATCATCTGTCAACAAAATGTTGATACATGGGGAAAGGATTATAAAACATTTTGCAGTGTTTCCTATTGGTCAGCTGTCCAAAGACGCACAAGAATCGCGCAATAAAGACTACAAAAATTATCGTTTACATCACTCTCGAAAATGTTCGCGATCAGCCACTAACGAAGATGTTTTCAACAGACTTCTTTACACCTCTGATCCATATGTAACAAGTATAAGAAAACCATCCCCCAAACTTGCAAAAGATTTGGATGAAGATACGCTTAAACTGATTAAGTAACCACAAAAATGTCACGGTTAAAGTATTACTTAAATATTTAAAGTAACACTACACCTAACAGAATATGTAAATTTAATTTTATAAAATCAAAACCCAGTTAAAAATGGGAAAAGTGCAAATAAATAAAATTATATTAAGTAAGGTGTTTGGATAAAGTTACATCTAATAAATTAAAAACATTACAAATGTTAATATAATAAAAAAAAATTTTCAAGTTAAAGTTACTATTTTGCACCAAATACATATTCAAGTCATCTCTATATACAAAAAAATAAAATTCTTACCTTTATTGTGAAATAAGTTCTGGTTAAATTTGGCTCATATTTTACAGAATAATAGCAAAAACATTTAAGATTATTCGTGCAAAATTTCAGAATTCTATCTCTAAGAACAAAAAAGTTACAGATTTTTGATCCGATAAGGACTAAAATTTTCCACTGTGCGGCGCTCAAGGTGAGGAGCGATCAACCTAGGTTTTAACGTACGATGAAAATGGTGGCGATAACGGTCACAGGTGCCATCAGAACAACCCCCTCTGAGGCATTGTTTACGATCCTGAATTGGTTACCACCAGACATTTTGGCGATAAGGCTAGCCGCAAACACGGCGGTAAGACTTAGGGCCACTGGAGCATGGAGGTATTACAATATCGGACATGCTAAAATACTGTTTGAGATAAATTGGCGCATGGATGTTGATTATGTCTAGAGTTTTTCTTTTCCCGGACTTTTTCATTTCCCAGGAAAGCGGGATTTATTTTTCAATTTCCCGGGATTCCGGGAATTCCCGCTCAATACAAATTGATGCAAAATATTATTTAATTTAATTTATTTGAACCAATAACATTTCCTAAGATCAATTAAATAAGTTTTTAAATACATTCAACATTTTTATTTCTGTGGAAAAAAGGGAAAAGTGCTTAATAGCTCCTTTTAATCTTCATGTTCAAAAGTACAAAATTTCATTTATTTTGTAGGATTTTTAAGAAATTTATAGCAAAATTACTTTTTGGTTATCTTTTTTCAATGTGCAATAACATTTGAAATAATAAACACTTCCGATCTGCGACATAAGGAGTGTTTAGGAATTAAAACATAAAAAACTATAACCGCAGAGAATTGCCACCTTTAAAGTTTTTAATTGTTCGCCTTTAAAACTAAAAAATAGACTTAATCACTTATCGCTACAGAATAGATTCAAGGCCAACAGCATTTATATAAAACCAAAAATGTTAAATTTTTCAAACAAATTATTACAAAATATTTCTGTTAAAATAGTTCAGAATAAGCATTTACAGAAGCGTTTGAAAGCCTATATCTAATTTTTATCAAGAAGATTTCAATGATTAAACACGTTTCTTTTCTACGGATCTGTGTCTTTAAACAAATTAAATATTCTGTACATTTTTACTCTTCTTCTTTCAAAATTTCAAAGCATTAAACATTACATAGCGGCCACACGATCAAGTTTTGCCTTTCAATTCCATTCAATTTACTCAACTCTCTCATTTTTTTACTAACACACTCACACTTTTTAAATTGACCACGAGATGGCTTTCAATTTCACCTTTCCATTTGTTTGACAATTTACTTTCAATTTAACAGCTGAGTACATGTTTGTCTTTATAAATTGTTTTTTTTTATGGCATCTTGAAAGTAAATTGAGTGCCACCTACGTCACAGCTCTCAATTTTTGTAAATTTTGACAAGCAGTATATGTAAAAGACTATCAAGAACAACTTGATCGTGTGGCCTCAGGGTTATCGGATATGAATTGATATTTTTATTGGCGTTTGGCAAAAATCTCTCGAGTCAGAACCTGTAGTTGTTCGTTATGTTAAATTGAAAAATATTTATTTAGTGTATTTCCTTAAGGTTAGAAGCAGTTGTGCTAGACTTAAGTGATTTACACCAAACAAAAGAGAAAAAAAATTTAATTAAAGCCAATCAAAAACTCAAAATGTGATTTTTTGACATACGGCAAAGATCTGTTTCATGACACAATTTACATATTTACAATTATACATATCAGCAGTAAAGTTGCCAAAATTATATAAAAAAAATCCCGGGAATTCCCGCACAAATTTCCCGGGATTTTTTTCCCGAAAATTGAGCGGGATCCCGGGATTTGTCTCACGGGAAATCCCGTATGAAAATCAAAATTATGTCACACCTTAGCCAATCTTTTATCCGGGCTTCACCATAAGCATTTTGGATAATATGGTTCACTATGATCACAGAATATACAGAACTGACACGAGACGGAAGATTTTGCCTTTTTTTTTGTCTCTTTCTAAGAAAGCTGCCCTTTTGCATTTTTTGTTTTGATTACGCAATTCGTGTTGATAGTAGCGGCCTGTTTTTACACATTGCCACTTTACTACCAAAAAACATTTTCTTTCTCTTTCTTCGAAAGCTGCCCTCGCAACTGATTTGGGCCTTTTTCACACGTCACTTTTTACAGTTCTGTGTATTCTGTGACTATGATGACCAACAAATTCCCGCGAATGTTATTCAGATATTCACTAACGGATATAAGACACTATGGACAAATGAACTATACTTAAATCCAAAAAAATCAAAGTGCTTAATTATAGCTCAAAGGAATCAAAATATTGTTGTTGATAATCCGGTATTATTAGGAAATCAAACTATTTCAATTGTTGAATCAGCTATGAATCTTGGTATTATTTTTACTAAAACTCTTTAATGGAATTCTCACATTATTTCTGTTTCTGGAAAAATCTTTGCTATGCTAAGAACTTTATACCCATCACAACATGTTACACCTCTAAATATTCGTGTGCTTCTCGCGAAAACGTTTTTAATGCCAAAGCTACTATATGGTTGTGAACTTTTTGCTTTCTGTGATTCATACAGTAAGAGTAAATTAACTGTAGCTTACAACGCGATTCTACGATACGTCTACGGAATAAAAAGATATGATGGAACTTCTCTATATTCTAAATCTTTATACGGAGTTAATCTTGAAGTATTGCTTAAAATTAAATCACTAATTCTAATTCATAAAATTGTGTTTTGTTTAAACTTTGATATTATTACAAGTAGAACTGATGCTATAATTCTTATACGTTTAACAGTTTTATTTGGTTTAATATCTTTAGTTTTTCTAAAATCTTTATGGATGAAGTTTCCTGATGATCTGGCCTAAGCAACCAGTGAAATGCGCATAGGAATAGCTTATCCCATCAACAATAAATTTCAAGTGTTTTTATCAATAATAAAAACTGGGAATTAAGCACGAATAACAAAATCTTTTGAAATTTAAATTTTTTATTCCCAAAAATTGAAATTACTTTTTGACAATAAATAAATAAATAAAATACGGTGTCGGCTCTGGCATATTCTCCGAGCAGCTAAACTGGAGTATTCCTATTAGGCTGCCGGATCACTGCAGTTTCATTCAGGCCGAAATAGAGGCCATCTACACAGCCGCGATGGTGAAATATCTGCAGGGATATTCCCATTATTACCAATAGCAAGGCGGCCATCAGATCCCTGGAGAATGTGTTCATCACATCCGAAATTGTCCAATAATGCCGGATGTCTCTGGAGATAGCGAGACATTCAGTGGTTACCCTTAAGTGGGTCCCCGGACACAGGGATATATATGGAAACTGTATGGCGGACTCGTTGGCGCATGCAGGTACCACTTTGATTCAAAACGATTCAACATGCGCTATAGGTGTTTCGCTCCCAAGGAGTAAGCAACTTATTGCACAAATGTTTAATATTGCTGCCGGTGATGAAACCACCTGTGGGGAAACAAGGAAAATCTGGCCCATCATAGATGAAAAAAGGACTAGGCGGGCATAATAGCTGTCCAGACATTACCTGAGGAACCTTATTGCGGTTATAACTGGCCACTGGCCCATTGTGAGCCACGCCCAAAAGCTAGGGCTCCCTTAAATTGACCTTTGTAGAAGTTGCGGCGTCATTGCCCGGCATTCGGAGATCTAAGACTGACGCCCCTATTACAGTTTACAACTCAACTCAGTTGAGACAGTTTGGTCGAAAACCCTTGGAGATAAAACTTGTCTCTCTAACACTGATTTAAACAGGATCCACTCCTTTATTGAATCGACTGGGTGGCTGAGTGAGAATATTAGCGCCAGGTAACATAGGACCCTTGGGAGACGTTGCGAAATGGTAACACAACGGAAGCCAATTAATTTACCCACGTGAGCTGTGCTTGATAGCGGCTGCCAATGGAACCGAACATAAACTACAACGATATTACTGACGCCGCTCTTATCATGGTGGAATAATTATTTCAACATGGCTCTAATAACATAATTTTTGTCCGATCTAGGCATGTTACACGCACTGAATCTTTAAAACTGGGCGTTTACTCTCTATTGCGATTCGAAAACAATTTCGATGCGAAAGCTAAATGCCAACTTGGTACTCTCTATCGCTTAATCCACGGATATGCTTTTAGGTATGGTAGCGGATGAATTCATTTTGAATCAAGTCAGGTAGGGTTCCGTGGTAAAGTCAGGGCAAATGCAAACGACAAAGCCAGCCTAGGGGCGTAAACGGCAACCCCAGTGCCAGGATCGGATGCTGAAGGCCAGTCCCCTTCTCATCTTAAACACAACTGATTAAAGAAACTGAAACTAACAAGAAAAAACGATTGGATAAAATGATGACAACACTCAGCATGAAACATGGATCACGAATCGGAACATGAAGGTGAGCACGCTACTGGAAATATCAAAACTAGCCCAACTTAGCAAGGAGTTCATGAAATATGATCTACTATTGCTTGGCTTAAGTAAAGTAAGATGGCCAGACTCGGGAGAAACTGCCGCCCCTAATGGATTGAGGTTTATCTTTTCCGGCAAGCCAACTGGAGAAAAAAGGGAAAGTGGTGTTGGGTTTCTCTTATCGAAGTCTGCCTATAACGCAATGATAGAGCGGAAAGCGCATACACATGCGCAAGAAATATTACCATAGTTCAATGCTATGATCCTATGGATGTCAGTGAGTACAAGAACAAACAAGAATTTTATAGCAGCCTTTCCAACGTCATGGCCAGAATCAAGAAGGGAGAAGGAGATTTCAATGCGCAGGTTGGCAACACAAACGCGCGTCTTGAGAAGGTAAAAGGATGTCATAGTATGGGGCGTATGACCGAAAATGGTGAGCTGTTCACTTTTCAACCACAAGAACAACCACAAAATTAATTGGGTATCGGCAAACAGATGCACAGAAAACCAAATTGACCATATAGCGATCAGCAAGAAAATGCGGGGATAGCTACTCGACGTACGTAACAAAAGAGGCGCAGATAGAGCGACCATCATCTCGTAATCGCATAAATCCGTCTTAAAGTGGCTGGCAACCAATACGAGATAGATACATAAAAGCAACTAAAGAAACGAAGCAGAGGCGAAAAAAATGGATCTCTAATGGCACCTGGCAACTCGTTAACGACAGAAAACAGCTAAAGAATGCACTCAACTCTGCCAGGACCAGGTCCCACAAAGAACATCTTCAGACTTTGTACTCCTCAGTCGATATGATAGTGAAGAAGAGGGCCAGGAAAGACAAGAGAGCGTTGAGTGACAGAATTGCCGTACAGGCACAGGCAGATACCTATCATAACAGAGATCTGTTCAACTCTGTGCGTAGGCTAACCAGAGTGAAATTCGCAAAATCTAAACCTCTTGAGGACAATAACGGGGAATTAATAACATCAAAAAAATAACAGATCCCTATACGGGAACAGGACAGCACATAATATGTGACTGCATGCACCACCATGAACGGCAAGACATCCGTACAGCTTGTCCTGGCATACAAGAAATTGTATCCGCTATTATGGCGCTTAGGCCCAACAAGGCCCCGGGCTCTGACAACATAGCCCCGAAATTACAAAAGGCAGACCCCATGGTTAGCGCACATATTCTCCTCCCACTTATACGCGAATTTTGGGCAACTGAAACTCTGCCAAAAGAGTTGAAAGAAGGAGCCATTACTCTACTTCCCAAAAAGGGTAACCTATCGCAGTGCAAGAACTGGAGGGGAATAACTCTGCTCAACATGGTCAACAAAATTTTAGCCCATATTATTCACAATAGGCTGTCAGAATCGCTCGCACGTACAAGCAAGTACAAGCAGGATTCAGAGCTAGAAGCTCATGCATCGACCACGCGAACACCTTACGCATCATAGTTGAGCAGTCAGTGGAGTAGCGCAGTCATTTATACATGTGCTTCATTGACTTTGAAAAGGCCTTCGATACATTAATCCATGAAGCGATCTGGGTGCACTAGAATGTAAAGGAGTGCCGACAAAAGTGATCAATCTGGTCAAAGAGACGAGCTAGTTGTAGGATCACTCACGAGAACCAATTAAGTGCCTACATAAATATCCAGACTGGTGTCCGTGAGGGCTGTGTTCACTCGCCTTTACTGTTTAACCTAACGCTTAACATAATAATGGACCGGGTGACGAACAACAACACCGGTATTGCATGGGGCCTCCAAGGTAGGTACTCTTGGAGAGCTAGATTATGCAAATGATATACATATGTATTCTGGCACACAAACACTCCCATATCGCGACAGAACTTCAGCACTTGAGCGAGTGTGCAGCTAAATCAGGCCTTGGAATTAATATTGCGAAAACCAAGCTAATGTGCATTAATACCGTGTACACTGAACCTCTATTTTTAGACGAGAAAACGATCGAAGTTGTCGACTCTTTCTGCTACCTGGTAAGTATCATTTCCAGTAATAGTGGGGCATGTGATGATATAAGATCCCGCATCACAAAGGGTAAAACATCGTTTAGATTGCTGAATAAAGTCTGGCGATCAGCATTCATCTCTAAGCGCATCAAACTCAGAATCTTTGACGCCTGTGTAAAATCCGTTGTTTTATAGGGGTGCGAAACATGGCACGCTGCCACTAAGGAAATTGTAGTATGATGGTTATTCGTCACATGACACCCCTTTACCTGTGGGAAAACATTTTAATCATATTTTAAGTGCATCAGCAGTTTTCATACACACAAACATATATTAAGTTTAGGTTAAGATTTATTCTCATAAGTCTGAATTTACACGTTTCATCTTTTGATGCTCAACTTCTTTTCAATTCCCTTTTAAAGATGCCAATATATTCACACGCAGCAATCAGTTTCAACTTTTTTTGGTACAAAACAACAACAATTTTATTAACAGCGAATCAAAGAGAAAAAGAAAAGAAAAAAAAATTACATGCAGCCATCGTTGCACATATACCAACGAATAAAAACAAAGCGTACTGACCGAGTACAGGCATCACCGTACTAACCCCCTTTCTTCTTTCTTCTCTCACCTAAAAACATAAGAGTTGAGCATCAAAAGATGAAACGTGTGAAAGCAGACTAAGTAGTATATTAGTTGAAGTAATTTATAATTAGAGAATGAATGGAATAAAGACAAAGACACAATTGCGGAAATCTCCTCATCTACAACACGGTTTCACTCTTACACGATATTGAGTTGTTAAACTAGTAAAAATAAAACAAAAGTACTAATTTTTGCATCCCTGTTACGATTTAGTTACCAAAATGAAAAATGTGACTACTCGCTCATTCGTTTCTTGTAGGGTAGATTAGAATAAAAATGTAACTCTTGTTTATTTTTGTCTATGTATTTTTTGTATGTATGTATATATATATTATATATATTTCTAATAAAAACAATGAATTTAAGGAAAATATTTAATTAAAAAAAAATTTTTATTTTACACTATCTCCTAGCTTCATATTGCACGTTTACCTACAACACGTCGTTTTCTAGGAACCTATCTACCGTGTTGTAGCAGGGTTACTTGTACTTGGAAATAGTCCTTATAGTCCTGACGTGATCAGCCGAAAAAAAGATCCGTCAGCTGCGTTGACTGGCCAAAAGATAACTTGAAGCATACCAAATGAATGAGGGACCTCTACCAATAACTCTTGATGAATACAGGGCTCGTCAAAGAACAGCTAGACCAACTTGCCCTCCAGAATACAAGCCTCCAGTAATCAAGAAGCCAAAGGGGAGGATATACCCAGAAGCTGAAAGGAGAAAATGCAATTCTCTTGAGCGAAGTTAACCAGCAACCACCTCCATCCTGGGAACGGGTCACTACAATCTGGAGCAGAATATCCAGAATTGATTTTTTACTGCCCAATAAGAAATCAATAAGTTAGTATAGTGAGAATAAAACACAAGAAATTTTTTTTTTAATTTTAAAGATGTGCGGGTCTCATCTGCACTCTTAGGCCTGTAAGCGAAGATCGCTCGAGAAAATTATATTTATGAAATACATATATAATACAATGATTTTATAATAAAGAAGGAAAAAAGAGGGAAGACGGTTTGAAAAAAAGAAAAAATATATTTTTGTAAACCAGAAAATAGTTTAGGAAAGTGACAAGATTTTTTTTTTGTCAGATTTAGGACATGGAGGAACAAAGTCGAAAATAGAGATAACTAACGCAAACGTTATTAATAACGTGGAAGTTATTGGCCACACCCCTGAGATAAATTCTGTTTGGTTACTTCTGTTGATACTTACAATAATATCGGCATTTAATCTTATACTGAAATTATATATATTGCATAAAAGGTCACTAAGGAAAAAGTATGCCAGTAGAGCAGACAACCTAGACAAGATATATTTTTTTTTTGGACTGGGAGAATATTATTAAACGGTGTAGATGTATTAAAGAAGTATTTGAAAGATCATACAAATGTCTCAATGTGGACAGACAGACAAAGGATGAAACTACTCACAGACATTTGAAAATTCTTGTAAATAGTTTGGAGGAAATTAAAGTACTTTTGAACGTTAACTACAACAGACTTAAATCACATCATAAAACTTCAGCAGACGCATTCTACCTGTACATAAGCAATAAATTGACTTACATAGCAGCAAAAAAAGCATTCGATATAAAAATACCGAGCAAGGTATATTTACACAAGGTAAACTCGTTGGCCCATATGTTTGTCAGCTGTTTACCTAAGTTGGAACACCAATGTCAAATTTCGTGTATATGAGCCAAAATTTGTACATGTGTGCGTTAAATTTATATGAAGACAATTTTGACAATTCCGTTCCACACGGTTATTTTTATAGAGCAGCATGTCTACACTCCCAAATGAGTCTACCTTGTGTAAATATACCTTGATACCGAGTAATTTACATGACAAAAGTTGAGAAATATTTTCCGGAGAAACAAAAATAAAATCAATCATGGCACAAATGGTATTGGAATTTTTAATTACAGCCTCAAGGTTGATTTCAGACTTTGATGGAAAATCAGAGAATTTACATTCATTCATTGACTCATTGTCTCTAGTAAAATCATTAAAAGGCTCTCATGAAGCCGAGGCTGTATCCTTGATTAAGACTAAACTAAAGGGAAACACTAGGAATCTTATATACAATGAATCTACCATACTGTCCATAATAGACAAATTAAGAAAAACTGTAAAGGGAGAATCCGTAGAAGTTCTTTCAGCAAAAATTCTGAATACTAAACAAAACAATAAAACCGCCACAGAGTATTTTACAGAAATAGAAACGCTCACAAAATACCTGGGGAACGCATACATAACGGACGGATTAACAAGTGAACTCGCTGCAAATTATACAATATTAACCTTAACTTTTGTTTCTTTATAAATGTTCACATACATAGGACGGAAACACAAATTACCCTACTTGTAGACACAGGCGCAGATATATCCTTAATAGAAACGAAATATTTTGAATTTAATGAAATAAATAGAAATAAAATTACAACACTAAGTGAAATAGGAAAGGGAAAGATTAGCTCATTAGGTACTAAATTTTTTGAATTAAGATCTCAAAAATTTCTCATACCTCATGTATTTCATGCGGCACTTAATAATTTCCCAATTCCGTGCGACGGAATCATTGGCATGTATTTTATTAAAAAATTCAATTGCATATTAGATTTTAATGTTGATTATGATTACCTTATTCTTAGACCTTTAAATATTTCGCAAGGTATAAAAAAACCACTAACAAAAACCAATAATGAAATTGTCTACCAGTAAGATCGGAAATAGTAAGAAAAATAAACATTTCCACTATCGAAAAGGAGCTTCTGATACCAAATCAGGAAATTATACCGGTGTATTTATAGCAAATACCCTGGTAAAAACTGACAATGTTTATATTAGAATTCTAAATACTAATATTTGTAATTCAACAATAAAGCAAAAAAATGTAAGAACGGAAAAAATTTCAGAATACGATATAATTACAAATAAATTTAACACCAACAAGGATAGGCAGTCATTGATAATACAGAAATTACAGAAACATTTTCCACAACACTACTAACAAATATCTGCTCTGAGTATAGTGACATTTTCGGAATAGAAACGGAAAGTATAACCGTTAACAATTTCTATGAGCAAAAGTTAAGACTAAAAGACCATCACCCAGTATTAGGGTTTTTTCCCGAGATTTCCCGTCCCGGGAATTCCCGGGAATTTCAATTATTTTCTTTCCCGTTTTCCCGGGATTTTTGTTGCGGGATCCCGGGAAATAAAAGTTCCTCATAGTTTCAGAAAAAAGCTATTTATACTTTGAAATTTAGTTTTATATTCTCTAAAAATTAGCATCTGTTGATGGGTTGTCGATTAGATCAATAACAAGAAGTGAGTACGTTCGTAAAACAATGTCTTCTGACGCAATAAAACTACCAAAAGCAGAATGTGCCGCGCAACAGTTGTTAATTAGAAATTTAGTGAAGTGAAGAGTTTATAAAGAACATAAATTCAAAATAAGATGCAGGCAGTAAATTGTAATTGTCCATGGACAAGTCTTAAATATAGGAGATATCCAAAAATATCGCTCCTTTACTGTAGCAAAGTCATATCTACAAAATGGCAAAATGCGATTAAAGTTAAAATGTACCGATTTAAAGATACATATATTTTGCTAAAACTTCGGTTTAGTTTGAGATAAAGACCGATGTTTTGTTACGAGAAAATAGAAGGAACACTGCTTAATTAACTTAAAATTAAAAAAAAAATTTGAGATATGACGATATGTTTATAAGGTGATAAACATAAATTTGTTTAATTTTGTGACGGCTTATATAACCGGGAAGTACTGGGAAACCGAAATAAAAAAAACTATGGAAACTCGTTTAAGATACTACAACATACAATTTTAAAAACACATTGTCCTAAAGATTACAGGTGGATCTTGTAAGATGAAGTCCGTTTGATGCTAATTTTTGCATCAACCTCGACATACATTTGATTGATATAGACGTTGTTTATAAAAAAGAAAAATTACTTCGGATTGCGAATTATAAATACGCAACAACTTAAAACATTTGTCCAATCTCGGTAAAAAAGTGAACGAAATGTTTCGGAAACATGGTAATAAGTAAATATAATAAAAAATATACTCTTTGCCGACTTTCTAAACGCATTGAGTGTGTCTTAATGTTGTTTCCTAAGCTGTTAAAAAATGTTAATATATTTATAAAACATATTTATTTAAAATATTTTATGTATTTTATAAATTTACTTTTTGATCTCAAAACTTGAGTACCATAATTTTTGCTTGTTTTTATTATTGTTTTATGAATTAAATTGTTATGTTTATGTTATCTTTTTATCTTGTATCTAGAGCATAATGATTCGAAAAATGTACATATAAAAACGTAAGGTAATAATAATTCTAGTTCCCCTTTCAACCTTTAATTAATTTTTGGGAGTATTTAGGCATTTCTCTTACTTACTTTGTAAGCAAGTTCCCTTACGCTTTTTTAAAAAAAAAAGTTTTTTTCATTAATTTAAAACAAATTAAATTTGTATTATTTATATGGAGCGGGATCCCGGGATCCCGGGAAATTTAAAAATGTTTCCCGTTTTCCCGGGAATCGGAAAACTCCGGGAAAAAAACTCTACCCAGTATACATAAAGTCCAGTCTTGTTAGTACCAAAGAAATCATTACCGAATTCTGGGGACAAAAGATGGAGATTGGTGATAGATTATAGACAAATAAATCGAAAACTTATAGCTGATAAATTCCCATTGCCCAGAATGGACGAAATCTTTGACCAACAAGGAAGAGCACAATATTACTCGTGCCTAGATCTAATGTCAGGATTCCACCAAATTGGTTTCGATAAAGAATCTAGAGATCTAACGTCATTTTCGACTAACAATGGCTCGTACAGATTAACTAGATCACCTTATGGCCTTAAAGTAGCCCCAAATTCTTTTCAAAGAGTAATGACTCTAGCATTTAGCGGATCCTATATATGGATGACTTAATTGTACTAGGTTGTTCAGAAAAACACATGTTTTCTAATTTGAAAGATGTTTTCGATTTATAACACAATCTGAAATTGCACCCAGAAAAATGCTCATTCTTTATGAGAGAAGTAACTTTCCTTGGTCACAAGTGCACCGACAAGGGAATACTTCCGGACGACAGCAACTATTTTATAATAGAAAACTATCCAACGCCAACGGATGCAGATAGTGCTAAAAGATTTGTAGCATTTTGCAACTATTATAGACGATTTATTAAAAATTTTTCTGATTACTCAAAACACTTAACAAAGCTTTCAAGGAAAGGTGCAAAATTCGAATGGACAAATGAGTGTAATTATGCATTTCAGTATTTGAAAAAGGCCCTAATGAGTCCAACTTTACTCCAATATCCTGATTTTAGCAAAGAATTCTGCATTTCAACAGACGCAATCAAACTAGCTTGTGGTGCTGTTCTCACCCAGGAATATGTAGGAAAACACCTACCAACCTCATATGCTCTGAAGGCTTTCACAAAAGGTGAAAGCAATTAGTCCACTATTGAACAAGAATTAACTGCAATTCACTGGGCAATTACCCATTTCAGACCATACTTATATGGCCCACATTTCCTTATAAGGTCGGATCATAGACCACTGCCTTATCTGTTTTCGATGAAGAATCCAAGTTCTAAACTGACGATAATACGACTCGACTTAGAAGAATACGATTTCACTGTTGAGTATCTTAGGGGTAAAGACAACCATATAGCAGATGCGTAATCACGCATAACAATACGGGAACTAAAAGACATGAACATAGACATGAGTAAAATTCTGAACGTCACGACAAGATCATGGCTAATAGAAACAACAAGAGTAATACAATCAATAATCAGCATAAAAATAATGAAAATAATGAAAATGAGCCCAATATATATGTACCTTTAAATAACTCTGAAGTCAGGAAACATCATAAATTAAAGATTTTTCCACAAAGATGTTACATTTAACGCGGAAAAACTGTGTTAACATATAAACATACCTATGATTTATTTACTAATGGGAAATTTGATTTAGGACAATTTTTCCCTATGCTTGAAAAAGTGGCCGGAAAACTTAAAATACATAATTTACAATTGGCACCTACAAAGAAAATTTTCGAAATTATCTCTATTGATAATTTTAAAAATATGGGCAATAATATATTGAATAAAATAAAAGTAGCGCTACTAAATGAGGTGACCCAAATAGATAATAAGAATACGCAATTCTTGAAATAATACTGAAATATCACGCTGACCCAATACAAGGAGGACACTGTGGTATAAATAAAACCATTCAGAAATCAAACGATATTACTTCTGGAAACATATGTCAAAAGACATCACTAAATTCATAAAATCATGTCATAAATGCCAAACGGCCAAAACTATAATTCACAGCAAAAGTCCCATGATAATAACACCTACACCAACAAAAACTTTTGATACAGTATATGTACGTAGATACTGTTGGGCCGTTTCCTAGATCAGTCGATGGAAACGAATATGCAATAACATTTATTTGTGACTTGACTAAATATTTAGTCACAATTCCTATAAGAGACAAGAGTGCAAGGACAATCGCTATACAATACTGACTAATTGCTAAAAATTGAGAATATAACTTCGTATAGGAGATTTTGTCTTACTTAGGAACGAAAGTGGTCATAAACTAGAACCAATATATAAGGGTCCTTATGTAGTTAAGAATATAGATTTCAGAAATAATGTAACAATAGTTGATAAGAAAAACAACAATAAAGTCCAAAATTCGACGACGTAAATGGAATTGGACCGCCCTACTTTGAGAAAGCCCCTAGGCAACATCACTCGAACTGCGCTTGACTGGTATCCACAAGGTAGCCGAAGGAAGGGAAGACCTGCTTATACATGGAGGACTGGTTGAATTTGAGGGACTAGCAGCAGGGCGTACATGGCGTGAAATAAAGGCTATGGCATTGGACAAACCGAATTTTAACTTGTTTTCTGAGGCCCTATGTTCCACCTAGGAACTACGGGAATTTAATAATAATAGTAATAATGCCAAATATACAACTATTTCTTTATTAAATAGAATTTTATAACAAAAATTAGATTTAAAGTGTATTAAAAACAGCTTCCAAGTTCATGCGTTTTACGTTTTCGATTTCCAGCAAACCTCTGAGTATTATTATAAAATGTTTTAGAGAGTTTCCAAGTTGAATCTTCAACAGTTTTCATAGTATACAAATAATTTCGTGAACAATTTTGTCCCTTACTGTGTTAAAAACACGAATAATAGCCACGAACAGAAACAATACATTCTTTGTTCTGCAAGTGTGGGAATATACGTGGTAATCAATATTTTGTCTGATAAAATTACCTTATCGATTCCAATTAATGCATTAATATTCTTTAGAAAATAATACATTATTTTTTATTTACATATTTGTTATTAATTCCTTTTCAGTAATTCACAAAACGACCACAAGCATATTGTTGAAATTGGGAAAAGACAACGTCTGTCAGGTCAGCTAGTAAAATATAAAATAAACTAAAGCGGTCAAATATTCGAATCATAATAAATTTAAACTAAAAAACTTTTTGAAGAAACAAGGGCCTGATTCTGGCAGTCGTGATCGAGTACTTTCTGGATTCGAAAACAATTTAATATCTAATTTTTTCAGTCAATACTGAACGAATCTGAATTAATTTTTCAGTGTTGTAAAGCATTAATTAGAGTTTAACAATACTGAAAAAATTATTTCGAAAAAAGAAAAAAAAATAATTTTTTGCTTTAAAACTTTTACTATCAACTTATAACGTCAATACACAATTAATATGATATAAAAGCTTGTCGCGAGATTTAAGTAATAGTATTTACTTAGTTTGAACATTTTAATAGTTATATCAAGTTATTAATTTACTTGTTTTCTGCACAAGTAAATTTCGCAAAAGCTTTTATATCATAAAAATAGTGTAATGACGTTATATGTAGCTTCTTTTTAAAAATGAATTTTTACTTTAATTTTTTAAAACTCGCATACGTATTCTCAGCAAGCATTAAAAAACTTAGTCCGCCATAGTGTATCTAGAGTGACGTCACTTTATATTCGAGCTATTCTAAGCAAGCCTTTCGTTTGATACCCATATTGTAAAAGTGCATTAAAAATAACTAGTCCTCCATTTTGCTTGTTCCGCCATATTGGATTTAGAGTGACCACTTAATTTTTCGAGATATTCTTAGCAAGCCCTTTCATTTAGTACCCATTTTGTAGAAGTGCATTAAAAAGTCACTAGTTCGCCATGTTGTGTGTGGAATAAGAGTGACCACTTTATTTCTCGAGTTGTTTTTAGCGTGCCCTTTCATTTGATACGCATATTGTAGAAATGCATTAAAAATAACTAGTCCGCCATGTTTTGCGTGGCCGCCTTATTGGACTTAGAATGACGTCATACATTTTATCATGCATTGTCATTCAAACTGAACGTGTATACAAAATTGCAGCTCAATCGGTTGAAGAACTCTGCTTCAAAATTGAGTTGCAAGATTTCACCCGAAAAAACATACATATTACATACATACATACATACATAGTAACCCTGCAAATAATAGAACTAGTCCAAACACGCGTGTAAAGTGTGGCCCACAAGGGATTAGAACTAGTCCAAAAGTAACAAAACGTATGGAAAAAACATGGTCTAGGGCAGGACCATATAACCCAGCTTTGGACTACAAAGGAGTAGTTTTAAAACTACTCCATTGTTTACACAAGGGGATTAGTTTTAACTTCGTTTGAAAACGAAAACATGAATCGTTTACAGCAAAGTATTTAAATCAGTGATGTCAATTATGATTGTGTTGGTGAGATTACTCTTATCTCTTACATGCCCAGCGGGCGAAATATGCGGTTGCGAGGCCTATTGCGAGGCCTTATTAAAGACCTTAAGGGTCATATTTGTTCGATTAAATTGTTGGGAATCAGGTAAGGTATTAAAACTTACAAAACATTTTCATGAAAGGGCGATGCAAACACCAGGGCCAGCATTATGCGAGGAAATATAGTTCATGCTTTCCATTAATTTTTCATTAAACCATTTAAAGTTAACTTACATTTATTGCTATGAAGACTTAAAAGCAATAAATAATAATACAATTATCGAAAAATGTTGAGTTATGGACAGACACAATCAGTTATTATTTAAATAAATTTAATTTGGAACCTTAGAAACTTTGCTTATTTTTTGGAAAAATTGCGCAGTTCACAATATTTGAAGTCTTTTTACAACCTAATACAATTCTTTCCAATATTTTTCGTTTTTTGCTCAACATACCTTTGCGAATTCTAACAATGAAAATTCATTTGCTCATACTAATGCAAATATTAAGTTTAAAAATATTCTGTAAGTATTTACCACCATTATAAAAAGAGAAGATTTTACTAGCCTAATACTTTTATTTACCAAAAATATCTTCTAAATTTATATTGCAGTTTCGTAACAACAAAACATTTTTTATGTTTGCGGATGTTAATTTACCTGCTGTCACATTTGCTTTTATGTGTATAGGTTTACACATAAATTGTAGCAAAACAAGACTTGTTTAACTTGTTTTTTAAATATTTTTACCTACTTAAGAAAAGAGTTTTCAAAAAAAAACCCACCGACGCGATTGGTACAGAAACAAAAATATTTTTACAATCACAAAATACCAACAAATTCTTGTGGCTTTTTCTTTTCTTAATAATTTCTGCATTTAGGTACGACTTTTTAACGAAAGAAAAAGGGACCCTGTTACAGGCATCAACGAATTTTTTTCACGAACAAAACACATATCGTTAGCTTAAATGCAAAACAATTATTTTGAAAATTTGAAATTTTTGTTGATTAGGATTCACTTTACATATATATTTTTATAAAATTTTAAAATTCTATCTTAAAAAATAACCACAATTGCACAATTGTGCAAAGAAATGGAAATCCCTGTTTTAAAATCATTGTACAATGTTAAAACAGAAATAAAACAAAACAAAAACATAGATAATAAATAAAATAAAAAAGATAATAAAACAAAAAAAAAGATGTACCTACATACAGTTATTGTATATTTATTTATATACATAAATATATTTAGAGGCCTCAAAACAGGCCTTGCAATACTTGCGATATTTCCCGCTGAATGAGAGTGTTTCTCAGTAAACAATTATATTTTACGCTCGCAAAATAAAAGAGCGTAAGCGTACATGTGAATTAATTTGCACAATTGTGCAAGGCGCTGACATCCCTGATTTAAATATGTCCAATACGTTCATACAAACAGGGTTTAAAAAGCTGCAGTCAAAATCAAAATTTGCTTTTTCTTCCACTTTCTGATTTTTCATTGGACAAAAATAAACCGTTGCCTTTATTTATTTATTTTGTTTAATTGCATGCTGTAAGCCCAGTGGGCCAAATAGCAGCAGTTAATAAATGTTGACAGTATGTTTCTTAAAATCTTACATTAATTTATCTTAATAGCTCCTAAGAATATTCCTTGGCATAGATGAATAATTATTGTTCTATAATAAAATCATATTCATTTAATGCTTAATTCAAAAAAAAAAAATAGAAACAACAATTATAATCAGAATACCAGAATCTTAACCCCCCCAAAAAATTTCTCTCCATGCAAATACAGCTACAAGGTCCAGCAACAAAATTTCATGAATCATGATTCATTAAATGAAAACAGTCGTAGTGAAGGCAAAAGCAAAAACGAATGTACACATGTAATATTTAAAAAAAAAAATTTGGAAAAAAACAACGTCCCATCTTCGGTAAGTCTGCTTTCACACGTTTCATCTTTTGATGCTCAACTCTTATGTTTTTAGGTGAGAGAAGAAAGAAGAAAGGGGGTTAGTACGGAGATGCCTGTACTCGGTCAGTACGCTTTGTGTTTTATTCGTTGGTATATGCACAACGATGGATGCATGTAATTTTTTTTCTTTTCTTTTTCTCTTTGATTCGCTATTAATAAAATTGTTGTTGTTTGTACCAAAAAAAGTTGAAACCGATTGCTGCGTGTGAATATATTGGCATCTTTAAAAGGGAATTGAAAAGAAGTTGAGCATCAAAAGATGAAACGTGTAAATTCAGACTAACTACGGGATTTTGTTACGGGCCGGTTGAACACGCGAGGTTTCCGACTAGCTTCCTCTTTTTTTTATTTCTCTATTGTGACTCTCAGGTGGTTCCAACCCTTCTCGCCTGACGCGTACCCGAACACGAAAAAAAAAAATAAAAATAAACACATCAAAACTGAACCTACACCAACATATTTCCACAAACACAAGAATCATCACGATGAGACAGATGTTGGTCTCATTATTCGCCCTCACTAAGAAAAAAATACACGTGAGTATACTTTAATAATTTTATTTTCAATTTTCTTCTTTATTTTCAGGTTTTTGGGACATCGAAAATACATTTATGGATAATGGATAAGAAACTACACGTGAGTATAAATATGTATCGTTCCTTTAGGCATTTTTATTTGCACCAAATATTAATGCTTACATTTTTCCCTTTTTCAGCCTGCCCAGCAGTACCAAAAATAACAAAAAGCTGTATAATATTTTGTATGAGCCAACGAAAATCTGCCTTAATGCCAGCCCGAATTACCATCATACCTACAACACAATTTTTCAATAAAAGCGTGTTCCATTCTGTACTGAAGCACATAAACTACAACTGTTTTGCAATTTATTTGTCTGGCGGCTTATGCACATTATTTGTGTATTCACACGCATTTTTACTTAACTAAAATATAATTAACCGTGAGTATAGATCTGGAGTTGTTTCAGATGAAACCAAAAATGAACCATGACCGTATTAGGGTTGGAGCGTATGGCGTAGATACGTTGTCCAATTACTCGTGTAATATTTAATACAAGGCACACAATAATTGGTACAAACGTAAAAGTTTACCTACGTCGTACGTTTACATTTCATTCCATTTCTTACTGCGGTCATGGAAATTCAAAAATATTAAATGAAACAATTTTTATGTTTTCAAATTACTTTTTGAATTTTATTTGAATTAAATTTAGATTTTTTTTTAAAGGCAAACAGATACCACTTACGATGGAATCGTAGGTGAGTAGAGCGGGTTCTTAGAAATTTAAATTTTTACGTCATACGTTCGTAACACAATACAGTTGTGCTCGGAGGTAAACTTCAGAAACCTTCTGTGTTTGTTAATTTTGACAGGCATGTGTCATTTTAATAAATTTTACCCGCAACAAAACTCCGGTGCTGCTGGTTGTTGGCCAGAAGGAACGGTGTGCGGTTAAACATTCGCACCACAGAAGCCCAACGTGGGGAACTCTCACGACCCTGACATTAAGAGTCTCATGCTCTACTCGAATTAGCCGGGCAATACACTCAAAATGTAAGTATAAAATATGTTTTATTTCATAGCCACAAAATAATTTAATATATTTTTCTTCCCCAGGAAACCTCGCAGTTACTGGCATCGATATTAATCGCAACTGAGTCAAATCCATCCCCGTTGATGACGACTAGACAACAGCACTCTTCCTAAATTTTTTTACTGTGGTAAGAAAAAAAATTAGTAGAGGCAACCCAATTTTAATTATTATTTAATTTCGTGTTACTGGTTGTTTGCCAGTAGTGCACAATTATGTGCTTGCATATTAACTCGAACGCCCACAAAACCTTTGTTTTGAGGCAAAAAAAACTTATATTAAAAATCTAAGTTTCTACAAACCGCGTCTTAATTAAAGGGTAGCGCCTCTATTGATTATTTTCCTTATTAGAATTATTGTCTAGCTGTCATCACACATCTCTACAAATCTTTTTTTGACAAAGCTTTGAGAGATGTCTTAGGATGCATAACCAGCTCAGCCGTTGGTTACCTAACGGGAAGTATTTTTTTGTGATTCAGTCATTTTAAGAATATGTACTTTGTGATTTCTTTTCTTCTTCTTTTTAGATTCGTCAAAATACAAAAGATCATATTGATTGCACAACATTGAAAATATTTCAAATATTGCACTTTCCCTAAAATCATCGTGTATAAAAACGAAAATAAAAAATGTAAAAAAAAACTGGACATCACAACATACATTTCTTTGGTCAAGGAAAATTATAATTAAATTGGATCACAGATTTGTACACTTTTTATTGCGGCTACCTAAATTATATTGCACTGCTATGGTATGTAAAAGAAAATCAATTTTGCTAATTCTAAGTATAAATACCTACTATAGTGTTTGACAAATAGATCTAATTCAGTAGTATTGCACATTTTTATTTTTCTGGCCGATTCTATCAAACCTTAATATCTTTTACGTGATAAATTCCTACCGATTTGCCCTGTAATGTTTCCAGCTCATACATGTTGTTCCCTACAGGCCGAACCACCCTACACTTTAAAAATTTTCTGCAAAATTTTGCGTTTCGGTTTTTCGCAAAGTCACTTAACGTGTTATTTCGGCGATAAACTTCTTGGCCTGGAACAAATGTTATTTTACGAGCTCGGTTATTGTACCTTTCAGCACTTTTCTCGTAGGCTTTTCGCATGTTATCTTTTATTTGTTGTCTAATTATCTCAAGTTTATCGTTTCGATCTAAATTTGTTATTTGATGATCGGTAAGTGACTGTAGCTTTCTGCTTAGTTTGTATTCACCTCCGCTTGAATACATATGATATCCGAATAGGGCAAAAAACGGTGTAAAGCCTGTAGCTGAGTGAACTGCTGTTCGTAAGGCGCATTCTATTTCAGATAGGTATAGGTCCCAATCTCGGTGATCTTCTTTTAAATAAGCTCTGATTGCTGACAAGACTGACTGGTTTACTCTTTCACTTGCGTTACTTTGTGGGGAATATACTGCTGTTTTTATATGATTTATTTTATAAGTTTTTATCAGATTTTCAAAGTTTTTTGATATGAATTGTGCTCCATTGTCGCTATGAATTATTTCTGGCACACCAAACTTGTAGAAAATTTCTTGCACAAGAAAATCAATTACATTTTGTGTTGATGCCTCTCTCATTGCTTTTAGAAATGTGAATTTTGTAAAGTGGTCGACTACCACAAAAATATAACAATTTCCGCTTTTAGATCTAGGGTATTTACCCATAAAGTCTATGTAAAGCTTTTGAAAGGGCCTTTCTGTCACAACTTGATTACCTATTTCTGGTCTTAGGTTTTGATTGGTAGGTTTGGTTTCCTTACATATTTGACAATTTCTTATAAACGTTTTAACGTGAAACGCCATTTTGGGCCAGTAAAAGTGCCTTTTCAATCTTTCGAGAGTTTTGGCTACTCCCCCATGTGCTGTTGTTAGGGTTGAGTGTGCTTTCTCTATAAGCGGTTGCGTTATATTTGGTGGTATCCACAGTTTCCATTTACATTCTTCATCATTTTCTTCTCGCTCAAACGCCATTTTTTTGAAAACCATTCCGTTGTCCAATTTCAGGTCTGGTAGTTGTTGTTCATTACATTGTATTTCTTTAATTAGGTCCAAATATTCGTCACTTTGAAATTCGGTTGTTTCAAAATCAAAAAGATCTTCTAGATTTATTTCTTCAACGCTTTCTTCTGGTAGCCTAGATAGCACATCAGCTACAGTATTTTCAGATCCTTTCCTATGCATGATTTCGAAATCAAAAGCCTGAAGTTGCAATGACCAACGAGCTAATCTACCTGTTAAGTCTTTTAAAGACATCAGCCATTTGAGGCTGGCGTGGTCTGTGACAATCGTAAACGGCATCATCTCTACGTATGGGCGGAATTTTTTACAGCCATTACTGCTGCTAGGCATTCTTTCTCCGTCACGCTGTAATTTCTTTGACAGGGATTTAACTTTTGAGAGTAAAAGGCAATTGGATGCTCTTCATTATTGCTATTTAATTGGTACAAAACTGCACCTATGCCATAATCGCAAGCATCACACTGTATAAAAAATCTTTTTGAAAAATCAGCATGCCTCAAAACTGGAGCGGACGTTAAAGCTTTTTTCAGATTTTCAAAGGCAGATATAGACTCAGGTGTCATTACAAATTTGCTGGATTTCTTTAAGGTATCAGTTAAAGGCGCAGATATCGTAGAAAAATCTTTGATAAACCTACGATACCAGCCAGCTGTTCCTAAAAAACTTCGGACTTCTCTTGGGGTCTTTGGTATTCTAATTTCCCTTATTGCCTTAATTTTTTCAGGGTCAGTCTTTAACATTCCACCTCCAATTATAAATCCTAGATATTTAAGTTGCTTGAAACAAAATTGTGATTTCTTCAAACCAATTGTTAAATTTGCGTTTTTAAGACACTGAGCTACATCTTTTAATAAATCTAGGTGTTTTTCAAAACTATCCGAGATAACAAGCAGGTCGTCTAAGTATATGAAAACGTTTTCCTTTAGCCTTTGTGGAATAACTTTGTCCATCAGCCTACAAAGTCTTTGAGCCGCATTGCATAGGCCGAAGGGCATTACGCGAAATTGGTAGAGTGGACGGCCTGCTACAGTGAACGCGGTATAAGGTTTACTTTCTTCATCTAATTCTATCTGCCAAAACGCGAATTTTAAGTCTACACTGCTAATATAGTAGGTTTCGTCTATTCTACTTAATATCCCGTCGATATTCTGCAGTGGATAGGCATCCTTAATAGTAACTTTATTTAGCTTTCTGGCATCTAGGCAAAACCTATTTTTACCCGGTTTCCTAACGACCGTTGTCCTATTACTCCACGGACTTTCGCTTTCCTCAATAACGTTAAGTTCTAGCATGCTATCAATTTCTTTATAAACTATTTCTTGCACCGCTGGTGAAATTGGATAATATCTATCTTTTACCGGTTCTGCTCCTTCTACTAGTTTTATAGAGTGTTTTTCTATCGACGTGCATCCTAGACCATGTTCCTCAAAAGACGGAAACATTTTCACTACTTTTTCTAGTTCTACTTTTTGTGTCTCAGTTAAATCGTGGGGATCTGACTTATGATTTTCCGATTTATATTCCTCAGTAATTTTTTCTACATTCATTTCTGAAACCTTTATTATTTCTGGGGCAAGTTGAAAAATTCTCCAAAAATCTACGCCAAGATAGGCAGGCTGCTCTAGATCAGGACATAAGTAAAACGTCATCCTATTAGTTTTATTATCATATTTTACCTCAGTTGTTATTTTACCTAACAGTCTTTGTTCCTGTCCACTAGCGGTAGTGATAATTGAAAAAATGGGTGATATAGCTAAATCTAGACTTTCTACTATTTCCCTGCATCCTTTTCCCAGAATACTCACAGAAGCACCAGTATCAAGTAGACCTTTTATTTTGACATTTCCCATAGCAAACTCAGCATATGGCCTAGGATCAGCTGATTTATTATCTGCAGTTTTTATTGCTTCAATCGCAAGTTTTTTGTTCCGCTTTTTCTCTGCAAATTTTTGTCTTAATTTTTTAATTCTTCTTGTTATTGCTGGCCTTCTTACATACATTTCTGAATTGAATATTCGGTTTTTTACTATTTCATAATTTTGTTGTCTTTCTTCCAGGGTATATAAATGCTTTTGTTGTGGTATAACTTTGTTAAAATTTTTGGTTTCTTTTGCTAAATTAATTATTTCTTTACTTTTTTCAGGTTCTATTGCGGGTTCCGTGTTGAACGATGGTTCCCCGCCTTCCCCTCGTTCCTGGCAAAATTTCTATCTCTACAGTTATTGCAGTTTGGGGCTATTGTGTCTGGCTTACCACACCTGTAGCAAAAAATTGTCCTCTGATCGGCTGGACAATCCATAAACATGTGCCCATTTTGTCGGCAGTTCCAGCAGATAAGGGGTGTCTTCGGTGCCGAATTGCTTGAGCTCCCTAATTTTACTGCCGCTACCTCTTCACAGTCTATGTGCACAATGTTTGGGATATCTTGCGGTTGCTCATAAACTTCGTTTACGTGCCTCACATAACGATTACCTGCAGGTTGTGGTCTTACCTCTTTTCTCAGAAAAGTTTTTTCTGCATCCAAACAACTCATTCTTAGTTCCTCAACAGATGATACGGTCATTGGGTAAACTATTTTTCCTATCGCCTCTCTTATATTCTTTTTTAACATTTTTATCATTTCAGCTTCTGGCATTGAAATGGTTAGGCGAGATCTAAACTGTGTCATGGCAAAGAAAAAATCATCTATTGATTCACCTGGCAGCTGTTTTCTTTCGACCATGTCTCTCATCAACTCAAAACTGGATCGCGTAGCTTGGTATTGTTTCAGCAATGCAGACTTTAAAGTGGACCATTCAGACACATAGTTAGTCTGAATAAACAACCAATACCACTTCTCTGCAGCACCTTTCACTAAAAGATGGAAGTTATCGAGCACTTCTTTCCATGACACACCATATTGACTCTGGAGACGTTCAAGGCGAAAGACAAAATCTTCGACAGCCAGTTTATTACGGTCGCCATTAAATTCTAGTCCCCACTTATCAATCCGCGGCCGGTTGTAGCTTCGGTGTTCATCACTACACACTGATGAAGCTCTCGAGGAGTGAGACGGTTGTTGTTGCATGCCAGAGATATCCATTGGTTGTTGTGCTTCGTTTGAACTTTTGGATGCATTTGGTAAGTTCGCCATCAATTTATAGTTTTCTTTTTGCGTTTGCTGCACCACAATGCTGAGCCTACTAATAGTCGATGTCAATTGAGCCATAGTGTTCTTGATATCGGCTATTTGTGAATTCATATTCTGCTCAACTAATTGTTTTACAGACCCTTCTATTCTTTCTACACTAATAGATTGATTAGGCTGTCTACTCGTACCCTGTGCTAACAAATCGGACAAAACGTTAACACCCTGTGGCATATTAGGTGTACTAGACATAATAGTTTTCGACAAATCCCTAATCTGTTCGCTATTCTGATTCCCCTCGGCCATCTCTATATTGACTTTAGCCTTGGGAGTATTAGGTTTGCAAATTTTTTCTAACACGTGAGGTGACGATCTATTTAGGTCAAACTGCACTTGTCTAGTTCTTTTCCGCGATCTTGTATCAGGCGGACTATTGTTCATAACCTCCTATACCGAAATAGCAAGTTACTCCAAAAAAATTACTGATCTTAGATCTTGTTTAAGACAATTTAGAAAAAATTCACGACTTTACTAATAGTAAAACGAGTTTAAAATAATGAAAAAAAAAACTTTAAAAAAAAATAATAAATATAGTAAAATTCTGTAGAAAAAAAATGTATGTATGTATGTAATAAAAAAAATTAAATAACTATAAAAAAAAATTGTTTAAGCTAAAAAAAAATATATAAAAAAAATATAATTCATGCGCGTATGTATGTAATGTAATAAAAAAAAATTAAATAACTATAAAAAAAAATTGGTAGAATTCAAAAAAAAATAAATTCAAGTATGTACGTATAAAAAAAAATTTAAGCTAAACAAACTATAAATAAAATAATTCATGCATGTAATAACAAAAAAAATTCAAGCTACCAAAAAAAGAAAATTAAATATAAAAAAAAATAATAGTTGTAGATAAAAAGAAATATTAAAATATAATAAAATAAATTGATAAAAAAAAATAATAAATAATCCAATAAAAAAAATAATAAATAATCCAATAAAAAATATAAAAATAAATAAATAAATATGAAGAAAAATAATAAAATTTAAAAAAAATTAAATATATTTAAAATTTGTTTTGATTAATAAAAAAAATTATCTTTTTACAGGTTGGCAATGGTAGACGGATTCGTATGTCAAGGCGGTATATAATTTTACTGACGGATTCTTGTTGTTTGTGGAAAACGTAAATTAAAATAAAAATGAGATCATTAACAGTATGATCGATCGTACTTTCCCCTGTAATGGTTACAAAGTGAGCTACGATTGACATCAAATAACATTCAATACAACTAACCTCGTTTTCTAACAGAGCACGAGAGGTTATTGAATGATACCCGTTGCTGTACTGTCATTGATCCCGCATTATAACTTATAACATTACACAAAAAAAATTGAAAGTGACTCGAAACTAAACACCCTACAATTAGGAATTCTAATGCTTCACTAAGCTAAGGCAGTTTAATCCCGTAAGTCTAAATTTCTACCATCCAATTATCAATTTGTCGAATTTTAATTATATACAACACTCTAACTTTTTATTTCCTTAGGCGGCTATATGAATAAAATCGAAAATCTAAAACTGGAAGTTTGAAGTACTGAAGGTGTGTTATTTCTCTCTATATGTATCGCTGTTACTACATATTATATGTCACAATAGCTCAGGATACTTGATTGTTGGAAAAAGTATTCTGAGTTATTTTATTTGGTTGGGCGCCATTTCTGTTACAATTGGGCGCCATTCTGTTACGGGCCGGTTGAACACGCGAGGTTTCCGACTAGCTTCCTCTTTTTTTTATTTCTCTATTGTGACTCTCAGGTGGTTCCAACCCTTCTCGCCTGACGCGTACCCGAACACGAAAAAAAAAATAAAAATAAACACATCAAAACTGAACCTACACCAACATATTTCCACAAACACAAGAATCATCACGATGAGACAGATGTTGGTCTCATTATTCGCCCTCACTAAGAAAAAAATACACGTGAGTATACTTTAATAATTTTATTTTCAATTTTCTTCTTTATTTTCAGGTTTTTGGGACATCGAAAATACATTTATGGATAATGGATAAGAAACTACACGTGAGTATAAATATGTATCGTTCCTTTAGGCATTTTTATTTGCACCAAATATTAATGCTTACATTTTTCCCTTTTTCAGCCTGCCCAGCAGTACCAAAAATAACAAAAAGCTGTATAATATTTTGTATGAGCCAACGAAAATCTGCCTTAATGCCAGCCCGAATTACCATCATACCTACAACACAATTTTTCAATAAAAGCGTGTTCCATTCTGTACTGAAGCACATAAACTACAACTGTTTTGCAATTTATTTGTCTGGCGGCTTATGCACATTATTTGTGTATTCACACGCATTTTTACTTAACTAAAATATAATTAACCGTGAGTATAGATCTGGAGTTGTTTCAGATGAAACCAAAAATGAACCATGACCGTATTAGGGTTGGAGCGTATGGCGTAGATACGTTGTCCAATTACTCGTGTAATATTTAATACAAGGCACACAATAATTGGTACAAACGTAAAAGTTTACCTACGTCGTACGTTTACATTTCATTCCATTTCTTACTGCGGTCATGGAAATTCAAAAATATTAAATGAAACAATTTTTATGTTTTCAAATTACTTTTTGAATTTTATTTGAATTAAATTTAGATTTTTTTTTAAAGGCAAACAGATACCACTTACGATGGAATCGTAGGTGAGTAGAGCGGGTTCTTAGAAATTTAAATTTTTACGTCATACGTTCGTAACACAATACAGTTGTGCTCGGAGGTAAACTTCAGAAACCTTCTGTGTTTGTTAATTTTGACAGGCATGTGTCATTTTAATAAATTTTACCCGCAACAATTTTTAAAACTTTCAGTCTGTCAAACCAAACACTTTCGAACATGTCGACTGCCGATGTTCATTGTGTTGTACAACTTTTCGTTTTTTGCTTTTGCCTTTACTGCGACTGTTTTCATTTAATGAATCAGAAGTAAAGGCAACAGTTTATTTTTGTCCAATGACAAATCGCGACGTGAGAACCAGAGGGTTCTATCTGGCTTTTTCAAAAATGTTCAGGAGAGAATTTTTAAAGTTCGGAGTTATTTAAATAATAAATATGAAGAAGAGAACACAAGAAATCAGAAACTAGTTCAGTTATTTATTGGAATATAAAATTTGTTTCATCAAAAGTTAAAATAAAACACAAGAAAAATTAACTTTTTTAATTACAGACTTTTGCAATAATTATTCCTATATATGCGATTAAAAAATTTAAAAATAAATATCAGTTACATAAGATGTATTCATTTCCTTAATGCAATATAAAAGAACATGTAAAAAAAAAGAAAAAAAAACAAAAAATTAATATTCTTTAATGTGACCCTGCACATAGAACCTTCTGGTTCTTAAAAATTCAAATTTTTTTTTTCAAATGAGTTTATCTAATTAAAAAGTATGTTAAAAAAATCTACGTCTATGGAAGGCATCCACTTTAACATACTCTTTAAATCATTTTCTTTGTCTTTAGTAAGTTTTGGCACACATTTTGATTTGTTTACAGCTTGAAATGTAGGATTCGAAGTGTGGCGTGTGCCTTTTTTTGTATTCAAACATTTTCCCATTCTTTGGAACCATGGCTGAGCTTATAACCTACATCGAATATGTCATATCTCTTTAAAGTAGAATGAGAAACTTTGGTGAATGGTACATTACTGTAGCTTAATGTTTTTGCTGGCGATTGAAAAATCTAAAAAGTCACTGGAGCTCATCTCTATGATACGGTAAAGTTGTTTTCTGTTGGCTAGCAGAAAAACTCGTAACAAAGACACAGGTGACCAAACTTCTGTCAATTTAAGTTTTTTTTTCAAAGTTTGAATGGATATTGTCGACTTCCTGAATGCATGAATGGCTCGGGGTAGAATATTTTAAAGTTATAGTCTGAACATAGTTCTATACTGCGGCACGCAGCTGTCACTCAATAAAATTAAATCAGTCGCATTTGAGTAATCCAAACATATTTTAGAGAGAATCTTTACGAAAACACTGGCTATATCGTTTCCTGTTCGACCACACAATCCCTCATGCCAAACTGCACAGTAACCATTTTTAACATTTCCGTCTGAAGCATGGGCAGTTAGGTTGTAAACGTTTAATTTACGGTTATAGTAAAAACAACTTACATTTACTTTTGGTAATGATATAACGTTTTGGAAGTTGGCTGCAGTCAGAACCTAGCCATCCGTACTGCCACCTTTTCAATATTTCCAATTAGGGTAGTAATCATTTAGTTTTATAGTTATTTTAGTTATTTTATAGTTATTTATAGTTATTTAGTTGTTATTTAACATTTTTCAATTTTTAGAAAAACTAACTCAATCAATTTATTATATTTTTGGAACACCATTGAAATTTATTGCAGATAGAACCATTTGGAACTAAGTGCGTCCACTTTTTTGCATATAGAACTAAATGGCTCTGTTATTATTACTAAAATTATAAGTGAAAATACAAAAAGGGTTTCATTAAAATATAAAAATCATTACAAAGAATAAATTCCAATCAAAAAACGCAAAAGTAAAAAAAATGCCAGATAGAACCCTCTGGTTCTCACGTCACGAAATGAAGATGTCGAAGTTGCAGCACAATCTTATGACTTTTACTATCTCAACTGCACTGAAATTTTGCAGTTGTTATTGCTTATGTTTAAAAATAATTATATAGAAAATTTTTCCATAACACAGTCTAATTTTATTATTAATTTTGATCTAATATTTCTAATACGGCTTGTTATCTTTTATTAATTTTTTTTATTAAAAATGAAATGATTTCTTTAAATACCAAAAATTCTTTAAAATAGGTATCAAAGTATATTTATAAATTTACTTTGATAGGTATGTACGCATTTTGCATAAAAATTAGAGTCGCCAGTTTAATTTTTTTTTAATTTCAACACCGGTACGAAAACTTGTATACAATGTTCGAAATATAATGTAAAAAAGAGGGGTTTCCGAACAATGTACGAAAACTTTTGCAATTTACGAAATATAAATAATCATGTATGAATGTGATGGAAACCGATTTTGAAAAAGAAACGATTTAAAAATGATGACGTTCTCAGTATCTTTTAAAATTGATTTCTAATACATTTTCCTTTAATTTTCTGTTTGTATTCTTTTAATTTTTTTGTTATATAATGTAATTGAAGTGAAGTTTAAACATCAAATTAATGCCTGTATTCATAAATATTTAAAATTTAATAAAGGTTTACAAAACAAATTTTCTATGAACATTTTCCTTAATAAGCCTTTGTTAATTTAAATAATCGTTTATGAATACAGGGGTACGATTTTAATTCAGAAATGGATTTAAAAATCGCTCAATCTTCCTCACACATGTATAAACAAGATCGTTTTAAAATCGATCGATTTTCATCACATCCATCAATGCTTCATTACTCTGGTTGGTTGCTTACAAAAGTAAACAAAACATTTCAAACCATATGCGCAATTTCGAAGGACCTTTTCGTAAGTAAGTTAACCGAACGAAGTCTTCATTTGAAATCGACAATCAGGGCATAAAGCTAAAATCTTAGTTGTATGCTGTGTAAAAGTTTGTAACCAAAATCATAAAACAGATGTTTAAAAATTCTTGCAAGCAGTGTGACTATTTTGGCATTTTTGCACTGAATTTAGCATCAAATATTTTTTTTGAAAAATTTGGAAGAATAGTTTTATTGATTTTACTAAGATTTTTTTATAAAAAATAATACATTTTGACTTAAAAATTGTACTCGAAATGAAATTTCGTAAGAACATTGAGAATTCTAATCTTAAGAAACATCTTTCTTACCTGCCTTGTAAAAAATATAATATTCAGGGAATACTATAAAATAAGTTGATAAGTTAAAATGAGTTGAAGCTGCTGAAGTAATAATAAACTATAACAGCCAATTCACACGGAGGCTTTTACAACGTCTTTTTTTGTTTGGTGGCGAGCAAGGAAAAGGGGCAAACAAAAAGACTCGGTTTGAGCATGGCCCAATTAATAGGTCTGCTAGAAGCGCCTTCTGATTTTTTACAGAGTTGTGTTTTTTTGTGCAATTGTTTTTGTAGCAATTGTATTTGACATCTTTATCGTTTTTTACAGTAATTAATTCGGTTTTTTTTACACCTTTATCATGTTTTGCTCAAATAAAATGCGTGTTGATTTTTCTATTGTTGCATTGTTGTAGTAGGTTCAATTGGACCATGGGTTCACGCAAGGCGAACCCATTTCTAAGGTGGTTTGGACCAAATTTTATCTTAATGCCAACATAATAATATGGTTTATGGGCACAAAGACCCTATTCCGGAAATAAGCTTGTATGGGACTATGTGAAATTATTGACCGATTCGCCCCATTTTCAATAGGCAAATTTCATCAAATTATCTCCAAAATTGCGACTATGTGCACGTAGACAGCCAGCCGGACGGACATCGTAAATTCGACTTAGAAGTCGATCGGTATACTTAAAAAGACCAATATATTACGGTGTTACAAACATCAGCACAAATGCATAATTCCCTCTCCATTAATGTGGTGTGGGTATTAAACGACATGCAACTAAAAATCATCGTATGAACGCAAAGGATTTTTGGAAGTTGCTCCAAAAGGGATGAAGAAAAAACGACGTCGTAAAAGCTCTCATATGAATTGGGTGCAATAAATAAAATGATTTAAAAAATAGAATCGTTTCAATTTTGCATGAGTCAAAGGTTTGTGGGCTCCATAAATTTAAAATTTAATCTCAACTACCTGTGCTACATATTTTTATGTATCTGATGTTTAACCAAAATCTACCCACTTGTTTATAAGTATATAACGATTTATTTAAATTTCATTAAAAAACAATTCACTAAAATGTATTTAGTTTCGACTAAATTTTCATACTGGTACAGTAGACGCTCACAAATTAGAGCTTTCAGTAATTCGAACGTCCAGAAATTAGAATCAGTGTTTGCAATACATTAAACGCTCTAAAATTCGAATTTAAAATTCTAATTTTAGAGCGTTTTTTGTTTGTTTTTTGAACACTAGAAATCCCTAATTTATTTTTATTCTGTTTAACCCTTATGTGAATGGCAAGGTACCCGGGAACCTTTGGAATTTTCAACTTAATTTTTTTTAAATAAACAGATGGTCCACATATTTAAAACTTCTTCAGAACTCCTTACTTTTAAACAATTTTAAATTATAATTATTTTTAAGCTAAAAAATTATTTTGAAAAGGCGTTGTGAACCAGTTTTCATTACACCCTTAACGGTATGGTAAGGTACCCGGGAACCTTCATACAGTAAATTCCACATAGGTTCCCGGGAACCTAGCAATGCTGGTAAAGGTGTTTTTTTTGCCATTCACATAGGGATTAAACATAATAACAAAATGTATATATGTGTTCCCTATTTGTTGTTTTTTGTCGCATGTATGTATGTTTTTAGCTAATTTACTTGTGAAATTTGATGCGCGTGTACATATTTCAGCAGTCTCTATTAAAAAGTGAAGGTGTATCATTAGAAATGTCAAATAAACGTAAAAACCACTTTATCATTGGAAAGTCAAAATATAAGAAAAGCTTGACAAAGGCGTTCAAGGAAACCGGTTAAACCTAGATTTTAATGTAACAACATCTTCAATCAGCTACATCAAATCACACAGAACAGCAATATTAAATGCTGTTTCCAACACATATTGAAAAATAAAAAAAAAAAGGTTTTGGGAAGTAAATATGTATACCCAATTTTTTATTCGAGAAAAATGTCCAGATATAAGAATAATTCAGAAATTAGAATTGCCTTAAAAACAAAGCGGTTCTAATATGCGAGAGTCTACTGTAATTAATGTTTAACAAAAATCTTGAAAAAATATTGGCATTTTTAAAAACAATTTTTAGCCATATTGGCCACATCTAAAGCCAAGTTTAGCTGTAAAAAATTTTAAGACCTAGTCACACTGCTTGTAAGTAGAAATTTTACCAGTAAAAATTGGCAAGAATTTGTACGTCTTAATTTTTTACTATCTCTACCTAAAAATTGTTTTATGTTAGTGAACACTTTCCAGTAACAGTGTTACAAATTCGTAACAACTTTAGTTAATGAACTAGGTGTTTAAAACTATTCATCAGTTAACAAAAATGATGCACTTTAAGCAACTGTTACCATTTTGAAATTCATTTGAAGGTTACTGATGCTAATCTAAAAATAATATTTTTTGATTTTTCGATTTTGAAATCCTCCGCGGAAGAGGTGCAATAAAAAAACGGGACAATCCCGTGAAAAGCAGTAAAACTGGCAACCCTAATTAAAATATGCTTAATTAACTTCCTTCTTTTGTTGATACGTGTAGACGTACTGCGTCACTGTAGAAGCGCATTCTACGTTTTGTTGATTTCCTGTACTTGTATTAACATTAGCACTTGACGCTGTAGATATTACAGGATCTATTGTAACAACATTTGTCATCTCCGTGGGGACTGTTATAACAGACTGTTGGGATTTTTCTTGAGCCTCTTTTTCGCAAATTGCGCGAAGCTCAAATTCAGCTATTACCTGTGAAACTCGACTTTTTACTTCAGCCGCAAGCTTGGGTGGCAAATTTTTAACAGTGGCACTTATTGCTTCGAAAAATAAATCAAAGCTATCCTTTTTAGGTAGTGGCGGCAGAGCTGGTGGACGTGAATATTGAGGTGGAGAATAATAAAAATCGTTCATGTCAGAACATTCTCGTTTTGCGTATTTAAAGGAGTTGCTTTCATTATTTTCAACCGGCGTACTCATTGCCTTTGGAGTTTTCAACTTTTTTAAAGGTGTTTCGTTTTCGAAATTGGTTCGTTCAAGTTTCAATGAAAATGAGTTTATAGATGTCTCCTTTTTTATATCTACAAGTACACAAAAGATTTCATTAGATTACGATCTCATTAAAGTTTAGAAAATCTAAATTACAGCGTTTTCTTATCTTGTTTTTAGACAGAATTAAACGAACAGCGTCCTCGCCTTCATTGAGAAGAATTTCCTGGTTTCGTGAATGTTTTGCAGTTCTCTCGTGTCTCTGTAGACGAAACCTATTGTTGTCCAATGGACGTTGGCAAGCTCTACAGAAGGGTCTATTTGAATCGTCGTCACAACGCGTTAACCATGGTGAAAACAAACTTAGCCATCTTTCGCAAAATTTTCGATTTTCCTTTGGTCTTGCAATGGATTTCTTATCTAATGTACTCTCATTCGCATTCTCCTTTTTTAATGGTGTTATATTCCTATAAATAAAAATATGGTGCTAGTTTACTCCTTGATATGCAGATTGGTACAAGCGTATGCATAGTATACATATTTAACTATCCACAATTAGTTTGTACATAAGTATGTATGGTTTGACAATACTTGTTATGTGAACATTTTTAATGTTCTTTTTGGACTTACCAGTCTTCATCTGTGGAATTTTCATTAAAGCTCATTTTGCTATATAACAGTTTTGTTTATATTTTAAAGTATATCGACAAGAATTAATTGTTAATAGTACTAAAAGTACTATTATATATGTACATATAAGACTGTTTTCTAAAATTGAAAGTACTTATCACCTCAAGGTATTTTGAACAAGGTATGATTAGTTTATTATGTATTTGTTGTTTTTTTTTGTTATGTCAGAGAAATGCCATTTTGTAAGCATTTGTTGTTGCAAAGAATAAAAACAACAGAAAAAATGACATATGTGTGACACTTGTATGAAAACAAAATGGCTGTGAACTTAAAAGATGTATACTGTTGTATTTGAAGAAATAAACAGGTGGAATTACTAAGCCAGATGACGATTTTTTGCTCTTCTATTGCTTGTCTAGTCTTCTTAAGAAAAGTCCACATTTTGTGCTGAGATAAGTGTATGTATTTTATTCAAGTTGTTTTATTATCTTAAATCTTTGCTTAAAATAATTTTTGAAGTATTCGAAGACAAATATCCGTTTTTGTTGTACATATTTTGTTTCCTAGAGATGCCACCTGTATTATTTCTCCATGATGTCGAATTCTCACTAGTGTTTTGAAACGCTGCCAGACTTTTTTTTAAATATTTATTTTTCGTCAGCTCGATTTTTTTGGGCAAGTATTATTTATTACAATAGTTGAACTAAAGTACTATATTGTTTGCGATTGTATTACAATTAACAATAAGTTTTGACAATACCTTGTACTGCATACGTCACGATGCTACATGTTGAAAAAACCCTTCTTTAAATGTGTGGAATTGTCAGTACATTTTCCTGTGTTTTTCTGATCTGGCAACTAGCTGTGTTGCGCTTATGTACGCGAAAGATATTTTGACAAAGGCCTAATTTTTCGCCTTTTCCCTAAAAAATTTAAAGTTTTATTTACTATCTTATTAATACAAATCTAAATATTTTAATGTCGGAAGAGGATCATGAAATTACATACGATGATCATGAATTGATCGAAGAGCTGGAACAAAATATAAGGTTCGTACATTGATAAGAAAGTTGCTCAAGAGACGTCATCACACAAAATCTTTCCCTTTTAGTACAAAACCCACAAATGATAGCGGAAACAACAACGAAGAACTTAAGCCAAAAAAAAGAGTACATAAAACTTTAGGTGAACTGCGCCACCCTAGGCAAAAATTTTGCCCTCGATGGCAACTTGAATTTCCTTGGTTAAGGCCAAATCGATCTGATGAATCAATCGGTTATTGCAATATTTGCAAAAGGGAGCTAGTTTGCAAAAAGAGTCATTTAGAACGACACCAACGTTCGTTTAAGCATATGCGTCTGCAGGGGTTTGAAAATGTTTTTACCGTTAATGAACCGGAAGCTGATCTTATTGAGGCGCACACATCGGGCTATCTAGACAATGATACTAATCAGGACTAGTAAGTACCTGTCATAAGTTTTTTATTGCATTAGATTAATTTTTTGCGTTTTTAAGTGAAATTGAAGAAATGTTTGATGAATTTAATGAGGAGTACACAACTATTAAGGTGGAACCAACGAGACCTTCGTCATTAAACAGTCCAATTATGGTTAAAACAAAATTTAACAAAAAATCCCCTCCCAAGAAACTTGCTATTGTAAAAAATGAACCTGGGCAATTTATTGGTGCCCAAAAAACAAATTTTGAAAAATCACAAAATTCTCATTTTCAAAGCATGGAATATGACAGCAGAGGGGATTACTATCACTCGACACATTCTTTGCCATCTCCTCCAAAAAAAGATACTTTTGATTTGTTCTTCGATTCAATTAGTGCAACTGTCAAAAATTTGCCACCCAAATTAGCGGCTGAAGTTAAAAGTAAAGTTTCACAAGTTATTGCCGAATTCGAACTACGAGCAATTTGTGAAAAAGAAGCCCAAGAAAAAGCACATCAACAATCCGTTGTCAATATACCCACGCAAGTAGCCAGTGTTGTTACGGCCGATTCGTCTTTAAGTAGTGGTCACAACGAGCAACATAATGTTGAGGGCGTTACTCACTATGTTTATGCATATCAACCTAAAATTCAAGAATAAGTTTTTTATATTTTTAATATGATAGGCAGAATAAATTAAAAATGTTATACCCTGTATATGCTTAAGACCAAACTAATTTGGTTATTATTGATACAATTATTAAAAAGAACATTCATACACACATATTTATAAGCTTAACAACAAAAACATACCTGGGCGATTTGCATTACTTTTGCATTAACATTAAATTGATCATAAAATATTTTATAAGAAAATTATTGCATTACGACTTTGACAATTTATTATTTTATTATCAAAGTATTGCATTGTTTTTTAAATACCTTTAAAGTGTATACCAAGAATGCACTACTTTTGCATTATTACTAAAACATTATTAGTGCAACATGAGTAAAACACGGTTATTTCATTAGCACAAACATTGTGAACAACAATCTTAAATAAAACGAACATTTTTTAATCACATTACACAAATAAGCAGATACCGTAACAATTTTGTGTTTTAATAATGCAAAAGTAGGGCACTAATTGGCATACATATTTATATAATCAGCCTTATTGTGGTTGTCGTTTTCGTAAACAAACGTGTCGTTTTTTGTAGTAGATCAAAGAACACATGTTGTGTATTACTTTAATCTATTACACAGTCGTATACGACAACGACAACCACAATAAGGCCGAATAATTCACTATTTTGATAAGATAATAATTTAATGAAAAAAAATACTGCATCAAAAGTGTTGCACTAAAATGCAATAAATTTGCATTTTTATTGATTTAGTTTAATGTAAATAATTATCAATGCTTTAACATATTCAATGCATTTGTCCGAAGTGTGAGTAAAATATGTAAATTTTTAAATTATTCTTGGTCTTTTATATATTTCATGAGTGTAACTAATTTGCGTTAAACAAATTAAAAGCAAAAACTTCTATAGAGTTTGTTTTTAAATTATCTCAATGTAAAAATAAATAGTGGGTATTGTATATCTTCCATAGTATGTACAAATAACTTTAGCAAAGTTTGATTTTGAAAAATAAATACATACATACGTCGTAGATTTATATGCATTATTGTTGAAGTTTGCTATTAAAAATATCGATATTCTTCTTTTGTTTCCAGCCTAATTATGAATACAAATTCCCCGGGAGTTTTTTCTCTTTTCCAATTTTAACACTTTAATTTTACATAGGAAAAGTGGAAGAAAACTCCTGGGGAATTGTTATTTATAATTTGGCTGTTCGTAAATGTTCATAATAGTTGTAGCTGTATTAGGAGCCTTGCTGTATGTTGAAGTAAAGAATCAACTTTCGTAAAAATTTTGCTTTGTATTTAATTTTTTTTTATATTATAGATTACAATCAAAACATGTACCTAAGTGCCCATTTAGAAAGCGAAACATTCGGAAGAGAAACATTTTGTTTGTGAGCAAATTACGGGTGGGGTATAGAGAATGGGATTTGTTCTAATATTCTTTGTTGACATTTACTTTGCTTCTTGAGAAAAAAACAACAATAAAAACAGAATGCTTCCGGCAACATATTCGCCTGTGTGACCGCGAATGAAAAAACAAAAGAGAATTCCAGATGTTTTCCTTCCAAATGTTCGCTCGTCTAAACTCGGACTAAGAAAAATTTTAATTAAATAAATAGTGATGAATTGCGAGAAGAAAAAATAAAAAGATGCGAGAAAAAATTAAAAACATGCACAAACGCAATAGAGCACCAATCACTTAATTTAGTACCATTTTCTTTCGCATCGCTATAGAGAGCAGGGTTGCCGAACATGGTATTTTCCGACCAAAATTGGTCGGATAGTTTTGGTTTGATCGGATGGTAGGCCAAACCTAATTTTGGTCGGTTTTAGAAAATGTGCAACATAGGTATATGTACTTATTTTAAAAAAATTAGAACATTGGACGGAAAGCAGACAATTGCGAATCTCATAAATTTTTTACCAAACACAAAATTTTATTTTTGATTGTTGATGAAACTGTGGATGTGGCATTGAAATGTATTACGTTAGTAGCAAGTTACTTTGACGGATTGGGAACAAACGGCGCTCATGCCATTATTGGACCTGTTGGTAAGCTTATAGCCTGTTCATTGATTTCGTTCGAAGACTTCTTTCACGTATTTAAATTACATGCAAAACAAAAACAATATTCTCTAATTTGTTTTCGTTTTAAATGTAAGTTAAGCGATCGAAGTCTTCGTTCAGAAATAGATGAATCTTACTTAGCAATGGAAAAAATATTAAGGTTCTTTGTGGTAATATTTAAAGTTTTTTCACATATCGCACCCGTTCAACAATACTGTATTAACTCAAAATTTAAAAATTTTCAGTAGAAGCAAAACAATTTTCAATTTAACATTACAGGCATATGAAAAAGAATTTTTAAAGCAGCCGTTTCATTACAAAAAAGTGGACAAAATTGCACAATATTTTTACAATGGGTAGATATGAATATTACGTATCCATTTTTTCCAAAAAGTGAAAAAATAAAAATTTTGAGTTAATACAGTATTGTTGAACGAGTGCGATATGTAGTCCTTAAAGAATTTCAGAAATTTTGTTCTGTATACAAGATAGACTTCTTAAAGAAAGATTTTGTAAGAATCATAGAACAGTGGGATGCTTTGATATTGTATTTTGAATCATGTTTTTATAAAGTCATTGGCAGAACTTGCAAAAAGTATGGGTAAGTTCCAAAACGTCGGTTGCAGAGCAAGCAATAAGCTAACTATGCGTTGTTAAACTCTGATACATTTTTTACGTTGTCTGCAAAGTATTAGGAGCTCAACCTACATACATATGTCTTATTAAGTTTAACTTAAGTTAATAAGGTTTGATTCATATTTTATTAGTGGTCTATATGTGGTAATGCATACGTTCAATGAATTCTAGTTTATAAGCGTTATTAAATAAAGTTTTATATTGTACATTGTGTTAGAGTGCGTACAGAGTGACCGCTTGTTGCAGAGCCGAGCCGACTGACGCTTATTGCGAGAACCAATGCGAGAAAACTGGTACTATACAAATTAGTACAAATAAGCGCGCCGGACTGGTCAGAGCGCAAAGCTGATTGAACGCCTAAAACATTGTTATGTTATGTTTTTATGATTTCAAATTGTTTGGAAAACATTTAAAAAAATTAAACCAAAAATTTAAAAAATGAAAATAAAACCAAAATCAAATAATTTAAAAAAACAAGTAAGAGTCCTATATTCGGCTGTGCCGAATCTTATATACCCTTCACCATTGTGCGAGCAGAATACATAGCAATTAGACAGAAACTAAATAAAACTGGTAAATATTTTTTTTTTAAATAAGAGACAACCGGTTTTGAACTTCGCTTTTCGTAAGGGCCCAGAATATATATACTTTATAGGTTGTAGGATCAATATTGTAGAAATTACAGTTATACATATATACCTTTTTTACCTTCGGTGAAGGGTATAAAAAGAGTAATTTTCGGGAAGTTAGGGGTCTAATCACCCCTGCATACGATAGACACTGGCGTATCGAATGAAAACTCGATAAATGTAATGTCGAGTTACTCGATGTCGAATGGTATTATTTCAAATTCAATACATTTCATTCGATATCGAGTTTCAAGATACCAAAATAAATAATTTCGATGGATTTTGCTCGATATCGTATGCGGTGGTTAGACCCCAGTATTTCGGTTATAACTCATACAAATTTCCGACATTTTGGTATATACAGGCATGTTCTGAAAACCATTTTTTGTGGAAGTGATTTAAAATCACAAGAAAGGTGTTCTGGACAAAAAACTTTTTCCATAATTATGATTTTAAAACGTTCAGCTAAGTGGCCGCCGATTTAAAATTGCATGCTTATTTTTTCCACCATTTTAAACCAAGTTAAAACTTTTGAGGTTTTCAAAACACCCTTAAATAATAATTGTGATTTTAAAATCACAAGTGATTTGAAATTTTGTGATTTTCAGAACAAGCCTGATAAGTCATATACATAGGGCATATGGCAGCCCTAAAATTTAGGTTTTTATAAAAATGTTGATGTTTTTTAGCCCATTTTTGGAGTATTTTGCTCATAAATTACCCATTGTCTAACCGATTTGATATTTTTAAATAGGAAGAATTTTACCATTTACTTAAGTTATATTTATATATAAACATTTATATATACTTGTATACATATATTTTAACAAAGTTAATTATAAAAAGAGTAATTTTTGGGGATTCAGTATTTCGGTTGTAACTCTGCCATTTTTTAACCGATTTGACAGATGTATATACCGACGTGTTTAAGAAGAAATTTGCCATTTACTTGAGTTATAAAGCTTGGACTCGGGGAGATCTATGGTTCCCGAAAGAGGGTATTTAAAAAAAAAAATCAATTTTGGTAATAACTTTTTTGTATCTGAACCGATTTTTCCGAGTTTTTTATAAAATATGTTCTACTAGAAATTTCCGAGATTTCGGTATATAAGTCATATCCATAGGACGTACAGCAGCCCTAAAATTTAAATTTAAAAATTTTGATGTTTTTTAGCCCATTTTTGGAGTATTTTGCTCATAAATTACCCATTGTCTAACCGATTTGATATTTTTATATACCGACGTGTTAAGGAAGAATTTTACCATTTACTTAAGTTATATTCGTATATAAACATTTATATATACAGTGGAGGCTCGAAAAAGTTAAGTCATAGAAAAGTTAAGTATATGGAAAAGTTAAGCAGCTTTCATTCACCACACGTGATTCTAAAAAGTTAAGTGCTTCTTAACTTTTTAGAGACAATTTTATTTTGTTTTTCTGTTTCTAAGTGTATCATTTACCGTTAATTAATTTTTTTGCGAATTTTATATACAACCCTAATCTTGCATTATGTGTTTGCTCTAATCAGTTGGTTGTGAAAGAAAGTAGTCGTAGAATTTGTTTTGTTTTGATCGCAACAATGTTAGCAGCAATGAAGCAAAAAATGTTATCAGTCGCCGAAAAATGCAAGATTTTAAAAAAATTAGATGAAGGCGTTCTTGCTAATCGATTGGCCAAGGATTTTCATGTATAAATGCACATATAACCACATGCATTTTTCATACCACGGAAAAGTTAAGATTTCGGAAAAGTTCATCACCTCCAAAACCAACTGCTTAACTTTTTCGAGCCTCCACTGTACTTGTATACATATATTTTAACAAAGTTAATTATAAAATGAGTAATTTTTGGGGATTCAGTATTTCGGTTGTAACTCAGCCATTTTATAACCGATTTAGCAGATTTATATACCGACGTGTTGAAGAAGAAATTTACCATTTACTTTAGTTATAAAACTTGGACTCGGGGAGATCTATGGTTCCCGAATTTTGGTCATAACTTTTTTGTATCTGAACTGATTTTCCCGAGTTTTTTATAAAATATGTTCTACTTAAAATTTCCGATATTTTGATATATAAGTCATATCCATAGGAAATATGGCAGCCCAAAAATTTAGGTTTTTATACATTTTTTAATTTTTTTTGTATAGGAGGTATCACGCCCACTTCTCCAATCCCGCCCACATTTTGTAAGATGGTGTGTATTGGCAACCCAAATGTGTGTACCTAATTTGGAAACTTTGGCTCTTGCCGTTCTCAAGATATACAGAAATAAAAAAATACAACAACAACTAGGGTTTTTTGGAAAAATTTAGAGGTAGTCGTGGTTTTTTGCTCATATCTCCGTCATTTTTGACCGATCTGGCTGAATTTCAATAGCAAACTTGAACGGAGTATATGTGACATAAATATACATCATCCTAGTCCAGATCATTTCTGGGGTTTTCGGAAAACCCATTTCAACATACACACGGACAGACGGACAACCGGATTTGAACTTCGCTTTTCATAAGGACCCAAAATATATATACTTTATAGGGTGTAGGATCAATATTGTGGAACATACAAACGGAATGACAAAGTTATATATACCCTCTTACCTTCGGTGAAGGGTATAAAAACTATTTTTTGCCTAAAAAATTGAATTTTCTTATTTTTAATTCATAACAAATCCAAAACGGTAAAAAAAAGTGTCAAGTCACGTAAATTTACATAACCTTTAAACAAAATGAGACATAAGTAGATCATTAAAATCGATGGACGCGTTTTGGTTTTATTCCCAATTTCACTTAATTGTATCTCATTTTGACAAGAATATTGATTTTATGTTTCAATGAATTTGGATAATATTTATTATATATTATTTAATATAATTATTAACACGTAAAATTAAAAATTATTACAGATAATTATAAGGTTATTACATAGATACATAGGTTATAAAAATCGATGAACGCAAAACTTATTTTCGTTTGTTTGGGCCCTTTACTTTCTTGCGTGGTGGTTCGCCCACTTGTTGAGAGTCTGTATCGGATGTGGATCTGCCTTCATCTGGAAAAAAATCAATTGTTTTTAATCAGTCAGTTAACTTCATTTTTGTGACTTACCCTCGGGGGAAACTCCCATTGTATATTCTTCTTCATCTTCGTTGTCGGGATCGTACGTCTTTTGCGACCACCAACAAATTTCAGCCACCAGCGAATCGAGCCTCTTGCCTTTATGTCGCGATTCCATTTGCATTGCCACTTGATGGAAGCGCTCGCCATGTTCATCCGACTCTGAGGCTAGCTGCTTGCTGAAGTATTCGAGATGGTGATGCAAGAAGTGAATTTTGAGGGACATATTCACTCCAATTTTCTGGAAGTAGTGCAACATCTTGGTCACAAGAGCGGGGTAATTGTATGCTCGCGTACTTCCCAAAAAATATCGTATAACTTTCTTCACTGCCCTCCACGCAAAGTAGTCATTACCGTCTAAAGCACCTTTAAATTCCTTTGATTCATGAGCTTTCGTATATCCGGCCCATTCAGAACACCTTCCTTCAATTTTGCTTCGCTGATTCGTGGGAAAATATTTTCCAAACAATCAAGAATTTTCGGTTGCTTGATGAAATTTTTTAAGATTCCCAGTTTGATATGGAGAGGGGGCATGAGGACGTTCTCCATTGGCACCAGTGAATCATTTACGCGGTTGTGTCCTTTCTCCGTTGGATCTCGAGCAAGCCACTCATGCGTTTTGTATTGCTTTCCTTTAAGTCGGGTGTTTTTCGTATAGTCTCCTTGGAGACTTCTTAGCATCGCCACGACTTTAAGATCACAACTGATCCGTCACATGTGATCAGTGTAGCAAACTTTATCCAAAAGTATTTTTATGGAATCGTATGTTTCGCTTAGTCTGTGCTGTAGCCAATGGGAATGCTTGGTTTTTTATTATATTTATGTAGCAAAACGACTTTCAGGCTTGATTTCGAAGAATCGATGAACATTCGCCAATCAGCTGCGACATAATTAATGGCCATCGCTATTCAGCCCCTTTCGTTGAGTGAGTAGTACCGTTGGAATAGCAATTGTCGTCTTCGATATCCGGTGACTTTGACATTATGCTCCAAATTGTTGCCTTCTTTCAAAAGCTTGGCAAGTTTTTCTGCTTCACGTTGAGAAAGGTTTTATTAAATCCGTATTATAGTTTAATTCAATATTTCTTTATTTAATTAATAAACGACAATTACAAAAATATATGTATTAATATATCTAGCCCAAAATACATTCAGAGATGCCATCAAGTAAAAAGATAAAAAAGTGTGGTCAATGCCATCACCATATATAACATTTCTTCTTCGGAGAGAATAAAACCCTGGGCCTACGGACTCTCGTCGAGCGGCGTACGTCCCCTTCACGTTGCACTCCTTCCGGATTCGGCGTAGATGCTGACAAACCTGTTGATGATGTTGGTGTAAATCCCCTAAACTCCATTGCCGCTGGCGGAGTAGAGAAGTCCCCGCTTTGCTCCTCACTGTTTACGGTTGTCAATTCGTCTTGACCTGTGGTCAATTCTCCTTGATGCGAGGTGCCATTCCTTGTTGATTCGTTGTTACGATTCGCGTTATCAGTCAGACTGGCGTTGGCAGTAATCCGTTCCTGTGTACTTTCGTCATCAATGCCACGGATTTGATCAATGTGCCGTTTGTAGAATTTTCCCTGAAACGATATTTCGTAATGAATGTCACCTAAACGTCTGCTCACCTTCCCCTTTAACCATTTGCAAATCCGTGGATTTCCCGATAGGAAATAAACCATTTGATTGTCCACAAGGTGCCGAAAAGTTCCATTAGACTTAAGGTTCTGTCCCGAATGAACTTTAGTGTTCATTTCTTCTGGCCGAACAAGGTCCAAACGAGTACGCAGCTGGCGGTCCAAGAACAGTTGGGCAGGTGATTGACCTGTCGTATAATGCGGTGCATTTCTATATTGCCTTAAAAACTCGTTCAGATTCTCGTTTAACGTCCCCTTGGTTGTTCACATTGCCTTTAGCCCATTTGTAGAGGGGTGATACGGAGCCGTTATTTGTGGTACTTTACACCCACGTTTGTCAAAAACTTGTTGAATTCACTTAAGTAAAATTTGTTCCATTATCGGAAACCACCATCAATGGCACACCATACGTTGCAAAAACCTCATCCAGAATTCCAATAGTTGCCGCAGCGGTTATAGATTTCGTAACCTTCACATCTAACCATTTCGAATAAGCATCCGTAATAATAAGGATCATCATCCCTTCAAATGGCCCCGAGTAATCGATGTGGATTCGTTCCCAAGGAGATTTTGGGTATTCCCAGTGATGATCTCTAAATTTCGCTGGATGATTAGCATTCTTCGCACATAAATCACATTATTTGGCAACGCCCTCAATATCTTTATCCACTCCTGGCCAATATATAAAAGAACGAGCTATACCCTTCATCTTCACTACTCCCAAATGAGAACCATGTAACTGATTCAACATATTCCTTCGAAATTTCAGGTGGATAACGATGCGGTGTTCGAAAGTCAAGCACCCAGATGACAGTCTGTTGTTAATTTCTGGTGATTTATAACCAGCTCTAGCCAAACACTTTCCGCTTTCCAGTAGTTGCAGAATTTTTCCAAGGTGGTCATCTTTTTTCGTTACGTACTGCGGTTATAGGTAGTTGGTCAATTTGACCAATTATAAAATCGTCAAAATCATCTCGTTCATTAACAGTGTTCACGACAGAATCTACTCCTCCTAAACTACTAGAATCCAATGCCTTCAATGATACGCGAGACAGATAATCTGCATTGGCATTTTCCTTCGAAGTCTTTTGGACAACTCTAAAATCGAAATTGGAGAGAAAATCCGCATAATTAGCCATACGCGATATACACAATACAGGCAGGGATTTGTTCGGCTGCAGTATCTGAACTAGCGGTTTGTGATCAGCAATTAAGGTCCAATGTCAATGTCAATCGCCAACGCTTCCTTATCTATCTGTGAATATCGCTGTTTAGTAGCGGTCATAGTGCGGCTTGCATAAGCAATCGGACGTTCATGATGGTTGGGCATACGATGGGATAGTACAGCACCAAGACCCGTTTGGCTGGCGTCAGTCGCCAGAATAAGAGGCAAGAATGGGTCGTACGGTAACAAAACTTGAGGTGAAATCAAAATTAGTTTAATTTTCTCATAAGCTACATCTGCTTCTTTAGACCAGCAAAACCGACCACTTTTCATTATATCCCGCAGTGGTCTTTCCAAAGTAGATAAGTCCGGAATAAAGTTGCTGTAGTACGATGCCTTACCCAAAAATAATTGAAGATCATCCATAGTTGTGGGTTTAGCAGCACGCAATATGGCTTCGATGTGTTTGTTGGATTTATGTATTCCTTGGGCATCAATCTTATGCCCCAAAAATTCAATGGACGAAGCAGCAAATACACATTTTGGTTTATTTAATTTAAACCCCAAATTTCTCAATTTCATAAGCGCGACTTCAAGAACTCTAAAAAGTTCATCGACATTTCTGGCATAAATGAGAATATCATCAAAAAAATTTAAAATATTCGGTATACCTTGTAATGCTGACTTCATTGTTCGCTGCCAAATAGCTGGAATATTGGCTGCACCATATACAGCACGCGTTGGACGTATGAGTCCATGTGGTGGCGTGTTCAGTGTTAACACGTGAGCAAATTCATCATCTACGACCAAGTGCGAATAAGCATCTGTCACATCTAAGTGTGCAAACACAGTTGCCCCTTACATCTTATTAAATATATCATCCGACCTTGGAATGGGGTGTTCATCGATCACCATTTGTGGATTGATGGTTGGTTTGTAGTTGCCAGTAATCTGTATACCACCGTTTTTCTTTGTGACCACATGCGTTGAAGCCCACTCAGAGAACTCAACTCGTTTATAAAACCCTGCTGAAATTTTATCATATATTTCCCTAGAATATGCATCCCTCAAAGCAAAAGGAATTTCTCTAGGTCTCGTGAACACTGGTCTAGCATCCGGCCTAAGGTGTACCTTTATTGGTGATCCCGTAAACGTTCCCGCCACTTTATCAAAAACATCATCAAACCGGGATACTAGTTGTTGTAAACGAATCTGTTGCTCCCCTGTAAGATCTGAGGTCTGAACTGAAATTGTATTCACGCTTTGCTTAGTGGAGAAAACATATCACTTTTACCATACTCGTCTCTATTATCCGTGTCGAATAATTTAATGAAATTTATTTCACGTGCAAATTGTGCAATCCACTCACGACCACATAACGTATCCACATCATCATCAACCACATACAAGTTCAATTTACGATTTGTTCTTCCAAACGAAACATCAACTATTGTTCTCCCAACACAGTTTAATTTATGTCCCGTATAGCTTGAAAATTGTTCTAACGGTGCCAATTTGTTTTATAAACTGAACCATTTCAGTATCATCCACACCAGTAGAATTCGCTATTTGATTTGTACCTGTCCTGCAAACTTTGCCTATATGCCCTACCTTTCCGCACGAATAGCACTTGGCATTCTTAAACTTGCACTCTCTTCGTAAATGTTGGCCACGACACCCATAGCACTTATTTTCTGTTGAAGTAGTATTAGTCTTCGCCTTAGTCGCATTCTTTTTTCTAACCGGTGTATAACCCAACTTGCAAGTGGGTTCCGTTGTTGTATTATCCCTCGTACTTACGACGTTCGTTGATCGTTGCGTTAATTCCTTGGAATATGCAATTTCATAGGCCTCTGCAAATGTTTTCGGTTTTTGGCTATAACATCATCCCAAATTGAGCGAGATTCGAGTCCAAAAAGCATTTGCTCGATTAACATTTTGTCCAAGGATGTTCCATATTCACAAAACGTAGCAGCTTGCTTTAACCGTAGGGCGAACCTCGCCAAAGTTTCTCCACTATCTTGTCTTACTTGACAACATTTTAATCTTTCCGCGTATATGTTCCTCTTGCCGTCGAAATGATCTGAGAGTATTCTCCTTATCTCAACATACATAAGTGAACTCCTCCGGCTGCTTGAGGCTAGTTAAAATTGTAAGCGCCGTGTTCAGTTCACCGCCCATATGAACGCGAGCATAGTTGTGGTATTCATTGACAGAAATTTGGCTCAATTGTAAGGCCCAGAAAACCATTATTTGTAAGTTTACGTGTGTGTTAAAATAAACTTATCTAAGTGAATACCTAAGTATTTAACCATTTCTATATTGGGAATAACTACATTGTTCTTAGATTTAATTTTGAAGGATTTCCAATTTTTTTTTGATATTATTGTTACACTTGTTGAGTGCGGGTCGAAATAGTATGGTCTCGCATTTACTACTATTAATTTTCATGTGCCAATCAGTAGCATAATTATCTACCATGTTAAAATTCTTTTGAAGTTCTTGGTTTATTTTTTCAATTTTATCATCAGAATGAAAAACGATTATATCGTCAGCAAATCCAATGATATTGTCTATAACTTTTTTGTATCTGAACCGATTTTCCCGATTTCTCCAATCCCGCCCACATTTTGTAAGATGGTGTGTGTTAGCAACCTAAATGTGTGTACCTAATTTGGAAGCTTTGGCTTTTGCCGTTCCCCAGATATACAGCAAAAAGTAATAAAAATACAACAACCACAAGGGATTTTTCGAAAAAATTTGAGGTAGTCGTGGTTTTTTGCTCATAACTCAGCCATTTTTTAACCGATTTGGCAGATTTATATACCGACGTGTTGAAGAAGAAATTTACCATTTACTTTAGTTATAAAACTTGGACTCGGGGAGATCTATGGTTCCCGAAAGTGGGTATTTAAAAAAAAAAAATTGTATTTTGGTCATAACTTTTTTGTATCTGAACCGATTTTCCCGAGTTTTTTATAAAATATGTTCTACTTAAAATTTCCGATATTTTGATATATAAGTCATATCCATAGGACATATGGCAGCCCAAAAATTTAGGTTTTTATACATTTTTTAATTTTTTTTGTATGGGAGGTATCACGCCCACTTCTCCAATCCCGCCCACATTTTGTAAGATGGTGTGTATTGGCAACCCAAATGTGTGTACCTAATTTGGAAACTTTGGCTCTTGCCGTTCTCAAGATATACAGAAATAAAAAAAATACAACAACAACAAGGGTTTTTTGGAAAAATTTAGAGGTAGTCGTGGTTTTTTGCTCATATCTCCGTCATTTTTGGACCGATCTGGCTGAATTTCAATAGCAAACTTGAACGGAGTATATGTGACATAAATATACATCATCCTAGTCCAGATCATTTCTGGGGTTTTCGGAAAACCCATTTCAACATACACACGGACAGACGGACAACCGGATTTGAACTTCGCTTTTCATAAGGACCCAAAATATATATACTTTATAGGGTGTAGGATCAATATTGTGGAACATACAAACGGAATGACAAAGTTATATATACCCTCTTACCTTCGGTGAAGGGTATAAAAACTATTTTTTGCCTAAAAAATTGAATTATCTTATTTTTAATTCATAACAAATCCAAAACGGTAAAAAAAAGTGTCAAGTCACGTAAATTTACATAACCTTTAAACAAAATGAGACATAGATCATTAAAATCGATGGACGCGTTTTGGTTTTATTCCCAATTTCACTTAATTGTATCTCATTTTGACAAGAATATTGATTTTATGTTTCAATGAATTTGGATAATATTTATTATATATTATTTAATATAATTATTAACACGTAAAATTAAAAATTATTACAGATAATTATAAGGTTATTACATAGATACATAGGTTATAAAAATCGATGAACGCAAAACTTATTTTCGTTTGTTTGGGCCCTTTACTTTCTTGCGTGGTGGTTCGCCCACTTGTTGAGAGTCTGTATCGGATGTGGATCTGCCTTCATCTGGAAAAAAATCAATTGTTTTTAATCAGTCAGTTAACTTCATTTTTGTGACTTACCCTCGGGGGAAACTCCCATTGTATATTCTTCTTCATCTTCATTGTCGGGATCGTACGTCTTTTGCGACCACCAACAAATTTCAGCCACCAGCGAATCGAGCCTCTTGCCTTTATGTCGCGATTCCATTTGCATTGCCACTTGATGGAAGCGCTCGCCATGTTCATCCGACTCTGAGGCTAGCTGCTTGCTGAAGTATTCGAGATGGTGATGCAAGAAGTGAATTTTGAGGGACATATTCACTCCAATTTTCTGGAAGTAGTGCAACATCTTGGTCACAAGAGCGGGGTAATTGTATGCTCGCGTACTTCCCAAAAAATATCGTATAACTTTCTTCACTGCCCTCCACGCAAAGTAGTCATTACCGTCTAAAGCACCTTTAAATTCCTTTGATTCATGAGCTTTCGTATATCCGGCCCATTCAGAACACCTTCCTTCAATTTTGCTTCGCTGATTCGTGGGAAAATATTTTCCAAACAATCAAGAATTTTCGGTTGCTTGATGAAATTTTTTAAGATTCCCAGTTTGATATGGAGAGGGGGCATGAGGACGTTCTCCATTGGCACCAGTGAATCATTTACGCGGTTGTGTCCTTTCTCCGTTGGATCTCGAGCAAGCCACTCATGCGTTTTGTATTGCTTTCCTTTAAGTCGGGTGTTTTTCGTATAGTCTCCTTGGAGACTTCTTAGCATCGCCACGACTTTAAGATCACAACTGATCCGTCACATGTGATCAGTGTAGCAAACTTTATCCAAAAGTATTTTTATGGAATCGTATGTTTCGCTTAGTCTGTGCTGTAGCCAATGGGAATGCTTGGTTTTTTATTATATTTATGTAGCAAAACGACTTTCAGGCTTGATTTCGAAGAATCGATGAACATTCGCCAATCAGCTGCGACATAATTAATGGCCATCGCTATTCAGTCCCTTTCGTTGAGTGAGTAGTACCGTTGGAATAGCAATTGTCGTCTTCGATATCCGGTGACTTTGACATTATGCTCCAAATTGTTGCCTTCTTTCAAAAGCTTGGCAAGTTTTTCTGCTTCACGTTGAGAAAGGTTTTATTAAATCCGTATTATAGTTTAATTCAATATTTCTTTATTTAATTAATAAACGACAATTACAAAAATATATGTATTAATATATCTAGCCCAAAATACATTCAGAGATGCCATCAAGTAAAAAGATAAAAAAGTGTGGTCAATGCCATCACCATATATAACATTTCTTCTTCGGAGAGAATAAAACCCTGGGCCTACGGACTCTCGTCGGGCGGCGTACGTCCCCTTCACGTTGCACTCCTTCCGGATTCGGCGTAGATGCTGACAAACCTGTTGATGATGTTGGTGTAAATCCCCTAAACTCCATTGCCGCTGGCGGAGTAGAGAAGTCCCCGCTTTGCTCCTCACTGTTTACGGTTGTCAATTCGTCTTGACCTGTGGTCAATTCTCCTTGATGCGAGGTGCCATTCCTTGTTGATTCGTTGTTACGATTCGCGTTATCAGTCAGACTGGCGTTGGCAGTAATCCGTTCCTGTGTACTTTCGTCATCAATGCCACGGATTTGATCAATGTGCCGTTTGTAGAATTTTCCCTGAAACGATATTTCGTAATGAATGTCACCTAAACGTCTGCTCACCTTCCCCTTTAACCATTTGCAAATCCGTGGATTTCCCGATAGGAAATAAACCATTTGATTGTCCACAAGGTGCCGAAAAGTTCCATTAGACTTAAGGTTCTGTCCCGAATGAACTTTAGTGTTCATTTCTTCTGGCCGAACAAGGTCCAAACGAGTACGCAGCTGGCGGTCCAAGAACAGTTGGGCAGGTGATTGACCTGTCGTATAATGCGGTGCATTTCTATATTGCCTTAAAAACTCGTTCAGATTCTCGTTTAACGTCCCCTTGGTTGTTCACATTGCCTTTAGCGCGTTCTTTACCGTCTGCACGTTCCGTTCCGCTTGTCCATTTGTAGAGGGGTGATACGGAGCCGTTATTTGTGGTACTTTACACCCACGTTTGTCAAAAACTTGTTGAATTCACTTGAAGTAAAATTTGTTCCATTATCGGAAACCACCATCAATGGCACACCATACGTTGCAAAAACCTCATCCAGAATTCCAATAGTTGCCGCAGCGGTTATAGATTTCGTAACCTTCACATCTAACCATTTCGAATAAGCATCCGTAATAATAAGGATCATCATCCCTTCAAATGGCCCCGAGTTATCGATGTGGATTCGTTCCCAAGGAGATTTTGGGTATTCCCAGTGATGATCTCTAAATTTCGCTGGATGATTAGCATTCTTCGCACATAAATCACATTATTTGGCAACGCCCTCAATATCTCTATCCACTCCTGGCCAATATATAAAAGAACGAGCTATACCCTTCATCTTCACTACTCCCAAATGAGAACCATGTAACTGATTCAACATATTCCTTCGAAATTTCAGGTGGATAACGATGCGGTGTTCGAAAGTCAAGCACCCAGATGACAGTCTGTTGTTAATTTCTGGTGATTTATAACCAGCTCTAGCCAAACACTTTCCGCTTTCCAGTAGTTGCAGAATTTTTGTAAGGTGGTCATCTTTTTTCGTTACGTACTGCGGTTATAGGTAGTTGGTCAATTTGACCAATTATAAAATCGTCAAAATCATCTCGTTCATTAACAGTGTTCACGACAGAATCTACTCCTCCTAAACTACCAGAATCCAATGCCTTCAATGATACGCGAGACAGATAATCTGCATTGGCATTTTCCTTCGAAGTCTTTTGGACAACTCTAAAATCGAAATTGGAGAGAAAATCCGCATAATTAGCCATACGCGATATACACAATACAGGCAGGGATTTGTTCGGCTGCAGTATCTGAACTAGCGGTTTGTGATCAGCAATTAAGGTCCAATGTCAATGTCAATCGCCAACGCTTCCTTATCTATCTGTGAATATCGCTGTTTAGTAGCGGTCATAGTGCGGCTGGCATAAGCAATCGGACGTTCATGATGGTTGGGCATACGATGGGATAGTACAGCACCAAGACCCGTTTGGCTGGCGTCAGTCGCCAGAATAAGAGGCAAGAATGGGTCGTACGGTAACAAAACTTGAGGTGAAATCAAAATTAGTTTAATTTTCTCATAAGCTACATCTGCTTCTTTAGACCAGCAAAACCGACCACTTTTCATTATATCCCGCAGTGGTCTTTCCAAAGTAGATAAGTCCGGAATAAAGTTGCTGTAGTACGATGCCTTACCCAAAAATAATTGAAGATCATCCATAGTTGTGGGTTTAGCAGCACGCAATATGGCTTCGATGTGTTTGTTGGATTTATGTATTCCTTGGGCATCAATCTTATGCCCCAAAAATTCAATGGACGAAGCAGCAAATACACATTTTGGTTTATTTAATTTAAACCCCAAATTTCTCAATTTCATAAGCGCGACTTCAAGAACTCTAAAAAGTTCATCGACATTTCTGGCATAAATGAGAATATCATCAAAAAAATTTTAAATATTCGGTATACCTTGTAATGCTGACTTCATTGTTCGCTGCCAAATAGCTGGAATATTGGCTGCACCATATACAGCACGCGTTGGACGTATGAGTCCATGTGGTGGCGTGTTCAGTGTTAACACGTGAGCAAATTCATCATCTACGACCAAGTGCGAATAAGCATCTGTCACATCTAAGTGTGCAAACACAGTTGCCCCTTACATCTTATTAAATATATCATCCGACCTTGGAATGGGGTGTTCATCGATCACCATTTGTGGATTGATGGTTGGTTTGTAGTTGCCAGTAATCTGTATACCACCGTTTTTCTTTGTGACCACATGCGTTGAAGCCCACTCAGAGAACTCAACTCGTTTATAAAACCCTGCTGAAATTTTATCATATATTTCCCTAGAATATGCATCCCTCAAAGCAAAAGGAATTTCTCTAGGTCTCGTGAACACTGGTCTAGCATCCGGCCTAAGGTGTACCTTTATTGGTGATCCCGTAAACGTTCCCGCCACTTTATCAAAAACATCATCAAACCGGGATACTAGTTGTTGTAAACGAATCTGTTGCTCCCCTGTAAGATCTGAGGTCTGAACTGAAATTGTATTCACGCTTTGCTTAGTGGAGAAAACATATCACTTTTACCATACTCGTCTCTATTATCCGTGTCGAATAATGTAATGAAATTTATTTCACGTGCAAATTGTGCAATCCACTCACGACCACATAACGTATCCACATCATCATCAACCACATACAAGTTCAATTTACGATTTGTTCTTCCAAACGAAACATCAACTATTGTTCTCCCAACACAGTTTAATTTATGTCCCGTATAGCTTGAAAATGGTTCTAACGGTGCCAATTTGATTTATAAACTGAACCATTTCAGTATCATCCACACCAGTAGAATTCGCTATTTGATTTGTACCTGTCCTGCAAACTTTGCCTATATGCCCTACCTTTCCGCACGAATAGCACTTGGCATTCTTAAACTTGCACTCTCTTCGTAAATGTTGGCCACGACACCCATAGCACTTATTTTCTGTTGAAGTAGTATTAGTCTTCGCCTTAGTCGCATTCTTTTTTCTAACCGGTGTATAACCCAACTTGCAAGTGGGTTCCGTTGTTGTATTATCCCTCGTACTTACGACGTTCGTTGATCGTTGCGTTAATTCCTTGGAATATGCAATTTCATAGGCCTCTGCAAATGTTTTCGGTTTTTGGCTATAACATCATCCCAAATTGAGCGAGATTCGAGTCCAAAAAGCATTTGCTCGATTAACATTTTGTCCAAGGATGTTCCATATTCACAAAACGTAGCAGCTTGCTTTAACCGTAGGGCGAACCTCGCCAAAGTTTCTCCACTATCTTGTCTTACTTGACAACATTTAAATCTTTCCGCGTATATGTTCCTCTTGCCGTCGAAATGATCTGAGAGTATTCTCCTTATCTCAACATACATAAGTGAACTCCTCCGGCTGCTTGAGGCTAGTTAAAATTGTAAGCGCCGTGTTCAGTTCACCGCCCATATGAACGCGAGCATAGTTGTGGTATTCATTGACAGAAATTTGGCTCAATTGTAAGGCCCAGAAAACCATTATTTGTAAGTTTACGTGTGTGTTAAAATAAACTTATCTAAACTTATCTAAGTGAATACCTAAGTATTTAACCATTTCTATATTGGGAATAACTACATTGTTCTTAGATTTAATTTTGAAGGATTTCCAATTTTTTTTTGATATTATTGTTACACTTGTTGAGTGCGGGTCGAAATAGTATGGTCTCGCATTTACTACTATTAATTTTCATGTGCCAATCAGTAGCATAATTATCTACCATGTTAAAATTCTTTTGAAGTTCTTGGTTTATTTTTTTAATTTTATCATCAGAATGAAAAACGATTATATCGTCAGCAAATCCAATGATATTGTCTATTTTATTCAAGAGATCATATATATATATAAGTTTAAAAGAATTGGGGAGTTAACCATGCCCTGTTGTAAACCATTAACTATGATGAAATTTTTCGAACTCATTTTATTGTTATTAGAGACGAAAAAGGATTTGTTGCTTAGCATGTTATGTATTAAAAATATTAAATGTAAAGGCAATTTGTATTTAATTAATTTATAAATTAAACCTGCTATCCAAATACTATCGAAAGCTTTTTCGAAGTCTATCAGGCAGACACCTGTGCAGAAAGACTTATTCCAGTTCCAGTAGATATTTGATGTGAGTAAATGTATTGCATGGATCGTTGAATGCTTGTTTTTAACCAAACTGGTTATCATTTATAAGCGAAAGTTTTTTACATAATTTTGTTATATTAATATTAATGCAAACTTCGAAAACTTTGCTTATATTTGGAAGTAAGCTTATTGCACGTAGGTTTTTGGTTCGCTACTATCTTTATTTTTTTTGGGCAGGACTATTACTTTAGCTGTTTTCCAGGCGTGCGGAAAGTAAGAGTTGTTTAACATATTGTTAAAGAGAGTGCAGTATTCAAATACCAAGGACTCTGGGATATTTTTCAATATAATGTTTGGTATATTGTCAATTCCCGATGATAGCTTACTTCTAAAATTGCTAAAAATATATAATAGCGTGTCAATTGTCATGAAATAATCTTCAGCAAGTGAATCATTTAATTGATTTGCCTTTTTGTGAACATTTAATGTTACTAAAGAAGGGCTTGTTATTTCAAAACCAGCCTTCTCTTCTAGAAAATTATTGAAACCATTTATTCAGGGGTGTCATAGAAACCAATTTTATTGGAATTGGATTTGAAACCGACAAAAAAAAAATACGTTGGTGTCATGAAATCCAATATTGTCGGTTTTTTTGTTTGAACTAAAATTATTGTCGGTTTTAGGTGTCACAGAAACCAATATTATCGGATTTTTATTGAAAACAAACCAAGCAGCTTACAGCTCTTGTTTTTTTTATTGGAAATACATAAAGTTGTTAAAAGCTTAGTTTTTTTATTTTATTTTTTCAACAGTTAGATTTTTTGCAAGATGGAAGTAAATAAAATTGTAAAAATAGTATTTTTTGCATGTCTCCGACAGCGGGTTGCTGCAAACTCGCAAAAGTCTTTCCCTCACTTTTTCAGCAAATATGCAACAATAGCAATGTATTATTATATACACCAATATTGGTTTACAAAACCGACAAAAAGCAAAACCGACTTGGATTCTATGACACCCCTGATTATTTCAGTTTGCATACTATTATTGTAATCAGTTTCTTTGAAAACATTAACTCTTTCAAGGAATGCACCAATAACATTAAGTATTTGGATTTCGTCTCTTAACATAAAGTTGTTATTGTCTTTTTCTAACAAGTCAGGGTTAACGTCCGCATTTCTAATTAAAATTTCGTCCCCTCTGGAAATTTTTAAATTATAGATACTAAGTTTTTTTGTTATTTTGAATTGTGAGGTTACTAAACATATCCGATGATTTTTCTGGACTTAAATTTTTGAGTTTCTCTTGAAAATGTTGGTTTATGTTTATAATAAAGTTATCTTTTATTAATTTTTTAATTAATTTTAGTTTTATTTTTAAAAAATTAAGTTCTGTAGGTGTAGTGATGATTTCGAGTCTATTAGATTTTTAAATAGCAGTTAAAATTTTACTTTTTTCATGTTGAAGTTTTTTTATGATATTGTTACAAAACATTTCAGTTGAGTTTGATTTTTTGTGCTTTGGCTAACCGCCAAAACGGAAATTTTACCCCGAAGGACACGTAAAAACCGCTAGAATCGCGGTAAAACCGTCAAATTGGCAACAGTGTTGCCGGCAAAGATTTCTGATGTTACCCTAGGTCTACACTAAAGATAATTATCTCAGCAAGTTGGCAATAACGTCGGCAGAATAACAGAGCAATATATCTTATTGCTCAGTTTATGTTAAAGGCATGGGAAAACGTATTTATGTCAACTCATAACATGAAAAAAATCAAGGAAGAAGGTGCAGTGTAAAAACTCCAGCCATCTTGCAAAAATTATTTTTATTAATATAAATTCTGTCTTATTCGACTTATTTTTTAAATGTTTATTAATTTGTTTACCCTAGGTCTACACTAAAGATAATTATCTCAGCAAGTTGGCAATAACGTCGGCAGAATAACAAAGCAATATTTCTTATTACTCAGCTTATGTTAAAGGCATGGGAAAACGTATTTATGTTAACTCATAGTTTGAAAAAAATCAAGAAAGAAGGTGCAGTGTAAAAAATGGCGGTATCTTACAAGAATTATTATTATTAATATAAATTCTTTCTTATTCGACTTTATTATTTAAATTTATATTAATTTGTTTAAGCTTGAGGTCATTTTAAATACAAAAATATTAATTTTATTAATTTTTTTATTTTTGTTAATGTAAAATTATTATTTTTATATAAAAAAGAACTCGAACTTAAAAAAATTAATATTAATTTTAACAATAAAGATCGAATAAAGAAAAAATTATAATCAGGTATGTTCTAGGTTTAGACTCGAATTGAAAACGAAAAATTTTTTGAATCCGCATAAGTCATAAATTGGTGTTCTCAAATCCGCATGTTTTTGTGTATTCGAAGTTTTTGTTCGAAAAAACATTTGTAAAACAAAAGATCGCTAATTTGCTATCCGCAGCATGATAGCAATGTCTAATATTTTTTAAAAATCGTGAAATCTGTAAAGAATCACAAAAAAATCGCTAACATGGCTAAAATTCTCGAAAAATTGCAAACTTTTAAACAAACACTAAAATTTATTTGAAATCTCTAAATGGGTTAAAAGAACAAAATGTCGGAAAATAACAAAAAAAAATTGCAAAAATAGCGAAAATTCGCGAAAATTTTTAATATTTCAAACCAGCCATAAAATTGATTTAAAGTCCCTAAAACTATAAGGAATGGCAAAAAATCGGTAAAAATTGCTAAATTCAAGGAAATTCGCAAAAATTTGCTAACAGCGGCATGATAGCAAAGTTTACTGTTTATTATTAATCGCTAAAGCTGTAAAGAATCAGAAAACTTACACGACCAAATCGCTTACATCACGAATATGGCTAAATTCGTGAAAAATTGCAAAATTTTAAACAAACCCAAAAACAAAGAGATCGCTAAATCGATTAAAGAATCAAATTATCTGAAAATAACATAAAAATCGTTTAAAAAAAATTTGGTATAATTACATCAAAATCAATGAAAAAGTCGACTTTAAATTTAGGGTTAGTAAGGGCCTTTGCGTTTTAGATAACGATATCTTTTTGATTAAATTGGATTAAGAAGATTTTAAGCTAAAAGCAATATTAATTTTTTTGTTAAAAATGTTATCACATATTACAATAAAAGTCGATTCGGTTTACTTTCACCAACCCATATCTACTCTAATTGAAAACGAATAAAAACATGTGGATGTGAAATTCAGAACACCAATAATGCTAAAGTAATCCACTTTCGAGTGGATTCGGATTCTAGAACACACCCGAATTTTTGCAATTTTATTTTAGTGTTTATTTAATTTTTTAATTTAATTATTTTACTACAATTATAATTTGCTGCAATTTCAAAAACTTAATTTCTTTCTCACACAATTTTCTTCTATTTTTTTTCTTTTTTGCTTCTTTTTTTCAACTGACAACCAAATTGACGTTTTTTGTAAGCAATAATTGTCAACGAAAATGGACTAACAATTATTGCAACATAAATTGTTAGCAATAAATATGTACAAAAAATTGCTGTCTACATTAAAGATAACATAATTTTGACAATTACTGCAATATATGTCGCAATAATTATCTCTGGTATAGACGGGCAGTCAGATGGTTTGTCAGAAGAAAATAGACCACGCTCTAATTGAAATTTTGTCAGATGACTTTGCGTCTGACTTTTACAGAAGCAAAGTTAAAAAGGTAACACACGACATGTATGTATGTATTTTGCAGTGGGAGAAGACAAATAGATGTCGTGTACGGTCGCCTTAAAAGTAGACCTATTGGGTGGTATGAATAAAAATTAGCAATTACTTTTAAGTGGTTACTTTTAGCAAAGAAAGTTCCTAAAGTAACTACTTTATTTGTTATGAATAAAAGTATTCTTTACTTAATTTGTTCGAAAATTCGAATTAAGTATTTGCTAAACGTCAGATTTGACTGAAACGTCTAAATAAATTAAATGAAAATTGCAAATAGTTATATTAAAATGGAAAATTTTGAAGAAGAATATTTAATAGAAGTTGGTGAGTTATTTTGTTAAAATTATGAGTATTTATTTTATATAATTTTTCTTCCTACAGATCATGTTGGATCATCACCAAGCTCTTCCAAAGATTATTTGGACTTGCATTTTGTTAAGGCGATTGAGGCGGTGGGTAAAGTTTTGTTGAACAAATCAAATACTCCACAAATGAAAGAAAAGAAAAAAAAAGCTGTTGATGATGTACGCGATTTTTTGGTTTTTAATTCTGGTGAAGATTTAAAAGGGGAGCAAATTTTGAAAAAAATTGCAAACCTGAAACAAAAAGTAAAAGCAAAAGCAGATATGAAGAGGACTGGCAATAGACTGTTAAATTTAAAAGCCAGTGAAAAAATTTTTCTCGAAATTTTAAGTGGCGAGATAATCCCACAATAAATCCAATCCAGTTTGGATTAGAGGTGGGAGTATCTCCAATTTCTCCAGAAGAGGAAAACTGCGAACCGGCTCTTCTAACTGGGATCTCTTCAAATGGTAATAATAAAAAAACACCACCTATAAAACGTAAATTTCCGGAGGAGAGCAGTGATATAAACACCATTCAAAAAAAAGTGCTGCAAAACCAATTGGAACTAATACAAATGGGAAAAAAATGAAACAAGAAGTACACGACGAAACAATGCAAAATCTGATCATCGAAAGGGAGCAGAAAAAAAAGAACACAAAATAAAAATGGAAATTTTAAATTTAAAAAAAGAAAAATTAGAAAAATCTGAATTTCTTTACGAAGATATGTAATCTCATGTTTCAAATTAATAATAAACTGGTTCCTTTATATTTTAATATATTTATTTTTTAGCTATATACCTTAAAAAGCATTTCATTTTTTCTACATTACTTAATGCACCGCCCCGAGTTTCATTATTTTCCTTGAGAAAGTGATTTGCCAGAAACGTTACATTCTCCCGGTTAAAACGAAACAGTTGTTTAAAATTATTCTCGTCGCAATTTCTGCGTTCCTTATATATCTTCCTTTTCCGATTTTGACCATTTACAGGTAACATAGAGCCTAATAAAAAATTCATTTTGTCAATTTGTTTTTATAATTTTTATATTATTTTTTTATGACAATTGGCAGATATTTTTAAAGTTAAAAAATCCAACTGACTGAGTATCTCTTCATAATACAGCAGCAAGCAGCAGTCTGCAAAATTTTTACATGTGTTTTGATGTTGCGCCACCAACAAAATACATGTAAAAATGTTGCTGTCTGCTGTTTGCTGCTTTTGAAAAAATTTAGTCTGCTCGTTTGGACACTAAATTTTTTTCAGTAAATACTTCAATTTTAAGCGTTTATTTATATAAAATCAAGTATTTACTTTTTCGAACAAAGCATTTGCTTTTTTTTTTTTTTTTGGAATATAAAATCAAGTAAAATCTAAAAAAATAATATTTGGTAAGAAAATGCTTAAGTATTTAGTAATGACTTTTTTTATTCATACTACCCATTGGATAGAACTTGAACCCAACATTGGTTGTATTTGAAAAGACTTGGTAACCTTGTTGGATATATTGTAGAATAAAAAAATCTGGCAGCATTAAAATTTAATTAGACAGCGTTGGCTTCGTTACGAACAACTACGTTTACGAACAATTTAGTACTATTTGTAAATATATAAAGTCGACGGCAAAATATATTGTTTTTGATAATTAAAGTGTTGGCAAGTTATTTGTATATTTTTATTGGACATAGTTAATAAAAATGAGTTTCCATGAAGATCCTCAAGATCCGGAATGGTAAGTTTTTTATGGATTAAAAAGGCGCGAGTGGTCGGTCAAAAGAATAAAAAGAAAAACAACAGCACTGTATTCAATTGTTATCCATCCTACTACTTTTGTGCTCTTTGCTAAAAAACCTACTATTTTTGGAAATTTTTATTTGTGTAGGAAAGTAACAAAATTGAAAGCAGAACCGGTAACCGTTAAAGATCATCACAGCACTCCGTCTAGTAAAGTAAAGTACTCCCAAAAGTTCTGCGAAAAATGGTTGAGTATATTTTCACCATGGCTGTCGCGCTGTGAAGATGATCCAAACAAACCTTTTTGTAGAGCCTGCCAATGTCGTCTAGACTGTAATAGGTGCCATTTGCAGAGACATGAAAGGACGAGCAAGCATTCACGTAATCTCGAGATTTTGGTAAATAAAGGCGAGGGAGCTGCGCGTCAAAATCTTAGTATCCGTCAGGAGCGCAGTAAATATTACCAACAGCGCAAAAAGGTTTCTTCTTCTGTTGGTTCTCAGGAGGATTCTGAAATGGGAATGGAAGACTATATTGATGAGTAAGTATTTTTTTTTATTTTTTTAACCGTGTAGTCAATGATATTTTCCTTCTCCTTAATTAGAGCGGATCAGGAAACAGAGTATGGATATGAGCAAACGGAAATAAATTCGGTAGACCAATTTCCTACGGAAGAAAACATTTGTAAACAAGAAACATTAACAATAGATGAAATAAATCATATGGTTGTTGAACGCTCGGCATCAAAAAATAATGTTGGTCGTCCACGAAAGATACCAAAATTGGATAATAATGGTGTACACACTGCAGAAGAAGTTGTAGACAAAAAAGACCCCATGAAACGTCTAATGCAAATCCAAAAGGACAAGAGCGAATTAATGGATTCTTTTAAAGAACTAATGGGAGCTTCTACGCCGCACCTTTCCCCTCCAAGAGAAAAAAATCACGTTGACTTATTTTTTGAAAGTGTAAGCTCGAGTGTAAAGGCACTTTCACCAAAATTGATTGCCGAAACAAAGATGAGAGTTTCTCAACTAATATGTGAATTGGAACTTCGGGCCCTCACTGAGAGTGAGCAGGTTACCAATGCTCAAACTCCTAGCTCCACTGTAGTAGTTTCACAAGAAAGTGGCGGTGGAGCTTATATAATAAATCAACCAGTTAGTCATTCCGGTGCAAATCAACATCACTCGGGAACAAATCACGTTGAAGATCAACATTATGATTCATTAAGTTAAAAATTATTTTTGTTATTACATATACATATTCATAGATCTTGGTTAATTTTTGCACGTCTGTTTCAACATTATTGTTTCAAAATTTAAATCTTAAACACTTCACATGGTATTTTAAACAAACAATACAATATATATGTATGTATATATATGTGCAAGACTTTTATTAACGTAAAAGAAAACAAATGTACTCAATTTGTAAATTTTGTATTAAATTTTGGTCTGTTCAATTGACAAAAACAAAATCTTGCTAATCAAAGTATGCATTGACTAATCGCATTGTGTTTGTAAATCCTTCACTTTCTTTCCAAGGTGAAACAATCACAACCGAATCACCGCTATTAATTATTTTCATAAGATTAGCAACTTTCATTGTAAATTGAATTTTGGCATCTATGTCCTTCAACCAATTTTTATTTGGAACATCTATGAATAAAGTAAAACAAGATCAAATATTAAAGAATACTATAAAAAACTTTGCCAGCAATGTATAATTTTTTATCCCATCGTTACAAAAAACTTTGTCAGCATTGTATAATTTTTATACCCATCGCCACAAGTCAAAGCATTTGTATTAAAAATAAAACTTTTTTAGGATGAATGAAATGATTTAAACCCGGAAGTTTTAAATTTAATTCAAATTACATCTACTTTTTAAATATCAGATCTTCAGAACTATACAAAATCACATGTGTGATTGTATATATTCATGCGTTCAACGGAAAACAAGTGTCTGTAAAAATCTTAGCCATGCGTTAAAATTCCAAATATCTACATGTACATTAGACCGTACCTCAAAAAAAGTTTTCCCGTACATTCTTTTATAAATATTTAGGCCACATTTAAGAACTTCTTAAATTTCATAAATTTTTTTAGGTTTTTTATAACAAATATTTCGAAATTTTGCTAAATTATTTTCTAAAACGACTGCGCAGATTAGAAAAAAGTGTAGCCTTCCTTAAAGGCAATTTTATTGCGGAATTTCGTTTTTTTTTCAATACACTGAACCGTTTTTGAGTTACGCGAATATATCGACACCTTTGCGCGAAATTATCGTATGTTACAAATATAAAAATGTATTTGCTGGAATTGTCGAATTATTTCTTTATCTAAAGTTAAATAGTTTCTTGAGAGCTTTAATTTTCTGACATTAGGGTTGTATGAACAAAGATCTGGTGAATAAATACTAGAAAGAGATACTTGAGAACAATGGCCCCTGATGCCAAAAAAAATTGGTCTTCTCGAAACTACTTTAAGATCGGACTGTAAATGCCTAAGATAAAACGCAAAATATAAAAGGGCGGCACCCTACGTTCGGCATTAAATGTTTTTCCGAAACCTCCTTGCAAAAATACTTAATATTTGGGAGTGTACGGCGCACTTTTTTTTGCTTGTATGGTGGTACGCTCTAATGTACATAGTATATCGAATTTGCGTTGATTTTTTGATATGACGGTGGGTATAATACACGAATGTACATATTTTTCAAAATATATTGGTTTCAAATACCAGTATACATCACAGGTATTATTCCACGATATAGAAAAGATTGCCTAAATGTTCTTGGACATTTTGTCACTGCTAATATGGGACATTTTGGTCGATATTTTGCTAATAAATAAGACGATTTTCCAGAGGTTGTCAAAACTATAATAGCGGAAGCTGAGGTTTTTTTTGCAGCATCGACTGCTGCAATGGCCACAGAATTTACTCCATCTAAGCTAATTGTATGCCTAGCTACAATATCATAAAACATACTTCTATAATAAAGTGCGATTTCGGCCTCGTTGCAAATAATCGACATGTGAGTAATTGATTCTATCGGAAATGGACCTATAGCGGTTTCACTTGAAAGCATAACACAATCCGCTCCATCCAAAATCGCATTTCCTAATTCCGAAATTTCTGCTTTTGTGGGAAAGTTCGTGTATCGCATTGATTCTAAAAGTTTTGTGGCTAATATAATGGGCTTTCCTGCCCTATTGCAACGTGCAATCACTGCCTTTTGAGCTAAGAATACTTTGGCGTAATGTATTTCAATCGCAATATCCGCATATGCAAAGAGAATTCCATCTGCAGCCGAAATTATTTCATCCACGTTATGTAAGCTCTGTTCGCAATCGATTTTTGCTATTATTTTTACTTTTTTTGCTTGATCTCCCAATATTGAACGTATTTCATTGACAGACGAAGCATTTCGCATTGATGATGCAAAAATAATATCTACTTTGTGGTCAAGAGCAAATTTTAAATCGTTAATATCTTTTTTTGATACAGCTGGAAGATCAAGAATAACACCAGGAAGATTTACATTTTTTCGTGAGCCCAATATGCCACCGCGCTCCACTTGACATGTTATGCAATCTACTCCAACCTCTTTAACAACTAATTTTAATGATCCATCATTAATATATACAAAACAGCCTGGGAATAATACATTAATAATATTTTCATAATCCACATATATGCAGTCTCGATTTCCTTTGTCCATAAGATCTTGATTTATCGTTAAACGAACGCTATCTGTTGCTTTTAGTTCTATTTGAGCATTCAAACCGGCTTCTAAAACCCCAGTTCTTATTTCAGAGCCTTTTGTGTCCAAAGCTACAGCTATTTGAATTAAATAGCCCAATTCTTTCGAACACTCTTCTTCGGCTCTATGCAATAGTCGTATGCTTTCGGCATGCTGTTCATGTGTTTCATGGGAAAAATTTAACCGAGCAATTCTCATTCCAGCAATAATCATTTTTTTAAGAACATCTTTATTTCGCGAAGATTTTGAGATCGTTCCGACAACGCTCGTTAAACGTTGATGTGTTACTGGTTGAGAGAAGTTTAATTTGCACATATGTCCAAGGAACGTGTTTTCTTCATCCAACATATTCTTAATTTTTAAAAAAAAAAACTTAAATTTTGATAAACGTATTAAATTATCTATGTATCTGCCTATTTCACAATGTCGAAATAATTATTTCTTTAGTACAACTACATGTCGTTTGCTGAAATGCAAAACCACGTAACTAATAACTAACGGACTTCGGATTGCTTATGATGCATATATACATCATCCATGTCCTCTCTAATTTGTACTTTCAGATAAAACATTAGTTATTTTATAAGCGAAAATCGAAAGCACGTAACAATAAGGGCAATTATTTCCATTGAATCTCAATAATTCATAGTAGGTATTTGAATTCTTTTATTTTACTAGCATTTAAACCGCTACTTCGTAAGCGTAAAAAACACCAGTTGTAGAACCAAAAAACTAAGGAAAAATATCAAATTTCCCGTATTTCCTTTTTTTGTTACTATTTTTTCCCCCCATTAAAGTATAATAAATTTCAGGTATGTATTGTAGTGGGAACCCATAATTTTGTACGAATATGTTAATGAATGGAAAAAATGTTTTGTAAAAAAGTACCAAAAATAGTTACGATTTTCACCCCTTAAATGTTCAAATTTCGAAAAAGTAAAAACTTTGCTTCTATTTTTACTCCCTAAAAGGGCCGAATTTCAAAAAAGAACCAGACACCTGTCCGCTTATTTTTCTAAAGAACCACGATAAGTATTACATTTTTTTGTATCACTTTTAGTTTTGGAGATATACCCTTTTTTACCCCCTAAACATTTGAATTTCCAAAAATCCCGTCTTAGGAGATCGATTTGGAGAGTGACCAATGTCTGGTCCAAATTTCAAGTTTTTAGCTTCAGGCGTTAAGGCTGTGAGATGATGAATCACTGAGTCAGTCAGTATAGATTTTTAACTTTTGTAAGGTTTTCGAAAAATTAACAGCTTTTAAACCTGTAAATGCCACAAAGACGGTTGAAGCAATACTTACTTACTTTACTTTTTCAGCTTTCCAGTCCGGTATGGACCATTGCTCCTGCTACGAGTTTCCGCCAACTATTTCTATCTGCTGCTCTATCAACCCAATTTATTTATTTAATCATTTCATAGTTATACAATAAGCCTAAACAGGCCAAAAAAATCAATATTTCAAAGATACATACATATATCCTGAATAAAATACTATATAATATCTTAAATATTATCTTACATCTATAGATGTATAACACAGTACAACATTTTTCAGGTGATTGATTCGGGACTCAATTCTGATAATTGGTTATGAAAGTAGACCCAAAAAGAAGAACTTCTGCATCATTAGTTTGGTCATGGTACATCAAATAATAATAAAAATTAATTTGAAGTTAGTAAGTATTGTATAGGGGAATTTGTCACGTTTTAGGCTCTTTTGTTTGTCATAACTCAAGAACCAGAAAAAAAATTATGAATTACAATTCCTTTAATCTGTTCATACAACGTTTCGCTACATAAGCAACAGTTTCGCAATTATAAATAAATGTTTGAAGAAAAAAAAAATGAAATTTTTTATTTTTAATCCAAAACGGTAAAAAAGTGTCAAGTCCTATTACTTTTAGGTAAAGTCGCATAACCTATGAACAAAATGAGACATAAATCATAAAAATCGATGAACGCGTTTCGCTTTTATTCACAGTTAAGTAAAGGTATGAATTTCAAAAATTTGCTAGAGATATCCACAAAATTCTTTGGAGAAACATTTATGACTTTTTTTTATGATTCTCAGAATTAAAAAAGCAAAGTAATAAGCGGTAATAAATTTGCGTGGACAATTTAAAGGAAAAAAGGAAAGCGCACTTTTTTAATTATTTGGGTTTTTCCGTTAGTTACCTGCATGATGTCTTTACAGAAATTGCACCTGAGTGCTCATGTTTTGGAACGTTTCGAAAACATATTTCATAAGTACCTCCCAATAAAATATTGAAATATTTGTAGTATTTATAGGTGCTATTTGATCGATTTTTGTCATTTAACAAGAGTCGACGAACGCGAGAAATACAAGTGAATTTTTCTCCGGTTTTTAAAAGTGAATAACAACAAAACATATAACAAGTGCCCACAATTGGATAATTTTTGTTACGTTTGTGGTCATATCGCCCCAAAAAGAGGCCAACTGGATCGAAAAAAATTGATTACTGAGGAATTCAAAACAGCGTATTGTCATTATTTTGATGAAGCAAATTTAAGTGGTGCAAATTTTACGCCGAACACAGTGCGCAAAAATTTTTATAATACCCTTATAATGTGGATACATGGAAAAGGTGGACAGTTTTCTTTTATGAAGCCAGTAATTTGGGTGGAAGACCTACCTGCACATGATGAATCCTCCGAGTCTGGATACTGTGTCCCTGCAATCCGAAAGCGTTTTCACCAATCCGACCAATTTGAATGATGCTTATTGGAAACCCGATATTGAAAATAATGGACCACAACTGCTAACAAAAATCAAAATGGATTACATTGTGGCTAAGATGGGACTATCACAACAAAACTCCGAAATGTTGACATCATTTTTGAAAAGCAGAAAACTGACACAGCAAAATGATGCAGACTCAGAACATGAATATGAACAACCTACGAAGAAAATAAGGTCATCAGTCAACACCGATAAGAACAAAATAAGAAAACTTAAATTACTCCTGTATAGGTATTATTAATTTTATATTTTTCTTAAGTTGTATTTTTATTCGAACTTTAAAATTCAATATTAAGTTAAAATGCTTAAGCTCGATTTCTGTTGTATGTAAGATTTTTCTTTATTTGTTTCCAATATTTCGATATTCTTTGAATATCATCATCAGGGAATGTTTAATTAACCACAATAAAGGAGTAATAGCTCTTCACGTTTCAGCATCAAAAACTACACTTTGTGATGATAATATAATAAAGAAAAATCTTACATACAACAGACCACGAGCTTAAGCATTTTAACTTAATATTAATTTTATATTTAACTTTTTGTTTGTAAAAATCAACAATTCTTAAACATATGAAATGGCCATTAAAATACAATAATTTTGGTTAAAAATGTATTTTAAGACAAAAATTTACATTCAAATTTGTCTTAAAACACATTTAAAATTTAAATTAATGTAAGATGAGATAAAGCCACTGTTTATTGTTGATGTTGTTTTGTTTAAGCTTTGATATTATTACAAGTAGAACTGTTGCTATAAGTCTTATACGTTTAACATTTTTATTTGGTTTAATATCTTTAGTTTTTCTAAAATCTTTATGGATGAAGTTTCCTGATGATCTGGCCTAAGCAACCAGTGAAATGCGCATAGGAATAGCTTATCCCATCAACAATAAATTTCAAGTGTTTTTATCAAGAATAAAAACTGGGAATTGAGCACAAATTACGAAAACTGTTGAAATTTAAATTAATGGTTTATAAATTATGCTCTTATATGCTGTTAACAAATGAAACAATCGATCGCCTGTCATTTGGAAACAGCACATTATTGTTTTGATTAAAAATCTTTGCGTACGGTAATTTCTTCACAAAAACGGTAATTTTTAGAGGACCGTAAGGTAATGAAAAAATAAAAGTTAACATCACTGTGCCTTCAGAAACACAAAATAAAAACAGAAATTAAAAAAAAAACAAAACAACACGTGAAGGAAAATTATAAAAATTTTAAAATTGAAACATAAATCAAAATTTTTTTTCACAATCCAAATGTACTAATAAAGTGGCCTCACAAGCGCAGCTGTTTGCAGTGATTTTCTTCGTGTGTGACGTTTGTCGTCATTTTTTTTTTGTTTATTTACATTTTTTATAAATGCATTTTGACATTTGCCGTCTCAATTCTAGCAACAAAATGCCTGTTGTTTTTTCTATTGTTTCATTGTTGTAGTACTGAGGTCACTTTGTTAATACATTTTGTCACAATCTTTATGTTTTTATTTTAAAATGTAAACAAACATGAAAATATGCAAACAAAAATGAAAATTTTTTGACATTTGGGGCTTAACTGGGGTAAACAGCTGACAAACATATGCGCCAACGAGTCTACCTTGTGTACTTGTACCATGAGTCAAACTGTTAAGATTCTTATTGACATTTAAAATAAATTAACAAAAATAACATTAAAAACTTAAAATCAATGAATAGAACTTAAAATAAAACTCCTAACATAATGAGTTTAACTTCCACATTTGGTTGCGTATATCTAGGGAAGGGTCAAAATGCTCATTGTCACTCCTTTATAATGGGTGTTTTTAAGCCCAATAGAGCATATGAAAGGTTAGCTGTGAAACGAACTGTCATACTGCTTTCTCTTCTTGCTCAGGCACATCATCATGTATAGATTCATGCTTGAACAACGCCACCAAATTATCGAAATTTACTTTAGCCATCGATTTTAGCAATTTTTAGGCGACTTCATGATTTAGATGACCTGTGAAGTCACTGGTTTATGCTGAGAAACCAGCAACAATTGACATCTTTTCATTTTATTCGTGACATGCAGCCGAAAAAAAGGAACAAATCCGTACGTCTGCAATGCGTTTCATCAAGGACAGGCGAGTGGAGCCTATTTGTTTGAAATTAGTTTCAAATGGTAAAGCCGTGTATCAATCTGCGATTCGAATTCATTTGTTTGTGTTGTCTACCATTTCAAGGTTTATGGTCTTAAAAAATACCCTTTATACCTTATTTAGTAAACTAAATGTTCGTAATTCAGTTTAACGACTGTAAAGGGCGTTAAAAATTTTCTTCAAAATAAGCATTAAAAAGCTGCAAGATAAAAAAAAATTAATTATATGTTCGAATATTGGAAACATATCTTCCCCAGGCTAATTTTTAGTTTAAATAAATTTTTTCAATAAATTTCTGGTTCTAAATCACTATGATTCATCAAAATCTAAGAGTCCATCATGAGACATTCATTATCGAACTTTTCAAAATATATATTTATTGATTGAAGTCTTTTCTTAAAAAGAAACCGAGACTTTTGTTCAGAAGACTGTGCGTTTTTTAGCAACAATATTGAAAAAGAAATAAATGTCATCACTGAAATCGAATCTTGATTTAATTTGGGTCTCTGAAGTAAGAATTACACCTAAGAGAAATAACCCACGCTACCTGATTGTCCTTAAGAAATAATGACAAAAAGCTGCTTCTCCACTCAGAGCAGTTTTACGTGTGACTACTAACTTAATTTGACCACTGCCAAAAGCAAGAAAGTAAAAAATCGTTTTATTCAAATCTGCGTCATTGTATATGTGTCCGCTCGCAAAACGTCAGTCTCATAAAAACAGCATTGCCAGATTCTACCAGCCAGTGTGGCCACTACACATTAAACAGCTGATTCGAATATCGGTTTTATTTGTATTCAAAAATAACAGATCCGACTTGTTTTCATGACACCAAATGAAACCAAAATCAGTTCGCAAGCCGACCACAAATTATGTCTGTGAAGCCGACAATGAGCAAAACCGACATGGATTCTATGACACACCCGAATGCTTGTTTTTAGTTTAATTTACTGGCACGTCAGGAGGTATGTATTTTCCAAAAAAATAAATTGTTAAAATGTTGAAAATTTTCTTAAAACAAATTGTGAAAGAATTTTAGATTCCATGAAAAAAATACTTTTTAATTCCGGAAAATTAAATTTCGTTTATAATAAATATTTTAACATTTATTAATAATTTGTACAAATTGATACAACCCAGCGGTAACTAGAATGAGTAATGAGGCATAATAGAAGGCATTCTTTAGCAGACAGTTTAATGAACACTTACCAGTTACAATTGTTACCAATTTTAGTAAATAAACACCTTGTGATTCAACGAATGATTTAATTCAAGCAGGTTTTTATAGTCAACTGCACAAGCAATTAAAGAACAGTATTAAAATAAATGTATTTCCGAAAATAACTTTGAGAAAAATTTTTGTATTTGATCAATTTAACTGAACGTTTATTAACACAATATATAAGACTACAAATACATGAGGGAGAGAAAAATAATTTAGTAATGAATATACATATTATTGTGCCAATGCCAACGAAAATGTTTTCTAAGCAATGCAAATACTTGCATTATTTGTGTAACTATTAGTTGTAGAATAACAGTTTTCCAACAGAAAAATCAAATTGAGTTTTATTAGCTTCCAGAGCTAATGTAAGATGTGAATATGGAATTAACTGATCTGTTAGCTTATTCAACAGGGCTGTAGAGGAAAGAAGTTTGAGATTAAATAAATTGTTTCTTTTATAAAAACATAAACAACAACTTAACACTTACACAATGCGCATGGTGTTGGTAAATCCGGCTCCTTGTTTCCATCCAGTGACAATAACAACTTGATCGCCGGATTTAATAAAACCATTCTTCTTACCAACTTGAACACCAAACTGTACCCGAGCATCAACATCCTTAAGCCAGTCAGATAGTTGAGGTTCTTAAAATAATAACATAAAAAAAATGAAAATAATATTTCCAACAGCCTAGCCTGTTCATCGTTTTCGAACGTTAACGTTCGCATAGAAAATTACATTTAAAACAAAAACTAAATTCTAATATTTTTGTTTGTTTTAAATGTAATTTTCTAGCAAACGTTAGCGTTCGAAATCGATGAACAGGCTGTAATACATATGTACACACATATACTTATGTAAGTATATATTTTTCTTGTTATTTTACCTTTGTAAACTAAGGGTACTAGACCGCGATACAAGTGGGCTTGTCTGGCGGTTTGAGAGTAACGTGTAACAACAATGATGGGACATCTTGGGCGATATTTGCTGATCAGGTGAGCGGATTTGCCTGTAGTTGTAATAACAACGATGGCAGCAGCCAAAGATTTGTTAGCAGCCTCAACGGCAGCAATTGCGACAGCATGAGCAGCATCGACATTGGTTAATTTGTTGGCAGCCACCAAATCAGCAAAATAATTTTTATGCCAAATAGCAGCTTCGGCCTCTTTGCATGTCTTAGCCATGGTAAGAACGCATTCCAATGGATATTCACCCTTAGCAGTTTCACCTGACAACATTACACAGTCAGCGCCATCCAAAACAGCATTGGCGACATCCGAGATCTCGGCACGAGTTGGGCGCGGTTTCTTGATCATAGACTCCAACATTTGTGTTGCGCAAATAACAGGCTTACCGGCTCTGTTGCAACGAGCAATCATGGCCTTTTGTGCCAAGAATACTTTTTCTGGAGGAATTTCAATACCTAAGTCACCACGGGCCACCATAATACCGTCGCCAATGGCAATAATTTCATCCAAATTGTGCATGCCTTGTTGGTTTTCAATCTTTGAAATTATCTTAATATTTTTGCCCTTTTCACCTAAAACACCGCGAATTTCGGTAATAGCGGCAGCATTACGAATGAATGAGGCAAAAATCATATCGACCTCCTGCTCAACACCAAACTTCAAGTCCGACTTATCTTTTTCCGAAACAGCAGGCAAATCGACAGGAACGCCGGGCAAGTTGACACCCTTTCTGGATCCCAAAGAACCACCATTCTCAATTGTACAAGTTAATGTATCGCCAGAAACGTTGGTGACAACCAAAGAAATCAATCCATCATCAACGAACACGCGATTGCCGGGTTTCACCACCTTGACAATGTTCTCATAATCAACGTAGATGATATCTTTGCTACCTTTGTCGGCATATTCCTTGTTTGTGCACAGTTTAATGACTTCGTTCTTCTTCAATTCAATTTCGGCTGTTCCACTGCCTGCAATTAAACCGGTACGAATCTCGGGACCCTTCGTATCCAAGGCAATTGCTACTGGGTATTCATAGCCGATTTTTTCAGAATAATTTTTGGCGGCTTGGCGAACATTTCTTACGGTTTCAGCGTGATATTCATGGGAACCATGGGAGAAGTTCATACGAGCAATGTTCATGCCAGTCTGCATCATTTTCTCGAGCATTTCTACACTAACAGAAGCTGGCCCAATGGTACAGATGATGCCTGATAGACGAATTTGCGAAACAGGAGCATCAAACTCCAATTTGCACATGTGCTCTAATTGTGATTCAGCTTGAGCGGCCATCATTTGGGGAACTTCGTCTTTCTAAAAATATAGAAATCCATTAAAAAAATTTGTCCATAGCATGTATGTATGTATGTATGGCCGAGTTGTGACAATCGCACGATTTGAAATCGCAAAACGCCAGATTAAGTTTATGGTATTCTGAAACTCGTGCGTTTTGCTTGTGACTGCGGGCGTAGCGACTGATCGATCTTCGACAGCCATAGTTTCTTAAGTTCTGTTGTGGTAACTTAAAAGTTAATTTTTATAACAATTTTTGCAAATAAATCCCAATTAAAAATAAATTTGTGTTCAGAAAAAAATAGAAAAAAACACAAAAACGCCTCTGAATGCTCTGTGCCAACAGTGCAGACTAGATTTACTTATACATAAAAGTAGGGATGAACTAGGAAATGGTAAATCGATTCCAATCGAAAATCGATTTTGTGGTAAAAAAAATTTATATTTTGCAATCGAATTATTGGGCTTTTAAAATCGATTTTTTTATTTTTATCAAAATTTTGGCAATTTTTAATTTTAATCTTAATTAAATCTATAAATTATAATTTATTCATAATTATGGGCATGCACAATATGTAGGTGGCATGTTAATGCAGTTTTCTAAGTTTAAAGTTGTAGTTTAAAGTATCTACCTATTAGCACCCTTGGTATACTTTCAACTTTAATATAGGGGCTCTTGTTCTTCAGAAATTAAAGTCATCAATGGAATGGAAGTCATATATAAACACAACAGGTGAATTAAAACATGGCACTCCTGTGGAAATTCGCTAATATTCAAACAGACCAGTGTGTGAGCGATATTTAAATCTTGTTATACAGACCTGTTCTGAAAATCACATTTTATGAAAGTGATTTCAAATCACAAGAAAAGTGTTCTGGGCATATTATTTTGTGATTTCAAAACGTTCAGCTACGTAAACAACTTTTTGAAATCACTTTGTTATTTTTGCGACTATTGTTAGTTGACCGTTATAATAAATTTCTTAAATAAAATATTCCATTTGTTGTTTATTAATTTTTTATGCAATAAGTTATTTTATTACCAACAAATCATTTAAAATTAAGAAAATTCGACGATACTACCAAATGATATTTGCTTTTGTGACTTCTGTTGTGATTTCAGGATTGTTTTTTTAGATTAATTAAAGTTCGCTTTTTTGCTAAAAGCGGCATTAAAGCAAAGTCTAATATTTATTAAAAATCGTAAAAGCTGTAAAGAATCACTGGAAAAATCGCTTTTATCTCTAAAATAGCTTAAATTCGCGAAAATTGCAAACTTGTAAACTTATTCTAAAATTTATTTGAAATCGCTAAATGGATAAAAAAAATGTCGGAAAATAAGAAAAAAAAAATTTGCAAAAAAGCGAAAATTCGCGAAAAAAAATTTATATTTCAAACAAGCCATATAATTGATTAAAACTCCCTAAAACTATTAGGAATGGCAAAAATTCGGTAAAAATCGCTAAATTAGCGGAAATTTGCAAAAATTTGCTAACAGCGGCATGATAGAAGAGTCTATTTTTTAATATAAATCGTTAAAGCTGTAAAGAATCAGAAAACTTACAGCAACAAATCGCTTCTATCGCGAACATGGCTAAAATTCGCAAAAAAAATACAAAATTTTAAACCACCCTAAAACTAATTTGAGATCGCTCAATCGGCTAAAAAAACAAAAAGCTTTAAAAATTAGAAAAATTTTAAAAAACAAATCCTTTGTTCTTGCTTGTGCTTTCGACAATTGTAAATCACACCGAAAAACACAAAAACGGTGTGATTTACAGAACACCACAAAATCACACGTGTGATTTTAAAAGCACATGTGATTTGAAATTGTTGAAACTTGGCAACCCTTTTTCCCTAGCAACATGTACGTTCTCTTTTTCTCCTTTTTACATGTTTGTATTTCTTTTAACTTTGTATTTTTATTTTATTTTATTTTTATTTATTTATTTAGTCTTAAATAAAAACTCTTATAGTGAACTTCAACAGGTTATGGGCCGCAGTGTTAGCGAGGAGTTTTAGAAAAGTTTTATTTGTTGGAAATTGGTTAAGACTGTTTTGAAAAAGAACAAGTAAGATGAGTTCATCGTTATACCAAATTGAGAAACTGGACGGCAACAATTTTGACTCCTGGTCAATCCAAATGCGTAGTGTGCTGGTGCACAGCGGCTATTGGAAGATAGTTAGTGGTGAGCTAAAAGTGGAGTCTGGTATGGAAGCTGCCGTGGTTGAGAAAATTAAGTGTGACGATGAAAAGGCTTTGGCCACTGTTTGCCTCAGCGTGAAGCCAACCCAGTTGAACTATATCAAGAATTGCACAACATCATGCGAAGCGTGGCAGAAGTTACAAGAGGTGTACAGACCGCAGGGACCTATACAAAAAGTAACGCTCTATAAGAAATTGCTAAATTTATCGATGGTCGCAGAAGGAGACATGGTGAATCACATTAATTTGTTTACGGAAATTGCTGACAAATTGGAGGAAATTGGTATCTCTCTGCAGGAGGAACTTCTTTGTATAATTTTATTGTCCAGTTTGCCGCAACAGTATGAAAACTTCGTCATCGCAATGGAAACAAGGGATAATTTACCCAATTTGATTTCTCTGAAACACAAATTGCTGGAAGAAGGTGCAAGGAGAAAGAACGAGAAAATAGACGTTACGAATCAACAGGCGTTTGGTGTGCATATTAAAAATGGGCGAAGATGTGAAAGAGAACCACGAAGTAGCAACAAGCCAAAATTAAAAGGAAAATGTTTTGTGTGTGGTAAGGCCGGTCACTATGCAAACAAATGTGAGATGAAGAAACGACAAACCGAACAACAATCGTTTTCTATTTTGGCAGTAGCTGATACGTTGCAAAAAGAACGTTGGTATGTTGACAGCGGCGCAACTGCGCATATGTCTAATAATCGCAACATGTTTATAAATTTTGAGCAACATGATGAAAAAATATTGTTAGCTGGCAACAAACATATAATAGCTCTGTTTCTTTACTTTTTGGGTAAAGTTCGTGCAAATGAGAGTAAGCATAAATTTCTCTCATAAAAAGACAATATTACACAAAAGTACGGGAACAGAAAAAACCAAATTTTAAGCACAAAATAAAAATTCAGTGTTTTGACAGTCTTTACAACACCAAAAAGTTTTGAAAAATTTTATATTGGCTCTAGAGTTAAACTACTTTTACTAAAAATAAAACAAAACAAACACTTTTACAATAACTAACATTATGTTTCCCTTATATTTCAGTACAATACTTTTTATTTAAGTACATTGTTTTATTCAACAATAATTTTTCCAGAATTTGGGTCATGAACTTTTTTCCTTTTCCTTTTTTGTTTTGTTTATGTTTTACAGCTGTTTCACAACTTACACAATTTGCACGAAGAAAAAGTCTGGGCTGTTTCGTGCAAGAAGAAGAAGAATTTTATTCTCTCAAATCCGCTCTCATTTACACAAATTAATAGTACGGGAACGCTTTTCGTGCAAATTGGGATCCCGAGGGATCCCAAAGTAGAGTAAAGAAACAGAGCTAATGTCAACGGGCAAAGGTGACGTCAAAATTAGATCATGCAACACTGATGTTATTTTGAGAAATGTTTTGTATTCTTCGGAATTACAAGCGAGTTTTGTTTCTAAAAGTAAGGCTGTTGAACGTGGTTATGTGGCTACATTTAGGAAGAATGCTGCTTATATAAATGACAAATTTGATAACACAGTAATAAAGGCTGTAAGACAAAACAATTTATTTGTTGTTGAGCGTGATGTTGGTGAAAAATTGTACGCTGCAAATTTTAAATGGCATGATCGTTATGGTCATTTAAATAATAAAGATTTGGAGCTGTTATCAAGGAATAAGATGGTCATTGGCATAGATTCTAGAGGTGACGATACAACAGGGAGGTGTAAAACATGTACATATGTTGAGCAAAGTTCATGTTGGCTCTTTTCCTCAACAATCTAACTCAACATCGAAAGAGTTATTGGAACTGGTGCACACTGATGTCTGTGGGCCGATGAAGGTTAAATCTATTGGCGGATCGAGATATTTCTTAATTTTTATTGATGATAAATCCAGACGAACATTTGTTTATTTTTTGAAAAGAAAATCAGAAGTATTGGAGAAATTTAAGCTGTTTAAGGCACAGGTCGAACGTCAAACTGGCAGAAAAATCAAATCTATTCGCAGCGACAATGGGGGTGAGTACATTGGTAAAGATTTTAACGATTATTTGGAAGAGAGTGGAATAGCACGACAGTTAACTGTACCCTACACGCCCCAACAAAACGGCGTTTCTGAACGGATGAACCGAACGTTGGTTGAAATGGCCCGATCAATGTTAATCCACGCCGGTGTTTCAATTGAGTTATGGGCAGAGGCTGTATGTACAGCTGTATATTTGAGAAACCGATGCCCAAGTCGTAGCTTGGAAAACAAAACTCCATATGAAATATGGCACAGCAAACAACCTAGTGTGAACCACTTAAAAACTTTTGGATGCTTGGCAGTGGCACTTAAGAAACCACAGAGGTCAAAAATTGAGGCAAAAGCTTATCGATTGTATGACATGACAACGCATAACGTTATTGAACGTCGTGATGTCGAGTTTGATGAAACAAAATTTCTGCGGAATATTGCAAATGATGATTTAATGAATCCTAATGATTTTGTATTTTTTGATTTCAAACAAGCGAATGAGCACAGTGTTATAGATGTCCATGGGGCTCGACAAGATAGCTGCAGTGGGCAATATGAAAATTCTGACGGTAACAATATAAATGCAGACACATTTGAAACTGCTGATGAGGACTCAGAAGACGATTTTCATGGTTTTAAGACAGGACCTGGTAGACCCCGAATTTTGAGAAGTGGACAACCTGGTCGACCCCGAAAGGTGCAAAATTTAGTTGGTAATGTTTGTAATGATTTTATACCACAGCACTTCGAGGAGGCAATATCATGCGACGAGAGCTCCAAGTGGGGAGAGGCCATGAGGGCTGAGCTTAACTCCCTGGAGAAGAATGGCACCTGGAGCCTAGTCGATTTACCAGACGGTCAAAAAACGATTGGATGCAAGTGGGGTTTCGCCATTAAACGCAATGGTGACGGTGAAATAGAGCGATATAAGGCGCGTCTAGTTGCCAAAGGTTGCAGCCAGAAATTTGGCATTAATTATAACGAGACATTTTCTCCTGTTGTAAGGTACGCTACAGTACGCATGTTGTTGGCATTGTCTGTCGAAAAAAAATGCATTTGCATCAGGTTGATATCAGCACGGCATATTTGAATGGTGACCTGAATGACGAAATATACATGACCCAACCAGAAGGTTTTGTTAATAGAAACGATTCGTCCAAAGTTCTAAAGTTAAATAAATCCCTTTATGGGTTAAAACAAGCAGGAATGAACTGGAATGAGAAACTTGATTGTGTTTTAAGAAAAATGGGGTTTAAGGCTTGTGAAAATGAGCCATGCCTATATAAGATGACAATTAATGGTGATATAATGCTAGTGGCAGTATATGTTGATGACCTACTAATTGCCAGCAGGAACAAGGAGGAGATTGTTAAATTTAAATTCAATTTGGCAAAAGTATTTGAAGTATCCGATAGGGGAGTTCTGAGCCATTTCCTTGGAATGCAGATAACTCGTGACGGTGAAGTGGGTGCCATTAAATTATGTCAAAGACAATATGTGAATGATATTTTAAAGCATTATAATATGGAGGATTGCAAATCCGTGTCTGTACCTCTCGACCCTGGTTTAAAAACCCATTGTGCTAATGATTGTAAGAGAGCCATTAAAGAGGAATATCAGTCGATAATAGGGGCTTTAACATATCTCGCTATAACTTCCAGACCTGATATACAGCATTCTGTGTCGAAGCTTGCCCAGCACAATCAGGATCTACATATTGAACATATGACGGCAATAAAGCATATATTGCGCTACCTTAAGGGAACTTCAAATCGTGGGTTGATTTATAAAGCTGGTGATACCTATGTTAGAGGTTATGCTGACGCTGATTGGGGCAGCGACGTCGTAGATCGAAAATCATATACGGGATATATATTTTATCTTGGACAATGCGTTATCTCATGGGAATCCCGGAAGCAGCCTACAGTGGCTCTTAGCTCTACTGAGGCAGAATACATGGCGATGTCGAGTGCTTGCAAGGAGGCAATATATTTAAAACGTTTGCTGGCTGAAATTGGCCTAAATGGTGTTAAAACTATTTTGATGAACGTGGATAACCAAGGGGCAATGAAACTGGCCATTAATCCAATTTTTCACAATCGTACGAAACACATTGATATCAGATATCATCATGTTCGTGAAGTCGTAAGTAGTGCGGAAGTTAAGCTATGTTCACATTATGTGTATTTGTCATATGGAATGTCACTTTTCTACCCACATGTGTTTTCATGTGTATGTCAAAATTTGAGTTTTACATAAGGTTTTTAATTTACATGTTCACATAATGGTATGTAACGTACATTTGACATTACCTATCAAAAATAATAAAAACATTTTTAATAATTAATTTGTGCATTTTTTATCTGTTTTATTATTTATTTACTATTTTAATGTATATGTATTACAATTTCAATTAATTTTTGCCGCCACAAACAATTTTGTTAATAAAAAACAGCTGATGTCAGATGCTTTGTCACTTGAAAATAGAGCACGTTCTAAATCAAAATTGTCATGTGTAATGTGCACAGAGAAATAACACATGATAGTGTTTGAAGGGGTTCAGACGATATGTACATATTTAACATGTGAAAAAGTGACAATCCACATGACAAATACACATAATGTGAACACAGCTTTAAACTACAGTATTGTCCAACAAATGAAATGGTAGCCGACATCCTGACGAAAAACCTGTCTAAGACGAAGCACGAGTATTTTGTGAATTTGATGAATATGTCATAGAATTATTATGCTTTCTTTTACTATCCTTTGTATAAAGGACATACATGTTGAGGAGGAGTGTTGAAACTTGGCAACCCTTTTTCCCTAGCAACATGTACGTTCTCTTTTTCTCCTTTTTACATGTTTGTATTTCTTTTAACTTTGTATTTTTAGTCTTAAATAAAAACTCTTATAGTGAACTTCAACAGAAATCACGTGATTTTCAGAACATACCTGATAATCAGAGTGAAAACGAAAAGTATGTACATAATTTATCCTAACAAATACGAAATTACAAGGAAATAAATATGCATCTTTCCGATATCAATGACATGAAAACGTTTGTTTTCTAAATCAAAATCTTAATAGTAACTTAGCAAATAAAGAGTCGTAACCGATCAGGAACTATTGCCATAATCCTTTGAAATACTATCCATAAATTCCGTGTGATTTCGTTTTATGTGAAGCAAGATACGAAATCACTTTCGGTCGGAATTGATTTATGTGACAGGTCTGATTGACTACACAAGAACACAATTGTTTAAAGTAAAACAAGGCGGTATTAACGTTTCCAGCTCTGAGTTGGCCTATTGTGAATTATTTCCCATTTATTAATATTCGCTGCGTTTGAGTAAGTTTTTTCGTACCTTTATTGTATTCTGTTCAGTTCCTCTTGAGCTACCAAACCAACCAGGCATCCTCCGGCTTCCCCCTGAACATTATCAACAACTTTTTTTCCACCATTGGAACAACCAAAAAATAAGTGTATTCAAATAAATGTAAGTAATCTGAATTAAAGTAAGTTGCCGTTGGACTTTTATTTAAAAATCCCCAGAGAACAGGAACCCCGTCCTGCCCACAATCTCCACCCCATGTAGTACTCCCTCCTGCCCAGCTTCTTAAAACAGTCAAATACTGTTTTTTTAAACAAATCTTTCCTTCTTTTCTCTACTTTAACTTTTTAATTAAATTAATTCATCGCAAATTACCTCTTCCTTTTTAATTGTGTCTATGGGGTGCCGCAGGGATCAATACTGGGTGTTCTCCTTTTTATTATATACATAAACGTTTATATGTTTAATGTTACATGTAAAAGGAGAAATTTAATTTGATGTGAAAAGCTCATATTGTAAGTTTTAACTTTTTTAATGTAATTTGTTGTATTTATGTTAATTTATATATTTTTTAAAAATTTTAAATAGACGCTCCCTTGAAAAAGTCGACAAAAAATCGACGAAACGTCGGGAAAACTGTAATAAAAAAAATTGCTTTTTATTTACATTAATTAACCTTAGGCCCTATTAGCTTAAATAAAAAACAAATCAATTAAACAACAAATTGGCCAAATATCAAAAATAAAATTGATGGAAATTAATATGAATAGTGCATCAACATTTAAAATTAATAACGAAATAATTGAGAAAGTTAATCAAATTAAATATCTGGGCTTCATAATTGATAAAAAACTAAAATTTAAAGAACACATCGAATTTAAACGAATAAGAAACAAAGTATCAACACTAACGGCTATAAACATTTACAACACAATGATAAAACCGCATTTTGAGTTCGGTTCAACAATTCTATATACCTGTTGTTCAACAACACAAATAGAAAGACTACAAAAATTACAAAATAAAGCAATGATATCAATCATTAAATGTAACATTTATACACCAATAGAATATATGCTAGAAACTCTTAAATGGCTTAATATAAAACAGAGACTTGAATTTAACACGCTCATATTTATAAAAAAAATGAAAATGGGAAACGCGCCGCAATATCTGGTAGATGAACTAAATTATGTAGGTGATATGCAACCATATTAATTGAGAAATGTTGGGAATTTTAGACTTCCACAGGCAACAACCACTGCAACACAAAGGTCACTATGCTATAAAGGACTACATATGTACAACAAGCTTCCAACTTACATAAAAGAAGAGGAAAACACTAATATTTTTAGAAGAATAATTATATCTTTTATAAAAAATAATAATTATTTATTTTGGTATCATGACTCTCGATATCGAATGAAATTTGAAATAATAGCATTCGATATCGAGTAACTCGACATTACATTTCTCGAGTTTTCATTCGATACGTCAGTGTCTAACGTATGCAAGTTGTGCAAAAAGGTCTTACAAACTTTAGGGGATTTTACCAAAAGGTCTTTCGACACATATTTGTTTAAGTTTATTTTATTAGATTACACTTGAATATATGTATATTTCAGATACAATTAATTAAATATTGTTGAATGCGAATATTGGTTTCCTCGACAGCATATGCTCGCAATAAAATAAGGTATCGATTATCAGACGTCATTAATTTGTTCTAGAAGCTTTTAAAAATATAAGTTTTAATGCATAATTCGTCCATATTACTTTAAAAGAATACATTAAACTGTTTTATTTTGTAATGAGTTTAATATTCTTCATGAATTAATTTGTTTTAATACTTATACATAAACATTAAATTATAATAAGGGTCCTCATGATATCGTTTATAAGTCTCGTAATCTGTGCAAACTGTGCATTTTTACGCCCTCGTAAATGAGCTGTCAAAAATTGTATGAGAATTCATTTACACAAACTTGGTAAATTTGCCCAACAATTTTGTCTCGTAAACTTGCGCTGTTCAATTGTGCATTTATACAAACAGATATTTTAATGATTTCAACGTCGTTTTCAATGAAAAATCCAAGTGTCTATAAATCACAAACAATAAATTCTAGCAATAATTTCAGTAAATTGGTCTTTTGGCTTTCTTTGAGCATTTTTAAAAGCAAATATGTATGAGATATTAATCACAAATTTTTATATTTTTGAATTTTAATTTATTTTTGTATTGACGTTTCTTACAAACTGACATTAATTGTTTAAAATTACACAAAAGTAAAAAAAGGAGCTTCATGAAACAAGACTCGTAAGTTTGCGCATTTGCACAAATGGCAATTTTAAGCGACATCATGAGGACCCTTAATTATGTATGTATATGAATTTTAAAAATTTGCTATTATATATGAAATCCCGATCCGTCCCGGGACCCCGTTTTTTTGTATAAAAAATCCCGAATCCCGGGTTTCAAAAAACCTGGTCCCATTTGGCATCCCTAGTAGTAAAGCAGTCTTTGAACAATGTTATGTTGTATTACTGTACCCATTATACGTGATGTGTTATTAAATATTTTTTCATGTTCTATATTTTAGTCAAATTGAAGTTCAGAAGAATAGAATTTATGAGGGTCAAAAGGGGTTAAAGAAATTTTACTAGCTGTAGGTAGGTGAAAGTATCCACTTTAAACCCAAATGCACTTTTGTACCTGTTTGGACCAACCTATAGAACACTTTTTTTAATTTGTGTAAAATTATTCGCAACATTTCTTTTTCTCTTTTTATTTTACCTATTCATATGACTGAAATATAAGTGTACCAAGCCAAGTATTTTATATTATATAATTACCAATACCTGTGGGATATTAAGCGTAACCTACTTAAGCCCATTTTAGTTTTTTATTCTACCTTATTTTGCTACCTATGAACACAGTATAACGCAAGCTATGTATAAAAGCCAGTGGTATTCGAATAAAATCTCAGTTGTTAAAATATATCTAAGCAATAAAAATCTAATTTTTTAATATCTATAGAAATGGAGAGCTTAAGATATAAAGAATTATCCGAAGAGTATTTTAAAAATAAAAAGGAGGAAGATGTTTTAAGTTACATTGAAGGAAAACTCAATTTATATTCCTGCAGCACTGAAATACGATCGGAACTGCAAAATAAAATAACCGATTTCGTCAAAAACTTAAAAAAGCGCTTCAAACAAGTTGGATGGAGTAAACCTAGAGTTTACAACAGTTTTGCAAACTGGTTAGATGGCGAACTCAGTGTCCAGATATCTTCAGAAGGTATAAATGAAAAGAACCTTGGGAGACCAAAGAAATCACAGTTCATCAAATCCTTTATCATGGAGAGGACGTCATTAGGCATTATTTAGTACCACTAGGAGATCTGTCAGAGAAAGCCCAGGAAAAAAGGAATAAAGATTACAGATTTTATAGGGGGCACAATACCAGAAAAATGTCACGATACTTTACAAACGAAGATCTGTTTAATATATTGTTGGCAACGTCAGATCCGCTCATCTCTAGCATTCGAAGTCAATGGCAAGTAGAACATCGGGACTTAGATGAAGAAGCAAAAGGGCTGCTACAGGACTGAGGTAATACAAAACCAAATATGGAATATTTGGAGGCAATTTTCCAAACGAATGAATAGTAGATATAATTAACTTTTATTGTTATTTAAGTAAAAAAATATGTTTTTTGTCCTAATTGTTATTTAAATAAAAAAAATATAAACATTTAATATTTTACACTTATTTATTTTTTTAATCTAAAAAGTATTCTAATGGAACTGGTTCCAGTTGAACCTGTTGTAGAGTTGATAATGTAGAAACCTATTCACAAAATGATCATAGGTATTATTATTTTTTTCTTCGCTTGTCTGCAGGACAGAAACCAGAGTCTCTGGCGGGAATCGAACCCGCAACCCCGGCGCTGATAGACTAGCTCGCTACCAGCTAGCCTACCGGGGCACCCATTACATGCCTATGCATTTTTTTTAAAGGTATAATGGTATATACGAGGCGAATGTATATGCATATAAAGGTAATACGAATACTCATTTGTTCTTTCGCTGATAAAAAAAATATTTTCTCCAGAAATAAATAAAAATGTTTATATTTTTCGAAAGAAAACATTATGAGTATGCTTGTAGAAGCAATTTTTAGTCAGTTTAACATTTTTACTCCCATATGCCCTATATACAATTAGATCAGTAATGTTTTCTAATATGTCCATTAGTTTCTAGAAACTTCTGATCAATATCGAGTGGTAAATTGTATTGCCTTTTTTTAAAAAAAAAAAAAATTTAATTTAAAAATTTAACAAAATTAACACTGTTAAAAAAGTTCAAGAAGTCTTCTCTCCTGCAAAAAAAAAATTGCAAAATTATCTCTATCGGTTCAAAAGTTACAGATTTTTGGCCGATGAAAAACGATGTTCAGCCACTGTGCGACGGCTGTATTTTCGCCTTCATCTTGAAAATGTTTCAATTTTAGTAAATTTTGGTCGCCGTCAACGATATGTGTGACTGGCGTTCTCAACATCTGCAATGTCACATCGGCTTCGAGTGCAATATTGACATTTATAAGGTAGCGACATAATCTCTTTTAATAGTTTTTGGCATGAGTTACAGTTCTCACTCACTCACAGAACATGGGTTCAGGGGGTAGACATATTTTTTGGAAAAATTTTTTACTTACAAGTAACTGTAGCCAAAAAAATCGCTTAGGTGATTTTGTCGCAACCGACAACTTGCAAATTTATTAAAATTTCTAATTTTATTATTTTTGTTAAAAAATTAAATCAGATACCACAATTTCTTTTACTCCAAGATTATGACTCTTAACTTCCAAAAAAAATATACTTTATTTATCGCACCATGACAATGTGCGTTTTCGACAAATTTCATGTTTTTTCAATACATTGTATTAGGAGCAGAAATAGAGATTTGAATTCTTAACCAGAAATGTTGGTTATATAAAAATAGTTGGGGTCGTAATCCTTTTAGGATTCGAATACGAAATTTGGGCCAGAAAGGTTTTTTGTAGGAGAGCCATGAAATAGAATTGTATATGCCCTATATACAATTAGATCAGTAATGTTTTCTAATATGTCCATTAGTTTCTAGAAACTTCTGATCAATATCGAGTGGTAAATTGTATTGCCTTTTTTTTAAAAAAAAAAAAATTTAATTTAAAAATTTAACAAAATTAACACTGTTAAAAAAGTTCAAGAAGTCTTCTCTCCTGCAAAAAAAAATTGCAAAATTATCTCTATCGGTTCAAAAGTTACAGATTTTTGGCCGATGAAAAACGATGTTCAGCCACTGTGCGACGGCTGTATTTTCGCCTTCATCTTGAAAATGTTTCAATTTTAGTAAATTTTGGTCGCCGTCAACGATATGTGTGACTGGCGTTCTCAACATCTGCAATGTCACATCGGCTTCGAGTGCAATATTGACATTTATAAGGTAGCGACATAATCTCTTTTAATAGTTTTTGGCATGAGTTACAGTTCTCACTCACTCACAGAACATGGGTTCAGGGGGTAGACATATTTTTTGGAAAAATTTTTTACTTACAAGTAACTGTAGCCAAAAAAATCGCTTAGGTGATTTTGTCGCAACCGACAACTTGCAAATTTATTAAAATTTCTAATTTTATTATTTTTGTTAAAAAATTAAATCAGATACCACAATTTCTTTTACTCCAAGATTATGACTCTTAACTTCCAAAAAAAATATACTTTATTTATCGCACCATGACAATGTGCGTTTTCGACAAATTTCATGTTTTTTCAATACATTGTATTAGGAGCAGAAATAGAGCTTTGAATTCTTAACCAGAAATGTTGGTTATATAAAAATAGTTGGGGTCGTAATCCTTTTAGGATTCGAATACGAAATTTGGGCCAGAAAGGTTTTTTGTAGGAGAGCCATGAAATAGAATTTCGCATACAGGCCTAAAATTTTCCACATTTTTTTTAATCTATATAAACAAATAAATTGGTGGGCGAGACTTTCAACATTTTCAATTTTAAATATAAAAACCATTCGATTTACATGCAAATGTAATTTTCTATAGTGTTTACGAGCTTTTCAAAGTGGCTTTAATTTTTTTTCATACAAAGTTGTGAAGATGAGAATGCAATCGGGTGGCAAATGTTATTTTCGTGGCTAAGGAAAAAACGCGACGATAAGATTCCTAAATTCCTTAAAAGAAAAATCCCAATTCTGTTCATTATTATTATTATTTTATTTCTAGCTACATATTATTAATTCTGTAGTAGCGTTATTTAAAAAAAAATGTGCCAACAGTGTTTGACTACTACTCGAAGTATACGTAATGTACACACTCAAACGTACATACTTATGGTCACTTCCACAGAAGTGTCACGTTACGCCACCAAACAATAAATCTTGTATTTAAGGCCCATGTTGTTCAAATTTTTTCCTCTATTGCACTAAACTGCGTTATACACCAAAATACAAAAAGAAAAAATTAAATAATATAGATATTATTCTTTGATAAACCATTTAAAATGTTTGGTGGCGTACCGGGGCAAAAAGTAGACTTTCCTGTGGAAATACCCACATACTTTGTACAGATAAGTTTTTAAAAATGTTCGCTAATTTTCATTTACTTTAAACAGCTGCAACTGTTTTGTTTTTAAATTAATGTACATGTGTATGTATGTAAATATATACATATGTTTGTATAAAAAAACAACCACAAATTGCAATTTTGACAGAAGAAAAATAGCGAATGAATGCATTTGAGGTTAATAATAAATAGTCAGCACAATTTTACATCGTTTTATTAGATGTTTTTTACACAAACAAAGTTGTAATGTAAAAATTGCATAATTTGCCTTTTTTTATAATAGCTTTGAACTTAACCTTGATAATTTAAAACTTTTTAACAATTTATGTTAGCGTCGTACACAATACAAGTTTTGTTAGTCAAACATTATCTGACTTATCTGCTTATCTGTCCTGGGTCTTTTAAAATGTTGTGTAACAAATTTTTAGAAAATGCATTGTATTAGGATTGCATGTAGTAAGATTTGCAAGTCTCGCATATAAATATGTACATATGTATGTATGTATGTATGTATATACCTTTAATTTTGAGGATTCATCGTAAATTGTAGTGTTCACCATTCTTCCTTCGCGTTTGGGATTAAATGTTTCTTGAAGAAGTAAACTGCCCCGTAAATATGTTGAGGTAGACGGTGAAGTAAAAGCCGCAAACTGACAAATGTTACCGTAAAGAACAAATTTATTATATTTGTTTGCCCTTATAAGGACGTAAAAAGAACGAAAACCAGACAATATTTTTATTTCAAATTTGTTTAGGTTCTTAAAAAATATCAATCACTTTCTGCTAATACAATAATAAATTCATTCAAGCAAATTGATTTTGTTTGTAAAGTTTCTGAGGTAACTTTTTTAAATTAATAATTATTAAGTAAAAAGACCACGATTCGCAAGGTACTTTCCGCAATGCAAACGACGATAAAATTCAATGACAATTGATTCGGTTTTTTGTGCTTGCAGCCAACCAACCACCAAATAGAGCGCATGAAAAAGGCTCAAAATTCGAGAATTGTGTTTTGTTGTATTCTAAATGCTAATCATTGTGAGAGTGGAAAAAATAAAACGAACAGCAAATGGCCAAGAGCACTTCGACACCCAATAACAAAAAATTTCCACGCATGAGTTTTGTCATCCTATTTTATTATGGGTTAAAATTAAAGCTTATTCTCTTCAAAACCACAAGCCATTAAACATCATATACGAGTATATGGATACATTTTTGTCGCTGGGTATATTTAACGAGTGTTTAACATCTACATATCTACATACTATTTTGTTATTTTCTATGATATAATTTAAAGCTTTTGTACTTTAATTACAACAAATGGTAACGTTTGCGATCTTAGAGCTCTAGCGGATATTTAAAGTATTTATATTTCATTTTAAATTGGTATTATCATCATCTTTGTTTATTTACAATAGTGGAAAAGTGCATTGCATCGATGTCCAACCGACTAGCAGACTGGCTGGCTGCCTATGTAACCCCTTGTGCGCAAAGTACAAGTCGCAATTTTGAAATTAATTTGATAAATTTTGGAATTTTTAATTAATGAAAAAAAAAACATTTTACCATATTCTAACTTATTTCCACACTTACAAAAACTGATTTTAAAATCAAATTTTAATCATTTTGCATACTGGTTAAAAATAATATTTTTGCATCATCTCACCATCTCATGATCAAAAAACTGAGTGCTTTTCATATAAATATTACTACACGTTCAGTCACTTGTGTTGTGAAAACAGCACATACATAAATGTACTGTATATGTTTTAATATTTGTAAAACTTTCATCTTATATATTTTTTATTTTACTTTTTCAGCATAAGCTACATAAGTGAGCAATTAGTGAGAAAGTTGAAAATTAATGTCGCTGATTCGTATTGTCGTATCAGAGTTGGATCTATTTACGACCCAACGTAACAGATCTCATTAACCCTAAAGGTTGGAAAAATTAACGGCATTTAACCGCCTATTGAGGATGTGGATAAAGGTGTGTGTGCGTTGTTTCCTGGTTTTCAGTATGCGGACCCAACATTTTACCATTCTGGTCATATCGGGTCTATCGCCGTTGTGATCAATCTTATATCGGTTAATGGGTCTGTCGTAGAAACCATTCAAATATCAGTTGATGAATCTGGCGTAAAAACCTATTATTAATAGAATGTATGTATGTGTGTATGTATGTGTATGGACTCCAAAACGGCTGGGCCGATTTTGATGAAATTTTCAGGGAATCTTCAGAATATTCAGGCGGGTGACACTGTGAAGTCTGATTTTTGATTTTTGGTCTGGGGGCAAAATCCATAACTTGAGAACGGCTTGACCGATTTGAACGATTTTTTCTTTAAAATGATCGCCATGGTCCAACTTAGGTTTTTACGGAAAGAAAATTTTGCCCCGCCCACTTTTTTCGAATTACAAAAAATCAGAAAACGGCTCCATCGATTTGACAAATTTTTCTTTCAAATGTTCGTATTAATCCATTTTAAGTTTTCATCGAAAGAAAAATTTACCACGCCTACTTTTACGCCCACTTTTTCTATTAAGCGCATAATTTGAGAATGGCTTGACCGATTTGGACGATTTTTTTCTTTAAAATGATCGCCATGGTCCAACTTAGGTTTTTACGGAAAGAAAATTTTGCACCCGCCCGCTTTTTTCGATTTACTTAAAATCAGAAAACGGCTCTATCGATTTGACTAATTTTTTGTTGGTTACATCATTTTTGCTATTAGGGCTCAATATTAATCGTCTGGTAATACAATACTAATGTTTGCTAAGGGCCAGCAACGCGGACCGGGTCAGCTAGTAAATAAATATTATTTCCATTTTGCCTTAAATACATTTGTTTCTTATTTGATTGAGCCCATATCTAGACCATCACCCCTATCGTGAATAACAAGTGGAATTTTTGTTCCCATGAAATTTTCATTCCCCTCGAAGGGAAAAAAGCAATCATGAATCTCATGTGAAAAATTTTTCACGCTATCAGTTCCAGTGAATGTAACAAAAAAGAAGAAAGATTAGGAAATATTAAAAATCAATGAAATTTATGTTCAAAAATATTAACGTACATATGTATATATTTTAAAGAAAAGTGAAAATAATAAAGCTAAATGATTAGTATTGGAGGGACGGGACAGGTTGATTGCAACGTTAGTTTTTTGCATTTTAAAAATTTTATGTAGTAAAATATTTCCCAAAATTCTGCCCCACGTCTTTCGAAAGCTTTACAAATCCGCCGGCAATCAGCCTCTTGTTTTGCATTTTGTTGACCAATATATCGGTTGGTGCCTTATTAACGGAAATAAACCTGAATATTCGATTTATAGGAGAAACTACTTACATACATGTTCTGTTCCCTAGCAAAAATAAAGTGAGCAAATCTAAGGGAAATGTGAACAAATTACGGGGGAAAAAACTTTTCACGATAAGGGGAATTTTTTCACGTGAACATTTTGTCACGTTATTATTCTCTTTTGAATGACCTTTTTTTCATGGGAGTTTTTCATGATCGCAAATATGTGAAAAGGGGAAAAATTACGAGGGAAAAATTATTCACGATAGGGGTGCATATGTAAGTTATTCTGTAAAAAAAACTTTATGATAGGTATTCTAAGGATTTTTATTAAAAGGCCGTAAATTTCGTTAAGATATCAATTTAAATCGTGTGGTAATACAACACTAATGTTTGCTTAGGGCCAGCAACACGGACCGGGTCAGCTAGTATACTTTAAATAATGCAGTCATCGGTGGTCAAAGACGCTCTTCATGAAACTACAGTATCACTTATACGATTGAAAATGATAGCTGGGTATGAAGTAATTATGTATGTTTTTATTTGAACGTTTTTTTATGAATATCGAACAAACAATTAAAAAAAAAAACTAATTTTAAGTTGTCCGATTTTTTGAAACGGAAAAGATGATTTCATTATTTTTTCTCTGGAAATTGACAATTTCCTCACAAATTTATGTGGCAGCCCTGCGTACAGCTTTACCATTTGTCAAATTGTCCCTTCTGTTGCGTTTTTTTTTTAATTTAAATGAAAAAAGTTTTAAGTTTTAATGCTAGGAACACAACTGGGACGAACGACGAATATTCGTCGCCAAAAATAAAAAATATTTGTATATATGAAAATGCACACAATCAGGGCGCCGACGAAAATGCGCCAGACGCTGCAAACTTTAAATAGATTTAATTCTAATTCTTACGCCGGCGTACGACGAACAAATCAGTACTGGGTAGCCATATTGTTTCAAAATGGTAGGTGTTTTAGTAAATAGTTACTTTTTACTTTAGAAATTGTAAAATTTTGTAGTCGATCGAATACCGTTACTCGAAAAGCAATTCGATAGATTAACAACTTTCGTTAAAACATTAAATTGTTTTTTTACAAAAAATTTATACACTCTTTGGGAATAATTATTAGATTTCTTCAACAAATAGCTAAAAATGTAAGTATTAAAAATAATAACATTTAGTTTTGCGATTTTTGTATTGTCAGTTTTTTTATTCTTTACAGCTTTAACGATTTTTAATAAATAGCAGACTTTGCTATTATGCCGCTGTTTGCAATGTTTTGCGAATTTCCCCTAATTTCCCAACAAACACGAAGTCAAATCTTTGATATGAAATGACTTTATCATTTGACATCAAACGCAATTCTCAAACGTTTTTCAATTGTTTGATTTAACATTTAAATTCAAATTGATAATGATTTGAAAATAAACATTTAATATCAAATGTTTTATCAATTTGATGTCAAATGTTAAAATCAAATCAAAAAAAACTTGGCAATACTAAAGCGAAAAATAAATGTAAGCATTAAAAATGGCGATTAGTTACATTTTTTTACTTTGTTACATGTGTTACATGTGTTTTACTATTAAACATACATTTTAATATAAAGTGAACAGTTTATTTCTTGTGAAAAATAAAAATTATTTGTGAGAAATTACAATGATTAAAAATACGAAAAAAAAAGAAAAATAATAAAACGGGAAAGTGAAGAAAGTTTGTTGAACGATCGCGGTGCTACAATCCTCAAAATAAAAGGGAGACAAGTATTTTGTCTTTCCAAGAATTAGAGGACGGAAAGAACACTGTTTCATCTTTTAGCTATGGTACCGAATGTTTATCTCAAAGTTTATTTAAATAAATAATAAATTTAAATTAAAGAAATTAAATAGTTTTATTTATATTCCACATTGTATTATAATCCACATTTGAAAAACATTTGAGAATTACGTTTGAAAGCAAGTTGCAAATAAAGGCATTTTTCAATTTGAAAATAATTTCCCCTTTTTGTTGAGAACGCTATGATTTTCAAATCATAATCAAAGGTTTGTCGTTTGAGAAAACGTTTGATTTCAAATCATTTTCAATCTGAAATCGTACCTCCGAATTTTATCGAATTTTTACCACTACTTGTAGTTTTAGGATCTTTTAATAAATTGAGTGGCTTGTTTGATATATTCAAAACATTCGCTGTTTCTGCCAATTTTCTGAATTCGTAAAATTTTTCCGAATTTCTATAGTTTTCGAATTTTTTTAATTTTTGCGTTCCTTTGTTGCTCATTTGGCATGCGCTGAAAACCACTAAAGCGAAGTCACCTATTTAATAGGACACTATTAACACTGTTGATTTATATGTCCTTATGTCATTACTAAACAAGAATAAAAATCTATTACATATTTTAAACAAATTTCGATTCAAAAGCTTTCGAATGACGCAATCCCGTTTTTAACACGTCACGAAGTTTTATTCGATACAAAAGTTCATTCGAACACGTGTGCGATGATTTGGGCCCTGGTAAAATTATTCCAGAATATTTACTTAAAAAGATTAATGTTCATATATACCACTATTGGCTTTATTGACAAAATTGTTTTCCATTCTTTTTATTATTAATAAAAACAGGTTTTTTAATAAATAAAAATGTTAAAGTATAGTCTTTACATATTTTTAAAGGTTTTGCGGGAAAAATTTATAATCCCATTTAGGAATAGATTATAGTCACAAGCATTAAAATAAGTATATGTATGTAGGGTAAGTGTTCCAGTAGTCGGCAGTTTAAGGCTTTACTTATTTTTTGAACTCTCACCTTGCCTTGTGTACAGTAGCTATGGGATATATGAGTACTGATTATAATTCATTAATTGGTTTTCTCTTAGAATCTTCAACTCAAATTTTAGTATTTTATGTTTAAATTGTCAAATTTTGAGGTTCTGTAAAAAAAGAGCATGTTTGCCTATATTCGGCACAAATTTTCCACTTTTCGGCATGTAATGATCCTATTGTCGGCATGGCTATTTTTGAAAGAAAAAACCAATTTTTACAGGATTTCAATTGATCATTTATTGAAAATTAAAGCTTTTTACTTTCTAAAATGCTTCAAATGTACATTTGTATGTTTATGTAGGCATTGCATGCATAGAAAATACATGTTTTAATATGGTCACCTCCAACAAAACCATTTTTAAAGATAATTTTAAACATATTATGTTTAGTTTAACCATTTTATAGTTAAATTAGTCCTCTATCATGACGCCATAACCATATTATGGTTGCCTCAAAACATGTTGTGGTTAAATATGACAATAATTTGTTTAAAAATTAACAATAGTTTCCTCTTTTGCAAGAGCAACATGCTATGGTTGCAAAACAACCATGTTAAACATATTTTAATTATTATTAACCATAACATGTTCCTAGGCAACCATAATATGGTTGTGGCTTTTTGATGGACGACTAATTTAACAATAATATGGTTGTCGGAGACAATAATATGGTTAAATTAAACATAATAAGTTCAAAATTTTCTATATTAATAGTTTTGTTGGAGGTGACCATATTTAAACATGTTTTTCACTTCCAACAAAACTATTTTTAACGAAAATTTTAATACAAATTATGGTAAGTTTAACCATATTGTTGTAGTCACAACCATATTTTGATGTTATGGCTAAATATGACAATAATTTGTTTACCACTAATAGTTCGATTATAATTTAACAATAGTATTTTCCTCTTTTCGAAGAGCAACATGCTATGGTTAAAATTTAACCATGCTATTATAAGTGTTAAATATATTTTTGTTATTACCCAAAACATGTTCGAAAGTAACCATAATGTGGTTGTGTCTTCTTGATGAAGGACTATTTTAACCAAAATCACCGGTGACAAAATTATTGTTAAATTAACCATATGATTAAGATTTTTCTTTTAAATACGTTTTATTGGAGTCAGAGCTATAAAAATCTGCAATCAAAATGATTTCAACCAAACTGATTTCTTTCTTTAATTTCGAAATGATTTTAGATTTGTAAGATTGCAATACTTTGTAATTATCAAAGTCAGGTTTATTTCTAGAAGAAGGAGCGTTTCATTTGAAGGAAACGAAGGTTTTCATTCTTATTTCATTTTTTTTATTGCAATTACTGAGTTTGAATGCAATATTTTAATTGCAATCAATTAATAAATAAATTGATTGTTTGAATTTAAATTAAAGTCTTACATATGGAAATTCAACAATTGGGACTTGTTTTATCGCCATTAAATATTCTGGACGGATCATCTAAAATATCAACAACATTTTGTTCAATGAGTTGGTTTTTAATCAGTTAAACATTTGCTGATGCCCTCCTAAGGGACTATAGCTCGTCCTTTACTAATTGCCTCTGCTTTCTTAACAGCAAAGCTTAAATGCCGATTCCAGGACGATAATTTTTATATGGTGTAGTGCGTCCATCTTCCTTTTTAATCGCTTACACTGTGTTCAGAATGTAATCAATTTTTACCGTAAGTTTACATTTGGCAAGGACGTGCCACCATTTTACTAACTTTTCCTCTTTATCATTTGACTAAACTTGTATTCTGTCCTGTAAAATGGAGCGTGGAACGCAACATTTCTTGCTGGCACTTGTATAGACATTAAAACTTTTTATTTGTAGGGCCACTTCAGTAAACTTAAACATTTGCATTGTTTTATTGCTTTTCATGTTTAACTTTACTGAAATTAGTATGTAAAGGAAATATAAATAATTAATAGTCCTTACAAATTTTAAAAATTGTACTGTTTAAGGACCCCATAACAGTTAAACTAGGAATAAAATTGCTGCCGACTTTAGGACAACACTTATTCTATAGTCGGCAGGTCATGAAATACTTAGAAGAAATCATGCCGACTACTGGGTAAACTCGTTTTAAACTCATTTTCTGTTATCTCAGAGGCAAGAGGCACGATTGATGAGCAATTTGCTAAAATTTGAGTGTATTTAGAGAAAAATACTGATTTGCCAGTAGTCGGCACCCAATGCCGACCAAAGGAAATTTTGTAAATTTTTGTTCCTAATGACGGCACCCAACAAAATTAATAAAATATTAACTTTTTGTTAATTTTTTTGCTTTTACAACAAAATATAATAGACTTTTTACCTTTTCAAACTTTATTGGTAATATAATTTAAATAAATAATATGTCTATTTGCCTTTTTAAGTTAGCTCTACCACTAATTTTTTTTTTGAAAAACAAGGGTCACCGAAAAATTTTAAAAACTTGTCACTCAAGACTTCAAAATTTGGCAAAAATACTCATCTTACTCCAATGCAATTATTACTAATAGAAAGATGAGTAAATTTTCTTGACAAACTTCATGCTATTTATGAACGTAAAACCCGGATTTCTTATTTATTGACGTTTAAATCCAAAATATGCCGACTACTGGTACATGCCGACAATAGGAGCACTTACCCTATATGCAAGTTTATTTTATTATTCAAACTAAAATATAAAATTTGGTTAAAAATAATGGCCCATATTCATAGTCAAAAATAAAGTCGACTTTAAATAAAAACCGGTTTTTAGTTTAAGCCGCCGCCGGCAATATTTTTGCAAGCCGCCATCGCCGACAAAACTTGATTGCGCAGGTCTCTGGCACCTATACATAGATATTGGATGAATATTCTGATCAAGGCGAATTCAAACAGGTAAACTCATCTCTACAACTACAAAGTTTTGAAATTTTTTTATTATAAAAATAATATTTTTAACACTTTTCATTCAACTTCTTCTCAAAACAAAATCATATTTTGACGTTTGACCATATTTTTTAATTCGCCGTGGAAACAGCTGATGAACGGCTGACGAGATGAGTTTACCTGTTTGAATTCGCCTTGGATGAGTTTACCTGTTTGAATTCGCCTTGGGTGAGTTTACCTGTTTGAATTCGCCTTGGTAGCGAGGTAACGATACGCCTTTTTGCCGATACGATACCGATACTAAAAAAGAAATATCGGTGATACCGGTACCGAAACGTTTCTCGTTATTTTTTTAATATGTAAAAGAATTACATTTCTTGTTTTGTAATTCATATTTACCTATTAAGTGCAAATAACCTTTGTGTTTCAATGCAACTTTAAACAAATATTAATGTTTTTCTTAATTAACGAAAGGCGTTATTAATTTGGTTATATTTTTTCCCATTTGGTAACTTTATCAAAAATGTTGGTTGTAAAAATGCTATTGGTTGATCATGGATCCGCCAGAAAGAAACAATGCAATTGAGGTTAAGATTCATAGCTATAAAAGTTCTAAGGGCTGAATATTTAGATATCTTTATGAAATATGGGTTTATATTGGAACCACCAGCACGTTATTTTCTTATGACATACATAGTACTTTGCGCACAAGGTTCTGTAACGGACTTAATCAAAGTGTTTCCTTCCAAAAGGTAAAGTTAATAAGCCCAAATCAATGGCTCCAGAAATGAATGGCAGTTCACGTAAGTCCTCAAACGCAAAATATTTTTGAATTTTCCGTTTGACTTGGTTCGCTTCAGCTCTGAGCATTCCAAATGTTTAAGTAACACATTTTAAAATGCGTACCTATGACCTTGAACTTATATGCTAAGGGCAATTAGATAAACAGTTATTAGAAATCTTCTACTCATTTACAACACTATAGGTACATACTTTTTTTACATAAAACTGATTAGTAATCGTACTCTCTAGTACACACGTCAGGAAAATTTTGCAAAAAAATAAATTATAAATGACAATTAACTTGATTTTTTTTAATTTTTTGCAAACTTAGGTAAGCTTTTTTAATCGGCATCGATCGGCACATTTTTGCTCTATCAAACATCATTATTAACATTTTACTTATCAGAATTGTAAGTAAAAGCAAAAACAAATACAAACGAAACGCATAAATGTATCTTTGACTTTGATTTAACCTTTGCATTTATTTACTAGGCGGCATTTATGTAGATATGTATAGTAAACACAAATATTATTTGGAGTAAACTCCAGAACTGAACTTAATTTTAAATAAATGGATTATTAATATTTTACCTTTTTATTTAAATGTTTTTAGTTATTGTGCAAAATTATTTCGAATAATTTTTGCCGGAATGTAATCTGGAGTTTAAAACACACACACACCCGCGTATTAAATGCTTTTAATAATTTTGTTGGATGAAGAGCCAATAATCTACCTCCACCGAGAGTTTTCAAAGAACTAAACAAGGCGAAACAGGGATGATAAATGACATTTTCTAAATTGTACTTAATTAAGTAAACAATTGTACTTTTTTGAACCAAATTGTACTAAAAATATTTTTTACAAGTTTTATTATTAAGGCCCTAATTTTGTTGCCTCTAACAGAAATTCACATTGGTTTTTAAGATTTCATAAGCCTAATTGCATGTGGCGTTGAAAATTTTAAAACGGTAAATAAATTTCTGTACAAAGCAACAACAAAACTTCAAAATATTTATGAATTTGTTTTTGCTTTCAATATAATACTTTGGCGTGCGTTGTGTTTTACAAAATTAGGGCCTAACATAACAGAAAATGTACGAACATTAAAATTCATTTGTACTATACTTTTATACATACGTATTTAAAATACACCTTTGGCAATTAACAAAAAAAAAAAACATTAAGTTAAAATGTAACAAGGAATTTAGACGATACTTTTTATCTTGCTTTTTTAAAGTTGATAGTGGAACAGGGTAATTTTTTATATTCCTCTAACTCCAACTGGAGCAAAGGGCGCCAGGGTATAAATCCGTGTAACCCAGTAATAAGCCCAAAAGATATTGTCAAGGGCCCTTATGCGGCCCATACACGTTGTAACTGGTCGTACAATTGAGTTAAATAGACCATGTGCAGCACATGCTATAATTTTTTTTACCAACTTTTCAAGAAACTTTTTTAAAAAACTATGTCAACATGAGTACCGATTTTTTAGCACTAGTGGCGTAAATAAAGTGGTGTAAGAAGAGGAGCAAGAAAATAAAATAAATAAAGGTTCCGGTAGTTTTTATATTCTTTATTAAAATTGTACCAATTTGAAAGCTCAAATCAAATTGATTTTTTATTCAGCCGATGACCAACCACACCTCTAACATAAGAAATGGTTCTACAACTTGATCGAATTGTACAATAAGTCGCAATATGAAGGGTCACACTATACTTTAAGAAATCAAGGTTAAAAGTTTTCTTTTATTTATAGCAACAAGATTCATTAGATTGTAGTATGATGCAATAATCCGAAAAGGCGGTTTCTTCGCTTTGTTTTTATCATATTTTGCTACGAAAAAATCCTTTCCATATTCGCCGACGAATGTTGTGTAGACAATATGCGTTTGGCAATTCTTCTGATATTTGCAAATTTTTAAATTGTACTAAGTATGTCATTGGAGTACTTAAGTACTTTTGCAATGCAAATAGTACTGAAAAAAGTACAGTTGTACTGACTTTATCATCCCTGAGGAGAAATCATATAAGGTGGCCAACAGCGTTGTCAACTTTGAAGTTTCAAAACGCACCAAAATCGAGAAAACGCCCCATTTAAAAAAGCTCACAAAGTTGATAATTCTTTTTTATGTAAAATATTTATTGAATTAATTTTGCATAAAAAAAACATTTTTTGATTAAAAAAATATAACAATAAAATCTTTTACAGTTCAGGTTTAAAAAATGGAAAACTTACTGCTGCTGTTTGCTAAATGTATTCATTTCGTTGACGTTGAAAAAGAAGCATTACAATAATTTTCAATAGCAAATTCATTTTTTTTAGCAGTATTGCTTACAATGGAAGTCGCGTTTGATGCGTACAACGTAATCTTGTTCTACATTCAAAGAGACGTCACCTGACAAAATATTGTAGGCGAATTCTACTTCGTTGCTCCAAAAATTGAATGTATATTTTCATTTTTATATGCAAGCGAACGCAGAGAAAAGTAGAAAAATGGCTGTCCTGTAAAATTTGGTTTTTGTAACATACGATAATTTCGCGCATAGGGGTCGATATACTGATTGTCAAAATTTACATAAATTGAAAGCTGTAACGTAGGCTGCACTCAATTGTAAGTAAAAAAGTGAGAGTGTATGGCAAATTGAATGTAAGTCTAAATTTACACGTTTCATCTTTTGATGCTCAACTTCTTTTCAATTCCCTTTTAAAGTTGCCAATATATTCACACGCAGCAATCGGTTTCAACTTTTTTCAGTACAAAACAACAACAATTTTATTAATAGCGAATCAAAGAGAAAAAGAAAAGAAAAAAATTACATGCAGCCATCGTTGTGCATATACCAACGAATAAAAACACAAAGCGTACTGATCGAGTACAGGCATCTCCGTACTAACCCCCTTTCTTCTTTCTTCTCTCACCTAAAAACATAAGAGTTGAGCATCAAAAGATGAAACGTGTAAAAGCAGACTAATTGAAAGGCAAAACTTGATCGTGTGGCTACCAAGTTAACAAAAAAATCAAAATGTTTTACAAAAGAAAAAATAACATGAATTTACTAAAGTGGCAACATTGCTAATGAGTATTTATAAAAAACCAAGTAGGAGTGCTATATTCGGCTGTGCCGAATCTTATACAGAGCAATTAACAAAAACTCAATAATTTTTACATATACACAACACAGTCCACTTGTAATTATTTTTGATGTTTTTGTTCACCGCAATAAAGCAAAGTTGTAAACCATAGTACAAAAATTAAAAATCAACTTATTTAAGTTGTGAACCGTAGTAGGAGCCTACATATATTCACCAAAATGGCTTGTACCATTTATGTGTGTTTGCTTGTATTCTTTTAGTATAGGCAGTGTTGCCATACCGTAGATTAATCTTTTTTGGCGAGTTTTTATGTTGCAAAAAGAAACAAAAATTTTCAGTTTCTATTTGTTAAAATTAATAACAGGCAATTCACATGGAGGCTTTTACGACGTCGCTTTGTCGACGTCTCTTTTGGTTTGATGGCAAGCGGTGTACACACGAAAGAGGGGTAAACAAAACGACTCGGTTTGTGTTTTGCATGGCCCAACTAGTAGGTCTGCGCGCAACTACAACAATCCAAGAATAGAAAAAACAACACGCATTTTGTTTGTGTGAAAAATGATAAAGATGTCAAGAACAAAAGCAATTGTTTGCGTAAAAAATGGTATAAATGTCAAAAGCAATTGCTACAAAAACAATTGCACGTAAAAAACACAACTCTGCATAAAATCAGCAGGCATTTCAAGCAGACCTAATAATTGTACCATGGTGTTTTCATGTCGTTTTTTATAGTTCTCTTTTAACTTTTTCTTTTTACGCTTTATTCTTTTTCTTACTTTGAAGTGTGTGGTTGAAAATACAGTGAGTCCTCGATTATCGATAGCATACGGGACCGGCAGCATTCTTGATTATTAATTTTTTTTGGTGTGTTTCATATTTTGTATAAATTTGTAATGTATTATTATGTATACATTTTGGAAGTTGCTGAAGGGAATCAAGATAAAACGACGTCGTAAAAGCCCTCATGTGAATTGAGTGTAACAGTCCAAAAATCCAGGTCCAGGTATGTTGAAATGATGAGAACAATTTGATTGCGTATGGCAACTCTATATAGTTATTTTGACACTTGTCTTTGCAACTATGTTTTAGTTTTTAATATGAATTTCCTGTTGAATAAAACTTTTACTTTGCTTTTAATTACTTTTATAAGTTACACAAACACACGCGTTTTTCTTAACAATAGGTTATGGGGCCAGCACGCTTCCACTGCTGTGCTGTATGCTGATATTTATCGTATAAAAGATAAAAAGAAAAATTTTACACGTGCGTTGTGTTGAATGTATTAGCTGGTTGCTGTTGCTTGAGTTGTGCTGATAACGTATAGTTAACAAATACGCTTTTAGTTTTTTTTTAAAAACCTTTCTAACCCTGGAAACAATGTCGTCATCAAATATGTTCCCGTTCGAGAAACTTCGTGGCCGTGAAAACTTTGACGTTTGGAAACGTCACGCGAAATCATACCTGGTCATAAAAAAATGACGTCACTTAAAGTGCAAAGTGCAGGATTAAATATCAATGATGAATTGACGGCCTCGTTAATGCTAGCTGGCTTACCAGATGAATTTCGAGCCCTAGTTTTAGCAGTGGAGAATTCCACTACTAAACTGACAATTGATTCAGTAAAAACATTGTTATTACAAGATGCTAAATTTGATATGAAAGGTGAAGGCAATGCCTTGTACATGAAAAATAATGCGTCTAATCATTTCAAAAAGAAATTTTATTGCCATTCTTGTAAACAGCCGGGGCATATTAGTAAAAATTGTCGCAATAAAAACAGAAAAGAAAAAAACGAAAGTTTAAAAAATAAAAAAGAGTACAATGCGTTATATGCATCGTTACTAGCAAATAAAACCAGAGTCACCGATTGGTTCATTGACTCGTGCGCGACATCACATATGACAAAAGACTCAAACATTCTGTTTAATAAAAAAATAGTTTCAAACAAATAAATAATTGTCGCGAACAATAACAAAATAGCGGTGAAATGTGCGGGTGATGTAAAAATGTCGGTCAAAACCAAACCAAACGGTGAAAGCATGAAAACGATAGTTAAAAACGTGGAATATGTACCTGAACTTTGTACTAACCTTTTATCTGTGCGACAAATGACGAAAAATGGTAATAAAGTGGTTTTTGAAAATGACATCTGTTTAATTTATAATAAAAATAATGAAATATTTGCGAGTGCCTGTGTAGTTGATGATTTATACCGTTTAAATTGTAATTCTACTGAAATGCCTGAAAGCCAAAAATGTGTATTAGCTGCCATGAACAGTGAACTTTGGCATCGTAGACTTGGCCACATATGCCATGAAAATTTATGTGCTCTGAAAAATGCTTGCGACGGTATTGACTTTTCTGAAGCAAACAAAACTAAATGCGTTACATGTGTAAAAGGCAAGCAAACCAGATCATCGTTTAAAGATGTTGGAAAACGCGCGGAATCAGTTCTCGACTTAATTCACTCGGATGTCATTGGACCAATTAATATTAAATCGTTTTCGGGCGCGCGGTTTATATTAACATTTGTTGACGACTGTTCCCGTAAGGTATTTGTTGTGCCTATAGAAAAAAAGTCAGACGTATTACATGAATTCATCAAATTTAAAACTCTTGTTGAAAAGCAATGTGGTCGCAAAATTAAAGTGTTACGTACCGACAACGGAACTGAATATGAGAATAAAGAATTCGAACTATACACAGATAAAAATGGCATCTTACATCAAAAAACATGTCCATATACACCGCAACAAAACGGTGTTGCAGAGCGGATGAACCGCACTTTAGCAGACAGAGTGCGCTGTATGCTTATCGATTCGGGGCTGAGTGAAAAATTTTGGGCAGAAGCGATTGTGACCGCAGCTTATTTGTTAAACTGTATCCCGACTAGGAACAATGTACATAGCCCTGATCTAACATAAAGCCAAATCTGAAACACATTCGTATCTTCGGCTATAAGGCAATGGTACATGTTCAAAAAGAAAAACGGTCAAAATTCGCCCCGAAATCGATCGAATGCATACTGGTTACGTACAGTGGTGAGGCAAAAGGCTACAGATTGCTAAACCCTCAAACTAACAAAATAATAGTTAGTCGCGATGTCATATTCTTTGAAGCAGAAGACAATGAAACAAAAGAACCAAAATTAAATTTTATCGCAAATGTCTCTGATGATGACATTGAAAGTAGCAGCATTAACAATTCTAAGGGGGAAGCTGAAGAAGAATCGTCAACTGCAAATGAGTCCGCTGATGCCATGAACGTTACTCCCGACGAAATCCATGATGACACTTCCACAACTGCTAGAATTATAGAGGGTAAACATCGGAAGCCGCGCATATTAACAAACAACCTTGATGACGAATTGGACGATACAGTTGAATTTGCCGATGCTATGAACGTTTCCGAAGATGTAAATGATGAAACATTCATACCCAACGAAGATGTCCCACTCGCAGAAAGCGAAATTCGACGGTCAGAAAGAATTCAAAACAAGCAAAGACCTGGCTACAATTTCTGTGCAATCGAGTATGTTTCAAAAGATCCAGCCACAGTAAAAGAGGCGCTCTCATCACCGGATGCTTGCCATTGGAAAGCTGCCATGAAGGAGGAATATGATTCGCTGATGCTCAACGAAACGTGGACGCTATCGCAGCTCCCAGCCGGAAAGAAGGCAATATCCTCAAAATGGGTTTTTAAAACTAAAGTGAATGCTGATGGTGTTGCTGTTCGTCATAAGGCCCGTCTTGTAGCGAAGGGATTTAGTCAGACGATGGGTATCGACTACAACGAAACGTATGCACCAGTTGCCAGACATACCTCTATCCGTTTTTTAATCGCCCTTGCTGCAAAATACGATTTGCTGATACACCAAATGGATGCAGTGACAGCATTTCTACATGCCAAGCTTCAAGAAGAGATTTCCATGACACAACCAATTGGATTTGAAGATGGTTCCGGGTTGGTATGTAAATTGAAGAGATGAAGATGGTCTTAAGCAGTCCAGTCGAATGTGGTATGAGGAACTAAACAACGTGCTGCTGAACCTTGGCCTAAAGCGCAGCAATGTCGACCAATGCATTTATTACCAAGTAAATATAAGAAAATGCTTATGCTGGCAATCTATGTCGATGATGTATTGATATTTACAAACGACATGAACACGATAATAGATATCAAAGCCGCACTATCTGCAAAATTCAAGATGAAAGACATGGGTCAAGCTTCATCAATCTTGGGAATGCGAATCACAAGAGACGAGAAGGCGCGGACTATAAAAATTGATCAAAGCCAATATATTGATGAAGTGCTTGCAAGATTTGGTATGGATCAATGCAACGGAATCTCCACACCAATTGACCTAAACCAAAAGCTTACTGCGGATATGTGTCCATCAAACGACGCCGACAAGATGCTTATGAAGGATGTCCCTTACATGCAAGCTGTGGGCTGTCTATTATTCGCAGCCCAAATAACCAGACCAGACATCTGTTTTGCCGTCAACATGTTAAGCAGATTCTCTGAAAATCCTGGAAAGGCACACTGGAACGCTGTTAAACGTGTAATGAGGAATTTGAAGGGTGCGATCAACAAAGGCCTTATCTATACTGGAAAGTGCAGTGAAATCACTGGGTATTGCGATGCTGACTGGGCCAGCGACATCGACAGCAGACGATCTACAACAGGATACGTCTTCACTCACCAAGGTGCTGCTGTTTCCTGGGGAACACGACGTCAACGAACCATTGCTCTATCAACCACGGAAGCGGAGTTTATGGCCATAGTTGCAGCTATTCAAGAGTCAATATGGTTGAAGCGACTCGAAAAGGAATTGATTGTTAAAGCCACGTATCCTTTAATACTCTTTTGCGATAACAAAAGCGCAATCCATGTTGCAAAAAACAATTCTTATTCGTCTCGCACAAAACATGTAGACATTAAATCCAAATTTATATCTGAAGCTATTAAAAATAATCAAATTGTATTGAAATATATTGAAACTAACAATATGTTAGCTGATGTGCTAACAAAAGGCGTAGTGCAAGGCGAATTCATGTAAACGGCGGTGTCGATACTACAACAAGTAACAACACCAAAAACACAACAATGTATTTTTTTGTTGCTTTCGTTGGCCGATATGTCAAAAACACAAGTAACTTTTGACGTTCCTCTCTCTAATTAAGAAAAAAAAGTAGCACAGCTGTGTTTTCAACGCCACCTGAAAGTCAATTCGCCTTGGCGTAGTGGCTCTTAAACATATGAAATTTTTAAATGAATTCGGATTAAATTAAAATAATATAGGTATCTGTTAATTTCACTACTGATAGTTAAATATTTTTTTTTATTGAATTTGAAATAACCTGAATGCAAATATGAATTAACTTAATTACTAACATTGAAGTCTATTAAATAATTTTATTATAAGTCAAATGTCAAAACAATCATATAGAACACTTGTTCAGGGGAGATGTTGAAATGATGAGAACAATTTGATTGCGTATGGCAACTCTATATAGTTATTTTGACACTTGTCTTTGCAACTATGTTTTAGTTTTTAATATTAACTTCCTGTTGAATAAAACTTTTACTTTGCTTTTAATTACTTTTATAAGATACACAAACACACGCGTTTTTTCATAACAATAAGGTACCACGCCCACTTATACAGTCCCAACCACATTTTGTAGGATGGTGTGTATTGATAACCTAAATGTTTGTACCTAATTTGGAAACTTTGACTCTTGCCGTTCTCCAGATATGCAGAAAAAAGTAATACAAATACAACAACATGGGATTTTTGGAAAAAATTAGAGGTAGTCGTAGTTTTTTGCTCATATCTCAGCCATTTTTGGACCGATTGGGCTGAATTTTAATAGCAAAATTAAAATAATAATACCTGACATAAAGGTACCCCATAGTATCTGGGGGCTTCGGAAAACTTATTTCAACAGACGGACGGACAACCGGATTTGAACTTGCTTTTCATAAGGACCCAGAATATACATACATATGTATATACTTTATAGGGTGTATGATCAATGTTGTAGAAATTACAAACGGAATGACAAAGTTGTATTACCCTTTTACCTTCGGCGTGTTTAGGTAGAAATTTACCATTACTTGGGTTATAAAACTTGGGCTCAGGAAGATTTATGGTTCCCGAAGATGGAAAATTTAAAAAAAAAATTCTATTTTGCTCATAACATTTTTGTACCTGAACCGATTTTTCCTAGTTTTTTAGAAAATATGTTCCACTAAAGACATATAAGGCATATCCGTAGGTCAAATGCTAGCCCTAAAATTAAAGCTTTTATAAAAATTTTGATGTTTTCTAGCCCATTTTTTGATTATTTTGTTCATGAATTTCCCATTGCTTAGTTTTATATACCGACTTGTTTAGGAAGAACTTAACCATTTATGTATATGTACTATAAGTTATTTTTGTTCCATAATAATACAGGTTATTTTGTTTTGTTATAAATCCTTTATTTATTTGTTAACAAATTACAAATTTAATTCTTATTACAATGATTTATTTTAATGTTAATATTTGAATGTTATTATGTACTTTATTATTTTATTTAAATGTTTAATCTTGTTATTTTATTTATATTGATTTTTATCTTATATTTTATTTCTGTTATTTATTATCTTCATAAAAGTTCTTAATTAATGTTTTACTTATCCTAATTTATTTATTCCCACTATGTAGGCTTGAGTACTATTTTAAGACTGAATCTTTACTTTTCCAACTTCAATTCAATACCTAAAGTGACCAAAGACAATTTTGCTTAGCTTGCAAACAACACATCAGAACTTTATTGCAACAACCAATTGCGTTGAATCCTACGATCAGATGATTTTCTTCCCACAAAAATTGCAAACGCAGTGTCTGGATATTTGACACGTTAAATTTGTGCAATATTTTAAATAAACAAAACTAATCACCCCTATCGTGAATAACAAGTGGAATTTTTGTTCCCATGAAATTTGCATTCCCCTCGAAGGGAAAAAAGCAATCATGAATCTCATGTGAAAAAATTTTCACGATATCAGTTCCAGTGAATGTAACAAAAAAGAAGAAAGATTAGGAAATATTAAAAATCAATGAAATTTATGTTCAAAAAAATTTACGTATATATTTTAAAGAAAAGTGAAAATAATAAAGCTAAATGATTAGTATTGGTTGATTCGTTAGTTTTTTGCACTTTTTAAATTTTATGTAGTAAAATATTTTCCAAAATTCGGCCACCACGTCTTTCGAAAGCTTCACAAATCCGCAGGCAATCGACCTGTTGTTTTGCATTTTGTTAACCAATATATCGGTTTGTGCCTTAACGGAACTAGCCCTTTATATTTGATTTCTAGGAGGAACTACTGACATACATGTTCTGTTCCCTAGGAAAAATAAAGTGAGAAAATCTAAGGGAAATGTGAACAAATTACGAGGGAAAAAACTTTTCACGATAAGGGGAATTTTTTCACGTTATTATTCTCATTTGAATTACATTTTTTCATGGGAGTTTTTCATGATCGCAAATATGTGAAAAGGGGAATAATTACGAGGGAAAAATTATTCACGATAGGGGTGAATGAATTAAAAGCAGAACTGTAAAACTGTGCAATCAATTCAAGTGTACGTAATTTATTATGAAATGTTAGAGTGTGCTCAATGCGCAACTTAAATATGTTAACTTACATATATGTACATATATAAATCTATATGATGTCGTTGGTTATGTGGGGCGGGGTTTGCAAAACAAGGAATACACCTTGGCGGCATTCCTGGATATAGAGGTCGCCTTTAACAATTTGAGGATAGAGGCTATTAGGCAGGCACTGGTTCACCTAGGGGTTCCGTTTTTCTTGGTCGTGTAGCGTGTCTTTTATATTAACATTGCTTGCACACATAATTTCAGTATACGTTACATGCAATGAACCAGGTGCATGTTTAATGTAATACGAATAAGCCACATAAGTGTTGTGCGCTGTGTGTGTGTGTATGAATACAATACTAGCAGTACACACGGTCGTCAATAGTAATACTATCACCACTCTTGCTATTGGACAAGTGTCTGCGAGATTGTAAGAAAATGCTAAGCAAACCACTAAACATTCCACTGTAATGAAAATGCTCAATAAGCATTTATTGTGTATAAAACTCGCCACAATTATTTAACAAAATCAATTCTTATAACAATTACAAACAGTGCGTACCAGCCGCACTAAATAAAGAATTAACTAAATAAAGAATAAAAAAGACTTTTAATGTAATTTAATTACATGGCGATCCTGCCAGTTCTTTGGAGTGCTTCCTTGTAGAGCACCCAAAAGTAAACAAAAATAATAAATAAACCTGCCAGTTCTTTGGAGTGCTTCCTTGTAGAGCACCCAAAGTAAACAAAAATAATAATAAAAAAAAGAAAAATTATAATATATAATATTCAACATTTTTTATTTTTCGAATTTATTCTATGAGCTAAATTTCAGTTATGTATTTTAAAAAGCTTTTTTGTAATAGTCATATTCCTTCAATTTTTCAGAAATGACTTTATACACTAAATAAAAAATGTTGAATATGATATATAAAGTAACCTTCGGAAGGAAATAATTCCCAGTTTCTATTATAATATATATTTTAATTTTGTCCTGACGGATCAGCCAAAAAGATCCGTCAGCTGCGTCAAAGAAGTACCGCCTGGCCAAAAGGCAATTCGGACATAGGAATTTTATTTTTCTTCAATGAAAGCTATCCTGCTGAGGGAACTAAACCAACAACCGCCACCACCTTGGGAAAGAGCGACCAAAATTTGGGAACGAATTTCCAAATTAGAATTTCTAATGGAAAATATAAAAACCATGAACTAAATTTTTTATTTACTATAAAACAGATGTGCGGGCCTTATTATCTGCACTCTTAGCGCCTATAAGCGAACAAATCGCTCGAGGCAAAACTTGAGGAAAAATATTTTAATAATAATAATATTAAAAGAAAAAAAAGAATATACAAAATTATTTTTTTTTTAATATACAAATGTCAAACTTGAAAGACATTTTTAAATCTATACATTTTTAATTCATTTTATAAGGGAATTTTCTTTAGAATAATAAGCCACTTAGATAATTTTATTCTTACATTTTATCAAAATATATTTAATGTAAATTTCAAACTTAAAATCTATTTTTTTTTAATTTTTAATTTCATAAGGGAATTTCTTTTTTTTTGTTAATGAGTTAGACATTTTTTTTTAATGTGTAAATCAGAAACAAAATTTGACAGGTCCAAGGCAGCGATGCCAACTTAGTGCTTTTGACACTATTTATGGTGCTTTTCGATGACTTAAAACGCCAAAATTGTATCTGTAGTGCCAAACCTAGAAAAAGCACTAACTTGGTGCTTTTTCAATTTTTCGTTAGTGCATTTAGTGCTTTTTCAATTTTAATTTTTTTTCTAGCATTTTTTAAAAATACGTTTATAGGAATAGAGGATTAAGATGAGCTTTGCTATTTGGATTACAATTTTGAGAAAGCCTGTAAAGATTTTAAGATTTCAAATGATAAAAAAGAGACAAAGGAAAGTGGCATTCGTTTTGCCAAAAACTTTATTTATTATTTAATCTTAAAAAATGGTCCCCATAAACGCCATCGCCTTTTTTTTAATTTTGAGGGTATATAATATTCGTCATAGCCGAAAGCAACTTGTTTTGTGTTAAATTAAATTGAAAAAATGGCTAAGTGCTTTTTTACGCTTTTTTTGCTCGAAATAGTGCTTTTTAGTGCTTTTTTTAAATTCTAAAGTGCTTTTTGCTCTCAAAAAGTTGGCATCACTGATACAAAGTAACAACTCGAGCAATGACAAACAATGCACTTAAAAAGAAATATCCAATTACACCAAATAAACGGCATTTAACCCAGCATTTACACGTGAAAGTAATTTCATGAAAGTCGCAATACACTCACAATTTTTCACTAACACATTTACATTTTTTTACTTTCAGCCCAACTTTCAGCTTGCTTTCAATGAAAATTTCAAGAAAGCGATTTTTTGACAATTTCATGAAAACAAATGACAATAAACTAAGCAGTGTTGCCTATTTAAAATTTGCATTTGAAATTTCAGGATTGTGTTAAATTATAGTCACAAAAGCAACTTGTTTTGGACGTATATATAAAGAATTTTAATATATTTTTTAACTACAATTATTTGAAACACAACTATTCTTATTAAAGTGGATAAATATTAGGAAAATAAATAAAAATAAATATTAATTGGAACGAATGCCTAAAGTTCGGCGTGAGTATTTGTCTTGGCAACTCTGAAATTACAAATAAGAAAAACAATAAAAATGGAAGCAAAATTAAGCAATAAACAAATTATTAAATTAATAAATTTGTACCGATCCCACCCCATTTTGTGGGATATGAACCACAAATCCTACAGAAGGAACGACATTAAAAAAAAATCGTATGAAGCTATTGCAAAAATTATTAAAATCCTTGTCGTCGTCTTCCCACAGTAGGTCTCTCAGTAAATTCGCTTCCACATCGAATTCACATCTTTTTATTAATAATGGCTTAACCCACTGCCTCCTATTTACTGATTTTTTTATTTTCATATCTTTTTTTTTTTGTTTTGGTTTTCAATTTCTAGTTTTTTTAGTTCTAAAACTAAAACAATTTTTGCCACTTTGCGCTTTGACGACATTTTTCAAATGAACTTTCACTTTCCTGTGTAATCGAACAAGAAATTTTCAAGAAAGTCGTCTATTTCATTGAAATTTTTACTTATAATACATATACAGAAATTTCATGAAAGAACTTTCATGTGTAAAGGCAGTGTTAATAATAAAAATGAGAAGCCCAATGTATTTGAACCAATTATTAATTCTGACGTCAGAAAATTTTGTATGCTAAAGATTACCTCACAAAAAGTTTATATTAAACGTGGCAAATCTATAATAGCATGTATAAATATAGATGAATAATTGTTTACTAACGGGAAATTTGACTTAGGACAATTTTTCCCTAGGCTCGAAGAAGTGGCCGGTTAATTAAATATTCATAAAGTACAAGTGGCACCCAGTGAGAAAATTTTCGAATTTATCACTATTAATGAATTTAAAGAAATGGGCAATAAATTATTAAAATTATTAAAAGTAGCGCTACCTTATTAGGTGATCCACGTAACAAATGCCAAATTAATAACAGGGATAATGAAACGATACCACGATGACCCCGCAGAGGGAGGACATTCCGGTGTTTCAAGAACTCTAAATAAAATAAAAAGATACTACTATTGGAAAAATATGACTCGAGATATAACAAAATACGTTAAAATGTGTCAAAAATGCCAAACGGGTAAAATAACAAAACATACGAAAATACCACTGACATTGACAAATACACCAAATAAACCTTTTGATACGGTAATTGTGGATACTATAGGTCCACTACCAAAATCATATTTCGGAAATGAATATGCCGTCACCATAATATGTGATATGACAAAATATCTTGTAACGGTACCTATACAAGATAAAAGCGCAAAATCCATTGCGAAAGCAATACTTGAAAATTTTATTCTTACCTATGGTCCAATGAAGACGTTCATTTCAGACATGGGTACAGAATACAAAAACTCAAAACTTACTGAATTGTGTAACCTTTTGAATATTGAAAAAATAACATCAACAGCTTACCATCACCAGACTCTAGGAACTGTGGAAAGAAGTCACAGAACTTTTAACGAATATGTAAGATCATACATATCCGTTGTCAAAACCGATTGGGATGAATGGCTTAAATATTTCACGTACTGTTTTAACACTACGCCATCTTCCGTTCATGACTATTGTCCTTATGAGTTAGTTTTTGGTAAACTTCCAAATGGGTTTCAACAGTTCAATAGTATTCAAGAAATAACACCATTATATAATATAGAAAATTATGCTAAGGAAGTTAAATTAAGGTTAGAAATAGCACATAAGAGAGTGCGCGCTATGATAGATAGGTCTAAACTTAAACAAAAATTAAATTATGATAGGTCATGAGAGTAGGAGACTTAGTTTTAATTAAAAATGAAGTAGGGAACAAATTAGATAATAGGTCCTTATAAAATTAAAAATATAGATTTAAGAAATAATTTAACCATAGTTGATAAGAAAAATAATAAAGAACATATAGTACATAAGAATAGACTTAAATCTTACCATAATGAATAAAATATTAAATTCACCTAATTATAATAAATGTTATTCAATTCAATTCATTTATTATTATAATTTTCCACATAATTAAGTATAACACATAATTGTTAAAGAATGTCCATAAAACTTTCAGTTATATGAACATTCTTCCGTAAAAGGGAGGTGTAGCGTGTCTTTTATATTAACATTGCTTGCACACATAATTTCAGTATACGTTACATGCAATGAACCAGGCGCATGTTTAATGTAATACGAATAAGCCACTTGAGTGTTGTGCGCTGTGTGTGTGTGTATGAATACAATACTAGCAGTGCACACGGTCGTCAATAGTAATACTATCACCACTCTTGTTATTGGACAAGTGTCTGCGAGATTGTAAGAAATGCTAAGCAAACCGCTAAACCTTCCACTGTAATGAAAATGCTCAATAAGCATTTATTGTGTATAAAACTCGCCACATTAACAAAATCAATTCTTATAACAATTACAAACAGTGCGTACCAGCCGCACTAAATAAAGAATAAACTAAATAAAGAAAAAAAAGGCTTTTAATCTAATTTAATTACAGTCGAATGGATAACTATGATGCTTAGCAGTCGAGTTATTCACTCGGACTGGGGAAGTGGACGCTTAAGGAAATCGGTGACTAGGGGAACCCCACAGGAGGGTTCTCTATCCCTTATTGTGGCTCTTGGCCGTCAATGTCGACCTGAGACGTTTTGGCAGAATGGGTCAGAAGGTCGTGGCCTACGCGGATGATGTAGTTATATTGGTGTCAGGCAAGTTTCTGCCGACAATAAGCGACATCATGCAAGGGGCGCTGAGCGAACTATCGGCATGGGCTAGTGATAAGAGACTGGGTAATCCGCAGAAGACAGAGTTGGTTCTTTTCACTAGGAGGTACAAAGTGGAGGTTTTTAGGCTACCGGTACTGCGAGGATTAGAGCTTAGACTATCTGATAGTGCTAAGTATCTGGGGGTCTTTCTGGACAGCAAGCTGTCATGGGGAAGGAACACTCAGGAGAGACTTAAGAGGGGTCTTAATGCCTATTATGCTTGCAGATCATCGATAGGTGGGAGCTGGGGACTCCGGCCGTCGGTGGTGGGATGGCTGTACACTTCGGAGGTAGACCCATTCTTACGTTTGGATGCTGTGTTTGGTGGGAGTCATTGAGATTAGCTAGTAGAAGGAACCTTCTTTCTAAGGCTCAGAGTTGTTCTTCAATTGGCATGACAGGTGCCATGAGAAGTACTGCTCAGGCTGCCCTGGATGTCATTCTACATCTTCTACCTATTGAGCAGTATGTGATGGGAATGGCGGCCAGGAGCATTCTTAGACTGAGGGAGTAACGATTGATTGGGAATGTCACGCAGGGTCACTCACGGATCCTGAGTGGGATTGAGGATGGTGGCTATTGCCTGGGACCACCCGGCACCACTGATTAAGTGGGCACCAAGGTGGATTTTGGGCGGTTTCCGGAGGTAATAGTGCCTTCTAGGGAGAGCTGGTCAAGTATGAGCAGATTATTTGGTGGATTTGCTATTTTCACTGATAGCTCAAAGATGAGGGGCATGGGTGCGGGGGTCTACATTGAGGATCTGGACATAAGAAGATCATATAGGGTTTTTGACGACTGTAGTGTCTTTCAGGCGGAGGTTCCGGGGGTCTTGAGGGCCGTGGAACTAATGAGGGACAACATTGATAGGGGCTCTGAGGTCACTATATATGTGGACAGCCAGGCGGCTCTTATGGCCGAAAGGGGTTGTTATGTAAACTCAAAGCTAGTTGATGATTGTAGGAGGGTTTTGAAGGAAGTCTTAGGGGAGTATATGCTGAGGTTGTGCTGGGTGCCGGGTCACTGCGACATATGAGGCAATGAAGTTGGTGATGAGTTGGCAAGACAGGGCTCAGAGATGGAAGACCCTAACTGTATGGAGGCGGTTAGGCCTCCAATAGGCTTCTATTTTGGAAGAATCAGCGAGTGGATTCTGGGCGCAACCAATCGGGGAACCGAACGGACTACCGGGTATCACGGACGCTGTGGCCGGTGCTTTGGAAGTCCGACTCGGGGTTGCAGCTGGGCAGGAGTAGGGTCTGCGTTAGGACCATGATGGCAATGATCACGGGCCACTGTATGATAGACAGGATGGCGGTGAGGATAGGATCCAACTTGTCGGATATGTGCAACCAAGCCACATATGTTTACAATAAGACATTTTTAGCTTGGTCGAGAATGGTGCAAAATTTTCTTGGTTCAGGACATATTTTCTGGTGATTCTTTCCGTGAATATTTCAAATTTATTTCTTTATTTTTCCTGAAATATAAGAAAAGGCTTTTTAAAAATGTTGATGTTTAATTAACACTGCTCGGCAAAAAACAAAAAAAAGTTGGGGTATCGAACTTGATTATGTGATTTTAATTGACTTTAGCGTGCTGAATCCAAATAGTTTATTCAGTCACGTCTAGTTAACATATTGTTTACTGATCTTCATGATTTCATGTCTTAATTTATTCATAATATACCTGGATTTTTGATAAATTATAAAAATGTGTACATACTAATTTGCATGTAAAATATCAAAATCGCACAAATCGTTCGCAAGTTCTAATTAAATATATGTACCATAAATGCCATATTTCGGTCGAATAAGTCTGGCCCATAAAAATAACTAGACATGATAGAAAAACTGCATATGGATTTGAATTTAGCGCTGTAAAATCTCTGTATTTCATATATTTTTATTTAAAACGATTTTTTTACGGCCAGTGTAATTAATAAAACTTGGTTCTTACACATTTCAATAAGTTTTTTTTTTAATTTTATTAAGCGCTTTTTGATTGGCGGCACGGCGCTTTTTGATTAGAAATAGTTCACAACCCTTAGGTTAGGTTAGGTTAGGTTAGGTTCAGAAGGGTTATGTGCCCAAGGGCACACTTCCACTCGGAGACCAGTACGGTCCATTGTGAATCCCTTCAACATGATGAAGAATAGATAAAGAAGATAGAAAAAGAGAAAGGTTAAGAAAAGAAGTATGAGGTTGATAGAGTATAGAATATAGGAAAGTTAGTAGGTGATGTGAAGAACAAATTCCCTCTCTACTGTCCCCTCAACAGAAACAACCGCACTATTTCCCTGACAAACCCCAGTAGATCAGCTGGACTACATCCAGCGATGCACCCCAGTTCGTCGTGAAACCTATTTCCTAGCCACTTCTGTCTGAGACCCTGCACCCTGGGACAATGGCAAAGTATATGCTCGATCGTCTCCAGCTCCTCCGAATCCTCGCACAATCTGCAGAAGTCCGGTATGGCGTTGTCCCATCCGCCCACAAAAGCCCTGACCGGACAATGACCCGTCAAGAACCCTATAAGCGTTCTAAGACTACTCCTATCCAATCCCAGTAGAACCCTGGTTGCCCCCGCGTCCAATCCGGGCCATAATGCCCTAGACACCCTGCAATCCACTCTGTCCCCCCAGGATCGGTTGACTTCATCACGGAATTTCTCCCGTATCACACCATAGTAGTAACATAGGGGAGGCTTTACCCCCCTGTCCTTTACCACTAAGTCCATACTCGAACCCCCTCTCGCGAGTTCGTCCGCCACCTCATTTCCCTCAGCCATGCAGTGTCCAGGTACCCAACACAGCCTCACATTGAATGCCTCCATGAGTCCACCAAGAGCATTCCTACACCGAGCGACCAGGCACGATCGCACCGTATAATTCGTCAATGCCCTAAGTGGCGCCTGACTATCGACGTAAATTGTCACCTCAGATCCACCCACGATGTGTTCCAGTATCACCTCCGTCGCCCAACAGATCGCTAGGATATCAGCCTGGAAGACACTGCACTCATCGGGGGGTCTGAATGACCTCTTCACCTCGGTGTCCGCTATATATACACCGGCACCAGTGCCGGTTTCCATCTTGGATCCATCCGTAAATACTGCCCACCCCTCAAACAGTCCATTGGATCCACTCCAAACTTCCCTATCCGGGAACTCCACTGGTGGTGTTGCACCGAAGTCCAGGGTCATAGTCATATGATCCGAAATTCTCCCGAGAGAAAAACCCTGATCAAGCAGACCCATCTCGTACAAGATTCTCGTGTGATCATCCCGCCTAGGTCTAACTAACGAAGACTCGTAAAGTCTAATTAAGTTCCTAGCGGCCACACTCCTTACGTACTGCTCAATAGGTGACAGATATAGTAGGATGTCCAGCGCTGCCTGCGGAGTGCTTCTCCTTGCCCCTGTGATGCCAAGAGATGCACTTCTTTGAACCTTGCTGAGCATCTTCCTATAGCTATCCACTCCCAACGCACCCCACCAAACAGTGCATCCATAGGTAAGTATAGGCCTAACAACCGATGTGTAAATCCAGTTTACCATATCCGGCCTTAGACCCCAGTTCTTACCAATGGAGTTCCTGCATGTGTAGTATGCATTGAGTCCCCTTTTCATCCTTTCCTGAGTATTTCTCTTCCAAGACAGTTTGCAGTCCAGAAAGTTACCCAAATACTTTGCTCCGTCCGATAGAGGTAACTCGACGCCATCTAGCACTGGCCTCCTAAATTCCTCTATCCTATACCTTCTGGTAAATAGCACCAGCTCAGTCTTCACAGGGTTGACACCCAGTCACCTATCCTTTGCCCAAGCCGAGAGTTCGCCTAGCATCACCTGCATAATTTCCCCGATCGTGGACAACAATTTTCCCCTGACCAGCAGAACTATGTCGTCCGCATAGGCAACAACTTTCCTACCATGGAATCAAATGACCTAAGAATCCCGTTGACCGCAAGCAACCACAGTAGAGGTGATAGAACCCCCCCTTGTGGTGTCCCCCTGGTAACCCTCCTCCTTATCACACGATCCCCCAGGTTCCACCAGAAAGTCCTCCACTCCCAACTCTAACAACGAATCTCTAATCGCCTCGATCCTAATGTTATTAAAGGCTCCTTCTATGTCCAGAAACGCGGCGAGAGTATATTCCTTATGCCTCAGACCGTGCTCAATACAACCAACCACCTCATGTAACGCGCTCTCAACCGATTTACCCTTCAGGTAAGCATGTTGAGCGTTGCTAATAAGGCGGGTCTCAATATTGCTCCTGAGATATAAATTTATTAGCCTCTCAAGAGTCTTCAACAAAAATGAAGACAGACTAATAGGTCTAAAATCCCCCGGTTTCGAGTGGCCCGCTTTACCAGCCTTGGGTATAAAAATAACCCTGACTTCTCTCCACCCCCTAGGCAGATACTTCCTACTGAGGCACTTCTTGAATACATCCATCAGCAGAAGTGATGCATCGTCCGGAATGTTGCAGAGCATGGCCGGAAAAATACCGTCCGGACCCGGTGATTTATATGGGTCGAAAGTATTGACCGCCCACGCCAGCTTCTCTCTTGTGACCATTTCCTCGACGCAGGCGGAAGTAAAATCCGATGTCATGGACGTCACGTCCCATTGACCGTCTTCCATACCTCCGGTTTCCCTGCACCCGGGAAAGTGCGTCTCCATAAGTAAGGTCAGGGTCTCAGAATCAACCCTTACGGCCACTTGTTGTCAATTCGCCTTGTGTCAAACTACCCTACAAGAAATATATATATGTATATATATATATATATATATTTATATATATATATATTAGTTCTTTAGACTCCTACAAGGAGCATAGAAATACATAACCAAAACTAAAAAAAAAAAACATTTTACTACCACACGGTGGTAATAAAGGAACAAATAATGTTATTAAAAATCCTGATAACTTTAAAAGTAAGTACTTGATTTTGTGGTCACAATTAATTGGTCACACGTACGTTTACCTCCATTTTCAGACCCATGCAAGAAGTGGAACGTCATAAAGCAGCCGCAGAAATAACGATACGTGTACATATATACTTTTCTGAAGACTTATTTCCTATGTATGTATTGGATTATAATTTTTTCAATAAAAAATTGAATTAAAAATTAAAATAAAAAAATTTATTGTGTATTTAATAAAGGTTAGTACTTACCAATTTTTACGTTATAAATAACTAGTTAGTGCTAACCAATATTTACGTTATGACTAACTTGTTAGCATTAACCACTATTTTGGTTATCATTGACTAATAAAATGCAGGAGAGTAAGCAGTATAGATATATGTTCCGTAGTCGAGTGAAATTCATTAGTTAGAAAGAGAGGCAAAATAACATGTACACAAGAGTTTCGGTTAGTTTTTTCATTTTGCTCTTAATAAACTAATAGAAACTAACCATTGGTCATTACTACCGGTCATATAACTAGTAAAATGACCGGTAGTCTTCTTGTAGGGTATGTATCAAGCAGGGATGTTAGATGTGGCGATTTTACGTCATTATGACGATTTTTTTCGGTGAATTTACTAATATGACGATTGACGATTTTTGATGTAGAGTCACTTATGTTTTGAAGATTTAATCCCGTCAATAAATTTACTTTACACTTTCATCTGGCATCAATTTTATTACACTTTAATCTGGCAAGCAGGGTTAGTAGATGTGACGATTTTTCGTAATTTTGACGATTTTTTTGAGAAAATACAGTAAAATGACGATTTTTTGAATAAGTTATGATGATTTTCTGGCATCGATGAAACACACCTGAAATATTTACAATTATATTGAAAACAGTCCAAAACTTAAAAATCAATTTTTCGAAATACAAAAATTTTTGGAAATAAAACAAAAAAATTCTTCCTCCATCCGAAACCAGGTGGATTTCATTAGAAGCATTAGTAATATAAATTCTACAATTATTGAAATGCCATCGATGCTGCAAAAAATATACACAAGAGCCCTAATTTGCGTCTGTTCTATTTGGTCCGCTTTGTAAAAATTGGTTAAATCCGCTTAGCGTTTTGATGATTTCGATTTGTCGTAACATACGAATAAAACGTTTCAAGTCGGGTAAAAAGACTGTTGATATATACAGAATCCTTGGTTTTTAGCACCTTTAACAAAAACAATTTGCAATAGGGATAGCGCTAAAAGTTAATCATTTGAGTTAAAAGCAAATGAGATTTTATTTTTTATTATTTAATATATTTCTGAATATGGATAAATAAAATAAAAAAAATTTTGCTATGCATTTATGCAAATATTTTTTTCTTATGTTTTCTTTTTAACTGATAAATATATTCAGCTCACTTGCTGAAATAAATAGAATAAAACTTAACCATATCACTTTCTTCATCATAAATAGAATTTCTTGCTAAAAATTTATATTTTCGAACCAATCCATGCAATAAATTGTCTTTAATTTGTAAAATTTATATATGTATTTGACGTTTTGTTGACGATTTTGTTAAATTTTAGTGACGATTTTGACGAATTTTGTTAAAACTTTTGACGCTTTTTGAGGAAAAAAGTCTAACAACCCTGGTATCAAGGTCTATCAAGGCGAATTCGCCTTGTATAGAATAATTAAAGCAGACCCAAGGCGAATTCAAACAGGTAAACTCATCTCTACAACTACAAAAAGCCCCATGTATTTTGTTTACACAATTTTCTGGTTGGTTGTCAAAATTTTTTTATTGCAAATTAAAATTATCACTTTTTTATAAATTCATATCAATCATTTATTAATAAATTCACTTCAATCATTCGCAGTTTTGAAATTTTTTTATTATAAAAATAATATTTTTAACACTTTTCATTCAACTTCTTCTCCAAACAAAATCATATTTTGACGTTTGACCATATTTTTTAATTCGCCGTGGAAACAGCAGATGAACGGCTGACGAGATTGGTTTACCTGTTTGAATTCGCCTTGAGCAGACCATACACGATTCAATTCAATTGTCAACTGAGTCGGAGCCAAGGCGAATTCAAACAGGTAAACTCATCTCTACAACTACAAAAAGCTCCATGTATTTTGTTTATACAATTTTCTGCTTGGTTGTCAAAATTTTTTTATTGCAAATTAAAATTATCACATTTTTATAAAAGAAATTAATAAATTCACTTCAATCATTCGCAGTTTTGAACTTTTTTTATTATAAAAATAATATTTTTAACACTTTTCATTCAACTTCTTCTCAAAACAAAATCATATTTTGACGTTTCACCATAATTTTTAATTCGCCGTGGAAACAGCTGATGAACGGCTGACGAGATGAGTTTACCTGTTTGAATTCGCCTTGGTCGGAGCATTTTAATCAAGGCGAATTCAAACAGGTAAACTCATCTCGTCAGCAGCGATGTCAGAAGTGCAGATTTATCTGCATTTTGAAGATTTTATCCCCAAAATTGTCAAAATGCAGATTTGCAGATTTTTGGTTTAACATTGCAGATTTTTTAGCTCGGTGGAAACTTCTTTACATTGTCATGATTGTACTATTTCCACTTGTTGCATTGATAAATAAATATAGTATATCAACCAGTGCCGGTTCACACACGTCAAGTTTGTCTCGTCAAGTCTTGTGCTTTTAGGAGCGAGGGGAAAAGAAATGGCCTTCTCTTTTCCCTTCTCTTCTAAATGCTCAAGACTTGACGAGTCAAACTTGACGTGTGTGAACCAGCACCCATTCATGGAAGAACCGTGTGGAAATACATTCATAAGTAGACATTTTATACGCAAAATATTACTTAAAAATTAAAAATTCGCATTGTCTTGACACATTAATATCGCCGGACATATGTCATCTGCTTTTACATGTAGTCTACAACAGACATGAAATGCTTAACATTAACACTAACATGATGTTTGTGTTAAGTATAGACTCATCATGTTAGAGTTTTTCTCATGTTTTAACACGGCTGTTAAGCCATGTGTTTTAACAACTCTTTTATAACATAAAATGACGTTTAAGCTTGACAGAAGTAATTTTGTTGCTTTTTTTTCATTTCACACACACTATTGTTTGGAGTATGCTTCGACGACAATAAAAAAATAATGAAATTTCTTAACATTAACATGAGTACTATACTCCACCATTAACGTATTAAAAATTCAACATGCAGTCTTACCATCATGGTTTAACAGCATTTCATGTCAGTTGTAGACTCGGTGTTACACAAAAAAAAACATTATGCATACATATGTACGTATATATTTATATGCACTTATGTACAAATAAGATCCTTAGTAATTTAAATAACATGATGTCAAACAATTAACGTTAAATTTGTTTTTTAAAATAACAAAGATTAATCCTTACTCAGCCTGAGTAATTAAATAGATAGATATTTTTAATGTAAAAATATCCAAAAGTTATTAGTTATGTGCTTAAAATCGAACAAATTTTTAACACTTTTCTGTGTTGAAAGTTCAAAAAAATATTACGTTTTTTATACCTCATACTTCGAGGACCACTGATATTGACCAGAACGATTTTTAAATCTACCATCGATTTTAACTTCGGGAACATATTTTGAAATTTATTGTAATATCTTTTTCTACACAAACTACATGCAAAATGTAATAAATTTGTTTTGAAGGTTTATTGAAGATTTTTAAAACTTTGGCGCAGATTTTGCAGATTTTTTGACGAAAAATTATGGGTTTTTGCTGATTTTTCCTCAAAGTTCTGGCAACACTGCTCGTCAGCCGTTCATCAGCTGTTTCCACGGCGAATTAAAAAATATGGTCAAACGCAGCGTTGCCAGAATTAAGATTTTATCTTATTTTTAAAGATTTTTTGACCAAAATAAGATTTTAAGATTTTTTTTCTCAAATTAAGATTTTTTTATTTTTAGAAATAAAGATTATTAACTTTAAGTTTGTACAAGATACATAATTTTTTTACAGTTTTTTAAACAGAAAATTTTTAAAACAATGAGGTTTTGTATCATATTTGTTGTCTAACTATTGGTTTTGCACACTTTTGAACCCATTGTCTGGCATACACAAAAATACATCATTATTTCTGGGCATACAAAATATTAAATAAGCATCTTAAATTAGCAGTTGTTCATTTTGGGACTACTGAGGAAAAAAATTATTTGTGACAAGAAAAAACGCATTTTTATAAAGCTTCATATTTTAAAGAACAAAAAAGTTCAGGTATTTAGTACCAAAAGGTAAAACTAATGGAACTTAAGAACTTTTTAGTTTAAAAACAAACAAAGTATATAAACATATGTAAGTGCTTAAGAATATCTTTTTAAAAGGTGTATCAACATTATTTTAATAACAATTCAATAAGGAATATATTTAAGAAAATCCATATATTTTCAATGAGCTCTTTTTAAATGCAATTTTGATTATTGAAAAACTAAAAATTTTTACTTTTTTGCCCTTGTTATAAAAAATTTTAAGGTTTTTCTCTTAAAAATAAGATTTTTTTTCGCGAAATTAAGATTTTCCTTCCAAATCTTCTGGCAACGCTGGTCAAACGTCAAAATATGATTTTGTTTTGAGAAGAAGTTGAATGAAGTGTTAAAAATATTATTTTTATAATAAAAAAATTTCAAAACTGCAAATGATTGAAGTGAATTTATTAATTTCTTTTTGAATTCGCATTGATTTTAATAATATGTACATATATACAATTTCCTAAAAAATCCCAGAAAAAATAACGAAAATATAAAAATGCCGCCTTCCAAACAATTTATGGAATGTTTGCAATTTGCTGCTTCTAGCCATTGCGATCAAAGGCGAAACAATGCAAATCAAACCCCATATATTAATCATCCCATTAACGTAGCAACAATATTGTCCATAGAGGGAAATATAACTGATGAGTCGGTACTTATGGCGGCACTGTTGCATGATACAGTTGAAGATACTGATGTAACTTTCAAAGAAATTGAGGTAAAATTTTGTAATGCAATTAGGAAACTAATCCAGAATACAGCTGAAGTGCAGTTTTGCCCCAGAGGGACCCAGAAGTCGCTCCCGCCCTAAATTTTATTATTTTTGTTTTTTTGCGCAATTACCTTTAATTTGAGCATCCATCCATACCACTAAATGGTCGTGCGAGGGAGGCCCATCGCCTCAGTTTTTTAACATTATTTTTTGTTTTAATTGCAAAGACGTTCCAATACTAGCTAAAAAAAACCTGAATCTGAACAGGAACACAGAGCATAAAGAGTGAAGAATGAGAAATGCTCAAATCAATTGCGAGGGCAGCATCCGAAGGAAGCTACAGTACAGAACAATATGTTCCGTTTTGTGCAGCCTCTGTTTACCTACTCAGATCTTCGAAAATCCTTTCTGCCAACGTACATAGTTATGGAACAAAATCGAAATTCGATTTTGTGGTAAAAAATCGAATTAACGTACCTATGTGATTTTATACTGAAATCGATTATTGGACTTTTAACATCGTTTTTTTAATTTTTATCAAAATTTTGTCAATTCTTAATTTTAATCTAAATTAAATCGATAAATTATAGGCATGCACAACAAAACCATGGCCATGAACCATGGTGAAATTACTAGAAGGTGGCAGCACTAGGAGTTGTTGTACAACAATACAACAAAAACAGGCAAATTTGTTTGTGTAAAATAGTCCATTATGTCAAAAATATGGATTTTCACCACACCAAAATATTATTGTTTTTATTTAATGAATCGTCATAAACCTGAATATTAACATCGAGAAATTTTACAAAGGAATGAAGTGGAAGCTCCCCGCAGTTTAAATGAACTATAGGCGAAGTTTTCCCGGGAACAAAAGCTTTTAGTTTGGTTTTAGGCAATAAAGACCAAAAGCAACAGTAAGGTAGTAGCCAAAAAGGCAATGTTAAAGAAGACAATTTTACATGACACAAATATCAAGAACAAAGAATACTTTGAAATAATTATTTAAGAAAGTAATGGCTTTATCATGGAAAGCAAAGCTGACTAGCATATTAGACAAGGGATTTCCAATGAAACGGAGGACTTAAATAAATTTGCCTGTACACTATCTCAAATTTGACTTACGATGATTAGCATCCCATTAAGCGATTTTCTCAACATTCACGACTGTCGATATCAATTTGTCATGTGTTCACATTGTTGGTAACACTTTGCATGGCATTTTTAGGTGACATATAGATGCGTCTACGTCTACCCTTTACATGCTCCTCCGGCGCACCGGTAATAATAGGTTTAAAACTTTAAAAGAAACCATTTCTTAAAAACAATCTTTTAGCATGGGAGGGTGATTTAAAGTTGTAGTTTTTGGTGGAAAAGTTATGTAGCGGTACAACGATGTTATTCATATTCCACTTTAGCTGTTGTTGGGTGGTTCACAAATCAACAAACCCAACCAAACCAGTTCACATACACAAAATTCTCAAATTCACTTACACTACACTTTCAATTTTGTGTTTTTATCTAGAAGAATAATTTTTATAATCTTTTGTGTATTTAAGTGGCATTACATCAAAAAACAAACAAATGATTTTGACATAATGAAAGTTCACCATGAATTGAGCAAAAAATAATAGATTCCGTAGTGCTGCCACCTTCTAATTATTTCACCATGGCCATGAACAAAACTTGAAATTTTTTAGAGCGTATCAGTGTTACCACCAGCAAAATTCAAAATTACACTTGAGATAAAGCAAAATTACCCGATTTAAATGAAATTACACCTGATATAAAATTGAAGTTTTATTTATTAAAAAGGCATTTACAAAGAAGAAAAACTCATTGAAAGATGATCAATATTAGTCAAACTGTTAAGATTCTTATTTTAATTTGAAATAAATTAACAAAAATAACATTAAAGACTTAAAAACAATTAATAAAACATAAAATAAAACTCCTAAAATAATGAAATTAGCTTCCACATTTGGTTGCATATATCTAGGGAAGGTTCAAAGTACTCATTGCCATTCCTTAAAATGGGTGTTTTTTAAGCCCGAAAGAATTAAAGAAAGGTTAGCTGTCAAACGAGTTGTCATACTGCACTTTTTGCTCGGGCACATCATCATAGGAAGATAGATTCATGCTTGAACAACGCTACCAAATTTTCCAAATTTACTTTGAAAATAAGCCATCAATTTTCACAACGTTTAGGTGCGTGCCTACATGATTTAAATGACGCAACATATTTTTTTACAAATGAAGGCGATGTGTTGATTAAGAGAAAATAAACTGTCAATTAAACTTCAAGGCCATGCGATGTGACACCTCTTATACCTTATTTGGTAAACAAAATGCCTGCAATGTTTTATACAACTGTCCCTTTCGTAATTCAGTTTTTCAACTGTAAAGGGCGTTAAATATTCTTCAAACTTAAGCATTAAAAAGTTGCAATAAATTAAATTATAATTTATATTTTGGAATATTGGAAACATATCTTTTCCCAGGCTAGTATTTAGTTTGAATAACTTTTCTCATTAAACTTCAGGTTCTAAATTACTATAATAGGCATCTTTATCCAAATCAAAGACTCCATCTTGCGACATTCATTACCAAACTTTTGAAAATATATATTTAATGAATGAAGTCTTCTCTTAAAAAGAAACCGAGATTTTGGTTCAGAAGACTGTATGTAGATTTTTTAGCGACAATATTTAAAAAGAAATAAATGTCATCACTGAAATCGGAACTTGATTTTTTTGGGTATCTGAAGTAAGAATTTCAAATAACACCTGAATTACACTTGAGAAAATTTACCCACGCTCTATCCACGACAGTAAAAATTATACCAAATTCGGATAATTACCCATAAAGTGGCAACACTGGAGCGTATGTACATATGTATGTATGTGTGTAGGAATGATTATGCAGTTTTCAAATTTAAAAGTAAAAAAACAGTTGAACTTTTACTTATTTACCTATAAGTACCATTGGAATATTTCCAACATCTTCATAAATAAAAGTCACCAATGCACAGTGAACAAAACAGTCCTAAATGTATCGTACCACACCAAACGCTAAACTGAGTGAAAATTAATATACATATGTACGTAATATTATAGAAACACAACATATGAATTAAACCATGGAATTGCAGTGGAAATACGCTAATATTTAAACAGACTAGTGTGTGAGCGATACTTAAATCTAGTTATTTCCAGTGTAGAAACACAGAAACTACTTAATTCCAATAAAACCGAAGTTGGAAAAAAAATTCAGCTGTTTCCCCCTTTGTGATATAAGTTATAATAAGTTTGCAAATTTATCTTAAACGATTTTGAAATCGATATTGAGGTAATATTAATCGATTTCAAAAATCGAAATAAAAAAATCGATCGGAAAATCGATTTTGAAATCTATTTACCATTCCCTAGGTTAGGTTAGGTTAGGTAAGGAAGAGTTACACTTCCCCTCGGATACCAATGCGGTCCATTGTGAATCCCCTCAATGAAAAAGGTAGAGAAAGAGAAAAGTGAAGAAAAGAAACAAGAGGTGAATAGAATTAAGAAACTTAGTAGGTAAAACTATTAGCCTCTCTACAGTCCCCTCAACAGAAACAACCGCACTATTTCCCTGCCAAACCCCACTAGATCAGATAGGTTACACCCAGCGATGCACCCCAGTTCGTCGTGAAATCGATCTCCTACCAATTTCTGTCTGAGACCCTGCATCCTAGGACAATGGCACAGTACATGCTCGATCGTATCTAGCTCCTCAGAATCATCGCACAAGTCTGGTATGGTATTGTCCCTTTTGCCCGTAAAAGCCCTAAAAGCACAATGACCCGTCAAGAATCCTTTATGTGTCCTTAGACCACCCCTATCCAATCCCAGTAGAACCCCGTGTCCAATCTGGGCCATAGTGCCCCAGCCACTCTGGAATCCGTTCTATCCGTCCAGGACCGGTTAACGTAATTACGGAATCTTTTCCGCATCACCCTATAGTAGTAACATAGGGGGGGGGGGGCTTTACCCCCTGTCCCTTACCACTAAGTAAGTATCCAGGTTCCCAACACAGCCTTACATTGAATGCCTCCATGAGTTTCCTAGGAGCATTCCTACACCGAACGACCAGGCGCGATCGCACCGTATAATTCGTCAATGACCTAAGCGCCGTCTGACTATCGATGTAAATTGTCACCACAGATCCTCCCACGATGTGATCAACTATCACTTCCGTCGCCCTCCATATCGCTAGGATCTCCACCTGGAAGACGCTGCACTTATCAGGGAGGGTGAATGACCTTTTCGCATCGGTATCCGCGATAAATACATAAATAAATAAACATACACCGGCACCAATGCCGGTTTCCATCTTGGATCCATCCGTAAATACTGCCCACCCCTCAAACAGTCCATTGGTACCACGCCAAATTTTCTAACATCGAACTCCACTGGTGGTGTTACACCGAAGTTCAGGGTCATAGTCCTATGATCCTAAATTTCCTCGAGAATACTACCCCGGTTCATTGTCAAAAGAATAAGTAGATAAGGTACCAGGTATGTTCATTAGGGAGAAGTGTGCTATATTCGGATATGCCGAATCTTGAATACCCTTCACCATAGTGCGATTAAAACTGAAAGTTATATAAATATCTTTCTTTAGATATAATTAAATATATACTGTACCACGTCCACTTCCCCAATCAAACCCACATTTTGTCGGATATTGTGTATTGATAACAAAGATACTTTTACCTAATTTGGAAACTTGGCTCTTGCCGTCCTCCAGATATATAGAAAAAGGAAATAAAAAAATAACAACAATGGACTTATGAAAAATATATTGCTTATATGGGCATTTCTAGCGAAAATTCTACTTTTTATAACGTAACGCCAGAAGTATTTTAAATTGTTTCTCAAAAAATTTTATATGTATAGTTTACTTATTTATATTTGCCGTATTCACAAAACCCCTTGTATCGTTGTATCTATTGTATGTTGTATAAAAAACCAATAGTAAACTATGTATTTAAATTTCAGTTATGTATTTTATAAAGCTTTTTTGTAATAGTCCTATTACTTCAATTTTTCAGAAATGACTTTATACACTTTGTACATAACTGAAATTTTGCTCATAGAATAAATTCGAAAAATAAAAAATGTTGAATATAATATAAAAAAGTAACCTTCGAAAGGAAATAATTCCCAGTTTCTATTTGTTACTTTTTTATATTTTGGTGTAAAGCGCAACTAGCTCTACAAATAGTAATAAAAGGGATAACGATTGAACAACATGGTCCAAAAATACAACCTTATTTGTAGTCTGGCGTTACATTAAAAAAAGAAGACTTTTCGCTGAAAATGCTTATATTTACCTTAAAATGAGCGAAGATTTATAAATTTTATAGCTTGAAAAATAAATCTGTATTAGTCCAATGTTTACTAAAAAAGGTTTTATACAAAACGTCTTGCTCAATTCGCAGTCTAATTCAGTGTTGTAATGCATGTCAAAATCCACTTCCGTTTTTTTAACGTCACGCCAGCGCATATTTTTGCTAATATCTGCAAATCCTTAGCGTCGATTGCTGTAATTTTTTTTCTGAATGTAGTGCTACTTGATTACTTTGTAAATATAAAAACCCTTTTTACAAATTTGACTTCTTCATTTAATTTTTTTACATTTTGTGGTACAAATATCACGGCACGTCAAAATGGAAATGCCCATATCTCAATTTACTTAAGTTTGGACGTGATTATATTATATACACTAAGGGAAAAAACGTGCTAAAATCAAGATTTTACGTTCAAAATCAAAGCATTTCAATCTTAATAGTCTGTTAAATGCGAAAATTCTTAATTCAAGAATAAAATCTTAATTTTTTAAGATCGCACTTAAGATTGTAATCTTGAATAAATTCTTATTTTAAGATCGAATTCAAGATTTTTTTCTTAATAAAAATCTTAAATTTAGATCACATTCTTAAAAATTTAAGAATATAATCTTGAAAAAATTCTTATTTTAAGTTCGAATTTAAGATTGTGTTCTTGTTAGGAATCTTAAATCAAGAATAAATTCTTAAATTTTAAGAATTTAATCTTAATAAAATTCTTGTTTTAAGATCGGTTTTAAGAATGTTATCTTGAAAATAGTCTTATTGGTTTTTATCCGAATTCAAATGTCGAAATCAAACACATATATTTTTATTTATTCAAATTATTTATTTATAAAATTTATTTATATAAATATTTGCATATGTATGTATATGTATTAAAAAAAAAGAAAAACGCAATGATAATGATAATAAGTACATACATGTTTATATAAACTTAGGTCTTACATATGTCTTTCCATTATTAATTGGGTATAAATGACTCCTGAGTTTACTGAAGAACTTGGCGTGGAAAATGTATCTTTACAATTTTTCAGCCATTCACCTACCTTTGATGACATTGAAAGCGTTTCTTCGTCTATTCAACTCCATTATAAGTCCCAGAGGAGGGATCGCTTCTTGTATGTCTTCTTTCTTCATATATTGCAAACTTTTAAAGGTCACTTTTGAGTCTGAAACAAATTAATTAAATGTCTAATAACAGGCGGTAAACTAAATCAAGGATTTTAATAAATTTTTTATTTGCACATATTTCTTTAAATATTATCGTTTTCTGTTTTATATAAATAAGAAGTCGTACTTACCCTTGAGAAACATGAAAACAGACTCCATTTGGAACTCTTGTAGGAGGTTTTTTAATAATGCATCGTCAGACAATTCCGATGCGATTTCCTGTATTTTGATTTTCCATTTTTACTTTTCTTTTTACTTTTTTTCTGAACGTCTTCTTCGTTCAATGTCTTGCACTTAATTAAACAACACGCTTTCATTGTTGATAAATTTCGCAAAAAATCAAGAATTAAATCTTAACTTTAAAAATATATTCTTAAATTCAAGAATACGATCTTAAAATTAAGATTACGTTCTTGATTTTAAGAATGCGTTCTTGATGTTAAGAATGAAATCTTGATTTTAAAAATGTGTTCTTACAGCTTAAGACCACGTTCTTAAATTGAAGAATACGATCTTAAAATTTAGATTACGATCTTAATTTTTAGAATTCATTCTAATAATTTGAGAATGTAAATCTTACTGACCAAATTTCAAGATTGAAATCTGAAAATTTCTGCAATCTAAATTCAAGAATTTTGTTCCTAAATTTAGATCGTCATTTTTCTCTTAGTGTACATACTTAGTTTTGCTTAATAATTATAAACATGTTTTTCAAGCATTTTTTCAACTTTTTCACCGTTTTCTTCCCTACACTTTTGCTAACAAACAAAAAGTTGCATGCGAAAGTTGCGGCGTTAATTGCATAGTGTAAATATGGTCTAAGTGTTATTTATTTGAAAATAAATTTTCATTACATTTTATAATTGAGAACCCTTCCTATGTCATTCAAGAAAAGGCAAACAACCCCTGAATTGTTGGATAGTAGCAAACTTATCTGTTTCTGAAAATAAGAAACAATCTATAAAAAAACCACCATGTAATAATACGGAAATCCTTTTCTATTTTATTGACCGCATGCAGATTCAACAATCATTTGGGAACATGTAAAATAAAACCAAGTAAAATAGCAAATTTCATAAATGTTGTCTTTTTATTCCATTGTAAGTATTGGAACTATCATCTCAACTACAAGTTACTCAATACACAGCCGTAAGTATACCAGGCGTGTGCTGGAAATCAAAAACGCAAGACGGAATAATTTTAAATTTCGTTTTTTTTAACAAGATTTCTATAATAAGAGAATTTTATGGCAAATATTTATGTATTATACAAATATTTCTCTATTAAATAGAATTTAATAATTAAAATAATAAAAATGAGATTAAAAGTGTATTAAAAACAACTTCCAAATTCTTGCGTTTTACGTATGTATGTATTTGATTTCCAGCACACCCCTGTACATATGCAGCACAAAAAGCTTTTTTTTTTACAAATAAATTAAGAAAGGTGGCGTGTGCGGCACAAAACAACATTTTTCACTTTAATTTAAATAATATTAATTTCATTCATGAAAGTTCACAAAAATTTTAATTTTTTTCAAAACATATGTCACGCAGGGTCACTCACGGATCCTGAGTGAGATTGAGGCTGGTAGCTAGAGCAGATTATTTAGTGGATTTGCTATTTTCACTGATGGTTCGAAGATGAGGGGTGCGGGGGTCTACATTGAGGATCTGGACATCAGAAAGTCATATAGGCTTCCTGACGACTGCAGTGTTTTTCAGGCGGAGGTTCTGGGGGTCTTGTGGGTCGTGGAACTGATGAAGGACAACATTGATGGGGGCTCGGAGGTCGGACAGTCAAGCTGTTCTTATGGCCATAATGGGCTGTAATGTGAACTCCAAGCTATTTGATGATTGTAGTAGGGCTGTGGAGGGAGCCTTGGGAGAGTATGTGTTAAGGTTGTGCTGGGTGCCGAGTCACTGCGACATAGGTGGCAATGAGGTTGCTGATGAGTTGGCGATACAGGGGTCAGAGATGGAGGATCCTAACTGTATTGAGGCGGTAAGGCCTCCAATTGGGTTTTATTTTGGAAGAATCAGGGATGGATTTTGGGCGCGACCAATCGGGTCTGGGCGAACCGACCGGACTGCGGGGTATCACGGACTCTGTGTTCGGTGCTTAGAAAGTCCGATTCGGGGTCGCTGCTGGGCAGGAGTAGGGTCTGCGTTAGGACCATGATAGTTATTATCACGGGCCAATGTATGATAGGCAGGATGGCGGTAAGGATGGGATCCGACTTGTCGGATATTGCAGGTTGTGGGAGGACCCGGAGGAGTTGGAGACAGTTGAGCACATTCTGTGCCAGTGTCCCAGGCTACAGGACAGCAGGTTGAGGTTGCTGGGCAGTAGATTCCTGAGCGAATTAGGGTTGTGGACTCGAGAATCTGGTAGGAATCGTAATGACAATGGCTGCGAAAGAGGAGACTGGGTGCCGGCCGCGCGTAGGGCGAAATTCGTTGAGTAGGATTTCTCGGGTTTGGTCCGAAACTTTCTTTCCTATCTATCTTTTAAATCTATCTTATGTTTTCGCTGTTTCTTTGCACCTACTTTCTATCTTTTTATAGCTATCTCTAAATAAGGCGTCACAATGTACCATATTGGTCTCTGGGTGAAGGTGTGAAGAAGACTTCACATCAGCCTTTGTACCTACCTATGGCGGAAGCAATGGTGAAAAATGTTCACGGAAAAAAAAATCTATTGGATATATTTTGAGAAAACTTCATGCCAACCTTCTTTGACATTTTCTCCACTTTCGTTTTTCTATTTTCTCCACTGTGTGTTGAATTCACACAGCAACAGTAAATATGGAGGAGTAATTTAAAATTATAAACGCTCGAGTTACATTATATAGGTTCATATGTACTTTGGTGCGTTTCTTCTGGCGTTTCTGCCACTATATATCTACATATAACCAGCGTTATTAAACTGTCACGGTTGTTAACGACGTTTAACGACATTATTGATTTCTGTATATTTAAAGATTGGGCCGAAAGCCCAAACATGCTATCAATTTTTAAAACCAAAACTGTATAATTATTCGGATTTTGAAATCGGGATTTAAATTTTTGGATTTTTAGTTTCGGGCATATGAACTCCACTCAAAATTTTTAATATAACTTTCTTTGTGTTCTTTTTTGGGGTTAAAGTTTATTATAAATTTTGAAGTGGTTTTTCATAATGAAGAATTACCCCAAATTTAGGGTCATATTTCATTTTATTTTAAAAGTTGTTCTTCTTTTTTTTTGGGGTAATTTTTCATTAAAAAAAATGGGGTCATATTGCATCATGGAAAATAGCCCCATATTTGGGGTCAATTTTCATTTATTTTTGGGGCCATTTTTCGCAGCGCCATATATTTTGTATATCCTGTACATACTATTAGCATGTATTTGTACTCTCATTTGAAAAATTTTTGCTTATTGTCATTTGCATTCGCTTTATTTTTCTATTTAAAGGAATTTTTTGGAGCTGAAATATGTGACGTTGTACGTGAAGTTACGGATGATAAAACTTTAGAAAAGCATGTTCGAAAACAACTGCAGATTGAACACGCAGCAAGTTCGTGCACCAACGCTAAGCTGGTAAAATTGGCTGACAAGTTAGATAATTTAAGAGAATTAGAACAAATATTGCCAAATGGATGGACAGAGGTAATAAAGGGCCTCTATTCTCAATTGCGATGCGAAAGCTAAATTCCAACTTGGTAATATTTATCACTTTCACAAAATTGTTTAAAAATTAAGTAATACTGGCACTAAAAATTTAAGATATAAAATAAATAGTAATGATTTGCGAAAAGAACAAATAAAAAGATTCGAAATACAAATGCGAAAACGCATTAAAGAGTACCAATAACTAGATTGCTACAATTTTCTTTCGCATCGCAATAGAGAGTAGCCCCCAAGGTTTTATTTTTATTTCATTATTTTTAACGCCACATTCACTACATAAAATAATTTGGTGATGTCTTCAACTATTTTCATGGAATTAAAATATGGCCCTTTTTTGAGCTACATTCGACAAACGATTTTCGCTGGCTATCCAACATCGACTATCGAATGTACATTTTGTATTTTGAGTTGGCAGCACTTTCGAAAATTTCGATATGCATCGAATTTTTCAACGAAATCAAATTTTCTTTCGATGGTGCAAATAAATTTAAAAAACTTGTTGAAATTATAAAGGCCCAACTATAATTGGCTTAAGCAATCGTGCAAATACATGTGATTCATATATGCCGAACCATTTTGAACTTAAGAAAACTTTTTGGTTAATTTTATGAAACTGGCATTTGCTTAAGCAAGTTGCAAAACAGATCGCACTTTCCAAGGCGAATTCATACAAAGTGGTCTTATTTTGAAAACGTTTACAACACTATTGAGCTGGAGGTCCACACCAAACGTTACTCGCTTTTTCGGTGCATACGCAGCTGTCAAAAAAGTCGAATCTGGGTAGTTATACGTAGTAAGTTACATGCACAAAAACGTAGATGCCTAAATTTAAATAAATTAAAACTTGTTTTGCTTCTACTGAAAATCCTTTAATCGGACCTTTTTTACAAAATATTGTAATGAAAAAGAACCAGCTTCATTTATTTCACAATCAGGGGTGTTCTGGAAATCGAAAACGAAAAATTTCTGTAATAAAAGAATTTTATGACAAATATTATTTAAATATTTCTCTTTAAAATGGAATTTTAAAACAAGAATAATAAAAATTATTAATACATAATAATAATTATTATTATGTATTAGTAGAATGTTTTTTGAGTTGGCCTAATAAAAATTGTTTAACTGCTAATTTCATAAATTTGTTTTCTATTTATATGTAGATTCTTCTATTGCTTTTGTTAATTATTTTATTTTTAATTTTCTTAATAACTGTATTTTTAATTTTGTATTGCTATGAATTTAAGGCAAAATCTAGGAAATGTTGTAAGTGATAACAGTTATTTAAAATCCCAATTAATTCATTTTAAGCATAATCTTAACATCGGTCATCTAAATTGTACAAGTTTTAATTTAAGACCGAACTCTACTAAATTTAATGAAATAAGGAAAATATTAGATGGTGGATATTTGAATGTTGCTGGTTTTACTGAAACCTGGTTACGTGATGAAATATCTTCTAATGCTGTTAATATATCAGGATATATATGCCACAGAAATGATCGGTTAAACAGTAGAGGTGGAGGAGTGGCCCTTTATGTCTCGGAGAATATAAAACATAAGGTTGTATTTGTTGGTGAGGGTTATGGAGTTGCTGAATGTCTCTTTGTTGAACTTGTTTTTAACGAAGTGAAGGTGTTGGTGGGAGTTGTATATCTACCTCATGGTAATTTTGATGCATTTGAAGAGGAGATATCTGAGGTGCTTGTGCGTTACTCCAACATTGTTGTTATGGGTGATTTCAACAATAATCTTTTTGATGTTGATAAAGGTTTGAATGTTAGAAATATTTGCAGAAGATTGAATCTTTTCTTAATACATAATTCCATGCCAACATATGTTACTAGTAATTCCACTTCTCTTCTTGATTATTTTTTGGTGTCTTCAACTAATTTAGTGAAATCTACTGGTCAATTTCAATGTCCTGGTATAACGCGGCATTCTTTTATTTTTTTGTCTTTTGAGATTTTATTATCAGAGGAAAGAAGATTTTATCAATTTTATGATTATGATGCAGTAGATATTAGTTCTTTTCAATCTGCATTGTTGGACTGTAACCTGGATGATATGTATCTGACTAGTAATGTTGATGAGCAATTAAAAATTTTAACTTATAATTTAGGAAATTTACATTCTCTTGTTCCCTTAAAGAAACGTTTTTTTAGCAATCGTAGTGAGTCTTGGACCAATGATCCAGAGATTCAATACAATATTTCCCTTAGGGACCTAGCGTATAGGACCTATTTAACAGATAGAACAGATGGTAATTGGAAAGTTTTTTGTCGCTGTAGGAATCGCGTAAAATCTGTTATTAGGAAAATAAAAATTTTTGAAAATAAAAACGCTAAGGATATTTGGTCAATCCTTAATAGGCAGGGACTTGGTGTTAATGAGGACAAATTAGGTCATGTTGATCCTGACTATTTAAATCATGTCTTTTCATCCAATCAGATTAATAATAGCAATAGAATAGTTGATAGATCAATTAATAATCAAACTGGATTTTCATTTCGTCCAGTTGAATTGTGCGAAATGGTTTCGGCTTTTTATTTAATTAAGTCAAATGCTGTTGGATTGGATGGCTTTAGACTTAAGTTTATCAGGATTTTGATGCCAATCATTGGGAACTTTGTACTTCATTTACTTAATACAATATTGATAACGTCGAATTTTCCGTTATTTTGGAAGATTGCGAGGATAGTTCCCATAAGTAAAAATAACTCAACAACTGAGTCTGATGATTTACGGCCGATATCCATATTGCCTGTTCTATCTAAAATTCTGGAGCATCTTATGAAGATTCAACTTTTAGAACATATTGATCATAACAATTTTCTGCATGATTGTCAATCTGGTTTTAGAGCTAATAGGAGTACTACCTCTTTACTGCTTGGCTTAACAGACAATATTCGCAATACTTTAGCTAATGAAGGTGTTTGTATTTTATTGTCATTGGACTTTACCAAGGCTTTTGATAGAGTAGATCATTATCTGATTGTTCAAAAATTGCACAGATATTATAACTTTTCAAGTTCTGCTTGCAAGTTAATAACTTCATATCTTTTTGGTAGAAGTCAATATGTCGTTAGTGGTAATCGGGCTTCTGGCTTGCTTCCAGTTCACAGCGGAGTGCCTCAAGGATCGGTCCTTGGACCTTTACTTTTTATAATGTTTATAAATGATCTTTTTGATCAAATTTCTAGTAATACGTGTCTTCCATTTTCTTTTGCTGATGATGTGCAGCTTTTGTTCAAGGGTACACCTGAATTTTCCGATGTATTCCAAAATGTGATCAATTATACAGCTCAATTGTTAGATAGTTGGGTTCTGGATAATGCGTTTGTAGTTAATACTGGTAAAACTAAGGCTATGTTGTTTGGCAAGTGTAGTAGTTCTGTGTTCACTATTACTCTCAATGGTGGTGAAATTGAGTTTGTTGATCGTCTTAATTGTCTAGGTGTAATACTTGACACAAAATTATCATTTGAGGGTCATGTTAATTACATAATATCTAAAGTGAATTTTACTTTGCGTAAATTGTACAATACGGATTTAATGTTGCCAACTTATGTAAAGAAGCAAATTGTTCATGGGCTTGTTATGCCAGTTTTTTTATATGGGTTGGAGGTGTATTCTGGAACCGTTGGCTATATTCTAAAAAAAGTAAGATTGGTTTTTAATCGAGTTATGCGGTATCTTTACTCGTTGAGAATAAGACAGCATGTCTCACCATTTGTTTTAAAATTTTTAGGTTTTTCATTTGTAGAGTTCGTAGATTTCAGAAATCTTGTTCACTTTTATAAGTCTTATAGGTTGCAAACTCCTGGGTATTTAATTCAGCTATTTAATTTTTGTAGATCAACGAGGAATAGACAGTTAAAGATACCGAAATTATCTGCCGTATTGGAGCGTTCTTTTCATGTTAGAGTTGCACGGTCTTATAATAAGTTGCCTAACTTTTTGAAAACTTTTGGTGTTTCTGCTAACACATATAAAAAACGACTTTTTCTGGAACTTTCAAGAAATCAATCTTCTATATAACTGTTTGATATTGATGTGTTAAATATGCTTTAAAGGAATGATATTTAAAAATTTATTCTTTATTTATTCTAACGTAAACAGATATCCACTTTATATTTTTCTTCTGTGTAAACTTGAAATAATATATTATTTTTTTTTATGATATTTTGGAGAAATTTTTATTATTTTATTACTTATGCATGTGTATACATGTATTTACATTTAATCTTCTGAATCGTTCGTTTTGGGATTTTTCATAGCTGGAACTCTTACATTTTAATTAGGCTATCTAGCTCTTTTGTAATTATATTTTAACTTTAATATATTTGAATTTTTATATACATATACATACATACTTTCATATATAAATTTTATTTACAATTGTTAGTAGAAATTTGTAACCGATTATGGCCTTTAAAGGCTAGGTTATAGGTAATGTAAAAATAAATAAAAAAAAAAATAAAAAAAAAAAAAAATTAGATTAAAACTTCCAAATTCTTGCGTTCTGCGTTTTCGATTTCCAGAACACCCCTCAATATATAAGTGATTTTTTGTTCAACTCGAATTTATTCTTTTGTTTGTCTTGTTTTTCCCTTAATTCTTAACTTTAACTTTCGTTTCTGTTTAGAAAAATTAAAAAAATAATTCCTGCTCGAAAAGTTATTATTAGTGCCGGTTCACACAAGTCAAGTTTGACTCGTCAAGTCTTGAGTTTTTAGGAGAGAGGGGAAAAGAAATGGCATTCTCTTTTCCCTTCTCTCCTAAAAACTCAAGACTTGACTTGTGTGAACCGGCACTTATTGTTATTTTATTATTAATATTGTATTAGGCTGGGGAGCCAACTCGTAAATAAATGTAAATAATAGTTATATTGTGCGTTATTAATTTTGTTTATATTAATTGTGCTTTAATTCAGAATTTGAATTTACCAAAACCCATCTATCAGGTCTGCTTACTTGTACAAAAACAAAAAAACAATTCTTTTTAGTTGTCAAAAATTTACTACCACATATACAAAGCAAAAGGAAAAAACGAGTATGTGTGGCATACCATAGACGTATACATGCACATGTAAGCAAAATGTAAACAACTTTTGACAACTAAAATGAACATAACAATGATCATCAGGCTTCTTGCGCAGACCTTTCAATGGGCCTTGGAATTTACAATTGTAATATACATACATATGTATGTATAATTTTTGGCCTCCTAGGCTTTTTATATTACTTGGACTGAAATAAATAAATAAATATTAAGACATTTAAAAAATCTAGATCGTAACGATTAAATCCTGAAATTGGTTTTAGAGAATTTGCATTTTTGAGAATTCAAAAATAACTCTGCCTTTTTTAGTCCCTGATTTTACTTCAACAATATTTTTTCCTGTTAATTCTTTAAAATTTGAACTTGTTTTGGGGCCTAATTCTGGCAGTCGTGATCGAGTGCTTTCTCGATTCGAAAGCAATTTTATTTCAGTCGACACTGAACGAATCGAAATTATTTTTTCAGTATTGTGAAACTAAAATTAATGCTTTACAACACCGAAAAAATAATTCCGGTTCGTTCAGTATTGACTGAAATAATTAGATATTAAATTTCTTTCGAATCGAGAAATTACTCGACCACGACTGTCAGAATTAGGCCCTTGATATTAAGAAATAAAAGTTATTTGTAATCAAACTTTGAAGTAGCTCTGAAAGATAATTTCAATTTGTTGTAATCATTTAAATTATTAATATAGGATTTAAAGATTCATTGCATCCCACTTTTCATTGTTACTTTAATATTTTAATCGTTTTTTTTTTGTGTGCGTTGTATATAAGATACATGTTTGTTTGATATTTTCAGAAACGTCGAGATGAATATTTTGTATGGGCTAAGAAGGTTGTCGATAATCTTCGTGGTACGAACATGGAAATAGAAAATGAATTAGATAAAATTTTTGAAAATCATCAATTGTTGTAAATTAAATATAATAAAATATAAAACAAGAGTACATATGTATGTACGTGTGTGTATAAGAATTTTATTTATTTGCAATTGTTTTTATAAAATTCCAACATAAGATTTGCTAATTTTTGTGTTTCATCGACGGTTATCGCATTATAAAGAGATGCTCGAATACCACCTACCGAACGATGACCTTTCAGTTGTATCATACCAACACTTTCAGCTCTGTCTAAGAAAGCTTTTTCGAAATGTTCATCTCCCTGAGCACTGCCAATTCGGAATGGTATATTCATGCGAGAACGAACATTGGCATCGACTGGGCAATAGAAAAATCCATTTGATTTGTCAATTATATCGTAAATCAGTTTAGATTTGATTGCTGATTTTTTGGACATGCCTTCAACACCACCATTACGTTTTATCCATTTAAAAACTAAACCCATAACATAAATGCTATAAAGGGAGTGCAATTATAAAAATAAGCAATTAACATTAAAACTTAATAAAAAATAATATAATTACTAACCCAAAAGTTGGTGGCGTGTTTAGTAGCGATTCATTTTTATGCATTAGCGCAAAATTGAATACAGACGGTGTCTCCTTCGTGTGATGGCCTAACAAATCTTCACGTACTATAATTACAGTGGTTCCTGATGGTCCAATATTTTTTTGTGCTCCGGCAAATATAACACCAAAGCGCTTTACATCGATCTTTCGAGATAAAAAATTAGAAGACATATCGCAAACTAAGGGCACATCGTTGGGAATTTCAGGCACAAAATCAAATTCAACGCCATCAACAGTTTCATTGTCGCAGTAATATACAAAAGAAGCATTTGGATCTAAATTCCAGGTCTCCAGGCGCGGAACAGTTGTATATTTAGCAAATTTTGGTAAAACCAAATTAACTTTACCATACTGGGCAGCTTCCTTGGCCGCCTTAGAAGACCAAGAACCAGTTACGACATAATCTGCAGTGCCTGTGCGTCCAATAAGATTCATGCAAACAGCTGCAAATTGGCCTGTGCCACCTCCTTGCATTAACAATAATTTATAGTTATCTGGTATATCTAACAATTCCCTCAAAGTTTTGATGGCTTCTTTATGAATTTTATCGTACGATGAGGAACGATGAGACATTTCCATAACAGAAATTCCACTTCCATTGCAATTCAATAAGTTTTCCTGCACTTCTTTTAGGACCTACATTTGTATGTAAATTCAACCACATTTTTTTTGCTTTACATCAATAAATACATGGCAATTATATGGTTTTTGTGTTACCTACCTCTTCGGGTAATTTAGCTGGTCCGGCAGCAAAGTTGATAACCATTTTTAATATCAAGTTTTATTAGCTTCTTCTTTACCACTTAGTTAGCGCAAACACTTTATTACTGTTCGTCTGTGTTTCACTTTTGTAACTAAGTGGTCGGCGTTTTTATAAATTGAACGTAAACACGAGCCGGTTGATTCTGGGCAATGGAAAATCGTTGATCAATTGATATACAAAGACAAGTTCAACAAGCGACGACAACAAATAAACATAAATAATACGTATTAATGTATGTATGCAAGTCCAATATTATGGCACTGTCGAATTTGAAACACAGTAGAGTAAATGACGAAAAAACTTACATATTTTAGACATCTTCCCGTTCTCAATATTGTCCAGCCATGTTTTGGAAACTTAGGCCGTAATTATGTTAATCGCAACGCAACGCCAAAGAATAACATTGAAAGCAAAAACAAAGTCAAAAATATTTTGTAATTTTGTTGTTGCTTTCTACAGAAAAAGTTTAAAATTTTCAACGCCACAAGCTATGATTCGTTTGAATTTTTAAGACAAAATAAGAATTTGCGCAGAAAGCAACAACAAAGTACAAAATATTTATGTCTTTGTTTTTGCTTTTATTGTAATTCTTTGGCGTTGCGTTGCGATTTACATAATTAGTTCCTTAATTAGAAAATTTGAAATCAAACACATTTGAAAAACTATTCTGTTGAAAAGATTTTAAAAATACTTTGTTTTACATACATATACATATACATACATATGTATGTAGGTATAAATTTTTTTAAATTTATTTAAAATATCCACTGAGTCCCTTGGGCCCCCTGGATCCAAAAAACCGCCCGCCCACTTAGTGGAATTTGTGGGTACTCAAATTAAAGGTAATTGTACAAGAAAAACAAAAATAATAAAATTTAGGGCAAGCGGGACTTTTGGGGCCCTCTGGATCAAAAAAAAGTGCCCCCATCCACTCACATTTATGTGTAGGTACTCAAATTAAAGGTAGTTTGCTCACGATTGTAAATATTTTGTTTTATTTTGTATTTTTTAATGTTTTATGTTCGATTTAAAAAAAAAAAAATTTATTTTTTTTTGTAACTAATAGCCTATTTCCGATGTGCTTAAGAATTCTTCCCTGCATAGCCGGCCTTCGGCCGTGCGCAAGGATTTGCTGCTCTATGGTATAACAAAGACCGGCTTCGCTAACTAAAGCTTCTTTGCATAGCCGGCCTTCGGCCGGGCGCAAGGATTTTCTCCTCTATGGTATAAAAAATACTGGCTTCGCTAACTAAAGTTCCTCTGCATAGCCGGCCTTAGGCCGGGCGCAAGTATTTTCTCCTCTATGGTATAACAAACACCGGCTTCGCTATCTTAAGCTTTTCTGCACATAAAAGATACTTAAATTAACCTAGAGAGGAAAATAATATGCGAACACAAAAACAAAATACATATTTGCAATCGTGAGTAAATTACCTTTAATTTGAGTACCCACACATATCACTAAGTGGGCGGGCAGTTTTTTGGGTCCAGGTGGCCCCACGGGCCTCAGTCCCCTTAAATTTTAATTATGGTTTTTTTTTATTCTGAATCGGGTAGCATATTTTTTTTATTTTTTTTTCGTACGCCCCGTAAAGTGCACTTCAGCCAAAAATAATTATGTATATTGTTGTTGTTTTTTTATAATCGACACAGGTCAACAATAAATATTGAACAATTATGTACATACATATATTGTTTACATACGTATCTATGTGTTACAAACGGATGAACGAACTAAATACCAAAATTTTTTGTTGTGTAAAGAAAAGTGATGTCAGATTTGGGGATTTATCTCCAAATCGGCGATTTTATTTTGAAAACGGGGATAAAAAATTTGATTTGGAGTTTGGGGATTTTATTTTAGTTTTGGGGATTTTTTCTGATTTTTGTTCTGTCTATTGTTTAAAGCAACAAAAATACTGGAGTTTTCTGGAAATCGAAAACGCAAACCGCATAAATTTTAAAGTTTGTTTTAATACACTTTTAATCTAATTTTATAATTTTTGTTATAAAATTCTGTTTAATAAAGAATTATTTGTATAATATTTGTAATAAAACTCTTATTACAAAAATCTAATTAAAAAAAGACAAATAGAAACTGGGAATTATTTCCTTCCGAAGGTTACTTTATATTATATTCAACATTTTTTTTTTTATTTTTCGAATTTATTCTATGAGCTAAATTTCAGTTATGTATTTTATAAAGCTTTTTTCTAATAGTCCTATTCCTTCAAAAAAAAAAAAAATATAAAAAAAAGACATTTAAAATTCTTGCGTTTTCCATTTCCAGAACACCGCTGATAATCTTTAAAATAAAAATTGGAATTAAAAAAAAAACAGTCATGTTTAGTGAGTAATTTAGCTCATATTTTTGTTAAATTTTTTTAAAACAATATAATAATTGTAAAATGAAAAATTGAAAGATTTGTTAACTCAAAGATTTATGTTAATTTATCGGGTATGTTCTAGAAATCGAAATGGAGTGAGATTGAAATTGAACGATAATTTTAATACAAAAATTATAGATACTTAAAAATTGAAGTAGATTAAATGGAATATTTTTATGAACTTTCATTACGGGTCGTTTTTAAAATTTGCTCGATTTTAAATCCACTTCATTTCGATTTCTAGAACACGCCCGTATTTTTTAACAAAATAGTTCAGGTGCCCAAAATGTATGAATGTAAATGTTCCACCAACAAAATCAAAGCGGGCTACAAGTGGTCCATCATAAATATTTTGAACAAGATACTTCTACCAATTTTCTAGAGGAAATTATTTGCAGAATCATAGCAGTGGATGGAATGTCCAGTTTCAACAAAGTCCAAAGTTATATTGACTCTTAAAATCTAAGTGCCAGAAAGTGAAGCAACAATTTTGTGCTACATTGACAAGTTTTTTTTAAAAAACATGTACTAATTTTTTTTTTAAATTTTCGAAAAAATTTTTGGATTTAGAATTATTCGATTAATTTTAAAATTTGTTTCCGATTCATTGAACACCCTGGTATGTACATATCTGTTTTTTTTAAATAAGTAGTGTAAACAATTTTATTTAATATTTTTTCTTTCTTTAAATAAAACGAATTCCTTACACATTTTGGTATTTTATTTAAAAAATGTGGCACTTTTAAAAAAATGTTTTTTCTGCGATAAAAGTTTTTTTTTTTAAATATATGGTAACGCTGGACCTGATCTTAAAATTGTTTACAGCTAAAGCTGCCTTTACACATGAAAGCAGTTTTTTGAAAGTGCCATATAACTACATACGTATTATCAACACAAATTAAAAAAAAATAAGAGATTAAAAATAAGTTTAGCAATTTTTCGACTTGTTTAGCCATACATTTTTTTGCCATTTTAATTTTTAATAATCATTTTTATTTTCTTATAAAAATTTATAAATTGCTAAAAGTAAAATAAACATTTTTAACAATTAAAACGCATTTTATTTAAATCACAACTTTTACAAATTTTGAAAATCGCTATAAACGATGATGAAACATATTTCAAAATAAATAAAAAAAAAATTTTCAAGAAACGCTTTTCTTTTCCTTAATATATTGATCAGTTGTGAACACAAAATGAATATGAATACTAAAAAAATCGACTAAGAGTTAAAAATAAGAACATTTCAAACAACATAAACTTTTAAATCAAAATGGAAAAAACCTCACACATCCCTTAAGGATTGCTATGAGTAAAAGGCGGTTAAAATTATCGTTACAACATTTGATTTTCCGAAGTGAAGTTAAATAAAAGCATTTAATAAAGGAAAGTATGCCAATATTAAATTTATAAAATGGATCAACACAAACAACACTGTTTCTTTCTGGTCGGAAGTATTTCCATATAGAGATGCAGGCGATAAAAAACTTTTAGAAATTTCAGAATTTACTATAAAGTTTATCAATCTCACTTCCATGGTCTTTCATGTTGAAGTAGAGAGGGTATTTAGTGAACATCGTTAAAAGCAATTTGAGAAAAAGGTTACATTTAGCAACAGTTAATTGTTCCTTTGGACAGAGTGATGAATTTATGAATGCTATTTTTGCCACTTAAAAGGTTGGGTAAATTTTGCCATGATTTACCTTCCAACATTTAAAACTAATTATGTTTTAAATGCTAAAATATTTAATATACTTTTATTCTTATGTAACAAATTGATGTCAATTTACAATTTCATTGTAAAAAAATTATTTTTGTTTGTTATTACATTTTAAAGTGTTTTAATTTAAAAAAAAGTTTTTAGTCATTCTTTCACGTAAATTTAGCCATTATTTGGTCATAAAGTGTTGGTAACACTGATATACATGCCTTTCATTCAAGGGCGTGGCTGATGAAAATTTTTTTCGAATCTCAGGTCAGTCAAGAATGAATGATTATCAATAACAATTTTAATTAATTTTCATGTTGTAAAATTCCTTTCTTCATAAAAATAATTTAATGAAAATTAAATTTGATGAACTTAAGCCTGATTAAAAATATTAAAAATTTGGATTAAAAAACCTTAAATAGTTCAACAAAATAACCACAATTCTAATTATTGTTAAAGCTAAGGCACGAGCTCTGTGTACATTTGTCCTTCAAGTTGTGCTGAAAAAGGTCAACAAGAAAAAGAAAGACAAAATGAAAAAACAAGAAAATGTACTTTGCACTTCAAGAAGAATTCTTGACATAAGTACGGAAAAAACAGAAGTTAGTGTCGGTTCACACAAGTCAAGTTTGACTCGTCAAGTCTTGAGCTTTTAGGAAAGAAGGGTAAAGAGAATGCCATTTCATTTCCCTTCTCTATCAATATCAATATCAATAACAATTTTAATTAATTTTCATGTTGTAAAATTCCTTTCTTCATAAAAATAATTTAATGAAAATTAAATTTGATGAACTAAAGCCTAATTAAATATATTAAAAATTTGGATTAAAAAACCTTAAGTAGTTCAACAAAATAACCACAATTGTGTCACATTTTTCTTTTTCACATATACATATGTATAACTAAAGCCGGGAGTAACAGTAACCTAACCGTAAAAAGGTAAGACCAATCTATTTATTACAGATTGAGACGTACCCTGAAGGAAACCTGGGTGCAAGTGTCTCCAAGTCACCAGTTTTGTCGACTATATTGGTGACATTGTCTGCAAAGTATCTACACTTCACTCCATTTGCCACTATATTTGGCTTTGATACGAAAAAATTTTTATCAATAACAACTAAGAAGTACAATTCCTATAAAAGTTGAAGAAATAATAAAAAAATATTGTTATGATTTCGTATTCGTACCAAAAGTGTAGACTACATTTACTAAAATGTACTAGTGATTATCTGGTTCCAATGTCTTCATATGTTCCCAAAGGAACTACCTAGTCAGTACCTTGTCAGTAGTGCCAACGTCAGTAGTAGATTTCCAATGACACGCACATGTTAAATGTCTATAGTAAATAACATTGTCTGGGGTATAATAAGTCACTAGTACTGGTGACTGTGTCAATAGTAAATCAGTACAGATTCCCTAGTGACATTTCCTACAGGGTAACATCTTACTGCTAAAGGCTCAGTTAGCCGGGAGTAACAGTAACGTTTACAATCAGCTGATTCATTTTGTTGTATGTAAATCAGGGATGTCAGCGCCTTGCACAATTGTGCAAATTAATTCACATGTACGCTTACGCTCTTTTATTTTGCGAGCGTAAAATATAATTGTTTACTGAGAAACACTCTCATTCAGCGGGAAATATCGCAAATATTGCAAGGCCTGTTTTGAGGCCTCTAAATATATTTATGTATATAAATAAATATACAATAACTGTATGACAGTACATCTTTTTTTTTGTTTTATTATCTTTTTTATTTTATTTATTATCTATGTTTTTGTTTTGTTTTATTTCTGTTTTTGACATTGTACAATGATTTTAAAACAGGGATTTCCATTTCTTTGCACAATTGTGGTTATTTTTTAAGATAGAATTTTAAAATTTTATAAAAATATATATGTAAAGTGAATACTAATCAACAAAAATTTAAAATTTCCAAATAATTGTTTTGCATTTAAGCTAACGATATGTGTTTTGTTCGTGAAAAAAAATTCGTTGATGCCTGTAACAGGGTCCCTTTTTCTTTCGTTAAAAAGACGAACCTAAATGCAGAAATTATTAAGAAAAGAAAAAGCCACAAGAATTTGTTGGTATTTTGTGATTGTAAAAATATTTTTGTTTCTGTACCAATCGCGTCGGTGGGGTTTTTTTTTTTTGAATAGGCTAGTAAAATCTTCTCTTTTTATAATGGTGGTAAATACTTACAGAATATTTTTAAACTTAATATTTGCATTAGTATGAGGAAATGAATTTTCATTGTTAGAATTCGCAAAGGTATGTTGAGCAAAAAACGAAAAATATTGGAAAGAATTGTATTAGGTTGTAAAAAGACTTCAAATATTATGAACTGCGCAATTTTTCCAAAAAATAAGCAAAGTTTCTGAGGTTCCAAATTAAATTTATTTAAATAATAACTGATTGTGTCTGTCCATAACTCAACATTTTTCGATAATTGTATTATTATTTATTGCTTTTAAGTCTTCATAGCAATAAATGTAAGTTAACTTTAAATGGTCTGATGAAAAATGAATGGAAAGCATGAACTATATTTCCTCGCATAATGCTGGCCCTGGTGTTTGCATCATGAAAATGTTTTGTAAGTTTTTATACCTTACCTGATTCCCAACAATTTAATCGAGCATAGATGACCCTTAGAAAAGGTCTTTAATAAGGCCTCGCAATAGGCCTCGCAACCGCATATTTCGCCCGCTTGGCATGTAAGAGATAAGAGTAATCTCACCAACACAATCATAATTGACATCACTGATGTAAATCAATTCCCAACAAACACGAAGTCAAACCTTTGATATGAAATGACTTTATCATTTGACATCAAACGCAATTCTCAAACGTTTTTCAATTGTTTGATTTAACATTTAAATTCAAATTGATAATGATTTGAAAATAAAAATTTGATATCAAATGTTTTATCAATTTGATGTCAAATGTTTGTCAAATGTTAAAATCAAATCAAAAATAAACTTGGCAATACTAAAGCGAAAAATAAATGTAAGCATTAAAAATGGCGATTAAAGTTACATTTTTTTACTTTGTGGTTACATGTGTTTTACTATTAAAAATAAATTTTAATATAAAGTGAACAGTTTATTTCTTGTGAAAAATAAAAATTATTTGTGAGAAATTACAATGATTAAAAATACGAAAAAAAAGAAAAATAATAAAACGGAAAAGTGAAGAAAGATTTTTGAACGATCGCGGTGCTACAATCCTCAAAATAAATGGGAGCCAAGTTTTGTCTTTCCAAGAATTAGAGGACGGAAAGAACACTATTTCATCTTTTTTCTATGGTACCGAATGTTTATCTCAAAGTTTATTTAAATAAATAATAAATTTTAATTAAAAAAATTAAATAGTTCTATTTATATTCCACATTGTATTATAATCCACATTTGAAAAACATTTGAGAATTACATTTGAAAGCAAGTTGAAAATAAAGGCATTTTTCAATTTGAAAATAATTTCCCCTTTTTGTTGAGAACGCTATGATTTTCAAATGATTTTCAAATCATTATCAAACGTTTGTCGTTTGAGAAAACGTTTGATTTCAAATCATTTTCAATTTGAAATCAAATCTCCGTGTTTGTTGGGTTAGAATGATTACAGTTAGCAGTAATATGTTACGTCTCAATCTGTAAGAAATAGATTGGTCTTACAAACAAAATGAAGCAGCTGATTTGCAACGTTGCTGTTACTCCCGGATATCTGAGCCTTTAATGTTATTTATGTAAAAAAAGAAAAATGTGACCCAATTGTGAGTGTGGCATATTAGGGAGAGTAAAGTCGGCAGCACTTGTTACTTGTACTGTGAACACTAAATTATATAGCTAAAAAGTATACCGATCGACTCAGAATCACTTTATGAGTCGTTTTAACTATGTCCCTCCATCCAGCTGGTTGTATGTACTTGGTACCTTTTGCTCAAGGTACAGGTCGCAATCTATAAGGTAAATGGTACTAGACGTCAAATTGTTGTGTTATTAATAAAATAAAGACTTAAAAGCAAAGATTGAAAGGTGTTTTTTTATTGGAGTGTAAAAACTATGGCTGGAAACAGACGAAAAAGTTTAAATAATTAAAATAAAATTGATTATTTACAATGTAAAACTGAAGTGTTAACTAATGAAGATGCGTTACAGTGCGATGTTTGTAATATTACCATTTGTACGAAGAAAGGTAAAAAGCAAATTGAAAAATTGCTTAATAATGCTTCTCTAGAATTTACATGTCATTTTTGCCAACCAAATGAGAGCGCTAATGTTGTGAGTGAGCTGACTGAAATAAAATCAAAACTTAATCAGCTGGATGATATTAGGGAGTCAATTAAGTTTATGTCCTCCCAATATGATACGATTTTAAAAGGTGTTGCAAATAATAACAAAAAAATCAAGAATTTGAAAAAGGAAAATAAATCTCTGCGTAATAAAGTTAAACAACTGAAATCAAGCGTTAAATTTTTAAATGATGTAAGAGTACAAAACCCATAAGGTGGAATGCGGAAATTGCTCAAAAACGCAAAGAAAGCAGGAAACTCTTTAATGAGGCAAAACGCAATGGTGTTTGGAACAATTACAAGTCCTCAGTAAAGGGATTCAAAAATCTTATCAGGAAGGCCAAGAGACAGTCATGGAGAAAATTCTGCAGCGACGTGGAGACAAGTCGGCTACGTAAGATTTTATCCTCGAAACTAGCTATTCCATCGTATATACGAAAGATGGATGGATCCTGGACCACAAACAGTCGGGACACCCTTGAGGTCCTGATGAATACACACTTCCCTGGTTGCACTGATGATGTGCCTCGGGAGGGAGCATTTAGTGGTGCCCGGGATATCTCTAATATTCCGATAACTCGCCATCGTGTGGAATGGGCGGTCAAAAGCTTCCATCCCTTTAAATCTCCGGGCCCGGATGGTATTATCCCAGCAAATCTCCAGAAGAACCTGGGAATATTGATGCCATGGCTCTTGACAATATTTAGAGCCTGCCTGAGTCTCTCACATGTCCTATCAACTTGGACAACATATAAGATCGTCTCCATCCCCAAGAGCGGAAAGACATCTCACACTATGGCTAAAGACTTTAGACCAATTAGCCTATCCTCCTTTCTACTGAAAACACTGGAGAGGATTTTGGATATTCATATTAGATCATCGTTAGGACATAATTCCTTGTCACTGGCTCAGCACGCCTACACGAAGGGAAGGTCCACTGAAACTGCGCTTCACTCATTGGTGGGCCACATAGAAAGATCCCTGCACTACAAGGAATTTGCTTTAGTTACATTCCTGGATATTGAGGGTGATTTCAACAACGTTAGACTTGAATCAGTTATTAACGCTATGAGACATTTGGAAATCGACACAGCGATCATTCAATTTGTCAGCAGTATCTTGCACTTCAGGCGTATCGAATCCAACTTGGGCGCCTCGAACATTTCCAAGGTTGCGACTAGGGGCACCCCGCAAGGTGGTGTATTGTCACCTTTACTTTGGAATCTGAATACCCAACTCAGGGCCATGGAAAGGACGTGCTGCAGAAGCGTATGCAGATGACGTTGCAGTTGTTGCTATGGGCGGCGCGCAGTGGGAAATTTTACGAGAAGGCGGTCAAAATTCCATAACTTTTGACTGGATCGGTATTTTTTTATGCGATTTTTTTTTTGCTCGATAGGTGCGATGTTAGGCTTTAATTTGCGCTATAAAACGTAAAATTCGACTGATAGGAGCAAAAGTTATGGGGAGTTCAAAATGCATTTTCATTTTTTTGTTGATTTTCGGTGTAAAAGTTGAATATTTCAAATATGATTTTTTATAATTTATCATTATTTGTCTTGTACTTTACAACTGATACTTATTTTTTATTGTCGAACTTAGATCCTGTCAGAAAATGCCAATATTTGGCCCCTGCAAATTTTTTAGTCCCAATATTCACAGGGGCCAAAGGTTGGCTTTTTTGGGACGAGACGAGTTGTTATATATAAAACTGAAAAAAAATATTTTGAAAAATGCCCAAATAGCATTCTTGGCTATCGATAACATTTTAGGTAATTCAACTTTTATTTTTGGTTTGAGATGTATGTGTATTTTATTTTTATATATTAATACAAATATAGACTTAAATCAAAAACAAATTATAATCTATAAAAAATTTTAAATTAAACAATATTAGTAAGAATTTCTTCTAAATATCTTTGGGTTTCATTTTCCAGAAGTTGTTTAGCTTCTTCCTCTAATTCTAATAAAAAAACAGTAATGAAGGTAAAATTATGAATGCATGCAATTTTATACTCTTGATAGAAGTTTTTTTAAATGATCTTTTGCTACCACTTCTTTAAAACATAAAAACCCTTTTTTAAATACAAATTTAATCTTTTATTAGCATTTCTTTGAAACATAAAAAACCCCTATTTTCACACTTTTTTAAAGGATAACATACCGGCAATAAATTAACAGGTAACATGTAGGTAATTTTCACGTAAAATATAACTGCGTGCTAGTTTTTTTTATCTTTTACCTGCTGTTCAATTTTTTTTTATTAAGTTGCAATTTTCAGGTAATTAAACTATGTAGTTTATGTTGCGGCTATTTACTAATGTTTAACCTTTTAACTTACTCAGAAATCTAACGTGCTAGTCTATTTATCTCGCCTATTCATTTTGCAGCATCCGTTCACCCACAATGAGTTCATAACAATGGCAATACCTTTACCTTCTCCAAATTAATTGATAACCTGACGTGCTAGATAATTTATGTGGCCTGAACTGCTGTATTTGTCGAAAATTCTTTAAGATTCACCTTCTTTAATTTCAGTAATGTTTCCTTGCAGGACTTATTTTTTGAACCGAATATCTTACCTTGGGTCACAGAAATTGCTGTAGTTCGCAAGGTCGTATCCAGACGTGTGTACAACAATGGGGTATAGAAATGTAGGTTAGATTCTGGACTACAAGGGAGTATAGATTTTTTTTGAAGCGCAGGTCTTATGCTCAATAAAGTAGGAAATTTCAGGGAAAAATTAAATAGTTCTAGAGGTCGCAGAGTTTAATGCTTTAAACCACGTATAGCTAATAAAATAAACTAATACACAAAACTTATTCTGTCAAAAAATCTTAAAAAACAAAAAAGTTATGAGCATTTTAACTTCAAAAATTGACTCAGAAATTCAAAACTATAACCAAATATTGAGAAAGTCCATTTCGGACCACCCTGTTCTCAATGAAATAGTTGAAAAATGGTTGAAATTTTTTGGCTCCCGAGGTTCACTAGTATTTACTTTCACATGAATAAAAAAATTTTAAAATCGGAGAACATAAAAAAAATAAGTATGTTTGTTATTTTTTTGGCCAAGTTGTTTATATATTATATATAAGTTTTTGTTAAGCTAATTGGGCCTAATGTATTAATGTAAATAAAAAACCTTTTTTTTACATGTTTCTCCCAACGTTTCGTCAATTATTTGTTGACATCTTCAGGGGTTGTCTATTTAATATTTTTTTAAAATTTTTTTTATATAATAAAAAACAATATATTATTACAAAATTAGAAAACAACAAAATAAATAAATAAACTTACAATTACTAGGTAGTAGTTTATCACATTAAATTATTCATTAAATGTTACACAGCTTACATAAAACATTTAACATATAATTAAATTAAACACACAACTTAAATTAATATCACAGCTTATCTTTTCTATTTTATTGCAACTCTGTAGCTTAAACTAATATTATCCGTGTCTTCCTTTAAATTCATTGTTCTGTTAATATTTTGTTGTATACGTAAGCTTTCTATTGTGAAACGTTTTTTCTGTTTAGCTTCTATGTCTAGTATTCTTATTCTGTCGAAGTCAGGTTTATGCCCTTCGCAAATCATATGTTTCGACAAAGCTGTTGATTCCTTATGTTTTTCTATGTCCTTTTTTTTAATTTTTAAAAAAATATTAAAAAGACAACCCCTGAAGATGTCAACAAAAAAAAAATAATTTTGGCCGCCTTCTCAAAATATGAACCAGTGTGCGGCGCTCAAGGTGAAGAATTATCAAACTAGGTTCGAACGTACAATGAGAATGGTGGCGATAGCGGTAACAGGTGCCATTAGAACAACCCCCTCTAAGGTGTTGTTTACGATTTTAAACTGGCTACCACCAGACATTTTGGCGAAAAGGCTAGCTGCGAACGCGGCGGTAAAACTAAGGGCCACCGGAGCATGGAGGGATTACAATATCGGACATGCTAATATTCTGAACGAAATTAATTGGCACATGGATGTTGATTATGTCACACCCGAACCAATCTTTGATCCTGGCTTCACGGTTAGCATTTTGGATAACGTGGTACACCATGGCGACAAATTCCCGCAGATGCGATTCGAATGTTCACGGACGGGTCTAAAACACTGTATGGTGTCGGTTCTGGCATATACTCCGAGCAGCTAAACTGGAGTATTCCTATAAGGCTGCCGGACCACTGGCATCCAGGCCGAGGTAATGGTCATCCACACAGCCGCGAGACGCGAGCCGGTACGGTGAAATATCTAGAAGGGATAATCACATTATTACCGATAACAAGGCGGCCATAAGATCCCTTGAGAATGTGTTCATCACATCGAGAATTGTCCGAAAATGCCGGAAGTCAGCGAGGAGACAGCGAGACATTCACTGGTCACCCTTAATTGGGTCCCTGGAAACGGGGACATACAGGGGAACTGCATGGCGGATTCGTTGGCGTATGCAGGCACCACCTTGAATCGAGACGGTTCAACATATAATGTAGGTGCTTCACTCCCAAGGAGTAAGCAACTTATTATCAGTAAGAGGTGGCACGATGAAACAACCTGTGGGGAAACCAGGAAAATCTGGCCCATCATAGATGAAAAAAGGACACGGCGGGCACTACAGCTGTCTAGACATCATCTAAGAAACCTAATTGCGGTTATAACTACCCACTGGCCCATTGGGAGCCGCGCCCAGAGGCTGGGGCTCCCTTATAATGACTTGTGTAGAAGTTGCGGCGACAAGGAGGAAGAAGAATCAACGGAACATCTTCTCTGTAATTGCCCGGCATTCGGAGATTTAAGACTCGAAATGTTTGGTCGAAGAGCCTTTGGGGACAAAACTTGTCTCTCTTATGTTGATGTAAACAGGATCCACTCCTTTATTGAATCGACTGGATGACTGCATGGGAATACCAGCAGCTAGATAACATAGGACCCATGGGAGACGGTGTGACATGGTAACACAACGGGAACTAATTAATGGACCCACGTGAGCTGTGCTTGATCACGGCTGCCAATGGAACCTAACATAAGAGTACAAAACGATTGTGTTATTAATGGAGTAAGAATCAAAGATGAGAATGTTAAAGCTATCGATGTTGTTTTAAATATTGCTCAGAAAACTGGTGTCAATATACATACGTGAGGATGAAATTACTGAGGCTTATTTTGAACCAAAAAAGAAGTCTATTATTGTAAAATTTGCAACAAAAAAAAGTAAAAAGTTATTTATGACTGAAAAAACAAAAATTAAAGATAAAGAGGAATTAAAAATTTATATTTCAATGATTTTCTATGCAAGGAGTCCATTGAAGTGTTCAATTTTGCAAAATCGCTAAAAGAAGTTGGATATAGTTTTGTTTATGCTAAAGCAGGTATTATATTTGCAAGGCAGGATTCCAATTCAAGACCATTTCCAATTAAATCAATGGATGTTGTCCATCGCATCTTACTTAACTCTTCTGGGGGTGAGGGTAGAAGAAATGAATCTGTTTCTCATGTAGGAACAACTAATGATGAAAGTGATGATGATGATAATGGTAAGTTGATATTTAGATTTCCTTTTTAATTATGTTTCCTGTATAAAATATAAATGTTTCTTTTTTTACATTTTCTTTACTATGGATTCAAAGTATTTTAAACATTTAAATTCTTATAACTGTTTCTTTAATAAATACAATAAAAAAATTGTTTGAATATTTTATCTGTAAATATTAGAAGTGTTTCTTAAATATCTAAATTTAATAAATTTAAATATGAACTTAGCAAGTTTAAAGAACTTTCTGACATAATTGCCATTCAGGAGACTTGGCTCAATGAGCAATGTATAAATCTATACTCAATTTTCGGCTTCTATTTTTGTGAAGTCAGTTTTCAATTATAAAGTAAAAAAAAATTCAAGTGAAGAATTTTTAGATATAATATCAATAGAGTTGCCGGATGTCAAATTAACAAATAAACCTTTAATGGTTGTATCAGTTTATCGGTCACAAAAGTGCACCGTACAAACATTTCTTAAACAAATTGAAGATCTACTTGTTTTAAATAATGGTGTTCCATGTTTTTTCGTAGGAGATATTAATGTTGATATGTTGTGTAATATCAGGGATCAAAATCTTTTAAATAACCTATTTTCCGAATTTTATATGCATTCTTGCCACAATCTTGTAACAAGACCTTTAAGTGGAACATCTATTGACTGTGTTTTTACGATTTTATCTAATCAAGTACATATGTATATACTCTATCGAGAGTAATCTAAGTGATCATAATATAATAAGTTGTAGTTTGGATTTGGAATTTATGGGTCAGGATGTAATGCTTAAGGCAGAATTAGATTTTACTTTCTGTTTCTGTTCCGTGCCGTTCTGTTTCGGAATTGTAATAGCTACTTTTTCTGTAGCAACTTATCAGCCATTTATGACAAATTTATTAGTTTTGCACCGTCCATTGTTTTATTTCAATAAGTTTAAAGCACATAAATTTTAAGAAATTAAATTTAATGAATTCTTAAAATCAAAAAATAGTTTATTTCAATATAAATATGTATTTTTTAATATTTATTTTGCTGTCACTTACAATAACTTAACAAATTTTTGATTTTAACAAACTGAACCGCAACAGAACAGAAAAACTAATCAATTTCACAAGTTTTTTAATACATAACAAAAACAAATCAGCTGATTCGTAACAGAACAGAAAGTAAAGACTAAAGGCTCAGTTAGTCTCAAGGCGAATTCATAAAGGTGACATTTTCGAATCATCTGTTTAATGTTTATTTCCTTGTTTGTAAACTGAATGTTAAGCGTTGTTTACATTTTATGAAAAAAATTTGTTAAAATTTAAAACTCAATAAAAAATAAATTCTTGAAAAAAACTATTTAAATGTTATAGAGCAAAAAAGTGAACATAAACACAAGGATTTTAAAAGGCGTTAGGAATAAGTGGAGCCACAATAAATTTGCAATACAGGAAAAAAATTTAACTTCTGAAGCAATTGTGTATATTTTATAAACAAATAATTTTGACAATCACTCTAACTTTTTACAATAACAAAATACATAGTATGTATTTAAAAAAAGAGATAGCTAGCATAGCTCTATCTCATGATGCGGTCACCTTTATGAATTCGCCTTGGTTAGTCTTTACGTTCTGTTTCTGTTGCTGTCACTTACAATTACTTAACAAGTTTTTAATATTACAAATTGGACCGTAACAGAACAGAAAAACTAATCAATTTCACAGGTTTTTCAATAACAAAAAAAAAAAAAAAAAAAAAACAGCTGATTCGTTACAGAACAGAAAGTAAAGACTAATTCTACCTTAACTAAGCCTTTAAAAAAAGGATAATAATTTATTAAATGGGAATTTATATTGTAACAATTCATCTGATTTGTGCCAAAGCTTAATAAGCAATCTTTCAGCAGCTGCCATACATAGTACAAAAATTACTACCAATACCCCTTTCACACTCGGCAAGTTACTTGCGCAACTCTTGGTTTGTAGATGTCAGCAGTAAGGTCGAGGTAAGGATAACACAATTTTGTACAGACTTTGTTGTTGTCGGCAAGTAATTTGCCGAGTGGGAAAGGGGTCCAAGCGTTTCAATTATCGTAAAAAACTAACACCATGGATATCAGACAACTTGCTTAACTTGATTGCATTAAAGGAGAACCTACTTAAAGCACGAAGGAAAAATCGTAGCGATACATCCATATCGGAACGATTAAAAAGAATTAGCAAAATCATCAAAATAAGCAACAACAAACTAATTAATGATTATTATTCGTATAATTTAGAAAATAGTAGTGGACACTCAAAGAAAACTTGGCAATTTTTAAATAAAGCGCTAGATAGAAATCGAACTGGAATAAAAAATGTTGTTAAGCAGGATGGATGTGTTTTGACAAAAAATGAAGACAAAGTTGAACTTTAAATGATTTTTTCGTAAATATTGTTGATAATATGCAAACAAATATTATAATAAATTCAAGCTTGTACTTTTTTGACCGATACTATCGTATCGAATAAACTATCGAATTTTTTTGCATACAATAGACACTGACATTTCGAATGATAACTTGAGAAATGTAATGTCGAGTTATTCGATATCGAATGCTATTGTTTCAAATTCAATAAATTTCATTCGATATCGAGAGCCATGATACCAAAATAAATAATTTCGATCAATTTTGCCTGATATCGTATGCGGTGATTAGACCCCAGTTGATCGTTCGCAGCATATGTAAAATTTGTTAACAAACTTTTCATTAAGCTTTATTAAGAAATTATTTTTATAAAGTCAACATGAGTACCGATTTTTTAGCATTAGTGGCGATTAATGAAGTGGAGTGGGAATTGGAGCAAAAAAAAAAAAAATAAATAATAGTTCCGGTAGTTTTTGTATTCTTTGCTAAAATTAAAAACGAAGGAAAAAATCGCCATTAGACGTACCAATTTTAAAGCTTAAATCAAACTGATTTTTTATTCAACCGATGACCAACCACACCTCTAACGTAACAAATCGTTGCACAACTTGATTGAATTGTGGCAACATGTAGCGCCGCACTATACTCCATTTCCCAATACTTTAAGAAATCAAGCTTAAAAGTTTTTGTTTATTTATAGCAACAAGATTGATTAGACTGTAGTATATATTTTGTCTGAATTAAATTCGATGCAATATTCACAAAAAGGCGATTTCTTCCCTTTGTTTTTATCATATTTTGCTACGAAAAAATCTTTTCCATATTCGCCGACGAATGTTGTGTAGACAATATGTCTTTGGCAATTCTTCTGATATTTGGAAATTTTTAAATTGTACTAAATATGTCATTGGAGTACTTCAGTACTTTTGCAATGCAAATTGTACTGAAAAAAGTACAATTGTACTAACTTTATCATCCCTGAATTCAAGTGATGATATAAACTGTTTCCGTACATTAATACCTGAAAGAACAGTTTTTGAGCTCAAGAAGGTAAATGAAAGAATTTTGAACACTTTGAACAGTAAAAAAAAGTCCCCCTAAGATGCTTTTAATAGGGGAGAATATGGTTGTTGATATGTTAACTGAGATTTTTAATAAAATGATCGACGAAGGCAATTATCTTGATATACTTAAGGTACATAAGGTAATTCCATTACCAAAAGTTATTGGATCTAATAATATTGAAAGTTTAAGACCAGTTTCTGTCTTGTCAACTGTGGATAACATTTTTGAAAAAATTATATGTGAACAATTGTCTAATTATCTTGATGACAATAACATTTTATTTCAAAGACAATATGGGTTTAAAAAAGGAGCAGGAACCGAAGAAGCAGTAGTAAATGTTATAGATTACATTTGTGGAGAGCTTGATGCTGGATACAGTGGTTTTGCAGGAGTATTTTTTGACTATTCAAAAGCGTTTGATCTCGTAAATCATGACATCTTGGTTAAAAAGCTGGCAATATCAGGCGTAACAAACAAAACCCTGGAAATATTTCGTCAATATTTAATAAATCGCATGCAGTTTGTTCAAATTGGGGAGTATATCAGCTCTAAGCGTCCAGTAAAATGTGGAGTCCCACAGGGAAGTGTCCTTGGACCCTTACTGTTCAAAATTTTTATGAACGATATAAGAAACATATATTTTAATGGAAAATTGTATATGCAGCTGACGATGTTTATATTTTTTACCGATATAAATACCAACAGGTTTTACAAACTCAAATTGAATATGATGCGGCTATTTTAAGTGAATTTTCAAGATGTAATCGACTTGTTTTAAATCCAAATAAAACTAAATTCGTTAGATTTAAGCCATATCGAACAAGGAATGATGGGGAGATTGTGGTCCATATTGATGAAACTCCAATCATTGAATCAGAGATAGTGAACTATTTAAGTATTCAATTAAAACAGAATTTAATATGGGTTGAGCAGATAAACTTGTTAAGAGCTAAAATTTCATCTGGAATTGGTATTTTGTACAAATTCAAAAATAAACTTAACGCTGATGTTAAAATGCTTATATGTATATAAATCACTTATACATTCTAATTTAACTTATCTTCCTATTATATATGGCTGCAAAGTAAACAGTTCACTAAAATCCCTTCAATCCGCTCAAAATAAAGCTCTAAAGTTGGGTTTTTATCTTCCCTTAAGATTTTCAACGTTAAACTTATTAAAAAAATATGCTAAACAGGTTCTTCCAGTAAGAGGCTTTTATAAACAAAAGGTTTGTTTTAAAATACGTTTTCAAAGCAATTAGAGGAGGAGATGTTTGTGGTTCCACGCAGTTTACTCAAAATATCTTACACACTCGAAGAAATACTAGGCAGACTCTAAATTTAAATATTCGTAACATACAAGTTTTGTCAACATTTAAAAAAGAAATTAAAGATCTTTTACTTCGTAATGTTGAAACACTTCTAGTATAAGAATATTATTTTATTTATTTATTTTTATTATTTTTTAAAAAAAATTTCAATTTATTATAAATAATGTAAATTTTAAAAATAGTAACGACTAATTTCACCAAGTTCAGTTAAAACTAACCATTAATTAAAGTTCCAGTTACCAATGTGTTTTGACAGCTATAACTGACAGTTAATTATAACCGAACTTGGTGAAATTGGCCGTAAATATATTTAAATCTTCTATATGTAATTTAGACAGAGTTGCCTTTTAGACTCTACAAAGCCTCTATGGCGCTGAGGCATTAAAATTATTATTGTTTAAACATTATGTATATTGAATAAAAGAAAAAATTAAAAAAAAAAAATCGGTGAAATTTTGTACATAGGTTTCAATTCATAGGGACAAAGCCTTCTGAAAATAGTGAGAATCGGTTCATAATATCACATGTCCCCCATACAAACTTCTTTCCGAAATAGTGTTTGTGCCTATAAACTTACTTATTACGTTGGTATTTAGATCAAATTTGTGCCAGACTTACTTCCTTATAAATGTTGGTATTGATGTTTAAATTGGCGACGATAACTTTTGTTATAGCTGCTATGTCATACTAAAATGTTGTGCTGGTAGGTCAAAAATTTACCGTAGATCCCTAAGCCCTCTTTCTAAAATGACTTAAGGGCAAACAAATCTCATATTGATGAAGATATCTAAATAATATTTGGCAAATTGAACTTTCACATGCATCTTGACGCCCTGATATAATTTTGTTCTGGCGGGTTCATGATTGCCCATGGGTTCCAAATAGGTACACTATCAAAAATATGTCTTTATATACTGTGGTGTAGAGTATTAAATGCTCGGGATTGACCGACTTTACTTTCCTACTTGATTTGTTTTTGTTATTATAATTGAATAAAAAAGTGTTATGAATTCTTACTATGTATGTATGTGCCTATTTATACTGGGAAACATTTGGAAGGTAAACATTTTGCTTGGGAGCAAATTACAGGTGGGGAAGAGAGAATGGTTTTTGTGTTCGGTACTCGGCGACACGCATTGTTCTCATTTTCTTTGTTGACATTTACTTTGCTTTTTGAGAAAAAACAACAATATTAACAGAATGTTTCCGACAACAAAAAAGAATTCCAGTTGTTTTCCTTCCAAATGTTCGCTCGTCTAAACTCGGACTATGCTGTTTTATTTTATAGCGAAATTTTGGTACAATTTATGTCAATTTGGTACAATTTTGCCATTTAGACGGTACAATTTAAGAATTTCCAGATCCCAACAATGGTTTGTTAGCATACAAAAATTGTTTGTGTTCTTCTTCGATTTTCTTTTTGTTTTTTAATTTCTTTTTTTGTTGTGTAAACAAATAAATTAGTATAAATTCACAATTGCATCGTCCGCTTTGCAATTAATGTTGTCTTTTTGAAGTTTAAGGTAATTGTGATTTGTTCGTACGCTAACAAATCACACGCACAAATCAGTACTGTGTGGCCAGCTTAATAAAAGCTAGTGCCGGTTCACACACGTCAAGTTTGACTCATCAAGTCATGAGTTTTAAGGAGAGAGAGGAAAATAAATTTATTCCCTTAATTTTAGAAAGAATTTGTTGGCACGTGTACAAAATTGGACATTTGGGGAAAGGATCCGAGATGGCGTAAGTGTCGCCCAGAATTTGATGTCAGGGTCAAAAGTCACCAAAGGCAACAAAAAAAAAAACAAAAAGGGCTGTATTTGGGGTCGTGGCAAAAAACAGTTTTCCTGTTTTAGAAACCTCACATGGGGTCTACACCTGACAATTTTTTGTCATAATAAACGTCAAACTTCATATAAAAAAATATAGACTTTGACGTTTGGTATGACAAAAAATTGTCAGGCGAAGACCCCATGTCATTGACACATCTTTCATTCTAGGGGATGACTGGCACAATTTGTTTTTGGCCCCCCTTAGTGTATATTCAAACAATTAGTAATATATATGTATGTATGTACATTGTACAAACATAATTTAATTCGTATTAATTTAATACAAAGTTATTATTTACATAATTTGATGAGACTTGTCATTCATATCGATTGATGTCGTTGAACTTTACCGATAATATCACTCCAGAATGTGCCATAGCTTTTTAAAACTGTACCGCTGAAAAGAAAAAGGGAAAACAACTTTTGATAAATTTATTTGTAAGAACAAAAAAAACCACTAAAAAATAATGCGTGGTATTTTATTCAATAATATTATACCTACTTATTTATGTCTATGCAAAATTTTGATAAGCTCAACTTGGAATTTTTTCAGCTTTTAAAAGAATTTTTGTAAAAGCTTTAATTGGATTTTTCTTAGAAGTGAATATTTAGACATTTGCACTTTTAGCTAAACACCACAGATATAATCTACGACCTTGAGTATTTCTAAATCGATTTATACATGTCCAAGGCGAATTCATCCCAGGTAATCTCGGTACTACAACAAGTACAACTCGTACAAAAACCACAAGCAATTTGTTATTGTAAAATCATTGTACAATGTCTAAAACAGAAATAAAACAAAACAGAAACAAAGATAATAAAAGAGAATAAACAAAATTTTGACATCCAACAGTGATTTTAGCTAAAAAAAAAAGTTATCAGCAGGGCTTTTAAGACCACCTGTAATAAATACGCCTTGTACATGTCCGTCTGTCTGCCTATTGAAAACACGCTCCCTTTCTAAATACTTAAGGCTGCCTGTGTTTAAAAAACGTAAACAAGTTAGTGAGTGAGAAATTATATTGAAAACCAAAACAAATTTTCGTTTTTGGTTGTTGCAAGGTCTATCCAATAGGTCCGCTTAAGAAGCCAGATGTTTATTTGGTTTTTTACTCAACGATATCAAAAGTTGTTTACATTTTCCTTATACGTGTATATTTTTGTTTACTTCTTTGGTCTTTTGCCACACATACATGCACACAAAACACATTTTTCCTTTTGTTTTGCCTATGTAGTAGTAAGATTTTGACAACGGCGAGGAATTTTACACAAACAAAATGCCTGTTGTTTTTTGTATTGTTGTAGAAGTAAGCAGACCTGTTGGATAGGCCTTGGGTTGTTGTTTTCAATAGCTCTGTTTCTTAACATTTTGGGTAAAGTTTGTGCAAATGAGAGAAAGCATAAATTTCTCTTATAAAAAGACAACATTGCACAAAAGTACGGGAACAGAAAAAACACAATTTTAAGCACAAAATAAAAATTCAGTGTTTTGACAGTCTTTACAACACCAAAAAAATTGGCGCCACTTTTGAAAAATTTTATATTGGCTCTAGAATTAAACTACTTTTACTAAAAATAGAACAAAACAAAAACTTTTACAATAACTAACATTAGCTCTGTTTCTTTACTTTTTGGGTAAAGTTCGTGCAAATGAGAGTAAGCATAAATTTCTCTCATAAAAAGATAACATTACACAAAAGTACGGGAACAGAAAAAACCAAATTTTAAGCACAAAATAAAAATTCAGTGTTTTGACAGTCTTTACCACACCAAAAAAATTTGCGGAACTTTTGCAAAATTTTATATTGGCTCTAGAATTAAACTACTTTTACTAAAAATAAAACAAAACAAACACTTTTACAATAACTAACATTATGTTTCCCTTATATTTCAGTACAAAACTTTTTATTTAAGTACATTGTTTTATTCAACAACACTTTTTTCAGAATTTGGGTCATGAACTTTTTTCCTTTTCCTTTTTTGTTTTGTTTATGTTTTACAGCTGTTTCACAATTTACACAACTTGCACGAAGAAAAAGTCTGGGCTGTTTCGTGCAAGAAGAAGAAGAATTTTATTCTCTCAAATCCGCTCTCATTTACACAAATTAATAGTACGGGAACGCTTTTCGTGCAAATTGGGATCCCGAGGGATCCCAAAGTAGAGTAAAGAAACAGAGCTATTATGTTTCAGTACAAAACTTTTTATTTAAGAACATTGTTTTATTCCACAACACTTTTAAATTTGGATCATGAATTTGTTTTCTTTTCATATTATCAAAGTAATTTTCGGGAATACAAAATTTATTATTAATACGATTTTCGTATGACGTGCTTAATTTCATTTTTTGTTTTGTTTATGTTTTACAGCTGTTTGACAATTTACACAATTTGCACGAAGAAAAAGTCTGGGCGGTTTCGTGCAAGAAAAATAAGTATTTTATTCTCTAAAATCCGCTCTCATTTACACAAATTAAAAGTACGGGAACGCTTTTCGTGCAAATTGGGATCCCGAGGGATCCCAAAGTAGAGTAAAGAAACCAAGGTATATTTACATAAGGTAGACTCATTTGGGGGTGTATACATGCTGCTCTATAAAAATAACCGAGTGGAACCGATTTGTCAAAATTGTCTGCATATAAATTTAACGCACACATGTACAAATTTTGCCTCATATACACGAAATTTGACGCTTGGGTTCCAACTTAGGTAAACAGCTGACAAACATATGGGCCATCGAGTTTACCTTGTGTAAATATACCTTGAAAAAAAAGAGCTAATATTATTTCTTACTCACTCGTTTACATTTTCTAAAACCAGGCAGTTAATTAAAAGAAAAGAACAAAAAATCCTTCGTTAAGTGCAAGGCGAATTTAAAAAGGTAAGTGCAACTCTACAATTACAAAAAGCCTAATGTTTTTTGTTTTTGCAATACAATTGCAAATTAAAATTATCACTTTTTTATAAAAGAAATTATTAAATTCACTTCAATCATTCGCAGTTTTGAAATTTTTTTATTATAAAAATAGAAAAATTTCACACTTGCTACAAAAGTGGTAGTTCAAAGCGGACACTTTTCGAGCACTAAGTGGTCATTATAATCGACCTACTGTACAAGACTGGAAGGTATAGAGATGTGGTCAGACCTGTGCATCATCGCAATGCGCGGACTGCCGAACAAATCGCTTAATAGAATTGTTGTTGTTTTGTACCGAAAAAAGTTGAAACCGATTGCTGCGTGTGAACATATTGGTATCTTTGAAAGGGAATTGAAAAGAAGTTGAGCATCAAAAGATGAAAAGTGTAAATTCAGACTTATGAATTAACTTTTTGATCTCATATCTTGAGTTCCTCAATTTTTGTTTATTTTTATTATTGTATTATGAATATAAAAAGAAGTGTACACTTTGATGTAACCAGTAACTGCGGAAACGGGTCGACCGATTCTTCAGTTAAATTTGGAGTAGTGAAAGTTTTCCATTAGAATGGAAAGAATCAATAATCGTCAAGCTTCCCAAAAAGGGTGATAAGAAAAAATGCAATAACTGGAGGGGAATTTCTATACTACCTGTGGTTTTTAAAATTTTTACAAAAGTTGTCCTTGAAAGAATTGCAGAAACACTTAATGATAGCATACGTAACACACAGGCAGGTTTCCGCCCTGGAAGCCACAAAAATTCAACGTGCAGGTGCCCTAAGTTATACTAGGTCATCTCGAATACGCAGATGATGTTGTTCTGTTAAGCAACAAACAGACCGATACGCAAACCCTTATAACATCTCTTACAACTGAATCAATGAAAGTAGGTCTGAAGGCAAACATATCAAAGACGAAGGCAATGAGAGTTAACGCAACAAATTCCGATAAATTTACAGTTAACGCTCAAGAAATCAATGATGTTACCAGTTTTGAATATCTTGGCAGCATAGTTAGCACAGATGGCGGGACGTTGCTAGATGTACAAAACAGATTAAAAAGAGCCAAGGGCAGTTTTGCAATGTTAAGCAAGGTATAGAGATCCAACACAATTACCAATTCAACGAAAATTCGTATGTTTGACTCATGTGTTAAATCTACACTGCTGTTCGGTTGCGAAACCTGGTTCCGAACCGAAGCACTCAGCAGGAAGTTGCAAACGTTCATCAATAGATGTTTACGAAATATCCTAAGAATTTGGTGGCCGCAAACTGTGTCAAACGAGGATTTACCTAATATAACCAGACAACTACCAATTAAAAACGAAATACAGAAACGTAAATATGGTTGGCTGGGGCACACTCTCAGAAAAGGAACTGATGAAATTACACATTCTGCCTTAGAATGGAACCCACAAGGACGGCGTAATGTTGGTAGACCTAAAGCGACCTGGAGGAGAACAGTTGCAGCTAAAACTAGAAAATCATTTAACCAGTTGCGATACATAGCTAGGAATAGAACGGAATGGAGAAGTTTTGTAAAAAATATTTATTCGTGATTAGACTAAGTTCGAATTTTATGAATTGGAAACAAGAACATGTCATAATAATAATATAAAATAACGACCGTTACTTTTTAATGGTCAAACAAGTATTGAAATTAATTTTTTTATGAATTCTTTCGGTTGCTTCCGTTGCTTAAACTTTCGTAAGTCCAGAATGGAGCAATCCTCTTGGTATATTTGGGTAGGTTGGAAACCGAAAATCGGTAACGACCGTTACTTTGGAAACACCCACATATAAATTCTAACGTTACTGACTGATTCATCATCGCACAGCCTAAACTCCTGAAGCTAAAAACTTGAAATTTGGACCAGAGATTGGTCACTCCCCAAATCGATCCACTAAGGGCCATTATTACAACTTGCCAATAGTTAAAAGTCGGATTTTGTCGGACCGATAAATAGCTTTGCATTATAAAACCTTAATTTATTATGTTTTCATCTATTAAATATTATTATTATTGAAAATAACAGCAATAAAAAATGGAAGTTGTAATAATGCAAAGCTATTTATCGGTCCAACAAAATCCGACTTTTAACTATTGACAAGTTGTAATAATGGCCCTTAGATGGAATTTTTGGAAATTCGAATGTTTTGGTGGGTAAAAAAGGGTACAAAAAAAAACAACTAAAAGAGATACAAAAAAATGTAATACGGACAGGTGTCTGGTATTTTTTTGAAATTCGGTCCTATTAGGTAGTAAACGGGTAAAACCTGAATTTTGGTACTTTTTTGACAAGCCATGTATCTTTTGAACCAATAAACATAGAAACAAAGGTTATACCACATTCGAAACTTATTAAAAAAAATAACAAAAACTAAATAAAATTTACTTTCGGCGACTTTTTTGTATTTTTTTCTCAGTTTTTGGCGGTGTTTGACTGTTCTATTAAACTAGCTTGTTTTTTGCATGCAAAATTAATTTTTTTTTTAAAGAAGAAAAAATGTTACGAAAACTGAACAAAATTGACGTTTAGCGATTTCTGACATTCGGTTCAGCGATGGAGCTAAAAAAATCTGACAACCCTGTTCGTCAGCATTCATTGTGTCACACTGGATAGTGATACTTTATAAATTTTATGTATTTAAATCAGCAATTCTACATATAAACTACCAGAATATCTTGTATCTTCATATTACATGCTTTACTTTGACTATCCGTTGGTCCTCTGGTAGTGTATAGAATCATTCCTAATTATGTGCACGTACATATCTATAGCTTCAATGTTAACCAAAGGATGGCTTAGAAAAAAGTATGTGACATATTTAAGGAATAGGACTATGGCAAGAGAGCTTTAATAAATTTAAATTTGATTCATTGAACTGACATTCCAAAATAGAAAATTAATATTTTTTTGTTTATTCTGGTAGACACATGCAACATGTAACTTGCTTTAAAATTTGTTGAATCTTTTTATTAAAAATTACATTGAGTTATTTTTTATCAAATATTTTACGGATTTTATTAAGTTTTTTCTACCCTTGTAAACAAAGAAAAAAGAGTTAGGCCTTTTTTATATTAAGCCATCGATATGTTTATCCTTTTCACCTGATTTAATTCCTTTTTTTTTTATTTAACTGTATTTTTAATTGTCAAGAAAAAGCAAGCATTTTCTGTTAAATGTCAAGCCTTTTGCCGATCTCGATCTGGGCAGACTAATGCACAGTTTGCTTATTTTGTACGCGTCGATAACATTTTTTGTGCATTTAAAAAAGAAATTAAAAAAAAAATGTAAAAAATGTCAACAAACATATCAAGTAAGCAAAAACTGAATATTACACCAAACTTTTTAGTAATGCAATTAATTCCCAACAAACTTGGAATACTATTCGTGAAATAGGAAATGGCAATGCACACGGCAATATTGACCACCAAGTGGATGCAAATATGCTTAACAGAACGTTTACTAACGCTCCTGTTATCCAAGCAAATCCTTCTTTTTTCAATTTTTCTTCGGACACTTTTGATACGGATAGTGGGATAATTGGGGAACACTTCCAATTTTCTTGCGTTACTCAATATGATGTTTTTTCAACGTGCTCTTTAATAAAATCAAACGCAGGATTTTGCCATATGTTACTCATTTGTTTAATACCATCATAATGTCAGGTATTTACCCGTTAAACTGGAAACATGCAAAAATTGTGCCATTACCTAAGTCGAGTGGAGAATACATACCTATAGCCATCTTGTGTTTTCTATCGAAAGTCTTGGAAAAACTTTTGTATTAACAATTGATTACGTATATTAATACTCATAGTTTGCTATCCAACACACAATCTGGTTTTCGTCAGAGTCATAGCTGTGTAACGGCTCTTGAAGTTAGTGAGAATATACGGCACGGATTGGAAAATGGATACATAAATTTGTTGGTGCTTTTTGACATACTCATCCGAAAACTTAAACACTTTTTAAGATTTACGAACACGTCAACCAAACTTATATTATTCTATCTTTCAGAACGCACACAATCGGTGTTTGTGAACAATGTATGGTCGGATAGCTTATTCTTGACTAGGGGAGTGCCTCAGGGTTCTATTCTAGGTCCACTTTTATTTTCATTATATGTGAATGGTTTGCCAAAACAACTCACTAAATGTAATATCCATTTATATGCCGATGACGTGCAGCTCACTTTAAGTAACCCAGTTCAAAATATTGCCTCGGGGAGTTCCTACCTAAATAACGTCTTAAATAGAATTTACCTTTGGGCTAGTGCAAACGGTCTCTGTTTGAATCCTTACAAATCTAAATGCATTGTAATATGTAAAAAAGCTTAATTCCCTCCATATCTGAGGATATTGTTTTAAATGGCGAGAAAATTGAAATTGTTAACAAAGCGAAAAATCTTGGTATAATTTTCAATTGCAATTTGACCTGGACTGATGATGTTAATTCACTGGTTGGTCAAACTTATGTAAAGTTACGAGCTCTCTGGTCCACACAATATTTCACACCCTCGAGAATAAGAGCCTTACTTGGTAAATCATACTTGATTCCTTGCTTGATCTATGGGTGTGAATTATTTGGAAGCTGTGACTCAGTTAGTAGGAGAAAATCGAATGTCTTGTTTAATAACATAATAAGATATGTGTATGGATTAAGACGGTTTGAACATGTTTCCTCTGTTGCCAATAATCTTTACGGAGTATCCTTTGAAAGTCTGCTAAAAATTCGCACTCTTACTTTTTTACATAAAATAATCATCATTCAAACACCTAAATATATATATTCGATAAAATACGGTTTTTTCAATCGCCACGAAATCGAAATATTGTAATACCTCGACATCATTTACTTGTATCTGAATGGCAGTTTTATGTACATGACGCTCGTCTTTGGAACAATCTTCCACAAAGTCAACAACTAAACAGCAATGCTAATAGTTTCAAAAAATTTTTATTCAATTTTTTTAAATAACTTTTACTTTTTTAATTTTATTTTATAATTTTTAACTTTGTTTTTTTTTATCTTGATATTGTTATATTTACTTGAATCAAGTTTGTTTTGTACCGTAATACGTTCCTGTGCTATAAATATAAGACTCAGTCTTGTTGTACAGGAAATGGAATCAATAAATAAATAAAATTATACATGGTTACCTTGTGTAATGCATGCAAAAAAGCGAGTTTCTTTGTAACCGACGTTTTGGAACTCACTCTCTTTTTAAGTTATTGAAATCTAGCCTATTTAAATTAGTTTAACAAATATTTAATATACTTTAATAAAAAGATGTAGGGAGTAATTTCGTAAATCCCTTTCAACTTGCGTTAAAAATTTTTTATATATGTATATCGAGCTCGTACCACAAAAAAAGCTTAAGCGACACCATTTGCAATTTTCGTTTTTTTTAATAAATGACTTTACTGGCAACACTTGCATCATCTCCTAAAATGTCATTTCCACATAAGGTACCGTTGCGATTTAAAAGCAAAAACAATTTTATCTCAAGCGACAACCTTGATACAAAATTTTTATGAAATAAAATTAAAAAACCTTCTCCTGTAAAATTTTGTTTTTGTCGCTTAAGCTTATTTTTAGAATAAATCTAGTTAATCTATTTTGCCGATTTCACTGATTTTGTGAACAATTTTCTCCCTAACTGAATATGTATGTATGAATATATCGTAAACTAAAACGCAAAAGGCCCTATCTTACATTTTGAAAATTTTACAGGAGAAGCAAAAACTATTTAAAATAATAAATTGATAAATTACCTCTAACTGCTTATTATTTATTTTTTTCTATTTTTCTTGTTAATTCTACCAGTTGCTTTGACAATTGACAAAATGTTGTATATTATGCAAACTGTTAGATATGCCTTTATGCGTTTACCATATAATCTTTTGTAGATTATGTAGATTATTTGCTAATAGAAACGCAAATTTTGATCGAAAGATTCCAAAATATTTTGTGGGCATTTGTGTAGATGCAATACATCAGAATTAATGAAAAAGTCGATTTTTAATTTTTTATTAATTAGGGCCTTTTGCGTTTCAGGTAACGATATGTATCTGTATAAATACCTATAAAATGAAGGAAAATAAAATTACGTATTTACTACTTACGTGAAATAAACACGTCCACGCTTGTTCTGTGGAGCTTTCCATATTAGTTTCGCTGCCAATTTATCGCGATTATCACCGTGTGTTATGCCTGAACATTCTGGTATAGTATTTGTATTCTCACTACGTTGCCACTCCCCAATCCATTCGTTAGAATCAGCATCACGGGCTTGTAAGAAAAATCCCCTAAATAATTCCTGTTTGCCATGGGGATAAATAACCACTATACGCAAAAGTACAATTTTGATATTTCTTTACACTTTTTTAATAAGTTAACAAATCTTAAATGTACCTGTAACTTCTTGACCAGGATAAAAAGTTTCTGTACTTGCCACTACTTCGTAGGGGTTCTTATCAAGCGGCTGAGATCGTGCCTGGCCATGATTTGGTTGATTGGGTCGCTTTTTAACACATGTATCAGCAGGTGCACCGTCCGGAAATGATGTTATTATTGTGATTAGAGAAAAGATGCTTAAACATTGTATGGCACTGTGAACATTCATTATCTTAATTTCTTTTTCACACAACAATTGCAGATTTTTTAATTTTATTTTTCAACTACAGTTAATTGTAAATTCCGATGCGATTTTAACCAAATCTTTATTGAAAATCTTTTTACTTTGCCTTAAGGCCTGGGCTTTTATGAGATATTTTCGCTTGGTTTTGAAGCTTTGATTTGGTTGCTGGATACCAAATAAAACCATAGTTAAAGCTTGCTTTAATATGTATTGATTGAGTTTGTACCGAGTTTTTACATATTTGGCCACACACATACGACCGATGAAAAAAGCTTTTGATTTACCTTTTTGCCTTTAGACAAATTGGTAAAGAGTGCAGCAACGATCAAAAAACTTGTCATGTCAAGAAATGGTTCTGTTTTTTTTTGGAAGAAATAAAACCTATTGGTAAATTTGGTTTTGGTCATTTACTTCTGTTTGAAAATGTAACCAGTTTTTAATTAATAAATTTTGTACTTCTGCGGAAATTACTTTAGTGCGACATCGTTTAGCGGTATAAAATTAAAATCTAAGAAATAAACATAGTAGGTATATAAAGTATCTATGGATGAACGTAAACATGCAGTACGCTTTAACTGGGTCATACATTAACGCTAGTGAGTATTTTAAACTATTAGCCGGTCAGCTAAGCTATAGCAACAAACCAACTAGACAGCCAGCGTGTCAGACAACAATATGCATTTATGTTTGTATGCGGTATGCTCACTTACCACTAAGATACATTCAGTATAATCAGGCGCGGACACAGGCGGGAAGAGAATGGGTATTCCTCCCCCAACTCTAAAAATAATATTTTTTTTGTATTTTTGCGAAAACTATTTAAAATATAAAAATGTTCGGATTTTACAAAAATTTCATTGTTTAAAATATGCGTGAAAGAAATACGAAGCCTTAACTGGAACTGGTTAGAACTGAAACTACGGTGTATTGTTGTCTCCAAAACCTGTTATGAATACTATGATGAAGACTTGAAGAACAGATTTGCAAAGAAAGCCTAGCTGAACAATAACTAAGTCTGTAAGGTGAACATGAGAGCTGGCTTATAAGTAATAACACTTGCCAGTACCGCGGTGAGGGGCGATGACAAGGCAGATCGAATGTTTGTTTTTCGACCGGTTAGGTAAGGTAAGGTTGGGCTAAGTTCCCTTATATCTTTCTAATAAGAGAAGAAGCGACCTAAATTCTATCCAAGATAGAATCTCTAAGCAGGCAAACACCGGTTCTTCTTGTTATTTTTCCCTAATACAACGGATCCCAGAACATTGACGAAGAAATTGAACACAGTTTCCTTTTCCTCCTCATCATTACAACTTCTACAGTAGTTATTGAATACCAGACCCATTCTCTGGAATGAGTCCCCACAGGCCAACTGGTTCCAACTCATATCACTTGTATAATCTGCACCCAAAGAAAAAACATGTTTGAATATGTTCACCTCCAACAAAACTACTTTTAAAGAAATTTTTAACCATATTATGTTAAATTTTACGATATTGTCACCGACAACTATATTATGGTTAAATTAGTCCTCCAACAAGATGTCACAACTATATTATATTTGCCTCCAAACATTATATACATAGTCCTAAAATATGTTTAACACTTATAATAGAATGGTTGGTTTTCAACAATAGCATGTTGCCCTAACTAAAGTTGCATGTCTGGGCGATGGCTTATTAATCACTTTTAATTAGTCCATAAGCTCCGTTTCAAAAAGTCCTAAAGAGACGGCAAATTAAACTTGACTAAAATACACCAAAAATGTATCATTAGGTGAAACATTCGCCCGTTGTGTTTCCGAGGACGGAATTTCCCTTAAGGCACTTAAGCACGCCTTATTAAATTTTTCGTTATATCTTAGGCAATTATAGTCCGATCTTAAAGTATGTAAATTCCTAAGATATAATGAAAAATGTAAAAAGGGACCACGACGTTCGGCAAAAAGAAACAATTTTTTTTTTCGAAACAAAAAATTGCAAAAATACTTTATTTGAGAGGGTGTAAGGGAAATCTTTTTTTAATGTTCGGTCAAATGTACATTCTATACACACACACATTTAAAAATTCAATTTCAAAAATAACACTGTGACAAATTAAAATTTTTTTCTTTTTGGCAAAAATGCCACTAAACTCTTAAGCGCTTAAATTTTTTCTCTTCATTTTTCAAGAATATAGGGCCTGTTCGGAAATGCATCACTGCGCTGCATCAGAAAAGCAAACTTTTTTTAATGCCGATAAAAAATAATTAAAATTTTTTTTTATTGTGTGACTATTATTTTTGTGGAGTATTTGACAATTTTTTGGTTCATATCTGAGATCTGTCGATCTGTGTCATCAGTTTGCTCGTATCATTTATAGTTTTCGAAATATGAGACATTGACTTTGTGCTAATAAAACACTTCAGTGAAAAGCTTCGTAACCTATTGCGTTCTATATGCAAAAAACCGTGCATATAGAACAAAAACGGAGCAAAAATAATTTTTTATTTTGTTCTATATGAAAGTGTAAATATAGTTTGTAGTACTTTGGAACACTTTGCATTGTCTGTTTTTGTTTAATTTCCTTTTTGTGACTTCAGATTGCAGTTGGCAAATGAAATGAAAAAAAAAAAAAAAAAAAAAAACAAACAAACAGTATGCCAAGGTATATTTATAGCAGGTAGCCGCGAGATTACAACAATTGTACAATAAAACAAACAACAGGGCTTTTTATTGTTGTTATGCGATACAAACTGTCAAAAAGCAAAGGGGCTGATAAGAGACAAAAAAGGCAAAAGATATAGACAAAAAACGTGTTTACTTGTTTACTATACAACATTTGACAGTTCGTATCGCAAAACAAGCAAATAAAAAATAAACAGCTGGCTTTCCGAGACTACCTGCTATAAGTGCTGGTTCACACACGTCAAGTTTGACTCGTCAAGTCTTGAGTTTTTAGGAGAGAGGGGAAAGAAATGGCATTCTCTCTTCCTTTCTCTCCTAAAAGCTCAAGACTTGACGAGTCAAACTTGACGTGTGTGAACCGGCACTAAATATACCTTGCAGTATGCAAAACCTTTTAATTTTTAATTAGTTCCGTGTGTTTTATAATCGATGAAATGTTATTGTTACTTGTTGTGTTGCAAAATAGGATAGTTGTTATATTCAACAGCTTTTTTGTAATAGTCCAATTCCTTTAATTTTTAGGAATGACATTATACACTACCAGACTATTATATTGTATATTCTTGTTACATTTTACCTTAGCTTTCCATTTGATAGCAATGAAGCTTCCGGAAACATGCAAAAATACTATTTTTACTGTCTACAAAATTTATTTAATCCCATTTATGGAAATAATCTAACTGTTGAATAAAATAAAATAAAATAAAAAATTAAGCTTTCAACAACAATATTTATTTCCAACAAATAAACAAGAGTTGAAGCTGCTCCTTTTATTTTCAATAAAAACCTGATAACATTGGTTTCTGTGACACATAAAGCCAACACTAATTTCAGTTCGAACAAAAACCCCATTACATTGGATTTCATTACACCAAATTTAAATTGATGTTTTGATGAGAATCTCATTAAAAAAATTTAACAGAAAACCGCTGGTTAATAAGTTTTGTGGACAACACTGCTTCAAAACAAAAATAAAATTCTGAGCAGCTGATACGTAAAAACGGAGAGAAATTTTAATTTTATCAGGTTCATCCGCAACGCAACGTTACGTTTACGTTAAAGTACCTATCTGCACAGTAGCTTGGTAAGGAAAACGGAACAGCTGATCCGCAACGTATACGTTTACGTAAGAGAACCCTCTTGTTCTAATGGCTAGAAAAATTTGAGAATGGTTAAACGCTGGTTATGTTGAACTGTAAGACCACTTTCACACTCCGCAAGTCACTTGCCCAAGTCTCTTGCGCAACTCTTGGTTTGTAGATGTCAACGGTAAGGTCGGGGTAAGGAAAAAAAATTGTACAGACTTTGTTGTTGTCGGCAAGTAACTTGCGCAAGTTACTTACCGAGTGTGAAAGGGGTCTGAATCAGTCTCCCATGTATTAAATGTAGTTAAAAAAATAACATGTGGCAGCACTACGATAAATCTTGTCAAATTCATATGGTCTGTATTAGTGTTTTATATGTTTACCGATTTATAGATTTGTTGGTTTAAACACATTTTAAACCAAAAAGAGAGTTTAACTTGCTCTTGTTTATTAGCTATAAGTGTACAAGTGTGAAAAAAGTGAAAAAAGTGCTTAAGTCGACTTAAGCTAAATTTGAGTTTATGGCACTTTTGCAACCTTCATGTTTCATTTTTTTTTTTTGAAAGTTATAGCAAACATTCTTTTAGCTTATTTTTTTTAAATGTGCAACAACATTTGGAATAACAACTTAAGTTTACTTCCGATCTCTGATGTTAGGAGAAACACTTAAACCTATGAGAACGGATTTTATTTTATTAGAATCTTTCTCCTGTGAAACTCGAAAAAATAGACAACACTTTTCCTTATTGCCACAGATTTAATTTAACCTGAATTAGCTCTACATTTTATTTGAGTTTTATTGCTAATGTTTCCTTTTTTTATATAAAATTATTTAAATAAGCAGCTAATAAAAATAAATTATGTACATGTTTGATTTAAATGAATTTCTAAAAAATTTCCCCCAAACGGGTAAACTGCATCCGCGCCTGAGTATACTCGTACATTACATACATACAAATCTAAGTATGAACAAAAATACTAAATACGTATTGTGTAATTATAGTCTGTATTTTTGGAATTCCTCACATATGAGTTTTTTTAAGACAACAACCTACATACGAGTATGTCAGTAAGTTTTAACGACAACGCAACAAGATACAACTGTTTGAAACGGTGTTGCCAGTTTAGCAATTTAGTGCGAAAATTCGAAATAGCTTATCTTGTGTAAAAATAAATTAAGCCATAAGTAGTTATTTTTAGCAATTTAAATTTTTTATTATTTCCATTTCGTTTTTTCAGTGTTTACAGAAAAATGTATTAGTGTTCCTACCAGTAAAATTATGGTATAAGGTTAAGAATCATATTAAAGCTCTTTGTGACAAATATTTTCTATGTAAACCTCTGTGTCTGTTACGAGTTTTTTGTCTTAAGTGATTTCAGAGACGAGGTTAATGGGCTGAATTAAGGCCCCTTAACTAAGTTGAGTTGTAATTAAGACAACTGGTTGTGATCAGTAGTAATTTTTGTTATGTTTTCGTCACCGCAATATAGCAAAGTTTTAAACCATAATACAGAAATTAAAACTCAACTGAGTTGAGTTGTAAACCGTCTAATTACCAAGGCCCGGATTTTTATGCAAATGCATATTTGTTGTAGTCAGTCTGAGATTGTCATATGCTAAATATTTTTGCGAATCAAGACATTTACAGTAAAATGGCATCGATTTGTAAGTGCATATCTTTGCATATTTTCCTTTAAATGCATATTTTTGAATGTATTGCTAATATTGCATTTTTTTGTTGCATATTTTGAAAAATTGCTTTATTTTTCCATGCACCATGTTGCAGAAGAGTTAAGATTCAACTTCGATGATAATTATTTGATTTCTTATGGGAAAAAATATTTTGTAAAGTACTTTCGCAAATCCCGATTCATGTCTTCCTCCACTGCCTATAAAAACCAGGTGGGAAGCGTGGTTAAAAGCAATTATGTTTTATTCTGAAAAATTTTACCAATTCAAAGATGTGGTGGAAGGATTCAACAATGTTGATGCAGTGTCTATACAAAAATTTTAAATTTACCATATATTAAAAAAGCTCCGTTAATATTTGGGTACTTTTGTGAAATTAAAAAATCTAATTCATTGAGAAAGCAAATTAAGTTAATTAATATTGTTATAAATAAGGTGTATGCTGTGGAGGGTAACTTTTGTTAACAAATTCGTATCAAGTTTGATAAAGTAAAAAAAGGAGGACAATAAAACAAACTGTTGGCATGTTTTATTTTAATTTTAACCAAAACAGCGAAAATTAATTAATATATTAATATTAATGAAATTTGTGTTCTTACTTCATTTTATATTTGGAAGTTTCTATCTAAAGATTGACTTAATTTACATGATTGTTTTACTTTTGGGTTTTCTTTATATTTTGTGTTTTACTTTATTTTAACTTTTACTTTTGTAGTTATTGTGCCTTTCTTACGTTTATGACACTGCAGTTTTTAAGTTTTTTATGTTAATTTAGCTTTTTCTTGTTATTTTTACGTTTTTTAATCACTAATAAATGTGTTAAAAAAAATGCAAGTGCATATTTTTTAAATTTTTAGCGCATATTTTTCTATTTTAAGTGCATTTTTTATGCGCATAAAACGCGATTTTAACTGCATAAAAGTCCGGGCCTAAAAAATTGCTAACAAAATTATAGAGTTAACACTCTCTGGCGGAAAGAATTTTGTATGTGGACTATGCAAATTAATTTTAAAATTTCATTTCAGTGGTACATAATTTGAATGTTTAAGTATAAAAAATTTTACTACTGGGTTTTTTTTTTAATTTTTTTTCTAAATATAAGATGACATCTCCTATTTAATAAATACTCTTGCATTTTTGTGATAAACTCTTGTTTAGCATCTTTTAGCCAGTATTTCGTAATTGTTTGTTACAATTTTTACCAAAATTGGCAACATTGGTTAGTAAAGTAAATTTTGAAAAAGGCTTAAAGCTTTTTATAAACAATCAGAATAATAGTAAAACTACTAGGTTTATTTAAAAAGTTGCCTGTTAAATTCAATAAAGCCAGCTTTCATAACTTTGGTAAGCTTAACAACCTGTGGACGGTCTCATTCTGCTTACCAATTCTTAAGGTAGAAGAACATAACACGCGTGAATATGTAGACGAATATCGTGCAGATAAAAATTTGAGCGCATGAAAATGGCAAGTTACACAACGCGCCTTATAACACACAGTCTACAACAGACACGAAATGCTCAACATTAACCCTAATATGATGTTAGTGTTAACTATAGACTCATTATGTTAAAGTTTTTCTCATGTTTTAACAGCATTTCATGTCTGTTGCAGACTGGGTGTTAAATAAGACATTTCCGTCAGCTATTACCTGGAATGTTAAACACTTTGCTTCAGCTCTTTCTTGTTTGTCTTCGTAGTACTATCGTGGTTAAAATTATCAAATTTTTCCCGAAATTAACCATAATATGGTAAAATTGTATCATAATTTGTTCAAAACTAACCATATTTTGGTCAATATAAACCATAATAATGGTCAAAACTAACTATATTATGTTCAAAATTAACCATAATATGGTCAACAATTTCCAAAATGTTGACAAAAGTAATCATATTATGGTCAGAATTAACAATATTATGTTCAAAGTTAACCATGTAATAGTTATTTATTGCATCCATTTTTCCAATTTGTTTATTAAGTGTCATGTTTCGTAATTTTCCTGTAACGTGTTAGGTTCTACTTCTATAAGTAATCCCCAGGGAAACCAGAAATATGCTCTAAAAAACGCGTTTTATGAGCATTAAATATGGTAGTAAAAACTGGAAAACATGCCCTGAAAATTGTTAAAAATATTCCCCCAAAAATTAAAAAATTGCCAATTGGAAAACAAAATATTAAACAATTTCAATTTCAATCCTAAAATTGGATTCGGAAAAGCCTAGACGAATTTTCGAGATTTTACCCTATTTGGAAACGATAGGCAGTCATGGGCTCACAAAATCCAAGTTATTTTAGGAGGTTAAAATTCAGATTAGAGTTATTTGTGTCAAATATTACATACATACATAATTAGATATTAACATCCTTATAAAATTTTTCTCTTTAAGGGATTTTAGGGACGGGCGCTAAGTTGTTTTTTATTAATGTTAACATTCAAAAAAGCTTAAATGAATGGGAGCTTAAGGCAAATGTGAATACATACCAACATAATTAGTTGGTTTATGGAAACAAAGAGTTTAATTTGGAAAGAAGTTTTTATTGGGAATATGTGAAATTATAGACCGATTCTCACCATTTACATAGACTTCGTCCTTAGTACAATTAAAATGTCTTTACCAAAGTTGATCAAATTGTTAACATGGACAGACAACCAGACAGACGGATGGATGGACATCTTTAGACCACTTTAAAAAGTGATTCTAGCTTATCTTGTGTAAAAATAAATTAAGCCATAAGTAGTTATTTTTAGCAATTTAAATTTTTTATTATTTCCATTTCGTTTTTTCAGTGTTTACAGAAAAATGTATTAGTGTTCCTACCAGTAAAATTATGGTATAAGGTTAAGAATCATATTAAAGCTCTTTGTGACAAATATTTTCTATGTAAACCTCTGTGTCTGTTACGAGTTTTTTGTCTTAAGTGATTTCAGAGACGAGGTTAATGGGCTGAATTAAGGCCCCTTAACTAAGTTGAGTTGTAATTAAGACAACTGGTTGTGATCAGTAGTAATTTTTGTTATGTTTTGGTCACCGCAATATAGCAAAGTTTTAAACCATAATACAGAAATTAAAACTCAACTGAGTTGAGTTGTAAACCGTCTAATTACCAAGGCCCGGATTTTTATGCAAATGCATATTTGTTGTAGTCAGTCTGAGATTGTCATATGCTAAATATTTTTGCGAATCAAGACATTTACAGTAAAATGGCATCGATTTGTAAGTGCATATCTTTGCATATTTTCCTTTAAATGCATATTTTTGAATGTATTGCTAATATTGCATTTTTTTGTTGCATATTTTGAAAAATTGCTTTATTTTTCCATGCACCATGTTGCAGAAGAGTTAAGATTCAACTTCGATGATAATTATTTGATTTCTTATGGGAAAAAATATTTTGTAAAGTACTTTCGCAAATCCCGATTCATGTCTTCCTCCACTGCCTATAAAAACCAGGTGGGAAGCGTGGTTAAAAGCAATTATGTTTTATTCTGAAAAATTTTACCAATTCAAAGATGTGGTGGAAGGATTCAACAATGTTGATGCAGTGTCTATACAAAAATTTTAAATTTACCATATATTAAAAAAGCTCCGTTAATATTTGGGTACTTTTGTGAAATTAAAAAATCTAATTCATTGAGAAAGCAAATTAAGTTAATTAATATTGTTATAAATAAGGTGTATGCTGTGGAGGGTAACTTTTGTTAACAAATTCGTATCAAGTTTGATAAAGTAAAAAAAGGAGGACAATAAAACAAACTGTTGGCATGTTTTATTTTAATTTTAACCAAAACAGCGAAAATTAATTAATATATTAATATTAATGAAATTTGTGTTCTTACTTCATTTTATATTTGGAAGTTTCTATCTAAAGATTGACTTAATTTACATGATTGTTTTACTTTTGGGTTTTCTTTATATTTTGTGTTTTACTTTATTTTAACTTTTACTTTTGTAGTTATTGTGCCTTTCTTACGTTTATGACACTGCAGTTTTTAAGTTTTTTATGTTAATTTAGCTTTTTCTTGTTATTTTTACGTTTTTTAATCACTAATAAATGTGTTAAAAAAAATGCAAGTGCATATTTTTTAAATTTTTAGCGCATATTTTTCTATTTTAAGTGCATTTTTTATGCGCATAAAACGCGATTTTAACTGCATAAAAGTCCGGGCCTAAAAAATTGCTAACAAAATTATAGAGTTAACACTCTCTGGCGGAAAGAATTTTGTATGTGGACTATGCATATTAATTTTAAAATTTCATTTCAGTGGTACATAATTTGAATGTTTAAGTATACAAAATTTTACTACTGGGTTTTTTTTTTAATTTTTTTTCTAAATATAAGATGACATCTCCTATTTAATAAATACTCTTGCATTTTTGTGATAAACTCTTGTTTAGCATCTTTTAGCCAGTATTTCGTAATTGTTTGTTACAATTTTTACCAAAATTGGCAACATTGGTTAGTAAAGTAAATTTTGAAAAAGGCTTAAAGCTTTTTATAAACAATCAGAATAATAGTAAAACTACTAGGTTTATTTAAAAAGTTGCCTGTTAAATTCAATAAAGCCAGCTTTCATAACTTTGGTAAGCTTAACAACCTGTGGACGGTCTCATTCTGCTTACCAATTCTTAAGGTAGAAGAACATAACACGCGTGAATATGTAGACGAATATCGTGCAGATAAAAATTTGAGCGCATGAAAATGGCAAGTTACACAACGCGCCTTATAACACACAGTCTACAACAGACACGAAATGCTCAACATTAACCCTAATATGATGTTAGTGTTAACTATAGACTCATTATGTTAAAGTTTTTCTCATGTTTTAACAGCATTTCATGTCTGTTGCAGACTGGGTGTTAAATAAGACATTTCCGTCAGCTATTACCTGGAATGTTAAACACTTTGCTTCAGCTCTTTCTTGTTTGTCTTCGTAGTACTATCGTGGTTAAAATTATCAAATTTTTCCCGAAATTAACCATAATATGGTAAAATTGTATCATAATTTGTTCAAAACTAACCATATTTTGGTCAATATAAACCATAATAATGGTCAAAACTAACTATATTATGTTCAAAATTAACCATAATATGGTCAACAATTTCCAAAATGTTGACAAAAGTAATCATATTATGGTCAGAATTAACAATATTATGTTCAAAGTTAACCATGTAATAGTTATTTATTGCATCCATTTTTCCAATTTGTTTATTAAGTGTCATGTTTCGTAATTTTCCTGTAACGTGTTAGGTTCTACTTCTATAAGTAATCCCCAGGGAAACCAGAAATATGCTCTAAAAAACGCGTTTTATGAGCATTAAATATGGTAGTAAAAACTGGAAAACATGCCCTGAAAATTGTTAAAAATATTCCCCCAAAAATTAAAAAATTGCCAATTGGAAAACAAAATATTAAACAATTTCAATTTCAATCCTAAAATTGGATTCGGTAAAGCCTAGACGAATTTTCGAGATTTTACCCTATTTGGAAACGATAGGCAGTCATAGGCTCACAAAATCCAAGTTATTTTAGGAGGTTAAAATTCAGATTAGAGTTATTTGTGTCAAATATTACATACATACATAATTAGATATTAACATCCTTATAAAATTTTTCTCTTTAAGGGATTTTAGGGACGGGCGCTAAGTTGTTTTTTATTAATGTTAACATTCAAAAAAGCTTAAATGAATGGGAGCTTAAGGCAAATGTGAATACATACCAACATAATTAGTTGGTTTATGGAAACAAAGAGTTTAATTTGGAAAGAAGTTTTTATTGGGAATATGTGAAATTATAGACCGATTCTCACCATTTACATAGACTTCGTCCTTAGTACAATTAAAATGTCTTTACCAAAGTTGATCAAATTGTTAACATGGACAGACAACCAGACAGACGGATGGATGGACATCTTTAGACCACTTTAAAAAGTGATTCTGGGTCGATCGGTATACTAAAACATTGGTACAGATTTTTATGTTTTACACACAACGCCAAAAACGTATATAAGTGCTTTTTCTTATGCTTAGTCTACACGATATGTTGAATCAACAAATTTATGTTGAAAAATTTGCTTGCAGCGCCAACATATCGTGTATACACCAAATTTTTTCTACAAACGTATGCTTACCAACATATTACAGGCATTTGTTAACGAAGTCAGCAAATCAGACTAAGCTTTAGATGGCAAAATTGAAGCAACACGTTGGATAAACAGGTAGATATTTAAAACAGAAAAGCCAGATTTTTTTTTATATGCTGCCACTTGTAGGCATCTAAAAAATCGAACATTTGTCAAAATTTGCGTCAAAAAGGCAAAATATGCATGTTTTTTTTCTTTAAGACTTAAACAATTGTGCAAAAAGGCTCTTTTAACAAAATTATGCAAAAACAATATGCATGTTTTTTTTAACCATACTACAACCATGTTTTTTCTCTGCGTGTGCCATAAACGCGTCAAAATGTTTTTGTTGTCACATGTTCTATTTTTTTGCTCCTGCATTGTTTGTCTACGTTTATGTCAAAGTTTTGTTTATGTTTACAAAAAGTCCACGTTTTGTGCTGAGATTATTGTATTTTAATAAAGTTTTTGATCACTTTAAATTAAAATAAATAAGATATTGATTTTAATAATATAAAAATTGGCTAAAAATTTATTTATTTCATCACGTTCAGCGACACGCTTTGATTTTGGTTAAAAGTATTTTTTGACGTAAACGGTGATGTAATTTCCAATTTTGTTGTAATGTTGTATTTGTTGCCGTAACGATGCCACCTGCTTATTCCACCATGTTTCATTCGTTACCCTACAAGAAGACTACCGGTCATTTTACTAGCTATATGACCGGTAGTGTTGACCAATATAGTGTTATAGTAATAGTAATTTTTTTAGTTTTGGTTATGCATTTCTTGTAGGGTAGTTTTTGGTTTCATCTGACATAACCTAAAATCGTTCATTTTTATTATTTACACATTTATATTTTTATTCACTTTTAATTTTATTTCAGTTAGTTAAAAATTTTAGTTTTTTTTAAAAATATGTGTAAATAAATAAATAAATAAAAATTGATATATGCCGCCACAAACAAATGACTTGCAAAACAGCTGATGCCAGATTGTTAGTCAGATCCAAGGCGAATTTACTACAGGTGGTGTCTTCTGATTTTGACAGTTGGAGCCTATTTGTTTTGATTTGTCAGTGTTTTTCTAAGAACGGTTGACATTTCGAGCCGTTGTTTTTGGATTGTTGTAGTTGCGACACCACTTGTAGTTGAATTCGACTTGGTCAGATCAAAATAGAACACGCTATAATTGAAAAATTTTACGGTGCTAATTCCATCTGACATTTACAGAAGCAAATTTTTTTCGTTTTGACGACATGTATACATTTTGCAGTGGGACATTTAACATGCACACTGCTAAATACAGATCATATAAAAACATATAAAAACACGCGTTGTGTTTACCAACAGAAAGCGATTCGCTATTTTATGTGTTTTTATTGGAGATGTGCTAATTTCGTGATTTGTTACGCGGTGAGTTACCCATGAGTCACATGTGATCGTAGTTATATTTGTATAATACATATAATTAGGGCTGCCATTTATGAAATTGGAAAAAGCAGTACATCGTAAAAAAAATACCAGTAGATTCGGAAAAAACCAGTACACAAATTTTGACCCAAAATTTTATTGAATTTATAAGTTTTAAACGATTATTAAATCAAAAAGAAAATTATACATTAACAATAATTCATCTTTCTATTTTTCAAAGCAAGAACTTAACAAAATACATACGACAAAAACATCACGTCACAATATTAAAAATAGATAGAAGTAATGTCATTGATCAGCACATTTGTTGTAAATGCACAAAAAATTCTAAATTCATACAAATTATTGTCAATATACAGGCCTGTTCTGAAAATCACTTTATCTTAAATCACGTGATTTCAAATCACATGTGCCTATTAAAAACACACGTGTAATGTTTTGGTGTGTTTTGGTATGATCTTCAATTGGCGAAAGCACAACGAGAAACACATAAACGGTATGACTTTCAAAACACCACAAAATCACACATGTGATTTTAAAAACACGTGATTTGAAATCACGTGATTTTCAGAACAGGCCCGATAATGAGGGTATTCACGAGGTCTCCAATGTAGCCATATTGTCATAGGCTATAAAATTAAAACCCCTTAACATTTTTTGTTTTTGAATTACAAACGGAAAAATGCCTTAAAATAAAATAGTTAGGAGAAAAAATTCATTATTTTAATAAATTTGTTTAACGTCAATACCAATAGCTTGGAGCAATTTTTAAATTATGACTTATGAAAATGTGACTGGATAGGAGACCTTGTGAATACCCTAAAAACTTTGCCAAAAATTTGGTTGCAACTTTAGAACACTTTGTTCTTCCGCAACTAAAATTGGAAGCAACTTTGGAATCAGGGAAGTTTGCTGCTACAATCAGTTGAAGCGTAGCTGTGACCATGAAAGTAATTTCTTGAAAGTTGCAATACACTTACACTTTTTCACTAACATTCACACAATCTTTGTACTTTCAGCCAATTGGCTGTTTCTACGATTTTTCGTTGCCCTACAAATAATATTGGACCGCCTGATCCATTTTGATTAAATGGAATACTCCATGGACTGGTCCGCTGTAATAAAAATAAAAATGAGACGATATGTCTCGTTTTTTAACGACATGTTTTCGCTTCTAAACGAAGTTAAAACTAATCCTCTTGTGTATACAATGAAGTTGTTTTAAGGCTACTCCTTTGTAATCCAATGCTAGGCTATATGGCACTGCCCTAGGACATCGTAATGTTAAATAGACCATGTTTTTTCCATACGTTTGGGTTACTTTTGGACTAGTCCTAGTTCCTTGTGGGCTTCATTTTACAAGCGTGTTTGGACTAGTACTAATATTTGCAGGTTGATAATACGTAAATTCTACTTGCAAGCAAGTTCTTTCATGTGCAAACCCCGGGTTATGTCTACCTGTTTTAAGAGTTAAGGAACGTTCAGACTAATGAAATATTTGACGAAAATATTTGTTCTGATATTTTTTTTTAAACTCTATGAAAAAAAAAACATTTTGTTTTATGTTAAAACTAAGCTCAAATATTTGACAATTTTTGTTTGTTAAAACAGTTGGCAAATAGTGTCAAATAAAGTAAATTAAATCTTGTTTGCCATGCGTTCAGACTAAAACATATATTTGCATCAAATAATTATTTAATAAAAGCGTTCAAAAATAAAAATATATTTCTCAAATAGTAAAAATGAGCGCAGAAGCTTATTTATTTGTTTTATTCTGGGGAGCAGCATCTCTTATAGTGTTAGAACAGAAGAATGTAAAAAAAACTGATAAGAAAAATTACAAACTTGGAAACAAACCCTAAAATATATTTTAAATCGCTAAATCGGTTAAAAAACCAAATGTTGGGAAAAACAGATATTAGATTTTTCGACAAGTCATAAAATTTATTAAGAGTGCCTAAAACTATAAACAGTTGCACAAATTCGATAAAACTTGCTAAATTATGGAAAATTCGCAAAAAGTTGCTAATAGCAGTATGATAGCAAAGCCTTCTTCGCGAACATAGCTTAAATTCACAAAAAATTGCAAACTTGGAAACAAACCCTAAAATCGGTAAAAAAAAATGTCAGAAAATAACAAAAAAATTTTAATATTTCAAACAAGCCATACAATTGATAAAAAGTCCTTAAAAGTATAAGGAATGGCAAAAATTCGGTAAAATTTGCTAAATTAGCAGAAATTCGCAAAAATTTTTTATTAGCGGCATGATAGCAAAGTTTAATAATTATTAAAAATCTTTAAGACTGTAAAGAATCCGCCGTTATATTAGTTTTATAAAGATTGGCTTATAACTTATACATAGATCCCACTTCTGAAATATTCGAATTCGCTGTGGAGGATATTAAAGATCAGCATTGCCGAACGAGCTCACACGCAAAGAAAAAAAGTGGTTCTGGTAAACATATTCTAAGAGCAACCTATTATGATAAGATTCATGAACAAAACCGATCACATTGTGAAAGAAATGGACACTTTTTTTGAGACAAGCTGGGCACATGGAGTTTTAATTGAAAAAATTCATGTACGCTTAATCCAGTGGTGCTCGCCGTTTTTTTTAGATTGGCTCTGGTTTTCGAGATATACCGTTATTTCGAAAATGGAGGAGGTTGAAATTACTAAAAAATCCGAAATTCCGCAATAAAATTTCCTCTAAGAAAAGTAAAACTTTTTTCTAATATGAGCAGTTGTTTTTGAAACATAATTAAAAAAAAAAATTAATTTTTTTATTAAAATTTTGAAATTTTTGTTTTTTTAAAATGCATAAAAAATTAAAAAATACAATTAGGCTTCTAATTTTTTTCAGACATATTAAAAACGAAGCTGCAAACAAAACAAGCCATAAATGATTAAAATCTGTTACCAACTTTAATTCACAAAATTTCAATTTTTTTCAAAATCGATTGCTCATGTTAGAAAAAAGTTATTTTTAGTAATTTCAATAAACAAAACCGTTTATGAGTTACGCGAACATATTTATGTATGTTGTGTAACCTCCTCCATTTTCGAAATAACGGTATATCTCAAAAACCAGAGACAATCTAAAAAAAAAACGGCGAGCACCACTGGATACAGCGAACCCGAATTATGTTAAAATGCCCTGTGCCCGGATTGTCTCTTTTTTCAACCAGCACAGTGTTATTATTGAATCATATTATGACCAAATATATTCGTAGTATTACAACATAATATATTTTCCTTAATCATATTACTATCCTGTTAATCATACTAAGTTAAGAAGTTATCATATTATTTTCATGTTAATCATAACAAATTTAGAAGCAATCATATTATGTATGATACAGTGGTGCTGTCACAAAAATTAAAAAAATAAAATAAAATTTTTTTACATCGATTTTTTATTTTGTGGCACTTTACAATTTTTTTTAATCTTAATACAATTTCTTTATATTTTAATTTTTTTTTAAATTGGTTTTATAATTTCACTAACAAATAATTTATATATGTACACGTATTTGTACTTATATGAATAAATGCGTATTAAAAAACCAACAAGGAAATTTCATGTTAAAGAAAAATTTTTTTTCAACACATATTTTTTTTGGCGTTCATGTTTGTTTGCAACATTAATGTCAAATTGATTTCGAAAACCAAAATCAGTTTTACGTAATGGAAACACTTTGACACGTTTTGCTCAAAACAAGTTGTTTTGCTCAATGTGGAAACATAGTACATATAAAACAAACGACACAACTGATAGAAAATTGTTTTACAAATGGCGCTAACATAATATTATTAGAGTAAAGATAATTTGATTGCATCTTAAACATATTATGGTACACATATGGAAAATTATCGTGTTATCGTCATAACACGATACACATTTAAATGTTTACAGTAACTATAATATTGCTGATATTTAATAAAAATGACAATTTTTTGTGCACAACCATTTTTTTCTCAGCGTGTGCATATTGAGCATTATTTTAAGATTTTTTGCTTAAACATATAACATTTATTTGCCAATTTAAAACTTACCCTGGTTTTAAGAGACAGTGTTTGGCAACTGTTAAAATGTTGAAATAACTATTATGTATTTCTAACATGAACAATAAAAACAACACAGGGTTTATAGCAAAATTGCTTCGTTTTTCATGTTAAATTGTGTGTGCATTAACAGTTTACCGTAATTTTTTCGCTGAGTGATTATATTAAAGCCTGCTCTGTAGGTCACTTCTCTTTAAAGTTCGCTAATTAAGAAGATTTACAGGTATAGAAAGTTGATGCAAAAACGTGAACTTTAAATGAATGAATTCCTTTTCCAAGATTTCTAACTAAAAATTGATTTAATCAATATCTCCGTTTGCTGGAACGGATTTCCATTATGACTCGGAGATTTACTGTTTCATTTGTGTGAAAGAATACATTAATAAATTTGAACTTTGTATTGGTAGGTAGGTATATGTTGGTAATTTAAAGTAAATTTCTTTTGTTTTTATTTTGGGTTAAGAAACCAAAAAGAGGAAAATAACATGTAGTAAACTGTGTCAAACTGCACGCTTTATTAAATGTAAGAAACAATGTTTTTGATTTGTTGTGATGTGCTACTGAGCTTTGGACTGCAAAACGCATGCGCTAAAATTTTACTAAAACACGAGATTTTAATATGTTGGTTTTTTTTTATAAAATGAGAGCGAAAAATTGGCACAATATAATACGGAAACAGGACATAAGTTCGCATTTTATTTCATTTGAGGAGAGTTCATATCAGACATTGCCGTCACTTATCATTCAGACGTAAGTGAGCTGTTCCAACGCTTGAACGTTTGTTAAATATAACGGTTTAAATCGCAAACAATCGACTCCAATAAAACTCTTTAAGTTAAAAACTAGAGTAACAAAAGCTCAGAAAAAAAGAAGTAAAAAAACCTTTTTTTGAAAGTGGCCTAAATTTATTCAAACTAAACAAAAAAAAAAAAAAAAAAAAAAGGAATATAATTTAATAAAATATACCTACATTTGAAAGAAGGATAAATTTAAAACAACGGTAAATTTGCTTTTAAAAAATAATTTTTATATTTAGGTATACATATGTATATAAATATGTATATCTATAATATTTTTTAGTATATATTTAAATGTATAATATGTGATATACATACATACTTAAATAATTTTTATTACAATAAAATTTCTGTCTGTCCAGTGATCCATATATAAGAAATACATACAGATTTACACAAACAACGCAATAAGTAAGAAAAGTTGTTGTTTCGAAAAACTAAAAAGGCCAAAATAAAAACTTGTAATAGAAAAGTGCATTTAATATATTTTGTGTTTTTGAAAAATCGTTTTAAGCAAACGTGCACAAAAAAAACTAAGAAAACTCCAATATTTTCACGTGACGACGTCCTATTGCTGTTTTCTTTTTGCAATTTTCGTTGTTTGGAGCCATGCACATGCACACAACTTTTCATGAATTTAATGTGTGCGTGGATTTGGGTGCCATGCCACGCCATGCTACGACATAAATTACCGACTCCTATTGAATTTTTTCGTTTGTTATTCGTAGTATAACTTTAGCGTCCTGCTTCACCACCTCTTGCATTAAAGAAATCGTGAAATTTTGTTATCTTCCCAGTACTTTGTTGAACTCTCTTTTGTTAAGTTTTACAGTGGAGGAATTTTGAAAAAGCAACTTAAAGTGTAGTTTCTAAACGAAGAGGCCAGGCAGGCCGCTTTTAATTAAATCAGACCAATTTTCTATAAAATATCCTTTAATTTAACGCAAGACAGGTAATAATAAGGTTACAATATTAAATTATGAAATTTATTAAGAAAGAACTAAAGCAATTAAATGTTTATGGAATTTTACTGTTAATTTTTCTAGATGAAAAAAAACTAAAAAAAGATTTTGAGATTCGATTATAGATATCTCAGAACTTCTTTACAGGACATTGTCTTTAAGAAAAGTATTAAGAAATTAGTTTTGTATTTTCACCGTTACTTTGTTAAAAAAAATTAAAAAAGTTTTGCTTTTGAATAAGCAAAATACCAAAAAAATTAAGAAAAATTTCGTAAATCAAAACTTGTGAGTTTCCTATCGGTTGAAAAGTTAATCTAACAACTTTAAAATTTTATTTAAATCGAAAAACGCCTACTGTACGGTGTTATTATTTTTTTATTGTTGTAACTGTGTAAGTGCGTAAAAGTTTATCAGATGCAGCGTGTCCAGAACTTTTTGCTGATATCCCCACATTAAAGTTTGAGTTTCCCAAAAATCCCCATCATTAAACCAGGGCTGTGAAGTCGGAGTTGAGGTGTTTGTTTCGAAATCGGAGTCGAAGTGCCCACAAAAACTCGCGACTCCGACTCCAAAATTTTCTAACATTTTCCAAAAAAAAAAAATTCAGAGTGTCTTCTTTAAAAATTTTGAAGACAGTAAATAAGTACCAGTCTACTTTTCATATGTAAATACATAACTATATAAAGAATTAAAATATCGATTTGAAATTTTTACAGAATCATTTTCTTGCTATGTTTAACCATTTTAAAGGTATTCCATTAAAATAAAGAGTTTAAAGTCAAATAAGGAACCTTCTCATATACATTTAGCATCAAGGTTAGAGTAAGAGTCAGAGTTGGGCTTAAAAAATTTCAGCGGATGGAGTCGGAGCGAGAATTTTTACGACCCCACACCCATTCTTTAAACCTAAGCCACCAATTTCGTTTGTTGGTACTAATTAATTTTGTGCTGTCTGTTCTGTAACATATTGTTTTCCCTTATACGATTGATTTTGCGAAATGGGACCGTTTTTCAACAATAGCTTGAGTATTCTAACAAAATTTCAGAATTTTAACAAGTTTAACGGTGCAAAACTTTTTGAAAGGAAAAGAACAAAATGTACTTAATCGAGTAAAAGTATATTTGTCATAGAATTGAAAATCGTACCAAACCCCTAAATTTTAGAGTACAATTATATGGAGGCCAAATCATCAACAAGGCGAAATCACTTTTCAGATGGCGTCGAAAACACAGCTTTTTTTTAAATCAGAGAGAGAAATGTCAAAAGTTGCTTTTTAATGTATCAACCAACTAAAGCAACAATAAAAATATAATCTCGTTTTTTTTATTGTTGTACTTGTTGTAGTATTGCCGCCACCAAAGAGATGAATTCGCTTTGTATTTACAAGAAATATCTGAGACAAATTTAGTCCTCCTTACTATTTTGATTTGGGTGCTGTTGGGCCAAAACCATTATTTCAGGAAGAATAAATTATTGGCATACTACAGAAAAAAATAATGGATTTAAAATTTTAAATTTACTGCTAACTGAAAATTTTTCTGTTTGGACTTAAGAGCGGATTCTGGTACCTAAAAGGGTGCAGAATAAAATAAGATGCGTTTTTCTCAAAACTTTATTTTCACACACTTGGTCCCTTTCCTCGGAGAAGGTCACATATATACAAAGTACCTTAAAAAGTGAATAAGTACTATTTTTTCCCCCGTTACCAGTAAAATTTTACTGGGTACTGTAATTTTTTTCAGTAATCCGTAAAAATTAACTGGTTACTGAAAGTTGTTTTCAGTAAGCAGTAAAACGTTACTAGTTACTGGAATACATAATGCAGTTCGCCCATGTACATGTCTCGGTCATTTGTGAACCGATTTTTGCTTACTTGTATTGCCGTTGTTGTTCTTAGTTTTTTTTGGAAAGTTCACCGATCAGGCTGATTTCAATAACAGGCTTTTCCGGACTTAATCTGATAAAAATATTCTCATATTGCTTTCAAAGTTCACGCCAATCCTGCCTTCGATAATGTATCCTCGATTTCGGCACAAATACCCTCATCTGGCAACACTTTTTAAAGGGTCTTTTCCAACGTATGATTCATAAGAACGTAAACAACAAATACTTAGGGCTAAAAAATCACTGATGGTTTAAACGTTGGTTTAGTTGAACTAAACTTGAATTTATATGTAGTTTAAACTCAACAACTATAAATCAGTGTCCCATGTATTATATGTTGTTAAAAAAATAACATGTGGCAGCACTACGATATATCTTAGCAAATTCATATGGTCTGCATTGGTAGTTTAAACGCCCAATTTTATGCGTTTAAAAATGGTTTATCTCTTTGGTGATTTATAGATTTGTTGGTTTAAACACATTCTAAACCAAACAGAGAGTTTAACTCGCTCTGATTTTTTAGCCCTTAAAAACAAAAACAACAACACGAACAAAACAAATAAAACAATTCGGAAGATAGAAAGAGTATTGATGAAAACAAATGAAATTAAAATAAAACAAAACGAAACGAAAGAAAACACATGTCCTTTTCTTAAGACTTACACGAACACAAATTCACTCCAAAAACACACACACATAATACTATATGTACATGCCCATATGTATGTGTGTTATGTATGTACATATGCATGCTATTTACATCTCCAAAATAGTGCCAGTAAATACACATCAATATAAAAACTGCCTATAACTACACAGTAGTGTGTGAAAAAGTGTATCATGGTGCGAACGTACATACATATGTATGTACACAGAAAAAATTAAAAATTTTCTCTAATCACCAATTTTATATCAAATTCATAGAATCAAGCAACCCATTTGTTGATTTTGCTCCTATTACCAAAATGATTATGTACCTATATTGATTACCAAAAATTTTAAAAATTTAATATTTTGAATATTTTTTTTTCAATAAACAATATTTTTAATTTTAATTAAAAATATGATCAAAAAAATTTGCCGTTTCTAACAATGTGTTGATTGATTTTGATTTTAATTTTTTTTTGGATTTTAATTAAGTTAACTTTTCAAATAATTTTTTTAATTGATAAAAAACTACTAATAATTTTATCTGTGTATTTAAAATACATTTTATGAACTTGTCGCTTTAATTTGAATTATTTATATTTACAATGTCGGTCCTCAATTTCACAATGATGATATTTTCTTGGGCAGAAACATCATGCAGTAAATTAAGAGTTGAACATTAAACGCTTAGAAAAGTTTGCAAGACTCCATCCACATTAGCGTGGCCTAAATCGCATGATATATTATGTACATACATACATATTTATTGTAGTTCTATCCAAATTACTCCCTTCTACAGTTGAAAAAAATAGTGCCTACTCTTTTTAATACAATATACTTACATACATACAAATGTATGTACTCGTATGGATGTGCATATGCACATTAGGGCCATAACCAAATTTTTTGCATAGTACCACGGAGTGGCCAAGAATGTTTTAGTAATGAAAACACCTGTCTCCCGTCGTTTTGCGAAAAAACTTCACGCAGGAAAGCAACTGAACATCATCAGCATACATTATTACACATGAGTATCGCAGTTGGTGCTTAAGATCATTAGCATACATTGAGTAGAACAAGGGCCCAAGAATTGATCCCTGTGGAACCCCTCTATTTACTGTTAACGGACTAGAAGTTAATTCGTTATTAACCACAGATTGACTTCTATCAGATAAATAGGACTGAATCAAACTAGCTGCAAGTACCGAAAACTCAAAAAATGTCATGAGTTTCATGCAAAGAATGATGAACGCTGTCGAATGCCTTAGAATTGTCCCATAGAAACAATATAGAAACCTTTGCTATCATCCAAATTGCCACGAATTTCCTCAACAACATCAGTGAGTGCGGTTATGCAACCACGCTTTGGTCTGAAACCAGATTGGCGATCAGTTAACAGTCTATTTTTATTCTCATGCTTATAATATACATACATAATTATATTATATTATAATTCTTTGTGTAGTTAACGTTCGAAAACTTTACTTATGTGCTGTTTTCACAACACAAGTGACTGAACGTGTAGTAAAATTTATATGAAAAGCACTCAGTATTTTGAGTATTTTCCATATAAATTTTACTACACGTTCAGTCACTTGTGTTGTGAAAACAGCTTTTTAAATATTCTATAATAGCTATCGGACGATATTCGTTATTGGTTTTTGGTATTGGAACAATTTTAGCATACATACTTCCAAATTGTTGGAAATATTTTGGTCATAATAATGTTGTTAAAAATATGTGGAACGAAACGAACTATCCAAGGTACATACCTGGAGTCAATTTCATTTAATCCGATAGAATTCGATTTCACAGCCTGAAAAGCCTCAACTACTTCTAGTACATCAACACACTGAAAACTAAATTCAACCACAGAATCACTAAGAGGTAAAATATTATCATAAAAGTTCATCTGAATAATGGGATGTTGATTATTGACAAAAGTCTTATTCAACGTATTAACGTCAACATCAAATGACCGAATCGCCGATTTTCCAATACCAATTTCTCTTGTATGCCTCCATGTTTTCTTGCTTTCTGTAGCCGCGTTAAATTTTTCGAAGTAATTTGAAGACTTGCTTTTATTTATAATCAACTTAAGATTTAAATGTACTGCTCCCAAATGTTACCACTAAGAAAACTTTGCGCTGTGAGTTTAATCTATATTATGACCCTTTAAATTTTTGATACATATTGCGTTATATGTATAATCATTATTAATTGGTCATTTGGGACAATATCATACCAATCACAGAAGAGCTTGTGAAATTACTTTTAAAATTTGACAATTCCCTTAACCCATTAATAGATAAATAAAGAAAAACTAATTTAAAATATATTTAAGAAAAGGAAGTCCATATGTATGTTCTAACATTTTCATTTTTAAGATTTACTCATATTCACTTAAAAACGAATGAAAACTTTAAGAAGTCTTCGTCCAGACTTGCAATTCTTGTTGCCGCAACTTTTTAAATTCGTTGGCCAAATTACGGCATTCGATATCGATCGAAATTCCCATTCAAATTGCATTGAAAAATCTACCGATATTGAATGCCGTAATTTGGCCCCTGCTTTGAAATTACATTAGTTTGTATTGTTTTTGTATTTTAATCTTGTCGTTACTCTTGTACTTTTCCCGGCCAAAGGCCAGCAATGCAAAAATTTCACGGCCTGCTCATGAGTTGTTGAGGGTTTGTTTTTCAATGATCTGTATAGAATTAATTTTCGTTAGCCTGTCGAATGTATTCGAATTAATGCATTATTTGTGTATTTATTTAGGTATTTGCAAGGTATATTTACACAAGGTAGACTCATTTGGGAGTGTAGACATGCTGCTCTATAAAAATAACCGAGTGGAACGGAATTGTCAAAATTGTCTTCATATAAATTTAACGCACACATGTACAAATTTTGGCTCATATACACGGAATTTGACATTGGTGTTCCAACTTAGGTAAACAGCTGACGAACATATGGGCCAACGAGTTTACCTTGTGTAAATATACCTTGGGTATTTGTTTACAATTTTTTTGTTTTCTTTTTAATGTTTTTTTCACTTCTTTGTTTTTATACCTTCACTGTTTTATTACGTTTAGCAATTTTTCCTTTTTATTATTTACTTTTTCTATTTAATAATTTACATAAATTTTTTTATTGTTCGAAGTCTATTTTATTATTGAGTGTACATCTACTTCGCCATTTCTTTTTTCGTTTTTCCATTTGTACCACATTTTATACGCTGTGCGGAAGTAATGCACAAGTTTTTTGGGTTTTGGTGTATACCTACTTCGTAAATAATTCAGTTGTTAGTTGCAGCATTATCAATTTTGTTTTTGTCAAGAGGGAGCAAATAAAAGCTCTGATACAAGAGAATGTACCACCACCGTCCATACAATTTTGGGAATATAAGAACAAACTCTGCTTTCGCACCGATTTTAAAGCCATTAAGAATTTATAAATTCCTTTTATTCACTCATTTACTTACGTTATCATATGTACTGAGTTTTTAAATTGGCCTACACCCTGCAAGCACTTATTATCGCGTCAGCTTAGAAACAAAATCCTGGATATGATTTACTGCCAGACCCACGATGTCGACAAGAACATTTCTTTCGCATATTTATATTGAAAACAATAATAAAAAACTTATATTTGTTTTTGTTTTCAATACAAATATACGAAAGAAATATTCTTGTCGACATCGTGGGCCTGGGCCTTAAAGTAGTAGATCAGAAGTTTCGAAAATATTTCTTCTAGATGGCAAATTGTTTGCCACTTTTATTTTAAAACTATAATAATATTGACCCATAACTAAAGACATAAACAAAGCATGCTTTAGGAGTTCCAAAGTAAACTTTTATTAAAAATATACTTTTTATCTTCTATAGACAAGCAAAAGCATACTTTACACGTTAAAATCGGTATTTATTTTAAAACTAGCTGAAGTTGTTTTTAACTCATTTAAAAACAGCATCAGCTGTTTTTCGCCAAATAAAAAAGTTCTTGCAAAAAGTTAAAAATGTTTATGTTACAAGATATTGGCCGATATTTTGCAATTATTAATGATTTGGTGGAAAACGTTTATGAAAAGAAACACAAAATACGTATGTATGTATAGGCCCTAATTGTGTAAAATGCAACGCCAAAAATTACATTGCAAGCAAAAACAAAGTCAAAAATATTTTGCAATTTTGTTGTTGCTTTCTACATAAATTCACATTGCGTTTTTAAAACTTCGACGCTACATGGTATGTAGGGTTTTATTTATACTTTAATTTTCAATGTCAGCTGCATAGAGTTGCCACTTGCTTATATTTTGTTGTATGAAACAATTTTCCACATTTGAGGTGGCATCCAGTTAAAGTCGGCTCAATTTTAAACATACTTTAATTTCGAATATATGAAGTAGCAAAAAAATTAAAAGAATGTTTTTATTTTTAAGTTTTTTTAAAAAGAACCGACTTATGGGTTTGACAATGGGTTGGGCAATTCATAATAAATCATACTTTAGTGTCTTTTTTTTAATAAATACATATGTGTATGAAATTAAAAAAGTGCTAAACTGAAAAATCACAATTTTACAGAAGATCGAAATCCTGCAGATGGTAATTTTTTATTAATTCCAGATATTGGCGCTAATTTTGTTTGATTGCATTTTTTTCAAGTTAAAGTTTCATTGATTCGAACATTGAAGTAAACTGGCAAGTGCACGGCTAAACAAAATGGCAACATGCTTTATAGTTAGCCGGGAGTAACAGTAACGTTGCGAATCAGCTGCTTTACCTTGTTGTGTGTAAAGCAATGTTAGAAATAGATTGGTCTTGCTTTTTTACGGTAAGGTTACTGTTACTGTAACTACCGGCTAACTGAGCCTTAAAGCAAGTTGTTTTGGTTTTACTTTGTTTTTTCTTAACCGACTTACAACTACAATTAATGTTGGGAGAATTCTAACGGTTTATTGTTGTTGTTTTTGTTTATGCTTTGATATTGTTCATGTAAGAGGAAAAGTGACACCAAATTTTTTTAATATTTTTTCATGCCCCATACGGCTTTGCGGTGGTATTTTTGATATTTGCAAAAATTCCAAAAGTTATTTCCCTGATGTATACATACTTACATATGCACTATGTATGTTAAGTACATATTTTGTAAAAATAATTTTTAATATTTAATTTTATACACAAATATTTTTTAATGCAGATACATACATAGCACTTTTTTACTAACAAAACAAAGTGTGTGTTATAGCACGACAATAAATTTGATAAAAAGACGTTTTGCAAATACTTTTTTTCTTTAACATTAAAATGAAAAATACCAATTCAGATAGAGAACACGTTGCTATAAAAATCATTTTCGAAACAGTTGCATTAACCCTACGTTTCCACATGCAAGTAATTACTTGCATGTAGTGTATACATACGTATTATCAACGAAAAATCGGAGAAACAGACGATTGGCTGAAAGTACGAATATTGTGTGAATGTAATTTTGAACTTGCACTCGCATGTGGAAACGGCCGGGGTTTTGAGATGTGGATTAAGTTTAAAATTAGTTTAACGTTGTCTGAAACTCGGATTTTTCTGAAATTTCATTTCTCTGTACGTTTGTTTATGGCAAAGCAATTTCACGCGTTCTCCAGCAATATACTCAGCAATTATTGCGCCATTGTCCTGTCGACGTTTTTGCTTATGCTTAGCAAAAAAAAATAATAGCAACGTTGAGACCCAGGGGAAGATAAAATGGCAATAGAAATGTTTTTGTCTTTTGTCTCTTTGAAACAGAGCTGTAAATAAATCATTCTTTTTGATTTAAATTCATTACAAATTAGCTACATTTTTAATTAATTCTTTTCGCAGCAAAAAAGAATATAATGCAATTTGAATCAATTCAAACAAATTAGGCAGAAATGAATTTTAATTTGTTTTCCAATTCAAATGAATTTGTAGAATGAGTTGCAATTCGTTTCCAATTCAAATTAATTTTTAGAATGAGTTCCAATTCGTTTTCAATTTAAATGAATTTGTTTCATTTGAATTGAGTTAATTTGAATTCTTTCAAATGAATTAGAACAGTGAATTGCAATTCAAATGAATTTAATCAAAAAAGAGTTGCAAACAATTAAATTCAAGAGTAGATCTAGGGGAATTACTAAAATTTACTATTTTTATTGCAGTTGGAAGCTTTCAATACAAAAAGTAAAAAATTTTCTAACTGCAGTAAAATTAGAAGGAATTTCGAGTAAACGAACACAGCTTTGACAGAAAAATATGTTGTTGGATTCACAGCCTGTTCATCGATATCGGACGTTAACGTTCGCCTAGAAAATTGTATTTACCACAAAAACAAAACTCGAAAAAAATCAATTCAATTCAAATAAGTTGGAAATGAATTGCTAATTCTTTTTTCTAATTCATTTGAATTAATTCAAAATCAATTCAATTTAAATGAATTGCAATTTACATTTACATATTTATTTGAATTGGAAACAAATTGCAATTAATTTTTACCAAATTCATTTGAATTAACTCAAATTTCATTCAAATAACTTTTTGTGCGAAAATAATTAATTCAAAATTTGCTAATTCAGTGCATAAATGATTCGCAAATTAATTCAAAAAGGAATGATTAATTTACAGCTCTGCTTTGAAACAATTTACTCAGGGCTGCCAGAAATGTTCAGCAAAAAATCTTAATTTGACCAAAAAAAAAATCTTATTTTTGAAGAAAAAATCTTATTTTTGGAAAAAAGTAGTTTTTTTTATTATAAATAATAAAAACAATTCATATTTTATTTAATACATAAAATAAACAAAGAGAAACATAACAAAAAATTTAATTTCTTATACTAAATTGTATTATTTAGTTTAAAAATTTTTGAATTGGAACAAAGAAGGTTTTTTTTAATTGAACCTAACCTTCGTCTAGACAAAACAAAAAATCTTGTTTTTGGGGAAAAAATCTTAAAATCTTTTTTCGGTTAAAAAATCTTAAAAAATAAGGTAAAATCTTTCTTCTGGCAGCGCTGAATGTACTTGTTGTTTTTGTGATGCATTATTTTATTTGTTAATAAAAAACTTGCGTTATCTTCTTTTTAATATCGTTTGTATCAGTGACTACAAAAAACTACAATCAGATAGATGATGGTAATACACAAAAAAAATACTAATGTTAAATTAACATGGCTCAATGTTTTTATTTTCATGTTTAAAATAGTTTATAAAAAAAGAAAAATTCTCGTTTTCTTTTTATTAAAATTATATAGTTAAATACACCAAATTTGAAAAGTATAATGATGACGATAACCATATCGGGCCATTCTGCTGGTGTCTTTTAATTGTGTGCTTCTGTAAAAAAAGGAGAATACAAAATAATTTAAATGTGTGCCAGGAAAATAAATAATAATAATAAATATTCTTTCTATTTGTCTCTGGTTCTGCTGGTGAGTGTTGAGAATTATTCTAAAATAAATACAGATGTGATGTCTGAAGCATCTTTTTACTGTTATTTCACACTCAAATCAAATTGATTCTCCATGAAATTCACGTTGTTTCAACTTGAAATAATTTTCATTCAACGTTTTTCGGAGTGTTATTTCAATATGAATGTCATTTTGCTCTAACTTTACTGGAATGGAATAAATTAAGATGAATTAGGTAAATTGTATTTCAAAAGAAAAAAATGTTGTGTGCAAGTTATTGTAAAATCATGTTAAATTAACATGAAGCAAAATCACTAACGAAATATGTAAAATCAACCTTGTTTTCGATGATTTTACATTAATTTTTTTTCTGTGTATTCAAATGTAATGTAGTTTGGTTTTGGTCATTGACTAAAATATTCTTTAATCGTCTAGGTGAAAGGAAAAAGAGACGCCCGGTCGAAATGTTTGCGGGTGTGTGAGTTCATATGCTTTTGTGTCGGTACGAGCAACCATGAACTCATTGAATACCTTTTGCCCTTTTCATAAGATTCTTGCTGGTTGGATAATTTCTAGTTCTTGTATCTAAAAAAAGGCTAAATCACAATAGCAATGCATCGCTGTCTTCTACAATGGACACATATATACCCTGCAAATAATATTGGACCACCTGATCCTATTTGATTAAATGGACTACTCCATGGACTGGTCCGATGTTATGCAAGCATGGACCATGTCATTGTTAAAAAGGGTTTGTAGTGAGACGACATGTCTTCGTTTTTAAACGGCATGTTTTCGTTTTTAAACGAAGTAAGAACTATTCCTCTTGTGTATACAATGGAGTAGTTTTAAGTCTACTCTTTTGTAGTCCACAGCTGGGTTATATGGTCCTGCCCTAGGACATCGTAATGTAAAATAGGCCATGTTTTTTCCATACGTTTGGGCTACTTTTTGACTAGTCCTAGTCCCTTGTGGGCTACATTTTACACGCGTGTTTGGACTATTCCTATTATTTGCAGGGTTTGTACATACATCTAGTAGTATTTATACTATGATAGTTTTTATTCTTATATATAAGTATCCTACGTCTTCATTTAGACACACATACACACACTCATTCATATGTACTTGCATATATGCACGGGCTACAGTTATACACAATTCAAACAAGTAGGAAAGTATAGTCAGGCAATCCCGTCCACTAGTGAGTATGAAAAGGTTTGGATTGTTAGACTACTGCTAGGTATAAAAAATTAAAGTAAGGTTTAATAGTGCCAGGAACACATTGGCTTAAACGTCCTAAAAATATCCGTAGGTTCTTTAAACGCGCTTCATTTATCCACAACTCTTACGTAAACATACAGTTGCCTCAGCCACACACTCAGCGGTAGCGCAAAAGTTACGTCTTATGAATGTGCTAATTAAAGTTTCTATTATTGCAACAGTTGACAGAAAAAACTTCTATTTGGCGATTTTGTTTTGTAAGCATATTTTATTTTTTAGAGTAACGATGCTTTTACATAAATCGGGATTGCTAAACGTTCAATGGGATTTAGAAAATGACAAATCGACAACAGCACTATATGAACTGAGGGATTCTCGGGAAAAATTTTTTTTAAATTCCTGGCAATTTTTAGGCGGGCAATAATGGAAATTTTCTTCCAAAGTGTTCGACCTAAATTTAAGTGACATTAAAAGCCAGTTACTGCCAAATTAGGTGCCATTTAATATTTGTTATTTTAAGCAGTTTATCAGTAACTTGACCCCAGGTCTACACCAAAGATAAATATCTTAGCAATTTGGCAATAACGTTGGTAGAATAACTGAGTAATATCTTATATTGCCCAGCTTATGTTTAAGGCTTGGGAAAACGTATTTATGTTAACTCCAGTGTTGCCAGTGAAATCGAGAAATATACACTTTTTCCCAAAAAGATACATTAGAAAAAAAAACATTTGAAAATCCATTTTAACATTTATTAACATAACATTTTTATGTCATACATATTAGGTATGTAATTTTTAAAAATACAGTAAGCAAACTCTAAAATTAATTCTCTCCACAAATGCATTCGAAAATGGAAGTACAAATGTTAAACCAGCTACTTTTGTATTTATGCACGTTATTTCTACAAACAGAACGCTATCGCGTTCGTACCTAACAGTGTCTTTACCTTCAGTTTTCATTTAAAATATGGCAGCTTTTACACCATAGATTTTCATACAAAGCTAGATTTTGTAGAAAATACGGGCATTAGTTGTCGCTGGTTTTTTTAGTATTCAAGGGGTATGATAACTTAAAAAAACCTTGTCGGAGAAGGAAAGTTTAATATTTAATTTCTGTTAAACCGATACGAAAAATGCCAGGATTATGCACGGTACCTGAAGTCTACAACTCATAATTTGAATAAAAATCAAGGAAGAAGGTGCAGTGTAATAAAAACTGACGCCAACTTGCAAAAATTATTTTTATTAATGTAAATTCTTTCGAATTCAACTTTATTATTTAAATGTATATTAGTTTGTTTAAGCTTAAGGTCTTTTAATATATAAAAATATTAATTTTATTAAATTTATTTATTTTTTGTTTAAATAAGAAAAAAGTTAGGTATATAAACAAAACTTATCAAAGTATGTAAATATAAAAATAATTTCTGCAATTTTATTTTAGTGGTTTTTTAAAAAAAAATTATTTAGGGCCATTATTACAACTTGCCAATAGTTAAAAGTCGGATTTTGTTGGACCGATAAATAGCTTTGCATTATTACAACTTCCATTTTTTATTGCTGTTATTTTCAAAAATAATAATATTTAATAGATGAAAACATAATAAATGAAGGTTTTATAATGCAAAGCTATTTATCGGTCCGACAAAATCCGACTTTTAACTATTGGCAAGTTGTAATAATGGCCCTTAGTGTTTATTTTTTCTTTTTGCTTCTTTTTTCAATTGACAACCAAATTTCACATTTTTTGTTAGCAATTATTGTTAACGAAAGTTGACTATCAAATATTGCAACATAATTTCGCGGCAATAAATATGTACAAATGTATGCAAAAACAGCTGTCTGCATTGAAGATAACATAATATTCATCTTTATTTAACTCTACCTAGACAGGCGTAAGGAAGAAAAAAGGAAAACGATAAATTTTAGAAAAAAAAATCCAAAAACTATTTCAACGACTTTTGAACGAGCATATAATTTTTGATTTATATTTCGACAAAACATTTTTAAAATGTTACACATTATGTAACCGGAATGTCTAGGCTTTCTATTTTAGTCAACTGCTGCAATGTGTCAGCAGGAATGTTTTTTAAAATGAACTCCAGAAAATTCCAGTTTTGTAAAATCTTTAGTGACTGAGTTGAGCTGTAAACCGTACTAGGGGCCTAAATACGTATACAATATTTCAATGCCGAACCTTGAATTAATATTTATGAGATTTAAAGTTCCTTTCCGGTAGGGCAATTTACAAACCAACAAGCCAGACCAACGAAGAACTTGATTGGCTTGGCATATTATATGTCACAAACTTCTGCTCAAACGAATAATACCTTTCCCACCTATAGTGGTAAAGAGTATAAATTCTTACTTTATGTCTGTTGTTCTCGTAGGCATTTGCTACTGAAAAAAAAAACAAAGAAGAAGTTCCATTCAAGTCAAGAATAAGAACACTTTATAAAAAGAAGAAAAGACAAGACACGGCCATATAAAAGACCATTTTACTAACCAGGACACCAAACGACAAATAGCATTTTATTTAAATTGTGTAAATAATATTTTATTTTTGTTCTTTTATATTTTTGCATTTATTAAGTCAAATTTCCATCGATTGAAACTTTTTCTTAATGTTTTATATGGAAAAAATTGTTTTTTTTTTGCATATTCCTGTTGAAAAAACTTAAAACGCTGACAAGCTAAAAAATAATAAGTTTAACATTGTGAAAAAGATGGAAAAATTTTAGTTTCCGTTTTGCGATTGCCTTGATATTTATCTTCTTTCTGTAAAAGGTTACGAGAGAGAAGAGAGAAAACGATTTGCACAGTTACACATTTAACATACACCGACCGATAAACATAATTCCTAAATGTAATGAGCATTTTTCATAAAAATTCAAATAAAAAATTGACATTTTGTATAAGAGCGCTCTTTAGGAATCGAAATGTTGGTGATGATAATTAAGGGTCAGTCATACATTTGACCCGTCTATCATTGGCGCTACAAGGGTCAAATTTAAGAATTTTATTAAAACGCCATTGGGGGGAGTTCTAGGCAGTTAGAGTTCTTTTTCTTTAATATATGTATGTATGTATGGGAATGTAAGAATAGATAAACTCACTGTTTAATATTGGTGTTTTGTTACAATTAGAACTTGGAGCATTAATAATTCTTATTCGGTTTAAGGTTTTATTTGTATATTATTTTTAGCTTTTCTAAAATTTTTGGAAAAGGTTTCCTGATGATCTGGCCTAAGTAACCAGTGAAATGCGCATGGAAGCTGGCTTTCCCTTAACAATAAATTGCAGTGTATTTTTCAAATATGGAAAATTGGGAATATCGAAATTTTAAACTAAGAGATATGGAATAAGTATCTTAGCGAAAATTGTCTAGAAGAAAAATTAAGGGTGATTGGTCCTACATTTCACCCTCTAGAAGTGACTCAGCGGATGCTATTTATTGATTTTTGTTTTCTACTTTTTTTTAAAATAAAAAAAACAATATATTAAAATTTTCATTGATCATTCACTAATTAAAAAACCAAATTGGCGGTTAAATTTTTGGATATAAGCATTAAGTACTTTGTAGGAAGTCCTATGCCCTTGATAACTTGATAACTACTCCTCATCTTCTTGGTACCGACCAAATTTCCCATACGGACATTAATTTTCGGCCAATCATCATTAATCGCCTTCGCGAGATCATTTCTGTCAGAAAGCGTATGTTTTTTAAATCGGTTTCTAAATGCGGTCATAGATGCTTTTTTGCATTGATGCCTGGAGACTACGTTGGCGGCTTTGGAACACGCGTGAAGCATGTGCCTTGAGTCTTTCTGTGGATAATGCTTCGAGTTCATTAGTTGCATGCTTTTATTTTTGATGCTTTTGCAACGCATTTGCTTTCAGCAATGGTTTATGAAGTCAACCAGTATTGTAAAATATACACTTACGATTAGAAATGTTTTTAGGAAAATAATAAACATGCCTTCACTTTTCAATATTTTGTCTGATGATAGCAAGTTATTGCTTATGTTAGGAACAAAAAATTATTTAAGATTCAACCTTTTTTTAGATATTTTTTTTTCATTACTGAAGCGACATTTGATCCGATCAACATGATCTGTGTATTGGCTTAAAGATAAAATACATCTATATGCAATAGTTAAAATTTTGTACAATTCATTCTATGAAAAGTTCTCGATATTTTTCGATTCATTTTTAATTTCAAAAGTTCAGTTTGGCTTATTGGTTTATTGTTAATTTTTAAAATTGTGTATGCAAAATCATATTTGGCAATACAATTTAGGTTTTGTTAATTAATTACTGTTGTGTATTTCTGAGACGATAATTTTTCAATGTCATGCAAAAACATTTTAGGTCGTCATAAATTAACAATGTAAATAAATATTTCTATTAATTACAATTTATAATCAGCTGCAAAGAATAAAATCTAGAAAAGATTTAGAATACAAGTTCAATTCTTCTGATGAAATAATATATTTGTTTGTGCTTTAAATAACAGATAACGAAATCAGCAAAAGAGACGGCAGGCAGTTCGACCAAGGGCGAGAAGTTTTCAGTGTTACCACCTGCAAAACTTAAAGTTGCACTTGAAATGCTGTACCTAAAATTAAATTATTGTTCATTTCATAAAAAACACAAAAAACTTATTTAAAGGAGATCAATTATCGTTATGAATATTAAAAAAAAACAGTGCAACAGTTGTTAGGTTTTCTAAGTTCTCCTGTCGTCTGCTTAGTCTTGTGTATGTGTTAATTTTTGCAAAAATGAAGTTGTTTTGATAACATCCAAAGATAGTTTTATATAATTAAATTGCTCGGCCGGGTTTTTAAGATGTGGATGAAGTTTAAACTTAGTTTAACGTAAAACTCGGATTTTTCCGGTGAAATGTGATTTTTTATCATTATTTTGTTAAAGACCAATATTTTAATCGTCGAAATCGTTTATACAAACTTAGTTAAACTGGGATCTCAAAAACCCAGCCTTACTTTTTTTTTAAATTACATACCAAATATTTATGACTTAAATAAAGATGCAAATGAATTTATATGATATAATTTTCTTAACAATATTCATTAAACATGAAATTAATATGTCAATAAATTAATAAATGTTAAACGTTAAAAATGGATTTTTTTTAATAATTTTTTCAAAATGTATCTTTTTGGGAAAAATTGTATCTTTTTGGAAACTAAAATGTATCTTTCTTGGAATTTCACTGGCACCACTGATATGTGTATCTAGGAATGGTTAAAAATTGTTTACAGCTATTTCTATGTAAAATCGTCTTTTTTAGTCGCTGTTGTTGTTTTAAACAGGTTTGCTTCCATCGAAAGTTCTTTCCTGGGGAAAACACTCCCGTTGATAAAGCTGTGCTGAGCTGACAATCAATGGTCGAGTGGGACTCGGGTCAGTTTTACAAATGTTAAGGGTGCTTAGTATTCTCTCAAATGGCAGAATAAAATTTATTTCTTATAATGAAAACATATTTTCCTCAGGTTAAATTTTAATTAACTTCTGGATTTAAATCACTATGAAATGGAAATTATTTCTTAAAACCAAACAGTGAGAGTTGGTGGAGCCAGACTGCTAATTATTTAAATCCCCAATTATTAAAATTGTATAAATTTAAGTGTTTCAAATTACACCTGATCTACATCTCTACCCACTACTGCATAAATAACATCCATCATCGGGCAATTACCATCAAAGTGGCTACACTGGAAACTTTACACAATAATCTCAACACATTTTGTATTCAACCATTGAACAATTTAATGCTGATAACAGTGATTTTAAATGTGAAATTAAGTTCCATATACTTATGTTCATAATTGTGTATTATTTATTTATTTTGTTTTTGTTTGCATTCGTTTCCACTCAGATTCCAGTACTTCTTGTTGACAAAGAAAAATAAAAGCACAGCAAAATAAAAATTATAAGGATTAAAAAAATACGGGCGAATTTTAAAAAACTACTGCCTGCCTAAAAGGGGAGAAATCAAATAAAATATTAAATAATAAAGGCAAAGATATTTTATTACAATTTTCAAATAACGTACGGGTAAGTGATATTTTTTCCTGTTTGGTATCATTTTGTTTAACATCTGCGAAGTGTAATTAAGATCTACTTCAACTTGAAAAGATTGGGATAAATTAAGTTAGAATAATTGCATGTAAAAATTGTACCTTGTAATAAACATACATATTTAGATTTAAATAGACAATGCTCGTATTCACATCAAAACAAAAGAAGCCAACCAAGCAGACAATATTTAAAAAGGAACTAAAATCTAGAAAAACAATCGGGGAGAAAAAATCGGTTCTAGACGAATAATTAGATTTACAATTAATAATATTTAATTTGCCTTTGGCATACGTAAAGTCGTTTTAAAATATTTCGAAGTTCACAAAATATTATAAAAAGTTTTTTTTTGCTTTAAGCCGTTAGCGTTTCCATATCTAAGATAATTTAATAGATGGGTTATAATCAGAGCAGAGAATAATCAGGTATATTAAAGAATTCCGGTTCGATCGAAAGTGGAATTGATGCCGTATCTTGCTTCTTAAGAAAAAAGAAAATATTTTTCGAAATTAAACCGCTTTTTGTTTTCTAAGGGCTAATAAATCAGTGCAAGTTAAACTCTCTTTTTGGTTTAGAATGTGTTTAAACCAGCAAATCTTTGATTCAGTAAACGTTTAAACGTATAACTGGGGTCTTTGGAAAACCCAATCCACCAGACGGATGGACATAAGGTCAGACAATTTCGTTAATCATTAGGACCCAGAATATGTATACTTAATAGGGTCTAATATCAATATTGTTGAAATTACAAACGGAATGACAAAAACTTGTCTTTAAATACAACAGTGTAGGGTATTATATGGTCCGGCTTGATCTACTTCAATCTTCAGCTGGTTTTTTTTGCTGTTTAATCTGCGGTTTCTACAATACAAGCGGTTGATCGTGCAGTAAAAAACAAAAAATTTAGTGTTTACTCGTACTGTTCTACACAAAAAACTTTAGTACAAAAACATAAATTAATTGCTTAAAATTATATTTTAAGGTACTTTTTTGTGTTTCGGCTCCATTCATTATTTCTAAAGGTTACTGACTGACTGCTCTTTTTGTATTAAATTTTATTTACAGTATTTTAAACCTACAAAAGTTTTTTTTAAGGAAATGCCATCTAAACGATTTGCCTGTTGATTCAACAGTTTTAGTTTAAATTATTTTTGTCGTAGGTACAACAAGCACAACAAATTACAACGGGACAGGTTTTAATTTAATTTTAAAATGTTTTTTTGTTTAGACAACCAAATTGAATGCTTGGTCTGTTTTAAACAAACAGAAATGTTTAAAGGACAATTAAAATAATTAAATTGTGTGAAATAATTTCAAGTCTGAAAAATTAAACCCTTTTATTTCCCCTAAAATGGAATGAATCCCAAATGGTTTGCGAGTAGTTAATATTCTGGGATACTTAAATTTAAACATTTGAATTAATGATTAATGAAGAATATTTCATTTTATTTTCGTCTAATATAATTAATTTATTAAACAAACACATGCTAAAATTAAAAAATGTGAATACTTATGCGCCATTAAAACCCAAGGGAATTTATTGGGTCAAGCCCCTAGGTTTTAACTAAGCAATATGGCTCATATTATCTACTTGACAATAGTGACTTCTGCCACTCACTCTCATGCCCCACATAAGCACAATTTAATTCTGCTCGTAGTTGTAAATACTTGTGCAATTACAACAATGCTATTGGTATGGTGACAATGAGGTGAAACAGTCTGGATTATAATGATGATGATGACGATTTTGTAGCTGTGGGTGATGATGACTATACGTATTAAAAGAATGACACAATTTTTTTTTTTTGGTACTTTGGCAAATTCATTGTACCTATTTTGTTCCGGCTTAAGACTACTTTTTCCGTTCAGAGCCAAGCTACATATAATTATTTTATTATAAGGCTCATCATCATTTTGTTATGCAAATATACTTGTACCTATGCATAATTAAATTTTTTTGTTTATTTCTTTGCTTTTAACTTGAGAGTACTTTGTTTAACTTTTACTTTTCTTATTTCAATTAACGTTATATGTGCGTATAAGAGGGAAAAATTATTCTTTACCAGGGTTTAAAAAGCTGCAGTCAAAATCAAAAAATTGCTTTTTCTTCCACGTTCTGATTTTTTATTGGAAGAAAATAAACCGTTGCCTTTACTTCTGATTCATTAAATGAAAACAGTCGTAAAAACCGAAAAGTTGAAAACAACAAAGGACATCGGCACTCGACATGTTCGGAAGTGTTCGAAAGTGTTTGGTTTGACAGACTGAAACTTTTAAAAAAATCCCGTAGTTACCGAAGATGGGACGTTGTGTTTTTTTCCGATTTTTTTTTATTTTTAATAATACATGTGTACATAAAAACATACGTTTTATTTAATTTCAAAAAATTAAAAAGATTGGTAAGCATTAAAATAAATACATATGTTTGTATTTATGTACACATGTATTATTTAAAAAAAAAAATTCGGAAAAAAACACAACGTCCCATCTTCGGTAACTACGGGATTTTTTAAAAGTTTCAGTCTGTCAAACCAAACACTTTCGAACATGTCGACTGCCGATGTTCTTTGTTGTGTACAACTTTTTGTTGTTTGCTTTTGCCTTTACTGCGACTGTTTTCATTTAATGAATCAGAAGTAAGTGCCGGTTCATACACGTCAAGTCTTGTGCTTTTAGGAGAGAAGGGAAAAGAGAATGCCATTTCTCTTCCCCTCTCTCCTAAAAACTCAAGACATGACGAGTCAAACTTGGTACAATTCAAAGCTAAAGTACGCTGGTACCCCCGTGGCTCATTTAGTACTACATATTTCCAAATTTTTCAAACCTATTGTTATTTGCTTTGCCCTGTCTTTACATATGCAAGTAGTGGCATGCCACTGCTGTATATGTAAATATTATCAAAGAAAATTTCTTCGAAATAGTCGAATCTCATTCCATTGGCTTTTGTGTTTACACATGCCACTGCGAGTTTACTACTCAAATTAAAAAAAAAGTACCAAAAAACCAAATAGAGCTACCGAGCTAATCATTTACGCACATTTTTGGGGAAATGATTTATATTTATCTAAATAAGCATTATTTAAACAATATTAATGCTCTATAATTAACAAACTTACTTTTATTAATGCGCGTTTCAAAAAATTCATCATAATAATCAGGGTCCGGATTTTTATGCAAATGCATATTTGTTCCCGTCATTCCGAAATTACCATATAAAAAATATCTTTGCGAATCAAGAAATTTGGAGTAAAATGGCATTGATTTGTTAGTGCATATTTTGCTTTGAATGCATATTTTTGCATATATTGCTGATATTGCATATTTTTGTTGCATAATTTTAAAAAAACTCGTTTTAATTGCTTTTGGCCCATAGCCAAGCCTTTATATTCCATAAATATATTTTTCGTCTAGAGTCACAACATATTTCAATGCCTGAGGCTGCTCTTTTTTTTAAGTACTTTAAATTAAAAAAAAATTAATTGCACGCAAAGAAAATGTGTTTTTACCATTGGCTATTAAAACCATTTTGGCATACTAAGTTGGCAGGTAGTATTCTGTATTGACGATTTAAATCAATGGGTGGCAGTGCATATACAAATTTCGATTGGGTGAGAAGTGGAAAAAAGATAATAAATACCTCAGCGGATTAAATATGTGAAATAAAAACAAACATTGGAGGTAAAAATATAATGAAGCTTCTTGTAGCATTTTGTTTGTATCTGATTACTTTCAGTTGCTAATAATTTTTGGATTATCGGAAAAGTCCCAATTAAAAATGCTTACTAAAGCTATGTTCACATTATGTGTATTTGTCATATGGAATGTCACTTTTCTACCCACATGTGTTTTCATGTGTATGTCAAAATTTGAGTTTTACATAAGGTTTTTAATTTACATGTTCACATAATGGTATGTAACGTACATTTGACATAACCTATCAAAAATAATAAAAACATTTTTAATAATTAATTTGTGCATTTTTTATCTGTTTTATTATTTATTTACTATTTTAATATTTATGTATTACAATTTCAATTAATTTTTGCCGCCACAAACAATTTTGTTAATAAAAAACAGCTGATGTCAGATGCTTTGTCACTTGATAATAGAACACGTTCTAAATCAAAATTGTCATGTGTACTGTACACAGAGAAATAACACATGATAGTGTTTGAAGGGGTTCAGACGATATGTACATATTAAACATGTGAAAAAGTGACAATCCACATGACAAATACACATAATGTGAACACAGCTTTAAAGCCGTTTTACACTATCCCACAAAGTCTTTAGTAATTTACGAAAATGCAACCCTGTCATGATAAGTTGTTATTGTTTTTTGAAAATGTTCCAAGAATAATAAGATCAGGGAAGCATTTTTGAAAAATACGTAAGACTTTGTGGGATAGTGTGTAACGGCCTTTAAGAATCACTTTTAATAACAAGTGAAAATTTAAATGGACTGTGCAGAATTTTTTATATGAATTTTTAGGTGTATTAGAGACAATAGACAATTAAATAAGTATATGTATTCACAGCACCCAGTAAAAAACGTGCTCGAAAATGAGCAAGTTTTATGTATGAACTCTTAACCCAAATCGCTTCAAACCTACTGATGGAATGCCTAATTTTTGTATGGGATGTTCCCGGTTTGGAGGGCAATAAGCGCTCATTTTAACATGCAAACAAAGCACTCCTAAATTGCTTACCATATTAACATATCCATTAATGTTGTTCTTTTACTGGTTTAAATGACTTTTTTCAATAATTTTCGTAAGCCATAATATATTTAAAGTTTTTTCGCTTTAAAACCTGCTTCGTTTTCAGCACTAAAATATCAGCTTTTTTCTATATTTTATTCTTTATAATTTACTGCTGTATAAGGGCACTCTTATTAAAGCGCTCGATTATGCGCATTTTCTCTTAAGTTCTTCAAGAAACCCAAATTTTTTTTACTGGGTAGTTAAAAATTAAAAATTGCTCATTTGAAACAAAATATTTAACAATTTAATAACAAAGTTGAAAAAAAACCTTATTATGGCTTAAGGCCATATTAGGTTAAAATTCATATAAGAGATGTTTGCACCGAATATTATCTAGATATTAACATACGTATGGGGTTTTGTCTTAAAGAGATTTTAGGTACGAACGCTAAATTGTTAACAAATGTAAACATTTAAAAGGAAGTTAAAGCTATTTAAGGGAGCTGATTCGAAAATATTTTAATTTGCAGTAAAATATTTTTGGGTCGAATTTAATTTAAATTATCAACAAAATTGGAACATGTACTTTACGCACAAGGTTAACAAGGACAGACAGCCAGCCAGACGGACGGATGGACATCGGTATACTAGATTCCTATGTATTATACACATCAATAAAATTAACTGCCTGTTCAACAATTTCGAACGAAAAAAGAACTGAGAGTTTTTCATACAAATTTTCTATGCGAACGTTAACGTTTGAAATTGTTGAACAGGCATTAAATGTAGATGTCGAACGAAATTAAAGTAACAGAATTTCGAAAACAAATTTTTTTTATTTGCTGCGAAAGCTCTTGCAGGCATCTTACAAAGTTGAACATTTATCAAAATATGCGCTATAAATTTAAAAAATGCTCGTTTAGCTAAATTATGCACAAAAATTCTACAAACGGGCAAATATGCAAAAATAGGCACTAACAAATCGATGCCAAAATTCATAAAAGGTTTCAAAACAGATAAATTTATTGTTTGGTCCTTCACTGGTCGCACAAGGAAAAACGTGCAACTGCATATTTATGGTTTCCCTGCCTATCATTATCATTTTTACTACATTTCGTTTTACATTTTTTAATGTTTTTTTTACAAGTTGTGTTTTTAAAGTATTTTTTTTATTAATTTGGAATTTGATAAATAAAAATATTTTTTAATAAAATGAAAAATAGTTTATCAAAGTTTCAGATCAATACTGTTTCAAAAACCCAATATAATGCCCGTAATTTCTACAAAAAGAAGTCTAGCAGTGCATAGAAATCTATGTATGGTGTAAAAGCTGTCACATTTTAAAGGGAAATTGAAGGTAAAAAACACGTAGGCAAAATAAACGATGAAATAGTTAAAGATAACAGTTAGGTACGAACATGACCTGCTTTCTTTTTGTATAAATTACGGGCATTAGTCCGTTATCTCTGGGTGTAAATATAACGCATGAACTGTTTTCGTATTTATTTATTTATATATTTTTTTAAATCCTGGACATGTGCCAAGCAACAAAAATTTATATATGTACTAGGGTGATCGATTATTCGACATTTTTCAATAACCGGTTTTCGAATATTCCGAATAGTTGCTATTTGAAAAAAACCGGTTTTCGGTTAAGCATTTTAAAAATAACCGGTTAACCGGGTTTAATTCGAATACATAACAATACCAAAATCAAATTAGTTTTTGTAATAAAAAGTTAATTATAATAAAAACAAAACAATTCACGAAGGTAAGGAACCAACAAAATACATATACATATGTTCCCGTCGATCCCATAAGGAGCATAGAGCCTCAATACATTGAGTTGACTTAAGGTATGTTCAGACCACAAATATTTGACGATAAATTAAAAAAAAAGCGTGACCAGTAAATTGATTAAACTAAAGCATTATTTTTAACAATTTCTTATTATTTGCTAATCTTTATGTATAAGATGATAATTGCATTTATGTATAATGTAGTTAAGAAACCGTTAAATAATGTTCGCTCTTGCCAAACGTTTTGCAAAAGCAAACAATTCTTTAAGAAAACTGGTGGTTACGTTAGGAGTCAAATATTTAATAGGTGTGAACATAGCTTTAGCATTTTTGAAAAACTTTGGTTTTAAAAATATAGGAATTTAATATTTGAGAAATTCTTCCAAATTTATTGTAAGTGAGTTTTAATTTGTTGCTGTTTAAGCATGTCTATATGAAGCAGTAAACTTCGGCCATATTTTTGAAAAGTGGCAAACAAAACCTCTTATCCAGGATTATATATTTAAATTTTTTTTGTTTCAGCATTATAGAAACAATAGTAATTCGAACATGCTTTTTACGTGAAATATCTGTCAATTCGTTGATCACACAATTTAAACCCTTCCAGGACATTTTTGATTCCTTCAATTTTATTTTAAGTTCTTGGTGTTTTAATAAATTAAACTGATGAATTTTCCCATATCGTTGATTCCGCCAATATGTTCTTGTTTTAAGCATATGCTAGAACTACTTAAGAGTTTTTCATTCATTATTGGCAACATATTTTCGTAAAGTAATATTTGCAGTCTCTTAAAAACTACTTGGAACAGGGTCAAGTTTTACTTGGCGTATAATTATGTCAAGCTTGTTGTCTAATTTAACGTGATTAATAAGTCGTGACGTTAAAGAACCTTTGCAACTTATCATTTTAGGGCCATTTAAGCACAATTTTCATTTAACTCAGTTCGAAATATCACCAGAGATGGCATCTTTATAAAAATATATATAGTATTTATAATACTGCCAAATTGCTAATTACTTTTAAAGCTGAACTTTTTTTGCAGTACTTTAAATTGTTTTTGGTTTTTGTTACAAGAACACACGCTTATATAAGCTCATAATGTTTTTTTGACTTTTGTTTCATTTTGTTTTGACATTTTTTATAAAAAGTTTAAGTTTGCCAAATATTCAATTAGAAAACTACTTAAATTACGGGTACATTTATAACAAAAGTAAGGAAAACGTATATAAATTACACATTAATAAAGTAACCGGTTTATTTTACGAAAATAACCGGTTTATTCGATATTCGAAAAATGGACATTTTAAAATATTCGACTTGGGCAAAACTAAAATAACCGGTTAAAACCGGTCGAATACTATTCGATCGATCACCCTAATATGTACACAAGAAATCCAAAATGTAAGTGCGTCCATACGTCTCCTCTCTGAACTTGTTTAAGCTATAAACTCGATTTCGTTGAAGGGTTTCTATTCAAATCAAATTGTTTTTGAAATTTATGGAAATTTTTAGACGAATAATTTTGGGAATGTTCTTTTAAGTTGAAGGGTAAAAAATTGAAACGGCTGATTTCGGGAACAAAAGGATATAATTACAGTACAAGCAAGGACCTTGATCTTCGAAATATTTTCAGACAGAATATTTAGTAAAAGCTTGACATATCAAATCATCTTATTCCAAGGAAGTTCTGAAATATATGTTTCTCTAAAAAATTTACTTATTTCTATCACGGTTTGCTATTTAAATTGCTTGTGATACAGTGAGTTGACTTTGTTGATACCAACAACCATTTTAAAATAAAAAGAAAGCTGAGTGAGTTCTGCTGGACTGTAATGTCTTAAACGTATTTCAAACAATACAAACGACTCAGCTTTTTCTGATAAGTCAGGTTTTATTGACCTCTGTTTGTCAATAACTGATTACATGTACTTTTTCACATCATTATTTACAACAAATTTAATGAGCTGTCAGGAATGAAAAAAGTTCGAGAAATAAGAAACCCTAATTTGTAAATTGGTCATTGCATGTGTTCGCAGATTTAGTGTTTAAATAACATTTAAAATTCGTTGACAGATTAATAATACATTTGTGTATGAAAGTTTTTGTATGTATGTTTGTAGTTTTGTGCACATACACAAGATGACTTATGAACTATCCCTTAATATCATTACGCTTCGATTTTTTATTGTGAATGTAATAATATGGGCGAAATGTAACTTCAGAAACATTCATTTGTATTTATGTTTTAAAATCTGTTAAGTAAAAACATGATTTGCCAAACTTATTGCCAGGATAAAAAGTATGATGGCTGTTACCAAACGAATTCATATTGACGCGGGTACTTCTTTTGGTTTACAACCAGGGCTGCCAGATAAATTTGTGAGGAAATCGTAAATTTCCTGAGAAAAAATAAAATAATCGACTGTCACGTTTCGAAAAATCGTCAAAAAAAATCGGACAACTTAAAATTTTGTTTTTTTTTACAATTTTTGTTTGATTTAAAAAAAAACAAGTAAGAGTGCTATATTCGGCTGTGCCGAATCTTATATACCCTTCACCATTGTGCGAGCAGAATACATAGCAATTAGACAGAAACTAAATAAAACTGGTAAATATTTTTTTTTTAAATAAGAGACAACCGGTTTTGAACTTCGCTTTTCGTAAGGGCCCAGAATATATATACTTTATAGGGTGTAGGATCAATATTGTAGAAATTACAGTTATACATATATACCTTTTTTACCTTCGGTGAAGGGTATAAAAAGAGTAATTTTCGGGAAGTTAGGGGTCTAATCACCCCTGAATACGATAGACACTGGCGTATCGAATGAAAACTCGATAAATGTAATGTCGAGTTACTCGATGTCGAATGGTATTATTTCAAATTCAATACATTTCATTCGATATCGAGTTTCAAGATACCAAAATAAATAATTTCGATGGATTTTGCTCGATATCGTATGCGGTGATTAGACCCCAGTATTTCGGTTATAACTCATACAAATTTCCGACATTTTGGTATATAAGTCATATACATAGGGCATATGGCAGCCCTAAAATTTAGGTTTTTATAAAAATGTTGATGTTTTTTTAGCCCATTTTTGGAGTATTTTGCTCATAAATTACCCATTGTCTAACCGATTTGATATTTTTAAATAGGAAGAATTTTACCATTTACTTAAGTTATATTTATATATAAACATTTATATATACTTGTATACATATATTTTAACAAAGTTAATTATAAAAAGAGTAATTTTTGGGGATTCAGTATTTCGGTTGTAACTCAGCCATTTTATAACCGATTTGGCAGATTTATATACCGACGTGTTGAAGAAGAAATTTACCATTTACTTTAGTTATAAAACTTGGACTCGGGGAGATCTATGGTTCCCGAAAGTGGGTATTTAAAAAAAAAAATTTAATTTTGGTCATAACTTTTTTGTATCTGCACTGATTTTCCCGAGTTTTTTATAAAATATGTCCTACTAAAAATTTCCGATATTTTGATATATAAGTCATATCCATAGGACATATGGCAGCCCAAAAATTTAGGTTTTTATACATTTTTTAATTTTTTTTGTATGGGAGGTACCACGCCCACTTCTCCAATCCCGCCCACATTTTGCAAGATGGTGTGTATTGGCAACCTAAATGTGTGTACCTAATTTGGAAACTTTGGCTCTTGCCGTTCTCAAGATATACAGAAATAAAAAAATACAACAACAACAAGGGTTTTTTGGAAAAATTTAGAGGTAGTTTTTTGCTCATATCTCCGTCATTTTTGGACCGATCTGGCTGAATTTCAATAGCAAACTTGAACGGAGTATATGTGACATAAATATACATCAACCTAGTCCAGATCATTTCTGGGGTTTTCGGAAAACCCATTTCAACATACACACGGACAGACGGACAGACGGACAACCGGATTTGAACTTCGCTTTTCATAAGGACCCAAAATATATATACTTTATAGGGTGTAGCATCAATATTGTGGAACATACAAACGGAATGACAAAGTTATATATACCCTCTTACCTTCGGTGAAGGGTATAAAAACATTCAAACAAAAACATAATTACTTCATACCCAGCAAGCAATTTCTATCGTGTAAATGCTACTGGGAGTCTCGTGAAGAGCGTCTTTGATCGTCGACGACCCCATTTTTTAATCGTAGAAGATTCGTCACACGGGAAAAGCTGTAACACGAGTGAGATTCTTCCATGGCACCTAGATTATCTAACTAGTCTTTCATGCCATCAATCGTTATGGACCTCTGAAGTTTTCATATACATTTGCGATTTCCCACTACATTTTTGAACGTATATAGCCAATATTGGTATCATTTAAAAGCTTTTGAATAAATTTTTCTAGATATAAACATTTTATTTAAACATTATTAATAAAAACAAACGTTTTTAGTAAGCATAAAAACCAATATATGTACCTACATATGTATTAATGTTTTAAATTTCTTTTGTAATTCACTTTTTTCTAAAATAATCGGTTTTTAGCGAAGCCGGTGTTTGTTTTACCATAGAGGAGAACATGCATGCGCCCGGCCGAAGGCCGGCTATGCGGAGAGGCTTTATTTAGCGAAGCCGGTGTTTGTTATACCATAGAGGATAAAATCCTTGCGCCCGGCCGGAGGCCGGCTATGCAAAGAAGCTTTATTTAGAGATGCTGGAGTTTATTTGATTTAACTTTTATAACCTAGTCCGTAACATTTTGATATAAATTTTGTAAAAACTGTATAAGGAGCTAAAGAGTTAAAAAGTTTTAAATACATTTTGCATTTCCAGAAAGATCTGTTCAAATGCTTTCAAATAATACCAATATTGGCCATATACGTTCAGAAATTTAGAGGGAAATCGCAAATTTATATGAAAATTTCAGAGGCTCATAACTCGGAAACTATGCGTTTCCGAGAATTTTGCCATTTAATTTTTTCTTCTTATTTTTCGATTTTCTATTACCCTATGTACTTGTTTTTATTTGGAGCTGCGTTGGTAAACCGGACTTGTTCCTGCATTTGTATACAAGAAATCTTTTTTCTCAAACACGACAACTGCATGGACGCGCAATAAAGTGTTGGTGCAAATGGTTTGTTCGTATATGGGCATTTTCTGCGATAAGTACGCTTTGGGGTAGCGATGTCAAACAGAGTTTGATATTATGCTAATGCTGCCAGTTCGTGGTATTGTGTTTGGCGCAATAAGATCAGTTGAGAAAAGTTATGAACAGGGAAACCAGAAATATGCTCTTAAGAACGCGTTTTTTTATTTAAAGGAATTTAAAGCTATTTATAGATGGGAGCTTTGGGCAAATGTGAACCGATTCGAAAATAATTTAATTTGCAGTAAAATATTTTATCTAAATTTGGGAAGTTTTTATGAAGAATATGTTATAGACCGATTTTCGCCATTTACATAGACTTCGTCCTTAGTACAATTGAAATAAGTTTAAAGTAACATTTATCTTTAATGAAAACCTGCTTTGTCTTACGATTTTAAAGTGAAAATTAAATGTAGTTGGCGAAAAATTGACGCAACACATTGGGTATATAAATAGATTTTTAACCTGCAAGAAAAACAGAAAAGCGGGAATTTCGCAAAAAAAAAATGTTTTATTTGTTGCGAGGGCTCTTGTAGTTATCTTAAAAAAATTTAACTTGTATCAAAATATGCCTCAAAAAGGCAACAAATGCGCTATAAACTTACAAAATGCTGAAAAAATGTTCTTTTAATTAAATTATGCAAAAAAAAATGCTGCAAACGGTAAAATATGCACTAACAAATCGATGGCAAAATTCATAAAAAGCTCTTAAACGTATAAATATGTTTCTGCCTTCATTGGTCGCACAAGGAAAAACATGCATGTGCATATATATCAGGGTACTTTGCATTAATGAAACTAAGCCCAATTATGAAAAAAAATTCCCCGGGAGCTTTCTCTCTTCTCCCATTTTTCCTATGTTAATTCAATTGTAAAAATCGGAAAAGGGAAAAAGCTCCCAGGGAATTTTTATTCTTAATTGGGCTGACTATTTGTTACAATACCTTAATACCAGGGCTGTGGAGTTGGAGTCGGAGTTGATGTTTTTGTGCCGGAGTCGGAGTCGTAGTACCCACAAAAACTCGCGACTCCGACTCCAAAGTTTTTCGGCATAAAAAATTTAAAAAAAGATTTCCAAAATAAAAATTATATTCTTAAAACACATTTAAAATTTAAATAAATGGTTTATGAATACTGCTCTTATGTGCTGTTTCCAAATGACAGGCGATGGACTGAGTGCTTTTCATATACAGGGGTGTGCTGGAAATCGCAAACGTAAAACGCAAGAATTTTAAAAGTCGTTTTTAAATAAGATTTTTTTAATAAAAGAATTTTATGACAAATATTTAACAAATATTTTCCTATTAAACAGGATTTTGAACCAAAAATTATAAGAATTAGGTTTAAAGTTTATTAAAAACAACTTCCAAATTCTTGCGTTTGCGATTTCCAGCACACCCCTGATAAATTTTGCTACATAATCAATCGCCTGTCATTTGGAAACAGCACATTAATGTTTGCGTACGGTAATTGCTTCTCAAAAAGTCTAATTTTTAGAAGGCCGCACGGTAATGAAAAAATAAAACTTAATATTACTGAGTTTCATATACATACATTTAGCATCAAGATTATAGTAGGTGTCGGAGTCGCACTTAAAAAATTTCAGCATTTGGAGTCGGAGTCGGAGTTAGTACTTTTTTCGGACGACTCCACAGCCCTGCTTAATACTGCAACATTGCATTTCTATTTTCAAAATGAACTTAATAATAAATGGAGTGCGGGGCGCACTAGTTGCAATAACTCTCCTGCACAAAATTTTAATGAAATGAATATTGCACCAGTATGCTTGTATGGTATGTGTTGCGAGCACGTTTGCTTGTTTGCGCCAATATGCTGGAGTATGCCCCGTTTTAGACTTGCTTGTGAAACAAATAATCAACCGTTGGCTTTAGCTGGTCAAGTTAGCTGAAGTAAAAGGGGTAAGCAATAAGTGCATATGGAAAAAAACACATATATTTTATATGATCCTTTGAATGCGTAGTGAATATTCGCATACGTATGTACACTATTTTTCTTTATTATATTCCTCGATTTATTTAAATTTCCTCCAACTACAAAACTTAAAGAAATACAATACATATATTCGTACATATGTATGTATGTACATAAATATATTTGGCTACACATATGCTTGTACTTTACCTTTGACATGGTAATGTTTCATGGAATAGCATACAACCACGCTATATTTCGTGTTGAATTTTATTTGTTTTTCTTGAGAACAAACCAAACAATGATTGAGCTATCGAATGTACATATTTCGTTACTTTTCTTTTGTTGTCATTATTTTTTTTTTTTATTTAATTTCTGTTATAGGTAAAGCCTAACTAAATCCTTTTCGTACATCTGTTTAAATGTAGATCGATTTTATTATTTTTTTTTTAAATAATGAAAGAAAGTGAAAAAAAAAGAAATTTTTTATATGAAATTCCGCATTATTATTGATTTTTTTTAATGTCGTAATTCAAGTGAGTTTTTTAGACTGACTACAAATTGCGCTCAAAAGTGCGCTCGTCTTGACAATAGAAATATTAAGTATTTATTTATGTTACAGAATAAAATAGTAAATTACTTAAGTCACACAACGATGTGCCATTGTTTTCCCAACAAACACGAAGTCAAACCTTTGCTATGAAATGACTTTATCTTTTGGCATCAAACCTGTTTCAATTGTTTGATTTTTTACATTTGAATTTAAATTGATAATGATTTGAATATAAATATTTAATATACATACATACCTACAAGTTTTTATCATTTTGATATCAAATTCCAAATCAAAAATAAACTTGGCAACACTTATGCGAAAAAGTTAAATGTGTTTTGAAATTAACGAAAAGTTACATATTGCGTGAAGTGGATTCGCCTTTAAAAAAGCTTGTTAAAAAATAAAAATTATTTGTGAGTAAAAAATTAATTACAAAGAGTAATGGTCGTTTTCTTATTACACGATTACCTTTTTTCCCAACGAAAAACTGTACATTTAAGAAATTTGGTTTTCTCAATGCCTCAGTTGCTTCTATTCTGTCGCAGCGCTATCCAGCACTCATCTGCCAATTATTTATTTTTCCTTTTATTTGCCGTTAAAGTTAAGTTTTAACTTCGTAGTTAAATGTGTTTTACAAGTGAACGATAATAAAAATTATTTGTGAGTAACTACAATGATTATGAATACGAAGTAAAAAAATAAAACGGAAAAGTGAAGAAATTATAAGTTTGTTGTATGATCGCGGTGCTCTTTCCTAAAATTAAATTGGAGCCAATTATTTCGTCTTTGCAAGAATTAGAGGACGGAAAAGATAAAATATTTTATTTATGATCAAAATTGTATTATAATCCACATTTGAAAAACATTTGAGAATTATGTTTGAAAGCAAGTTGAAAATAAAGGCATTTCTCAATATTAAAATAATTTCCCCTTTTTGTTGAGAATGCTAAGATTTTCAAATCACTGTCAACTCTTTACCGTTTCATTTTCAATTTAAATTGAAACCTTCGTGTTTGTTGGGTTACGATTCCGGGTTACAACCGGTTTTTACTGCATTTCAGCGATAGTCAAACTAAACTATTACACTTTGCCATTGTATGTGTTGTATGCATGCCACATATTATATTCTCCACAACGCACCCAACAAACACGGAGGTTTGATTTCAAATTGAAAGTGATTTGATATCAAACGTTTTCTCAAACGACAAACGTTTGATAATGATTTGAAAATCATTTGTAAATCATAGCGTTCTCAACAAAAAGGGGAAATTATTTTCAAATTGAAAAATGCCTTTATTTTCAACTTGCTTTCAAACGTAATTCTCAAATGTTTTTCAAATGTGGATTATAATAGAATGTGGAATATAAATAAAACTATTTAATTTTTTTAATTTAAATTTATTATTTATTTAAATAAACTTTGAGATAAACATTCGGTACCATAGCAAAAAGATGAAATAGTGTTCTTTCCGTCTTCTAATTCTTGGAAAGACAAAATACTTGGCTCCCTTTTATTTTGAGGATTGTAGCACTGCGATCGTTCAACAATCTTTCTTCACTTTCCTGTTTTATTATTTTTCTTTTTTTTTCGTATTTTTAAACATTGTAATTTCTCACAAATAATTTTTATTTTTCACTAGAAATAAACTGTTCACTTTATATTAAAATTTATTTTTAATAGTAAAACACATGTTACCACAAGGAAAAATAATTTAACTTTAATCGCCATTTTTAATGCTTACATTTATTTTTAGCTTTAGTACTGCCAAGTTTATTTTTGATTTGATTTTAACTTTGACAAACATTTGACATCAAATTGAAAAAACATTTGATATCAAATGTTTATTTTCAAATCATTATCAATTTGAATTTAAATCTTAAATAAAACAATTGAAAAACGTTTGAGAATTGCGTTTGATGTCAAATGATAAAGTCATTTCATATCAAAGGTTTGACTTCGTGTTTGTTGGGGTATGTTCTCATGTACGTAAAAAAGGAGAAAACTAGGCGCCAAGAATTTGTCTATCGCTGGTATACAGGATTTGGCAAAGATAAAATAGCACTCGTACTTGGTAACCCGGTTCTTTCTTAATTTTCAAAATTAAAACAGGCGTTTTTAAAGTTTCCAATTATCCGAAAACCGAGATTTAAAAAGGTCAAAAAATCAATTACACAAGAACGCGTATTAAATGTATTTGTGCTGAAGAAGTTATTTTATTTAGCGTAACAAATTACTAAACAAATTTTCTCTTAAATACTTATTGTATTCCGCTTTGTTACATTTTATCAGTTGTTTTATAGAATTATTTCTTGTTGTACTTTTTTCCGCCCGAGGTTAACAGCTTCTTATTATACTTTTAAAACATGAGAATAATGTATGCTTTTCGTTTTGTAGAGTTGTTGTTTCTACATAAAACAACCAATAGTTTTTTTTTATCTTCTTTTATAGTGTTGTTGTTTCTACAACAAACTTTTACCAGCACGCGTATGCGCAGGCCTATTGGTTTTCGAAAGTTATGCCATTTTGGATTATTTTAAGTAATTTTCTGTGTTATCGTACTTAAATTCTTTAGTACGACTCGTAGGTACTAAAAGTATATAAGAAGTTAGTACGAGTTTATTCTTTTCGTCTGTTATGTCCTGACAAAATACATATTGTGCAGGTAGATCCAAAATGAACCAGCTAAACCCTTTCAAAAAGCACTTAAAAGCAAACAAATTTCATAAACATGGATGAAGATATCTACATAATGTGTCGCGAAAGGAACTTTTACATGAATTTTTACCTTATAACATCATTTTGTTTTGGTGGGTAACAAATAGGGTACACTCTCGAAAATTTATTTTCAAATACTGTGGTTTAGGGTATCATATAGTCGACCATAATTTCTCATTTATTTATTTCACTATTCGTATTATTAAATATTTGTCGTATTCAAAAAACCTCTCGTTACGTTGTATCGATTGTGTTTTGTATCAAAATAAAATTAAAAATGTTGTTGTTGATAATTTTTATATTAAATTTAAGTAGAACACCACTTCTTAACTAATTTGTTTAAACTATTGTAAAATATTAGGATATTATGACAATATAGCATGATAGCACATCTTGTTAATGCCCCAGTTGTGTATATGTTTTTGAAAAGTTGTGTGACTAAGTTCTTAATAAATGTTATAAATTAAAGGTTGTGTTTATCTTGATTTATTGGAAATGTAACTAACGAACTCAAAACGGTTTATTATAAAGAAAATAAACCAAAACGTTATTAAAAGGCAGTCGCGTTACAATATTGTTGAAATTACAAACCGAATGACAACCAGAGGTTAATGATAACAACATATCGGGAATTTAAACGGTAGTAATAAAGTCATGTGTCTTAAAATAAAGGGTGGTAAAATTTTAAGGGCCAATGTTGATTTTGAATAAAACACAAATTATTTAGGAAATGAGTTAATCCTTTAGGTTTTGAATTGTTGCTGGCTTATCGATGTTCACGTTTTCTTTCAAATAACCCCAAAGAAAGAAGTCTAACGGTGTCAAATCACATGATCCTGGCGGCTAATTGACATTGCCACCACGTGAGGTAACACGGCCATTGAATGGGGCGCGCAAAAGAGCCCTTGTTTCGTTAGCTGTGTGGAAAGTTGCACTGCCGTATTGAAACCACATATCGTCCACATCCATATCTTCCAATTCGGGCAATTAAAAGTTGGTTATCATCTCATGATAGCGAACACCATTCACAGTAACTGCCTGACCGGCCTCATTTTCGAAAAAATACGGCCCGATGAACGGCACCAAACAGTCACTCTTTGTGGGTGTATTGGTTTTTCGACAATCACTCTTGGATTATCATTCGCCCAAATGCGGCTATTCTGCTTATTGACGAATCCACTGAGTTGAATATGTGCCTAATCACTGAAGATGATTTTCTTCGATATGCATTTTGATTTGAACGCCCATTTTTATAATAAGCCTGAATAACTTTAACGCGTTGCTTACACAATCGAGCATGGTTCAAATTGAGTTAGTCTGAAATTGAGAAATGTCAAATGAAATGCAGAAAAAAACTTGACGTTTAGGTGTCATTCACATTCATTTAGTAACACGAAATATGGCTACTGTGAGCAACTTCGCGTAATTGTGTTAGCAATATTATTATAACAATTTAACAATGCAAGCCTTTAAATGAATGTACATATGTATGTATACTATAGTGTATGTATGAAAATGTCTGAAGTACACAAAAGCAAACAAACATGTTTAGAAAATTCAGTTGTTAAATTTGTGCTCCCCATAAAAATTTGTCGAGTAATAAGAAAAACCTAAAACAAATTGTTTGCCACACACCATCAACCATGTTACCATCAACCGACAAACCAAAGAGGCACAACAGCACTCGAGCATATTTGGGAAATATGAAACCACTTCGTGTGAAATGAATAAATCATAATGAGAGGAAAGCTCCACTCAGAAAAAGGTAGTCAAGTAGAAACCTTTATGTACACATAAATACATACATATGTACATACATATGTATGTATGTTTATACGTGAAAGAAAGGCTGTTTGTTGTTGGTGGAATGAGATGACATTTAAACGTGCAAATAATTTAACCATTTTAAGGACCCGCCGAAACATGCCATAATTTTTAGCTAGTGCTACCATTTATTTTATGTCATTCTTTTCAACTCCCGACATACCTACATATGTACATATGTATGTACATACATGCGTACATACTTACCTACCAAAAGCTTTAACATTGGCCCTCAATTAATTTTGGTTTTATGCTTAATATAAAATTTTTTTTAATGTGCGGAGCACAGTTCTTGAGTACTTTATTAGACTTTATATGTAGATCTCAAACAAATGGCGAGTCATTATGTATGAATTGAAATGAACTAATAGGGAGAAATATTTATGTACGAGCCAAATGAAAAATGTACCTACAATAAGAAAGTTAATATTAAATTAATTACCTACATTTCACTTGCAACAAACAAAAACATGAAATAAAGAAAGAATGAAATTTGGTCAAATTGCCAACACTGGCAAAAGCAATATTTGTACAAGTCTGTTCGCACATTTTATTTTGATTGCAGTAATTATTTTTTTTTTTTTTTGTAAATATTTACATTCGATTGCCCACTTACAGGTTTATATTTAGGGTTTGCAATATCGAGCCGGTATTAGGAATTTTAATTATTTTAAATACCAAAATTTCGGTATTCATGCAAATATAAATTAATTACTAATATTTCCAAACTATTTATGTATATTATTTATACCTATTTTAGACAGGGCACTATAAGTCGTAAAATATGCAAAAATAAAATTAAAAATATGCATTTTGAACTGATTTCTGTATCCATTTATTAATTCATAAAAACGTAGAAACTTAACAAAAAATACATACCTACTCAAAAAAGTAGTAAAACTTAAGATAAGCGGGCATGTTCTACAAATCGAAATGAAGTGGAATTGAAATCGAACGAGATTTTTTTTTCAATTATTGGCAAAATTACTGTAGTTGTTCCTGTTTTTAAGACCTGTACCTGTAAATATAATTGGTACTCAAAGTATGAAGAATATAAAAATTAATATTTTTATGAATTTTCTTTAAAAGCTCGTTTTCAAAAATTTTTCGGAGTTATATTTGGGTTATTTCATATGAAATAACACCCAATGATGAAAATAAAATAACCCCAATGAAATAAACCCCACCAGCAACAAAAATGAAATTATGCCCAAAATTCATAAAAGAGTCAGTTTCACCAAGGATAACCCCCAAAAACCAACACCTTTAAAAATAAAATAACCCCCGAATAAAAGATGAAATAACACACAAATTATACACGCTATGAAACAAGCCCCGAATTTTAAAAATTTGTTGGGTGTTATTTCATTGGAGATTATTTCATAATTTGAAAAATCTGGGATTAGTGTTTAACAGCAACTTAACGTGGTCAAGCCATATAAATACACTGGTGGGACAAATTTATGTTAAACTAAGAGCCCTGTGGTCCGTACAATACTTTACACCGCTGAATGTCAGAATCCTACTTGCAAAAGCTTATTTGGTTCCAAGCCTTACATACGGATGCGAGTTGTTTTCTCATTGTGATTCTACTAGTACAAAAAACCTTGAAGTATTATATAACAACATCATTAGATATATATATGGACTTAAAAGGCGTGACCAAGTTTCGGCATACTCGAAAACTCTCTATGGAGTTTCTTTCGAAAGCCTTCTTAAGATAAGGGTTCTTTTGTTTTTGCATAAAGTGATTTACACCGAAAAGCCGAAATACCTTTTTGAAAAAATAAGATTTGCTAGATCACCAAGGGGTAAAAGCATAATATTTCCGAAATTTCGATGCCTAGTTTCCGAATGGCAATTTTTCATTAACGCAAATCGTCTTTGGAATTCTCTTCCTTATCACCAACAAATAAACAGCAACGCAATTTCTTTTAGGGTATTCCTTTTTAAATATTTTGCCTAATTTATTTTGTCAAAATTTTTAATGTTAAAATTCTTTATGTTTAAGTTTTCTATGTTAAAATTTTTTTTTTATATATTAAAATGTTATGTTTTATGTAATTTGGAATCTAATTTGTACACATACAAAATCCTGCACTGTAATTATAAGACTTAGTTCTGTTGTGCAGGAAATCATAAATAAATAAATAAACCCCAAATGAGGAATGAAATAACACCCAAAAATGTATGAAAAAAATTTGGGGAATATTTCATTTCTCGTTTGGGTGTTATTTCATTGGGGGGCTTTTCGTGGAGCCAAAACAAATACCAACAATAAACAGTGCGTTTATCTTTTCTTTCATTCCCCACTACAATTGGTTGGATTTCTCCCAACATTAAATGCAGTTGTTAGTGGGTTAAAAAAAAAAAAAAAAAAAAAAACCAAAACAAAAACAAAAACAAATTACTTTATGGTTTTCGCAAGAAAATTTAAATAAAGTAACTTGCTAGTTCAGTGTTTTTATGCCGTGCAAGTTTATTATCAAGGTAGTTTTTGGAAATACAAAATTTTTAATTAATTTATTAATTAATTAATTTAATTAATTTTTAATTAATAAGATTTTGTTGTCGTGCTTAATTCCCACTTTTATTTTTGTAGTTGGGGGATAAGCTAGTTCCTGTGCGCATTTTTTTATTTTGCTAACTGTTTTTTTGAAGACGAGCGCAAATAACACTTAACTGACATTCAAAACAAAAACAATTTTTTAAGTTTTTTTTTTATTCAACATTTTTTATTTTTCGAATTTATTCTATGAGCTAAATTTCAGTTCTGTATTTTATAAAGCATTTTTGTAATAGTCCTATTCCTTCAATTTTTCAGAAATGACTTTATACACTACCAGACTATTTTATTGTATTTTCTTGTTACATTTTACCTTAGCTTTCCTTTGGAAAGCAATGAGCTTAATTTTTAAAATAGCCAGATAAAAAATAAATTTTATTTCAGAGGTTAAACAAAACTCAAGAAATAAGTTTTAATAGAAGAAAATAAAACTCAATAATATATTTTTTTGCTAAGGAATTTTAAACGCTTCTTTGCAATACATATTTTTTGTGTTGGAAATTTTATATTTTCCAAAAATACAAAAAGTACACGAAACTAAAAACTGTATTTTATATACAAAATTTGTAGGCGTTTAAAAAAAATGCGAACCAAGTTTTGATTTCCAGATAAAAATAAAATTAAAATAATGAAAGATTTTTTTTAGCTGATTGTGAATCACAATCACATGAATCACACTAAATAAATAACAATTCCAAACATCTAATTTGGCAACAATTTATAAAGCAATTTAAATATTGCGTGCTAAGTCTACAATTCATAAAAACGAGTTTGAATGAATGTATGTATTGACTTGTGTTGCAATCAATTATATTTATTTTAATTAGGGACGTAACGAATACCGACACTGATATATCGGCAATACTCCGTGTTTTCTTACCTTCGATACTATACTAGACACTCTTGTGACAGCGTTGCATTTTAATTTTACTCAATATTTATAACAATTTCGTATTAATTGAGCAATACCTAAATTGCAATTTTATATGGATAATTGAGCTCAATAATGTAATTTATTGCGTAAAACTCAATAAAGGTGCATATCTGAACACGGTATTAGGCATTAGAGGGTTAAATATTAATAATCTCTTACACTGTAATTTTGTATAAGAAAGAAATTACTCAACTCGAGTTTTGCTATTTTTACCTTAAATTAAAATTTTAATATCGGCGATATCGAATATTTCTTTTTAAGAATCGGTATCGTATCGGCAAAAAGGCATATTGTTACGGCACTAATTTTAATAAAATCGATGTGCACACACTAGGTTTGACAATGATAATTGTTTTTTGTGAATTACCTGTCTGCCTACGCTGCCAGCGTTTTTAATAAAACAATAAAATGCATTCTCGTACGAGTAACAGACAATGAGTTTATTGATTGTTTGGTAAATTGCTATGGGTTTTAATAAAAGTATCATTAAGCGTTTTATTCATACCTTGGACGCAATTTATTTTTAACAGCCTTAATACACAAACATACATACAAATATAAGATGAAATCCTTAAAGGATAATAAAAAAGTGATCACATTTTATGAAATGTACAAAATGTATTTTTTAGAGTTTGAACATTTGAAATGCCGAATAATTATTACTTTGCCGTTCAATAAGGAAAACGCAATAACTCAACGATTGGATTGATACTATTGGAAATAAAATTGTATGAAGTATAAGTCTTAATTCAAACAGTCCTGCAAGCAACTCGAAGAAGCCGAACAATTCCAATGTATCGTTAACCTGCGTACTCCGTTTTCAATTTTCGGCCAGTTTGTTTTGATATACTTTTTTGTTTATACAAATGTTGTAACTCAATATTTCGCAAATATTTTAAACCCCCTTTTTAAAACCCCACATTGACGTCAACAGACCAATAATTGTATTTTCTCAGTCGTTACTGACAACAAACGTTTACTTTTGACGATTTTGGTATTTTTACGGCGCTTTGAAATCAACGTCGAATCGAATTCACTTTGCACGTAGAAAAAAATATGATGGAGGTAATCGTGGTTGGCTTTTAACAATGTTTATGTTCGCAGGTTACCATATTATTCTTTAATATGTACATAATAATCACAATCATAATAATGGTCAAAACTAACCACATTATGTTCAAAATTACCATAATATGGTCAAAATTTCCCAGAATTTTGAAATAAGCAACCATATTATGGTCAGAATTAACAATAAAATGGTCAATGTTAAACAAATTATCGTTATTTATTTCATCTATTTTTCAATTTGTTTGTTAAGTATCTAATTAGAATTTTATTTAAAGCTATGTTCACATTATATGTCCTTATTAGTCATGTGTGTAGGCACTATCCAGTTATAAGATACAAGGAATGCTGTTGAAGGCCGTAGCAGGCATTACATTCTGCTGGTATCTAATAGTTGTAGACATTTTCTTTACAATTTACTTCATTGCTGGCCAAAGGATAGCTAAAGTAAGCCTCGTAACAGAAATATGCAAATGAAAATTTTGATAGTGCATAGAAAATATTCCTGGAAAATATTGAAGGAATAAGACTATTAAAGTATAAAAGCTTTTGAGGATTGTAATTTCACTTAGAATACATATGCGAATAAAATGAAAATTTTAAACATTATATTGTTAAATGCAACCATATTTGAAGTTTCAAACACTTTATTGTTAAATAGAAACAAAAAAATTTCTTTAATAAAATCGAAAAAAAATAGAGATTTGTAAACCAGGAACTTGTTTATGACACCTTAGATAATGAAAATAAAAAATCATCTTGATTTTGATGTGATTAGAGCTTAAGCATTTTCATGGTGCTTAAACGCGTTCAAGAACCCAAATGTGAACATAGTATTATATATACCATGTTCACACGACGTGTGAACCATGTACCTCTCTGAATCTAGATTCCAGATTGCAAACCATGCTGCTCATGTGACTTATTCTTGGTTCATTTCTAAACTCCTTTTTTTGCATACTTATATTTGGTTTTAGTATGATTTTATTTTAAATGAATTAAAAAAATAAGTAAATATTAAGAAATTATATTTTTTTTTTAGGTAGATCACAAAGTGTTCTATTGTGTCATACATATTGGTAGTATTTGCTATAGTTTAATGAATGTCACAAGAATAGTGTTATGTCATATGCAACCAATATGACACAATACAGTAGACACTCACAAATTAGAGCTTTCAGTTATTCGAACGTCCAGAAATTAGAATCAGTGTTTGCAAGACATTAAATGCTCTAAAATTCGAATTTAAAATTCTAAAATTCTTTACTTTTTTTTGTTATTTGAATACAATAAATCCCCAATTTATTTTTCTTCTGTTTAACCCTTATGTGAATGTTAAGGTTCCCGGGTACCTTTGGCATTTTCAACTTAATTTTTTTAAATAAACAGATGGTTCACATATTTAAAACTTCTTGAGAACTCCTAACTTTTAAACAATTTTAAAATATGATTATTTTTAAGCTTAAAAATTATTTTGAAAAGGCGTTGTGAACCAGTTTTTATCTTACACACTTAAAGGTATGGCAAGGTACCCGTGCACCTTCATACATTAAATGTTACCTTCACCCGGTCAAAATCTAAAATAGACTAAAACAATACTTTGCAATAAGGGAATTCTCCGGAGTAATATTTATAAGCTTTTTGCTTGAATTACCGTAAACTTTCAAACGTGCATATCTTAGCATTAACACGATGCAACGCGTTGCATAGCCCAGTGCGTATATATAATATAAATTTTACTGCAAATTAATATCTTTCTTAAGTCTCAGAGTTATTTTCCATGATTATGCACATATATTTCGACAAAAAATTTCATTTTCCAATGCAAATTCCATATACATACGTACCCGGGTACCTTGCAATGCTGCAAAGGAGTTTTTTCCATTCATATAAGCATTAAACATAATCACCAAATGTATATGTGTTCCCTATTTCTTGTTTTTTGTCGCATTTATGTCTGTATATTTCTAGCTAGTTTACTTGTGAAATTTGATGCGCGTGTACATATTTTAGCAGTCTCTATTAAGAAGTGAAGGTGTATCATTAGAAATATCAAATAAACACTTTATCATTGGAAAGTCAAAATATAAGAAAAGCTTGACAAAGGCCTTCAAGCGAGTTGTTAGCCCTAGATTTTAATGTGACAACATCTTCAATCAGCTCCATAAAATCACATAGAACAGCAATATTAAATGCTCTTTCCAACACATATTTAAAATTAAAAAAAATTTTAGTTTTGGGAAGTAAATTTACTCAATTTTTTAATGGAAAAAACGACCAGAAATTAGAATAATTCAGAAATTAGAATTGCCTTAAAAACAAAACGGATCTAATTTGCGAGCGTCTACTGTATAACACTTTGTGAATCGCATAAATATTTATATACCTAATTTGGTTATTATTATTACATTATTATGACCACATTTACATTATGCAATTAACGCCGCAACTTTTGCATGCAACATTTTGTTTGTAAGCAAGAGGTGTAGGGAAGAAAATGGGGTTGAAAAAGTTGCACGACGACGCACGTCGAATACATGGTCGTATCCAGGATGAAATCTAGGGGGACAGAATTTTTTTTGTAAAATGTTTTTTTAACCGCCTTTTACTCAACGCGAATGGATGAAATATTAAAAGTAAAAGGCGGTTAAAAAATTAATTTAAAAAAAATTGTGCCCCTTCTAGATTTTATCCTGGCTACGCCCATGTATTCGTGTATTGTCATCGGGAATATGTATGCCTGCAAAGATGCGAGAGATTTTTCCATTTTGATTAAAAAGTTTATGTTGTTTAAAATGTTCTTATATTTTGACTTTTAGTCGATTTTTTTAGTATTCATATTCATTTTGTGTACACAACTGATCAATATGTTAAGGTAAAGAAAAGCGTTTCTTAAAAAATTTTTTTTTTATTTATTTTCATTTTTGTTAAAAAATTTTTTTCGTTTTTAAATGTTTTTTATTCGAAATGTTGTCAACTTTTGTGCTGAAGAAAAATTGCAGCTTTCATAAAAATATTTTAAATTAATTATGGGTTTAAAAAACAAACTAAGCAAAATTCGACTGTATTTTTTTTAAATTTTACAATCAAAAGTTAAAAGTTGGAGCCACTTGACGATATATTTTTTAATTTTTAGCATCAATTTCAAAAAAAAAAAATTAATATTTTACTTCAATATTGTGCATTCTTAGTAATACTGTGAGCCATAAAACAATCTTTTACAAAAGAAACAATTGAAATGAAAAAAATAATATAAAATATTTAGAAGAAACGTTTATCACCATCTACGAAAGTACAGATAAATACACATCCATACATAGGCTTGTGATTTAAAGATGCCTGTCCTTCCATAGATGGTTTAATTGACCTAAACAAATGGTTAAACAATACGACTTTAATTGAAAAATTGTCAGTCCTAAATGAAAAGAATACTTATGTATGTACACACATACATTAAAAGTTCTTTACAAATAAACTGAAATAAGCGCAATGAAAGATTATTTGTCAGTTTAAGCATGTTTTTGGTAAACATATCGTCGAGTAAATTGTGTTTAAAGTTTGAACTCTTATAAAAATCCACATACGACATTTAAATTATAAATAAATTTTTTGGTAATTTCATATGGAAATTTGTCGTATGTGGCGTTTGGCAGTTACATACGACGTTAAATTTGAAATTGCTTTAGCAAGTACCACATACGACAAACTCAACACTCCATATCTCGAAAACCGTATGAGGCATCGAAAAACTGATGACGCCAAGTGAAAGATCAGGTCGGATAATCTAAGGAATCGACCTTAATTCAAAACCGCAAAAATCCACATTCGACATTTAAATTATCAACCGACGATATGTATGTATATACAGCCACTCACACCTTAAGTGGGACACCTCATAAAAATAATTAATTTACATACTTTATGTTAAATTTCATGTGAAGGCCTGAATTAAATTAGCATATTTTAATTAATATAATTAATAAAAATATTAAGTATATTAAATCAAAATTCTTAAATTAAACTAATGGGCTTTAGTTTAAATTGCAAACATGGCAATCTTAGACTCTTTCTGTGTCCCACTTTTAAATAGTGTGAGCAGCTGTATGTTAATATTTAAATAAGTATAGAGACATTCAGCTTTATTTTGTTTGCATTGAATGTATTTGTATGTGCACGTACATATTTATATTTGTTAAGCCATCCCTTTCTTTGCTTCAAATGTAAAAAACCGAGAAAACTGATGTCATTTGCAATTCGACCCCAAAAAACATTAATTCATTATAATTTGTTGACATGTACTTTTCCACTTTAATACTTAAGGCCTATAAATAAAGAACTACGTATAATATTCATGAGCTTGCATAAGCTGCTGTCAAAAATTAACAAAAATGCATAAAAAAAATAAAATCAAATAACATTTGATTCTGGAATAGCTGAACAGTTCCGTACTTTTCTTAAGCAATTGGCGGTTTCATCAAACTTTTCCTTTGTGTTTAATAGTAATAGAATTATGTTCATTTGCAAGAATATTAAAAATGAGATAATATTTTTAAAATTTCCTACATTTGCCTTAAAAAAAATCAGTCCTTTTTCCCTACACTCATAAAATTATTACAGTTACTGATTGTGGGTTATTAAATTCGTTTTCCGTGCTGTCAAAATTAAATAAAAATATATTTATTTTACGAATAATTTTATTTTTTAACATTTATGTTTGTTATTCAAAAAACAAACTACCAAAAAATAATGTTTTTCCGAATTTATTTTGTTATTTAGTTTGATTTTTGTCGGTTAAAATATATTTTTTAAAAGTTAAAACTATTCAATTTAAAGGAATATGCTTTTTAATAAATAAATGCAAATAATTCGTTTTTTAAATGAATTTTAAGTTGTTTAAAATTAATTATCGTTAGAATTTAACTACATAATATTTTGAGTGTACGCTTGAAATTTTCTGAAAAAATCCCTACAGAAAGGGAAAATTCCTTACTATTGGCATCACTGGTTTAAATAGATATTTCCATGGTAGAATAAGCTACGGCAACAAACACAACATTACACCAAAAACGGGAATTAGGTCCCAGCCTACGTCAAAAATATTTTCAACAAAAATCAAAGCGTTCTGAACACAATGAAATAAATAACTTTTTAGTCAATTTTTTATTAAGTATGGTCAATATCTTATTGATTTAAATTTAAAATTGTCCAAATAATTTTGTGGGTCTATGAAATAACTCCCACGAAATAAGTCCCACTTTTGAAAGCGAAATAAGTCCCACCAAAATGAAATGATTTAAAAATTTACTTGAAATGAAATAACTCCGACTCAAAATGAAAAAACTCCCCCTTGAATAATATAATTCTTAAATGAATTAAGTCCCACTTTCATAAACGAAATCAGTCCCACTTTTTCACTGTTTAATCCGATTTCAAATAAGAAGTATTTGGCTCTTCGAAAAAAACACGTCGAATAATATGAATAATCAAAGCAGAGGAATAATAAAGAAAAATCGTATGGAAGCTTGCAGAAGGCTTCTTAATGGAATGGATATTACGAATTTTGATAGAGTTCCAGAATTTATTATTAATTTTTTTTCGGTCAAGGAACGTATAGAGAACGCCTACTAGTAACAACGTTTGGATTCGTAAATGGATTAAGTACAGATCAATTGTTCTTATTATTAAGATGGAAACCGTTTCGGAAGGACCATCAGATTAAAATTATCGACCTTTATAAATGGCTTGAAGATCCAGTGCATGGTAGACGGTATTATAGTTTTAACGTGGCATTGGGATTAGTTGTATTTTGTAATGGTGATATTAGAAAACATGGAACACGAATTCCAATTTCCTACTAAAAATATAATAAAACACATACATACTTAATTACGTCAACAATTTTTTTTAATATTGTTTTTCCAGTAGTTAAGTTCGGTACCTATTTGTACACATTTCTTTAAAGTTTTTTTATTATAGCAAGTATAAAGTAATTAATAACAAAAAAAGGAGAGCCATGAGAGATAAGGACAAAAAATTATAGTTGTCCCTTTTACGAAATGTCCAATATATAACTTTTTGCATATGAAAAAAATGAGAAATAAAGCCATAATGGCCTTATATTTCATGGCTCTATCGCACTCCTCCATAAAAAAATCATTTATTTATCAGATAAATATAAATTAAGGGGTATGAAATAACTCCCACTTTACAAAACGAATTTATTCCCACTCCAAACGAAATAAGTCCCACTTAAAATAAACACGCGTAACGAAATAAGTCCCATCAATTGACGAAATAAGTCCCACTTTTATAAACGAAATAACTCCCTCTTTCAAAACAGCAATTTTTTGTGGGACTTATTTCGTTTTTAAAAGTGGGACTTATTTCGTGGGAGTTATTTCATAGACCCAATTTTGTGGGAGTACAAAAATTTTTAATTTAAAAGATTTTGTTTGGCGTGCTTAATATTTGGAAAACAATAAAGCAAGTTGTTTTTGTTTTCATTTTGTTTTTTCTTAACCTACTAACAACTACAATTAATGTTGGAAGAATTCCAACCAATTGTAGTGGGAATTAACAAAATGTTTCCGGCAACATGTTCGTTTGTGTGACCGCGAATGAAAAATAAAAGAGAATTCCAGATGTATTCCTTCCAAATGTTCGCTCGTCTAAACTTGGACTAAGAAAAGATAAACTCACTGTTTATTGTTGTTGTTTTTGTTTAAGCTTTGAAATTGTTACTAGTAAAGCTGTTGCTTATATGTAATTCTTATTCGCTTAACGGTTTTATTTGTTTAATATCTTTTGTTTTTCTAAAACCGTGTACATATGTACTTATATGTTCATATATTTATGAGTAAAAATATTAAACAAATATCGGTATCTAAAACGCAAAAGGCCCTAACGAATAAAAACTTAAAAATCGACTTATTTATTTAAGTCAAAGTAGTAAAACTGCAATTTCTTCCGCTTCTTCATTTGTCATTGGCCAAAAAGAAACTCTTGCGATGTCGATGTCAAACCAACTCAAAAATCGAAAAGTTGTGCACTAATTTTCGTTTTTTGTTCGACAGTTTTTGATTTCGACTGCAATTTTTGAAACCCTGATTGCATAAACACAAATGTTAATAAAAAATTTTGGAAGCGATTTTATTGACAAAAAACAAACGGTCAAAAGATTATCAGCCGTATTCATAACAAAAAGTTAGTCACAGTTCGTACACTACGTATAACGAGAATGCCGATTAAGCCTTGCAGCTTGTAAGCATCAACTCTGAATTTTAATGATGCCACATTATAACAAACATGCAACACGTTTTGTAATTTTTTTGTAATATTTTTTTTTTTGTTTTTTCCTCCACATTTAACCATTTTCAATAGTTTTTAAAATTAAAATAAAAAAGATAGAAAAATAAAATAAAACAGCAAATTTAAATAAAACCAACCAAATTGTTTAACATTAAACAGCTGATGTTCACAAGTTGGCAAATCGTTAGCCAGAGCTTGATAAGTGTATTATAAATAAAGTTTGTGCTAACTTCATGCCAAATTTTCATAATGAATACGGCTGTATGTGATAAACGCTTAAAGACCTAACTAACAGTTTGAATAATATAGAACGTTGTCAATTGTCGAAACAGCTGGTAGGTTTTACAAAATTATAAACAGTTTAATGCAATTTGTCAATTTGTCATCTAAAATATTTTTTTCTTCTCCTGTAAAATTTACAAAATATTAGAAAGGGCCTTTTGCGTACATACTTATGAATACAACAAATAATATTATTTGCTTATTTTACATTTACAGGAGTCTCATTTACTTCCAAGCTGAGAAGACATTATTTTGCAGTGTGTAAATTGAAAAATATTAAAATAATACGAGCTAAAAAGCAACAGAATGGATGAAGAACACGACGACGAGATAATATGAAATTAAATGGGGCTTCAAAGCCCCGCCAAGGAGCCTCCAAGCAAGGAAGCTCCCCTGGTGTTGTCCTAAACAAGTATCGCATCAAGCGATATTATAAGGTGAATGAAAATGAAGTTAATGGCCTGCCACTCAATGCATGTGCTCTAAATAAAAAATATTGTATAACTGAAAACATAAGTAATAGCAATAGTATTTGTATCAATAATCCACAGCAGAAGACGCCAGCAGCACCACTTACACAGCAAAAGAAAAAAGGAAAATGTGATGAAAAATTTTGTTATAGCAGCTTGAGTAGAAGGGATAATTCTGCTTCTACAACAAATAAAAACTCAACAACACCAAATACTAAAGAGACTAGAGTTTCAGCAGTTACAAGAACACAAGCCTTTTGTTTTAATTTGACCAGACGCGTGAACAAAAACAATATACTGCAAACAAAATTAGCAATAGCAGCAGAGGCTGTGGCAGATGTAGCAGCAGCAAGGACATTAGAAAATAATACCAAGGGGGAAAAAACGTTTGAAATTGATTTAAAGCAAAGGGCAGCCATCAACATCACAACACGTCAAATTAAAAAAGCGACATTAAGCAAAGAGTGTGAGAATAACAAAAACAACAACGACACTAATTGTGGCGAAAAGAATAGAAAACAAGTTAATATCGTGAAAACGACAACATTGGATTTTTCAAACAATAACGTAACTTTTAATAGGAGCCACAATAAAAATAACAACAACGATTCCGCCACCAAGAGGGTCAACAAGTTTCCGTTAATTCTAAAAATTTATGAAAGTCTTAATTTGACTGCGATAATTTCGCGGCTACTTATCCAGTTCAAATTGTTGCTTTTCTTTATGTTCTCGCACGCTACAAAACATTTGACCCGATATCCATTCGCTACTTGTGGTGGAAGTGGTGGAGGTAGTAGAGGTACAGCTCGTGTTCGCGGCAGAAATTCTACAATTTGTTGTCGTAGCTTCGGTCACGTTGGACATAATTTAGCTAAAATCATGCGTGCCTCACAATCGTTAGAAGGTTCTTTTGGCCGCATTTGTTTTAAAAATGCGAGCAAAATACGTTTACCCTCCTCAATTGCCTTATGTATGCTGATATACGCAGCAGCCGCCATTTTGCTGCCTCAGCCTGTAGTCGGCGATGATGGTGATAGTTTCTTTCCAAGCAATGGTCTCGAAACCACAACTCCTGAGTTTGGTAAGTGCAAAAAATTATTTACGTACATATTTATTTTGAAAATAATGTTTCCAGTAGTTGGAAGCTCGATGATTTTCTTAAAATCTTAGCAAATAATTCAAATGAAGTACTACACACTAAAGCCATGTTCACATTATGTGTATTTGTCATATGGAATGTCACTTTTCTACCCACATGTGTTTTCATGTGTATGTCAAAATTTGAGTTTTACATAAGGTTTTTAATTTACATGTTCACATAATGGTATGTAACGTACATTTGACATAACCTATCAAAAAAACAAAAAATATTTTTAATAACTAATTTGTGTATTTTTTGTATCTGTTTTATTATTTATTTGCTATTTAATATATATGCCACAAACAATTTTGTTAATAAAATACAGCTGATGTCAGATGCTTTGTCACTTGAAAATAGAACTCGTTCTAAATCAAAAATGTCATGTGTACTGTACACAGAGAACTAACACATGTAATTGTTTGAAGGGGTTCAGACGATATGTACAAATTTAACATGTAAAAAATTGACACTCCACATGACAAATACACATAATGTGAACATAGCTTAATAGTTTAGAAAACCTATTTAAGGCTCTAATTAAAGATAAGGCGAATTTCACCACGATGCGTTATAATTAACTTTTACTGTCAAATAACATTTTGTTAACGAAAGGTATAGCTATATGTTGTTAATTATTACTGGTTCGTGAAAAAGTAATCGGGACGTTTCAGTTGTGTTACTTTATGCTATCAAACCCAACTATTCACCCTTATTGTGTTTGGCGTAGTCGAAAAACGACAGTTGCCGTAGTTGCAGTCGTATTTACAATTTTATGTAACCGTCTAAACTTTCGACTTGCAAAATTTTGTAATAGATTCACAATGTAAAAGAATACACTTAATTAAATTATTTTGAAACACAAGATCTGTCAAACAAGTGTTTAAATTAAAAGTAATACGTATAGTAAAATTTTTGTTGAATTTTTGTATTATTTTACTTGTGATAATGTTAAGTTTGGGTTTTTATTCATCTCTATTCACTATGAGCTGAAACTATAATTTTTATAGAATAGTTTTCCGTTTTTATTTATTTCAACATTCGTATTTTTTTGATAAGTTTTGAATGTGGTATTAACTTTGTTTCTATGTTTATTGGTTCAAAAGATAGATGGGGTGTCAAAAAACTACCAAAATTCAGGTTTTACCCGAATTTTCGAAAATGACCAGAAGCGGACAGGTGGCTTATTTTTCTAAAAAAACAACGATAAGTATAACATTTTGTTTGTATCTCTTTTAGTTTTTTGAGATATAAGGGTACCGAATTTTTCCGTTTTTACTCTTTTTTACCCCATAAACGTTCGTAATTCCACAAATCCAAAAATCGATTTGGGGAGTGAGAAATCTCTGTTCCAAATTTCAAGTTCTTAGCTTCAGGCGTTTAGACTGTGCGATGATGAATCAGTGAGTAACGTTACAATTTTATATTAATAGATAAGAACCAAAGTTTTATTATGTCTTAAGTTTAATTCAAAATGGTTTTAGTTTTAATTAATAATAATTTATGGTAAATAAAATATTAAAACATTTTTTATTTTTCGAATTTATTCTATGAGCTAAATTTCAGTTATGTATTTTATAAAGCTTTTTTGTAATAGTCATATTCCTTCAATTTTTCAGAAATGACTTTATACACTATCAGACTATTATATTGTATTGATAGTGTATAAAGTCATTTCTGAAAAATTGAAGGAATATGACTATTACAAAAAAGCTTTATAAAATACATAACTGAAATTTAGCTCATAGAATAAATTCGAAAAATAAAAAATGTTGAATATAATATAAAGTAACCTTCAGAAGGAAATAATTCCCAGTTTCTATTTGTTAAAATATTAAAATTTAAAAAATGAATTTTTTTCAAATGTACATACTTAATTTTTAGGAGCTCCTGCAAGGGCTCAGGATGTGACTTTATTTTAGGTTTTTTTTTGCAATTTTTATGTGTTTTAACGTAAGACAAAAAAATATCGCTTTTAGAATATGATTCTAGACCTTTTATTGTTCTCATACATCAGTGACCACACTTATACTCGTATCATAAGTGATGTTGGCCAAAATTAGGCTTAACGCGAAAATTAAAATTAATAATATTTAATAAATTCAAACATTGTCCTTATCTAAACATAAAAACTTAGATTTTTTATTTATTTTTTGCACAACGCAGATGTAAGTCTTGAACGTTACACTTAAGGAAATTTTATTATATTAATAAAACAGCTCAAAATGCATAATTCAGCATACCTATAAACATACACATATTTCCTGCACAACAAACTAGAATGACACATACCCTCGTTCACCACTAGTGATGGTGGGTAAAAAAAATTGAGGGCAGTAGTTGTAGTCAGGGTTGTCAAATCCTGCGGTTTTTAAACCACTTTGGTGATGATATTTTGTGTTTGGCGACGTGGTGTTTTGTTGCAATATTTAAAACAGTTTAAACCATTTTCCATCTTATTTATTAATTATATTCACCACTTAAGGAAAAAAAGAAGTTATTCTTTAATGTGTGGTTTATAGAACACGAGCGCAAAACTCGTCTGTTCAACTTACATTTAAAACAACAACAAAATTGTTTTGCGTAAGCCAACTTTAGCATATTAAAGTTGGGCCTTAAATCATAAACTAATTTTACGTTTAAGTCACTGTTTTCTTTAACTTTTATTCTTGGAACTCAATTTGGTTAAAGAATTGCAACAATGCATTTGAAGCCCGGTTTTTGTCTCTCATGAACATTTGTAAATTTTGAGTTTTGACTGTTTATGGATTAGTGTGCGATATGTAAATTTTCATTTTATTTTTATACGTTCGCATAGAAACCGAGTTTAAAAAATATTTTTCATACGTTGACGTTCGAAATTGTTGAGCAGTCAGTGAATTCTAATGCTGGGTACACACAACGCAATGCATTTACGCAATCTAGCAAATTAAATTCAGTGTCATTCATTTTTCATTCACTCCAGATTGCATTAACATCAAAACGCTTTGATATTTTGAGGTTGCATTGAAACAGATTGCATAACACTGAAACGTTTTACTTGCGTTTGCACTCTTTAAAAAGGGAAAATTATTTTTCTTGTATACATTTTGGAGATTTTTGGCATTTTTTTTATTCTGATCAAAAATCTAAAAGCTTAATTTTCTTATATCCGAAATACAATTTGGCGATTAATTAAAACAAAACAAAAAAACAGAATCTGACAACTCTGGTTGTGGTTATCTTTTATGTTTGAAACATTCACTTATTCTGTCATTTCACCTTGAAACTATGTAGTTCTTTAAAAAGAAATATGTGCATAGTTTATTCTTCTTTGTTCGCTTTTTATTTGAGGTGCCGGCCTAGAATTAACATTATAAATATTCTTCTTATTATGAGTGGTTGCAGTTTTTAATGAACAGAAAAAACAATTTTAGAATACTTGTGTCTATAAATAGACTTCAACAGGGCCCCTACTTATAGTAACACACTCAAAGCTTAAAAATTTAAATGCGATTGAAAACATTTTTCATAATGCATCATTTGGTGAATGGTGAAATTCTTCTCATTTAAAATTAATAATTATCCCGGACTTTTTAATTTCCCGGGAAAGCTGGATTTATTTTTCAATTTCCCTTAATATAAAACTGAGCAAAATATTATTTAATCTAAATAATTTGAACATAAAACAAATAATTATTCATCATAATCTATCAAATTAGTTTTTCAATACAATAAACGTTATTACAAACATTAGAAATTGCATTTCTTTATTTGCAAAGCCTACTTCATTGACATAAAACCAAAATAGTTAAATTTCCAGTAAAAACTTCGCCTATAAAAAAGGTGTTGAGTAACCATAAAAGCACTACTTACAATTCCACTCAAAGAACCAATGTATTTTACAAGGGACGTCCCAAAATGAACGCATTTTAAAGTAAGTCATTATTTTTTACCTACATACAACCAGAAAAAGTGGTTATAGGGGCTGTTATAGAAGTAGTTATAGAAGAAAGGGTGGTTAAAGTTTAAGGGCCGATGTTGGTTTTGCATAAAACACAAATTATTTAGGATATTACTGTCATTTTTTTATAATATTGGTATGGTTAAATTATGTATGGAACAAAATATCGGCCAAATGGCCGCCGTTCTATGAGGTTCTATGCCGTAAATGTGCCGAATTATCTCATCCTTTGGCTCTTGAATTGTTGCTGGCTTAGCGACGTACACCTTTTCTCTCATATAACCCCAAAGAAAGAAGACCAACGGTTTCAAATCCCATGATCTTGGCGGCCAATCGATATTGTCTCCACGTGAGATAACAGGCCATTGAATTTGTCGCGCAAAAGTGTGGCAAATGGTACCGTCCTGTTGAAACCATAAATCGTCCACATCCCTATCTTCCAATTCGGGCCATAAAAAGTTCGTTATCATCTCACGATAGCCAACATCATTCACAGTAACTGCCTGACCGCGCCAAACAGTCACTATTGGTCGGTGCATTGGTTTTTCGACAATCACTCTTGGATTATAATTCGCCTAAATCCGGAAATCAAGATGATTTTCTTCGATATGCATTTTGATTCGAACGCCCATTTTCATAATAAGTCTGAATAACTTTAACGCGTTGCTCGATTGTGTATCTTTTCATGGTTCAAATTGAGTTGGTCTGAAATTGAAAAATGTCAAATAAAATGCAGAGAAAAACTTGACGTTTAGGTGTGGTTCAACATCGGCCATTAAAATTTATCTACCCTTTATTTAGATTTTAGTTATTTTATATATTTTTTTTATAAAATTTTTCTTATTACAGATTATGCAAGTCGTGGTCAAAAAAAATTCGGAGATAAATGTGATAATACTTTGGAATGTGGCTTTCCTGGCTCAATTTGTGATCCAAAGAAAAAATCATGCCAGTGTACAGAGGATTTGCCGGTAACCAATCATATTGATAAATGTGGCAAAGGTAAGTTAAGTTAAAGTAAGATCACGCGCAAAACTACTAAAAAAAAAACAAAAAAACATAAATCTTAAACCACAACACGAACAACAAAAAATTTCTTAACTGTTAATTTATGTCTGAACAGTTGGGTGGAGAATAACCAAAAGATTAGTTAAGACTTTGTAGCATAAATGGAAACTTCTAGCATAATTTTTTTAAGAAAAAACAACCATACAACTATATTTTTTTTTTAATTTGAGTTGAAAACTTGATACGACGTATATTTACATAATTTTTTTCCTTTCTCTTTGTATGTATGTATGTATGTTTGTATGTATGTATGTATGTATATGTGTACTATAGGAAAATATCTGATGTACAATCGTGCTTAAGTTTTGATTTTAATACACATGCATTGTATGTATGTACATATATACGAGAGTCCCCACTAATTAGGGCATCTCGAACATATGAAAAATTCAAAAACTACTTAAACCTATACTAAATGACATGAACTACTTTTGAATTTTATCCTAGAAAACAGTGTAATTTAAAAACAAGTAAGAGTGCTTTATACGGCTGTGCCGAATCTTATATACCCTTCACATTTTGCGAGCAGAATACAGAGCAACTAGACAAAAACAAAAAAAATTGTACATATACATAAGTAAATACATATTAACAATACTAAAAACTTCATTATAAATTAAATTTAAAAAGCGAAAACTGGTTAATATTTTTTTTAAATCGTTTTTGAACATAAAAATTAAAAAAAAAATTTATTTTTGAATAAACAAGATTCGAGCAAGCGGACTCACAGTATCTAACCTTAGCCCCAACCCATAGACAACTGAATTATAAAGGAACGTTGTTTGAATATAAATGAAATTAAATATGGCCTGTTTTATTGTTCACAACTCAACTGATTTAAGTTGTTATTATTTTTAATGTTTGTGTTCACCACAATATAGCAAAGTTGTAAACCAAAATGCAAAAATTTCAAATCAACTTATTTGAGTTGTGAACCGTAATAGGGGCCAATATTCAGCAAAATGGTTTGTACCATGTATGTGTGTCTTTAAAGCTGAAGGTCCACACCATGCGTTCATGCGTTGATGCGTATGATACTTTTTGAGCATATTATGCGTTTTTAAATTTTGTCAGATGCATGTGGACCCTCAGCTTAAGTATAGGCAGTGTTGTCAAACCGAAGATTTATCTTTTTTAGCGAGTTTTTAATAGAAACAAAAATTCCCAGTTTCTATTTGTTAAAATTATGTATTTCGTTAAATAGATTAAATAAAAAAGAAGAGTGATAACGAAAATCATATTGGGCATTATGCTAGTTTATGTAAACAAATTCAAAGAGGGAGGGGGGGAAGAAGAGACGGTCAACCGGATTTAAATTGAACTTCGCTTTTCATAAGCACCCAGAATAAATACACTTTATAGGGTCTAAGATCAATATTGTAGAAATTACAAACGGAATGACAAACTTGTATATACCCTTTTCCACCTGTGGTAAAGGGTATAAAAGCAAACGAATATAACGAATATTTGTTCCGTTTTTAATACATTGAAGTTATTATCGGGAGCCCTATAAAGTGTACACATTCTATATTTTTGTCCACCCGTCTGTAAAACTATTTAAACTTTGCCTTACCGATACCCAGGTGACCATTTCGGTTTTATTTCTTGAATTACTTCCTTAAATTTACTTCAGTTAAAAGGACATTTTTACTCACTGTGCAAATTTTTAAGTTCTTATAAAAACTATAAAAAAATTTAAAGACGGAAACTTGATCATCGCATATAAACCATCCGGATGGGTATGGTATATACGATGTCCATAAAATCCTTTGGTAAGGCGAAGGGTAACTACCAGATTCGTTTGGTATTTAAAATAGCCAAATTGATCGATTATTTCACCTGGGTGCTATGCAAAGTTCCTTCCGGGATAATTGCCATAGGGGATCAGCTTAAGTAATAACAGTTTGCTACTATTCGTGTTTCGTACAAAGAGTGCTCAATACACCAAGGAATAAAGCAGTACACTTATTAAAAAAAGGTTTTTATATTGCAATAGTAATGTTTCCCTACTACACCGAAGCTACCTAATATTACAAGAAATACATTTGAGTTTCCAGAAGCCTTTTAGGTCAGTTAAATAAATTTTCAATTAAATTTTATTAACAACATTTTTATGCTGTTCTGGATCTTCTTGATATGGCGCTGAGTCATGTTCTTTCTATAAAGACAACCTTTTATGTACGTTCGTTTTGATTTATTCGTATAAGTTCTGATGTCTTTGCGTGTTTCGAAAACAATAAAGTTATCATTAATACATTATTTTATTTCCATTTAAGGGAAAACTTGTAAACACCCACGAAAAGTACTAATTTTTTCTACAAAGTACGGTAACAATTCGGTGTTCGGCGAAAATTAAACCAAACATAACTTTTTTCCTACTTCCAGAAACGAACCCTAACGTTCGGTCGAACCATTATTGTATAACTTAATAAGGAGCATTTGCTTTTGATGGATAAAAGCAGCCCATTTACTTACCTAGTTCCATTACAAATGTCCCCCCGTAATAAAACCTTTAGAGTGGCACCGCACCGTCCTTTTGAAACAAGCAAAAGTAAAAAATACATTACACAGTGAGACAAAAAAAATGAAGTGAAAATACCTGGGATCTTATATCATTTTTCTGGTGGGTACTGTCGAGAATAACAACAGTCTGTTTTTGGAATTTTCAAAACACCCCCAAAATCTTGAGTTACGGGTAAAAAAAACCGGTTTTTCATACCCGTATGCACTTATTATCCTGTAACTTAGTTGAATATCAACCGATTTAAAATTTTTTGACAGATCTAGAAAGAAGAACCTTAGACCTTTCCAACGGTATATATTTGCTTTAAGTAAATTGCAGATACCTTTATGTATTTTTACACCAAATGTGTTTTTTTACGGTTTTTTTCTCATTTTTCTATTTTCGGGACGTTTTTACACAAAATTTTTGTATAGGAACCGTGCTATTTATGGTTTAATTTAAAAAATATAATTGATTAAAAATAAAACGAGGGTTTGTGTTTAAAAATCCGTTGAAAATTGACTGATTTTTTCAACTTAAAAAAAAACACATTTTTTACAAAAAAATTATTTCTTACGATTCCGATCAAAAATGTTTGCTTGACCTTTTTCCTTTTAAATTAACGTCTTCAGTATCTCGTTTAAGGGACCAGCAATACTCTGAAAGCATTTTTATTTTATTTTTTCCTTCAAAACGTTTTTCCATTGCAATTATTTCCTGGTGAAAATGTTCGCCTTGTTCATCGCTAAACTGGCCTAGGTTGTCTGGAAAAAAATCCAAATGCGAGTGCAGAAAATGAAGTTTTATAGACATATTTCAGCCCATTTCACCATAAGCTTTTAAAAATTCATTAACGACCATGACATAGTCTTCGCTTCTGTGACTCCCAAGAAAATTATCACAAAGCGCAACAAAACTGTTCCACGCACGTTTTTCAACGGAACTCAACATTTTTAAAAAGGAGTCATCTCTCATAACTTTACGAATTTGAGATCCAATGAAAATACCTTAAATTAATCAGAAGAGATAAAAATGTTAAAACTGAATGCTATTTCGAAGTAAATACAAAAATACCTCCTTTTATTTTGGCTTCACTTAATCTTGGGAATATCGATTTACGATGCTTAAAAGCTTCGCCGTTAATATCAAGCTTTTTAACAAATTGTTTCATGTATCCTAATTTTAAATGTAATGGTGGAAGAATAATATTCTCAGCTTTAACTAATGGTATGTTAAGAACGTTTTTTCTACCAATTTGCTGCGACTCACGAGATGGGCATACTTTGCAATCATAGTGATTTTTTGCACGACTGTTTCATTCACAAAGAAAACACGGATATTTTGTGTAACCACCTTGCATGCCAAAAAAAATTGGCAATACATTTAAATTAGCTATGATTTTCCATTTATGCGTGGCATAGTTGACGAACAGGAGTATTTTTTGACTGACTTCGTAAGTTTCTTTTGTGGTAGTCGCATAGAAAATTGGAACTGATGGCAACCGATTTTCGTTATGTAATAAAACTGCTTTCAAACCTTAATATGAAATTACAGATTGCAGATAATCCACTATTTTAAAAATTACTTACTTTTACATGAGCCATCAATGAAAAGTCGCCATTCGTCTGCATTATAATTGTAATTAAGTGCAGAAAATAACTTTGGAATATCACTGCAACACGTAAGATTGCTGTCATTTTTATTAGTTTCAAAGCTTTCTTCAAATAACAAAGTCCTCTCACTTTTTCTACAATATGTAATACGAAAGTCTGCTTTCACCAAATTTCGCTGTTTTAATCGCGATCCGAGAATTTCAGACTGTCGTTTTGACAATTTTAAGTCCCGTACGAGATCGATAAAATCTGCATTAGAAATTAATTTCGGTTCCATTGCCGTAGATTTGAATGGAAGGTAATCTTCTTCCTCCATATATTTTTTATCATCAGCAGCAGATTTGCTTGTTGTTGGAAGTTCATCATTTGATATTATGGGATTTGTTACAGTAACAACATTTGCGTGCTTAATGTTGTTTCGCGTTTTAAAACTATGGCCTGAAGTATTCGCTTGGCAAAAATAGCTATAAGCGGACTTGTGATTTACCTGATGATGCCAAGTCATAGGCGCAGCAAAGGGCAAGACACTGATGGTTGAACCTTAAATTTTTTTAAGGTTGTACAACAATAAATACAAATGAACTTTGGCTCATACCAGCAACTGGTTTTATAGGAGCGATTGAAAACTTCGTTGTAAACTTCCACCACTGCAATATTATTTTTAAAATTTCTCATATGACCAATATCCGCAAATAAGCCACAGATATAAAAAAAATTTGTTACGTTTATCACACATTTTTAATTTAAATTTTACACGATTTATTAAATTGCCAAATTTTTAATATAATAGATAATAGATATTTTCAATTAGATAATAGCATATATGTACAACAAAAGGGACTTCCAATGGGATCACCAGCATCACCAATTATAGCGGATATAGTTATGGAGAAATTATTAGATACTTGTATTGCAAAATTGACTATTAAACCAAGGATTATGACAAAATATGTTGATGATTTATTTTGCATTATTGAGGAATCGGAAATAGAAAATGTTTTGGAAACTTTCAACTCATTTCATCCGGACATAAGATTTACTATTGAGAAAGAGTGTAACTTAAAACTTTCATATTTAGATACTTTGTTGATAAGAAAAGGGGATAAATTATTAATGGATTGGTACCAAAAGCCAACTTCTTCTGGTAGAATTATTAATTATTTCTCCAAACATCCAAAGAGGGTTATAATTAATACGGCAAAAATTCTTATAGAAAGAATACTGAGAATAAGTGACATAGAATTTCATAACAGGAATTTAAAAATAATTAGGGATATTTTGAGAGATAATTGTTTTCCAATGGAACTGATATCAAGTTTAATAGGACAATGCAGTAACCATAGGGCAAATAACTTGCATATAGTTGCAGAACCAAAAATTTACAAATCACTTACATATATTCCTAAAATATCGGAACGTTTAGAAAAGTCCAAAATATTCGACACAAGGACATGTAAAATAGCACATAAATCATATAATACAGTTGGTAAATTATTCACTAGGACTAAGGATAAAGTACATAAGTTAGAAATGTCGAATGTAGTTTATAAAATACCTTGTAAGGGAAACGATAATGGACAATGCAACAAAGTATATGTAGGTACGACAAAGAACAAACTGAAAACTAGAATCTCGGGTCACAAATCAAATCAAAAGTTTAGGGATATTTCATCACAAAAAACAGCATTAACAGCCCACTGTGCCAGTTTAAATCATTCACCGGACTTTGAGAATGTATCAGTTTTAAACACAGAAAAAAATTATAAACGACGTTTAATGCTAGAAATGTTGCAAATCATTAAAGTACCAGAATTGTTAAGAATTAATTTTAAATCAGACACGGAAAATGTAGCACAAAATTATAGACATTTAGTGTATAAAAACAAAACAGGAAATTGAAAAATTTTTTAGAATGTAATAGATTATTTGTATAAAAATTTTTCTAATTGTAAATAATTTTTTCTATTGTGACAATTTTTATTATTTTTTCATTATTTTGTTATTTTTATTGTTTAATTATTTCCCTGACGATGATACACATTGCTGTATCGAAATATTGGAATTTTTATAAAATAAATGTTATCTAATTTTTTATAAAAAAAGAAAAACCTCAAGCTTAATAAATAATATTGAAATTTAATCAATTATATTTTTTAAATAAAACCATAAATAGCACGGTTCCTATACAAAAATTTTGTGTAAAAACGTCCCGAAAATAGAAAAATGAGAAAAAAAACCGTAAAAAAACACATTTGGTGTAAAAATACATAAAGGTATCTGCAATTTACTTAAAGCAAATATATACCGTTGGAAAGGTCTAAGGTTCTTCTTTCTAGATCGGATTTTAAATCGGTTGGTATTCAACTAAGTTACAGGATAATAAGTGCATACGGGTATGAAAAACCGGGTTTTTACCCGTAACTCAAGATTTTGGGGGTGTTTTGAAAATTCCAAAAACAGACTGTTGTTATTCTCGACAGTACCCACCAGAAAAATGATATAAGATCCCAGGTATTTTCACTTCATTTTTTTTGTCTCACTGTGTTATATTTCCCCACTAATTGCAATTAACAAATATTACTCATACGTACAGGTAAACTGAATTAGCGTTGTGGCAGGCTTGCCAGCTTAGCACTTTAAGTGCTAGGGATGGGCAAATTGACAAAATATATATACATATATACTTTTTTTTAAAGTATCGATATTAATTATTTAAAAAATATCGATATATCTGAAACTTTTACCAAATAAAATTTAATATACCTTTGTACATACATATTTGTGAACAAACATATTAAATGTACATAATTACTAGGGATGCGATTTCCATTTAAATGCATGTTTTTTGTCGATTTTCTAAGATCGATGTCGACCAATTATCTTTCCGAATCGTTAAATTTGCGTTAAAATGGCATCGATTTGTTATTGCATATTGTTGAATATTTTGGTTTCAAATGCATATTTTTGCATATTTTAACATTTTGAGTTTTTTTTAAATTTCCATATTTTAAAAAAGTTCTTCAAAAAATTTCAAAATTTTATAAAAAAATAAAAAAAATTTAAATCAATAAATAATTTTTTTTGGAGCTCTGCTTTAAATACAATATTACGACAAAAAACCGTTAAATTTTTAACCGATGCAGCACCTTACATAGTTAAGGCTGCCAATTGGCCTAACATAGTTTATCCAAAACTGTTACACGCTACTTGCTAGGCACATGGGTTACATCGAGTTGCGGAGGAAATTAGAAGCCAATTCGATAATATTAATTTATTGATTTCATACGGGAAACAATGTGGAAGCAAGAATAGCCCGACAATTAAAAAAATGAACCAAAACGTTTTGTAAAAAATATGCGATATCAAACAATAAAAATAATATCAACTATTTTTGATCTAGAATCAAATGTGGGATCTGAATTTGAAAATTAAAATTCTCAAATGAATTGGCATCCTTTAAGTATGCTTCAACTTCGGTTGACTTTGAGAGATAATTGTCCATGTAAAAAAGCTTTTTAACAGACAAAGGTTTACTTTTGATGGTTTAAAAAAGTATTTATGTATTTGATTGTGCAAACAAAATTAAGTTTAAAAAAATATTAAGCCTATGAAAAACAATGGAATAAAAACAACAATAAAATTAATTTTTTTTAATAGTTTTTAGTGCATAATTTTCATTTTTTTTTAAAGCATATTTTGGAGTTTTTAGTGCATATTTTATGCGCATATTTTCGATTTTTTAGTGCATGAAAATCTCATCCCTAGTAATTACATTGTTACTTTTTATTGTTTCATTTTATTTCAAAAAAATTAATAAAAATAAAAAATTCAATCAAAACAAAAAATTCAATTATAACAAAACCAAAAGGAATAATACAAAAAAACATTTGAAATCAAAAAAAAAGGAAATTACGAAAAACTTAAATGGAAGTAAATACACAGAAAAAATTATTAGCAGTTTTTTATCAATTAAAAAAATGATTTAAAAAGTATTTAAACTTAATTAATGTAATAATTGAATCAATTATTTTTTTTGTTGAACGAATATTAAAAATATAATTTTGATTTTATTAACATTTTAGTTGTTTTGAAATAAATTTTGAATTAAAATAATAATCAAATAACAAAAAATTATTTCGTTTAAAATAAAATAATTTAAACTTGTGAAATTGTTGTTGGAAATTGTCAAAATCAATCAACACATTGTTTGAAATGGCATAGTTTTCTGATCATTTTTATTAATTAAAATTAAAAATATAATTTATTGAAAAAAAATATTCAAAATATAAAATTTTTACAATTTTTAGTAATCAATATAATCATTTTGGTAATAGGTGCAAAATCAACAAATGGGTTGTTTGATTCTATGAATTCAGTATAAAATTGGTGATTAGAGACAATTTTTAATTTTTTCTGTGTTATGCCCGTAATTTCTACAAACAGATATCTAGTCGTGTTCGTACCTAACAATTATCTTTACCGATCCTGTACCACTATTTTGCTAATTTCAACGTTTATTTTACCTACGTGAATTAACTAACGAAAATCGGTGGTGTAAAACACATTACACTTTAACCCATAGGTAAGAAATACGTTTTAAATTTATGAAAATCATAGATACCTATACACAGCTAGATATCTATTTGTTGAAATTACGGGCATAAGTCATGGAAGTAAAATTTGAATTGCATCCCAAAAGTGGCAAATTTAACTAGAAATGTTTTTGATTGTTTTAGTCCAACCAGTAATCATCCGATATGAACATCAGGAGCACTCTCTGTTTTATGTGCTCTCCTGTCAATCTGCTTCTTGTATCCGGCACTGCTTCTTATAACTGCCAATCATTTTAGATCTTCATATTAGATTAAAAAACATATGATGCATACAAAAATGTCAATTCTTAAAAATAACCTATTGTTTCAAAAACGGCTAAAATTTTGAGTTTTTAATGAATACTGACTTGAAAAAATGTCGAATTCGATAGTCGTATTTCAATATTGATATACATATGTATTGATATATCGGTATTTTAAATATCGGCGATAAATATCGATTTTTTATGTATCGATATATCGATATTTTTTGCCCATTCCTATTTAGTACTTTTTTTCTGATTTAGCACTAAGAATTGCAAAAAAGGGATAAGTGCTAGTTTAGCACATTTTTAGCAATTTTTTTGATCCCATAACTACTTAAAAACTCACATAATCAATTTAAGTAAATTATAAGTTATAAAGTGTATCAATACATGCTACCTTTTTTGCAAATTTAGCGCATACTGTTTTCTGCATCTTTGTAGTGTACGATAAATAAAACAACGAAAGAACGAATACAGTTACTTTTATTCTTATGAACAAATAAATTAAAATTGTTTATTGGTCTTTACAAACAGTAAACTGAGAACTAGAATGAAAATAGAACTGTTACATAACAGTTCACATAACATTGAACATATGTTCAATTATACGCATAAGAGATTGAACCCTCCTATAGGCAACATGTGTTGCCACACTTTAAACTTATCGGATGATAATGTAAAAAATGCGTTCAAATGAAAAGTCAAAATGAGTTGGTATATGAGAAAAAATAAAATGACAATGGTATATTGTTACATTAAAATAAGTGTTTATATTAAACAAAGTTAATATGTAAAAATTTCAAACGTAAGACCCCTTTCACACTCGGCAAGTAACTTGCGCAAGTTAGTTGTCGACAACAACAAAGTCTGTACAAATTTTTTTTCCTTACCCCGACCTTACCGCTGACATCAACAAGTAACTTGCCGAGTGTGAAAGGGGTCTAAATCTGTTATTATATTCAAAAAATCAATGTTACAAAACTAGCACTTTTGTTTTCTGCCGTATGAATGCATATTTTAAAAAGCGTACGTTACATATCTTACAATTTGTAAGTTATTAATTAATTAAAATTATTCTGAACCTTCAATAACTTTTAAGCAGCGTGTTCTCAAATTCGGCAACATTTTAAAAGAGACAAAGCTTGCCATTCGCTTAATGCTTAAAATGATCAAAAGTCTTTTCTCGGAACCGATTCTCAACATCGGTTTTTTTAAGTCATCTTAGAAATAGACATAAAATAGGTGTTGAAGTTGAGGAGGGTTTCGAGCTTAAAATCACTTAGTCCCTTTGTAAAAAGCTTGTACAGACATTAAACATTGTGTTATGTCTTACCCAGTGTGTGGCAAAATATGGTATTTTAATAAATGCTATTCTTAAATTGCCACAACAATTTCGAAGATAGTTTATGATTCTTATAAAGAAAAAAAATAACCGAATTAAACTTGTTATTTTAAGCATAACCAACAATTAATCTCTAATCAAGTGATCGTATTTTCTCTGTTTCTTCCTTGATAAAAAAAATGGTAATTTAGTTGACATTAAATATTTACATATTTTGATGTGCAAAAGAAATCCAAATGATGCTCACGCATTAAAATAAACATTTATGTTCAATTTCACCAATTCTTTTTAAATAACAATTCCTATTTAAATATAGTTGTTCGCATAATTTTATTTTTATTTGCCATGAAAAACGAATTTTAAACATAAATTTATATATAAATAAATTCGTGAATTCGGCCATTAAAGTCTACTTACTTTTCTTTAATCAAATTGAAGCCCACGACTGTAAATAAAAGTATGAGTGTCGTGTGTATTTGTAAAAAAGTGTGATTGTTTCGAAACTTAAAAGGCATCCCAACAAACACGGAGGTTATATTTAAACTTGAAAATGATTTAAAATCAAACGTTTTTTTGCCAAAAGACAAACGATTTTGATAATGATTTGAATAGCATAGCATTCTCAACAAAAATGGAAAATTATTATCAAATTGAAAAATGCCTTTATTTTCAACTTGCTTTCAAACGTTATTCTCAAATGTGAATTAAAATAAATGGTGGTTACATTGTAAGGGCCGATGTTGATTTTGAATGAAACACAAATTATTAAGGAAATTATTGTCATTTCTTTTTATTATGATAATATTGGTATGGTTCAACTATGTATGGAACAAAATATCGGCCAAAGGGCCGCCGCGACGCTGGCGCTACACTTCCATCCGATGGTCCAAATTTTCGATGACGCTGAGGCATAATTGAGGTTCTATGCCATTAATGTGCCGAATTATCTCATCCTTTAGCTTTTGAATTGTTGCTGGCTTATCTACGTACACCTTTTTTTTCAAATAACCCCAAAGAAAGAAGTCCAACGGTGTCAAAAGTTAAAAAAAATAACTTGATGAGACCAAAATTTGCAAAACATCATCAAATATATAATGAAGTTTAAATGGTTATTTTAGAAATTTTATAGCCTTTTACTAAAAAGAAAGAAATATATAATCAGTTTAAAAAGTTTGGAGATATTTGCATTTCAGTCACATCATCTTTTTTAAAAACACAAATAACGGTTATTTTCGAATATCTCAAACTGTTCTACTTTTGACAATTCTGACTACAAATTCGGATTCAGCGGTTAATTTTACATTAATTAGTTGTCAGATTCATTTGGTCAAAAAGCTGTCACGTAGTGTTATCATTCCCCCAAATGCGGCAATTCTGCTTGTTGACGAATCCACTGAGGTGAAAATGTTCCTCATCACTGAAGGTGATTTTCTTTGATATGCATTTTGATTGGAACGCCAATTTTCATAATAAGCCTGAATAATTTTAAAGCGTTGCTCGATTGTGTATCTTTCCATGGTTCAAATTGAGTTGGTCTGAAATTGAGAAATGTCAAATGAAATGCAGAAAAAACTTGACGTTTAGGTGTGGTTCACATTCAACATCGGCCATTTACAATGTGGAACATATGTACATAAATAAAAATATTTTATGTTTTTTATTTAAATTCTTTATTTATTTTCATAGACTGTGAGATTAATATTCGGCAAAATAGCTAAAATATAAAATAATGTTCTTTCCGTCCTCTTATTCTTGCAAATACCAAATAATTGCCTCCCTTTCATCTTGACGATTGTAGCACCGCGATCATACAATAAACTTATAATTTCTTCACTTTCCGGTTTAAATCCTTTAAATTCGTTTTCTTTATCATGTCAATTCAAATCAAAGGTTTGACTTGTTTGTTGGAATAACATGCACGTGTAACCATCATATAACAAGTAACCACTTCAATTTTTTTGTTTTTTTTTTTTTGCTTATTTTGGTTTTTCAGGCTTTTTTGTAAAAGTTATTCTAACCATTGCAATGGTATAATTCACAAGGTTTAATAATTATGCAGAGTTGTCAATATCGACCCATTGAATGTCAAACAACGAAATCTTAATTAAAAATGAGAACTTGTGAACCTTTCTTGTTCTTATTATACCATGATTCAAACCCAGGTTATTAAATTACTGTTTTCTTAAAGAAAAATGTAAATAAATTTTTTAAAATTTTTACAAACAGAATCACATTTTTAACATAATTTCTTGCACAACTTTCATTCGAGTTTCGCAATAGGAGCTTAGAAATAACTTGTCTTTTATGATTTAAAAATCATAAATGTCCGTCTTTGCCAATATTTGAAAGTGACCAGTGATAGAAGAACCAATCCCTTAACTGGTTTTTGAGGAACAAAAAGGTAAAAAAAGAAATGAATTACAGTACAGTCTTCAACGGTGCTGTGACACATATTTTGGTACTTTCTAAAATTTAGTTCTTGAATTTAATTCTAGGACTTGTTTTATTAAAATACTTCTACATTGTATTAAAATAATACTACATTGTAGTAACTGACACTAAACACGTTCATTGAGAATGGTGTCAATTGACCCCCTCCAATTACAACCTCATGTAAAAGTGGTAGGTATTATTCATATAAAGTGTTAGAGCTAGAACCGGTCTCTACCACCAAAGACCAATCACGGGACTACTTTGGTGTCCCGTAATTGTTGTTAACCGTAATTGTGTTTGGTGTTTTTTTAGAGGCTGAGAACTTAAAATTGGCAGTAATATCTTTTGCAACAGCTGATTTGACAGTTTTCGAATGATATTGTGTTAGTTTCATTTAGCAATTTCACACAAAAGAATTCACGTCAGAGCAACTTTTGCATGTTTATTAAATTTACTTTAAAAATCGCAGTTCAATTCGACAATTTTATTAAAAAGATTTATTCAGTGGTTGGGCACAGTCTTAGTTAAATAGCTTACGAATAAAATGATCCTCAAGCCATTGTCGATTCACCATATCATCCAGAAAAACTCACTCACAACATCAGCAAACCAGAATCAGTGACACACATACTTACTATATACATACATACGAACATACTTACATACATATTTGTGCATGCATACATACATATATGCATATCAACATGTATTTCTTTGTTTTTATAAAGTTTTATTTTGCTTAAAATACATATTTTTTAATAAATTTTTACCTCTTTTTTAATCCACAGAGGCCGCAGTAAATGAAACCTGCTTCTTCAATGAACAATGTGAAGTCAAGTACTTTCAAACAGAATGTCGCGATCAGCGGTGTGTATGTCGTTTTGATATGACACCCGCTTGGTTGAAAGATGGCTCTGTAGAGTGCAAAGGTAAATTGTTTAAAAATGTCAAAACGATGACAGTTACACAGAATGTACAAATTTTTTATTTAGTGAAAGATCTGTCACTTAAATTTATGTACATAGATGCTATGCATACCTCTGTTGTATGAGCGTACAGCACACATTTAAGTGGTTTAATATTTGTTTAATAAAAGTGCTATTTCATTAAAATAAATTTAAAAAAACAGGAACAATTGTGTTTGCAAATACATTTAATATGTATGTATATGTGAATACTCATGTACATCCAACTCTTTTTTACACGATTTTGGATGAACACGGTTCACAAATAAAAACATATGCTTTTTCGGCACAAAATTTTTAAACTTGAAAGATTTTTTACCAGCTGTTATTAAAAATATTTTGTATCCTTTTTTTACAATGTTAGAATTTGTTATCATACGTTATAGTATTAACTCGATTAATCGAGAAATTTTGAATAATCAAAATAAAAAACTTGGATTTTTGATCAATTAGCAATGCCCAAGTCTGTTATTAATTGAATATTGTTGTACCCTCCACCAAGAGTGATGAATTCAACTAATATAAGGAACACAACTGGTTCGTACGTCGTATTTTGTTTTCCTTTAAAATTCATATTAGAAACATTCAAATTTATTGAAATTTCTGTTCATTTTTTCCTTCTTTTTATTTGTTCAATTTGAAAACACAAACATTTTTCTTTTTATATTTAAAATTTTTCTTTTTCTATGACAATACAGCCGTAACTGGCATAAAGGTTCAATTAGCCGAGCGTAACAGTAACGTTGCAAATCACCTACTTCATTTTGTTGTATGTAAAGCAATTAGAACGATTTAAGTTAGCTGGAATTTGTAACGTCTTAATATGTAGGAAATAGGTTGTTCTTACTTTTTTACGGAAAGGTTAAGTAACTGTTACTCCCGGCTAACTGAGCCTTAAGAAATAGAATTAGATATATTTTTTTTTTTTCGAAATTATTTCTGGATATGTCCGTATCTAATTAATGACCTAGCGGAATGAAATATACTTTGCGACCTATTTTCAAACATACATAATATACATACAAAAATTCATAAAAATCGGTTAAACCGTTTTAGAGAAGTTCAAACACAAACATTTCCATTTTTATTTAAGTTTATAGCGCATTTCTTGGGCATGTTTTGATACATGTTAAATTTTGTAAATGCCTGACATAAAAAAATTAAATTAAACATTCAATTTCCTGAGTGGATGACAATCTAAAAAGTATATGTTTTGATACTTTTTGTTTTTCAATTGATATTTTCCGATATTTTTAAGCTGAACTTAAAAAATTAAATTAACTCATGTGGAAGATAAAACATGAACCGGAGGTTGGTCCCTCGCCAAATCGATAACCTAAGGCGGAAAAAATAAATGCCCGAATCATGAAAATTCATATATGTATACTCAGATGTACTATGTTTTCTTTATATGTACATACAAATTTATGGTCGAATTTTTACCATAAGGCAAAACACTAGTTAAATTAAATTAACTATTAATAAAAAAAATAATTTTTTTTCAAATAAGTAACTTTTGAGTTTTTTGGGGTATATTATTTACAATGTTCAGGGTATATTTTAAATTTTAACTGCAAATTTAATGCGCATACAACGTGTTTTTAGGGTGGCATGTCATGGACAAAAGTTTGTAAACATGTTGTGGAAATTATGACATTCTACAAAGTTATAACACGGACGTTATGACACTGCTCTGATGGACATTATGACACTTTTAAAAGTCCATGGACACGGTGACACTTTTTGGAGTGTCATAAAGTTATGACATGCAACCGTTTTTAAAGCAGATTTCTGGCTTCCCTGGTTATAACCTTCTGCATTTATGAAGTGAATAAAAAGAAAAGTTTTGATAAATTTGAATACTTTAGGTTAGCTGGATGCGACCATTAAAGAGCTCAGTTAAGATTATGCACAATTAATTGAGTTGGATGGAATAAAGGGTTAACAATCAAATATCAAATTTCGTGGCTCTTTTAAGATATCTAACGGAAACTCTTGTTGGATTTAAAAAGAGCAATGATTTTTTTGCATTTTCGCTTTCGCAACACAATTTGCACCAAATACTGAACTTCGGATAATCGGTTGTTTAACATTGAATCTGATCAAAACGTATCAGATGATGATATGTATTAAGGAAGAAGAAAATGTTGACTTGAAAAAGTCAATATCTTGGATGATATTAACAAAACTGCACCAAGTTTTACAACTTTAAAAAAATTTCATTCAAACTATTTTAGTAAAATATAGATGATTTCAAGTATTTAGAAAATACCAGAAAACTAGACAAATTAAATTTGATGCAATCCTATCGCTATCAAAAACATCTTCTTTAACTGAAAAAGTATTTTCAGCGTCAAGTTTCATAAAAACTCTATACTATTTTTAATAAATTATGACGCGTGTAAACAAGGAGTTGGATGTGCAACACCGATAAAAAAAATCATCGGGTTTTTTATAAGTGGCATATTTTTTTTGTTATAATAAATAAATAATTAAAAATTCAATTAAATATATTAAATTATTAAATTAAATTTTTATTTAACGGGTTTTAAATGGCATAAATACTTTTTTCTACAAAGCTGAAAATATTTAATATTTATAATGGGGTACACTGGTACCGCCCTGGTTATGAAAATTTAAGCGAAAAACTTCACAGGACGTTCGTTCAATGTTGTACCCTCGGTAAATTTTAACTCACCACTGTGCATGGCTTGAAATAATTCTGCAACTTTTAGCTTTGTAAAAATATCTACACACACTTACTAAAGACTGTGAAGAATTACTAAACTCCTTAAAATACCATTCGTTTCCCCTTGAGCATTATTGCAAATAATTAGGATTTATTACTTTCTATTCTATTTAAAGGACGTGGCGATAAAAAAGGTCCCGAAACCTATATAGACCCGGCAATGATTGGCGTCCTGATTGGTATGGCATTAATGTTTATCATTATATGTGTGGTATTAAGATTGTTTAGTCAGTATGTATCAGAATATTTAAGTTAAATGAGATTTAATTAAATTACAAGCTGAATAACCGATAAATGTTTCCGTTACAGGGCACGATGGCGAGAAAATCGAACAATTTTCAATACTCCAAATCCACGTTTAATGAATGTTTCTCTATTGCGTGAAAGTAAATTATTGCATGGTCAAGAAAGACGAGGATCCCGAATGTCAGTAAGGGCACCATCTCGTCAACCCAGCATGGCATCCTTGCGTCCACATTCACCTAATCCGTCGCTAGGTAAGACAGGTTCGTACTCTTGCACCTTTATTGCACCCAATTTTATTTAATTTCAAATAAATTTTAAAATAAATATTTCTTTAGAGATCACATTTTTAACCAAACAAATAATTTAATTAAAAAATACTTTTATTTTTAATAATGTAAATACATGTGTATGTATGTAAAAATTTAAAATTAAATCTACATCTTGAATATGTCTTTCAGAAAGTGGCTACGTAATGGCGTTTACTTTTCTGGCATCAATGTTGCCTGTATCCTGCTTTTTGCCCTTCTTTTCTAACGAAAATGTTGCATTGTAGGCGCATAACGTCCCCAAAACAAAAAAAAATATGTAACATGAAATTTTATCAAAGGATGCAGTTCTTTTTATTGTTTACAAAAAATATTTTTTTTTTATTTCGTTTGTGTTCTTATGGCTAATAAATCACTGATGGTTTTAACGTTGGTTTAGTTGATATAAGCTTGAATTTATATGTAGTTTAAACTCAACAACTATAAATCAGTGTCCCATTTATTACATGTTGTTAAAAAAATAACATGTAGCAGCTCTACGATAAATCTTAGCAAATTCATATGGTCTGTATTGGTAGTTTAAACGCCCAATTTTATGCGTTTAAAAATGGGTTATCTCTTTGGTGATTTATAGATTTGTTGGTTTAAACACATTTTAAACCAAAAAGAGAGTTTAACTCGCTCTGATTTTTTAGCCCTTAGTATTTTTTGATTAAACAATATTAAAGAGGAATTGCTTAGAGCCTACATTAAAGAAAATTATGCAAATCGCAATGATTTTTGCTCTTTTGTGGTCAATAATAATGTTACACAATATAAGTGGTACAAAATATTCTGGCAATATTTTGTGTCAGAAAAAAATGCCTAAAGAAAAGGATTTTGTAAAACAACTTCGCGAATATTATGTAACTTTAAGGCATTGTTTTGTAAAACGCAACGTTTCCGTAAAGGCTTATTTACTCATACGTTAATGTTGCGAACACTTAAAAGGTGGTTGAAATTTACTAAAAATAGGTTAACGTATCAAAAAGAAAACAGAAATTTTGTCGAAATTTATGTAAATTATAAATTTTAGCTTTTAATATTGATGGGTTTTGTATAAAATTAAAAAAAAACGTCGTGTGCGAAACGAAGAAATGTTCGCCATATCAATAAACATAAGCTAACATAAAATTCTTTAACAAGTCATACGTTAAAACAGAGAAAAACGGAACAGCTGATCCGCATCCCTTTATAATGTCCTTGAAATTTTTTCAACGTTTAACGATTTATAAAAAATGGCTTCAATTAGAACAAATCATAGCTGTTTATATGTACATTAGGGATATAACTTTTTAACAATTTTTTAAAATATCAAAATTGGCATAGCACAGTTCGATAGAGCATAAACAACTATAAGTGAACGTATATTTATTTTTTCGCTAAGGTCAAAAAAGTTCACGCACCAACCGCGATGAAGTTTTGGAAATTTAAAATTTTGGTTAAGAAAAATTAATAATATGTTTATTGAAAACAAAAAATAGCTCGAGTATGAAATTTCATTAATATTTAGAGATTATAACACTGCCTTTACACATGAAAGTTCTTTCATGAAATTTCTGTATACGTATTATAAGTAAAAATTTCAATGAAATAGACGACTTTCTTGAAAATTTCTTGTTCGATTACACAGGAAAGTGAAAGTTCATTTGAAAAATGTCGTCAAAGCGCAAAGTGGCAAAAATTGTTTTAGTTTTAGAACTGAAAAAAAAAAGAAATAGAAAACCAAAACAAAAAAAAAGAAATGAAAATAAAAAAACCAGTAAATAGGAGGCAGTGGGTAAAGCCATTATTAATAAAAAGATGTGAATTCGATGTGGAAGCGAATTTACTGAGAGACCTACTGTGGGAAGACGACGACAAGGATTTTAATAATTTTTGCAATAGCTTCATACGATTTTTTTTTAATGTCGTTCCTTCTGTAGGATTTGTGGTTCATATCCCACAAAATGGGGTGGGATCGGTACAAATTTATTAATTTAATAATTTGTTTATTGCTTAATTTTGCCTCCATTTTTATTGTTTTTCTTATTTGTAATTTCAGAGTTGCCAAGACAAATACTCACGCCGAACTTTAGGCATTCGTTCCAATTAATATTTATTTTTATTTATTTTCCTAATATTTATCCACTTTAATAAGAATAGTTGTGTTTCAAATAATTGTAGTTAAAAAATATATTAAAATTCTTTATATATACGTCCAAAACAAGTTGCTTTTGTAACTATAATTTAACACAATCCTGAAATTTCAAATGCAAATTTTAAATAGGCAACACTGCTTAGTTTATTGTCATTTGTTTTCATGAAATTGTCAAAAAATCGCTTTCTTGAAATTTTCATTGAAAGCAAGCTGAAAGTTGGGCTGAAAGTAAAAAAATGTAAATGTGTTAGTGAAAAATTGTGAGTGTATTGCGACTTTCATGAAATTACTTTCACGTGTAAATGCTGGGTAAGAGATTGTTCCGCAAACCAAAACGTATCTTTAACCTTTTTTAACGAAAAAAAATTAAAAATGAATAAAAAAACACCGTATAAAATTATGAATATTCAATATTGCATTAAGAAGGCCGCCTCAAAATAATTTTAAATTATGTAAAATAATATTTTTATTAGTTCAAGTCCGTGCTTTAATTTAAGAAATAATAAATTTTTTAATAATTTTTTATACACCTGTTTAGAAAACCAATTGGTGCGTGAACTTTTTGAGAACAATTACAAAAGATTATGATTTTCGTGGTTACTAGGACATGGTTGACCTCATGGTACTATGCCAAAAAATTGGTTTAACCCCTAATGTACATACATATAATTTAAAATACATAACTGCTTTTAGCCAGAGTAGCCTTCTTAAATTTCTGATACTACTACGGTGGCCATCCGTTTTTTATTATACAGATTTTAAACATCGATCTGGGAACCCCATTTTTTAGTAAAAAATCTAAATTTCGTTCTGGGTTTTATTTAATTCTCTGTAATCGTACAGTGTTGAGTTAAATAGTTAAGGCAAATAAGTTTCCAATTTATCTAAAGGAGCATTCCATGAAAAAGGGGAATCTAAACAAATTTTACGAACATTCATTTTGTATATAAATTTTTTTTAAATAGCGAGAATATGATCTAATCTTAAATAATTTGTGTAAATAACAACGAAAATTACACATTTTTTTTTAATTCCCGTTATGTAACAAGTAGTATCTTTTATTTCACTTTATACCATTTTTTGCGAGATCGCTGTTTATCAGATAGAAACCAGTGATGCCAACTTTTTGAGAGCAAAAAGCACTTTAAAAATTAAAAAAAGCACTATTTCGAGCAAAAAAAGCGTAAAAAAATTTAATTTAACACAAAATAAGTTGCTTTCGGCTATGACGAATATTATATACCCTCAAAATTTAAAAAAAGGCGATGGCGTTTATGGGGACCATTTTTTAAGATTAAATAATAAATACATATATTTACATTTGTTTAAAAACATTTTTAATTGTATTATTATTATCTTCAATAAAAATAATATCATCCAAATCATTATGATCCATCAGCTATGTTTGAATTGGCCATAAACCCGTTTTAAAGTCATACAGTGCGAGCTCGATTTTTGTAACTCGATAAAAATCTAGCCCTTTTGCAATTACCGAAAATTTGCAATGACCGACCAATGACTTTATATTTATATCGTTTAAATAAATCTGAATTAAAATCGTGCAAAGTTTAATAAAAGAATTGGCGTATGATATTATCCAATTATTTTAACCTATGTACGCTTCAGAATGAAAAACACACATAAGATGTTATGTATATAGAAAATCATGTATGTTTGCATTCTGATACTTAGTCAAACCTTTTTGCAGTAGCACTAGAGGCAGAAGTGCACAACACGCGGTTATTTGGTGACGAGTGTTGTGCGTTTGAAAACTAAAAGGCATGAAAAATGGCAGGTTACATAACGCTCGTTATAAAAGCATTTTCTGTCAGCTTTTTTTAATTTATTTAACACTTTGCTTATACTAAGTTTCAACTTTTTATAAGTTTTTAAAGTCTTTGCGTTCTTTTGTACAGTTTCCTACTGCACGTTTTTTAACTTTTCTACATGACTCAAAATTGTTGTTTATTTTTCCATTCACAATTCCTAATACTTTCCAAGTCATTTTCTATTTTTGACACAGTGTCTACATCTTTAAAAAAATGTTTATCGCAAACAAATACATCGTTGTTATTACGATTACTAAATATGTTGCCATCGCTAAAAAGTGAAACCTTTTGTAAAATTTCCAAATTGCTAGGAAGCCTAGCTCTAACATCGTAAATAAAGTTTTTGGCAAAACGAATGCCACTTTCCTTTATCTCTTTTTTATCATTTGAAATCTTAAAACTTTACAGGCTTTCTCAAAATTGTAATCCAAATAGCAAAGCTCATCTTAATCCTCTATTCCTATATTTTTAAAAAATGGTAGAAAAAAAATTAAAATTGAAAAAGCACTAAATGCACTAACGAAAAATTGAAAAAGCACCAAGTTAGTGCTTTTTCTAGGTTTGGCACTACAGATAAAATTTTGGCGTTTTAAGTCATCAAAAAGCACCATAAATAGTGCCAAAAGCACTAAGTTGGCATCGCTGATAGAAACTAACAGCTGTATTCATAACAAAAAGTTAGCCACACACTACGTACAACAAGCTGATAACTATAATGTCAATTAAGCTTGTAGCTTGTTAGCACAGAGTTTATTTATAACAAACTTGTGTCCATCTTTTTATGAATCAACTCTGAATTTTAATGATGCCACATTATATTGCTTACAAATGCAAGGCGTTTTGCATTAATCATCGCTGATTTTGTCATTTCATTTTTTTTTGTTTTCCCCTCCACATATAAACATTTTAAAAAATTTAAATGTTTTGTTATTCGTGCTTAATTCCCAATTTTTTTTCCTTGATAAAAAAAAACGGAAATTTATTGTTGATGGGATAAGCTATTCCTATGCGTATTTCACTGGTTGCTTAGACCAGATCGTCAGGAAACTGCATCCAAAGATTTTAGAAAAACTAAAGATATTAAACCAAATAAAACTGTTAATCGTATAAGAATTATAAGAAACAGTTCTACATACTTGTAACAAAATCAGAGTGTAAACAAAAACATCAATAATAAATTTTAAGAAATTTTCAAATGAAATAAATTAAAAAAAAAGCAAATTCAAAAACAGACAGTAAATTAAAAAAAAAACAACAAAATAGTTTGACATTAAACGGCTGTTTTCCTTAGTTGTATAATAATTTCGCTGGAATTTTCATTCAACTTTAGCAAATCTTAAATATTGATTGACTGTGGCTGTCCCACACGTGACAGATTATTTAAGAATTTTATATGTATGGTTAAAGGTTACTATGTCGCCTATTTAATAATAGAAAAACACATTAGGTATCTGCTTTTTCAACTGAGGCTTAAAGCTTCGTTCACAAATCTTTTCACAAACTCACACATTTTTAATAAAGAAACCGTTTGCAAATATTGCCCAGAACAATATTACGAATTTATTATTATTTTTTGAAACATTTTAGTTAAATTATCATACAAAACTAAATAGCATTAGTTTTAACGTTATTTTCAAGTTACATTTTTGTTAGAAACATGAAAGATATGAAATGCTTTGGGAAGAAATAAGATATTGTTGCTCTCATTGTGAATGCTCCTAAATTACTTCATAAGTTTTTCTTACTCTCTTGGAAATGAAATCCTTTGAGTGTTACACATTTAGTTAATATTGTCTGGCTTTAATTTTCAAATATCTCTTTCAAAGTTCCATAAGCTTTCCGTTTTTCAGCAAATTTTTCCTTGATACTCTTTTAAAGTTCATATTATTGTTTATGTGCTTGAAGTCCACAATTTTTGATTGTTAAAATCACAAACAAATTTGAAGCATAAATTTGTGGTTGCTTCATTGCGTACATACCAAGGTATATTTACACAAGGTAGACTCATTTGGGAGTGTAGACATGCTGCTCTATAAAAATAACCGAGTGGAACGGAATTGTCAAAATTGTCTTCATATAAATTTAACGCACACATGTACAAATTTTGGCTCATATACACGGAATTTGACATTGGTGTTCCAACTTAGGTAAACAGCTGACAAACATATGGGCCAACGAGTTTACCTTGTGTAAATATACCTTGGTACATACTATAATACGAGGAAATTTTATTCATACTTGGGCTGAATATAAGATAAAAAAGAAAACGTGTTAAGAGAATTATTAAACATAACAGAACTTCAAAGTACGTAGAAGTATGTACCCCATACTTTTCTTTCCCCCCTTTTCTCCAATAAATTCAGACTTTTTGAAAAAAAATTTCAAAGTGAGCACTCAGACTAAGGACAAATCTTTTAATTCGAAATATTTTAGGGTAAATTTGAGTAAGTTCATACTTTTAAAGAGAATTAACATTTTTTGTTTGGTTTTTGCACATTTATTCAAAATTCTGTTAAGAGGTTCCTTATTATTCCTTAGCATATTAACAACGCTCTTTTGTTTAATGCGGAACACCAAGGCGAATTAAATAGAATAAACAGGTGGCAGCACTACGCCAGCTGACGATTTTTAGCTCTTGCATTGTTTGTCTAGGTTTATGTCAAAGTTTTGTTTATGTTTACAAAAAGTCCACGGTTTGTGCTGTGATTATTGTATTTTATTAAAGTTTTTGATAATATTAAATTAAAATAAATAAGATATTGACCATAATTAAATAAAAATTGGCTAAAAATTTAATTATTTCATTACGTTCAGCGGCACGCTTTTTTGTTCAAAGTATGTTTTGACGTAAACGGTGATGTAATTTCCATTTTTGTTGTAATGTTGTATTTGTTGCCGTAACGATGCCACCTGCTTATTCCACCATGAGTTCAACTCTACAACAACACTGCTTCTGTGGTCGGATTCTCAAAAATTTTGCTTGTAAAATAATAAGGTTTGTTTACATAAAAAACTAGTTTGCATACAAACTTTGGTCGACTAGCCAGACCACCGAAAAAACACCATATGTTGACTTGACCCCACCTTCTAGTGAATTCGCCTTGGTGAAATAAGATAATTGCCAATGGAGGATTCGTGTATCTGGTGGCGGCAATACTAAGTACACCAAGTACATATGTATATGTATATAAAACAAAATAAATAAAAACTACACTGTATTTTTATTGTTGCTCGATACGTCAAAAATGTAAGCAATATTTGAATATAACTTAGATACCTAAATAAGTGCGACAAGTGGTTTTATTGTCAAAACTTACTTAAATGAAATTTTTTTGGACAGATCGCTATGTCGGAAATACCTAGAATGTTAAAAAAAGCTAGCCGCTCTTGTTAAAATAGTTCAGTAAGAAAAAATGAGCACAGCTGTGTTTTCAACGCCACCTTAAAACTGAATTCGCCTTGTAATTGCCTTATTATTTGTTATTACAACCTATAACAATATTAATCATTCGTTTGTCTAAATTTCGTTTTCTATTGCAATTCTAAGCACATAAAAATATCAAACATTTTACTTATGTTGAATTTCATTAAAATTACCTCTTGCCTTAAAATTCTTACAGAATTATTAAAAAAAAATTGTATAAATTACTTTTTATTTCCTTTTTCTCAAGTTCTGTTTGTGCATGACGATAAAAAATATTAATTTATGTATTTAAATATTTTATTGAGCAAACAATAATCTTTAAGTCACGAAGTCTACAACGAACAACACTTGTTGAAAGAGGCAATTTATTTATTATTTTAAAAAAAAACATTGTTACAATTTAATAAGCTTAGGCTGGGTTCACACTATGAATGTGTTTTCTTTTAGAAATTCTGAACTTATAAGTGAGTGCAGAAGAGGTCATGATACTTTTATTACTCTCTCATAAATAAACTCAGACTTTCTTAAAGAAAACTTTCATAGTGTGTACCCAGGCTTAATGAATTCGAATTGGTTGCTCGCGTGTAGGGTATTAACTCGAAATTTTTATTCTTACACTTTTCTTAATAAACCAATATGTAATATTCATATCTATCCACAGTAAAATATCATGATATGCTGCCTACTTTTTGTAGGTAAAACGATTGTTTAAAAAATTATATTTCATATGCATTTAAATATTAAATTAAAAATTGTTGATCATGTGCGATAGGAGTAAAAGAAGTAATGGCAGCTAATGCTCAAAAAATTACACTCTATATTATAAAAACTTCGCAATGAAAAGGAGCTTCCAACGAACCAGATTTGTACAGGAGGAACGTAAGAGTTTCGCTTACGACAGTTATATATGTAAAATTAAGAGGAGCTGTTTTGACAAAACTGGCACGATTGACGGTTTAATTTATTTTGTTTGTGGGTCATTCTTAAAAAACATGACCAATTGGTGTCCCCAGACTTTACTATTTTATATTTTGTTTCTCCAAAAAGAAAATAGAAAAATATCTGCATTTTTATAAATTATTGTCGATTCTACGTAACTATATTATAAAACAAAAATAATTAGTTATCTGAAAATAACTTAAAAAATATTTTTAATGTCAAAGGTTTAGCAAAAACCTGTGTCCCTAGCCAATTTATTAAAATTTAATAGTTTTTTTCAGTTAAAATAAAATTGAAAAAAAATAATATTTACAATTTTTGTTATTCAGTTTGTATATATTAATACCATATATAGAAAAGAATGATGAAAAATAATTTTTTTGTATAATTTTTTTGAAGAAAAATCTTGTCCCCAGGTTTTGGTCCCCTCTGTTACGTCCACACATTTTAATGAAAAAATTTTGTTTAACGGTATAACGCGTATATTTCTCTTATGCTTCTCCATCAAAACTTAGCTAAAATCAACAAAATGTGTTTTTAACTGTTCAGTCTTGTTTAGTGCGTGGTTGAGTAAGTAACTTAATTGTAGGCCGGGTGCGTACCCTTATTCAGTGTCTACTCTGTTACTGTTGAAAAACGGTGAGTAAAGTGATTTTTTATTTATTTTATAATTTTTTTATAAATATTTTGTGTACACTAATTAAGTGGACAAATAAATTCTACAAAATTCTAATAAAAAGCTAAAATATGGTATTTTTGAGTTAATTTGTCCCTTCTGTTACCGGTCCACTCTGTGACTTATTATCAGTAAAAACTCCAAAAATTTAAAAAAATTCTGCTGGTTATGGATTCCTATTGTTGATAAGATCCGTAACCACATGAGGCCAATTATAAACATTTTTGGCCAACTTAATTTTTTAAAATTACAAAATTCAGAATGGTTATGTTTTTTAAGAACGACCCTTGTATGTCTGGTTGACTGTTATTTACACATGTCGAAAGCATCAATGATTTTTAAGAACAATAATTTTTTTATTGATGAGTCAGAGTTTTTTTTTTAAATAGGTAAAAATTAATAAACATATCGCACTGGTACCTCGTAAGGGAGTTAACACAAAATTTATAAATTTTCCGTAAAGACAAAAAACTCTACAATACTACAAAGGGGCATACAATTGTATTTTTTTTCCAAAATACTAGAGATAAGATTCTTGCAAAAAATGAAAATTTAAACATTTTTAATTGACTCTCTTTAGAGTGTATGTATGCACATTAGGGCAGGTCGATTTGTAGGGAGTGAAAAAATTCACCAATTTCCCTATGATTTCCGTATTCTATGGGTTATTCCATGAAAATTTGCCGAAGGAACCATACCTCTATCGTTAAAATCGAGTCCCCTACTTTTTTTGGTAAAAAGTTCAAAAGTTACGGGCATTTTTGTCCAAGTTTTGGAGCATTTTTCCATTTTTTTCATGATTTTGTCCAAGAATATTACTTTCATGGCCATTTTTTTGGCTCAATCCATTATTTAATTCAATTTGATTTGATTTAATTCAAAATTGAGCCAAAAAAAATGGCCATGAAAGTAATATTCTTGGACAAAATCATGAAAAAAATGGAAAAATGCTCCAAAATTTGGACAAAAATGCCCGTAACTTTTAAACCGTTGGACCAATGTTGGAGATTTTTTTTGTAAATTGATCAAAATGAGCTAAAAAAAACGCGCCTACTGGCGATTAAACCCGATCGATAGTTTTTGAGTTATGGGTGTGAACGTGTAGGTAATATTTCATACGAATGTCAATTTGGGAAAAAATCTACCAACAAAAAGTAGGGGACTCGATTTTAACGATGGAGGTATGGTTCCTTTGGCAAATTTTCATGGAATAACCCATAGAATACGGAAATCATAGGGAAATTGTCGAAAAATAAATCGAACCGCCCTTATGCACATACATATTTCGATTCTTAAAGTTAGTAAATAGATTTATTTTTCTAACGTAGACAAACCAAATTTTAGTTTAATGTAGGTATTAAATGGCTTTTATTTATTTGCGGCCTTTTTCGGGGCCTTTTTATTACTGCTTTTCATTCATTTCAGGGCGTATGACTCGTTCTAAAAGTAATACTCGATCCAGTGATTCACGCGTTAGTGATGCATCGAACTGCTCACGTTTGCTTGAGCACCATACAGCCAACACACACCATGCCTCGCACCCGCATGCGAATGCACCACATGCTAATACAACCAATCATGGCCCACAAACAAGTGTGTCTCCATTATCGCTTAATGCTCCAACCACAATTATTACAAATGTAAATCAAATACCAGTGGCTGAAAATACTGCCTGCAGCACAAATTTGACGAATCCACCGCCAACGATTACAAATGAACCAAATAAATTTTAAATAAAATCAAAACACTGAAACATGTCGAATCATCATCTCTTCTTCAAATTGTATTGCATTTTAGATATGATAAAACAAATCTGATTCTACGAGGTATGGTGCCAACAAACCGTTTGTAGTCTCGATATTGTAGTTCTGAAACACACATAAATACACAAACACGAAACAGATTTTGCCTTCTCCTCTTTCTAACTCTATCTTTATACTCTTTCCTTCGTAATACTCAAAATTACTAACAATGCAAATAAAGGGCCAAATACACTTGTCAAATGCTTGTCCAGCCGGCGAATTCAACGTGTACGTGTGCTGGACGTTATATTTGCCGTCATATCTAAATTGTTTGATGTTTCATCAAGCACATTTTTACCAATACTACCACAATGGTTGATGAGTACTTTGATCAGTGTATTTGGGCCTTAACACCTACTCGATTTTGATTATTTACCTATCCAACAGTGTTTTTGCGCCGAATTTTACAAAAACCTTTTCAAACATGCCCTGGAAATATTTCTACATTAAAATTATAAAAGTCGTCAGTAGCAAGGCCAATTCGTATATCAACTGGCGACAATCCTACAGCAACGGGATATTTGTTGATTCTTTTGGTAGTTAAGATTGTCAAAATACGTTACAAAATGTAAGCAAAAAATGTAATTTGACAGTTTTAATTAGCAATTGAACCCACCCGATAAATTTTGTCGACTTGGTCAGTTTATAACGAACTGAAGTAAATAAAGAACTGGAAGAGTACTCAGGCGTTATCTAAATGCTCTGTGGGCCATTCTTGAAAAAGGGGATTTAAATACACTTCTACAGGGTGGCGCAGAATGAGAAATATGGCTTAAATTGGTTTATAAACTTTTTATTTATGTGATTATAATAAATTTTTTTTTAATACAGTATATTAATGGAGATTTTTTTGCAATTAGCTTTGAAAAATGATATTCTTTAAGTCATGTCCATCCTCTGCTTCGCACATGCGTGCTCCGCCGTGATAGTCCAAGTTGTGTCGAACGCTTTCTTGTTGATGTTGATGGACTATGCTGCACGCTCTCCCGTATACGTTCAATATTTGGCCAGTGTGCACGGTAGGTATTCTTCCGGCATTTCCAATTAAATGGTTTATTGCTGACGCTGTGGGTGCAAAGCGCACATTAAAATTACGACGATATGCACGCTGTGTCAACACAATAGACTGTTGGTTTGAAAAATAAAATTCAATTATTTTTGTATGAAGTTCGATCGTGTAATGATTCATAATAAATAAAGCGTTTTAAGGGCCATTATTAAAACTTGACTTTCGTTGAAGATAGGATTTTGTGCCACGTAGAAAAAATATTGTCACTTCTACAATTTTGCTTAAAACTAAAGTGAGCAATATGTTAAAGGCAAGTGATAAGTGCCCATATGTTTTAACGATTTCATTCCTTCAACAAAGCATGCATCACAATCAAATTTTTCAAACATTTCTAAAAGAAGAAATTTTGGATAAACTTTTAGAAAATTCTCTGTATTAGAATTGGAGCTGCAAACCAATCGGCAGAAGTTGTTTTATTTTTGGCAGACTTCCAATAGGTTTTTTTTTGATATCGATATTTTCGGTAATGACTGCTTAACAGGCTTGTTAGATGTGGCGATTTCTCGCCAAACGTGGCGATATTTTAGTTTGTTTCTCATTTTTTTCTTTACAAAAATGAAGGTGAAAAGAAAAAATCATATGACAAACCTGCTGCCACGTTTTGTGTAGATAAAGTGTTAAAACTTTTTAATTTTGCACCACCTACATTCATTATCCTAACCAAAGAAGTGGCACATACAAAGAAATTTCGCTACTATCGATAGTTATTAAGCTAACTATCGAATGGGCCGACTACCGATAATTTTGCAACAAAAAAGTAGAAAGAAATATATTTAGATATCTGCATCTAGTTTGTGTTTATATCCAGGGCAACAGCTTAAAAGTGTTACATAAAAAAAAATAAAATTATTAAGCCCTGTCTTAAAGAATTCGGTGGAAGAAATCATCCTGTTGGCTAGTAGATATTGATAGTCTCACTAGTGATTAAAATTTTCATTTAGATTCTTTCGATCAAGTAACATCGATCGATCGCTCGCAATTTTTTGTTTAGTATATGTTGTACATTTCATAGACTTAGTAAAAAAAATAATTACAAAACTATTTATTTAAAGCTTTTATACATTACTCTACACTTAAAAAAAACAAGAATTATTTTACATAATTTCTTACGTTTTTTAAGGTCATTAAAGCCTATAGTACACGGAATGTAAAAAGCTACATGTGCATGTGGTTCTTTTAATTCAAGTTGTTTTTATTCGACCTTCTTATATACGTATAAATAAAAATGCTTTTGTTTCAAGCTCGAGGCCAGTATTGAGAATAAATTTTTATATCGGCAAATATTAAAATAAAAATTTATTTTCAATACAGGCCTCGAGCTTGAAACAAAAGCATTTTTATTTATAAATTATATTTTTCCTTTGTTATTTACACTACTGTCTTTTTGTTTGTGTAAAGACTAATTCGTATCTTTGTATTAAAGTGGTACCAACGCCTTTCATTTTATATTCAGTATTGGTCTAACATTGATTACAAATTCTAAAACTGACAGACATAAAAAATTTGCGCAACAGTCATATATATTTTAATAAGTTTTGTAAATTTTAAATACATATGGGGTACTCCAAGCCAACAATTTATTTTGATTTCCCCAATTTTGTGATATGGGCATTTCCAGCGAAAAGTCTACTTCTTGTAGCGTAACGCCAGCAAGTAATTCAAATTGTTTCTCAAAAAAATTGTATATGTATTATTGAAATTTTTATATTTTGGAATAAAACGCAAAAGGGATAACATTTGAAAAAGATGGGCCTAAAATACAAGCTTATTTGCTTGTTGGCGTTACGTTACAAAAAGTTGAAATGCTGGAAATGTCCATATATTTTAGTGCACTTAAAAGGGTTTGTTGACATTTATGTTTTAATTACTAGTTGAAGACACTTTTTTTAGTTTTTTGTTTATAACTTTCTTAATAACTGTCCCGATTGGAATGTTTTTGTAAAGTATTGGTTTTTGGAGGTTTTTTTTAAAGAAAAAATATAAAAAATGCTCCAGTAGTTTTTGAAAATGAGTGTATCTTTCGTTTTTTTTTTTGAAATGTGTAATATTAAATTTCTATCCACTCAATATCTAATATTTTTTAGTTTTAAGAAAATTTGAAAATAAAATCTCATTTAGATACCGATTTTTAGCTTTTAAAATTTTCAAAAATCTAAAAAAAGTGTTGTGGAAAGCCCACCCAGCTTTAAAGATATTGGGTGGATAAACGTTTTAATTTACTTATTTTCAAAAAAATCTAATGTTAAGGCCCACTTGTCAAATGTCCAGCAGGCGAATTCACACGTAAACGTGTTCTGTAGCCCGTTTCTGTATTTTTCGCATCGTAAAATTTTCCGCATGAAACCAGTGAATCGGGACAGAAACAGTGCAAAATGAAACAAAAAATGGTTTTTCTCACACAAGTGTTTCTGTATCTTTCCGTTGCGAGAATTATCTGTCATTTTAATAATTTTCCAGCAATTATTGGAAGGATGTGAGAAAAAGTGTTTCTGTAACAATATTTTGCGAAAAGTTTCTTACAAGAACTGTCAAATTAAGTCGCATTTGAAATTGGTGCGAGAAAAACAAAATATAGATATTTTAAATTTAAAATATGTTTATATACTATTTTTGTAATATAAATAAAAAATAAAAAACATTTTAATTATGAATGCGTAATTTAAATGATGAAAATAAATAAAACACCATTGTTATATTTTGTTAATTAAATTTGTTTAAGCCTTTCCTTGTTTTGGTTTTATTCAGGGCTGCCAGATAAATTTGTGTGAAAATCGTCAATTTTTTGAGAAAATAAAAAGATCGTCTTTTTGTTTTAAAAAATCGGACAATTTAAAATTAATTATAAACAGATTTTGTTTGATTTTTTATTACAACAAAATCAAACAAAGACGTAGTCAAAGTTCATGGGTATTTTATACATACATATGTACATATAAATTGTCTTTTGTTCGAACTTAATTTTTTTTAATGTATATATATTTTATTAAGCTTGAGGTCTATTTTTTATAAAATTATTTATTTTCTTTGATCCGATAACAATTTAGAATTGTTTTTTTCCCCTGAAGAAGTCTCACAAAGGCGTGACAAAATATCATATTAAAAATAAATTTTAACAAAAAATAAAATAAATATTTTTATAAAAACAAAAAGAAGTCAAGCTTAATAAAATAAGCACACAAACTTATTTAAAATAGATATATACAAATACCAAGAAATTAATAATTTTTAAAATTATTCCGCTTAGATAACAGTAAAATAAATATTTAGGGTTTTTATTTTTGCGAAAAACCAAGGATTCATAGTGACGACGTTGTTTTAAATTTTTATCGTATGTGTCCAAATAGGATATAACTGAAATTTAAAAATTTCGGTTCACAAATAATTTACCTATTCTTATAACTATTAACTTTACTTTTTCTTTTTCACCTGAAATATACGTAGTAGAATACCTGGTAGTTGAAATCGAAATTGCCGAAATATGGCTTTGGCATAAAAGTGTACATATACATAAGCTAAGAATATCAAATATGTATATAAATTTGTTGTTGCTTTCAACAGAAATTCATATTGTCTTTTTGAATTTTCAATGCCACAAAATATGAAGTGTTTGAAATTTAAAAATTCGATATGAATTTTTATAGAAAGCTACAATAAAGTTATAAAATATTGTTGATTTTGTTTTTGCTTTCGTCACTTTTTAGAAAAAATCAGTAAATCGGCACGTTTTCGGAGCAAAAATCGTGGAAATTAAGATAAATCGTCAAATCTGGCAGCCCTGTTTTTATTATATTTATTTCTTTTGTTGACGTTTCGCTTTTATTTGACATTTAATTCTGGAAATATTCCAGTTCAAACTGAATCTGTTTTGTCTGTTTTCGCATTTAAATACAGAAACACTTTTTTCTCGCAAATCGAGAAACGATGGAATTTTTTGTTTCACACTTCATGTGAAAAATTTTACGATGCGAGAAATACAGAAACGAGCTACTGGACGTAATATTTGCCGTCATATCTGAATTTTTTGATTTCCTATCCAGCATCGTCGGTGTGACACATACAAACATATTTTCACTAATACTACCACAATGCTTGATGAGTATTTTGATCAATATTTTTTTTGGCTTTACACTTATTTTCAAAATTGCGATGATTAATTTAAAATCAAATAAACTGGGAATATTTTTTTTCTGAAAAAATATCCAAAATACAATATGCACCATTATTAAGAACGTTGTGAAAAAAACAAGAAAAAGTGTCATGTCAAAACTTACCAGGAAGGCGCTTTTAAAGTGTTTTTAATGTACTTACAAAATTAAGGGAAATCAAATTAAGCACGGAATGCCCTACTAAAATTAAGGACATATTAATAAAGCTTCTAAAACAGGAAAAAATGTTTTGCCACGCCCCAAAATACAGCGATTTTTGCTATTTAAATAAAACGGAGCTATTTAAAGTCCGATCTAAACATATCATTCTTAATGGCTTGAATATGGTCTAATTTTAGTCGTTATGTCTAAGTTTAGTCTCTTAATTGAGCCCCTTTTTACATATGTACATGTTGCATTAAACCAGTTCGAGCCCAATACAAAACAAAAAATTTGCACCAGTCACGCCCAAGAATGAAAGTTTCCAGCACTTAAAAATTTCTGTTTGCCACGCCCTAAAATACAGCACTTTGCTTTTTTATATAAAGTGCCGCCATTTAAAGGCCGACCTCATCGTATCACATAGCATTACCCTGCGGGAAGTTTGTCTGTTGTTCCTAAAGCAATTTTCCCGTGACCAGTAAACACAGTATTATAATAAAATATACCGAATTGTGATAGATGAAAACATGACATGTAACTTAAACTGTGATTATGTGTTTAAAGTGTAGTTACTCTAGAGGAAAGGTAATTGAGACAAAACTAGTCATGTGATTGTATCTTGTGCGGGCATTGGCTGACTATCTGGTTCTATTATTTCATATGAAGGGGATCTATCAAATTAACATGGTTCACACGGAACAATATCTACTACAGTTTTTGTTTGCGGGGAAATTTAATGTTTCCAATTAGGCTGCTTCAGTGACCTGTTAAAATGTACCAATTAACCCCTTCACAGGACATCGCCCTTGATATAAAGTGTTGGAACTAGAACCCGTCCCTAACACTTTAGAACTGTAACGTGACAAGTTTGGTGTAAGCTCTCTTTCTTCTATTGTATTTATGTCTTGACCTTGGCTTAACAATGATATTTTAGAAACTTCATTGACGTATCTTTCTTTCTTACTACACACATTAATCCCAGCTACCTTTAAATATTAGCACCAAATAATATTTTATAAAAACTTGTTTCAAAAATTTTAAATCCTTATTTCAAACGTAAAAATAATATTAGCACTATTTTATTAAAGCCATTTAGGTTTTCTCTACAAATAAATATAAAATTTTTCTTAATATTCACTTCGTATTTATGTTGCAAATTTTTTGTAATTTCGAATTTTTTATCCCAACAGATTTTTTAGGCATTTTCCGTAAAATAAGTAAAATTCCACATACACGCTCCAAAATTTTAACTTTTTGTTTTTAACGTAGCAGCAAACCGTAGTTAGATATTTGGTAATAGTGCTTGAATGTTGTTAAATAAGAAACTATAAAATCTACATGTCGAGAAAAATTATTTTTCAATATGGTCACCTCAAACAAAACTAATTTCAACGCACATGGTTAAACATATTCTTGTTAAATTTAACCATATTATCGTCACCGGCAACCATATTATGGTTGAATCAGTTCATCAAGAAGCCACAACCATATTATAGTTGTTGTTTACCATTTATAATTGTTTGGTTTATTAACTTAACAATTGAATTTTCCTCTTTTCCAAGTAAACATGTTATGGTTGAAAAACAATTATTATAATCATATTTTTGCTAAAAATAACCATAACTTGTACGGGGGCTAACATAAACATTATATGGTAAAATTAATCATAATAAGTTTAACAATTTTCGTTAAACATTTTTTTGTTGAAGGTAACCATACTGAAAAGGGTTTTTTCTCGGGGTGTTATAAAATATTGTTCTTTTTTTAAATTGTTGTTGTAATTTTCATTTAACTTATCATAAATATATCCAATGTATAATTACTCTTTAATATCACACAAATGCACTTAAAATACTAAATATTAATAAATGTTAAATGTGTAGTTGAATAGAAAGGAATAGAAAAAAATTCAAATATCGTCGCTGCGCCTCATATATGTTTTACGAAAACGGTCTTATCAATATCAATCATATCAATCAATCATATTTTCAACGCAGTGACGATATATTTATCTAGATGTTTGTATTTATTTTATATATTTTTGCTAAAATAAAAAAGACTGTTACCTATACTTAATTATATAATTTCAGGCTCAGGCTCTAACTCACATGGTAGTAATGCTTCAGTCACCTCATTAAGATCAACGCGTAGTAATTCTGTTTCTCCAGCAGGTATCGTAGGAAATAATTCCCATCACGAGAGGAAAGGTTCAACATACCAGCCACATCAACACCATCATCCAACACATCAGAAACTACAACCGTCAGCACAACAACATCACGAGCAGCAGCCCTTAACCCAAACCCACATTATATCGAATCCAGTCGCTGAAACTGTCACTGTGGAAATAATCGAGCCCGAAAAGTGAATCATTAACAACTATCACTAAATACATAATTAAGGATGAATTAGTAATTGAGTGGAGAATGTACTAACTAAAAATCAAGAAAAAAAAATAACAAATAAATACCCAACACGAACATACACAACAGAAACAATATAGAATAATAATTTTATAAGCTTAGACTTTTTTAAATTAAAGGAATCAATTTGCTTTAAAACAAAGACAAAGGATATCTTAAAAATAAAGTTTTTTTTAAATACAAAAATTAAAAACGAAAAAAAATATAAAATAAAAATGAAAAAATGCACTCTTTTAAATTGAACAACAAAACAACATATTAATAAAAACAACAACATTTAAAAGTTCAGCTAACAATGAACACAGTTTTTTCTTTTCCATTTTAATTCAAATAAATTTTTAAATACAATTTTAAATATGTTAATGCCTTTAATACACCACAAATACAAAACGCTAGTTTACTATTATTAAAAATATACAAAAAAAAAAATAAAACCTTGCATAACAAATTCATTAAAACAACAACAAAAAATAATTAATGATAATTATATATAAAACACACACATTCGTATATTTTCCTATAATTAACTCGAATAAAAATTAACAAAAATTATATTCTTGCATACAAATACGAGTACCCTACATACCACCTTTTCTTTTTATATTTTTATCGTATTTATTTCCAATCTACAAGCTCCATTTAACGAATAGTAATTTTAAAATAAATTAAATATATTAACTAATTCATCTAAGAACAAAAGACCTAAAAAAGAGTCTTTTTGTGTTAGAAATTAAAAATGTTCGCACGCATTTTCATTAATATTTGAATAAGAAAAATTTTAAATAAAAAAAAAAAAAAAAACTAAAACTCAAAACCTTTTTCATCGTTGCGCATAGCAAAGTCATAAAATATTATAATATAACAAATAAACAAAATACTTTACTAAATAAATTATTAAAGATAAGAAAACAGTTAATAGAAAAAATTCTAGAATCGTTAGATTATTAATTTATAATTAAAGGAAATATAAAACCAATCATTACGCTTATAAAATATGTACTTTGTACAAAAATAATAGAACCTTGAAAATATATTCACACATTTCCTTCAACAATTATGTAATTTTAAATAATTTACACATTGTTTCCCCCTTATTCCTTCATACTCTTACATTCATTTAGAAAATATTAATTGATTAAACAAAAAAAAAAGCAAAAAAAAAACAACTTCGGGACCATATTTTCGAATCAAAATATGCGTTTCAAACGTTTTAACTCCTTCATTTATTATATTTTCTTTTTTTGTATTTTTGATTTGGATCGAAAAAAAAAATATTAAGAAAAACAAAACATATTTTATATAAAAAAAAAAAAAACTACAAAATTCTCTAAAAACAAAGTCTCCAAAAATTATTTGATAAATTGTTATATTTAAAAACAAAATGTCTGCGGTACACTTTCAAAAACATAAATCTTTATATTTACATTCAACTTTACCTACATTTACATACATATACATACATACAAACAAAACTAATTAATAGAATTATTAAAATTACAATTATAAGAAATATAAATTTAAAAAACGAAAAGAAAAAAAAATATTTTTTAATTAGCAATCGCGAATATTTTTAATATTAATAACAATAATAATTATAATATAAAAAAAAAATACATACATACATATTAGGGAAACATTTAAACAATTTAATAACAAACAAACAAACAAACATACATTTAACAATTTATTTATCTGCCTCAACAAAATGTTTGCAAAACCAACAATCTTTTTCCACTAATTCACACAATCGTTTTCCACATTTTACGTTTTTAATGAAGCTATAAACGTACAAAGTCTTTTCGGATATGCCACTTTAAACACAACTGATGACTGTCATATTGACAAGCGAAAAAAATAATGTTTGAACACACGAATCCAAAAGTAGAAACTGTAATTTAATGCACAAAAAAAGATAAATCGTCAGCTCGTTATTGCTTTGGCGCATACGCCAGAAAGTCGGAGTGAAGAAAAACGACAGAAAACGTTAACATCCAGGCGAATTTACTAAGCCCTGGTCACTTTGACAGTTTGAACTCAATTTGTTTCGTTTTAGCAATATTTTGCTAAACAACGGTTTACAATTCGAGTCATAAACACTTACAATACATTGCAAAAATACTCTGTTGTTTTTGCTTTGTTGTAGTGTTGCTACCACCATGTACATGAATTCGCCTTGCACAAAATTTGTGATATTAATTAAATTTGCACTAGTAAACAAACCAGTAATAGCAGCAATTAAACGTTTAATTAACTTGATTAAATTTTTAAATTAAAACTGAGAAAAATAAGAAAATTAACAAAAAAAAAAATTAATTTGTAAAATTGTCAAAAATCCATTTTCATTTAAAATATTTCTTCTTTTTTTAAATCACTTTTATAAAACATTACGTTGCAAGTGATTTTTTTTATCATTATGATAGTACGCTATAAAAAGAAGTTATGCAATAGTTGCTATGTAACGCAAATATGTAGTAGCAAAGAAAGCTATTAAATAATGAGTGCATTATTCATTTTGAAAAAGTAATTAAAGTCAACGGTACACAACTAAAATTTCTAGTATGTTTTAACCTACTTCTGTAAAGTTGCAATTCGTTGCGTTAGTTCCCTTCAAAATAAGACCGCCTTGTATGAATTCGCCTTGCTTAACACTATGTTTGCAAAAAAAAATTTGTTATTGTCTTGAAAAAAAGTAACCAGTTTAATAATGATAATTTAATTGTCGTATGTGGATTCCGATAGTTTCGAGTAAATTGAGTTTGAAGTTTGAACTCTTACATATATGTATGTATACACATATGACAAACTCAACACTCCATATTTCGAAAACCGTATGAGGTATCGAAAAACTGATCACGCCAAATGAAATATCAGGTCGGAAAACCTAAGGAATCCATCTTAACTCAAAACCGCAAAAAATCCACATACGACATTTAAATTATCAACCGACGATATGTATGCTTGTGCTGGTTCACACTCTTCAATTTTAAGCCATTAAGGCTTAAGCTTCTAGGAGAGAAGAGAAAAGGGAATGTAATTATGTTTCCTTCGTCTCCTTAAAACTCCAGACTTGATGACTAAAAAAAGAATGTGAACCACCACTTTGAGAACTCTTAATTCATAAGTGTGTGGTATAAAAAATTCTCAAACACTTAACAACTGTGTTCCGAAAGTCATTTGGAAAAGTGAATTTTTTGTACAGCAATAAGTTTCTAAACAAATTATTTAATGTGATTTTTTTTAACTTAAACAAGAAATCTCACTTCAAAAAAAAAACACTCAGACTTTCGAATCTTATGGTCTATACGAGCAATTTGCTTGGCAATTATTGCTGTAGTACCTATCAAATTCTGTGGCCAACACTAGATATTAACGTGTGGACTGCATAAATATGTATTTGAACACATGTTCAGCAACAAATGTCATAATACATTGCTGAGAAATTATATTTTAACACAAGCTGTCAAAATCAATTATCAGTAACAAAAAAGAAAAATTTTTAACTTAAAAATATAAATTTTAAATACAAAATTTACAAATTAATAATTAAAAATAAATTGGTTGCCAAAGAAAATGTTAGTTTTTATATACATACAAATTCATGTGTAGAACATTTCTGTGTCGCCATTCTGCCGACGTTATTGCTTATGTTAACAAATACAGATTGCGCGTATAGGCGTAGGGTTATTAGATTCGTTTTTCAAATTTCCAACTTTACGATATTTAATGACTTTCTCTCTCCTTGTTAATGAGGGAACAGTGAAACAAATCAAGATTACCTAGAATTTATATCGATTGTGTATACAATTGAATTGGGTTATCTTATGTGCGTTAAAGAAATTTTTATTTCTGACGTTGTAAATTTAATAAATTTCAAATATACAGTCTTGACGATACTTTTTGTGCGAAAACATTATTGGCGTAAAAGTGACAATTCAGACTCCGTTAAAAAACAATTACAATTACTCATGTTTTTTATTTTTTTTTTGCAAATTACAATCATTAATAGCAATCAAGTTAAAAAGAAAATAAAACTCAGAAACAACTTTTCGTTCAAACTAAAGAAACAATTTTATATTAAATTAAATTAAAAAATAAAATATTTTAAATTAATCCCAACAATTTTTAATCTTCAATCAAAAGCAAACAAAATATGTAGATTTTTTTTATAAATTCTAAATAGTGAGTCAAAAAAATAAGTTTAAACGGGAAAGATTTTTTTTCTTGCTATTTAAAAATTTATTAAATACGATTAAAATCATTTTTCAAAGCTCAACTGAAAAAGCTTACCTGTGACAAATTCAAAATAAATCAATTTAATAATCATGAGAAACACAATAAAAAACTACGTCTATAGCTTCAAACTAGAAACTTTAAATAGATTTTCTAATTAAATTTACAAAAAGCAAAAAAAAAACAAAACCCTAAAGGGAAACCAAAAAATACTTTGTGATTTAGTTTAAACTCAACGAATATTTTAGAATGGCTTGCTAAACAGAAGGACACGACACCAAAACTCATAAAACCAATTAAAAATTAAATTAATAAACGAAACTAGTTTTGAAGTTTGGGGAAGAACTTCAAAGCTGTTTTGTTTAAATGAAGCCAATATAATTTTTACAGTCGAGCATAAAAAAACACCGAAAAACTAAATAAAAAATTAACTTAAATTAAATAAAATTAATTATTTCTAGCTTAAAACAGAACGAAAAGATCAAAACAAACCAACAAACAACTATGTTTTATATTTCCAATAGAAATTGAAATGAACAAAAAATTGTATAATGAAATCCTAGCAAGTAGTGTGTCTTCAATTAAAAGCGAATTTTTCTCGTTTACATTTTTAGGGCTTTAATGCGTTTTTAACTTTAAATAGCAAAATATTAAAAACAAATAAATATGAAATTAATTATAAATATATACACGCAAATTTAAAAGAAACAAACTTTAACATACATATTTACATACATACATATTTCTATTTAAATATACTTATATACGAGATTTAAAAAAAAGAAGAAAATAACACAAACTTTAACACGAAATCAGCTCCATTATAACTGCAAAACTTTATTTTATCTATCAATTTTGTTTAATTTCTGGATCTTAGATATTGAATTTTTAAAAAAAGTAAGTATCAAGGCAACAGCAATTTTAAAATACATATCGTCAGCTCATTATTGGTTTGGGGCACATCATAGTAATTTCACTATGATATGCGCCAAGCCAACAATGTGCATAGTTTCTTTTTTTTAAAGCAGTGTTCGAAAATAAACAGTACATTACAATACAATATAAACTTTGAAATATTAAATTGTAGAAATGTTTACTTCATTTCTTTTTTTTAATAACTTTTTTTTATTGAACTCATTCTTAATATGTGTTTTTTTCTTTTTAAAAGTTAAATGAGAAAGAAGTTATGTTTAAAACGTTGTAACTATAAACAATAATTTTTAAAATCAGAGTTGTACAATTCAAGAGTTTATAAAAAGAGATGTAATTTTTCGTACTTTGTATTAAAAATTAGCAATTTTTTATGAATGGCAGCATTATTTCGTTTGACGTTTATAGTGGAAAATTACATCTTTTTATCCTGACTTTTTTACACTTGGTTATAGTTTGACAAAAATTTAACTTTTGGTGGAATGTTTTTCTTGTGGTTGCTGTAACAAAAATTATATTGTTCCACTTTTCCATTTTTCCAACATATAAAAAAACGGAAATGAATACCTTTTTAATTTTTAATAAAAATGATTTTTTCGCAGAGTTTGTTTTTAAATAATTTTTGATATCTTATCTCGATGTTTTTTCAAAATGCCACATATATGTATATACATATAAGATAGTAAATATATTTGTATTAAAATCTGACAAGAAAAAAAACAAAAACAACTTAAAAAATCAATCATTGAAATTTTTTGATTTTTTCACACGCTTGCAATAACTTTCCTCAGCTAGACGTGTTAGATATTGTGCTGTTCCTTGTCCTGTTTTTGCAACAAACTCATGCAAATATCCCTTTGTGTTCTGTAACAACTCAAATGGATGACCCAGTTCGACTACATGACCAGCATCCATTATTAAAATTCTATCGTTGTCCATGACAGTATGAAGTCTGTGCGCTATTGTGAGGACAGTGCATTTTGCGAATTTTGTATGTATTGCTTCCTGAATAAGTTTATCAGTTCTATGGGTAAATACAATTTTTAAATTGAAGGTGAAAACAATTAAGAAAATTAATACAAACGTATGTTTGTATGTTCGCGCAGTCGGTTGACAACCATCAGCACAAGAGTAATGCAGGGTATAATAATAAAATAATACTTACTCTGGATCAACATTGGCAGTGGCTTCATCCATTATAAGAATTTTATTGTGTCTCAAAATTGCTCTGGCCATACAAACTAACTGACGTTGACCCATGCTGAAATTTGAACCACCATCGTACATACGAGAGGACAGACCACCGTCAAGTGCTTTAATGTATGGCTTTAATTTAACGTCATTTAAGGCATTCCAAATTTCCTCATCGGTCTTTTGTTCGAATGGGTCAAGATTATAACGCAGAGTTCCCGAAAATAAAATTGGATCTTGTGGTATTATTGAAATACGACTACGCAAATCATGTAATCCTAATTTGTTAATTTCGTGGCCATCGATTACTATTTTCCCTTCGTTTTTAGCTAAACGAAATATGGCTTGTATAATTGACGATTTTCCAGCACCAGTTCGACCAACGATGCCAACTTTTTCCTTCGGTTTTATGTAGAAATTAAGACCATTCAATATGTAATCACCTTTATCTGAATACTTAAGTTGCAAATCACTAAAGTGCATGCTTCCCTCAGATGGCCAGGAATCGGGCAATTCAATTGAGGAATCCGTTTCCAAAGCTGGTTCTGATGGGGATTCAGCATACTCGATAACACGTTCGACGCTGGTCATGTGGTTTTCCATTTCGGCACTCTGTCTCATACCCCACTGGCACATTATAACCAGAGTCATAGATTGCGTGATGGCTAAACCAACGTCACCGCTATAAAAGTTACGATCAATTAGAAGAAAACTAAATGTCACTGCCAAAATATATAGGACACAAATTAAATCCGTCCAAAAGGCAAAAGCCCTGTTTGAGGTAACATATAAATAAAGAGCTGAAGTGTTGTTGTTTTGCAAGTCATGAAACTCGTGTTCTAAATGTCGGGTGGCATTTAAAGCTCTTATTGTTGTTAATCCTTGAAAAGTTTGATTGGTATGCGAATACACAGGACTTCGAGCTAAAATATAAAAAAGTAATTTCTCTATTTATGTTTGCAGTCGTATTAAAAAAAAATTCTTATTAAAAATCATGAAAGAATAGGTACAAGGTAGGTATAGGTCATTAGAAATTTTGATCTAAATTTTGAAATTCATACAACAAATTATATAAAGCCGTATTCAAGGCGAATTCATACAGGTGACATTTTCGAGACATCTGTTATTTTTTTATTTTTGTGAGTGTATACTGAATGTCAAGTTTTGTTTACATTCTGTAAAAAAATTAATTAATAGCTCTGTTTCTTTACTCTACTTTGGGATCCCTCGGGATCCCAATTTGCACGAAAAGCGTTCCCGTACTATTAATTTGTGTAAATGAGAGCGGATTTGAGGGAATAAAATTCTTCTTCTTCTTGCACGAAATAGCCCAGACTTTTTCTTCGTGCAAATTGAATATTTCAAATTCAAAAAAAAATCTAAATACGTACTTGAAAAAAAACTTATTGAAATTTTATAAAACAATCAAAGTGAATATAAAATATAAACACAAGGATTTAAAAGGGCGTATGGAATAAGTGGAGCCACAATAAATTTGCAATACAGGAAAAAGATTTACCTTCTAAAGCAATTGTGTATACATATTTTCAACAAATAATTTTGACATTCACTCTAACTTTATACAAAACCAAGGCGAATTCATACAGGTGACCGCATCATGAGATAGCGCTATGGTAGCTATCCCTTTTTTAGAAAAAATACTATGTATTTTGTTTTTGTAAAAAGTTAGAGTGAATGTCAAAATTGTTTGTTGGAAATATAAAAAAGGGATTTTTTTGATTATGATACATATGTAAATAAACCATTGCTTTAGAAGGTAAATCTTTTTCCGTACGCCTTTTAAAATCCTTGTGTTTATATTTTATGTTCAGTTTTTTGTTTTATAACGTTTAAATAAGTTTTTTTTAGGTATTTAGATTCTTATTGAAATTTAAATTTTTTCACAAAATGTAAACAACGCTTGACTTTCAGTATACACACAAAGAAATAAACAATGACAATGATGACTAGAAAATTTCACCTTTATGAATTCGCCTTGTACAAAACAAAATACATTTGTATGTACAAAGTATTTTTTAAAGAAAAGGGATAGCTAGCATAGCTCTATCTCATGATGCGGTCACCTTTATGAATTCGCCTTGGCCGTATTATTAAAACTTATGAAAATAATTTGTCTTTATGAATCGAAACGTTTACATCCAATTGATTACAAAAGAAGGGTATTTATAGGGAGATCGATTATTCGACTTTTTTCAATAACCGCTTTTCTAATATTCCGAATAGTTGCTATTTTAAAAACCCGGTTTACGGTTAAGCATTTTAAAAATAACCGGTTATACGGTTTTAATTCGAAAACATAAAAATAATATTATTCTTTATTAATATTTCACTTTTATTTAAAATAGTTTGTTTATTTTTAAATCAATATGTATTTCGATTTCCTTTGGAAATCTTTTTCAGGATATATTTATAAAATTTAAAAAAAATTAACAATAAATAAAAATTAAAATTAAATTTAAAAATTTTTCAACAATCAACAATAACATTTCATAAAATCAAAATACATATTAAAAAAAGGAAACAAAAAACAATTTTAAAATATTTCCCTATTTCGTCAAAAAATTTATTTCTACAAATCTAACTGAAGCCATCTAAACATTATTTTAGAAAACAACTAAAGATCTAAACCTATTTCCCTTTTCGTCAATCTATTTATTCTTATTCAATAAATATCTATAAATCTGAACAAAACCTTCAGTATCTTTTTTAAAATTAATCCTTTCTTCAAATGGAACATTATTTAAAAGTAAACACATAAAAATACAAAAATCAAATAAGTTTTTCTAATAAAAAGTTCATTAGAATAAAATCAAACCAATTCACGAAGGTAAGGAACCAACAAAATATCTAGATATGACTTAAGTTATGTTCAGACCTAAGAAATACATATTTGACGATAAAATAAAAAAAAGCGTAACATTGTTAATTCGTCGATCACAATTTAAACCCATCCATGAGATTGTTTGATTCCTTCAATTTTGTTTTGAGTTTTTGGTAATTTAATAAATAAAACTGAAGAATTTTTCCATATCGTTGATTTCTTCGGTATGGTGTAGTTTTAAGCATGAAGATATGCTAGAACTACTTAAGAGTTTTAATTCATTATTGGCAGCATATAAAAGTAAAGTATTACTTGCAGTCTCTTAAAAACTACTTGGAACAGAGTCAAGTTTTACTTGGCGTATATTTGTGTCAAGCTTGTAGACTAATTAAAGGTTACTACTAAGTCGTGACGTTGAAGAACCTTTGCAACTTATCATTTTAGGGCCCTTTCAGAACCAATGTTTTTTAAATCAGTTCGAAATATCACCAGAGAAGACATCTTTATAAAAATATATGTAATATTTAGAATACTGTCCAATTGCTAATTACATTTTACGCTGAACATTTTTTTTTTTTGTAGTATTTGGAATTGTTTTTGGTTTTTGTTACAAGAACACACGCAAATATAATCGATTTTTATTTACATTGCTCATAATGTTTTTTTGACTTTTGTTACATTTTGTTTTGACAATTTTTATAAAAAGTTTAAGTTTGCAAAATATTCAATTAGGAAAATACTTAAATTATGGGTACATTTATAATAAAAGTAAGCAAAACGTATATAAATTACACATTACTAAAATAAGCGATTTATTCGATATTCCAAAAATTTACATTTTAAAATATTCGACTTGGGCAAAACAAAAATAACCGGTTAATACCGGTCGAATACTATTCGATCGATCGATCGATCGATCTCCCTAGTATTTTACTAAAATTTGTTCCCTTTTTTTGTAGTACTGTAATAGATATGGTCAGTTCCATAACATCACCTCCCTGATGATTTTCAATATATTATTCACAAATGTTTCGTTTTTATAAGAACTACCCTGCAGGGAATGCCAATAGTATAGAGATATATTGTTCTACGCTGACTACAGGGTATGCTTTGGCCATTGATTTTCTTTCAATGTATTGATTAGCAAGTGAAGTTATATAACAGTAACTGAAGTGGGCTAATCTAAATGACTTTTCTCTAAGAAATCGAAGTTGTTAATTTTTGTATAAAACTTTATTTTTAATATTGAATAGCAGCGAAATTTTAATAATCAAACCTATCGTGAATAAGAGTGAACAGATGTTTCCCATGAAATTTCGCTTTCCCCATAAATTTTTTAGGGAAAGTGACCAAATTCCGGGGGAAATTTTATTCACGATATGGATGTAACATTCATCATTAAAAAGCATTAAAAATCAAATAAAAAATCTTTAAATGTTTAATTATTGCGTTTTGTTATCGAACTCCTCATATCCTTTATTTTAAATGTATCTGCGTGAAAATCGTACTTACACATAACCTCTATTCTTTTTAAACTTCGACTTGATCCGATGTAAAGGCCACGACATAAAGAAAGCAATAATATCATTATAAGTGCGGGTACTAAGAGCCAGTAGTTTGCAATCGCTACAATAACAAGAACAGCAAACGAATTTACAAGAAACTGTAAAAGATAAAATTAAGTCATTATCAACAAGTAAGAAATTATAGTCGGTCCAGCCCGACCATATGGTACCCTACACCACAATATTTCAATACATATTTCCCTAAACTAAATTATGTTTTTTTTTTTTATTTATTTACAAATTATACTTATAAGTAAATTATTAGTTTAATGAATGAAGAGCAATGGTAACGATGGCCTTAAGCTCATCAAAATTATGTTATGAGGTTAATTTTGAACCTAGCAGGAGAACATTTTGTCATGACATATTTGGTTTGGTGATTTTGATTGCAATAATATAAATCTGAACCAAATTTAATCCAAATACCGACGTAATCAAATGATTTATGGTTATAAAGACCCTGATCCGGAAGGAAGCTTGTATAGAACGTACGTACCAAATTTCATTAAATTATATCGAAAATGGCGACCTGTACAGGGTTTACATGGACAGTTTGCCAGCGAGCCGGACGGACATTGTTAGTTCGATTCACAAAGGGATGCTAAGTCGATCGGCATGCTCCTAACATACCTTAGTCTAGGACCAATATTTTAAGGTGTTACAAATGCATAATACCACACAGAAAGAAAAGCATTCGGGATATATCAAGTTTTTTATGATTACTTTAAGTACAAGTCGTACCTAAAAATTCGGGTACGAATAACACTAAAACGTACTCAAAACAATCCTAAATGGGATAACTTTCGGAAATCAATCCCGGAATTTCTTGAAATAAGAATAAACTTCTTAAATCAAGTAAAAAAAGATAAAATTTTTCGTTGTATTTAACCCTCCGGCTTACGCATGTTTTTATTTTCTATACACATTGAAAAAAAGTCTGGCCAGACTCTTGTATACCACGAAGGACTAAAAAGTAAATATAAACTCTTGCTTCCCATTCAGTTTATAATTTTGGTTAAATATGTACATTGGGGCTACAACCTTTTCACACTTTTTGCGAATATCAAAAACGGCATAGTATTGTCGTGTAGAACATTTAAAGTTATGAATAAAAAATATGATAAATTTTTTGGATTGTTAAAAAAGTTCACGCAGGGATCGGGTTGAAGTTTGAAAACAAACATTTCTATCTCATGGAAATTTTAAAAAATATACACCTGATATTTGTATGTATTCCTATACGTATCACTTAAATTCTTTTTTCGAATTTATCTACTGCTTTAAATTTAACAATTCATCACGGTTCAAAATTTGCTTCCCTGCGTGAGGTTTTTTCGCAAAACGAAGGGAGACAGGTGTTTTCATTACTAAAACATTCTTGGCCACTCCGTGGTACTATGCCAAAAAGTACATATGATTTCTAAAGTAACAACCATATCAGGCATGATGTTGATGTTTTATCATTCTGTTAGGTGTAATACGGATAAGTAAATCATAATACATAATAACTTTTTTTTCTAATTTATTTATTGGTTTTCTTCAAGCACGAATTCGGTACAAAATCAACTTTATAATACTTGAATGGATAATTTAAGTATTTTGCAATTGAAAATCCGTATTTGAATCAATCTTTCTGTACATGATTCAAGAAAATCCGTACTCACCGTACTATTAATACCGCTTCGGATTGATTTGAGTAGGAATGGATTGATTTTTCTTTTGAGTGCATCGCCACTATTGTGGTGTGGGTATAAAAATTGAAAAAGAGTTACAATATTTACCTCTAAGGAATCTAGCATAGCCTGTGGCAGAGCAACATCTACATTGGTAATATCACTAGAAAAACGATTTAATATTCGACCAGACGGATTTGTATGAAAGAAATACATGTACGCTCGTATAATTCCATTGAATAGGCTATCATGCAATCGTAACGAAATTTTTAAAGTGATCATAAAGAAGCCAAAAGTTCTCATGATATATAATAATAGAGTGGAAATAATTAAGATGGTGTAGATTACCACTACACGTGTTCGCTTCGAACTGTATTCAGTTTCGTGTTTTGTGGAGAACGTTTCTTCCCAAGTAGCCCTGTAAATAGAAAAATGAGAATGTTAAGGCTGAGTTAGCCGAAATTTGCTTACACATAATGTACCGTACCGTACTGTTAGCAATTTGGTGCATTTATAGAACATTTAAAAACATGTCATAAGTTTTTTACATATATAAACAAAAAAGCATTAGTATTTTGTAAACCAGTATTTTGTGTATGCATAAAACCCTTTATAATTTAATATTTTATATTTATATAGAGGGTGGCCCAAAATTAACGAAGGGGTTTGAATTCGTTATAACTTTTTTATTATAATTTTTTTTATTCTTTTCTTTTCTTTTCTTTTCAGTATTTTGTAAAGAAGACTTGGGGAATTTAAAATGGAGCAGTATTAAAGTATTTTTTGTAATGTAAATAATTATAATTATGACTTATTTTAGATATAATAATAAAGTTATTATGTAATTTTGTTATTTTTAATTAGGCTAAAGTTCATCAAATTAAATTTTCATTAAATAATTTTTTTAAAGAAAGGAATTTTACAACATGAAATTAATTAAAATTTATTGATGATTTGACTGCCGCGGGGCTCGAACCCAGGCTTTCACGGATGAACATGTAAGTTAATTAAAAAAAATAATCATTCAAAGCTAATTTCGATCTATCAAGGGTTATGCTGGGTACACACAATGCAATGCCTTTACGCAATCTAGCAAATTAAATTCATTTTATTAATTTTTCATTCATTCCAGATTGCATCAACATCAAAACGCTTTGATATTTTGAGGTTGCATCGAAACAGATTGCACTGTCTGTAACCAGCATAAAATACAATTTGGTTTAAAGATTGATGTTTGACTATTTACTGGCAGCCGTCGTCAATGCCCAAGAGTGTTACACACAGAAAAAAATACCAATGTAAAATTAACATGGAAAAATTGCTGCAAAAGTATGCCCATTATTTAAATTTATCATTATTTCATATTAATTTTAAATGAAACATATAAAAATAATCTTTAATAACGCTTATTTAATATTATTCACTGTTAAAATAAATAAAAAAAATATTAAAATATAAATAAATATGGATTCAATATTGAATCCATTAAAAAACCTGTTTTATATTAAAATCAAAAGTTAAGAATGTTATCGGGCTATTCTGCTGATGCTTCTGTTGCCAAAGGAGAATACAAAATAAGTGAAGCATGTGTTACAGGGGAAATGTATTGAATTATTCTTTAATAAATGCATATGTTGTCTCTGCAGCTTGTTCACACTGTTATAACACACTTTAACCAATTTGATTCTACATGAAACTCAAGTTGTTTCAACCTGAAATAACTTTCATTCAACATGATTCGGATGCACACATTCGTTGATATATACTAGACACAATCTCCTACTTTGTCGTCAACGACTCTATGCATGACAATGTCGTATTTATGTCGTCTACTACAGAAATTATTACATGGTTATTTTTTTGTTTTAGACAATTATTATTTTGCATTTAAAAATTTTTTATAATAAAAATGGCATAAACAAGTGATTTGAAATCAAATTTAAGAAGCAGTATCAAAATTCAAATATGTACTATGCAGGCCTGTCACAGAAATCAATTCCGATCAAAAGTGGAAGTGACTTCGTATCTTGCTTCACATTAAACGAGATCACATTCGATCGGAATTTTTTTCTGAGACAGGCCTGATAATTTTAGTTTTGTTACAAAAAGTTCTATCAGTTTACAAGTGGGGCCCTTGTACTGGTACTAAGACACAAGTATTTTTTTATAAAATTGCTAACCCCGTTAGCACTAGTACCTCTTGTTCTAGGAATTGTACTAGTGACATTTTGCCAATAAACTCTCAATCTCCTGCAGGGTGTGGAAATATATTGTATTGTAAGTTGTCTTGTCGGAAGTCCATATACTGAATACTGAAAAAGTGAGCAAACATACCCACATTCAATTTAACATACAATTAGCTCATTACTGCTTTACAAATGTCAAGAAAGAGCGGAATGAAATTCTATTTTATGCAGAATGGTACGCTGTTACCAAAAACGAACAACTTATTTATATGGTACATTTAGGGTACAGCATTCTTAGCCTCACTCGGCCTGTACATACCACTTCGATATAAAAATATCCATCACAGCTTGACAAGCCCTGGCCAATACGAAAAGTACAAATACAAAGATAATTATCCACGGCATCCCTAAGGCATGGAAGTAAGCAAGGTAGGTGTGTAATTTAACAGATCCTGTCATGTGGAGTTCTTTGCGATCTTCTCCTTTGTCTTTAGCAGTTCGGGAAAATATCTCATATGGTCTGCCGCTATCATCTCTTTTTTTGTCAATAATACTGTCGGCATGTTGAAGCTTTACTTTTTTCTCATCGGATTCGTGTTCTAAACACACCCTAAAGCGAATAGTTGTTTTAAGGGTTTCATACGGACCCTGATCTGCAGCGGTTCCGTTTTCCATTAATATCAAATGATCGGTGTCCTTTAAGTGCTGTACATGATGTGTTACCAACACTCGAATTTTGTCAGATAAAAATCTTTTGAAACACTGATTAAGTAAACGCTTGCCAACATGAGAGTCAACAGCAGAGAGAGGATCATCGAATATGTAAATATCGGCTTGACGGTAAACAGCGCGAGCTAAACTTATTCGTGATTTTTGTCCGCCACTTAAGCTGATACCTCTCTCCCCAACTATTGTAGAATCTCCGTGTGGAAAAAGGGAAATGTCTCGTTCTAGCTCGCAGGCATGTAGAACTGCTTTATAGCGAGCTTCATCAAATTTTTCACAAAATAAAATATTCTCTCTTATACTCGATTCAAAAATCCAGGCTTCCTGTGGGGCATAACTTATAACACCGTTTACTTCAACATTGCCTTCAATAATTTCCAGTTCTCCGAGAATGGCATTTAGTAAAGTTGTCTTTCCAGCGCCAACGTTGCCAACAATTCCCACAAATTGTCGTTCATGGATGTGGGCATTTACATTTTCAATGTGATTCCGCCGCTTAACTGATTCAACTTTATCCCAGCTAGCAGACAAGTTGTATAGGATAACACCTTTCTTAATAGCTCTGGGATTGTGAACGCGTCCACTGAAGTTTCCCTTTTCATCATCATCTTCGATTCCGAAGTTTTCCAAGCCCCCATCAGCTGGATCTTCGCTCTGCATAAGAAACTTGACCACACGGCGAGCACATACCATTGTTTCGGCCCAAGTTGTAACAGCTAGTGGCCAAAAGTGCAAAATGGAATCATTTAAAACTTCATAATATGATGTTATTATGAAAACCTTTTTTGCTGTAACTATCTCACCAGTATAGACGTATGACACCAAGCAGAGGAACAGTGCAAACTTAGAAATCATTTCTGTACATTGAAGAGCTGAATAGATATTCATGGATCCCTTAATAGCCTTTATTTCCTTTTTACGTATCAAGGCAATTAATTTCGCGAATGATTTTTCCCAAGCGTACATCTTTATCACCTGCATTGCAGTGATAATTTCATTCATTAATTTTACTCGTTCATCTCCATGTTTGGCCGACTCGTGCCTAAAGTGGGCCGCTGCTTTAGCTGCCCAAGCCTGTAGTGGGATAAAAACTACAATGGATGCCATACCAACAATTGCAGGCCAGCCAATTTCCAAATACATTATATAACCCATTATGCATGCCTCAATTGGACCCTTCCACAAATCGTGAAAAAAATAAAACGTCATATCAAACTGGGGCAAGTCGGTAGAAAGTATTGCTATAGCAAAACCACTCATTCCACTGTTTTCAGCCGTCACCGATGAACGCAAACACTTCCGATAAACCAAACCGGAACAAGCCAAACGTATTCGAGTTCCCGTTTCAAATAGGAAAAACATAAATGGATGGAAACACAGAGTCGATACAAGTGAACATAAAACTATGCCAGTGGCATAGAGATATGCCTGATGTTTGCTTACGTCTGTTTGACCCTCGGCAAAATAAGAGACTAAACCACCCAGAAATAACGGTTGAGAACAACTGCAAATTAATAAAGTTAATGACATTTAACTGGATAAATCCACGATTTCCTACTTACTGTATAGAAATTTCCAAAATTGAATATAAAATGCATACTGGAACAAACTTCCATCCATACGCTCTAAATATCATATGTAACAAATTGGGCTTTTTACGGCGAACTTCTCTTTCCCAATGCTTGATCAATGTAAACGAGACAAGTTTACTATCCAAACTGGGAATATGTTCGTACAGATCGCCAGCTTCTAAATGCTCTCTGTAACCCTTTCGAAAAGTTTCTCGTGTCCACCTGTAACGCAAATAAAATTACCACAACAACCAGATTCAATGTAAATTTCCCCTACAAAAAACACTATCTTTTCATCGATTTCAAAAGAAATCTGGTGCTACAAAGCCATAAACCATTTAAAAAAAAAAAGCTAAATCGCCTGACAGACAGTTTTAAATCCTCCTTCACTTGAGTGACACTAAAGGCAAACACGAAAACACGATACCAATATGATTGGTGTCGCTTTTAATTTTCTTCTATTGATAAGAGAATATTCTACAAAAATTCCATTATTAAACTACTTCCCTTCATTATTTACGTTTCACATTTGATGGAGTTTATTTTTATATTATCATCTAATTTATGGTCAATAGATAAAGTCAGCGGATTTTATAGACCGAACAGTGAATTTTGTCTTCGAACATTAAACAAACGAGTTCCAATTACAATGTGTTGTTATTTTTAAACGAATATTGGAACCAGACTAACATCCTAATCTGAAGTATGTGCTATAAGTAATATTACACCACTACGCATTAACTATAAGAAGAAAGGTTAGATACTTGAGTGAACAAGTTCAACAACATTTCTCTTAAAATCTCTAGCATAGTTATGTTTGTGGCTTGGTGCAAAAACGGTCAATATTTTGCAGTATTGAAGTTAATTGCTGCATTGTGTATCTTTTAGTTACAGCCAATTCAGACGGTGATGGCTAACGGTGTAACGAAGAAAAAGGGTAGACAAAAAGACTCGGCTTGTGTTTTTCATGTCGTTTTTTGTATTTATCTTTAAGTTTCTTCTTGTTACGTTTTATTCCTCTTCTTTCAGGTTGAAAATACAGTGAGCCCTCGATTATTATATAGGGGATTCTACCGGTTATTTACCTGTTTTCCGGGTAAATATCGTGTAAATACCGAGTATATTCCTTTTTTGAGAATTTATTTGGGTATTTTTAAAACACAAATGCATATGGCAATCGTTAACTGTCAATAAACTTAATTTGATTTTAAATTAAAGCCTGTTCAGGAATTGAACATTAGGGTCTCTTATAGGCTGCCAGATGACAGTAGTGTGCTGCAGGCGGAAATCTGTGCCATAAAGCGGGCGGAAAACTGGCTGAGGTACTATCGTATACGCAGAGAAAAAATATGGTTGGGCATGGTTACGGCAACTACACTGTGTTTATTGTAACAATATATTGTTGTTGTACACAAATAATTGTTATTTTTATTAAATATCAGCAATGTTATAGTTACTGTAAACATATTAATGTTTATCGCAATTATAAATTTGAGTATTGTTGACCGAAAAATAATTATTTTTCTAACAACTAAATTATGATAACTTTCAAAACATATTATATTACTCACAACCATAACATGATATTTAATAGCCATAACATGATAACTTTATATACATTTATCATAATAAGTTTAAGATGCAATCAAAATATCGTTACTCTAATAATATTTTGGTATCGCCATTTGTAAAATAATTTTGTATCAGTTGTGTCGTGTTTTACATAAACATATCGAATTATTTGTTAGTGAGTGGCTAAATAATAAAAAAATAACCATTAAAATAAACAAGAAATTAAAAAAAATAAAGAAAAATATTAAAAAAGAAATAGCAAAATAACCATTAAAATAAACAAGAAATTAAAAAAAAAATAAAGAAAAAACAATAAAAAAGGGTTGTAGTGTCACAAAATAAAATATCTTTGCTAAAAAAAATTTAATAATCTTAAAGTGGTGGAAAAATTTGTGAAATAATGGTGCAAAATATTAACCATTACTGGTAAGTTTTGTGTTATTTTAAGAGAAAAATAATGAAAACTCCATAAAATAATTTATAAATAATGGCGACCTACGACAAAAAGATTACAGTAACTATATTATGTTTTTTATTTTATCATAAGTATTTTTTTCCAATAAAAATATTATGTTTAAAGTTGTATCATATTATGATGTAAAAAATTTATGTATAACAGTTCATATCACTTTGCATCATAATATGATTACTTCTAAGCTTATTATGATTGCCATGACAATAATATGATTACTTCTAAACTTATTATGATTGTCATGACCATAATATGATTACTTCTAAACTTATTATGATTGCCATGACAATAATATGATTACTTCTAAACTTATTATGATTGCCATGACAGTAATATGATTACTTCTTAACTTATTATGGTTACCATGACAACAATATGGAGCAATTCCATATGAAAACGATCAAAATTGGCAAATTTTTGGACGACCCCTCTCCGATTTTAAAATAAATAGTCTCAATCGATTGCCCAGCAATAAATAATGGTTTAGTGGTGGTGTACACCACTGTCATGTGACAAAATTGAAGAATTCTTCATAAGGGACCTCATTGAAAGTTGTTTTAAAAAAAACTACTAAAGCGATCGCAACGAGTGATAGCTCGTTGGAAAGGTATTGAATCAGGCTTTAATTTCGATTTTCAAAAGTAAAACACCAGAAGATGTGTAACAAAATTATATTTATTTTAGTTGAACAGAATTTTTCTGTATCTCTTATCGTTTTGGAATTATTCAGAAATGAATAAAGAAATATATTTGATCAATATTGGGTACCTGCGGTAAATTGACAATAAAATCTAAATTTTTTAACCGATTTTTATGGTTTATGGCTGCTGACCTAGCGAAATGCTATCATCATATGTGAGGCTGGTTGCATTACAATATTGGGTACCTGCGGTAAATTGACAATAAAATCTAAATTTTTTAACCGATTTTTATGGTTTATGGCTGCTGACCTAGCGAAATGCTATCATCATATGTGAGGCTGGTTGCATTACAATATTGGGTACCTGCGGTAAATTGACAATAAAATCTAAATTTTTTAACCGATTTTTATGGTTTATGGCTTTTTTTATTTTTAAGATAAGTAGCTCTCAGAAAAAAGTGCAAAATGTGTAATACTTGCTTTATATTTTTTTTAATTCCATTTTTAAATTGAAAAATATTACGAATTTTGCACAAAAAATTTTTTTCTTTATTAATTTCTGAATAATTCCAAAACGATAAGAGATACAGAAAAATTCTGTTCAACTAAAATAAATATAATTTTGTTACACATCTTCTGGTGTTTTACTTTTGAAAATCGAATGACTGGTTAGGATGAAATATGTCTCCGTACCTGACTAATTAAGGGCAAAAAATTTGCCACGCCCATTAAACAAAATCTCGATCTGATGGAAAAAAACCGAGAACGGATTTGGGCTCAGCGCATCAAAATCCATATAGTTCACAAAGTTTTAATTAACGGAAAGACAAAAAATTATTTTTTGCAGAGCAGTGTAATTTTTAAAATGTATTTTTAACAAGGTGGTCTCTTAAATGCTCTTCTCCTGTCCAAACAAGGAGTCGGGGCCCATTTTTTTATTGCTGATTCTTAAAGCAAAAATTATGAGGAATCCAAAAAAAAAAATTAGCCGGAAAATTTAGGAGCTTCTGTGGAAAATCGGAAAATTTAATTTTCATGGGAAAATTTAAAGGTAAATTTCTAAGAATTGTTAGGAAAATTTTATTTTTCAATTAAAGCCTGATTCAATACCTTTCCAACGAGCTATCACTCGTTGCGATCGCTTTAGTAGTTTTTTTTTAAAACAACTTTCAATGAGGTCCCTTATGAAGAATTCTTCAATTTTGTCACATGACAGTGGTGTACACCACCACTAAACCAGTCACTATAAAAAAAAAAAAAAAATATGGGTACATTATTTTTTGCTGGGCAATCGATTGAGACTATTTATTTTAAAATCGGAGAGGGGTCGTCCAAAAGGTGATCGCTTTCATATGGAATTGCTCTATGATTACTTCTTATCTTATTATGATTACCATGACAGTAATATGATTACTTCTTAACTTATTATGATTACCATGACAGTAATATTATAACTTCTTAACGTTTTATGATTAACAGGATAACAATATGATTAAGGGAAAAATATTATGATGTAATATTACGAACATATTTGGTCATAATATGATTTAATAACAATCGTAATATGGTGACTACAATCATGAATCTTATCATAATATGTTGCTCTTAGAATATGTTTACCACAACCATGTTTTTTCTTTGCGTATACGAACGCTATATTCGGCTGTGCCGAGTCTTTGATACCCTCCACCGACAGTTAGAATATTTTATGAGTGAGCTTTATATGGTCCCTATTAAATTATGGGCCGATCTTCACGAAAGTTGACAGTGTGATTTCTAGTCATATAAAAGTGTAAAGGTTTTACGCGATTAGGCGTTATGTGGGGCGTATGGTAAATTATGGACTGATTTTTAAAAAATTGTGTGATATACATAATAACTCGAATTTGTTCAAAATCTTTTTTCAATAGGTGCATTCCGCCACTATTATGTTTTCGTAACAAAGTTATCAATTTTTAGGGTGGTTGTTTCACATTATGATTTATAACTCTTCTCCTACTAAGCCGATTTTTGCTGGAAACAATTTGAAACCAATATTGTTCTTTTCCTTTGAGTTTTTCGAAAGTGAGATTGTTTTCCACAAATTGACAGACGAACAGACAGACATTGCTATATCGACTTAAAATTATTCAAGGACCCAAATTATACATATGTGTACACCTTATGGGGTCTTAAATGAATATAAAACAAAGTTTCACAAGGAATTACAAACTTAGTATCGGTGTGTTCATATCCAAAAATATTCAACAGCAAAATCTGCTTTAAAATAATGCTAAAAAAAATCCTAAACTGCCAAAAAATAATGCTAAAATTTAAATTTTATTATTTTTTTGTTATTTTAGTTAATATTAAGGCTGGGATACTTTCGATATTTTCTCCTATCGAAATTTATTGTATGAGACGTACGTACGCACTATAGTTTAGATGACAGTTTTTGAAAATTGTGCTGTAGCCGAAGTAGCAGGGACTATCAGATATTTTATTGTTCTAAATTGGTTTTAATTCTTAACCCAAAAGGTAATAAATCTAGCGGACTCTTAATCTAATGGTAGTTCATTGTTCTGTCCTATGCTCGCAATTGCATTTGCATTTTCATTTTTTATACCCTCCACCACAATTAGTTGAAGTTGTGAAGGGTATATTAAGTTTGTCATTCCGTATGAAACTTTTTTATTATTCATCTCAGACCCCATAAAGTATATATATCCTGGGTCCTTGAGTGATAAATAAATTGCTAAATAATTTAATATAGATCTAAACCTCAAACCAACCAATTTTAATGCTGATGTCTGTTTTTATAAAGATAAATTATTAATAAATAGACATCATATAGATATCCCTCCTGAAATATTCGAATAGACGGTGGAGGGTATTAAACAGCCGAATATAACACTCTAACCTGTTTTCCAACATAGCAAAAATATTTGACATTTCATGAAACATATACAAATTTCGACATAAAAGCCAAGCCTTTAATAAGAAGTATAAAAGCACAAATTTTCGATGACGCTGAGGCATAATTGAGGTTCTATGCCAATAATGTGTCGAATTATCTCATCCTTTAGTTCTTGAATTGTTGCTAGCTTATCGACGTACACCTTATCTTTCAAATAGCCCCAAAGAAAGAAGTCCAACGGTGTCAAATCACATGATCTTGGGTGCCAATTGATATCGCCACCACGTGAGATAACACGGCCATTGAATTTGTCGCGCAAAAGAGCCATTGTTTCGTTAGATGTGTGTTAAGTGGCACCGTCCTGTTGAAACCACATATCGTCCACACCCATATCTTCCAATTTGGGCCATAAAAATTCATTATTATCTTACGATAGCGAACACCATTCACAGTAACTATAGTATACCTGACCGGCCTCATTTTGTAAAAAATACGGCCCGATAATGCCGCCAGCCCATAAACCGCACCAAACAGTCACTCTTTGTGGGTGCATTGGTTTTTCGACAATCACTCTTGGATTATCTTTCGCCAAAATATTCTGTTTATTGACGAATCCACTGAGGTGAAAATGTGCCTCATCACTGAATCACGAAGTGCACGATATGCATTTTGATTTAAGCGCCCATTTGCATAATAAGCCTGATTAACTTTAGCGCGTTGCTTAAATGAAATGTAGACAAAAAACTTGACGTTTAGGTGTGGTTCACATTCAACATCGGCCCTTAAAATTTAATCACCCCTTACATTTCTCCAGAAATCAACTGTTGAGTTCTTATTTAACAATTCATATGAACTTAGTTTCAGCCACTGATGTTCCAAAGTTGTAATTTCTTTTACATTGAAATCAATGATTTCTTCTTGAAAATGTTTGCTTAATTTGCATTTACATATTAGTTTTTGAACTGTTTTCTACACAAAAAGTTAGTATTTGTTAATTTATGAAACATTTTGGCAGAGCTACCCAGCAACCAGGGGTTGACCCATTGCATTGTGTTGGAGCTAGGAAAATGGGTAGAGGGATCGATGACTTGAATTTATTCATGTTGAAAGTGAGATGGAAGACTTCAGCAGGAAGGTCATTCTTCTTACGAACTATCCGGCCAGGAAACGATGGGCTCTTGACGGAAAACGTCTACTACGACATAAGAGTTTGGGAAACCAGATCCCTAATTTCATCAGAACAAATTCCATTGTAGTATAGATAAAACATGCAAATACAACCCACATTGCGACGGTGCTCAAGGAAGTAGGGTGATATTATTCGACTTTTTTCAATAACCGGTTTTCGAATATTCCGAATAGTTGCTATTTTAAAAAACCCGGTTAACCGGTTTTAATTCGAATACATAAAAATACAAAAATCAAATTAGTTTTTGTAATAAAAAGTTAATTAGAATAAAAACAAAATAATTCACGAAGGTAAGGAACCAACAAAATACATATTCCCGTCGATCCCATAAGAAGCATAGGGCCTCAATACACAGATATGACTTAAGATATGTTCAGACCACAAATATTTGGCGATAAAATCAAAAAAAAAAGCGTGACCAGTAAATTGATTAAACTTAAGCATTATTATAAACAATTTCTAGTTATTTGCTAAACTTTATGTCTAAGATTATAATTGCATTTTTTTATATTTATAATGTAGAAACCGTTAAATAATGTTTGCTTTAGCCAAACGTTTTGCAAAAGCAAACAATTCTTTAAGACAACTAGTGGTTACATTAGGAGTCAAATATTAAATAGGTGTGAACACAGCTTTCGAATTTTTGAAAAACTTTGGTTTTAATAATATAGGAATTTAATAAATTTATTATTTGACATATTTTCCCAAATTTATTGGAAATGAGTTTTAAGTTGTTGCTGGTTAAGCACGTCTATATGAAGCAGTAAACTTCAGCAATATTTTTGAAAAGTGGCACACAAAACCTCTTATCCAGGATTATATATTTCAAGTTTTTTGGTTCAGCATTATAGAATCAATATTAATATGAACATGCTTTTTGTATGAAATATTTGTTAATTCGTCGATCACAATTTAAACCCATCCATGAGATTGTTTGATTCCTTCCATTTTGTTTTGAGTTTTTGGTAATTTAATAAATAAAACTGAAGAATTTTTCCATATCGTTGATTTCGTCGGTATGGTGTAGTTGTAAGCATGTAGATATGCATGTAGATTTTAATTCATTATTGGCAGCATTTAAAAGTAAAGTATTATTTGCAGTATCTTAAAAACTACTTGGAACAGAGTCAAGTTTTAATTGCCGTATATTTATGTCAAGCTTGTAGACTAATTAAAAATGATTAAAAAGTCGTGACGTTAATAAACGTTTGCAACTTATCATTTTAGGGCCGTTTAAGCACAATTTTCTTTTAAGTCAGTTCGAAATATCACCAGAGATGACATCTTTATAAAGATATAAATAGATGCTGAACTTTTTTTGTAGTAATTTAAATTGTTTTTGGTTTTTGTTACAACAACACACGCTTATATAAGCGATTATTTACATTGCTCATAATGTTTTTTTGACTTTTGTTTCATTTTGTTTTGACATTTTTTATAAAAAGTTTAAGTTTGCCAAATATTCAATTAGAAAAAAAACTTAAATTGCGGGTACATTTATAACAAAAGTAAGGAAAACGTATATTAATTACACATTACTAAAATAAGCGATTTATTCGTTATTCGAAAAATGGACATTTTAAAATATTCGACTTGGGGAAAACTAAAATAACCGGTTAAAACCAGTCAAATACTATTCGATCGATCACCCTACAAGGAAGTCAATAGAATTGGATACCCTATTTTTAACAATGAGAACCGTTACCCTCTCCTGCACGTGGCGAAGAAGCTCCAAACTAGACTTTAAAGCACCCACACATGAGAGTCTTAGTTCATTCCCAGTCGGATATACTTACATACATAAATGGTATTAAAGTAAAAAGATCAGATGGAGTGAAGTATCTCTTACACCGTTTTAAAAAGCCGAGCTACTTGAATCCTTCTTTCGACGCCTTGACTTTTTTCCATCGGACATCACATTGTATTGGGAGATTCTGGTTCCTCAATAATTATAACACTCAAATATACAGATGAGTAACTCGACCCGTCACGCTTTTATGCGTTGGCATGCAACATTTGGTATTGCTTGGGCTATAATCAAATGAATTGTCATTTAGAAAATAAAAAATAGAGTAGGAGAACGAACCAAGCATTGCTTCACCCCTGAATCTTGAACTCGTTTGACAAAACCTCATCTATAGCAACTCGTATATTGTGATATCTCGATAGTAATCGAGAGATATTATCGCCGACACCATATGCAACAAGTTCTGACAAGAGTGCACCATGCCAGAGTCTCCCAAACGCCTTGGAAATATCTTAAGGAATTACTTTTCTTTTACCAAAATAGTGAATGGAACGGCAATATTTTTCCGATAACAGGGCCAATAAGTCTTCAGTGTAACGAATGACCAGAAGCTTTTACTGCCCCTAGAAGCAGTAAGGACTTAGTACAAAGACGTTTCTTGTGAATAGTTTTTTCCCGTCTTATTACTTAGTACACCTAGACATTGACATTTTGCGTAGCAATTGAGTATCAACGATTGATTGTTACGCCGATGTCCGAATGCTTCCTTTCTATATTTGAATGCTGATTTGAACGTCTGATTAAACCAAGATTTAAATATAAATTTATTCAAAGTTTTTTTTAAACTGAATGAACATTTTCATTCCTAGCATTATAACTAGTCAAATAGCTCAACTTATTGCTTTTTATAGGTTGTTTGACTGGAGTAATGAAGAGAATTCTGGACATTGAAATCACTAGCAACAACGATTCACGGTCCGGACTTTTCTCAAGAATCTTCGATGTCAGATTTTGTGTATTGATAACTAAGATGCTTGTACTTAATTTGGAAACGTTGGCTCTTGCCGTTCTCTGGATAAACCGAAATTTATAACCGTTCTTTTGATATAAATAAATCTATTTTGTGCCTTCTATTTTGTACTTCTTCAATCCCTCCCACATTTTGTCGGATGCTGTCTATTGATATTAAGGCTGTGTATTGATAGCCGAGATGCTTTTCCCAGACATACAAAAATAGAGAAAAAACAACAAGAGATATAGACATATTGTTAACATACCGGTTTTCACCCTTGATAGGAAAGTCCCTTGTAGTCCTTGTGAATCTTATAAATTTAGTTATAGTACTAAGATTTACAACACTGCAGTAACAAAATGCATTAGACTAAAATGTACTACGCTGTGGTTGAAAAGTCCAACAAAAAGCTGTAGTAAACACGTTTGTTAAATAACCCCGAATAAAACAGTTGAAGAAACTATATCTGTGTCTTTCCCTCACTCAGCAATTTCATAAATTTAAATAACTAACGAAAAATAAACTCATGCTTTGTAGTATAAAATCGTCTTCAGAAAAGCAGAATTGTACACTTAATACAAAGGGTGAAACCCGCTATTAACAGACTTGTAGTATGTATACTACTATTTATTACTTGTTTCATGTTCGATCATATGTTTAAAAAACCATGATAAACGTGGTTATTGTTGTCGTTCCATACGTCAGAAATAAACAAACTAATAATTATAACTGTCAAATACTAAAGAATTGACAATAGAATTTTGCTTGGTTTACATAATTCTTACTGAACAATGCTAAAAAGTTGTGTTTAATAAGATACTACACTTAAACTACGAACATTTTTGTAGCATATAAACCAGCAATATACCGCTTTGTTTCATGGTTTGATTGAAGTTTAGGTTGACACACATGTAGTATACCGTACTATAACTAGTATACAAATACGATGTCTGTCAGGGGAATCAAATTAGAGGCATTCGTGCTTTTTTATTTCGCAGCTATTTGTTACCCATCTTGCTGAATCAATAGGAAATTTTCGGGACTATTTGAGATGTAAATGGGTAATTCCATGTCAAATCGACCAAGAGTGGGACCCGACCCCTTTCGATTTGAATGAAATTTGGTGAGAAGGTTCCTTTTATCCTATAAGGAACATATATGAACGAAAAAAATTTTTAAAATTTTTTTTTCAAAAGTTACGTCATATTCAAAATGGCATAATTTCGCCGAATTAGCCGAATATGTTGAGTTTATTTTTTCTATATCTCAAAAACTACTGCACATACGAAGATGATTTGTATGTCATTTTAAAGAGAATACTTGGGGCTATAAGCAATATATTGAAGAAAAAATTTTTTTTGGAAAAAATGTAATACATATCTGCAAAATATTAAATTTTTAAAATGGACTAAGTCAAAAACCTAATTTTTTTTTTGCCTAATTTTTTTTTATATAATACCTCAAACTGTTCTTTAAAAATCCTAAAACTTTGAAGGAGGTGTTTTTTTTTTTTTTTTAGATATGAATTTTTTTCTTTCGCAACCTTTGAAAAATAATCTTAAAATAGAATTTTAATATTGTAATTTTGAGCAATAAGTACACTGTGCTAATTGCAAAAAACAGACCAGCCGCACAATTTGCATTTTGCCCTAATTGGGACACGCTGAATCCAGTGGGACTTACCGTTTTTTTAGATTGGCTCTTGTTTTCAAGAATTACCGTTATTTCGAAAATGTAAGAGGCTGCACAGCATATATTTGCGTAAATCAAAAACGGTTTAGTTTATTGAAATAACTAAAAAAACCGAAATTCGGCAATAAATAATAAAGTGGGGTTGGTCATACATTTGACCCATCTAGAAGCATCCTACGTGCCACCATGCAAATATTGCGGTTTAATAAAATTCTTTAATTTGGCCCCTGCAGCGCGCGTAGGATGCTCCTAGATGGGCCAAATGTATGACCAACCCCACTTTATTATTTATTGCCGAATTTCGGTTTTTTTAGTTATTTCAATAAACTAAACCGTTTTTGATTTACGCAAATATATGCTGTGCAGCCTCTTACATTTTCGAAATAACGGTAATTCTTGAAAACAAGAGCCAATCTAAAAAAACGGTAAGTCCCACTGGATTCAGCGTGTCCCAATTAGGGCAAAATGCAAATTGTGCGGCTGGTCTGTTTTTTGCAATTAGCACAGTGTACTTATTGCTCAAAATTACAATATTAAAATTCTATTTTAAGATTATTTTTCAAAGGTTGCGAAAGAAAAAAATTCATATCTAAAAAAAAAAAAAAAACACCTCCTTCAAAGTTTTAGGATTTTTAAAGAACAGTTTGAGGTATTATATAAAAAAAAATTAGGCAAAAAAAAAATTAGGTTTTTGACTTAGTCCATTTTAAAAATTTAATATTTTGCAGATATTACATTTTTTCCAAAAAAAATTTTTTCTTCAATATATTGCTTATAGCCCCAAGTATTCTCTTTAAAATGACATACAAATCATCTTCGTATGTGCAGTAGTTTTTGAGATATAGAAAAAATAAACTCAACATATTCGGCTAATTCGGCGAAATTATGCCATTTTGAATATGACGTAACTTTTGAAAAAAAAATTTTAAAAATTTTTTTCGTTCATATATGTTCCTTATAGGATAAAAGGAACCTTCTCACCAAATTTCATTCAAATCGAAAGGGGTCGGGTCCCACTCTTGGTCGATTTGACATGGAATTACCCAAATAAGTATTTTGCAAGCTAGTCCCCATCATAGCTGGAGTCTTCGGAGAAACCAATTTAAACGGACAGACCAGCATCGTTTAATTAACTTTGTTACTCACAAGTAACCAGCTGGTTCTTTGTGAGCACATTTATACTTTATAGCATTGTAGAAATAACAAACGAACTGACAAACTTAATATATAACTACCTGTGGCGAAAGATATGTATGTTTATATGTACCTATATATAACTTCCTGTTCTTATTGCACCATGATGAAGTGTATACACGATCCGGCATATCCGAATATATCACTCTTACTTGTTACATGACAGATTTTAATATTAAAAGTTATATTTAACCGACTTTTTTATTACAAACTGTATAATAGATAAACGCTGCACCAATATTTTAACAGAAATAATCTTAGAACAATCGTGTACTTTTAACTGCCAGTGCTTATCAAAATGTAGCTTTTCTTAAAAGCTTTCTTATACTATACATGTACATACGTATTTGAATTATCATTAAAATTGTAAAAAAAAACAACTGCAATTTAATACGAAAAAACACTTGAAAATTTGATTGTGCGATATTTGAATTATTTGACTATCAATAAATAGCACAGGTTTTTAAACTATGTACATAAGTATTTATATTTATAAATACATATATAAGTACAGTATTCCACGGATAATTACCTCGCCAAAAATTCCAATATTTTTGGGTACTTATGCGGGCTAAGCATTTAAGCGAATACGCTAAACTACCTCGTTGAGGTAAATATAAGAATACGTACTCATTGTGGTAAATGTCTCAGTGAGATAATTAAACGTATTTATTAACAAGATACCTTAACTTTGATGTATGAAGAAAAGTTGACAGGAATTTTTACATGTACATATGTATCAGCTAAATCTAAAGAGATAGCAATAAAAAAACAATGGGATTTGCTGTCTTGAATTTCATCTGTAATGATTTTTGTCATATCCCAGTGGTATAAAAAGAAGCAAGCGCCACTAATGACAGTCGAAATAGTTAGCACTTCAACTCAATTCCCTACAAGAAATGAATGAGCGAGTAGTGACATTTTTCATTTTGGTTTAAGAAAATTATAGAAAGAAATGGCCGAATGTGACCGAAAACTTGATTTCGGTAATTTCTTTCTATCATTTCTTGTAGGGTCGTTACTAGTGACTACTGATGTGGCATTTAAATCATACCTAAGTACATCTTTCCCTGGTCACCAATGTCTAGTGTTAAAATGGGTACCAACGTTTCGGTAGATGATTTTATAGCTCCAAGTAATGCAGAAACCAATTTTTTTTTAACGACAAGAAAAAAATGTGTATCCGAAATAGATCCCGTTACCGAAACAACAACAAAATCGCTTGCTTTTTGCTATCATGTTTTGTAGATACAAGTAGCTAACCCTTATGGTAGGTAGATGTTATGCAGGGAGGGGTCAATTGTAACATCCAATGACAATGAATTTAACACCACTCAAAAGCATGTGAGGAAGATTGTGGTGGGACTAGCGGTAGTTATTAAAGGGCTAGCGAATATACACGTACAGAGCTAGCCCGCTGTACCACTGGGATTCTACTAACAAAAGCGTACGCATACATACAAACCAGTGATTCCAATCGTAGGGAATTTTCCCTTTTTGTAGAGATTTTTTCGGAAAATTTCAAGCGTAGGGAAAAAAGGAAAGATTTTTTCTTTTAAGGCAAAGGTAATGTAAGTATATTAGGGTGACAATGAAACATATGGGAAAAATTTTTTTCCAGAATTTTAAACAAAAATGTGAAGATTCTTTTACCACTTGGTCTAAAACTTACTTGCTGAAAATTTGAGCCAAATCGGATAACTCTATCCCGTGCACCTTTGAGGTCAAAGTTCAAATGATAAAAAAAAAATTTCCATACAAGCCAAAAATATTTTTTCGATTTTTTTTTTTTATTTTTTAATATTAGTTAGCTTTATTAGCTTATTAACAACAAAAAAATTTAATTTCGATCGGACAAGATTTATAGTTTCAAAAGTGACTCTGAAAAAAAAAATTTGAGGATTGTTAGGAGCTTACTCTAAAAAATTTTCAAAAAAATTTTTTTTTTAGTTTTGATAAGCACACAGTAAATATGTTTTGTTGCTCTTAATACCAGGTTTTTTAAATTTTTTTTAAAATTTTTTTTTCGACATCGCTTTGTTCTAAATTGGGGCCAAAAGCTGCAAAAATTTAGTTTTTGGCCCTATTAAAAAACAAAATTACGACGTCACAAAAAATGTTTAAAAAAACCTATTATTAAGAGCGACAAAATATCTTTAATGTATGCTTGTCAAAACTAAAAAAAAAAAAATTTGTAAATTTTTTAGAGTAAGCCCCTAACAAGCCTGAAAATTTTTTTTCAGAGCCACTTTTGAAACTGAAAATCTTGTCTGATCGAAATGAAATTTTTTGTTGTTAATAAGCTAATAAAGCTAACTAATATTAAAAAATAAAAAAAAACAAATCGAAAAAAAATGTTTTGCTTGTATGGAAATTTTTTTTTTATCATTTGAACTTTGACCTCAAAGGTGCACGGGATAGAGTTATCCGAATTGACTCAAATTTTCAGCAAGTAAGTTTTAGACCAAGTGGCAAAAATATCTTCACATTTATCATCAAAAATCCAAAGTTGATTTTTCATTGTCACCCTAATGTATATATTCAGCTTATTTCCATTTTTAATGTAAATTTTTTTATATAAAATAGCATTTTTAAACAGAAACCCTATACTATGAGTCCTAACAGCCTGGCAATCTTCAACAATTGCCAAAACCATGTACCCGAATATTCGTCGCCCACCCTAATATATAATTAGGGGCCTACGAATGTTGGCGTTCGCATTTGCGAACTATAGAAAGATCGAAGATCGAAAGAACGAGATTTCTACATAGAAATTTATTTGTAAAAAAAACAATCACACCTTCTGAACTAAGAGAAAAATCAACAGGTATTATTTCGAATTTTTAATGAAAACTTTTAAGTATAAGGAGGGATATATTTTTGAAAGGAAATTTTTGTTATTTTAGTTCAAGGGGACTGAAGAAAACTTTTTTTTAAATTTTGCAGAGCCTTCCCTTTAAGTTGGTATTAACTTTGCTAAAAGTTATTACATACTTATGTATATTAAAAAAAAATTATTTAAAATACCTATGTAAGTATTCTTGAAAAATATTAAGCTCTTTAAAAAGAACATAAGTCTGTCCATGCAAACTTCTGCGGAAAGTAAAAGTAGAAGTTTTAAGGTGATCAAATTACGTAAATACGTTATACATATATTCAAAGGAACGACCTCTATGTAAACTGTCAGAAGCGGTCTATATTATCACATCGTACTTGGGTTGCTAGAAACCATAATTCAGACAACTGGGCAATAAAAAAAATTCACCTGGATTTTGAAAAAATACATGGACAATTTAAAAATACACTTACACTGTGTTTACATTTGACAGTACTGGCAAGACCGTACGAATATACATATAAGTTGTCAAAAATTCTACTAACTGTCTTCGTGACGTAGGCGTCCAGTCAGTAGTTAAGACAGTTCACTTTTAAAAACTTTCCAAAACTTTAGATTACTGTTAGCAAATGTCAAATCACTGTCCAATTTTACTGTGTGCAAAATTTGCTAGACAGTAGACAAGACAGTTGGACAAGTTTGCATGTATTAGTGAAAAAGTTTGCATGTATTGCAATTGTCTTGCCAGTACTGGCAAATGTAAACCCCGTGTTAATCTAAAGTTTAAAAAAACCACATTTTATTAAATTTTTTTACACGAAACAATTGAAATAATGTTTGAAAATCTTTGATACTTTCATTAAAATTTATGTGCTGATTTCACAACACAAGTGAGTTTTGTGATTTGTTACAAAAACTAACTCAAATTGCCGACAGAATGCACCGATTCTTGTTAAATTTTGCACAAATTAATTTTGTATTACTAGAAATCATATAACTAATATTTTTGAAGATAGGTCCATAATATACCATGGGCCCATATAAACATACACTTAAGTATGCTTAAAACTGTAACGAATAATGATATTGTAAAAAAATTTTGTGTGTCGTTGTTTCATTAGGAATCACTCTGCCAAATTTAGGAAGATCGGTCAATAATTTATCACAGGCCTCGCCCCATACAAAGACCACTCCCAAAAAAGACTTTATTGCGTCTAAAACTGTCACTAATAATGCTTTTGTGTAAAAATTGAGTTTCATAAGACTGGGAATCACGCTGCCAAATTTGGTGAGGTCCATAATTAACCTTAGGCTCCATATAAAGCTCACTGCCAAAAAACACTTTATTACGTCTAAAACCATAACAAATAATGCTTTTGTAGCGAAATTTAGTTTGGCTTAGTTTCAGTTTAGATCACAGCAAAAAATGTCTTTGAGATCGGCCCATAACATACCATAGACCCGATAAAAAGCCCACTCTCAGAAAACACTTCAGTACGCCTAAAACCGTAACTATTTGGTTTAATTTAGTTACTAGAAATTGGGTCTACAATTTAAGATAGACCCCGTTTAAATCGTACTTTTGAAATAGACTTTAATACGTCCGATACTGTGAAGTCAGTTTTTATAAAGTTTGGCTTAAAATTTATAGATTCCATATAATGACCATTCAAGAAATATTCTTACTGGTGGTGGAGGGTATCAAAGATTCGGCAAAGCCGAATGAAGCACTTTCACTTGTTTTTATTTTTTATTGTTCTTTTTAATAATTACCAGAAGAACCATTTTGAGATAAAATTTGCCTTTAGAATAGGATTTGGTTTTCGCTCAATATTTTCTTGAGATTTATTCATTTTTCTTCACTTTAATTGTGCATTATTTAACAAAAAATATTTAAAATTTTCGAAATATTTTTCTGTTCGTCTATTGTCCCGATACGCGCACTTAGAGTTCTTCTTTTGTTGTAGCCACTTTTTTCACCTGTACTAAAATAGTATTCATAGTTTACTAATTAGTGCACAAACAGAATTTAAAAAAAAGACCAAAGTTATTCGCTGTAGTATTAATATGATGAGTATATCTAAATCCTTATTGACAGGCATCATCATATCAACAGCGAGTAATAAAGATGTTAAAATTAGTAAAAAAAAAAAAGTTATTATTAAAAACATATCCAAAAATAGCACCATCATTTTGTGAAGTTTGTACGTTTTAACGCGATACACGGCCTCCTCGTGTACATATATTTTCGTCTGGTCTTTTAACGTTTTTTTTTCCCTTTCAAAGTACGATGTGCTTTATTTATATAGAAGCTAATGAAATGTTTAACGCAAGATAAAGTATCTTATCTGTTATATTTAAACTTGGAAAGCTGTTTAAATTTAGATGCTTTAAGGCCAATTTAACCAAATTCAGTTATAATTAACAATCATTTGAACTTTAAAAAAAAACATCTATAAATGTACATATATAAAATTCTCGTGTCACGGTGTTTGTAATTGACCGGCTTGACCGATTTTTATGAAATTTTGCATTTGAATTTGTTAGGTACAAGGTATCGCTAGAGGGCGTAAAATAGAGCAAAAGAGGTTAACTAATCAACCGATCTTTTTGAAATTCGGCAGGCAAATAGTGTAAAATATGGAAGGAACTATAGCCTATATTTTTATTATTTAGCCCTTAAATGCATTGTGATGTAGATCTACATCATATCGACCCCTTTGCGCGAAATTATCGTGTGTTGCAAAAACCAAATTTTACAGGACAGCCATTTTTCTACTTTTCTCTCTCTGTTTTCGCTTGCAATATCAAATATCAAGATTGCATCAAAAACTCAATTACCAAAAAAATTGGCATATACGATAATTTTGCGCAAAGGGGTCGATATGTTAAAACCTTCATAGTAATTTTTTAATATGACACTGTGCAGCTGTAGACCACAATGGGGCAGCATAGATACTGATATAAATACTGATTTAAATATGAGAGTTTTATTTGCTATGCTGAGTTTAGAATTTCTGTTTAATAAAGAATACAGTAGTCTTATTATTTTATTGATTTTATCTATAACGTAGGGGACATGATCTTTAAATTTTAATTTGGGATCTAATATCACACCTGAGTATTTTACTTTACTGGACCAATTAATTAAGTTGTTGTTGCAAAAATAGGTTGTTGAGGCAGATAACATGGTTTACGACGACTGGAAAAATATATTGCTTGGGTCTTCTGCGTATTGCCTAATATATTTCATTTTGTAAAGTAATTATAAGCTTCTGCCAACGGACATTGAAGGTTGGTAAGAATATCAGCCGCTAATATACCTGAACTGAGATTCGCCGTATCATCAGCAAATATGGATATGTTACAACCGTTTAAAATGGGGAAATATTTTTTATTCTTGTTTAAATTTTTGAATTAATAAAACCATTTTATTTTTGTATAAAAAGTAATTTTGTATTAATTGGAATTTAGTGCTTGAGCTAAATTAGTTTTATTTAACTTCAATAATCTCTAAAAAAAACTATCAACCAGAACACATAGAAAAAATGCATAAAAAATAACACCAACAAAAAAGTTTTTTTAAAACATAAATCCAACAAATACATAAAAAATTAACGTGTAAAAACGATGAAAAATAATAAAAAGTTGAGCTAATAATTTTCTAAATTATAATACTTTTCGGAAGATTGCACTTTTTCTAGAAATTAAACTTAAGGCCCAACCACAATGGGCTTAAGTTGGCTTAAGGAAATGCGCGAATGCATGTTAATTATATGAGGCAAACCATATTGAACTTAAGGAAATTTTTTGCAAAGCTTAACGAAACTGTCATTTGCTTAAGCAAGGTTCGAATCTAATCGCACATTCCGTACGAAATCGAATGTTTTTATTTTGTTTTTGATTTTTTTAAAAACATTTGAGAGACTTTTTGTTAATTTATGACAGTAGGCTAAACAAGGCTATGCATATTATGGTTAGGGCTTTACATTCAATAATACTCTCCAGTGTATCAGTCTTTAATGAGTTTCTTTCTTAACAGCCGTACATAAACAAGAGCGAAAGGCGGAACGTTTTCTTCCGCTAAGCTTTTACGCTGATATGCCATAATTAAGCAACTGTTAACTTTATTGTTTAATAAAACCCATATAATAAAAATAAAAATAAGAGAAAAACCCGCTAGATTGACAAAAAATAGCTAAATTGTCATTATTTATTATTAATAGCGGCCAACTTCACTAATAAACGCGCTGTCAAAATCGGATTTTCCAATTGTAAAGCGTTGACGCCGCGCTATTTTGGGATGCTTCATACAAATTGTATGGGCATGAGAATTTTTGACAGCTAGAAAACGCTTTCCGCTCTTGTTTAGGCATGGCTGTAAGTCCTGCTCATTGGCCTTATTCAAGAAAATACACTCTTACGGGAGCGTTATGAATCGGCATTGCGTATAAATATTGTACTACAATAAGTAAATTTTTCTTTCTTTCTTTTTTGGAGAAAATATAACCACTCTCCTAACGTCTCTTTCTTTTAAAGCTTCTTGATTGTTTGTTAAAAATGCTTTAAGATGTAAAACTTCTTCGAAACATTCATCAGTAATTAATGCATTTTTTTCAGATAAAAAATAATAGTTTTTTGAACTTCCGTCCATTATGGAATACTACGCAGCGCCTTCCAATTAAAAATTTCATATTTTTTAATGGGGGTTTCCAATCTTCATAAATAATTAATTGCAATTGAAAATAAGTTTTTAACGTCCTCTTCAAAAACTAAAATTTTGCTTTAATCCAAAAAACTTTTTTTTTAAATATTCAAAGCAATTTGTGCTTGAATTCCAATAAAATTGTTTTTAAATCTATCTTTAAAATCACTAAGGGCCATTATTACAACTTACAAATAGTTATTATTAGGATGCTATCTGATAGATAAATAGTTTTTGGTTATTACAAGTTAACATTAACCTAAAAAGTGACTGATAAGCTAACATCAGGTTTGTCCTCATGGTAACTTTACAAGTGAACTTTAAGAACTTGAAGATGCCATGTTTTCTGCTGAAGATATGGTAACTTAAATGCCAGTCTTAAATTATTCCAATCTTTCAAAATTCATAATTTGTATTTTAAACGAACAAAAGTAGTCGGTATATACTGCAATGTTGCCACAGTATATAAATTACATTTTTTATTTTATCGGACAGTTGTAATAATGGAAAAAACTTATTGGTCACATTATCGTTCAAGATAGCTATTGTTCACGTTAACTATCAGCAACTTTATCATTAGGTTGTAATAATGGCCCTAAGAGTTCCGTTTAAAATTAACTGAACTTCCATTACCGTAATATTTTTTTCAATTTGTTTTTCCACTCTTATGGTGTGGATATAATAACATACAGAGATAATATAGGTTGTTGGGATGATATTGTGATAAATGGTTGATGTTTTTAAATATTTATAAAAAAAAAGTTGCCACATCAAAAAATAAATAGTAACGATTTTTGCAAAAATTTATTAAATAAGTTTTTTTTTCAGTTATTTTTCTTTTTAAGCTAATAAGACCTAATAAAGTTGATGTAAATAAAAACAAATTTATTACATTTCACCCGACGTTTCGTAACTTTTTGGTGACTTTTTCACGGGTCGTCTAATTAAAAAAAAATAATAAAAGGACAATATTAATACAGAATATTTTTTACAACAAGCAAACACAACTTACAAAAATTATATATTATTTTACATTAAAAACATCAGATTTTTAATAAAATTAAAATGCACAAAAACATTTAACAAAAAACAGTAAAGCACAACTTAAAATTTTATCACAGATTTTGTTACTTGCGCTAATGTTGTCAATATCTTCATTGTGGTTCATTGTGGTTCATTGTCGTTTTAATTATGTTTTGTTGTATTCTCAAGCTTTCTACTGTGTATCTCTTCCTCTCCCCTCGTTCAAAATCCAACACTCTCACTTGTTCTGTTTCGAAGGAGTGAGATTTTGAAATAATGTGTTGTGATTTCTGTTAATATACAATTTATAACAACATATTGTACTTTAATATAAAATAACTTTGTATAAATATATCATAATAACCTTTTGTAAAACTGTTTGTTGAATGAAAAATATTGAAAACTATTTTTCATTACCTTGAAAACATTCAATACATTTATAACGTTCTTTTTAAATAAGCTGTGTGTTTTATTTCTTTAAATAAGAATTTGCAACTAACAATTTCAAATCACGTGTTTTTAAAAGGTTTTGTGGTGTTCTGTAAGTAATACCGGTTTTGTGTTACTCGGTGTGCTTTCGGCAATTGAAGACCACGCCAAAACACACAAAAACGGGACACTAAAATATCACTCGTGTGATTTTAGTAGGCACATGTGGTTTGAAATCAAGTGATTTGAGTAAAAGTGATTTGCAGAACAGGCCTGTTTGTTGTAGTTTTTCTATTGGCGCAGTTAGCCGGGAATAACAGTAACGTTGCAAATCAGCAATTAGAACGATTATAGTTAGCAGTAAGATGTTACGTCTCCATCTGTAAGAAATAGTTTGGTCTTACTTTTTTACGGTAAGGTTACTGTTACTGCTACTCCTTGAAAATATTGCACTTAAAGTTGAGTTTGGTTTGTATGCAAAATTTATTTGATGTCCTTATGTGTCTATCATCCGTCAAGCCAGGAATGTATTTTACACTGTTAAAATGAATGTCTTTTTCAGGGTTGCTATCATCATTGATGTTTTTGTATTGTACATATTTTTGTGTATCGTTGATAACTGTATTTATTAATTTTTTAGGGAAACTATTGCTCATTAATATTTCTGCGATTTTGTCGATATTTTTGTTATGATATTGCGGGTCGCTTCATTTAATACTTTTTTTCGTTTGGAAAAGTTATCTTAAAATGGCAAAATAAGTATTGTTTTTAATCCAAATTTTAATATTTAATTCAGTAAATTATAATCATTTTTCTTCGACCTTTTTTATTAAATACTATTCTTTTATAAATTTTTTTTTAAGCCTAATGTCACTTTTTTTAAAATATTTTTATTTTCGATATTTGGATTTCCGTTGGAAATCTTCTTCAGGAAATTAATATAATAAAATAAAATTTCAAAATTTGACAATAAATGGAAAAATAAATTTTAAAAAATTCAATTAACAAAATTATCGTAAGTGCCCATTAACATTATACGATTTTTATCGTTGCGATTCTTACTTTATAAGCAAGAGGAATTATAAGGGGTACAGAAGCGAGTGTACTCTTCGATTCGTTTTGTTCATTTATTCGTAGTTTTAAACATGAAATCAAAACCAACTTTTCTGCAGCTGTAATAGCTTCTCTAAATTTTGTACTTTTACGTTCTACATCCTGTTGCACTTTATTAAGCAAGCTCTTGAAATGGACTTTTGAAATCTTAAATAATTTTTAAAAGAAGCTTCGTCACTCAGTTCTAGCTCCATTGTAAGGAATGCAAATGATCCACGCTCTTTTCTAACCTTCCATCAAGATTTCACCCACTGCCTTTTGCATCTTTTTGTTGGTCAACCCTAAAGTATTTCAATTAGACCCCTTTTATGAGTTACATTCGATAAACGATTTTCACTGGCTGTCGAACGTCGACTATCGAATGTTAATTTGGTATTATGAGTTGGCAGCACTATCGAAAATTTTGTTATGCATAGAATTTTCCAACGAAAACAAATTTGCTTTCGACGGTGCAAATAAATGTAAAAAAATTGTTGAAAATTTAACTATTTGTAAATTTTTGTGTTCGTATACCAAATACTATATTTTTTATCAGTTTTGTTAATTTTATGCAAGTCCAACGTCGTCTTCAGAAATTTCAAACGCTCTTATTGCTTAAGGAACAAAATTCTTGTTTGAACAAATGATTTGCAGCAAAGTTCAGCATGTAAAAAAATGGGATGAAACCCCAATGAAGCTAAATTATTTGAAAACAACCATAATTCCGTCGTGGTCTCGTTTAATTTCATTTTATTTTTTAAATTTGTGAACAAAATTTTTTTATTTTAAGTGGCAGCTGATAGAAATGTCAAATCAACAAATAACAATAGTAAATTTTTATCGAATGCGCGCCATAATCACAGAATACACAGAACTGTGGAAAGTGACGTGTGAAAAAGGCCCAAATCAGTTGCGAGGGCAGCTTTCGAAGAAAGAGAAAGAAAATGTTTTTTGGTAGTAAAGTGGCAATGTGTAAAAACAGGCCGCTACTATCAACACGAATTGCGTAATCAAAACAAAAAATGCAAAAGGGCAGCTTTCTTAGAAAGAGACAAAAAAAAAAGGCAAAATCTTCCATCTCGTGTCAGTTCTGTATATTCTGTGGCCATAATACCAAATGAAAATTCGTTCGATCAGCTAATTAGACTGCTGTCGAAAATCGAATTTAGTTCATAATAGGCACTTAAGTAATTTAGAGTGGGTTTTTATCATCGAGTTTAATCTTAGCGGCAAACTATAATTAATTAATCTGAGAATAAATTTAATCGAGTACTAATTGTGTTTGCCGTTTTTAAGAGGTAGTTTAAGCCTCGCAGCATTGCCTTACTGAATAACAACAAAATATTTAAAAATGACAACTTTTTATCAATCCACTTAGCATTTTATACAGAAGAAGAAGAATTTTCTTATAAAAAGAAAATTAATTCTTATAATTATTTTATTTAGGTTTTCATATGTTTCAGAATCACTAGTCTTCATCTTAACTAGAATAATCCATTTTTCTGTTTTCAAAAAAAAAAAATTCAACAGCTGCTTTTGTTATACATGTGTTGACATTTGATGATTAAGTTTAAACCACCAACATTGCTCCCCTCTTTTATAGGGACAGGTTTTTGTTTAAAATCCTTTGTAAGCTCTGTTACTTCTAAACTATGCATTGAATTTAGTAAATTTATATACGCTTTTGCTTTTCAATTCCGTTTTAATTCCCTTTTTCAATATGCCGATATTTGAACTTTTTCGATTTTTTCGCTTCAAAACAGCAAATTACAGAGAGAAGAAAAGTGAAAAATGTACATGCATCCATCTTTGTGCATATTCATACCTCCAAATAAAAACACGAAACGTGCTGACGAGAACAAGCACCTCCGTACCATCCCCCTTTCTTCTTTCACCAAAACTCAAAAGCTGAAACATTTAAGCCCTGAGTACAAATTTTAATCTTTATATATTCACATTTTTTGGCCCATACCTGGCAAACAGTGGATAATATAGTGAAATAATCTTGAGAAAAATATTCCTAAAAATATAGTTCATTATACTTCAGAACCTTCTATTACTGGAAAATGCTTTCTTTTACATTTTCTAGCTGTATTTTACATCGAAAATTCATGTAATGCGTAAAAAAAATGTATCAAAAGGCAAAAAAAAATGAATTTATCAGTATCATGCAAGGTATATTTACACAAGGTAAACTCGTTGGCCCATATGTTTGTCAGCTGTTTACCTAAGTTGGAACACCAATGTCAAATTCCGTGTATATGAGCCAAAATTTGTACATGTGTGCGTTAAATTTATATGAAGACAATTTTGACAATTCCGTTCCACTCGGTTATTTTTATAGAGCAGCATGTCTACACTCCCAAATGAGTCTACCTTGTGTAAATATACCTTGGTATCATGTTATTTAGTCATTGAAATGTCATAATAACGTGAAATGTCATAATAAAATACGTTTAGTAGAGTGAGAGTTTTTTACAACTTGTTTCTATCGACGCAAACGGGAGATTTTTTCAAATAAATTTATAATACCGGGTGGCCCTAAATTTTAAATTGAATATTCATATTCGCGAATATTAAAAATTGACATTCGTAACATCTCGTAACGCTGCGTTTTCCAAAACATGGGTAATTATAAAATGCAATACAAATAAATATGTACTTGTTCCAGTTGTCAATGAAGTAATTTAATTTGTTTTTCCTATAAATAAATTTTTTTGTGTGTTACAACTTTTGTTAATCATAAGCTTTGTTCCAAATGCAAAACTTTAGGCACTTTTATTGTGTAAAAAAAAATTATGTATTACACTTAATTTAAGTACAAAAATATTTCTGATGTAATAAAGTTTCATTCTTATGTAAACTAGATATCTTATAATACATTGACGAACACTTTGAACACATTAAACTTATATATTTATGAAAATAAACATAAATAACATTTGAATAAAGTACCAGTATTTAATTTAGTTAATAACACTAAATTTTACAAATCCAAAAAAAAATTATTTGAGATTAAAAATAGGAATTTTTTAAACTAACTACATACATATGTATGTATGTACATAATTTACAACGCTAGAATGGAAAAAGGCTAAGTAATAAATCCAAAGGAGTAATTAGAAATAAGAATGACATTAAATTTTAATCGATACGAAACATAAAACTCTCGATCATCATAGAATTAAATTCATCACATTTTTTGGGAGTACAGTGTAAGTCATTTACAAGAAATAAGTTATAATTGCATGCAACTAAATGGAAGCTATAATTAACTTATACATACATACATATGTACATAAGTTCGTAAAAAAGAGATTACAATTTAAGGTAAATAAGAATGTAGATTTTCTATAATATTTGTGATCACATTTGTTATTTCATTTCAGTTTTGTTTTAAGTATCTTTAAATTTTAATTTATAGTTCTCTTCTGCGTCTTGGAATAGTGCTGCTGCTGTTGCTAATCCAGTATGATCGACTAAGGAACGCAGGAATCCACAAGACTTTTGTAATAACTCAAAAGGATGGTCGAATTCAACAGCCTGACCAGCATCCATAACTAAAACTCTATCACTATCCATCACAGTATGTAGACGATGGGCTATGGTTAACACGGTGCAATCTGAAAACTTTGTTCGTATCGTTTTTTGAATAAGTTTATCTGTTCTGCAAAAGTAAAAAAAATTAAATATTTGTAAAAATTAAATTTCTTAAAAAAAAATTTGTTTAGTTTGTACGTATTATGTTTGTACTATAATGAAAGGCAAAATATGTTTGTATCCAGGTAGCATTTCGGTGATTAATTTTTGGTAAAAATCACCTAAAGGAGTCTTCTCAGATCAGTTTTGATGGATGAATAAAATCTGATTTATCACTTGAGCGATAGAAAAAGGATTCATATACATATGATTCATATACATATGATTCATTGATATGTTATAATAAAAAATTGATTTATCACTTAAGCAATTGAAAAAGAATTCATTAATGATTCATTGACATGTTAAAATAATCATAGTACGTATAATAAGTACCAGGTATGTTCATTAGGGAGAGTTTTCATTATTTACCCATATAATGCCAAAATAATTTATTTGATTTTGACGCTTGTTTAAATTTTTTTCTTTATTTTCTTTTGTTTAGAGTTAATGACTATACCTTGTACAAGGCCCATTGAAAAGGTCTGCGCAAGAAGCCTGATGATCATTGTTTATGTTCTTTTTAGTTGTCAAAAGTTGTTTACATTACATCAAGGCGAATCCAAACAGGTAAACTCATCTCGTCAGCCGTTCATCAGCTGTTTCCACGGCGAATTAAAAAATATGGTCAAACGTCAAAATATGATTTTGTTTTGAGAAGAAGTTGAATGAAAAGTGTTAAAAATATTATTTTTATAATAAAAAAATTTCAAAACTGCGAATGATTGAAGTGAATTTATTAATTTCTTTTATAAAAAAGTGATAATTTTAATTTGCAATAAAAAAATTTTGACAACCAACCAGAAAATTGTATAAACAAAATACATGGCGCTTTTTGTAGTTGTAGAGATGAGTTTACCTGTTTGAATTCGCCTTGCATTACATTATGGTATGCCACACATACACGTTTTTCCTTTTGCTTTGTATGTATATGGGGTAGTAAATTTTTGACAACTAAAAATAATCGTTTTTTGTTTTTGTACAAGTAAGCAGGCCTGATAGATGGGCCTTGACCTTGTATTTATTCTACCATGAAAATAATGACTTTAAATATTTAAAATTTTTATTTTTGTCAAATCAAACAAAAAAATAAAAATAGAAACTTTCGCGTCAGCCAAACAAATAAAAAGAATAGCTAATGAAGAAGCCTGCAAATTATTTATGTATGTTTGTATTATTTTTATATCTTTTCTAATTAATATATCGTCTCTTCTTTGCGAGAAACCAATAACATTTGTTTGGTTCAAAATTAAGCTGGGGTCTAATCACCGTATTCGATATCGTATCGAGTAAACTATCGTATTTTTCCGCATACGATAGACGCTGACGTATCGAATGAAAACTCGAGAGATGAAATGTCTTTAATTACTCGATATCGAATGCTCTCATCTCAAATTACGCTACATTTCATTCGATATTGAGTGTCATGATACAAAAAAAAATTTTTTTTGCTCGATATCGTTTGCGGTGAGGTGATTAGACCCCTGCACACTGGGAAATTCCGGCCAAAAATCCATAACTTCTTTATTTCATTACGTAAATGGCTGAAATTTAGTATCAAACTTGAGAGTATCATTTTTGATTCCTAGGTAAAATTTTGGACACGTACATGCAGGGGTTGGCCAAATAATCATGGACGACCCAAAAGTATCGCAAAAACTAAAACATGGCTTTGGAGGTGTAATAAAATATGATAATTTGTAGCGATTATATTAATAGTTTGTGGAATATCTATAAATGCTCATCTCCTGTCGTGAGGGGGGGGGGAGGGATTGTTTAGGAACCTTCAACTGAAACATACCATTTTGCAAAATTACTTTTGTAAAAACCATAGAAATTGTATATATTTTTCCGTTTAAGGTGGGTGGGTTGAGATGAGTACAAATTGATTTTTCTTCCCCTGTACTCGCGACTGCATAACACTATATAACAAATATCAAACCTCATAGCTTTCTTATTTTTTTCAGTAAATACCTGAAATTTGGCATTCAAATATTGGGAATATATTCAGTATAAAAATAAAACTAGCTTAACAGAAAAAAGTGAAACTTATATTTTATATATTCGAATTTCCAAAAGGTACCAAAATTTATATGAGAGCTTTTAAAGAGAAGAGAACACAATTTCAATTTTATTTTTGTCTTTATTACTTAAAAACAAGGTATATTTACACAAGGTAAACTCGTTGGCCCATATGTTTGTCAGCTGTTTACCTAAGTTGGAACACCAATGTCAAATTCCGTGTATATGAGCCAAAATTTGTACATGTGCGCGTTAAATTTATATGAAGACAATTTTGACAATTCCGTTCCACTCGGTTATTTTTATAGAGCAGCATGTCTACACTCCCAAATGAGTCTACCTTGTATAAATATACCTTGCTTAAAAAGATAAATTGTTTACCAAAAAAGTACCAAAATAATATTTTTGTCCTTTTTTATACCCAAAATGTGCAAATTTCAAAAAAGTACCAAACACGTCACAATTTAATTGTCGATTCAATAATGATATTTTATAAATTTTATTTATTTATTTTATTTTATTTATTTATTTCATTGACTGTCCTATGCTTCAAGATTAAATCTTATAATAACAGCATAGGATTTTATAAAGCTAAACAGGTTAATCTGTTAATAAGAATAAACAAAGAATTATAATAAATAATTATTAAAACATTTTAACAAAAAGATAATTTAAAAGTTATTGAAAATTTTAAGTCATAAAAACAAAATCATTTAACAATCATTTGCGACGTTAAGTTTTAGAATTTCAATTTTAAATTTTGCTGCGTTACCATAAAGCTGGATGTGGTATGGTAGTTCGTTCCTAAGGCGTTTGGCATTGATAAAAAATTGCCATTCAGATACAAGCGTTCTACATCTAATGGCGATAATTATTTTGCCCCTACTGGATCTCCAAAATCTAAGTATGTCATGTAGATACTTTGGTGTTTTCTCATAGACAATCTTGTGCAAGCCAAAAGAGTTCGCAGAGTTAAGGAGGTTTTCAAACGTGATTCCAAAAAGTTTTGTTTTAAACATGAAGACTGAGCCATATCTTCTAATTCCAAAAACATATCTCACAATATTTCTGTAGATGGATTTTAATTTTCGCTTACTAACAGCATCGCAATTAAAGAAAATTTCACACCCATAGAGCAAAGATGGTAGTAAATAAGCTTAAACAAGAAGTATTCTAATATTTAAAGGGGTGCAATGTTGAGTGGCCCAGAGCGTTCTTAACATTCCATATGTTCGTCCCACAGCACTGTTGACGTGATTTGTCCAGGTGAGAATGTCGTTGAATATAATTTCGAGGTTTTTGACAGAGGTTACGACTTCGATTTGCCTGTTACAGGCAATTCACATGGAGGCTTTTACGACGTCGCTTTGTCGACGTCTCTTTTGGTTTGATGGCAAGCGGTGTAGAGAAGAAAGAGGGGTAAACAAAACGACTCGTTTTGTGTTTTTCTTGTCGTTTTTTATATTTCTCTTTTAACTTTTTCTTTTTACGCTTTATTTTCTTTCTTACTTTGAAGTGTGTGGTTGAAAATACAGTGAGTCCTCGATTATCGATAACAGACGGGACCGGCAGCATTCTTGATTATTAATTTTTTTTTTTTTTTGTGTTTCATATTTTATATAAATATGTAATGTATTATTATGTAAACATAGGGAAAAAAGTAATTGGCAGAATATGCTTCCAGTACGTTGGGAAATTCTCTTTCTTCGTTTATTTAAATTTGTTTTGATTGTTCTAAATTAAAGGAAAAATATAATTTGTTTATAATTTCGGATAACTGAGGTGATTTAAATCAATGCAAAAAAATTATATTTTCCAGTTAATTGATGCTGCCGGTTAATCGAATGACAGATAATCAAGGACATACGGTAAATAAAAAAAGACATGCAACCAAAAATCATCGTTTAAACGCAAAGAGATTTTGGAAGTTGCTTGAAAAGGGAATCAAGATAAAACGACGTCGTTAAAGCCCTCATGTGAATTGAGTGTTATTAAATTTTAATGTGTTTTTATTTAAAAAAGCTTTTAGCCATTTTTTAGCCCATTTTTAGCCATTTTTTAGCCGTTTTTTCTCGTAAATTTAACGTCAAAAACACGATCAAGATTAAGTAATCGCTTATGAATTTCGATTTTTTCGGGTTGAGACAAAGCCCATTTGCAACTGCCCATTTATGTATGTTACTTAAATCATAGTTAAGCTTGCAGATTGATGCATTCAGCATTTAAGCTGTGCTACTGAGATATACATGGACGTCGTCAGCATACATATGTATGTTACAATATTTGAGTTTGAATATATGGATAATAAAAGTGGACCCAAAATCGATCCCTAAGCACACCTCTTGATACAGAGACTGTGGTAGATATACGGTTATATATAACTACTGATTGTGAACGATCAGATAGGTACGACGACATAAGTTTAGCTGAGGTGTTGCTTAAATTAAACATAAGTTTCAGCTTTTCACATAAAAAAATGAGTGATCTACCGTATCAAAGGATTTGAGTAGAACCAATTTTCCATTATCAATTTGTTGTCTTATTTCTTCAGTAACACTCAACAGAGTTGTGACGCAGCTATGCTTTGGGCGAAATCCTGATTGCCTTTCAGTTAGTAAGTTATTTCTTTTGACAAAATCACTTATTTGAGAATGTAACAACTTTTCAAAGACTTTAGAAAGAAATGGAAGGATTGCAATTGGCCTAAACTCCTTGTTTGATTTAGGTATTGGTATAATCTTTGCATATTTCCATTTAAGTGGGTAAGAACTTTTTATTATGATGTTGGCGAAAAGATATGTTATATAAGGTAAAATAAATGGCAAAAGTATTTTTATAAATTTTGGGTGCATATTATCAAATCCAACGGCATTTGACTTGATTCTTGAACAGCACAATACGATATTAAATGGATTTACACATTCAAATTCAAATATTTCACCCAAATCAGCGTGCAAACTGGACCTATGATGGTTGCCAGAGGAACAATTTTCTGTTGAATTATGTATTGCATTTGTGGTTTGTAAGTTTATTGCTTAGGAATTGTTGAAATTGTAGTATTCAGGGTTAGAATCAACCATAGGTATTAGGCTGGGTCGATTTCTATCGATGAAAAAAAAAAATGAAAAATCGTATAGCAAAAACGTCATCTACATAAAATTCTTAGAAAATTCTCCGGAGAAACCATGGGTCTAAAATCAAATCCGCGCCTCTCGACTTGAAAATTGTTTTCCTCTTCTTTCGCTAAAATTATTTTTGTTTTTTTTTTAATACATTATGTGTTATTTTATTATAGTTTATGCAATACAGGTTTTGTTTTGAGACTAATCAAAATATTAAAATTTCAAAAAAGCAGTTGAACCCCAATTTGCATCTCCTCTGGTTTGCGTTCTATATAAAAAATAGTTAGAACACGTTCAAGGCAAATTAACTACAGGCGGTGACGAAACGCCTTCTGATTTTGACAGTTCGAGCCTATTTGTTTTGATTTGTTAGGGTTTTGCTAAGAATGGTTGACATTTCGAGCCGTAAACACAAACAATGCAATGCAAAACCCCCTATGTTGTTTCTGTTGTTTTTGGATTGTTGTAGTTGCGAAACCACCTGTAGTTGAATTCGCCTTGAACACGTTTTACCTAAACTGCGGTTTGCATAAAACAAAGAATAATTAAAAAAATAGTTTTTTTTTGTAATTAAATACGCAAAACATACTTCTTAAAACAGAAAAAAAGCATGTCTCCTCTAATCCACTTTATTTGACCTCTAATTCGTTTTCTGTGACTTCTACAGTAGTCGGCACAATTATTTTGACAAATAACTGAATAACTGAAGTTTTCTTAGTACATATTCTATAATTGCTTCTTTGTATGTATTATTCGGCCCTGTTCTGTAAACCGAATCCGAGAAAATTTCTCGTTTTAAAACGAATTCACATTTTTTGGTGTTCTGTAAACCGAATTCACATAATTTTTCTCGTTTTGAAACCGAGTAAACAAACCTAGTCGAAAGGAAATCGAATGTGTAATTATTTTAATAAATGAATACAAAAATAACAAAAAAACAAGTGCATGCAATATAAAATATGAAGTCTTTTTTATTTATTCTATTAAAATTTCATGCATTTTAATATATTTTAATTTGAAAAAAATATATTTTAAAAACCACCTAAAACTTTTGCATATTTTTGCTTTAAAAGTGACAAAAAAAAGTTTAATGAACAAAACACTTTTTTATAGAGAATATAAAAGGCATTTGAATAAACAATACTCTTGTAATAATAGTAAACATTATACATTAAATTTTTATGACAAACACTTTATAACTGAATTAAATTTTAATTCAAAAAAACTTATCTAAAATAAAATAATTGCGTAAATCACAAGTATTTTGCAAAAACACAATTTATTTTTAACATGGCGATCACCATTTTTTCTTATTTTCGAAAAAGTAGAGTCACCACTGTTTGTGAATATGTAGCTGTCTAGTACAAACTCAGTATTTGTATATTATAATAAATTAAATTTATAATATTTTCGATAAAATAAAGACCAAATATATCTGAAGGTTCAATTACCTTGAATGTTCTTTTATTACACACCATTATTTAGCAATAAAATACAATCATTTGTCTGGCAACTCTAGAATTGTAGAACATATGTTTTTGCAAAATAAACCGCAAACAATTTTTGAACGCGGCAAAATTAAATGTTAAATTGGCGTATTTTACGTTTTTTTATGGAATTGTAGCTTAACACAAACGCTCCGGGCATTTTTATATCTTTCTTTTTATTTACAAATTATGAATTTTTTAATCAACAGCTGACTTTGACGATTAACTAAAAATTCGACCCTAATTTCGAATCATATCAATACGAATAATTTGCAGAACACCAAAAAGCGATTTATTCGGTTTTAGAAATTTCTCGTTTTTAAAAACGATTCGGTTTACAGAACAGGGCCGATTATTTGTTTTAATGAAAAAAAATTTGTTTATGGTAAAACAATTACTGAAAAATTACTAAAATATTGTTTGAGTGGAAACACTTTTTTTTTTTTTTGTTTTTATTTGCATTATAAAATAACAATTGCTTATCGAAACAACAAAAGGTTATTTTATAAATAATGAATACAATTTTTTGAGTGTATTTTTTTTTTATTTCCAATCTTTTTCAAATAGAAACTGGGAATTATTTCCTTCTGAAGGTTACTTTATATTATATACAACATTTTTTATTTTTCGAATTTATTCTATGAGCTAAATTTCAGTTATGTATTTTATAAAGCTTTTTGTAATAGTCTATTTCTTAAAATAGTTGAGTTAAATACATTCAATTTATAAAGTATCACTATCCAGTGTGACACAAAGAATGCTGACGAAGGCCGTAGCGGGCCAGAAAATGCATTACATTCTGCTGATGTCTAATAATTGTAAATTTTTCTGTTCATACAATATACCTCATTGCTTTCCAAAGGAAAGCTAAGGTAAAATGTAACAAGAAAATACAATATAATAGTCTGATAGTGTATAAAGTCATTTCTGAAAAATTGAAGGAATATGACTATTACAAAAAGCTTTATAAAATACATAACTGAAATTTAGCTCATAGAATAAATTCGAAAAATAAAAAATTTCCAATCTTTTTTATTAAGTTAAGAAAGAATTTTTTTTTATCTATGTTCCTTATAAAAATGTTAAATATAAAATTATATACAAACTTTTTTACTTGAATTTTGAAGTCGAGATGCGCGGATTAGGATTTTATTTTAGACCCATGGTTTCTTCAGAGAATTTTCTTAGAATTTTATGTAGATTACGTTTTTGCTATACGATTTTTTAAAAAAAAAATCGACCCGCCCTAATAGGTATATTTATAAAGGTGTTACTAATTTCGTTCACGTCAACCGAGAAATTTCTGTTATTTTCTACTCTTCCTAAACCGATTTCTTTCATGTTTTTTGAAATTAAGCGCACTGGAAAAACGTTGAGAATAGTATTCAGATTTTGTTGTTCTAATTATACTAGTGGTATCCCTTCTTAATCGACGATACTCATCGTGTAACTCCGTGGTTTTATAACGTTTCCACCTTTTGTATGCAATATCTCTTTGCTTAATGAGATGCCTAATTGATTGATTGAACAAAGGTTTAGAGTTGTTTGAAGTACGGTTTCTTTTAATTGGAACAAAAAAGTCACACAGATGTAGTATATTACATTCTATGAACGACAATTGTGAGTCAACTGAGGGAATGGTGTAAATCTCGTTCCAGTCAATACTTAAAAACTTGTTGATTAAAAGCTGCATATTTAAGATTTAAAATCACGATAAGTGTGCAGTTCTTCTTCCCGTATCATTTTAAAATCATTGGATGCAAATATTAAGTCATGTTTAGAAAAATATGGCGCTGAAATTTGATCATAGAAAAGAACAGACGTAACATTTCCGACGAAAAATATATCAAGAAGGCTATTTTTTGTTGATATGAAGTGCGTTGGGAGACAGTTATTTATGGGAGTTAGCCCAATTGACATCATATTATCAGCTTAAAAGGTTTGAGTTAGCATATCTGAGTTGAAATCTCCAGAAATTAAAATGTCAGTAAATGGCAAAGTTATCGCTTTTAATTTTTTCATAAGCTTAGTTATATCAACGTTACGATTCGGTCTATAAACACAACCAATAAACATTTTTTTACCAAGTGATAAAGCCTCCACAAAAATATATTCAACCAAATCCTTTTCTTTTGTTTCTTCATCTTTCTTCTTAATAACAACTTTCCTCTTATCAACCTTTTTCTCACTCAACTTCTCCATCCTCTTTCTCATCATCGTCATCGTTTTCTTCATCCTTATCACCAGACTTACAATAAAACTTACAGGGAATATTGTTTCTTACAAAGATGGCAACGCCATCCTTAAGTGTTTCTCTCTGCTCGGAAAGTATTGTATCCCGTGAGTTAAATTAAACTCTCAGGTATTTTTACATCATTCCAGAATTTTCAAAAGTATATCGAAACTCATCCGTCTTATTATTTAAGCTCTGTGCATTAATAAGGCAAATTTTCACACCATTACTTTGCTTAGCAAGTATACGAACCATACTTATTATCATATCCTTTGAACTACTATTCACACTATTTAAGTGTGACATTGTTAAAGTATAAATAAAGAACAGCCCTAACAGTAACGCATTTATTATTATGGGTATAGGAAAAAACTGGTTTTTTACAATAAATATGATTTTGTTTAATTAATAGTATTAGGCTGCTCGCGGTATCCATCGGATCCAGGAAAAAAATCATTTAACTGATCAAAACTATCAACACGGATTGTGTAATTCCAGTGAGGAATTACAAGCAGAGCAATATGCTGTTTTTGAAGACATGTGAGCCAATATATGCGAATTTGGAGCTTGTTCAGTCTGATTTAGCCATCCATAAAAAAATACATAAATCCGTCGATTATTTAATATTTGGAAGCATACTAACCAATATCCCCGTATTCTTTTTTCCAAACTTTATTATATTGTCTTTTATATTTCGTCACCTAATACGCAAAAAGCCCTATCTAACATTTTGAAACTTTCACAGCAGAACTATTCACAGGTGGTGAATAGGGTATATATAAGTTTGTCATTCCGTTTGTAATTTCTATAATATCGATGTTAGACCCTATAAAGTATATATATTCTGGGTCGTTATGAAAAGCGAAGTTGATTTAACTATGTCGTCTGTCTGTTGAAATGGGTTTTCCGAAGACCCCATATATGATGGGGGCCAGGTTATTATACATTTATGTCACATATGGTCCGGAATTCAAAAAGATCGGTCCACAAATGGCTGAGATATGAGTAAAAAACCACGACTACCTCAATTTTTAAAGATCCAATTAGAAGCGACATAACCTTATTATTATTCCCTGACGATGATACACATTGCTGTATCGAAATATTGGAATTTTTATAAAATAAATGTTATCTAATTTTTTATAAAAAAAGAAAAACCTCAAGCTTAATAAATAATATTGAAATTTAATAAATAAAGGTTAAATAAAATAAAATTTATAATTTTATTTAGTTTTGAATGAAAATTTTAACAAAATGTTTACAAAAATAAAAATAAATGCTTAATATTGTTGTGGCTAAAATTAGCAAACAGATTCTTGATGCAAAATGCGTGTAGTTGCAAAAGAAATTGTTGCTCTATTATGAACACTAAGTGAAAGTGTAACTGTGATTGTGAACGAAGCTTTATAATGAAGTTTTTAGAATTGTGAATATGTATGTATGTATGTACATATGTATATGTAAAAATTATTTAGTTTTTGTCTACTGTATTCTGCTCGCACAATGGTGAAGGGTATATAAGATTCGGCACAGCCGAATATAGCACTCTTACTTGTTTTTCTTGTAAAAGCTTCCAGTTTTTTTGACAATTGACAATGTATAATGCATAATATACGCAAACAGCCAGTTAAGCCTTTTAGCGTTTACCATAGTATCTTTTGTAGATATGGCCTTTTGTTTCTTGATAATAAAATCGAAAATTTTAGTCGAAAGTTTTTTTGTGGACATTTGTGTTGATGCAATAGATCAGAATCAATAAAAACGTTGATTATTAATTTTTCGTTAATAAGTTCCTTTTGCGTTTCAAGTAACGATTTACTTATTTTTGGGAAAGACATGTTTGCTTGAAAATTGTCTTTAAAAAACCAATAATTGTATGTGTTGTCAACGGTTTAAGATTATTTTTTTTAATTCTTCCTTTTTAAAACACTCACTCAAAATTTTTTAAGCTTTTAAGCACCTTTTACACACACACAAGAAAAATGGTAATCTTAATTAAGACCTTCTACACTGTATTAGTTGCAAATTTTTTTAATATTTTATGCACGAAACAAAGAAAAATAAGCGTAAATAATAAAAGAAGGGAAAATTATATTTAAAATGTATAAAATTCCCAAAAAAATCCCCGAATTTTTTTTTTTAAATCCCCGAAAAAACCCCCAATCCCCAAATGACTTTCTTTTTTTTTGTCTAGATATAATTATCACTTAACCTCCCCTAGCCCCACCTTTTTTGTTATGGTATCTTTAAATTTGGCTTACTTTAGGTTTTTTTTATATTTAAAGTAACTCACAATCACTTCACTTATCCGAAAAAATAACGCGCACAAAATTACAATTATCACATGGAATGATTAATTACTAATACGGTTTAAACAGAACGTGCTTATTTACAAAGAAAACTTTAAAGGAAAAATAATAGCTTACTTTTATTTCAAAGAACAAAAATCAACTTTGAAAACCTTAAATTTGTAAGAAAAAATTATCTACTTTGCTCCAGTATTAACAGTAAAATAGTTATCCAAGAGCCAAAATAAGAAATGAGTTGTATGTTTTAAAGTGTTCGCTATAATCTGTCATCAAAATTTTATTGATATTAAAAAAAAAAAAAAAATTTTTGGCCGGAATTTCCCAATGTGCCCTGGTTCGAATAACCAAGAGGTAGGGTCCCATTTTCTCACAACGAGAGTATCATTTATGAAATGAGCTCATATTCAGGTATTTTGCTCGTGAAGCTGGGGAGTTACCGCGTATTTCGATTCGAAAGAAATTATTTACGGATTCGAACAATTTGTAGTGTGAATTACGAATTTCGTAATATTTGTTTCGAATAAACGGACGTTTTTTATACTTTATTAAAAACATAAAATCTCTATTACGAACAAAAAGAGTTCATCAAATTTCCCATTTTTTTTTAATACGACCTCTGTCATCGTTTCGAAAGATTACGAAAATCGTAATACACAGTACAAATTGTTCGAACTCGTAAATTATTTCTTTCGAATCGAAATACGCAGTAACCCCCTGATTCCAATATCATTATATTATGATAAAAAAAGTGCTAGCTCCTATTCCTATATGATTAGATTATGATATAAAAATGCTAGCTGACCACTTACAAATCATTTCAATTCAATGCACATATGTAAGTGCCGGTTCACACACGTCAAGTTTGTCTCGTCAAGTCTTGAGTTTTTAGGTGAGAGAGGAAGAGAGAATGCCATTTCTTTTCCCCTCTCTCCTAAAAACTCAAGACTTGACAAGTCAAACTTGACGTGTGTGAACCGGCACTAATTACTAGCAGGAGTAACATTTTTTTTGGATCATCCGATAAATAAAAAAATTGTTTAAAAAGTGTTAATTATAATCCTTTTTCTTCGACCTTATTTATTAAATTTTATACTTTAATAAATTATTCAAGCTTTAGGTCACTTTTTTAAAAAATTAATTAAAATGTTTTTATTCAATATTTCGATTTCCGTTGGAAATCTTCTTCAGGAAATTTTTTTTAAAATAAAATAAAATTTGACAATAAATGGAAAAATAAAATATGGAAAAAAAATTTTAAATTTCCAACGGAAATCGAAATATTGAATAAAAACATTTTAATTAATTTTCAAAAGATTTTGTTATTCGTGCTAAATTCCCAGTTTTTATTATTGATAAAAACACTTGAAATTTATTGTTGATGGGATAAGCTATTCCTATGCGCATTTCACTGGTTGCTTAGGCCAGATCATCAGGAAACTTCATCCATAAAGATTTTAGAAAAACTAAAGATATTAAACCAAATAAAACTGTTAAGTGTATAAGAATTACAGAAACAGTTCCATTTGTAACAATATCAAAGTTTAAACAAAATCATCAACAATAAACAGTGAGTTTATATCTCCTTACATTCCCCACTACAATTGATTGGAATTCTTCGCAAAAATAGCAATCATGAGCCTATTCTGATGAGCCTAAAACAAAAGCACTCTTTTTGGACAAGATTTGTTATGGACCGAATATTTTTATAGAAAATCCCTCTCATAACATTTTTCTACTCTTTAAAAAATTTATATTATTTTTTTAATACCAAAACGGTTATACTAGTATTTTGGGAAACTGTATACGTATCGGTTGCTAAAGGCTTGTTTACACGGTAATACATTGTATTACGACATTATGTAGAATGAGAAAAGTCATTCCATGTAAAAGCAAAATGTATTGAGTAAGAGAGAATAGGAACACAAAATCTGACAAGCGGTCGGTAAATGATTTTTTTCCAAACCATTTTAGAAACTTATGTATTTTCATTACACCAAAAGTGTATTTTAGCAGAGCATATTGACGGTGGTAGCATTTTTATACAATTACAAAAACAACTAAAATCAACTCAGGAAATGTTCATGTTGTTTTTGTTATTATTTTTGATTTTACTTGTACCATCCGTGTAAACATGAAAAATACATACAACAGATTTTTATTTTTTTCTTTTAAGCACGGAGAGAATTTCACAATATTTTGATCCTACAAAGTCGTAATCAAGGCGAATTAACTACAGGTGGTGTCGAAACGCCTTCTGATTTTGAGAGTTCGAGCCTATTTGTTTTGATTTGTTTGTGTTTTGCTAAGAATGGTTGACATTTCGAGCCGTAAACACTAACAATGCAATGCAAGCCCCCCTACGTTGTTTCTGTTGTTTTTGGATTGTTGTAGTTGCGACACCACCTGTAGTTGAATTCGCCTTGGTCGTAATACATTGTATTACCGTGCAAACTAGCCTTAACCTTTCTTAAGGCGCCCGTACACGGCATGTTTTTGTCATCTGACATGCCATAATACATACATGACGTGTGTTACCTTTTTAACTTTGCTTCTGTAAAAGTCAGATGCAAAGTCATCTGACAAAATTTCAATTACTTGGTGGCCACACGATCAAGTTTTGCCTTTCAATTCCTTTCAATTTGCAATACACTCTCACTTTTTTACTAACACACTCACACTTTTTAAATTGACCACGAGATTGCTTTCAATTTCACCTTTCCATTTGTTTGGAAATTTTGCTTTCAATTTAACAGCTGATTACATGTTTGTCTTTATAAATTGTTTTTTTTGATGACATCATGAAAGTAAATTGTTTACAAATTGAGTGCAGCCTACAAGCAGTATATGTAAAAGACTATCAAGAACAACTTGATCGGTTGGCCGCAGTGTACGAGCGTGCTCTATTTTCTTCTGACAAACCATCTGACTTCAGAATCTATGCCGGTAAGAAACCGTCAGCGGCGTCCACTATTGACGATTGCATTAGCCGGCTGATGTTGTTATTTTACAATACCGATAAATGTATAGCGGTTTTCACCCTTTGTATTAAGTGTACAACTCTGCTTTTCTTAATACGATTTTATACTACAAAGCATGAGTGTCTTTTTCGTTTTTATTGTAAATTCATGAAGTTGCTGAGTGAGGAAAAGAGACAGATATAGTTTCGTCAACGGTTCTATTCTGGGTAATTTTACAAACGTGTTTACTAAAGCTTTTTGTTGGATTTTTCAACAACAGCGTAGTAAATTTCAGTCTAATACATTTTGTTGTTGCAGTGTTGTAAGTCTTAGTACTTTTACTAAATTAATAAAATTTACAAGGACTACAAGGGACATTACTATCAAGGGTGAAAACCGCCTATGTTCTTTTAACCTTTTAATAGAAATAACGTACAAATAAAGAAAAAAAATTTAAGATGGCTAAACTCTTTTACGGCGCAAATAAAAATGTATTTACATTTTGTCGCTTACGATATACATAATCGCAAGTAGGGCTCGATATTCCTTCACTTAAAATAAACGAGCTATTAAGCCCGGTGCGATAAATTTTAAGATTATTAAATAATTAAACCAATGGGTCACCAAAATTATTATGGAAGTATCGTAAGGACTCAGTATGGACACACTTAATTGGAACTTAAACAAACATTTTTACATACATAATAGAAACTATGGTATTTAAGCATTTTAAAGTGAAGCGGTTAGAATTCGTTACTTACTCTGGATCAACATTTGCTGTAGCCTCATCCAAAATTAATATCTTATTTTTTCTTAGAATAGCTCTTGCTAAGCATACCAGTTGTCTTTGTCCCACGCTAAAATTTGAGCCTCCATCGTACATGCGACAATTTAAGCCTCCAATAAGTGTTGAGACATGCGATCTTAGTTCAACATCTTCTAAAGCTTTCCACATATCTGCATCTTTGCATTCATCTAAAGGATCCAAATTATAGCGTAAGGTTCCAGAAAATAGTACAGGATCCTGCGGTATAATTGAAATACTGCTTCTCAAATCGTAAAGACCCAGTTGCTCAATGTTTATATCATCAATGCAAATAACTCCTTCATTGTATGCCAATCGAAATAGTGATTGTATTATAGAAGACTTCCCAGCACCAGTTCTTCCTACAATGCCAATTTTCTCATTCGCTTCAATAATAAAATTAAGATCTTTCAAAACGTACGACTCCTTTGGATTATATTTTAATTTGAAGTTTCTAAACTCGATTTTTCCTTTACTTGGCCATTTTCCTGTCGGTTTAAATTTTTGCATCGTCTCAAATGGTGGCTCCGGTGGTTGTTCAGTATACTCCAGTACACGTTCGACGCTTATCATTTGATTTTCTAATTCGGCAGTTTGCCGCAAGCCCCACTGGCACATACCAATCATTGTACTCGTGTGTAAAATGGCCAGACCGACATCACCACTGGTAAATTCCGATTTTATTAATAGAAAACTAAATGTGACAGCCGTAATATAAAAAACACAAATTATATCCGTCCATAATGCAAACGCTCTTGTACACGACAGAAACATAAACCACGCCGACGTGTTTGCATTTAGATGGTCATGAAACTCTAGCTCTAAAGCCGACTCTGCTTCTAATGCTCTAATAGTCGTCAGACCTTGAAATGACTCATTGATGAGCGAGTATACGGGGCTGCGAGCTAAAAAAACAAATACGATTTATTCTTTAGTTTTTTAAATGGACTTACACACTATACATACATACATACATAATGTGTATAGCAGTTACATACATACATGTGTTTATAATTTAAGAGGTAAAGGTCATGTCAGTTAAAGCTTTTGCTTCGCCGTGCGGTAGAGATTCGCTTTGACATCCAAGATGAAATATTCATACTTATACGAAACATGTCACATCAAGTACTTTTAACGCAGAGCGAAGCGAAAAGTTAGGCAAATCTCATCTTTTTGCGCCCTTTGACAGTCTTCTAGTATAATTTTTTAAATTGTTTAAACAAACAATTCGTGTGTGTTGTCAAAGTGGTTATTGTGTCATACACCTTTTGCGTTACGGTTTTCTGTCAAAGTTAGAAATGTCACGCAAATCGCTAAAGTTTTATCTGACATGGCCCTAAGGCCCAACGATAGTATGCATTAAGGTAGAAGTACATAATACGCGCTAATTCGTCGGCGTTTGTCGTGAGATTAAAAACTTAAGCGCATGAAAAATTGCAAGTTACGCAACGCGCGTTACAGAAGCCATTCCTGTCAGCTGTTTTTTTTTATTTGTGAATTGAAAATGGATTCGAAGGAATATCAAGATTTAATTATTTTATTGAAATTTTTCTTTTTATATAGTAAATATTGCATTTTTTTAAGCTCTTCAATAAGTTTTTCTTTCATGATTCACAAATTTGTTATATTATTCTTTTTATTGTCAGATGATTACTTGTCAAAAATACTCAACGCGTTAAAAAGTTCAAAGTTAACCAACTTTCTGCCGCGTACGCGTCAAAACTTATTCTATAAAAAACCCTAGTTTAACTTTTTTGGACACTAGTCTACAAAGCACGCGCGCATAAACGCGTGTTATGTACTTCTACATTTAGCCCTCTTCTATTCAAATAAGCCCTGCTATATATCTTCTCCTTAAGCGTGTAAAGCCTACTACATTCAAAATATTTCGTGCTAGTGGATTTGGGTCATGTTCGTCGATGTAATATTAGCTTTATCAATAAACATAATCAAACATGAAAATTTTTCACAGCTGTTGCGTTATTCCTTTCTCCCTTCTTAAACAAGGGAGTAGCGAATGTGTAATGAATATTTTGGAATGTCTTTCTAAAAGAAATTTATACCTTCTAGAAGGCATATTTCTACAGGCAGGATACCATACGAAGCGAATCTTTTAGAAAGGAGCGCAGAGGCTTTCAAACAGGCCTTACACTTTCAGTCCTTTCAAAATTTACCGCTGGGATTCTATTAAATTTTATATTATTTATATATGTATGTTAATTGAAATGAGTTTTGAACAAAGAATTATGACTTAACCACCTGCTAAAGAGGATCGTTTTGAATTCGATCGATTTTCATTACACAACTGAATATTATTGCGATATACATAAGTATATACTAGGATATAAAAACTATGTAATCCAAAGATAAACAGTTAAGTTATACCAATGTTGTCAAACATGTTTTAAGGAAAGAGTATTCAAATTTGAATCTTTTACACAAATTTGGAGGTAAAAATTTTTTTGTTTACAGCTAAAAATATGCTTGTATACTTATATAACTAAAACTTACAAATTGATTCCAATCGTTTGACACTGCGACTCGTGTTTATATAAAGATATCTTATGCCCACCAGAAAAACAACTATTACAATTGCAGGTACTAACAGCCAATAATTTGCAATTGCTACTATTATCAGTACACCTGATACGTCAATGGCGAACTACAGTGTTAAGAAGTTAAAAAAAAAATTAAATAATTAATTTAATACTTTATAGTTGATATCTATTTTGAAGACACGGAGATAGGGGTTTTCGAAAAAAGTGACATTAACTCTGCAATTTCTAATTTCAATATTTGAAATTTTTTTTAGAGATTTAGTCAAGATTAATATTAGAATTTTTATTAGAATTTGGTATATATACCATGACTATTGTTGATGGCTCTATAAAGTCCAAAAATATGATAAATTCAAAAGTCCTTAAAATTGCAGATTAATATGTAATTCTTTTTTCAAAAATCCTTTAATTTGTGACAATTCTTACCGATAAACAATCCATTAAAGTGTGAGGTAAATCGGCGTCTACAGTTCGAATATCTTTTGAAAAGCGATTCAAAATGCGTCCTGAAGAGTTTGTGTTAAAAAAGTACATACTAGTACGTGTAATTCCTTGAAATAAACGATCGTGTAACTTTAAAGAAATTCTCAAACACATTCGAAAAAAACCAAAAGTACGCAACAAATACACAACTAAAGTGGCGCCCAACATAATAGAATAAATAATTACTCTTTTTTGTCTCTCAGTTGCATTTTCCTGCAAGAGGTTTTTTGAAGTCATATCTAAAATGGTATCATTTTTATTAAAGGAAACATCATCAGAACCGACATTAAATGATTTTTTATTTTCTTCCCATATGACCCTGCAAAAGAACTTGCCGAAAATTCACTAAAATAAATTTAAATTATGTAAAAGTTAAACTTACCATCGTGATAAAAAGTAATCTACACCATTTAACATTAAACGTGCACATACGAAAAGTCCAACTATTAGAAATAATATGAACGTGCTTTCAAGAGCTTTAAAATATGAAAGATAAACATCAAGCTTAACAGAACCCACAGCTTGAGCTTCTTTGTTTGCATCTTCAGCAGGCTTTTCATCCGGTCTTAACAAATGATAATAATGTTCCACGCTTTTCTCTGAATCACTTCTAGACAGGTGACTGGATACACTTAATTCATCGCCAGCCGTGTCCCCTCCCCCACATGCATGATGGGTTTGAGCCAAAAATTTAAACTGTTTAGATCTTTGCAATTCCTGATAACTTCCCTGCGCAACAATACGACCTGCTCCCATCAGTAGAAGTTGTTCTACGTCGAACAAATACTGTAACTGATGTGTAACTAATATTCGAATTTTCGACGACAAGAAATCATTAATGCACCTTTCGAAAATGTGCTTTCCGACATTAGTATCAACAGCAGATAAAGGATCGTCCAAAAGGTAAATATCCGCTTTACGGTAAACCGCTCTAGCTAAATTTATGCGAGCTTTTTGACCACCACTGAGACTAACACCACGTTCACCAACTACTGTCAGATCTCCTCGTGGTAGTAACTCGAGGTCTCTTTCTAGAGCGCATACTTTTAAGACACGCTTATATCGTCTTTCGTTATAATCTTCAACAAAAACAACGTTATCCCGAATTGAACCTTCGAACACCCAAGGCTCTTGAGAGCAGTAAGATACTTTTCCATTTACGACTACTTCTCCAGAATCGATTCTTACTTCTCCCAAAAGAGCATTAAGGAAAGTCGATTTACCTGAACCTACTGGACCCACGATCGCAGCCAAAGTTTTATCATTTATTTCGACATTTAAATTAAAAAGAGCTGGACTTACGCAGTCTTGTGAACTCTCACTATCCCATGTTGCTGTTGCATTGCACATAACAACGCCTTTGTACTCGGAATTCACATTTAAATTCCTTACATTTTGCGCTGGACTTTTTGTAGTTGCCCTCCTAATGCCCACATGATCAAATTGTTCTACTGTGTTTTTATTTTGGTCTTTATTTTGCAATTTTTCCGACTTTTTCTTTTTGTATTTCTTCTGCATTTTTAGTGGAGCCTCTGCTCGGTCGCCGTCCATTAGGAATTCTTTGCATCTTTTGGCCGAGACGTAGGCCTCAGCAATAAATGTTATAGAGAGTGGCCAGAAATGAACCATTGAATCGTTTAACATATTAAAATATCTAGACACTGTATAAACTCGTTTTGCTGTTAAAGCGTCGCCCATATATACATAAGAAACTAATGAAAGGAAGACTGAAAGGGGAGATATCATGGATGTACAACTCAGAGCAGCATATATATAAGATGTTCCCCGTATAGCTTTCACTTCTTTTAATCTTACTTCAGCAATAACTTTCGCAAATGACTTTTCCCATGCATACATTTTTATTACCTGTATTCCTTGTATGATTTCATTCATTAACTTAACACGCATATCTGTGCGTTCCGCCGTTTTCTGTCTATAGTAAGCAGCTTTTTTTGCAGCCCATGCTTGTAAAGGAATGAAGCTTAACATAAATGCCACACCAATTACAGCTGACATACCGATTTCACGGTACATTAAATAACCAATAACTAGCGATTCGATCGGACCCTTCCATATGTCGTGTAAAAAACATAAAGCCACGTCGAATTTTCCCAAATCATTTGATAATATATTGATAGCACGAGCACGTAAACCATCATTACATGCACTTTTGGAAATCTGCAAACATTTACGATATATCAAACCCGATAAGGCTAAACGAATTTTTGTGCCCACTTGAAATATGTAGAATATGAATGGATGAAATGTAAGAACAGGTACTATTGAACACAAAACTATGCCGCTGGCAAAAAGAAAAGCATCTTTTTTGCTTATCGCGGTTTGCTCGTTTGCAAAATAAGCCACAAGTCCACCCAGGAATAGTGGTTGCAACGCTCTGAAAGGAAATAATTTACATATTCATTATTCTAGAAAATATACAAAAAATAGGGAAACAGAAAGTTATATAAAAGTAATTAAACAAGAAAGAACGTTTATTCAGTTTAAATATTTTCTTTAGAATGACAATAATTTAACAATATAAAATTAAACAAGAAAGAACGTTTATTCAGTTTAAATATTTTCTTTAGAATGACAATAATTTAACAATATAAAAGCTAATACGTTTGAAATGTTATTTCAACACCCCCTCTCAATCGATTAGTCCAAGTTGATCACGTAGTTTAACAAAACGACAGGAGTCTGTTGACTTTGTAAAAATATCTGCCAACTGCATCTCGGAAGATATTGATTCAACACTAATTATGCCAATTGCAATATTATCTCGAATAAAATGGTGTTTTATATCTAGCATATATCTGGTTGTGAACACTACATAATGTATATCAAGCTACCTAAAAGTTTACGATATGGTTGGTTTGTTCCTTGGTCGGTTCTATTAATTTCCACCTGCAATCCTTTTTCCATTGGAGTCTTTACTAAATTGCTCTGCGACATTCCAAATTTATTCAAAATCTTGTTAATACTCGATTCCTGCGATATACGTAAGCTTCCATCGCTTAATGTTATTTTCATCCCTAAAATGTACTTTAAATCTGACATTTCAAACTTTCTTTAAAGGTCAGCTTTTAACTTGTTTATGCTCTCGATTTTACTTCCAACAATTAGCAGGTCATCCACATACAAAATTAAATACAACGCATCAGTTTTATTTTTATCGATTTTAACATATAAACAGTAGTCATGTTTTGATCTTGAAAAACCTAATGATGCAATGAAGTAATTTAATTTGAAATAAAGTGAGTTCACTAATTTGCAACATACATCGTTATTTCCTTTTACACCTTCCGGTCGAGCCATGGCGTTTTAACATCCAGTTGATGAAATTTGTAACCATAATGAAAGCCAATAGCTAGCACTGTTCTTATTGTGCATAACTTCGTAACAGGAGAATATGTTTGCCAGTAGTCGGTGCCGTAATTTTGAAGAAATCCTTTGAAAACCAATCGTGCTTTGTATCTTGTTAAGTTTCCGTTGTGATCCCCTTTTATTCGAAACACCCATTTCGATTTTAGCAACTTAACATTAGGTGGAACTTTAACTTCCTCCCAACATGATTTACTTTCACAGAATTTAATTCATCTAAGCATTCTCCCACTGTTTTGAGTCATCTCTATTTAAAATATCAGCATATGTTTGAGGTTCTTGATTTTTAATCACTTCTGCATTAAAACCAGATATATAATCAAAAAATTTGCATGGCAATCGACTTATTCTTCCACTTCTTCGTAATTCGCTTTCCGAAAGCGATATTTCTCAAGATATTTATTGGTTAGTTTCGTCTACATTCATAACATCGGATCCAATGGCCGGAGTAAGTGATCTATTTTCATCTTCTGCAGCTCGTTTCTGTATTTCTCGCATCGAAAATATTTTCACATGAAGTGTGAAACAAAAAATTCCATCGTTTCTCGATTTGCGAGAAAAAAGAGTTTCTGTATTTAAATGCGAAAACAGACAACACAGATTCAGTTTTAACTGGAATCAGTGTTGCCAATTTAGCCATTTAGTGGCTAGATTTAGCCATTTTTCACCCTGTTTAGCCATTAAAAAATGCATTTAGCCATTAGCCATTTTTTTAGCCATTTTTCAACTGGTTTAGCCATAAAATTTTTCTTACCGTGTTTCTTTTAAAAGAATAATTTTTATTTTATTATAAAAATATATAAAAGCAAAATAAACATTTTTAATAATTAAAACGGCTTTAATTTAAATCACAACTTTTACAAATGTTGAAAATCGCTATAAACGATGATGATGAAACATCTTTCAAAATAAAGGAACAGTATTCCATTATTAAATTTATAAAACGGATCAACACAAACATGGGTGTTTCTTTCTGGTTGCAAGTATTTCAATAAAGAGATGCTGGCGGCAACAAATTTTTTTTAGAAATTTCAGAATTTACTATAAAGTTGCTCTCACTTCCATGGTCTAATGCTGAAGTAAACATCGTTAAAAGTAATTTCAGAAAAAGAATACATTTAGCAACCGCTAATTCGATTTCAATGAAATATTTATACCAACACCACAATAGTGGAGAGGGTACTATGCGTTTGTGCTGATGTTTGTAACACCTTTTCGTAAACCGATTGACTCAGAACCACTTTCTGAGTCGAATAAACGATGTTTGTCCGGCTGGCGGCCATGTAAACCTTGTGCGTAAAGTACATATCGCAAATTTTCAGATCATTTAATAAAATTTGGTACACAGGTTCTAATGAGGTGAAGGGTATCATACAGTCGGGGTTGACCGACTATATTTTCTTACTTGTTTTGTATTGTAGATCTGGAATCAAAAGGTTGGGTAAATGTTGTCGTGTTACTATTTACCTTAAAATTGTTTAAAACTAATAGGCACGAGTGATTCCTATGAGATGAACAATAACGACATAAAATTTATCGATGATTTTATTTTTTAAATATCTTTCAGAATATTCAACATTTTTTATTTTTCGAATTTATTCTATGAGCTAAATTTCAGTTATGTATTTTATAAAGCTTTTTTGTAATAGTCATATTCCTTCAATTTTTCAGAAATGACTTTATACACTATCATTGCTTTCCAACGGAAAGCTAAGGTAAAATGTAACAAGAAAATACAATATAATAGTCTGATAGTGTATAAAGTCATTTCTGAAAAATTGAAGGAATATGACTATTACAAAAAAGCTTTATAAAATACATAACTGAAATTTAGCTCATAGAATAAATTCGAAAAATAAAAAATGTTGAATATAATATAAAGTAACCTCCAGAAGGAAATAATTCCCAGTTTCTATTTGTTAAAATAGTTGAGTTAAATACATTCAATTTATAAAGTATCACTATCCAGTGTGACACAAAGAATGCTGACGAAGGCCGTAGCGGGCCAGAAAATGCATTACATTCTGCTGGTGTCTAATAATTGTAAAATTTTTCTGTTCATACAATATACCTCATTGCTTTCCAACGGAAAGCTAAGGTAAAATGTAACAAGAAAATACAATATAATAGTCTGATAGTGTATAAAGTCATTTCTGAAAAATTGAAGGAATATGACTATTACAAAAAAGCTTTATAAAATACATAACTGAAATTTAGCTCATAGAATAAATTCGAAAAATAAAAAATGTTGAATATAATATAAAGTAACCTCCAGAAGGAAATAATTCCCAGTTTCTATCTTTCAGAATATTAAATAACGTTTATTCTTATTTAATAAATTGATCTTAACTAACAATTTCATCGTAAACAACTTTGAATGAATTATTTCTGTTGTGTTACAGGCAGCGTTACCGTTGGTGCCACTAAAGTAGCAATTTGCCACTTTTTCGACTGCTTGGATACTATTTGGCCACTTTTACAAAATGCACCCAAATGTGATACTTTTTGTAATTCTTGCCACTTTTTTGATACTTTTTACGTTAGGAAAAGATACTTTTTTTCATTCTGTTTTGTTATAACTCCCATACTAGCCTTGAAAATTGGGTTCCAAGTGAAGACATTCTACGAAAGTATAGAAGTCGTTTGAAGAACAACTAATTGTATGTAACTGACCATTAATAAATAACACATTGAAAAAGTTTGTTTAACCATTCTAACTGATTCTTATATTTTTTGGAATGCTTAAGACAAAATGAGCACAGTTTTCTCCCATCACGTCACATTTATCAGATACACCAATTATTGTAATTTCGGAAAATGTTTTGTACCACAATTAATAACAAAATCGAGTGGTATAGTTTTGTTCTATTTGTAAAGCTGGTTACAATAATTTGAAGCAATAATAGACAAATTTGGATAAAAACTAAATATCCTATACTACAGAAATTAAAACACTTGCACTTAAATTTAGTAGCATGTATGAATGCCATGTATTTATTTGTATTAAAGTGCGAAACTGATTAAATATAACGAATTTTAAAAAGTGATATTTTCGTTTTTTTGTTTAGGATTTCTGATAAATGTGACGTGATGGGAGAAAACTGTACTCATATTTGGCCATAGCATTCTAAAAAACATAAGAATCTGGTGGAATAGGCAAATAAACTTCTAAAAAAAATTTAGAACCTGTACAATACAATGTCTTAAATAAATCAAAGACAATTTATTCAGAAAGAAAAGTATAAGAAATATATTACTTAATGTATATAAAAAAAAAATAACATAAATATCTTCTAATTGCTGCAACAATGTCAGAATTCAAAGAACATGTTTGGCAGAAAACGAGTTTAACGTTTTTGAATTACCAAAACATTAAAGAAAATATTCAATATATTTTATTTTTCGAATTTATTCTATGAGCTAAATTTCAGTTATGTATTTTTATAAAGCTTTTTTGTAATAGTCATATTCCTTCAATTTTTCAGAAATGACTTTATACACTACCAGACTATTATATTGTATTTTCTTGTTACATTTTACCTTAGCTCTCCTTTGGAAAGCAATGAGGTATATTGTATGTAAAGAAAAATTTACAATTATTAGACACCAGCAGAATGTAATGCATTTTCTGGCCCGCTACGGCCTTCGTCAGCATTCTTTGTGTCACACTGGATAGTGATACTTTATAAATTGAATGTATTTAACTCAACAATTTTAACAAATAGAAAATAAGAATTATTTCCTTCCGAAGGTTACTTTATATGATATTCACAAAGAATGCATTACATTCTGCTGGTGTCTAATAATTCGAAAAATACAAAAATATTGAATGTAATATAAAGTAACCTTCGGAAGGAAATAATTCCCAGTTTCTATTTATTAAAGAAAATATTTTATAAAAATAACTTCTCGAGAGAAATACATATTTATTTTAATTTTTGCAACAAATGAGCCATAAGTATGTATGTCTATTGTAGTACGATCAATTGTTTTTTAGTGCATATAATTACTACATATATGTTTTTTTGTTATGTTTTTATACCATTTATAAAATGTTATTTAAAATTATAATAAATAGAAAAAAAACGTAAAAAATACATAATGTGGTGTACTTATTTTAATTTGAAAAGTTGTGCCCCTTTTTTTATAAAAATCCCCTTTTTGGTGCCACTTTTGTTTTATATATCCCCTTTTTTTGGTACTTATTGAAAATATCCGACGGTAACACTGGTTACAGGCAATTCACATGGAGGCTTTACGACGTCGCTTTGTCGACGTCTCTTTTGGTTTGTTAGCAAGCGGTGTAGAGACGAAAGAGGGGTAAACAAAACGACTTGGTTTGTGTTTTCATGTCGTTTTTATATTTCTCTTTTAACTTTTTCTTTTTACGCTTTATTCTTTTTCTTACTTTGAAGTGTGTGGTTGAAAATACAGTGAGTCCTCGATTATCGATAATATACGGGGGTCTAATCACCGCATTCGATACTATCGTATCGAATAAACTATCGAATGTTTTTGCATACGATAGACACTGACGTATCGAATGAAAACTCGAGAAATGTAATGTCCAGTTACTCTTTATCGAATGCTACTATTTCAAATTCAATAAATTCCATTCCATATCGAGAGTCGTGATACCATGCGGTGATTAGACCCCGGGACCGGCAGCATTCTTGATTATTATTTTTTTTTTGTGTGTTTCATATTTTATATAAATATGTAATGTATTATTATGTAAACATAGGGAAAAAAGCAATTGGCAGAATATGCTTCCAGTACGTTGGAAAATTCTCTTTCTTCGTTTATTTAAATTTGGTTTGATTCTTCTAATTTAAAGGATAAATATAATTTGTTTATAATTTCGGATAACAGAGGTGATTTAAATCAATGCAAAAACAAATTATATTTTCCAGTTAATTGATGCTGCCGGTTAATCGAATGACGGATATTCAAGGCCATACTGTAAATAAAAAAAAGACATGCAACCAAAAATCATCGTATGAAAGCCAAGAGATTTTGGAAGTTGCTTTAAAAGGGAATCAAGATAAAACGACGTCGTTAAAGCCCTCATGTGAATTGAGTGTTATTAAATTTTAATGTGTTTTTATTTAAAAAAGCTTTTAGCCATTTTTTAGCCCATTTTTAGCCATTTTTTAGCCGTTTTTTCTCGTAAATTTAGCCATTTTTGGTCTCCAAGTTTTGGCAACACTGACTGGAATATTTCCAGTAATTAAGTGTCAAATGAAAGCGAAACGTCAACAAAAGAAATAAATATAATAAGAACAGGGCTGCCAGATTTGACGATTTATATTAATTTTGCCAATTTTTACTCCGAAAATAGCAAAGTGCCGATTTGCTGATTTTTTTTAAAAAAGTGACGAAAGCAAAAACAAAATCAACTACCTTTATTGTAGCTTTCTATAAAAATTCATATTGAATTTTTCAATTTCAAACACTTTATATTTTGTGGCGTTGAAAATTTAAAAAAACATTATGAATTTCTAAAGAAAGTAACAACAAATTTATATATTTGATATTCTTAGCTTATGTGGACACTTTTGCCAAACCAATATTTCGGCAAAAAAAAAAGTTGATTGTCTATAACCCGTTTTTTTATGAACCGATATTTTCAATTTTAATTACCTAAGTCTATTTCAGGTAGAAAAGAAAAAGTAAAGTTAATAGTTATAAGAATAGGTTAATTATTGATTTATGGGTAAAAATTAGAGGCAAACGTGTTTTTTAAATTTTCGATATTTTTAAATTTCAATAATATCCTATTTGGACTACATACAATGCAAATTTACAACAAAGTCGTAACTATCAATTCTAGGTTAAAATATGATATTTTGTCACGCCTTCAGGAAAAATAAACAATTTTAAATTGTTATCGGTTTAAAGAAAACAAATAATTTTATAAAAAATAGACCTCAAGCTTAATAAAATAAATATAAATTAAAACAAATTAAGTTCGAACAATAGACAATTTATATGTACATATGTACATATGTATAAAATACCCATGAACTTTGACTATGTTTTTGTTTGATTTTGTTTGATTCAAAAATCGAACAAAATTTGTTTATAATTAATTTTAAATTGTCTCTAAATTTTGTTTTTATGCATATTATAATTGCGTATTAATTGCATATTATTTTATTTTCATTAAGTTTTTATAAATAAAGTTTTTTTTGAGTAAAGGTATGATTTTTGAAATTCATACCTTTACTCAATTGCGAATAAAAGCGAAACGCGTGCATCGATTTTTATGATCTTTGTCTCATTTTGCTCATAGGTTATGTGACTTTGCGAAAAAATAACTAGACTTGAAACTTTTTTCCATTTTGGATTTTTTATGTATTTTTAAAAAAAAAAATTTAAATTTTTAGGCAAAAAATAATTTTTTCCCTTCATACATTCATTTTTAACTTCGAAAGTGTTACTTGTGTAGGAAAACAATATATGAACAGATTAAGGGAATTGTAATTCTTATCTTTTAAAATTTATTTCAACTAAATTGGGCTAGTGGTTGTCGAGCTATGTCAAACAACAGGGCCTAAAACGTGATAAATTCCCCTATACGATAGTACTAACTTCAAATCGATACTAACTTCAAATCGCAGGTAAGAAGACAAAACGAATGATGCAGAAATTTTCTTTTTGGGTCTAATTTCACATACAGTTCACAGAATTGAGTTGGCAATCAATTAACTGAAAAATGTTGTACTGTGTAAGGTAACGATATGTACATATATGTACATATATTTAAGCAAACTTAATTATAAAAAAAAACAAACTTAATTATAAAAAGAGTAATTTTTGGGATTTCAGTATTTTGATTATTACTCAGTAATTTTTTAACCGATTTGACAGATTTATATACCGACGTGTTTAAGAAGAAATTTACCATTTACTTGTGTTATAAAGCTTGGACTCGGGGAGATCTATGGTTCCCGAAAGTGGGTATTTAAAAAAAAAATTAATTTTGGTCATAACTTTTTTGTATCTGAACCGATTTTTCTGAATTTTTTATAAAATATGTTCTACTAAAAATTTTCGATATTTTGGTATATAAGTCATATCCATAGGACATGTGGCAGCCCTAAAATTAAGGTTTTTATACAATTTTTAATTTTTTTTTGTACGGGAGGTACCACGCCCACTTCTCCAATCCCGCCCACATTTTGTAGGATGGTGTGTATTGGCTACCTAAATGTGTGTACCTAATTTGGAAACTTTGGCTTTTGTGGTTCCCCAGATATACAGCAAAAAGTAATAAAATTACAACAACCACAAGGGATTTTTGGAAAATATTAGAGGTAGTCGTGATTTTTTGCTCATATCTCAGCCATTTGTGGATCGATCTTGCTGAATTTCACTAGCAACCGATGGTAGACTATATGTGACATAAATGTAAAACAACCTAGCCGCTATCATGCCTGGAGTCTCCGGAAAACACATATCAAACGTAAGACGGACAGACGGACGGATATCGTTAAATCAACTTCTCTCCCCAGAAGCCATTTGTGGATCGATCTTGCTGAATTTCACTAGCAACCGATGGTAGACTATATGTGACATAAATGTAAAACAACCTAGCCGCTATCATGCCTGGAGTCTCCGGAAAACACATATCAAACGTAAGACGGACAGACGGACGGATATCGTTAAATCAACTTCTCTCCCCAGAAGGACCCCGAATATATATACTTGATTGGGTCTAGGATCAATATTGTAGAAATTACAAACGGAATGACAAACTTATATATACCCTTTTCCACCTGAGGTGAAGGGTATAAAAAAAATAAACAACAAAAAATAGGTATAGAATATGATTTTTGTTTTACATGTAAGTTAAGCGAACGATTAATATTTACATAGTCAAAAAAATCAAAAATTGCTGAATTATTTTAAAATCGTTTATAGAATATAAAAAAAGTTAAGAAAAATTTTTTTTGAAAAGGTGGATGCCGAGATTTGAACCCCGGCAACTACTAACGACGCTGCGTGACCAACCGCCCAGACAACTCAGCCATTAACACTTATGCAAATAAAGAATTAAAGTAGAATATATTCCGTCACTTTGCTTATTTAATATGTAGGTACGTATTTTTCAATTTAAGCGACCAATCATGTACAAACATCTGTGTGTTTGATATGCCTAACATTCAACACGTTCGAATAAAAGCACAAACAAAAAAAAAACAACAACCACAAGGGATTTTTGGAAAATATTAGAGGTAGTCGTGGTTTTTTGCTCATAACTCAGCCATTTTTTAACCGATTTGACAGATTTTTATACCGACGTGTTTAAGAAGGAATTTACCATTTACTTGAGTTATAAAGCTTGGACTCGGGGAGATCTATGGTTCCCGAAAGTGGGTATTTAAAAAAAAAAAATTAATTTTGCTCATAACTTTTTTGTATCTGAACCGATTTTTCTGAATTTTTTATAAAATATGTTCTACTAAAAATTTTCGATATTTTGGTATATAAGTCATATCCATAGGACATATGGCAGCCCTAAAATTTAGGCTTTTATACAATTTTTAATTTTTTTTGTACGGGAGGTACCACGCCCACTTCTCTAATCCCGCCCACATTTTGTAGGATGGTGTGTATTGGCTACCTAAATGTGTGTACCTAATTTGGAAACTTTGGCTTTTGTGGTTCCCCAGATATACAGCAAAAAGTAATAAAATTACAACAACCACAAGGGATTTTTGGAAAATATTAGAGGTAGTCGTGGTTTTTTGCTCATATCTCAGCTATTTGTGGATCGATTTTGCTGAATTTCAATAGCAACCGATGGTAGACTATATGTGACATAAATGTAAAACAACCTAGCCGCTATCATGTCTGGAGTCTCCGGAAAACACATATCAAACGTAAGACGGGCAGACGGACGGATATCGTTAAATCAACTTCTCTCCCCATAAGGACCCAGAATATATATACTTTATTGGGTCTAAGATCAATATTGTAGAAATTACAAACGGAATGACAAACTTATATATACCCTTTTCCACCTGAGGTGAAGGGTATAAAAAGACGATCTTTTTATTTTTCTCAAGAAATTGACGATGTTTACGCAAATTTATCTGGCAGCCCTGAATAAAACCAAAACAAGGAAAGGCTAAAAATATAACAATGGTGTTTTCTTTATTTTCATCATTTAAATTATGCATTCATAATTAAAATTCTTTTTATTTTTTATTTATATTAAAAAAATAGTAGTATATACATATTTTAAATTTAAAATATCTATATTTTGTTTTTCTCGCACCAATTTCACAGTTCTTGAAAGAAACTTTTCGTAAAATATTGTTACAGAAACACTTTTTCTCACATCCTTCAAATAATTGCTGGAAAATTATTTAAATGACAGATAATTCTCGCAACGGAAGGATACAGAAACACTTGTGTGAAAAACCATTTTTTGTTTCATTTTGCACTGTTTCTGTCCCGATTCACTGGTTTCATGTGGAAAATTTTACGATGCGAGAAATACAGAAACGGGCTACTGTTATGTCGAATTATGGTGGGGATTCATTGAAGTGAAAATATCAATTTTTTGATTGGAATCAGATACAGCAACATAGTCAATTTCTTCATAACCTCTAGCAATATACAAAAATAAGGGTACAGAAAGTTGTATAAAAGTAATTAAACAAGAAAGAACGTTAATTCGGTTCAAATATTAGAATGACAATAACACTGGTTCACAAATTTTTAACTTTTTGCCTTAACCTCAAAAATTAGATGTTTTCTAAGATAAATTGGGGCTGCTGATCACGAATATGGCATTAATTGCCAGTTTAAGCGGCCAAGATTGGTGGCTTAAACTCAATCAACAAATACACATGTTTAACAAAAGCAGCTGTTAAAATACATACATACATACATACATACTTTGTAACACCTTAAAATATTGGTCCTAAGCCCACCTTTTCGTAAACCGATTGACTCAGAACCACTTTCTGAGTCGAATTAACGATGTTTGTCCGGCTGGCTGGACGTCCATGTAAACCTTGTGCGTAAAGTACATATCGCAAATATGCAGATCATTTAATAAAATTTGGTACACAGGTTCTAATGAGGTGTAGGGTATCATATAGTCGGGGTTGACCGACTATATTTTCTTACTTGTTTTTTATTGTAGATCTGGAATCAAAAGGTTGGGTAAATGTTGTCGTGATTACTATTTACCTTCAAATTTTTTAAAACTAATAGGCACGAGTGATTCCTATGAGATGAGCAATAACGACATAAAATGTATCGATGATTTTATTTTTTAAATATCTTTCAGAATATTAAATAACGTTTATTCTTATTTAAGAAATTGATCTTAACTAACAATTTCATCGTAAACAACTTTAAATGAATTATTTCTGTTGTGTTATTAAATTTTAATGTGTTTTTATTTAAAAAAGCTTTTAGCCATTTTTTAGCCCATTTTTAGCCATTTTTTAGCCATTTTTTCCCGTAAATTTAGCCATTTCGGTCTCCAAGTTTTGGCAACACTGAACAGGAGGCAAATTATGGCAGTCGTTATCGAATACTTTTTCGATTCGAAAGCAATTTTATTTCTTATTCTTTCTGTAAGTCGCCGCGGAAACAGCTGATGAACGGCTGACGAGATGAGTTTACCTGTTTGAATTCGCATTGGGCAATGGTTTATTTTCGTCCAATGAAAAATCAGAAAGTGGAAGAAAAGGCAATTTTTTGATTTTGACTCCAGCTTTTTAAACCCTGGTTTAAACTACCAATAGGCACCCACCATATGAATTCGACAATTTTTAAACTGAATATGATACATGGGACACTGAATATCCCTGCCTTTACACATGCAAGTAGTGGCATGCCACTACTGTATACATATTATCAAAGAAAATTTGTTCGAAATAGTCGGATCTCATGCCATTGGCTTTTGTGATTACACATGCCACTGCGAGTTAATTTTCAAAATGTCGTTGAAGCGTCAACTTGAACAAATTTGTTTACTTCTCAAATTAAAATAAAAGTATCAGAAAACAATATAGAGTTACCGAGTTAATCATATTGGCACATGTTTTGGGAAATTTTTTCATTTATTTATATAAGCATTATTTAAACAATATTAATGCTCTATAATTAACAAACTTGCCTTATTAATGCGCGTTTCAAAAATTAATCATAATAATACATTTATCAAGATAAAACTTTAATTACAATTTGACAATAATCTAGTAAATTTGCATTAAATTTTTAACAGGGTAACATTGCTTATCGTTTTGACATTTAGTGGCATGCAAGTGCCAAATTTCCACTCGCATGCAATTTTTGCTGCCACTGTAGCTGGCGTTGCGAAAAATGTGAGTGTATTAGTAAAAAAGTGTTTGTGTATTGAGTTTTTCGAACTGGCAGTTGCATATGTAAATGCTAGGTTATAGTTGTTGAGTTTAAACTACATATAAACCAGCGTTTAAACATTCACTAATTTATTAGCCATTAATATTCTAAAGGACTTATTTATAAAATATAAACAGGCTAATAAAGGATTATTGAAAGGGATTTTTTACGAAAATTTACTTAATAAACCTTTTATTAACCTGTTTTATTTTTTATAAATAAGCCGTAATAATTTGATAATTTTTAGAAATAATAAACTATTGATTAAATTATTGCATTTAAGATATAAATAAATAATTTGTGTTCTAGATATGGCACTTGTTCTACAATACTGTGTTAACTCAAAATTAAAAAAATTAAACCAACCGTTTCATTTCCAAAAAGTAGACAAAATAGCACGATATTTTTTACAGTGGTTAGATATGAATATGATAAACGTAGCGATTTTTTCAAAAAAGCAAAAAAAAATAAATTGAGTTAATACACTACCGTTGAACAAGTTCGATATGTACATATGCATTAGTGTGTCCCAAAAATTTCGATTTTTATAGGTACCCTAGCATTTTTTGAAAGCTTATAGAGTGAAGTATTTTTGTGATTTTTTTCAGATTTTTCGGAAGAGGTTTAGAGGTCGCTAAAATTGAATTTAAACCAAAAATCGAGTTTTCTCGACTTATTTTGAATTTATCTAATTACTCGGCCCATTAGCACGATTTTCTTTATTACTAAGTGAATTTTTTTAAAGAAAACTTCTAAAGCTTTACTTCTCTGTGCAGATATTATAAGGTTTGGTTATTTTTTTGCTCATTTGGGTCCCCTTAATGACAATTTTTTGTAAATTTAGCATAAATTTGAAAAATAATGGTTTTAAACTTTTAAAATTTATATTGAAGTTAAGAAAACTAATGATTCAGTTTAAAAGATGGATAAATTCTGATTCATTAAAAAAATTAATTGAATTTGCTCTTACTGTTCCAAAGTTATACCCTTTTTAAACTTTGTACACATTTTGTGAAATTAAAAATACCCAAAAAAAATTAAAAATTAAAAATTTTTTTTAGCTTTAAATTATTCATTAGAGCTTTTACGATGAAGCTCTATGCCCTGCAATAAATTCTGAATGGCTCCTGGAGCCATTAATCGGGCACGCTGGATGATGAAAATAATATATTCATTAAAAATATGCATTTTTCAAAACCAGCTGCAATCCTTCATAAACGCTTCAAAAATTGACAACTTGTTTGAATTTAATTCATTTATTTTGAGAATATACTTAAAAAAGTGGTACCTATGCCAATGCCCTAGACACGCTCCTCTCAATGATTTATAAACTTGTCTGCGGCATTAGTGGTCCGAAGCCAGCCTAGCCTTTTTTGAAGCCAGCAACATTTCTGTTGATTTTTTACAAATAGATCCGGGAAAATGGCATACAAGCAAATCTTTTAGTGAAGCAAAGAACAAAGTTCAGCACGTCGTAAATGATGTCGCAGAACGCGGAGTAGCCTTGGTAATACTTACATTAATCTAACAACCTCTGAAACAGACTTTCAGAATTTATTGCAGGGCAAAGAGCTCCATCGTAAAAGCTCTAATAAATAATTGAAAGCTAAACAAAATAGATTATTAATTTTTTTTTTTGGATATTTTTAATTTCACAAAATGGGTACAAAACTTAAAAAGGGTATTACTTTGTAACAGTATTCACTAAGCGGACCCATATGATCAAAAAAATAACCGAACCTTATAATATCTGCACAAAGAAGTAAATCTTGCGAAGTTTTCTTTAAAAAAATTGACTTTGTAACAAAGAAAATCTTGCTAATGGGCCGAGTAATTAGATAAATTCAAAAAAAGTCGAGAAAACTCGATTTTTGGGTTATATTCGATTTTAGCGACCTCTAAACCTCTTCCGAAAAATCTGAAAAAATTAACAAAAATACCTTACCCTATAAGCTTTCAAAAAAAAAGGTGGGGCATAAAATATTATTTTTTTTTGGTACACACTAATATGCATACATATGTATGTAATAGAGGTGGATGTTTTTTGGATAGTTAATTTTTTTTAATTCCCTTGTTAAATTATATTTTGTTGTATAATTGCAAAAAACTTACTTTGTTATAGATTCACATATTGAATACAAAATTCCCATTGGCAAAAACACAGATCCATATGCTTGAATTATCATTCGTACAACATTCGGGTTTTTACGTCGACGCTCTTTATCCCATAATCGTGCAAATTTCTCTGTTACTCGTTCACTATCTAAATTTTTACGATGTTGATATAATTCTTCATTTTCCAGTGGCCCTTTTAAGCCACGATAGAAGAGATCTTTCATCCACCTATAATAATTGTGTACAAAGAGTTTCATAAATAAAATGTTAACATGTTTTAAGTTATTCTAATAAGATAAATCCATTAAGAGTGGCAGTGAGAAAACACCTTAAAAATAATCTAGAATAGATCATTTTTAAATTTTGAGAATTTCTTTAAATATTTTTAACTGACTCGCTTATCGTCCTATTTTAAATTTAAAATCGGTTTCATAGCCAAGAAGTTTCTCTTTCTTATTATGTATACATTTTTTTAAGCTAAAGAAATCAAATTGAAAATACCTATTATCAAAATTTTCTCCAATTTATTTATTTTTTTCTTGCAGGCACTGCTTAGTGCGTATGGATTATATGAGTTTCCAGATAAGTTTTTCTAAGCTTTTTTCACGGAAGATTGAAACTAAACTTAACGACTTCCTGTCCTGTTTTAAGGATTTGAGGGATTTTCGCATATCCGTGTGGTCGTTTAAGGATTTCAATAAGAATGTATTTTATTTAAATCCTCTCCTATGGTTCGAATAACGTTTAGATTATATGAAAAAATTATTCAATTTATTGATTTGAGATCTCGTTACAGACTAAAAATTTTTGCACAAAGAAGAATACAAAAAGTAATAAACAAGATAATAAAATCGCTAAAATTCCAAAAATATAAGCAAAACAAAATTATTATTTTGTAGTTTTACTTAATGCTTGCAGAGAAATAAAAAGAATGAAGAGGGACATGACAACAACAACATGACAACAGGCAACAAATTTTTAACTAAAGTGTTGAAAATTAATGTTTAAACTTTAATATACGGGTACGTTCTGTAAATCGAAATGAAGTGGATTAAAAACCGAACCAATTTTTGAATACGAGCCTGACAAGAAAGTTCATAAAAATATTCCATTTTATATACCTACCGCATACATTGAGTACCAATTATATTACAAATATTACAAACTTCATTTAACAACGGCTGGGGTAGAGCTCGCCTTTTTAAAAGGTTTTATTGAGAAATATGAAACTCTGCCAGAATAATGGAATATAATAAGTGATATATACCATAATAGAAATTTGAAGTAAAGAGGGCATAAAAACTTTTTGAAAAATTAAAAACAATTGAGCCAGAAGAAACAATTGAAGTATGTACAGTATAACCCGGTTAATTACCCCACGCTTTAATGCCTTTCACGCTTATTTACCTTGAGTTTTAAGTCCCCGTTTTTTCATCCATAATTGCCATACGCTTAATAACCTAATTCGGGTAATTGCCTTAAAAATTTAACTCCTAAAACAAAATTACACCTAAATTTCATTCGTTTAATTACCTCAGTACTATTTGACAACAGCACAGCAATTAATGCAACAAGTTTGCACGTTAATAATTTTAAAATATGCCCTAAAAATTTAATAAAAAATATGCTCAATAAACAGAATATGGCTTATTTGAAAGCAAAATATTCCACAATTAAAATTTGCATTAAAATCAACTTTATTCTGGGCTGAACAGTATAAAGTAATGTTATGAGCAGGAAAACCATAAATGTGCAATTGCATGTTTTTTCTTGAGCGACCTATGAAGGCAGAAACAATAAAATGATCCGTTTAAGAACTTTTTAGGAATTTTGGCTATAAAATTGTTAACAAAGAGCCTGCAACTTCCCAGTAAAAAAAAATTGGGTTTTTTGAAGCACTTAAGAGAAAAAGCGCATAATCGAGCGCTTCAATAAGAGAGCTCTTATACAGTAGTAAATGACATAGTCTGGGATCACACTATGAAAGTTTTCTTTCAGAAAGTCTGACTTTATTGGTGAGAGGGGAAGAGAACATGCTTTTCTTTTCTCCTCTCTCACCCATAAACTCAGACTTTCTGAAAGAAAACTTTCATAGTGTGAACCCAGACAAAGAATAAAATATAAAAAGCTGCTTTTTTAGTGCTGACAACGCAGAAGGTGTTAAAGCGCAAAAAATAAAAATACATTATTAAAAAAAATGCATTTAAACAAGAAAAAGGAAAACATTAATGAAAACGGTGGTGTCGATACTACAACAAGTAAGAACATCAAAAACACAACATTGTAATTTATTTGTTGCTTTCGTTGGTCGATATGTCAAGCAACTTTTGACATTCCTCTCCCTAAATTAGAAAAAAGTAGCACAGCTGTGCTTTCAACGCCACCTGAAAAATGAATTCGCCTTGAGTGTTATATGTGGTGCCACGCCCACGAAAATTTATATAGCCAATTTTTCTTTCGAAACCATCAGTAATATAGTGTTAACATTTTATAAGAATCGTCCCAGCGGTTTAGGCGCCTGCAAGATTGAAACAATCCCAATTTAGACATACATTTAATACAAAATAATTTTGGTTACTTTTTTCGCTTTTGGTTACTTTTTGTTGTGATTTTGGTTAAAAAAATGTTTGGGTCGTGGCAACGCTGATTCTGTTTGCACTAACAAAGCAGAAGAGAAAAACTTTTCAAGTTATGCTGGTTGTACTTTAGTTAGTGATGTATTGTTATGTTTGCTGGGATTGAAAGTAGTGTGAAGACGAACACAGAACATTTAGAATATTTTGAGCAGCATTATTTTTGAACACTGATCTTAATATACAATTGTGACGTACATTAAATACCAACTTCAGTCTTTAAACACATGCAAGCAAACAATAAACATCTGGCTTATCGAGGCCATGATCTAATAATTACACCATGGATTTAAAGATGAATTAACTTTTATAAATAAAATACACATATAAAAGTAATTCGCCTAAGATTTCTCTATTAACATATGTTCCAGTGTTGCTGTAATCCAAATATAATTTTACACAGAGGCAAAACTTCAAAATGATCCAAAAGTATGATGGAAATGTCGAAAGTTTTGTTAACATGGGTCTTTTAAAATTGTTTTTAAATTAAAATTTGTTTACAACTTATTAATGAAAAAAATAAAATAATAAAGAGATCATTAATGACACTATGTATAAAAATTATTACAAACCGTTTTAAGGTCACAGAAACTTATTTTTACCATTATCACCAAGCCCCGGATTTTTATGCAATTGCATATTTGTTCTCGTCAGTCGGAGGTTATCATATACAAAATATCTTTGCGAATCAAATAATTTGCAGTAAAATAGCATCGATTTGTTAGTGCATATTTAGCTGTGAATGCATATTTTTGCATATATTGTATATTTTGAAAAAACTTGTTTAAATTGCTTTATTTTCCCATGCACCCTTCCGCAGAAGAGGTAAAAGACAACTTCGATGATATTTATTTATTGAATTCTTATGGGAAAAATATTTTGTACAGCACCTTTGCGTGTTGCCGCATATAAAAAGAATTAACAACCAGATGGGGGATGTGGTTGAAAGCAGTTATGAATTATGCTGAAATATTTTACCAATTTAAAGATGTTGTAAAAGGATTCAACAATGGTGAATTTAAGTTAATTGATATTGCCATACATAAGATGTATTTATGGACGGTAGGTTAAGTTAAAAAATTCATAGCAAGCTTGATAAATTAAACAAAAATTAATGATTTAAATTTATTGTTTTAAATCCTTAACTGCTTGCATATTTAATTCAAATTGTTTTCGAAAACAGCGTAATGAAAATGAATATACCACAGAGAAACTATCAGCATTTAATCATACACTTATCCCTTCCGTTTTATTTTGTTTTAAAAAACAGACAGTACAAATTTTTATTTTGAAAGGCATTTTAAAAAACAAAATTAATACAGTACTTTTCGCCTATAGTCACGTCGCTTATAGTCCATTTAGCGATACAGTCCAAAATATACGTTTTTACAGCCCTCTATAAGTCAAATTCATGCAAAATATTTACGATATAATCACATTTAACATACTATATGCCAGCTATGTGTGGTAATTTAAAGCTTACTTACATGCAAATTATTTAGGATATTGTCACATTAATTTATATAAAATTAGCTGTTTAAGCCACAAACCAATAAAATGAACCAAAAATCAAATGGTAAAAGACAACCGTGTTGTTTATTTTGACATTTTTGTTTTTAACGATATTTAATCAATAGTGCTTTGAAAACCCTGTCAAACTTAAAAATAAAACAGAAAAAATGAGTAAGCGAGTCAATTTATCTGTAAAAGAATAATTTTTATTATATAATATATTTAACTTTTTGAAGTTTCGTGATTTCAATCAGAAAATGTTATATTCTTTTACTTTATGTTATTAAAGTTTTTATAATTTTTTTTTTTTCTTTATATATTTTTGTTTTAATTTATTTTAACTTCTACTTTTGTGGTTTTTGTGACTTACTTACGTTTTTGTGAATTTTAACGTTCTTCATGTTATTTTGTTTTTCTTGTTATGTTTTTTTTTTATCACTAACGGGAACTCAATTAAGCAGTATTCGGTTAATTGAATCGCCGACGCAATTACCATCCCAAATTTCCCTGAGCACGGCCGGATTCATAGGTAGCCCAGTTTCCTGAAAGGTAGGGCCCTCAGTGGTGGTTCGTCACAAAGAACAAAAAGGTAGAAAAAGTAATGATTTACAGTATTGTCTTCACCAGTGGTGTGACACATTTTTTTAAACTTTCTAAAATGTGGTTCCTTAATTTAGTTCTAGGTCTTGTTTTATTGAAATAATACTACATAATAGTAACTAAAACTAAACAGGTTCATTGAGAATAGATGTGCGACTTGTCAAATGGCGGCTGTTAGGTGTCAATTGACCCCTTCCAATGACAACCCCATGTATAAAGTGTTAGAACTAGAACCGGTATCTACCACCAAACCCCTATCACAAGGCTACTTTGGTAACAATTCGCTTCCCTCTAGGTCTATTTAAAAAAAAAAATTACATCATATGTTCATACATAGTACAAAATGTTGCGATGGTTCAGAAACATTACTTATTTAAAAAAAAATTATTTGTGGAATTACGTCAAAATAAGTGCAAATTGCTGTCCCCATTGAAGATAACATAATTTTGACATTTACTGTAATATTTATCTCTGGTATAGACGTTGTACAAAAATTGTTATGTGGAACAGGGTTGTCCGATGTGACGATTTCTAATTTCCTAATTGTCGATATGGCGATTTGAAAAATAGTTGAAAATTTTATTGGCTGTTTTTGATGAGCCAGGAATTAGTTTTGAAATTCGTTAAATTCAAAACGAAAAATAATATACAGGGGTGTACTGGAAATCGAAAACGTAAAGCGCAGGAATTTAGAAGTTTTTTTTAATACTCTTTTAATCTAATTCTTATAATTTTTGTTGTAAAGTTCTGTTTAAAGAAGAAATATTTGAATAATATTTGTCAAAAAAATGCTTTTATTCCAGAAATCTTATTTAAAAACGAATTTTAAAATTCTTGCGTTTTACGTTTTCGATTTCCAGCACACCCCTGAAAATTTTTATTTTAGCATTTTAAAGACGAAACTTACCTTGTTTTAAGAAATTTCCAAGTGTTGCATAAGTGGATTTAAAAAAACATAACTATTAGATTTAGTTTAAAATAAAGCCAATATTATATTTAACATTTCTCACAATAAATTTTTAAATTTTGTTCTATATTCTATAAAACAATAAAAGTTTCGTAAATAAGTGCATATAGAAAAAAGCTTTTTTTAACGCTTATTACTCTTAGAAGCTTTTGACCCCTTTCACACTCGGCAAGTTACTTGCGCAAGTTTTGGTTTGTAGACGTCAGCGGTAAGGTCGGGGTAAGGAAAAAATATTTAGACTGTGTTGTACTCGACAAGTTACTTGCGCAACTAACTTGCCGAGTCTGAAAGGGGGCAAAAGCTTCTAAGAGTAATAAGCGTTACGATCGGGGAAATTATGCAAGTGATGCTGGGCGATCTCTCGGCATGGGCAAAGGATAGGGGGCTGTGTGTTAACCCTGTAAAGACTGAGCTGGTGCTATTTACCAGAAGGTACAGGGTAGAGGAATTTAGGAGGCCAGTGCTGGATGGCGTCGAGCTACCTCTATCGACCGGTGCTAAGTACTTGGGTAATTTTCTGGACTGCAAACTGTCTTGGAAGAGAAATACTCAGGAAAGGATGAGAAGGGGACTCAATGCCTACTACACATGCAGGAACTCCATCGATAAGAACTGGGGTCTGAGGCCAGATATGGTAAACTGGATTTACACATCGGTGGTTAGGCCTATACTTACCTATGGATGCACCGTTTGGTGGAGTGCGTTGAGAGTGGATAGCTATAGGAAGATGCTCAGCAAGGTTCAAAGGAGTGCATCTCTTGGCATCACAGGCGCAGGGAGAAGTACTCCACGCTGGACATCCTACTATATCTATCCCCAATTGAGCATTATGTAAGGAGTGTGGCTGCTAGGAACTTACTTAGACTTTACGAGTCTTCCTTAGTTAAGCCTAGGCGGGATGATCACATTTTGTACGAGGTGGGTCTGCTTGATCCGGGTATTATACTTGAGGGAATTTCGGATCATAGGACTATGACCCTGGACTTCGGTGCAACACCACTAGTGGAGTTCCCTGATAATTCCAGTTCCTTGCAATCCTAACAATAAAGGATCTTTCAAAAATACTATGTACATCTAATCCTAGGAATAATTATTTGAGGGTTTCTAATAGAGTGTGAAAATGAAAACTTTGTACAAAGTTGATAAGGTATGCCATACTTAATAGCTCTATAAAAAATAAAAAGGCAACGAATATTAAAAAAAAAACCCTTAAACTACACCCTAAAAACATCAGAACATGAATTCGCATACGAATATTATAAACGTAACGCACAATAGTGTTAACAATACGATTTAACTTAGCTGAAATAAACGTCAAAGTACCGGAAACTACCACAAGTCCATAAAAAATATATGGCATTAAAAGTGCATAGGCCAGCCTATATCTTACACAACAGGGCAAGTATAAGTTACTAGAATAAATTCATCGCAAAATTCCTAATACTCTTCCGTACACGTGATTTACATGATTTTCAAAAGTAAGTTTATTATCCAGATATACACCCAAACTCTTAATGTTGTCAACAAAAGTAATTCTCTGGCCATCAATAAAGATATTAAGCACGGAATCAACATTACCAAAGAGCAAAGCCTTAGTTTTAGAGCAATTAAGAAATAAAAAATTCGAAGGTGACCGTTGTGAAAATCGCGTTAAATTATAATTAATATTAGATTCCAAAACATCAATATTATCTCTATGGGAGCAGCAAATAAAAAGCTTTTACAAATACTAGAATCCATATGGCCAGGAAGATCATTCACATACATTAAAAAAAAGAAGAGGCCCTTAAACTGACCCCTGAGGAACACCTGATAGTAAAGAAAGACTCTCAGAACGAACACCGCCAAAGTCCACAAACTGATGTCTTCCGCTCAAATATGAATATATTAGTTTACAGGCAGATCTGGAGAAGTTAAGAAAACTTAGCTTAGTTTTATGAAACTGTCATTTGCTTAAGCAAGGTGCGAATCTAATCGCACATTCCGTACGAAACCAGGTGTTTTTTTTTATTTTGTTTTTGTTTTTTAAATACATTTGAGAGGCTTTTTAATAATGTTTGACAGTAGGTTAAGCAAGGCTATGCATATTATGGTTAGGTCTTTTCCTAGAAATGTTTTTGATTGTTTTAGTCAAACTAGTAATCATCAGATATAGACATCAGGAGCACTCTCGGTTTTATGTGCTCTCCTGTCAATCTGCTTCTTGTATCCGGTACTGCTTCTTATAACTGCCAATCATTTTAGATATTCATAAAATTAAAAAACATATGATGCATGCAATGATGTCAATTCTTAAAAAACATATTGTTTGAAAAACGGCTAAAATTTTGAGTTTTTAATGAAGACTGACTTTGAAAAATATCGAATTCGATAGTCGTATTTCCATATCGATATATTGATATATCGGTATTTTAAATATCGGCGATATATATCGATTCTTTTTTTTTAAATATCGATATTTTGATATATCGATATTTTTGCTCATTCCTATCTGAAAAGTACCAAAATGAGTTGGTATATGAGGAAGATGAAAATGACATAATTGAAATTTTAAACAGTTGTAACAACTTTATTTAATGGCGATTTATTTTATTACGAGAAAAATATGCTACATGTAACACTTTCTATTTTATTTACAAATATTACACTTTTATCATTAATGCACTTCATGAGCGATTTTTAAGGCTATTCATCACTTTATTATTACAACTTCCATATTTTATTGCTGTTATTTTCAATAATAAAAATATTTAATAGATGAAAACATAATAAATGAAGGTTTTATAATTATAATGCAAAGCTATTTATCGGTCCGACAAAATCCGACTTTTAACTATTGGCAAGTTGTAATAATGGCCCTAAAAAATACAAAATAAAACCGAATATTTACAATCGTGAGCAAATTACCTTTAATTTGAGTACATACCTACACATAGATGTGAGTTAATGGGGCCCTTTGTTTGACCTTGAGGGCCCCAAAAGTTCGTTTTCTTGTACAATCACCTTTAATTTGAGTACCCACACATTCCACTAAATGGGCGAGGCGGTTTTTTGGATCCAAGGGGCCAATGGGCACCAGCCCCCTTAAATTTTAATTTTGGTTTTTTTTTGTTTTTATTTCCAGAGGTGGTAATTTTTATTTTTTTTTTCGTATACTGCACTTTTGCCTAAAATTTATTTTAGCTTTTGTTTTCCCTAGTATGTAGTACGATTTTTACAACGGCGAGGAATTTTACACAAACAAAATGCCTGTTGTTCTTTTTATTGTTGTAGAGGTAAGCAGACCTATTGTATAGCCCTTAAGCAGGGCGTTTATGACAACCAGGGGTGTTCTGGAAATCTAAAACGCAAGAATTTGGAAGTTGTTTTTAATACACTTTTAGTCTATTTTTTTAGTTTTTGTTATAAAATTCTCTTTAATAGAAAAATATTTGTATAAGGTTTTTCATAAAATTCTTTTATTCAAGAAATCTTATTAAAAATGAAAGTTTAAAATTCTTGCGTTTTCGATTTCCAGAACACCCCTGAACCAGTGTTGCCAGAACTTTTGGAGTTAATATCTATAATTTTTCATCAAAAAATCTTCGTCCAGATTTTAAAAATCTTCAATAAATTTTCAAAACACATTTATTACATTTTTTATGTATTTTATTTAGAAAACAATAAAACAATAAATTTCAAAATATACGGCCATGTCTGAAATTTGAAATCTATGGTAAATATCTATAAGTGGTCCTCGAAGTAAAAAAGGAAATATTTGTTTAAACTTTCAACACAGAGAAGTTTTAAAAATTTGTTCTATTTTAATTTCACTTGAATGGGATTTGCAGAACATGGCTGATAATTTTTGGATATTTATACCCTTCACCACAGGTGGTGAATAGGGTATATATAAGTTTGTCATTCCGTTTGTAATTTCTATAATATCGATGTAAGACCCTATAAAGTATATATATTTTGGGTCGTTATGAAAAGCGAAGTTGATTTAACGATGTCCGTCTGTCTGTTGAAATGGGTTTTCCGAACACCCCATATATGATGGGGGCCAGGTTATTGTACATTTATGTCACATATGGTCCGGAATTGTTTGCTATTGAAATTCAAAAAGATCGGTCCACAAATGGCTGAGATATGAGTAAAAAACCACGACTACCTCAATTTTTAAAGATCCAATTAGAAGCGACATAACCTTATCAACGCTGCATTACCATAACCACTGTATTACCAAAATGACATAACCATACCATACAATTTGGTTTCTACGGTTATGATAATGCAGTGTTGGTAATGTGGTTTTTTGTTGTTTTGTATACCCTTTATATGAGTAGTGGAGTTTATTTTAATGTGTTTAATCAAGGCGAATTCAAATGGTTCAAATCTTGGTTTTTCAAAGGGAATTTTTTTTTAATTTTTATGTTCTAAAAACGATTGTAAAAAAATATTTACCAGTTTTAGATTTTTAAATTTAATTTATAATGAAGTTTTTAGAATTGTGAATATGTATGTATGTACATATACATACATATGTAAAAATTATTTAGTTTTTGTCTAGTTGCTCTGTATTCTGCTCGCACAATGGTGATCAGAGTACGAAAACAAACAAAACGAAACGTTTGCTTTCGTTTTGTTTTGTTCTTTGCAGTGAGTAAAACAAAAACAAAACCAAGATTGTGCCATTTTGTTTTGTATTGTTTTTGCTCGAGAGCGCAAATTGTACATTAATATAAACGTACAGAGCAGGGGTGCCAGGTGATTTTGGTAAGAAATCGGCATATTTTCAAAAAAAAAATCGGCATTATCGGCACTTTAATTTAAAGAAATCGGCAAAAAATCGGCAAACCAAAAATACCTATTTTAAATACAGTAAAACACTTTTTTGTGGAAAAAAAATATCAAAACAGAACAATTTTGCATTACCTTATGCTAATAGCAAAAAATTCAACAAAAAATAAACGTTTTACAAATAAATTGTAAGCAATTAAAAACGAAAATGTATACGTATATTCTGTACTTTAGGGTAAATTATTTTAAAGTTTTGTACTTTTTGTTATTTTAGATTCATATGAGCTTGACATTTTAATTAAATCCTTAATTTTAATATCAGCATAAATATAGTTTAAAATTTTAAATAATTTTTGGAATGATGAATTCTATGCAAAGATTAATTTGCATGGTACAATAAAATTTCGTTTTATTAAGGTTGACTTGGCTTAACATTTTTCCACATTGGCGGAAGAATGTGAAATTGTTGGAAATGAACGAGGAGAATTCTCACTTTTAAATCTAAATTTTGTTGCCAAAAAGTTTGTTAATTTACTTGACTTTCTTACAAAAGATTGGTTATCGGATGAACTTGCATCATCCTCAAATGCGCTTATAAAAATCATTTTTTGATTTAAGTTTCTTCATTAAAAGTGAATTTTGAATTTAACTTGCCTCAACTTTTTTGAAAGTAAAAATCTTTTTCCAAATTCAAATATGTATAAAGTACTTTATATCTTTTAATTTAACTTTTTTTTCTTCATTTAGCTTTTGTCAAAAAAAATTGCTGATATTTTTTTTGTTTTTGATCAAGATCTTTTATTCTTTACAATTGCAACATGTGTGTGTTGGGTAAACATAAATAACAAACACTGCATATAATAAAGGACAAATCTAACCTTTTTTTCTTAGCAAAAGCGCTAAATTAATAACATTTTTCTCTTTTTAATGAAACAAGTATTTCAATGTTACCCAAAATTAATAAATTGTACTAAATCCAACAAAAAGTTACTTTGGTTAAGATGTTTATCAAAAAATCGGCATTTTTTGAGCAAAAATCGGCAAATCGGCACTTTGATAATTTAGAGGCAAAAAATCGGCAAAATGCCGATAAATCGGCAAATATGGCAGGCCTGGTACAGAGCTGGAAAAGAAAAGAGTAAGAACAATATTGAAACATTCAGAGAAAAAACGTTTGACAAACGTTTGGTAATTGATTTACTAATTATAAAATTTACTCATTTACACTATTGTTTCTAAGTGAAATAAATAGAGAGGTTTTTAGGTTTTTTCGTATTTATTAATGCTTATTTTGACTATTATAGTAATAAAAAAAAACAAATTAAATTAAATAAAAAGTAATTCCAAGAAAACCAAACAAGAACTAAATCAATTTCTGCAAACAAAACGTTTCTCTATTTGTTTTGTACTCAGATGTACGATTGTAACGGTAAATTAAAAAATGCACATGAGCAGTGATGCCAACTTTTTGAGAGCAAATAGCACTTTAAAATTTAAAAAAAGCACTAAAAAGCACTATTTCGAACAAAAAACAAGCGTAAAAAAGCACTAAGACATTTTTACAATTTAATAACACACAAAACAAGTTCCATTTGGCTGTGTCGAATATTATATACCTCCAAAATTTAAAAAAAGGCGACAGCGTTGATGAGTGACCATTTTTTATTATTATCTTCAATAAAAATAATAACATCCGAGCATTTGGATCATCATCAGCTGAGTTTTAATTTTCCACAAAACAGTCTGAAAGTAATACAGTGCGAGCTCGATTTTCGTAACTCGAAAAAAATCTAGCCTGTTACAATTTCCCAAAATTTGCAATGACCGACCATTGTTTATAAAACTTAATCACAGCCCATATTTTAATAAAAAAAAAACCTTCTATTTTACGGTTGAAATAAGATAATTGGCGTATCATGCAATATTCTTAAAAAATAATGATATTATACACGTTTGAACACTAAAGCGCATGAAAAATGGCAGGTTACACAAAGCTCGTTAAAAAAGCATTTTATGTCAACTGTTTCTAATTTATTTAACACTTTGCTTATACCAAGTAATAGCTTTTTTGTTTTTAAAGTTTGCATGTTTTTTAACTTTTCAATACGTTTTTTCTACATGACTCAATATCGTTGTTTATTTCTCTTCACAATCGCAAATATTTTCCAAGCAATTTTCTATTTTTGAAACAGTAAATACATCGTTTTTATTACGATTACTAAATATGTTGTCAACGCTAAAAAGTGCAACGTTTTGTAAAATTTCCAAATTGCTAGGAAACCTAGCACTAACTTCGTTAATAACGTTTTTGGTAAAACGAATGCTAGTTTCTTTTATTAAAAAAATCTTTACAGGCCTTCTCAAAATTTTACCCGAGGAAATCTAAATCATCCTCTATATTATCAAAGTTTTAAAAAATGATAGAACAAAAATAAAAATTGTAAAAAGCACTAAAGGCACTAATGAAAAATTTAAAAAGCACCAAGTTAGTGCTTTTTCTTAGTTTGGCACTATGGATATAATTTTGGCGTTTTGGGATATCAAAAAGCACCATGAATAGTGCCAAAAGCACTAAGTTGTCATCGCTGCACATGAGTGGAAAGCCAATTGTTTCGTTTTCTCTCTTTGACACTTGAAAAGTTTTTGTTTTGGTTTTGCACATGTAAAATACAATTAAAAAATTTTGAATAGTTTTGTGCATTTTGCAAACGTTTGCGAAATGTTTTGTTTGTTTTCATACTCTGATGGTGATACCCTTCAAGATTCGGCACAGCCGAATATAGCACTCACTTGTTTTACATTAAAAATATATTTTCAAATTTAACATCTCAGGCTGAGTTGCGACTTATCACACCTTTGTTAATTTAAAAAACAATGAATTAAATATTAATTGCTTGACATGATATTTAAACTATCTAGTGTCTTATTGAAACTTTATATATATATATATATATGTCCTTTATTTATTTAAATACAGTATAGATACAGCGATATAAAAATACTTAAATAAATTGTTCACGAAGAACATAGGGCGTCAAATAGGTGGCAACTGATAACATTTAGTCACTGAAACTCACCTGTATTAAACCGGCCTAGCGGTGTTGGCAGCCCCAACTCTAGGATCGGAGGCTTTGGCCTAATCAGTCAATCTTCCTAAACTCGTATGATTACAGAAACGTATTGAAACTTTACAAGAGATCAAATATTGCATCTGTGTCATTTTGACAAAACATCTTAAGTCGAGATACCAAAAAAGTTTTTAAAAATTTAATTTTATGAAATAATAAAATAAGACAAAATTAAAGAAACATTTTTTTATAATACAAAATTTTAAAAACGTGAACAAAAATGTTTTCTGAATGAATAGCTTATCCCAACAACAACAAATTTCAGTTTAAGTATGAAATGGGAATTTAGCACATTTAAAAGAAACCTTGTTAATTAATTTTTTAATCCCAAGAAAAACTTTGAAAATTCGTATAATTAACAACATTTTTTCAACTTATTAAATTTGACTTAGGATGTTTTGTTTATCAGTGCAAAAAGTGGAAACAGTATGTGACAATGTAAAGAAGTTTTAACCGAGCTAAAAAATCTGGAATTTTAAAACAAAAATCTTCAAATCTGCATTTTGATAATTTTGGGGATAAAATCTGCAAAATGCAGATAAAACTTCACTTCTGGCATTGCTGCCCTGAATATGTAATGAATTCGCCTTGCGAAATTCCCAAAAAGTTTATGATTCAAAAATAGTCCGATTTTTCTCCCATTTTTAGGTGATTACAAAGAAATTGGCAACCCTAATTTTTTTCTCATTTCTTTTAAACTTACCAAAAGCTCCAGCGTGAAAAAAAATTTGCAGTTGAATATGGATTTTTTGGGCGAATAATTTTTTTGCGAGTCCGATTCATACTTTTTTACAAAAATTTACAGTTATAAAAAATAAAGAACGATTACTTAATCTACTAAAATTTATACAATGTTAAGAATTTTAACTTATAAAAAGCTTCTTAAACAACACTTAATTGACAAGAAATTAATGATTATTTTAAAACGATTTTATATGTACAAAGAAAAGATACACAGAGACTTCTATCTATTGGATAGTTGTTTTTAAGAGCACTAACATCATATTTGTTTTTAAGTTTCTTCGTTTTGACGACTACTAAGCACTTAAGTTACAAGCGGACCTCGCATATCAACAAATTTAAGAACAATTTCATAATGTGAAGAAATTCTGAACGTTATTGTAATGCTGTCCATACACGAGAGAACATTGTAGAAACATGTGTTACCACGAGCAAAATTCAAAATTACACTTGAGATCAAGGTCTATCCAAAAATTGGATATGCCCTGCTGGAGATGAAGCAATATTACCCAATTTAAATAAAATTACACCTTATATAAAATTGAAGTTTTATTTAACAAAAGACATTTACAAAGAAGCAAAAACACATCAAACTCATTGAAAGATGATCAATATTAGTCAACCAGTTAAGATTCTTATGGTAATTTAAAATAACATTAAAAACTTAAAATAAAACTCCTAAAATAATGAGATTTACTTCCTCATCTGGTTGCATATATCGTCGTTGTTTTTACTAACTGACCTTACTAACATTTAACAAATTTTAATGGGTTTGTCTTAAATTCATTTCCTAGCCAAAATATGAATAAAATTGGGTTTGTGCATTATTTGTTTTGTAGTATAACATCTTTTGTTATGTGTTAAATAAAGAAAAAGACAAATATTTTTATTTTAAATACTTAACTCAATTTTCCAGAAAATTTCAGTTAGGTCAGTTAGTAAAAACAGCGACGTTATCTAGGGAACGTTCAAAATGCTCATTGTCATTGAGCTGCACAAAAGATCTTCTGGGTCGTGGTGCTCATGGCCTTCCACGTGAATATATACAAAAATAGCGACGAATTTTAGGGAACGTTCAAAATGCTCATTGCAATTCCTTTATAATGGGTGTTTTTTTTTTAAGCCCAATAGAGTTTACGAAAGGTTAGCTGTCAAACGAACTGTCATACTTTTCTCACATTTTGTTTAGGCACATAATCATGAATAGATTTATGCTTTAACAACGCCACCAAATTAGCTGCATTGACTTTGAATGTGTTGATAAATAGAAAATAAACTGTCAATTAGACTTCCAGGCCGTGCGATGTGCCACCTCATTTTTTTTAAATATATATGGGCATTTCCATTTTGACGTGTCGTGATATTTGTAGCACAAAATAGAAAAAAATGAAATGACGAAGTCAAATTTGTAAAAAGGGTTTTTATATATACAAAGTCATGAAGTAGCTCTACATTCAGAAAAAAAAATTACAGTAATCGACGCTAAGGATTTGCAGATATAAGCAAAAATCTGCCCTGGCTTGACGTTAAAAAAACGGAAGTGGGTTTTGATTGCATTACAAAACTGAAAAATACTGCGAATTGAGCAAGAAGTTTTGTACAAAACCTTTTTTAGTTAACTTAGAACTTATATATGTGAATATTTTTTTCCCATAAAGTATATATGTGCATATGTATGTATATTCTGGGTCTTTAGTTGTTCTAAGTCGATTTAGCCGTTAGGGTTCCAAATTGTTTCTAGTTCTTCAAAGATGTTTTTATGAGGAAAAGAGTTTTGCTCCCAAATGTAAACTACCTCCCTAAAAACTTACATAAATTTGTGGCGGAATGCACTGATTGTCATTAAATTTCAACAAACCCCTTTTTATATCACCAAATATGGTGAAGGTTGGTCCATAATTTACCTACGGCCCCATGTTAACTCAAAATTTACAAATTTTCAGTAGAAGCAAAACAATTTTTAATTTTATTTTTTAGGTACATATATGAAAAAGAAATTTTAAATTAACAGCTATAACTGGTGGTTAATTATAGCTGAACTTGCTAAATTAGCAGTTAAATATATCAAAAATACAAAACTGGTCGGATCAAGTTTGGTCGAATAGAAAATGTTCAGTGGCAACGCTGATCTGCAACAAATAAAACAAAAAATATTATGAAAAAATTACTAAAAGATTCATACTTAGGGTGTGTGTGAAACGGTAGCAAAGTACTCATGGAAGTAAAATTTCGACACTAATGTTTTTTGAATTAAAAACAATTATTTTTTACTTTTTCTTCGTTACAAGTCCTTCGGAGGTTAAAAGAAAGTGGCGTACAAGTCCATATCAAAAATAAACAAACGTTCGCACGCCGTGGTCACATACATACACAATTATTTTTGTTTTTATTTATTATTTAAAAATAAAACTATTAGCACAACTAAAGATGCACACAGACAAACCAAAAACGATTAATTTTTTGCAATGTATTTTAATTTTTTTGCACAATTTTCATTCAAAAACCCGTAAAAAGTTATTTTTTTTTAACGCACAACATACTAAGATTTACTATTTTTGTTGCAGTTGGAAGTTTTCATTACAAAAAGTAAACAAATTTTCCAGTAGTAGTTAAAGTAGTAAGAATTTCGAGTAAACGAACACAGCTTTGACAGCAAAAAATTTTGTTGAGATTCAAAGTTGTTAAAACATTAAAATTCGATGGAAAAATTTAAAAAAATAAATGTTCGACAATATTCAACTATGAAATTATTAAAACAAAGATTATTTTTAAACACACTTTTAATAATATTTTCACACTATTTGATAAAAATAAAAATTTAAGATGCTTTGAGCAAATAAACAAAATTATTCCATTTTGATAGGATTTGCGCCCAAACCTAATAATTTAATTCCTATTCTACCGCTACCTGACAATTACATTCCAATACAAAACTAATTCAAATTTCAACTCAAATGAGTTGGAAATAAATTACTAATTTTGTTCTTCTTCGTTTGAATTAATTCAATTCAAATGAATCTATAAAATTAATTGCAATTCACTTTAACAAATCAATTTGAATTGGAAACGAATTGCAATCCATTTGACAGATTCATTTGAATTAACAATGAATTGCAATTAATTTTTACCAAATTCATTTGAATTGACTCAAATTTCATTCAATTGATTTTTTTGTGAAAAGAATTATTTCAAAATTTGCTTATTCAATACATGAATGATTCTCGAATTAATTCAAAAATGAATGATTCATTAACTGCTCTGGTAAATGCTAATTCGCAATTTACACTATGGACATTTTCTGCCGGACAGAAAAAGTTTGCTGGCAACAGAGGCAAAAAGGAGAGTATATTACGCATAATGCGTCGTCCCCTTACCGACAAACTTTTTCTTTCCGCAAGAAATGTTCATGGTGTAAATTGCAACTAATTTACATAAGACTCACTCGTGTTGCCAGTCTGTGTGTAATAAAAATATTTTGTATGTAATTTTTACTTGCATGTGCCCAGCTAGCATTTTGTATCATAATATAATCATTTAAGAATCAGCTTCAAGAGCAAAATACCCGTTTATGAGCTCATTTTTCTATCATAAATGATGCTCTCGTTGCGATAAAATGGTACCCTACCGATGAATCATTTTGAACATTTTAATGTTCGTTTTCATAATCATTTTTGAGTTGTTTTCGTCTCATTTTTGGATCGTAAATTTTTTAGATTTTGATTATGTATGTATGTTTCATATCATTTTTTTTTTAATTGTCATGTTTTTTATTTTTTCTCCGATAAAATCCGCACTATTATGGCTTTTGATTATTCCAACTAGCTTTATTTGAAACCAAACAAAAGTTATCGGTTTTTCGCAAAGAACAGACGAAACAATTTGCACAAACATTTATGTTTATATTTCTTCTTTTTTTCATTTCGCAAAAACAAATATTTAAAAGTCATTATTTTTACATATCAATGAATCATATATGAATCCTTTTTCTATCGCTCAAGTAATAAATCAGTTTTTAATCAATAAAACTGATCTGAAAAGACTCATTTAGGTAATTTTTACAAAAAATCATAACCCAAATTCTACTTGGGTGTAATCAATATGTAATTAGTTTTATGTGTTATCTATGTGTAATTATACCTTGAATTGTATTTTGTCATTACTTTTGAAAGCTTAAGTTTTTGTTTGAGTTGGCTTTTTAAAGCCCTTTAAAGTAATTTACTATTGAAAATTATTTTAATGCTTCTTTTTTAACGTCTTAACTCTGCTTAATATTAAAAAGTTCTAATAATTCAACAAACATTGCTTCAAATATTTGTCCAAATAGCAAACACCCCTATTTACAACTCAAAATATTTGTATAAACGTAAAATGTTGACATGTTTGTCAAGCCGTTTGTGTGGATTACTATGTCATTAAAGATTTGTGTAGTGTTTGTCTGCCTCATTCGTTTGAATTGATTAAAATTTCATTCAATTATTTTTTGCTATGATAAGAATTAATTAATTAATAAGTACCAGGTATGTTTATTAGGGAGAGTTTTCATTATTTACCCATGTAATATCAAATTAATTTATTTGATTTTTGACGCTTGTTTTAATTTTTTCCATATTTTCTTTTGTCTGACGTTATATGGGTTTTGAAATTGAGAACAAAATTTCTAATGACTATACCTTGTACTTATTCTCCCATGAGTAAGACTGTTAAAATATAAAAAGATATAAATCAAAAAACGTTTTTTTTTGTTTTCAAGTTTATAAGAAACTACTTATGTATTTTAAAAAATTTGTTTGTTTGTATAGTTTTTAGTTCGAATAAATAATTTGAAAAACATTTTTTTTAAATGCACACAAAAAAAATCATAGGTAAAATTACCTAAATATATGGTATAAAATTAACTAAGCGCAAGGGTAGCATGGCAGTATCTAAGTTTCTTAGCTAATAAAACAATTAACTTAGGTAATTTCTATGTTCGAAAAAGTATCTAATTATTTTGTTAAAATAACTTAAAAACTTTGAAAATTTACCAATGATAGCAAAGTTATTTTATATTTTTATTTTTGGAAAATTACCTAAGTTTAATTTTGTACCATAGATTTTAGGAAAATTTACTATTTTTTTGGTTACATACTTTAAATAAAATTAATTTAATTTCATTGTAATATTTTATTTATTTTCATCAAACGGGGAAAGTATAAAAGATATAAAGATAAAATTTACACACAAAATAAACTCATAGCGAACAATTCTGCATCATTAACTCCAAAATATCATATTTTGGATGAGCGATATATATTTTTTAAACCTATTGGAATTTAGCGATAAATTTGATTTATTAAATTGTCAAAATAGTACATATTTAGTTTGCTTTCACTTAAACTTGAATTTTGTTATTTTTTGTTTGTTTTTGTTGTAACAAGCGCATCCAGTGGTGTTTCTGTGGAACTCGTAATTTTCATTAGGCCTTCCTTCTGTTAACGCTTCTAAATCTTTTTTTTACCTGGTCCTTTTCAATGGCATTTGTGTACTAAATAACGAAATGCTTCTTATAAGTTTAAGATGCGACAATTGTTATATCAATATAGTCCAACTTCACGTTAGGATTATAAATAATTTTGCCTTACCAATCCATAATGATCCAGCATTGGAAATGTTCGCGTCGTCCAAATTAATCGTCTTCAATAAAAGTAATAAATAATTATTGTTTTTATTTTATATATACATCTTATTTGTAAAAAGTTCAGTGGAGATCCTTATTTTATGTTTATAATATACTTACATAAATACATTGTATCTTTATACTCTATCGAATAGTTTTTAATTTATTTTAAATTTAAATTTAAATTTTACCTTTTTCACAAAAAAATTTCCAATTGAAAGAAAAAATCAAATACACCTACATACATATATACATACAAATGTATGTATGTATATTAAAAAATTCGAAGAAGATACCTAACCCAATTAGTAATAATAACAAAAATTTTAGGCAAATTTTTTTTTATAAATTACCAATTATCTTAGGCAACTAAACTTAGTTTTTTGTTTGTATATAAAAATAAATTACCTATGTACGCATTTGTAAAGTACCCTAGATTATTTTTTTGTGTGTGGGATGTCTGCTTCAAAGATAATGCCCCATATATTTTAATAAATGAATAAGTAAGGTTTGTAGTAAATTTTTTTTAAGTGTATGTAAGTTAGTACCATTACATACAACACTGTCGTTCAATGTTAATGTCATTCTAAACTTCAAAAATCCAGTGATTTTGCATTTTCTTCGACTGGAAGAAAAACAGTTTTTGGCATCGTCATTACAGTGAAAAAATATAGTTTTAATTATTTAAATATTTTTGCCTTGTGTTGTTTTCAAATTATTAAAAAAAAGATTTACGAGAATTAAGGTTAGTTCATCATTTGGCTTTTTAATTGTTTTTTTTTATGGTATTATTTTGTTGTAGGAAACAAACTTGCAAAATGAGTCTTACTTCAGCTGCCGGTATAATATCGCTGCTCGATGAGCCAATGCCTGATTTAAAGGTATTTGCTTTAAAAAAACTGGACCATATAGTAAATGAATTTTGGCCAGAAATATCTGAATCCATCGAAAAAATTGAAATGCTACATGAGGACAGAAGCTTTCCAGAAAATAAATTAGCTGGAATGGTAGCTTCCAAAGTTTTTTACCATTTGGGATCTTTTGAAGATGCACTTACCTATGCATTAGGTGCTGGTGATTTATTTAATGTTAATGCCCGCAATGAATATACGGAAACCATAATTGCTAAATGCATAGATTTTTACATTGCTCAAAGAGTAGCTTTCATAGAAACTCCGAAGGAAGCAAAGCCTGTAGATGCACGTCTGGAAGCAATTGTCAACAGAATGATTCAACGCTGCTTAGATGATGGACAATATCGTCAAGCATTAGGAATTGCATTGGAAACAAGGCGTATGGATATTTTTGAAGTTTCAATTATGAAGTCGGATGATGTAAGCGGCATGCTTGCATATGCTTACAACGTTACGATGTCCTTGATACAAAATCGTGGTTTTCGCAACGAAGTTTTACGCTGCTTGGTAGGATTGTATCGCGATTTGGGAGTCCCAGATTATGTTAACATGTGCCAGTGCTTAATTTTCTTGGAAGATCCTTTGGCCGTCGCTGAAGTTTTAGATACATTGACAAGATCATCTAAAGAAGCCAATAACTTGATGGCTTATCAAATTGCATTTGATTTATATGAATCTGCTACACAAGAATTCTTGGGTAATGTTTTACAGGCACTTAAAGAAACTGCACCAATTCCTACTGCACTTCCAAGTACATTCAAACCACAAGGAACTTCTAGCTCCGCTAAAACCGATGAAGAAAAAGCAAAGGAAGACACTGAAAAAACGGAGGAACCTGAAGGTACTTTAGATAAAATAAGAAATTGTTGAACACTAACAAAGTTTTTATATCATTATTTTTTTAGGCAATGTTAAAGTTGAACGTACTGTCGAGTCTTTGAATGACTCGGAAAAAGCTCATCAAAAAAATATTGAAAAACTAATTTCTATTCTATCCGGTGAGGTTTCGATAGATTTGCAGCTACAATTTCTTATCCGAAGCAATCACGCGGATTTGCAAATTTTACGAGCAACTAAAGAAGCAGTCCGAGTTTCTATTTGTCATACTGCTACTGTAATAGCCAATGGATTCATGCATAGTGGCACAACTTCTGATCAATTTTTACGTGATAACCTCGACTGGTTAGCGCGAGCAACTAACTGGGCGAAATTAACAGCGACTGCATCGTTGGGCGTGATTCATCGCGGCCATGAAAAAGATTCTTTGGCATTAATGCAAAGCTATTTGCCTAAAGAAGCAGGTCCCAGCTCTGGTTATTCAGAGGGCGGTGGCCTTTATGCTCTTGGATTAATTCACGCTAATCATGGTGCCAATATTATTGATTATTTATTGCAGCAGTTAAAAGATGCTCAAAATGAAAACGTTCGTCACGGAGGATGTTTAGGTTTGGGCTTAGCTGCCATGGGTACTCATCGTCAGGACCTTTATGAACAGCTAAAATTTAATTTGTATCAAGACGACGCTGTTACAGGCGAAGCAGCTGGTATTGCAATGGGCATGGTCATGCTGGGATCTAAAAATGCCCAAGCTATAGAGGATATGGTTTCCTATGCCCAAGAAACACAACACGAAAAAATTTTACGTGGCCTTGCCGTTGGTATTTCACTTACAATGTTTGCGCGCCTAGAAGAAGCAGATCCGCTTATTACCAGTTTATCTACGGATAAAGATCCTGTACTCAGACGATCTGGAATGTATACAATTGCAATGGCTTACAACGGCTCTGGTAGTAACAAAGCCATTCGTAAGCTTTTACACGTTGCAGTCTCCGACGTCAATGATGATGTTCGTCGAGCAGCAGTAACAGCCATTGGTTTTATATTATTTCGAACCCCTGAACAATGTCCTTCGGTGGTTAGTCTGCTGGCGGAATCTTATAATCCTCATGTTCGATACGGTGCAGCAATGGCTTTGGGGATCGCATGTGCTGGAACAGGCTTAAGAGATGCAATGGCTTTATTGGAGCCCATGGCACGGCTAGATCCTGTAAACTTTGTCCGACAGGGTGCACTGATTGCTTCAGCTATGATTTTAATCCAGCACACCGACCAAACATGTCCGAAAGCCTCATTTTTCCGTTCTCTCTATGATGAAGTTATTTGTAACAAGCACGAAGATGTTATGGCTAAATTTGGAGCAATTTTGGCTCAAGGTATCATCGATGCAGGTGGAAGGAATTGTACACTTTCATTGCAATCGCGAACTGGTCATACAAATTTACAAGCCGTTGTTGGATCGCTTGTATTTACGCAATACTGGTATTGGTTCCCATTGGCTCATGCGTTGTCTTTGGCCTTTATTCCAACCTGTGTGATTGGACTTAATTCCGACTTAAAAATGCCACAAATGAAGTTCAAATCTGCTGCCAGACCATCAATGTATGCTTATCCTGCACCACTTGAAGAGAAGAAATCTGAAGAACGCGAAAAAGTTGCTACGGCTGTTCTCTCGATAGCGGCAAGACAAAAACGTCGTGAAACAGCTGATAAAAAGGAAGAGGAAAAAATGGACGTTGATGAAGAAAATAAGGATTCAACTGCCTTAGGCTCCAAAAACGAAGACGATAAGGCAAAGTCTGACGATAAAGTAGATAAATCCGATGACAAGAAAAAGAAGTCTGATTTGAAGAAAGACGACGAAAAAGAAAAGGACAAGGATAAAAACGAATCTTTGTCCGACAAGGATAAAGAGAAGAAAGATGAAAAAGAAAAACAAGAAAAAGAACCTAAGTTTGAAATATTAGAAAATCCAGCGCGTGTTATGCGCCAACAACTTAAAGTTTTGAGTGTATCTGATAATCAATCTTATGTTCCTCTTAAAGATGTTACAATTGGTGGAATTATTGTCATGCAGCACACTGGAAAAACTAAGGAGCAGAAATTAGTAGAACCTGTAGCTGCCTATGGCCCCAAAAATGATGATGTTAAGGAGCCTGAACCACCAGAGCCATTCGAATACATTGAAGATTAAAAAATCTGAATTTTATATTTTTAATTTATAAAATGTAAAATCATTAATGTCTAATAATGTCTAATTAATATCAATTTTTTGCAATCACAGTTTAATAAAAATATGTTTATCAACTACATATTAACTTTTTTGAAAAATTAAGGGCACAATTTTGTATCACCGCGTTGAAATATTTTTCATATAAAACTTGTATAAAAATATTTTATAAGGAAGTGTTTTAGAAAATTAGTTTATCTAAATCTCTATATATAAATCGGCTAAGACTTGTACAAAAACAAAAAACGATTCTTTTTAGTTGTCAAAAATTTACTACCTCAAATACAAAGCAAAAGGAAAAAACGTGTATGTGTGGCATACCATAAACGTATACATGCACATGTAAACAACTTTTGACAACTAAAAAGAACATAAACAATGATCATCAGGCTTCTTGCGCAGACCTTTTCAATGGGCCTTGACAGTTAAGAACACTTATCTCCTGTTTGCACAGCGACTAAAATAAAAAATACACCATTTGAAAGGTATTTACTGGCTGATGTGCACAATATAGGTATATTTTATTAAAACCTATCGGTTTTTTCAGAGTTATAAGCGTTCAAATTTGATACTAAAGGTACTGTCACATAAGGCAAACATTTGCCAACAAATATCAAATATTTGTTTGCCCTAATCTGACCACAAAATATTTTTGAGGGGCAAACAGAAAAACAGCCGATTTTGGGCAAACAAAAATGCTCCTAATGTGACCATTTAACGTCAAATATTTTCCTCGATTTTAGCCAAATAAATATTTGTTCTTACAAAAATTTTGTAAGACCAACTTATGTAAAAAATTTTTTCCTGTGTTCTCTTTTTAGCAAAGAGTTGCGCGGTAAGTAGGTTTCAAGATGTTACAAAATACATTTTTCTTAAGTAAAAAGGTAATTTATTTAATATGTTTATAATATATGAGCTAATGTTACGATTTATGCATTGCAAGAATGGCGTATCATACAGGCATGTTCTGAAAATCATTTTTTGTGAAAGTGATTTGAAATCACAAGAAAGGTGTTCTGGCCAAAAAACTTTTTCCATAATTGTGATTTTAAACCGTTCAGCTAAGTGGTCACCGATTTAAAATTACATGCTTATTTTTCCACCATTTTAAACCAAGTTAAAACTTTTGTGGTTTTCAAAACACCCTTAAATAATATTTGTGATTTTAAAATCACAAGTGATTTGAAATATTGTGATTTTCAGAACATGCCTGTATATAAATATATACATTTTCGAGAGTATACCAGTTTGGAGTCAGTCGACAATCATGGACCCGCCCAAATAAAATTATATAATGAATTTAATATTTATATACAACTTATTAGTGAATTATTAGCACAGAATAATTTACCGACATCGACATCTTTATGAGATTTTTTCGTCTTGAAGTGATTGAAGCAAGTAGGTATGGGCAAGTTGAAAAAATATATCGAATCGATATTTTTTTAGAGTATCGATATGTATTATTTCAAAAATATCGATATATCGAACATATTTTGCTGAAACCAAGGTATATTTACACAAGGTAGACTCATTTGGGAGTGTAGACATGCTGCTCTATAAAAATAACCGAGTGGAACGGAATTGTCAAAATTGTCTTCATATAAATTTAACGCACACATGTACAAATTTTGGCTCATATACACGGAATATGACATTGGTGTTCCAACTTAGGTAAACAGCTGACAAACATATGGGCCAACGAGTTTACCTTGTGTAAATATACTTTGGCTGAAACTATTACCAAATTAAAAATTCAGTATACCTTTGTACAAACATATGTATCAAGGCCCATCTATCAGGTCTGCTTACTTGTACAAAAACAAAATACAATTCTTTTTAGTTGTCAAAAATTTACTACCTCATATACAAAGCAAAAGGAAAAAACGTGTATGTGTGGCATACCATAAACGTATACATGCACATGTTAGCAAAATGTAAACAACTTTTGACAACTAAAAAGAACATTAACAATGATCATCCGGCTTCTTGCACAGACCTTTTCAATGGGCCTTGATATGTATGAACAAATTATTTATATGTAATTAAATTGTTACTTTTTATTGTTTCATTTTATTTAAAAAAATTAATAAAAACAAAAAATGTAATCAAAACAAAAAATTCAATTACTATAACAAAAACAAAAGGGAAGAATACAAAAAAACCATAAGAAAAAAAAATAAATTACGAAAAATGCATTACATTCTGCTAATAATTGTAAATTTTTCTGTACATACAATATACCTCATTGCTTTCCAACGGAAAGCTAATGTAAAATGTAACAAGAAAATACAATATAATAGTCTGATAGTGTATAAAGTCATTTCTGAAAAATTGAAGGAATATGACTATTACAAAAAAGCTTTATAAAATACATAACTGAAATTTAGCTCATAGAATAAATTCGAAAAATAAAAAAATGTTGAATATAATATAAAGTAACCTTCGGAAGGAAATAATTCCCAGTTTCTATTTGTTAAAATTGTTGAGTTAAATACATTCAATTTATAAAGTATCACTATCCAGGTTGACACAAAGAATGCTGCCGAAGGCCGTAGCGGTCCAGAAAATGCATTACATTCTGCTGGTGTCTAATAATTGTAAATTTTTCTGTACATACAATATACCTCATTGCTTTCCAACGGAAAGCTAAGGTAAAATGTAACAAGAAAATACAATATAATAGTCTGATAGTGTATAAAGTCATTTCTGAAAAATTGAAGGAATATGAATAACGCGTGGCGTTAGAGATTCGCTTTGACATCCAATATGAAATATTCATACTTACCTAGCATTTACACATGCCACTGCCAATTCGAAAAACTCAGTACACTCACACTTTTTTACTAATATGTACACTCACATTTTTCGTAATGGCAGCTCCAGTGGCATCAAAAATTGCATGCGAGTGGAAATTTGGCACTTGCCAAGGCGAATTATTATGATTAATTTTTGAAACGCGCATTAATAAAAGCAAGTTTTTTAATTATAGAGCATTAATATTGTTTAAATAATGCTTATATAAATAAATGAAAAAATTTCTCCAAAAATGTGCCAACATGATTAACTCGGTAACTCTATTTTGTTTTCTGGTACTTTTTTTTAATTTGAGAAGTAAACAAATTTGCTCAAGTTGGCGCTTCAGCGACATTTTGAAAATGAACTCGCAGTAGCATGTGTAATCACAAAAGCCAATGGCATGAGATTCGACTATTTCGAACAAATTTTCTTTGATAATATGTATACAGTAGTGGCATGCCACTACTTGCATGTGTAAAGGCAGGGTTATACGAAACATGTCACATAAAGAACTTTTAACGCAGAGTGAAGCGAAAAGTTAGGCAACTCTCATCTTTTTGCGCGCTTTGACAGTCTGCTAGTATAATTTTTTTATATATTTATTTTTAACAAACAATTCGTGTGTGTTGTCAAAGTGTTTATTGTGACATATACCTTTTGCGTTACGCTTTACTGTCAAAGTTAGAAACGTAACGCAAAGCGAAGAAGTTTTATCTAAAATGGCCTTAACATGCAGTCTACAACTGACATAAAATGCTTAACTTTAACACTAATATGATGTTAGTGTTAAGTATAGACTCATCATGTTAGAAGTTTTCTCCTGTTATAACACGGTTGTTAATGCAAATGTTTTAACAACACTTTTATAACTTCAACTGATAACAGCAAGTCATGTCAGTTGTAGACGGGCAGTAAAAGACATTACAAATTGTTGTTGTGGTCAGCCTGTAAAATTTTTTTGAGATCGAAAATTAACCCCATTTTCCATCCCTGGATGAACAAATGCGAATAAACGAACAAAAAAGAATAGTAAAAAACGCGCGAATTTGGAAGAACTATGAATACAATGTTTTATTTATTTTATTGTTAGAAGTTGGTTAGAGGGAGGTCATACATTTCAGTTGGGAAAATAAATTACGAGTTTTTCTACGCTGTATAAATATAAATTCAAATATTTGTGCTATAATAACTACTACTTCAAATAAGTTTAGTAAATATTAAGTTAGAATGTTGGTTTGTGAAAACGTAGCAATGTCTGCGAATAAAAATAATTGTGGCGCAGGCTGCCGTACCTGGGCAGAAGAAGTTGATGCAGAGGTAGGTATTCGTTGCTATTTTTAGCTAATGCTTTTAAAGTTATATATAATATGAATTGTAAATTTTAGTCTAAAGGAACAGTTAATAGCAGTATGTCGGAAACAAACGATTCACGTCGAGATATTTCATTGGAGTTTTTGGACGGTGTAAATGAGCAAAAATTTGAAAAGTTGGTTAAAGAGGAGAAATTAAAGACACCTTTTAAGAGGCGGCATTCCCAAACTCCAAGTGTTGAGAGCAGATCAAATAGTCCAAACAGCAGTTGTGGAAGCAGCAGCAATGAAAGAGATTTTGGCGGTCGCAACTTTAGCAGTCGCAAAAACGAGAAACGTTCTAGGCAAAACAGTTTCACGTCATCTTCGTCATCATCATCTTTATATGCAGAATCTGACCCATTGATTCTTTCCAGGCGCCAAAAACAAATTGATTATGGGAAAAACACAGTTGCTTACGAACGCTATATAGAATCTGTGCCTCGATCTGAAAGAACTCGAGATCATCCCCGCACGCCCAACAAATATGGAAAATATAGCCGACGTGCGTTTGATGGTTTAATTAAAATATGGCGTAAACAGCTACATTACTATGATCCCCCAAATCAAACCAAGACGCTTAAAGATGCAGCTGCAAACTCAAGCTCTGATTCCGATTGCGAATAATTTAATGTTAAATTTTTTTATTAACAATAGGTATTAATATTCCAAACTTCTCAGCTTAATTGTTTAAGTCATTATAGTGAACTTGGGTTATTTTTTTCACTATTCCATTTTATTTATCGTTATAAAAAATTTTTTGTTAATATATTAACGCTTAATTGGTATAATGAAGTTTATCTTTTCTTGCATACATATATTTTTATTAATTTTTAGTCTAACTTGGAATTTTTTAAATCTACTGAATTTGTTAAAATGCCTACGTACATTTAATTTAAAGAAAATGAAATTTAATAAAAATAAATATGTACGTACATAGTTTCACTATTGACATTTCCTACAGGGAAGCAATTGTTAACAAAATTTGTTCAAAATCACATTCATATGTGACCTCCGAGAAAAGGGACCTAGTATGTGAATTTCAAAAGTAATATGTAACTTAAGATTACTTACACTCTAAAAAAATTTAATACAAGAACTATTTTATTCCGTTTTGCATCGCAACATTACCTTTAGGAAATAGCTTGTATCAAGATTAACGGTGCACAATTTGCTAGTGAACGCATCGATAACTTTTTTGGTGCATATTGGGGCAGATAACATTGTTGAACAGAGTTTTGGAACTCAGTCCTTTGGGAATGTTCTGACAATCGCAAAACGCTTAACATTTGCTGGAATTAATGGAATCTTTTTAAAAAACTATCGGCCATTATGTTGTTATTAAACTCGTGCGTTTTGCTTGAAATCCGCCATAGTTTCTTAAAAATATCTTAGTTCCCTTGAACATACTTTTGCAATTTGAAGTCGCGATTCCGATATAGAGAACAAATTCGATTTAAAGTCGGAATCACAAATGGTTACTGTTTTGGGATTGTCATAATATGCCAGATCGCAAAAAAAACTTGAGTTTCAGCCCACCATAAAGTAAATCTGGCATTTTGCGATTTAAAATCGTGCGATTGTCAGAAAATGGCAGTTTATTCTTCAAAGTTATAAAGATATATTTTAACGTACGCCTAAAATGTTTTTAAATTAATTAATACAAATTTAGCCAAATTCTTATAATAGTTGCAATCAACATATTATTAAGTAAATATGTATGTATATAAACATATACATACATATATAAGAAGAATAGATTACGAAAACTTGGGCTTTGAAAACATTCCTAACTAGCTGACCCGGTCCGCGTTGCTGGCCCTAAGCAAACATTGGTGTTGTATTACCACACGAATTAAATCAAGCTTTTAACGAAATTTACGGCCTTTAAATAAAATTCCATGGAAAAATATCTATCTTAAAGGTTTTTTACAGAATAACTTGCATATGGTGTAGAAACGCATGTATTTAAGGCAAATTGGAAATAATATTTATTTATTACTTCATCTTAAGGCCAGCGGATAGATAATGTTTTTTGTTTTTTTATTTGGGTTAAAAACGTATACATTTTTTGGCGTGCCAACTCTTGTGAAAAAAATTAATTTTCCGAAATTAAACCAGCAAAAGTCAATGATTGGCCTTGTGCTTTGTTGATGGTAATAGCAAAGGCAAGACGCAAAGGGAATTGGAGCCGCTTGAATCGGAATGGAAAGTATCGGAATTCGTGGAATAAGTAACGGGTCCGCCATCTAACGTTTTTTTTAAACTAATGCTTATTTCGTGAATGGTAAGTAACACTTAGCTCATGTCTGAGTTGACAGATAATTAGTTTTATCCTTCCGCTGAACGAATATGGTTGTGTATACGCTTGAACATCGCTGGGAAATATGCGTTTTCGCTAAGTGGGACGATTTTTCCAAAAAAAATCATATTTTCAAATGAAGCTCATTTTTATCTTGGCGGATATGTAAACAAGCAAAATTGTCGCATTTGGGGCACAGAAACCCCGCACGCATACATTGAAAAGCCGTTGCACCCACAACGAGTCACTGTTTGGTGCGGATTTTGGTCCAGAGGCATAATTTGGCCATTTTTCTTCGAAAATGGACAAGGAGTAGCCGTTACAGTCAATGGCGATCGTTATCCCATTTTGAACGATTTTTGTTCACAAAAATTGAAGAGGAGGATATTGGCAACATTTGGTTTCAACAGGACGGAGCTACGTGCCACGCAGCCGAAGTTACACTCGATGTTTTGCGCGATTTGAGAAAATATTCAGTTGTTTTTTTATAGCATTTTCAAAAAAAAAAAGTTATTTGGCGGACCCGTTCGGTCTTCACCTTTGAATCTGTCACCGATGATTGTTTTTGATGTAAATCAAGGCCCATTGAAAAGGTCTGTGCAAGAAGCCTGATGATCATTGTTTATGTTCTTTTTAGTTGTCAAAAGTTGTTTACATTTTGCTTACATGTGCATGTATAAGTTTATGGTATGCCACACGTACACGTTTTTTCCTTTTGCTTTGTATTTATTTTATTTATTTATTTAATCAATACAAAGAAAGCCCATAAGGCCAATTATACATGTATTGTAAGATTAATATCCATGTTTAATTAAAAACATCAATAATAATAATAATAATAATAGTAATAATAACAAAGAAATATTCTTAAGTTCTTCTATAAGTAAGTTTTTATATACATAAGTATTATTCAATTACTTAACATAAGTGGCTCCCCAACCACATAAATATTTTCAAAAATAAATTTAAGAATCACCAGAGATTAACAGTAAGTTATTTATTCAAACAAGTTCAAAAGCTTTTTCTTATATGTAAAATAAGAATATGAGAATAACCTTAATGACAACTAAAAAGAATCGTATTTTGTTTTTGTACAAGTAAGCAGACCTGTTAGATGGGCCTTGATGTAAATAAACCGAAAACTCGGATTATTGAATGCAACATTTCAAAAGTTTTAAAATTTTGATATTGGATCATTATTAACATAGGTTTTTTGTAAATATCTTCGGAACTACATAACCTTTTTAAGAGTTTGAGATCTCGTTTTGAAAAACATGACAACGGCTTTCAAAAAAAAAAAATTAAATAAAAAAAGCAAACAAAATAAATATATGAATGTATATTTCATTGGTGGTGCAATATGAAAATTGAATTTTGCCACGCTCGCAGACCGAAAATCAGATTTCATACGGTCCCCGCCTTAATATTCTGAAGTTTCCCTGAAAATTTCATCAAAATTTGCCCAGCCGTTTTGGAGTCCATACGGTACATACATACACACATCCTGTTTTATATATATAAAGATTTGGTATACAAACGCACACGAGTGGTAAAGCTAGTTGTAACAATAAAAAAAAGATTTTTACTCCCCAGAGGAGTAAAAGGAACAAATATATTTATATATGTATATATAGGTCATAATATATCAGTCATATTATGACAGTCCAAAAAGTTAGGTTTCTATAAAATTTTTGATATTTGTGTACGGGTGGTACCACGCCCACTTCTCCAATCCCACCCACATTTTGTGGGATGCTATGTATTGATAACCTAAATGTGTGCACCTAATTTGGAAACTTTGGCTCTTGCCGTTCTCTAGATATAGAGAAAAAAGTAAAAAAAATACAAGGGATTTTTGGAAAAAATTAGGGGTAGTTGTTGTCAATAGCAAAATTAAAAAAGGAATACTTGACTAAAATAAATAAATAAATAAAAAAAATATATAGGTACCAACCAAGCCCCTATCATATCTGGGGGCTTCGGAAAACCCATTTCAACAAACAGACGGACAACCGGATTTGAACTTCCCTTCTCATAAGGGTGAAGGGTATAAAAAGGGTTTCAAATGTATTTATTTTTGTTGAGCAAATAAAAGTATTGTAAATCTCTTCATTTCACTTTATCGAATAAATTAAACTAATGAAGTTCTAAAATTTTCAAATACGTAAAAAAATATTATTCATTTATTTTATTATTAATTTTCAGCATAATATTTAATATCTTTTCCAACTTTTTGTTTTGACGCTGTTCCATATCTTCTAAACATTGGTTTATGTGCAGTTCCATTTTTTGAAAACGTTCATCAATGTGTAATTTTATACAATTGGTCATATTATAATTTGTATCTTTACTACCAGTGGCGCTGCTTTCATTGCTAGTTGTATTAATTTTTTGTTTCATTAGCTGATCCAATGTCAATGAGTTACCACACTGATTTGATTTCGTCATAAGATCCAAACAAATTTTTAATTTTTCTGAAGTTGGGTTGTGCTGTTTTGATAAATCGTTTAAAATTTTTTGAAAGCTAATATTTAATTCACCAGAGTTAGGCAATAGCGTTGTGATGCCATTTGGGTTTGGAGCAGTATGCAATATAACGCCAAATATACAAACATCACTGGAATCTGTTAAAAACTGAAAATAAATTTAGAATTACCTACATTACTAATAAAAAAAAATTGTTACCCGCAATGTTAAGTCTGTTACGCCCGATTTTTCAACTTCAATATCATATCGGAAATTTTTAAATTGATCATCTGATTCATCTACAATAACACCATAAACTGTCAGCAAGTATTCTCGAATAGGGCCATGAAATATTTCTACTTTGGCAACATTACATACAAAAGACAATGCCTGTATTTTATAATGTGCAAACATCTCTAAATACAATTCACAGAAATCCGAAGATTGCGCTTTTCCTAAGAGTACAGATTTATCGCCGTTTACCAGTTCATCAACATGAGGCCTAAATATGTAAACATTAGTGAGGTCTTCTTTGGATTTTGTTTGTATTTACCGTATGAACACGTCCGGATCTGCTGAACGTTGTTGAATCGAGTCTACTAGGGTACATCCTCCAATATGAGACCAATTGCTAGAGACATTTATCAATGATTTATCCATTTAAAAAAATTTATTTTTAAATATGAATGCAGTATTTATCCTGTAACAAAGGGTAATCTATTCTTTGTTTATATTTTAAAATCCTTTGTGTTGTTGTGCCCTACATACATATATTTTCCATACACACAATTTTGTGTTTTACGATTTGCTATTATAGTTTTTATTTGCGTACAACACAAACATTAAATCTTAATATACATACATAATTAAAATTTTAAACGATAAAACTTATTTTAGTTAAATAAAATTAATTCAAGAAACTAAATAAAATAAAAAAATTCCATTATTATTTTCGAATTTAGGCTTTTTTGACACTTTCTTCGACATCATTTTCTCATTTTTTTGAGCCAGTGCTGCCAAATTTAATAATGTTATTAAAAACGATGAGCGAAACGACCTTGTACAATATGAATAAGGTCAAATCAGGCATTACTTTAGCCCAAACTGTCGCGAAACTGCATAGTTTTGCTTTCTTATTTTGTGGTAATTGTATACCAATTTTTGGAAATAATTCCCAAAACTACTCTCAAAGAATGGCTGCTGGTAAATATAAAATTGTCATGGTGCGCCATGGCGAATCAGAATGGAATTTAAAGAATCAATTCTGTGGATGGTTTGATGCCGAACTAAGCGAAAATGGTAAGTGGGTTACAAAAATAAGTTTTGATTATGAAATATTTTTTTTCGCCATATACATACATATAGGCAAAAAAGAAGCTGAAGCTGCTGGTGAAGCTGTTAAAGCTGCTGGTTTAAAGTTTGATGTTGCTCATACATCTGTTTTGACTCGTGCACAATGTACACTGAATGCCATCCTAACGAAAATTGGTCAAACAGATATTCCCATATGTAAAACCTGGCGTTTGAATGAGCGCCACTACGGTGGCTTGACCGGCTTAAATAAAGCCGAAACTGCTGCCAAGTATGGTGAGGAACAAGTCAAAATTTGGCGACGTAGTTTTGATACACCCCCACCACCAATGGAACCAGGACATACTTATTATGATAATATTGTTAAAGACCCTCGCTACGCCTCAGAACCCAAAAAAGAGGAATTTCCTATGTTTGAGTCTTTAAAACTTACAATTGAACGTACCCTTCCTTACTGGAATGACGTCATTATTCCCCAAATGAAAGAGGGAAAACGCATATTAATTGCCGCTCACGGCAACAGCTTACGTGGTATAGTTAAGCACTTGGATAGTAAGTAATTTATTTTACATGCTTTTTCTACGTTTATGCAAATATAAAACTCTTTCCAGACTTATCGGAAGATGCCATTATGGGATTGAATTTACCAACTGGAATCCCCTTTGTTTACGAATTGGATGACAACTTTAAACCCGTAGTTTCCATGAAGTTCTTGGGCGATGAAGAAACAGTTAAAAAGGCTATTGAGGCAGTTGCAGCGCAAGGAAAAGCCAAATAATTAGTAGCATTTATTTCAACAGTCAACATTTACATTGAAGTATAATAATGTATAGTATTGATATCATATTAACTACCCTTGATATTCATTTTGTTTGATATCTATTAAAATTATTAAGCATTATTCGCTGCTTATACACATACATATTTATTGTTAAATTTAAATTGCCGTAGTGAATAAAATATACAAATGTTAAAATAGATGGGTGTTTAAAATGAAACCATTATTTTTTTATCGAACAAAAACCAAAGTTTGATTTTGAACGATATGTACAATTTATGTATTAAAACCAGAGTTTCGAACAACTGCTATAAGCAGTCGAAATTTGCTAGAAATTTCATTTGTTTTCAGCAACATGCTTACCTAGCGTTTCCACATGCAAGTAAAAGTTCGAAAAACTCAATACACTCACACTTTACTTACACCATCACATTTTTCGTACTTTCAGCCAATCGGCTGCTTCCTCGATTTTTCGTCGATAATACGTATACACTACTTGCAAGTAATTACTTGCATGTGGAAACGCCGGGTTAAAAAAAATGAACTGTATTTTATTTGCATCACACACATACTTAAACCAGTTGAACTGTGTGCGCACAGTTACTGAAAAAACAGTAACAGAATTTACTTTTTTTCAGCAGTCAAAAGAATTAGTAGCCGACTCACTCCATTTCATACACACACACTGCTGAACTTGCGACTGAAACACAGCAGTTGATGTGTTTACAGTTGACGTAAACGCAGCTAGAAACTGGCAGTTCGACTGTATAGTCGCGTAACACAAATTGGCTGGTGACTATATTGAGTTCTGTATATATACAGAACTCAAAACATATTTTCAGTATAGTTGCCTGTTAAAAAAAAAAACTGGCGACTGAATTTTAAGCACTGAATAAAACTATTTATTTTCAAAACGTTAGATAGCGCTTTTGCGTTTTAGGTAACGATATATTCTATTACTTTGTATTAATATGTGAGCCAAGATAGCGTCGACGAAATAGTTTCGAATTTGGGAATTTAAGAACCGGGAAATCGAAATACCCAAATTATGGTGATTTGCTGAGTTACAGTGCAGCCACACGATCAAGATTTTCTTGATAGCCTTTTACATATACTGTTTGTCAAAATTTCCAAAAATTTCAAGTTGTGACGTAGGCTGCATTAAATTTTTGATCAATTTACTTTCAAGAAGTCATCAAGAAAACAATTTATAAAAGCAAACAAAAATTTTGCTCACTAACCTTGATATCAGCTGTTTTCTTGAACGTATATTGAAACACTCACTCTAACCTCCCGTTTCCACATGCAAGTACAAGTTCGAAAAACTCAATACACTCAAACTTTTTCACTAACATTCACACAATTTTTTTACTTTCAGCCAATCGGCTGTTTCCTTGATTTTTCGTTGATAATACGTATACACTACTTGCAAGTAATTACTTGCATGTGGAAACGCCGGGTTAAGAGAATTTTAAAGGCAAGTTCGCATCAATTTTTATAAGTATGACCTAGCGTTTCCACATGCAAGTACAAGTTCGAAAAACTCAATACACTCACACTTTTTTACTTACACCATCACATTTTTCGTACTTTCAGCCAATTGACTGCTTCCTCGATTTTTCGTCGATAATACGTATCAGGGATGATAAATGACATTTTCTAAATTGTACTTAATGAAGTAAAAAATTGTACTTTTTTGACCCTAATTGTACTAAAAATATTTTTTACTAGTTTTATTATTAAAATAACAGAAAATGTACGAACATATGTACATTAAAACTCACTTGTACTATACTTTTATACATACGTATTTGAAATACATCTTTGGAAATTAACAAAAAACGTTAAGTTAATATGTAATAAGGAATTAAGACGATGCTTTTTTATCTGGCTTCTTTAAAGTTGATAGTGGAACAGGGTATTTTTTTTTAAATTCCTCTAACTCCCACTGGAGTATAGGGTGCCAAAGTGGAATAGGGTATAAATACGTTGCACCCAGTAATAACCCCAAAATATATTGTCTAAGGGCCCTTATGCGACCTATGCACGCTGTAACTGGTCGTACAATTGAGTTGAAAAGACCAGTTGATCGTTCGCAGTATATGTAAAATTTTTTAACCAACTTTTCATTAAGCTTTATTAAGAAATTATTTTTATAAAGTCAACATGAGTGCAGATTTTTTTAGCACTAGTGGCGATAAATGAATTGGAGTTAGAAAAGGAGCAAGAAAAGAAATTAAATAATAGTTCCGGTAGTTTTTGTAATCTTTACTAAATTGTGCATTGGAATTTCGTATTAGTTTTTTAAAATATTGTTTGCTTTGCACGCTGCTGCTTTCAAAACCTTAGAATGGAAATTAAAAACGAAGGAAAAATCGCCAGCAAACGTACCAATTTGAAAGCTCAAATCAAACTGATTTATTATTCGACCGATGACCAACCGCACCTCAAACGTAGCAAATGGTTGTAAAACTTGATCGAATTGTTCAACAAGTCGCAACATGTAGCGCCGCAATACTTTAAGAAATCAAGCTTAAAAGTTTTCGTTTATTTATAGCAACAAGATTGATCAGACTGTAGTATATATTTTGTCTGAATTAAATTTGATGCAATATTCACGAAAAGACGGTCTCTTCGCTTTGTTTTTATCATATTTTGCTACGAAAAATTCCATTCCATATTCTCTGACGAATGTTGTGTAGACAATATGTCTTTGGCAATTCATCTGATATTTGGAAATTTTTAAATTGTACTAAATATGTCATTGGAGTACTTCAGTACTTTTGCAAAGCAAATTGTACTGAAAAAAGTACAATTGTACGGACTTTATCATTCCTGATACGTATACACTACTTGCAAGTAATTACCCAGCGGTAAAACTCAAAAGACCTTCTTACTTCAGGCCTTTTAAAAGGCCTGCTTAAAAATTGTTTTGATTAAATTCCTATTCTTATCTAACTGCTAAAGAATGCCTCATAGAAGGCCTCGGCTCTTTGGTGTAAAAGATAAGATACACTTTCCACACTCGCTTCTATGAGAAGGGAGTAGAGAAGGAGTAACATTTTTTGTATTGTTTTTTTTTGCACAAGCAAAAGCAAAACAATTATTTTTTTTATCCCGTTGCCATTCTTATGTACCTTCTAAAGAAGCGAGAGCGGAAGGCCTTCTCCGCAATGACAACGTGTGTAAAAAAGATATGAGTATGGAATGGAGCGAGAAGGCCTTGTATATCCAAAAGAAGGAGTACAGAGGCCTTCTAGAAGGCATCCGTACCCCTTCTTTTTCCCGCTGGGTACTTGCATGTGGAAACGCCGGGTGAGTGTATTGGTAAAAAAGTGTGAGTGTATTAAAACTTGATATGCAAAACTTGATCGTGTAACCCTCAAGTTAGAACAAAAAGTTAGCGTCGAATTTAGGAATTTAAAAAGGGGAAGTAAAAATGACTAATATTAATTAGTATTGTGGTTATTTTTTTGAACTACATATGGTTTTTAATCCAAATTTGTATTACTTTTTTTAATTCGGCTCAAGTTCATCAAATTTAATTTTCATTAAATTATTTTTATGAAGAAAGGAATTTTGCAACATGAAAATTAATTAAAATTGTTATTGATAATGTTTTATTCTTTACCGTGGCCGGCAGGTTACCATGACATGTTTCGATCGCTACTACTCGATCTCCTCAGAGGGATTTGCCGTCTTACACTCGCAGCCATCGACGTCTGCTGACGTCAATAATCAAACATAAATCTTTAAACCAAATTGTATTTTAACCTTTTGGTAGATCGAAATTTGCTTTTTTGAATAATTATCCATCTTTAATTGATTTTACATGTTTTTCCTTTACCTCTGTTTTTTCGTACTTTTTGTCAATAATTCTTATTGAAGTCCAAAGAACATTTTTGTTTTTTCATGTATGAATATGTATAAATTATTAAGTTTTTGTCTAGTTGATCTGTATTCTGGTCGCACAATGGTGAAGGGTATATAAGAATCGGCACAGCCGAATATAGCACTATTACTTGTTGTGTTCCTAAAAGTGTAGTTTTTAATTTGTGTTAGCTTTTGTTTGTATTTTTATTAAAAATATTAGTTACTCTTACTTTCCCTTTTTAAATACCTAAATTCGACGCTAACTTTTTGTTCTTATTCTGCAAATCACCATAATTTGGGTATTTCGTTTTCCCGGTTTTTAAATTCCCAAATTCGACGCTATTTCTCCGACGCTATCCCCTACAAGAAATGAGTGAGCGTATAGTCACATTTTACATTTTGGTGTTAAGAAAATGATAGAAAGAAATGACTGAAATCAAGTTTTCGGTCACATTCAGTCATTTCTTTCTATCATTTTCTCAACAGCAAAATGAAAAATGCGACTACTTGCTCAGTCATTTCTTGTAGGGTCTTGACTCACGTTGATAATACGTATACACTAATTGCAAGTAATTGATTGCATGTGGAAACGTAGGGTATCAAGGTACATTAAATATACCTTGGTTAGTATCAAAAATAACTACATATAGGGATTTCCCCTACTTTTGGCAACACTGGTTGAAACAAAACAAATTATCCATCTTGCAAAAAACTAGTTTTTTGACATTATTTGTTTAGTTAACTCAACTTTTTCCTATTGAATAAAGTTGAAGAAATATGTTTCTAAAACCGTATAAAGTGAAGAGCAATGCGCCTTTAAAGTGTTCCGAAGTTAAAAAACTTAGAGTAAGAATCCAAAATGAGTTTCCTAACACAAACCCTGAACTTTTGGTTGCTTCCAAATCAAATGTAAACCTTCTGAAATTGGTGACACATCGTGATTTTCAGACAAATGTTTACTGTGTGGATAGAATGCCAATGTTTTTTGAAAATGAAGAAAATAAATTAGTACCCACTTTATATAGCATGTGGCAGGTAAAGAATTTTTATATTGTAAAATGAAGACATGAGTACATATGTACATGATATCTAACGTTAAAAAAAAGGTTGCAGATTTACTACCATACTTCACAACTCTAGCTGGCGTTTTACCAAAACTGAGTAATGGAGCTGACCTTATGCTACCTGGTGTAATACCCCAAGGTACTGGTATGAATGTATATGGGCACTACAAAAAAGGACAGTTGGGTAAATTGTTTGAAATCGAATCTTAATTAATAACATTTATTTATTTACAATATTTAATGGTGTTATTTTGAATTCAACAGTTGCCATTAATTTAACTTCTAATAAGTCGGCCGTTGGTGTTGGATTTTTACCAAGATCAAGCGATGATTTGTATATGAGTGGCGGCCACGGAGTTGCTGTAAAAGTACTGCATGTGTTTGGTGATAAATTATGGGCTCACGAACCCTCGTTAGCTCAACAGATACCGCAATTTAAAAGTAAAAATTTAACAGATGATGATTTTCCAACATTAGGTTCAAAACATGAAAATAAAAGAGAAAGCGAAGCAAAGATAGAGAAAGAAAATACAACGTTAGAAAAAATTGAAAATTTTAATGCGGAATCAGAAAATCAGCTACAAAATTCTGATATGGTGTTAACTGAGATCGTTGTGAATAATAAAAAATTGGAAAACCAAGATTATGAGTTGCAAAATACCCCTGAAGTTTTACTTAAGCGAGCCTTTCTTTCAGCCCTAAAAAATAATGGCAAAAACTTACAGTTACCTTTATTAACCAGCAATTTCTATCGGCTTTATGTTGTGCCTGAGTCAGAGGAACCGTTAGATTTAAAGAAGACTAAATATAAAAAACTTTCAAACTTTTTAATTGAAATGATTAATGAAGGCTTTATAGTTGTTCGATCAGAAACTAAAGGAGTCGATAAAATTACCTCCATTGACTTGGAGCATCCGGAATTAGTAAATTTTATAACAGACTATAAAAAATCAAAAGATTTAGCTGATGGCTCTTCAGAAAATCCTTTATTTCATTCTGAGCTTATGGAATTATATATAATTACAAATGAAACCGCTCCTCTCTTTACAAAATTAAATTACAAACGAGGAAGTGGAATACCAGCAACTCAAATTAAAAAAGTCATAAGACAGTATGTGAACAAACAAAATTTAATATTGTCAAAAGATCCTCAAGTTGAAGAAAAATCTTTTATTTTAGACGATTGTCTGGAAAATCTTTGCAATACTAAAGTTGGTACCTTAAACAGAATTATTAATGCGGTAATATCACAAATGGATCATTCTTATCAGATGTGCACTGTCAATGATGTTAAAACCAATAAACCATTTATACAAATGTCATTAGCTACCAGATCAGGCAATAAAAAGGTAACACTAGTCAGTAATATTGAATGCTACGGAATTATTTTAACGGAGTTTATAAAGCTATGTAAGCAGGGAGCTGCTGCAAGCACAACGATTGTAACGTTGCCAAATCAAAATCGTGAAATGTTACAAATACAGGGAAATCAAGTTCGATTTGTTTATAATCTTCTTACAGAAACTTATAAAATTTCACCAAAGTTTATTCTAGGACTTGAGCTGGCTAAAGATGGCAAAAAACATAAAAAATAATGTGGAGTTACCGTTTTGTTTTAAAATTTCCTTATTATATAAATATGTATCTACAATTGTTATTCCAAACAAATTTTATATGCACAGTAAAATAAAGAGCGGTGGCCACACTTTAAACTTATATTATAAAAATTCAAAACTTATACTGCACCAAAGGTCAAAAAAGAAAAGAAAAAGAAAAGGTTGGGTTTAGAGATTTTAAAATATTTGTTTATTATTTCTTTCTTAAAACTTACGTTCGGGTTGGGGTTCGTAAAAACAATAACAATTTAATAGAAAAAAAAGCGTCGATTAGCTATTTCAAATCAATTTAAGGGGTTGTTTCCAATTTTTAGGCATGTTCGCGATAGAAGTGATTTTTTCCTATAAGTTTTCTGATTCTTTAACGATTTTTAATAAATATTAAACTTTGCTATCATGTCGTTGTTAAAATATCTAATTTTCCGTATTTCCCATTTTGGTACTTTTTGCATTAAAGTAATAAAAATTTCACTATTGTAGTAGGAGCCCATAATTTAGTACGAATATTTCAATGAATGGAGAAAAATGTTTTGTAAAAAAGTACAAAACCTATGCTCCAATGGGAGTTAGAGGAACACATATATATACCAAAAATAGTTACGTATTTCACCTCTTAAATGCTCGAATTTCGAAAAAGTGCCAAATACGTATTCGTATTTTTTTTTGATAAGTTTCGAATGTGGTATAAACTTTGTGTCTATGTTAGGTTAGGTTAGGTTCCATGGGCATCCATCAAAGACAGCTCACTTGGGTCCTTTATTGGTCCCTTTGTGATACCCTGCGCCAATGCCCATCCCTAAGAGCAGTCACTCAGATGGCGTCACTGCAAAGTCCAACCACCTCGTCTTCCTAGTGAAGAGAAGGAGCGATTTCAGTTCCATCCCAGATAGATCCTCCAAACAGGCAAACACCGGTTCCCCCAGGCATTCCACCCTAATACCCCGCAGTCCAGGGCAATGACAGAGAAAGTGGAGCACAGTCTCCTCTTCCTCCTCGGCCAGTGTTCAGTTACAACCGATATCACAGTCCTAATCTGGTTTCTGCTGAGCCCAAGTAGAGAGCTAGTTCTCCGTCCATCATATCCAGGCCAAAGGAACCTGGATATCGAGCAGGTGGATTCACAGGTCCACCGCGTCTGCGCAACTCTATAGGACTCGCGCCCTATAAGTGATTTACAGTGAGCCATTGGAAGGCCAATGAATTGGTCAATGAATGCATCATCCATGCGACCACCCTGTTTGGCTGGCTCATCTGCTACCTGATTGCCCGGGCACCCAGTGTGCCCCGGTATCCATATTAGCGTTACCCTTGAATGTTTCGCAATCTCATCCAAAGACATCCGACATTCTACAGTTAACCTCGATGTCGTGTAGACACCCGCTAGGGAAGCAAGGGCAGCCTTGCTGTCAGTAAATATACGTATATCTCCCGTTATGCGATGATACCTCAGCCAGTTTGCCGCCCGCCTTATAGCCGAGATTTCCGCCTGCAGGACACTACATCCATCCGGCAGGCGAAAGGAAACCTTCACATCCAGTTCCTCTATGAAGAAACCTCCGCCGACCCTCTCACCTTTCCTCGAACCATCAGTGTAGACCCCTAGGGTCGGTTCACGGAAAGTATCCAACAGCACACTGCTGTGCGCCATTTGCACCACGAACCCCGCACCAAAGAATGGCACCGGGGTGCAGTAATCCACTCCATCAGGGACAATCGTACGTTTGATTATCCCGGCGTGTCCAAAGTCACGTGTTGACCAGCTATTCACCGCGTGCAGCCGCGTCGCCGAACAAAAAGCCAACTGTCTGGCCATTATATCCACCGGGAGCCAGTTCAGTATCGTGAACAGCGCCCTCGTTGGAGTAGATCGCATTGATCTCGTAATCATCAACGCGACAAGTCTGTATAATTTCTCAAGCATCGCACGGTGTACGCTCTTATCCAATGCAGTCCACCACACAACGACCCCATAGTACAGGGTCGGCTTTACCACAGCCTCAAAGATCCAATTGACACACCTCGGGCTCATACCCCAGTTCATGCCGATTGCACCCCTACACGCATATATGGCAACTATTGCCTTTTCCACTCTCATCCGGAAATTTAGTCCCCATGACAGCCTGCTATCCAGAACCACGCCCAGATATTTCGCACTTTGAGATATCCGAAGCTCAATTCCATTTAACCTCGGAAGCCTAAAGTCCTCGGTCTTATACCTCCTCGTGAAGAGTACCAGTTCCGTCTTAGACGGATTTACACCCAGACCGCATGATGCACTCCAGGTACTGAGTATCTTCAAAGCAGCCTCCATACACTGGGACATTACGCCCAAATGCCTCCCTGAGATGGCCACCGCAACATCATCAGCATACGCCACCGTTTTGATCCTCATGTCGTCCATACTTGTTAACATGGTGTTCATAGTCAGGTTCCACAATAGTGGGGATAGAACTCCCCCTTGGGGAGTACCCCTGTTCACCAGCCTCTGAACACTGGTTTCACCTATCGTAGAACAAATGAACCTATTCCGTAGTAGATTGTCCACAAATCTACATATGCCAGCGTCGATCCCCAGACTCCTCATGGACATCACGATAGAGTCCGGGTTGACATTGTTGAAGGCCCCCTCTATGTCGAGAAAGACCACAAGTGTGTACTCCCTAAATTCGAGCGATCTCTCAATGGTTCCGACCAGAGAGTGAAGAGCCGTCTCAACAGACCTGCCCCTTGTGTAGGCATGTTGAGAGGCAGAGGGTAAGTCCCTTGGGATGGTCATCCTCAAGTGTATATCGATAACCCTCTCAAGAGTCTTAAGAAGAAAGGATGAAAGACTAATCGGTCTGTAATCCTTCGGCTCGGTGTGAGAAGCCTTACCCCCTTTGGGTATAAAGACCACCCTGCACAGGGTCCATTTCACGGGAAGATACGAAAATCTAGCGCATCCCCTGTATATGGCCAACAACCAGGGTATTATCAGGGTCGAATTCCTCTGCAGGTCCGCAGGAATTATACCGTCCATACCCGGAGATTTGTATGGGCTAAAGCTATCGATAGCCCACTTAATCCTATCGTAGTCCAATGGTATGGACATAGGAATAGGAGTCGCCTCCCGCGACCGATCCCGCAAACCCCATTGGGAGTTTCCAGGAAAGTGAGTATCAATCAACACTTCCAGTGTTTCCTGACTATTCGTGGTCGAACTACCATCCGATTTCCGGACGTACGTCGGGACAACCGGGCTCGAGGCCATTACCTTACGTAAACGGTTCGTCTCAGAGGATCCTTCCACGCCGCTACAGAAGTTCCTCCAAGCAACCCTTTTCGCCGATCTAACCAGATTTCTGAACCTATTCAATGATGACTTATAGTCCGCCCAGTTTCCATGGCGCTTTGCCACATTGAACAACCTACGACAGTCAATTCTTGCCTGCGCAATGTCAGGATCCCACCATGGTGGTCGGTTCCTACCCCTGCGCACCCTTGGCCTACATGCCAAGGAAGTCGCCAACTGCAGTGAGTTCGAAAGCAGATCCACTGCTGCATCGATCCCCCCGATATCATCAACCCCAGGAGGGTCAGATAGAGACCGGACCAGAGAGGAGTATTGAACTCCCCAGTTCGTACGTCTCCTGTTTAATATAGCCATCGATCCTGAAGACCTAAGCCCTAGCCTAAATTCCACATATCTGTGATCAGAGAGCGAACAGTCATTCGACACCATCCAGCCCTCGATCATATCGGTGTGGTCTATACTAACTAGCGTGACATCAAGAACCTCACACCTATTTGCAACAACAAACGTAGGCTCACAGCCCCTATTTACTACTCCTAAATTATGATTAATAATAAAGGAGAATAGTGACTCACCTCTTACATTTGTATCCGTACTGCCCCATATAGTGTGGTGCGCATTAGCATCGGCACAGATTATCACCGGTGTTCCAGTGCTCGCGGCCTTTAAAACTGCATCACGGATGAGCCCGTTGGGTGGGTCCTGCCCGTGGTCATGCGCCATATACGCCGAGACCATCCAGACTATACCGTCCGGTGTCTCAAGGGCAACAGTTGTGGTATCTTCGTCACTGTAATCAGAAAGAATGAAGATATTCAACGAGTTTTTAGCTAAGACACAAGATCTTATGTTACCTGTACCTTTCGCAAACAATAGCTTGTAGCCTTTGAGGTTAAGTCCGCAAACCCGATTCTTGTGGATCCAGGGTTCTTGGACCATCACGAGCTCCTCCCTTCTTTCTACCACACGGAGAAGCAGTGCAGCAGATGCGACCACTGTGATGTTGACGTCCTCCTGGTCAGACTCCAGCAGCACGTCCTCATCAACCATATCACCCAAGTGATCAAAGAAGTCACCCACCAATCCTGAGAGAGACTGGGTATCCTCTTTGTCGCTTGAGCCCACGGCATCGTCGCAAGCCATGCTTTCTACAGGTTGCTTGGCCTTACTTACCGATGGAGCCGGATTGCCCTTGTTGTCACTTCGGTAGACACGGAGCAAGATCGTACTAAAACCATAGTAGAGCTTGCCCTGCCTCTCCCTCAGTGGCTCCAAGGATTGCTGGTTAATAACCACAATCGCCGTCCTCGAGGACCCTTCAGCAGCTGAAACCTTCACTACTTTCCAGTCTTGTGTGGGTAGTTTAGGGTTGCAGCACTGAATGATCTTCAAGATCTCCTCAGGCTCAGATGGTTCGGCGGGGATGGTGGCGATTGATCTTGGCCTCCGTGGTATCTCTCCTACTAACACCACGTCAAGCCTGGCACCTTCCCAAACCTCTCCTAGTAGTTGGATGGCCTGCTTAAGAAGCAGCGCTGAGCGCTCATCTGCGCAAGCCATCAGCTTCACGTGACCCTGGTACCAGCCGGCGTCATCGCATTGAGGGGGTGGTCCTGGATTCTCCCTAAGGATCGTCCAGAACACACCCATGAGTTTTTGTTTTACCAGATCCCACTTGGTATGAGAAATGGCACCATTGTCGACACTCCTGTCGATGATGGCTCGAACAAGGTGACCTTTGGCCACCTCGCTGAATGATTTGTTCATCGGTTTCGATGAGGTTTTGGGACGTTTCGTCCCTGGTTGCTGTTTCGTGGCTGCAGCTTCCTCCTCCGAACGTTGCCGTTTAGGCATTGTCACCTTTTCAGGGACTGGAGGAGTAGCACTTTGCAGCCCAGCTATGTAGGCTCTTGCCCATGCCAATGAAGCTTTCTGCTCATTGGTGAGATCTTCGGCTTTCTTGGAGCCGTAAAGATTAATAAAACGCAAGGCAGCACGCCTTGTGTTAGATGCCCTCTTTGTAGGGTTTTTGTGCCAAGGGGACTTTCTGCGGTCGCCGAGTTTGGCGGGGGGTGGTGCAACCTTGGGATTGGATGTTATCATCGTCATCCCTCCTTGCACAATGGACACATGGGAAGCTGCATTGTTGGACGACTTTGTCGCATTCAACTTGGCAGCACCCGAAGCAGGGGATTTATCCGTTCCAATGACGGAAAGGGCTTGTGCGGCTTTGGAGGTACTTGGAGCGAAGTTCAGGGGTACCTCGCCGCCGTTTTTAGAGCAGCCGCCTTCTGGTCGAGCTGCCTTACCAATTCCGATCGACCTGGGCCGATCTTCCTTGATTGCCTGGGCTGTTACAGCCGTTGGCTTGTTCGTCTTACTGTCCATCGTTGTCCTTGTTCTCGCCTGTTCGTCATCTGTCTTCGTTGCTTGTTTTTGTTGTGTTGAAGGTTTCATATTTTGGTCCCACGAGTGTAGGGGAATGGAGAGGTCCACCACGTCATAGCCCCCGTTAACGTGGTAAGGGCGTGGTCTATTTGCTGAGGTGCCCAGGTATCAGCAAAGCTCCGTGATAATACAGTCGGTAACCCCTGACTGCAAACCAACCGATAGGCACGGGTCGCATGACACCTCGGTTTAGGGGATGGATAACCTTTCGTCGCCAAGGCCTTTAAAGTTCATTGCCTTCACCTCGGGAGTCGTCAGGTGCTGGCAAACACCCGGGCCAAGGCACGTACCACAGCCAAGACTTAAACCACCACATCGCTTCAAGATTGTTATCCATAATGGTGGTGGCTATGTTTATTGGTTCAAAAGATAGATGGGTGTCAAAAAAGTACCAAAATTTATGTTTACTCTGTTTTGGGCCGTAATAGGGCCGATTTTCAAAAAAGTACCAGACACCTGTCCGCTTATTTTTTTAAAGAACAACGATAAGTAATAAATTTTTTTGTATCTCTTAGTTTTGGAGATATAGGGTTACCGAATTTTCGCATTTTTACCCTTTTTTACCTCTTAAACATTCGAATTTCCAAAAATTCAGTCTTTGTGGATCGATTTGGGGAATGACCAATCTCTGGTCCAAATTTCAATTTTTTAGCTTCAGGCGTTTAGGCTGTGCGATGATGAATCAGTCAGTAACGTTACAATTTTATATACATATATATATATATATACATTAGGTTGGGTCACTGATGTATGAGAAAAAATAAAAGTTCTCGAATCATATTCTACCGGATTAAAATTGCTGAACTGAATCTTTTTATAGTCCTTTTATAATTTGTTACGGCTGGGGAGCCAATAAGTTGTATTAATGGGTGCAGTTTCATTAATAAATGTAAGTTATTTTTATAGATTAGGTTAAGTACTGAACTCGGGATTGTATTGCTGTGTAATACGTTTTTGGCCCAAATGGCCTTGTATTACAATATGGATTAATAAATAAATAAATAAATATTCTAATAGCAATATTTTTTTGTATTACGTTAAAACAAATAAAAATTGCAAAAAAAAAGTTCAAAAAAGTGCCATCTTGAGCCCGCGCATGAGCTCCTAAGAATTAAGAATATTTGAAAAAATACCATTTTTTAAATTTAAATATTTTATTTACTATAAATTATTATTTATTAAAACTAAAAATATTTTGAATTAAACTTAAAAAAAATAAAAATTTGGTTCTTATACAACATAAAACAATAAAATCCTTTTTGGTCACAAAATCTTGTTTACTGTCAAATCCGGGCATCTCTCGTCTTGATTCAAGTTTCGCCTATATTAAACCATCGCTTTACTTTTTTAGCGCAAAGAGTCATGAATGCTTCTGACACTATTTTCACGAACCTAAAAGTCGTTAAAATACAGTCATGTGTTTTTCTGCAATAAATGCTGTTGTTGCTATATTAAAAATTTAACAACATTGAAGGTCAAAGCGCGGGCTCTAACACTAAAAATAAATTAATAATATTTTACATGGATCTAATTCAGAAAAAAATACAACATATTTACGCTATTAGAAGTCGATAAGAGAAAAAATATTTTTTTGACCCACCCTAATATACATGGGTGTTCTGTAAATCGAAAAAGCAAAACGCAAGAATATTAAAAGTCGTTTTTTAATAAGATTTCTGTAATAAAAGAATTTTATGGCAAATATTATACAAATATTTCTCTATTAAAAAGAATTTTATAACAAAAATTATAAAAATTTGATTAAAAGGGTATTAAAAACAACTTTCAAATTCTTGCGTATTCGATTTCCAGAACACCCCTGATAGATATACAATGTATATTATACATACTATGTTTACTTAAGTAACGTCTTCTCGAAGACTGAATGTTCCGTTATTATTCTCATGCTATTAATATGGTCAATGCTAAATATGCTGGGGCGGAAACCGGCTTATTCGTTGCGAATATCGTTGGACAATGCGTCTGATAAACGTATATTAGATATGGCCTTGTTTACCATGCTAAGAAGGGTTATGCCCCTCCAGTTCTTGCATTGTATAAGGTCTCCTTTCTTTAAATTATCATACCCTCTTTTAGGTCGCCGCTAAGTTGATAGGTGTCCCAGAATTTGTTAATAATGGGCTGTATTAGTTGGGCGCATGTAGCTGGATCTGCCTTTGGTAGTTTTCAATGTAATTATCTCCCTTGACTGTTTTTTAAGGGTTTGCTTGAGTTGAAACTTTGCGAGGTCATCGACCAAGCAGAGTTTGTTTACGCCTCTTGCATTCTTATTTTTATGTTCTTAGACTTAGTTGAGATTCGCTTAACAGGTTCTTCTGTTCGTTATTAAGTCCCAGGTTCCATCTGAGATCCACTCCTTATGTTCCGAGATTCTGTATCCAAGGTTGACTTTTGCAGCGTTTGTTAGACAGTTTCTTATGGTTGGCCAGTTAACATTACGGTTCTGAGCTTCATCCAGGGATGACCGGATCTCATTTGTAATAATAGTCTGTATGGTGCATGGGAAATCTTCGTTGTACCACATTGTTCTTCTTAATTGCAGCGCCTTTTAATCTTATTGGGCCGATGATCAAATGGTGGTCACTGGAGCAATCCTCTCCCCTCATACTTCGGACGTCCAGTAGACAGTTGCGCCAGGTTTTGTGATGACAATGTTGTCGATCTGGGGTCTAATTCTGGCAGTCGTGAGCGAGTGCTTTCTCGATTCAATTTTATTTCAGTCGATACTTAACAAATCGAAATTATTTTTTCAGTATTGAGAAACTCAAATTAATGCTTTATAACACTAAAAAAATAATTCCGATTCGTTGAGTATTGACTGAAATAATTAGATAATAAATTGTTTTCGAATCGAGAAATTGCTCGATCACGATTGTCAGAATCAGGCCCCTGGTTTTGTGTTGATTGGTCAGGAGATAACCACGATACTTTGTGCACCTTTCTATGAGGAAATAATGTTCCTCCGATGGCGAGGTTGTTGGACAGGCACATTTCTGCAAATAGTTGACCATTTTCAGACATTATACCCACAGAAAAAATTAAAAATTTTCTCTAATCACCAATTTTATACCAAATTCATAGAATCAAGCAACCCATTTGTTGATTTTGCTCCTATTACCAAAATGATTATATTGATTACTAAAAATTGTAAAAATTTAATATTTTGAATATTTTTTTCAATAAACAATATTTTTAATTTTAATTAAAAATATGATCAAAAAACTTTACCGTTTCAAACAATGTGTTGATTGATTTTGACAATTTCCAACAACAATTTTACAAGTTTGAATTGTTGGATTTTAAATGAAATAATTTTTTGTTATTTGATTATTATTTTAATTCAAATTTTATTTCAAAACAACTAAAATGTTAATTAAATCAAAATTATATTTTTAATTTTTTTTCAACAAAAAAAATAATTCATTCAATTATTACAATAATTAAGTTAAAATTCTTTTCAAATAATTTTTTTAATTAATAAAAAATTACCAATAATTTTTTCTGTGTATATCGACGATGTTTGCCTTGAAAAGTTGCTATAGAAATTTCCTTCAGTGTGATATAGGGAGTTCAGTCGACTAAATCTTTTTCAATTAATCGAACAATTTTAGACGAATAATTGTTCGAATAATTTAAAATTGCTAAATTCGATTAAAGGATTAACCGGAGAATCTATGCCGATTAATCGAATGATAATAATATATAGTATTTCTGTTAAATGAATAATTTTTTAAGGTTTCAAGTCGAATAAACAAACCAAATGTCATGTTTAGTGAGTAATTTATTTTATATATGTATTTGTTAAATTTTTTCAACGCAATTTAAAATTCATTTCACAAATTTCTCTATTTAGAATGAGTTTGTTTCAAAATATTGTACGAAAGATAAATCTAATGCTGCTGAATGTAACAGGTGTCCAAAAATGTATTAACGTAAATGTTCTTCAACAGCTTCACGAAGATAATATAGACTGAAAAGATAGGCAATGTAATAGAAAAAAACTGAAAACGGCATTATAGATTTCAATCGTTTTGTTTTAAAATCATTTTCCATCACATACTGGATTAGTAAAAAAGAAGTAAGGTTAGGTTAGGTTTAGAAGGGTTATGTGCCCAAGGGCACACTTCCACTAGGAGACCAGTACGGTCCATTGTGAATCCCTTCAACATATAGAAAAATATATAAAGAAGATAGAAAAAGAGAAAGGTTAAGAAAAGAAGTATGAGGTGGATAGAGTCTAGAAAATAAGAAAGTTAGTAAGTACTATGAAGAACAAATTCCCTCTACTGTCCCCTTAACAGAAACAACTGCACTATTTCCCTGACAAACCCCAGTAGATCAGCCGGACTACATCCAGCGATGCACCCCAGTTCGTTGTGAAACCTATTTCCTAGCCACTTCTGTCTGAGACCCTGCATCCTGGGACAATGGCACAGTACATGCTCGATCGTCTTCAGCTCCTCCGAATCATCGCACAGTCTACAGAAGTCCGGTATGGCGTTGTCCCATCTGCCCGCAAAAGCCCTGACAGGACAATGACCCGTCAAGAACCCTATAAGCGTTCTCAGACTACTCCTATCCAATCCCAGTAGAATCCTGGTGGCCCCCGCGTCCAATCTGGGCCATAGTGCCCTAGACACCCTGCAATCCACTCTGTCCCTCCAGGACCGGTTAACGTCATCACGGAATTTCTCCCGTATCACACCATAGTAGTAACATAGGGGAGGCTTTACCCCCTGTCTCTTACCACTAAGTCCAGATTCGAACCCCATCTCGCGAGTTCGTCCGCCACCTCATTACCCCCAACCATGCAGTGTCCAGGTACCCAACACAGCTTTACGTTGAATGCCTCCATGAGTCCACCAATAGCATTCCTACACCGAGCGACCAGGCACGATCGCACCGTATAATTTGTCAATGCCTAAGCGCCGCCTGACTATCGACGTAAATTGTCACCACAGATCCACCCACGATGTGTTCCAGTATCACCTCCGTTGCCCTCCAGATCGCTAGGATCTCAGCCTGGAAGACACTGCACTCATCGGGGAGTCTGAATGACCTTTTCACCTCGGTGTCCGCGATATATACAACGGCACCAGTGCCGGTTTCCATCTTGGATCCATCCGTAAATACTGCGCACCCTTCAAACAAAAAAAAGAAGTTAAGTTATTAATTGAAATATTCCTGATATAAGATAAAGCTAAAATTTATAGTTAAAATTAGGGTACCGTAGAGAAATATGTATAAACAATCTCAATAACATTAGTGGCCCAAGGCATAATTAAAGAGAGTCCTGAAAAGAGGCTTACATCTCATTCCGTCGAATGTGCCTCAGCAATTTACGTTTAAAGTAGAACTAGAATACTCAAAGGACTTAAGAGTTCTTGGTAATTGATTGAAAATTCGTGCAACCCTTACATGAAATGATCTCTCCACTAGGGAAGTTAGCTTAGGAATCAAAATTTGACAATTGCGTCTAGATCGACTAAATGAAATCTTAAAGAGGATTCGTTAGCCGCTGACAATTCTTCAGAGAATTTATATTCTCTTTTTTGAACACCTTACCACATTCATTTTTGTTTGACTATCCTTAAAAAATGCAACTGCCTTCCAATGCTGTCAGCTCTTGTTTATAAAGCACCAATATTTCATCAAAATGTTTAAAATAACGACACAAACGAAAATGTGTTAAGAGCAGTGAACGGCTGTGCCGAATCTTTAATACCCTCCACCGACTGTTCGAATATTTCAGGAGGGATATCTATATGATGTCTATTTATTATCAATTTAACTTTAAAAAAACAGACATCAGCATTTAAATTGGTTGGTTTGAGGTTTAGATCTATATTAAATTATTTAGTAATTTAAACTAGCCTGAGTTACAGTTTCTACAACGACTAGTCGCGCGATGAGGACTGGTAAAGTCTTGATAATCTCCGACAGACTCCCCCAAAATGGAGTCACAAAAGGGGTTACTGTGACAAACCAGTCAACATCTGCAGGGAAATCCGGTGATCACCGACAAAACTCTGCTAAGGCCCCCAATAAGGGAGTATTTAAGAGAGTTAGGTCTGGTGATGACCAGAAATTCCCAGCGGCTAAGAGGAAGGATCCCCGAAAGGAGATCATTAAGAGGACTGGCTCCAGAGAGGACCAACCCTCCACATCAAAGAAGCTAAGGGATTCGTCGAGTAAGGACGGTATTCTAGCGGCTGTCATTGATCGTATGGATCCCGATGGTAGGATCAGTGTCGAGAAATGGCAGATGCTAGAAGACAAACTACTCGACGAAATCTTTAGCGTTAAGGGAAGGCCGGACGAAGTATCGTTGAAAGGGGCTGACTGGGTAAGAGGTGTCAAAACTGTCAGTTGCGGCAACCAAAAAACCTTTGAGTTTTTAAAGGCTGCAATCGGCAGGTGTGGCATCGCTTGTCCTGAAGCCATATTGGACGTCATACTCGCGTCTGAGTTGCCAATAAGGCCAGTGGTCACAGTATGGATACCTCCACCTATAAAACCGGTGGAGGTCATACTGGGGTTACTGGCCAACCAGAACAACGGGCTCCTTACAGGCCAGTGGAAGATGATAGCTTCACTGGGTTGTAAGGAGAACCAAGGTAGAGACTTCCGGTTCGCAGTAGACTGAGAGTCTCTAAGTAAGCTGAAGTCAATGGGAGGGGTTGCTGTATTCGGGTTAGGGTCTGTAAGATTTTGGTTTCCTAAAGATGATAGACCCTAAGAGGCTGAAAGTGGTGCAGATAAACTTGCACCACTGTGAAGCGGCCTCAACCGAATTGGCAACCCACCTCATTGACAACAACGTGGACGTGGCCTTAATCCAAGAACCCTGGATTAATAAAAACCGGGTAGTTGGATTAAAGGTCACGGGGTATACCTTGTTCGTATCCCGCTCGGAGGAGAAGGTACGAACTTGTATATTGGCGAGAACTGAGCACAAATTTATGTTTTCTCATTCTTTCAGTAACGGAGACCTCACGGTCGTGACAGGGGAGGCCAGGGACAGATCAGTCCTGGCACTAGCATCGGCATACTTGCCATATGAAGCTGTCGATCCACCTGGTGAAAAAGTACGAGAGTTGGTGGAGCACTCAGGCAGAAGTGGCTTGAGACTGGTACTGGGATGTGACGCCAATGCACACCACACCCTATGGGGTAGTGCCGACATCAACCAAATAGGTGAGTCTATGTTTGATTTTATTATTGCCAGCAATCTTTTGATCTGTAACAGGGGAAATACGCCGACGTTCAGAACTAGGGATAGGGATGCAGTGATAGATATAACATTGACGAACTGTAGGGAATTAGTAGAGGACTGGAGGGTGGCTTTGGATTTCTCCTTCTCTGACCATAGTCGTTTGTCCTTTAAGCTAGTGGAAAAGGTGTCCGTATAGGAATCCGAGGAGGACGGATTGGGATTCTTTTTCGGGTCTGGTGCAGAGTAACCTCAGAGTTACTCGGAATTGGGGGTCGACTCCGACCGGTGTGGAGCGGCTGGTGGGCATGTTCACGGGGGTGCTAACCAGTAGCTATGAGCGATCCTGTCCGCTGAATTTTCCGGGCAGACGTACACAGCCAAGATAGTGGACAGATGAGTTGAGGACTCTTAGGTCCACTGTCAGAGGGCTGTTCAATAGAGCGAAATATACGCGTAGGGAAGAGGATTGGAGTAACTTTAGATTGAGTTACAGGAAGTATAAGAGGGATATAAGAAGGGCGAAAAGGGACTCGTGGATTAGGTTTAGCGAGTCAGTTGAGTCTGTCAATGAGATGTCTAGGTTCAGGAAAATTTTATCCAAGGACCCAGTAGTCCCTGGATTTATTCAGAGACCGGACAACTCATGGACAGAATCGGGCTCTGAATCTCTCTGTCTGCTTATGGAGACTCACTTTCCGGGGTGTGTGGACCCTGGGTTGGGGGAACGTGATGTGGGTGGAGACCCCTTCCCTGGGTTGGGCTCAGGCGGTGAGGAAATTGGAAAGATGGGGGATATGATCACCTTGGATAGGGTAACATGGGCGGTAAATACCTTTGGGTCCTACAAATCGGCGGGACCTGATGGTATCTTTCCGGCGATGCTACAGAATATCGGGAAATCATCGCTCCTATTGTTGGTGGAACTGTTTAGGGTATGTGTGCTGAATGGGTATATTCCTAGAGGGTGGAGAGAGGTCAGGGTAGTTTTTATACCCAAGGCGGGTAAAACCGGTCACTCTAAACCCAAGGACTTTAGACCAATCAGCTAATCGCCTTTTCTTCAGAAGACGCTGGAAAGACTGATTGATCTATATCTGAGGACGAAGATTGACGCCGGCATCATCAGCGGCGCTCAAAACGCCTATCTTAAGGGTAGATCAGTTAAGAGTGCGCTTCATGATGTGGTGGGTTATGTGGAGCGAGGATTGCGAAACAAGGAATACACCTTGGCGGCGTTCCTGGATATAGAGGGCGCCTTTAACAATTTGAGGATAGAGGCTATTAGGCAGGCACTGGTTGATCTGGGGATTCCGCTGTTCCTGGTCGAATGGATAACTAGGATGCTTGGTAGTAGAGTTATTCACTCGGACTGGGGAAAGGAACGCGTAAGAAGACTGGTGACTAGGGGGACCCCACAGGGGGGAGTTCTCTCTCCCTTATTGTGGCTCTTGGCCGTCAACGTCGTTCTGGGACTTTTTGACATAATGGGTCGGAAAGTTGTTGCCTACGCGGATGATGTAGTTTTATTGGTGTCGGGCAAGTTTCTGCCGACAATAAGCGAAGTGATGCAAGGGGCGCTGGGCGAACTGTCGGCATGGGCGAGTGATAAGGGACTGGGAGTTAATCCGGAGAAGACGGAGCTAGTTCTTTTCACTAGGAGGTACAAGGTGGAGAGTTTTAGGCTATCGGTACTGGGAGGTGTGCAGCTTGGACTATCGGATAGTGCTAAGTATCTGGGAGTATTTCTGGACAGCAAGCTGTCTTGGAGAAGGAATGCTCAGGAGAGACTAAAGAGAGGTCTCAATGCCTACTATGCCTGCAGATCATCAATAGGTAAGAGTTGGGGACTCCGGCCGTCAGTAGTGGGATGGCTGTACACTTCGGTGGTTAGACCCATTCTTACGTATGGATGCTGTGTTTGGTGGGATTCATTGAGATTGACTAGTCGAAGGAACCTTTTGTCTAAGGCTCAGAGGTGTGCTTCAAGTGGCATGACAAGTACTCCTCAGGCGGCCCTGGATGTCATTCTGCATCTTCTGCCTATTGAGCAGTATGTGATGGGAATGGCAGCCAGGAGCCTTCTTAGGCTGAGGGAGTTAGGATTGATGGAAAATGTCACACAGGGTCACGCACGGATCCTTGGTGAGATTGAGGCTGGGGGCTACTGCCTGGGATCGCTTGGCTCTACTGATTACGTGAGCACCAGGGTGGATTTTGGGCGGGGGCCGGAGGTAATGATGCCTAATAGGGAGAGCTGGTCGGGTAGGAGCAGATTATTTGGTGGATTTGCTATATTCACGGATGGCTCGAGGATGAGGGGCACGGGTGCGGGGGTCTACATTGAGGATCTGAACATCAGAATGTCATATAGGCTTCCCGACGACTGCAGTGTTTTTCAGGCGGAGGTTCTAGGGGTCTTGAGGGCCGTGGGACTGATGAGGGACAACATTGATAGGGGCTCGGAGGTCACTATATATGTGGACAGCCAGGCAGCTCTTATGGATGTAAGGGGCTGTTATGTGAAATCCAGGCTGGTTGATGATTGTAGGAGGGCTCTAAGGGGAGTCTTAGGGGAATATGCGTTGAGGCTATGCTGGGTGCCGGGTCACTCCAACATAATCGGCAATGAGGTGGCTGATGAGTTGGCGAGACAGGGCTCGGAGATGGAGGATCCTGACCGTGTGGAGGCAGTTAGGCCTCCTATTGGCTTCCTCTTCGGAAGGATCACGGAACGGATTCTGGATGCGACCAACCGGGCCTGGGGGAGCCGAATGGACTGCCGGGTATCAAGGGCACTGTGGCCGGTGCTTAGGAGGTCCGATTCGAAATCGCTGCTGGGCAGGAGTAGGGTCTGTGTTAGGACCTTAATAGGGGTTATCACGGGCCACTGTATGATAGGCAGGATGGCGGTGAGAATTGGATCTGACTTATCGGATGTGTGCGGTGAGGACCCGGAGGAGCTGGAGACGGTTGAGCATATTCTGTGCCACTGTCCCAGGCTCCAGAACAGCAGACTGAGGTGGCTGGGCAGTAGATTCCTATAGGATTCGTAATGGGGATGACCTGGCTGCGCGAGAGGAGACGGGGCGCTGTCCGCGCGTAGGGTGAATTTTGGTTTGGACTTTTCTTTATTTCTCTATCTATTTTCTGATTCTCGGGCTGTCATTCTCTATTTCATCTACCTTTTCTTTTTCACCTTGTCTATCCTAATTAAGGCGTCGCAATGGACCATATTGGTATCTGGGTGAAGGTGTGAAGGAAACTTCACACCAGCCTTTCTACCTACCTAACTACCTACAGTTTCAATTCAAATTTTGTTATGATAGCATTATTTTTTAACGGTTTTAGGCGTACTAAACTGTTTTCCGGTAGTAGGGTTTATGTGGGGCCTAAGGTAAATTATGGACCGATCTTCATGAAATTTCGGTGTTTTTTCTAGTCCTAAAAACTGTGACGTACCAAATTTTGTTATGATAGCATTATTTTTGCAAAATCTTATCTCATTCCGTGCCTTGTTCCACCATTTATGTTATTTTTTGTAACAAAATTATCATTTTTTTCAGGTGGTGGTTCCACATTTTGATTCATAGCTCTGGTCCTACTGCACCGATTTTGCTGAATTTCAATCCCATACTGCTTAGGATAACTACAGGCAATTTGGCACCAAGTTTGTTCATTTCTTTTGAGTTGTTCGAAAGTGAGAGTGTTTTCAACAGATGGACAGACGGACAGACAGACGGACATGGCTAAATCGACTTAGAATCACTCAATGGCCCAGAATATATACACTTTATGGGGTCTGAGATGAATAATAAAAAAGTTTCACACGGAATGACAAACTAAATTTACCCTATTCACAACTAATTGTGGTGGAGGGTATAATAAAGGCCTCGTTACTCTTACGTAAATGTTGCGGATACGTAAACGTTGCGGTCGACTTGAAATGTTGGTAGTTACTACAAACGTGTCATATGGTGTTGAGGTGTATGTGTGTACTCGTACATATGTATGTATGTAAATTATATAATTATATAATAATATTATTTGATTTGATTTTGCTCACAGCCTTGTTGCAAGACATGTTGCTAACATTCTTGCTTAAAATCGCCAATACATACCGATATCGGCGCTTTTGTACAAAAAAATATAATACCTTATACATATCTGTGGCATTTTGACAAAACATCTTAAGTCGTGATAAGATAGCAAAAATCTTTAAAAAAAACTCGCTGAAAAAATCATTTTTATCAAATAATAAAAAAAACCAAACTAAAAGAAAAATTTCGTTTACAACAAAATTTTTTAAAAAGGTAAACAAAAATGTTTTTTGAATGAAAATTCGTATGATTAGCAACATTTTTTCGACTTTTTGAATTTGACTTAAGATGTTTTGCCAAAATGCCACAGATATATATTTACATATCCAGCACTAAAATTGCTTTAAAAAATTTGATTTTTTATCTAGTTTTTATTGCACCTGAGAATCTAGTTTTGGAGTTATGGACCTTAACATATTTTTAGCCCTTATTAATATCTCTTCAAATGAAACTTGATACAACCAATGTGTCTAAGCAAAAATTGAAAAAAAAAATTTTTTATAATATTTTATTGTAAAATTAGGCCCTAATTTTTTAAAACACAACGCACGCCAAAGTTTTATATTGAAAGCAAAAACAAATTCATAAATATTTTGTAATTTTGTTGTTGCTTTGTACAGAAATTTATTTACCGTTTTAAAATTTTCAACACCACAAGCAATGAGGCGTATGAAATCTTAAAAACCAATGTGAATTTCTGTTAGAGGCAACAACAAAATTACAAAATATTTATAAATTTGTTTTTGCTTTCAATGTAATTCTTTGTCGTTGCGTTGTGTTTTACAAAATTAGGGCCTTAATTTAATTTTCTAAAGATGCTAACCAACGGTTAGCGCAATAATGAGAAAAATAAATAAATATAATATAAAAACAATTTTGATTTTTAGTTGAACTGTTTATTTTCAATTTTTGATATTCTTTAATTAGGCTTGAGTTCATCAAATTTAACTTTCATTAAATTATTTTCACTGAGGGAAGGAATTTAACAACTTGGAATTTTTTATTAAAATTTATTGATAATTTTTCCTGGCTGAGAGGAAAAAGGAGGCAACATGTATGTAATTTGAAATTAAAGTGATAATAACAGCAAATTTCGAACCACCAGTACTACTGGTTAAAGATTGATGTTTGACTGTTGGCTAACGGGCACCGCAGTGGTGCAGTGGGTAGAACACAAAGATCTTCTGACGATAGAAAGTGGTGTTTCTTGAAACATGTAAAGATCAACCCGGGTTCGAATCCCAGCTCAGCCAGGAAAAATTATCAATAAATTTTAATAAAAAAATTCCAAGTTGTTAAATTCCTTCCCTCAGTGAAAATAATTTAATGAAAGTTAAATTTGATGAACTCAAGCCTAATTAAAGAATATCAAAAATTGAAAATAAACAGTTCAACTAAAAATCAAAATTGTTCTTAGAAATAGCTATGGCACAAGCTCTAATGTTTACATTTGTACTTTAATTTGTACAAATGAAAATGTCGACGAAAGTGGACAAAAAAACATAATAAACAAATGTATTCAGGTTTTCAAGACAAAGTCTTGACAGAAAGAATACGAAGAAACAGAGGAAAAAGGAGGCAACATGTATGTAATTTGAAATTAAAGTGATAATAACAGCAAATTTCGAACCACCAGTACTACTGGTTAAAGATTGATGTTTGACTGTTGGCTAACGGGCACCGCAGTGGTGCAGTGGGTAGAACACAAAGATCTTCTGACGATAGAAAGTGGTGTTTCTTGAAACATGTAAAGATCAACCCGGGTTCGAATCCCAGCTCAGCCTGGAAAAATTATCAATAAATTTTAATAAAAAATTCCAAGTTGTTAAATTCCTTCCCTCAGTGAAAATAATTTAATGAAAGTTAAATTTGATGAACTCAAGCCTAATTAAAGAATATCAAAAATTGAAAATAAACAGTTCAACTAAAAATCAAAATTGTTCTTAGAAATAGCTATGGCACAAGCTCTAATGTTTACATTTGTACTTTAATTTGTACAAATGAAAATGTCGACGAAAGTGGACAAAAAAACATAATAAACAAATGTATTCAGGTTTTCAAGACAAAGTCTTGACAGAAAGAATACGAAGAAACAGAGGAAAAAGGAGGCAACATGTATGTAATTTGAAATTAAAGTGATAATAACAGCAAATTTCGAACCACCAGTACTACTGGTTAAAGATTGATGTTTGACTGTTGGCTAACGGGCACCGCAGTGGTGCAGTGGGTAGAACACAAAGATCTTCTGACGATAGAAAGTGGTGTTTCTTGAAACATGTAAAGATCAACCCGGGTTCGAATCCCAGCTCAGCCAGGAAAAATTATCAATAAATTTTAATAAAAAATTCCAAGTTGTTAGATTCCTTCCCTCAGTGAAAATAATTTAATGAAAGTTAAATTTGATGAACTCAAGCCTAATTAAAGAATATCAAAAATTAAATATAATATACATATGTTTTTTAAAAAAGACCTCAAAATAATTATAAAAAAAGAAAGGTCAAATAACAATAAATAATATATATATTCAATATAATAAGGGCAAGGCGAATATTCGGAACTATGCGCTGATTTTTTTCTATTTGCATTGTCAAAAATGTATGCTAATAATTATTTTATAATAAAATCAATAATCGAATTAGCTGTTTTATGTTTTGGCTCATGTGTTTACAGCTTTTAATTAAATTTTTATTTAATAATTTTATAAATTATGATTTTTGCGTTAAAATATTATTAGAACTTGTGTTGTAAATGAAAATTATAGAAAAGAAAATAAGAAGTGGAAATGACACATAAAGCCAACATTAATTTCAGTTCGAACAACAAACCCATAACATTGGATTTCATTACATCAAATTTATATTAATGTTTTGATGAGAATCTCATAAGTCTGAATTTACACGTTTCATCTTTTGATGCTCAAATTCTTTTCAATTCCCTTTTAAAGATGCCAATATATTCACACGCAGCAATCGCTTTCAACTTTTTTCGGTACAAAACAACAACAATTGTATTAATAGCGAATCAAAGAGAAAAAGAAAAGAAAAAAATTACATGCAGCCATCGTTGTGCATATACCAACGAATAAAAACACAAAGCGTACTGACCGAGTACAGGCATCTCCGTACTAACCCCCTTTCTTCTTTCTTCTCTCACCTAAAAACAAGAGTTGAGCATCAAAAGATGAAACGTGTGAAAGCAGACTTAATAAAATTTAAAAGTAAACCGCTGGTTTATAAGTTTTGTTGACAACACTGCTTCAAAACAAAAATACAATTCTTAACTGCCCGTCTATACCAGAGATAATTATTGCGACATATATTGCAGTAATTGTCAAAATTATGTTATCTTTAATGTAGACAGCAATTTTTTGTACATATTTATTGCTAACAATTTATGTTGCAATAATTGTTAGTCCATTTTCGTTCACAATTATTGCTTACAAAAAACGTCAATTTGGTTGTCAGTTGAAAAAAAGAAGCAAAAAAGAAAAGAATAATAGAAGCAAATTGTGTGAGAAAGTAATTAAGTTTTTGAAATTGCAGCAAATTATAATTGTAGTAAAATAATTAAATTAAAAAGTCAAATAAACACTAAAATAAAATTGCAAAAATTATAATTTTTTCCTTATTCGATCTTTATTGTTAATATTAATAATTATTTGTTTAAGTTCGAGTTCTTTTTTATATAAAAATAATAATTTTACATTAACAAAAATAAAAAAATTAATAAAATTAATATTCTTGTATTAAAAATGACCTCAAGCTTAAACAAATGAATAAACATTTAAATAATAAAGTCGAATAAGAAAGAATTTATATTAATAATAATAATTCTTGTACGATACCGCCATTTTTTACACTGCACCTTCTTTCTTGATTTTTTTTCCAACTATGAGTTAACATAAATACGTTTTCCCATGCTTTTAACATAAGCTGAGCAATAAGAAATATTGCTCTGTTACTGCCCGTCTATAGTCCCAATTTCCACAATGCAAGTCTTATTGGTCAGCTTGCTACTTTGTAGGCGAGAGGGACGAGGGGAAAAGAAACGAGTACTCAGCTTGCTGTACTTGTCATATGCGATTTGTTTTCTCTTTCGTAATTTTCAGCAGGTCTATTTTGACAATTATCTTTCATATTTAATTTCGTTGTACAAAGTTAACTTCGTAGCGTGTGTGAATTTTTTTAAATATTTGTTATTTAACAAAAGAAATTTATAATTAAAAGTACATTTTACACAACTTTAATTTTAAATTAAACAATTGTTAAAATATTCAACACGAATATGAATTTAAATACATTTTAATAAGAAATATGTTTTAAACGAAATGTCAAAACGCACATATACATTCATACAAATGGAATAACAGATAAATAATAAGACTTGACACGTGGAAACGCCGTAGCTGATTCAAAGAAGAAAATGTGATAAGTTTATCAATAAGACTTGCATTGTGGAAATTGGGACACACAAGAGATAATTATTGCGACATATATTGCAGTAAATGTCAAAATTATGTTATCTTTAATGTAGACAGCAATTTTTTGTACATATTTATTGCCAGCAATTTATGTTGCAATAATTGTTAGTCCATTTTTGTTGACAATTATTGCTAAAATAAAACGTCAAATTTGGTTGTCAATTGAAAAAAAGAAGCAAAAAAGAAAAAAAAAATAGAAGCAAATTGTGTGGGAAAGAAATTAATTTTGTGAAATTGAAGCAAATTATTATTGTAGTAAAATAATTAAATAAACACTAAAATAAAATCTTAAAATTATTTTTTATATAATTTTTTGCTTATTCGATCTTTATTATTTAAAATTATTATTTATATTAATTTGTTCAAGATTCAGTTTTTTTTATATAAAAATATAAATTTTATTTTACAAAAAAAAAAAAAATAAATTTAATAAAAATTAATATTTTTATATAAAAAAATTTGCTCCTATTTTAAAAATTTAATTTCTTTCTCAATTTGCTTCTATTTTTTTCTTATTTGCTTCTTTTTGTTCATTTGACAACCAAATTTGACGTTTTATGTAAGCAATAATTGTCAACGAAAAAAGACAATTATTGCAAAATAAATTGCCGGAAATAAATATGTACAAAAAATTGCTGTCTACAATAAAGATAACATAATTTTTTGTGGCAATAAATATCTCTGGTATAGACGGGCAGTTATAACGACATATATTGCAGTAAATTTCAAAATTATGTTATCTTTAATGTAGACAGCATTTTTTTGTACACATTTATTGCTGGCAATTTATGTTGCAATAATTTTACTGCCCGTCTATACAAGAGATAATTATTGCGACATATATTGCAGTAAATGTCAAAATTATGTTATCTTTAATGTAGACAGCAATTTTTTGTACATATATATTGCCAGCAATTTATGTTGCAATAATTGTTAGTCCATTTTTGTTGACAATTATTGCTAAAATAAAACGTCAAATTTGGTTGTCAATTGAAAAAAAGAAGCAAAAAAGAAAAAAAAAATAGAAGCAAATTGTGTGGGAAAGAAAATAATTTTGTGAAATTGAAGCAAATTATTATTGTAGTAAAATAATTAAATAAACACTAAAATAAAATCTTAAAATTATTTTTAATATAATTTTTTGCTTATTCGATCTTTATTATTTAAATTTATTATTTATATTAAATTGTTCAAGATTCAGTTTTTTTTATATAAAAATATAAATTTTATTTTACAAAAAAAAAAAAAAATAAATTTAATAAAAATTAATATTTTTATATAAAAAAATTTGCTCCTATTTCAAAAATTTAATTTCTTTCTCAATTTGCTTCTATTTTTTTCTTATTTGCTTCTTTTTGTTCATTTGACAACCAAATTTGACGTTTTATGTAATTATTATTATTATTATTATTTATTTATTAAAGAAAAATCAAATTACAATTACAATTCATTTATATTAATAACCATGCCAAGCCATTGCGGCTTGTCGGCAGGTAAAAGTTAACATTTTTGAATTTAATTATAATTATTTTGAGCATTCATTGCTGATGTATAAAAAAGTTTTTTAATATTTTTTTTCTCTTATTATAATTAGATGTATTATTGAGAACTTCAAGGGGTAGTTTGTTGAATATTGTTGGGATAACAACGGATAGTGTGCTTTTTCCGTAGTTGTTTTTATATCTTTGTATGCGGAATCTTCCTTCAGCGTTCATACGTGTTTGGTGGTTATGGTCTATTTTTTTTTAAAATCTGGAATCATTGTAGAATTCTGTTGCCAAAGTAGTGAAGTAGATGCTGTTAACATCTAGTACTTGTAGTTCTTTAGCGATGTTGTTTATTGTTGATTTGTTGTTATTGGTAATTGTTGCACTGTTTGCGTTAGTTGCATTTACAGGAACGTTAATATTATTAGGTGTTGTTGTTTGCGTTGTTGTCGTAGATCTTACTGTTGTAGAGTTGCTAGAAATGGTATTTTGTGAATAGTTTATGTTGTCTGCTCCGCTGAAGTTATTGCTTAAAATAGTTGAATGCGCTCTGTTTATTATAGTAGCTTGTTCATGTATAGGGCGACTTTTTTGAAGAATTTTCAAAAGTTGATTTTGTGTTTGTTGAAGTTTTTTAGTAAACAATGAGCTTCCCCAGGCTGTTATGCCATGCCGAAGGTGGGATTCAACCAACGAAAAATATGCTTGCCGTAACACCATATTGTTTGAACGGTAGCTTAAATGGTGTAGCATAAAAGCTGCTTTTCTCAGTTTTTTGCGGATTTCTTCTACATGTTCCATCCATTTAAAATTGTGGTCTACGTACACGCCTAAGTATTTGTACGTGTTGACGAGATCAATTTTAGTAGAACATCGGTCTTCATCATAGTTAAAATCTGCCATTTTTGTTTTGTGCAGACATTCTGTGGAATGGAATATTAAATTTATTTCATGATATAATATATGCGGAGGTTTAATATGCATAAGTTTTGTTTTAGACGCATTTATTATTAGGCCGTTATCGTGACACCATCTTACAGCTACATCAAGCTGGCTTTGCATTAATATTGTTGCGCTATCTATGTTTTTGTGTGCAACTACAATAGCTGTGTCATCCGCATATGCAAAAGCTTTGCATTTTTTTAAATTATTAATTAGTCCATTGGAATAGATAATGTAGAGAATGGGACCTAATTTTGAGCCTTGCGGTACACCAAAATCCAAATTTGTTTCTTCACTTATCATGTTGTTCACTTTAACATAAAATTTTCTAAGTGTGAGGTAGTTTTTGAACCACTCTAAACATTTACCACGAATACCAATTCTTTCTAACATTTGTATTAGCTTGCTATGCGACAGAGTATCGAAAGCTTTGCTAAAGTCGATAAAAAGCGTTAGGCAGTGGTGTTTCTTACTGAGTTGTTCGTTTATATAATTAGAGAAGTTTCCAAGAAGTTTGTTGATATTTTTACCTTTTTGAAACCCAAACTGATTTATATTAACTATTTTGTATTTGCTTATATAGTCCGTTAACCTATTGCATATAACTTCCTCCATTACTTTCTCAATAACTGATAAAATTGCAATGGGTCGGTAATTATTATAATCTGTTTTTGCACCGTTTTTATAGATTGGTCGAACATAAGATATTTTAAGTAAATCAGGTATTATTGCATTATTAATGATAAGGTTTATTAGTTGTGTTAATATGGGAGTCATTACAGCGGCTTTGTTTTTTAAATCTACTGATCTAATTCCATCAAATCCAGCACTTTTTTTTATATTTATAGAGCTTAAAATGTTGAATATTTCTTCTTCGTTTATGGTGGATAGGTATAAGGAATTTTGAAGTACTTGAGTTGATGCATTTATGGTTTTGATTTCGCAATCGTGTAGAATATTTTTAACATTTTGTTTGAAGTTATTAGCAAAGTTATTACAGATATCACTTAAATTAATATTTTTATAATTTTTCATAATTATTTCATCAACATTATTTGTTTTTCTACCTATTATTTCATTTATAATTTGCCACGTTACACGGATATTGTTTCTGTTTTCAAAAAACTTATTTTTATAATAAAAGTTTTTAGCATAATTTAATTTTTTATTTAGCGAGTTTCTATATTTTTTATATTCTGTTTCATTAGTTTTATTGTTTTTATTTGATAACCATTTTTTATAAAGTTTATCCCTAATTTCACAACTTTTAATTAAATTTTCATTAATCCAAGGATTTGGTACTCTATTCTTTCTTTTCCGTACACTTATTTTTGAATTTTCATACATTTTATTAAATTGTTCGTATATTGAATTGAACATTATATTTGGGTTAGTTTGTGTTAATATTTCTTGCCAGTTGGTTGTACTTATCTGTTGATTTAATTTATATTTACATATTTTTGTGTATTGGGTATCATTTGTTTTATTAACGTTCATAGTTTTTTCTTCAGAGAGACAAAAAACAAGCAATAATTGTCAACGAAAAAAGACAATTATTGCAAAATAAATTGCCGGAAATAAATATGTACAAAAAATTGCTGTCTACAATAAAGATAACATAATTTTTTGTGCCAATAAATATCTCTGGTATAGACGGGCAGTTATAACGACATATATTGCAGTAAATGTCAAAATTATGTTATCTTTAATGTAGACAGCATTTTTTTGTACATATTTATTGCTGGCAATTTATGTTGCAATAATTTTACTGCCCGTCTATACCAGAGATAATTATTGCGACATATATTGCAGTAAATGTGAAAATTATGTTATCTTTAATGTAGACAGTAATTTTTTGTACATATTTATTGTATGCCTTTAACTATTTGTTAACTTTCATAAAACTGGTTTATATTGTAGTTTTTCTCTTCTTATGTATTTTTTATAATAAATAAATGAATTGTATGTATTTATATAATGACTTTTTTATGCGATTTTGGTCTAATTTTTACTCCCAGATTTGAAGTTATGCGGTTTTTTAACTTTTCGGAACGAATCATTCGTTTTGTGTGAAAATGGAGTCTTTTTAATGCGGATTTCATTTATACGGTTTTTTTTGGGAACGCATCTACCGCATAAAAAAAGTCCTGAGTGTATTAATTTGTATAAGCTTGGTCTTTTTATTATATAAAAGTATACATTTTATTAATTTTTTTGTTTTGTTAAAGTAAAATTATTATTTTTATATAAAAAATAAATATAAATTTAAATAATAAATATCGAATAAGAAAACAATTAAATTAATAAAAATAATTTTTGTAATTTTATTTTAGTGTTTATTATATTCTTTAATTGAAATCTTTTACTACAATTATAATTTGCTCCTATTTCAAAAATTTAATTTCTTTCTCAATTTGCTTCTATTTTTTTCTTATTTGCTTCTTTTTGTTCATTTGACAACCAAATTTGACGTTTTATGTAAGCAATAATTGTCAACGAAAATAGACAATTATTGCAAAATAAATTGCCGGAAATAAATATGTACAAAAAATTGCTGTCTACAATAAAGATAACATAATTTTTTGTGGCAATAAATATCTCTGGTATAGACGGGCAGTTATAACGACATATATTGCAGTAAATGTCAAAATTATGTTATCTTTAATGTAGACAGTAATTTTTTGTACATATTTATTGCCGCCAAATTACGTTGCAATAATTGTTAGTCCATTTTTGTTGACAATTATTGCTTACATAAAACGTCAAATTTGGTTGTAAGTTGAAAAAAGAATCAAAAAAGAAAAAAAATAGAAGCATATTGCGTGGGAAAGAAATTGTGTTTGTCAAATGGTAGCTAATTATAATTGTAGTAAAAGAATTAAATTTAAGAATTTAATAAACACTAAAATAAAATTACAAAAATTATTTTTATTAATACATATAATTAGTTTCTTATTCGATCTTTATTATTTAGATTTATATTAATTTGCTTAAGTTCTTTATATATAAAATTTTAATTTTACATTAACAAAAAAAAAATTAATAAAATTAATATTTTTATATAAAAAAAGGCATCAAGCTTAAACAAATTAATATTCATTTAAATAATGAAGTCAAATAAGAAAGAATTTATGTTAATAAAAATAATTTTTGCAAGATAGCGCTAGTTTTTACACTGCACCTTTTTCCTTGATTTTTTTAACCCTAGGTCTACACTAAAGATAATTATCTCAGCAAGTTGGCAATAACGTCGGCAGAATAACAGAGCAATATTTCTTATTGCTCAGCTTATGTTAAAGGCATGGGACAACGTATTTATGTTAACTCATAGTTTGAAAAAATCAAGAACGAAGGTGCAGTGTAAAAAATGGCGGTATCTTACAAGAATTATTATTATTAATATAAATTCTTTCTTATTCGACTTTATTATTTAAATTTATATTAATTTGTTTAAGCTTGAGGTAATTTTTAATACAAATATATTAATTTTATTAATTTTTTATTTTTGTTAATGTAAAATTATTATTTTTATATAAAAAAGAACTCGAACTTTAACAAATTAATATTAATTTTAACAATAAATATCGAATAAGAAAAATTATAATTTTTGCAATTTTATTTTAGTGTTTATTTAATTTTTTAATTTTATTATTTTACTACAATTATAATTTGCTACAATCTCAAAAAACTTAATTTCTTTCCCACACAATTTGCTTCTATATTTTTTTCTTTTTTGCTTCTTTTTTTCAACTGACAACCGAATTGACGTTTTTTGTAAGCAATAATTGTCAACGAAAATGGCCTAACAATTATTGCAACATAAATTGTTAGCAATAAATATGTACAAAAAATTGCTGTCTACATTAAAGATAATATAATTTTGTCACTTAATGCAATATATGTCGCAATAATTATTTCTGGTATAGACGGGCAGTAAAATTCTGAATTAACATAAATACGTTTTCCCATGCCTTTAACATAAGCTGAGCAATAAGAAATATTGCTCTGTTGTTCTGCCGACGTTATTGCCAACTTGCTCAGATATTTATCTTTAGTGTAGATCTAGGGTAAGATCTTTATTTGAGCAGGGCTGCCAGGTACTTTTTTGCCTTGTCCCCAAAAATTTTAAAAAAATTCCCAAACTAATAATCAAAACCTTAAAAAGTTAATATTTTCTCTTGTTTTTTTTTTCTGAAAAAATTTTTAATCTTGTTAATTAAAAATTTTAAATTTTTTTAAAAATAGAAAAAAAAAATTTTAATAGGAAATCCCCAAATAAAAATTTTTAGTAATAAAATTATTTATTTTGTTTGTTGCGACTGGTTTCGGCATGTTTTTTTAAAATCCTTTTTATATAATTCCAGTGAGGAATTACAAGCATAGCAATATGCTGTTTTTGAAGACATATGAGCCAATTTATAAGAAGTTGGAGCTTTTTCAGTCGGTTTTAGCCATCCATAAAAAAATACATAAATCCGTCGACTATTTAATACTTCGAAGCATAATATGTAAGTACTAACCAATAGACCCGCATTCTTTTGACCAAACTTTATTATATTGTCTTTTATATTTCGTCACCTAATACGCAAAAGACCCTATCTAACATTTTGAAACTTTCACAGCAGAAGTAAAAACTATTCAAAATGATAAATTAATAAATCACCTTAACTGTTTATACTTAAATTTCATTAATTTTTCTTGTAAAACATTCCAGTTGTTTTGAAAATTGACAATGTAGCATATTATGCAAACTGTCAGTTAGGCCTTTAAGCGTTTATCATAGTATTTTTTGTAGATATGACATTTTGTTTTTTGATAATAAAATCGCAATAGATCAGAATCAATGAAAACGTTGATTCTTAATTTTTCGTTAATTTATTTTTTTTTTTTTTTTATTTATTTTTTTTTTTTTATTTATTTTTATTAAATATCAATACAAAGAAGCCTTCGTGGCCAAGAGCATGTATTGTCAGTAAAATATCTATGTATATATATATGTATGTACACATTAGTAAATATTTAACAGAATATACTAAATATATAAAAAAATCGAAATAAAAGATAAAAGATAAAAGGCCCCCCAGCCATATAAATATTGTATAACCCCGGGTCTCCATGTAGCAATATTTATTGCGGCAAACGTCAAATTTGATTGCTCCATAAAATTTGCGACGTATAGACCGCATAATAATTTACGTTTACAAAAGAACATAAATTTTGGCTTAAAACAATAAAGCACAATAAGCGCAAGGTAAATTCAATTACAGGTGGTGGCAAGACTACAACAATCCAAAGCCAACAGAAACAACAGATGTTTTTTGTATTGCATTATTAGTGTTTTCGGCCGGAAACTTGCCACTACTTTGTACTGAATTCGCCTTGATCTAGTGCTGCACTCATGCCCCTTTAACAAGGCGAATTCAAACAGGTAAACTCATCTCGTCAGCCGTTCATCAGCTGTTTCCACGGCGAATTAAAAAATATGGTCAACCGTCAAAATATGATTTTGTTTTGAGAAGAAGTTGAATGAAAAGTGTTAAAAATATTATTTTTATAATAAAAAAATTTCAAAACTACGAATGATTGAAGTGAATTTATTAATTTCTTTTATAAAAAAGTGATAATTTTAATTTGCAATAAAAAAATTTTGACAACCAATCAGAAAATTGTGTAAACAAAATACATGGGGCTTTTTGTAGTTGTAGAGATGAGTTTACCTGTTTGAATTCGCCTTGCCCTTTAATTTAAATGAGTGTTGAACATGCAGCACAAGGCGAATTCAAACAGGTAAACTCATCTCGTCAGCCGTTCATCAGCTGTTTCCACGGCGAATTAAAAAATATGGTCAAACGTCAAAATATGATTTTGTTTTGAGAAGAAGTGTTAAAAATATTATTTTTATAATAAAAAAATTTCAAAACTGCGAATGATTGAAGTGAATTTATTAATTTCTTTTGTAAAAAAGTGATAATTTTAATTTGCAATAAAAAAATTTTGACAACCAACCAAAAATTTTTATAAACAAAATACATGGGGCTTTTTGTAGCTGTAGAGATGAGATTACCTGTTTGAATTCGCCTTGATGTAGCATTTCGCATTACTCTTTTATAATAACACATGTTTTTCAGAAAAGAACATACAAAAATGTAAAAGGCAGAATAAATGCAGAATTTTACTCAGACAAGAAAACGCTATTAATTAAGACGCTCTACACTGTGTTCGTTGTTAATAAGAGTAAGATAAACGTTTTGCTAATTTTTTCATATTTTATGTACGAAACCAAGCCGAATTCATAACAGGTATGTGCAACTCTACAACTACAAAAAGCCCCATGTATTTTGTTGTTGCAATTTATTGGTTATCTGTCAAATTTTTTTTATTGCAAATTAAAATTATCACTTTTTTATAAAATAAATTATTAAATTCACTCCAATCATTCGCAGTTTTGAAATTTTTTTATTATAAAAATAATATTTTTAGCACTTTTCAATCAACTTCTTCTCAAAACAACATCATAATTTGACGTTTCACCATTTTTTTTAATTCGCCGTGGAAACAGCTGATGAACGGCTGACGAGATGAGTTTACCTGTTTGAACTCGCCTTGTACGAAACAAAGAAAAATAAGCGTAAATAATAAAAGTAGAGAAAATTATATTTAAAATGTATAAAATCCCCAAAAAATTCCCGAAATTTTTTTAAATCCCCGAAAAATCCCCAATTGACTTTCTTTGTCCTTTTTGATCGCATGAAATCCCAAACTTTGCTGATAAATCCCCAAGTCTGGCAGCCCTGCGTATAAGTTTATGTGCATGCAAGGCGAATTGACTTTCAGGTGGCGTTGAAAACACAGCTGTGCTACTTTTTTTTCTTAATTAGAGAGAGGAACGTCAAAAGTTACTTGTGTTTTTGACATATCGGCCAACGAAAGCAACAAAAAAATACATTGTTGTGTTTTTGGTGTTGTTACTTGTTGTAGTATCGACACCACGTCAAACGCCAAAATATGATTTTGTTTTGAGAAGAAGTGTTAAAAATATTATTTTTATAATAAAAAAATTTCAAAACTGCGAATGATTGAAGTGAATTTATTAATTTCTTTTGTAAAAAAGTGATAATTTTAATTTGCAATAAAAAAATTTTGACAATTTACATAAATTCGCCTTGTGTGCATGCAATGATGCCAAAATTGATTGTAAACCTATTTTATCGTTTTTCTCAAAACCGACTTGATGGCTTATATGCTAAAACACAAGAAATTGTTTGTTGTTTTAACATAGCAATGGCTGATCTAAGCGGTCTGAATTACTTGTATGAAAGTTTAAAGTACCCTTTAATAATTTGGTTTGTTGATGTATTACTATGTCGACACATACATCCACACAAGGCGAATTCACTAGAAGGTGGTGTCATCTCAACAAATGGCGTTTTTTTTCGGTGTTCGATTTGTCAAAGTTTGTATACAAACTAGTTTTTATGTAAACAAACCTATTTGTTTTCTAGCAATATTTTTGACAACCCGAATACAGAAGCAATGTTGTTGTAGAGTTGACCGCACCTTCTAGTCAATTCGCTTTGCATCCATACAAAGGTAAATATGGACAAACATCTGTTTATAATATAAAATTATTATTGTACTACTGCAAATAGTTCTAGTTTTGCGTTGCTTGCTCACTATTTTGAAATGAAACGTGTTTATTTCAAATTGACACTGCTTGTTTTACAAGTAATATCTCTATTTTTAATACCACTGGTAAATGGAGAGGCTGAAGAGGATACTTGGATGGATCCAGATGCCTGGGCAAGAGATCATTTAGCTTCTGTAAATTTGGATCCAAAGTTTGGGAAATGTTGTAAATGTTCCAATGATAACGCGCATAAGGATGGCGACTTTCAAGATACTTCAAAGGGAAAAGTGCAAACAGATGCAGAAGATGCAGCATCGTTGATATATTTAAAAAAATTTGTCACAATGTTGTTTAGTCGAAAACATTTCAAAGTAAGTCTACATACATACATATCGCCACTTTAAAAGCAAACGGACATAACTACACTCACATACATATATTTTTACAGGAAAAGCAAAAACTTAGGAATAATAACATAGTAGTCTTGCCGATTGAATGTCTATAGTAGTCGCAATTTTTGATTGGTGAAGTCTGCAAATTTCTGTAAACATGTATGTAGTTTGATAATCCAACCATAATCAATAAAAAAGTCGATTTCGAATTTTTATGTAGTTACCTCCGTTTGCATTTAAGGTGACGATATGTATTTACAGAATATAACATTTTGATTCCTTGTTAGGTATGATTATATTTCGCCATGGGTATGAATACATCATAAATGACATAAATGAAGCATATTCAAAGAAATAAGTTTAAACTTAAATATAATGAATCATTTTCATTGATTTTGGGTAACTCATCAAGAATATCTCGGCGTAAAATTAAAAAAAAAATTCACCTAACCACTAATTTCACCAAGTTCAGCTATAATTAACTATCAGTTATAGCTGTCAAAACATATTGTTAACTAGAAGAAGCAATAGTTAGTTTCAACTGAACTTAATGAAATTGGAGGTAGGGATTGGAAAATTGATTTCGATTCCAATCGAAAATCGATTTTGTGGTAAAAAAAATCGCTTTTTGCAATCGAATTTACTTATGCGATCTTATACTTGGGCTTTTAAAATCGAGTTTTTTATTTCTATCAAAATTTTGGCAATTTTTAATTTTAATCTTAATGAAATCGATAAATTATGGGCATGCACAATAAAACTTTTTTTTGTGCGTACATTCGTCTTTAGGTATGCTTATGCATTTTTCCAAGTATAAAGTTGTAGTTTAACGTATTTATCTATTAATACCCTTGATATACTTCTAACTTTAATATAAGGGCTCTTGCTCTTCAGATATTAAAGACAGTGTACAAAACAGTCCTAAACATATCGTACCGAACCAAACACTGAGTCAGCTTCGTGCAAATCAACATATTATAGAAACACAATAGGTGATATAAACCATGTCATTCCTGTGGAAATACGCTAATATTCAAACAGCAAGTATGTGAGCGTTATTTAAATCTAGTTATAAGCAGAGTGTGTTTTTCAATGTATGCAATTTATCATATCAAATACGAAATTGCAAGGAAAAATCTCTGCATCTTTCTGACATCAATGAAATACAAACATTTGTTTTCTAAAACTAAATAGTAAGTTTGCAAAGACACAGTGAAGCAAGATATAAAATCACTTCAATTTTCGATCGGAATTAATTTATGTGACAGGACTGATTGACTACACAAGAATACAATTTCAATATGTGAAATGTACATGTACTTGTTCACCTAAAGTCCATCTCGAATATAAGTTCGCAAATTAAAAGAATGCCATTTCTTTTCCCTTCTTTCCTAAAAACTCAAGACTTGACAAGTCAAACTTGACGTGTGTGAACCGGCACTTACATTGAAACTGAACAAAATTGATGTTTGCCGATTTTTGATGTTTTCTGACATCAGATTTGGCGATGGAGCTCAAAAAAATCTGACAACCCTGCCAGAGAATGACAAAAATATCATTTTAAGTACTCTTTCAATATTAGTGAGAAAGCAGGTACCCTGCAAATTGTATGACCAGTCCAAACACGCGTGTAAAGAGTAGCCCACAAGGGACTAGGACTAGTCCAAAAGTAACGCATAGTATGGAAAAAACATGGTCTATTTAACATTACGATGTCCAAGGGCAGGACCATATAACCCATCTTTGGACTACAAAGGAGTAGTTTTAAAACTACTCCATTGTGTACAAAAGAGGATTAGTTTTAACTTCGTTTAAAAACGAAAACATGTCGTGAAAAAACGAAGACATGTCGTCTCACTACAAACACTTTAACAATGACATGGTCCATGCTTGCATTACATCGGACCATTCCATGGAGTAATCCATGGATCAGGTGGTCCAATAATATTTGCAGGGAATGGACATGAATGAGTAGAATTCAAAACCATACACATACATACCATTACCCATAACAAGTTGAACTTAAATATGTATAAATATACGCTGCCAATGTGTATATCCATATTCATTCTTCTTTTTGAATGTACATGCAGATATAAATAAAATTTCTGTTAGCTATCTGCAATACCCATATAAGTATGTGTATTACCGTAAGTATAACGTAAATAAAAAGAGTGAGAGAGAGAGCAGAGATGGCAAATGCAATTTTAATAATTTTGGAACTAGGTATGCAAAATTTTTTTGTGTTGTTATTCAGAAAAAAAATCATGATAATTTTAAAGCTTTTTAAGATTTGACTAAGGCGGTAAGGTTATTTTATTAGGACAACAAGGGGCAGTTGGCGGCAATTTTTCTTCTCCGAAAATATCTATCAGATCTTTACGAAATGTAAAACATATGTAGATAGATCCATATTAATATGAACAGACAAGCTATATATATTTTTTTCAAAATAGGACCACGAGGGAAGCTCGAGGGTATTTTCCTTTACAACTTATTAAAAAGAAATGTTTGAATTTTAAATCTTTACAGAAAGGCGTCTAAGCAAGCGCTAGATGTATTTCGTGGCGGTTACACTCTTTCTTATGAGCACAACATACAAATCAATAGTTACATGCATACATAAAAAACAATATCTTCCATCTCGTGTCGTCTACCTATGCTATGTGTGTGTGACAGCGACAAGTGCAGAAGTGCAAAAAAATTGTTCAATTGGATAGTGTTGGAGTGACATAAACTGCCCCCTATCTCCCCCTTGTATACTATTTTTTTTTAAATACATAGCGTAAGTGTCTATATAAATATGAATCTATCTATGTTTAAAATTTCATTAAAATCTGTCAGATAGCTTCGGAGAGCAGAAATTCCCCTTTCCACCCCTCGTGGTCCTATTTTTTATAAAAATGTATAGCTTATGTGTAATTTTACAAAGGCACTGCTGATTTTACGGACAAATTTGTTTATGTATCATAAATAATATGTACATAGTCCAATACCTGCGTAGTGATCAAAGCACATTTTTGTTAAAATTTTTTTTTTCATTTTTACACAGAAGTGCCAAAATGGCAGATAACCAAAACACATTCATAGGTATTGAATAACATCTGCATAATATACATGTATTTTTGTCTACTGAATGTGGTTGCGTGAAGATATTGCCGTGCATAAGTATAAAGCAGACCATACACGATTCAATTCAATTGTCAACTGAGTCGGTTGTTGTCCAAATCAAAGCGTGTATGGCCTTGTCAGTTGATTAGTTTGACGGTTGTCGAGTTGATTGAAGAAAAATCAAAAGATTTTGATTTTTTCAAGTTGACTCCAAGTCTTTCAATTCGATTGTACTGTGTGTGCTTAAGTCTCTTGATCAGCTGTCAAAATTTATGTTTGTAATTTTTTTTTGCAAAGAAAAAGTGAAATATTTTTAAAATTGTCTTTAATTTCAATAAAATTTTAAATAAAAAAAAGACATTAGTGGCAAACATGGATACTTGGAGAGAAAATAAATTTTTGTAAAATTGTAAAAAATCTAAATTTGACAGTTGAATTAAAATCTTTCAATTCAGTTGAAGAAGTGTGTGGCCAAGTATCAATTCAGTTGAAAGACTCAGTTGACAATTGAATTGAAAAGTGTATGGGGCGCATAAGTAATATCCATACTTTTTGCAACGCACAACCATAGCTGTTCTTATTATTTGTGTTATAAATATGTGTACCTATACACACCCAGGCAGAAATTACGACTCTTCTAAATATTATGTACCGCTACAACCCTGTAAATACAAAATTGTGACTCTATCAAAAATATGGTACCATCACAACACTGTAGATACAAAATTACAACCTTAGTTTTTTAATACCGTTTTTAAAAAGATTCAACACCGGTACTACACCCTAAATACAAATATACGACTTTAGTTTTTTAAAGTCGCATTTACCATAAAACTATACCGCTACAACACTGTATATACAAGAATTAAACCTTTATTTCCTAATACCGTGTTTACAATAATTCTATACCGCTACAACGCTGTATATACAAAATTTCAGTCTTAATTTTATAGTGGCGTATTAAAATGAAAACACAAAAACTATTTTAGGTAAGAAAATATAAAAATTTTTGCTTGTTTATTTAGCGAATTTATGTAGTTACGTTATATTTAATTAATAATGTAAAAGAGTAATAGCAATTAATTATTCATTAAATTTAGTAAGAATACATTTTTGTTCAACTTTGTTCAATATTAACCTCGACGATATTATTGTCAAGTTTTTTGACGTTATACAATCCAATTTCTTTTGATAAAAGCGGATACTCGAAAAATTCAAGAAAAATGTTACCTTTTACAAAAATTTCATTAGGTTTGTTTTGGGAAAATTGTTTGCCCACAATTTCTGTGACTATTAGTATACATATGTCCATTTTGAAGTAAACATATGTATATTATCAGGACGGGTTGTTGTAATTTTAAACCCACAAATATTAAAAAAAGAAAAACAAGCTCTTGATTCCGGAATTTAGGAAGAAAAAGTAGGAATTAGTTTGCGAAATATATATGTACATATGTATTATATTAACCTGAATTCCATTTCCTTCTTTTGGGTTTCTTTTAAAAATGCTTTTTTTTTGATAGAACAATAAATTTTTATAATAAAATCTTAATTTTTAAAACGTTTTCTTATTTAAGAGGTATTGCATGGGTATACAAATTGCAACATTTTATGGGAACGTTATTTTCAGTTTATCAACATCAGATCAAGATTTATATTAAAGTTTTGTGTTTACTGCTTTAATGTTGTAAATTTAAATTTACGGCTTTGTAACAATATTGAAAATAAGAGTCGGAAGGCGGTTGTGACTACGTTGTAAATTCGTGAATCCAACATTGCAAATTTATATTTACAGTACTGTGACAACACTAAAAAGAAGAGTCGGAAGTAAAACGATTCAAATCTGTTAATGTACTAGAAATTATGTAGCGTATTTATTTCAGCACTATTATACATTATCATTTAAAGCAATTTGATGGAAAATGTTCTTAAATATTAATTCTATATAAAAATATGCATGTTTGTTCATAGGAACACATATTTTTTTGACAAAAAATATTTCAAACTTAAATAATTTATTATTAACCGACTATACTAGTACAGTGTTACCGTTATGCGACTAAAGTCGCATTTTTGCCCCTTTTTGACTGCCGTGACACTTTTTTGACCCCTTTGTTTTAAATCCCCTTTTGTATCATTTTGTAGTTTTTTGTGCCCCTTTTGCCCCTTTTTGAACCAAATTTTTTTTATACTGTCAATCAATGAATCCGAGCTCAATTTGAAGAGAAAATAGCATCTAATTTGGAAAAAATTAAAATAATTCAGGAAGGGCTATCTATTAACAATAAAATTTACCTCAAATTTCTAGTATATGTATTAAATATTATGAATAAATTAAACCTTAATTTTCAAAACGAATCATCACAAATTATATATTTAGTTTCATCCACGAAAGATATTGTATTAGAAATTTTTAAAAATTTTAATATATATATATCGGCCACGAAGCCGAGCTAGAAATATGTACTAACAACATCTTAAGTAGTGATATTGTAAAAATTAAAAACAACATTTTACTTTTTTACCAAAAGCTGTGCAAAGAAATTTTATCAAGAATTAATATTAGCGATAAGAGGCTGAGTTCATTAAAGGTTTTAGATCCAGTATTTATTAAGTCAGCTGAAGACATGAATTACTTTGAAATTGTTACCGTTTTTACTGATATAATTACTAACCCAGATGATTTTGCAAAAGAGTTCAAACTTTTAGAAACCAGATCTAACGATAAAAGATATAAAGGAATTTTTAAAATATCTAAGCCTGAAACATTTTTGTACGAAATTGGCAATTTAAAAAACTATTTGGGTGACAATTTATATCCAAACTTGTATAAATTTGCTTCGTATGTTTTTTCTTTACCACATAGTAGTGCATCCGCTGAGCGGATTTTTTCTAAGTTAGCATATTTAAAAAATAAAGTGACAAATATACTGAAAGTAGATACCTGTCAGTTTATGTTATCCGCCTTAAATTTGTATCAAAATGACTTGGAAGATTGGATTCCAAGTGATGAATCGATTAATAAATATAGATTTACGTTTTCAAAAAAATAGATATTTAATAGTTGAAGAAACAACATAACAATGCAATTTATAAAAAAATGGATATGTACCTGATATTAACTATCTTCCTATTAATACTTTTATATGCTTTTTCCTCGAGGTTTTTTCGTAACTTAATTTTTTTGGTAAAAAAGTAAAATAATCCAAGTGCCAAATATTTATGTACATATACTTACATATATACATATCTCTATCTATTTAAATGTAACGTTTTTTTGTATCAAATCATATTATGAACTATTTTTTGTTTTCGTAAGTCTTGTTATTACACTAAGGGTCCTCATGATATCGTTTATAAGTCTCGTAATCTGTGCAAACTGTGCATTTTTACGCCCTCGTAAATGAACTGTCAAAAATTGTATGAGAATTCATTTACACAAACTTGGTAAATTTGCCCAACAATTTTGTCTCGTAAACTTGCGCTGTTCAATTGTGCATTTATCCAAACAGATCTTTTAATGATTTTAACGTCGTTTTCAATGAAAAATCCAAGTGTCTATAAATCACAAACAATAAATTCTAGCAATAATTTCAGTAAATTGGTCTTTTGGCTTTCTTTGAGCATTTTTAAAAGCAAATTTCTCATACATATTAATCACAAATTTAAACACAAATTTTTATATTTTTGAATAAATTTTTAATTTATTTTTGTATTGACGTTTCTTACAAACTGACATAAATTGTTTAAAATTACACAAAAGTAAAAAAGGGGCTTCATGAAACAAGACTCGTAAGTTTGCGCATTTGCACAAATGGCAATTTTAAGCGACATCATGAGGACCCTTACTATTTTAAGCTCGTTTTATTTACAAGTAATTAGTAACTGTTGTATAAATAATTGAAATAAAAATTTTATGCAACAGTTCATTATCGTTTACTTGAAAACAAGACATGTATTTTCACGATATATGTATATATATATATATATATGTATATGTGTGTTTTTCCCTAACAATTTGTATTATATACCTATAATGTATTTTTTTATAAATATGAAGTTTATTTTTTGTTATGTTTAGTTTTCGATGAAAATAATTTAATAAATACATACGTTTTTTCTTTAAATTATCCTGTTTTTAAAGTTGCCCCTTTTTTTCTCAGAATTCCCCTTTTTGTGACACTTTTTTTTTGAAAATCCCCTTTTTGTGCCCCTTTTTGAAAATTTTGAACGGTAACACTGTACTAGTAATTAACTACAAATAGGTTGAACAATAAGTAGTTAGTAGTCAGTTTAAAAGTCATGCAAAGATGGCCAATTGACTACTGCCTATGACATGCCAATGTTAAAATAATGAGTCGTCGACAAGGAAAAAAGTCACTTAATCAACTAGATGTGGTTATAAAAAAACCAGGGGTCTAATCACCGCATTCGATACTATCGTATCGAATAAGCTATCGAATGCTTTTGCATACGATAGACACTGACGTATCGAATGAAAACTCGAGAAATGTAATGTCGAGTTACTCGATATAGAATGCTATTATTTCAAATTCAATAAATTTCATTCGATATTAAAAGTCATAATACCAAAATAAGAAATTTCGATCAATTTTCCTCGATATCGTATGCCGTGATTAGACCCCAGTTTGAAATTACTTATAAATGTGTTTGACTTCTTACAGGGAAGCTTACACACATTTTATGTCAAGGTATTCAAATAATCCCTACAAATAATAATGGACCACGTTTTTAAACGAAGTTAAAACTAACCCTCTTGTGTATACAGGAGTAGTTTTAAAACTTCTCCGTTGTAGTCCAAAGATGGGTTATATGGTCCTGCCCTAGGACATCGTAATGTTAAATAGACCATGTTTTTTCCATACGTTTGGGTTACTTTTGGACTAGTCCTAGTCCCTTGTGGACTACTCTTTACACGCGTGTTTGGACTGGTTCTATCATTTGCAGGGATTCAATAATTCAAAAATTATTTGAATATATTTTGTAAACTTGCTCTCTCTAACGGGTTATTCCAATGTTTTGTTATTTATGAATGACTCTCAAATTCATTTACAGTAAACAAATTTTTTATTCAATTCATTCATTCTTATTTTTGTATATGGTTTACTCTCTTCTTATCTTTTTGAATATTTTATAATTGAATAAATGTTGTGCACTTTGAGTAAAGGCAAATAAGTGAGTTATTCAAAGCAGACCTCTAGTATGGACTTCTTCGAAACGATTTAATGTTAAAAAGTGAATACCTAGTACAAAAGCTATGCAAAAACGTTTATTATGAGAGTTTTAATTGTAATTTGATCGGTGGTGCGTGCGTGTGGTACAAAATTAATTTAAACAATTATAGAAACTGGGAATTATTTCCATCCGAAGGTTACTTTATATTATATTCAACATTTTTTATTTTTCTTATTTATTCTATGAGCTAAATTTTAGTTATGTATTTTTATAAAGCTTTTTTGTAATAGTACTATTCCTTCAATTTTTCAGGAATGACTTTATACACTACCAGACTATTATATTGTATTTTCTTGTTACATTTTACCTTAGCTTTCCTTTGGAAAGCAATGAGGTATATTGTATGTACAGAAAAATTTACAATTATTAGACACCAGCAGAATGTAATGCATTTTCTGGCCCGCTACGGCCTTCGTCAGCATTCTTTGTCACACTGGATAGTGATACTTTATAAATTAGTGTATTTAACTCAACAATTTTAACAAATAGAAACTGGGAATTATTTCCTTCCGAAGGTTACTTTATATTATATTCAACATTTTTTATTTTTCGAATTTATTCTATGAGCTAAATTTCAGTTATGTATTTTTATAAAGTTTTATTGTAATAGTCCTATTCCTTCAATTTTTCAGAAATGACTTTATACACTACCAGACTATTATATTGTATTTTCTTGTTACATTTTACCTTAGCTTTCCTTTGGAAAGCAATGAGGTATATTGTATGTACAGAAAAATTTACAATTATTCAGGAATGACTTTATACACTACCAGACTATTATATTGTATTTTCTTGTTACATTTTACCTTAGCTTTCCTTTGGAAAGCAATGAGGTATATTGTATGTACAGAAAAATTTACAATTATTAGACACCAGCAGAATGTAATGCATTTTCTGGCCCGCTACGGCCTTCGTCAGCATTCTTTGTCACACTGGATAGTGATACTTTATAAATTAGTGTATTTAACTCAACAATTTTAACAAATAGAAACTGGGAATTATTTCCTTCCGAAGGTTACTTTATATTATATTCAACATTTTTTATTTTTCGAATTTATTCTATGAGCTAAATTTCAGTTATGTATTTTTATAAAGTTTTATTGTAATAGTCCTATTCCTTCAATTTTTCAGAAATGACTTTATACACTACCAGACTATTATATTGTATTTTCTTGTTACATTTTACCTTAGCTTTCCTTTGGAAAGCAATGAGGTATATTGTATGTACAGAAAAATTTACAATTATTAGACACCAGCAGAATGTAATGCATTTTCTGGCCCGCTACGGCCTTCGTCAGCATTCTTTGTGTCACACTGGATAGTGATACTTTATAAATTGAATGTATTTAACTCAACAATTTTAACAAATAGAAACTGGTTATTATTTCCTTCCGAAGGTTACTTTATATTATATTCAACATTTTTTTTTTCGAATTTATTCTATGAGCTAAATTTCAGTTATGTATTTTTATAAAGCTTTTTTGTAATAGTCCTATTCCTTCAATTTTTCAGAAATTACTTTATACACTACCAGACTATTATATTGCATTTTCTTGTTACATTTTACCTTAGCTTTCCTTTGGAAAGCAATGAGGTATATTGTATGTACAGAAAAATTTACAATTATTAGACACCAGCAGAATGTAATGCATTTTCTGGCCCGCTACGGCCTTCGTCAGCATTCTTTGTGTCACACTGGATAGTGATACTTTATAAATTGAATGTATTTTACTCAACAATTTTAACAAATTGAAACTGGGAATTATTTCCTTCCGAAGGTTACTTTATATTATATTCAACATTTTTTTTCGAATTTATTTTATGAGCTAAATTTCAGTTATGTATTTTTATAAAGCTTTTTTGTAATAGTTAATTTTGTAAGTTCAATATAAAAAATGTCAATTGAAAAACAACAAAGTATCAAAAAGTCTCCTTAACAGATTGCCATCCACTCAACACACAGCATGTTTAATTTCATGTTTTTATGTCTAATATAGTACAAAAAGTACCAACAAGCTCCACCTTACATATTCTTATTCACTCAGAACCATATGCATGTTTATTTTTATCTTTATAGATTGAATATTAACGAAAATTCATGAAGTACCAGATGAAAAACAAAAAGTACCAACATTCATCCTATAGGTTCTCATTCACTCAGGAAATAATAATTTGTTTTATTATCACATGCAGCAGAAAAGTAAAAGAAAAAAAAATAAATTTCCCGTATTTCCCCTTTTGATTATTTTTTCCCCCATTGAGGTTCGGTGGACAAACAAAGGAAGAAAGCGTTCTTACCTGTGTTGCCTGTGCCAATTTATATTGTTTAAATATTCAAAAATCCAAAAATTTCGAATAATCGACCACCCTATTTTTTATTGTTTGATAATTGGAAAAAACTAATTTTTTTACATACATATGTATGTGTTAGTAGCAAATTTCAACAAACACGAAGTCAAACAAACGTTTGATATGAAATGACTTTATAATTTAACATCAAAGTGCCGGTTAACACACGTCAAGTTTGACTCGTCAAGTCTTGAGCTTTTAGGAGAGAAGGGAAGAGAGAATGCCATTTCTTTTCCCCTCTCTCCTAAAAACTCAAGACTTGACGAGTCAAACTTGACGTGTGTGAACCGGCACAAACACAATTCTAAAACTTTTTTCAATTGTTTGATTTTAACATTTAAATTCAAATTAATAATGATTTGAAAATAAACATTTGACATTAAATGTTTTATCAATTTGATGTCAAATTGGTATGAAATGTTAAACTTGGCAATACTGAAGCGAAAAATAAATGTGAACATTAAAATGGCGATTACAGTAAAATTTTTTACTTTGTGGTTAACCCCCCGTTTCCACATGCAAGAACCCTGCAAATAATAGGACTAGTCCAAAACGCGTGTAAAATGTAGCCCACAAGGGACTAGGACTAGTCCAAAAGTAACCCAAACGTATGAAAAACATGGTCTATTTAACATTACGATAGGGCAGGACCATACAACCCAGCTTTGGATTACAAAGGAATAGGCTTAAGACTACTCCATTGTATACACAAAAGGGTTAGTTTTAACTTCGTTTAAAAACGACAACATGTTAAAAAACTAAGACGTGTCGTCTCACTACAAACACTTTTTAACAATGACATGGTCCGTGCTTGAATTACATCGGACCAGTCCATGGAGTAGTCCATTTTATCAAAATTGATCAGGTGGTCCAATATTATTTGCAGGGAACAAGTTCGAAAAACTCAATACACTCACACTTTTTCACTAACATTTACACAATTTTTGGACTTGCAGCTCAACTTGCAAGAGAATTTGCTTGAGTGCCCCGGTAGGCTAATTGGTAGTGAGCTAGTCTATCAGCGCCGAGGTTGCGGGTTCGATTCCCGCCAGAGACTCTGGTTTCTTTCTTGCAGACAAAAAAGTCTTCATTTACATTAACGATTTTTGTCGTTGCGATTCTTACCTATCCCCGGTTTCCACATGCCAGTGCAAGTTCCAAAAACTCAATACATCTACACTTTTTTACTAACATTCATAAAATTTTTGTACTTTCAGCCAATCGGCTGTTTCCTTGATTTTTCGTTGATAATGCATACATACGTATACACTAGTCCCCATTTATATCATACGATTTTTATCGTTGCGATTCTTACCTTAAAGGCGAGAGGGGAAGAGAAATTAAAAGGGGTACACAATCGGGTGAACTCTTCGATTCGTTTTGTTCGCTCATTCGTTATTTCACTCTCATTTGACAAAAAATTTATTTAAGTTCGGAGGCACAGAAACAGTTAGTGGATTTAAGAATTCGCATTTGCTGTTTGTAAATTATACGAAGAAATTTAAATAAAACTTGTATAACTAATCAACTTTTCACATTTAAAAATTATTATCAATATCTTTTAATAAGGGTAATCACGATGGTCATTGTGCAAATTTGCAATGTGTATATTTGCAGTGCATATTATGATTGATCGTGAGCATACCACTTTTATTTTTTATTTTTCTAAAAATTTATTCTGGCAACACTAAAAACTTCTGGCAGCACTGCAAAAAATCTGCATTTGTTAACAATTATACACAAGCAAATTAAAATAAATTTTTTCTTTTTAATTAACTTATATTTAATTACACGGTGCTACAGTGTAAAAAAACTTGGAAAACGACATAGCGTGGGTTATTGGTCTTGTTGCGTACATAAAAAATTGTGTCAAAAAAATTCAGAAACACCCTCAAATTCAGAAGTTATTTTAAAAAAACCGTTTTCAGTGATGATCGTCAACTTATCGACCTGTAACTGAGTCAGTTCTTGTCCGATTTTAATTTTTTTAACGGGCTTGGAAAGAAAACTAATTACTCTTTAAAATGACGTGCATTTTTTTATACATTTGTAAGTTATAACAATTGTTTTTGTAAAGAATATCTACAAAAACAAACGAAAATTATAAGCTTTTTTGATTTTAGGTGCTTTTCATTGCTTATTTTAATATGACAGCTTATAAAAATTTATATTAACGCATGAAGAAAATTTAGTTCTTAACAAAACATGGTTTTAATTTTTCAAATCGGATAAAAATTGTATAAGTTATTCAACTTTTCATTAACACCTATTTTTAGTATTTTCTCCCTCCGCGCAAAAAATATGAATAAAAACAAGTTAGAGTGCTATATTCAGCTGTGCCGAATTTTTAATACCCTCCACCGACTGTTCGAATATTTCAGGAGGGATATCTATATGATGTCTATTTATTATTAATTTATCTTTATAAAAACAGACATCAGCATTAAAATTGGTTGGTTTGAGGTTTAGATCTATATTAAATTATTTAGCAATTTAAACTAGCTTGAGTAACAGTTTCAATTCAAATTTTGTTATGATAGCATTATTTTTTATCGGTTTTAGGCGTACTAAACTATTTTCCGGGAGTAGTGTTTATAGGGTAAATTATGGACGGATCTTCACGAAATTTTACAGCGTGATTTCCAGTCGAATAAAATAAATTTTTGCAAAATCTTATCTCATTCCGTGCCTTGTTCCACCATTTATGTTATTTTTTATAACAAAGTTATCATTTTTTTTAGGTGATGGTTCCACATTTTGATTCATAGCTCTGGTCCAACTGCACCGATTTTGCTGAATTTCAATTGCAAATTGCTTAGGATAACTGCAAGCAATTTGGCACCAAGTTTTTCATTTCTTTTGAGTTGTTCGAAAGTGAGCGTGTTTTCAACATACGAACAGGTTTATTCGCTGACAAAAAAACATCGCTTTGATCTGAAGAAAAATAAAGCCTTGGTAAATGCCTTCAATACAGTTTTTAACTGCTCATACAGTTCTAGCAAATGGTATAAACCCTAAAGTATTTGTACAAGCTGTTCCAGTATGCTTAAGAAAACTAAGTCCGAAAAGTTTATAAGCCAGCCATTACCATTATCTTTCCCAATGATTTGGCATCATCAAATATGGGCATTTCCATTTTGACGTGTCGTGATGTTTGTAGCACAAAATGTAAAAAAATTAAATGACGAAGTCAAATTTGTAAAAAGGGTTTTTATATATACAAAGTAATGAAGTAGCTCTACATTCAGAAAAAAAATTACAGTAATCGACGCTAAGGATTTGTAGATATAAGCAAAAATCTGCCCTGGCGTGACGTTAAAAAAAACGGAAGATGGTTTTGATTGCATTACAAAACTGAAAAATACTGCAAATTTAGCAAGAAGTTTTGTACAAAACCTTTTTTAGTGAACTTAGAACTTATATAGATTTATTTTTCAAGCTATCAAATTTAAAAATCTTTGCTCGTTTTAAGGTAAATATGGGAATTTTCAGCTAAAAGTCTACTTTTTTTAATGTAACGCCAGATTGCAAATAAGGTTGTATTTTCGGACCATGTTGTTCAATCATTATCCTTTTTGTTAATTAATGTAGAGCTTGTTGCGCTTTACACCAAAATATAAAGAAGTAAACGATACATATACAATTTTTTGAGAAACAATTTAAAATACTTCTGGCGTTACGTGACAAAAAGTAGACTTTTCGCTGGAAATGCCCATATTCCATAAACCACAAGACTGTTATTTTTGCCAAACAAACATCACTGGTTATCAATATAAAAATCGTGAGAGCATTAAGTATGCTAATGTGTTAACTGTTACTAAGCCAGTATTAAGTGCAATTAAATGTAATGAAACTTAACATAATCAAAGTGATGATTAGTCTGGAATATTTACCAAAATCGGCTGAGCCACATTTTGTGACAAATGCATATTTTTGCGATCTTCTGCGTGATTTAAAACTTTAGTAACTTTTGTAAATATAAGCCGATTTTAACAAATGATATCCCGTTTTTTTCTACACAAAATTATCTTTAAAATACAGTGCAAACAAAGATAGGTTTTCATAGAAAAAAATTAAAATAACTCTTGTTGAATTTGAAAAATTATGTAAAAAAATAAAAAAAATTAGAAACTTTTGATAAACACTCACCTAATTTCTTGGAATATATTTTTTATGAATACATTTCATAAAAGCTTACTTCTTTGCCTTTTCAAAACTGTTTAAAATTTTGAAATCGATTAAAAAATGTATGAGTTAGAGGTACTAAAGTGCTACGACCTACCCTAAAACAGTTTTTTGAAAATAACTCAAAATTTTGAGGGTGTTTCAAAATGTTAGAAAACGGTTTTTGTATGTCCTCACCTAGGCCTACAACCCCCACTAGGTCGCTTTTCAAGTTCTGACAAAAAGTGTTTTTTTTGTAGCAGTGTGTTATCTATTTAATAATAAAACCTACGAAAGTGTTGAATTTATAAGTTTTCCTTAAAACAATATGGCGCTCCATATGTCAAATGTTATTGTTTGCATTTGTTTGCAACGTAGCAAATATGCACTACTAATCTTGCTCATGGTTTTTTTAGTGCAAACGAAGTGAAATAGAGCAAATTGCATATACATACATACGTACATTTTGTTGTTGTTTTGTGCAAATGTGTGTATTTTTGAACGCATTTGCATCGTTTGCACACTGCACTACCCATCGTGATTTCCCTTAATGTTTGAAGATATGTCTTTAATAAAAAATAACATTTGGATAAATATTTTGATATTTGAAAATGGAAAGTTTAAAACTTTAATAACAAATTCAAAAATACTTAAAGAATTCATAGATTAGAAAAAAATGTCTTATTCTTAAAAAATTCGAATATTTTTGTACAAATTGGTCCGCCATCTAACGTTTTTTTTTTCAACTAGTGCTTATTTCGTGAATGGTAACACTTAGCTCATGTCTGATTTGCCAGATAATCCTTCCGCTGAACGAATATGGTTGTGTATACGCTTGAACAACGCTGGGAAATATGAGTTTTCGCTTCGCTAAGTGGGCCTGCGATCGACTTACAGAAGATGCCGATTTTGCAAAAAAAAATCATCTTTTCAGATGAAGCTCATTTTGATCTTGGCGGATATGTAAACAAACACAATTTTCGCATTTGGGGCACAGAAAACCCGCACGCATACATTGAAAAGCCGTTGCACCCAAAACGAGTCACTGTTTGGTGCGGATTTTGTTCCAGAGGCATAATTGGGCCATTTTTCTTCAAAAATGGACAAGGAGTTGGCGTTACAGTCAATGGCGATCGTTATCGGGCCATGTTGAACGAATTTTTGTTCACAAAAATTGAAGAGGAGGATATTGGCAACATTTGGTTTCAACAGGACGGCGCTACGTGCCACACAGCCGAAGCTACACTCGATGTTTTGCGCCCTGTTTTTGAATATCGCATTATCAGCCGCAAAGATGATGTCGTTTGGCCCCCTCGGAGCTGCGATTTAACACCGTGGTACTTTTATTTGTGGGGTGCCGTCAATGATAAGTGTTACGCCGACAAGCCAACAAGGATTGTACTTTCAAATAAAAAAAGAAATTTGAGAAAATATTCAGTAGTTTTTTTTTATAGCAATTTCAAAAAAAAGTTATTTGGCGGATTCGAACAATTTGTACTGGGTATTACGATTTTCGTAATATTTGTTTCGAATAAACGGACGTTTTTTATACTTAATGGAAAACAAAAAATTCCTCCTCTTAACAGCCACTCTCTATTACGAACAAAAAGTTTTTATCAAATTTCCAATTTTTTTAAAAATACAACCTCTCTCATCGTTTCGAACGATTGCGAAAACACTGTACAAATTGTTCGAACTCGTAAATTATTTCTTTCGAATCGAAATACGCAGTAACCCCCCATTGTATTTATTCCCCTCTATTACTAAACTCGTTGTCGACGGCGTCGTTAATTTTAGCTCAAGTCACATTTAGTCGACGCCGACGTCAACTCGACATTAAATCGGTATTAATTTGCATATATATATTGATGTCGACATGTTATCGATATTTAAAAAAATATTGCCCATCCCTATGTATTTTGACAGTAAATTAATTTATTTTTTAAATTTTCGTGTAAAATGTTATTTTTATTTGAATCTGAAAGAAAGTAGTGGTGAAGAAAATAAAGAAATACTAAAGCTAAATGCTAAATTTGCTGCAGCTTTTTCCAGATGCGAAAGCGGTAATTGCATATAAGTACCACCACCAGTTGCATTGATTTCGCCTTGTTCTGAGTTAGTTTTTTTAACTAACATTTAAAATCCCTCCACACCTTGAAATGGACGAAATTTAAAAATTTATATTTTTTAAAAATTTTCTAGCCAAACCTTTTGCCAACCCTCGCTGCCTCTAATTCAGGGATTTCCAAAATTTTTTTGGTTGTGTATTAGTGAGTACCAGAGAGTAAACAAATTGAGAGAATTCATTTATTTAGTCTGGGATCACACTATGAAAGTTTTCTTTCAGAAATTCTGAGTTTATTGGTGAGAGGGGAACAGAACATGCTTTTCTTTTCTCCTCTCTCACCTATAAACTCAGGCTTTCTGAAAGAAAATTTCGTAGTGTGAACCCAGACTTACAGCCGAAATACAATGTTATTAATATATTTTATAAGTTGTATAACACAAAGGTACAAAATTAAAAATTTTTTGTGTTGATAAAAAATTTTTAGCAATTCTTTACCAATTCAATGTCGCTGATTTTAAAACTACATTTTTTTATTCGGAAGCTTTTTGACTCTAAATCAGTTTCAAATATCTTATCAAACTATTGTAAAAAATTAAAAATTTTTAAGTTTTAAAAATTCATAAAAAATAAATATTGCACGCAAATCACAGCTGATAGAAAAAAAGTGCAGTTTTAAAATCAGCGACATTGAATTAGTAAAGAACTGCTACAAATTTTTTATCAACACAAAAAATTTTTTTCCCTTGTGTTATACAAGTTATAAAATAAAATCTTCTAAATTTATACTTTTATGGCAGTTTCGTAATAGTAGAATGCTTTTCAAATGGGATGAACTTAATTTATTACGTTGCTTGGAACAAATAAATTTTAAATCCGAAAAAATTTGTTCGCATAGGTAAGTAGTGCCGAATAAAGAGAGGCACCTCAATGAATTTTTTTTAGTTCAGGAAAGAACTCGCCATCCAAATCTTTCCAGAACTCTACAATATTATTTTCGTCTGGGGCATTTACTTCGCTTCGTAGTATGATTAGTTCTGATTTAATATCAAATTCGTAGTTGCTTACATCGCAACGAAAATGTTTTTCGAAAAGATCTAATAGCGGTTGTAAAATTACAAAATCTTGAAACCTGTCTTGAAAATTATTGAAAAGTGTTTCAAATATTTCGGCATATTCATATCTTTTGTCGATTTCGAGATTTCTGTAAACAAGTGAAGTTTTTGAAAAGTTGAAAAAATCACCACTTTTAATTTGGGAAAAAATTTGAAAAAGTTTTGTTTAAAAATTGTGAATGATTTTTGACAAATCGCATATATTGCGTTCCTTTCCTTGCAATTCCAAATTTAGTTCATTTAACATACTTGTCGTATCTGCCAAAAAAGCTAAGTCTAAAATAAAATTATTGTCTTTTAAACACAAGACTAAAACTTTTTCTATTTTCTCAGTTTCTAGAAACTGAAGAACTTCTTCTCTTAAATCATAAAGTCTATTCAGGCAATCACCGCGACTTAGCCACCGAACTTCTGTAAACATTTTCAGGTCATAATTCACAGCATTTTTGTTTTTTAAAAAGGTTACAAATTTTCGGTGGGAAGGCGCTTGATGTCTGCCTCGAATTTTATTTATTATATCCTCTGCTGTCTTCATAGCTGGGGTATCATTTATGAATTTCGATACAAGAGCGGTCTGATGAATTATGCAGTTAAAATTATGAACTGCAATTCGTGTTTTTTTAATTGGCCTATAAGTCCATTATATTTGCCCAACATTACATTGGCTCCATCTGTGCAGACTCCAGCAAATTTGTTTATGTCTACAATGGAAAGAAGCTTTTCTCTGACAACATCATACAACAACGTGCCAGTTACATTTCCATAAAATGATTCTAAAGTAAACATCGACTCAAAAATAGTGTATTCGCTGTCTACGCATCGAATACAAATTACAAGTTCACACATATCATTTATGTCAGTGCTTTCGTCTAAACAAATTGAAAAAAATTCGCAATTAACTACTTTTTCCCTAATTGCAGATTCTACACAAGTTCCTAATTGAACAGTACGACGGCCTTACATTTGACTGGACAGGGGAAGAGACTCTATAAATAAAGTATTATAATTAAGCCTTTCCCAAATTTTCTTCAGCAATTGCTTGTTAAAAACACCATTTCACAATGGTCTTCCTTTCTTAACAATTTCCAATATTACTAAACTTGAAATCTCCTTTTTCAGTTTGGGAACTGATTTTGGTTCATTAATTTCCTCTTCTAATAACCATTTTTTCAATTTTTCTAAAAAAATTGTTTTATTTTTATAAAACAGGTCTTCTCTTTCCCTATCATTTAAATTATTTATATTATTATGAAAACGATCGCAATGCCGTTTAATAACAAATTCCGTTAAATGTTGCATAGCATATAAGGCATTGGATCTTACCAAAAGCGTTTTTGACCGCACAATATTTTTTAAGTGCCATCATAAAGTTTTTTCTGTTAACCTGAAACAAAAAGGATACAAGTATTAGTAGTGGTATACACAATTGTGCATAGAAATGGATTTCCCTGGTGTATTTATTCAAAAATAAAATAAATTACATGAGAATTATAACGTGAAAAAGTTATTCTAGTAAACAGTTAGGGTATTCATAATGGTAAGTAATATAGAAATGGTATTCACGGTGTTGGGTTGCTCATACTTCAAACATCTGTGCATACATTTTTATTCTAACTAATTATTTGCAAAATTTACTGCATAACCCTTTTCTGTAATTTTTCTAATTGATAACAAATTAGAACTTAAATTAGGAACGTAATAAACATCACCAATTTTTAAGCATGCATCACCAATTTTAATTTTGCAGACTCCTTTTCCCTTGGACTTTGAACATTTCCCATTTGCTACAGAAGTTAACTGTCCACTACCCTTACACAGTACAACATTTTTCAGGTGATTGATTCGGGACTCAATTCTGATAATTGCTTATGAAAGTAGCCCCAAAAATAATAACTAGAATAACTTCTGCATCATTAGTTTGGTCATGGTACCTCAATAAATAATTAAAAAATTAATTTGAAGTTAGTAAGTATCGTATAGGGGAATTTGTCACGTTTTAGGCTCTGTTTGTTATAACTCGAGAACCACTAGTCCGAATAAGCTGAAAAAAATTAAGAATTACAATTCCCTTAATCTGTTCATACAACGTTTCGCTACATAAGCAACAGTTTCGAAGTTATAAATAAATGAATGAAGAAAAAAAATATTTTTTGCCCAAAAAATTTAAATATATTATTTTTAATTCATAAAAAATCCAAAACGGTAAAAAAAGTGTCAAGTCCTATTACTTTCCCGTAAAGTCGCATAACCTATGAACAGAATGACACATAAATCATGAAAATCGATGAACGCATTAATTAAAGGAATGAATTCCAAAAATTTGCTCGAGATATCCACAAAATACTTTGGAAAAAACATTGATGACTTTTTTATGACTCTCAGAATTAAAATACTAATTATTGTTAAAGCTAAGGCACGAGCTCTATGTGTACATTTGTCCTTCAAGTTGTGCTGGAAAAGGTCAACAAGAAAAAGAAAGACAAAAATGAAAAGACAAAAAAAAAAAAAAATTACTTTGAACTTCAAGAAAAAATTCTTGACAAAAGTACGGAAAAAACAGAAGTAAGGAAAACATGTAAAATCAATAAAAATGGTTAATCATTCAAAAAAGCAAATTTCGATCTACCAAAGGTTAAAATAAAATTTGGTTTAAGGATTGATGTTTGACTATTGACGTCAGCAGTCGTCGATGGCTGCGAGTGTAAGACGGCAAATCCATCTAAGGAGATCGAGTGGTTGCGATCGAAACATGTCATGGTAACCTGCCGGCCAGGGTTCGAGCCCCGGCCACGGTCAAGAATGAAAGATTATCAATAACAATTTTAAATTATGTTCGTGTTGTAAAATTCCTTTCTTCATAAAAATAATTTAATGAAAATTAAATTTGATGAACTTGAGCCGAATTAAAATATTAAAAATTTGCATATAATATATTTTCCAAATTTGTGGTCAGATCGTCCCAAAAAAAGGCCAACTGGATCGAAAAAAATTGATTACTGAGGAATTCAAAACAGCGTATTGTCATTATTTTGATGAAGCAGATTTAAGTGGTGCAAATTTTACGCCTAACACAGTTTACAAAAATTGTTATAATTCCCTTATAATATGGATACATGGAAAAGTTGGACAGTTTTCTTTTATGAAGCCATTAATTTAGGTGGAAGACCTAACTGGACATGATGAATCCAGGTGCTACGCATTCATAAATTCTCGTCCTGGATTAAACAGAAAATAAAAGAATACATTGCTGATTTTACTGCCACACTTCCAGTTGAACGCGCTGCTGGTACTGAAACACCTAAACCTCCGAGTCTGGATACTGTGTGTTATGCGACTTTACGTGAAAGTAATAGGACTTGACACTTTATTACCGTTTTGGATTTTTTATGAATTAAAAATAAAAAATTTAAATTTTTTGGGCAAAAAATATTTTTTTCTTAATACATTTATTTATAACTGCGAAACTGTTGCTTATGTAGCGAAACGTTGTATAAACAGATTAAAGGAATTATAATTCTTAATTTTTGAAATATTTTTCAGCTTTTTCAGACTAGTGGTTCTCGAGTTATGACAAACAAAAGAGCCTAAAACGTGACAAATGCCCCTATACCATACTTACTAACTTTAAATTAATTTTTAAATTATTTATTGAGGTACCATGACCAAACTAATGATGCAGAAGTTTCTCTTTTTGGGTCTACTTTCATAAGCAATTATCAGAATTGAGTCCCGAAATCATGTGTTGTACTGTATTATATATGAGTTCACAAAACAATTTCTTATAATTGGAAATATGGCAACTTGCTCCTGGGTCGATTATCCTAACTGTTTTGTCTTCTTCTGTTAAATTTGTCATTAAAACGAATTCTGTATCTTTATTGTTTTCTGCAGCTTCTCTTATTTTAAGTGACTTTTGATTATTTTTACACCATTTTTGGTATTTATGGCAATCCTTTTTGAGGTGACCACATTTCTTACAAAAGAAACAAGTTTTCGCGTCAGATTTGTTTACAGTTTTTGATTTAAGGGCTGACGCATTAGAAAAAACTTCACGGGATGATTTTTTAAAATATGCTTCTAATAACTTTCCTTTTACCGTTTCAATTGTTAAATCTTTATCAGGGGTCTAATCACCGCATTCGATACTATCGTATCGAATAAACTATCGAATGTTTTTGCATACGATAGACACTGACGTATCGAATGACAACTCGAGAAATTTAATGTCGAGTTACTCGATATCGAATTCTATTTTTTCAAATTCAATAAATTTCATTCTATATCGAGATTCATGATACCAAAATAATTTCGATAAATTTTGCTCGATATCGTATGCGGTGATTAGACCCCAGGTCTTACCTCGAGAGCAGTGATTAAGCTATCGCAACTTGCTGGTAAACTGCTAAGAACCATAGAAACTTGCCAATCTTCCGTAAAATTTTGATTCCCAACAGCCCGGAGCCAAGGTATATTTACACAAGGTAAACTCGTTGGCCCATATGTTTGTCAGCTGTTTACCTAAGTTGGAACCCAAGCGTCAAATTTCGTGTATATGAGGCAAAATTTATACATGTGTGCGTTAAATTTATATGCAGACAATTTTGACAACTCGGTTCCACTCGGTTATTTTTATAGAGCAACATGTCTTCACTCCCAAATGAGTCTACCTTGTGTTAATGTACCTTGCCCGGAGCTTTTCAAATAACTCCATCATAGAATTTATGTGCACCTCCATATTCTCACCTTCGTTTAGCAGCATGCTACATATTTTTCGCATTAAATGCACTTTTGAGCTTAATGTCACCCGTTCATGCTGATTTTGTAGCTACCCAGTTTAAGTGTGCCGATTAATCACTTTCTGAATCGATCTAACGATGTGCGTCCGTCCGACTGGCTGGATTTCCATGCACACTGTGTGCGAAAATTTAAAAAGTAAAAAGAACGCAATTTTGAAGATAATTTAATGAAATTTGTTATAAGAAGTTATAATTATCACAAGGAAGAACCTTTTTTATATCCAAAACACAATATTGATGAGGGTATTATGCATTTGTGTTCATGTTTGTAACTCCTTAAAATATTGGGCCCACTTTTACGTATCATTTTCTGAGTCGATCTAACAATGCCCGTCTGGCTGGTTGGCCGACTGCCCATGTTAAACTTGTGCACAAAGTACAGGTCCCAATTTTAGTGACAATTTGATGAATTTTGGCACATAGGTTCTAATTGGCACAAGGACAAAGTATGTTGATCAGTTCATAATTTCAGCTTAAATCTTGTTTTATAAATTTTAATTTCTTTTTAATAAAGATATACCAAACAAATAATTTTTTTTTTAATTTTCGCGAAAAAAACATGTGTATGTATATAATTAGTGAATAACTTTGTTTTCAATTTTCAGCTCTAAAGCAAATTAAAATGCTTAAAAATTCAGATTAAAGCTGTTAATACAAATAACTCATTTTGTCTTATAATTTCCAAAAGGAATTTGTTAACTTTTTTAATATGTGGCAACGATTTTTTAATATTTACAAAAAACAAACTTTAAATAATTCCGATAAACTTCAGGAAAATAATTGTGAGAGAGAAGTGGAACTACCTTGTTTGTGTATTTGTATCATGGTATGTACATATGTATATATTTTTTTATTTTTCTCTATTTAATTTTTTGTTTATGATTATTGATGTTGAAAATTTAGTTAAAAAATTTAGTTAAAAAAATTTATTTAAAAATCATATATTTTGCGTCTGTTCGCTGAATATTTATTTACAAAAAATCAAATGTAATTAATTTATAATTCAATTTGTAAGCGGGGTTTCATAAACACTTTGGGTTTTATTATTTTGTTCCATTAAATCCTAAGTATTTGATCTGTTATTTGAAAAATTTGTTTCAGGTTCAATCTCATTATCAACAGTATCATAATTATTTTCACAGATTCCATCTAACAAATGGCTATTTTCATATTCTTTGTCATTAGCGTTCAATAGTTCTATAGGACTTAAGTGCTACCATTGGCCATGTTTTGGAAATCGAAATCATGTGATATTGAAAACGATGAAGATTTTCAATTGAATTATTGATAAAATTAACGTAGCTTTTCCTGATTTGAAAAGTAGTTTAGGTAGAGGAAAGTGGTACTCAAAGTATGAGGTATATAAAAAGAAAATCCAACAAGAGATCCCTTTTAAGCAACGTTATTCAATTTTTGACGAAAGTTTTTATTATTGTGAAATTATACCTGACAATGAAACGATTTTATATGCTTCAAAGTTTTCTGTTTTGAATACCATAAGAAGTTTTATTAATTGACTTCAATGGAATTCTGTTTTGTAAATAGTTCGCAATATTCACTGTCTCTGCCCAATACTTCAGTTCCAATCCGGATTGTATTATTTATATATATATGTATATTAAACTCTTATATCTAATCCCGCGAAGCCTATTGGCTTGTCTGCAGGATATAGCGAGTCATTTCAATAAGACTTCTATTTTTACGTTCAGCTACCCCATTTCTGTTCTGGAGGTTCTGTAAATTGTTGACTAATTCCTTTGCTTTTAAAAAAAATTGTTTAATGATTTATTTTTGAATTCACCTCCTCAGTCAATTCACAAAGTTTTTATAGTTTTTTTAAATAAATTTTCTGCATAGGCCACATATTTTATTATCTTCTCAATTGCATTTCTCTTATTTGTTAAAAAATTAAGAACAACGTACCTGTAGCAATCATCAACCATACATAGTTAAAAAATATGTATTTGATTCCACTAGGAGTAACTTCCTGCATTGATCCAAATAGGTTTGAATGTTTCATGTAAAATATTTTCTGATCGACTTTCATTTCGTTGGGGAATTCTTGTCGAATGTGTATTCTAAGTCAAATTACAATCCTCAAAAGCTTTTATACTTTACTTGTCTTATTCCTTCAATATTTTCCAGGCATATTTTCTATGCACTATCAGACTTTTCGTATGTATATATCTGTTACGAGGCTTACTTTAGCTATTGTTGGGTTGGAAATAAAGTAAATTGTAAAGAAAATGTATACAACTATTAGATACTATTAGAATTACAGTCGTTGCTTTTGTTTTTAATATAAAGTTATGAAGAACAACAGTTCTACGGACAATTGAGGACGCTAGTTTATGACTAGCATTTATTACGGTGTGGAATATTCGAAATTTACTAGCCAAGATTCCAAAATTATTTTCAATCATTCTCCTTGCAGAAGATAATCGATTGTTGAATTGACATAGGTATGTATATCCGTTGAAAGTTCTCTGCCACCACACGGGCGCATTAAATGACGTTTTAAAGGAAAAGCTTCATCTCCAACAAAATAAGATGTAAATTTAGTTATACTATTAGGGAGTTCTTCATCAGTGGGTAATGTTAAGCGGTTATTTAACAAATCTTGGCCAAATGTACATCGTTTTAGTATTCCTCCTATTGGAAGTAGCAATAAAATTAAATTAATACTATTTTTTAAGTAACATCGGAACCATGTGCACCAACACTGAATATTTAAAATTGTATTCTGCATCACAAACAGCTAGAAGAACTTTTGAAAAAGACTTTATAATTATAGTATAATGTTCCACTATTTGAAGGACATTGAATGGTGCAATGTTTTCCATCTATGGCGTCTACACAATTGTGTAATTGTGCGAAAATCATATGACAGAGAGGCGAAGTTCATGCCAGTAGCTAAATATCTTAGAAAAAATAGTTAAATTTAGTTATCATGTGTATTCTTATTTATATTACACTTCATCGCACTTGATATATTTGGTTTGCTTATGATCACACAATAGGTGTGATTCCGTACTTAACTTTAGGAGCCCGCGGGATCCCAATCTTACCGAAAACTGTTCCCGTACTCAAAGTTTGGTAAAGTGAGAGAGCTTTTAAGAGAAAACTATTCTTCTTCTTCTCGCACGAAGTAGTCCGTACTTTTTCTTTGGGCTGATTGGGAAAATGGTTAAACAATCAGCTGTGACGAAAAATAAACAATAAAAAACTACAAACAAGTACATATTACCATAGTATAACAAGTACCAGGTATGTTCATTAGGGAGAATTTTCATTATTTATCCATATAATGTCAAAATAATTTATTTGATTTTTGACGCTTGTTTTAATTTTTTCTTTATTTTCTTTTGTTTGACCTTATATGGGTTTTGAAATTGAGAACAACATTTCTAATGACTATACCTTGTACTTATTCTACCATGCATATTACCAAAAGAATAAAATAAACAAAAGAAAATCTTAAAAAATGTAGGTACATGCTTAAATTTTACTTTTGTACATGCTAATGTGTCATTTATGTATTTATTTGAACGTTTTTATTGTAACGTTTGCTTTGGGGTAGAAATATTGTTCCCGTACTTTTGTAATTTTTGTCTATTAGTGAGAGACATTTTTGTTTACTCTCAAATTACCGAACTTTACCAAAAAAGTACGGGATCACACCTAATAATGAGGGGTATATACGATTCGGAAAAGCCGAATATACCACTCTTACTGGTTTTTATTACCTCAATGTAACCAAACACCAAAAACTTTTGTTATCTTTTAAGCGCATTTCCTGAACTAAATTTGGTCCATCTCCAAAACGATCCCTTTTCTGAAATATATCGCGTACCCACCAACGCCTCTTGCACTTCTTCCTCAACAGCATTGCAGATATTCCCAAAAAGTGAGATACAACAATGACACGACAATAATGTTGTGAAGGCGATTCTTGTATTCTCTTGCAAATATTTTCAACTACCTAAAGCCTAGTACCAAGGCCCATTGAAAAGGTCTGTGCAAGAAGCCTGATGATCATTGTTTATGTTCTTTTTAGTTGTCAAAAGTTGTTTACATGTGCATGTATACGTTTATAGTATGCCACACATACACGTTTTTTTCCTTTTGCTTTGTATATGAGGTAGTAAATTTTTGACAACTAAAAAGAATCGAATTTTGTTTTTGTACAAGTAAGCAGACCTGATAGATGGGCCTTGCCTAGTACTCTGTTCAAATTTGTGAAAAATGTTGAGCAACATTAATTATTTCGCACGAAAATTTTGACATGTATCAATGTTACCTATCATGCGAGTTTGTACGATTTGACGTTTTTATTCCTGCAAAGTATGCGACATTGTTTTGCGTATGTAAACAAACTAACTAAAAATAATTTTTTTTAATAAAAAATTTAATAAAAAAGAAGGGAAATATGGATAAAAAACTGTTACCGGTTGTGTTTTTTAATTTTGTATTTCTTATTTAATAATCAGTTCATATTTTTTGCTTTTGCTAAAAATTTCCACGTGAAATAAATGCAGCTTGCATTATTTCGCAGTGGAAAAAAAATGTTGCCAGAAACATTTCAGAACTTTTTCACAAAATGAACAGAGTACAACTCTATCAACATTATTTCATAGATATTCCTCACAAGTTTTTTTCATATGCGTTTTGACAGCATTTCACGTGAAATGTTTAACAGAGTACCAGGCTTAAAGTTAAATAAAGTTAAGGATTAGACTTATGCAAATTTTTTTAAATTACCTCCCCAATTTTATTTATGTATATTGTTTTGCATTTTTTTTTATATATGTATGTATTAATTGTTTTAAATTGATTAAGATTAATGAGGTCTTCTTTTATAAAAAATATTATTTTTTTTCAATATTTCGCTAACCTTTGGTTACCATCGTCAAATTAACAATTTTATATAAAAACAAAAAAACAATAATAAAATTATGAAAAAATTTTATGCCATAAATTAAATTCAAAAACCTATTTGTCATAAAAATTTTCAAAAACCATAATAACAAAAATAAAATATGTATAACTAAAGTTAAAGCATTCATATATGTATGTATGTAAACCGAAAAAATTTCCTATCTATAAGAGCCACTTTTTGGGTTTAAGATTAAAGTTAATTTAATTCTATAATTAGATAATCTGAGAATTTAGTTAATCTAGCATAAATTGAATTTGATATTTTTGAGTTGTGGCTTAAACCATGTAGTGTTACCATACTGAGCACAAATAAATGGCAATATTTTTTTTGCAAATGTAAACTTTTTATCAAAGCAAGATGGATGCTTTCAAAGAAGAAAATTTGCGAATTTAATGTTTACAAGGTGAAATTTTTTTACGTTGAAAGAAAAAATATGTATATTAATGAAAAAATATAGAAAGGAAAAATTATATAAAAATGCTAAGCAATATTAAAAATTATTTTTTGTTTATATTTTTGCATTAATTGTTTATGTTAAACATGTGTATGTTGACAGTTTAAGTTAAGGTTTAAACCACCACCAATGGCCGCTTAAACTAGCAAACAAATTTTAAAAAAATACACTTCTAAAAGTAAATACGAAGATTAAAGTTAATTTAATCGCTAATCTCAAACCCAAAAAGTGTCTCTTAATAACTAAATTCCTATAATTATTCACTATATGTTCTGTGTCTGCTTTAAAATTTATTCTCTGTGCAGTTGGTGTATTAATTATGTGTAACATTTCTAATATATATGTATCTACGTTTGTAGTTATTTTCAGTGTTTAAAACCGATGCTTCTTCAAAATTTGGATAGTGATTAGATTGATGACTTAATGCTGTCTTTTTAGAATTAATGTCACTATATTTTTGTTCGGATTTATGCCCCGCAATTCTAGGCCCTAATTTTTTCTTTGTTGTACCTATGTAAACCTGATTGCATCTTTCATTATCATTTCCCTTACAAGGAATTTTGTTGACAATATTGGACATATCCCATTTACTAGTTCTATCTTTTGTCTTGCTAAATAAACTGTTCAATGTATTATAAGCTTTGTATGCTATCTTATATTTATCAGTGTCAAAGATTCCTAATTCTCTTATTCTTTCCGAAACATTGGATATGTATGATAATGATTTGTATATCATTGGTTCTGTTGTACCTATCTCTATATCGATTAATTAATCCATGACTCAAACTATTTGGAAAATTGTTTTCCCTTAATATATTTCTAATTTTAATTATGTTATTCCTGTGATAAACCTTGTCACTAATTGTTAGCACCCTATTAATTAAATTTCTAGCAGTATTTATAATAATCCGTTTACTGTGTCCAGAATAATAATTTAAAATTCTGCCTGATGCTGTTGGTTTTTGATACCAATATATTAACAAATTGTTTCCCTTCCTTATTATCAAAGTATCCAAGAAAGGCAATTTTGAGTTACTTTCCATTTCCAAAGCAAATTTAATATTTCTATTAAATTTATTAAATGTGTCTAACAAGTTATTTACCCCACATTCAGTAATAATGCAGAATAGGTCGTCAACATATTTTATTATTATTTTAGGTTTAATATTTAATTTCCCAATGGATGTATAACAATATCTGCTACAATTGGAGAAGCAGGAGATCCCATTGGAAGTCCTTTCAGTTGTGAATATACTTTCCCATTACAACTAAAGTGTCTGTTGTCCTCTATACAAAACTTTAAAATTCTCAAAAACAGTCCGTTGTCAATTTTCGTAAATTGCTCTATTATATTCCTTTTCTCCTCTATTATTTCACACTAGGAAATAGCGATACCACATCTAATGAAATTAACTTTTCATTTGTCTGTATACAATGATTAGAAGGAAAAAATATGATAAACTGAGGGAATTAAAGAATGAAGAATTAGGAATTAGGATATAAAACTCGAGAGGATATTCCAAGGGATGTTCAGTAGATGCTATCATTAGGACCAAAATATGTTTTACCAGTTAGGAGGGAAAATTTTCCTAAGCTAAAAATTATAACAGAAGGAGAGGATTTAGTTCAGACCATAGAGGGGAAGGAAGATCAGGAAATATCTAGAAATTAATTGTCGACTATTTTAGACAATCACTTGAACAAAATGAGATTAGATAACAGGGGTAAGTTTATATTAAATAAATTTAATAAGACGAAAAGTTTTTTAAAGAGAAATAAGAATATATTAGTATTGAAGGCAGATAAGGGTAACACAACCGTGGCTATGTATAAAGGAGATTATGATTTAAGATTTAATAATATTATAGAAGATGATACAAAATTTAAGGTAATCAATAGGGATCCTACGAATAGATTGGAAAAAACTAATAATGAAATTATAGAAGAACTTTTTAGGAAGAAAATTATATCCGGATCCGAAAGGCATAAACTAGAAACAAAACTTTATGGTTTACCGAAAATTCACAAGGTCGATTTTCCCTTGAGACCAATATGTTCTTTTATTAACTCACCTTCTTATGAATTGTGTAGATATTTAACGAATATTTTTTAAAAAGAATAACTGAACATTCTATATATAATGTTAAAGATTCAGTGCAATTCAAAGAGAAATTAAGTAATCATTGTATACAGATGCATGTATACGTTTGTTTACGTTTATGCCATAGAATGATCCAAAAGTACAAGGAACGTAACTGCGCCTTCATCAATATTTCGTCGGATATCTTTGGATACAGCGATGTAACACAGCTATGCCTTTCTCTGAATCCGATTGATTTTTAACTATTAGCTGGTGATTTGTCAAACATTTACTCATTTGCTCATATAACAATCTCTCGAATACTTTAGATAAATAAGGTAATATTGATATAGGACGATACTCATTTGCATTTTTAGGTACAGGGATGATCTTTGCATATTTCCAGCAACTTGGTAATTGACTGGTGGTGATAATGGTATTAAATATGTGAGTGATGTAGCCTAGTAACTTAGGTGGAAGAAGTTTTATGAATCTTGGATGAATTTGGTCCAGCCCGACCGCATTTGACGTAACAGATAGACAACATGATAATACTTCAACTTAAAGCACACCAGAAAATTCAAAAGTTTCTATTTGTTAAAAGTTGAGTTAAATACATTCAATTTATAAAGTATCACTATCCAGTGTGACACAAAGAATGCTGACGAAGGCTGTAGGTAGGTAGGTAGGTAGGTTGAAAGGCTGGTGTGAAGTCTCCCTCACACCCTCACACCTTCACCCAGAGACCAGTATGGTCCATTGTGACGCCTTAATTAGAGAAAGATATGTAGAGAAGGAAAATAGGTGAAATAAACAGAGAAAGCACAAGTCAGAAAAGAAATATGGATAGAAAAGAAGGTTTCGGACCAGCCCCGAAAGAAATCCTGACCAACCAAATTCGACCTACGTGTGGCCAGCACCTAGCCTCCTCTCGCGCAGCCAGGCCATCCCCATTACGAATCCTATCAGATTCTCAAGTCCACAACCCGAGACATCCCCTAATTCGTTCAGGAATCTACTGCCCAGCCACCTCAGCCTGCTGCCCTGCAACCTGGGACAGTGGCACAGAAAGTGCTCAACTGTCTCTAAAGACGAAGGCTGTAGCGGGCCAGAAAATGCATTACATTCTGCTGGTGTCTAATAATTGTAAATTTTTCTGTACATGCAATATACATACTTCATTGCTATCCAAAGGACAGCTAAGGTAAAATGTAACAAGAAGATACAATATAATAGCCTGGTAGTGTATAAAGTCATTCCTAAAAATTAAAGGAATAGGACTATTACAAAAAAGCTTTATAAAATGCCAAGGCCCTGTTCTTTTTAGTTGTCAAAAGTTGTTTACATTTTGCTTACATGTGCATGTATACGTTTATGGTATGCCACACATACACGTTTTTTCCTTTTGCTTTGTATATGTGGTAGTAAATTTTTGACAACTAAAAAGAATCGTTTTTTGTTTTTGTACAAGTAAGCAGACCTGATAGATGGGCCTTGATTTTGTTATTGTTTTTATATAAAATTGTTAATTTTCCTGACGATGCTAACCAAAGGTTAGCGAAATATTGAAAAAATAATAAATATAATATTTTTTATAAAAGAAGACATCAAGCTTCATCAATTTAAAATAATTATAAAAAGAAAGGTCAAGTAATACTAAACAACTTTTTTATATATTTTTATTTACTTTTTTAATACATAGTACATACGTATGTCAATGTTTTATATTTTCGAACAAAATTGATTCCTGTATTATGAACACAAAGTGAAAATGTTTTTGAGATTGTGAACGAAGCTTTAAACTTGAATATCATTTTGAACCATTTTATCAATCGATAATAAATTTCCATATAGTTCCGGCACAAACAAAACCTCAAGAACCTTGAGCAGTTGTCTTTTTACCATTGGCTAACTTAATATCATCGCCCATTTCAAGGTATTATGTTGTAAGAAATTCTCTATTTCTACTAGAGTATTCACTCGATTAATCGTTGTTCGATTGTCCAAAAACTGAGGAACAAAAAACGAAAATTTGTGTACAACTTTTACTGTTTACATTTAATGAATCAATGACAAATGAAGAAGTGGTAAAAATAGCAGTTTTTCTACTTTGACTGCAGTTTTTTAAACGCTGACTATAAACGCCAAATCCATCAGCAGTTATAAATGTGTAAACTATGCACTGTCAGATTATGGGTTACCTGTTATTGCCCGACTCTCAATTTTCTTTTTACCTCGTATCGGCTGGATGTTGACATTTTAGATATCATTAGATCCATCTTTAAAATCTTAGTGTCCTTGTTTGAAAATGAAGTGTCTGATTTTTGTCGTGAAATTATAATACGTTAAAAATTACATTAACCAAAACTATAGAGAAGAATTTAAAAATAAAAGAAATTAAGAGGGATTACAAAAAAATATAAATAAGTTATCAGCTCTGGAAGCCGAATACATACGATTGTAATTGGAATCAAACGAATTTAAAAAAATATCCTGTTTTAAAAGTAAAAACAAATTATTTTTATATAGTATACATTGAATTCGCATGTTTACCATATCTTCTCTTAAAATCAGGAAAAAACTGCGATTTTTTTTTTTTAAATTTAAAGAAGAAAAATGTTTTTAATAAATGGCTCGGACCTCTCTTTTTCTGTTTATTAATAAAATAAAAGTATGCGTTCAAATAGAGATGTTTGTTTTTCCCCTGGGATAACATTACTTGAATTGTTCGTGTTATTCGAGTAATTCGAACAATTTAAAGCCTTTATTCGATTAGTCGAGCAATTTTAAAATTCAAAAATTTATTAATTCCTTACTCAAACAAAACCAAAAGTCGAATAATTGCATACTCTAATTGCTACTCATATGACAACTTGCACACATACCATTCATATTGACTTAATTTCTAACCAAAATTTAAACAGAAATCAGTATTATCGTCACTATTAACAGTTTTCTTTACTTTATTTATTTAAGTTTTATTTTCAGGTTTCTGGAAAACGACAATCACGTGTAAGACGCCCAGTTTTACCACAGCCGTGACATTTTTTTTGCTACTTTTGATTTTTGCATTTGTAGTGCTAGATTCTTGGAACTTGATTTTTGACCGCCATTTTATTTTCGCCTCTTGGATTAACTTTCCCTTCACAAGATCTAATGTTAATTCTTCTTCTGATCTTATTTCCAAAGCAGTTATAGTATTATTACACTCTTTTGGCAAACTTCCTAATTAAAATGTCACCCGGAGATTATGAGCTAAATTCTCTCCTAAGCCATACAATCTGTTTACAGTTTGCAGCATTTCAGAAATATGCGCTTCCATGTTTTGGCTTCTTGCATACGACACAACTTCTTGAAGAGCATCTTTTTTTGATAAAGTTGATTTTTCATGCAAATTACTAAGCTGTTCCAAATGGGAGTCTTTAACCAATAGACCAATTGTTGCACGAGTTTTATCATCTTTTTGTGCCCAAAATGCATTTGGTGTAGTAGTTTTTTTATTTGAAACTATTCCCCACAAGTCCTCTTTTATTAGTAAGATTTCCAACTTGTACATATTTCCAAATTTGGCAATTCTCTCCATTTGGCTTCTATGTATTTTTAGCTTCTTAGGTATCACAAACGACTTAAATCGATCAACTTGCCTGATAAAGACAGCTGTATCTTAAAGTTTAAATCGTTGATGTCACATTTTTTGCTGCCAAAATGGCTATTTCTGCCAGCCACGCAAGATATTTATATTGTGTACATTCATCAGAAAATATGCGGTCAATGAGAGCATTTTGGGAATTAACAATTGTGTAAAAATAAGTGGGCAATTAAATGCATCCTGTATTTTCTTAGACAGTGACTTATCTATCGCCGACATCTTACAATTGATGTATTTTTTTGATGCCAAACAAAGAATTGCGAAAAAAGTTCTTGCCAAAGAAATGCAAACATTTTTTAGAAAGGGACATCCTAATGACCAAGCGGTATAAAATATACCTTATGACCTATTCTCATACTTACCAAATATACATACATAAAAAATCTGATAAAAATCAGTAGAGCCGTTTCGTTCTGTTTAAAATTATTTGGATATTGCTCATACTAAAATCTTGATTAAAAATAGGTAGATGAGGGCAGGAGGGGGAAAATTTTGGGTTATTTTAATTTTTTGAAAAACAAAGTTGTGACACTATTGAACAAAATGAGCGAAATGTATTTGTTATTATGTACATAATCGCTTACATATGTATGTATGTATATATGTATTTATATAAATGTGTACATTTGTATGTATATATGTACATACATTAATTTTTTTCATTTTAGTATGATTCAACTTTACAAACATATGAACGTTCAATTGTGTTTTCTGTTCAGTCACAACAAATGGAAAAGTTGGAGCAATTACAGGATCCACGTGATTTAGACAACATATTAGCGGAAATTTTCAACAATGTGCGGACTCCAAATATGTATCATGATGGTCACCAGCAATTACATACAACCGATTCATCGAATGGGTTCAAGGCACTAGTATTCGACATATTTTATGATATGTGGCAACTAACAAAAACGTCTGAGGTATTTTTGTATGTTTATTTTAAATGCATTTGATACATTCACTTAAAATAATTCTATTAAAATCGAAAATTTTTAACATGGATATAAACTTTCAATTAGAAATATATTTATTTTGTTGCCAGATACGGTTTCTCTTAGTTGTGGCAATTGTTATACTTATTGCTTGGATTTTGAATACTCGCTTTAATATCGGTTGGGTGGTTTTAATTTTTGGTGGTTTCTTTGTATTCGGATATCTTTACACATACTTAGAATGTAATAGGGTAAGAATAATTAAAATTAAAATATTTAGTTTTCTGTTTAAGTTTAATATTTTAAGGAACTGGAAGTGACTCAAATGATGGAAATGTTAAATCGCGACAAAGGAAAACAAAATATTGCAAATGATTCTAAGTTTGTTAAATTTTTAAAGGGAATATTTTATAGCGCCGACTCGCAGGATTTACAACAGCAAAAGCTTAAGTATGATGTTACAATATTTTTTTTTTTATATGTATGTATGTTTTTTTAATTCTTCTCAATTGCATTTCAATTATTTACAGGCAGTCCGCTAAACTGTCTTTAGGATTTTGCCGACCGGATCATGTGTTAATTATGTATTTCAACGATATTTTTTTGAAATATCTACAAGTCTTATTGGAACAATGTACTGTTACCCTAGCAGTACTTAATGCATCTTTAGGATTTCCATATAACATGATGTCTGGATTTCTATTAGTTTGTTTAATAAGTTACATTTTAAAGTTGACATTTAAATACATATTGAGTCCATCCGCTTGGGCCCAATTTATGCATCGAAAACCACTATATCATACAGACATACTTAATGCAAACGCGGCTGAAATTAATCATGATCGTATATCAGGCGATAATTTAAAATTATTATTAAACGCAATTAATGCTACACCTCAACGAACTGGCGTCCCACAAAACCAATCATCAGTGTCTGCTGTATCCGGAGTAGAAGAACTAAGCGAAGCTATAGAACCACCCCCTAAAAACATATCTCCTCAACTTGTGAAAAACACAGTTGCTAAAAAACAAAATAATAATGTGAATGAGATATCGCTAGATAAAACAAAAGATGTTTGTCTAGAAGATTTATTTGATGATTCATAGTGATTAATTTATTTTTTTGCGTTCAAAGTATGCAATAAGTAAAAAAGAAAAAATTAAAACAAGATAAATAAAGTTTTGTTCATACTTAACAAATATTTGACAAAAAAAAAAAAAAAAATGATAAATGAAAAAGCGGGACTACTGCATTTGATAATAATTTAATTTCTTTTTAAGCATTTTTTGGTTTACTTACTAACTCTATTTCTAAAAGAAATCGAAGTGAAATGTTATTTAAAAAGTGTTACTAAATGTTTGAGCTGGCAAACATTGTGCGGAATCAAACAAATTTTTGATCAAAAAAGTGGAACTCGTGTAGGACGTCAAATATTTGTTAAATATGACCATAACTTAAGGAATCTAAGTATACATATGTACATACATATCGCTCATTTGTTGCAACGTCGTTATAACTCAAATAATGAAGTTTTGGAGGTAGTGATGCAGAAATATTTGCTTTGTTTTTCTTTATATTGTGTATAAATTTCATGTTTATCTTTTATTCTTTCAACGTTTTAAGAGAATGTGTCGGTTTTTTTTCTATGTGGTGCGAGCAAAATTAAAACTTCAAACACGTTGATTTCAAAACGCATTTTTAGTTATGACGACATTGCAGCAAATGAGCGATGTGTAGGTAATTTTATATCAATTTTTATTAAGATTTTATTTATTAATACTTATCTTTTTTTAATTTATAGTTGTATAATCATATTTTATGAACAAGTCTTTCCTTATGCCTGTATTCCAATTGTTAAAATATATATTTATTTTCGTATAATTTTTATTCCTTTGTTGTAAACATACTAAAATTAGAAATGTTTTACCTTTTAAGTTACGAAGTCAACATTAATAGAGAATTTAATGAGGGCTTATGTATTGTAAGCTTCGTACACAATTGTGATAAGTAGTACCATACTTTTGATCGTTACATATGGGCATTTCCAGCGAAAAGTCTACTTTTTGTAACATTACGCCACCAAGCAAATAAGCTTGTATTATAGGCCTATGTGGTCAAAGGTTTCCTATTTTTGTTAATCAATGTAAAGCTAATTGCGCTTTACACCAAAATACAAAATACATATAAAACTTACGTTACAAAAAGTAGACTTTTTGCTGGAAATGCCAATATCTTTTAAATATTTGGAGAATACATAATTTCAGTTAATGTAAAAAATACAACGGCCAACGAATTTATTGAAGAGGATTTAATTCGTTATTTTTGGGATATAAGAAAGTATTTTATTTAATTCTAAATTTATTTTAATTAAGATTATAATTAAGAATAATCAGTATTGTGGTTATTTTTGTTGAACTGTTTTTGAATCCAAATTTTGATATTTTAATTAAGCTAAATTTCATCAAATTTAATTTTCATTAAATTATTTTTATGAAGAAAGGAATTTTTACAACATGAAATTAATTTATTAATAATTTTTCATTATTGACTGACCCGGGGATCGAACCCAGGCGTTTTTACGGACAGGTTACCCTTACCTGTTTCAATCGCAACCACTCGATCTCTTCAGAGGGGTTTGCCGTTTAACACTCGCAGCCATCGACTGCTGGCAGTCAATAGTCAAATATCAATCTTTAAACCAAATTGTATATAACACTTGGTAGATCGAAATTTGCTTTTTTTTGAATGATTATCTATTTTAATTGATTTACATACATGTTCTTCCTTGCTTCTGTTTTTCGCACTTTTTGTCAAGAATTCTTCTTAAAGTCCAAAGTACATTTATTTATTTTTTTCATTTTTGTTTGTCTTTCTTTTTCTTGTTGCCCTTTTTCAACACAACTTAAAGAAGAAATGTAAACAAAGAGCTCGTGCCTTAGCTTTTTAACCATAATCATTATTGTGGTTATTTTTGTTGAACTGTTTTATGGTTTTTAATCCAAATTTTGATACTTTAATTAGGCTAAAGTTCATAAAATTTAATTTTCATTAAATTAATTTTATAAAGAAAGGAATTTTACAACAAAAAATTAACAAATAGAAACTGGGAATTATTTCCTTTCATAGGTTACTTTATTATATTCAACATTTTTTATTTACAAAAAAGCTTTATAAAATACATAACTGAAATGATAATAATTTTTCGTTCTTGACTCGGGGCTCGAACCCAGGCGGTTTTACGGGCAGGTTACCCTTACATGTTTCAATCGCAACCACTCGATTTCTTCAAAGGGGTTTGCCGTTTAAAACTCGCATAAAAATAATTTAATGAAAATTAAACTTGAAAAGGGTTCACCATATTCTGTTAAAAAATAATCCGAAACTCGGCAATAATATTATCTCTAAGCTGTTCTTACAGAGATATCGTTAAAGTTTTGAAAAAAAAAAAAAATTTTTTTTTCTTTAAAAATTAATAAAAATAAAAATGCAACAAAATTCATTGTTTTGGTTAGTTAAACATTTTTCGAATGAAATGAGCTTTATTTCATTGCAATCGGTGCACAACTTTTGATTTTGTTCACTATTTCAAAAATTTAACGATATCTCTGAAACTACTGGGCAAATTTTAAAACAATAAAGGTATTCACCTCAGAATTTTTACTCTTGCGGAATTGCAATACTTTTTATTTTTCACTACAACAAAACATGAAAATAATTTCCCACTACTTTTTATGTTTTGCAAGACCTTTTTGATGGAGCGTAATCGCAAGGGTAACAGTTGCACAATTCAGCTTTTTTTTAAACTTCAATATTGGTATCGTTGCCATATTTTTAACAAGTGTATAGTAATATGTAAACATTACCTAAAATGACAAGCATCAATGACAAAATTCCGTTGTTCAACACTGTTTTTTTTAACACAATCAAACAAGGCGAATTCATATAAGGTGGTCTTATTTTGAAAACGTTTACAACACTGTAAAGTATTTTAACCTTGTGTCAAAAATAATACAACACTGTAGTGAATAATTTAAACAAATATTTCATTTTCTTTTTACTTTTAAATTGTTTGTTTTGAAATTTAATAATTTAAAAAATTTCTAATTTCATAATTTTAAGCGAAACTTATAAAATGTTGCAAATATTCCCCAGAACCACATGAACGGTATATCATTTTGACACAAGGTTAGTATTCAGCTGTTGCTTTTGTAGCAAGTTAAGATCACCTGGTATAAATTCGCCTTACAATCAAAGTTCTACGAAATAAACGAAAATTTAATAAATTTATTCATTTCCTCGACGTGCTGACAAAACTAAAGATAAATCATCATAAAGTGTGGTTAATTCCTCTTCTACGAATTCGTCATCCAAAATATCTTCATTTGTGAAATTATTTTCTCAAAAGTTTAATTACAAATTTTAATTTGGTATTTTTAATAAAATAGATCTATACTTACCGATTTTATGATAGATTGTTTCAATTTGAACAAAAGATTTATTAATGAAATGATTTACCAAAAATGTCTTAAAACTTTGCTTCGGCATCTTGAATTAATAAACAGCAATGATTTTTTGCAATCAGTTGACAATTGTGTGCTGTTTTTTTTTTAGTTTTTGACAGTTCGTAATATTTCAAAATTAAAATTTCAAAATGTTTAAAGCTGGGTGTTCACGACACCGATAGTGTTAAACCGCAATTCCGCACTTCCGCAAGAGTAAAAATTCTGAGGTGAATACGTCTTATGTAAGAACAACTTAGAGATAATCACCCTTATCGTGGTTGGCGTATTTAAAATACGCGTACGACTGTTTGGTAATAGATTAAAGAGAGCGTGAACTTATTTCCTTTAATCTATTACCAAACAGTCGTAGGCGTATTTTAAATACGCCAAACACGATAAGGGTGAATATTGTTGCCGAGTTTCGTTTTTTTTTAACTGAATATGGTGAACCGTTTTCAACTATTCCAATATATGACTTAATTTTCGACATTACGGTATATGTTGAAAAGTCGAGTGAATAAAGAAAAATAGAGATTTATTTGATTTAAAATCAGCGACTTCAAATCAGTAAAAATTTGCAATAAAGTTCCAGGCCGCAGAATGACTGTTCCCCAGTGTTATTTATTTTCTTTCGTCAATGTTCACTTGTGTTTTTTTAATTCATTTATTTGGTTAAATATTTTGTGCACATTCAAGTTTTCTAAATCGTCCTAATTTAAGCCTTCGTTTAGCTATTTGGCGGGTGGTTCGGGTATGATCAAGAGGAATCTGATGTCTTTTGAAAATTCATAAATTGGTATTTTCAAATCCGCATGTATTTGTGTATTCGAAGTTTTCGTTCAAAAAAATCTATGAAAGTGTAGTCGGTCAAGCCCGACCATATGAAACCCTACACCACAGTCTTTAAAAACTAATTTTCGAGAGCGAATGGCTATATGAATTGGGATCTATATATGTTTTAAATTTCATTAAAATCGGTTTGATAGTTTCTGAGAGGCATATATTGCCGCCCCTCTCCCTCGTGGTCCTATTTTTTTTAAAAATGCATAGCATGTGTGTCTGTACTAATATAGATCTATCTACATTTTAAATTTCATCTAAATCGGTTTGATAGTTTCTGAGGAACAGAAATTGCTCCGTACGTACTACGATTTGGCCCATTCTTAATAGGCTTGGTCCTTGTGCCAATAAGAATATATGTGCCAAATTTTATTAAATTATCTCCAAAATTGCGACCTGTACTTTGCGCATAAGGCTACATGGACAGCCAGGCAGCCAGCCGGACGGACATCGTTAGAATAACTCAGAATGTTATTCTTTTTATCAGCAATTAAAAACAATTAGATTTTGTTTTCAGGATTGCATCAAAAATTATTAAAAAATAAACTTTTTAAGGAATTTTTTTTGGTTTTTTACACAAGTGATGTTTAAAAGTTAAATTTTTTTTATCTTATCTCGACTTAAGATGTTATGTCAAAATGCCACATATGTATATATTTTTTGTTTAAATTGAATAAAGAACATTTAGAGCCACTTTTTGGGTTTGAGATTAAAGTTAATTTGATTCTATAATTAGATAATCTGAGAATTAAGTTAATCTAGCATAAATTGAATTTGATATTTTTGGGTTGTGGCTTAAACCATGTAGTGCTACCATACTGAGCACAAATAAATGGCAATATTTTTTTTGCAAATGTAAACTTTTTATCAAAGCAAGATGGATGTTTTCAAAGAAGAAGAAGAAAATATGCGAATTTAATATTGTTTACAAGGTAGACATTTTTACGTTTAAAGAAAAAATATATTAATGAAAAAATATAGAAAGGAAAAATTATATAAAATTATATATTTTATTTTTAAAATAATTTTTTGTTTATATTTTTGCATTAATCGTTTATGTTTAACATGTGTATGTTGACAGTTTAAGTTAAGGTTTAAACCACCACCAATGGCCGCTTAAACTAGCAAAAAAAGTTTAAAAAAATACAACTCAAAAAGTAAATACGGAGATTAAAGTTAATTTAATCGCTAATCTCTAACCCAAAAAGTGGCTCTTATTGTTTGGTCTGAATTAGAGAAATCCGAGTTCATCAAAAGTATATTTTTTAAATTTATTAAATTAAATATTATTACACTGGGCAAGTAATTTGAAGTAAAAAGTATTAAAATGAATTTATTAAAATAATACATTTGTCGCTCAGTGTATTCCCTGTTCGTTAATGTTAAATTTTATTTTATAAGAGAATATAGAATGTAAAGATTAAAGCGCAACTTGTGTTATAATGATGTTATATGCAAGAGTTATACTGAATAAAACCATCCATCAACTTGTGCAGTCGCATTAGTTTGTTAAGCGCAAAGACGTTGAATTTTGTTTTTTGTTGTTTGCCTTTTTAACTTTTCTTTTTGCAAATTCGGTAAAAATTGTTATTGAACAAACATTTTAAACTAAAATCTAAAATTTTGTTAATCATTCGGGTGTGTTCTAGAATCCGAATCCACTTAAAAGTGGATTAATTTAGCATTATTGGTGTTCTGCATTTCACATCCACTTGTTTTAATTTGTTTTCAATTAGAGTAGATATGGGTTGGTGAAAGTAAACCGAATCGACTTTTATTGTAATAAGTATGTGATAACATTTTTAACAAAAAAATTAATTTTGCTTTTAGCTAAAAATCTTCTTAATCCAATTTAATTAAAAATATATCGGTATCTAAAACGCAAAAGGCCCTTAATAACCCCTTAATTTAAATCGACTTTTTCATTGATTTTAATGTAATTAAAGCTAAGTTTTTTTATAACGATTTTTGTGTAATTTTCTGACAATTTGTTTTTTTAATCGATTTAGCGATCTCTAAGTTTTTGTGTTTGTTTAAAATTTTGCAATTTTTCGCGAATTTAAGCCATGTTCGCTATATAAGCGATTTGTTCGTGTAAGTTTTCTCATTCTTTACAGCTCTAACGATTTATAAAAAATAGTAGACTTTGCTATCATGCGCTGTTAGCAAATTTTTGCGAATTTCCATGAATTTAGCAATTTTTACCGAATTTTTGCTATTCCTTATAGTTTTAGGGACGTTCAATCAATTTTATGGCTGGTTTGAAATACAATTAAAAATTTTCGCGAATTTTCGCTATTTTTGCAATTTTTTTTGTTATTTTCGGATTTTTTGTTTTTAAAATCCATTTAGAGATTTCAAATAAATTTTAGTGGTTTTTAAAAAGTTTGCAATTTTTCGAAAATTTTAGCCATGTTAGCGATTTTTTCCTGTGATTTTTTACAGTTTCTACGATTTTTAAAAAATATTAGACATTGCTATCATGCTGCGGTTAGCAAATAAGTGATCTTTAGTTCAACAAAAACTTCGAATACACAAAAACATGCGGATTTAAGAACACCAATTTATGACTTATGCGGATTCAAAAAATTTTTCGTTTTCAATTCGAGTCTAAACCTAAAACATACCTGATTATTTCTTGAATTGATTTTTTGCTTAGGAAATAAAAGTTATTTTGAGTTTTATTCTTGCTAACAAAATAACAGTTACTTTTTTAATTTAAAATTCAAATAATAACTTATTTCTGCGGAATAAAAAAAAATCAAGAAATAAAGTTTATTTTCTAAGCAATAAATAAAATTCAAAAATTATTTTTTATTTGCTAAACAAAAAATAAGGCTAATAAAACTTTGCATCATTTTATTTGAATATACATAGTAAAGGGTGGCTAAATTTTTAGGGCCGATGTTGATTTTGAATAAAACACAAATTATTTAGGAAATGTTTGTCATTTATTTTTATTATGATAATATTGGTATGGTTTAATTATTTATGGAACAAAATATCGGCCAAATGGCCGCAGCGGCATACCTTTCCGATGGTCCAAATTTTCGATGACGCTAAGGCATAATTGAGGTTATATGCCGTTAATGTGCCGAATTATATCATCCTTTAGCTCTTGAATTGTTGCTGGCTTATCGACGTTCACCTTTTCTTTCAAATAACCCCAAAAAAAAGAAGTCCAGCGGTGTCAAATCACATGATATAGGCGGCCAATTCACAGCGCCACCACGTAAGATAACACGGCCATTGAATTTTTCGCGAAAAAGAGCCATTGTTTCGTTAGCTGTGTGGCAAGTGGCACCGTCCTGTTGAAACCACATATCGTCCACATCCATATCTTCCAATTCGGGCCATAAAAATGTCGTTATCATCTCACGATAGCGAACACCATTCACAGTAACTGATTAGGCTAGCTGGTAGTGAGCTAATCTTTCAGCGCCGGGGTTGCGGGTTCGATTCCCTCCAGAGACTCTGGGTTCCTGCAGACAAGCGCAGAGCTTCGCAGGATTAGCTTAGGGAATTAAAAAAAAATAAGCCTGCATAAGTTGAACGCGTTGCTCGATTGTGTATCTTTCCTGTACATATGTACATTTAAAGCCCCTATTACGGTTTACAACTCAACTCAGTTGAGTTGTAATTTCTTAATTTTTTAATTATATTTTACAACTTTGAAAAAAAAACCAAAAAACAAAAGTTGAAAATTTGGCAATGCAAATAAAAGTCAAGAAGTAAATAATAAAAATATACAAGTTAAGAACAAAAGGAAAAACGTTGAAATTGAAAACAGTGAAAGAGACGAAATTAAATATACATCTGACTTTAATAGTAAACACCTAATTACAAGTGTGCAAATACTCAATAGAAATTGTGAAAAAATAAAAATGGCAACCGATCCAAATCGAAGAGAAGAAAAAAGTAAAATTTTTAAGTGAAACCATTCCAGTAACCACTGCCGGTTTATTAATTTCGAATTAAATGCATCAGCTTATAGTTTGAGTGAACAACAAAAATATGTTAAAATACAGCTTGATAAATGAATTTGACAAAACTTTAAAAAGGAACGAATTAAACAAAATGCTCTCAAACAGAAAAAAACTGATAGTAAATTTTGCCATGAGTATATACTGCAAATGCGTAAAATAGCAGCTCTTGCCAATATCGACGAATTTTCAGTGATTCGCTATGTTGTTGATGGATTAAGAATTAGAAACGACGTCAAATTTCAGTTATACTGTGCAACTACTTTTATAGAGCTGCGTGAAAAATATGACATTTATGAGCGGGTAAATGAAAGACGTGATAACAGTGAACGTTTCAACAAACAATCGCATTCTGCATCCGAAATACATAATAGTGGTATAAAAAAATCGATTTTCGCGTGAGCATTGTTTTAACTGTGGGTCAAAAGACCAAAAAAAGCGAATGTCAATCAGAACCTAAATGTTTTAAATGCCAGTGAGAAATGTTAATGTTATTGTTGATAAAAACACGACTAAAAACCATTAAATTGACACGGGTTCAGATGTGTCTATCGTAAAAAAAAATCAATTTATAAAGATATATTAAGTTATTGCGAATTAAAAGACAGTGCAGTTACTGTGAATAGTAAAGTAAATTTGGACTTAGAAATGTAAAAACTAAACCAATCGGTTATATGTATAACAAGTAATATAAATGTTGATGATGTGACAACTAATCACGCCTTTATAGTTTTTCCGGATGAATCTATTAAGTTTGAAGCAATTTTGGGATATGGTTTTACTAAAAAATTTATATTTTACTCAAATAAAGATGAATATGTCTTTAAATATGTGTATATGTTTAAATGTGTATAATCCGCTGTACAACGAATTTAACGTTTATAATGTTTACGCAGTTGAGCTAGATGTTGATAAAAAGTACAAAGAAACAATAAAAACAATTAAAGATAAATATGAACCATCCGTAAATAGTGAAACATGTCCGGTAGAAATGAAAATTACTCCAAGTGATCAATTAAAGTCGTTTCATCACTCACCAAAAGGAGATCCTGGAAATTATACGGATCAGTAACCCCCAGCTACCCACACAGGACTGGAAAGTAGTGAGGATTTCTGAATCTGTTGAAGAGTCCAGGAAGGCCACTGTAATAATTAACAGTGGCTTTCTGCCGTCACTTCGGAAGACACAGAGGAAGATATTCTACGGATTTGGAACTATCTTCCTCCGAATCTACAAAGGTGATGAAAAAGAGAAGCCTCAAGCTCCTGTGACTACCACCACAACAACAGCTTCAACGTAGTATATGGAAGACGATTCTGCTACGTCATCGGCCAATGAAGACATTCAATTGGTCAGTGGACTTGTGGATGACTTTGGTAAGATGGAAGTGGCGGACGATGAGGGCATCCTTCTGGAATCGGACGATGACCCAGAGGATGCCAACGTCACAGTAGTACATAGCGATGAGCTATGATGCAGGTTACACAGATCAACCTTCATCACTCCAAAGCGGCGTCAGCTGCCCTTCTCCTCCGATTGGCTTCAGGCATGGAAGAGCTTAAATGCATCCAAGAACCATTGTTGTATAAAGACAGGGTTTACGGACTTAGTTTAGACGGCTATAGTACTCTGTACGCAGCCGATCAAGGTAAGACCAGGGCTTGTGTTTTGATCAAAAACATCATTAAAGCTCTCATTCTCTCTGATTTTAGCGATAAGGACACCTGCACTGTCGCAGTAGAAAGCAAAACCAGTACAGTTTGGTTTATGAGCTGCTAAATGGCACAGGACCAGGGTGCTAATCTTCCAAACTCCACAACCAGGAATGCGAAGTCGTTATTAAGACGCGCAACATCCCCCTAATTATATGTGCTGATGCTAATGCACATCATACCTTCTGGGGAAGCTCTGATGTCAAACCACGAGTGGTGGAATGCGGAAATTGTTGAAAAACGCAAAGAAAGCAGGAAACTATTTAATGAGGCAAAACGTAATGGTGTTTGGAACACTTACTCAGTGAATGGATTTAAAAATCTTATCAGGAAGGCCAAGAGACAAAAAACTACGTAAGATTTTATCGTCTAAATCAGCTATTGCATCATATATACGGAAAATAGATGGATCCTGGACCACAAACAGTTAGGACAGCCTTGAGGTCCTGATGAATACACGCTTCCCAGGTTGCACTGATGATGTGCATAGGGAGGAAATATTTAGTGGCGCTCGGAATATCTCTAATATTCCGCTAATTCGCCATCGTGTGGATTGGGCGGTCAAAACTTCCATCCCTTTACATCTCCAGGCCCGGCGGATCTCCAGAAGAAAATGGGAATATTGATACCATGGCTCGTCTTCATCCCCAAGGGAGGGAAGACATCTCACACTATGGCTAAAGACTTTAGACCAATTAGTCTATCCTCCTTTCTACTGAAAACACTGGAGAGGATTTTAGATATTAACATTATGTCATCTTTGGGACATAACTCCTTGTCACTGGCTCAGCACGCCTACACGAGGGGCAGGTCCACTGAAACTGGGCTTCGCTCAATGGTGGGCCACATATAGGGATCCCTGCACTGCAAGGAATTTGCTTAAGTTGCATTCCTGGAAATTGAGGGAGCTTTTAACAACGTTATTGGATATTAACGCTATGAGTCTTTTGGAAATCGACCTAGCGATCATTCAATTTGTCAGCACTATCTTGCACTTCAAGCGTATCGAATCCAACGTGGGCGCCTCGAATATTTCCAAGGTTGCGATTAGGGCACCCCGCAAGGTGGTGCACTGTCAACTTTACTTTGGAATATAAATACCCTACTCAGGGCCATCGAAAGGACATGCTGCAGGACGATTGCGTATGCGGATGACGTTGCAGTTGTGGCTATGGGTAAAGATCCCAGACTTATGGAGTCCGCATTGGACGTCCTAACAAAATGGTACCAGTTATGTGGACTGGATGTTGATCCTGCCAAAACGGAACTGGTACTTTTCACAAGGAGATACAAAATTCCCAAATTTGATACCCCGAGGATCTGGAACTGTCTGACAGCGCCAAGTATCTTGGGCTAATATTGGACAGCAAACTGAACTGGAAGATGAACACCATTTCAGGGACTACTAAGGCGGAAACTGCATTATATTGCTGCAAAGGGCCATTGGCCTAAACTGGGGAATTAACGTGAGAAATGTATACTGGCTATACAAGTGTGTCATTAAACCCATTCTTTTCTACGAAGCAGCTGTTTGGTGGCCGGCGCTCAAGGTGAGGAGCCATCAAACTAGGTTTGAACGTACAATGAGAATGGTGGCGATAACTGTAACAGGTGCCATTAGAACAGGGGTGCTCAAAAATGCTTTGCATATGGTGTCGTGCTTTTGCATATGTATTTCGAGAGAACTTTAAATTACAGAGATACGCAAAACTAAGCGCACAAAATTTATTTAAATTGAATAGAAAGAAATTGTTTTGGCTGTAAAACATTTATAATAATACAATCCAAACTAAATTTTCTATTTATTAAATTGACTTTTAAAATTTTAATATTTAAAAATTTTTAAAAAACAGTAAGAATTGGAAATTTTCCAATATTACTTTTAAAAAAATTCAGTGTGAACTGCGAGCATGTTTGGAAATTAAAAGTAAAAAATTTATCTAAAAAAAACTTCACTAAAATCTTCTTCATTTATGCTTTTATGACAGTTTCGTAAAAGCATAAAAATATTTTTTTTAATATATTACTTATCTTACACACTGTATTTGAAACATGATCAACACAGCTTCCGTACATGTGCAACTCAATTAATGAGAGTTAAAAACAAAGGGGTGGGGCTTCTAAACAATTGTTTGCTTGAATGAGCATCACTGCATTAGAACAACCCCCTCTAAGGTATTGTTTACGATTTTGAACTGGTAGCCACCAGACATTTTGGCAAAAAGGCTAGCTGCAAACGCGGCGGTAAGACTAAAGGCCACTGAAGCATGGAGGGATTACGATATCGGACATGCTAGTATTCTGAACGAAATAAATTGCCACATGGATGTTAATTATGTCACACTAAAGCCATTCTTTAATCCTGGCTTCAGGGTAAGCATTTTAGACAACGCGGTCCACGATGATGACCTACAAATTCCCGCGAATGCGATTCGAATATTCACGGATAGGTCTGAAACACTGTATGGTGTTGGTTCTGGCATATACCCCGAGCAGCTGAACTGGAGCATTGCTATAAGGCTGCCGGGCCACTGCAGCGTCATCCAGGCCGGGATAATGGCCATCCTCACAGCCGCGAGACGCATCCGGTACGGTGAAATATCTGGAAGGGGTATTCACATTTTTACCGATAGCAAGACGGCCATACGATCCCTGGAGAATGTGTTCATTACATCGAGAATTGTCCGAGAATGCCGGATGTCTTTGGAGGAGATAGCGAGACAATCACAGGTCACCCTTAATTGGGTCCGCGGACACGGGTACATACAGGGAAACTGCACGGCAGAATCGTTGGCGTATGCAGGTACCACCTTGAATCGAGACGGTTCAACATAAAGCGTAGGTTTTTCGCTCCCAGAAAATAAGCAACTTATAGCGCACAAGTTTCACTCAGGAGGATCAGAGCAATGAACCAAAATGTGGAACCACCACCCTAAAAAATTGATAATTTTGTTACAAAAACTAACATGAATGGTGGAACAATGCACGGAATGATATAAGATTTTGCATTTTATTTGACTGGAAATCATTGTAAAATTTCGTGAAGATCGGTCCATATTTTACTGATTTGATGCATTTGCGAACGCACTCTAGAACTTGGCTTGCTATGTTTATTGTGCTGTCGTAATTAATCCAAAGAGACCTGGGCTAAACAGCAGAGCCGAGCCACATTAGTTTTTGTAAGCCGCCGCCGTTTTTTTATTTTTAATTTTATACGGCTAACATCTTTCACTTTTTTTCATACATCAAAGTTAAGGTATCTTCTAAATAAATACGTTTAATTACGTCATTCAGGTATTTAAATGTATTCGCTTAATTACCTTAATGAAGTAGATAAACGTATTCTTGTAATGCCCTCAACGAGGTAATTAAGCGTATTCGTTTAAATGCTTACCCCGCATTATTACCCAAACATATGTACATTTTTAGCGAGGTAATTATCCGTGGAATACTGTAAAACATAAAAAAAGACAAATGTTTTTAGCAACAGTAAAAAACAACAAAATACACAGATATTGTTTTATAGATAAACAAGTGTATTGTGCATAGTTTAAGCATAACTACCTATAAACCTGAAAAATAAAAATTTAGAGTTGAGTCACTTTTGAACTATAGTTGTGCGATATGTACATATGTAATTATGTAAATATGTATGTATGTATGTTGAGTGGGAAATTCGACCTTCAATGAATAAAAAGAAAATTTGTAGAATTACAATTCCCTATTTCAATTTAATTAATAAACATTGCCTTTTTGCCATTAATTTTTATTTTGAAATTTTTTTATTTTCGAAATATGTATTATTAAATTATTATAAGTAGTAGGTATGTGTTATTATGTATGTATGTATGTATTAGTTGCACATGTTTTTATTATAATTTAAATAGAAGTAAATATTCACTATGTGTACCATTATTAGAATATACATATACCTATTTAGTATCAAGGTTGTACATTTTCCGAACTACATACATACATATATGTATGTATGTACCTATATGTCCTATCTGCAATTCAAGAATTCGTTTATTGTTATACACAAGTTCATAATATTTATTTCTTTTAACTATTTTAAAACTACACTGGGAGAAAAAATATTTTGTTTTATTAAATTTTTAAATAAGTTCTTTAAGAAGCTTTTTTATTTTTTTTATTCACTTTATATGTAGGTATGTAAGTATCTATTAACTTTAAAAGCAATTTTGAGAAAAAAATTAATTAAAATTTGAATCTAGTCCTAAGATAAAAAACAATATACATACATAAGTACATAGGTAGTAATTATTATATGAACTTACATATTTATGTATTTGTATACATAATGGCTACATTGGAACACCATTAATGGGTGCGGCTAATTTAAAAGAAAAAAATTGTTTTGAAAAAAGTTTTATTTATCTTAAATTCAAGCAAAATTGTATATAGGTATATAATTATTTATTTACAAATATGTATGAAGATATGATTTTAAGCAGAATAAAAGATAACATTATGCATAAATGCATGTATTTGGATGTATTATTTACAATGTATGTACATATTTTAAAATTTGTACAGCTATTAAAGGTGTACCTATGTATGTGAATTTTATTTGAACTTTTATAATAAAAAAAGATGGCTTATAGACCTTTCAAAGAGAATTCAGATACAAATTCTAAATAAAGGGAAAATATTATACATACATATGTTATTTTATATAATCCAATTAAAATAAATAGACTTTTATAATTCATATTCTGCTTCAATTTTTGCTAAAATCTAAAACAACTTTTTTTTATGATACGAGTAGAGAAGTATCATTAAAAGGGGATCTAATCTTTTTTTTGTTCATATACATACAAGCATATGTATGTACATATGTACATATGTATGGATGTGAATTCCGTTTATATTAGCTCTAAATTGCGTAGGCCAAATTTATATTTTAAGTTAAAAAAAATTTTAACATTTAATTTTATTATTCGTTGTATGTTTTATGACATTTTTTTACAATTATGCATTTTCTTTTTTGATATTTCTTATATACAACATATTATATGTATGTAAATATGTATGAACGTATGTTTGTTAATGCGTTTAATTTAAATTATAGTTATTCAGACAAAACGTGATTGTGAAATTAAAAAAAAAAAAAATATTGTGTTTAATTTAAAAATCTTATTTAAAATATTGGTCCTCTATCGAAATGGATTTCTTGTTAACTTAAAATGTGCAAAAGTAAAATAAATAATTGAAACACGACAATGTTCAATAAATAATGAATTTGGTTATGACAAAGTTATTTCAACATTGATGTATGTAGGTACATACATAAATCTTTATAATCTCAAACAAATTACTAGCATTAAACTAATTTAATTTTTTAATATTTATATACTTAATTGTTTATGAAATCATTTAGGTAGATATTATTATTATATATATATTATTTTTTGTAATAATTAAAGCTTTTTCATACTTATTAAATAAAGTAACTTACAATTAGTACTAACTAAATTTCTACAAAAATATCTTAAATAAAAAGCGAACGATTTTGAAACAATTAAATTTAAAATTTTTGATTTGTTTTCGTTTTTTTAAGTGTATAATGTAATAAATAATAATGTATGAAAATATGTTTTAAGTACTCGACTCAATTTTGTATTTTTTTCATTGAAAATATTTTATTCTTTTTTGCAAAACTGCCTAGTTGTTCTTAAAACTTACGTGTTCTTAAAATATTTTTTCATGGGGATTAGTTAATTTCTTCAGCAAACAATTTTTAATTCAATTGTTATTTTATGTGTAGTTCAAAACACATCACATACTTATATTAATGCACATGTATTAAAACAAATTATCAATTGTTTAAGTTTAGGAAAAAATTACTTTACACACTTCGTATTTACAAAAAATAGGTGTGTTTTAATAATAATGTCAAAATAATTACCTAACATTTATTGGGAAGTTAAAAAAGAGCAATAACCAGTTATAAGCAATTGTAATCGAATTTTGCTTATACAAAATTTAATTATATTTTGTAATTTGCAACTCGCAATTAGGATTTGGTAAATGTCAATTACCAATTACACGTGACTGGTAAAGTAATTGCAAGTTATTGATAAAAAAAACCTTATTAAAGTTGGTTTTAGACGACATGTCAAATTTGCAATTAGAGCGTGTTCCATTTTGAACTGAAGAGCCATCTGATATCAGCTGTCTTGCAAGCAATTTATTTGTGTCCGTAAATATAAATTAACATCTATTTATTTTCACATATTCTATGAAAAAACCACATTTTTAATTAACTTATATACAATTAAAAGTGAAAAGATATATAAATCGGTATATAATTTGCTGTTGCGAACGATTTAAGGTTGTCAGATGAAAACGATCGTGTTAAAGCAAACATTATAAACATTATTTGTTAATGTAGTGTCTTAAACCAACTTAAGTGAATGGCCATTACCAGGACAACCGGAAATATACACTTAAAAGTGTTTTATGTTTTTATTCAGTAAAGACTTGAAAGAGTGCGCAGAAAGAAAAAACTTGTACTATATTCAAATTTTTTCCACTTGCTTTTAGTACGAGCTGTAAAGATTTAAGTACGAATAAGTCTAAAACGTGCTTAAAAACCAATGCATTCTATATCCGTGCATACGCGTGTGATTAAAAATGTTTGTTGTAGAAACAACAACAACAGCAAGAAAAGCAAACAGTATGTCCATGCTGAAAGAATAAAATAAGAAGCAAAAATATCCGAATTTTATTTAGTTATATACTATCTGCCGTATTCATAAAAAATAAAATTAGTTTGAAATGTGTTTTAAGGCAATATTTTCATACAAATTTTTCTTAAAATGTATTTCAAATCCATTTTAATTTTTTATGAATTGGTGTAGTTTTTTTTTAACAAATACTGTATAATCGGCATCTTGTGGTTGCGTATTAAAATAACTATTAAAGCAGTTAACGAAACAGGTCTTACTTATGAAAATCGCGTATAAAATTTGGAGACTAGAGGTAAAAGCATATAAATAAAACCTAAAAATCCCATAATAAAAAAAACGAAAAATCTAGAATTTAAAGAATTTGAAAGAGTGACATCATTGCTTTTTTTTTTTATTAGATTTTTAGTTTTTACCCGATTTTGGTGCATTACAGATCAAATTTTTGTAATCAAATAAACTACACAATTAAATTAAAATTTATAAATTGTAGCACAAAACATCTTCCGTTTATTTTTTCATAAGGCAAGGCATTTTTTATCCGATCAAATCCATTTAGCCACTATTTGACGCGTAATTTATTAGCCTTTCATAAATAATTAATTTTGATTAAATCAGCCTTTGAATATGAATGACGGCTGAAAGAGAAGTATACAGCGAAAAACAAAAAAAAATTACCGTTATCTGATAAATTTGACGTGGTTCATTTGTAATGTCGATAATGCGTTATTACAATATTAAAATCATTTCATTGTGTCACGATTTTATAAATTTCTTTGGAAAACAGAAAAGAAAAATGGCTTAAGTTTACTCGTTTAAGAGTTTTGCTCGAAACTTTGCACAATGGTCAATTACTTTAATATCTAAAATTCCTCCGTTGATAAAATTTTGTATTTTTTCCATTTTATTTTTAGACTTTCTCAACTTGTGTCCAAACGAAACATTCTATCGTCAAGCGGCACGGAGAAATTTTAGATATTCAAGTTCCAAGCCAGAACCAGTTTGTTCATTTTCAAAAATTTTTTTTTAAGTAATAGTGATGTTTGGCAATTGAAATTTGTTTGAGTAAAAGGTAAGAGGATATATTTCAATAATCAATTACATATTTTTTTCGCAAAACCAATTTCGTTTACGTTTTATGCTGATTTTGGTTTGATGAATATATGCAACATTGCCTATTGTGAACGATTTTTATTTAGTATCAACATGAGTCGTAAATTGCGTAATATAACTCCTAAGGACCGATATCGCATGAGATGCAAATTTCCAGAATGCTATACGCAGACCTCTTGCGAAAATGCGTGCTACAATAAGCAAAACAACTGCTTTAAAAATTTTTATATTCTCTAATTTCAACTTGAATTTTTAGAGCTACTGCTGCAATGTTGCATTTCTGCAACATATTATTTTTTTTTTCAATAAATAAGATCTTAAATATATATACAAACTTTTCTATTAATTTTTCCATTAATAGTAGACTATTTACCACCTATTAACCAAAAACTAACGAAATTGGCATTTTTGCGCCGTAAAGGGCTAATATACATACATATTTGTAATTTTTTAAAAAGTTATAATTAAAAATGTACTTCCTGCATAACGTACTTTTAAAAAAAGGTACTTTTTAAAAAGTGGCTTTCTGGAAAAACTAAGAATTTTTAAGACATATTTACACTTTTAAAAAATATGTAATTCCTAAAAAGATATCTTAACAAAGATATCAATAACAAAGAGATTAAAATGTTTTTATTATTGTAAAGAACAAAATATTTTTAACTTTTGATTTTTCAATTTAAAAAAATACAGTCTTATTTTGCTTTAATTTGTTTTTCAAACACTTAATTAATTTAAAATATTTTTATGAAAGCTGCGTTTTTCCTTCAGCACAAAAGTTGACAACATTTCGAATAAAAACATTTAAAAACAAAAAAAAAATTAAAACAAAAATGAGAAAAACTAATAAACCCCGTTTTCTTCCCTGCACCACTTGCTGACAAACAAAATGTTGCACGCAAAAGTTGCGGCGTTTATTGCATTATGCGATTTCCAGTACACCCCTGATAAACATTAATAATGAATACGGGAGTTAATGTTTATAAAAAATTTTAATAGGAATAATAACTTATAGTAAAATATACATAAATACCTATATTATGTATAAGCCATAGCGCCAAGATGAAAATGAGTTTGTTTTGATGATATGTATTTTATTTTAAATCATTAAGATTTTTTGTAGAATTTTGTGTTTTGTCTATATTAGAGGCCAGCAACAAGCCCATTCACAAACCATTTCCATTAACGCACACAATAAATCCATAAGAATTTATTTATTATGTAAAATTTTTTTGGAAAGTTTTTTGTGTATTTAAAAATTTTTTAAGAACTATTTTATAATATGGAAATTAAAAATTATAACCCTAAAATATGCAAAAATATGCATTTTTACCAAAATATGCAAAAACAAATCGATGGCATTTTAACGCAAATTTTATGATTCGGAAAGATAATTGATCGACATCGTTCTTAGTGCCGGTTCACACACGTCAAGTTTGACTCGTCAAGTCTTGAACTTTTAGGAGAGAAGGGAAAAGAGGCCATTTCTTTTCCCGTCTCTCCTAAAAACTCAAGACTTGACAAGTCAAACTTGACGTGTGTGAACCGGCACTTAGACTATCGACAAAAACCAGGGCTGCCAGGTATTTTTTGCCTTGTCCCCAAACAATTAAAAAAAATCCCCAAACTAAAAATCAAAACCATAAAAAGTTAATATTTTCTTTTGTTTTTTTTTCTGAACAAATTCTTTATCATGTTAATTAAAAATTTCAAATTTTGTGGTAATTTTGTTGAACTATTATATATCAATATTTTTAATCAGGCTTAAGTTCATCAAATTTAATTTTCATTAAATGATTTTTATGAAGAAAGGAATTTTACAACATGGAAATTAATTATAATTGTTATTGATAATCATTCATTCTTGACTGACCTGAGATTCGAACCCAGGCGGCTGGTTTTTTAAAAATAGTAAGAAACAATTATTATGTATTTTTTCGACCTTTTTGTTTTAACTTCAATAAGTAAACGAATAATTGAGCTCAAGGCCTAGAGTAAAGTTGTTTAAGTGTAGTCCTGGTCGTTGATGCTATTTTATACTTTTCTTTATTATATATTCTGGATTTCTGAATTCTCTCTGATATTTTGGGAACATAAGTTAGTGACTTGTAAATCTTAGGTGTCTCTTCTCTTCTTTTTTCTTTTTGATTTTTATTATCTTTAATTAGTTTTTCTATAATTTTATTTGGAAAAGCGTTTTTCCGTAATAACTCCCTTATTTTTATCAAATTTTCTTTATGAAACTGTTTATCGCTTATGGTACCTTATAGTACCCTTTTTATGAAGTTTCTCGCGGTATTTATTATAATATTTTTAGGCTGACATGAGTAAAAGTTTGTTATCCTTCCCGAAGATGTTGGTTTTTGGTACCAATCCGTTTTAATAGTGTTACCTAGGGTGTCAAGATATGGCAATCGTTCGTTCTTCTCCTCCTCTATTGTGAATTTTATTCTATTACGAACGCTGTTTAACTTATTTAGCGTTTCCTCTATTGCGCATTCGTTTACAATCCCAAAAAGGTCGTCAACATACTTCGTCAATAGCCTTGGTTTTTTCCCCATAGTCCCAATACTTTTCTGTAATAGTTCCTCCATAACTATATACGCTACTATGGGAGATGCTGGTGATCCCATTGGCAAACCTCTGCATTGCGCGTATACTTTATCGCCATACTTAAAGTATCTGTTATCATGTATACAAAATTTTAATATCTTTACGAATAATTGTTTCGACATTGTTGTGTGTTGTTGAATCTCGTCCCATTTACCTGTGATCAAATCGATTGCATATTCCACTGGAATACTAGGGAATAAAGATATTACGTCAAATGATACCATTAAACTCCGAGTTTTTTGTGAGCTTCTTTAATATCTTGGTCAAAAAATTACATAGACCGCTAGATGGGAAGTTCACCGAAGAGCATATTGGTCTAAGAGGAAGTCCATCTTTATGGACCTTGGGTAATCCATATAATCTTGGAGCAAATGCCGCGTAATTTTTCAGTCTAGTCTTCTCTATCACAGTTAAAATATTGCACTTATGGAGTTCATCTACAAGATCATTGTTTTTCTTTTGTAATGCTGATGTTGGATACTTTTTTAATCTTTTGTATGAGGGGCTTAGAGCACAAGGGGGCTAAGTGCCTTTTTCTAAAATTGAGTTTACATATGGAATTATAGGTATATTTCGGAGAAGTTGTTCAGAGCACAAGAAGTGAATGTAGGATTCTCATCCGGACGCTAGATATAGTGAACAATTCAAGCATTTGACATTAAAATACCTGCTTCCTTTGGAGCACAAGCGAAACAACCGCTTCAGTCTCATTATTTAAAATAAATCACTTGAACCCCTTGTGCTTTAAGCCCCTCGTATGCCATCATATCATTTAAAATGTTGTTCATTCTTATATCGTAGTCTTTTTTCTCCATAGCTACTGTGAAATTCCCTTTATCTGCATTCAAAATTAATATGTTTTTATTTTTCCCAAAAATGTACGAGTTTGTCCCACTGTGTTGTGTATGAAACGTTCCCTCTTATTATGTGTATGTTTATTTACATGATTTTCTAACATAAAAGTAAATTTTGCCCTTGCCATCTCTTGGTCCTCTTTATCAGTTAAGGTTTGTATGAAGTCTTCTCCGTCAGCTATATATTTAAACATAGGAAATTGTTCCCTTGTTGTAGGCAATGCATGCTTTTGTCATAATGAAAGAAGCCACTGACTGTCTTCGGGGATCTCTATCTTCGTTTTGTTCACAAACCAATTTTCGTTTTTTACAATATCTAATTCTCTTCTTTGTGCAGTTTAAGTACCTCAAATTTCCTTAAATGTCTGTTTTTAATAGTATAGTTATTTATTTCTGTAAGTTTATTTTCGTTTTCCCAAAATTTTTTTTATTATTATTTTTTATTATTCGTTTACTTATTGAAATATTAAGAAACATTTTAATAGGAAATCCCCAAAAATCCCCAAATAAAAATTTTTAATAAAAAAATTATTTATTTTGTTTGTAGCGACTGGTTTCGGCATGTTTTTTTAAATCCTTTTTATGTAATTCCAGTGAGGAATTACAAGCAGAGCAATATGCTGTTTTTCGAAAGATTTTTTTGTGGACATTTGTGTTGATGCAATAGATCAGAATCATGATTTTTAATTTTTCGTTAATAAGTTCCTTTTGCGTTTCAGGTAACGATTTACTTATTTTTGGGATTTTTGCTAATTTTTTCATATTTTATGTACGAAACAAAGAAAAATAAGCGTAAATAATAAAATCCCCAAAAAAAGCCCCGATTTTTTTTTTAACCCCAATCCCCAAATCACTTTCTTTGCCCTTTTTGCTCGCATGAAATCCCCAACTTTGGGGATAAATCCCCAAGTCTGGCAGCCCTGACAAAAACATGCATTTGCATTGAAAACGCCTCCCTAGTAATAAATATTAACACAAATTTAAAATTTATACCAGCTTTGAAAAAAAAACATTTGGGGTATTCACAAGGTGTCATAAAGTCATAAGTCTTAAAATAATAACATGAAAATATACGACTGTTGTGAACAACCCCTCATAATCTAGTGTGCTAGTTTGAATTTAAGTCAGCTGATTTAAAACAAATATAAAAAATAAATATTTACCAAAAATTAAAATATTTTTTAATTCTTATCTATGAATTAATAAATTAAATTAGATCTTTCCTGACTATTTTTCATTTTTTGGACGCAAACCACAAATAAATTTTATTTTGTTTGTTTACTAAACATCAGAGTCCTAAGCCGATCTAATTTGACGCCGCAAGTGTCTTGTTGCAAAAATTGCTAGCCGCAGGTTCAATTAGGATGTTAGCCGGATAAAACTATACCATCAACGGCGACGGCTACAAAAACTAATGCGGTTCGGCTCAGCCGCTCAGCGCAGGTCTCTTCTGATTAATTACGACAGCACAATAAACATACCAAGAAAAGTTCTATTAATTTAAGACACTTTTTGCTTACAAAGCAAAAAAAAATTTTTAAAACCATTGTAAAATGTTAGAACATTATGACAATGCAACATGATAGCACACCTTGTGAATACCCCAATTATTTTGCTACTTTTTGTGCAAATACACACGACTATGACATAATAAACAAAACACACAAACGATTCATCAAATGAATTGAAAAAACAATGTCTACTCATTCGATTCATTGTGTGCGTAAATTGAAATGACTTGTAAATCCCCAGTTAGCTGACAATAACTGTAACGTTAACCAGCTGTTTTGTTGTATGTAATGCAATTGGATCGATTATAGTTAGCAATAACTTGCTGGCCACACGATCAAGTTTTGCCTTTCAATTCCATTAAATTTGCAATACACTCTCAATTTTTTTTACTTTTGTTTGGCAATTTTACTTTCAATTTAACGGCTGATCACAAAATTGTCTTTATAAATTGTTTCCTTGATGACATCTTGAAAGTAAATTGCTTTCAAATTGAGTGCAGCCTACGTCACAGCTTTCAATTTATGTAAATTTTGACAAACAGTATGTATGTATATGTAAAAGACTATCAAGAAAAACTTGACCGTGTAGCCGCAGGGTAAGATGTAAGTTAACCGTAACACGTCAAAGCCTTTCCTAACAAAACACTAAAGCCTATAGTACACGGAATGTAAGAAGCTACATGCGCATGAGGTTCTGACGTAATTTTGTCGTTATCACACAACACGAACTTGCTATTGTGGCTTATATATATAAATTCCTGGGATTCCTAGTTGGAACAAAGGGCCAGTACAAAAGCTTTCCATTGAATTCTATCTTCGGCTAGTCTTTTTGCTTCTCTCCATGAAGTTCTGGCTGAAAGCAGTTCATTCTCTAATTGGCGCCTCCATGTATTTGCGGGTCTTCCTCTACGTCGGCTGCCCTGGGGATGGTAATCAAGAGCTTTTCTTGTGACGTCATCATGGCTTTTTCTAAAGGTATGACCCAGCCAGTTAAACTTTTTCAAACGGATATCTAACATGATTTGATTTTGTTGGGTTTTACGCCATAGATCATTATTTGAAATTGTTGTAGGCCAAAAAACACGTAAAATTCTTCGCAAACAACGGTTAACAAAAACCTGGAGTGCATTTGAGTCTTCACTTGTTATGTTCCATGTTTCACATCCATATAGTAAGACTGATTTTACATTTGAATTGAAAAGTTTTATTTTCGTGCGAAGAGTTATACGATTAGACTTCCACACTTTAATTAGTGAGCCAAATGATTGATTTGCTTTGACAATGCGGTAAGCTATATCTTCTTTGCTACCACCGGATGTAGTTATTATACTGCCGAGATAGCAAAACTTGTCTACATCTAGTAGTGGGTGATCTAAAATTTTTAAAGGCTCGGTGTTGTTGGTGTTAATACGCAATGTTTTTGTCTTAGATATGTTTACCCTAAGACCAGCTCTGGATGCATTTTCAACAAGTATATTTAGTTTGGTTTGCATGTTATTGAAGTTATGTGACAGAAGACATATGTCGTCGGCATAATCTAAATCATCCAGTCTACCCTGCAGCCCAAAAGCTATGCCACGATCACCTTTCATCGATTGTTCCATTACAACATCTAGAACGATGTTAAAAAGAAGTGGGGAGAGCACGCAACCTTGCCGTACTCCTCTTTCAACTGGAAATTTATTGCTTATAAGTCCATCATGTAATACACGACAGGATGCGTTATCGTATAAACATTTGGTTAGTTGGATCAGGTGTTCTGGAATCCCTTTACATCTTAAAGCATGCCATATGGCCGGTTGGTGTAACGTGTCAAATGCCCTTTCAAAATCTATAAAAAGCAAATATAATGCAGACCTCCACTCGACTGATTCTTCTACTATTATACGAAGACTGCTGATATGGTCTATACAAGATTTACCTCTCCTGAAACCAGATTGTACGTTGCGAAGTTCTGGCTCAATAGTAGCAGAAATGCGTTTGTTTATTATATGAGCAATGATCTTGTTTGTCATGTTTAAAAGTGTGAGACCTCTCCAATTTTTTAGCTTAGTCAGATTACCTTTCTTTGGAATCTTAATTATTAGACCTTCTTTAAGTACATCCGGTAGATGTTTATTTACCCAGAAATGCTCTATTAGCGGTTTAAGTAACTGGGCTGTGGTTGTGCAATCTACCTTTAGCAGTTCTGGTGGTAAATAGTCGGGGCCTGGAGCTTTATGACACTTTAGTGAAGTAATTGCAGATTGGATCTCTACAAGGTCAGGTGGCTCTATGTCGATATTTTTGATACGCGCCTGATGTTCTGTTTCAGTACAGTTGCATATCATCGAGTTTGTTGTGCTATTGTCGTTAGATAGCATATTTCTGTAATGGTCTTCCCACAGTTTTACTTGCTCTTCTTTGGAGTACACCAACTCATTCCTAGAGTTCTTAAAAGGTTTGGTGTTGACATGTTTGCTGTCTGTTAGTGTTTTTGTTATTTTATATAAGTCTCTTGTTCTCATCGTCACACTGGCCTTTTCAGCTTCGATGGCTAGATCGTCTGCCCACTTTCTTTTGTCACGCCTTGCACTTCGTTTGACCTGCCGGTTGGCATCGTTATATTTGTTTTGCAACTCCGATTTTAATTGGCGAGTTTTTGCGTTATCGCGGGCGATTTTTAGTTGTTTCCGGCTTTCAATAAGTTCCCAGGTGCAGTCCGATATCCAAGGCTTTCTGATTTTCTTCACATAACCCAGATGTTTTTGGCCAGTGTCTAGCAACATGGATCTAGCTTGCGACCAATATTGAACCGGATCATGACATCCTATGTTTATGAGTGCGGAACTTCTTGCACGAAGTTCGCTTATAAATGCAGTTGCAGTGGGTTGTATAGACAATTTGTCTGTGTTTAATTTTCTATTTTTGTTTTGCTTCTTGTTCTGTTCAACGGCTACGATCTTTAGACGTATTTGGCCTACCACTAAGTGATGATCACTTCCTACATCAGCACCTCTCCTACTACGAACGTCAAGAAGAGACCCACGCCATATACGGCTAATCGCAATGTGATCTATTTGATTTTCGGTGCTGTGATCGGGGGATACCCACGTAACTTTATGTATGTTCCTATGCGGAAACAATGTGCCCCCTATGACAAGGTTATGGTTGCTGCAGAGCTCCGTGAACAGTACACCGTTCCCAGTAAGGCGGCCCATACCATGTTTGCCCATCACTCTTTCTCTTCCCATATTATCGCTTCCTAGTTGAGCATTAAAGTCCCCAAGAACAATTTTGATGTCCCCGATGTGGATTTCGTCAAGAACCTTCGAAAGATAACTGTAAAAAGCATTTTTATCATCGTCGCTAGCAGCTTCAGTGGGCGCATAGCATTGGATACAAGTAATATTACGAACTCTTGTTCTAAAACGCGCCATGATTATACGATCACCAAATGGTTTCCACTCTATTAGTGCTTTGCGGGCATTTTTCGACATTAAGATGCCTACGCCACTGGTTCTGGGGAATTCCGGCTGTTTGCCTGAGTAGATAAGGGACATCCCACTTTCGGTTCTATATTCGCCATTGTCTGGCCATCGGGTTTCGCACAAGCCTAGGAATTCTAGTTTATAGCGCAACATTTCCTTTTCAACTTGTTCCAATTTTGCAATATCTATCATAGTACGAACATTCCATAATCCAAATCGTGTTCCTTTCTTCATGCTTAGAGTCGTCGCCAGGGGAGTCCATTGGTTTTCACTTGTACTGGTTTCATTAATCATTTTGTTTCAGATGAGTGGGAGATTAACCCTCTGCATCCAAGGCTGGTGTTGGGGCTGCCAACTTATTGCCTCCAGCCCGACAGCATCGTTGCTCACATTAGATAGTACCATAACGAATGTTATAATACCATTGCCCGGTGCCCACCTGCCCCGAAGGGTCGGAGGTCGTGAGTATTCTTAGTTGGTTGGTTGTGGCTTTGTAGTGTCGTCAAAATTACGTCAGAACCACATGCGCATGTGGCTTTTTACATTCCGTGTACTATAGGCTTAACAAATCAAAACAAATTGATTTGATCTGTCAAAATCATTCGCCTTACAGTCCAATAGTCTATATGTATGCGTGTGGGAAATTTTAGTGCTGATAAACATTATAATAGGTATATCAATGTTTTTTTATATTGTGCGGTTCACAAGCAATTAAAAGTGAAATGAAATGCCAAACAACGTCATTCGATATCGATCGAAATTGCAACACATACAATTTTAAACAAAGTTTCGATTGATATCGAATGTCGTACTTTGGACCCAGGTATGTGATAGAAATTGATTTTGATAACAGAACGATTTAAAACCGAAAATTTCGTTTTCAGTTTCTTTAAAAATTGGTTACTTTTACGTTTTCCTATTATTTTCTATCTATGTATATTCATTTAAATTGTAAGTGAATCAATTGTATCTTCTCAATTTTGAACAAAAAATTATTCGATCGCATTATTGTTAAAAATAAAAATAGGTGAATACTAACATTATTTAACTTTTAGCAATTAATTATTATTTAAAATGTTTTAAAGCGCATTTCTATCGTGCAAGACAACAAATTATTTTGTTGTTCTTGTGTGTTTTTTGTAAAATAAAAATCTAAAACAATTTATAAATTTGTTTCTTTTTTATAACGAGTATTGTTTAGAGGATGGGAGTTTTTCGTAAATCATATTAAAAATTTTATATCCAACAATAAAACTATGTATGTATTTAAAAAACGAGTATATCTATTGGCGAAAAAAGCGCCATAATTGGCAAAACACACTATATTAATTAAAACTCACTCTCTAGTGCACACATTTGTTCATATGTATGTGTACGCAACATTATAATTTTAATAACGTTAATAAGTACGCCACTTGTTGCGTCGATGTGTCTCATAACCATTATTATTCTCCTTACATTAGATTGCACTTTTCTTTGGCACCACTGGTACTACCTTCACCGTTTTCCGATATGGCTCCATTACTTTCTTTGGTTTTCTTTTCTTTTTTCTGTTTCTTTTTCGTTTTATTATCTAGTTGTAGTGATACGGTACGTGTCTTTTCCAAATTCAATAGTTCCTAAAATCAAGAAATATTATTTATGGATTGCCAAACTTATGTTTATGTACCTACAAGTATTATATTAAATATGAAGAAAAGTAAGTTTATCTTGGATAACTACCTCTAAATAGATAATTCTTTTAATTTCGTGTGTTTTATATCTATGCCGTTTAAATGTGTTTTTACGAATTAAGTTGGGAGTTTCACGATTATACCCAGTAAAAAATGGAGTTTACTGGTAAGCAGCTTTGTAAGGGAAAGAAGCACAATACCCCCTAACAAACCTGCTAACAAGAGGCATGATTTTTATATAGCGAATTCCCACTTGAAACAATCTTTTTTCCTCTCTGCTGTTTAACAATTTGACGACTGATCGCGTTTTTTTCGTGTAGGAAATCGAATGGTCTCTACCAAATCAATCAATACCAAGTGTACAGTTAGACAATGCCTAAACATTAAACTAATGCAAATGTGATAAATAAGACTAATAAATATATGTACATACTTATCTGAAATATAACCAGCGGTTTGCGAAATATTGAGCTTAAATCAACATATTTGATCATTATAATTCTTTTGTTTAGTTCAATACAATTTAATGATATACTTATGTTTTAAGTAAAGAGCATTATCTTATACAGTAAGACTTCGGCATAAAGAATCTGAAGGGGATCTAAAAATACTTCGTTATAGTTTCATTGCACTATGTATCACTGAAATCTTGGTAGTTTAAGACATACGAAAAAATAGCTTTATTACTTTAGTCTTTTATTTATAAAAATTTTACACAAAAATACTAATAATAAAAAAAATCACTATTCAAAAGGTAAATAAAAATGAAACACTTAAATGACGCTTTACATATGCGTTTAGACACCATTGTTTCGATAACGGGACTGTACACTTTTGCCTAAATTTTTTTTTGCTTATTTCTGATTTTGTTATATTGGGTACTTCGCCATGTACAGGTTTTTGATAAGGAGTCTTTACAATTATGCTTAAAATTTAATTTTGGTTTATTCTGACTTTTTTGTATAATAAATTTAATGAATTCTTAGCTACCTATATAGAGGCTTTGTAGCTCAAACTTTTTTCGTTATAGCTACAGAGTATTTTTCAATGGGCTGTTAAAAAAATTCGTTTTACTGAGGTTTTTCGTTATAACGAAGTTCGTTTTATAGAAGTTTCACTGTGTGACTTAAAATATCTTTTTTATAAAATTTGGCATTTTACGGCAAAGATTAAAATTTGTTTAAACACTAACGGCCAATTTCACCAAGTTCGGTTAAAACTTACTTTCAATTAAAGTTCCACTTTCCAATATGTTTTGAAAGCTATAACCGATAGTTAATTATAACCGAACTTGGTGAAATTGGCCGTTAGTGTTTAAACAAATTTTAATCTTGGTGACACTGATTGATAGAAGCAGTTAGTTGAGAAGGCATGAAAAACAAGACGTTAATATTTTAACTTATGTTTTCCCTAACTCAACCTTGGTGTTTCTTAAAAAAGCTGCATTTCATTAAAGGAAATTTGCAAAATTTCTTATGCTTACTTGAAATAACTCTGTTACATTGTGATTCGTTTTGGCTGATGTTTCCATGAAAGAAATACTCCAACTTGTTGCTTGTGCTTTACCTTCCATTTCTGATACGTTTCGTAATTCATCACTTTCATCGCACTTGTTTCCCACCAACATTACGGGAATATTTGCAATATCTTGACCCTGAAAATATTGGTATATAGTTGATTTGTTTTAATAAAAAAATTAATAAGAAAGTTTGGAATATAAAAATACATTGATCTGAAAAAAGACGGGTGAAACGACAAATTCGTTGCGAAAATTATGACAATAAGAACATTTCAAAATTATCTTAACCTTTTTTGTTTACATTTTGTCTTTATGCCGGCATGGGAACATTCATACAGACGGTCCCTTTGAATACAATTTCATTTTACAAACAAAATTTCCAATAGCACAAAAACGATCTAAAATCTTTTTTCATATACTTTTTTAAATCCACCAAGCCATATTTTATATTTCTTATTTTAAAAGTTACCAAATTAACTCTCATTTTTATTTATCTATATCCAGTGTTACCGTCGGATATTTTTAATAAGTACCAAGAAAAGGGGATATCTAAAAAAAAAGTGGCACCGAAAAGGGGATTTTTCTAAAAAAAGTGGCACAACTTTTCAAATTAAAATATGTACACCACATTATGTATTTTTTACGTTTTTTTCTATTGATTATAATTTTAAATAACATTTTATAAATGGTATAAAAACATAACAAAAAAACATATGTGTAGTAATTATATGCACTAAATAACAATTGATCGTATTACAATAGACATACATACACATACAGACACCAGCAGAATGTAATGCATTTTCTGGCCCGCTACGGCCTTCGTCAGCGTTCTTTGTGAATATAATATAAAGTAACCTTCGGAAGGAAATAATTCCCAGTTTCTATTTGTTAAAATTGTTGAGTTAAATACATTCAATTTATAAAGTATCACTATCCAGTTTGACACAAAGAATGCTGACGAAGGCCGTAGCAGGCCAGAAAATGCATTACATTCTGATGGTGTCTAATAATTGTAAATTTTTCTTTACATACAATATACCTCATTGCTTTCCAAAGGAAAGCTAAGGTAAAATATAACAAGAAAATACAATATAACTAATAGTCTGGTAGTGTATAAAGTCATTTCTGAAAAATTGAAGGAATATGACTATTACAAAAAAGCTTTATAAAAATACATAACTGAAATTTAGCTCATAGAATAAATTCGAAAAAAAAATATTGAATATTTTCTTTAATGTTTTGGTAAATCAAAAACGTTAAACTCGTTTTCTGCCAAACATGTTTTTTGAATTCTGACATTGTTGCAGCAATTAGAAGATATTTATGTAATTTGTTTTATTAAGTAATATATTTCTTGTACTTTTCTTTCTGAATAAATTTTCTTTGATTTATTTAAGACATTGTATTGCACAGGTTTTAAATTTTTTTTAGAAGTTTATTTGCCTATTCCACCAGATTCTTATGTTTTTTAGAATGCTATGGCCAAATATGAGTACAGTTTTCTCCCATCACGTCAGATTTATCAGAAATCCTAAACAAAAAAACGAAAATATCACTTTTTAAAATTCGTTATATTTAATCAGTTTCGCACTTTAATACAAATAAATACACGGCATTCATAAATGCTACTAAATTTAAGTGCAAGTGTTTTAATTTCTTTAGTATAGGATATTTAGTTTTTATCCAAATTCGTCTATTATTGCTTCAAATTATTGTAATCAGCTTTACAAATAGAACAAAACTATACCACTCGATTTTGTTATTAATTGTGGTACAAAACATCTTCCGAAGTTACAATAATTGGTGTATCTGATAAATGTGACGTGATGGGAGAAAACTGTGCTCATTTTGTCTTAAGCATTCCAAAAAATATAAGAATCAGTTAGAATGGTTAAACAAACTTTTTCAATGTGTTATTTATTAATGGTCAGTTACATACATACATATTTTTTTACAATTAGTTGTTCTTAAAACGACTTCTATACTTTCGTAGAATGTCTTCACTTGGAACCCAATTTTCAAGACTAGTATGGGAGTTAAAACAAAACAGAATGAAAAAAAAGTATCTTTTCCTAACGTAAAAAGTATCAAAAAAGTGGCAAGAATTACAAAAAGTATCACATTTGGGTGCATTTTGTAAAAGTGGCCAAATAGTATCCAAGCAGTCGAAAAAGTGGCAAATTGCTACTTTAGTGGCACCAACGGTAACGCTGTCTATATCTACCCTCCAATTAATTGGAAGAGAATTTTTTGATTGTCTACAAAATTTGAACTACTTCGTCTCTATTGGTAGTTAAACAGTAGACAAAATTCGTTAGAATCGAATAATGAGTTCTAAAGTTATGCTTTTTCGTCACTTTAAAGAGTTGTTCAGATAATTGTAACAGTTATTCTTCTCTGCAACGATTTGCAGTTAAAAAGTGAATACCAAGTTCAAAAAAAAAATTTGCCAAAGCTATTACCATTTTTAATTAAATTGCAATATGATCGGTGGTAAAAAATAAAATAAATATTTAACAAGCAAGAGTGCAATATTCGGCTTTGCCGAATATTATATACCCTTCGAAATGGAGCAATAGGAACAAAAAGTTATGTAAACACCATTCTTAAGGTAGAACTACATAGCACGCGTTCATTCGTCGACGTTTGTCGTACAATTTTTCATGCCCTAAAGTTTTTAAACGCTTATTTTTTAACAAGAACTTTTTTTGTCGTTAGCTAACGACATTGTTTGCCGATAAAATATGTTAAAATTTCATTACAGAATAGCTTTTAACGACAATTTTCGTTAGCTAATGAATTTTGACTACTTAACGACAATTTTTTGTCGTTAAAAAGTTACGGAATTTCAGTACTGATGGCTCTTAATTTAAAAAAGTGCAATCATATGCGATTTTCACGAATTTGGAATGATAATGGTAGTTTTTCCTTAGGTGGAAATCAGCTAGAATTAGTGACGGAGTTTCTAGACTTAGGAGTTCTCCTTGATTGTAAATTAAACTTTAGCGAACATATTATCATGATGGTAAATCAAGCTCGTGGCGTGCTTGCTTTTTTTTAAACGATGAGCTAAATAATTTACTGATCCCATAATAAGCAAACGTTTGTATACATCGGTAGTAAGGCCTATCCTGGAATACGGTTATATTATTTGGGATCTCTACACTGATTATCACAAGAAGCGCATTGAATCTGTTCAAAACAATTTCTCTTATTTTGTCTGGGAAATACAACATGGAATGCAAATGTAAATCTTCTTCCATATTCTGCAAGGCTCTCTATAATTAATTTGCCGACTTAAGAAAGTAAACTTACTTGCTTAACGTTGTCTTTTTAGTAAATTTATTAAATGGTTCAATTTTCTCAGAGTTCTTGCCGAAGACAAGTGATTAAATAAAAAAAATAAAAAAATTTATAGGGTCGAAGATCAAAGAAATTACAAACGGAATGACAAATATATACAAACCCTTTTACCTTCGGTGAAGGGTATAAACATAAAATAGTTATATTGTACTCAAAGTTAGGACCCCGCTAGAACCAAAAGTTACCAAAAAGCGTTCTAGTACACGCAAGTTTTAAAAATGAGTGCACAAAACAGCCCAAACTCATTCTTCGAGTAGATTAGGTAATTTTTTTTATAAATTTCTTATGCATATATTTTTTAGAGCCAATAAATGTGAACTAAAAAATTAATTTTTTAAAGGATTTAAGTGATATTTTAAACTGACTGTAATCAATGACTTTAATAATTTTTGTTGAAAATTAGTGTTCTAGTGAAAATCAACGTTATCAGCAGGGAAACCAATGCGCATTAAATTTGCAGTAAAAACTTGAAAAAATTCCCTGAAAATTGTTTAAAATATGCCCCAAAAAACTCAAAAATTGCTCATTTGAAAACAAAATAATCAACAATTTATTAACAGTTCCATTTAATAAAAACAATCCTAAATTATAATCGGTAAAGCCAAAACTCCATAGTATTCACAGAATTTTCGAGATTTTACCCTATTTGGAAACGATGTCATCGGCTCACAAAAACAGAGTTTGGTTAACAGGTTAAAATTCATATAAGAGTTATTTGCGCCGAATATTATCTAGACATTAACATTCATATGAGATTTTTTGTCTAAAAGCGATTTTAGTAACGGTCGCTAAATTGTTTATTAACGTTAACATTTAAAAGGAAGTTAAAGCTATTTATATAGGGGAGCTTCGGGCAAATGTGAACCGATTCTAAAAAAATTTAATTTGCAGTAAAATATTTTTGAGGTGAATTTAATCTAATTTCCAACATAATTAGATGGCTTACGGACACAGAGTCTAATTTTTAAGAAAAAAGATTGCAATTGTACTTTGCGCACAAAATAAAGATGGACAGGCAACTAGACAGACGGACGGATGGTTACTGTCACTTTAAAAGTGATTCTAAATTGATCGGTATACTAAAAGATTGGTCCATATTTCTATGTATTACACACATTGCCAAAAACGTATATAATTGCTTTTTCCTTATTCATATATAAAGTTTTCCGCATGTATTCATAAAAAAATTTTAAATTTAATAAAGTTTACAAAATAAATTTTGTATGAAAATGTTCCTTAGTAAACGTTTGTTAATTTTAATAATTGTTTATGAATACGGGGGATAGAGTTTTAAAGTACATTTATATTTAGTGAAATTGAAGCAACACGTTGGGTATACAGATACTTAGATATTTAAAACAGAAAAGGCAAAATATTAAAAAAAAAAAATTATATGTTTATGCCTCAAAAAGGCAAAATATGCGCTAAAAACTTGAAAAATGCTGCACAAAGGCTCTTTTAACCAAATTATGCAAAAAATATGCACTAACAAATCGATGCCAAATTCAAAAAAGCTCTAAAATGGATAAATATACACAGGTGTTCTGGAAATCGAAAACGCAAGAATTTGGAAGTTGTTTTTGATACACTTTAAATCACATTTTTATAAGTTTTGTTATAAAATTCTGTTTAATATCTCGCAGTGGCATGTTCAAACACAAAAATGGCATGAGATTCGACTATTTACGGATGTTTGAAATGTCTAGTTTATAATAATAAGTTCTGCTGAAAGACTTGTATTACCTTTAATTCTTTTATTAGATTCCATATGGGCTTCAATTCCTCTAAACTTTGCTTAGAACATACAGAGTAGACAAGTATAAAAGCGTGACCTTTAGTTATTGACAATCTTTGCATTGCAGGAAATTGATGTGATCCCGTTGTATCCGTAATTTGAAGGGTGCAAATATTTTTATTGCAACTTATTACCTAAAATTATAAATAAGCAATTAATACAGTTGTATGTATGTACATATATATTTTTAAAAAAATTTTATGAACTATAAAAATAATAAAAAGAAGTAAAAGTGCTATATTTGGATGCACTGAATGGTATCAAAGATTCACTTCTTATTTATATTTAATATTTAAGAAGTGGAATTTAGTATATGGAATCTATAAGTTATGAACAAATCTTAATAAAAACTTATAATAATTCGTTGCGCTTTAACACGTATTTCAGAATTAAGTTTTTAAGAATTGGTTTTTTATGTCGCCTATGGTAAATTATTGACCGATTTCCACAAAATTTCCTGGTGTTATTCTTAAAACAACACAAGAAAATCCATAAAATTGTCTTGACTTTAACTTTCGTTCGTATTTAAAAAACGTTCTTAAATAAATAAACAGCCGGTATGTACCAATAGAATAAACAAAAATAAAAAAAATTGAGGGATTCACAAGGTAGTCGTAAAGTTGTAATGAAATATATGTAACTGTACAGTTATGACGAAATACATCCCAACAAACACGGAGGATGATTTGAAATCAAACGTTTTCTCAAACGACAAACGTTTAATAATGATTTGAAAATCATAGCTTTCTCAACAAAAAGGGGATATTATTTTCAAATTGAAAAATACCTTTATTTTCAACTTGCTTTCAAACGTAATTCACAAATGTTAATTAAAATACAATGTGGAATATAAATAAATCTATTTAATTTTTTTAATTTAAATTTATTATTTATTTAAATAAACTTTGAGATAAACATTCGGTACCATAGCTAAAAGATGAAATAGTGTTCTTTCCGTCCTCTTATTCTTGGAAAGACAAAATACTTGGCTCCCTTTTATTTTGAGGATTGTAGCACCGCGATCGTTCAACAAACTTTCTTCACTTTCCCGTTTTATTATTTTTCTTTTTTTTTCGTATTTTTAATCATTGTAATTTCTCACAAATAATTTTTATTTTTCACAAGAAATAAACTACTGTTCACTTTATATTAAAATTTATTTTTAATAGTAAAACACATGTAACCACAAAGTAAAAAATGTACCTGTAATCGCCATTTTTAATGCTTACATTTATTTTTCGCTTTAGTATTGCCATTGACAAGCAATTGACATCAAATTGATAAAATATTTGATATCAAATGTTTATTTTCAAATCATTATCAATTTGAATTTAAATGTTAAATCAAACAATTGAAAAAAATGATAAAGTCATTTCATATCAAAGGTTTGACTTCGTGTTTGTTGGGATAACATTCAATTTTTTTTTTGTTTAAAACACAACAGTATTTTTTTTTAAACAATTGTAAGATATTATTAAGGACAATATGACTTAATAGTACACCTTGTGAATACAATTTTTAAAAAGATTTTCCAACACCATTTATTTTAGTATATTTGAGCGTCGTTTCCGTTTTTCGATCGTAGAAGAAGCATCCCTTCCGATGTCGTTGCAAGAAAAATCATCTTCACTTGAATCATTATTAAATTTTTCTTTTTAACTGCCGTATTTATAAAAATATATAGTATGAAATGGGAATTTAGCACATTTAAACGAGGGTTGTTAATAAATTTTTTGAATCCCAAGAAAAACGTTGATAAATAATATGCATGTGACATGCATTAAACACATTCACCATAGCAGGCTACACGAACACACGACTGCAAATGCTGCTGGGTGCAATCGTGTAGACAGCTACTGAATTATTTTGAAGACGACAGGTACAATTGAAAAATTAAAAACAGCTGCTTTTTTATTGTGTATTTATATCTCAGTGGTGCCACTATAATTTTTTTAAACATTTATGAAATGGAAAAACATGCATAATTCAAGACTAGTACACAAACTTAATTTAAGCCATACTTATTTATAATACATTTTATAGCGTAAAAACAAATGAATATATTAAAAATCATTTAAAATATTTTAATTTTGTTTTTTTTTTTTGAACTAATAAACAATATAATTTTAACAGCAGATTAAATAAAAAAAATATATATACTTCGTGGTTACCAGTTGGAGTTGCAATGCTGATGCTGTTTTACTCCACAATAGCTGTGCAAAGTTTGAATTTTTGAACACAAGCTAACTTTTAAAAGTTTAATAAGCAAACAAAAAATAATAATAAATGTGTTATCAACAATAACAATGACAAATATTTTTTAAATATTATTCAAAAAGTGACAGTTTTCTCATAAATGACAAGAAAACGCATAACAAAAGAAAAATAAAACGATTTCTTTTATGTAAAAATTTTTAGGTAAAAACTTGATCTTAGAAGTATTGTTATTATTAGAAACTACGAAATATCTTTCACATGGTGTATTTAAAATTCCGATTTATTAGCCCGTTAAAGCCAATTTCAAAAATAAATATTTCTTGAAACTTTTTTCGTCAAAACTTTAAATTTCAATATATTTATTCAATCATAATATGTTTAGAGATGAACACTTCAAGCTTTAATATACCATATATTTTGCAACTCCAGCATATAAAATTATAAATTTATTAATAATTAGTATTGTGGTTATTTTGTTGAACTGTTCCATGACATTAAATATTAATAAAAATGTTTTTTACAATTACGATGACAAATTTAATTGAAAATATTGAACCAAAAAGTAACAGTTTTCTTATAAATGACAAGAAAAAGCATTGCAAAAGAAAAATTAAAAGATTTCTTTTTTGTGAAAAGGTATTGCTTCAAAAAATTAACTGAAGCAATAATTGCCAGTTTACTGCAGAGCTATCAATAACATTTTAAGTAAAAACTGGATCTAAGAAGTATTGTAAATATTAGAAACTACTTCGAAATATCATTCACATGATGTATTAATAATTCCTTTTCAATTGTTTGATTTAACATTTAAATTCAAATTGATAAATGATTTGAAAATAAACATTTGATATCAAATGTTTTTTCAATTTGATGTAAAGCTTAACTCAAAGAAATCAAAAGAAACAATGATGTCAATCAAGCCAATTTTGAAGGAAAAGGAATCATCAACAAATATTTATGTAAACGACTTTTTGAGTAGAGAGAGTCTGAATTTATTAAATTATGCTCAAGGTATATTTAAATATACCTTGATTATGCTAAATCATTGAAGAGTGTTGGGTATCGTGCTGTTTATGCTACTAGAGAAAGAGTTTTTGTAAAAAGAAGTGAGTTGTCGAAACCGAGGTTTATTGAAAATTATTTATTTAACGATAAATCAAGGTTGTCAGAACTGATTACTGTTAAATCAATGTTTTGGGAAATTATTTCATACTCTACCCAGTTTCTAATTGATGACCAGTCTGCACGGTTATACAGTGGAATGGTTTGTATTATATTTTGAACTTGTCTATAGATGTGGCAAGAAATTGGGACATGGTCAGACTGCAATAAGTTAGGCAGCGATTCTAGGGTTGAGAAAGGCAGACAGGAGTTTGACAGGAGAATATCCACTGTTGACGGTTGGACCGGGCATATGGTTTGACCAAAACGGGTATGATATATGTAGTACATAATGCGATTGAATGCAATGACTGTATAGTTCAATTCCAGTTGAATTGTTAGATCTACAATTCCAATGTATATGTTGTGCGTTCAGATCCCCAAACAAGAAGAAGTCCTTTGAAGTCGAAGTTAGTAAATCCAGATCCGATGTGAAATGGGTAGAGTGAGAAGGATTATAGGCAGCAATAAAAATAATTGGTCGTCTATTTGTCAATACTTGAATGGAAATATTTTCCACTACACGCGTTTGAGACTTTGGAAGTAATTGATGTTATATGTTGGTTTTTATTGCGATGAGTACTCCTCCACCATGAGTAGGTCGATCCTCTCTATATATCTTGTAACCACCCAATTTAAATTTGTGGTAAGGTTTTAAAAAGGTTTCATAAGAAGAAGAATATCGATATTTTTGTTGTGTAGCACTTGTTCCAATTGTGAAACTGCTGGCTCAGTCGTTATGCCCTGAGCATCCCAGTGCATAACATGAACATCTTGTAAGCTTGTTTAGTTATATGGCATGTTTAAGCATCATACCTAAGACTCTTAGCTTGTCATATTTATTTTGACACCTTTGAAGAGCATCGACAGCATTGAAAAATATTTTCAATAGTTGTTCGTTTGAAATATCATTGTCACTGTTATTATGACTTTTGTTTCTTGCTACTTCTAAAAACAGTTTTTTTATTTGAGTTCATATCACTTGAAGTATATTGTTGATCGCGAGTTGGTAGTTGTGGAAAACAACTACTATCTGCGTTAAAAAGAGTAAAATTATTTCTATTATTAGCCTCTTTAGATTTGGTAGTAATTCTTTGACGAATTTCTAAATATTCTTGTCTGCAAGGACATTAAAGATCATCGGCCCTGTGGTTCACATTTCTAAGATTTCTCTGAGTGCTGACGGTCAAACTCAACCATATAAAGCGCATCATCAGCATTAGACCTTTTTGTTTGTATTTCTTTAATACTAATAGGTTTTATATTAAGCGAGTTGCTAAAATCATCCTTAATGATACTTAAATCAAACTGATTAAGACCAAATAACACCATTTAAAAACTTTTTGAATCTTTAATCTCATGCGTGTAAAAGTTTAACTTCTTGTCCTTAAGTATGGCTTCTTCAAAATGCGCCAACGTCTTTGACATTATTTTCGTTCCTATCGTAATTTTTTTGAACGTGTAATTCGCTCCAATCAAACCGAATGCAGATTAGAAACTGTGTGTAGTGTCCACTATTATAGGTGGGATTTTCTCCTTAAAGGAAAATTCTTCTTCTTCATCATCAGACAGTAGATAAAATCTATTTGCACTGGTGCTAAGCTCATCGGAGCTTTTAGGCACCTTAAATTTAGGACAATTGCCCCAGTGTTGTCTTCTTTTATTATTTTATGTTTATAGTACGAGGTGGAAATGCCAATGCAACAGTTCAGACTCAAGTTTATATGTTAGTAGGTATTTATCTATCTCTTTTATCAAACATAAGCAGCTCATCAGCTAGTTGTGATTTTAAAAGTATTGATTGTATCTGTATTTGACTTGATTACACTTTGAGGTAGAATTTTAGGAATGTTCAATACATTTAGGATATCTATTGGGAAACGTAGTTTGAGATCTTCTAAAATAAATTCAATAAGAGGAATGTAACCTACAACTCGGTAGTAATCTTCAACATTTTGAATGTGATTGCAACCTCGATTTGAACGCAGATAACTTTAACTTTTTCAAAAATCGCTTTATTTCTTTTCTCTTCAAAGACACATGATTTAAGTTTTGATAAGGCTTGATCCTTTTTGAAGATCTATATCGAGCTTTTGCAAAATGATACTAAGCGGCTTTGATACAATAAGTATCACACTTAATATGTTTGTTCCGTAAATGAGTTCAAAAGTACTAAGAGAGTTCCTTAATATAAGGCTTTTGATGAAGTATCTCTACCTCTCCACTCAGATATTATTTCCAAAGCTTCTACTATATGTTGTACAAAGTGTAAAATTGAGTCGTGACGGTCCAACCATCTTGTCTCGCATAATGTAGAGAGTTTGGCTCCCAAATACTTTGCTAAAACTGCGTTTCGCTTGGGATGATTTTATTTAAAAAAATTTGACGTTTTTTTAACAAATGATACAACTTATTGTATTAATGGCACTTTGTTGCTTTTTAAAACAGAGTTGTTTGATTTATGGGAATAGCAAGGCGTTTGTTTTGCATTTGGCCAGAATTTTATAACAGCTGCATTTTCTGCAGACATCAGAGGACACCCATCTGTTCCATTTCCTACACAATTTTTTAGGTCAAGACTAAAATTTGTCAAAGCTTTTAGAACTATTGATGATAGTGCCTTCGCATCTATTGACACATCAACGTCATTATCAATATCCTTTGAAGCCTCTTCAAATGCGTTTACAACAAAGCCAATAAATGCTTTCCTAACAACTTTTTGTTGTATGTTGAAATATCTTTAAGATAAGGAAATCTGGATTTTCCCCGACAAATCTGTGTTTTCGTCAAAAATAATCGAATAGAATTTTGATTCATTAACACATACATATATACATAAATATTGCATATACTAAGGCTTATTAATAATTTAACCGCACGCATTTTCAACTCAAACGTTTATTCTTTGGATATAGATGGCACCTGCTGGGATTGAATGTAGAATAATAAGTATTTGAATACAGTATACTAGATGTTTCATTGGAAATATCGAATAAATAACTATTAGAATTAAGATTTGGATACTAATTGAAAATTTCGTTAGATTCAATCAAAAAAAAACAAAAAAAAACCTTGCTGGGATTTCCTAAAATTTTGTGCATATAAAAAAATATTATTATTGGGAATTCTTGTATTATCGAGATAAACCAAACATATTTTTATAATTTACTATGAATCCGCGCCTGTGTGTAAGCGATGCTATTGAAAGATCTACTACTGTAAAACCTCATAAGAACTTTATTAAACAAGAAATTACTCCATGGATAAATGGAAATTTACAAAAATTAATTTTATATAAGAAACAACTTTAAATACAACGAAGAAAAAAGCCCAGTAAGTCAGATATATGTAGATAATAGACTTAAAAGGATAAGTAACGTAATAAAGCGAGCGTGTAATGAATCTATGAACATTTACTACAAAGACAATTTAAGTGAATTACAACATGATCCGAAAGGATGTTGGAAGTTTTAAAATACAACACTTGGTAGAAATAAAAAAAATCTATTATTGTTAGAGATTCTAATAATGAAACAATTCTTGATGATCGTTAAAAACTGTGTTTTTAAACAGGCATTTTTTGCAAACAATATCAGAAATAAAGTTGCAAGGTGAAAATATATGTAACTACAGATTCTTGCAATTCTTTAAGAACATTATGTCAAATTAATAATAGATTTCATTTTGAATATACAACAGATGATGAAGTTCTAAGTTTTATGGCTAAGCTGTCACCAGGTAAAAGTTCTGGTCATGATAATGTTCCAGCTAAAATTTTATTAAAATGTAAAAATGAGTTTGCATCGTATATTGAAAATATTTTTAATAATATGATTAATAGCAGCACATATCCAGACATACTTAAATACACAAGGTAGTTCCAATTCCCAAAGCTAGCAATGCTTGCACAGCTGATATGTTTCGACCAACTGCTGTTCTGTCGGTCATTGATAATGTTCTTGAACGAATCCTATATAATCAAATTACTACATTAATGAACACCAACAATTTATGCAACGATTATCAATATGGTTTTAGAAAAGGATGTGGCACCGAAGAAGCGGTTGTAAATGTAGTAAATTTTATTTGTAAGGGTATAGATCAAGGAAATAGGGGCGTAGCAGGAATTTTTTATGACTTTTCGAAAGCCTTAAGGCTGATTCATTTTGTTGTATGTAAAGCAATTACAACGATTATAGTTAGCAGTACGATATTACGTCACAATCTGTAAGAAATAGATTGGTCTTACTTTTATACGGTAAGGTAATGTTACTGCTACTCCCGGCTAACTGAGCCTTTAGATTTGATTGATCACGATATTCTGCTTAGGAAACTAAAATATTATGTTATCTGTGGCAGAGAACTTTCGCTTATAAAAAATTATCTTACAAATCGAAAGCAGTTTTTTCAAATTAACAATCAAAAAAGTTTGAGAAGTGATGTTAAATATGGTGTACCACAAGGCAGTGTTTTAGGACCTTTACTGCTTACAATATATTTAAACGACATAAAAAATCTCGAACTTTCTGGTAAACTATTTATTTATGCGGATGATATTTCTGTTTTCTATCCATACAAGCACGAAACAGTGGTTAAAGCGTACATGGAAAGCGTTGCATCGTTAATAGCTGAGTTTACAAGAATAAATAAACTGTTTCTAAATGCAAGTAAATCTCATTTGATAAGGTTTAAGCCGCACAGTAATCATGATACCGATTTTAGCATTTACGTTGAAGGAAGGGAAGTTGTGGAAGTTCAATCTGTGAAATGCTTGGGAATACGACTGCAAAGTAATATTGTTTGGAATGAACATATGTATGTATATGCAGTCTTAAAACAAAAATTGCAAAATCAGCCAATTGTAGTCGGGACTGTAAACAGGGCTGTCAGACTTGGGGATTTCATGCAAGCAAAAAGTACAAAGAAAGTAATTTGGGGCTTGGGGATTTTTTCGAGGATTTAAAAAAAATCGGATGTTTTTTGGGGATTATATACATTTTAAATATAATTTTCCCTTCTTTTATTATTAACTCTTATATTTCTTTGTTTCGAACATAAAAAAAAAAAATTAGCAAAACTTTTACCTTACTCTAATCAACAACTAATACAGTGTAGAGGTACTTAATTAAGATAACCATTTTTCTTAAGTGTGTAAAAGGTGCCTAAAAACTTAAAAAAATCTTGAGTGAGTGTTTAAAAAAGAATGAATTAAAAAAAAAAAGAATCTAAAACCATTGACAACACATACAATTGTTGATTTTAAAAGACGAGTTTCAAGCAAACATGTCTTTCGCAAAAATAAGTAAATCGTTACCTGAAACGCAAAAGGAACTTACTAACGAAAAATTAGAAATCAACGTTTTCATTGATGCTGATGTATTATTTCAACACAAATGTCCACAAATTTTGCAATCTTTCGACTAAAATTTGCGATTTTATTATTAAAAAACAAAAGGCCATGTCTCAAAAAGTTTGCATAATATGCAACATTGTTAATTGTCAACACAACTGGAAAGTTTTACAGGAAAAGTAAAAGAAAATTTATTAATTTATCATTTTGAATAGTTTTTCTTCTGCTGTGAAATTTTCAAAATGTTAGATAGGTCCTTTTGCGTACAAGGTGACGAAATTTAAAAGACAGTTTAATAAAGTTTGGGAAAAAGAATGCTGGGATATTGGTAAGTACTTATTATGCTTTGAAGTATTAAATAAATGACGGATATAAATATGTTCTTTTATTGTTGATTTTAAGGATGGCTAAAACCGACTGAACAAGCTCAAAATTCTTATAAAATGTCTCATATGTCTTCAAAAACAGCATATTGCTCTGCTTGTAATTCCTCACTGGAGTCGCATAAAAAGGATTTAAGAAAACATGCCGAAACCAGTCGCTACAAACAAAATTAAATAATCTTTTACTAAAAATTTGTATTTGGGGATTTTTTTTCTTACTATTTTTAACAAATTTTTAATTTTTAATTAACTAGATTCAAAATTTGGTCAGAAAAAAAAACAAAAGAAAATAGTTATTCACTTTTTAGGGTTTTAACTTTTAGTTTGGAGATTTTTGGGGATTTTTTTTAAATTTTTTGGGGACAAGGCAAAAAAGTACCTGGCAGCCCTGACTGTAAAAAAATAAACCCACTGTTTAAGGGTCAAATACACTTGTCAAATGCTTGTCCAGCCGGCGAATTTAACGTGTACGTGTGCTGGACGTTATATTCGCCGTCATATCTAAATTTTTTGATTTTTCATCAAGCGTTGTCGGTGTCACACATTTTCACTAATAGGGCGATTCTATTCTAGACAACTTTTAACATCAATTTTCAAATCGCACTATTTGATACTTTTTTGATGCCAATTTAAAGTAAAATATCTATATTTTATAATAATATGATTTTTATAGACGTAAGCTTAATATAAATTTGCTGTGCACTTCGAAGCATTAAGATTCATAGATTTGGCGCGAACCGAAAATTCATTGCATGTTGCACCCGTCATGGCTTAAAGAGCAAATTTCTTATTATTGGATTATACTTCTCTACCATGTTTGATTTGATCTTTCACAATAAAAAAGAATAATACAAAAAAGTTTAAAAATTAACAGAGTTTTGTGTTAATGTGGTATGATTTTATGAAAGTTGGCCAATTTGGTTGCACCCGTCATGCACTTTAAAGCTCTCTCGTGGCTATTTGATCATTTCATATAAATTCTTGTAAATAGATAACAATAGTATATAACAAAATGTTACCCCTTCTAGAAATAACTTAATTGCAAATGTGTTTCTTTCTATTAGTAAAAGACGTTTAAATCGTCTAAATGTTGCACCCGTCAGAATAGAATCGCCCAATACTACCACAATGCTTGATGAGTACTTTGATCAGTGTATTTGGGCCTTAACTGTCAAAATCAGATGCCGTTTCAACACCACCTGTAGTTAATTCGCCTTGCCTTGCACTTATTCTACCATAAGTACTATTTTTTTTTAAAGTAAATTAATGGCAGGGTTGCCCGTATGAGTTGGCATACATACATACATTTTTTGTAAGTAATTACGATTTTCACATATGAAACAGACTTTGTAATCTTTACAAGGGAACTAATACGTCATCAAACGGTAAAACGTGCGCAAGGCGTAATTTTTATTTTTATCATTCTTGGTATGGATGTACAATGTGCATATCGATGGCTTAATATAAAAAAGGCGTAAATAATTTTTTTCTTAAATAACTTTTTCTGTTTATTGTGGTAGACAAATGCCAAACGCGTCGTGCTTTAAAATTTCAGAAGGCTTTATTATAAAAATTGTTGCACCTTTTTATTAAAAATTGAACTAAAACTTTTTTGTATCTTAAATTTAACGATCCAATTAAGATTTCTTCTTTCCCTTTAAAGAAACACAAAATCGAGTTACGCCTTTTTTATATTAAGCCATCGATATGTACATATGTCTGCATAAAAGAAAAATTTGATTTTAAGGCCCCTTTTCAAAACTAACCAAAAACTAAAGGTAGGATTATATCGGCCCTATAAGTTTAAAGTTAAGTAGTTATGGAACAATTTTTTACGACCGGTAAAATCCTACCTTAAGCACTAGGTGTTGTTAAAACGTGCATTTATTTGTTCACCAAATATATAACCCAATCTAAATTTTAGTACTTACCTGACGATATGTGTCCTCTATAGTTGGTATATATGATTCTCGAAAGGTACCTTTAATAAACCGCAATACTAATGAGCTCTTGCCAACTCCACCCGCCCCAAAAACAACAACCCTATAATCGTTGTTGCTTTGTTCGGAGCGGGTTACTTGATTCTTTTGTTCCGTAATTTTGAAGCCGTTAAAAAACTGCAACAACTTTGACAGATTTAAGACTCTAAAGGGTCGTTAAATGTAGTGCTGCAATTGATTATAGCCGGAATGCAAATTTGATTTGAGCACAGCAGAAGTTTTGATTTTTCATTAAAAATCCGTTAGAAGTTCTCTTTTTTGTAATTCTTTCAAACACTAAAAAGAAACCAATAATATTTCAATATGTAAGTAGGTATATAAGTATGTCCATTTAATTGCACTTAATTGATTTGCAATGGAGAATATAAACATGTATGAAGAAAACTTGTTATTTGGTAAATAATAATATTAACATACATATGTATGTATGTATGTATGAGCATATGCAAGTACATGATATATGAAATATACATATGCATTTATATAAATATTACATCCATAATGCGTATGAAATACAAATTAAATTTTTATAACATCGGCAAAAAAAAAATTTAATTGCAATTCATAAACATAAATTTAATTTCCAATAGAGACGGAGCTTAGATTTCAAATGCATATTATTATACATTTGTACATATACCTGTACAAGTAATAAAATAAAGATTTTAAGTTGACACAAGACATTATATTATTTTCATCAGGTTATTTTGTTATTTTTTAAGTGGGTGGAAAGTTTTTCACCTTTGTATTTAAATCAAAACTTAATATTTTCGGTTTACAATGCGAAGGAAACCTCGAAACTAAATGTTTTTACTTTTTTCTGCATAGGTTTATATTGCCAAATAATGTGTTGGCATTTGTGTTTTTTCCTTCGTTAATTAAGTATTTATCATAAATACCTACCTACATGTAGGTACATACATATGTATACTTTTGTAAAAATTGCTGCTTAATTCAATCAATTATTTCAATCTTATTTTTCGTTGTTGTTTTCTGAATTCAAAATTTTCGTTGTTTACAAAATTGATATTTTTAATTTGATGATAAAGTATAAATTTTTATATATACATACATATATAATTTTCTATTTTAGCAAGAAAGTTAACACAAAAACACAAACGCACACATATAAAACTCATAGAACGAGAAGGAAGAATAACAGTTATTTAGTTGCATTCAGTACAAGTTTGACAAGATAAAAATTGTAGTGTGTTTTTCCGCGCACACGCACAAAAAACAACAACTCTGTAGGTGTTAAGTAATCACAGTTACACTCAAAAAAGTTTGCTTGTCAATATTATTATTAGTATCGGTATTGATAAATTTTTGGACTTACTGACTGATCATCTGATTATCTCCAAAAACCCCCACTACAAAACATACTTTTCAAATATGTATCACTGTGTTGCCATTTTCTGTTGTAGGTAATGCGTGGGTAATTGAGATTACTTGGAAGCCACACGAACAAGTTTTGCCTTTCAATTTGCAATACACTCTCACTTTTTTTACTAAGTGCCCATTCACATTTTACGATTTTTTTCGTTGCGATTCTTACCTTAGGGCACTGCTGATATTTCTAGTATCACGATATTTATTGAACGTATAGCATGCAATATTGAAGGATCGCGATCCATATCGCAGAATGGCCTAAAATATGAAATCCAGATCGCGGATCGTGGATCGCGTGATAAATATTGAACGTGTAGCATTTTCATGATATTAAATCATTATATGTCAGTAAAGTGTGACAAATAAAAAAACTAAAATAAAATACGTAGTGAAAAAAATTAAACAAATAAAAAGTAAAACAATTGACAAAATTTGTGTAAAGTTTATTGTAATAAAGGGTAATGGCAGAAGACAGTGAAAGCGAGTGGGTTCTGCCGGTGGAATCGGAATTAACCAGTGAAAAAATTATTTAAACGATTTTAATTTTAAATTGGAGGCATTGCCGGAATTGTGGGACTCGTCGGCTAAAGCTTATTCCGACAAAATAAAAAGAGCAACTGCACTGGAAAAATTATTAAAGGTTTTTAAAAAAATCAAGCCCACTGCAACCACTTGCTCAAAACTTTTTTTTCCACTTTTTTCTTCAATTTCTCGCGACATTGATAAACGACCCGCACAGCACAAAAATAACATAAATACTAACGCGATAAATATTGAACATGTAGCATACGCTCGTTATCCATCAATATTTTAAAATGGATCGCGATCCAAATATCACGATATTTATTGAACGTGTAGCAGTGCCCTTATTGAAGAGAGGGGAGAGAGGAATTAAAAGGGGTACACAAGCGAGTGTACCTTCGATTCATTTTGGTCGCTTATTCGTTCTCTCATTTGACGAAAAATGTATTGAAGTTCGGTTGCAAAAGAAAAAGTCGTAACGACAAAAATCGTACAATGTAAACATCAGACCGACTTCAAAGAGGAAACGACAATAATCGCAGCGACAAAAATCGTATAATGTGAATTGGCACTTACACCCTCACACTTTTTAAATTGACCACGAGATTGCTTTCAATTTTAACCTTTCCATTTGTTTGGCAATTCTTCGTTCAATTTGACAGCTGATTACAAGTTTGTCTTTAGAAATTGTTTTCTTGACGACATCTTGAAAGTAAATTGCTTAAACATTGAGTGCAGTCTACGTCACAGCTTTCAATTCATGTCAATTTTGGCAAACAGTATATGCAAAAGACTATCAAGAACAACTGGAACGTGTGTTGCGGACTAATCGGCTCATTCAGCCTTATTGCGAGTCATTAGTTTAATCTCTCGACAATGTGGGGCATACGGAAAGCTTTCGTAGTTGTTGGGAAAAAGAAAACACAACGCTCGTAATAGGCTCGGGTCCCCTAGGATACGCTATGGTACGGCCCGAAAAAAATTTTCGTGGAGGGGCCTTAGGAAAACCACTTTCGGGAAGAGGTCAACATGCAACTTAGAGCTCCATCCCTCATACATATATATTAAATTTCAAAGGGGGAGGGCCATATTGGTACGGAGCCACTACTCCTGCCCTGGTCTATTATAAAAACCAGTATAGCAATAAAAATAAATAACTGCAATAAATAAAAATTTGTTGAATATTGTTTAGATGTAATAATAAAATGTTATTACATTCTTTTTACCTAGCTGGCTATTCCCTCGGGAATCTATTTACTGGATCTAGGTGATGTACTTTTCCCAAACAACAACAGGAGTATAGACAGGTAACCGTTTTATTTTTGTGTAAATACGTACATATACCATAGTGTTGTGGGCAATTTGGAAATAAAAAAGGGATATGCCAATTTAGCTATCACGGTGTGAACCCCATATACAAATAATTGAGGGAAGTTATTATATAAACCATATTTTACCCGGACTACAAATCCAAAAAAACCAGGTGCTTATCGTATATTTATTTATTTATTTGTTTATTTATATGTCGCTTAAATTAATAAGAAAATATTGCCAAGTAAGCCAGGAAATAAAGTCTCATTTCCAGGGCTTAGATAATCGTGAGGCAACGTAAAAAAAACTGAAAAAAAACAATCAATAGAGAAAAAAAAACTAATTAAAGGAAAATATATCTATATATGTATGTACATATATAAAATTGTAACGTTACTTACTGACTCACTGATTCATTATCGCACAGCCTAAACGCCTGAAGCTAATAACTTGAAATGTGGACCAAAGATTGGTCACTCTCCAGATCGATCCACTAAGACGGGATTTTTGGAAATTCAAATGTTTAGTGGGTAAAAAAGGGTAAAAACGGGAAAATACGGTAACCTTATATCTACAAAACTAAAAGATATACAACAAAAATGTAATACATATCGTTGTTCTTTAGAAAAATAAGCGGACAGGTGTCTGGTACTTTTTTGAAATTCGGCCCTTTTAGGGAGTAAACGGGTAAAACCTGAATTTTGGTACTTTTTTGACACCCCATCTCTCTTTTGAACCAATAAACATAGAACCAAAGTTTATACCCCATTATAAACTTATCAAAACAATACGAATATGACTTTGGTACTTTTTCGAAATTCGAACATTTAAGGAATGAAAATCTTAACTATTTTTGGTACTTTTTTTACAAAACATTATCCTCCATTCTTTGACATATTCGTTCTAAATTATGGGCTCCCACTACAATACTGAAATTTTTGATACTTCAATGGGGGGAAAAAATAGTACCAAAAAAGGAAATACGGGAAATTTGATATTTTTGTTCAGCTTTTTGGTTCTACAACTGGTATTTTTTTTAACAATCGTTAATATTGGACCTAGAAACATAAAATTCAACATGTAATGTCCTGAGTGGATAAGAATCTATGAGGAAACTTTTTGGTACTTTTTGAATTTCCGTTAGTATTGGACCTAGAAACATATGTAAAATTCAAGATGCAGTGTCCTGAGTGGATAATAATCTATAAGAGGAAGTTGTTGGTACTTTTTTGTTCATTAACTGGTACTTTTTGAATATCCGTTAGTATTGGACCTATAAACATAAAATTAAACATGCAATGTCCTGAGTGGATGAGAATCTATAATAGGGAAATTGTTGGTACTTTTTTATTTATTAACTGGTACTTTTTGAAGTTCGGTTAGTATCGGACCTAGAAAGATAAAATTAAACATGCAAAGTCCTGAGTGAATGAGAACATAAACATTGGCATACAGATATGTCCACGAAGAAAAAGAAGACGCTAACGAAGTAGCTGATTAAATGCTAGTACATACATATATAAAAAAAGAACAAATAAATTAAGTTTGTTTAAGGTTCTTATTTTTTTGTTTAACTGATAGGTGTTAGTGAAACTTTAAAGCCATAAAAAAATTATATATTTTGATTGTAAATTTATATCTCTTAAAAACAGGAGGATACATTTTTTTTTATATTTTTAGAACTCCAGAAAAAAATCGGGTTTTTTTTATAAAATTCTGTAAAGGACATAGAAGAAATTGACCTCAGAGAGCTCTTTTAGGTTTGCTTTCGAAATATAAGTCGAGATTGTGATTTATGTATATGCCTCCATAGCTTAAGTTCTTAGAGATTAGGAAAAAAACAGTGGAGTCCAAATCGACAAGTAAAGTAATGGTTAAAAAGCATAAAATAAAAAGAGATATAGATACATACATATGTGTATACAAACCTGTTAAAAAAGAATAAATGATTTTAAAAGATTTTAAGTTTTGTTTTTAATTAGATTTTTATTCAAATACAATAACTTAAGATATGTACCTTTAAAAAAAATATATATATAAAAAGATAACCTAAGCTATGTCGTAAAATACATCTAATGTCAACAACAATAATAGCCCAATAAAGTATTTTTATAGCCCAAAGAAATCCGTGAAACATCTATAGCATGATTTATATAGCCACTCTGGAACTGATAAGAAGAGATGTTGTATGTAATATATAAAATATTCTATTATTTGTAAAATAGGAAAGTTCAAATAAATACTTACAGTGACGAAATTTCAAAAATTCCCATCAGGGATAAAATTAAGTGTTGCCTGAGATAGTAGATGATAGCCTCTCGCAATAAGTACAATTGCGGGGTAAGTTGTACCAGATACTGCCAGTAATTAATCATAACCTTGCCGATGGTTAATGTCAGTTTGAAGTAAGGGTAGTCACACTTGAAAGTTATCCTGAAGACTTTGTTTTAATTGGTTTTCATGCCACATTAAACAAATTGAAAAAAATTTTTACCGTTCAGACCAAGGCCCATTGAAAAGGTCTGCGCAAGAAGCCTGATGATCATTGTTTATGTTCTTTTTAGTTTTCAAAAGTTGTTTACATTTTGCTTACATGTGCATGTATACGTTTATTTAGGTCACACATACACGTTTTTTCCTTTTGCTTTGTATTTTTGACAACTAAAAAGAATCGTTTTTTGTTTTTGTACAAGTAAGCAGACCTGATAGATGGGCCTTGGTTCAGACCTTTAATCCGTCCATTATTTCCGAAACCTGTGTTAAAAATACAAATTTTAATTAAAAAATAAAAAATTATTTTTTCTGATTAACTTAATTCCATTCTTTTATTTTTTTTTTTTTTAATTATTTATTTGTCCTTTTTAGTCATTAGGTATTTATTATTATCAAGATTTATATTTTATGTTTTTTTTTATTGAAATAGGTTTTTTTAGTTAACTACATTAAGTGCTTGGAATATTTATTTTTATACTTATTTATCTAAATACTTATTTATCTTAAAACTTATATATTTTAATATTTATTTATATACAGTATTATAGTTATTTTTTTTTTACTTTTACTTCCTAATTTAAGTATTTTATATTTTTTCCCCTCAAAGTCCTTAAAACCTTTATTCCTTTAATTTACCAAAAATTCATAATCTTCCGAGAATTAAAACACAAAAATCCATAAGTACTTTCATATCGCGAATCCTATTATAGTATGAGCCAAAGCCCTCCCAGGATAAGATCACGGAAAAGACATACCAAGTTCGTTTTGATTTAAAACGTTCCACACCTCACGTTTTGTACAAAGTTCATAAACCGAACACACCAACTATAAGTCAAAACAGAAAGTAAATTTAGAAATGGCTGTGGGAAATACTGATCACGTCAAGGATTTATCTAAGACCATCATTACGTCTTTTGTGTCACAAAATTTACCTGCGGGACCAACTAATGTGCATGAGCCAATCACGAGTAGGCAGGCGGTTAATAATATTGAAAATGTCGAAAATATACAAAAAAAATTAGTAGATCAGGGAATTAGTGCACAGATGAACGACATGAAGAAGACCATGGCAGAATTAACAGATAACGTGAGTAGACTTAGCATAATTGTTCAACAAACTCAGCAAGAAAATAAAATGGCTAATGGAGGTTAACTTACCAAACATGTCTAAAACATCATCAGCAAAAGTTGAACAGCCGATGGAAATGTCGGGTGTCCAATCTCATTCTTCTAGATCTTCATCGGATGGAGACTCTAATAAATTAGCTGTAGAAGTTTTTGTTTTTCGGTTGGAGCGTGTCATGGAATGTCATGGAAGGAAGTATTAGATAATTTTCATCTGTTGGTAAAAGGGGCAGCTGAGAAGTGGAACTGGTTGTTCATACAAACGAATTACGTACATATCTGAGTGGTATACTTTTAAATTGGCTCTACTGAAGCAATACCAATCAACTCGCTCTAGTTTTGAACTTATGAGCGATATGGTTGAGAGGAAGCAACAGCCTGGTCAATCGATGCCTTTTTCTTCCCAATGACTCAGATTCTATCACGGTTAAGCATATCCATGCCGGAATCTGAAATGATTAAAAAGAATTTAAGAGAAACGATTGGAAGGATTGTTTATGCGATGAACGTATCTTCAGTAGAGGAGTTCAGAATAAGCTGCATTGATGCTGAAAAACCCTTCCACAGAAAAGATAATAGGGTATGCCAGCTCCTGTAAATCGCTATACTAGACAGGTAAATGAAATTTGTGAGGAATATCCCGGATCTTATCATACACCAGAACCAGAATGTACCGAAGTGGCAGCAGTCAAATTTAGCAATTCGGCTAATACGATGACCAGGGGCGTAGTCGTGTGCTGGAACTGCCGACAAAATGGCCACGTCTTCATGGATTGTCCTTCAGCTGAACGAACGACATTTTGTTACCGCTGTGGAAAACCGGACGTTATATCACCAAACTGTATCAACTGTAAAAACAGAAATGTTTACTCGAAAGAATAAATACAAAAACAAATTTAGTCAAATAAATAAGAAAATTTAATAAGTTTATGCCCCAGCAAAGACATTTATATACAATACATGAAAGAAAACCAAACTATGAAGAAGCTCGTGCTAGAATATTTAACTCAGAGATCAGTATCAGAAAACCGACAATTTCTAATAGAATAAGAAAACTCAGAAAAAGTTTGCTGAAAGAAAAAGATGAAGAAAAATTGGCAGATAGAAAATTATCAGATCCCAGGCCATACGCTGAGTTTACAATTGGAGATGTTAAAATTAGAGGTCTTCTTGATACTGGTGCATCTGTTAGTATTTTAGGAAGAGGTTGTAGGGAACTCGTAGACAGGCTTGATTTTTCGATAATACCAATATTTTCGATCATCTCTACTGCTGGTGGTCAGGAACATATGTAGATTATTAGGAAAATTAAAAATAAATGTAGAATATAATAGTAAAATAAGTAAAATAGAATTTTATATGTGTCCCGATTTAGAACAACAGGCATATTTAGGTAATTTTATTAGTAGTGTAGACCTTAAATTCTCTTTTTGGCAGATAGATTTAGAAGAAGAAAGCAGGCCGTACACAGCGTTTACTGTAGCAGGTCGGCCACTCTATCAGTTCCGCGTCATGCCGTTTGGTGTCTGCAACGCTGCGCAAATACTGTTCCGTTTAATGGACAAAGTCATTCCTCAGAGACTAAAGGAAATCGATTTTGTGTATTTGGATGACCTACTGGTAATATCAGACAGTTTTGAAAAGCATCTAGAATTGTTGAGAGAAGTAGCTCAATGTTTGAAAAACGCGAATCTTACTATAGGACTAAAAAAATCGCAGTTTTGTTTTAAGCAATTAAAGAATCTCGGTTTCATAATTGGTGGTGGGATGTTAAAAACAGATCCTGAAAAGGCGAAAGCCATTAAAGAAATAAATACCCCCAAAACACCGAGACAAGTCCGAAGCTTTTTAGGCACTGCTGGGTGGTATCGAAGATTTATAAAGGATTTTTCTACGATATCAGCTCCCTTAACAGATACCCTAAAGAAGAGCAAGAAGTTCAACATGACCCCTGAAGCGTTTCATCATTTGAAAACTTAAAAAAAGCACTTACATCAGCTCCAGTTTTAAGGCATGCCGACTTTTCTAAGCGTTTTTATATCCAATGCGATGCCTGTGACTATGGTATAGGAGCAGTATTGTACCAACTAAATGATCAAAATGAAGAACACCCAATATCATTCTATTCGCAGAAGTTATATGCTTGTCAAAAAAAATTACAGTGTAACAGAAAAAGAGTGTTTAGCAGCAGTGACGGCAGTGAAATAATTCCGGCCGTATGTTGAAATGATGACATTCACTATAGGCACCGACCACGCGAGCCTAAAATGGCTTATGTCGTTAAAAGACCTAACTGGAAGATTAGCACGCTGGTCACTTCAAGCCTTTGATTTTGAAATAATGCACCGAAAAGGATCCGACAATATTGTGGCGGATATGTTGTGAAGATTGCCCGATGAAACCAGTGAATCGGGACAGAAACAGTGCAAAATGAAACAAAAAATGGGTTTTCTCACACAAGTGTTTCTGTATCTCTCCGTTGCGAGAATTATCTGTCATTTTAATAATTTTCCAGCAATTATTGGAAGGATGTGAGAAAAAGTGTTTCTGTAACAATATTTTGCGAAAAGTTTCTTACAAGAACTGTCAAAATAAGTCGCATTTGAAATTGGTGTGAGAAAAGCAAAATATAGATATTTTAAATTTAAAATATGTTTATATACTATTTTTGTAATATAAATAAAAAATAAAAAACATTTTAATTATGAATGCGTAATTTAAATGATGAAAATAAATAAAACACCATTGTTATATTTTGTTAATTAAATTTTTTTAAGCCTTTCCTTGTTTTAGTTTTATTCAGGGCTGCCACATAAATTTGCGTGAAAATCGTAAATTTTTTGAGAAAAATAAAAAGATCGTCTTTTATGATCGTCTTTTTGTTTTAAAAAATCGGAAAATTTAAAATTAATTATAAACAAATTTTGTTCGATTTTTTTATTACAACAAAATCAAACAAAGACGTAGTCAAAGTTCATGGGTATTTTATACATACATATGCACACATAAATTGTCTTTTGTTCGAACTTAATTTTTTTGAGGTCTATTTTTTATAAAATTATTTATTTTCTTTGATCCGATAACAATTTAAAATTGTTTTTTCCCTTGAACAAGTCTCACAAAGGCGTGACAAAATATCATATTAAAAATAAATTTTAACAAAAAATAAAATAAATATTTTTATAAAAACAAAGAGAAGTCAAGCTTAATAAAATCAACATACAAACTTATTTAAAATAGATATATACAAATACCAAGAAATTAAAAATTTTTAAATTAATTCCGCTTAGATAACAGTAAAATAAATATTTAGGGTTTTTATTTTTGCGAAAAACCAAGGATTCATAGTGACGACGTTGTTTTAAATTTGTATCGTATGTGTCCAAATAGGATATACATAATTGAAATTTAAAAATATCGGTTCACAAATGTCTGAGATATGAGTGAAAAACACGCCTCCAATTTTTACCCATAAATCTATAATTTACCTATTCTTATAACTATTAACTTTACTTTTTCTTTTTCACCTGAAATATACTGTTAAGTCTCCTTCAACAAGATTTATTTGTTAATTATTAAAAATAAAAACCATGTTAATTATATTTAAAACTTGGTAAATTTTAGCTTTATGAGCCACTCTAATGTTTTCTTAATTTGCTGCCGTTAATCTTTTGCTTCTACATTGTACGTACATAGAATGCACACAAAGTATGTACATACGTACAAACTTATTGTCGCGACTATTTTGCATATTGAACGCACATATGTACTTATACTGTATGAGTACATACAGAAGTACGTACATACATATTGCTGGCTCTGCTGCTTTAATTAGGAAGTTTACCGCTAATATTTGTGTTGTAAAATTAAGTTTTGGTTTTTTTTTAGAAAATAAAATAAGTTCAGAGTAAATACCAAGCAGCATTGAAACAGATCGTGTTTTTATTCTTACATCCATACTACATACTTATAGTAAATTTTTGTTGAAGTCAAACTCAAGTCGAACCCTTGAGTAAGAAATTCACATATTGGACGAGTTTCGGATTGTCAAACCAGGCGATCCTCACCATTGGCGACCGTGACAGGACACTACGTTTGGTGTTCAGATTGTAATTTTATAAATTGTGACAAATCAATTGTTCGTCTATAAATATAAGAACTGCAATGACAGAAGAAAAAAGTATGACTCTAGAAGAGTTAAAACAACTACGTAGCTCATCCAAAGGAAGTATCACGCGTATTAAAAATATTATTGAGTCCAATGCTAGTTTATCTCACACTGAACTTGAATGTAGATTGGGTATTATCGAGTCATACTACAAGCAAGCGTCGTATTGCCAGAACCAAATAGAACGCTTGTCCCCCCAGGAAGTTGGTAGAGCTGAAATAGACGAATTATATATTACAGTGAAAAGTCGCATATTGACCCTTATTGGGCAAGGAAGGCGTTCAAGTGCTCGGGAACAGTCATTTTTTGTGCCTCAAACACCTTCCAGCCGACTGCCAAATCTTAAACTCCCTACATTCGATGGGAAATATTTGGAGTATAAAAATTTTATAAACTCGTTCAATAATTTGGTTCATAAGGATCAAAATATACCTGTCTCCGAAAAATTTAACCATTTGTTATCTTGTCTCAGTGGAGAAGCGCTAGCTACAATTAAATCGTTCCAAGTAACGGACGAAAATTATCCTAAGGCACTCAATCGATTAAAGGAGAGATACGACAACGATACTTTGATTTTTTTGGAAAACGTTACTTCAATGTTTGACATCCCAAAGTCAATTAAACCTGTTCCAAACCAATTAAGAAACATTGTAGACACAATCTCAGCCCTTTATAGTTCGTTAAAATCGCTTGGCTCACACGAGCAGATTTGTGATGCATTCATAATTCATTTGGCGATGAGCAAAGTTGACCAGCAAACAAAACAAAAATGGAACGAGTTCATAGATTACACTAAATTACCGTCGTGGTCTGATTGCTGTTCAATGTTAGACAGGCGTTGCCAGCAATTGGATGTTCATTGCAGAAGATCTCCCAAAGAACAACCAGCTACATCTTCCAAGAATCATTTACATAATGATTCTCATACAAAACAACATTCTTGTGTTGTAAAAAAGATAGTGAAAGACTCTACATGCAATCATTGCTCCAAATCGGGCCATTACATTACAACATGTCAACGTTTTATTGTTTTGCCTGTAATTCAGCGCATTGAACAGGCTAAAAAGCAAAATCTGTGTCTCAACTGTTTATCGAAGGGACATGTTGAAGTCAACTGCACTTCTCGTTATACCTGTTGTTTTTGCAAGCAACTTCATCATTCGCTTCTGCATAATCAACCAGATGATCAAGGTCCCTCTACCTCTTCAGCTGCAGAACATGGCACCCATCAAGAAAATCCCTCGACCTCTTCAGCTGCAGTACATGGCACATTTGAAAACAATTGTAAGCCTAGAGTAAGTAATGTAATTTTGGCCACTGCTTTGGTCCTAGTCCGTGATTCAGAAGGAAAGTACCATTTGGCAAGAGCTCTTTTGGATTCATGTTCTCAAGTAAATTTTATAAGTGAGAACCTGTCTAATGCATTAAATTTGAAGAAATCAAAAAATTTTGTAGATGTTGTGGGAATTGGCTCATCAGGTGTTAAAGTACCATTTAAAACTCAGAGTACTATAAGATCCCGATTAAATAATTTTGAACGGTCTCTAGAATTTTTAATATCCCGCACGATTACTGGCTACCATCCTGTTGAAACTATGTCAGTAAAAGATTTTAATTTGCCCACTAACATAGAGCTTGCAGATCCTGAGTTTTATCGTAGACGAGGTATAGATATGCTTTTGGGAGCAGAGTTATTTTTCTCAATTCTGTCTGTGGGAAAAATACGTCGGGAAGAAAATTTGCCAACGTTTCAAAAGACGCTGTTAGGATGGATAGTCTCTGGAAAGTATACAAGCAAAACCGTAAGCCCATCTTCAAAATTTTCGTATCCAGCAATGGAAATTGAGTCTCACGAATTCAACAAACTTATTGAGGTGTTTTCGAAGTTAGAATTAGTCAAAGAAAAGCGCCAGTGTATGACTTTAGAGCAACAACAGTGTGAGCAACATTTCGTAAAAAACGTCAAGATTCAAAGCGATGGTCGAATCATGGTTAAGCTTCCATTAAAAAATAATCCAAACTGTCTTGGCGAGTCAAAGGATATAGCAGAACGGCGATTTTTGTCCATAGAGAGGAAATTAAATAAAAACCTCCTATTAAAAGAGGAATACATAAGGTTTCTGAAAGAGTACGAGGAATTAGGCCATATGACTCAAATTGACTCACCGGTGTCTTTTCCAAACTACTACATTCCACATCACTGCGTATTACGCCCAGAAAGTTCCTCTACAAAACTTCGAGTGGTTTTCGACGCGTCATGTCGATCGTCATCACAGGTTTCTCTTAATGACATTATGATGGTAGGCTATACAAAACACCTTATTAATTACATTGCTTCGTTTCAGATGTCACCAGTATGGCTTGACGGCTGATATTGTCAAAATGTATCGGCAGATTTTAGTCCATCCTGAGGACAGACATTTACAACTAATCTTGTGGCGTGACGACCAATCAAAACCCATTAAAACGTACGTTCTCAACACTGTCACATATGCTACGGCATCTGCCCCATATCTCGCCATCCGCAGTTTACAGTACTCAGCAGTGCGGTATCCAAAGGCACATGAAGTCGGCAAGACAGTCATTAAAACCGACTTTTATGTAGATGATATGATTACTGGGGCTGATGATCTACAGTCATTGCAGCTCATCAAAAGGGAGGTAACTGATATTTTGACATATTCAAAGCTATCCCTCTCAAAATGGCACAGTAACCACCCTGAGTTTGATCTGGTTGAACATGGAGTGAAGGAAGTTCGTATTGACCGAGACGTTACAACTACATTGGGCATATCATGGCACGCTTCTGAGGACAAATTTTGCTTCGAGTTTCGTTGCACAAAATCATACTCAAAGAATACGAAGCGCTCAATCTTGTCTCTAACGTCTACGCTTTTTGACCCTATTGGTCTTATCAGCCCTCTTATTATACGAGCGAGAATTCTCCTACAGAAACTTTGGCTTATCAAATGTGATTGGGATGAATCAGTTCCCCAAGAAGTTGACACAACTTGGAACAATATTGTAGCAGAATTTCATAAGTTACCCCTATTGAAAATTAATCGTTTTATCCGAATGCCAAATTCAATGGAGATGGAAGTTCATGGTTTCAGCGATGCATCTAGTAGGGCGTATGGATGTTATCTTTATTTCGTCTGCAGGGATTTATACGATAATGTCAAGGTTAATCTAGTGGCATCCAAATCCCGGGTAGCTCCAGTTAAAACAAAAACATTGCCAAGGTTGGAGCTGTGTGGTGCACATTTACTCGCGACATTTTGGAATCAACTGAAACCTCATATCAAATATACGATTACGAAAGTATTCTTTCATTGGATTGGTAGCCAATCATCACTGCTTTCAACATTTGTCGGAAATCGTGTCGCAGAAGTGCAAGAGCTCTCTGCTGATGTGGCTTGGCGATATGTTCCTACAGATCAAAATCCGGCTGATCTAGTATCCAGGGGGTGTACTGTATCTGAATTGTCGGAATCAATGTGGCTCCATGGACCAAAGTTTTTACAAAATTCGTATTCTACGTGGCCAGTACATCGTAATCCAAATCTTAGTGAGAATGAAATGCTTCTAGAAAGGAGAAAGGTTGTTCTTGTTACCAGCACTAAAGATGTGCCTTATATATTGAGCGCGATACATAAGTGTAGTAACTATTTAAAATGCCTTAGAATTTTCTCATATGTTTTCCGTATCCACTTAAAAAACCGCTCAAATGCCTCACCGTTCTTCCAGACGAGTTAAATCATGCACTCTACAGAATCGTTTGGGTCATCCAACAGCATTATTATTTAGAAGAATTTCATCAACTGAAAAAAACCGGTGTAGTCTTAGGAAAGCTGTCCGCTCTGGCGCTATTTATAGAAGACATGTCTGGAGTACCACTAATTCGAGTCGGTGGTCGATTACTAAATTCTAATTTACCTTTGCAGATGAAGCATCCTTTACTTTTACCTAAGACTGATCCATTTGTTAAGGTAATAGCCACTCATTTTTATCGGACCAAATTTCATGCTGGTGCACAAGCTTTAGTTTCCCTGATTCAACAGCAATTCTGGATCGTTAATTGTAGATCGTTATCTAGACAAATAGTTCACCAGTGCATTCATTGCTCTAGGTATAAGCCAAAGTTACTTACACAAGTAATGGGAAATCTACCTATAGAGCGTGTCTCTGGCTCTCGTGCATTTCAAGTGGTTGGTGTTGATTCTGCTGGCCCTATTTCGACTTATCTGAGAATTCGAGGAAAGCAACCATATAAATCTTACATTGCCATTTTTGTTTGCTTTTCATCCAAAGCTGTTCATCTGGAAGCTGTTTCCGACCTGTCCAGTGATGCATTTATCGCTGCCCTAAAGCGATTCATTGGACGAAGAGGTATGCCGGCAAAAATTTACTGTGATAATGCAACGAATTTTGTTGGCGCAGAGTCGAGGTTAAGAGAATTTTATAAGAATTTTCACTAGGAATCAAACAAGTCAACCATTATTTCATATGCAGCATCCATCTTAATAAAGTTCAGTTTTATTCCTCCTCGAGCGCCACATTTTGGAGGGTTGTGGGAGGCGGCGGTTAAAACGGCCAAGGGTCATTTGTTTCGAACACTTTCAAATGCAAGACTCACATTTGAAGAGTTATTTACATCGTTAGTGGAGATTGAAGCTGTTATGAATTCTCGGCCGATTTCACCCACATCAACTAATCCTAACGACTTCGAAGCTCTTACCCCGGGTCATTTTTTAATTGGCTGTTCCTTGAGAAATGTTCCTGAGGGAACTAATTTTAACTCGGATGTTTCCTGCCTTCAACATTAGCAAAGAATAACGGCGGTTAAGACTCATTTCTGGCAAAGATGGCACAAAGAATATTTGGCTCAACTTCAAGAACGCTACCGATGGCGAAAGCCACAAAAAAATCTTCAAGCTAATGATATGGTAGTAGTTCATGAAGATAATGTTCATCCCATGAAATGGGTTATTGGCCGTGTCATAAGCGTCGTACATGGAGCAGATGGTTATGCTAGAGTTGCCGAGGTAAAAACGCCCACTAAAACTCTGCGTCGTCCCGTAACAAAATTAGCAATTCTTCCAATTGATTGAAACCGAGGGTTTCAATGGGGCCCGGCATGTTAAGTCTCCTTCAACAAGATTTATTTGTTAATTATTAAAAATAAAAACCATGTTAATTATATTTAAAACTTGGTAAATTTTAGCTTTATGAGCCACTCTAATGTTTTCTTAATTTGCTGCCGTTAATCTTTTGCTTCTACATTGTACGCACATATAATGCACACAAAGTATGTACATACGTACAAACTTATTGTCGCGACTATTTTGCATATTGAACGCACATATGTACTTATACTGCATGAGTACTTACGGAAGTACGTACATACATATTGCTGGCTCTGCTGCTTTAATTTGGAAGTTTACCGCTAATATTCTGTTGTAAAATTAAGTTTTGGTTTTTTTTTTAGAAAATAAAATAAGTTCAGAGTAAATACCAAGCAGCATTGAAACAGATCGTGTTTTTATTCTTACATCCATACTACATACTTATAGTAAATTTTTGTTGAAGTCAAACTCAAGTCGAACCCTTGAGTAAGAAATTTGGCCAATCACATATTGGACGAGTTTCGGATTGTTGTTGCTTTCTACAGAAATTCATATTGTCTTTTTAAATTTTGAATGCCACAAAATATGAAGTGTTTGAAATTTAAAAATTCGATGTGAATTTTTATAGAAAGCTACAATAAAGTTATAAAATATTGTTGATTTTGATTTTGCTTTCGTCACTTTTTAGAAAAAATCAGCAAATCGGCACGTTTTCGGAGCAAAAATCGTTGAAATGAAGATAAATCGTCAAATCTGGCAGCCCTGTTTTTATTATATTTATTTCTTTTGTTGACGTTTCGCTTTCATTTGACATTTAATTCTGGAAATATTCCAGTTAAAACTGAATTTGTTTTGTCTGTTTTCGTATTTAAATACAGAAACACTTTTTTCTCGCAAATCGAGAAACGATGGAATTTTTGTTCCGCACTTCATGTGAAAAATTTTACGATGCGAGAAATACAGAAACGAGCTACTGTATGGAGGATATTTTTGACTTCGAGACGAATGAGTTTGAAAGCGAAGAATACCTAGAATTAATAAATCAAATTAGAAATGACAGTGAACGACTTCCCGATTAAAAAATTGATAATGGAATGGTTTTTAAGAAAATATCTTTTGAAGAAGACGAGTGTAAATGGAAACTTTGGATTACAACACACATTACCTGATTACACTGATAGAAAAGGCTCATTCATCACTAATTACATCTCATGGAGGGATAGCTAAAACTTATGAGAGATTAAAAATATTCTTTTATTGGCCAAAAATGTCATTCCTGGTAAAAATGTTTATTAAAAATTGCCAAATATGTAAAGAAACCAAAAAACCACAGTCTTAGTCCAGAAATCGGTAAACAAGTCGTAACAGAAAGGCCGTTTCAAAAATTATATGTATATTTTATGGGAAAATATCCGAGATAAAAAAGTGGAAATTGCTACATATTTATGGTAGTTGATCATTTTACCAAGTTAACGTTCTTAAAGGAAATGAGGGAAGCATATACGAGCAATGTCGTTGATTTTCTTGTACAAGAAATCTTTCATAAGTTTGGGGTCCCTGAAGTCATCCACAGTGACTTAAAAAATTCAATATATAAAAACTGCTGTTTACTCCCCACAAAGCAACGCCAGTGAAAGGGTAAACTGGTCAGTTCTGTCAGCTATTCGATCTTACTTGAAGGAAGACCACAGAGATTGGGATATGTACCTTTCTGAAATTGAATGTGCTCTTAGAACATCGGTTCATTCAGCAACAGGTTACACTGCTTTTTCGCGCTATTTGGCTACTACATGTATTCTTGTGGAGCTAAATATATATATGGGAAAGGAAATTGCAATCGCTCACAGATCATCAAATCTTGGAGCTCAAACGAGGTGATAAGTAAGAAATTATCAGAGAGCAAATATGAAGAAAGCCAACGAACTACGACTGGCATGGTCTGTAATCACGGTAAAAGCAATTAGTCCGATATATGGTCGAAATCTTTTAATCGCAAGAACCGCGGCCAGACATTCTTTTTCCGTTATACTATAATTTTGTTGTGCCGAGTTAAGTTTCATAGAAAAGAAAGCAATTGGTCGCTCGTTATTAATTTAATCCTTTTGGAAGAGCACTGCTCCTATACCTTCTTCTTTTAAAATCGGGGTGAGCCAAAAGGGCCGAAATGATAGAGATTGCTTCAACTTGTTAAAACTTGCAATTGCTTCTTCGTTCATTTTGAGTTTTGAAGGCCTTTTTTATTAAATCAGATAGCGGTGCAGTCATCGCCGAAAAATTCTGGACAAAACGCATATACCATCCAGCGGTTCCTAGAAAACTACGTATTTCTCGGACTGATTTTGGGTTTGGAATTCGCTTTATTGCCGGATCGGTTCGCAACACGCCCTTACCTACAATAAAACCTAAATATTTTAATTCTTTAAAGCAAAATTTGGATTTTTTAAGCCTATCGTTAACTTTGCCCTGTCGAGACATTCAGCTATTTTACGCAACAATATTAAATGATTTTCGAAATCTGAGGAAATTACCAGCAAGTCATCCAGGTAGATAAAAACATTAGACTTCAGTTCCTGTGGAATAATTTTGATTCTGCATAGTCTTTGTGCAGCATTGCATAAGCCAAACGGCATTACCGTAAACTGATACAGTGGGCGTCCCGGAATGGTGAAGGCCGTGTACGCTCTAGATTTTTCCTTTAACGGAATTTGCCAAAATGCGAATTTCAAATCCACACTGCTTATATAGTATGTTTCATCTTATCTGCTCAGTATGGCTTCAATATTTTGTATTGGATAGGCATCTTTAATTGTCCTTTCATTAAGTTTTCTGGCATCTAGACAAAGTCTGTTTTTGCCAGGTTTCCTAAGCAAAGTACATCGGTTACTCCATGGACTCTGACTTTCCTCGATTACTCCCAAGGTAAACATCTCCTCAAGTTCCGCATATATTAATTCCTGAACTGCAGGAGATACAGGGTAATATCTGTCCTTGACATTTGTGGCACCATTGACAAGCTCAATTACATGCTTTTCTATGTTAGTTTTGCCCAATCCATTTTTTTCAAATGTTTTGAATTTAGTCTTTACTTCCTCTAATTGTTGCTTCTCCTTTTCGGTTAAATTGTGCTGCTCAATTAAATGGTTTCCGATGTATTCTCTATAGGTAAATTTTCAATGTTAATTTCCTCACTCTGATATATTTCTGGGGCTAATTAAAACGCCCGCCAGAAATCTACACCTAAGTATGCCTCCTGTATCAAATCCGGATATATCAGGACTTAATAAAATAACCAATGTTTCATAGCAGTTTTGTCCTAAAAACATTAGATTAACTATTATTTTCATCGAGTGACTTCATTTACAATTAATGTATTTAAATACTTTTAAGATAAACTTGTTTCACCCGTGTTTTGTTCCAATAAATTTATAGCTCTGAATTTTCACTTTTAATTTGGGCGCCATTTTATTGTTACGAAACCCCTAACCATCGTGTTCTGTATGATCCTTAGCCTAGCTCAGCTTTCCCAGTCGAGGAGGTTCTCAACCCTTATAAATACTGGCTTCTCACAATAAAAAAAATATTTCAAAGTTACCAAGCAAACAAATTATCATTAAACCGACACAAACACAGAAAGCACATTTACTTCATTCTAGGCCTGGTGTATCACCTAGACGCGTCCTTGCCCTATTCCCAACCTAGGTGATATTAATACTCATATTCTCCCATACGACCCCTTTTTCTATTCACACCTTCATCAACAACTTACGATTTATTCATTTTGTTTTATGCCACCGAGAACTCGGTAATCTGAAATCCCCTTAAAAAAATTACCAACACACACATATTTTAACTCTATTCCCTGCAAATAATAGGACCAGTCCAAACACGCGTGTAAAGAGTAGCCCACAAGGGACTAGGAATAGTCCAAAAGTAACTCAAACGTATAGAAAAAACATGGTCTATTTAACATTACGATGTCCTAGGGCAGGACCATATAACCCATCTTTGGACTACAAAGGAGTAGTTCTAAAACTACAAAGGAGTAGTTCTAAAACTACAAAGGAGTAGTTCTAAAACTACAAAGGAGTAGTTCTAAAACTACTCCATTGTGCACACAAGAGGATTAGTTTTAACTTCGTTTAAAAACGAAAACATGTCGTTAAATTTAATATATATATTTAATATTGTTACGTTAAAGACTTTTAATAACGTTTTGGTTTATTTCCTTTACAATAAACCGTTTCGAGTTCGTTGATTGCAATTCAAATAAAACACAACACTTTAATTTATAACACTTATTTATTATTTACACAGCTTTATTTAGATCTTAGCAGTGATGCCAGGAGAAATTTCATAAAATCCCTACGTGTCTAACACGAAAATCCTTTTTTTCCCTACAACCAAAAAATTGTTCCCTACACTTTTCCCTACGTTTAAAATTTATTGTTTTTAGCAACAGGCAAACAAAGACATGTTTTGTTAACATTTTGTCAATATTATAATAAATGAATTTATTAACACCAAAAAAACCCAGACAAATGGAAATGCCATACACGCACATATAAAAATTAAATTTCAAAAATAACAGAAACGCCTTTATTTGTCCTTTAATCTAGATACAAAATATAGTCAAACTTCGTATTTGATTTTTCATTTCCTAATTTTTAACAAACTTAGTACAAAATAAAAGAACGCTCTGTAAAATTTTAAAAAAATAGTTTCTTCCCTTCCTCGAACTAAAATAAAAAAAAATTCTATTACAAATGTATCCTTTCTTATCCTCAAAAGTTTTCATTAAATTTTTTTTTAATTCGTAATTGTATTGTTTTATTTCTCTTAGTTTAGAAGTTGTGCTTGTTTTTTTTTTAGAAATTAATTTCTATGTAGAAATTTCATTCATTAGATATTCGCTAATTCGATAAGCATTCATTTTTTAGAATGCGAGTTCGAATGCAAATAGCAAAAATAAGAAATTAGCTTGCAAATGAACGCGAATATTCGTGACCCTTAATTATATGTAAGGGGCCACGAATATTCGGGTACACGGCTGTTAGGACTCACAGTATAGGGTTTCTGTTAAAATATACTACATTTGTACTCAAATGCTATTGTATGTTTTTTTTGATGAAAATTAGACGAATATTTATGTAGGTATTTTTAAACAATATATTGAAAATGATATAATATTTTGAAAATTCCCTACATTTGCTTTAAAATAAAAAATATATCCTTTTTCCCCTACGGTTGAAATTTTCCGAAAAAAGCCCTACAAAAAGGGAAAATTCCCTACTGTTGGCATCACTGGAACTTAGTAATTTTAACAACCGCAATTTACAGCTTTTATTCACAACTCACTTCAATGCAAGGCGAAATTCATACAAGGTGGTCCTTTTTTGAAAACGTTTACAACACTGTAAAATATTTTAACGTTGTGTCAAAAATAATACAACATTGTATTAAAAATATTTTATTTTCTTTTTATTTTAAATTGTTTGTTTTGAAATTTAATAATTTAAAAAAAATTTTACATTTCATAATGTTTAGTGAAAATTATAAAATTTAGTAAGTATTCCCCAGAACCACATGAACGTTATATCATTTTGACACAAGGATAGTAATCAGCTGTTGATTACGTAGCAAGATAAGGTCACCTGGTGTAAATTCGCCTTGCTTCAATGTTTATAATTTTCTCCCCGTGATACTTTATTAACAAAGTCTGAACTTCGAATGATCTTATGCCATCTCTTGCGATTCTATTTAAACTCTAGCCCAGACTTGTAGATGATACTAGTAACGTCTAGATGGCTCTAGAAAGTTCGCCTCTATAGTTATTAACATTGCGCATTATCTATATTGCTGAATTAAAATTGAGTTATTATGCATCATAAACTAAGGTATACTTTTAGGTGTTACAATAAATTAAGATAACTTAATAACGATCATACTAGTATTTACAGTGTGGTTGAAGTACAATAATCACTAAAAATTTGTTTTGTTTGAATTTTTTTTAGTTCGAAAAAACAATTTAAAAACACATTTTTTTGAAAACGGCAACACTTTACCTTCCTATAACAGTTATTCATATCTATTTGAACTATAATGATGCCAAATATTAAGGTATTCCAACAAATTTTTTTATTGGGTTGTCCGCTTTACAAATAAAAAATTATTATTATACTTATTTAAATATTTGGTAATTCTTATGGCGTTTTCTTTTCTAAACAAAAAGTGTTGCATAAGTTTTACATGTGACTTGCCAACATTTTTAAATGCTCCCCTAATTATTAAGTTACAAAAGAATACAAATTTCGGCATAAAACAATTCGCCTTGATCTAGTGTTGCACTCATGCCCCTTTAATTAAAATCAGTGTTGAACATGTAGCATGAACATGAACATTATCAGAAAAGAACGCTTGAAACTTTTGAAATAACATGTTTTTCAGAAAAGAACATAAAAAAATGTAAAAGGCAGAATAAATGCAGAATTTTACTCAGAAACGCCATTATATTAGTACGATTATCGGCAGAATTAAAGTGGATTGAAAACTAATAAATAGAACTATGAATTGGAACTTCAATTGACCTTTTAATAAAACTGATTGTAATTGAGTTATAAAACTTGAAAAATTCAGAGTTTCTTAATTTATGGCGAGTAGCGAAGCTGACAAATGAGCAAAGGTAAAAATATTGAGAAATTTTTTTTTAATTTAATTGATATATACAGGTATGTGATGGAAATCGATTTTAAAAACGAAACGATTTGAAACCGAAAATAACGTTTTCAGTATCTTTTAAAATGGATTTTAAATACATATTCCTTTTATGTTAAGTCTTTATTCTTTTAAATGTTATATTATATACGTTAACTGAAGTATATTCTGAACGAACATTTAAGACTATAATTCAGAAATGGATTTTAAAATCCCTCGAAATTCATCACACCTTTTAAAAACGTTCGTTTTGAAATCGATCGATTTCCATCACATACCTGATAAGAACCAGAAAACCAAATTTTGCAAAAAAAAAAAATTTGTTGAAAACAAAACTTTTTGTCATTCTCTGTCATATACCTCTAAAAATTCGAAACCTTGTGTATGGGTTAAAAAAAGGAAATATCGCCCTTGATTATAAAGAGGGGGTTAAATCAAAATTTTTATTTTGGGAAAAAATTACGCCTTATATTCAAATCTACCCGCTGTAGCAATATCATGCTATTTTGACCACTTCTCGGCAATGAAACAGTTGGATTAAAAAATATTTTTTAAATTCCTTTAATGTTGAATTAAAAATTGTTTTGGTTCTACTGAAAATTTAGAAATTTTGAATCATTACCCTCTTTATGATAGAGAGCGACATGTAAATTTTGTTATTATTAATAATTTTGTAATTTTAGTTTGGGCACAACATTCATACTTGTTAATTCTTGGAAGAGTAATTTGCATGCATATGGCATAGATATTTTTGAAACATTTGCTGATGATTGACAATAGTGACACCATGAACAGTATGCCAAACGACCGCAGGTTTTACACACATCTACATCAAAAGCATCAGATGAGATCATAAGGCGTTCCATAATTAACATACTAGCTCCATATGATATCAGACAATCCCTTTCCATTTCGCCTAAACGTAAACCACCTTCACGACTTCTTCCCTGTGTAGGCTGCCGAGTTAGCACCGCTTTAGGACCACGAGCTCTTGCGTGCATTTTGTCCTGTACCATGTGTTTAAGTTTTTGATAGTAAACAGGTCCCGAGTAAATGTATGCCTCAAGGCTTTCACCGGTTATGCCGGAGTAAAAGTAGTCTTTGCCCATGTAATTGAAACCATGTTTAAAAAGTTCATCCTGTATGTCTTTACATTTCGAACCACCGAATGCCGTACCATAATGAAACTTTCCCTCTAAAAGACCAGCTTTGCCACCCAAAAGTTCTAAAGATTTTCCAACCGTCATACGAGATGGAAAGCCATGAGGATTCATAATCATATCAGGACATATACCGAAATCATTAAATGGCAAATCTTCCTGGTCGACTATAAGACCGGTTACACCTTTTTGGCCGTGACGTGAACTGAACTTGTCACCAATCTCTGGTCGTCTTGTTTGTCGTAGTAAAATTTTAATCAGAAAATCTTCTTCTCCATTTGCGGAAACCATGACCTTTTCAATGTAACTGGGTTCAGGACCTTTATAAGATATTGGAACGGCTGTATAAGATATCTAAAATTAGAAATAATTAACAATTAGTTTTTCGTAATCGCAATATTAAACCTCTCACCTTACCTGCGATGTTTGACCGCTTTGTTCAATTGGATTTATTGAAGTGACAGCTGGCATTTCCTTGTTTATCAATATTTGCTTGTTAACAACAATTTCTCCAGGTGCTACTATACCATCCGTATCTAAAGCATCGTGTTTAAAAATCACCTTATTAGTTAAAGAATCTTTCATGGGCCCCATAATTCGATCGTATGTTTGGTTTGCATAACGTTTAACTGTACACTTTGAATTCTTATATATTAGGCAACGACCATAACCTCTATCAATAGATGCCTTATTTAAAATTAACGCATCTTCAATATCATAACCGGAATAACTCATCACAGCGACTGTAGCATTTTGGCCTGCTGGTAGTTTATCAAAACCTGTTAGTTCTATAGTTTTTGATTTCACCATCGGTGCCTGGGGATATACCAAATTGTACATCAAAGTATCAATTCTATTTTTCTGATTGTATCCAATAACGCCCATAGCCTGTTTTCCCATAGCGCACTGATAGGTATTTCGTGGGCTCTGGTTATGATGTGGGTATGGTACCAAACCGGCACATACACCTAAAAGCGTAAAAGGTTCAATTTCCAAGTGTGTTGTAGTTTCTGGATCTATTCCATTTTCATTCCATGCAATATATGAATCATTTTCCTCATTTACATCTAGATATTCGACTAAGCCGTCATGAAGAAAATCTTCAAATTTCCGTATTCCTCTTTTAAGCTCATCAATATGGTGCTGTTGCACAGCGAGTATCCCCCTTCGGACTATAATATAAGGTCGACATAGGCGACCGCCGTCTGTATGAATGTATACGCAGCGTTGTGTGTGCGACGTGTGGATCGAAACGAATGGACCGAGTCGACCTTTACGACGCATCATACGAAAAACTTCGACAAGACGTTTATGGCTTATAGTAAGGCCTAAAATGTTACCGTTTATAAAAACAAGAAATACCTTAGAGTTATTAATTGCGTCTCCTCCGACGAGTCGAATGTCTTCCACGCCTGCATTAAATGCTAACCGCACCACGGGCTCTTCTTCCACTTCTGTAGTGATATGAGTCATTAGTGCCAAGTTTTTTACTAAGCCACATGCTTCACCTTCCGGTGTGTCTGAGGGACAAAGCATACCCCATTGACTGGGTTGCAGTGATCGCGGGCCAGACACTTTTCTGGTTTTTTCAAATTGTGAATTAACTCTTGTCATCATACCAAGAGCAGAAATATAGCTTAACCTCGACAAGACCTGCGTAACTCCAGCTCTCTCCATTTTGAAACGTTTGATGGTCCAGTTTCCCGAAGAAATAGCCGATTCAAGACCCACCGTTATTTGAGCAGCTCTAATGTGTTTAACAACATCAAACTGTGCAGCTTTAACTTTTGGAATGTTTTTGTCTGCAATCATTTTTAACTCCCAATTCATGCGCTTGAAAAGATCCTCAAACATCAAAGAAATAAGCGATCCAGCCAACTCCAACCGTTTGTTGCCGTAATAATCTCTATCGTCGACGGCTGAGTCATCAAGTTCAGCGGCCATTACACGTCTTATCATGAGGGACACATAGATAGACTTTATTTGAAAGTTAAAGTTCTCAACTGGAACATGCGCTAAAATTGTAGTAGTTAACAGTTCTCTAGCTTCATCAGCTGGGGTTTTGGAGGCGGCTGTTTGAAAACGCTTTACCATCAACTTTGATCCCATGTACTCCAATGCCCTTTGCTGAGTGAATATTTTTAAATTGAAAGCATCTAAAAGTGATGGGGCAAATCGGTTTTGTGTTTCAGTGCTAGTGCCAATTAATGACATGATTTCTAAGTCCGATACCACTCCCATGGCCTTAAATATCACTACGATTGGTATGTCATCCACCATGGAGTTGTGTTTCAAGTAGTATTTTCCATGTTTACTTAAAACCAATGTTCGCGACTTTTTCTCATGCGTAGATGAAGTTACCTGACATTGAACAGTACCATTAAACTCCTCTGTTATCATTTTATTCCATGAAAGTTGTTCCTGAATTAAAATAACCTTTTCTTGACCCCGAACAACAAAATATCCACCAGGATCCAGCGGACATTCGTTCAGTTTAGCCAACTCGAACTCAGACTTTCCCGACAAAACACAGTTCGATGATCGCAACATGACAGGCATTCTTCCAATTAGCAAATTGTTGCGGACAATTCGTTGCGCCCCACGAGTATATTCAATGTCCACGGTTATGGGAGCCGAATAGGTTGTATCTCGAAGACGGCACTCATGTGGCGTTGTTGGCTTTGTTATGTTGAATCCATCCTCTATGTCAGGTGTGCCTACTCGTACGTCCAAATATTTTAAATAAAACATAGGATCAGCATCACTTATAACCATTTCATTTGCCTGTACGATTTTCTTAATGTCAACATTCACAAAATGATTAAAAGAATCAATGTGTTGTTTTACTAAACCTTTAACTTGCAGAAAAGCCGGCACGAGCTTCCATTTTTCCTCCAACGTTTTGATTGACTTTGCCCAGACCTTAGGATCTGCTTTCCATGATTGGTCTGTGTTAACGTTTTTCTCCATTTTAAATCATAAAACAGAAATATAATTATCCTTATTATTTTGTATTTAAAACAAATTAATTTTTTGAAGCCACATTTTTAAACGTGTGAGCAAGTGTTAATGCAAATTTAGTACCAAGGCGAATTCATGTAAGTATAAATATAAAACAAGGCGAATTCACGTAGCCGGTGGTGGCGATCAGGGCTGCCAGGTACTTTTTTTGTTCTCCCCAAATTTAAAAATAAATTTCCCAAATATCCCCCGATATAAAAAAGAATCCCCAAAATAGCCCCTGTAAAAAATACATAATTTTTATCGGACAATTTAAATATTTATTTGAGTTTTACTTGTACCATGTTCCACAAGAGATAATTTTGGCTAAAGTGCACTTAGCTGAACTGCACTTTACGGGGCGTACGAAAAAATATAAATGTAGGTACATTATTTTTTGCTGGGCAATCGATTGAGACTATTTATTTTAAAATCGGAGAGGGGTCGTCCAAAAGGTGATCGCTTTCATATGGAATTGCTCTATACTTGTTTCTTTTATCACATTACCGTATTCAATCAGTTGTGAATGAATGTTTTGCCGTACAAAAACAATTTGGCCTGTTGTTTTTGTCTTCTTGTACATAAAACGAACGATTGAACGGAATTAACGAACTGAACGAACGGGTTCACTTTGAATGATTGAACGAAAATGACCGGTCACTGAAATGAACAATTTGGCACAAGTCTATTTTTCACGTTATAATTCTCATGTAAATTATTTTATTTTTGAATAAATACACAAGGGAAATCCGTTTCCATGCACAATTGTGTATACCACTACTAATACTTGTATACTTTTTGTTTCAGGTTAACAGAAAACACTTTATGATGGCACAAAAACATTGTGCGGTCAAAAACGCTTTTGGTAACATCTTATATGCTATGCAACATTTAAGGAAGAAACGGAATTTGTTATTAAACTGCATTGCGATCGTTTTCATAATAATATAAATAATTTAAATGATAGGGAAAGAGAAGACCTGTTTTATAAAAATAAAACAATTTTTTTAGAAAAATTGAAAAAATGGTTATTAGAAGAGGAAATTAATGAACCAAAATCAGTTCCCAAACTAAAAAGGAGATTTCAAGTTTAGTAATATTGGAAATTGTTAAGATAGGAAGACCATTGTGCGATGGTGTTTTTATCAAGCAATTGCTGAAGAATGGGAGATTAAGCCATCATGGCCTTAGCTCACATTAGTAATATTAGAAAATGGTTTTATCTCTCATTTCAGTTTTGAAGAACTTTTGCATTTTACATTGATTAATAGTTTTCTTATTTTTTAATTAAGATGTAATGATTTGCCTTTTTACTAAAGTTAAGTATTGAAATCTGGTTTCGCATACTAAATTAGTTCTGCGTGGCGGCCTGGTGCTTACAGGGTTTCTCCTCCAGTAGGACGCGGCAGGTGGCTTCGCTGAATAAAGTTTTTCTGCGTGCGTCACAAGAATAAAAAATGTCTTTTCCCGGAAACAGTAAATTTAAGTATTGAAATTTGGCTGCGCATACTAAAGTTTTTCTGCGTGGCGGCCTCCGGCCGTTCTTACAGGTTTTCTCCTCCAGTAGGACGCGGCAGGTGGCTTCGCTGAATAAAGTTTTCCTGCGTGCGTCACAAGAAAAAATTGAGCAATAAAGCCATCATGGCCTTATCTCCCATGGTTTTAAAAAATACGTTCCTATAATTTCAAAAAAAATTAATTTGTTGGTGGTTAAGCATTTCTTTCCATGAACTAGGAACAGTTTCACAATTTGTTACTACACATTTCGCTATTTGGTTGTATTTCTTCCTTGGTTTATTTTGAAGACGCTCGGAACGCCGCAAATTAGTTGAAGGTGCTGGTATTTCTTCATCTCCTTCTGAAGAATTTTCTTTATGACTACTTTCACACAAGTCAACTTCTTCAGTAGCAACTTTCATAAGACAAACAATCAATCTCTTCACAAAATTGTTCTATCTTTTGCTTTATCGATTTTAGCTGGTTCATTAGAATTTCACAAAAATCTGACATCCTTGCTTATAGTTATTTTATTTGTTCCTTTCATGAGTATTCTATATCCCTTACAATTTTCGGAATAACCAACCAAAATTCCTTCTTCTTATACATTACTAAGTTTTTGTTTTTACACTTTGGCACCTGTACAAATGCTTTACTACCATAAATCTTTATATTGCTAACATCTGGTTTCCTGTTGAACCATATCTCATATGGAGTTTTATCAATAGACTTTGAAGGTAATCGGTGTTGTATGTAATTAGTGGCAGTAACACATTCCGCCCACAAAATATGCGATAGTTTTGAATCATTAAGCATAGCTCTAACCATTTCTACTGATGTACGATTTTTACGTTCTGCTACTCCATTTTGTTCCGGACAATGTGGTACAGTAGTTTGCAATATTATTCCCTGTAATTTTAAGAGTTCCTTCATTTCAGAGTTAACAAATTCTCCTCCATTATCACATCGAAGTATTTTTAACTTTTTGTTAGTAAAATTCTGAACTTCTGCTAAAAATTCTTTAAATTTACAAATAACCTCACTTTTCTGTGCCATAACGTATACTTTTGTGTATCATGAAAAATCGTCAATAAATGTAAGAAAATATCTTTTTCCAGTAGAAGATTTTACCTGGAATGGTCCACACACATCTGAGTTCACAAGGTAAAGAATCTCATTAGATTTCGTATTACTTTCCTTAGGAAACGGTAATCTCGTTAACTTTGTTTTCGCACAAATAACACAAAATACGTCGTCCTGACAATTTTGAATTACGATACCATTTGGCAATTTTTCTAATTTACTAACATCTGCTAAATTACGATGACCTTATCTTCTGTGCCATAAATGAACACATTCCAATGAATACTGAGCGCTGTACGTTGTATTTTTATTTACTTCAGTTAAAATATATAAATTATCTTTAAAATCTCCTTTAGCGATTACCCTCTCTTCTTTCATTATTTTGCAAATAATTTCTACAAATAAGATTTTGCAACCCTTAGCAGTCATGGCTCTTACTGACATTAAGCTACCATTAAGACATTAAGTTTAATTTCAATTTAATTACCATGTATTACTCCTTCACCGATTCCAATAGAATCGAGTGCTCCACCCTCAGCGATATGTACTTTGCTATTCTTCTTCTCCATTTTGTTAATGAAATTAGGATCATTCGTCATAAGTATAGAAGCTCCCGAATCAGTTACCCAGACTTTCTTAATGCTGCAATAAAATTGTACTGTGTAAAAGGGAAATTAAAATATTTGAAGCGAAAAATTTTTCAGCATGTAAATGGGGATTTTTTGGTGCTACTCATAAAATGGATTTTTTCGATTTGTTTCAATAATATGGCAACTTTATAAATAAAATTAATTTTATGAAATTTTATGCTGGTAAATGAAAAAAAAAGTTAAACTTGAATTAATAGTTTCAAATGTTGAAACAACATGTATTAGTTGAACTTAAACAGTTTATACAATATGTTAGCTCATATCGTGGCGGAAATCCCAAAACATTAACATCAAATTCGTTGGTGCGATCATCCTTGCACTTGTTGGAAGACCTACCGGCGGCAAGAGAAATTATTTTTGAATATTTTGCCCTTGTAGCAGAAGTTGGCGTGCAGAGCTATGTAAATACAGCAAATGTAGACCCACAGACTGGAGTTGTCATCCAGCCGCAGAAGCCTTCAAGTACACAACAGCAACAGCTACTTGTGCCGAATGAAGATCCTTGTTTCGATATTATTCAGCAAGTTTTGGAAAATATGGTTAGTAAAGGTCCAAGCGCCTGGGGTACTGTAATTGCCTCATGGTGTTTAGATCTTGTAGGAAGTCTATCGGACAAGTATAGCAAGCGAATGTCTATCGGCGCTGCCTGTAATCACTGGCTTAATTGCACTACAATGCGTGGTTTACTGACATTAATTAGTATATGTTTTCGCAAACTTACAAATGCAGAAGCTGAAACATGCGTTGAAACACTTTTGAGTATGTAGTTTGCTATTTACCTTAATTATATTAAAATATATATATTTTTTTAGCTGCATATCAACGTTATTCCATGACATTTGATTGGGTAGTTGCACGTTTAGGTGGATGCTTTCCCTCAAAAATTATATCGCAAATTTTGCAATGCAGTTTAAAAAGATTTGCAGATGATTATCGTTGTCACTTTGATTCAGAAATAGGTATATTAGAATATCTTTGTTTTGCCCATGAACAAGTTCTACGAAATTCTGTTCATGAACTTTTACAAGAAGGTTTTCAGCCAAAGAAAAATTTAGATACTTTAATTGTGCCATTTCTTTTGGAGTTTGGCAACTACTCCGACATTTTATTGCAGAATATGATCAGTGTTTTCCTAGATATATGTAAGTTATTTGCGTTTTTTTCGTTTAAATGTTTAATACTATTTGTGGTAAATTGTAGACAATGATGAATTACGGGCAGTTATAACTCAAAAAGCTCCCCTTTGGATGACAAACAGACTATTTGCTGATATGCAACCTTCGCTTAATAATGTTGTTTTGCGTTTAAAATCTCATGGTGCTGAACTGCTTATTACAGCTTCGAAAATGGCCGAACAAAATTCTTGGTGTCAAGACTTTTTGGAGTTCTCTTTGCAAGAGTTGGAACAAATAGTATTGAATGCGAGACTTTGCCCACTAATGGATGATTTAGCAAAAGAAGAAACAAAATATATGCTATGGAAGAGTTGTTTCAGTGCGAATTTATATGAGCAACAGACAGCTGTACGTTTGATTTTAATAGTTTGTATGTTTCTTAATTTAAATCAGACTAATATAACGAAAAACCTCAATAAGTATTTTCCACCTTTTTGCACTTTGCAGCCACGCAACATTCTCATATATACTACCAAACTATTTCAGAGTTATTACGTAAATGTTACTTACATAATCAATCAGGTATTGGAGCTGTTATACGTTTAATAGGTGGACAATTCGGTGTTGTTGAATTTCCAGATATTAAGCCAGGCATAAAAATGGTTTTGGAGGATGTTTTGCTTCAAGAGCAGTTTAAAAAGTCTCGCTTGTCTGAAGCAATAGACTATTCGGAAGCGATTAATACGATTAAGAATCTTAACACTTTAACCATGTAAGTTCAAATATGTAGTCATACAAAGTATTTTGTATGCCCATTGTCCAAAGGATCAAAATAATCTTGGGATAAAAAATAGTAAAACAAATCCAAGTACTAAATTTAATAAATATATTGCTTGCATATTTTGCCTAAGGTCCATAACACTTTTTGCTTACAAATAAATAAATACGTTTTGTTGAACCTCTTTATATGTATGTATGTGGTGCCAAGAAATATTCACTACTAATAATTAAAAAAAAATGAAGATAATCGATCTGTATTTTAATTAGTTTTTTTTAAATTAGATTTAATGCTTCTATATGTATACTACAGAAATTAAATACTCGTTTATGAACTTTTCATGTTGGATATACAAAATATAACACATCCAATTGTTGCAATATAACTTGTTTTAATATATGTATTTTTTTCAAAGTATGCAGAAGAAAAGCAATATTTCATGTATGAAACAACATCAATTAATGTGGGCTTTACATGAGTGTTTAGCAAAAATTTTGCAAATACTTGAAGTAACTCTGACCAACCTTATTTTACGTATGGATGCAGTGGCAAACGAAAGAAGCGATGACAAATTTAGAGAGATGCAAAATCAAACTAATAATAATACGATTCATATCTATGGCTCGTGTAAAAAGAAAAAAATGGATTTGAATTCAGACCGAAATGAAAAGGAGTCGCAAGACATTGTAGGAGACCGGCTAGTTTTGGCCCATGCTACAATTGATCTGTTAAACACCATTGACGCTGGATCTAAATCTACAGTAATACGGACTACCGAGGTAAAAGTTTTAGATTTTCTTGTAAGAAGAAATTTATAACTGCATAACGTTTTTTTAGGTTTTAAAATTGGCTGTGTTGAGTGTTAAATATTTCTTTATAAGTTTAACAGAAAAAAGCAAGTAGCTCTTGAATCTTAATTTTTTATAAAACAACTTACAACTTTGATTTTATTTAGCACCTACGAAACGTGCAGAAGCTGTTAACCGTTCATATGAGTTATTACAACGCCAATGTCGAGCTCGAAAAGCGTCTCGTTCCGCTTGCTTGAGGGAGTTGATTGAGGGATCTTTATTTTATTATGGCTATTTATTCGGACAGTACGAAGAACCGGTTTTCGATGACTTGCAAATACCGGAACATGAAATGGTGTTGTTACAAAATCAGAAACAAAGCCTAGGTCCAAATGCAAATCGTTCAATTTTACATGCCGGCGTCATTGGCAGAGGTCTTCGCCCTGAAAATATACAAATTGGTGAAGGTTGTCCTCATGAAGTTCAAACCTTATTTCTAAAAGCTTTAGATGTCTGTTGCAGCGATTACGTGTGTATTTTGAATACTAGATTAGAATAAAACAGTAAACTTTTTTTTGTTATCTTTTTGCTGTAGGATCGCCAAATAGTTGTAGAAGCATATTCAACTATTTCGTTGTTGTTAGTAGAAATGGTCTCTACAGATGTTATGTACAACGGCTTACCATTCCCGGACGAAGAATTTACAAAAGTCACCATGGAAAGAGATTTATTAATACGACGTGCTTTCTTAACTTCTCCCATATTGTGGGCATTATTAGGATTTATTGCTACTCATAGACCAGCGCTTTGTTTTTCATCTGTATTATTGAGGGCTCTCTGCGCCACATCCTTACATCAGTGGAGAGCTAAAAATGGTATGTAAATTAGGGTGGGTCAATTTTTTTGCCCACCAAGCGTATAGCAAAATCGTAATCTACGGAAAATCCTAAGAACTTTTCCTAAAGAAACCATGGTTCTAAAATCAAAATCGAGCTTCCGGGTTTTGACTTGAAAATTTGGTGCTCAGGAAATCTGAAAAAATTATACTTTTTTGGAAATATTTATTGCAATTGGTGATTAGTTGACCTGTATCGCTGAAAGAGGGCTTGTTTTAAAGGAAATTTTCTCAGCTTTCTATATATGTGTTCATTTGTAGAAAATTCTGTACATAAATAATTGGTTTAGAGGTTTTTGTCAAAATAATCATAGTCAAGGTGGTAAAATAAAAAAAAAATCATTTTATTTTCTTAATAAAACTTACTTTTCTATTTCAAAATTTACTACATTTCAAAAAAGACACTAAATTAATAAAAAAAATAAAATTAAAAATTTCAATAAAAATGTATTCAAAAGAAAAAGTACTGGCCTAACCGGGAATTAAACCCTGACATCCTAGGTCACGAAGCACGATATAACCACTAAACAACAACAGCAATTATGTATTAACTTATGCGTTTAATACGAGTTTTTGTGCATTTTTAAATATTGCTGGCTATTTTTGAAAACGCGTAAAGTTTTGAGATCGCGTAGCTAATGCAGTTGCTAGTGGTTTCTGTCCCGAAGATTTAGCTAACATAAAGCCGGGACCAATAGTCCACTCTCGATGGTTAACAAAATCCAGCAGAATTTTGCGATTGTATGTAACAACTAACTCACCATCGGAAAACTTGAAAATACTATCAGAATTCATTATGAAAGTTTATGTACCAATGTACTTTAATGTAAAATTCTATAGTTCAGTCATCTACGGAAGTGCACTTTTATTTAAGTTTATACGTTCGACGCAATATTTACCGCCAAGTCATAGAGAGATTGTAAATAAGTGCAAAACAAAATTTTGCATAAGCAAAATTTTGCATTTTCGTAATAACATTTGGGATCCGTCGACACTTAGAGCTTACGAAAAACCTCAAATAAATTTTGATTGCTCAGACTACGTTGACATGATTGACTTAGAAGACGATAGTATTTTGCCTGAGCCGCCATTTACTACAAGCATGCCGTACGAGCATTTGCTGGAATACATTGATCCACCGTTTACTGATCAAGGAATACCGGCACATATTCAGGGAACTGAGCGATTTGTACAATTGCTTACCAATGTTTCCCGGCGTGCTAAAGAATGTAATCGCGATGGTATTTTTTTAATAAATTTTTTATTTTTTTAATTGGTTCCTTTTTTTAAGTTAATGAATTTTTGAAATAAAAAAGTGCGTTTTAATAAAAAATATTTTTTTTAAATTTTTTCATTTTCAGTTTTTAATTTTGAATTAAAATTTAGTTCAATTATTTTATTAATTTTTGGGTAGACAATTGTAGCAGTTTTTTTACCCGCTTGACTATGATTATTTTGACAAAAACCTCTAAACCAATTATTTATGTAAAGAATTTTCTAAAAATGTGCACAGATATAAGAGAAAATTTCCTTTAAAACAAGCGATACAAGTCAACTATTCACCAATATCAATAAATATTTCCAAAAAAGTATAATTTTTTTTCAGATTTTCTGAGCACCAAATTTTCAAGTCAAAAACCGGAAGCTCGATTTTGATTTTAGAACTATGGTTTCTTTAGGAAAAGTTCTTAGAATTTTCCGTAGATTACGATCTTGCTATACGCTTTGTCACTTTTTTTGGGCCGAACAAATTGACCCACTCTAATGTAAATACTTCCAATAATTATATACATATATATAATTTTTTTTATTATTATTTGTTTTTCAAATAATATAACAGTAAGCAAATTCGAAACAGTAAATCAGACTGGTGAACTCTTACAATGTACAAAAAACCTTTTAAAAATATTGGCTATGGGACAGTTATTACCACATCCTCTATCGAATTTACACGTTATTATAGAACATTTTGAACCACTAGAGGTACAACGAAAAATACAGATATGCATTTTAGACCACTTTTATATTTTGCACTTTAATATTTCAGATTGCTTTATTATTGAAAGAATGTGTTTGGAACTATTTAAAGGATCACGTACCGTCACCGGCTTTATTTCATGTTGATAATAATGGGTTGCAGTGGCGTAATGGACAATTGTGCAAAATACCTCCACAATATGTGGACAGTTTGCGCAATTTGATGCAGAAGAAATTAACAAAGCTTGGTCACCATTATTTTCAAATGTTTATCATGCCAGAAGTAAGTTTACAGTATCCTTCCACGTCATCAATCATTACAGTGCCTACTGAACCTTTACAAAATATTGAAAAGTAATCCTGCCCCTATACAAATTAGTGAGGATATTTTCCTGCAGTTCACGTAAAAAGTTGTTTTTAATTAATACGAAATAGTCAACATTCCGTAAAAGAAGTTCTTCAAAAGGTAAATCTTTTCTTTCAGTCTAGTTACGATTAAAAAGAATGGTAAGCTTTAAATGCACTACAAAATTATTAGCGAATCGATAAACAGTTCAATGTTAACCAGACCGGACTATAGTTTTTAGATCTCGCCTTTACATAGCAAATGAAATAAATTTTTCGTATTATTACAGATTTATTATAGAGTTTTGTTTTTGTAAATCTAAAATGCGTTTCTAATGAATAAATAAAAAAAAAATTTATCACTAAAAACTAAGCAACAAAATTAAAATGTTTCAACAACTAAAACTTAAAATACATAAAAATGTTTGTCTTATTGTGGAAATACTTAATAAATATCAGTAAAAATCATTATAATAATAGTATTGATGTGAAAATCCATTGACTTAAATAAAGATCCAGTTGGATTTTAATTTTTTGAAAATAGGGAAAACACACACAACAAACCAAATATTTTTTCCAAGAAATATAAAGAATCTTATTAATTTGTAAACAATGTTATTTATGATTCCTTGTTTTATACATACATATATAGATATCTTGTTTAATTTGTGGGAGGTTGAATGTTTCTACTGTAATAAAAAAATTAGAAATATGTAACTGAAAATGTAGTAACTCGGAGTTGTTACTTCAAAAGCCTTTGTGTGTTTGGATCAATATGTCTGCCTTCTACGAAGGTCTACAATTTGATAATTTACGCACAGAAATGCAGGATGTTAGCTTTTTTGCACGCCTTTTTAATGATGATGACTTCTTCTCTTTGGTATGATGGGAAGCTGAATTAGAACACGACGTATGAAATCCACTAGAAGAGGCCCCCATCGTTGTAAACGTATTATGCTGTTGCTGGGCTTTTATTTCGGCTGCTGCCGCTGCCGCTTTGCGTGCTAATTCCTCTGAAAAGTAAAAACAATAAGTACTCTTTAATTTTTAATTAGGATGAATATAAATTTACGATTTAAATCATGTTCAGTGAAATAAACTTCTTCCAAATCTCTTTCTGTTTCATAATGATAAGCATCTAAATAAGGCAGTACTGTTGAACGACGATATTTGTCGTTTTTCAATGGTGGAATGGGTATCGGTGGCCCTTTTTCCTCAGGTGCAGATATAAACCAACTAAAAATTAAAGAAAACTTATTAATAATCCGAATATTTTTATTAAAATTATCTAAATGCACATTTATCTCATGTGTAAAGGTAAATTGAACACTTATTTTTGTTCTCTAAATGGAATCTATTTATTTTATTCACTTTTTTTAATCATACTTTCTACGAGTCTGGAAATATACGATTTTGAAAATTAACAAAGTATAAAAATTGTTAACGAAATTTAAGGGTCATTTAAGTTATTCTATTTCGACTAAATTTTCGGAATTTTGTCCAAAGGAAAAATAGAAGAAGGGAGAAAACTTCCGGGGAATAGTTGAAATTTACCTTATTGATCAATCTTGCGCAAAAAAACATTTTCCTCGAAATCAGTAAAAGTTAAATAGTTTCATTCTCTAAGATGTTTTAAACAAGTCCCAGGAGTGCAAATCTCAATTGTGTTAAAGACAATTTTCCACAATTCACAATCGTTAGAATTGTGTGCAAATTTCAGCAAACCGGGTCTGTAATAAATACGAAAACATTGTTTGGTGCGGTTTAATGGCTGGCGGCGTCATCAAAACGCATTTCTTCGAAAATGAGGTCGGCCAATAAGTTACCGTGAATCACGAAATGATAAGGGACATCGTGTATCCAGAAATTGAGGATAATGGACCTGGACCATATGTGGTTCCAAGAGGATGGTGCCACTTGCCACACAAACAACGAAACAATGGATTTTTTTCGCGAACAATTCAATAGCTGTGCTATTCAACGTCGTGGCGATGTTAAATGGCCGTCACGATCAAGTGATTTGACACCGCTGGACTTCTTTCTTTGGGGATATTTGAAAGAAAAAGTCGACGTCAATAAGCCAAAAACAATTAAAAAACTATAGGATGAGATAATTCGGCACATTAACGAAATCGAACCTCAATTATGTTTCAGTCATTGCAAAAATAAACCATCGACCATTTGGCCGATATTTTGTTTCCCACATAATTGTCATAGATCCTTCTATAATATTAGAAAATATTAAGATAATTCTCTGAAAACATTTTGTTTATTTACAATTAACATCGTGCCTTTTGGTTGAACCACACTTTACAAAGATACCAAATTAGCCCATTCATTGACTTAAGAATTCATTTTGAAAATTGGCCGTACAACGTTGAAGAAAATGAAGTCGAAGTGTCGTAGAGTTAAAGTTCCTTCAACAATAAATTTCAGTTTCTCAAAAATATTAAATGTTAAAATTTAGCACATTTGAAAGAAACCTTGTTAATTAATTTTTGAATCCCAAGAAAAACTTTGATAACTAATGTGGCAGAGTAAATTAACTGAACTAGCAAAATAAAATAAAGTAATTTGTTTTTATTTTGTTTTTTCTTAACCCACTTACAACTACATTTAGAGTTGACAAAAAATCAACCAATTGTAGTCAGGACTGTAAGAAAAGATAAACTCACAGTTTATTGTTGTTGGTTGTTTTTGTTAAAACTTTGTTACAAGTAAAACTGAGGTTTATAATTCTTATTCGCTTAACAGTTTTATTTGTATAATATCTTTGGGGGGGGGGGGGTGCTTTAAAACCATGGGAGATAAGGCCATGATGGCTTTATTGCTCAATTGAATGGGAGATAAAGCCATAATGGCCTTATTGCCCAATCATTGAGAGGTAAGGTCATATTTAAAATTTTGCGAAATGGGAGATATAGCCATATTTTTTTTTCGCAAATGAGAGATAAAGCCATATTTTTTGCCAAGCCAGATTCCAATACTTTAGTGTTTAGTGTTTCCGGGAAAAGACTTTTTTAACTTTAGTATGCGAAGCCAGATTTCAATACTTAACTTTAGTAAAAGGGAAAATCATAACCTCTTAATTATAAAAATAAGAGAACTATTAATTGCGAATAGTTCCGAATAAAACAAATGACTTTTAATTTCTATTCTAATTGTTTATTTAGAGCAATTGTATTGGTGGACTGTATTTTATTTGTATTTTACAACTTGTTTGGTGGAGTGTTTAAAACTGACTGACTGATGCAGTATGTGAAGTGTAATAGATAAAATAAATGGTACAGAGTTGTATGTTAGGGAAGGTTCCTCATCATCCCGGCCGACCCTGAAAGAAGATTTTCAGCATACGGGGAGTTTAACAATCCTGGTGATGTTTCTGGTTATTGTTCCTCTGACAGTTTTAAGCTGCACGGCACGAGTCAAACCATCATCTCCCGGAAAGGTTTTGGTCTTCTTTAACGAGTACCAAATCTTCTGTTGCGATGTTGGGATGAGTGTTGCACCACTTGGGGCGCTGTTGAAGTGAAGTAAGGTATTCTCGACTCCACTGTTTCCAAAACCCTTGATGCATACACTGCATGTTTTGCCATTAATCTAACCGATTTGGACGAGCATTGGTTAAAAAACCCTGAGGCACCATTGTGGTTGGCCTACCAATTAAGAAATGGGAGGGCGAGAGATAGTTCATATCCGTGTCTGGGGCATAGCCAAGAGGCCTTGAATTGACGACAGCTTCCACTTGAGCTAGGAGAGTGTGCAATTGTTCATGCGTTAGGATGCTGTTGCCAAGAACACGTCTCAAATGCAGTTTAACCGAGCGGACACCCGATTCCCACATGCCACCCCAGTGTGGCGAGTAAGGAGGTGTGAAGATCCATTTAATACCTTCTTGAGCCAAAGTTGCAGCAATAGCTTCATTGTGATCTTCTGCTTGCAGGTGTTGATACATTTCGTTAAGAACGCGCTTAGCTCCAACGAAATTTTTACCGTTGTCACTGTATATTGTTGTGCACCTTCCACGTCGAGCCATAAAGCTGTCAGCAAGATCCGAATGTTGTATTCGACCACCTACTCGATTAAGTCCTACTTCATCAATGTGAAAGCCTTAAAAGTTGAGAGTTCTTGTGTAAATTTATTCCTTGCTGCAAACTAACCCGTTCTGTTGAAAACTTATCCTGGGCCATTTTGATGCAGACAATTTTAGCTTGAGCAATTTCATCGAACGTAAGATACGTATTTGGGTTCTTGATTTTGTGCACGCGTAGATTTATAAACCGCTTTACATATGCGGTGATGCGTAATAACTCCCACCAGGAGGAAGTTTTTTCAAGTGTCATTTCTAGTGGATGTATTGTTGGATTATGACTTGTCGTCAAGGTATTTGCCGGAGAAATTCTCATTTCAACTTCTACTGCAAGTTTATCCGGAGATATGTTGGTGGAATCGTCACATGTAGACTATTTTGCATTCTTTAAAAATAAGGGACCCGACCACCAGAGATCGAGTAGCAGGAGTTGCTCAACCATCAAATCACGGGAAGCACAATCCGCAGGATTGTCTTTTGTTCCTACATGTTTCCAGACACTTCTAGGTAAAGTTTCTAATATTTCTGCTGTGCGATTACCAACGAATGTTTTCAATTTGATGGGCTGTACTGAGAGCCAAGATAAAACGACTGAAGAGTCACACCGGGCATAAACTTTGATAGTTTTATGTGGCAGTGACGCAATGATTGATTTTAAAAGACGAGCAAGAAGTAATGCTCCGCATAATTCCAACCTTGGTAACGATATTTGCTTAAGTGGTGGGACCCGAGTTTTTGATGCCACTAACGATACATGAATAGTCCCATGTTCATCCTTTACTTGACAATAAACTACTGCAGAGTACGCCTTAATGAAGGCGTCGCTGAATCCATGTAATGTAATTTCAGTGTTACTATTTGGTATAAACCGGGGTAATCGTAACCTGTCCAGCTTGAGTAAATCCTCTCTATATTTCAACCATACCTCCTCCACGATGGAGGGCAGAGGGTCATCCCATCCTATATTCAACAGCCACAATTCCTGAAATAGAATCTTGAACTTTACCACGATTGGAGATACCAATCCAAGGGGGTCAAAGATACGTGAAACTTCAGATAAAATCTGCCTCTTCGTAGGAGTTTGTAAAGCTCCCAAACATATTTTGTAACGAATGAGATCTTCAGTGGAGTACCAGTGGATACCAAGGACCTTAGTAGAGTTTGCATTATCTCCAGTCAAAAAACCTGGTGTGTTTTGCTTGTGAGAGTAGATCGACAAGTTCGTCACGATATTTTACTAATTACTGTTAGCACGTCGTCTACGTAAAAATCTTCAGTAAAATCTTGCATGCGTCGGGATGAGAATTCTTGTAATCCTCAGCAATTTGTTCCAATACGCGCACTGAGAGAAAGGGTGCGGATGCCGTTCCATAAGTCACGGTACATAGTTGATAGTATTTGAGAGGTTCATCAGGGCTCTCTCTCCACATAATACGTTGAAAATTTCTGTGTTTTTCAGCTACCCAGATTTGTCGAAACATCTTGACGATGTCTGCGGAAAAAACAAATTTATGTAGACGGAATCGGAGGCAAACTGCAAACAAATTTCTTTGTATTGACGGTCCAATGTGAAGTCTATCATTTAGTGATATGCCATCCGCGTCTTGAAAACATCCGTCAAATACGACCCTAATTGTTGCACCAACAACTGGATGGTGAGGCAAGTAGTAGACTTGATTGTTTTTCACCTCAACTTCATTCGGAGAAAGTTCTCGCATGTGGCCTAACTGTTGATATTCCCGCATAAATTCAACATACTTTGCCCTAAGTGTAGAGTTTCTGACCAAGCGACGTTCGATACCATAAAAACGTGAGACAGCGCCCATGTGCGTATCGGCAAATGTAATCTCTTGTTCTTTAAATGGAAGCTCAACGACGTACTTTCCATCAGTATGTCGTCTATGAGTGTTTTTGAAATGCTTCTCCACAACCAATGATTCTTCATCCAATTTAGTAGGAGTGTTTGCGCAGTCTTCTATTTCCCAAAACGATCGAATAGATTGATCTACGTCGACTAATGTGAGTAAAGTGGCTGGTGAATGATTTTCAAACAACAAAATTCCCGAAGTTACAACCCAGCCGAAAATTGTGGAAATAGCTATGATACGACCTTGACTATCCTTCAGTTTTCCCAATGATAAAACATCCCAAACCACATCAGCGCCTAACAGAATGTCTAGCGGCGTAGGGCTATGCCAATATGGGTCAGCAAGTTAAAGATTCTGAAGAAGAGAAGTGTCGGAATCGGTTACTGAAGATCTTGGAAGGGACGAAGTGATTCGTCCTAAAACATGTACACAAGTACCGATATAATCCTCAGATAATCTGGATTCCATATGAATTGATGTGTGACCGCGTGTTGGGTCAGCTTTGATTGACTGGATTCCAGAAAGACATGCGCGATGGATTACGTGGCAATCCCAAACGTTTAATACACTCTTCTGTGATGTATGAATACTCAGATGCGGTATCCAATAACACCCGACAGCTGATGAAGTTTCCAGCGTGATTGCGGACATTAACGACTGCCGTCGGCAATATTTGTTTAAAGTTAAGACCTGTGCTACCTGCTGAGAGGCCTCCAATGTTGAAGTAACTACGTTTGTAGTGGATGATGAATTTACCCGCTGGGCGCTGTTAGTTGCGCTTTGAGTAGTATGTACAAGAGTGTTGTGACAACGTTCACGTACGACATTTACTTTTAGATTTACAAGTATAAACCTCCCCGCAGACAATTAAAACATAGATGCTTATCCTTGACCAATTTCCGGCGTTCGTCAATTGACAATGATAGGAAATGCGGACATTTGTAAATATAATGATCCCCAGACCTGCAATCCAGGCAAACTTGAGTACCATAGTTGTAGATGTGCTACGCTTTTGATTATTCGATTTTATATAATTGGTTTTAACCGATTTGCTACCGAGCTCGATCTCCTCACAACGTTGATCCAAAAAGGTTAATAATGACGCTATTGTAGGTTTCGGCTCATCCCGCGTCTTCTCAATCCATTTTCGGCGGGAGTCTGGATCAATTTTCGTTTGAAGAATGTAGATAAGCCAATGATCACGCTCATCATAACCTATGGCTTCTAGACCTCTAACCACCTCGTTCGAAACGTCCGATATTTTGCGTAAACTAGAAGAGTTTTCCTCTCTGATAGAAGAAACCGACATAAAGGTTTCGATGTACGAGTTCACGATATGCCGCGGGCGATCATAACGTTCCTTGAGACGATCCCATGATGTTGAGTAGGATAGATCTGTAATCTGCATGTGCTTAATGAGATCCGCTGCGTCACCTTTTAATACGGATTTTAAATAATGAAATTTCTGTATGTTTGACAAATTAGGCTTAGAGTCTATAGCGCTAGTAAAAAGGTCTTTAAACGCTGGCCAATCCTTGTAATTGCCAGTAAATGGCTCAATTCTTATTTTCGGAAGATCGTTGTCATTATTACGCGAGATGCCCGGAGAATTGAGTCTATTTAATAATGTCGAATGCTGTTCCGCTAACCGATTAAACGCGTCATTATGTGGATTAGGTGATACCCGTGGTATGCGAACGTTTAGCATCTCCATAAAAATCCCTTTAACATGAAAATATTTGTCTTCATATTTTGTAAAATCCTCATCTGGATCTACAAAATCATTTTCGTCTTCAAAATTGTATAACTCTTTAGTTAGTTCTCCAAGTTCTTTATAAGCCTCGTCTAAACGCGACAAACGAGCTTCGATTTGTGCAGCATTGACATCGGTAGGAGGATTCTGAACAAATGTTAAAGCGCGCGTAATAGATGCCTTTTCTACGCGCCGCTTTGATTGTAAGCCTTTAATGGTTGCTGCCATTGTGTATAAAAATAATTAAATTTTACTTACAGTTTGCTTTCCAGTATCTCTTATTGTAAAATTGGATTTTAGTTTGATTTTCTACGCTCTAGTGTATCTTTGTCGCTCGACGCCCGACGCGTGTAGTTACGATTCTGTTCCTTACAACACTAAATACCCAACAAACACGAAGTCAAACCTTTGATATGAAATGACTTTATCATTTGACATCAAACGCAATTCTCAAATGTTTTTCAATTGTTTGATTTAACATTTAAATTCAAATTGATAATGATTTGAAAATAAACATTTGATATCAAATGTTTTTTCAATTTGATGTCAAATGTTTGTCAAAGTTAAAATCAAATCAAAAATAAACTTGGCAGTACTAAAGCGAAAAATAAATGTAAGCATTAAAAATGGCGATTAAAGTTAAATTATTTTTCCTTGTGGTTGCATGTGTTTTACTATTAAAAATAAATTTTAATATAAAGTGAACAGTTTATTTCTAGTGAAAAATAAAAATTATTTGTGAGAAATTACAATGTTTAAAAATACGAAAAAAAAGAAAAATAATGAAACAGGAAAGTGAAGAAAGATTGTTGAACGATCGCGGTGCTACAATCCTCAAAATAAAAGGGAGCCAAGTATTTTGTCTTTCCAAGAATTAGAAGACGGAAAGAACACTATTTCATCTTTTTGCTATGGAACCGAATGTTTATCTCAAAGTTTATTTAAATAAATAATAAATTTAAATTAAAAAAATTAAATAGTTTTATTTATATTCCACATTCTATTATAATCCACATTTGAAAAACATTTGAGAATTACGTTTGAAAGCAAGTTGAAAATAAAGGCATTTTTCAATTTGAAAATAATTTCCCCTTTTTGTTGAGAACGCTATGATTTACAAATGATTTTCAAATCATTATCAAACGTTTTTCGTTTGAGAAAACGTTTGATTTCAAATCACTTTCAATTTGAAATCAAACCTCCGTGTTTGTTGGGTACGCACAAGTAATCTTTCGAACACAAACATACACTGCAAACCCTTTCTTTATTGTTTTTGTATTGTTTATTTTGTTGTGTCTGTTTAAAACACCACATTCACTATACACAAATCGTTTGCCGCTAATGTGTAGTTTGTTGCTTGATTTTTCTTGTCACTCACACAATATTGTTTTTGTAAATGCTTCGCGACCAATTTTGTTTTGTAACGACCGAAATAGTTTTGTTGGAAATATTGTTTTCGTTGTAACGACCGAAAATTGTTTCTTCACTTGTTACCGGCAAATAATTCCGTAAATGAATATTATACACGATAATGATCGTTTCTTGTTGTTTTTTTTTTTTTTTTTTAATTTTCAATTTTACACACTTATACGATTTAGCATCCCATTACACCAAAATACGTTGCAACCTTTTCTTTGTTGTTTTTGTATTGTGTATTTTGTTGTGTCTATTGACAACACAACATTGGCTTTTTCTTATACACAAATCGTTTGCTGTTACTGTTTGCCTTGTCACTCACACAATATTGTTTTTGTAAATGCTTCGCGACCAATTTGTTTTGTAACGTTTGAAATATTGTTTTTGTTGTAACGACCGAAAATTGTTTTTTAACTTGTGTTAGACCCCTTTCACACTCGGCAAGTTACTTGCGCAAGAGACTTGCGCAACTCTTGGTTTGTTGACGTCAGCGGTAAGGTCGGGGTAAGGAAAAAAATATTTAGTACAGACTTTGTTGTACTCGGCAAGTTACTTGCGCAACTAACTTGCCGAGTCTGAAAGGAGTCTTACTGACAAATGATTCCGTAAATGAATATTCTACACGATAATGATCTTTGCTTGGACGTTTGATTATTACACTATACGATTTAGCACTGTTGTTATTGTTGTGCCTACACGATAATGATCTTTGCTTGTTCGTTTGATTATTACACTATACTATTTAGCACTGTTGTTATTGTTGTGCCTAGCGGAGCACCCAATTTTTATGTATACGAATTTATTGCTTTCAAAACACAATTATGAGTTTTGCTTTTACGTTTCTCTGTTTGAAACACTAAACGATTTGGCACTGTTTGCTCTTTTTTCCTGAGAATTTAACAAGAATATTTTGTTCTTGTTGTTGTGCACAGCGGAGCACCCAATTGTTAATTAAACAAAATTTGATATTCTCAGGAACCACTTGATATGTAAATTGTATCCAACGTACTTGTTGTCCGTTGAAGCTACCAATTTACCCACTTTCACTGTTTGTTATATGATATGCAATTTCCTCGAAATGCATTTTCTTGCTCAAAATTTATGTAACTATGTACATATCTCCAATTTTAGAGTTTAATTACATTGAATGAAACTTCTTTATTTAGATGGACTTTTTTAATTTCATATTTATTAAAAATTAAATGGATAAAAAATATATTTTAGAAAGAACTTCATGAAAAAATATAGCTTTTTATTTTATATACAATTTAAACCTACAATCTAATTTTGTATAAAAACCGCAATTATGTATTTCGATTAAAATAGTGCCATAATAAGTATGTTGTTTTAAAAAATTAAAATTTTTAATTTTTGCCATTGTTATAAAAAATTTTAAGATTTTTCTCTTAAAAATAAGATTTTTTTTTCGCCAAATTAAGATTTTCCTTCCAAATCTTCTGGCAACGCTGATGTGAAGTGTAATAGATAAAATAAATGATACAGAGTTGTATGTTAGGGAAGGTTCCTCATCAACTATTTATCAATGTAAAATGCAAAAGTTCTTCAAAACTGAAATGAGAGATATGTAAGCCATTTTCTAATATTACTAATGTGAGCTTAGGCCATGATGGCTTTATCTCCCATTCAAATGAAAAAAAAATAAAAGACTATCTCCCTTTTGAATGAGAGATAAAGCCATCGTGGCCTTATCTCCCATGGTATTAAAGCACCCCCATATCTTTAGCTTTTCTAAAATCTTTGGATGAAACTTCCTGACGATCTGGCCTAAGCAACCAGTGAAATGCGCATAGGAATAACTTATCCCTTCAACAATAAATTTCAGTTTCTCAATAGTATGAAATGGTAATTTAGCACATTTGAAAGAAACCTTGTTAATTAATTTTTTTATACCAAGAAAAGCTTTAATTCCCCAGTTTGGAATTTTATAACCGATTCTGTTTAATTTCTACATGTCTTCACTCTTGACACCTACCCAAGGTATCTAAATAATATCGTACGCAGACGACTTAAATATAATGGCGACGGGCCACAACGTCGACGACCTATTATGTAGTTTGGTAAATGGTTATCTCTGTGATCTGGCGAACATCTTTCACATATGAACATCCATCCCGCCATAACTTAGCCAAGTATTTGAAGACAACGGAAAAAAAATATTTCTTATACATAATTATTATAAATATAATCTGGGAATTTATATCACAAAAATCGTTACTTTTGATCGACATTATTGGTTTAAATTACGTGAAATTTTGAAAAAAAAAGTCAAAACATTCTGTAAAAGAAAGTTAAGGCAAAACAAAAAAATAATACAGTCCATGAAAAATGGATATATACAGATTTAACAAAAACTGGATCCAATCTGACACTTCCAAATGTACTTTTGCACTCAGGGGACTGCCCCCTAATAGTTCGAAAAGGATTCATCGAAGTTCATTTTTCGACTATCACAGTGTTATTGTTATTTTTAATCTATATATGGGTCATTCTACGTAGAGGTTATCTGAATGCATGTTTAATAATGGCCAGTCAAGTAATCTACTTTTACCGGTATTTTAAGTGACCAGGGGAGATACTCTACACAGGGTAAAGACATGAAGGCCAGCACAGGGGAAAGATCAATTGACAACAAACCTTATTTTCGTAAGAACCACCTTATTTATTCAATATTTGGTGATTGTTTAAAACACAAAAAAAAAAACAAATTAGACTAAAATTTCCACACAGTCTTCTTTTATGTAACTTAGAAAACCAAAATACTTAGTATATGCTTACATAAACGTAGTCGAAAGAAAGTAAATTATTTAATTGCATATATTATCAGGTAACAAAAACATATAGAGCATCTATGCTCCAATAAAAACTTTAAACTTAAATAGGAATTTCTACTTATAAAAACAAACATTAAAAAATATAACGGTTGATGATAACAAGATTGAGAAGATACTTTAAGCTGCTTTGACTTTATATAATTTATTAGTAGTTCGTCGTCAGATTCACTTCCAGGCCCATATACATTATCAACATTAAGGCGTGGTTTGTTATTCATGGAAGCAAAATCCAAAGAGCCGACCACGAAATGATTGCATACAACTTCAAGATCACAGAAACAGCTTAAGCTCTTCATTGTCAATTCATTGGGGCAAAATATACTTCCAGTAATTTGATGAACCTTCATAGTGCCCGAGAGACTTTTTAAATTTTTTTTGATCAAGTTCCTCTTCTTTCTTTGAAATGTCTTCGTCATCAATAGTAAACAATTTTACATTAGGACAACTTTTCTGGAGGGCGTTCGTTAAATCTTCCAGTGACGAAATGTCATTCCCGGCTCCAACAAGTCTATCTGCAGTCCTTTTGCACGTCGCACCAACTCCATCAGGCGCGCCCTTGCCGTGACCGGCTTCGAGGTAATTCCACGTGAAGTTTACTATGTTAAGGTACAATTCTTGCAATTTTGTTGCTAGTGCATAAAACATTAGTTTATTACGGTACTGTGTGACCGGTCCATCACTTACAAAATTCAAGTTTTCGATTTGTGCGGGAAGGCTGTCGAGTGTGGGCTGTAAATGTGCCCAAATTGCTGGTGATGAATGTGACAAATTTTTTTTGGTAACGTGCAATAACAGGAGAATTGTAACTCTCCACGTAAAATAATATACATGAAATACTAAGAAAGAAGTAATATTTCACTTCCCTTCCTACCCTGGACGCAAAATCTCTACCCTGGCATCAGATGAAGCAGGGGAAATACCTGCCGTAGAGATTTTTTCATTAAAAAACTAGCACAATCAGAAAAATATGTATTGTAACGAAAAAATAAACTAACACAGTAAATTATACTGAAATTAAAATAAATAAATATTACAAACAAACTTAAGCCACAAATAACAAGCGAATAAAACTCACCAGTGGAGATATATCAATCACTGACACGTGCGAGCGATCCGAGTGGTGTGGTCGAATTATCGGCCCAATAAGAGTACGCTAATGGCTCGCTCGATTTTTATTGTTAAATTTACTTCGAAACAAATGTTCGCCAATTTAAATTTGCAGCGTCAAATCATTTTAGCGGCATTTTTAAACGGTCGAAAAATGTGCAGGGGAGGAGACTTAAAATACGAGGGACAAAAACTAGGTAATTTTTTTTAATAGAATATGAAAGTAATTTGAAAGTTTATTCAAAAGACTTTTATTGTTATTTATACTACTTTATGTAATAAATAACGATTAGTTGTTTTATGAATTAGTAATGTGTTAAATTTCAAAGATTTTGTTACAGAATAGTAAAGGGACAGGCCAGGGTAGATACTTTTTTCTAGGTAAACACGAAGTTATGACTAAACTAAGGTAATTTAGGTATTGCAATTTATTGTCCAAAAAGTTTACTTTATTTATTATTAAACACGTTTGATATTTCCACAATTTTTTTAATTATATATGATTTTTTAATGTAGCCGTAGATAGTACCTATTAACGTAGAAACACCCATATATAAAATTGTAAGTCTAAATCCTCAACTTCTTTTATATTCCCTTATAAAGATGCCAATATAATCACACGCAGCAATCGGTTTCAACTTTTTTCGGAATCAATCAAATCAAAGAGAAAAAGAAAAGAAAAAAATTACATGCAGCCATCGTTGTGCATATACCAACGAATAAAAACATAAAGCGTACTGACCGAGTACTGGCATCTCCTGACTTACCCCCTTTCTTCTTTCTTCTCTCACCTAAAAACATAGGAGTTGTGCATCAAAAGATGAAACGTGTGAAAGCAGACTTACATTACTGACTGACTCATCATCGCACAGCCTAAACGCCTGAAGCTAAAAACTTAATATTTGGACCAGAAATTGGTCTCTCCCAAAAATCGATCCACTTAGAAGGGATTTTTCGAATTTCGAATGATTAGGTGGTAAAAAAGAGTAAAAACGGAAAAATTCGGTAACCTTTTTTTATCGTTGTTCTTTAAAAAAGTAAGCGGATAGGTGTCTAGTACTTTTTTGTAATTCGGTCCTATTAGGGAGTAAACGGATAAAACCTGAATTTTGGTACTTTTTGACACCACATCAATTTTTTGAACCAATAAACATAGAAACAAAGTTAATACCACATTCGAAACTTATCACAAAAATAGGAATACTAATTTGGTATTTTTCGAAAATTTAAGGGGTGAAAATCGTAACTTTTTTGGTACTTTTTTTTACAAAACATTTTTCTCCATACATTGACATATTCGTACTAAATTATGGGCTGCCACTACAATACTGAAATTGTTGATACTTTAATGGCGGGAAAAAATTGTACCCAAAAAAGGAAATACGGGAAATTTTATATTTTTCTTTAGCTTTTTGGTTTTACAACTAGTATTTTTTTTATTATCGTTAATATTGGACCTTAAAACATAAGATTCAACATGCAATGTCCTGAGGGAATAAGAATCTATTGCGGAAATTTTGGTACTTTTTTGTTCTTTGCCTGTTACTTTTTGCGTTTCTTCAATGATGCAATGACCTGGGTGGATGAGAATCTATAAGAGTGAACTTTTTGGTACTTTTTTTATTCTTTGACTCGTACTTTTTGAAAAATTTGTTGGTATTGGACCTAGAAAGATAAAATTAAACATGCAAGGTCCTGAGTGAATGAGAAAATAAACTTTGGCATACAGATATGTATGTCCACGAAGAAAAAGGAGAAGTTAACGAAGTACCGGGTTAAATGCTAGTTATCAATAATTTTTTCTATGTGACAATTCTTGTTTTTTTTTTTATTATTTTGTGAATGTTATTTTTATTGTTTAATTATTTCCCTGATGATGATACACATTGCTGTATCGAAATATTGGGACTATAAAATAAATATAACCTATTTGTTTTATTTCAATACAGGTAATTTTATTACCCCTTAAGTGTACCTATACCTAATATATTACGCATATTGGAACAAAACATTATGTATTCCTAAATTAAACTATTTTTTACAAGAAAATGAGAAAAAAGTTGAAAAACTTTTTTCAATAAACTTTAGGTTCTAAATCACTCTAAGGGGCATCTTTATTCAAATCTAAGGGACCATCTTCATTCATTACAAAACTTTTGAAAATATATATTTATTGATTGACTGTGCATTTTTTAGCAACAATATTTAAAAGAAATAAATGTAATCACTAAAATCGAATCTTGATTTTATTTGGGTATCTAAAGTAAGAATTTCAAATAACACCTAAGAGAAATTACCCACGCTCTACCCACGAAAGTGGCATTACTGATTTGCCCATAGATGGTTATGATAAAGTAAAATACAGACTACACTCTCTTTCATATTTTTACTCATAAACTCTGTAAACCACTCTTTGACTATTTAAATATTTGAATGAATATTGGGATGCTTGTGTGTGATAAACAAATGAATGTATTCTTGCAGCCCTTTAGTATGTACTGCAGTAAATAAAATCAAAATAAAACGTATTAAAAACATACATACGAATTCTTTCTTTGTTCCTACTATAGCCATAAAACTCCATACATATAAAAGTAGTCCCAGCATTGCCCAGGGGTTCGTTAGTGTGAGTTTTTTTTATAGCCACAAAAACTCCATACACATTACTAGTGGTCTCAGCTAGGCCGAGGTGGTAGTTTGCTTCAAATGTAACCACACAATCTCTTCAGAGGGGATTGCCTTTACACTCAGCGTAATTGACGACGTCTGGCAGTAAATAGTCAAAAATCAATCGTTAAACCAAATGGTATTTAACTTTGTTAGATCGAAATGTGCTTTGAATGATTACACTATGCGACAGTCAAAATCAGGATGGGATAAAACCAACGGGAAATGTTATATCGGTAAAGAAGAAGAATCGAGATTAATCGATTTGAAAAATGGGCTAAAAAACATCAAAATTTTTATAAAAACCTAAATTTTAGGGCTGCCATACGTCCTATGGATATGACTTACATATATACCAAAATATCTTTTTTATGATTAACTTCGGTGAAGGGTATAAAAAGAGTAATTTTTGGGGATTCAGTAATTCGGTTATGACTCAGCCATTTTTTAACCGATTTGACAGATTTATATACCGACGTGCTTAAGAAGAAATTTACCATTTACTTGGGTTATAAAGCTTGGACTCGGGGAGATCTATGGTTCCCGAAAGTGGGTATTTAAGAAAAATTTAATTTTGGTCATAACTTTTTTGTATCTAAACCGATTTTTCCGAGTTTTTTTTTAAATATGTTCTACTAAATTCCGATATTTTGGTATATACGTCATATCCATGGGACGTATGGCAGCCCTAAAATTTAGGTTTTTATAAAAATTTTGATGTTTTTAGCCCATTTTTCAAATCGATATATTTCGATTCCTAGACGTGACCCAGCGGAACGCCGGGACACGTATAACTTCTTTTTTACCGATATAACTTCCCCCGGTAGTTTGAACCCTTCCCGATCACTGACCCCTACCATTTGTCGCACAGTGTTATCTACTTTAATTGATTTACATGTTCTTCCTTACTTCTGTTTTTACGTACTTTTTGTCAAGAAGGCTGATTTCATAAACGCAGTATTGCAAAGCATCACAAAAACAACTGCGTTAAAAAGGCATTACAAATAAAAACAATGCACAAATTGCGCAACCGTTGTGCAGTGAATACAGTTACCATGCTATAATGAACTCAAAGCATTGTCTACAGAAAAGTTGTGTAGTTTATGAAGCTATTCCATTTAGTGTTGCATTGCAATACTGCGTTTATGAAGTTAGCCGAATTCTTCTTGAAGTCCAAAGTACATTTTCCTGTTTTTCATTTTTACGTCTTTCTATTTCTTGTTGACCTTTTTCAGCACAACTTGAAGGACAAATGTAAACATAGAACTTGTGCCTTATCTGATAACAATTGCTAAAGTTTAAACAAGGTGATTTCGCCTTGCTTTAAAGCGTCCTATACGCACGCGTACGGGTCTGTACATTATTTTGATGTTTTATATCTCTTAAGAATTTAAGTATATTTTACGAAGACTGAATTGATAAACTATTAGTAAGAAACAAACATGTTATTTTCTGTAAAACTTTTGTTTATATTCTAAAAACATACATTTCTAAAACTAATTGTTATTTTATTGAATTTTTTTTAAACTAAAATAAGTTTTGCAGTCCCTGCATACATCGGTCTGACAAACCTTGAGCCTTCTTATTTTGACATGAGTAAGGGAAGGCTAAATATCAGATATAACTAATATATTACTAATAAATATCAGCCTTAGTTATAAAAAACAAAACAGGTTTATTAAACAAAATCATAGGAAATCCGTTTCATAGATAAATAAATAAAAAAAGAAAAACTATCCTCCGTTTGTTTAACGTAAAAACGCATTATGCTATTAGTAATTCAAATTTAAAAACATATATACATACATATGTATGTATATCACTTCAAAAATAGTAACTATATACATACATACTTAGTTTACTTACGGATCTTTTCTAATTTGTTGTATGGTATATCGTTTATAAGGATCAGCTTGTAACATGCCCAATATTAGAATTGCAAGATTACTGTCTAACTTGTATAACCAATCAGGAGCTTCCCATTGACCTCTACCAATATTTTCCAACAATCTGTAAATGTTATCACCTTCAAAAGGATAGAGTCCTGTGCATAGATTGTATCTGTAGACGTTATAAATTTTAATCGTATGTAACAAGAAAATTAGATTTTAATATATGTATCTTTACTCACAGTGTAACGCCACTGCTCCAAATATCAACCTTTGATCCAGAAAAAGACTCAAGGCCATTGGCGATTTCCGGTGGTTGAAATGCAGGGGAACCTTGACCTGTAGTGCAAATATCGTCTTGCGCAAAAAGCTCTAATTGTTCGGCCACTCCAAAATCGGATATTTTTAAAGTTTTATCTTGTGTTAACAAAAGATTTCCAGGTTTAATATCTTTATGTATAACACGCATGCCATGTAGATATTCAAGACCATTTATTAGTTGACGAAAATAATGATGAGCTTGAAATAATGGTATTTTCTTTTCGGGAGCACTGTCAAGCATCTCCTAAATAATAAATATACATAGTAGGTAAACATATTTGCTTAAAAAGTTTTGGATCCTACCTGTAGCCCTCCTACGCAATATTCCATAATCAAGTACATTTTCTGTTTTTCGTCATTGTACAAAACATCCAAAAGGGCGACTACATTTTTATGTTTTAACTGCTTTAAGAGTAGTATTTCACGTTGCACATTTTGTTCGCCATTTGGTATGCGTCTTAGTTTACGTTTCGTTAGAATTTTTACAGCTTTTCGGCAGAGGTTTTCAGAATCTAGAACTTCTTTTACTTTGCCGTATGATCCCTCACCAAGCACGTCACCCATTACATATTTTCCCACCATCTTTATATTCTTCTTTTTCTGTTGGTATATTATTTCTGCACTGTCTACGCGGTTGAACATGTTGCCAATGTCCAATGTAGCTAAATCTAGCGTATCAATATTGTCATCGTCAAGCCAAGTTACCTGATGGTGATATTGTTGCTGCTCATTAATCAGATGATTGCTTGCTTCTTCTCCACCTATAAATGTTCTCCCAAAGCCATCTTCACAAATTTCACCTCCCATGTCCGGATATGTATCCAAGTGGAACTTTGTGTTTGCCATAAATAAAGTCGAATGTTCGCCGCCTGCGGCTTCAGTCTTTCCTTCATTATTTTTATGCTTTGTTTGTTCGATTGTTTTATTTTTCTTTACTTCCTTGGAGAATGATTGCGAAGGATTTGCTGTTATTTGGGTACTATTTGAGCCCTTTACTTGTACTTCCATCGTTACATGGGTGCTGGTTACAGTCATTTGGATGAGTTCCTCGTTTTTTGATTTGTACGCAACTCTCAATTTTTAATCCAAATCATTCGTTATTTTATTTTTATTAAAATTGCATGTAAAAAATATTTTTTCAATTAGACAATAAATTACATGTATAACCAATATGGCCAGATAATTTAAAAACTAAAAGCCCCTTTAAAGTAAAAAAGGAATGCACAAAACAAAATTAAGAAAAATACTATTTTTTCTCAATTTTACACATTTATATTAAAGGGTATGGTAAGAATAACTTAAAATTTAAATTTAATGAATTTTTAATATTACTATTTAAATTTTTTTTTTTAAATTATTGCGTTTAAGAAATTAGAAAATCTGGCAGCACGCTCATAATGTATAACAACTAGTTGGCAATACTTGCCCCCCACCACAAGAGCAATATGAAATGTCATACGATGCCCTTACCCCAGATCTATACCAAAGAAAAATAACGCAGCAATTTGGCAATAACATGCAGTGTACAACTGACATAAAATGCTTAACTTTAACACTAATATGATGTTAGTGTTAACTGTCAAAATCGATGGTGTAAAATACACTACAGTTCAACTAGTAGGTAAGACAAACATGTTTAAATTATCAAAAATTCGTTACACCATAGATATCTATACACAGCTAGATATCTGCTTGTAGAAATTACGGGCATAACTCTATTTTGTTTTCTGGTAATATTTTTTTAATTTGAGAAGAAAACAAATTTGCTCAAGTTGACGCTTCAACGACATTTTGAAAATGAACTCGCAGTGGCATGTGTAATCACAAAAGCCAATGGCATGAGATTCGACTATTTCGAACAAATTTTCTTTGATAATATGTATACAGTAGTGGCATGACACTACTTGCATGTGTAAAGGCAGGGTTAGCCGGGAGTAACAGTAACGTTGCAAATCAGCCGATTATTTTTGTTGAATGTAAAGCAATTAAAACGATTATAGTTAGCAGTAAGATGTTACGTCTCAATCTGTAAGAAATATATTGGTCTTACGTTTTTACAGTAAGGTTACTGTTACTCCCGGCTAACTGAGCTTATACAGAGCAATATTTCTTATTGCTCAGCTTGTGTTGAAGGCATTGGAAAATGTATTTATGTTAACTCATAATTTGAAAATATCAAGGAAATTTTTCTTATTCGACCTTTATTATTTAAGCGAATTTGTTACGGTACGGTTTGTCGCCGAGGTGTCCAACTAGCTCATGTTCACTCCTCAGGTGGTTCCAACCCTTCCTGACGACAGCGTAACCGAACAAGAAAATTTTATTTAAAACGGAAACAAAAAAAAACAACCGGATATGAAACTTAAAACACAACATAATACACCCCAATAAACGAGTTTCAGGGATTGGTGGAACACCCTGACTTGCCCTCCCAACCTGTCGTAGAAGCAACCGCTTTCACTTTATTCCACGACCCAAAAGCCGTTTGGACCCCCTCTACACTTACCGATCCATTACTTCCATTGCCTTCAAATTATTAGACCATGATTTTCTTATAATTTCAATTTAAACAAAACATTCTTAATTTATTATATTACACAAACACGACAAATAAATACAATACAAAAGATTTGACTTAATAATTAAACAATAATAATTCGTTTCAATTAAGTTTTCCTTTATCTCCAAATTATTTCAAGCACAAGGTTTCCCTGCCTTAAATATTCAACCAAACTATATTCCTATATCTCACAAATAAAATCCTTCCAATTTTCTTAATTACAAATCTTTTACCCAGCACCCTAAAAGAGCTCTCTGAGGATACTTTCCTGTGACTGCACAGATTTTTTTCTCTTTTCGGTTATAAAGAAAATATCACCGCGGTTACTCAAACAAGTCGAGATATAAGCTTATATTTGGGAGGGGAAAGTATTTTTTTTTCTGCTATAAAAAAAATTAAGTTAAAGAAAAACTTGATCTTACTTAAACTAATGATTTTATATAAAATACACAAAATAAACTTATCACTAAATACACATACACATAAACAAATATGAAACTAAACTGATTAATTTTACGGCTTTCCACTTTTACTTTTTTAATCAAGGCTCTAGCAGTTAAAATTTTATTTAAGAATTTTTTTATTTTATCTTCTCCTGTTAACTGGTGTGTTTAAACGCAAGATTTGCCACTCACTGTCATAATATTTATAATGGTTTTATCGTTTTTCTAAACTTTCTTATTGGCTGATATTATAAATATTTTAACTCTTATTAAAATACAAAGGTGTACCTGGCTATTTGGTATTCCAAAGGCTTCAAAGTCTTCCACCGTCTTGGATGAATAGCCAGCTAAATTTAACAAACATGTAACCTAAATAATTTCTTCACCAAAAAAAATATTTTTAATAAACTTACGTTTTTTTCTTTTCTTAAAAATCTTCACAAAATTTGGCTTGCTTAAGCCTTAGCACTTATTATTGGCAGAACCACCTCACCAAATTTAAAATTTGTTATAAATATTTCACTTTTATTCTTTCAAAATGTTCTTGATTTTACAAAATAATTTCCGTTTACGGACTGCACTGCTTGCCTGATCTTTACTAATAAACCAAACTTTTTTAATATTTTTGCCCGCTTAATCCTTTCTCATTTTTTTTCCTTTTACATAATATGCAATCGTTACCTATTTACTCATATATGTATACCAGAACTAACGAATTTTACATTACATCTTAATATAATTCCCCTCATTGCTCCTATTAACCAGTTATTTGGCCTTGAATTATTATGTAATGATCTTTTTTATTATTAGTAGACCCTGTAGTACTCTTTATTTATTAAAGAGCCTTAGAGTAGCAGACGGCTCTATCTTATGGCAAAGTTAATTGCCGAAGTTTTTAGAAAATAAAACAACTTTGAAGTCAGATTTATTTCTAATTTTATTTACAATTTTCTTCAGCTTATATACTATTTCTTATTCTATGCTTAATAATTATCACACTAATTTATTTTTGTTAACCTTTACAATATTCATTCATTCACAAAAACTATCATTTTTCAACCTACAATTCTAATGACCCAATTCAATAAATACTAGTCACTTGCAATTGCATAATAAAATTTAGGTCATTAACTCATTGTTTATTTTCATAATTTTTCTTTGCTTGGAATTTTGCTTACTTGCATTTCTGTTTTTATTTCTACATTAGGTGTGTTCATACTACATGTACTACACCCCTACCGCTTAAAAGAAAAAAAAATTTTTTGGAATGGAAAAAAAAAAAAAAAAAAAAATTTTTTTGAATGTTAAACTATAAAAAAAAAAAAATTAATATATTATTTAAAATAACTTTATTCTATTCTTATGTATAGTCATAGGTTTATTATCCTTTAAAATAGTGATATTTACATCTTGTGTGTTTATTACCTTAAATGGACCCATATATTGGTTCTCACTTTTCCTTGCGTTTTCTTTCCTTAAAAATACCTTATCTCCTATTTTTATTTGAATGTCGTTAATATTCTTATCTTTAACAGCTTTTTGTTTTATTTTGTTTTTTAACAGTTTTCTGTTTGCCATTTCATGTGCATGTTTTAATTTTATTTTTAATTCTGTAATATAATCTTCATAATTATAGAATTTATCGTTCGACATGGGCTCAGTTGTCATTGATGCCAATCTTCCATATACCAGTTCAAATGGAGAAAAACCTGTGGATGAGTGTGGTGTTGTATTATACGCGAATGTATAATACGGAATCCATACATCCCAATTGTACTGTTCCGTGAAAGAACGCATATATTCGTTTAAAACCTTATGATTTCTTTCTATACCACCTAAAGTTTCATGGTGGTATGCCGTTGAAGTTACATGCTTGATTTTCATAAGTGTACATATTCTATTAAATAATTCGTTCACGAATTCAGTTCCTCTGTCTGTTTTTACTGTATCAAAACATCCATATCTCAATATAAACTTTTCTACTAATATTCTTCCTATCTCAGATGCTTCCTTAGTTTCTATCGGAAATGCGTCAACGTATTTTGTTAATTCGCATTGTGCTGTTAATATGTATCTATACCCATTAGATATCCTTAACGGACCTACAGTGTCCAACTGTATAAATTGAAATGGTTTTGTAGGTGTATTAGTTATTTGAATTGGTGCCTTGGTATGCCTAATGACTTTGTTTCTTTTACAAAATTCGCAATGACTGATAAAATCTTTGATCATTTTGTACATATTTTTCCATATGTACCTTTGCTTTAATCTAATGATTGTTCTGCGTACTCCCGCATGACCTCCATATGGGGTTTCATGATATTCTTTTATTATCTCTTTTTGTCTATCCCTTCCTAGTATTCTTTCTGGTTGACTAAATAATATTATCTCTATAGGTCTCTGCCTATGTTTATCCTTATTCTGCATGCTATTATACATCTTATTAAATTTTTCCTCACGTATGAGTTTGAAAATCGTATCATCTTTTGCTAGCGTTACTATAAATATTTAATTATCCCGTAAGACCTTAGTTAACTTCTGCAAGACTGAACCTAAATCCGAGTATGCATTTTCATTACCAGATACTACTACGCGATTTCTAAAAATTTCAACTTTTGGCATGCTTTTATTCACTTTATCTATCACAAAATTTAACCTTGGATATCCTTTAATTTGTGAAAATGAAATGCTAGTCCACATATAGATGTGATCAGACTCTCTGTCACTATTCCTTTCCATATAATCTTCATTTTTCCTAATCGAAGTACTGTCTTTATCAGTTTTTTTGTCATTCTTCCTCAAATCTTCAGTCATTTTTCTAGTCATCACGTTTATATTTCTTGTCATCATATCTTTCAAATCATTAGAATCTATTTTGATTCTTGACAACGCATCGGCATTAGTATTAATTTTTCCTTGCTTATATATAATTTCGAAATCATAATCCATTAGATCTAATCTAATTCTAGTTAATCTTGACGACGGATTACTGTGAGTAAACAATGATACCAGTGGTCTGTGATCAGTTACCACTTTGAACTTTCTACCGTATAAGTATGGTCGAAAATGAGTGATTCCCCAATGAATAGCTAAAAGTTCTTTCTCTATCACTGGCTTGTTAATTTCATGCTTATTGAGAGAACGGCTTGCATATGAGATCGGTAAATCGCTATTTATTTCACCTTGTGAAAGTACCGCTCCTAACGCGTAATTGGATGCGTCAGTAGTAAGTATGAATTCTTTTTCAAAATCTGGATATTGTAATACCGGTGGATTAGAAACTACAGATTTTAACATTTCAAAAGACTTCTGGCAATTTTCTGACCAAATAAAGGGTTGGTTTTTCTTTAATAATTCATTGAGAGGTTTAGCTATCTGTGCAAAATCTCTAACAAAACGTCTATAATAGTTACAAAAAGCTACGAATCTTCTTGTATCATCCGCATTCTTCGGAATTGGATAAGTCTCAAGTGCCTTACACTTACTCGGGTCTGTCATTACTCCTTTATCTGTAATAAGATGCCCTAAATAAACCACTTCTGGTTTCAAAAAATTACATTTATTCGGATTTAATTTAAGGTTGTGGCTTCTTAATCTCTGAAAAACTTTTCTTAAATTATCATTATGGTGTTTCAAAGAACATCCAAAAACAATTATATCATCTACGTATATAAATGCATTGGAATCCAAACCTGTTAATGCTATCGTCAACATTCTTTGGAAACTATTTGATGATATTTTGAGACCAAAAGGTAATCTTTTGAATTGATAATGCCCATTATTCGTAGAAAATGCTGTAAGTGGTCTAGATGCTGGTTGTAATTCTATCTGGTGGAATGAGCTCGTCATGTCTAGCGTTGAAAAATATTTTGCTCTTCCTATCCTGTCTAATACATCATCTAGTTGAGGTAGTGGGAATTTGTCGTTGACTAATTTTTTATTTAATTGACGATAATCGACAACTAGTCTCCATTTCTTCTCATCGTTGTCACTTTTCTTCGGGACCAAAAGTAAAGCAGAATTATAAGGACTAACAGATGGTTCAACCAAATCTTCTTCTATTAACTTGTTAACCTGTGTCCTGATTTCTTCCTGCTGTGACTGTGGTAATCTATAATTTCGCGTGTAAACCGGGGTATCGTCCACAGTTTGTAATCGTTGTTTATAGAAATTATTCGCTGTTAAATGGTCTCCCTCTAAATGAAAAATATCTTCGAATTCTTTACATATTTCCTCTATGGTTTGTCTTTCATTAATGCCGACTAAATCTATACTTAATAATTTCCTTAACTTTTCCCATCTATCTTGTCGTCTATCATTAGTAACCTCTTTTCTATTATACATAATGTTGTAATGTGATAAACGTTTGATCTGCAAATCCAATTTTGATATTGTAACCTCTTCGTCTGAAGCATTTAAAACCCTAATGTGCTTTGTCCCATGTTTTGGAATTATTGTGTTGCCAATAAAAACATTGCTACCGATTTGTTTTGCGCATACTACGCTATCCTCTTCAATCTGTAAATTTACCGCTTGTATCATTTCAGTTCTTGGTGGTATTACGAATCTATCGATATTTGCTCTCATTGGTAGAACGTATTCAGTTTCATTTACCATGATAACCAATGTGTATGTCTCATAGTCAATTTTTGCTAAATACTTGGTGAAAAAATCTCTACCTAGAATACCATCCGTTGCTATTGGGAATTTTGTATCCACTATTTGATACTCATGGCTTATTATATCCTCCGGAAGTACTAATTTCAGCATCGAAGTACCCATTGTTTGAATTGAATTATTTTCAATACCCGTAATTTTGCAAGAATTATGTTGTTTTATTTCCTTATCTCCTATAAAATTTTCTTTACATATTGAAATGTCTCCACCTGTATCTACCAAAAACCTCACAAAAACTCCTACGTCCGTTTTAAATGTTACAAAATGAGGTGCCTCTGTGTGCGAATTGTAAGTTCTTAATGCATATTCTTTTAATTGTTTCAATTTCCCTACATCTTCTGTCAAATTTACTCTTGAGGATTGTAGGGAGTTATCTCGTTTCCCTGTTCCTGAGCAACATATACCCTTCTTTGGTTTCTATTTCTAAAATTATCATCTCTCTGGCTGTTACTGTTGTAATTATTATCTCTTCTATTTCTAAAATTATCATCTCTCTGGCTGTTATTGTTGTAATTATTATTACTTCTAGAAAAGTTACCATCTCTCTGGCTGTTATTGTTGTAATTATTATTATTTCTACGTAAATTATTCCTAGGATTGTTATTACCATCTCTATTGTAAGTATTAACATTATTACTATTACCTCGTCCGCCATTATTACCACGATATCTTCTGTTATCAAAAAATCTCTTGTTCTTATTAAAATGCATTATAGAATTTGGTTGCGAAACCACCTCTGAAGCTATTTGAATTGCTTCATTAAGACTTTTGGGTCTAGCAGCTAAAACAGTAGTTCTGTGTGGTTCATTTAAACCATTCTTAAAAGTACTAAGCGCAACCTGCTCATTCATTCTAATAACTGTTTCTCTGCTTTGGGAACCCAGTTCTGTGACCTGTAATTCATTAAGAATAGCTATTAGCGATTCAACCTTGTTTGCGAATTGTGTTACTGAACCATTTCCTTGTGTCTGTTTTGACAACTCAGTATGCACCGAAGAGAGTGATTTCTTTGGTGTAAACACTTTCCTAAGGGTACATTTGAATGTTTCTAGAGAACTTGGTGTCTCCTCCGAAATCAACTTGTTCCTTACTTTGTCTGTTAATTTAGTAGCTAGAATGAACTTGATCAACTTACTAACCTCTGTACTGTCCTTAAGTGTTTCAGCATAGAATTCTATTATGCCTAAAAAATTACTCATTTGCCCGAGGTCACCATTGAATTCAGGTATTATTTTGGAAGCGTCAAGAATGCCAAACGATGCCATGTCTTTGATTTCTTTTAATTTTAAATAACTAAAAATTTTTCTCTCAATTTCTTCTATATCTTCTAGGGAATAGCCTTCACTCTTTAATGCAATACTTTTCAATTCTTCAATTGTTCTTAAAGTACTTACTTTATAATTTTCTGTATAATCTCTATTCGGACTCTTCTTTAAGTTCTTATAAATACCTATTAATCCATCCATTTATTAAACATATTTTTAACATTTATTAAACATTTTCTAATCTGTTAGTAAATTTGATTGCCTTTTTCCTCATGTACTCCTTATAATATTCATTTAATTTACCTAATACTAACACAACTAAAAGGATTAGAATTACCAGCTGCATATGATCCTGAGTTACTGTCAGCACTCCACTGTTGTTTTCATTTACAATGATGGCTTCTTTTGAAAACCATCCACCCATTTTGAAATATGGTTATTACATACATATATTTTTCTAAATTAAATTTATTTAACTGTCTCCCTTATGATCCGGATTTCTTTTAAAATTTTGGATTTCTCGGCTTTGTTGCCGGTCAAATGGAACCTTCGGTAGGCCTCAGCAACGAGCTTCCGCCTCTTAACCGCTTTACCACCTCTTTTCTTCTGCTTTTCTTCCTTCTCCGGAGTCTCGGATCTTGTTACCTGCGCCTTGGACTTCTGCAGGCGTTTAAGATAATCTTTGATAGGTATCTTCTTTTTGCTGGCACTATACTTAGGGGCCTCTGGAACAGAAACTACAGGCTGAGGTACATACTCATTCTCTAGCAAATGCTCCCATTTCCTAAATAACTTGTCAATCTCCTGTTTGGTTGCCTCTAATTCTTCTGTATCCATTGGTTTGGCAGGATCGCCATGTAATGATCTTTTTTATTATTAGTAGACCCTGTAGTACTCTTTATTTATTAAAGAGCCTTAGAGTAGCAGACGGCTCTATCTTATGGCAAAGTTAATTGCCGAAGTTTTTAGAAAATAAAACAACTTTGAAGTCAGATTTATTTCTAATTTTATTTACAATTTTCTTCAGCTTATATACTATTTCTTATTCTATGCTTAATAATTATCACACTAATTTATTTTTGTTAACCTTTACAATATTCATTCATTCACAAAAACTATCATTTTTCAACCTACAATTCTAATGACCCAATTCAATAAATACTAGTCACTTGCAATTGCATAATAAAATTTAGGTCATTAACTCATTGTTTATTTTCATAATTTTTCTTTGCTTGGAATTTTGCTTACTTGCATTTCTGTTTTTATTTCTACATTAGGTGTGTTCATACTACATGTACTACAATTATGTATATTTCGTTTGTCCTTTCCCCTGAATCCCTGCGGTCATGCTCAGCTCCCAGCGACATTCCTATCACCGTATAAGGGCATCAATTTAAATTTTATTTCCATCCTAGTATACCGACATTGGTGCTATCCTGCTCTTTTCCATAGCTGAAACAGGACTCTTCTAATCTTGTCTTACCAGGCTCTCAACAAAAATAGCAACATACTTTTTACTTTATTTTGTCTACATCCTTTAACATAACTTCTCTTCATATTTCTATTCTACCATAAATTTATGAATGAACATCCAACTCTGTTAGTTTGTCGGTGTGTACCACTGATCTGCATTACCGACACTATGTGTAGGTTGGTATGATTGAGTGTCATATGTTTCTATTTTATTTACTAATTTCATTCGATGCAGAAAATACGGCATGGTAAGTATTTTGTTAATATTTAATTTTTCCCATTTCTTTTCTATTTTCAGGTACCAAATTCTATTTGAGGGACTGCTGGAGGAACTTAATAAGGGTAAATATGTATCGTTTCAATTACAAATAATCTGAAACTAATATTTTAATTTCATTTCAGCCTAACATACAACAAAAACACTAAACAAAAAACCCACAAAAAAATGACAAAGACAAACATACATAGAAAAATGTCTTTATATAATTACACTGGGACTCGGGCCAGGAGGTAGTGTCTCCATGAGGTTTTTAAAGCCCCTCCCCATTATTCATTTTTATTTACCGGGACTCGAGGTCGTAAGTTCATGTTGACCTCCTCCCAAAGTGGTTTTCCTAGGGAGCCGCCACGCAAAATTTTTTTTCGGCTCGCTCACGTATCGTGGCCGCAACAAAACTCCGTTTTCTCCACCCGGAGGACGAGGAAACGGTGTGCGGCTTATCATATGGTCTACAAAACCCAACGTGGGGAACTCCCACACCCTGAGAAAGAGTCTAATACTCCTCATACTAGCTAACCGGGCCAATTACAAGATATGTTTATGTCATATTCATTGTTTGCAAAATTTTACTTGCTCTTTTTTCAGGACACTCGCGACACTTATATTTCCCCTGACTTCCATAGTATCGATTCCGTGTTGCCATTGCAAAATAAGCACTCTGCCAAATTTTTTTTTTTTTTCATCCAAAGGCAAAAAAAATCGTAGAGGCAACCCATCAACAAAATTGCATTCTTGTTACCGGATATTCCAGTATAGCACGAATTGTGCTTAATATTAAAACGAACGCCCACAAATTCAATTTTTGAGGCAATTAAAAAAAACAACTAAAATTAATCTTGGTGAATCACCGTGTCAAATCCAAAGCTCGGGTTAAGCCTCTAAATTAATTTTACCCTATCGGTACGCTCTGCAGTCTGCAACTTCCATCTCTGGAATCTTTTACGGATAAATGATTCAGAGCTGGATGAAATCTACAATATAATTTTACGGGAAGTAGTATTTTAACCAATTTGAATATTTGGACAGGTACTTTGTGATTTTTTTTTCTATTTCTAGACGTCCATGTGGATTTATGGAAGTACAATCCCAGACTTACTTTAAAGGACATCACAAGACAGAAAATTATCACAGATGGAAGAATGTAACCTAAAGTTAATTTGTCACGTTTCCTAAACTATATTGCACTGGCTCCTGGTATGTAAAAAAAATAAATCAGAAAATAAATATGTATGGGTATAATTAGAAACTAAGTCAGGTTAGGCTTTGTATAAGCGTATCACAGGTTTATTTGCAGTTCTATGCAATATTTGTAAAAAAAAATATTGCACATATCCCGTAACGTAGTTACTTTTACTCACACTTATCTAGACCTTAATGTCCTTAACGTGATATATACCTAAAGTTTTTCCCTGTAGGGTTTCCAATTCATACATATTGTTTCCAATAGGGCGAACCACTCTACTTTTTAAAAATTTTCTACAAAATTTTGCATTTCGGTTTTTCGTGAAATCGCTTCAAACAGTATTCCTGCGGTATACTTCTTGTCCAGGGACGAAAATTACGTTGCGCGCTCTTTTGTTGTACCTTTCGGCACTTTTTTCGTACGCCTTATTCATATTCAATTTTATTTGTTCCCTAATTGTATCTAATTTATCACTTCGGTTGAGCTCTAGTATCTGGTGGTCGGTAAGCGATTGTAGTTTTTTACCTAATTTATATTCGGCTCCACTTGAGTACATGTGGTACCCAAATAATGCAAAAAAAGGGGTATATCCGGTAGCTGAATGAACTGAAGTTCTCAACAAATACAAATCCCAGTCTCTATGATCGTCTTTTAGGTATGCACGGATTGCTGACAGTACGGATTGATTAACCCTTTCGCTGGCGTTACTTTGCGGAGAGTATACAGCTGTTTTTAAATGTTGAATTTTATAGGTTTTCATAAGATTTTCAAAACTTTTGGCTATAAACTGTGAACCATTGTCACTATGCAGGACTTCGGGCACACCAAACTTATGAAAAATTTCCTGTACAAGAAATTTAATAACGTTGTTTGTAGTTGCTTCTTTCATAGCTTTTAGAAACGTAAACTTCGTGAAATGATCTACCACTATAAAAATGTAGCAATTGCCATTTTTGGACCTGGGGTTTTTCCCCATGAAATCGACATACAGTTTTTGAAATGGCCTTTCCGTTATAACCTGATTCCCGATTTCTGGTGTTAGATGTTGGTTACTTGGCTTCGTTTCTTTGCATGTTTTACACTCTTTTATAAACATTTTGACTTGGAAAGCCATTTTGGGCCAATAAAAATAACGTTTAAGCCTTTCCAGCGTCTTTGCTGTGCCTCCATGGCAAGCTGTTATGGCGCAATGTGCTTTTTCAATTAAGGCCTGAGTTATATTTGAGGGTATCCAAAGCTTCCATTTACTGTCATCTTGCCCATTTTCAAAAGACATTTTTTTAAAAATCATGCCACTATCAATTTTTAAGTCTGGTAATCGCTCACTATTCTCTCTTATCTGATTAATTAAAGCTTTATATTCTTCACTCTCAAATTCGGTGGTCTCAAAGTCAAATATATCTTCCATACATATTTCATCAACATTTTCGTTTGGCAGTCGTGATAGCATATCTGCTACTACATTTTCTGATCCTTTACGGTGTAATATATCAAAATCAAAAGCTTGGAGCTGTAGGGACCACCGCGCTAATCTGCCAGTTAAGTCTTTTAATGACATAAGCCATTTAAGACTAGCGTGATCGGTAATTATGCTAAAAGGCATCATTTCAATGTAAGGGCGAAACTTTTTCACTGCCATAACGGCTGCTAAGCACTCTTTTTCCGTGACTGTGTAATTTTTTTGACAAGTATTTAATTTTTGTGAATAGAATGCCACAGGGTGTTCTTCTTCATTGGCATCGAGCTGGTATAAAACGGCTCCTATACCATAGTCACTGGCATCACACTGAATATAAAAGCGCTTCGAAAAATCAGCGTGTCTTAAGACCGGCGCTGACGTTAATGCTTTCTTAAGTTCTACAAATGCTGAAATTGCTTCAGGGCTCATATGAAATTTCTTGCCCTTTTTTAGGGTATCCGTTAATGGAGCTGATATCGTAGAAAAGTCCCTAATAAATCTCCGATACCACCCAGCTGTTCCTAAGAAGCTTCTAACTTGCCGAATTGATTTCGGAATTTCAATTTCTTTTATCGCTTGAACCTTTTCAGAATCTGTTCTAAGCATTCCACCGCCAATAATAAAACCAAGATATTTCAATTGTTTAAAACAAAATTGCGACTTTGATAAACCAATAGTAAGATTTGCGTTTCTTAAGCATTGGGCTACTTCCCCCAGTATTTGTAAATGCTTTTCAAAAGTGTCTGATATCACTAGCAAATCATCTAAATAAATGAACACGTTCCCCTTTAGTCTCTGAGGAATGACTTTGTCCATTAGCCGACAGAGTCGTTGCGCTGCGTTGCATAGGCCGAAAGGCATGACGCGGAACTGGTAGAGTGGCCGCCCTGCTACGGTTAACGCGGTGTACGGTTTGCTATCTTCCTCTAACTCTATTTGCCAGAAAGCAAATTTTAAATCAACACTGCTAATATAATACGTTTCGTCTATACGGCTGAGGATACCATCTATATTTTGCAGAGGGTAGGCATCCTTAACCGTTAACTTATTAATTTTCCTTGCATCTAGACAAAACCTATTCTTGCCGGGTTTCCTAACCATTGTGGTTCTATTGCTCCAAGGGCTTTCACTTTCCTCAATGACTCCTAACGCTAACATCTTATCTATCTCCCCGTAGACTAATTCCTGCACTGCTGGCGACATGGGGTAGTGTCTGTCCTTAAAAGGTTCAGCTCCCTCAATTAGTTTTATCGAATGTTTTTCTAGCGAAGTACATCCAAGACCATTCGTTTCAAATGCCGGAAAAGTTTTAATAACTTCATCCAAAGCATTTTGTTGAACATCAGTTAACATGTGGGGATCAGACTTGTGGTTTTGAGTTGAAAAATCCTCAATAATTTTTTCCACGTTTATCTCGGACACACCCACTACTTCTGGGGCAATTTCAAAATTTCTCCAGAAATCAACCCCTGAATATGCCGGTTGTTCTAAGTCAGGACACAAATAAAATTCAATTTTTCTAATCATATTATTATATTCTACGTCTACTCTAATTTTTCCCAAAAGTCTATGTTTCTGTCCGCTAGCAGTAGAAATAAAAGTAAATATAGGTATTAAGGTAACATCGAGTTCCTCAAAAAGTTCCCTGCATCCTTTCCCTAAAATACTGACCGATGCACCCGTATCAAGAAGACCTTTTATTATGACATTGCCAATTTTAAACTCAGCGTATGGCCTGGGATCTGACCTATTCCTGTCTGCTGTTTTTATAGCTTCTATAGCCATTTTTCTCGCCCTTTTCCTTTTATCAAATTTTTCCCTGAGCCATTTTATCTTTCTATACCTGTTTGGTTTCTCAATGCTGATTTCCGAATTAAATATTTTATTACGAACTTCCTTATAATTTTGTTTTCTTTCCTCTAAAGTATACAAGTGCCTCTGTTGTGGTATAAATTTATTAAATTGTTTTATTTTTTTAATTATTTTCGAAGTTGACTTCAATCTTGTAGGTGAGTTAGCGGGTCTGATGTTGAACGAGGGTCCCCCGCTTTTCCTTCGTTCCTCGAAAAATTTTTACTTCTACAGCTGGAGCAATTTGGAGCTATGGCATCCGGCTTTCCACAGCGATAGCAAAATATCGCTCTCTCAGCTGCTGGGCAATCCATAAAGGCATGGCCATTCTGTCGGCAATTCCAGCAGACTATAATGGATCTAATATTTGCTGAATTAGAGACTTTTAAAGCCGCTATTTCGGGACCTTCACTCTCTGGTAATAAATAACAACCAGTATATGGCTCGGAAATTTCGCTTATATGCCTAGGGTAGCGGTTAATTGTTGGTGGCGCTATCCTATTGTCTTTTCTGAGAAAAGTCTTTTCCGCATCTATGCAACTTATCCTCAATTCCTCAACTGACGATACGCTAATCGGGTAAACTATCCTACCAATATTTTCCCTTAAATTTTTCTTAATCATTTTTATCATCTCATACCCAGGCATGGATATGCTCAACCTTGACCGGAGCTGAGTCATAATAAAGAAAAAGTCATCTATCGATTCCCCTGGCTGTTGCTTACGCTCAACTAAATCCCTCATCAGCTCAAAACTAGACCGGGTCGATTGGTATTGCTTTAATAAAGCTAACTTTAAGCTGGACCAGTCACTGACAAAGTTTGTTTTCACGAACAACCAGTACCACTTCTCCGCTGGTCCTTTTACTAATAGGTGAAAGTTATCCAGTATTTCTTTCCATGAAAAGTTGTACTGTTGTTGTAGCCGCTCAATTCTAAACACAAAATCATCTACAGCTAGCTTGTTAGAGTCACCATCGAACTGTATACCCCATTTATCAACACTGGGCCGGTTATAACCCCTGGTGTACTCATCTCCGTTTTCTGATGAAGCTCTAGACGAATTGGAACGCCTGCCTGACGTTTCCATTGGCTGCTGGACATCTATTGAATTTTTCGACACCTTTGGTAAGTTAACCTCCATTAATTTTCTATTGTCTATTTGTGTTTGCTGAACAACTATACTAAGTCGGCTGACAGTGGCTGTTAATTCCGCCATGGACTTCTTCATCTCGACCATTTGTGCATTTATACCCTTATCTACTAATTTTCTAATTGACACTTCCATATTCTCATTACTGGACCTAACAAACTGACTGTCTACATTCTGTACACCCGTTGGCAATGATTGTGCACCCTGATGAACGTTATGAGTATTCGACATTATTGTCCCTGATAAGTCCCTAATGTTATCTACATTTTCCTCAGCCATTTCTAGATTAAATTTAGGTTTGATGCTAGACTTTGGTGTATTATATTTTTGTATTTTGTATAAAACGTGAGGCGTAGAACGATTCAAATCAAAATTAACCTGTCTATTTCTTTTTCTGGTTTTTGTTACAGGAGGACTATTGTTCATAATATTCAAGGCCAATTATAATTAGGACGTTTTAGAAGAAATTATATGCCAATTTCAACAAGAATTAAAAGGACTCTGCAATTCAAGTGACTAATACCAGTTTTCACAAAAAAAAATTTTTAAAACTTAATTACGATTCAAAGAAAAAATTCAATATGAAAATTATCCCTAATAAACGTTTGTTACATTTAATAATCTTTTTATGAATACGGGGTTTATTATTTATAAAGATCTATTAATTTTAACGCTGTCAAAATTGTTATAAATTAAATAAGTGTAATTAAAACAAAAAAGAAACACACATGCAAAACTAATATGTACTAAAAATTATTAGAAATAACTAAATAAATTGTGATATTAAATTGTTAAAGATACACAGAAAAAAATATAAATTGATTTCAATAAAAAAAAATTGTGATATCAATAAAAAAAAATTAATTAATTTCGCACCAGTAAATAATTTATTAGTATTAATTAAACGTTTAATATTCTTTACAAAAATTTTTAATTAAAACTAATTTTATTTTTGCTTATTGTTTCAATTGGTGAACTTTTTTAAAGAATTTTTTTTCTGCGTATATTCGAGAATTTTGATTCGATATAAATAAAAATAAATAGAAAGTAGTATTAAGACAGATAAACAAACAAAAAAACGACATAAAATAAATTAAAAAAAATAACAACTACAGAAAAATAATAATGATAACTACAGAAAATTTATAATAAAAATGTATTGTAATATGTAAAGAAGAAATATTTAAATAAAAATTCTTAAAATAAATCAAATGTAACACAAAAAAAAAACTATGTTAAATGTTTACCAAAAAAAAACGTACACACATATACATACATACATATATTTTCAAGAATTGATTATTATGAATTTTTACATTTGGCTTTGGAATTAATGGACGGAGGTAGAGGTTTGACGGTAATTATATTTATTTTGTTTACTGTGGCTATAAAAAAAATGTACATTAAATTTCTTTTTCCCCTGTGGAAAGAATTTTAAGCAAGATTGCCAATACGGTCAAACTATTATTTACAAATAACTTTGAGATTACGGGCAACTTTTTTCTGTTTATTTTCCGAAGTATAGGATACAACTAACCTCGCAAATACCCTTACTACGAGAGGCTATCTCTATACTAACAAAAAAAAAACACTATCTAATTCCTTGCACAAAAAAAAATTCAAATGAATTCCACTACAAATAAGACGAATTACCATACGGTTAGTGACTTTTACACCCGTTAGCTAAGTTATTAGCAATCGCCTTTTTATGGACAACTTGAGATTTTCGATCAACATATATGAAAACGTTTACATACAATACCTCCTTTTAATATTATATTCTTTTATATTTTTGAAGGGCTATATAAATCATTTCATCTATGTTTCACGAATATCTATGGTACTATAAAAAGAACACTATTTTATTATTATGAAACTTATATTCAGGGGTGTGCTGGAAATCGCAAACGTAAAACGCAAGAATCTTAAAAGCCGTTTTTAAATAAGATTTTTGTAATAAAAGAATTTTATGACAAATATTTAACAAATATTTTCCTATTAAACAAGATTTTAAACCAAAAATTATAAGAATTAGGTTTAAAGTTTATTAAAAACAACTTCCAAATTCTTGCGTTTTGCGTTTGCGATTTCCAGCACACCCCTGATTATTTATTCATTAATTTGGGCTATTATTACATGTGTTGCTGACATAACATGTATTTTACCACATAGCTTAAGATATCTTTTATATTCTTTTCCTAAAAGGTATCTTGAGTTATTGTATTTTAATTGGGCGCCATTCTGTTACGGTACGGTTTGTCGCCGAGGTGTCCAACTAGCTCATGTTCACTCCTCAGGTGGTTCCAACCCTTCCTGACGACAGCGTAACCGAACAAGAAAATTTTATTTAAAACGGAAACAAAAAAAAACAACCGGATATGAAACTTAAAACACAACATAATACACCACAATAAACGAGTTTCAGGGATTGGTGGAACACCCTGACTTGCCCTCCCAACCTGTCGTAGAAGCAACCGCTTTCACTTTATTCCACGACCCAAAAGCCGTTTGGACCCCCTCTACAAATTATTAGACCATGATTTTCTTATAATTTCAATTTAAACAAAACATTCTTAATTTATTATATTACACAAACACGACAAATAAATACAATACAAAAGATTTGACTTAATAATTAAACAATAATAATTCGTTTCAATTAAGTTTTCCTTTATCTCCAAATTATTTCAAGCACAAGGTTTCCCTGCCTTAAATATTCAACCAAACTATATTCCTATATCTCACAAATAAAATCCTTCCAATTTTCTTAATTACAAATCTTTTACCCAGCACCCTAAAAGAGCTCTCTGAGGATACTTTCCTGTGACTGCACAGATTTTTTTCTCTTTTCGGTTATAAAGAAAATATCACCGCGGTTACTCAAACAAGTCGAGATATAAGCTTATATTTGGGAGGGGAAAGTATTTTTTTTCTGCTATAAAAAAAATTAAGTTAAAGAAAAACTTGATCTTACTTAAACTAATGATTTTATATAAAATACACAAAATAAACTTATCACTAAATACACATACACATAAACAAATATGAAACTAAACTGATTAATTTTACGGCTTTCCACTTTTACTTTTTTAATCAAGGCTCTAGCAGTTAAAATTTTATTTAAGAATTTTTTTATTTTATCTTCTCCTGTTAACTGGTGTGTTTAAACGCAAGATTTGCCACTCACTGTCATAATATTTATAATGGTTTTATCGTTTTTCTAAACTTTCTTATTGGCTGATATTATAAATATTTTCACTCTTATTAAAATACAAAGGTGTACCTGGCTATTTGGTATTCCAAAGGCTTCAAAGTCTTCCACCGTCTTGGATGAATAGCCAGCTAAATTTAACAAACATGTAACCTAAATAATTTCTTCACCAAAAAAAATATTTTTAATAAACTTACGTTTTTTTCTTTTCTTAAAAATCTTCACAAAATTTGGCTTGCTTAAGCCTTAGCACTTATTATTGGCAGAACCACCTCACCAAATTTAAAATTTGTTATAAATATTTCACTTTTATTCTTTCAAAATGTTCTTGATTTTACAAAATAATTTCCGTTTACGGACTGCACTGCTTGCCTGATCTTTACTAATAAACCAAACTTTTTTAATATTTTTGCCCGCTTAATCCTTTCTCATTTTTTTTCCTTTTACATAATATGCAATCGTTACCTATTTACTCATATATGTATACCAGAACTAACGAATTTTACATTACATCCTTAATATAATTCCCCTCATTGCTCCTATTAACCAGTTATTTGGCCTTGAATTATTATGTATATTTCGTTTGTCCTTTCCCCTGAATCCCTGCGGTCATGCTCAGCTCCCAGCTACATTCCTATCGCCGTATAAGGGCATCAATTTAAATTTTATTTCCATCCTAGTATACCGACATTGGTGCTATCCTGTTCTTTTCCATAGCTGAAACAGGACTCTTCTAATCTTGTCTTACCAGGCTCTCAACAAAAATAGCAACATACTTTTTACTTTATTTTGTCTACATCCTTTAACATAACTTCTCTTCATATTTCTATTCTACCATAAATTTATGAATGAACATCCAACTCTGTTAGTTTGTCGGTGTGTACCACTGATCTGCATTACCGACACTATGTGTAGGTTGGTATGATTGAGTGTCATATGTTTCTATTTTATTTACTAATTTCATTCGATGCAGAAAATAAGGCATGGTAAGTATTTTGTTAATATTTAATTTTTCCCATTTCTTTTCTATTTTCAGGTACCAAATTCTATTTGAGGGACTGCTGGAGGAACTTAATAAGGGTAAATATGTATCGTTTCAATTACAAATAATCTGAAACTAATATTTTAATTTCATTTCAGCCTAACATACAACAAAAACACTAAACAAAAAACCCACAAAAAAAAAATGACAAAGACAAACATACATAGAAAAATGTCTATATAATTACACAGGGACTCGGGCCAGGAGGTAGTGTCTCCATGAGGTTTTTAAAGCCCCTCCCCATTATTCATTTTTATTTACCGGGACTCGAGGTCGTAAGTTCATGTTGACCTCCTCCCAAAGTGGTTTTCCTAAGGAGCCGCCACGCAAAATTTTTTTTCGGCTCGCTCACGTATCGTGGCCTCAACAAATTAAATTACATTTAAAACAAAAACAAATTATAACATATTGTTTTTGTTTTACATGAAAGTTAAGCAAACGAAGTCTTCATTCGTTGTCGACGAACAGGCCATTAATAATAATAAGGGTTTTGTTAACGGTGATATCAGGCCACTTGTTGTATGCACCTCTTTTTTCTAAAATGTAATAACGAAATGAGAGTTGTTACCAACTGAAAGGTCATTCATAGGTATAAGCATAAATACGCAATTCGGGAAATTGGCTTAAAAATTTAACCCCCAAATCAAAATGACACCTAATGCAACCAAGTCAATAATTTGAAAATATGCACTAACATTGTTTAAAATAATTTGACCAAAAAACAAAATATGGCTTATTTGGGCTTACCAGAATGAAGTTATGTTATGAGGTTGTTACGAACCGTTTGGTCTGGCGAGGTTTCCCACTAGCTCTTCTGCATTTTTTCTCTCGGGGGGTTCCAACCCTCCTCACCAGCCTCGTATTCGAACATTAAAAAAAAATAAAACACAATACAAATCAAAACTATCACTAAACACAACTCTACCACATGAAGAATTTGGGAGACAGCTATTCGTCTCCTTCGGCCCTCATAACCATGTCATAGAAGCATCCGCTTGTCTTCTTCCTATGACCCGCTACCCACTCGACCATTTCTTCACTTACCACTTGTACCTTGCTAAATCAAAGAATCTTAATATTCAATTTAACATTTACATAATTTATTTAAACAAAAATTTCATTAAATAATAAAATAATAATATAAACAATAATTTAAAAAACATATACAATAAAATACGTAGACATATATACACAACAAATTTCCCTCATTTTTTCCTGCCCTATTAGGTCTTTTTACCATAATTAAAACTTATATTTTTTTATATACATATATATTTAATTTGTTTTTCTTTCTAATTTATAATTATTTTTCCCTTGCATTATCTTCTAGTTTTCTCTAAATCTATATCTGAAAGAGCTCTCTAAGACATAAGTTTCCTTCTTTTTTAACCTGTATTTTTAATATTATAATATTATATTAATATATATTTGAAAAAAATTGTAAGCTAATTAATTAAACCGGCAATCGAGGGTTTGGTGTATATATAAAACACATAGGACATGCACACAAACTACTACACTTAACACTATCTTTGCGGATTTTTTTCACACTTCACAAAACTACACTTAAAATTGACTTAATTCTATTATTTAATTTTTTTTTCTCTCTTCTTTAGCAAAAATAGTTTGCCTTCTTGCGGGTTTTTTTCAACAATATTTTTTGTTTGTTTTTACATTAATTAGGGATAATTTTCATTTTTTTCTTTTAGCATTTATATTTTTTTAATTTCCAATATTATTCTTTATAAGGGCTTTATCTTTAATTACGGATGCTGTAACCAATCATCATCCCTACTAATTTCCTTTTTTGTTTCACTAATTGCACATGTTTTCTCGTCCCAGGCGTTAACATTACTTGTACAAAAACAAAAAACGATTCTTTTTAGTTGTTAAAAATTTACGACCACATATACAAAGCAAAAGGAAAAAACGTGTATGTGTGGCATACCATAAACGTATACATGCACATGTAAACAACTTTTGACAACTAAAAAGAACATAAACAATGATCATCAGGCTTCTTGCGCAGACCTTTTCAATGGGCCTTGAGACATACCGAAGAAACACAACCAAACACACATAAACAAAAACATAGAAGTTCTAAACATTAAAGACATTTGGCACATATGGTCGATTCACCCGCAACAAAACTCCGGTTTCGCTGGCGTCAGCAAGAGGGAACGGTGTGCGGGTTATTAATTATCAAGAGCCCAACGTGGGGAACTCCCATGACCCTAGAAGAGTGTTACAGCCGTAGGGACCAGTGAGGTTTCCGACTAGCCACGGTGAACAAATCCCAGAAGGTTCCAACCCTGCTCACTGGGTACGCTGCACATAAAAAAAATAATCAGGTACTATCTAACCAATTCATTACACAAACACACATGTACCCTATAAATGCTACTTTATTCCTTTATATTTTCAGGAAGCGGTTGTTATGCCCCCAGTTTGCCCACCCTGCCATGTCACAAGAAGATCCATCACACATTTATTTGTGACCCATTAAACCACCCGACTTCTCCAACTTACCTTACCTTCATGCCATTACCCTTTAAATTTAAGCCAAACAATTCATATTGAACTTCTATTTAATATTAACAAATTACATATTTTATTAAAAAAAAACAAATTTAAATTCCTTAAAATAACTTTAATATAGATCCTATACTAATATATTCAGTTTCACAAAAAAAACCAAAATTTAAATAAAATAAAAACTTTTACAAAATTATTAATATGTACTTATATTTATATATTTAAATTCCGCAAGTACAGCAAAAGATTCATAAACTTAATTCACAAACTATGTAAGTATTCAACCAACAATAAAACTTTTATCTACACCTATAAATAAAATTCTTCCTTTCTAGTTAAACCTTTTCTTCTTTTAACAACTTTCTAATAAATGATATAAACCTAACCTGAAGGAGCTCCCTAAGGCTAACACCTTGTCCTTAAAACTCTCAGGAACAATAACAAAAAAAAACTAAACAAAAGATTTAACTTTTCAATTGAACAATTTTACTTCCGGCGTAATTATAAATAAAAGAATATTTTAAGCAACAAAAAAACTCACATATTTTTAGGCGGTACTAAATTTTAATTAATATCAAACAAAACCGTTCACTGTACTGTATAAAATTATAGCACTAAACGTTAGGTTAGGTTAGGTTAGGTTTGGAAGGGTTATGTGCCCAAGGGCACACTTCCACTCGGAGACCAGTACGGTCCATTGTGAATCCCTTCAACATGAAGAATAGAAAAAGAAGATAGAAAAAGAGAAAGGTTAAGAAAAGAATTATGAGGTAGATAGAGTATAGAATATAGGAAAGTTAGTAGGTGATGTGAAGAACAAAATTCCCTCTCTACTGTCCCCTTAACAGAAACAACCGCACTATTTCCCTGACAAACCCCAGTAGATCAGCTGGACTACATCCAGCGATGCACCCCAGTTCGTCGTGAAACCTATTTCCTAGCCACTTCTGTCTGAGGCCCTGCACCCTGGGACAATGGCAAAGCACATGCTCGATCGTCTCCAGCTCCTCCGAATCCTCGCACAATCTGCAGAAGTCCGGTATGGCATTGTCCCATCTGCCTACAAAAGCCCTGACCGGACAATGACCCGTCAAGAACCCTATAAGCGTTCTAAGACTACTCCTGTCCAATCCCAATAGAACCCTGGTTGCCCCCGCGTCCAATCCGGGCCATAATGCCCTAGACACCCTGCAATCCACTCTGTCCCCCCAGGATCGGTTAACGTCATCACGGAATTTCTCCCGTATCACACCATAGTAGTAACATAGGGGAGGCTTTACCCCCCCGTCCCTTACCACTAAGTCCATACTCGAACCCCCTCTCGCGAGTTCGTCCGCCACCTCATTTCCCTCAACCATGCAGTGTCCAGGTACCCAACACAGCCTCACATTGAATGCCTCCATGAGTCCACCAAGAGCATTCCTACACCGAGCGACCAGGCACGATCGCACCGTATAATTCGTCAATGCCCTAAGCGCCGCCTGACTATCGACGTAAATTGTCACCTCAGATCCACCCACGATGTGTTCCAGTATCACCTCCGTCGCCCTCCAGATCGCTAGGATCTCAGCCTGGAAGACACTGCACTCATCGGGGAGTCTGAATGATCTCTTCACCTCGGTGTCCGCTATATATACACCGGCACCAGTGCCGGTTTCCATCTTGGATCCATCCGTAAATACTGCCCACCCCTCAAACAGTCCATTGGATCCACTCCAAACTTCCCTATCCGGGAACTCTACTGGTGGTGTTGCACCGAAGTCCAGGGTCATAGTCATATGATCCGAAATTCTCCCGAGAGAAATACCCTGATCAAGCAGACCCATCTCGTACAAGATTCTCGTGTGATCATCCCGCCTAGGTCTAACTAACGAAGACTCGTAAAGTCTAATTAAGTTCCTAGCGGCCACACTCCTTACGTACTGTTCAATAGGTGACAGATATAGTAGGATGTCCAGCGCTGCCTGCGGAGTGCTTCTCCTTGCCCCTGTGATGCCAAGAGATGCACTTCTTTGAACCTTGCTGAGCATCTTCCTATAGCTATCCACTCCCAACGCACCCCACCAAACAGTGCATCCATAGGTAAGTATAGGCCTAACAACCGATGTGTAAATCCAGTTTACCATATCCGGCCTTAGACCCCAGTTCTTACCAATGGAGTTCCTGCATGTGTAGTATGCATTGAGTCCCCTTTTCATCCTTTCCTGAGTATTTCTCTTCCAAGACAGTTTGCAGTCCAGAAAGTTACCTAAATACTTTGCTCCGTTCGATAGAGGTAACTCGACGCCATCTAGCACTGGCCTCCTAAATTCCTCTATCCTATACCTTCTGGTAAATAGCACCAGCCCCGTCTTCACAGGGTTAACACCCAGTCCCCTATCCTTTGCCCAAGCCGAGAGTTCACCTAGCATCACCTGCATAATTTCCCCGATCGTGGACAAAAATTTTCCCCTGACCAGCAGAACTATGTCGTCCGCATAGGCAACAACTTTCCTGCCCATGGAATCAAATGACCTAAGAATCCCGTTGACCGCAAGCAACCACAGTAGAGGTGATAGAACCCCCCCCCTGTGGTGTCCCCCTGGTAACCCTCCTCCTTATCACATGATCCCCCAGGCTCGAGTTTATAATCCTACTGCCAAGCATGCAGACTATCCACTCCACCAGAAAGTCCTCCACTCCCAACTCTAACAACGAATCTCTAATCGCCTCGATCTTAATGTTATTAAAGGCTCCTTCTATGTCCAGAGTATATTCCTTCCGGCGAGAGTATATTCCTTATGCCTCAGACCGTGCTCAATACAACCAACCACCTCATGTAACGCGCTCTCAACCGATTTACCCTTCAGGTAAGCATGTTGAGCGTTGCTAATAAGGCGGGTCTCAATATTGCTCCTGAGATATAAATCTATTAGCCTTTCAAGAGTCTTCAACAAAAATGAAGACAGACTAATAGGTCTAAAATCCCCCGGTTTCGAGTGGCCCGCTTTACCAGCCTTGGGTATAAAAATAACCCTGACCTCTCTCCACCCCCTAGGCAGATACCTCCTACTGAGGCACTTCCTGAATACATCCATCAGTAGAAGTGATGCACCGTCCGGAATGTTGCAGAGCATGGCCGGAAAAATACCGTCCGGACCCGGTGATTTATATGGGTCAAAAGTATTGACCGCCCACGCCAGCTTCTCTCCTGTGACCATTTCCTCGACGCAGGCGGAAGTAAAATCCGATGTCATGGACGTCTCGTCCCATTGACCATCTTCCATACCTCCGGTTTCCCTGCACCCGGGAAAGTGCGTCTCCATAAGTAAGGTCAGGGTCTCAGAGCTTGACTCAGTCCATGAGCCGTCATTCCTTTGGATGTAACCAAGGGCTTTAGGGTCCTTGGATAAGATCCGTCGGAATCTTGACAACTCGTTGACATTATCAATGGATGCGCAAAATTGCCTCCATGATAGTCGCTTTGCTCTTTTCAGATCCGCCTTATACTTGTTGAACTGCACCCTGTGATTGTTCCAATCCTCTGGTGCTCTGGTAAGCTTGGCCCTATTAAACAGTCTCCTAACCGTAGACCTTTGAACGTGAAGTTCCCTGGTCCACCATTTGGGCTGTTTACGCCTACCCGGGAATGTAACCGGGCAGGACTGCTCATAGCTTTCCCTTAGAAGATGAGTGAACTTGTTCACAACCCCCTCCAGATCATTCGGCAGCAAGTCGCTCAAGGCCCTTTGCGCCAATCCAATACGGACTCTTTCCTTAAAGGAGTCCCATTTTGTCCCCCTAGGGTTCCTAAATGGAGCAACCCCAGGTGGGTCAAAATTCACTGTGAAGGTAATACGGCTATGGTCTGAAAATGTACAGTCCGTTGCCACCCTCCAATCAACAACAAGTTGTTCGTCACGGTTCACCAATGTCAGATCTATCACTGCCTGCCTATCTTTATTTCTGAACGTCGGCGTGTTACCCATATTACAGATAATAAGATTGTTAGTAGTTATAAAATCAAACATCAACTCACCTCTTTTGTTTATGTCTGCACTCCCCCATTGGCTATGATGAGCATTGGCATCGCAGCCCAATACAAGGATTGCACCCTTCCTCCTTGCATATGCCGTCAGTTCCCGCACCTCCGTTCCAGGTGGGTCCAACGCCTCGTACGGCAAATACACCGAAGCCAGTGTAAGAGTACGCTTACCTTTGGCTTCTCCATTTACTACGGTTAAATCACCGCACCTGAAAGAATGAGATATGAGAAAGTTCAATTCATTCCTCGCTAATATACACGTTCTTACCTTGTCCTCCGTGGACGGGACAAACAGAGTGTATCCCGCAACCCCTAAACCGCAAACCTTATTTTTATTAATCCAAGGTTCTTGGATTAGGGCTACGTCCGTCCGGGTGCTGGTGAGGAAGGTTGTCAGTTCGGTTGAGGCTGCTTCACAGTGGTGCAGGTTTATTTGCACCACTAACAACCTCTTTGGTCCTGTCATTCTTCGGATACCGGAACCTGACGTTACCTAAACCAAACTTAACTACCCCCCCCACCTCCTCCAAGAATTCCATGGACTTCCGATCCACCGCGAAGCGGAAGTCTCTACCGGCGTTCTCCTTACACACCAGTGAGGTCACTAGCCTCCATTGGTCGGTAAGAAGCCTGCTATTCTGGTTGCCCAATACTGCCAGTATAGTTTCCACCGGGCGTACGGGTGGTGGAATCCATACTGTCACTATGGACCTAATTGGCAAATCGGAGGCTTGTATCACTTCAAACCTTGCCCCCGGGTTAATGTCGCTGCATTTGTCAATTGTAGTCCTTAAGAATTCCAAAGAATTCTTGTTACCACAATTGACAACTTTCACTCCCTTAACCCAGTCCGCACCATTGAAGGATACGTCCTCCTCTTTGCCCTTAAATACTGCCAGCTCGTCGATAAGCCTAGCCTCCACTAGCTGCCATAGCTCGGCACTGATCCTCCCATCCGGATCATTCCGATCGATGACGGCCACTTGTAGATGACTCTCCAGGCTCGTCGACTTCTTCAGTCTTTTGTTCGATGAAGAAGGCTGATCATCCCCAGATCTGATCCTCTTAATGGTCTCCTTATTAGAGCCATTAGGAGCTTCAGCCGGAGATGTACCAGCCCTCTTCACTGAGCTTGATGACTTCGGCACGACTAGTTCGGAAGGCTTGTTCCTGCCCGCACCTTTTCCTCTAATGGCCTCCTTACGAGAGCCACTAGTGGAATCGGACGGAGGATTACCAGCCTTCTTCCCCGTGTCCACTGCCTTAGCCACTTTGCCGACCTTCTTGGGTATCGCCCCCTTATCCTCCGCAGCTCGTTCCGAAGACATGAGCGCTTTGGTAATTGGGGCAACCCCTCCTTTCTTACTCTCTCCACGGCAGGTTGATGACTCCAGCGACCCTGTACTCTTTTGAGTACTTACCGGGCCGGCGACTTCATCCACCTGCTTTCTCCAGGGATAGGGCCAACCAAGCACGGTACTGACAGGGCCGTAAATTCTTTCGAATTTGGTGACGCTCTGACGGTGCCTTCTCAGAAGGTGCCTATCCCTCGCGGAGAACGTTGAAGGATCTCTCTTCGACATCTTTTCCAGATATGCCAGAGAGCTCCTTGTACCGTTCTGCGCCTTCTCCTCCTTCGTTCGGCTGGAGTTCTTAATGTCTCGTGGAGGGGCGCTAGGCACATCCTCCACGGCGTCCTGCCGAACAAGTTGTGGACAATCTTCTCCCGAGTGTCCCCTCTGCTGTCCCCTGGCCTCACAGATGAGAGTGGCAGGCTCTGTAGTCTGACTGTGAGCTGATATGTCAATATCGAGCTCCGTGTCAGAGAGCAGAGTCAGCCCCTCCAACCCCTGAGTAGCCCCGGTTTCATCACAGGAGTCACTCGATAGTCCCAGAAGACTGTCCACATATAGGTCGGTCAGTACCTGTCTCTCCTGTTCAATTATGCTCTCATGAACAGTAGAGAGGGTACTCTCCGACTTACAGACCGTGACGTCCGATTGACCCTGATCAATCTCGTCCGTCGTGTCCTTGTTTGTTGTTGTTGTTTTTTGTTTTATTAAAAAGGGTTTCATTTTTGTTCCCACGAGTATGCTCGTTCAGACGGACCGTACCACGCAGTGACGGCATGCGTGGACTAGGCAACTAACATACAACAGCGCTTTGCCCTGGCGCTGAGGGGAGCTGTTAACGACTAGTTTCTTTACGCACTAACTAGCCACCCAGGACCTCGGCACTGCTACCAACCACGTTGTCCTTAAAAGCACTAAACGTTAAAATGGATAATAAAAGAAATTAAAATTAATAAAAACTTCAAACTACACTATTTATATTAAGTTCAATAATTTTTCATTTAATCTATAAAATTTCATATTATTTTCTTCTATTTCTTTTCCTATATTTTTTTAATGAGTACTAATTCTTTTTATCTTTTTTTACAATTTCAATACACTAATTTTTTATATTTTCAATTTGCTAGCTTTTTTTTTCTTTTTAAAATTATTCCAAATTCAATGAGCATTTACGTTTTTTTTTTCAGAAAGGATTAAAACTAAATTTCTCTTTTCTTTTATTTGTGAGCTATAACACTATCCTTCCGAAGACTTTTTATGCATATCTTTAAAATATTTTTACCTGGCTGTGGTAGCAGTATTTACCCTTCGGGATCACACACAAGAACATTATCCTCAACTCCAGGGAAAACTATTAACTTTCCTGCCTCTCTCTCTGCACAGGTAATTTATTTTTTCTCTCCCCCAGCCAGCTAAATAAACAAAACCATTTCTTTATCTTATTTTGTTACAAATTTCCACAAACTTATCCTTACGTTTTATTTTTCTCAAACACTATATATATACTTTCACTTTGTTTTTCCCAGGATGAATTCCACAAGGACTTGAATAAAATCTTAAATTTGATTTAAAACTGATTTAAAAAACTTGTTAAAAGACTTTATTTAAAATAAAAACTTCACAAACTTTGTAAGTGTGATCACTTCGACTGACTTTTTACGTTTGATCTCAATTCAATTTTCCTTAAATCTCTTCCCTACAGATTTTCCAAAATTTCCATTTTTCCTTCCAAAGTTTTCCATCGTATCGCCATATTTTCCTTAATTTTCTTTTTCACCGAATTTTCTAGACCTTTATAGTTGCCGCCAAATGTCCATCTTTTTTATTTAAAAATACACATTAAATTTTCTATATAATCTCTTATCTCGATTTTCATCCTGATTACTTTTTCCTAAAATTTTATTTCAATATGCCTGTCCTGCTGACCTCCATCCATACATTCCCTGGTTAAATATCTAAGCTACAGGTTTTTCCTCTACCAGGCTCTCATGCGTAAACAGAAAGTATAATTTGCCCATTCATAAATTTTTAAATTTAAAATTAACATTTTTTCTCACAGCGTTCCACTTCAACTTGAATGAAAATGCCAACCCTGTTTTAACTATATGAGCATTGCCATACTCCCCTCACGTCTACTACTATGATTGACTACGCTGTAAAATGTGTAAATGAACAAATCAAAACAAAACAGACAATTAAAAACTAAAAATCAAAAATATCATGACGTGCAAAAATAAATACAGGCCAAGTTAAATCAAAAATTAAATAAATAAATAATAACATAAATTAAACTAAACATAAACATAAACTACTAAAACCAAATTTCGCGAAAACAAAACAGTGAAGATCCATATCAACAAAAACTCTTGCCGCTAAAAAAAACCAACCGCAACAAAACTCCGAGTCATGCTAGTACTCGCAGCAGGAATTGGTGTGCGGACAAAAATTGGAGAACGTCTAAAAACGTGGGGAACTCCCATGACCCTGAAAAACGAGTCTCACATCCTAACAGCATTCGGCCGGGCTTTTACATACAGTTGAACAGGTATATACGTATACGTTATTAATAAAGTCAGTTTTCAATTTTAATCTCCCCAATCGTGCAACATTCTCCCGTGTGATGATTCAAATTAATAACGTCATCCATCCCTTGGAACATTGACCATCTGCTGAATCTTTCACAGATATGAAAAACCATAGTGGCAACCCATAAAACAATTAGACCCTTATAAAATTTCTTGTAATTGGTTTTTTTTCCAATTGGGCACACGTAGTGCAAACATATTTTAAACGACAGCCCACAAAACCATTTTGAGGCAAATTTTTCTTGTAAGTATTATTATTTTTGTCATATTAATATTAATTCATTTTGTATTCACGTCATTTTTACTTTTTTCTTACTAGTCATCAATAATTAACTGGATCATAATGTGTACGAGTAATGCCTCTACTATTTTCCCATCCATGGATTGTAGCTGTTCCAAGAGTATGGATACATCTCACCAACTCTTTATGTTAATACCAAAGAGTTCTGAAATTCATCGTTACAGTAACTTCGGACATACCTTACTTAAAAATTACGATACATTTTACGGGAAGTACTTTTGTGATTCATATGTAAATAAGAGTTTACTTTGTGTTTCCTTTTATTTCCTTTTTTACAGATATTATGCATGATCATCATCATTATTACCTGCAATTATTTACATGATTGCACTACATTTTAACAATAATATTATATAAAAATAAAAAAGGACAACACAGCAAACACTCATATCACAGATGTATCACAGGTTTTTTTGTAAATCTAATATTGCACTATAGAATGGGTATGTAAATCTAACTTTATTTCGTCAAGTCTATATCAGGTACTAAAATAGTTTATCCCAGATATTAAAGTAAAAAAATGTTAAATCTAAAAAAAAGTGGGACAACACAACAAACATATTATAGTATAATTACAAAAATATAATCAAATATAAAATATAATTAAATATACAATATAATCAACTATAAATTATAATTAAATACATAATTGTCTGCTTATGTCCTACTATTGCACTTGTAAAGTTGATTTATTATATAATATGCTATCTAACAAATCATACTTTAATATCTTTTACATGATATATTCCTATTTTTTTACCATCTAAAGACTCAAGTTCGTACATATTGTTACCTACTGGTCGAACCACTCTACATTTTAAGAACTTTCGGCAAAATTTTGCATTTATGTTCTTTGCAAAGCAGCTTTGCACCATATTCCTACGGTATACCTCTTGACCAGGAATAAATTTAACTATTCGGGCTCTTTTATTATACCTTGCGGCACTTCTTTCGTAAGCTTTTGTCATATTTTCTTTGATCTGTTCCCTTATAAGTTCTAGTTTTTCATTTGGTTTTAAAAGAATTTGATGGTCAGAGATTGTTTGCAATTTTCGAGCCAGTTTGTAATCAGCTCCGCTCGAATACATATGGTATCCAAATAGTGCAAAGAATGGGGTGAAACCTATGGCACTATGAAAGGAATTTCTTAACGCACAATCTATCTCTGATAAATAGAGATCCCAGTCTCTTTGGTCTTCTTTCAAATATGCTCTAATGGACGATAAGATACTTTGATTAACTCTTTCCGATGCATTGCTACTAGGTTGATATACTGGAGTCTTAATATGATGTATTTTGTATGTATTTATTAAATTTTGAAAAGCTTTAGAAATAAATTGTACACCATTATCTGTGTGAATTACTTCAGGAACGCCAAATTTATGAAATACTTCCTGTATTAGAAATTCAACAACATTTCCGGCTGTAGCTTCTTTCATGGCTTTTATAAAAGTGTATTTAGTAAAGTGATCTAAAACAATAAACACATAACAATTGCCACTTTTTGACCTTGGATATTTACCCAAAAAATCAAGATATAACTTTTGAAATGGTCTATCGGTTATAAATTGTTTTCCGATTTCCGGGCGAAGATTTTGATTGCATGATTTAATTTCTTTACAGGTTTGACAATTTTGTATATAGCTTTTAACTTGTGTTGTCATTTTTGGCCAGTAAAAGAACCTTTTTAATCGTTCCACTGTTTTCACGATTCCCCCATGAGCTGAAGTAACACTCGTATGGGCTTTTTCTATTAAAACTTGGGTGATATTAGCTGGAATCCACATCTTCCATTGGTGATCTGTTTCGTCTTCTCTATTGAACTTGACTCTTTTGAATACCAAACCATCTTCTACCTTCAAATCTGGCAACATTTCTTGGTTACTATTTATGTGTTGAATTAAATCTAAATATTCTTCGCTCTGGAATTCAGTTGTCTCAAAACCAAATAGTTCTTCTAAATTTATTTCATCCACATTCACATCTTCAATTTGCATTCTTGACAGCATATCAGCAACAATGTTTTCGGAACCTTTTCTATGCACAATGTCAAAATCAAACGCTTGCAATTGGAGTGACCAACGGTGACTATTGTGAAGGGCATCATCTCGACATAGGGGCGAAATTTTTTGATAGCCACTACTGCCGCCAAACACTCTTTTTCAGTAACGCTATAATTTTTTTGACAGGCATTCAATTTCTGACTATAAAATGCAATTGGGTGTTCTTCTTTTTGGTCGTCTATCTGATACAACACAGCACCTATACCATAATCGCATGCATCACATTGTATCCAAAATCTTTTTGTAAAATCTGCGTGCCTTAGTACTGGAGCAGACGTCAACGCTTTTTTCAAATTTTCAAACGATTCAATAGCCTCTGGACTCATTTTAAATTTCTTGGCTTTTCTAAGTGTATCGGTTAGTGGCGCAGCTTTTGTAGCAAAATCTTTTATAAATCGCCGATACCATCCGGCTGTTCCCAGAAAACTGCGTACTTCGCGAGGCGTTTTTGGTAACCTGATTTCTTTAATGGCTTTTATTTTTTCAGGATCAGTTTTCAAACATCCGCCGCCGATTATAAAGCCAAGGTATTTCAACTGCTGGAAGCAAAATTGCGACTTTTTGAGACCAATTGTAAGATTAGCCTTTCTTAAACATTTTGAAACTTCTTCTAAAATTTTTAGATGTTTTTCAAAATTATCAGAAATTACTAATAGATCATCTAAATATATAAATACGTTCTCTTTAAGCCTTTGGGGAATCACCTTATCCATCAGCCTACATAGTCGTTGTGCAGCATTGCAAAGACCGAAAGGCATCACGCGAAATTGATAGAGTGGTCGACCAGCTACGGTAAACGCGGTATACGGTCTACTCTCTACGTCTAATTCTATTTGCCAGAAAGCGAATTTCAAATCTACGCTACTTATATAATAAGTTTCGTCAATTCGGCTCAGGATGCCATCAATATTTTGAAGTGGATAGGCGTCCTTTACAGTGATTTTGTTTAATTTCCTCGCATCTAAGCAAAATCTATTTTTCCCCGGTTTTCTAACAACAGTTGTCCTATTTGACCATGGACTTTCGCTTTCTTCTATTACATTTAAGGATAACATTGTGTCTATTTCCCTATATACTATTTCCTGAACAGCTGGCGATAAGGGGTAATGTCTGTCCTTAAAAGACTCTGCGCCCTCTACTAATTTTATGGAATGCTTTTCTAAACTTGTACACCCCAATCCATGCTTTTCGAATGAAGGAAACAACTCAATGACTTCATTTAATTTTTTTCGTTGATCTTCGCTCAAAATATGAGGATTAGAATAATACTCATTCGTGCCAAACTCATCTGGTTCCTTTTCGTGATTTATTTCAGATATTTCGAAAATTTCCGGCGCCAGATGAAAAGCTTTCCAAAAATCCACACCTAAATAGGCATGCTGTTCTAAATCTGGGCATAAATAAAATATTATCGGCAATGTTTTATCCCTAAACATAACTTCCAGACTTACTTTACCAAGCAGTCTGTGTTCCTTTCCTGCTGCGGTTGAAACAACAGAATATATTGGCTTAAAGCTAATTTGCAATTTTTCCATCAGCTCTCTACAACCTTTACCTAGTAAACTAATCGAAGCACCTGTATCCAATAAGCCTGTAATAAAAATATTTCCTATTGAAATTTCGGCAAAAGCACGAGGATCATGCTTACTATCTACTGTTCTTATGGTTTCTATCACTAGTTTTCTAATTTTTCTTTTCTCCTTAAACTTACTTCTTAAATTTCTAATTCTATTTGAAATTACTCTAGGTATTACTAATTCTTCATTAAAAATTCTATTTCTAACTTTTTCATAATTATCTTGGCGTTTCTCAAGTGAATAAGTATGACGCATTTGAGGGATAAACTTATTAAACTTTTCTACGCTATAGACTAAGTTAATTTTTCTTTCCTTTACAGCTGAGTCACAGGCGGGTTTTCCTTCGAACGATGGTTCCCCGCTGCTACCTCGTTCCTCGAAAAATTCCTTTCTTTACAATTGGTACAATTGGGAGATATAGTATTTGGTTTTCCACACCTGTAGCAAAATAAAGCTCTTCCAGAAGATGGACAGTCCATGAACACATGACCATTTTGTCTGCAATTCCAGCAAATCAGAGGATTTCTGGCTGCTCTATTTTTGTCAACCTGGAGCTCTGCCACTTCTTCATACAATTCAGGCATATCTACTTGTTGGGATTCATGGTCAAAAATTTCATTTACCTGCCTATATCGCTGTGTCGGAACAGGTGGATGCAAATTTTTAATTTCCTTTCGACAAAATATTTTCTCTGCTTCTACACACTCCTGCCTAAGTTCCTCTACTGAGCTAACGGCTATAGCGTAAACTCTATTTCTAAGATCTTCCCTTAAATTCTTCTTAATTATTTTTATCATTTCCCTTTCAGGCATGGACATATCTAACCTAGATCGCATTTGTGTCATCGTGAAGAAAAAGGCATCAATTCCTTCACCAGGGGGTCGATTCTGGTTCTGTGAAACTGTGAAATGAAAAAAAACTTTTCATTTTCGTTTTCATGAGCACTTTTCACATTAGCACTTCACATTTACACAAAAGGCGATTCACGTTCTTTTAATGAAAAAGTGTTTCATTCCATTGTAGCTGTGAAACTTTTGTAACTATATTAATAAAATGTAAAAGTCAAATGCAGATATCGAAGCTTAGGATTTTGAAACGGCGCTAAGCCGCAAACGAGTTTTTTTAATGCTTGAGCTGCAAGCATTTATTTTTGCTAAAAGAGTTTTTTTGAAGAGAGAAAAAAATACAATTTTATGGCTCCTTTTGTTTTATACAATATAAATTTTTTCAGTAAAAGAGTTTTTGTTGTTTTTTATTTTCATACATATATACATATGTACACGGTAAATATTTTTAACTTAAAATAAATAAGAAGTAAACCGAAAATTCCGAATTTGTTGCATTTGGCTTTTTTTTCATGAACGATATTGCATCTGAAAGAGGATGGCCCCAATGTCCTGCCCAAGTGTGCGCAAGAAATAGGAAAGGAAAAAAATTTACACAAAATGTGTTAATATATAAAAACAACAGCAATTTTTTAACGGAAACAAATTTTTATACAAAAAACAAGAGCAGTTTGAATGTAAAATCGATCAATCAATGAGTTGACAAATGAGTTTTTTGGGTAAACATCTTTCCTGCGCGATTACCCGTAAATATTTATTGCAGTAAATAATTTTGGCATAAAACTGACATCTACAAAAATAATGTTATTGACTTATGTGAAAGTTTTTTTTAGGGTATTAAAATAAAAGCTTGTTTTTGAAAAAGGTTTTTTACTTTTACTTTTTTTTAATATCAATCACATCAAGTTATTTAATTTACTTGTTTTTCTACACAAGTAAATTTCGCGACAAGTTTTTACATTGTGTAAATTGTGTAATGACAATTGGCAAGATTTTATATCATAGTGCCGGTCCAGACCTACAATTTTTGTTGCAGCAATTCTTAAGTTTATTGGTGAGAGTGGTGAGAAAATTTGGGAGCGGAACTCATTTCACCAATAAAATCATGATTCTCTGCAACAAAAATTCAAAATTTGGACAATGAATTATAAATAAGGTAATGCCTCCATTAGTAGCTAGTAAAATTTTTAAGTAAAAGTTACTGCCAGGCCCATGATGTCTACAAGAACATTTTTTTCGCATATTTATATTGAAAACAATAAAAAAAAACTAAAATTTCTTGTTGTTTTCAAAACAAATATACGAAAGAAATGTTCTTGTCGACATCGAGGGCCTGGGCCTTAATTTCTTTCGTTTAAGCTTTCGAGTTATTCTTAGCAAGCCTTTTCATTTGAAACCTATATTATATGATTGCATTAAAAATAGCTAGACCGCCATTTTGGCTGTGCTGCTATGTTTGATTTAGAATGACGTTTCATAGTTTACAACATGGTGAAATAAACAGGTGGCAGCACTACGCCAGATGACTATTTTTTGCTCCTGCATTGTTTGTCTAGGTTTATGTCAAAGTTTTGTTTATGTTTACAATAAGTCCACGTTTTGTGCTGAGATTATTGTATTTTAATAAAGTTTTTGATAATTTTTAATTAAAATAAATAAGATATTGACTATAATAATATAAAAATTGGCTAAAAATTTATTTATTTCATCACGTTCAGCGGCACGCTTTGATTTTTGTTAAAAGTATTTTTTGACGCAAACGGTGATGTAATTTCCAATTTTGTTGTAATGTTGTATTTGTTGCTGTAACGATGACACCTACTTATTCCACCATGGCTTACAATGTATTGTCATCAAAACTGAGCGTGTGTACATAATTTCAGCTCAGTCAATTGAACATATCTGCTTCAAATTGAGTTGCAAGGTTCCACCCAAACATACATTAATTGCAAGTTAAACAAAAGCTTTAAAAAAACTACCATAAGCCCAAAAATTTGTGAAATCATTAACAAATAAAAAGCCAAATAAAGATTTATTTAGTAATATGTTATTAAATATAAATCATAAACATGTTGTAGGCGGCTTTAAATTTACTTTTAGCCGTCGCTAAACCTTAATTCTTCACCGCCGATGGTAATTACATATCTACTTTGTCATTTAATCAAGTGTAAAATTATACAAATACACAAAAATTATTATTAATTTAAACATGTTAGGATTATTAGTTTTAATAGAATTATCGAAATAAATTCGGAATGGTACAATGCAAGAAAACATTATTAACGTTTTTCGTCAGTAATGTTTTTTATTTTATCAAAAATTGGCATTTTATATGAATACAATAAGTTGAAAATCTGTAAATATGCATCTTTTTAAAAGATAATTATTTTTATTTCTTAAATTTATTATTTATCGTTGGCAATGTCCCTATTTTCCTCTAAATAATTTAATTAAAATTATTTTTCACCGTTAAAATGAATGTGTAAAAATATGACATAAATGAAAAGTTTGTGACACTTCTTTGCACTGTTACACAGAACAAGAATCACATTACTGTGAAAATGTGAAAACAATTTGTTTCATTCCATTTGTTCTTCTCATATGAAAACATTCGAATTTATTTATCATTTTTTCACTAAACGAGAATCAGAAACTCTATGAAAATGTGAAAAAAGTTTTCATTTCACCGTTTCACAGAACCAGAATCGACCCCCAGGCTGCTGTTTCCTTTCGACCATATCGCTCATAAGCTCGAAACTGGATCTGGTCGATTGGTATTGTTTCAACAAAGCCTCTTTCAAAGTGTTCCATTCTGAGACATAATTCGTTTTAATATAGAGCCAATACCATTTTTCGGCCACACCTTTGACGAACAAATGAAAATTGTCTAAAACATCATCCCACGATACACCATTTTTTTGCTGCAAACGCTCAACACGAAAGACAAAATCTTCTACGGCTAACCTGTTTGTGTTACCATCAAACTCAAGTCCCCATTTATCGATCCTCATCTTCTGGTAAGTTCTACTAGAGCTCTCAATATTATTATTATTATTTATCGATGACCTTGACGATTGGACTGAATCCCTAGGTGAAATATTCATAGGTTCGTTATTGTTACTATTACTAGTTTTTGCTATTTCATCCCTAAGTTTTTTGTTGTCCTGCTGTGTATGTTGTAAAACGAGGCTTATTTTTCCAACAGCAGCTGTTTATTCCGCCATCTGTCTTCTCATGTCACCTACCTGTGACAAAACACCTTGTTCTACAGCCCTTTTAATTGACTCTTCCATATCCTGCATATGTTGAGCATAAGCACTTGTGCTAGGGACATTAGCGTTGATTGTTTGGGACATATCGTATATTTGAGGCACACTATTTTCCGTACCCTGACTCATTTCTATTTCTATATCTCTGGTTGAGCTAGGTTTTCTATTAGGGGTATTTGATTTATACGCTTTTTCAAATGCACGAGGGGTGGACCTATTCAAATCAAATTGTACCTGTCTCGTTCTTTTTCTACACTCACTATCCTTAGAAATTTCAGGCATATCCTATAAAACATTAACTAAGCTATTTGGCTTCTTATATTTCAAAACAGAAACCTCCTTAAATTTTGAAAAAACTATAAAAAAAATTTTGATTTCCGCACCTTCAGATCAAACGTTTATTTTCCAAGTAAAGTGATCAAAAAAACAAAATTTTTCTAAGTTTTATTCACTATTATTTTCGAACAAATTTTCCAAAAAAATATTAATTTTGAACAATTTTAAAAAAAATATTTATCTATATGTTTATTTTTTTTCGGATTTGGCATGAAGATAAGTAGCGTTGTCGAAGTGGTTATTTTAAAAAAAAATATAAAGTAAGTCAATAAAGCATCATTTATTGGCACATTAAGCAAATCTACAATTAATAATGGACCTACCAACTCATACAATCATGATTTCATATTTCCAATGAACCTGAGATTATGAGCGGTGTAGGTACTCGGAATGACACTCGATACTACAAACCCTGTAATCACCAAAACTGACTACAGGTGGCTATCGAATAGTCAACCCTTAATAATAATAAGCTGAAACTAAAAAAAAACTAAAAATAGGCAAGGAATCACAATACAATTGGAAAATGTTAAAAAAAACACAATTTTCCAAGCTATTAGTAATCTTCCCTAATGTACTGGTCGAAGTTCCAATTTCTCTAATCTAGCAGTTTAAATCTTATTTTACACTTCCGCTAATAGACTTTTTCCATAGGGGCTAAAAAAAAACTTTACTTACTATTTCAGAAAAATCAGATTCTCGTTGGGCTATTGTAAAAATATCTAATGTTCTATTTCCACATGTCTAGTTGTCCTACATGCTATCTAACACGATTTCAGAAAACACTACCTAAAAGCAGTATTTCCTCAAATCGTTTGCTTCACTAGATTGGGCGCCATTAATGTTACATTGGGCGCCATTTATGTTCCCTTGGGCGCCATTTACGTTCCCTTGTTAAATATCTAAGCTACAGGTTTTTCCTCTACCAGGCTCTCATGCGTAAACAGAAAGTATAATTTGCCCATTCATAAATTTTTAAATTTAAAATTAACATTTTTTCTCACAGCGTTCCACTTCAACTTGAATGAAAATGCCAACCCTGTTTTAACTATATGAGCATTGCCATACTCCCCTCACGTCTACTACTATGATTGACTACGCTGTAAAATGTGTAAATGAACAAATCAAAACAAAACAGACAATTAAAAACTAAAAATCAAAAATATCATGACGTGCAAAAATAAATACAGGCCAAGTTAAATCAAAAATTAAATAAATAAATAATAACATAAATTAAACTAAACATAAACATAAACATAAACTACTAAAACCAAATTTCGCGAAAACAAAACAGTGAAGATCCATATCAACAAAAACTCTTGCCGCAATATGAATACATATGCAAAAATTCCCTTTTCCTTTCCCAGGAAACCTCGCAACTTGTTCCAAAGAGAATATTCCCAATGGCACGCATATAACCTAGCACTCTGCCGAATTTTTTCTTTTAGGAAAAAAGACTGCCTCTACGTCTACCCATCTAATATTAAAAATTGTTTTCATGTTACTGGATTTACCAGCAGTACACGGATTGTACGTGTATATAAAATCGAAGGCCCACAAAATATGAAAGTTTGAGGCAAGAATTTTCAAATAAAACTAAATATATCCTTAAATCTACTTATTCAGGCTACACCTCTATTCTTCTATTCCTAACTCTCGGGTACTATATCCATTATACTGGCCAAAAATCTCTGAAATCTTTAAGCACAAAAAAATCAGAGATTTGGAAATATCCCAGTGGTCCTATCGCCACTCCTCCCCTACGGGAAATATACAAAATCAATAATCTATAATATAGAGTCTACTCTGTGAATTCTTTTCTTAATTTCCTGTTTCAGAATTAAATGGCTGAATAATTCGACACAATAAAGATAACTTAACCTATATTGCACCGAAAAACATTCTTAAACCAACTAATAAGAACAAGGACATCACAAATCAAACATTTATATCACAGATTTCGATCACAATATATTCGTAAGACTAATATTGCGGTTTCCTATAACTAATATTGCACTAATCGACTAACCTAACATAAGTTACCAATCTACTCCTATTATAACACACTTCCCCCGCCATCAGTTACTTAAATCAAAGATATCATATTTTAATTTGCTTATTTTTAGCGCAAAGTATCACAAAACTATTTGAATTAAAGTATTCATTCACAGACTATTTTTACCTTAAGTTCTTCTATTGCACAATTTATTCCATAATTAATTTTATTTGTTTTCAAATTAATAAAGATATCTGATGCTTTTTCTTTGTAAATTTAACTAACATATTGTTACGTTACTGCCTTTCAATAACGTTTTGGTTTATTTCCTTTATAACAAACCGTTGTGAGTTCGTTGATTGCAATCCAAATAAAACACAGCACTTTAATTTATAACACATTATCATTATTTACACAGCTTTATTTAGAACTTAGTCACTTTAACAACCGTAATTTAAAAAAAAAAAATTTTGTCCGGACCATAGTATAATAAGTACCAGGTATGTTCATAAAGGAGAGTTTTCATTATTTACGCTTGTTTTAATTTAATCCATATTTTCTTTTGTTTGACGTTATATGGGTTTTGAAATTGAGAACAAAATTTCTAATGACTATACCATGTACTTATTCTACCATGGTCCGGACAAAAATTTTCTTTAACACACTTTTATTAAAAAAAAATTAATAATTTGGTAAATATGCTGCCACTTTGTAAAATCGTTTACATCTGTAAATCATATGGTAGCTTTGTTTGTCCGGACAATTTTTCCGAAATGGGTGAATCGTTCTGCAGAACACTCTCTGTAAAAAAATTATTCTCCGTCAAAAATATTGTTCGGAACGCATGGGTGAATCGACTAGGGATGGGCAAGTCGAATCGATATTTTTTTAGAGTATCGATATTTATTATTTCAAAAATATCGATATGTTGATGAATAGTTCGAAATTAAACACTTTTTTGTTAGGTTTTTTAAACGTTAAATTCAAATGCTTTATTTAATAATTTATTTGTTTTATTAATATGTAGTGGACTGTAACACTTGTGCAAAGGTAAAAGAACGAATTAAGACTCACATAAATAAATGAAAAGTAAAAGAAATTACAAATCAGCAATCATCATACGAGCAGGGTTGCATTCTTGGGAATGTTCCCCAACATCCCGGCCCCCCTGAAAGAACGTTTCAGCACACGGGGAGTTTTACAATCTTAGTAATGTTTCTGGTCATTGTTCCCCTGGAGGTTTTTATCTTGACCGCTCGAACCAAGCCATCAGCTCCAGGAAACACTTCAATTACACGACCCATAACCCATGTGGATGGGGGAGTTCGGTCACCTTTGACCAGCACCAGTGAGTCAATTCCCACAGTAGGCTGAATCTTGCACCATTTTGGGCGTTGTTGGAGGGAAGTAAGGTATTCCCTGCTCCATTGCTTCCAAAAGCCTTGGTACATACACTGTACATGTTGCCAGTAGTCGAGTCGGTTTGGAGGTAAGTCAGTGAGATCGCCCTCAGGTACCATGGTAGTTGGCCTGCCAATTAGAAAATGAGAGGGAGAAAGATAATTAGCTTCAGTGTCTGGGGCGTACCCCAATGGCCTGGAATTTATAACGGCCTCAATTTGAGCCAAAAGCGTGTTCATCTGCTCAAATGTCAGGATACTATTGCCAATAACGCGGCGTAAATGTAGCTTCACCGAGCGAACGCCAGATTCCCAAATACCACCCCAGTGTGGTGAATATGGTGGTGTAAAAATCCATTTAATAGACTCTGAAGCCAAAGTTGCTGCCATGATTTCATTGTGCTCCTCAGATTGCAGGTGCTGATATAACTCATTTAGGGTTCGCTTAGCACCAACGAAATTCTTACCGTTGTCGCTAAATATTGTAGAGCATTTACCGCGTCGAGCCATGAAACGGCGTAATGCGGCCAGGAAACATTCGGTACTGAGGTCCGTTGATAACTCCAAATGTATTGCAGAGGTCACCATACAAACGAATAAACATATGTAGCCTTTCGATGTTCTAGCATTGCGACCAGAGTGCAGTTTGAGCATGAACGGGCCGGCATAATCACATCCAGTATTTTGAAAGGGAAAGGCCTGCCGAACGCGTACTGAAGGAAGATCGGCCATCCGCTGATGTGTTGTATGTTGCGCCTGCCTGAAGCATTTCAAACATTTGTGAGTAATTTGTCGGATTAAGTTTCTGGCACCAAGAACCCAGTATTGTTGACGAATTATAACAAATAATGCGGATACACCTGGGTGTAAATTCCGAATATGCTGCTCCTCAATTATTAGATAAGATATCTTGTGTTTTCTCGGAAGAATTATAGGATGTTGTATTTCATCAGAAAGTTCTGAGTGTTGTATTCGACCGCCGACTCTGAGGAGTCCTAGGGGATCAATATATGGAGATAGCCGTAACAATTGTGATGTTTTACCTAAATCCAAACCACGCTCCAATTTAGACCGTTCCGTTAAAAAATAACCCTGAGCCATTTTGAGGCAAGTGATTTTAGCCTTTGCGATTTCATCAAAAGTTAGAAAGCGATTTGGATTCTTGATTCCGTAAATGCGTAGGTTTATAAACCGTCTGACGTATGCTGTGATACGTAATAATTTCCACCAGGTGGAAGTTCTTGCAAGCACCCCTTCCAAAGGGTGTTCTGTTTGTTCTTGTTGAGTAGTTATGTTGGATACAGTAGATTTCATCTCGGCTTCCATTTCAGGACGGTTGTCCGTAAGTTGAGAAGCATTTATATCCTGAAGCTCAATATTCTTCAAAAACGATGGACCTGACCACCATAGGTCGTGATCCAACAGTTGGTCAACCATCAGACCTCGAGAAGCACAATCCGCGGGATTGTCCTTTGTCCCCACGTGTCCCCAGCAGCGTCGCGGAAGAGTCTCCAAGATCTCCGATGTACGATTGCCCACAAATATTTTGAGTCTGACCGGCTGTACAGATAGCCAAGCTAGTACAACTGTTGAGTCGCACCAGGCATATAAATTAACAGTGTCATGTGGCAGCGAGACTCTGATAGACTTCATTAGCCGCGTGAGTAATAGGGCTCCACATAACTCTAATCTAGGCAACGAAAGTAGCTTGAGGGGCGAAACACGAGTTTTTGACGCAATCAACGAGACATGAACATCACCTTTATTATCCTTTACAACACAATAAACGACTGCCGAGTACGCCTTCATCGAGGCGTCACTGAACCCATGCAATGTGATCTCCGAATTATGATTCTGTGTAAAGCGAGGCAACTTTAATTTGTCGAGTTTTCTTAAATCCTCTCTATAATCTAGCCATAGGTTTGCCAAACTTGCGGGCAGAGGGTCATCCCATCCTAGTTTCATGAGCCACAATTCTTGGAACAGAATCTTAAACTTTACCACGACTGGAGACACTAAACCAAGTGGATCAAAAATCCGCGCAACGTCAGACAAGATTCTTCTCTTGGTAGCTTGTTGGGTATTCTCTAAATTAATTTTGTATCCGATGAGATCTTCCCTCGAATACCAATGAATGCCCAGAACCTTTGTGGACTTATCGTCATCTCCCTTTAAAAAGCTTGGTGTATTATCATCGGATAATGTAATCGTGTCACTGTTGGACACCCATTTGCTCAATTGCAGACCCGCTTGTGAGAGCAGATCGACCAGTTCATTTTTATTTTCCAATAATTGTTGTTCTGATGAAGCTCCAGTCAATACGTCATCCACGTAAAAATCCTCGAGTAGAATTCTAGACGCGTTAGGATGAGTTGTTTTATAATCACTAGCTATTTGCTCAAGCACCCTAACCGAAAGAAACGGGGCGGAGGCAGTTCCGTAGGTGACTGTACATAGTTGAAAATATCTTAGGGGTTCATTAATACGTTCTCTCCAAATAATTCGTTGGAAGGTTTGGTGTTTCTGAGCCACCCAAATTTGGCGAAACATCTTGATAATGTCTGCTGAAAATACAAATTTGTGTAGGCGAAATCTAAGGCATACTGCAAACAAATTGCGTTGAATTGCCGGTCCAATGTATAATTTTTCATTAAGAGAGATTCCAGCGGCATCTTTAAACGATCCATCAAAAACCACTCTTAATTTGAGCCCAACAATAGGGTGATGTGGCAAGTAATAAACGCGTTCATCAGGGACATTAATTTCACCCAGGTTGAGCTCCCTCATATGGCCCAAAGCCTGGTATTCTCTCATAAAGTTGATGTACTGGGATTGTAGAGTAGGGTTTTTTGATAGCCTACGTTCCGTAGCGTTAAAACGCGTAATTGCACCCTTGTGCGTATCAGCAAATGTTACATCATCTTCTTTGAACGGAAGCTCAACAATATACCTTCCGTCAGCGCTGCGGCTATGAGTTTTCTTGAAATGTTGTTCCACGATAATAGATTCCTCATCCTTCTTTTGATTAGTATCAGAGCAGTTCTCGATTTCCCAAAAAGCACGAATCGATTGGTCAATGTCAGCCAACGTCAATAAAGTTGTAGGTACGTGATTGTCGCGCCATAATACGCCAGACGTTACCACCCAGCCAAAAATTGTGGAAACCGCAACGATTTTACCTTGCTCATTTCTCCGTTTCTCCATCAACAAAATATCCCAGATCACATCCGCTCCCAATAAGATATCAATAGGCGATGAGCGATGCCACTGTGGGTCAGCAAGAGAAAGATCAGAAAGCAAATGCGAGTCAAAATTGGTAACGGAAGATCTGGGTAGAGAAGTCGTGATATGTCCTAAAACATGTACGAAAGTATCGACACATCTATGAGATTGTCTGGATACAACCCGAATAGTTGTGTGTCCACGTGTTGGATCAGCTTTGATGGATTGGATACCCGCAAGCGGCATCCGAGATGCATTACGTGGTAGTCCCAAACGTTTCATACAATCCTCTGAGATATATGAATATTCCGATGCCGTATCAAGCAAAGCACGGCAAGCAATAAGATTTCCCGCATGATTACGAACGTTAACGAGTGCAGTAGGTAAAATGCGTCCTAAGCCAAGTTGACCCGTATTTGTCGGACCAGATTGCGAAACCAGGGTATTCACTGCTACCTGTGGAGTGATTCCCGTTGTTGAATTTACGATACCGAAATTGTCCAGTTGACCATTACTCGTTGGTTGTAAATTGTGAAGAAGAGTATTGTGAGTACGTTGACACGAGCGACATTTATTCTTTGACTTACAGCTGTAGACAGTGTGTCCGGCACGCAAACAATTGAAACATAAATGTTTTTCTTTTACAAATTTACGGCGTTCATTTACAGACAACGACAAAAATTGTGGACATTTCTGTAGAAAATGTTCACCCGAACGACAGTTTGTGCAGCCCATATTATTGTTTGTGGCAGAGGTATTTCGTTTTGAATTACTCGATTTGCTATTGTTCTTCTTATCTGCATTTTCGCCCAGTTCAATTTCTTCGCAACGTTGATCCAAAAATTTTAGAAATGAGTAGATTGTAGGCTTAGCCTCATCACGTGTGTTTTCAATCCATCTTCTACGAGAGTCAGCATCTATTTTAGTCTGAAGAATATAAATTAACCAGTGGTCACGTTCCTCATAACCAATAGCTTCCAAACCCCTAATTACCTCATTTGAGATATCAGAAACTCTGCGTAAACCGGTACGATTTTCCTCCTTCATTGCTGAAAGAGCCATAAATGTTTCTATATACGAATTGACGATATGCCTCGGGCGGTCAAAACGCTCCTTGAGACGATCCCATGCAGTAGAATAAGATAAATCCGTAACCTGCATATGTTTGATGAGATTAGCCGCATCATCTTTCAACACGGACTTCAAATAATGAAATTTTTGTGTATTTGTTAAATTGGGCTTTGAATTAATTGCGCTATTAAAAATATCCTTAAAGGCTGGCCAATCTTTGTAGTTGCCAGTAAAAGGATCAATACGAATCTTCGGTAAATCATTATCCCCATTTCGAACATTTAGGGGTGAGTCTAACCTATTTAACAACGTTGATTGTTGTTCAGCTAATCGATAAAAAGCATCGTGTGGTTCAGGAATGGGTTCGCGAGGACCGCATGCGTCCAACATCTCTCTAAAAATCCCCTTGGCTGTAAAATATTTACCCTCATATTCAGTAAACTCATCTTCAGGATCTGTAAAACCCTTATCCTCATCAAAGTTGTAGAGTTCTTTAGTTAGCTCTTTTAATTCATCATAAGCGGCGTCTAAACGACTTAAACGGGCTTCAATTTGAGCAGAACTAATTTCAGCAGGTGGATTCTGCGCAAATGTCAAAGCTCGAGAAATTGAGGATTTTTCCACACGACGTTTTGATTGCAAGCCTTTAATAGAAGCTGCCATTGTATTTATAAAAATAATAAAATTGTACTCACAGAATTATCAGCCAATATATCCACTCTGAATCTACTCGCAAGAGTAAATAATATTCGTTTACAAACGCTTGTCGCCTGCAGTCACAAATCTGTTCACGAAAATGTTCAAACACACAACCGTTATAGTTTATCTATTTGCAACGTATTTTGCTTATTCGCGACGTCACTATATGTATAACGCACAATAATGTTGCTATTGTTTTGTTACTAAACACACAACCGTTCAGCTTTTTTTTTTATTTGTAACGTATTTAATTCGCGACGCTACTTTGAGTCTAACACACATCAATGTTGTTATTGTTTTGTTACCGATCACCAAGCAAACGATTTTGCTTTTTCTTTACACTGAAACTCAGTCTGTTTATGATATGTGTATGTCCGTACGAACACAATTTTCAAACGACCGTTAATTGCAAAAAATTCATATACACTTGTCTTGCACGCAGACCTTTTATACAAATATGTTTTCTGGCACTTGACTGTCGCCAAAACCAGCTTTGTGTGTTGTTGTTGTAACCACTTGTTCTTAGTTTATTTTGTCTTTTACGAAACCGTAGCCAATGCTCTTATTGTTGTTGTTTTGCTCACAAGATCACCGAATTGTATTGTATGTATGTACCACGAAACTGATGTACATTCATGCCATGAAATGCTTTGTTGTTGTTTTTGCTCACAAGAGCCCCGAATTGTATTATATGTATGTATCACGAAACTAATGTACATACATGCCACTAAATGTTTTATTGTTGTTTTTGCTCACAAGAGCACCGAATTGTATTGTAACCACGAAAACCGATTAATGTTTTGTTGTTATTGTGCCCACCGGAGCACCCACTTGTATTATAACCACGAAACCGATTTATGTTTTGTTGTTGTTGTGCCCACCGGAGCACCCACTTGTATTGATGATATGTTTCGTAGTTTCACTGTTCTTTACTCGCGCTAGTTATAACTTTTTAAACCATTACCTTTGCCAACATCCACTTTATTAGAAAAACCTTTTCGTTAAACACAATTAATTTTTTTTTGTTAAACACTCACGGATACGCTTGTCCAAGATCCGGTTCGAAGGACCAATAATTTGTTGATGAATAGTTCGAAATTAAACACTTTTTTGTTAGGTTTTTTAAACGTTAAATTCAAATGCTTTATTTAATAATTTATTTGTTTTATTAATATGTAGTGGACTGTAACACTTGTGCAAAGGTAAAAGAACGAATTAAGACTCACATAAATAAATGAAAAGTAAAAGAAATTACAAATCAGCAATCATCATACGAGCAGGGTTGCATTCTTGGGAATGTTCCCCAACACGATATATCGAACGTATTTTGCTGAAACTATTACCAAATTAAAAAATTCAGTATACCTTTGTACAAACATATGTATGAACAAATTAATTATATGAAATTACATTGTTACTTTTTATTGTTTTATTTTATTTAAAAAAAATTAATAAAAACAAAAAAATGTAATCAAAACAAAAAATTCAATTATAACAAAAACAAAAGGGAAGAATACAAAAAAACCATAAGAAAAAAAATAAATTACGAAAATTTTAAATGGTAAATAAGTCATGGAAGTACCAACTTTCCTTAAAATTTGAATTGCACCACAAAAGTACCAACTGGTTTTAGTCAAACCAGTAATCATCAGATATGGACATCAGGAGCACTCTCTGTTTTATGTGCACTCCAGACAATCTGATTCTTGTATCCGGCACTGCTTCTTATAAATGCCAATTATTTTAGATCTTCATATTTGTTTAAAAAAAACATATGATGCATGCAATGATTCCAATTCTTAAAAAACATAATGTTGAAAAACGGCTAAAATTTTGAGTTCTTAATGAAGAATGACTTTAAAAAATATCGAATTCGATAGTCGTATTTCAATATCGATACATCGATATATCGGTATTTTAAATATCGGCGATATAAATCGATTATATTTTTTTTAAATATCGATATTTTGATATATCGATATTTTTTGCCCATTCCTAGAATCGACCTTTATTCACAACTCACTTCAATGCTTATAATTTTCTCCGCGTGATGCGTTATTGACAAAGTCTGAACTTAGAATGATCTTATCAGTGTTACCGTTCAAAATTTTCAAAAAGGGGCACAAAAAGGGGATTTTCAAAAAAAAAGTGTCACAAAAAGGGGAATTCTGAGAAAAAAAGGGGCAACTTTAAAAACAGGGAAATTTAAAAAAAAACGTATGTATTTATTAATTTATTTTCATCGAAAACTAAACATAACAAAAAATAAACTTCATATTTATACAAAAATACATTATAGGTATATAATACAAATTGTTTGGAAAAAACACACATATATATATACAATTGTTTGGGAAAAACACACATATATATATATACATATATATATGTATATATATATACATATATCGTGAAAATACATGTCTTGTTTGCAAGTAAACGATAATGAACTGTTGCATAAAATTTTTATTTCAATTATTTATACAAAAACAGTTACTAATTACTTGTAAATAAAACGAGCTTAAAATAGTGTAATAACAATACTTACAAAAACAAAAAATAGTTCATAATATGATTTGATACAAAAAAACTTTACATTTAAATATATTTATATCTATAGATAGAGATATGTATATATGTAAGTATATGTACATAAATATTTGGCACTTGGATTATTTTACTTTTTTACCAAAAAAATTAAGTTACGAAAAAACCTCGAGGAAAAAGCATATAAAAGAATTGATGGGAAGATAGTTAATATCAGGTACAGATCCATTTTTTTATAAATTGCAGTGTTATGTTGTTTCTTCAACTATTAAATATCAATTTTTTTGAAAACGTAAATCTATATTTATTAATCAATTCATCACTTGGAATCCAATCTTCCAAGTCATTTTGATACAAATTTAAAGCGGATAACATAGACTGACACGTATGTATCTACTTTCAGTCTATTTGTCACTTTATTTTTTAAATATGCTAACTTAGAAAAAATTTGCTCAGCGGATGCACTACTATGTGGTAAAGTAAAAACATACGAAGCAAATTTATACAAGTTTGGATATAAATTGTCACCCAAACAGTTTTTTAAATTGCCAATTTCGTACTAAAATGTTTCAGGCTTAGATATTTTAAAAATTGCTTCATAGCTTTTATCGTTTAATCTGGTTTCTAAAAGTTTGAACTCTTTAGCAAAATCATCTGGGTTAGTAATTATATCAATAAAAACGGTAACAATTTCAAAGCAATTTATGTCTTCAGCTGACTTAATAAATACTGGATCTAAAACCTTTAATGAACTCAGCCTCTTATCGCTAATATTAATTCTTGATTAAATTTCTTTGCACAGCTTTTGGTAAAAAAGTAAAATGTTGTTTTTATTTTCTACAATATCACTACTTAAGATGTTGTTAGTACATATTTCTAGCTCGGCTTCGTGGCCGATATATACATATATTAAGAGTTTCTTTTATATGCAAAACATCAACAAAATCAATTTGTTCTATAATTGTTTGCATAACATACTCTTTTTTTAAAAATTTTTAAAAATTTCTAATACAATGTCTTTCGTGGATGAAACTAAATATATAATTTCTGATGATTCGTTTTGAAAATTAAGGTTTAATTTATTCATAATATTTAATACATATACTAGAAATTTGAGGTAAATTTTATTGTTAATATATAGCCCTTCCTGAATTATTTTAATTTTTTCCAAATTAGATGCTATTTTCTCTTCAAATTGAGCTCGGATTCATTGATTGACAGTATAAAAAAATTTGGTTCAAAAAGGGGCAAAAGGGGCAAAAAAAACTACAAAATTATACAAAAGGGGATTTAAAACAAAGGGGTCAAAAAAGTGGCACGGCAGTCAAAAAGGGGCAAAAATGCGACTTTAGTCGCATAACGGTAACACTGGATCTTATGCACGTATGGGCAAATGCAAAAAGAGCGAACGATGTGTATACATCAGTGATGCCAAAAGCACTTTAAAATTAAAAAAAAGCACTAAAAAGCACTATTTCAATCAAAAAAAAGCACTAAGCTATTTTTAAAAATTTAATTAAACATAAAACAAGTTGCATATGGCGTTTATTGGGACCATTTTTTTAAGATTAAATAATAAATATATTTACATTTGTATAAAAACATTTTTATTTGTATTATTATTATCTTCAATAAAAATAATATTATCCTAATCATGATGATCCATCAGCTATGTTTGAATTTGCCATAATACCGTTTTAAAGTAATACAGTGCGAGCTCGATTTTAGTAACTCGAAAAATCTTGCCTGTTTCAATTACCGAAAATTTGCAATGACTGACCATTGTTTATAAAACTTAATGACAGCCTATATTTTAATAAAAAAACTTTATATTTTATCGTTTAAATAAATCTAAATTACAATCGTGATATTATCCAATTATTTTAACCTATGTACGCTTCTGAATGAAAATAAGGTGTAAAATAGAAAAAACATGTACATATGTTTGTCAAACCTTTTTGCAATAGAACTAGAGGTAGAAGTGCACAACACGCGGTTATTTGGAGACGAGTGTTGTGCGTTTGAAAACTAAAGCGCATGAAAAATGGCAGGTTACACAAAGCATTTTCTGTCAGCTGTTTTTAATTTATTTAACACTTTGCTTATACTAAGATACGACTCTTTTTTGTTTGTTTTTAAAGTCGTTGCGTTCTTTTGTACGGTTTCCTACTGCATTTTTTTAACTTTTCTACATGACTCAAAATCGTTGTTTATTTTTCCATTCACAATACCTAATATTTTCCAAGCCATGTTCTATTTTTGACAGTGTCTACATCTTTAAAAAATATTTATCGCAAACAAATACATCGTTTTTATAACGATTACTAAATATGTTGTCATCGCTAAAAAGTGAAACGTTCTGTAAAATTTCCAAATTGCTAGGAAGCCTAGCTCTAACCTCGTAAATAAAGTTTTTGGCAAAACGAATGCAACTTTCTTTTATCACTTTTTTTTTATCATTTGAAATCTTAAAATCTTTATAGGCTTTCTCAAAATTGTAATCCAAATAGCAAAGCTCATCTAAATCATCCTCTAACCTATAATCGTAGTTTTAAAAAATGGTAGAAAAAAAATTAAAATTGTTAAGTTCTTTTAAAATGCACTAACGAAAAATTGAAAAAGCACCAAGTTAGTGTTTTTTCTAGGTTTGGCGCTAAGGATAAAATTTTAGCATTTTGAGACATCAAAAGCACAATAAATAGTGCCAAAAGCACTAAGTTGGCATCGCTGCCAAAAATATATGTAGATTACTAAAAAGGCACTTTAAAGCACTGTGAGGAATTGTTAAAAGCACTATAAATACCCGCTTTTCAAAAACGGGTGTTTAACTAAATTTCGGGTATTGCATAAGCAAAAAAGCACCAAAAAATACCCGAAAGGCACCAAAATGGCAACGCTGGTAAACATACAGAAAAACAAAGAGCAAAAGAGCATAAAACCAACAAATGCAAACGTAAATAAACACTGCAGTCGGCGTAGCTAGCGAATGCCTAGCTATTTCCTTAACTACCAATCATTACCATTAACTACCAGCCTAACTACTAGCAATGCAAACGACTAACGATTTTAACATGGGGATGACATTGACGGTAGTAAATTGCCTCCATCTGCATAACCTTTTACTAATGATTTCACTAATCACATGTGATGTGCGATTTCACTAACACTGCTTCTAATAGCAAAATAGTTAATATTTTTTCACTAACTATTTGTATAGTACGATCAGACCGATGAGATCAATAGTAAGCAAAACCCAACTATTGCTGTAGTCAAAATGTACCAGTTATATCACTAATGATATTTCCATAATGAAAACACTGCAGAAACTTGAAATATTTTGATTTTTGTTTATTTAACGAAAAAAACTTAAAATTTAAAACATTCATTTCAAACTTTAACTACAATGTTGTAGGTCATGACAACATTATTACTTAGTATATATTTTTAGTCTTTTTCAACTTCACATGGTTTAAGTATAGACTTCATTACTTCAACCTTAAAAATAACATATTATTAAAGATTATATGAATAATATATACCTTTACCTTTATAAAAACGCACTTTTTCACTTAAAATTCAACGTTCACTGACCACGAACTTCCAATTGTAACTGACGCCAACACAAAATAAAAATAACTACATACGTACTTCAAATAATAAAGGTATTCACCTCAGAATTTTTACTCTTGCGGAATTGCGGAATCGCAATACTTTTTATTTTTCACTACAACAAACACATGAAAATAATTTCCCACTACTTTTTATATTTTGCAAGACCTTTTTGATGGAGCGGAATCGCAAGGGTAAAAGTTGCACAAATCAGCTTATAAACTTCAAATTGGTATCGTTGCCACATTTTTAACAAGTGTATAGTAATATGTAAACAGTACCAAAAATTACAACCTTTAATGACAAAATTCCGTTGTCCAACACTGTTTTTTTTAAACACGATCAAAGTTCTACGAAATAAACGAAAATTTAAAAAGTAAAAATGACTTCAATAAAAAATATAAAAAAAGAAGCAAAAAGTTTAGCAAAAAAAAAAAAAAGAAACTGTGGCAAAAAAATGTATGGATTTCGAAATTCTTAAAATAAAAAAAATTCATCGACGTGCTGACAAAACTGAAGATAAATCATCATAAAGTGCGGTTAATTCCTCTTCTACGAATTCGTTATCCAAAATATCTTCAATTGTGAAATTATTTTCTTAAAAGTTTGATTACAAATTTTAATTTGGTATTTTTAATAAAATAGATCTATACTTACCGATTTCATCATAGATGTTTTCAATTTCAACAAAAGATTCATTAATTAAATGATTTACCAAAAATATCTTACAACTTTGCTTCTGCATCTTGAATTAATCAACAGCAATGATTTTTTGCAATCAGTTGACAATTGTGTGCTTTTTTTTAGTTTTTGACAGTTCGTAATATTTCGAAATTGAAATTTTAAAACGTTTAAAGCTGGGTGTTCACGACACCGATAGTGCAAGACCGCAATTCCGCACTTCCGCAAGAGTAAAAATTCTGAGGTGAATACCTCTAATGTTTTTCTTGTTGAATTCTCTTTGGAATAACGGCACAGTTTTTTTCGACACACAAAAAAAAATAAAGTGAGAGAGTTAAAAGACGAACTCTTGCATTACTTGTGGCAAATGTAGTAGCTAGTCGATTTTTCCTTAGGGAAATACCTAACGATTTTGAGTCAATTTCTACTTTTAAAACTGCAGGGAACCAATACAATGTCACACATGCAAAGCTTTCAATGTAGTGGTGCCCATACCTGATCTTATGCTTCTTGCGATCTCTTGCGATTCTATTTATACTCTAGCACAGATACTAGTAACGTCTAGATGGCCCTAGAAAATTCGCCTCCTAACGGCTATTTTGTTAATTAAACTCATTCATCTATAGTTATTAACATTGTGCTTTATCTATATCGCTGAATTAATTGACTTATTATGCATCATAATTGACAAAGTCTGAACTTAGAATGATCTTATGCCATCTCTTGCGATTCTATTTATACTCTAGCACAGAGGTGTAAATGATACTAGTAACGTCTAGATGGCCCTAGAAAGTTCGCCTCCTAACGGCTATTTTGTTAATTAAACTTATTCATCTATAGTTATTAGCATTGTGCTTTATCTATATCGCTGAATTAATTGACTTATTATGCATCATACACTAAGGCATACTTTTAGGAGCTACAATAAATATAACTTAATAGTGAACATTCTAGTATTTACAGTGGGGTTGAAGTATAATTATGCGGTTGAAGTATAATTATGCACAACAATTTAAAAATTACATCTGTACATTGATTTTGTTGAAAATGTAAAATTAATTTACAGTAGTAAGCAACACTTATATTTACCAACCTTATTATATTGGAGATCTGGTAACTCTATTTCTTGTAATAAAGTTTCTTTTTATTCTCTTTTGTAAATTGCTTATACCATGTTCACACGGACAGCAATATTCGTGTTTCGCTCTCTTATTCCTGTTTCGCGCCCCAAACATGATTGAAACGACTTGTTTTCCCATACAAAATTTAGAGAGCGAAACAGGTCGTTTCATTTTGAAACAGGCTGCGAAATAGGAAAAATGTACTATCATCTCCAATTTTGATAACAGTTATCGTTAGTTTATCTGAACTAGCTCTCAAAAAATATCAAAACAAAGAAAAAACAAAATAAAAATTGATTTTTAATAAAATAAAGTGATAATTATAATATAATAATATTAATAAAAGTATTAAATAATATATTCTTAAGTTTAATTTACTTGTTTATCTATTTAAAAAAAATCACACTAACAACACAAAAAAAAATGTCAAAATGAAACAGGAATAAATCGTATGAACAGCATGTTTGGCAATCTAGTTTCAGAGAGCGAAACCAGTGGTTTCTATCGTCGTATGAACATAGCATTAAAACCTCATGTGTTTTTATTTCTTGAAGAAGATCAATTATAACAGCAAAAGGATAGTATTTCAATAGGTTATGTGCCCTCGCATACGCTATGGAGAAGATAATTGACATCGAAAAATTGACCGGAAGGGAGAACTACCATAAATGGAAATTTGCAGTAGAACACGCAATGAAACTGCAAGGGTTCTGGAAAGCGGTTTTAGGCACGGAGGAGAATGATAATGTAAATGAAAAGGCCACTTCAAGACTAGTGCTGTACATTTCATCAAATCTGTATGTACACATACAAAATGTAACAACAGCAAAAGGTATCTGGGATAAGTTGGAATCCACATATGATGACTCTGGCTTAACCCGCCGGTGTGGATTACTTAGAATTAGGATAGTATTTCAACAGATTTTAACACTAGAAGTGTGCATAACTAATACAATAACAATTTAAACTTACAAATAATAAATAACTAATCAATACAAGACAACTAATAAATTAATCTAATTCTTAAATAAATTTATTTTAACAAATAGAAACTGGGAATTATTTCCGTAGCAATTTTAATTCTTGATATTTGGAAGTAATTTTTATTATTTTATTATTTGTGCATATGTGTGTATACACGCATATATGGGCATGCATATATGCATATATGTATATGTGTGTATATATGTATTAACATATGGGCATTTCCATGTCATCGAACGTGACATTTGTACACCTTCAGAGAGATAGAAAATTTGCCAAAATAGTATTAACTGGACATTTTTTTTTATCATTATGTTTCATTTAGAGGGTACTATATATGAAAAAAAAATTATTAAATTCGGATCCTTGTTGTCCAAAATATCGAGCAAAGCAAGAGCATATCGTACGTGACATAAAACGGAAGTGATTTTGGGGTGAATGTAAAAAAATACGAAAATCTGCGAATTGTGAGAGGTTTTTCTGCTTTTTTTAATTTTTAACATTAAACCAGATATTTTACCTTTATAATCCGTAATTGGAAATTTTTTTTTTTTTTTGGATGATTTAATAATGAACAAGCTGTTATATCGTTCGTGACATACCGTACGTGACAGATTTTTCTTTTATTGTATTTACAAGGCATGAAAAATATTTTTTGTAAATATATGTATGTAAATATATAAAAACTAAAAAAAAACAAGTTAGAAAGTATAGTCGGTCAAGCCCGGCCATATGACACCCTACTCTATAATATTTAAAAAAAATTTTTTTTTGAGAGTACCCTATTTGGGACCCATGGCAAATCAAGATCACCAGAATAGAATTATGCTATGAGGTTAAGAATTATATAAGATTAATTTTATTATATTATTTATGTATCTCCATCTATATGAGATTTGTGTGCCCCTAGCCGATTTAAGAAAGGGGAGTTATATGAGACCAATGGTTAATTTTTGGACCTACCCGCACAACATTTTATCATGATATAGTACCTATCGCAAAAGTCATTGTCACCAATTTTTATGTTAATGCCAACATTTCTAAGGAAGTTATGACATTAAAGCTATTTTCGGGAGTAGCACTTGTATGGGAGCTATGGTCAAATATGGACCGATTCCAAAAAAATTTTGTAAGACGCTTTTGATTGTAATAAAATAAGGTTTGACCACATTTAAACTTAATACTAACATAATAAGATGATGCATTTAGTTGCATTTTAGTACTTACAATATCGTACGTGACGAGCTTTAAAAGCTTATAAAATTTTGATTATACCAATTTAAAAAAAAATTCCGATCAATATTTTTTTGCAGCAAATATCTTGCTTTGAACTTTTATTTTGAAACACCTAAGACTGGCCAAATAGAAATGACAAAGACAAATGTTGTTTTTGCACCACGTACGTGACGTTAGAATAGCATCCAAAACAAACCAAAAAATATACCACTAATCGAACTATGTATATACTTGGTCTTTCCTCATGGATCTTGTTCATTGTTGTTGTAACACTAATTTTAAAGCATAATTCCAGGGTTGCCAGTTTCTGTATTTAATCGGAAGAAAATTGAAAATTTTAATTGCAGTTACTAAAAATGATTCAAAGAGAAAGTCAGTTTAAACTTTAATTTTTTGCTTATTAAAAATTGTAATAAGCTATAAGTACGTCTGCATAGTAAAATTTGGGTGTTTTATTTCTCTTTAATATATTTGAAAAAAAGTTTCAAGCGTTTTAATTTTTTGAGTCGTGGTTGACATTCTCATGGAAATGCCCATATGATATTCGCATATAATATTTAAATCGTTCGTTTTTGGATTTTTCATATCTGGAACTCTTACATTTTAATTAAGCTGCTTATATAACCCTTTTGTAATTATATTTTAACTTTAATATATTTTAAATTGTATATACATACATTCATATATTAATTTCTTTACAATTGTAAGTAGAAATTCGTAACCGATTATGGCCTTTAAATGCTAGGCTATTGGTAATGTAAAATAAATAAATTAATTAATTACTAATAGAAAGATAAATGAATTCCAATAAAGGCCTGCATTAGTGTAACACTAAATAAAAAGAGAACTGTTACAACATAGTACATAGTTATTACTTGTTACTTAAGGGTGTATGAAAATCCTAAAGGTTTTTCTTGTTACGTTTTATCAGGGCTTAAAAACTGCACTCGAAACGCAAAACTGTCAAACAAAAAACGATAAATTGTGTACAATTTTTGAGCTGGCTTGACAGGGACTATTTACATTTAATGAATCAGTAGTGCGCTTCTCTATTCAATTTTAACATAATTTAAATTGTTAAAAAGATTTAACAGCAAAGTTAATGTAAATTTTATTCAGTTACTTTTTTAACAATAACGTTTACTGTTATGTTTTATCTTAACGTCAGGTATTTAAGTTATCTTAACGGCAAAATATTTTTCATGGTTTATTTTAAATTCGTAGTTATTTTTCAAAAAAAAAAAAAAACAAACACAAATTTTGGGAAATAAAAGGCCACATTAACATTTTTAAAATTCATGTTATTTACATACATTTTGCCAAAATAATAATAAAAAATTTGTTTTTTGGGAATTTATAATACCAAAACCACATTAAGGGCGTTTATTAAAGATTCTTCGTCGTAATCTATGAAATCGTGTTACGAAAGTAACTTTATTTAGAATTACATAGTTTTATTTATAGTTATCTTGTATTTATTAGTTATTTTGTATTTGTTAGTTATTTTATTAGTTTAAGTTGTTATTGTATTAACTTAGGTTAGGTTCAGAAGGGTTATGTGCCCAAGGGCACACTTCCACTCGGAGACCAGTAAGGTCAATTGTGAATCTCTTCAACATATAGAAAAATATATAAAGAAGATAGAAAAAGAGAAAGGTTAAGAAAAGAAGTATGAGGTGGATAGAGTCCAGAAAATAAGAAAGTTAGTAGGTACAATGAAGAACAAATTCCCTCTCTACTGTCCCCTCTACAGAAACAACCGCACCATTTCCCTGACAAACCCTAGTAGATCAGCCGGACTACATCCAGCGATGCACCCCAGTTCGTCGTGAAACCTATTTCCTAGCCACTTCTGTCTGAGATCCTGCATCCTGGGACAATGGCACAGTACATGCTCGATCGTCTCCAGCTCCTCCGAATCCTCGCACAATCTGCAGAAGTCCGGTATGGCGTTGTCCCATCTGCCCGCAAAAGCCCTGACAGGACAATGACCCGTCAAGAACCCTATAAGCGTTCTAACACTACTCCTATCCAATCCCAGTAGAACCCTGGTTGACCCCACGTCCAATCTGGGCCATAATGCCCTAGACACGCTGCAATCCACTCTGTCCCTCCAGGACCGGTTAACGGCATCACGGAATTTCTCCCGTATCACACAAGAGTAGTAACATAGGGGAGGCTTTATTGAATTAGTTATGCATATATTTACATACAGATAATTAACAATTTATTGTAAAGCCTTAAGGTATACTTTAGTTTTATTTAATAGCTGAATTAAAATTTTGCCATACTGTTAGTGCTTAATGTTTTTAGCTGTTAAGTTAAGATAATAAAGGCTCGAATGTTCCGGAAATAGTTCGAAACTTTGGATAGAGTATAAATACTCGCGAAGATGACATTGCCAAGTCAGTATTAGTACCAGTGCTGAGAGAAATGCAGATTTGTTTGAATTTTGCTAATTTTTTATCCAAAAATTGCCAAAATGCAGATTTGAAGATTTTTGATTTAAAAAAGCAGATTTATTTTAGCTCGGCGGAAACTTCTCACTTATTGTTACTTATGTTTGCACTATTTTCATATCTTGCATTGACAAATGAAATACATCAACCATTAATGGAAGAAGTGTGTAGAAATAGATTCATTAGTAGGAATTTTATTCACAAAAGATTAGTTTAAAATTAAAAAATTCGCATTGTCTTGACACATTCATATCGCCGGACCTATGTCATCTGATTCTTTACACGAAATAATATGCATTTGTACGTATATATTTACATGTACTTATGCATAAACATCTTTAATAGTTGCAATATTTGATCTCTTGTAAATTGTTAATAAGACCCTTGATAGTTAAAACGATATGCCAAGCAATTAACTTATAATTAGTTGTTTAAAATAACAAAGATGTAATTAATTTTAACTCAGCCTGAGTAATAAAATTTGGATAGATATTTTTAATCTAAAAATACTCAAAAGTTATCTTCCTTTTTTTAAAATCGAATTCGAGTGAAATTAAAATAGAACACATTTTTAAAACTTTTCTGTATTGAATGTTCAAAAAAATATTTCCTTTTTTATACCATTTAGAAAACTGTGTTGTTACTTTAATGAAATGTTTAAATTTGTTGATTTTTCTCTAGATGTTAATATTGTGAAACGTAATATTATACTTAAGTTAAATACTCATTTGTACTAGGCTGTAAGTATTTATCCATAGACCTAATTATATTAAATAAATAAAAAAATAAATACCTCGTACTTCGAGGAACACTTGTAGATATTTACCTTAACTTAATTTAAAACAACCATCGATTACAAATTCCGTATATTTTGAAATGAATTGTTAGATTTTTTTCTAAAAAAACTACAAAAAAAATGTAATAAATGTGCTTTGAAGATTTTTTATATCTTGACGCAGAGCTTAAGACACTATATTTTAAATACATTGTTCAAGTTTTGGTGAACAGTGCAAATATAGTGTATGTAATAGAAAAATTTACCTAGTCCTGTATTAAGGTAAATAGCAAACTGTCAACAAGTTTTAAAAAATTATCGATAAAAAATGAAGTTATATAAAAAAAATGTAAAATTTTTCAGCTTAAAATTGACATTTCAAGTTTGAAATATTAAAAGAGTTGCTGAAACAGCGTTTTAGGCATGGTGAAAAAATACAGGTGGCAGCACTACGCCAGATTAAATAAATAGTTAATATATTTTTTAATTTTGATTTTAGTTTAAAAATCTTTGATACGAATACTTATGGCTATGCTCCATTGTTAGGACTAAGTATATGGTAGGCAATTTTATGCTAAAATTAAAATAAAAATCAACAAAGAGGAACACACAACCAAGGAAATTATCTATATACAAATCGGCAAAGGCAAAACAGTTAAGAACAATATCCTCCTATTTATGTCAGCCGATTTGAACAAACTATTTATTCACCATTTAAAAAGGTATTTACTAGAGTTATCAGCCGATTAAGAATAATTCGATTAATCGATCAAACAAAGCCAAACTCTTGTACGAATAATGAATAAATCGATTAATTAATGTCGATTAATCGAACAATTTCTTTATTAAAAAATAAATTTAATAAAAGCTTAGAATTTTATTTATTCCCATACGTTTCTAGGGATTTCTACAAAATGTAGGAAAGTTAAAAAATATTGTAGCCATAGCCCTGACTGTTATTAATCTCAATTTTTATTAAACAAAAATTGATAATAAAGAGTTTTTTTAGTAAATTTATTATTTAAACGTAATAAAATGTATTATGAATAAGTATTTATATTTTAACGGACTTTAATTAAATTTATGTAAAAGTCGTAATTGTGCATTAGCACATTTGAAAGACACCTTGTTAATTAATGCATGTTGTTTCATTTTATAAAAGAAATAAATAAAAATGTATAGTGGCACCACTGAAATATAAAAACATACTGCACAAAAACAGCTGTTTATATTTTTTGGATTGTAGCTGCCGTCTTTAAAATAATTCAGTAGCTACCTACACGGCTCAATATTCAAACAGCAGCATTTATAGTCGTGTGTTCATGTAGCCTGCTGTGGTCTATGTGTTTAGAGCATAAGTATAAAAGGAAAGTACCGTTATAAATATTCTATACTTTTAAAGGTTATGTGAAATAAGAAACCAATTAGACCCAAAATTAACGATAGGAAAGCAAACTTCAATTGATGTTCGTCAAATCATAGTAGATTTGCGTAAAAAGGGAAAATCACTTCGTGAAATAAGTAAAATCGTGGGAAGGAACCATTGTACTATAAAAAAAATTATAGACAAATACGCAAAACACCAAAAACTGTATAACTTGCCGCGAGGAAGACCACCAAAGTGTCTTACGGATAAGCAAGTGTGAGCTATAGCTACGGAAGTGCTGTTAAAATAGCTGAAAATATTTTACAAAACTCTGGAAAGGCAGTAATTGCTAGCACAATTAGAAGATCGCTGCACCAAAATGGCTTACATGGTAGAGTACATACCACGTAAAAAGCCTTATGTTTCGAAAGCAAAGCAAATCAAATCAAACGAATAAATTTCGCATAAAAATATAAAAATCAGCCATTAGCATTTTGGGAAAATAGTCTTTTTACGGATGAGAGCAAGTATGAAATATGTATTTGGTGTAAAATAGCCTCCAAAAATATGGCGAAGTGCGAATGAAGCGTCTAACGACAAGAACGTGATTAAAACCGTAAAACATGGTGGAGGCTCGTTAATAGTCTGGGGATGCATGGCGGCATCGGGGGCTGGAAACCTTGTATTTATAGAATCAACGACGAAGAAAGAAGATTACCTACAACAGAATGTTACCCCCAGTGTAGAAAAATTAGGCTTATCAAGCAACGGGATATTTCAACAGGACAATGATTCTAAACATTCGTCCAAAATTGAAAAGGAATGGTTACTCTACCGTACGCCTAAAACACTTGACCATCCACCACAATCCATAGACCTTAATCCTGTTGAGCATCTGTGGGAATATGTGGACAAAAAAGTAAGAGAAAGGAATATTTCTTCCAAAGACGGCCTAAAGGCGGCGCTGCAGGATGAATGAGGAAAAATTAAACCTGAATTTCCAAAAAAAAAATTAGTTGAATCAATGCCCAGGAGGTTAGAAGCTGTAATAAAGGCAAAAGGACGCCAAACAAAGTATTAAAAATAATGTTTTATATAACGTTAACACTTTTGTTTACTTTCATTTGAGGCGTTAAATTAGTAAATAAAAAATGAATTTTTTCCTAAGTGCCTTATTTTAGTACATATTTTGTTTTTATCCATTTAATTTTATTTTTATTACCAATGAATTATATTGAATTGTTTTTTTTATATCATTGTTTGTTTAAATATACAGTAGTTTTGACTTAGCGCACAATCTCCTTTGCACGATTTTTTGTGCAGGTAAATCAAAAATGCAGTTATCTTAAATGCATTTACCTGCCTAAATGTGCAGGTACACAATTGTGGTTACCTGCACAAAAGTGCAGCTAAAGTAAAGAAAGTGTTTGATTTAAGAGTAGAATAAAAGATTATTTTTTTAATACATAAATTTATATTTTATTAAAATTTTATTTCAACCCAGGAGCTTACTGGGAATCTCACAAAGAGTCTTTTTGATCGTCGATAATTTTTTAGTTGTAGACGATTCCTAGCACGGGAGAAACTGTTAGACGTGCTGATTCGTATGAGAGATTCTTCCATAACGCAGCGAAAAACGCTTATAATAATCGTGAAGGGAATCGTTTATGATGTATGTTGAGATTATCTAACGAGTCTTTAAAAAAGCATGCTAAGAGAGACTCATGTAGGTATTATTTTACAACTCGTGAAATACTCAGCCGTATGACTAAGCTACCTAAATAAGGGCATTAGGCGTATTTTTCATGCCACAACTTCTAATTTTCATACAATTTCTATAAAACAAACCTTAAGGTCGCGAAATCAACACCATCCTGTCGGAAAACCCTTTTTTGCAGATCCTTAGGCCGGTTTGTTTTATTAAAATTGTATTGGCAATAGCATTTTCATACTTTAAAAACTGTCTTTTTTAGGCAGCTCAGTAATTGTTATACGACTCTTACAGAGAGTCCCAAAAAATAAATAAATTAAGAAAAGATGTAGATGTTTTTGTTGCTCGTCAGATAATCACCAGAAGATTCTTTTAGGAGTTGTATATTAAACATAATCGTCTAACAAACAGCCTATGCTAGCTGGGAAATAACAAATCATTATATACATGTATGTATGTATGAACATAAAACATAAAAAAACAAAATAATTGCGATTTATATTTTTATAAACAGCTTAAATTGGATATTTATGTGAAAAAGTGGCCACCATATATTTTTATGTGTGCAGCTAACTTTGATGTTTTGTATGAAAATATGTTAAAACTGCCCAAAAATATGAAAAATGTGCAGGTATACAAAATGCACATAAACAAGGATTTTGAAGAATAATTCCAGAAAAAATTTATTTTGGGCAGTTAAGTCAAAGTGCAGCTAACTTTGATTTTTTGTATCAAAATAATTTTAAAATGCCAAAAATTTTGTGCATTTATCTTATATGTGCAGGTATAGAAAGTGCACTTAAAAAAGGAATTTGTATGGAATTAGAAAGAATAATTCCAAAAATTATCAATTTTGTGCAGTTAAGTCAAAAGTGCACGTAAACAAAAGGCAGTTAAGTCAAAACTACTGTAATACATATTTTTTTTAGTCAAAATGCGGTGTTTACTTTCATTTGACGCTCACAGTATGTACATATGTACATAAAAATTCATGGTCGAATTTTGACCATTAGGCGACGAACACTAGAATACATAAACTTATTATTAACCGAGCAATAGTAACGTTGACTTTCCGCCCGTTGTAGTGAAAAAGTCCAGAGTCTCTGGCGGGAATCGAACGGATTTGTCTATTTTTTGTTTTCTATGTCGATGTTTGTTTATTGTGTATTTGTATATGTATGTATATGCGAAATCTTATCGGTGTCTGTATTGTAATTGAGACGTAACCCTGTAGGAAGTCAAACACATTACATATGTATTAAGTAACTTATAACTGGTTTATTAATAATCACATCTAGTTGATTAAGTGACTTTTTTCCTTGTCGACGACTCATTATTTTAACATTGGCATGTCATAGGCAGTAGTCAATTGGCCATCTTTGCATGACTTTTAAACTGGCTACTTACTACTTATTGTTCAACCTATTTGTAGTTAATTAATAGTATAGTCGGTTTATAATAAATTATTTAAATTTGAAATAATTTTTGTCAAAAAAATATTATGTTCCTATGAACAAACATGCATATTTTTATATAGAAAATAATATTTAAGAACATTTTGCATCAAATTGCTTTAAATGATAATGCATAATAGTGCTGAAATAAATACGCTACATAATTTCTAGTACATTAACAGATTTGAATCGTTTTAATTTTTAATTATTTTAATAAATTTTTATATATTTTTTTCATTTGACTTCATGGCACGCTTGTTTTACATATTTTGCTTTTATTTGTGTTTTACGTGTGCCTCCATGCAATATGTTTGGTTGATATCTGCATGTGAATTAAACCAATTTGTAGTCATTTGAAAAATAGTTAACGTAAGGTACGTTCAGACTGATGAAATATTTGATAGCAAACATCAAATATTTCATTAACGTAGTCTGAACACAAAATATTTTTGAGTGTCAAATAAAATAACAGCTGATTTTGAGCAAATAAAAGTATTTGCCGGCAAACAAATATTTGTCCTATGTGAACAAAGTGTGAACACAAAAAATCAAAAATTTTAGTAATTTTTGAGCAAACATTTATTTGATATTAAAAAATAAATTGTAAGAGCAAACAACGACAAATAATTTTAGCCATGTACCCGATAGAAGCAATTTTTCCAGTAAGTTTTCGGATTTTTTACAGTTTTAAAGATTTTTAATAATTATTAGACTTTGCTTTCATGCCGCTATTAGCCAATTTTTGCTAATTTAGCAATTTTCGAAGAATTTTTGCCATTCCTTATACTTTAAGGGACTTTTAATCAATTTGATGGCTTGAATGAAACATTAAAATTGTTCGCGAATTTTCGATATTTTAGCAACATTTTTTTTTTTGTTTTTCCCCGACATTTTGTTTTTTAACCGATTTAGCGATTTCAAATTTTGGGGTTTGCTATTAGCAAATTTTTGCGATTTTCCGTTAATTTAGCAATTTTTACCAAATTTTTGCCATTTCTTATACTTTTAGGGATTTTTAATCAATTTAATGGCTTGTTTGAAATATCAAAATTTTTCGCGAATTTTCGCTGTTTTTGCAACATTTTTTTGTTCTTTTCCCGACATTTTGTTTTTAACCGAATTATATATTTTAGGGGTTGTTTCCAATTTTTCGCAAATTTTAGCCATGTTTCCGTTAACCATTTGTCTTCCAGTTTTGTTTTTCTTTTACATACTCCTGCTCTAACAATATAATAGATGCTGCTCCACAGAATAAAACAAATAATTAGGCTTCTGCGCGAATTTTACTATTTGTGAAATATATTTTCATTTTTGAACACTTTGATTTAATAATTATTTGATGCAAATATTTGTTTTAGTCTGAACGCATGGCAAACATGAATTAATTTATTTTATTTGCCACTATTTGCCAACTGTTTCAACAAACAAAAATTGTCAAATATTTGAGCTTAGTTTCTTGTTTCACACAGTTTAAAGCAAATATCAGAACAAATATTTTTGTCAAATATTTGATTAGTCTGAACGTACCTTAATAGTTAGTGTTTTCTGCAACTGACTATTTAATTTACTACAGGGAAGTTTGTTGGTGTGTTTACTATATGTAACATTTCCAGTGTGTATCTATTAGCATAGTTGCTCTCTTCTTGTAAGATGCTCACATTATTAAAATTTGGTTTGTGTTCTGTTATTGTACAGTGGGCCGCAAGGGCAGTTTTTTGTTCAATTGGTTTTGTTACAGCTTTGTGATCAGATTTGTGTCCTGATAATCTTGTCTTGAGTGTTGATTTTGTAGTCCCCACATATGTATACTTTTGGGCATATTTTGTAAATCAAGTTTGATTTATCATCCTTTTCAAGTTTCGTCTTTGGTTTGCTGAGTTATTGGTCTTAAGGGCTATTTCGTACTTTTTTGTTGTTGTATATGTTAGAGTTCTTAAGCCTTTCGGAGAATCCGGGAATGTACGTTACTGATTTGTATATTTTTTTTCTAATTTTTCTTTTTCTTGTGGATTTGGTAGCCCCTGTAGATGACCATCGATGTATGGTCGAAATATCGGATGAAAAATAAAAAACTAAATTAAAAATCCAAAAATTTGTGGATTTTTTATTTATAACTTTAATATATGACCTTCAGCCAAACAAAAAACAACAACATAGATAATCGACACAGGTCAACAATAAATATTGAACAATGTGCTTTATTTTTTCAATTATCGATTTTTATTTGATTAAAAATAGTTCATTAAAAATTTGTATACTAAATAGAATTTTTACACCGAATTATGTATCATTTATTTAATATAACAAAACTAATTCTAGCCTAAAATTGTTTAATTAAAAAACATACCTACCTACATAAAATATTTATATTTATACACACATATATAAACATAAATACACACACATGTTGATGTGTATGTAGAAAGTACACTTTGTATTTGTGATTAAGACTAGTTTATGTTATAGGTTACAGCTAATTTTAAACTAAATAATAACAACAAAAAAAATCCTTACTCAGTAGTTAGACATTTCTAGTTTTCATTTTAACCAGCAAACAAAATTACAATTATCATTTTTATCGTATTCATAAACCTTTAATTTAAAGGTTAATTCAAATTCATATACATAAGTACATAGTTGGTCAAATTGTGAAGATGCCTGTCTGTTAAAACAACAGTAGAAAATTGCTAACTCATAAAGAGTGATTTGCTATTTTCCTTCCTCTTATTTACAGTAAAAAAAATTCTTGGAAGTTAAATAACAACATAATAACTTAATAATAAAACTTAACAAAATACTTTAAATACATCCACACATACATATATATAGCATATACATAGCTCAGTTCCTTCAACATCGTCATAAGTCAAAAATCTCAAATGTTGACTTAATATTACTAATGCATCAGGGATGATAAAGCAAGTACAATTATTAGCTCTGCAAAAGTACTTAAGTACTCCAATGACATGTTTAGTACAATTTAAAAATTTAAATTTAAAATCGCTTTACCGGTTTGAAATGCTTGAAAATCAGTTACATTGAAACCGGCGTGCAGAAAACGCGTGTTTGCGTTTCATCTATTCTCAAAGAAAATGAAAATGATTGTGATAATTTCATAACATTCTGGTAACGTTGAAACTTTTTGGTCTAGGGTTGCAGGATTGAAAAAGAAAATTAATGCACTAATGTTTTCGGATATCAGTAGAACTGCCAAAGGTATTCATTCGTCGGCGAATGATTTTTTTTTTTTTTTTACTGAATTTAGTACAATTTTGAAAATGTCATTTATCATCCCTGTAATGCATAGCAAATCCGGAGAAGAATAACATTTTCTTTTTCCATTATGTTGTGTGTAAATTTAAAATTTTCAAGTCTTTTTTTGTAAAACTAATGTTTTTTAGTTATGACGATGTTGCAGCGATCAGCGATATAATATATATATATGTATATAGGTTCACACTTTTAGGCAATAAAGGCATAGAACATAAATACATAAACAAATACTATGAATACAATTTTTCTTATGTGTATGTATTTCATCTTAATTACGAATGTATGGATGTATGTATGAGCATTTGAGTGGTTCAAAAATCAATTTTTGCGTGCAATATGAATGGGGAACATCAATGTTAATGACTTGGCCAAATTTCAAGATCCTACGATTATGGGAAACTGTGCTACAAGATCATTTGTAAAAAAAACTCTAAGAACAATTCGTTAAAATGTTGCATCTCCGAATTAGACATGTACGTACAAGCTATAGTAGCCCGTATTTTTTGTTTTTTTTTTAAATAACTTATATTAGCGGTTTTTAATTTCACATTAATTTCTCATAGAATCATTAATTTTACTTGATTTAAAAAAATACAATATACGAATTCCTTTAGATTTTTTGCACCAATGACCATCGCATATACTAATTTAAATCTGGCCGAGGAATAAGCAACGATGTATCCTTTCATATTTTTAGGTACGTTAAAGTATAGCTTCCAAAAAGTATTTTTGGACCACTCTCATTTACTACACACTACATACTCTCCTAGGTATGAACATTATGTTACTGAGAACAACCATAAACATCTGATCTGAATCTTTTCAACGGAAATGGTCAAGTTTAGTTAATTATTAGAATTCAGACTATGAATTATAAGGGTCATCGAAATTGTACGTATACATACATACATATGTATGTAAATATATGTATTTTGGTAAAATTTTGCAAAGGTTTTAATTTGCTTACATATTAATTTGGAATTATTGAGACTGAAGACTGTACTGTGGTTCACAGTTTGTTGCACGGATATATGTACATGTATGTATGTGTCTGCAAGTGTATGTATGTGCGGATTTTATAACAAAAAATTAAAAATGGCTATTTTTATAATACATAATAAGTACGTAATTAATTACACGCATACTTATTCAATTATAACTTTATATAGTAATTTGCATACATACATACATACATACATATGCAAGTCTATGGTTAAGTACAAATACAACTACATACACGAGTATGTAAATAAATTAATTTACACACACACACACACACATACATAAGTGGGTGTCTGTGTACATACGTACTACATATTTTGTATTTAGCGTATTTTAGTTAACAACAGGCCTGGCCGAATACAGAACACTTTTATATCACCTTCTTTTCACTTAAAAGTGGCAACACATCTTGACTGTTGTTGTTGTTAATTTCGAAGGCCTTCTGTCGTTGCAACTGTTGGAATTTGGCTGTTGATTGCGTTGAAGATAGTGTTGTTATCTTTAGATCCTTTCCCTTTTTGTAGGCCTGGACGTAAAAGTTCATAAACAAACAGAAGAATATCGAGGAATTAAGTAACAACAAAGCTGAAATGAATTTCGAGAATTGGCACTGTTGACTGAATAAAGCGCGAACAGTATGAATGATGCAGAGGACAAATTGAACCTGCAAATAAAAAAAATTATACAAATTATTTTAAAGGAAACAATGTAAAAATCATTAAGGAACATTTTTTTAATATTATTTGAATAAAATAAAAAAAAAAAATAAATCGTGTTAATAATTATTTTTGATTTTGTATGTATTATTGTAACACCATGCAAGAATAGTTTATACCTTTCAAATAATGTTAGTCGCGACTGTAAGAAATGATAAACTCACTGTTTTTTGTTGTTGTTTTTGTGTTTTATTTGTATAATATCTTTAGCTCTTCTAAAGTCTTTGGATGAAGTTTCCTGACGATCTGGCCTGTGAAATGCGCATAGGAATAGCTTATCCCATCAACAATAAATTTCAGTTTATCAATAGTATGAAATGGAAATCTATCAAATTTAAACGTAACCTTAATTAATTTTTTGTATCCCATGAAAAACTTTGATAATGTATTTTTTGTTCTTAACTGTTTTGCCTTTGCCGATTTATAAAATATATTTATTTATTTTATTTATTAATTGAAATCGTGCTCAACAAGAATTGATCTTATAATTATAGAGCAAGAGTATTAATGTTAATAGAGAAATAGCCTCAACAAAAAAATTAAAATTAAAAAGTACAAAATTAAAACAAATTTTAATTAATCGATGCACAGGTATTATTAACCTTTTGCCTCTTAAGGATCTTGTGAAGTGAATACACAAGCTGGTACTTTACTGTAAACGATTTTATGCAAAAACATGAGCATTTTTATATTTATTAAAAGCATTTTGATAACGATGAAACTCTTTCCTGCCTTTACAGTCTATAAACGTATCTAGTAATGTTATTGTATGGTACATTAAGTTTCCTCATACTAGTAGAGTCACACTTGCCGAACAGTTCACAGCCATATAAAAGCCCTGGAATTATATACGATTTAGCCAGGAGCTTCCTTACGTTGAGCGGTGTAAAATATTGTGTAGCCCAAAGTGATTATAACTTTTGGTAAATCTGTACCACTAGTGCATCGATATGACTTGACCAAGTCAAGTTGTTATTAAAGATTTTAACTTTTTGAACAATCGGAATAGGCTGGTTACTAATCAATACATTCATGCCGGTGATATGTTGGGATCTCCTATGGATAATCATACATTTTGATTTTTGAGGATTAAGACACAAACCGTTTCTGTCTGCCCAGCGGTAAATTCTATTCAAATCATGGTTGAGTTTTTCAACATTCTCCGCTACAAAGATTACTGAGGTACACCTGAACGTCGTCAGCATACATATGTATATTGCAGAGTTGTTGTTTTTGTGGCAAATGATTAGCGTAAATGGAGAACAGCAACGGCCCTAATATTGAACCTTGAGGAACTCCCCTTGAGACTGCTATGGGCGTGGAAATATTATTATTGACACATACAGACTGAAAACGGTTAGTGAGGTAAGAATATAAAATTGATGTAGCCGTTGTTGAAAAGTTGAAATGATTCTTCAGTTTTAAAGAAAGTATTTGATGATTAACCATGTCAAATGCCTTAGAATGATCAAGAAGAACTAAAAAGCTCACTTTTCTATTATCGAGATCCCGTCTTATGTTCTCAGTCACTTCAGTTAAAGCTGTTACGCAACTGTGTTGATTTCGGAAACCAGACTGCTTGCATGTCATTAAGTGATTTTCATTAATATATGTTGTCATTTGGGCACATAATAATTTTTCAAATGCTTTGGAAAGAAAACTCAATATTGAGATTGGCTTATATTCAGTGTTTGACTTAGTTATTGGAATTATTTTTGCATGTTTCCATTTTTCAGGAAACGTACTTGTTGTTATAATGGTGTTGAAGAGATGTGTAATAAAGGGCAGAATCATCGGAAGTATAATTCTGATGAATTTCGGATGCATGTTATCGAAGCCAACTGCATTCGATTTGAAAGAAACGAAGCTAGAAATCACGTCTGTTTGATCGACACATGAGAACTCGAATGGAGTTGGAGTTTGATTAAAACAAGACTCTACATTATTGTAGACGTTCTCTATTCCTGAGACGTCTGCAGAGTTTATGGGGAAATTGGTAAAAGCCTTGTTGAGTTCATCCGGGTCAAGTGTACAACCACTGTTGTTACACTTCCTGCCAATTCCTATATCCTGAAGAGTTTTCCAGGTATTTTTGGAACTTTCTGCAGCACTGAACTTGTCGATGTAGAATTTTGACTTTGCCATACGTATTTTTTTATTTGCGCCTCTTCTTTTTTTTTTTAATTCCCTAAGCTAAATCCCGCGAAGCTCTGCGATTGTCTGCAGGAAAGAAACCAGAGTCTCTGGCGGGAATCGAACCCGCAACTCCGACGCTGATTAACTAGCTCACTATCAGCCAGCCTACCGGGGAACTCCTGGCAATACAAAAAGCAGTTTTCAGACTCAACGTTCTAAAAAGTTTCTAACGGGTTTCAAAATAACCCTTTAAAGCTTTAAATTGACTGGAGCAATCTTTTTGCCACACATACGATATAATTTTATCAAAGTTATTTTTTGGGAACACAAAATTTATTATTAATAAGATTTCTCTATGACGAGCTAAATTTCCAATTTTTATTTTTGATAAATACACTGAAATTTATTGTTGAGGAAAAACAAGTTTCTATGCGCATTTCACTGGTTGCTTAGGGCAGATCATCAGAAAACCCCTTTCGAAAGATTTTAGAAAAGCTAAAAATATAATACAAATAAAACCGCAAAGCGAATAAGAATTATAAACACTCAAAGTTTTACTTGTAACAATAGCAAAGCTTAAACAAAACAACAACCTTCCCCTACAATTGCTTGGCTTTTTTCTGACTCGAATTGTAGTTGTAAGTGGGTAAAAAGAAAAAAAAACCAAATTAAAAATCAAATTGCTCAACATTTACTTCAACAATAAATTTCAGTGCACTAATCAAAAATTAATATTGGGAATTTAGCAAGTCACACACACGACATAACTCCTCAGCTACAATAGTGAGTTACACTAAATTTGTTGATTGTAAATGTTGGAACTAACTGCATGCTCTAACAAAATCTTGGAGGTGTAGGAGGGGGGAGACGTGTACCCCCCATACAACAAAATATCTTAATTTGCTTATATCTGAATAACTACAACAGTGAACTGAATGTTCAAAAAAATCTTGGTAGACTAGGAGGGGAAGACGGGTACCTCCTATACAAAAAATTATTAATTAATTAATCCGCACGCTTCCGCTGAATTGCCTTTCATTGCATGAGTTCGGATAAAAATTACTCAAGAATTTATTTTTTTAATAAGGTGAGTGCGTGAGAATTTAATTTTTATATTCACGCACTCTGGTTTTTAAATCCTGTAAAATATAAATTTAACCACGGTCACACGTGACTAATGTGTGACTCACATGAGAACCCCGATTCCTCCAATTGCCCTACAATCACTCCCATACTGCGCATGATTTCTGTGATCGAAATCCTGCTTGCTTCTCTCTCAATCCTGATGACAGTTTGTCCGATTTTCGATTTGAGATAGTAGGGGCCATAACTTTATTAATGGTGCATTTTTTGGAATGAATTAGTTCCAATAGTATTTAAGAGATATTTCGGACATCTTTTTATGTGTACGGAATTTATTGCTGGACCACTCAATGGTCTATTTGCATAACATCAAATTTGTTTGTGTCTTAAAATATAAACTGTTCTGTATTTTATTATTATTGCAAGTATTTTAAGGATTGCACAAAACATAATTCAATCCAATGTTTTCTGTCTGCACGATATTGCGAGGTGTGAAGGGTAAATTAATGATTTGTATTGTGTGTGCAAAACAGCACTCGTTAGTAGTATGTGTTTTTATTGTTGCATGAAACATTTTCTTTTTTTTTTTACAATTTGCGAATGTCAACTGTTTCGAACATGTCAGCGTTAGCAAGTGCATGCCAGTAGGTACATTTATGTTTGTATGATTTTTAACTATTTGCTTTTATTTTACAAACATACATAGATACGCATGTGTGTATGTTTATAGACAATTAGTTAGACAAGTTGTAATTGCAGGGTTTTAAAAACATTTATAATAAGGGTCTTCATGAGATCGCTTAAAAGTCTCGCAATTTGCGAAAACTGCTAAATTTTCGGCCCTAGCAAATGAACTGTCACAACTGTATGAAAACTCATTTACACAAAACTTGGTAAAAATTCACAGCAATTTTGACTCGTAAACCTGCGCTGTTCTATTGTGCGATTATTAACGTAGCATAAAAATGCTTACCGTGGTTTTTTTTCAAAAATATTCAAATGTTAACATACAACAAATTCTTGGTATGATTTGAGTAATTTAGTCTTTTAGCTTTCTTCAGACGTTTCTTAAAAAGGGACTTCATCATACAAGTTTGTCTCGCAAGTTTGTCCCTTTTCACAAAAAGCAAGTTTAAGCGATTTCCAAACATGTTTGCACTGTGTTGAGTTATTGTTTCTGATTTTGTTGACACAATAAAAAATAATCAAGTATTGTATAATTAAAATTATACTCCTCCTATTTTTATTTTAGAAAACAATTAATTTTGAAGAAATAACTATTCGCCATGGCTGTCTTAAAACAAAATAGCAATGTTTCTGTGTTGGGTTAATACATACAAATGTTTACTTAGTTTTATTAAATATTTTCTTATACTTTTATGGTAAATTTTTGTAAAAATGACCTACAAAGCAAATCTTTGTTTAACCAACCAACGCAACAAGTTTCCATTAACATTGCAACTGTTGGAGTTGTTGTTGTAGCTGCCACAACAAAAATCGAGTATCGGATATTGAAAAAATTAACTGTTGAACAATTGCAAATACATCGTAAATATTTACATTAAACCTGCCCATAAAGAAATAACTTTTTCTTGGTTCATTAGTGCATATCTAAAACTTGTTGGTGTTAAATTTTAAGTGCTTTGGATAAAACGATCACGTGCCAAAAAAGAGCGAAATCAAAAAAAAAGTTTACTAATTGGAAATTTTGAATGCATTTTCTACCAAAATTAGCTTTTTAACGATGTAAAAAAAATTTGAGAAAGCTTAAATTTTTTTTTTGCAAAATTCAATAATTAAAAATTGATGAGTTTCAGTTGCTGAATTGAAAAATATTTGGCCCATCCAAGGAAAATTACATATTTTACTGCCTGTTTGTATGTATAACACGAGTGCAAAACTCGTTCGCTTGACTAACATTTAAAACGAAAACAAATGTTGAAAGAGTCTTGCGCTCGTGTTCTACGTACATGCAGTAAGAGTAGCTTTAATGTACATACCAGAGATGTAACCGACACCGAAATATCGGCGATAGTCCAGGTTGGCCTATATGTATATCGATATTTTACTGTCGATACGACGGAATTTCTTAATTATACCCACACCACAATAGCGAAGAGGGTAATAAGCGTTTGTGCTGATGTTTGTAAACCCTGATAATATTTTTCATTGTACACCGATCGCCTCAGGTCTCAATTTTGGAGATAATTTCATGGAATTTTTTTTATATTCCTAAAAGGCACAAGGAACAAGGCATAACATGTTTAAAGGCCACCGTTATATGGCTGTGGCGTCTTGTCGGAGCACTATTTTAACCATAAAATGGTTGTCGGTGACAATAATATGGTTAAATTAAACAAAATATGTTTACAATTTCCTTTTAAAATAGTTTGTTTTTTTTGGAGATGACCATATTTAAACATGTTTTTTCTCTGCGTGTTGTAAGATTTAATTCGGTCCAAACTCATTTTATTTCAATCAAAATCAATTTACCAAATTTTATTGCAATCGGTCCATATTTGACCAGAGCTTCCATAATAATTCTAATCCCGAAAATAACTTTTATTTTCACAACTTTTTTATAAATGTTGGTATTAACATTACAATTGGCAACAATAACTTTTACGATAGCTACTATGTCATGACAAGATCACTTAAAGCCAAACAAATGTCATGTAGATGAGGATATCTAAATAATATTCGAAACAAAGAACCTTTAGATGAATCTTATTTTCATAGCATAATTTTGTTTTGGTGGGGGGAATGATTACTCATGGGTACGCTCTTGCTAATTTGTTTTTAAGTACTGTGGTGTAGGGTACCATATGGTCGGGCTTTCTTGTTATTTAAAATAAACAATTTATTTTTCAATACTTTAACAGAAACGGAATTCATTCCGTATTTTGGTGCTTCAGAAAATGACGAAAAAATTTTTCGGAATGAAACCATTTTTGTTTTCATGAACGGAATGGGAGTTTTATGTATCTGAAAGGCCAAAAACTATAAAAATACACTTTCTATCAATAAAAAAATATGTTGGCTGATAGAATCAAAGCCTTGCACCATAGTAGTGAAATGTCCTCTCATTGCTAAATCTTGTACAAGGCGAATTCAGCTACTGGTGGCGAAAGCACATTTTAACGGTTCAAATATTTTTTTTGTTAGAAACGGTTGATATTTCGAATCCTAAACACTTACAATGCAATGGAAAATAGCTCTGTTTTTGGAATGTTATAGTAGTGCCTTGCACTTGTGTATTTGTCTGCTTTTTGCAAAAATTTTGCTAGTAACCCATTTTCCAACATTAAGAGAAAATATAAAAAAATAATCAATGAAGAATGGAAAGTCCAGAGTCCCAAAAATTTGCGACTAATCAAACCATTTGTTTATCTACAATTCTTGACCATCGATACAAAGGTCGAATATTCAAAGGCAATCGAATTATATCCTAACGAAAAAGTCCTACTTCCTAACATGACTCTGCATTCCTAAGGGCGTAGCGTAGGGTCATGCCTATCTTTTGTTATTATTTCAGTAGTCGTTTAAATTTAAATTGGTTGTCCGCGGCTGCGCCAAACCCATCGTATGACGCATCCGGTGGCACACAGCTTTGTTTCCCATAAGCAGTAAATATTTCATACCTCATTATGAAATCACAGAGTGTTTTATTAAGTTTTAAGTTTTCAAATGAGTTCTGCCGCATCTGAGAGATTATTTTAAACTCCAGGCCAGGTATTAACGGTTTTTCCAAATCTTATATTTAAAAATTTCGAAATTTTGCTTAAAATTTATTTTTTTTTGCCAAAACAAATCATGTTTCTAAAACGACGGCGCATATTAGTATAATTAAATTTAAAAATGTTTCTGCTGGAATAATCATATTACATATGTACATCCTTAAGGCTCCATAATACTTTGTGGGTTAGAAATCTAATGAATTTTTTGCGACTGTCAATTTAATTCAATTTAACATCACAAAGCATACAGAGATGAAAAAAGCGACGTATTAAAAATGCCTAAATCATTTGCGTGGGCAGCTTTCGAAGAAAGAGAAGTGGAAATGGGAAAAAACTGGCCGCTACTATCAGCACAAATTGCGAGATCAAAATAAAAAATGCAAAAAGGGCAGCTTTGGAAGAAAAAGATAGAAAAAACCAAATATTTTCAGTCTCGTGACGCCTCTGTGTTTAACATTACAGTTTGTAGTCACACTATTTTGGTTTCGAAATTTTTTTTGTAATACTTGTCATTCTCATGACGCATTGCATTCACACTATCACACTTTTTCATATTACTACTATAGTTTTTGACATGTATTAATACAAAGTATAATAGTGTAAAATAGCCTTTGGCAAAAGTTTAATAGTTTCTTGCTAGACTTAAGGCCCAACTATAATATGCATAAGCTGGCTTAAGCTACTGTCAAAAATAAACAAAAAGCCTCTCAAAAGCGTTTAAAAAACAAAAATAAAATCCAAAAATATTTAATTCCGTACGGAAAGTGCAATCTATTTCAGACTTTGGTTAAGCAAATTCATAAAATTAACCAAAAAGGTTTCTTAAGTTCAATATGGTTCGACACATATGAATTACATGTATTCGCACAATTGCTTAAGCCAACTTAAGCATATCATATGGTAAAATATTGGTCTTCTCTAGAAAAAAACATTGATATATCAGCCTATGAGATCGGACTGTAAATGCCTAATGGCGATTTCTTTTCTAAAAACAAGTGTTGCATAAGTGTTACATGTGACTTGGAAACATTTTTAAATTCTCCCCTAATTTTTAAGAAGTGTTTCATATTTTACTTTTACAAAAGAACACAAAATTCGGCATTAAACAATAAAGTACAATTAGCGCAAGGTAAATTCAATTACAGTTGGTGGCTAGACTACAACAATTCAAAGCCATAAGAAACAACAGATGTTTTTTGTATTGCATTGTTAGTGTTTGCGGCTCGAAACTTGCCACCACCTTGCACTGAATTCGCCTTGATCTAGTGCTGCATTCATGCCCTTTTAATTTTTTTTTTTTAATTTCCTAACCTAATCCCGCGAAGCTATTCGCCTCTCTGCAGGAGAGAAACCAGAGTCTCTGGCGGGAATCGAACCCGCAACCCCGGCGCTGATAGACTAGCTCACTACCAGCTAGCCTACCGGGGCACTCCGGTAGCATTTTTTTAATTTTAAAGGGAATATCATCAGAAAAGAACGCTTAACACTTTTAAAATAACACATGTTTTTCAGAAAAGATCATAAAAATATTTAAAAGGCAGAATAAATGCAAAATTTTACTCAGAAAAGAAAACGCCATAAGATAGAACGTAAAGAGTAAAAGGCGACCCCTACGTTCGGCAAAAAGGATTTATTTTCGAAACCTACTTGCAAAAATACTTTATGTTAGAGGGTGTACGGATAAACTTTTTTTTTGAGGTACGGTCTACTGCACATGTTCCTAATTTGAAATCCCGCATTCAGCCAAAAAAAACAAAAAAAGGTACAATTAATTTGCAATTATTTGTTTACAACATCTTAAAAGTGCGAAATCTGTAAATAGTAAAAAAAGTGCAGTTCAGTTAGTTTTCGTTTTTTGACATCCTAACGGTACATATTGACAACTCTTTCAATACATCTACAAAGGGGCCAAATTGCCGCATTTGATATTGATAAATTTTTTTTACCATAATTAAGTCTAGAATATTTTTCTAAACGCATCGCCCAGACTTGCAATTTTTGAGGAAAGACAAGATCAAAATACAAAAATTACAAAACTAGAATTTCATAATATGGACACTAATGCAATTTCAAATCGGAATATTAATAAATTGCAGCAACAACAATTGCAAGTCTGGACGATGATTAAGAACGACATTTAAATTTTATCAATATAAAAATGAAGCCATCCTACTTACATATGCCTTGCTTGTGAAATATGTATTCATGTGTAGCAGAACATGTTACAAGTCAGTATGTATCTTAAAGTGCTATTACAAAAGCAAGTTTTTCAATAGTTTTGCTTTTTCCATATTTATTAGCGTTTCTATTCTGTTAGAATGTAATGTCTGAAACATTTCCTAAACAATGTCAACGATTCAGTTATTTTATATGCACGTTTTATTGCGCAATATTGCCATCTCTCGAACATTTGCCTGTGTATACTGAGGTACAGGGTGTCAAATGGTTGTGCTTGACTTTCTCACTTGTTTAAGATATGATAACTTGCCCTGGTAATTACAAACTTGTTTATTTACGCTAACGAAACTACGAATTACTATTGTAAAATCTGAATATGTAGCTTACAGAAACTTTACAAGTTCTATAGACATTCAATTGAATGAATTCAATCGCAATTGTATTTACTTTTCTATGTGTAAGACCAGTAAACAAGTCTCTTTGCATACATATGTAAGTATTTACTTGCATTTTTACTTTAATAAGTCCAAAATCTTAATAATTATGACGTTTAGAATTGTTTTTATTTCATTTTGCACGTTTTTTTTAATTTGTGTGTACATATGCATGTATCTAACACGCAAAGAAAAAACATGGTTGTGGTAAACATATTCTAAGAGAAACACATTATTGTAAGATTCAACATTGTAGTTACCATATTACGATTATTCTTGAATCATTTTATGACCAAAAATATTCGTAATATTACATAATAATATTTTTCTCTTAATCATATTATTATCATGTTAATCATAACATATCTGAAAGAATCATATTATTGTTGCCTTCATACATACGGTGATTAGATCTAACAATATTGTCAGTAAAATTTGTTTAAAATGTTTTACGGCCGTCTAAAGGGGCAATAATCTTTCATTATTGTAAGATCTATCCACCCTCTGTACGAAGCTTTAGTCACATTTGTTTTTTTGTGGCTAATTACTTCATATTACAAATTGTACACAGTTGCTGATTTTTTTAGCAGTAACACTGCCACTTTTTTGTTTCTGCAACATTTCGGTATTGTCCATACAATTAAAGAAGCAGCTTTTCTTCTGTTAAGTTGTTGTAACAGGCGTTGTGCTTCTGTTGTTTTCGCTTTCGTTGGCTGTATTGTTTAGAAGCATAAACAAAAACATAAATAACAGGTGAGATTGCAATTTTCGGCTGTGTCGAACTTTGATACCCTCTACCTAGAACTATAATTTTCCATATGTGAGTTTTTTATGGGATCTGTAGTTAGTTATGAACCAGCCTTTTTAACATCTGACTTTATAATGTATTACTATTCTTTACGATTATAGGCGTAATATAGTTTATTTCGTAAGTACTCTCTATTTGGACTCTTGGTTATTCATGAGCCCATTATCAAATACATAATTGTATTATTCTTTTTCTAGTGCTAATTCAAACAATACATCATTATTTGATTCGGTTTTAGGCGTGTTTTAGTAATTTACGGAAGGCGGCTTTATATAAACTCAAGACAAATCATCATAAAATCCGGTAGCGTGATTTATAGTCTTAAAAAACGAAACTGGACCAAATTTCAAGACAACATGCTTAGTTATACCCACCCCACAATACTCTATATTATGCATTTGTGCTGATGTTTGTAACATCTTAAAATATTGGTCCTAGACCTAAACTTTTAAGTGTACCGATCGACTCAGAATGACTGTCTGAGTCGAATTAACGATGTCGTCCGGCTGGGTAGATGTCCACGTTATCCTTGTGAGCAAAGTTCAGGTCGGAATTTTTGGAGATTGATGAAATTTGGTTCATAGGCTCTCATCGGCACAAGGGCAAGCCCATTGAATTCCCGGAATTATTTTGGTATTTAGATTAAATTTTGTTTAAATTTATTTAATGGCAATCAAAATCATCTTTCCAAATTTTATTGGAATCGTGCCGTCACTGTTTCCTAGGACCTAAGGCAAAATATGACCCATTCATCACAAAATTGCATGGTGATTTTTCTAGTCTTACAAAGCTCAATTGCACCAAATTGTATTATAATAACATTATTCGTTAAGGATTCAGGCTTATTAAGTTTTTTTCTAAGAGTGGGACCTTAACATTTTCTTCGGTTGAGCCGTTCGGAAGTGAGGTCTTTTTTACCAGACGAACCAAAGGAAATGTCTAAATCAATTTGGAATTTACATAATGTACTTTATACCAACGGAATGACAAACTAAGTTTACCTTCATTTATCAGTCGTAGTGGAGTGTCTAAAAACGAAAATAAGGTAAGATACAAATTCTTTACATTCATTCATACGTATGAAGATACAAACCAACATACATAGTATAAATATTAGGGGCGTTCCGCAACTTAAAAAAAAAATTATAAAATAGGAATAAAAACAACGGTAAAATTAAGAAAGTTACAGCACAAAAAAATGCATTCATATTCTAATTAGTATGCATTTCAGAACTGTTAAATTTGTATTTCAAAGTGTAATTAATTATAGTATAATGAAACGTGCATGCAAACATTATTATATTCGTTTTATGTATGAATATGAGGGTGGAGCGTAATAATATTTTGCGAATTTTAAGTAGCACTAAATATTGCATTTTATTCTCAGATACATGGGAAAACCAATAAAAAAAAAATTGGACCTATTTTTAGCCCTCTACCGCGGCATCAATATGTAGAAAATGAAATCAAATGGATCAATTTCGGAAACATAATATGATGCAACATTTTTTATAGTTGTTGTAACTCTTTACACTCAAAATAGCCACAATTTGTGTACATAAAAAGTCAGATTTAAGACGACCTTTTTTGACTTCTGAAGTTATTGTCAAATCTTAAACAAAAAAACATTTTCTAGGCTAATGTGAAGTCTCTAAACACGAATATGAAACTAATATAATTTTCTTTACTGCCCGTATACAACTGACATGATTTGCTGTTATAACTTGATGTTATAAAAGCGTTGTTAAAACATATGCATTAACAACCGTGTTATAACATGAGAAAACTTCTGACATGATGAGTCCATACTAAACACCAGTGTGGCCATATCCAAAAATATTTTACAGCTAAATCGGCTTAAAAATAATGCTAAAAAATGCTAACAAAAATCCTAAACTGCCAAAAAATAATGCTAAAGTTTAAATTGTTTTATTTTTTTGTTATTTTAGTTATAATATAATCTCACATCGTATCAATAAATCAAACTGATAAAAGAAAAACAATATAATATTTATGAAACATAAAAAGTCTTAAAACTATAAAAGAAATATACATATTTCAATCTTTATATAAGTACAAAAAAAGTTTTTAAACAAAAGGTACCATCCCATAACAAAAAATCAAAGGAACTTGACCCATAAATGGGAATTATTTAGTATTTTAATAAAATTTATATAACATGTTTAATAAAATATTTCATTTTATAAATTAATTACGTCATCAAATGAATATTCATCTTCAGCTTCTGAAGAATCGATCAAGATATCTTTATAATATATTAACGTCATTCTGTTTCGAATTTTCGTTTTTTAGATATTTATACCACTAAAACCCAATTTTAACTTCCGCGTTGCTAACTGGCAAAACCAATAACTGCATAGCAAAAAAAGCTAATTCACTGAATGGATTTTCATGTAATGAATGTGTATATCCATATACATTTATCCAGAAATCAACTGTCATATGAATTTGGTTTCAGCCACTGATGTTCCAAAGTTGTAATTTCTTCTACAGTGAAATCAATAATAAATTCTTTCGTTCGCTTAACTTGCATTTATTAGTTTTTAAACGGTTTTCTAAGATGACACATAAATTGAGCTATAAAATCTGGGCATGTAATTCATACTTGTTTTTTTCTATTTCAAAAGTTATGCTATCTCCAACAGAGAACTGCAACAATACATAATACTCGCGAGCGCACTCGCTGTTTACTAAATCATTTTTAGTCTCGAATACTTTTAAACACTCGCTTTTACTGATATGGTTGGCTCGTTGGCTCGTTCTTCATACAAAGCGAGCTTCATGCATAAAAATAGTCACAATAACTTTTTACTTGTACATGTGTGAACTACATAAAGTAGTAAGAGCCCAGAAAAATGTATGAACAATATCACAACAACGCAAAGCTAAGTTTCGTGTTTTTTCTATTTTCATATTCGGTAACTTTTTTGTATTTAACTTACACGACTTAGAGTGGGTTTTTAACATCGAGATTAATCTTAGCAGGGAACTATAATTAATTAATCCGAGAATAAATCTAATTGAGTACTAATTTAGTTTACCGTTTTTAAGTGGTAGCTTAAGCCTCGGAATATTGCCGTACTGAATAACAGAAATGGCAACACCATTTTTGCAAATGTCAACTTTTTATCAATGCACTTTGTATTTTATGTAGAAGAAGAAGAAAAATTTTATCAAACAAAAAATTTAAGCGCCAAAGTGAAAATTTGTATACTTAAAGTGAAAAATATTAAAATTAATACAAATAAATTACAATGTCTAGTTCAGAAACCAAAAGGTCAGCAAATTTTACAACAGAGGAAGTGGAGTACTTGGTTAAATTAGTTAACCAAAAAAAAAGTACAATTGAGTGTAAAAAAACCGACCGGACCACCGCGGCAGATAAAGCTCGTTGTTGGATGGAAATCCAAGACGATTTTAACGTCGAATTTAGTTGTTTTAGGTCATACAAAACTTTAAAAATAAAGTACGACAACCTAAAAAAAAACGCAAAAAAGAATTATGCCTTGGACAAAAAAGAGTTTTATAAAACTGGTGGTGGAACAAAATCACCCTCAAATGTATCTGAAGTGGATCAAGATATTATTGAAATGCTGCAAATTGAGCAAGTAGAAGGACTAACATCAATATATGACGACGACAGTAAGTACCTTTTTAATTTATGTTTAATGCCTGCTTATTATGAATACACTAAAATTAAATTTCTTTTTCAGAAATTGAAAATGAATATTTTAAATGTGATCTCACCCAAACTGACATAGATGAACATGCCCTTGATTGCTAAGGTATGTTAATTTTCATTGATACATAAATTCAAAGACATAAACATAGTAACATACCTACTAAAGAGCTGCAGAAGCAATTCTAGGCTAAGATCCCATCAGGCCATCGTTATTTTATAAACGCGATTTAAAAAATTATTAAAAATCAAATTTACTAGGTCATACGTTGCCGGGGCTGAAACCATCATGGACTTTAATATACAGGGGTGTGCTGGAAATCGCAAACGTAAAACGCAAGAATTTTAAAAGTCGTTTTTAAATAAGATGTAATAAAAGAATTTTATGACAAATATTTAACAAATATTTTCCTATTTAACAGGATTTTAAACCAAAAATTATAAGAATTAGGTTTAAAGTTTATTAAAAACAACTTCCAAATTCTTGCGTTTTGCGTTTGCGATTTCCAGCCCACCCATGATAGTCAAAATAATTTCCTTTAAGTTCCTTGATTGTTTTTAAATAAAAATTAGCTTTATTTTTATTATTTGTTTATAATTTGTAAATTTTTTTAGATGAGGTACCAGCAGAATCTTGCAAATGGGAAAAATACACCCCAAAAATGTTAAAAGCCCAAAAAAATCCAGCACTTAGTTCAGAAAAGAGGAAGAGTACAAAAGACGTGTGGGCTGATGTGGCTCGAATGAAACTGAAAAAGATTGAAATAGAAATAAAAGTTCTGGAAGAAGAGGCAAAACTAAAAAAAAACAAAATTGGAACTAGAAATAGATGAGTTAAAACAAAGGCTGGGAAGTTTTTCAAATAATGGTGGAGGGGTGCTTAAGTGCCCAAAAGAATTTTAAATACAATGGTAGAATGTTATCTACTATTTTATGTATATAAAGTACAATTGTTTTTATAGCTTTAAGTTTTTTTTTATATTATATATGTTTGTGAAGGAAATTGATTTATTAAAACCGAAGCATATTAAATTCCTAGTTATTTAGTACATTTTGTATTAACTTTTTTTTTTTGTGATAAAATTCTGTCTTATAAAGCAATGTTCTCGCAATTTATTTCCTTTACATAAAACATACAGACCTGCATCAGGTTGAGCTTTAATTATATGTAAACATTTTTAAAATGAATTGTTGTGTTATTTTTTGTTTTTTATTAATAAAATATTTAAAGTTTAAATAAGACTGATTTTATTTTGTATACCCTTCACCGAAGGTAAAAGGGTATGTATAACTTTGTCATTCCGTTTGTAATGGTTGGTCGGTCCGTTTGTAATACCTTGTATAATATTTTTATAATATTTGCTTAAGACTTAAGCGTTTTTTTATACATAACAAATACGTAAATGTACAGCACAGTTGGGTTAACGATATCCGTACAAAATCCCAAAAATGACTCCTTTTTATAATAATTAATAACATATTCATGAAAAAACATTTTTGGAGCTTTTTTGACGCGGTTTAGCTTACGGGAGATTATCGCTTTTTACCAATTTCAATTGATTTACTGAACTTTGTTTGAAAGAAGATAATTGATTAATCTTATTTAGAAACTGTTTAATGATATATGAAATAGCAAAACGTTTTCCAGGAGCAAATAATTTGTCAATAAAACTAGGGGTTAAACAATTTTAAAGCCAACCGTTTCATTACCAAAAAGTAGATAAAATAACACGATATTTTTAGAACGGGTAGAATATAACATGTCGATTTTTTCGAAAAAGTGGAAATATACAAATTTTAAGTAAATACTCTCTTGTTGATTAATTGCGATATAAATACGTATCTTATATCTGATAGCAAAAATGTTTGTTGGTTACATAATTTTTGCTATTAGGGCTCGATATATCTGTGGCATTTTGACAAAACATCTTAAGTCGAGATAAGATAGCAAAATTTTTAAAAAAAACCTCGGTGAAAAAATCGTTTTTACCAAATAATAAAATTAAGCAAAATTAAAGAAAAATGTCGTTAATAACACAAAATTTTAAAAATGGTAAACAAAAAGGTTTTTTGAATTAAAATTCGTATAATTAAGAACATTTTTTTCAACTTTTTAAATTTGACTTAAGAGGTTTTGTCAAAATGCCACAGATATAAGTTTCAGTTATTTCCCAACTATGGTGAAGGGCATATAAGATTCGGCATAGCCAAATATAGCACTTTACTTAATGTTTTTTAATAGGCATTTAACAACAATTTTTTGAAATAGTCCTTTATTAAGACTCTCCGTATGATGTTGTTGTTTTCTTGGGTGCTGCCTCTATTATTAGGAACAGCTGAAACAAAATCAATAGCAGCCTGCACATCGTCCGACAAAGTAGGGGACTCAATTTCGCTATTAATGCAGCAAATGTTGTGAAGCACTGCTGTTGCTACAATTATTCCCTGCACTTTTTTTATGTTTAACCGAATTCCTAAAGAAAGAATTGGGAATCGTTTTTTCCAGACACCGTAACTACGTTCGACACAAGAGCGAGTTCTGATCTGTGACTCATTATACAAAGTTTCCTCTGCAGTTTTTGGGTTTAATAATGGGGTCATTATATATTTTTTATTAGGATAACCACTATCCCCCAATATTAGTCCATTGCAATATTCACCGCTCTCGAATTTAGAGTAGATTTTTGAATTTTTAAGAATATTGGAATCATGTGCAGAGCCTGGCCAACGAGCAACAATATTCGTTATTTTCAAGTTAGCGTCGCACGTTGGTTGTACATTAATCGATAGAAATCCCTTTCTATTTCGATAAATTTCAGCACCATTACCTCCTGGAGAAACAATTTTTATATGGGTGCAGTCAATAGCAGCTACGACTTTAGGGAATTTAGCGATTTCAAAAAATTCTTGTTTTGCTTTAGAAACTTCTTCATCCGATTGCGGAAACTTAATAAAATGATCTTTCAACAGTGCTAAGTTATGAGTTACGCGCGCAACGACTTTTGACACCGTAGATTTTGACACTCCATTCAAGTCTCCTATTGTCATTAACATGCCACCAGTTGCATATACTCGTAAAGTTATTAGCAGCATTTGGTCTTCGGATAAAGCATTATGCCTTAAAATGTTTAATATTTAGTTTTATTGACTATGTGCAATTCCTTTACTTCTTACCAATTTGTATAATTTTTTATATGTGGACCAATAAGTTCTAACACCTTGTAAGCTGAATGTTTGGATAGCCGGAACCTTTGCCTGAATTCACTGTCATTGTATAAATAAAAGTGATTTGGTCGCGTTCTTATGGTTTTTGTTCTTCTCATAATTGTTCTATCGAAGTTTTGAAATGTTTCAAAATCACTAAAGTCTTCATCTTCACTAGAATAATCCATTTTTTGGTTTTCTAAAAAATATTTTCTTTTATGTATTTTTTCTTATTTATTCTAATTTTTTTTATTTAAACAGCTGATTTTATTACATATGTGTTTGTGTTGACATTTGTTGATTAAGTTTAAACCACCAACATTGGCCGCTTAAACCGGCAAATAAAAGTATTTAATCCTCATCTTAAAAACTACAAACACAGATTAAAGATGACTAAATCTCTAATCTCCATGTTAAAAACCCACTCTTAGGTGTTACGACCAGCTCGTAACAACAACATTCACGGCATATTCATTTAGTATATGTTCGTGTATTTAAAATTCAACATTAAATGAAAACGTGGCTGCCAGATTTTATGATTTGTCCTAGGTAAGACGATTTTAGGCGTTTAAATGATTTAGTGCATGTTTTGTTATTTATTTTATGAATGAAAACTAGTAAAAGAAAAAACTCAATTAGCAGCCGATATTTACCGTTAATAAAGAGCGCACTCAGCCATTTAAAAAAAATTTTATTATGTGCATATTTAGCATCATAGAATATAATTGTGTGCTTGTTGTAAAATTTTTTGTCAAACATTTATAAATATATAAAAAGTAAATTCTGTGTTTACGTCGCACAATGAAATAACGGAATGCGTAGCGTTGGTCAATATTTTTGTTAAAATATTTACATATAAATGAAATTGACGTATAAAAAAATTGTGATTCGTAAGCCTGTCGCATTCGTTATATATTTTAATTAAAATTTTCCACGAAAATTTTTCTTATAATAACTTTTAAATTCATTTTATTTCATAATGAATTTAGCCCTACATGTTTACTTAAATATACGATCATTGTTTTTTTCCTAAACCATCTGGCAACGCTGCTTTAAGTATTACTACGAATGACGAATGCTGCGAGTAAACACTTGTGCACTCAGACAATTATAACTCTAGGTGAGCGAAGGGCAGATAGAGAATATTGAATAAAAGAGTGTAAATTAGTTGATTTATCAGAAGTACGAATGATATTGCCGAATGTTGAAATAATATATTTAAGAAACAAAACAAAACAGAACTCATATAAATTTCATTGCGTTTGCTAAAGGCTCGTATGTTGAAAACACAATTTCTTACGAGCCTGGCGAGTACTTACAAAAACAATAGGCTGTATTAACTACACCGCAACTCGTTTTAAGGCGAGTATCATCAATCATAAAAACGGGTGCTCGTTGCAGTTCTCTGATCTCCAAGTCGAATTTATTATGGGTGGTCTTAAAAGCCCTGGGGCCTAATTCTGGTATTCGTTATCGAGTAATTTCTCGATTCGAAAGCAATTTATTATCTAATTATTTCAGTCAATACTGAACGAAACGGAATTATTTTTTCAGTGTTATAAAGCATTAATTTGAGTTTCACAATACTGAAAAAATAATTTCGATTGGTTAAGTATCGACTAAAATAAAATTGCTTTCGAATCGAGAAAGTACTCGATCACGAATGCCAGAATTATGCCCCTGATGTCAAAATTTTTTTTTTATTATCTTTGTTTCTGTTAAATAAAACAATTTCTGTTTATGGCATTGTACACATTGCTTGTGGTTTTTGTACGAGTTGTACTTGTTGTAGTACCGAGATTACCTGGAATGAATTCGCCTTGGGTATCTCTTTTCGATTCCAAAAAATTAAAAATCGTAATTGAATGAAAAAATCGTCTTAACATGAATTTAATGGGTCAAACTGATCAAATTTTAAAACCATTTGATATGAAATGTTCTTTAAAAGATTGTACAGTTTCTATAGCAAAAAGTAGGGGTTTGTATTTGCATTCAACAAAAGTGTGTGGTCGTTTTTCAAAAAAAGATTACTTTAATATTCTTAAATTAAATAATGCTTAAAAATGCTAAATATGTATTTGAAAAATGCTAAACAAAATGCTAACTGCTAAATGAAAAATTTGCAGCTAAATCAGACAAAAAAATGCTAAATCTAGCTGCAAAAATGCCAAAATGGCCACGCTGCTAAACACTAACATCATATTAGTGTTAAAATTGAGCATTTCATGTCAGTTGTAGACTGCATGTTATGCGCGTTTTGACGTTATTTGCGAAAGAAGCTCTTTTGTTTTTGCTTATTGGCATCATTTTATAAAATAGAGAACTCCCTATTTTTGCAGCCAAAACAACAATTGTAATAATCGGAAGAAAATGTATTTTGTAAAAAACTATCGTTTAAAACCGCTCCATTAATTTGAAAAAATATTTTTGAGTATATGTTTTTTAGCGCAGTATTTCAAAGATAATCACCTGTGCCCGTGTTCTGTAACTCTCGCGTCGAGAAACTTTTCGATTGAAATGTGTGAAATGAAACAAAAATGCCATATGTTGAAACAAACAGCTGTTTTTCTCACTAAACTGTGTCTGTAATTTTATTGGCGAGTTCTATTTGTCACGTAAGGAAATTACTCGCCAATTTACAGAAAAAGTGTGTCTGTAACATTTTTGTGAGAAAAGTTCCCGCTTTGAACTGTCATACAAACTCACGAATAAAAATGGGGCGAGAAAAAAATTTAACACTAAAAAACAATTAAAAATGCAAAACACAAAGAAGGATCCTGAATTTAAGGATTCAAGGGTATTTTTCGTTTTATTATCATATAAAAGCATACCTTCATTAAAATTAAGCTGTTTAACAATCTTTTATGCACACTCTTATCTATCTGTACCATGAAAAATAAAGGCACTATTTAAAAATTTGAAAATTCGATGTCATTTCTTAAAAAACGATTAGCCAGACATCAGTTAAAGTTTTTCTTCAGTTTAGAGACATAACCAATGAGAAACAGCAAAAAAATTCACTTAAACAAAATTTTGTTACATAGTGTAGTTTTCGACATGAGTTACAGACATACTTTTTTCTCACTTTTCGAGAAACGATGGAATATTTTGTTTCACATCTTTTAGATGCGGGAAGTTCTCACTATAGTTACAGAACATGGGTACTGGTGATCACAAGATGTATACAATTTAAGAATGTTATAAATTATGAGGAGGAAACAGCCGATTTTGTTTCCCACAAAATTGTTTTAATTCAGTTTAAGTTTTTTTAAATAAATTTTGTATGGGTATTAAAATCGGCATTTTTCACTTAATTGAGTATAACTCTCTTTTTCTTTTTGTCAGGTATCCTCGATTTTACGTTTAGGCTTGCAAGAAATAATAAATTACATTTCCATATAAATTAAGCAAATTAAAATAAAATTACTAAAATTACTCCAACTTTTAGCTCTGATTGAGGGCTAATGCTAGATACACAACTGGGGCGAACCACGAATTATTCGCAACGAATATTGAGTATCTTATATGAGAATTACCGTAGCAGAACGATTTAACTCTACTTGCACAATTTTTAGTATACACATTTATAAAAAAGTGTGGTGTATGTGAACCACACCTAAACGTCAAGTTTTTTTCTGCATTTCGTTTGAGATTTCTCAATTTAAGACTAACTCGATTTTAGCCATGGAAAGATACACAATCGAGCAACGCTTATTATGCAAATAGGCGTTCAAATCAAAATGCATACGTGCACTTCATTTTCAGTGATAAGACACATTTTCACCTCAGTGTATTCGTTAAGCCGGTGATTCACTATCCTATTCAGTCGTACGATTTATCAAAAGAATCGTGTGTGCTCAAAAAGTAGGATAGTGTGGCTTAAAAATGAATTAAGTAACAGATTTTTTTTACAAGTCTGTCCGACTTGCAAATGTTTATGAAAATTTCAGAGTTGCATTTTCTTGTAAAGTAGCTGAGTCATTTGAGTTGACTTCATTTTTGTGGGATAGTGTGGCATTGGCAACAGATTTTGAAGACATTTTTTTTGTCGGATTGAATTCCATCAGATTTTCGTGTGAATGAATCGTATGATTGTGTAGGATAGTGAATCCCGGCTTTTCCAAGAGTGATTGTCGAAAAATCAATGCATCCACAAATAGTGACTGTTCGGTGCGGTTTATGGGCTGGCAGCATCATCGGGCCGTATTTTTTCCAAAATGTGGGCGGTCAGGCAGTTACTGTGAATGGTGTTCACTATCGTCAGATGATAACGAACTTTTTATAGCCCGAATTGGAAGATATGGATTTATGGAATGTAAGCAATAGTAATGAAAATAAAAAATTGCATCGAAACTGGACCTGGTAGATAAATTCTGATTACATATTTGGATTAAGCAGATCGATATTTAGATGCCAACCAGCGTTTTTATACAATTAGATTTATAAAGTGATTACACTAACGATATTCCTTTAAATGTTATAAATAAAATTACAGAAGTCATATTAAAATAATAAATTTGTTCATTTTCTGTTTGAAGTCGACACATTTATCCAATTCACAAATTGTTTTAAAGTGCTAAGCACTTAAGTACTATTTTAGGATAAACAGCATAATTGTGAACTACCTGTTGTATTTTTATATGATAAATTGGTGTATGCGTCCAAATTTAATGATAAGAAAAATACTAAAATATAATTTGTTTATTAAACGTGAAAAAACTAAATAATTAAATAATAATAATGACCTAAAAGTGCAAACAAAACATGCTGATTAAGTAGCACACTGAAAATTAATAACTAACAAAGTTGTATTGACATAAAATATATTTGAATATTAAAAATATAACAAAATTTTTATGACGATCATAAAATTATAGCAAATCCAACCAATATGACACAATAGAACACTCTGTGAACTGCCCAATTGTATATATTTAATAAATTTTATTATGAACATCTTTGAAAACGAAACCCCTCACATTGTCTTACAAAAAGTTTTGAAAAGTATTTCAATGTTTGAAACATTTATATCTGTTTTACTTTTTGAAAAACGATACGACACTAATTTTCTCATATACACGCACACAATCTTATTTTTATACACTGTCAATTTTAGTTTAGTGGCTTGAAAATGGAAGGAAGTATTGAATTGATTATGTAGGTCAGTAAACAAAAAACTAAAAAAAAAACCACATCAATACGAGTTCAGATCAATTGAAGTTAAAATATTTTTAATCCTTAAAAAACTATTTTTTATTATGATAATGTTAGAAAAACGCTTTTTGGACAGAAAATTGGACCATTTTTTTTCTATAGTTAAGAAATATACAATTGAGAGCAATATAAAACCATTTTTTTTTTTTGTTAAAAAGAAATTTTTAATAACAAGAAATTGGATAACCATTTTCGAAACTTTTTACCAATAATTATGGTTATAAGACTGCAAAGCCAAGGTACATACAGTGTCGGAAAAAATATAAGGGATGATATCTTCCTTCCATTTAACATGTTCTAGAAAATTTTGCTTTAATTGATTAAGAAATTATTAAAAATTTTATGTGTTGCTATTACTTCTATTATTATTTTCTTTACCTTGCGCTTAAATTTTAAAAATATTTTTCAAGTGAGGTGAAGCGTTTCACAAATAACACCCGTCATTTTTCATTAATTTCTTATCGAATTTTTGACTTCGAAATCGTTTTTAAATTTACAATTTTAATGTTAACAAAAAAGTCTGTTGCGTACCTTTGTCAAGAAAAGAACAAAATCAAACTGGAATTTTTAAGGCTTAGATTCTCTATCCTATAAAATCGAACTATTCACTGACTTGAAAATCTGTCTATTTGTTGTCAATGCCACAAAAAATTATTTGACTAAAGCTACGGTCGGTCACACTTGCCAAATATTTGACGAAAAAAAAACGTGACCAACAAGCAAACTAAATAATAATTTCCTTTAATTCCAATATTTATTTGGATTATGATACCACATCTTACAAAAAATAGTTTTTCGCCACGTCTAGTAGTATATTTATTTTATTTTGTGATATTAAGACCATTTTAATTCTAACTAGCTATTAACAAAGTTATGGGTTACGCTTTTTTGGGCAAATATTTTATAAGTAGCTTAAGTTTCTTTACAAAATATGCATCTGTGGTCGCATAAAATCTATAATTTTATGAAAATGTTCATAAGCATTTACAAGTTGAAGAGATATGGCAAAACAAATCTGTCACTCTATTTTATTTTTAAGGTCACACCATTGTAGTTTATGAGCACACAAGATTTTTGCGACAAATCATGAAAATGCTTCCCTGATCTAATTATTGTATTTCAAAAAAGAATAACAACATATCATGACAGGCTTGTATTTTTCTCACAATTCGTAAGACTGGTAGTGTGATATTGTAAAACGATCTTTAAATACGATTACAAAAAATCCAAAAAAAAACACGATTACTTATGATAATCGTAATGGTCATGCTTAATATGCTAATTGTTTAAATGATTATTAAGAAGAAAATTAAAAACAATCCCAATAAAAAAATTTTTTTTTGCAAAGCACTAATATTGCTCTACCCAATAAGACATACAGAGATGCAGCAAGGTAAGTGAACAAATTCTTAACATTCCCTTACTTCGAAGCAGGTTTGTAAGGGAGCATATTAAAAAAAATAACGTTAACAACAAACCATTCAGTGTGTAAAGCTGTTCGTTACGTTCATCAGTTTTTATATGCGCTGAAAAAGCGCTCTCTGTGTCAAAAATTTTTTGCTTCAAAGTAAATACCCAGTAAAAAAAATTTGGGTTTTTTGAAGCACTTAAGAGAAAAAGCGCATAATCGAGCGCTTCAATAAGAGAGCTTTTATGTAGCAGTAAATGATATAGAATAAAATATAGAAAAAGCTGCTTTTTTAGTGCTGACAACAATGAGGTTTTAAAGCGAAAAAAATACAAATATATAATGGTTTACGAAAATTATTGAAACAATGCATTTAAGCAATTAAAAGCAAAAAATCAATGAATATGGAAATATAGTTATCCCTTAAAAGGCGCTTTAGTAGTGCTTTGTTTGCATGATAAAAAAAGCGCTTATTGTCAGCAGTAAATAGTCCTCCAAACCGGGAACACTCCATACAAAAATCAGGCATCTTATCAGCAGGTTTGAAGCGATTTGACATATGTATTCATACATAAAACCTGCTCCTTTTGGAACACATTTTTTACTGGGTGGGAACTCACCATATAAAATTCATGTCATTCGTAGGCAAGATGGTAAGCGATACATTTACTTTTCTCTCTTACAAACCTGCTTCGTTGGAAGCTTAATTTTTTATTGGGATAAAAGATACTCATAATAATAATTAGAATACATATGTATTTGGGATATGTTTCGACTGTTTTTGATGATCTGAAGTAACCGTAGTAATTTTTAGAATTTTTCTAATCGTAACTAATTAAAAAAAAATTCTTTCTCTTCTATTATTGTCTGATAACGATAAAGAAGTAATAAAATTTAACTGCTTTGCTATAAACCTAATAAATTTAATTGAAATTTTAAGAAGTCTAAAGCGGACCGGACCATACACTTGCAATATTATTGTATATGATATTCGACATATTATTTAAATTTTGTCCTATATTATGCAATAAGTCCAAAAATGGTATCATTTATTCAATAAAAAGGTGAACATAACCTATAGGAATAAGTGCCGTTTCACACACGTCAAGTTTGACTCGTCAAGTCTTGAGTTTTTAGGAGAGAGGGGAAGAGAAATGGCATTCTCTTTTCCCTTCTCTCCTAAAAGCACACGACTTGACGAGTCAAACTTGACGTGTGTGAACCGGCACTATCATAAACAGCATTGTACAATGTTGCCAACACATTTCACTTCAAAAGTCTTTTGATTGTTGCCAATATATTGTGTCAACTTCCAATATTACATACACATTGGCGATATAATTGTAGAATACATAAGTAAAATTGAACAATTTTATTGCAAGTGTATGAGCCGCTTTAGGTTCATTTCTCCACAGTGCCCTTTAACCGATATAAACGTAATTTTTCGCAGAGTTCCAAATAGGTTTAAAAATTATAATTCATTTAATAATACATATTATAAGCATGTGACTTTGTATTCAAATTTAAATGTTTGTTGCAAAAACTATCGTGCGACAATAAGTCATGCAATTGCGTTTTTTTTTATTATTTTTACACTACACGGAGAAAATAAATTTTTAAAACGTTAAAGGGTTTTGTTGACAAGCGTTTCAATTAAAAAAAAATGTATTGCGAAGCGACGAATAAAGTAAGTTCGTTTCTTGCAGATCTGTTTATTTTGAATTACTTTATTGTCTCCTTAAATTCTAAATAGAATTATTATTTAAGTGTATTTCAAAGTTAAATTGATATATGTAACTTCTGAAGTGCGCTAAAAATCGTGGCATTTGTTGTTTACTTTTTTAATTTTTTTTTTGGCAAAAAGCGATTTTGTTGTTTGTATGTGCCGTATGCCAAGATACGATTGTGGCACATTACAAGTTGGCAAATATTCTGTTGCAGAGTTATTTATTTTTGTAGTTGCACGGTTTTTATTTTTTTTTTTTAGCTTTTAACAATTTCTTGAGCAATTGTTGAAAGAAAAAGCTACCAGCTAGCAAAACTATAGATAAATTTAACAAAAATAATAATAATAAAAAAAAACACTTCCACAACTCAAAAGAATTACTCAATTTTGTAAATGTTTCATTTGAAAATGTATCTGTGTGTATTCATGTACATCTGTTTTAGCAGTTTGGTCGTATGTATCTACATATGTATGTATGTGTCTATCCATTGGCGTATCGTAACCAAACATTTACTAAATTTAATCATTTATATTAAAGCAACAAGCAAAGCAAAACAAACTGCATTCATTCACAGTGGCGGAGTGCAAAATGAACGTTTTAAATTTAATAAAATTCTTTACAAATTTTAAGTATGTCGGTCGGTGTAAACAACAGGTTTTCCAACCTTTTAATTCGCTGGTTTTTCTCCTTTTAATACATAAATATGTATTTTTGTATGAATGTATGTTTAAGTATTCACTCGTATCACATTAGTGTGGTCCAAATATAATATTTGTGCAATCACTTTCGAGTGATGGCATTATTTGTATCTGGGTCAAATATCAATAACACAACTACTCGAAGGGGGGTGGGTGTCTTAGATGATAACCAGGGCAAGTTTGTTTATGAGACCAAAAAAAAAAAATATGCCAAACAAGCATAAATATGCATCCAAACAACTTTAATGAAAAATTCATTTCTAAGTATTTAAATTGTTAATTAAAAAAAAGAAAATGTATATAAATTGTCGCGCAAATCAATAGATTAAAATACAATAATCAATTAATTTTGCAGTGTGACAAAATTCTTACTATCAGAGATTGTACCCGAGATCCCAATTTAGTGTTTGATTGTAAAGAGTTTTATTTTTGCTAAAAAATTGATTGTTTGATTAAAAAAGATGCAGTTTTTTGCTCATATAAAGCTGTGTTCGTTTACCCCAAAATTTGTACAAATTTGTACTGGATTTTACTGAAATGCGTTCGCGTACACATAAATTTGTAAAATTTTCATATAACTCACCTACTGGATTTTACTGGGATTTTACTGGAAAAGTAAACGAACGCACATATTAACAACCTTTATAAAACGTGCTGCCAGAAAATAAAAAAAATCATTACACAAAAGAATATACAGGGTAGGGTGGCTGATGAAAGATGCTACCAAAACAAAAAACGTAAGAACTTTTTTTCTGTGTAACTAACCTGTTCCATTTTTATTTTATAGATTGATCTTTAGATTTATTGAAAATCGAGAATTGGGACAATGAAACAAGAATTTGGATACTGCGCCGCTTTCACCCTTTAGAGTCCGTAGTTTCCGTCCAAAGAGAATATAGGCGCACGTTTGGCGGCACTCCTCCTAGCAGATGGACTATGATGCGGCTCGTGTATATTTTTGCCGAGCGTGGCACAGTCGCAAGAATGCTTTATCATCGAGATTTCGCAGTTCGGACGCTGGAAACTATCGCTTCTGCCATACAATCCAATCCTAGGATTTCCACAAGAAACTTATCTGCTCAAATGGTTGTCAGCAGACAATTTTGCATCACGATTTAAACTTATTTCCATATAAAATTCAATTAACAAGCAAACTGAACAAGATCATTTAAATGGCGGCAGAGGATGAAAACATCTGCATTTTTATATCTGCCTAGGCACACTTTAATCTAAACGGCAATTTTAAAAAAACAAAACTGTCGAATATGGAGTAATTCTAACCCACAGATACTCCATGAGATACAATTGCATCCACTTCGCGTCATGATAATTGAGTCAATTCCCGCTGCAACCCTCCAGGCAGTAATGAATAACTCTTTGATAAGATGTCGCAGATGTGTCATCGAGGATGGAGGCCATTTGAATTAAATTATTTTCAAAAATTAATGAATTACTTAAATAAAAATGTTTTAATGTTTTAAATGATTTAATAAAAGTTATCAAATGGTATTTCTATATGCGACAGCGCATAGAGAAAGGGACCTAAGGGTAAAAAAAAAATTAATTTTTTTTGGTGTGGACAACATCTGAGCATCGAATGAGACCGATCTCATCCCCAAAAAACCGGGTTTTACCCTTAGGTTCCTTTCTATTTTGCGCGTCATATGTACACCGGCATTAAATGTGGGGTGAGTATTGGGCGTTTGTGCTGATATGTGTTATACATATAACGATGTCCGTCTGTTGGGCCGACCCACTTTCGGAAATCACTTAATTATGCCCAAAAACGTAACAAATAATGCTATTGTAGTAAAATTTGGTTTGTCATAGTCTCATAACAATAAAATCATAAGCCTTATGTTAAGCCCGGTGTCAGAAAACACGTTGTTATTCCTAAAACCGTAACGAATAATGCTGTTGTATTAAAATTTGTATCTCATATTTTTATAGGACTGGAAAACACATGACCAAATTTGATCAAGATCGGTCTATAGGTTACCACATGCCCCATATTAAGCCCTCTCTCGGAAAGCACTGTAATACGCCTATATACGAAAAAAATGCTTCAGTCTACCGGATTACTTGATGACCAGTACATAGTTTCCAATATGTAAAATGTATAAGCTTTTCCTGAAAATGACTTTAATGCACCTTAAGCCAATTAAATTGTATATACCTTAAAATATAAATATTAATATTTGTGGTCATCGGCTTATAATTTAATATACATATAAAGATCAATACTCAAATATTCCTACTCATGGAGGAGGGTATCGAAGATTCGGCACAACTGAATACAGAAGTTATACTTGTTTTTGTTTGATTTTAATTTCATCCGAATTAAAACAAGAGTCTGAATCCGAATAAAATTTTTAGTCTTTTTATAGAACATTATTTTGTTTTGAAGAAAGTATTTTTGTTATGTACATACATATGTATGTATGTAAAGGGGGATTTTTAATTCCGATAGAACTTGCGAAAGGGTTAGCTGTCAAACGAACTGTTATAATTTACTTTAAAAATTTGTCCTGCGGTTAATTTGTGGCTTCACGGGCTTGTTAATTTAGGAAAATTGCCGCACATAACGGCATCATCGGGCCATATTTCTTTAAAAATTAAGCCGAAGCTCGCTTTACAGTCAACGGACATTGTTACAATTATTTTTTGTTTGAATACGTGCCGTGTTTGCGATAAGTTGATTTTGATAACTGTACCCGGCAAGTTGTATATGCCTCATAAGAAAGTGACGCAAAAGTAATGTGATAAATTTTTGCAGATGGTTCAAACGTCATCTTCTTACATATTCATATCATAGTATTTCGACAACCGCTAAATCTAGAATGATATTAAAATTGTACTTTGAATTGTTCAATAGTTTTTGAACCACTCTAATGCACTCTTATGCCCAAAAATACTTGTAAATAAATATTGACATTTTTGGTCGTATCTTGTATATGTTAGTATTTATGTATGTGCGATCTTTTTCTTTCAAGAAGGTCATTTAGTATTTTTCAGGCTGGTAACGTGTTTACTTACATCCATATCAAAAAAAAAAAAAAAAAAAACACTTGCGTTCAAAATATAAACATATTTAAAAACTACTTACAATTTGCAATTCTGTCATATATTTTTTCCACCATAAAAATTTGGCATATTCAGGACCCATGGCGGACATCATATAATAGAAGTACATGCAAACGTGCACAAAGTTATTTAACAAATTAGGAAAGGTTGCATTACCGCCTAAAAAGAACAAACACAAAAATGTTAATAATTAAAGAAGGAAAAAAATAGAAGGAATAAAATAAAAAAAAGTAAAAACCAGAATAGTAAGAAATATTCAAAATATAACATTAAACAATTAGATACTAATTTATTTATAAAACCAATAAACAGGTCTTCTTTTAATCCCGAAATTATAGTCATCATTGTCATAAAAAGAGAAAGATCATGTTATCGTCAAAAAGGGGATTTTCGATTATAAATAAATATTGTACCTACTAAAGATTTATTTAGTGGACAATATTGAAAGTATTTAATTGGGTGTGGCATTAAAATAAAACACATCATCATTGCTTAGCCACAAAGAAGTATCGGAATTTTTTTTTTAAACTTATTAGAGTCTTTAAAAGATCGATATTTTTTTAGCATTTTTAGAAACGTATAAGCGTAATGCTATGTTCATACGACAATATAAACCACTGGTTTCGCTCTCTGAAACTAGATTGTCAAACATGCAGTTCATACGATTCGTTCTTGTTTCATTTTGACATTTTTTTTTGTGTTGTTAGTGTGATTCTTTTAAAAAAAGAGATAAAAAAGTAAATAAAACTTAAAAATATATTATTTAATACTTTTATTAATATTATTATGTTATTGTTATCACTTCATTTTATTAAACATCAATTTTTGTTTTTCTCTTTGTTTTGATTTTTTTGAGAGTTAGTTCAGATAAACTAACGATAACTGTTATCAAAATTGGAAATGATAGTACGTTTTTCCTGTTTCGCAGCCTGTTTCAAAATGAAACGACCTGTTTCGCTCTCAAAATTTTGTATGGGGAAACAAGTTGTTTCAATCATGTTTGGGGCCTGAAACAGGAATAAGAGAGCGAAACACGAATATTGCTGTCCGTGTGAACATGGTATTAGAGACAATACAAAATTTCGATTAAGCCCAAATCATTTTTTTCTCTAGGTTTCAATTTATGACCCTATCAAGGTGAATTCATACAGGTGAACTAATGGGAGGGAGAGAGAGAGATAGAATGGCTGTCCCTTTTTTGTTTGTAGTTTTTACGACAATGTATTTGACATTTAGAATAATAGTAGAAGTAAAGAAATAGTAGGGAATTTTTCCCTTTTTAGGGTTTTTTTTTGGAAATTTTCATGAGCATTTTTTCTTGTTCGACTTCTTGTTTAAATGTATATTAATTTGTTTAAGCTTGAGATCTTTTTTATATAAAAATATTAATTTTTAAAAAATTATTTGTTTTTGTTAAAATAAAATTTATACTTTTATATAAAAAGGAACTCAAGCTTGAACAAATTAATATAGATTTAAATAATAAAGATCGAATAAGAACAAAATTATATTAATAAAAATAATTTTTGCAATTTTATTTTAGTGTTTATTTTATTATTTTACTACAATTATAATTTGCTACAATTTCACAAACTTAATTTCTTTCCCACAGAATTTACTTCTATTTTTTATTACTTGCACTTTTTTCATTTGACAACCAAATTTGACGTTTTATGTTAGCAATAATTGTCAACCAAAATGGACTAACAATTATTGCAACATAAATTGCCGGCAATAAATATGTACAAAAAATTGCTGTCTACATTAAAGATAACGTGATTTTGACATTTACTGCAATATATGTGGCAATAATTATCTCTGGTATAGACGGGCAGTAAACGACAAAAACAAAATTTTACAGAAGTTTTTTTTTTATTAAAAAAAAATTTTATATGATGGTTGTCGTTTATGATAAAATTATTTTTCCTTTAAAATAGTAACGGTACCTTATGTGATCATGTTGCCAAAAAGTAATTAAAACAAAAAGCGAAAATTGAAAATTATGTCGCTTAAAAGCGACAATGACGCGATATTAAGTAAAAATAAGTATGTAAACATTTGTACCTATTGTTTTCATTTAAAAATTAAAATTTTACATATACAATAGCATTTAAGTACAAATGTAGTATTTTATTAGAAGAATTTCCCAATATTTCAATAAATATCAAAAAAAAAAACTCATTTTCGAAATTAGCTTTAATTTTTATTTTTTGATGCAAATAAATTATAATAAACAAATTTTTATTTTTGGCCAAAATTAGGCAAAAATTTCGTAAAGTGCAGCCTGGTAATCTTCAACAAGTGTCAAAACCACGTACGTCCCGTCCCGGCTTGACGTAGGTCGTAGTTGGTGCCACACAAATTAGGTGTCTATCTAAGAGTTAAAAAGGTAACATTTGTTCTTTTTAGTACTAATTTTGAATTTTGAGAATTTTAAATTACCGTGCCATTGTTACAGGCTATTATCTATAAAGTTTTTGTATATGAAGTTCGAATATTATGTATAATTTGCAATTTCTTTAAGAATAAATATATTTTTAAAGTAAAAACTAAAACCGATGGTTTTGTTGGTTTTCGGTTTCGGTTTTTAGGCATTTAAAACCGCGGTTTCGATTTCGGTTAAAACCGAACAGCAATCCCTAATTTCAACCATAAAAATATGGCGGTTTAATAAAATTCTTAAATTTGGTCCCTGCAGCGTTTTTTATTTACAAAATTTCCAATACAGACTACAGCAGAGAATATTGTTGGCCACGGTAACGGCAACTACAATGTGTTTATTGTAACAAAATTTGTATTGTTGTCGTACACAAAAAAATGTTATTTTTATTAAATATCAGCAATATTATAGTTACTGTAAACATATCAATATCGCAATTATAAATTTGAGTATTGTTGACTGAAATAAATAATGATTACTTTAAAAACATATTTTATTACTCACAACCATTTCATGATATTTAATAGTTATAACCAGAGAAAGTATAAATATGCAACTGCATGCTTTTTTTTTCTTGTGCGACCAATGAAGGCAGCATTTTTTTTGCATAATTTATTTAAAAGAGTTTCTTTGCAGCATTTTTTAAGTTTTTAGCGCATATTTTGCCATTTTGAGGCACATTTTGATACATATAAAGTTTTTAAGATGCCTACAAGAGCTTTCGCAGCAAACATTTTTTTTTTGCAAAGTTTGAAAAATGTCGTCAAAGCGCAAAGTGGCAAAAATTGTTTTAGTTTTAGAACTAAAAAAACTAGAAATTGAAAACCAAAACAAAAAAAAAGATATGAAAATGAAAAAATCAGTAAATAGGAGGCAGTGGGTTAAGCCATTATTAATAAAAAGATGTGAATTCGATGTGGAAGCGAATTTACTGAGAGACCTACTGTGGGAAGACGACGACAAGGATTTTAATAATTTTTGCAATAGCTTCATACGATTTTTTTTAATGTCGTTCCTTCTGTAGGATTTGTGGTTCATATCCCACAAAATGGGGTGGGATCGGTACAAATTTATTAATTTAATAATTTGTTTATTGCTTAATTTTGCCTCCATTTTTATTGTTTTTCTTATTTGCAATTTCAGAGTTGCCAAGACAAATACTCACGCCGAACTTTCGGCATTCGTTCCAATTAATATTTATTTTTATTTATTTTCCTAATATTTATCCACTTTAATAAGAATAGTTGTGTTTCAAATAATTGTAGTTAAAAAATATATTAAAATTCTTTATATATACGTCCAAAACAAGTTGCTTTTGTAACTATAATTTAACACAATCCTGAAATTTCAAATGCAAATTTTAAATAGGCAACACTGCTTAGTTTATTGTCATTTGTTTTCATGAAATTGTCAAAAAATCGCTTTCTTCAAATTTTCATTGAAAGCAAGCTGAAAGTTGGGCTGAAAGTAAAAAAATGTAAATGTGTTAGTGAAAAAGTGTGAGTGTATTGCGACTTTCATGAAATTACTTTCACGTGTAAATGCTAGGTAAGCAACCAGTGAAATGCGCATAGGAATAGCTTATCCCATCAACAATAAATTTCAAGTGTTTTTATCAATAATAAAAACTGGGAATTAAGCACGAATAACAAAATCTTTTGAAAATTTAAAATATAGAAACTGTAATTGCATTAAAAACTTGGTATAGTGCCACAAAATAAAAAATCGATGCAAAAAAATTTCAAGTCATATTTTGTGAATAAAATCAAAACGTTAGACAGATCTTAATAATTTTTGGCTTGCATCGCCTCTGATAAAATCCCAGACTTTAATGATTTTTTGCAAGCTTTAATTTTCTAATTGAGTTTAAAAATGAGATCTGGTGGATAAATACTAGAACGAAATACTTGAGGTCAATGACCGCTTAATGGTATTCTCGAGGCAAAAATATTGATATATCATACATTAAGATCGGTGTGTAAATGCCAAAGATGTAACGAAAAATATTAAAAGGCGACCCCTACGTTTGGTAATAAATACATTTTTTACCCTGCAAAAATACTAATATACAGAGGATGTGCGGGGAAACTTTTTTTGTGGTACGGTCTAATGAACATATTTATTTTGTTTTTTTTTCTTGTAGTTATGAATAAATGCTTAATTTATAAAAATTACAAAATATGTATGTATTTGTTTGCCTATTGCTAAAAACAATACATTTTTAAGGGGAAAAAAGGATTTTTTTAGACACGAGGTATTTTTTTAAATGTGCTGTTTTCACAACACAAGTGACTGAACGTGTTGTAAAATTTATATGGAAAACACTCAAAAAACTGAGTGCTTTTCATATAAATTTTACTACACGTTCAGTTACTGGTGTTGTGAAAACAGCACATATTTTTCTACTGGCATCACTGTTAAAAAAAAATTATATAACCTCCCGTTTCCACATGCAAGTGATGGTTCGAAAAGCGCAATACACTAACACTTTTTCACTTAAGGCCATGCCAGATCAAACTTTTGCTTCGCGATGCGTTAGAGATTCGCTTTGACATCTAAGATGAAATATTCATACTTATACGAAATATGTCACATAAAGTACTTTTAAGGCATAGCGTTCAAAGCGAAGCAAAAAGTTAGGCAACTCTCACCTTTTGCGAGCTTTGATAGTCTGCTAGTATAATTATTTTTAACAACCGATTCGTGTGTGTTGTCAAAGTATTTATTGTGACATACACCTTTTGCGTTACGCTTTTCTGTCAAAGTTAGACACGTCACGCAAAGCGATGAAGTTTTATCTGACATGGCCTTTACATTCACACAATTTTTGTACTCTTAGCTAATCGGATGTTTCATCGATTTTTCGTTGATAATACGTATACACTACTTGCAAGTAATTCCTTGCATGTGGAAACGTAGGGTTAGTGTCTTCTTTTGAAGTCACCCCAGCGGGAAAACTCAGAAGACCTTCTTACTTCAGGCCATTGTAAAGGACTGCTTAAAATTTTTTTTTGATTCAATTACTGTTCGTATCTAACTGCTAAAGAATGCCTCATAGAAGGCCACACTCGCTTCTATGAGAAGGGAGTAGCGAAGGAGTAATATTTTTTGTATTGTTTTTATTTTGCACAAGCAAAATAATTATTTTTTTTGATCCCGTTACGATTCTTATCTACCGGATAACGTTAGGCCTACTTCGCAATGTCAACATATGTAAAAAAGATATGAGTATGGCATGGGGCGAGCAGGCCTTGGACATCCATAAGAAGGGGTACAGAGGCCTTTTAGAAAGCATCCTTACTCCTTCTTTTTCCCACTGGGACATCTTGAAATAGCCAACAATAAAACTTAATTATTTCTATCATTTATCATACACGTATGCGGCAATGAACATGAGTCCGATAAAATTATTTCATATAATTTACATTTTAAATATTTTGTGGACGTGCATAATTTCTAATTGTAGGAAGCGGAATGAACAAGTTGCTTATTCTTCATCTATTTTTTTGTAGATTTTTCTGCAAGGCGAATTCATCCAGGCGACCGCATATACACATTCAGCCTTAACCGCGAAAATAACGTAAGCGACATCATTTTCAAGTTTCGTTTTTTTTTTAATAAATTACTTTATCACATAAGATACCGTTACAATTTTATAGCAAACACAATTTTATCGTAAGCGACAAATTACATACAAAATTTATATGAAATAATATAAAAAAACTCTCTCCTGTAAAATTTAATTTTTGGCGCTTACGTTATTTTTGCGGTTAGGGCTCGTTACATAAAAACAAAAGAAACAGCTAGCAAACCTCTCTCTTCGTTTTGTGTATTTGATTGAGTTTTTATACTCAAGTCCTTATTATATCATAACTAATGGTCTTAAGGAGGTCTACTAAATGGCAATAACTTTTATTTTATATGTATTTATTTATTGGTATCGAAAAAATAAAATTACGATTTGTAAAATAATTCAAAATTGGCTGAAAAATAATAACTCTTGTAGAAAGCTATATTAATTCACTAAGTAAATATTAATAAATAATAGAGCTGTAAAAACATTGTCAAACTTACCGGCAATAAACTTAACTAAGACCCATGTTTCCAAAGGCGTTACTGAATGATGGTAGACATGCAGCCAGGTAATTTGATTCGATTTTTTACGCAGTACGAAGAATATTGTATCGGCAAACTCAGTCAACTTTGATAAATAATATACGTAGCAAAGATTTAACATCTGCAAATGAAAGTTAAAAAATCAAATGAAATACAAATTGAAGTACAGACGTAAATAAATATTTCTAATCAAAATCGACAAACAAACATTGTCGTAAGTTGTTAGAAAATTATAAAATAGTATTAGGCAATTCACAAATTGTTCTATTGTGTGATATTTGTTGAATTTGCTATATTTTTATTAATGCCACATTTGGTTGAATGTCACAATAGAACACTTTGTAAGTTGCCTGTATATACATTTATATATCGCACACTTAATTATAAACAGGCACTACTCCAAAAATCAAACATACAGCGACCACAAACATTTCGTTTGCGTCTCCGTCTTTTTTAACATTTGCAATACTCAATTTAATTAAAAAATTTCAACCGTGTTTTCGATGGCTCTCCTAAACATTTTTAAACTTTGAGTTGTGCCTGTTTATGCGAAACGTTTCTCTAATTCCCACTGGAGCTTAGGGCTTACCTTTTTGCAGTCACAGAAATTAGTTAAAATTAGTTTTTGCCGTTACGCCAATGATAATCTAAAAGATATATTGGCGATAACGATACGCATATTAAATTTGAATTCAAGGTTAAATCAACAAAGCTCAAGTAGAGTAATTTTTTAATTACTCAAAATTACAGTGTTAGAGATAATAAATTTTTTAAATTGATATTAAAAAGAATTATGTTTATAAAAATAAAATATTGTCAACGCTTGCAAAGATATAAGATTTCGCAAATCCGCTTGGACTAGACATGAAGTGGAAAATAGTTTCACAAATGCGACAGAATTTATTTAAAAATTTTAGTATTTAAGCGTCTAATTTTGGGTATAACATTTCATTGCGCCAGTTAACAAACGGATCTGCGTCTCTAGAAATAAAGGAAGATCCAAGGTATCTCTCGACTTCTTCTTTATCAGAACCACAGCTTACGATAGACGTAGGCTCATCCTTCTCGTATACTCTAATATTATACCTTTCCCCACAGGTAAAAAGGGTAAACATATTTAACAGTGTTTGAAAATAAACATTTAAAATCGTTTCTTACCCCAGGCCCACACTAAGAATAAATATCTCAGCAAGTTGGCAATAACGTCGGCAGAATAACAGAGAAATATTTCTAATTGATCAGCTTATGTAAGTGCCGGTCCACACACGACAAGTTTGACTCGTCAAGTCTTGAGTTTTTAGGAGAGAAGGGATATGAAATGGCATTCTCTTTACCCTTCTTTCCTAAAAGCTCAAGACTTGACGAGTCAAACTTGACTTGTGTGAACCGGCACTTAAAGGCATGGGAAAACGTATTTATGTTAACTCATAATTTGAAAAGGTGCAGTGTAAAAACTGACACCATCTTGCAAAAATTATTTTTATTAAATCTCTCTTATTCGACTCTTTTTTTTTGTTAAAATGTATATTAATTTGTTTAAGCTTGAGGTTTTTTTATATAAAAATATTAATTTGTATTAAATTGTTTTTGTTAAAATAAAATTTATATTTTTATACAAAAAAGAACTCAAGATTAAACAAATTTATATAAATTTAAATAACAAAGATTGAATAAGAAAAAAATTATATTAAAGCTGCGTTCTCAATCAAAAAAACATTTTCACTTGTTGTTCATAATAGAGAAACAATTTCTTTTGTAACTACACACATTTTGCATCAAGAAACCGTTTGCAAATTTTAGCCACAACAACATTAAGCGTTTATTTTTAATGTTGTAAACATTTTTTTAAAATTTTCATTCAAAACTAAATAAAATTATGTATTTTAAACGCCGGAAACAATTTCATATAAATTGTTGCTGAAGTTCTAGTTGACTCAACTTTAGTTACATTTTTAAAAAAATGTTACTGACACTTTTGTTCTAAAAATGAAAGAAAAATATATGAAATACTTTGTGAAGAAAAAAGATAGAAGAAAAAACGAAATTGTTTTTTTGATTGTGATCGTAGCCTAATACAAATACTTTTTTCAATTCAATTTAGTGCTTATTTAATTCTTCAATTTAATTCTTTTACTACAATTATAATTAGCTACCATTTCACAAACTTAATTTCTTTCCCACACAATTTGCTTCTATTTTTTTTGTCTTTTTTGCTTCTTTTTTTCAACTGACAACCAAATTTGACGTTTTATGTTAGCAATAATTGTCAACAAAAATGGACTAAAAATTATGGCAACATAAATTGCCGTCAATAAATATGTACAAACAATTTCTGTCTACATTAAAGATAACATGATTTTGACATTAACTGCAATATATGTCGCAATATTTATCTCTAGTATAGACAGTTAGGGCAGTTAGTGTTCGGTTCGGTAGATTACTGATATATATATGTTCGTTTTTTGTACAAGTTTGTCATTCCTTTTGAAATCGATAAAGTATTTATATTTATCGGAAGCGGAGTTGATTTAACGATGACCGTCAATCCGGCCGTCAGTTTGTCTTTACGTGTGTATGTTGTAATGGGGTTTACAAAGACCCAAAATGTTATGGGGACTATTATGCTACAGATTGGCTCACAAATAGCTAAAATACAAACAAAAAACCATGGTTACCTCTAATTTTTACCCAGAAACCTTTACTTTTTTTCTTTTCTTTTCTTCTTATAATATTTTAAATATATTTTTCACTTTCTTTTGAAAAAAACTTTGTAGAGTACTTGTCGTAAAAATAGAAGTGAACTCCCAAATTTTAGTTTTGAAAACGAAGTTATATACTATTTTAAAGGCTACATAAAATTTTTTTTGTTTTTACAAACGCTCCAAAGGCCAGTTCTCGTAGGGGCAACCGTGCTGTGTTACCCCCAGAAAAATCCCAAGTCCCAAACTACACTACATAAAGCAAAATTACACAAATTAAATAAATTTACACCTGATGTCAAATTAACGTTTAATTTTATAAAAAAACACCTACAAATAAATAACAAGCTAGATGGTATAGTCGGTAAAGTTCGAACATTTTACGGAAAGGTTTTTAAGAGTCTTCCCTAGTTGGGACCCATAGGTAATTAGAGACCCATTTAAACAAAATTATGTTATGATTTTAAGATAAATATAAGAATTCTTAACGCCGCATTTTATCTTGGTATCCACATCTCATCGATTTGCACAATTTCCAATAAACGTATGTATTTTGCGCAGAATGTAAACATGGACAAACAAACATAAAGCAGAAAGAATGGACGTTGTTTTTTTATGGACGTTTTTCCTTCACTTAAATATGAGGTTCCCTCACTTAATTGTGAATAAAAGCGAAACGCGTAATAAGACTTTAACTGTTTCCCGTTTTGGATTTTTTATGATTTTTTAAAATACAACAGTTTTAATTTTTTTTTTATTTTTTATTTTACGTTTCTCATAATTTTTTGGAATATCGCTTAAGGCTGGTTTACAATATTACACTTTGTATTAATACATGTCAAAAACTGAAGTAATATGAGAAAGTTTGATAGGGTGAATGTGTGTCATGAACATGACAAGTATTGCGAAAAACACTTTGAAAGTCGTATGGGATGACTTTATAATTTTTTGAAAATTTTCAAAACAATAATACTTTTAAATTAAGCTCATAGAATAAATTCGAAAAATAAAAAATGTTGAATATAATATAAAGTAACCTTCGAAAGGAAATAATTCCCAGTTTCTAATAATACTTTTCATTTTGACAGGGTTCCATTTGAACAAATATTTATGTGTGATATTGTGAACAGAAACTGTTGAATTAGATTTTTTGACAGTCGCAACAAAACTTATTAGATTTCTATCTTACAAAGTAGTATGGAACACGTAAGACTTGTGTGATGGTGTAAACTAGCCTTTAATGAAGAGTACAGTTATGAATTTTCGGAAAAATGTCAAAAATACGATTAGTACCTGTAACTTAAAAATTAGTGCTGATGGAGATAAACGGAGATTACATTTTAAATCAGCGACCTTAGTGAAATTAGTTAAAAAAATTGCATCAAACTTCCAATCAACACAAAAAAGTTCAATTTTGTTCCCCTGTGTAATTTATTTAAAGTCAATAGAAACAAATTTTTTTGTATAAGAAAGTACCGATTTGTCGAAGATTGATACTGCGTTCACTACTGAACGTTGTTACTTACACTCGTTATTAATATTTGTTTTCTCACGAGCCAAATATTTTAAAAAATCGTACAACTTTTTATTTTTTAAAATACAGATAAGACGATTAAACTGTATCGGCAATAGTTTCTTTAAACAACAAATTGAGGTTATATTGCGACATTTTGGTGTTATTTACTTTTCAAATGCTTTAATTTTATTTTCAAAAACAATTAGTTTTTTTTTTCTTCTTTATTTTATTTGTTTTCAATTTAAGAAAGTCTTTAACTACATATCGCACTATTTGTTTTAAATACGCGTAAAATTTTTAACGTTTTTAACGAAACGATTTTTAACATGTTTCATTATTTGTTTTGACAAACAACCCGTTAAAATACAAATAATTTACCAAGACCAAACCTTAATAAACACTCGAAATATATCTTTACTCGAACTTAATTATTAGCATACCAGCAAACAACTAATAAAAACCACACAATGACTTTAAGAATAAATAAATAAATTTGTTTTAAAGTACGATTTCTTAGATTTCTTGGATTTCGGTTTTTTTTTTTTTTTTTTTGGTAAAAAGTTAAAAGTATTTACAACGTTTAAAGTTAAGTAAACATTCAATGCTGCTTTTCAATAACAAAATCTTGCAATATTTTGCAATTGTGCCCTTCAAAATTTATTAAAAAAAAAAAAAAAAAAAGTTGAAGAGTTATGTATATGTAAAACAAATACTAACAATAGATTCAGAATTTTGAAACTATTCGATAAAGTGAAGTACCTACATAGTTATATTAGTTTCAATGGTTTATTAAAGTTTAATCCGTTTGCCCATTGAAGAGTATTGCAGATTTAATGTGTGGAAAATTAAAAGTGGTCATGGTGACCAACGGACGGACAGGCTTGCCAGAAGAATTCAAATTAAAAGTACTAAATCGACAAATAAAAAGTGCTAAATTGTTCTACAGTGTAACATTGATTTTTATGAAAACAAAAAAAAATTTCCAGTTGAAATTATTTTTTACATATTCATTTTGTTTAATATAAACTCTTATTATAATGTTACATTTTAATATATTTTATGACGATTTCTTTTCTTAGAAAAATGTTGCATTATTGTAACATGTTCTACATTTTTGTGTTCTTTTGTACAAAAGAAAAACAATTGTGGGAAAACATGTTTCATATTTTACGCTAAGGGCCGGTTCACAAACGTCAAGTTAAACTGGTCAAGTCTTGAGAAGAGAGGGGAAAAGAAATGGCATTCTCTTTTCCCTTCTTTCCTAACAGCTCAAGACTTGACGAGTCAAACTTGACGAGTGTGAACTGGCACTAACTTTTATTTATTAAGGTGTTCATACTGCCCTGTTATACAGCTTTGGTACTTACTACCAATGTTTTATTTTTGTTTGTTTTATCTTTGTCATAAGTCATACCGCTTATAATTTTGTAAAAAGATCGTTTTAAAACAAAATATTAAAATATTTACATATTGTGAGCTGATGAACGTTTTTTTTTTAAATAAATATCAATAAAAAGCATTTATCTTTTAATTTTTAAAAACTCCGAATACCGAAAAATCCCGTTATCACGAACAAATCCCGGGATCTCGTAAAATAGCGGAATACCGGAATTTTGAGATCCCGGGATTTGCGAAATCCCGTCCCGATAAAGAAGAATTATGTGTTTTTTTTAAAAATTTAAAAAAAATAATAACTTTTTCAATAATTTGCAAATGTTTAAAAAATTTCGTAAATTTTAACCCTTTTTTAATCTACGAGTACCTGCATGTTTCTGGTGGTGAACTGGTGATATTTTGCTAAAATATATTGTTTTGGATTTCATTTGTAATTGATTCAATTACGAAATATTTTTGTTTCACTATAGAGCAATTCCATATGAAAACGATCAAAATTGGCAAATTTTTGGAAGACCCCTCTCCGATTTTAAAATAAATAGTCTCAATCGATTGCCCAGCAAAAAATAATGTACCCATATTTTTTTTTTTTTTTTATAGTGACTGGTTTAGTGGTGGTGTACACCACTGTCATGTGACAAAATTGAAGAATTCTTCATAAGGGACCTCATTGAAAGTTGTTTAAAAAAAAAACTACTAAAGCGATCGCAACATTTTATGACCTGTAGCCTCAGTCGGGTTTGGTTGGCCATTACATTTTTAATAAATATTGTAATTAAGTATAAGCAGCAAAATAAGAAAGATTTTTTCTTCATAAATGTATTTTTAACTGTAAAATAATTTTTAAAATGTATTTTTAACAAGGTGGTCTCTTAAATGCTCTTCTCCTGTCCAAACAAGGAGTCGGGGCCCATTTTTTTATTGCTGATCCTTAAAGCAAAAATTATGAGGAATCCAAAAAAAAAAAATTAGCCGGAAAATTTAGGAGCTTCTGTGGAAAATCGGAAAATTTAATTTTAATGGGAAAATTTAAAGGTAAATTTCTAAGAAAAATTAGAAAAATTTTATTTTTCGATTAAAGCCTGATTCAATACCTTTCCAACGAGCTATCACTCGTTGCGATCGCTTTAGTAGTTTTTTTTAAAACAACTTTCAATGAGGTCCCTTATGAAGAATTCTTCAATTTTGTCACATGACAGTGGTGTACACCACCACTAAACCAGTCACTATAAAAAAAAAAAAAAAAAATATGGGTACATTATTTTTTGCTGGGCAATCGATTGAGACTATTTATTTTAAAATCGGAGAGGGGTCGTCCAAAAGGTGATCGCTTTCATATGGAATTGCTCTATACACAAAATACAAAAAATTTGGAACCCTTGATTTATACACAAAAAAAAATCAACCTTTAGAGCAAGGTGTATAGAAATAAGTGAACAAAAGACTTGTGATGATCCAACGGATTTCTATTGCGGAACGAGAAACGATAAATAATTCACTATTGAAAATCTCCGCACCGTTACTATTAGGGATCGTTCAATGGAAATATGTCTAGTATATTAAATGCGCATAAAATACTTTTTTTTTACATATTTCCTGTTTCACTGTTAGTTAAAAACATATTTTATACGTTCACGTTGAGGCATGTAGAATTTTCTTGATTCGCCTTGTCCAGTGTGACCAGGGTCCTGTTTCTCAAAACTACCAAGTGCTTTTTTTATCGTATTTTACTTGTAGTTTTGCATCTTGTAGTTTTGAGAAACAGGGCCCAAATTTTAAAAATTTATACAACTAAATTGGTCGTTAACAAATTAATATGCTCCATTAAAAATTACGTTTTATTTTAGATTCTCGTCTAGAACAATATCGCTGGCTTAACATGTAAAGGCTATAAGTCCACTTTTTCAAGAAATTGAGATTTTAATGCAGTAATGTGCAATAAGTAAAAATACATTGTTTACAAAGAACAAATTACAGTTATCTCATTTTTTGTTGTTGTTTTGTAGTGATGAGCAAAAGCGCTAAGTCCAATTTATCACAAGAAAAAGCTCTAAGTCCCAATTAAAAGTACAGTTTTACCATTTCTCTCAAACTGTTTCATCACATGTATTTTGATTGTTTTTTGTCTCTCCTGTAAAATTTTCAAATATGGACTTAGAGACTTTACATGTTAAGCCAGCGAAATGTATATTTTATTTCTCTGTTATACATATGAAAGCTTAGAAGAATATTAGCAGCAGAGTACCGACACCTAAAATTATCGTTCATTCATGGGTTAATATGATAGTTTCAAAATTTTGCTGCTTATTTTCGTTCATGAATATAAAAAATAAAATATCGGAGTCCGAAAATGTACGTTATGTACTGTGCTTTCGGGTTCTGCACGGTAAAAATATGACAAACACATTATTCATATTCACGAATGATAATGAATTAAAAAATTTTAGGTTTCTCATTCATGAGAAACAATGTTTTGCCGTTTAAACTTTGTAAGCTAGAAGGACAACATTTTTTGTTTTTTTTTTAATAAAGCGATGAAATTAATACATATCAAGAATCATAAACTTGGATGGCAGATAACTTTGCCAAATACGTTTTTCTTACATTAAAAAAAAAATTCCACAAATAAAAAAATCGCACAATAAACAGACTTGACTGTACTTTTTTATGGATTACGACATCGGTTTGTATGTATCAATGTATTATTATTTTTATTTAAATCTTATTCATGCATTAAATTGTAATAAATTTCAAAATATTCTTTTGAATCATATTTTAAAAAATATTGTATGTTTGTATGTATGTATTTTTCTAATAATTGGATGGGGATTATTTAAGCAATGAATAATGGTCAGTGGAAGTTGAATAAAAACAAAAAAAAAAAACACAATAGAAGCAAAAGAAAACACAAACACACACACACATTTCTATTAGTTCATAAATATTGCGTTTAGTACAAAAACCATGTTTGTTTTTGAACTAAATAGGAAGTTTGAGTTTCCATAATTATTTTATTGAAATAAATTTAATTAACAGAATTTAATGACCGAACTTGAACCTTTATTACTCACGTGTGAAATTAATACACACTCTAAAAACAACAACAATAAAACTTAAGCCACGAAAGTATTTAACTATTTTTAAAACTTTATAACTACCTTTGTATTTTGTTTTTTTTATTAATATTCAAATTTATTGATTAAAACTAAAAAAAATAAAATAATAATTTGTACACAAAAAAAAAAAAAAAAAAAAAACATCCTAATCCCGGTATTTATAAACGATTATTATATTTAACACACGTTTATTAAGGCAAATTTTTATACAAAATTTGTTTTGTAAACCTTTATTAAATATAAAATTTGTTTATAAATACGGGCGTTAATGTTTAATTTAGAAAAATATGTAGTCATTTAAATAATAGAAAAAACTTTCTGAAAACATTCATACCATCATTCTATATTATTCATTTGTATTTATCTATATGAAAAGATGTCAGATTTTATAATTTAGCGATTAAATTATAAATTTTAAAGTCGATTGTCAAAACGATGGCTGCGAAATTTATTTGATAAATCCTTTTGCGCGTTAGAATTGGAATAACGAGATAATTATGACTAGGTAGGATCCACATGCTTTCAAAAACTTGAAATATGCATTAAAAAAATTATTGAATTACGCACTCGCAGAGAAAAAACATGGTTGAAGTATGGTTAAACAAACATATTTTGGTCCCCGCAACGCCATCAAACAAACAACATATTTTGTTTTTTTTTAACATTTTACTTTTTTCACGATTAATAATATTTTGTTTCTATTTAACAATAAGATGCTTACCGCCCTTGAAACTTCAAATATGGTTGAATTTAACAATATAATAGTTTAATAAATTAAAGCTACAACCATATACTCAAACATATCATGGTTACCTAAACCATATTATTGTCACGTCAGCAATATTATGGTTAAATTCATCCATCCAAAAGTTATAACCATATTATGGTTGCCTCCAAACATGTCATGGTTAATATGTAATAACAATAATATGTTTGAAGTTATAATAATTTAAAACATTGTGTGTTTACTTTTAATTTTAAAAAAATATGTTAAAAACAACAATATTATGGTGAGTTCGCTCTCTAAAATAGTTGAATGGTTTTCAAATACATACTTGCTTGAAGTGTTTTAAATTCTTATTCATTTTATATTTACTGTTGAATAAAATATATTTAGTGCATACGTCAAACATACATAAAAAATTAGTATGTGTTGCGGTTATTTTATTGAACTGTTTATGGTTTTTAATCAAAGATTACTGAAGAAATAGTGTGGTAACTATCGAAACATGTCAAATAAGTGGGTTCAATCCCATGGTCAGCCAATAATGAAAAATTATCAATAAATTTTAATTCCTCTCATGTAAAGTTGTTTTTTTTTATCCAAATTTTTAATATTTTAATCAGGCTTAAGTTAATCAAATTTAATTTTCATTAAATTATTTTTATGAAGAAAGGAATTTCACAACATGAAAATTAATTACAATTGTTATTGATAATCATTCATTCTTGACCAAAACCATAAATAGTTCAACAAAATAACCACAATTCTAATAATTGTTGTTTTTTTTTCATAAAAATGATACAATAAAAATTAAATTAAATGAACTTTAGTCTGACTAAAATATACAAATTTGGATAAGAAAAAATATTGTAGCAGAAATTCAACCTGCTCTCAAAGAAGTTTATGGCGATGAAGACTTTGTCGAATGTAAGAACTTCTTGCAAAATTTTTAAGAGTAATACAGTGGGATACATAATATTGTACTCTACATGAACAAAAGAAAACAAAAATCATATGAGGACTTTCCACATCGGATGTGAAGCTTTAAAGTTATTCCCAGATTTTAATAAAAAACAAAAATGAAGTTAATAAAACAAAAAAAAAATATGCTTTTTAAACAAAAGCCATTGTAAGCATATTTTAAAAATTCTTTAACGATAAAATACGCGTAAACTAATCGCTGATTTTTATCATGTGTAAAAGTGATTTTAATAAATTATTGAAACATTTGAGAAAAAAGCCCGCATTTGCATAAAATTCTAGCCCCTAATGATGACTTGTAGTCTAGAACTAATGTTTTTTTGACGATTATTCAGCGCTTTTTTAAATAATTAAAAAAAACAAAAACAATAATACACATTTTTTTTTTTAAATAAGAAACATCTTCTATATTTTATTTGGTAGAAATACTTGAATATAATTTTTGTTTTTGAATAAATTTAACATCAATTATTTAAATTAAGCAAAAAACTCAAAAAGACCGGATATAACACAACGGTGAAGAGCTAAATTATCGCAAATGCTGTTGTCAAATGGATTTTATTGTGAATTTAAAAATTAAAAATAAAATATGAATAAATTTAAGGCAGAAGTGCAGAATCGGGTTTGGTTCTTAAATCTTTAGTGTTTTACTTTCTTATTAGATTCGTGTATTAAAAACTGCGCAGAAAAATCAACAGTACTTTTCCTAATTTGTACAGAGCTTAAGCGCGCTAAATTTCTTAATTTTGAGCACACAAAAAAAAACACTCAACCTCACATCCATCACATATAAAAACAACCCTAACGGAGATTGAACTAGTACCAAACTAGTACAAAACTATCCAGAACTTGTTCTCAACTGTTAACTTTTCTATACCATCTTAATGCTCAAATTAGCATTGGGTGTGCTGCGAAAATGCCATTGGGTGCATAAGAACCAGTTTGTTACTAGTTCTTGTGTATGGAAAAAAATTAGCAATTAGCAATTTGCATTTAAATATTTTTTATAGTAAAATGGCATAAACAAATGATTTGAAATCAAATTTAAAAGGCAATATCAAAATACAAATATGCATATCTGTACTAGAAATTTAGTTTTGTTACACAAAAATTCTATCAGTCTACAAGTGGTGGTGATGTAGTACACATCAAGTTTTGGTACTCATAAGCACTAGTAGTTTTAAATAAAAACTCTAACCAAGTTAGCACTAGTACCTTTTGTTCTAATAATTGTACTAGTGGCATTTTGACAATTAACTCTTAATCTCCTGCAGTGAAGGTTCATTTTTGGCTATTTTTGTTTGAAAAAAAAGAACAGTGAAATTCTTGTATTTTACCTGCAAAGTAAAGAAGCATTCATAGACATAAAATAAAGCTTTAAAAATTTCTCATAATGACTTGCAATATATTGGCCTTGCAGCTCCACTACACGTTGTTGGTTACTTCATGTGAAACATTTAATGTCTGCAGCTTAGAACCTATTAACTATATTTATTCAGGACCCTTTACTAATTTTAACTCAATTTAAGTGCATACATTTTGTTTGTTTTCAAGTAAACAACACAAACATATTTCGTACAAATATAATTTATCATTTTTGTTTGGTTTCCAATGAATTCAGACGACGCTTGTGCTGCGGCAATTTTTCTCGCTATTCGCAGACATTTAAAAGAAAGGGAACAATTAGGATTTACGACTGAACACGATATAAAAACATATCCGTTTGAGCACGACAACATTTGAACTCTTGTTACAGGAATTTGTTTTTTTTTTTTTTTATCAAAAAAGATACTTTAATGCGATATACAAAATCCCCGCAACATCGTCTTGCTTGGAACGTGCTCTTCATCAGTTGTTCTGTTTCACTTTGAGCCAACACTCAGGGGATGCCCCCTACTAGAGCAATTCATTGTGTTGGTATAAGGAAATAGGTAATGGGAAGTCGTAGTAGAAAAGATGGAGACGTGTTTGTGGACATTTGATTTGAATTTTTCCAATTTGTAACCGAAAGGGAAGACTTCTGCCAGGAGTTCGACGGAGAAACGAATTTTGTGTGTAATGCGCTATGCGATACATTGGACAGTCGGCAAAGAACGGATGTGATCTGCTGGAAAGGCGAGTACTTTGGACATGCACGCTCGTCTCAGGGATAAGCACTTACCGTGGCAATATCGATAGAACAATGGCGCACAACCCTCATTCCGACGATGCTCCAATGAGTCAATAGAGCTGGATACCCTACTATGATTTATGAGCTCCAACGCACTACCTTACACTTGATCCAGAAGCTTCTAGATAGACCTTGAAGCACCTGCCAAGATATGGGAATTGTATTCCATATTCGGTCAGATATTGGCGGTATAAACAGCTTTTTACGACACTTGAAAGAAATGTTTGTTGTAGTGTCTGATTCCTCAATATCTACACCTTCCGTAAATACAGATGACGCTGACTCCACAAGACGTCTGTGGGGTCGCATGACCCCACCCGGAAATTGTGGTAAGGTCACGATTAAGTGTGTCCTTCATATTCTTCCTCATAGCTTCAATCTCAGTAAGGCTTGGTCTATGATTAAAGGAAAATTAATGACGAATACTGATTGAAAAACAGAACCCTGCTTTGCTTCTGAATTCAAATAAAACTTCTCCGATGAGAACCCATCTATAACAACACGTGTAGAGCGGTCCTTGAGAAAGCTCGATATAAATCGAGAGTAATCACTAGCAACACCAAACGCAATAAGCTTTGAATCGAATGAACCATGCCAAACACGATCAAAAGCTTTGGAAATATTTAGAGCAACCACTTTGCTTTCACCAAATTAGTGAATAGAACGACTCCCACGTTCCGTTTGGTTGTTTCTTCTTAGCTTGTGTCGATATGACGTTCGCAAAATAAATTTTTTTTTTAAAACCATTTCTTTGTTGGCCTCTGAACTACTTTTCTTTCAACTTTTCTAGCAAATTTTTCGTAACTCTGTTTCTGTAATTTTTACACTTCACATTCAACAAATTCTTTTAAAAACATTTTCCCCTCGTCAATTTTTTAACTCTTCTTCAATCTGCAAATTTTCACTGAAATGATCTCATTCAGCACAAGACACCAAAAAACTTGAAAAATATCCAGCATGTCTGGCAAATATTAAAAATTTTTAAAAATTAAAGGTCACTAATAATTTGAAACTGGAGCTGCTAGCTTGAGAGTGCTAAACCAAAAACAACAGACAGAAAAAAGTCTGGTAAATTTTTGTTTGTTGACGTGGGCTTTGAATTGGATTTAGTTATCACAATAAAAGGGAAATCTCATGTAAAAATCAAAAACATTTGTAAATACTTGTAAAAAAGACATTTGATTTTAACTCTGGCAACCGTCTTCGAAAATGTTGCCTCTTTATTTATCGGCTCGTTAAATTTGTCTTTCTTTAACAACATGAGTGTATTAAGTGTAAATATTTGAATGAACAGTTGAGTTGATTAATGAAATACAAACAAAATTTAAAAATGTTGACAAACTGCTACATACTTTTTTATTTTTAATCAAATTAAACTTGATCCAAAAAGATGAAAGTCAACAAAAAAGAAAAAAACTCTGTGGAAATACCACAGCCTCATTTAACCTTGAAACTTAATCATCCAAAATAAAGAAAGAAATGATAAAACCAAAACCAGAAAAATAAGAATTAAAAGTTGAAATTATTTAACTTCGTATGAATCGCTTGGCACGTATTTTTATTTTTTTTTCATATTTTTAATTCTGGTTTTGGTAATAATGGAAAAAAGTACATTGCATTATTTTAAAAGTACTTACTCTCTTGGACATTGGACCGTCACTGTAATCCACGGGTTGACATTTTAGATTGTAGCTAAGCCAACCCGCCATTAAATGCTGAAAATAAATAAATAAAATGTGACAATAAATTAGTTGCGAAGCTAATAACACTGTGTTAATGGGTCTAATTAAACTCACCTCGTAAAACATGTACGCACTAATGGCCACTTGGAAAGCATTATAAATAACAAGAGTACGTCTTAATTGGAAGGGCTTACGATCACGCATAAATAGAGGGCCTATCAGCAGAACCCATGACAAGTATATGCCAACTAAGCCGAATGTACGTAGCGGGTTGTCCATTAGAGGGAAACGTTTGGCACGGGGATCTAAAATATGCACAAAGTAAAAAAAAAAATTTTTAAAATCAATCGACCAATCTTTTTATATCAAGCTTTGCTTAAAGTTATTTTTCTACAGCTATCAAATTGATAGTGGTTTTTATTACAATTTCTTATATCTATTCTTAAGAAATTGTAATAAAAAGTACTTTAGCTAATTTCACAAGTGATGTCACTTAATTTTTTTTATTCCATTTTAAATATGCAAGAAAAAAAAAAATTAAAACAAGGTCCGAAAATAATAAGCCATTTTATGCTGTGTTTATTGTTTTGTCATAACTACAAAACAGAAATAGAAATTATGAGGGGTTTCCTACAGCAGTCATATTTTATCGTGTTATTATTTTAGTATTCTAGGTCTTATTTTTGTGTACCTTTTGTATCCCCGAGCTATTAAAATTAGCTGTTTTTTTGTTCCGTCATCACGCCCAAACGGTTCAACCGATGGTACGAAGATGAAATGTAATTTTTTCCGGAGTATTGGACTAAAAAAGAGATAAAAATGAATACGTTTTTTTTAAAGCGATGTCGAAATTTCACAAAAAAGTAAATTTTTTATATCGGCCTTTTAGGGGGTATTCTTATTTAGACTTGAAAATTTTAAAATCTTATTTATTTTTTTTACCCACAGTACCACCGGAGAAATAGGCTTACAAAATTTTAATTTTAAGGGGTAAAACAGAGTAAAAGTTCAATTCTATTCGAACTTTTTGCATACATATTTTTTTTAAAATAATTTTGCGATCCTAATTTATTTTTTTTTTTATAAATTTCTAGCCTTGCAGGGGATAAAAGTGGATTTTAAGTTAATTTTTATGGTACTTTTTAACTAACACCATTTTAACAGCGAAATTTTACAAGTTTAATTATTTTTAAGCTTTAACAATCACCAGGAAGGGCAACACAGCGTAAAAATTCGTACTTCTGGTACTTTTTGAAAACACGTTTTTTGTAGTCTTGCGATCATAAATTAAAAAATTACATCAAGAAACCACAGTAAAGTACATTTTGAAAATCGTCTTTTTAGGTGGTAAATCGTCTTTAAGGGGAAATTTGGGGTAATTTGTTATTAACCCCAATAAGACTGCAATATTTGAAAAGCTTATTTATTTTGATGCTTTAACTATACCTAGGAACACAGGCTTTACAATTTTTACTTAAGGGGCAAAACAAAGTAAAAATTTTTACTTTTTGTAAACATGTTTTTAAAAATAATTTTGCGATCCTAAATCAACAAATTTTTGTTAAAATTCCTATAACTAAATCGAAGCAAAAGACTTTTGATTCAACTCAATGGTTTTTTCCTATCTTTTTACCTAACTATGTACATATATATTTTAAAATGAGTTTTTAATGTAAAAATATATAAGAAATTTATTTGTTGCAATACTTTTAGTAAAATCTCGAATACTGTAGATATTAAATATATATATTTATTTTAAAATTGTACTAATGATAGATTAAATAAAATAAAAAAAAAAAAAGACTTTTGATTGTGGATATTTTCTTTTTAATAAATTAAGAATGACAAATTTAAAAAGTTTGATTATTTTAATGCGTTAACTATAACCCTTTTCATAGATTGAAAAACCTTTAAATTTCAATGGCAAAACAGGGTAAAAATTTTAACTTTTGGTACTTTTTGTAAGCACGCTTCTTTTCAAAATAGTTTTATTCAAACTTTTAACTTAAGTTTTTTAGAATTAATTTAAGGGGCAAACATAAAGGCAATAGATTAAGTACATTTGAGTACAGTAAGCGACTTATAGGACAAAATGGGTAAAAAGGGAATTTTGTTATCGGTTTTAATTAACATACTTAAGATTTAAAATTCCTTAAAGGGACAAGTTTTGTTATTGGTACTTTCTCTATTAGTTAATAATTAATAGGTTGACCCCGGGCAACGCCTGGTTCCAACAGCTGGTAATCATAAATAAACCCTGTTCTGATTACAAATTGGATTTGTGAGTTTTTGTGTCAGAAGAAAAACTCTCTTCACCACCGTCCATACTTACAATTTAAAGGAATTCTCGAGTTTACCTGTGAGAGGGGTGAGAAGATTGGAAAAGGGCACTCAGTTTCATGTAATCTGCAATTCTGTTTTGTTATTCTCATACTTTTTAACTTAAGGTTGGCTGTCAGTGTATTTGTATTTTTATATAAAATATAAAAAAGGTGAAGGGGAAAGACAAGATTAAAATACAAGAATTGCAAAACTAGAATTTCATAATCTGGACACATTGCATTAGTGTCAAAGCAGAATTTTATAAAAAATTCCAGCTACAAAAATTGCAAGTCAGGATGATGGCCCAACAAGCAAGATAGTTTAGTCGAGCAAGCCCAACCATTAGATACCCTACACCACTTGTGAGTGTTTAGAGAGAACTTTTAATCAACTACACAGTGGCTATTGTAAAAGTTCGTTAATGCCTAAATGTATCCTAATGATTATGGCAGTGCTATCGATTTTCGGAAGTAGTATTTGTATGGGAGTCTTAATTAAATTTATGTTTATATGTTCTGCATTAGAACAGCTGAACTAAACAATTTCATTTAAAAAGTAAATTACAAATCTCTTTTTAACAAAATTCAAGCCGCTATTGATAAAAAAGCAACAAAACAAAAAGACAGGAATTACCACAAATGCAGTTGCGAAATGGCTTTAATCATGAATTTAAAAATAAAAAGAAGCAAAAACTTTAAATTCAAAATAGAAGAATGTTGTTGATTTGGGTTTGTTTCTTAAGTCTTTTATTTTTATATCAACACCACAGTAGTGGAGGTGGTATTATGCGTTTGTGCTGATGTGTGTAACACTAAAACATATTGGTTCTAGCCACTCCTTTTAGTAAACCCATCGACTCAGAATCACTCAACTCGGAAGATCTAACGATGCCCGTCCGTCTGGCTGCTTGTCTGTTCATGTGACCTTGTGTGCAAAGTATAGATCACAATTTTACAGATAATTTGATGATGAAATTTAGTACGTACATCTTGCCAGAAGGACAAAGCCTGTTAAAAATGGCGAGAATCATTCCATAACATCACATGGACTCAATATAACTTCTTTCCGGAATAGTCTTTGTGCCAATAAACCATCTTATTATGTTTGTGTTTTAATTGAATTTGGCTCAAATAACTGGCATAACTTTCTCATAAATATTAGGATTGCTATAGAATTTGGTGAGGGTTACTTTAATAGAAGCAATTATGTCATGCCCCATATAAATCCCCTCTCCAAAATCGTTTCAAAACGAACAAAAGTCATATAGATGTTGCTATTTAGATAATATGCGGCCCAAAAAAACTCTTATATACATTTTAACCTCATAATATAATTTTGTTTTGCCGGATCCATGATCAACCAGTTAGATCCCAGTTAGAATACACTCTCGAAAATTTTGTATTAATCTACTCAAGTGGTCGAATTGGCGTACTTGTTTTATACTTTCTCACTTGCTTAAAGGATTATGGCAGTGGGGATTTTTCAAAAAAGAAAAAAACTAAAAACAATGTTTCTTAAATTTAAGGGAGCTTTACCAAATTAAATTTTATAAATTGAAACATATCGCACTTGTTCAACAATACTGTAGTAACTCGAAATTTCGAAATTTTCAGTTTTAGCAAAACTTTTTTAAATTTCGCATTAAACGCACAAACTAGACAAAATAGCACGATATTCTTACAGCGGTTAGGTATGAATATTACGTGTCGAAAAAATAATAATTTCGAGTTGATAAACTATTGTTGAACAAGTGCGATCGATATGTGTAAAAAATAGGGTGTCTTTAGTTTATTAAAACAATTTTCTATGAAAATAAAAGCAAAATGTGTTAAAGCGTTTCCATTATGTTGTACAGGTTTGTGTTTTAGAATTACGAAATCAATTTACATTTATGTTGTAAACAAACATAAAAGCAAAACAACATTTTTTATGAAAAATATTTAATTTGCATACATAAGTATCGTTATGTATTTATCTATAATGAAGCAGATAAATCGCCGTATTATTATTACACATTTGTAGATACATCTTATTTTATTTTTTTACGCTGCATAAAAAATCAGCTAGATTGAGTGTTGCATAGATCTATTTATTGGGCGTTGTAATTTCAAATACAGGCGGGCCTCGATTATCCGAAATCCGGTTAACCGGTAACCCCGATTAACCGTGATGGCCAAAGATCAGTCTATTGTTTTTTGTTTGCAATGTTTTCAGATTGTTTGCTTCGATTAATCGTGATTACCTCTATTATCCGTGATGGCAGTTGCAAAATATTAGAACACCATCACACGACTTTTTTTTTAAAAAAATTGTATTCTTTTTTTTTTGCTTAATGTCCTTTTTTTTCTCATGTTTTTAGAAAAATATTAATGTATAATTTCCTATTTAATTTAAAAATGTACATAAACTTCTTGAAATTATTTTTTTATGTAAATATGTACGTACACAAATGTTCACTTGTTAAATAATACAAATATTAAAAAAACTATATAATCAAAATTGTTATTCGATTAACCGTGAAAATTGATTTTCCGTAATTGGTCTGGTCCCGACCATTACGGATAATCGAGGCCCGTCTGTATGTACATATGTATTTTAAAATTCTTGAAACTGGCTTTGTTTATGTTTTTCGCTTTACATGCGGGTCTCCACCTGAGATAAGATATACGATTTGTATATCAGAAATCTTCAAAATGTAATCGCAGAGAGTATTTTCTTTCGTATTGACACTCAAATGGTGCTAGTACATTAATGATTAATAAAAGTGTAATAGTTGTAAATAAAATCAGCTAATTTTGTTCTATTGAAGTTGCACAACATGTAACGCTTCGAGTGATTATACGTAAAGTGACGATTTTTTCAGTCTCCAAAGTCTGAATTAAACATTACATTTTCTGACAATTTCGTTTTTAATCTTGTTTAACAGTCGTACCTTAGCAAGAGCGGAAGGCGGAACGTTTTCTTTCGCTTAGGTTTAACGCTGATAAGCCATACCAACACAAGAACGTCAACGGTGTGTCACGAACTGTAGTTATAGCTTTCTTGTTTAATAAAACCTACAAATAATAAATAAAAATATAAATAACAACGATAGATTGACCAAAAAATAGCTAAATTGCCATTATTAATTAACAATAGCGGCAAACGTCAGTACTAAACGAGCTGTCAAAATCGGTTTTTCCAATTGCAAAGCGTTCAGCTCTATTCAAAAACTAGAAAACGCGTGCCGCTTTTGTTTAGGTACGGCTGTAATATGCAAGTCTTAAGAAAATCTTCGATTATTTTCAGAGTGCAAAAACAATAATGTTACACGTTGTTTATCTTTCGTCAAACCATCATCGAATGAACCTCTTTTGACTCTCTGTATAAACCATATTTTCAACAATTATGCGGCGAGCATTCCACGAGTAGTAAGATGATATCTACATGAGCCTCTTTACCCAAGTCTGAACCGGTTTCCACAACGATTGAAGAACGTCTTTCTCTGTGCTATGGAAGCATCTCACTCGTGTTACAGTTTTTCCCGTGTGAGGAATCTCCTACGATTAAATAAGACGGCCATCTACAATCAAAGACGCTCTTCATGAGAATTTAATTAGCTCTTACACGATTGAAACTGCTAGCTGGGTAAGAAGTTAAAAGGTTTTTGTTTGAAAAACTCAGTACAAAAAACTCAGTTTTGAGTCGTCCGACTTTATTTTTGACGATTTTTCGAAACGATAAAGACGATTTTTTTATTTTTTCTCATGAAACTGACGATTTCTTCAGAAATGTATTTGGCAGCCCTGACTGTAATACATTTTTCTCAGAAAATAAATCGCCATTAAATAAAGTTGTTACAACTGTTTAAAATTTCAATTATGTAATTTTTATCTTCCTCATGTACCAAATCATTTTGGTACTTTTTAGACGAACCGGGTTTTTTACAATATCGTCTAATATGTTTAAAGTGTGGCAACAAACGTTGTCTAATTTTGCACCTTCTCTTATACGTATCTAGTTCTTAGCAAGGTCTATCCAATAGGTCTTTGGTCCAATAGGAGGTTGCCTTGCTGAACTTTTTGAATAGCTGATGGGTTTTTGAAGCATTCATTTGCTTCTTTAAAGCCGGATAATGATTTTTGAAGTGCGGCGAAATTATTTTTGTTGGTAGTATGATGAGAAAACCAAACTTCACTCTAAACGTCACATATGTACAAATTTTCAATTAGCAAATAATTGCAATTGATATTGCGGATTAAGTATAAAAGACAAAAGTGCCAGAATTCCAACGAGCATTAATGATTGATGGCATTGCTCTTATTTTATTAAAGGGAAATAATAATTAATAGAATTATTTCTCATGTTGAGTAACATTTATTATATAAATTTTCATATTATTCGAATGTGTATTCTAAAGCCTATAGTACACAGAATGTAAAAAGTCACATGCGCATGTGGCTCTGACGTAATTTTGTCGTCATTACACAACACGAACTTGCTTTTGTGGCTTTGTAGTGTTTTCATATTATTTGAATGTGTATTCTAAGTCAAATTACAATCCTCAAAAGCTTTTTATACTTTAATAGTCTTATTCCTTCAATATTTTCCAGGAATATTTTGTATTATATTTGTGTTTGAGGATTGTAATTTGACTTAGAATACACATTCGAATAATATGAAAATTTGAAAATAATAATTTTTAATAGTAAATATTTAAAAGCTTTGGCCAATTCACACTTATATCACTTTTTTTTCAATTTATTTAAACATCCTATTTGCAAAAATTGTAAAAAGCTGTATGCCTAATGTATGGATTTTTCTTGATACACTTAAAGAATTGATATTTAACTTGAATTGATTATGTGAGTTTTTAAGTGGGTTTGGGATCTAACAAAAGTGCTCAAAATGCAAAATAATTATAAAAATGTGCTAAATTAGCACTTACAAAATTTTTCGAAATTCTTAGTGCTAATTCAGAAAAAAATGTGCTACATCTAAAAGTGCTAAACTGGCAAGCCTGGTTGTAGACCCAGTGTTAGGTATTCTGTATAACATAAGCCAGGCGAGAAAAGATCGCGTTGAAAAGTATATCGCAACATTTACAGATTGTAAATACATATGTATATACAAGTAATAAACTTCATAAGATGGGGTTAAAATTGTTGTACATACTAATTATGTTTATTCAAATCCTTAAATTTTTCTTTAACCCTTAGATATTTTAAATGGCTGACAAGCTGTATTAAATGAAATAAAGTCTTGGTCTAAAACAATGTTACTCTAACTAACAGAATTTGTCATTCACGGATGCATACGCAATTTTTTTTTAAATTATTTTCTTTAGGTTTCAATTGAGTGACCATAATAACAACTACAACAGCACTTCGATGCTGGGTAATCAATGCTATCTACCGGTATATTGTAATATCTTTGTGGACAAACAACAATTGCTGCTGGTCTACGGAAGTACAAAAATGTTCAAGAATTTCTGGCAACAAGTAGCAAACAAAAAAGTTCAGTTAATACAGATGAGTTTTTTATTAACCGAACTGTAGGTACAAGTACAGACTATTTTAATAATAATAATTTTTATTATTTATGTTTGTTGTTAGCTATTGACAAAAACAAAAATCACTTAAGCACACATACACACACACACAGAAGAATCCCAGCGGGAAAACTCAGAAGACCTTCTTACTTCAGGCCTTTTACATTTTTTTGATTCAATTACTGTTTTTATCTAACTGCTAAAGAATGCCTCAAAGAAGGCCTCGGTTCTTTGGTGTAAAAGATAAGATACACCTTCCACGCTCGCTTCTATGAGAAGGGAGTATAGGAGGTGTAATTATTTTTTTTATCCCGTAACCATTCTTATGTACCTGCTAAAGAAGCGAGTGCGGAAGGCCTACTTCGAAATGAAAACATGTGTAAAAAAGATATGAGTATGGAATGGAGCGAGCAGGCCGTGTACATCCAAACGAAGGGGTACAGAGGCCTTCTAGAAGGCATCCGTACCCCTTCTTTTTCCCGCTGGGATTATGATGAACTCAGTAGTCGCAGTTGTAGTGGAAGTAGTAGAGCGCGTATAATAAAAAGTAATTAAATCACTTTTATTAACTTAAATACGTTTTAATGATGTTTATAATTGTTTATGAAAACAAAAAAAAAAACAAAAATTAAACGTACAACAAACAAAACCAAACCAAACAAGAACATCTTATAACCATTGACATTTGCAAGGTTGTTAAAAACATTTTAAATAATTTTTTTGGTGTTTTTCATTTATATTTTGCTAATTAAAAAGTTTTTATTTCTCTGTCTTTTATCCCATTTCATTTTGGGAAGAAATTCTTGTTTGTGTGCAATTTACATTCAAACAAATAAAACAAGTAAAAAAGTATACATATGTAGTCGGTTAAGCTCAGCTATCGAGACAAAATTTCAAGAGTGTAACCTATTTAGGACCCATGGGCAATCATGGACCGGCCAGAACAAACTTATATTATGGGGTTAAGATTCATGTAAAAGTTCTTTGTAAGTCTGAGTTCACACGGCTCATGTCTTATTGACATGATTCTTCCTTTTTCTTCTTTGAACATGAATTGGCATACAAATGATTCATGTCATGTTGACGACATGTTTTTTATTTTGTATAGTCGTGCGTAAAAATGTGTGCTTTTTGATATTGAAATCAAAAACAAAATTAAACAACGAACAGTACATGCGTCTGTGTACTCGTTTCTTTTCCCCTCGTCCCTCTCGCCTATAAAGTAGCAATCATGTCATTAAGACATGAGCCGTATGAACACAGACTAACGAATTTTATTTAGATATCATCATCTTTATGAGATATGTTTGACATTTAATGATTTTAGGATGGGAATTATGGTTAACTTTGTACCTACCAGGACAACATTTAGTCATGACCAGGGTTAAAAAAACTGCAGTCGAAACCAAAAACTGTCGAACAAACAACGAACATGTGTGTACAACTTTTGGCTTTTTGAGTTGGTTTGATAGCGACAGTTTACATTTAATGAATCAGAATTAAAAGCAACAGTTTTTTTTCTGGCTTATGACAAATGAAGAAATGGAAGAAATGGCAGTTTTTCTACATTGACCGCAGTTTTTTAAACGCTGGTCATGACATAGTAGCTATCGTAATAGTTATTGTTGTCAATTTGTATGTCAATACATTTATAAGGAAGTTGTGGCATTAAAACCTATTTATTACAAATGTACGGGAGTTATGGATCTAAAAGGATCAATCTGTGAACAGTTTTTTAAGGTTTAAGAAATACCAGCACAAATGCATGATATTCTCTCCACAATAGTGTGGCTGATGCTATGCTTGTACGACGATATAAGCCACTCGTTTCTTTCCCTGTTAAATTTTTTTGTGCTTTTAGTGTGATTATATTTAAAATATGTGACCTCCGAGAAAAGGGACCTAGTGTGCGAAAATGAAGTTTTGAGAAAAACGCTTCTTATCAAATTCAACACCCTTTTGGGTACCAGAATCCACTCTTAAGTCCAAACCCGTTTGTTGTTGTTTGCTGTTTTTTTTTGTCGATAAGTGCTAAATTATTCTGGCAAGCCTGGATAATTGTTATCAAAATTGTAGAGGATAGCAGGGTTGTCAGATTTTTTTTTGAGCTCAATCGCCAAACCGGATGTCACAACTATTGGAACTATTTATTTAATTAATTAAGTCTATGGATACAATCCTTACAGACTAAATATTAAATTTAACAATTTTCTTAATATAACGGCAGTTACATGTTTAAACTTAAAATAATATTGCGTTTAATAACATCAACATTTAAAGAAAAATCTATTAAGTTAAACATTTCATTAAAACAACAACATAATTTCCTAAACGGATCTGCCATCTCGTAGTTTGTTCGAAAAGTTTTAACATATAAATGGTGATTGAATCGTAATGTGCGTTGAGGAGCATTCAATGATATTTTACTTAAAAGAAAATCTGATAAAACATTTCCGTTTATAAGATTTACAAGAAATTAAAAAAAGCTTAATTCTTCGGCTTTTTAATGTTGGCAGTCGAATTAAAGCAAGTCGTGATGAATATGATGGAAGCACAGAATATCCTCGATAAACATCTCTTAAACAAAAAAGTAAAAACTGCTTCTGAACAGATTCGATAAGATAAATGTGAACGTTATAGTAGGGGTCCCATACAATTGATCCATACTCTAAAATCGGTCTTACAAGTGACGTAAGTAATCTTTTGGTGATGAAGGGGTCCTTAAATTATTTTGCCCATCGTTTGATGAAAGCCAAGATTCCTCGAGCTTTATTAACAGTCATAGTGATATGTTGTACAAAGTTTAATTTTCCATCTAACAAAACACCAAGATCCATAATAACGCTTACTGACTCCAGTTTATGCCCATTGATATAATAGTGACCAAGAGCGTCACGCCTTCTCGAAAAAGTCATGTGTTTGCATTTTTTCAGGTTAAGTTCCATTAAATTAATGTAACACCAATTATAAAAATTATCCAAGTCCTTTTGCAGATAACAATGATCTGAAATCGCCTAAAATCGCCAAACCTCAATTTTGTTCAGTTTTTGTAACATTTGTTTTCTTATCAAAATAATTTTCGTAGGAATACAAAATTCAATTTAAATGATTTTGTTATTCGTGCCTAATGGCCTAAGCAACCAGTGAAATGCGCATAGGAATAGCTTATCCCATCAACAATAAATTTCAGTGTTTTTTATCAAAAATAAAAATTGGGAATTAAGCACGAATAACAAAATCATTTAAATTTTTTTTTGTTAATAAATCTTGCATACAAAAAAAACGTGTAAAATTTTTCAGAAAAAAATCGCCAAAATCTGAGAAAAAATACAAAAAAGTCGCCGAAAGTAAATTGGTTTGTTTCTGTTATTTTTTTTTTTATAACATAAAATGGAGATCACATATTCAGTTAAAAAAACTAAAATTAAGTACACAAGTCTATAAGATCGTACACTTCAGCCTCATCGATTTTATTACTGGTGTTTTAACCTGCATACATTCACATTCACTTAAAATGATAACAAAACAAAAATCATGTTACCAGTTTTTTTAAATTAGAAATGTTAACAAAAAATGACAAATTGTTAAGAATATAAATGGTAAAAATAGTCAAGTAAATCGCCATAAAATTCGCCAGTCGCCAAATGGAAAATCTCACCGCAATACCTGTTTCTAAATCGCTACGTTTGGCGAAAAATCGCCATATCTGACAGCCCTGGAGGATAGTACATTTTTCTTGTTTCGCAGCAGCATGCTTTAAAATAAAACGACCTGTTTCGCTCTAAACATTTTGTATGGCAAAACATGTTGTTGCAATCATGTGTGGGGCGTGAAATAGGAATGGGAAAGCGAAACACGAATATTGCTGTTTGTGTGAACATGGTATAATAAAAATAGAAACGGTAGTATTGCACAATAACTGTTATAGACAACATAAAAAAAATCGTTGGCAGTATGTATATTTTCTTTTCCAAGACTAAGTTGGTACGATTCCTTCTCTACGAACAAAACTGTTGCCAATTTTAATATGCTTGGGATTAGCAATATGTTGGACGCATTCCCCAACTATTTTCTGCCTCTGTCCAGTTTCAGTTAGCGTTAATCTCTATCAGACAAATCTTCGAACCAAAATTCCGTCGTGTTCATGTTAAGCTTTAATTTTTTTTTATCAAATCGGTGAAATTAACAAAAGTTATTTGTTTTAATCGAATATGCGCCATAATACCAAATGAAAATCCGTTCAATCAGCGGCAGTCGAAATCAAATTAGATTCAGAATAGGCACCAAAAGCGCTCCACAAGCAATAATCTTCCAAAAAATTATAGAGCAGCATGTCTACACTCAGAAATGAGTCTACCTTGTATTAAATCTATGCGGGTATAAACACTGATCTTTATATAAAAACATCGGCAATAGATCCGACAAACTGGGGCCAGTAGTTAATTACAGTTATTTTAAATTTATATAAACAAACATTTAACTTTGTTTGTTTCTAAGCGCATCTCCGGAGAACAGATTGATCGATTTTGGTCATTTTTACTGTTTAAAATAGTCCAAGGATGACTTAAATGGAAAGAAAAGTTGAAAGAGTTAACCGGTGGGCGTGGCACCTCCCATATAAAGGCAATATGAATTGCCTCATATCTGGAGAACTGTTACAATAAAAGTTATCAAATTTGAAACAATACAATACAAAAACTCTCCCAAAGATTGGGCTGGATTCGAGAAATGTATGCGGCATCTTCCGTACAAAGACAGTTTTAATTTCTGTGCGTCTAAAGAGGAGCTACAGTAAAAATATTCAAACTTATTATGCTACCTCCCATACGAATACAATTTAGATGTACATAAGTGTGTGTACCTGGAAGACGGTTATAGTAAAAGTTTTTAAGCTTGAAACAAAACATCTGTCAAAATTTTGATTGGAAAAGTGTTGACGGCACCACCAATATAAACACAATATAGCTTTCTGTTTATCTGCAGAACGTTAACAGTACTTTGGTATTATTTTCAGTACTTTTTCTTTTCATAAATACCACAGTACCCCCACGTCAGTTTAAGTACTCTTCCATGTTATGCTTCCTTGCTAAGAAATCCTGCGTTGCTATTTTTTTTTAAATTTATTATTTTTTTTTCTCGTTCATTGTTTTTGTTGCAAAAATGTTGATATGCTGATATGTTACCGAAACCCACATGGTTTCGGTAACAGTATAACAGTAGTACACATGTACTAATTTTACTCACCAATAGTTAGCAAACATATTTTCAACTCCACTAAAAAATACGTAATAACCTTTTTGTTCGGAAATTAAAACGAAAATATAAAGATGCTTTGAAACTTTGAAAAAAACGGAGGCTGCTTCCAATGGGCAAAAATTAATAAATTTTTAGAAATGTATTATGTTTTTATTTATTGTTTTTTTTTTTGTTTTAAGTATAATTTTCAATAAAAAATAGGTTTTACAAAAAGTACCAACATTTTGAATAAAGTACTCTTTTGCTTGTTGGTCAGTACCATCTCCATTTTTAAATTTTTCCTCACTGAATGTAGTACAAGTTCCTTCGTTATCAACACACTAGGAATATAACTTTGATGAAACACATTTCGTTTACACACATACTTGCATATTTTTAAACGTTACATAATTTTGTAAGTTTCTCTTTTTTTAAGAACTAATTTTGATTGACATTTCATAACAAAAAATAATCGAAAATACCGTTAAACAGGATCGATAACAAACTTGTTTCAAATATTAAACGGTATTCGCATTAGTAGAATTTTAAAAGTGTTCAGAAACAAGTTTGTATGTAAAGCACCATGATGTAGATGTTGGAAAACAACAATTTTAACAACCTTCAAAAAAGAGTTCCGTTTTTTATTTATAATTCATCTTTGGTTCGGAACAAAGTTAGTTTTGAAAGAAATCGGAAAATAAATAGCAAAGAATTGTTTGTAAAACTATCAGATTTGAATAAATGTTGTAGATTCCCTGAAGGAAATGTTGATAATAAAACTGTATTGATTCACTACTGACTTTGTCGCAAGTACTACTAACCACTTCTATCCCAGGCAATGCTTGCTCCTGTAGCCATTTACATTTTCTTGTCATTGAGAATCCACTTGTGCCCTTGGTACTACTGACTACGTGGTTCTTATAGGACCACATAGTGACATTGGAACCATAGATTCACTTGTTCATTTTCATAATTCTAGTCTGCACGTTTGGTTCTTTTATAAAGTAAATTGCGAATTGAAATTGAAATTCTAATAAAAATACGAATTTATTACAAAATTTTATTTTGTATAAAAGGCAAATAGAAAAGTGTTGACGCTTCGTTGACAATGGCGCAAAAAAGTCATCAAAATAGTCGATAGACCAGTGGATAGAGGGCTGCCAGATTTGACGAATAAGCGTCATTTTGACGATTTTTGGTTCCGGAATTAGCAAAGTGCAGATTTTTGTCTAAAAAGTGACGAGTTTTTTCAGCCTTCAAATTCTGAATAACACATTAAATTTTATGAGACGTTCGTTTTAAATCTTGGAATGTTTAACAGCCGTGCCTTAAAAAGAGGGAAAGGCGGAACATTTGCTGTCGCTTAGCTTTTACCCTAATATGCCACGAACAGTAGTGATAGCTTTCTTGTTTTATAAAACCCACAAATTATAAATAAAAATAGAGATAAAAACGCTTGATTTACCAAAAATAGCTAAATTGCCATTATAAATTAACAATAGCGGCAAACTTAACTATTAATCGAGCTATCAACTGGCCTCAGCCCCCTTAAATTTTAATTATGGTTTTTTTTCTTTTTTAATTCTGAATCGGGTGGCACATTTTTTTCATTTTATTTTTGTACGCCCTGTAAAGTGCACTTCAGCTGAAACCACTTGCTACCCCACTAACTGGGAAAATTAATTGTCCGGAATGCCCCCGGTCCCCTTCATTGCGGATAATCGACGTCTCACTGAAGTGGAATATTTATAAATTCATTAAACATTTCACAGATTATAGTAAAATAATTTTAAGATGATAATAATATAATTTAAATAATAAAAATTAAGTAATTACTGAGGGAGTAACTAGATTTCGAGTCGTTGCAGTTTCAGAGAACCAACTTTGAGGCTTTCTGTTGACAGCAATAAACAATCAAACCTTATTCACAATGAAAGCATCAATTTGACTTTGCTTCTCTCTTATTTTTCTTCAAAAGTATTTCACATATTTCTTTTTAAATGTTTCAAAAAAAAAAAAAAAATTTACTGCCGTATTCATAAAAAATTAAATAAGTTTGAAATGTGTTTAAAGGCCAAATTTTCATAAAAATTTTTCTTAAAATAAAATTAAAATCGACTCTAATTTTTTATGAATACGGCAGTTAGTCTATTAATACTTGAGCAACAAATTGTTTGAAATTGCACATGACGTTTGCGATTATTTTCAAAAGTTTTAAATCGAAATATGTTTTGAAGATAATCGGGTATGTTCTACAAATTGAAATGAAGTGGATTTAAAATCGATCGAAATTTTGATTTCAATTATTTACAAAATGACTATTGTCTTTCCTGTTTTTAAGAGTTGTCATTGTAAATATAATTGTTGGCACTCATAGTATGGCGTTTATAAAAAGGAACATTTTTATGAACTTTATTTACAGGCTCGTTTTCAAAATTTGTTCGATTTTAAATCCACTTCATTTCGATTTACAGAACATACCCGAATAATTTGTACTAAATATTGTTTGGGGCAAAATTTGCAAATGTTTTTATTACTGAAAATGTGTGTGTGTGTTTGAGGAAAAGTTGTTGCTTTAATTGTGAACACCCATTGAAAACGTTGCTGTCCTTTTAAATTTTGATTTAAGAATAATTTTTTTATTAATATAAAAACGTTAAGTACATATTTAATAATTTTTTAATAAGTTTGGAAGATACATACACACATACAACATTTTTAAATTGAAATAATTGCCCAAATCAATACCAGATAACAATTTGTAATTGCAAAAATACTTAAGACATTAATTTTATACTTAATTAATTTTAATTAAATTTTTATCATATGATTTATGTAATTATTTTAAAATTATTTAACTATACATATAATTAACTATTAACTGTTTTTCTCTTCCATGGAATAATATGGGGTGTGTAAAAAAAATATTCAACAACATATCTGTGGCTTAGTGATAAAAGGGCCAAAATCAATATTTTGCTGTTTTTAGTTAATCATTGCATGAAGTGTCTTTCCTTACTCAACTTGCGCCCACTTAAATCTAAAGCAGCTTTATAAGGCGTTTGCTAGCCAATTTCACTTGGAACTCTTCTATAAAATAAATAAAATAATTTTAATTTTCCTAAAAGAGTATTCTCTTTTGAGATTGGCCCTTTTGGCACCAGGCCAAAGATCTACATACATACATATAATTGATAAAACTTATTCAGAAATCCAGTTAAACATATTTTTTCACTTTATTTTAATTTAACACAAATTTCTTTGCTGTTTAAATGTTTTCGGAATTTCTTGAAAACAAGTAGGTACAACAACACAAACTAATTAAAAAATAAAAAACGGAACTCTTTTTTGAAGGTTGTTAGAATTGTTGTTCTCTAACAGCTAAGTCATGGTGATTTACATACAAACCTGTTTCGGAACAATTTCAAAATTCTACTTTTGCGAATACAATTAAATTATTTGAAACCAGTTTGTTATCGATCCTGATTAACGGTATTTTTGGTAATTTTTGCTAAAGTGTTGAGAAATGTCAACATCAAAAAAGAAACAATCACAAGATGGTTTTCATTTCAAAATATGTATGAATTATTATATAAAGGGTGTTTTTTTTAGAGTGTCACAACTTTAAGTTGGCATCACTGCTTTATTTGAGCATCCATTTAACAGCTGATAGTTGCATTTTGTTAAGTTTGCTTTAAAATTTCATTATGAATCAACTTAGGCCAGAGCAACGCGTTCTAATTTTTGAATTTTTTTAATCAAAATAATTCGTCGAATGAGCTGAAGTACAAATTGATATTGATTTTGAATTTCCATTCAAAATTTTATTTTCCGATGAAGCCCATTTCTGGTTGAATGGGTACGTAAATAAGCAGAATTGTCGCATTTGGAGTGAGGAGAATCCACAAGCTTTTGTCGAACCACTATTACATCCACAGAAAATTACTGTTTGTTGCGCTTTATGGGCTGGCGGAGTCATTGGCCCAATAATGGTTACAATGCGAAAAGTTGTTGAAAATTGGTGTCCCAGATTGCGCCTTCTACGCACGAGCCGGGGCGGCCACGTGGCAGAAATCATATTTTAACATTAATTTCCTAAAATTTTCTTTCCAATAAGTCCCGTTTCATTGATATATTTTTACCCAGCGGTAACAAGAATGAGAACAGAGGCCTAATAGGAGGTCTTATTAGCAGACACTAGGGGTCCTCTCCACATTAAATACTTCCTAGCAAAAAACTTCGCTTACTTTTTCAAAATGAATAGCTTCTCTCACCAATTATTTAGTAGCTTTTTGCTATAACTGCTTCTTTAACAACTTCCATAACAACTTATTTCTGGATGTATGTAGGTAAATGATGATTTACTTTTTAATGCGTTTATTTTGGGACATCCCTTGTAAAATTCATTGGTTCTTTCAGTAGAATTGTAAGTTTTGTAAAGTTTTTCTGATTACTTAACACATTATTTTGTAGCCGAAGTTTTTACTGGGGTATTAACTGTTTACACAGGTTGGAAGGTCACAAAAAAATCTGACCTGAAAGGTCATTCAAAAAGAAATGTCTACCTTCTAGAAGGCAAACTTCTGAAGGCAGGATATCAAACGAAGTGAATCTTTTAGAAAGGAATATAGAGGCCTTTAAAAAAGGCCTGCCACTTGCGGTCCTTTCATTAATTACCGCTGGGTAAGAACTCTGTTTTAGTACTGGGCACACCCTTCAATTAATAACTTTGAGATTTGAAAAATTTATCGGAACTTCTATCGATATTTTTTTATCTAGAACAACACCGTAGCACAATGGTTTCACAGCATACTTTTCTTGGCCAAAATTAGAAAAATAAAAATATATATATTTTTTGGTTTGAAATAGGATTTTCATGAAGATTTTTGTGCTTATTTTATATAATTTTTTTTTGTAATATGAACACATTAATGCACTTTTCTAAAAAAAAATATTTACTTGTTTATATAAATTAATTATTAAATAATTTTATATCAATATCTAGAGAACCAAATTCTCAATTAAGGCCTATTTTTTCAGGTGTTTTTTAATTAGTTGTTTCATTTAAATAATTTTTTTTGTTGCTATTTTTCACCAAATATTTAGTATTATAGAAACTTTTTTCTTATAGAATAAAAAAAATAAGATTTTCTCAACAGCTAATTTTTAATAATTTTTTTATTTGAAATAATCCGAAAATTGTTTTGCAAAAAATAATTTTTTTTAAAAATTGCAAAAAGTAACGAAATCTGACAAAGTGAAAAGAGTGCCCAGATCCCAATCAATGTTTTCTGATTGGTTTTGTAATGATTATTTGTTATAATTTTTTGTAGGTCCTTCTAAGTTTTCAGTTTTTTTAACAGACATTTTTTTTCTTTAGGTATGAAACGCACAATTTTTTTACGCTGCCAATTTTTTAATATTAAATTATGATTATACTAACCTTCACGTCTGTTTTCCATATTAAATACTTTTGGATACTTTTAGTATTTTAACAAAAAAATAAAAAATAAAATTAATGAAAAGTAAAAAGAAACGTGGTTTTTATTATTTTTTTAGATTTGCTTAAATTTTAATTAGTTGTATTTAACGGTTATGCAGTATATATTAAAACAAAATATTGTTTTCTATTGTTTTTGTGTGTTTACTATAAGATTACAAACACCAAAAAAAAAAAAAACGAGAAGAGAATGTAAGAAAAATTAAACTTTGGCCAATTAAAGTTGTCTTTGAAACCATAGTGGATAGGTGAAGGGGGCATTATGGTTTGCGTTGATGTGTGTAACAAAAATCTTTGAGTATACCGATCGTCCGTCTGGCTGGCTGACCGGCTGTTGATAACAGCCCTCATGCAAACTTAAGACAGAAATAGAGTCTTTGTAGCCACAACAAGAGACAAAACATTTTTCAATATGGTTACCTTCAATAAAACGAAAATTTTTAATTTTATTATATTTTTGTCAGCGGAAACCAAATTATTGTAAACTAAGTCCTTTATCAAAAAGCCACATCCATATTACCGCACAAAAAGCTTAAGCGACATTTTTATTAATTTTCGTTTTTTTTTTGTAATAAATCACATGGCAACACTTGCATCATCTCCTAAAACTCCATGGTCGCATAAGGCACCGTTACGATTTTATAGCAAAAAAAATTTTTATCTTAAGCGACAATCTTCATATAAATTTTTTCTGAAATAAAATAAAAAAATCCTTCGGTAAAATTTTGTTTGTCGCTTAAGTTTATTTTTGCGCTAATGCCTCATTATGGTTGCCTCCGAACAAGTTATGATTAATAATAACAAAAATATATTAAGTACTTGTTATAGCATATGGTTGTTTTTCAACCATAATATGTAACTCTTAAAAAAGAGAAAAATACTATTGTCATTTCAAGATTAAGCAGTTATTAGTGGTGGCCAAATTATTGTCATATTTAAAATTAAGTCTGAATTTACACGTTTCATCTTTTGATGCTCAACTTCTTTTCAATTCCCTTTTAAAGATGCCAATATATTCACACGCAGCAATCAGTTTCAACTTTTTTCGGTACAAAACAACAACAATTTTATTAATAGCGAATCAAAGAGAAAAAGAAAAGAAAAAAAATTACATGCAGCCATCGTTGCACATATACCAACGAATAAAAACAAAGCGTACTGACCGAGTACAGGCATCGCCGTACTAACCCCCTTTCTTCTTTCTTCTCTCACCTAAAAACATAAGAGTTGAGCATCAAAAGATGAAACGTGTGAAAGCAGACTAACATGTTCAGAGGCAACCAAAAACTGGTTGTAGCTAATTGATGGAGGTCTTATTTAACCACAATATGTCTACCTGTAAAATAAATGAGCTTAAATTAACCATACACACAGAAAAAAATCAATGTAAGTAAAATCCTCGAAAACCAGGTTAATTTTACATTTTTCGATAATGATTTTGCTTCATAATTACTTCATGTTAATTTAACATGGTTTTACAATAAATTGCGAACAACATTATTTTCTTTGAACTAACATTCCCATAAAGTTAGAACAAAATGACTTTCATATTGAAATTACACTCCAAATCAAGTTGAATGAAAGTAATTTGAAGTTGCAGCAACGTGTATTTCATGTAGAATCGAATTGGTTTAAGTTTGAAATAACAGTGAGAAGAATCTTCAAAGACAACATATCCGTTAATTTAAGAAACATTCTAAACACTTACCCGCGGAGCCATAGAAAGAGGGTATATAATTATTTATTTTCCTGTAACACATGTTCCACTATTTTTGTATTCCTCGTTGTTAGCAGAATGGGTTTCGTCATCATTCAACTTTAAAAATTTGACGTACTATTTAACTAAATACTCTTACCAATAAGAATACGGGAATTTTTCTTCTCTTTTTAGATTATTTAAAACATGAAATAAAAAAATTAATTTTTTTTATAGTGTTGTTGTTTTTTCCATACAAAACAAGTTAAACAGGTTTTTATGGTTTCAATATATTGGACAATTTTATTTTAACATTTTTCATTTAAAATAAACATGAAACCAAGATAATTAAAAAAAATACCATACTTTTGCAGAAATTTTCTATGATTTTTAATCAAAATTGCGGCATGTTAATTTGACATTGATAGTTTTTTCTGTGTGTACTGTGTTAAAAAAGTATCGTTCAAAACAGTTTTGCTGGAGGTGACCATATGAAAAAATGGGTTTCTTTGCGTGCATTTACCATTTATTGCAATCGGTCCATATTTAACCACAGGTCCCTTAAAAACCCCCTCCCAAAAGTAGCATTCAATGCCACATATTCCTTAAAAATGTTGGCATTAACATACAATTTGGACGATAATTTTAATAACAGCGTTTTTTCATGGCAAAATGTTGTGCTGGTAGGTTCAGAATTAACTTAAAAACAAAAAAATCCTAGATGTAGATGTCTAGATAATTATCGACTCTTTTATAAATCTCAACTGTTCTTCCCATGGTTAACAAAAAGGGAATGTTTGTGTCAAACCTGTGGTCGGTATTTCTTAGTTGTTTTTTGTAGCGCGTATGTCTTTAATTCACATAAAAAAAAATATTTGTTAATATGGGTACAACTTTTTGCTTAGTTTAATATAAAAGCCTTCACAAATACTAAAAGTACAAAAAAAATTAAACTGTCTAGTTTTTATTACATGTAAGAAGGCGCAAAATGTTATCAAACTCATTTAAAACAAATTAATATAATTTTTAATTGTTTCTTGTTGAAGACAAATAAAGAACGCTGTTAAGAATTAAAACTTTTTGTGCAAACTTTAAAACCTTTTTGGGATTTCTGGAATTGTTTTTCTTAAGAAATCTTCCATATTAACCTTGTGCACAAAGTTCAGGTGGCAATTAAAAAGACGAAGCTCCAAGGTCGAAGGTTCCATCTTATTATGTTCGTAAGTAGATCAAATGTTTTGTTGCATGCCACTAAGTTTTGTTAGAAGACCTCTTCCGAAAATAACTTTTACTGCTATAAGTCATAATTATCAATGTTGGTTTCGAGATAAAATAACTTTAAACAAGTGTTCGAAAATAAACAGAACATTATTTAGCGTTCGCCTCACACACCCCAGAACAATATCTTTTTTTTAGTGTTTGAGTAGACAAACACAACCCTTAATACCGTTCGTAACTATTTTCAAGAAAGAGTCGAACATTATATATTGTTCTGTTCTTCGCTAAAAAAAAACAGAACAATTGTAGTGGTACTGCAGACAAACACTATAAAGTGTTTTTTTTTACATTGATGAAGAAATGAACAAACAAAGAATTTTAGCAACGACCGCAGCACGAACAGCTTGTGTTTTGTTTGTGTAAGTTTATTTTCCTGGCTTTTTGTTTTTTTTTCGTATGTGTAATTTGTTTTTGTAAAACATTTTTAGTTTTTTTTTACCATCCAAAAGGGACGAACATTAATGTTAAAAAAAATTTTTCTCATCTTTTTTTTGAGTTGGACAAGAACAGTATTATTTTTGTGTTCGAAAGATGACAAACAGAGCAGCGTTATTTTTTTTTAATGCTTTGCTACAAAAACACTATTAGAGTTTGTGTTTTCCATAAATCTACCAAACCGAATACTAAGGAGCGTTATTTAGTGTTTATTTTCGAATACTGCTTTAAACAAAAAACTTTAAAATTCCTTTCTTCATAAAATTAAATTTGATGAAATTAAGCCTAATTAAATATCAAAATTTGATTTTAAAACCATAGAACAGTTCAACAAAATAACCACAATTCTAAAAACTTTTAAATTGACATTTATGACAGGACAAAATGTTGTAGTAGTAGCAGCGTTACCAAATTTTTTTTTTGTTTTGGAAAAAAACTGCATACGTATTAAGAAATAAAACTGATTTTTATTTAACAAAACTTAAAGAATCCAAAAATAATATATTTTATTTAATTACGAGCAGTACAGAAAAACATGCAATATTTTATTATTAACGAAAATCGTTATATTGTAGGCCAGAGGAGAAAGTGAAATAAAGATGGGTGCGCAAGTGGATGTTCTCTTGCGATTCGTTCTATTTCCTCATTTGACACAAAATTTAATTTAGTTCGTGGAATACTTTGTTCTTTGTCTAGCGTACGTACATGCACAATTGCTGCAATAAAAATCAGACAATGTAAACGGCTTTACAAACACGTCAAACATTTGTACAAACCTTTTGCGCTGTTAATTGCTGCAGTTGACAAATGATTAAGGGAAGTTTGTAGCTTACGCTACCTAAAAAAAGTAATTGTTAAATAAAAAACTTTAAGGTCCGTTTTCGTAACTTACTGATAGCTAAAGGTAGGATTTTATAGGCCGTATAAGAAATGTTCCATGAACGACTTTTTTTTTCTTTTCAAGGTTTTATTTGAATATTTGTGCAAAATATAAACAATTTTTAAATAAAACTTTTGAACTGAAGTGTGGAAATTTCTGAATTTTTTAAGGTGATCTGGTAATAAAGGGGGTGTATTTAGCACAATTTAATACAAACAAAAAAAAATTCCACCCAGAATGTAACGCGAAATGTTAACAAAATGTAGTAAATAATCCATATTTCGTTAGTGTGATTTTTTTTTTAATTTTGTTGTTTGTTCGATTTCCGTTTTCGTTTTAATTAGTTGAACTACGCGGTCTTTTAATATTTGTTTTGTTTTCGATTTAACGTCATCGCAGCTCTTAATGTGATAATTCAGGTATTTAATAAATTTGCAATTTCAAAAAAATATTTATATAAATTCGTTAATTGCATCATGTAAATAAATCTGTTTATCTCTATTTATTACAGGTACGAATGCGACTATTAAATTTAATTATTATCATTCGCTAATAACAAGTTTCACATTTTTAAAGTTTTCAAACCGATCATTTGTGTGTGTTTGTGATGATACAAATGTAGGCAGAACAAGAAAACGAGGAATTCCAATAATTGGCGACCGTTTAAGGGAATTCCCATTTCGCTCTTGAATGTTTAGAAAAAAGAAAAATTAAAAACAAAAAAAAAATAATAATAATAAAGAAATAAAAAAACAACGTACCGCCAAAGTCCTCTTCGACCAGATGGTAATATCTTTGAATTAATCCTGTGAAATTTTTGGTCACATAGTGAGATTTGAATTCGTCAATAGCAATGTTTGCTATTTCGGCAGCAATTTCGAAACCTGATGTTACGTTGCTATTCATTTTTGTTTTGGATCTCGGAAAAAAAATCACAAGTTACGTTGGATTTGACACTTTTATGTTTTACTTTTGTGGGCGAGTGTAAAAGAAATTGTTGTTTTTAATATTATTTTAAATTTAAAACAAATTATTTCTATAAATTTTGCTATAAATCGTGCATTATCATTATTATTATTTACATTTAATTGTATTTTGAATAAATATTTAAAACAAAATTCTATTCTATGCTTTTCTTGTCTTTTTCTATTTGTTTATCTTGTAGATATTTTGTAATACACTTGCAAATGTTGTAACAATTATTGTGTGAACGCAGTTGCCGTTGTATTTTTAAACTTTTCAAATCGATAATTTCCGTTAGTTGTATTTTATGCTTATTTCTTAATAACTTATTGATATCATTTTTTTTAATGTGAGTTAATATTTTTGGTTGTTTTCAGTTATTTTGGCCAGACCGAACCGTATGAATTTTTATGCTCAACTGACTTCTAAACTTCTCAACCTGCACAAGATAAAATAAGTTTTTGAACAACGCTCAAGACGCTGGCTGCCAGCAGCACTAAAACCTCTAAAGTCACCACACACACAGCGATCTTTTAAGCCATGATATAATATCGATTAAACATGTACATACACTCAATAACAACATACAGTCATGCTTTTTATTTGGGAGCGAGTCAGTGTGTTTGTAAATTCAGCAGCAAGTCATACATACAAGATGTTGTCGTTAGTTGTATTCATTGACTTCGAAAACCGAGGTGACGTATCAAGTCAAGCTTAGCTCCATTTGAGCTTTAGCTAACCTCAAGGTACGAGTATTAAAGTTCTTTAGCTAAACAATAATAACAACAATGTTTCTATAATTTTACACTTGTGTGAATCAAGAAAAGCTTGTTTTTCTGTTTGCAAACAAGAAATATATTCACTCTAATATTTTTCAAAGCACACACACACACATACACACAGGTATTATATTGCATTGTATGGGCTATTTTTTATTTCGAAAATTTCTGGTGTCCAAGTATTTGTAGTTTTTATGTTAGATTTTCCTAATGAAAATTCATTTAGAATTTCAGAGAGACTCTGAGTGACGAAAGAAAAAAAAACTATTTTATTACTTCGAATTCAATTCAATATAATTTAATATTGAATTTCACAAATACGTATGTAAACATGGGAGTATGTGTGTATGTGCTAAGTTTTATGTGTTTATGTGTGTTTTTTTTTTTTGTAGATTTTATTTGTTTTCCTTCAAAGTTGAAAGACTTTTTGGCCAGTTCCCTAAATGATGTTAATTATTAAAACCCTGAATTAATCAATCAGCTCTCGAGTCGTGTTAGGTTTGTAAGTAAATATTAAAATCTCAAATCTATTTTATTTAAATTGCATATTTAAATGTTTTTGATTAGTTAAATAATTTACAAAACTTTGTTAAGTACAACAAAAACACTCTGCAACAACTCTAAATCATTCCTCAGCTATTAAACATTTCTACCTCATTTAATCATTTCCATCTTATAAAAACGATTTTATACAATAATTTTTGGGTTTTTTTACTTTTTTTAATAAAATCCACTATTTTAACTAGAAACACAAACAAAATTCCACCGCACTCATACTTTTTGAAAAATTAATCATTCATTCAGCAGCACCAAAAATTCTAAATCTATGGTCACATTTAACAAACATTTGATGCCCCTCACGAAACCAACATTTTTATTAAAAATTTGTTTGATTTAACATAACGTTTGCTAGATCAAACAGCGTTTAACAATTAAATAATAAATTTAGTAACGAAGCCTAGAAAATCATCAACAGTTTTTGAAACGAATTTAGTGGTCATGCATTTTTTTTTTTGTATTTTTTAGTCAAATATTTGTTAAGTGTGAACTTAACATTCAGCACGAAGTCTACCATGACTTTTTGTTTTGTGAAAGAAAAACAAACAAAAATTTATAATGATAAATATTTCATTAATTAAAGAATATTTTAGTATTTGTCATTCTTGATTCTAAAACTTAAATAAAAAACTTGATTCAAAATTCTTTTAGATCCCGTTAATAAAATACTCATTCTTTTAATTATAGTCTTCGATAATTTATTTAAATGGGATCTAATAAATACTAAACTTTTTATTTGGATGATGTTTTTATTACACGAAATCAGGCTCTTTCTTTTCCTCATTTTATGATAATGACAAAATGATAACAAAACTGTTTTTAATAAAATTTCAATTTAAATCTGTTGGAAAATAAAAGGCCCTTTTATAGTTTTCATAGAAGAAATGTAGGTATCCCACGTATAAGAAGGTACATCTACAGCACTCTAACAGTATAAAAAGAAATACGCATATGTATCTGTGGCATTTTGAAACATCTTAAGTTAAATTTAAAAAGTTAAAAAAATGTTGTAAATCATATAAATTTTCATTCAGAAAACATTTTTGTTTCTGTTTTTAAAATTTTGTATTAGAATCGAAATGTTTCTTTAATTTTGGTTTTTTATGATTGACAACTTTAAAGACTTTTTTGACTTTGGAAGACCGGTTAAATAAAAAATGTTATGTAAAATTATTTATAAAAAAAACGTTTTTCTACATAACGTTTGAATTGAAGCCGCGTGGTTTCTTTTTTGGAACCTAATCCCATCTTTTATGCCAGTTCTTTGGTTCGTATATTTTTCTGAAACGTATACAACGTGTTATACGGGGGTTGCCTGTATATTAACTAAGACTGATATTAAACTGTTTCAAAATAATCCTTAAAATTCCATCCTTAAAAAAACATAATTCAGTTACAATATTTTATACGAGTATGTGATTGGGTAAAAATGTAATTTCGTGTCGAGTATAAGGAGCATTCCATGAAAAATGGGGAATCTAACATTAATTTCTTATATACTTTTTTATCTACATGGTGAAATTATGCTCTCATCCAAAATAATGAGTTTTTATTATAACGAATAGAACACGTTAATTTTAATTACCGCTACCCTGCGGGAAATTTGTGTCAATTGGTCCAACATACTGGTCCTGGGATTTGTGAAAATAGAACAAGTACAAAAAGAAAGGACTCATGACCAGTGAAAGAAGAACCAATCCCTTAACTGGTTTATAAAGAACAAAAGGGTAGAAAAAGTAATGAATTAGAGTACATACTTAACTGGTGCTGTGACACATTTTTTGCTAATTTCTACAATTTGGCTCTTAAATTTAATTCTTGGACTAGTTTTATTGAAATAATACTACATTGTATTTAAATAAAACTACATTTTAGTAACTGACACTAAACAGGTTCATTGAGAATTGATCTGAGATTTGTCAAATGGTGTCAATTGACCCCCTCCAATGACAACCTCATGTAAAAGTGATAGGTCTTTTTCATATAAAGTGTTAGAACTAGAACCGGTCTCTACCACCAAAGACCTATCACGGGACTACTTCAGTGTCAGTTCGCTTCCCTCTAGGGTATTTTTAAAAGTAGCAACAAGAACATTTTCTTTTTTTTATTTCACTTTATACCATTTTTTGTGAGGTCGCTGTCATTATTTATGTGTTAGCTGCGCAAGTTACTTGCCGAGTACAAAAAAGTAACCGCAGACGTCTACAAATTAAGAGTTGCGCAAGAGACTTGCACAAGTAACTTGCCAAGTGTGAAAGGGGTCTATTTTTAATTATAAATATGTGTCATATTTATCGTGTTTTTTTCCAGCAGCAAGCTTGTTCCTTAGTTATCATTTGCTTCGAAGCCACTTTTTCTCCATGTGTAATAGTTTTGCAGAAATTTTAAATGTTGGTTGCCTGGACCTGTCTCACACTTAACAGGATATGTAAACTTTTCTTTCTTAAATAATAAAAAAGGGAATAGATATCTGCTTTATAATATGCGGTAGAAATAGTTAAATTTGTTTGCACGTGACAGTGGAATGCTCCATGAGAGTTTTTAAGTGGCACTAAAAATTAAAAAAAAAATTTCAAATATTTTGAAAAATTTAAATCAACGAATCCACTTGAATTCGAATTTTACAGCAGGTACACACTAATGAACAAAAATCTATCCAATTAGGACAAATAAACTCCGGATTAGGCTTATTCCGCAAAAAAGCCATATTCCTTATCACTCATAACTTCAAATAACTTTAACAAATTGAGCCTTAATTGATCCAAATTTATTATCATATTTAACCATAACATGTTAAGAGGCAACCATACTATGGTTGTGGTTCCTTGAAGAAGGCCTAATTCAACCATAATATGGTTGAAGGTGACAATAATATGGTTATATTAACCATAATATGTTTAAAATTTTATTTTAAAATAGTTTTGTTGGAGGTGACCATATTTAAACATGTTTTTTCTCTGGGTGCATACTCTATTCTCTAGTAGTATAGAGCATTAATAGCTCGAACTCGCTTAGGGTTTCGAATTTCCCAGATTTTTGTAGCGCAGTTTCTGAAGTTTGTATATTTTATACGATTGAACTCACATTTCCGCTTGCCTCCCAAAATATCCCCAGTATCTTTTAGTACCGAAAGTCCCTCATTTGTTAATAAAACTGATTTAAATTTTTTATTTACTTTGTCGCCTTTATTCCCAGTTTTGTTAAAACTTCGTGTAAAAAAAAAATTTTGTTTCGCAAATAACTTTCTTTCCAATATAAACAGAAAAATTCTTAATAGCTAAAACTGTTTTAAAAAAGTAAAAAAAAAACGTTACTATCAGCCCAATTATGAATAAAAATTCCCTGGGAGTTTTTTCCCTTTTCCATTTTTACAATTGAATCTTCAAAGTAAAAATGGGAGAAGGGAGAAAAATCCCGGGGAATTTTTATTCATAATTGGGCTGTATATAAAACACAGTTAGAAGGGAAACTACCAGACGTAGCGATACACAAAAACTAAAGAATTCTATTGTTCGAGTACAGCTGTGGAACTTTGGAGAGAAAAGAACTTAAGCAAGCAAATAATAAAATACGTTGATAAAAAGGCTTAAGGCCCAACCACAATGTGCTTAAGTTAGATTAAGCAAATGTGCGAATACATGTTAATTATATGGGGCGAACCATATTGAACTTAAGGAAACTTTTTTAATGAGACTGTCATTTGCTTAATCAAGGTGCGAATCTTATCGCACCTTCCGTACGGAATCAAATGTTTTTTTATTTTATATACATTTGAGAGACTTTTTGTTAATTTTTGACAGTAGGTTAAGCAAGCCTATGCATATTATGGTTAGGCCTTTAATACTAAAAACTTAAACACATAAAAATACAAAAATATTAAAACTACGGCTGAGTTCCAAAACATCATAATACTTTGCAGTCGAAGTCAAAAATGTACCATCAAGTTTAACGATGTACAGTTTGGTCATTGTGAACGCATCGGTAACTGTTTTGATGCACTTTGGGACAGATAACATTCTAAAATTTTACACGGTTGCATTGTAGAATGCGTTTAAAAAAGCGAGTTGCCTTGCAACTGACGTTTTGGAACTCACCCTACGTTACAGTACCACTACGACAGAGTAACATAAAAATCAATTAAGAAAGTATAGTCGGTCAAGCCCGACCATATGATACCCAACACCACAGAATTTAAATACAAATTTTCAGAAGTGTATGGCTATATGAATAGGGATGTTTAATATTTTATTAAAATTAAAAAAAAATTCCTTACCTTATATGAGGGGTATGGATGCAAAGACTGCAATCTCCACATTTATAGTTTTCGTAATAAATACTAAAAATTCATATTTATGCATTGTTTGCAATGCCATTCAGAAAATATGCATATGATGATCGATTTCAACCAAATCCATATAGCGGTTTGCTATGCATTCCTAATAAAACGAGAAAAAATTATCGCTGGTTTTGTAATTTTTTTGTAAATTTTTTTTTTGTTTTTTCCTCTAAATTAAAATGAAATAAAACAGTAATTTAAATAAGACCAACCAAATTGTTTAACATTTAACGGCTGTTTTTCACAAGTTGGCAAACGTTTAACAGATCGTTTAGAAGAGTTTTGTAAATCGTTAGCCAGAGTTTGGTAAGTGTACTATAAATAAACTTTGTGCTATATTCATGCCAAATTTTCATTATGAATACGGCTGTAACTGTTTCATATAAAAACGAAATTATTATTTTTTCATTTCTTTTAGTTTTGTTTTGCAAAAAAAAAAACATAATACAAAAATAGCATGCATTTTCGAAAATAGTTGAGAGAAAAAGAACTTAACTAACTGTGATAATGGCAAAAACGACAACCTCCAATGGACATGGCTTTTTTGCAACAATTCTTAATATTTGAACATAATTTTGTATGGGTTGAAAATGTATCTGGCAACGTCATATTCACTAATCGGAAGCATTCATTAAATACAGCTTAAAGGTATTATTGGTTACGTTTGTGAAAAAAGTGGAGATTGCAGCCTGTGCATCCATACCCCACATGTGTCCATAAAAATGTGGTTCTATCTAAATATGTTTTAAATTTCATTAAAGACCCTATGCCTTAAAGCAGCTTGTATAAGGGCTACATGAAATCATGGACCAATTCGCCCTTGTGCCAATTAGCATCTATGCACCAAATTTAGTGAAATTAGCCTCAAAATTGCGACCTGTACTTTGAGCATGGTTACATGGACAGCCAGCCAGCCGGACGGACATCGTTAGATCGTCTCGGAAAGTGATTCTGATTCGATCAGGATACCTTAGGACCAATAACATACAGAGATAATATACATAATATGGGTTGTTGTGATGATATTGTACAAGGGAAATAGAAAATATTACCATGACGTTGAACGAAATTTTTTAACCAGAGTTGTAACAGCACACAAAGGGCTAATTTGTTTTTTAAAAAGTTGTCACATCAGAAAAAAATAATAACGATTTTTGCAATGTATTTAATAATTTTTTTCGTAGGAATTATCTTTAAATAACAAAATAACTAAAAAAGCCGATATTGCAAAAATAACAAAAAAAAACCGATGTTGCCAAAATAAGCAAAAAAAAAAAGCCCTAACAAATATAACTAATTTTTCTTGTTTTTTTATGATCGGAATTCAATCAAAAACATTCTATCTTGCACACCAAAAAATAAGCATTTGTTTTTTTTTTTTTGGTTGGTCAAGTCATGACTCATGATGACCCACTGAATTATTCGGCAGTTAGTACAGTGCCTGCTACCGAGAGTGCTTTCCATTAAAAATCTTGTACGTAAATTAACTGTCGTAAATGTCAATGTCGAATACTTTTGTGCTTTTTCAATTTCATGAGATAAATTTTTAAACGTACCTATCAATTTGGACCTTGTTGTCATTAATTATTATTATTTGTCATTACTCGTATTATGTGTTCAACTTTAAATGATGTTATTTCATTGCTGTATTTTCAAGCGTAATAGACCAACATTAAAAAAAAAAAACAATATATTGTAAGCAAAATGAAAAGACAAATTTATGTTAAGAAATAAAATCGGTAGCAAGAACATTTGCCTACGTTGTGTGTGTGTATGAGTATTCGTATCTTTAATAATACGTAATGCAAAATTTATTACCAATAACAGAATGCTGCTGAATGTATGAATTGTATAATTAAACCTTAAATAATTTAAACTAAACATACGAACATGTCTGCCCTGTCCATTAAGCCAACAATCACATGAAGCCATTGACCAACTAACAGTACGTCATTCGTTAATATTCTCTCATAACTTTTAATATCAGCTGCTGACTTTGAAGAATTTCATTTTATTTTTTTATTTGCAGAATTATTATAAACGAAGGTTTATTATGACTTTGACATTGATTCTTAAAAGCAAATTATAGTATAAACTAGTATGTAGTTGAATGATGTTTTCAATAATACACATGGACACATAAAAAGAAACGTATGTAAGTGTAGTGGTAGGTACGAGAAGTTTGGCTAATTAAAATAAATAGAACAAAATAAAAGCATCAAATGGTAATGAAAATGAAATAAAATGAAGTAATAAATTTTTAAACAAGTTTCATTTAACCAGTTGAGTTGTAAATAAATAAATAAATATGCATGTAGTACGATTACACAAAGGCACACACACATCCACACACACACAAAGCCAAACATATTTATGGGCACATAAAACTGTAAGTCCGTTATAAAGATGGGTATGTTTCTTAAGTCTTTTGTTTTTACTCCAAAATTTTCTGCATTCGTCTATGACAACTTCAATAAACACTAACGCCTGTATTCATAAACATTTTTTATACTTAATAAAGGTTTACAACACACATTTTGTATGAAAATTTGCCTTAATAAACGTTTGTTAAATTTAATAATCGTTTATGAATACGGAGGTAAATAAACATTACATATTTGATAAAAAAAAAACAATAGCAAATTGAATTACTATTTGTAAATTACTTTATTTTTAAATTACATACACACACACATACACGAAAGATGCGTTTATCATTCCCGTTGTAATATCTTCAATATTGATCTTAGATCTTGTGATGTTGTGGAACGTAATGAGAAAAGAAGTCCATATCATGATGTCCGTCCCACAGTGGGTTGAACCATAGGTAAACTAAAGATTAATTCAGGGAAGCCCATTATTATCGATATTAATATATTATTGGCGTAACTTTAAATTATTTTGTAACAAAAAATATTTTTTTTTAAACAAAAAATATTTTTGTTTATTATATATACCGCCATTTTCAACATATAAACAACTGGACTTCTTAGTAATGGGCAAAAATATCGATATATCAAAATATCGATATTTAAAAAATAATAATCGATATATATCGCCGATACTTAAAATACCGATATATCAATATATCGATATTGAAATACGGCTATTGAATTCGATATTATTTTAAAGTCAGTCTTCATAAAAAATTTAAAACTTTAGCCGTTTTTAAAACAATATGTTTTTTAAGAATTGGCATCATTGCATGCATCATATGTTTTTTAAACTAAAATGATTGGCATTTATCGTATCGAATACAAGAAGCAGTTTGACAGGATTGCACATAAGCCAGGGAGTGGTTCTGATGTCCATATTTGATGATTACTGGTTTGACTAAAAAAATCAAAAACTTTTCTAGTTAAAGTTGGTACTTTTGGGATGCAATTCAAATGTTAAGGTAAGTTGGTACTTCCATGACTTATTTACTTCCATTTAAATTTTTCGTAATTTACTTTTTTTGGATTTCATAAGGTTTTTTTGTATTCTTTCCTTGAGTTTTTTTTTATTGCTTTTTTTGAAATAAAATGAAACAATAAAAAGCAACAATAACCTACATATCGTCATCGAAAATCAAAAAATCAAAATCTATCTTTTGATTGATTATGATTCGGTAGGTTATCTTACACGTCACCACCAATTTTTAGATTTTTGCGACCAAAAAAAGCGCTTTTATATCCATAATTCAAAATAACGTATCAACATGTGCATTATTTTCACAAGTAAAATGAACGTATCATCCATCACACTTGGGGTAAGAAATTAAAATAAAATATTTGAGTTTTTAATTTTTTCCTTACACAGAAAATAGATTTTGTACCAGTAATTTATCAAAATAAAATCAGTTTTAATTAAACATTTAATCAAGTGAATTAAACATTTGATCAAGTTTAATTCAGCTGATTAAACGTTTAATTGATATTGTTTACATGTTTACTTGTGCAAATTAATATTGTCAATTAAACGTTCAATACACTTGATTAAAAGTTTAATTCCCTTAAACGTTTAATTCTCACGATTAAATTTTTAATTAAAACTGACTTTATTTTTGACTAATGCTTTTACTGGTGCAAATTTTTTTCTGTGCAAGCTGTAAAACCTATTCCACAATCAAATGCAACTTCCTCATGAATCTGACAACTTTGTTTGCGATGAAACTGAAGGAAACCTTGATGCGTCGACTATTACCATAAAATATTGAGGAAACGAAATCCTCCGTACGTCAAATTTTCATCATCAGACGAATGCTTTTACCAAAATCGCAAAAATACAACACTATTAAATATAAATATTTATCGTACACTCAAAATATTATTACAGTAACGAACAATAGTTCATTTAAGAAGTATTCCGTTCAGTAATTTTTAAATAAATAAACGTTTAAAATTCCAAGCAAATTTATTTTTAGCATATTCTAACAGTTATTTAGTTATTGATTAAGTTTTATTCTTCTTTATGTAAAATTAAATAAAAATGTACTTTAAAGTAATTTAATTTTTTTTCTGACAAAAATTCAACCGCGAATTCCGTAAAAAACGATGTATGTACTTGTTTTGTGTAACAAATTCCCATTTTCTATTTGTTCAAATGATTTAGTTAAATACACCAAATTAAATAGAGTAAAATAATTGCGAAACCATATCGGTCATGCTGCTGGTATCTTATGATTGTGAGTTCTTCTGTAAACAAACGAGGTCAGTACAAGCCTGTGCAACAGGGTAATTAAACAATAATGCTCTCTCTCTCTCATTAGAAAAACAAGCGGACAGGTGTCTGTCTGGTGTTTTTTTGAAATTCGGCTCTTTTGTGGAGTAAACGAAAGTTACTGAATTTAATAAAACAACTGAATATTTCTTTGTTTTTACGGAAGATGGGGTTGAATTTTTTACAGTAAAAATTAAAAGAACTTTTCGTTAAAAATAAATGAAAAATAAGTAGACCGGTTCTTAACTGAATTTTCATTTATTTTATATTACAAATTAATTCAGTTAATTTTACGTACAGAATATTGTGAGTGTAGGGCACACGCAAATGGAGTGCGATTCGACCACTTTCTTATTAAACAAAGAATAAATAACAAGAAAATAAATCCACCCTCACAACTTGTTTACCTAATAAAGGATTCTCGTAAAACCCCATTTCCTTTTAACGTTGATCACCTTCAACATGATTATTTTCTTGATTATGAAGCTGTTCCAAATCAATACTCGTCGATTTGGCCAAGTTAAGTATGCATTATAAATTAAACACTTATAACTTTAAACCATTTTTTTTTAAATTAAAGGAAAACAATTTAAGTGCCTACTGATAATATGATCAGTGCTTAAGGTTGTGTTCCATCGGGAATCATTTATTTTGAAAATGATATTAAAGAAGTTTATACGGTTCTTCCACAACTAGCAGACAAAAAATTCGTATTTACCCATCCTAACCTGTTGCATCCTTAAAGAATAAAAATTTTTAAAAAAATATGGCACCATTTACAGGACCTTAAATTTTGCTTCCTTCGGTCTGTCATTATTTCTGTGATAATATCCCATTTAACCATTGAATTATTTTCCTTTCAGTATGCTGATTTTTTATGAACTTAAATTTCATACATACTTTTGTTTTGATTAATTTCAATTATAAAATTATTACTTTTATTGTTAGTATTTATTTTAGTGAAACTTCATTCCTCTTATCAAAAGGCAATAATTAAAAAAAACAGAAGAAATTTTCTTGTTGTTGTTTTTTTGTTGTTCTGCCTTAATTCCATATTCCATCAATTGTTTCTCTATCTGAACGATTTTTTATTTAATACCGTTTTTTACTTCTCCTGTAAAATTAGAAAAAGTGAAATGCGCATAGAAATAGCTTATCCCTTCAACAATAAATTTCAGTTTCTCAATAGTATGAAATGGGAATTTAGCACATTTGAAAGAAACTTTGTTCATTAATTTTTGAATCCCAAGAGAAAAAGTGATGTTACGTACTTTTGGATTTTCGACGACGATATATTTGTTTATAAATATGTATTTACAAAGGTACATTAAAGTTGTTAATTTGGTAATAGTTCACCAAAATACGTTCGATATATAGATATATCGATATTTTTGAAATAATAAATATCGATACTCTTAAAAAATATCGATTCGATATATATCGATATATTTTTTCAATTTGCCCATCTTCTTCTTTTGCAATAATTGAAATTTGTGGAAAAACGCAGTATATCCGCAAGATTTTTTTTCTAGGTTTAAAAGCTTAAATCTCATATAAGAATAGCAATCAATAAGACTTTTCCGATCTTGCCCTGAAATTTATAAAACTCCGTGTATAAGTATATGAATAATAATCCATTTATGGTACACTTAAAAAAACAAATTTGAAAATAATTCCAAAACATTTATCAAAACAAATTTTTTTTAATTAAGTACTTAAATACCTGAAGTTAATGTTTTTTTTTAAATTTTTACATTTTTATACCCTCCACCACAATTAGTTGTGAAGAGGGTATATTAAGTTTGTCATTCCGTGTGAAACTTTTTTATTATTCATCTCAGACCCCATAAAGTATATATATTCTTGGTCCTTGAGTGATTCTAAGTCGATTTAGCCATGTCCGTCTGTCTGTCCGTTTGTCCGTCTGTTGAAAACACGCTCACTTTCGAACAACTCAAAACAAATAACAAACTTGGTGCCAAATTGCTTGTAGTTATCCTAAGCAGTTTGGGATTGAAATTCAGCAAAATCGGTGCAGTAGGACCAGAGCTATGAATCAAAATGTGGAACCACCACCTAAAAAAAATGAAAGATTTTGCAAAAATTCAATTCATTCGACTAGAAATCCCGCTGTTAAATTTTGTGAAGATCCGTCCATAATTTACCCTAGCCCCCATAGAAACCCTACTCTCGGAAAACAGTTTAGTACGCCTAAGACCGTAATTAATAATGCTATCAAAATAAAATTTAATACTTCACTACTCACACTAATAAATTTAGTGATGCTCGGTTCATAATTTACTATAGGCCCTATATAAAGCCCACTGAGCTCTGGGTGGAGGGTATCAAAGATTTGGCACAGTCGAATATAGCACTCTAACTTGTTTATTACAATTTTCAATATCCACCATGGCACGCAAACTTGTAAAAATTATTTGACCATGACCTCGTTCACTGCCAATAAAGTAGTCAGGTACTCAAAGCAGAAATTTTAGAATTTGTTGATGTAAAATTTTATTTACTTTCTCCCAAGGCCAAAAGGTTGGCTTAATGTTATCATGATTATGATATTGAAAACTATCAGGCTCGAGTGATTCCTATGAGGTGAACAATAACAACATCGAACTTTTCGATGATTTAATTTTTTAAGTGCTAAAATATTTAATTTGCGTTTATTCTGATGTAACAAATTCAATTCAACTTACAATTGCATCTTAAAAACTTTTTAATGCATTATTTCTGTTTTATTATTGAATTTTAATGTGTTTTTATTGAAAAAAAGTTTTTGGTAATTTTTTTCTGTAAATTTTACCATTTTTGTTCAACAAGTTTTGACAACACTGGTCCACAGAATCACTACAATTGTTCTGTTTTATAACGAAAGGCAGAACACACAATAACGTTTGTTACTTTCGGAAAAATATGTTAACAATTGACATTCTTTAAAAATAGTTTTGTTGGAGATGACATATTTAAAAAAGTTTTTTCTCTGCGTACGTACAGCCAACGAAACAATGGCTCTTTTGCGCGAGAAATTCAATGGCCGTGTTATCTGAAGTCGTGGCGATGTTAATTGGCCGCCAAGATCATGTGATTTAACGCCGTTGAACTTCTTCCTTTGGGATATTTAAAGAAAAAAATGTACGTTAATAAGCCAAAAACAATGCAAGAGCTAAAGGATGAGTTAATTTGGCACATTAACGAAATTGAATCTCAATCATGTCTTAGAGTCATTAAATATATGGACCATTGGATAGAGGTATGCCACCAAAGCCGTGGCGAGCATTTTGCCGATAAAAACACTTTTTGTTTAAAACACAATTAAATCGTGCGTTTAAGTTGGACCACCCAAGCAACTGAAATTTGGTTGATTTTCATTATAAGCCCGTTTGTGTGCCATCTTCACAACTCAACTAGTTGTGGAGGGTTAAAAAAAAATTTCGAAAATGTTTCTACTAGGGATGCCAATTCCGAAAATCCCGGGATTTTCGGGATTTAGCGAATCCCGGGATTTAAATTTTTTAATTTTTAATTTAGCGAATCCCGGATTTTGTCAATCCCGAAATTGTTAACTTCATTTTTTTGTTTTACCTTTTTTTATAAAAATAAATTCATTATGACATTCCCCATGTGAGGATAGGGAACACAATAATGATCTTTAATATTTATTTGATTAATTTTGTTAATACTGTCATTGCAAACGTAAGAAAATAGTTACACTTTGTTATTATTTGCAAGCGTGTCCAATAATTATAAAGAAATTTTAACGTGAGAAGTGCTGAAAATAATTAAACAAGAAAATGTATTAAAGAAAAAAATGTTTTTGAGATGCACAAAACAATTCACTGGTGCACCAAATACAAAATTTTAACTTTACTCTTTCCAGGGTTAAGATTATTTAAGTGTTTTCCGAGAGTTGACATCGAGCCTACGGCAATTAATGGAGCGATTTCACAATATTAAGTTATGTATTTTATACATTTCATAATTCCTACCGCAAGAAGTGGTGGTTATAAAAATGCGTTTTTGTTAAAATAAGATTTTAATGGTTAACTAAATTAATGATTTCTTTAGTTAATTTCGAATTCAAATTTCAATTATTTATTTTAGTTCATTTAATAAAATTTTAATAGAATCTTACAAATAAATCAACTTCTATGTTGCGTTGTTCAATTTACATATCAATTATTTTTTTAATTAGCTTGAATGAACTGAGGCAATTGAATCAAATATAGCTTTTATGGTAATTATTTTTTTATTGAATCAAGTAACACATTGTTTAAAAGCGTACGTTGTTTGTTTTTATCATATATTTTATTAAATTAGTCATTAAATAAGAAAAGTCACAATTAAAATTTTTTACAAATTTATGTAATATTTAACTTTAAAACAATAAATTAATTATAAAACCTCCTTTTGTAAACTTCTTTTAAAGACGTTTTTTTTTTAATAAATATCTATAAAAAGCATTTATCTCTTAATTTTAAAAAATCCCGATATCCCGAAAAATCCCGGATTCCGATTTTTTGATTTTGATTTTTTGTAATCCCGAATCCCGGGATTTGCGAAAACCAGTCCCGATTGGCATCCCTTGTTTCTACTTAACTTTGGTTTCAAATCAATGAAAATTATAGCAAATTTATTGTTTTGGTAAGAAGTTAATGAAGTATTTCACACATTCTAAATTGTTTAAATTACTGCTTTAAGATTAAAATTTAAATTTTCAATCGAAATTTATTTATTAGTTGCATCTTGTTTGTTTTAACCATTTTATAAAACTTAGTCACAAATATTTGTCTTTTATTTTGAATGATTTCATAAAAAATTATGTTAAAAACAAACCGTCGTAATCATAATAAATATTTAAGTTTTCAAACGTATCGTTAAATTGAATTTACATACAAATGTTTCTTAACATTGATTTTAAATAAATTAAAATTTTTCTCATCAACACCGCAGTATTTAAGTATTAAATATGTTTTGAAGAACAACACAAATGTTTTCTTATAATTAAACATTGTCATAACCTGGGAAAGCTTTTCAAGCTCTCTGCTTTAAAAATAAGTTTCTGCATATTTTTCAGATTTTTGTTTAATTAGCATATAAGTGCATATTTTAATACATATTTTGAAATCAATTCCCTACAATGAGATATAGATTTTATTACCAAAATTTTTTTTTTTTTCAAGAGTAACTTCATTGTACTTCATTGATCGATATATGTATGTATTACATTTATATCGGTTTAATCGAAAAGCGCCTGGATGAGGTCAGGAAGGTTAACAATCCGTTTGCCGAACCTTTAAAGTTCTTTCATATTATTTTTTTCACTACAGGTGGAAAAGGATATACACATAAACATAATTTTGTCATTCCGTTTGTAATTTCTACAATATTGATGAAAAACAAAAACAAAACACCATGTTGTTTTTTGTGTTGTTGACTTGATGTAGCCTCGCCGCCACCTGTAGTAAATTCGCCTTGATATTGCATATACTTGAGTCAAACTGCGTATTCTAGCGGCAAAAAAATGTTGAGGCATTTTCACTAAGTTTTTACATTTAATATTAAAAATATTTGTTTTTATTATGCAAACATTTGAATGAAACGGCGTTATTAAAGTTACAAATGTCTTGGGTAATATTTGCCCTCAAGGGCATTAAAGGGTTAATTTGGATTTTTTTTTATTTTGAAATATTCATTACCAATTACAGAAAATTGTTAAGTAAACCTTGATCAAGATTTAAATATTCTCCTACGATTCGTTATCAATTTCATGAAATATTAAAAATTGTTCAAAAAATTTACCTCGAACTTCCTAAATATGGAGGTCCACACCACGCGTTACTCGCTTTTTCGCTTTTACGCAGCTGTCAAAAGAGAAGAATCTGTGTAGTTATACGTAGTAAGTAGGTTTACTTTCTACTTTTGTAAGCGTCACCAGCAGCGTTCAAACAAATCAGCTGATTTTAACAAATTAAATTTTATTTTTACTTGTGCTGCTGCTGTATAAAAAGCGTTGCATGTAACTTGAAACGTAGAACGCATGTAAGTTTAGAAAAGCATGCACTGCGTGGAGGCGAAAACGCGTGACATGGACTTCCAGCTTAAAATGGTGTTTTGTTTTTTACAAAAAAATGTGACATTTTATTTAAAAAAAATTAATTTGGTGTTTGTTTTATTCTAAAAAATTCATTCTTACTAAGTCTGCTTTCACACGTTTCATCATTTGATGCTCAACTCTTATGTTTTTAGGAGAGAGAAGAAAGGAGAAAGGGGGTTAGTACGGAGATGCCTGAACTCGGTCAGTACGCTTTGTGTTTTTATTCTTTGGTATATGCACAACGATGGCTGCATGTAATTTTTTTTATTTTTCTCTTGGATTCGCTATTAATAAAATTGTTGTTGTTTTGTACCGAATAAAGTTGAAACCGATTGCTGCGTGTGAATATATTGGCATCTTTGAAAAGAAGTTGAGCATCAAAAGATGAAACGTGTAAATTCAGACTAATGGCTCTTTACGCCCCGTAAATCAGTTGACTTCTGTTAATTTATAGGGATACCAGACGAAGTTGGAAAAAACCGCCTCTAATCAGGACAGTAAAAAATTAATTTTTATATACAAATTTTTTGCTATTATTTTATACTTAAACAACATTAGAACGCATTACATTAGTGATGGTAGGTTGTCAGTGACATAAAATTTAAGTGGATTTGGCGTTATAAAATAGTTCTAAAAAAAATCGTCAAATTATTTTTTAAACTTTTTTGAAATATAGTTGTCTCATAATTTTAATTAAGTTTTCATCTAGAATAAAAACTTTAACTACATATAAAATATTTGACAAAAACCAAGAAAGTGATTTTGCCATTTTCTATATTTTAAATCGATTTGTGCCTCGAACTTCAAATTTTATGTTTTGATATACAAAATTACTAAATTGGCATATTCATTCATTGACTTTAGAATTCACTTTCATTATTTTGAACACCTCTAAAATATATAAAAGTATTATATTTCTTATTATTTGTTTGTAGCAAATTGATTTCTAATTTATGTTTTTTTGTTAAATTTTTATAAGCTTTTAATAAAAATAGTTTCAGCCAATTTTTCTTCTTACATTTAGCCATTCTTGTTCACCAAATACAAGTTGGTTTTAATATTATTGTGGAGATTTTTAGCATAAGCGACAAGCCGCTGTCACAAAATAAAAAAGTTTTTGCTATGAATTCGTAAGGCGCAATTTACACTATGAACATTTCTTGCCGGACAGAAAAAGTTTGTAGGAGAGAGAGGCATCGTCACCCCCTTACTAACAAACTTTTTCTGTCCGGCAAGAAATGTCCGTAGTGTAAATTGCGACTAACGCTACCATGAGTGACAATAAAATTAAGGAGATGATGCAAGTTTTACCAATGAATTCATTTATTTAACAAACCGAATATTAAAAAGTTTGGCATTTAAGCTATTTTTGCTGTAAGGGCTGAATATACGATGCTTAAATTTAATAAAATCAGTATTTTTACATTTAATGCAGATGTTTGGTCGCGGCGCTGCTCGGGATTTTCTAAATAAAAATTAAAAATTTACCCCAGCACCATCTACCGGTTCAAAATTTTATCAGGAAATTCATGTTTGTTTAATAAATATATTCTCTGAATTTCCGTCAAATCGTACCATAAATTAAAAAAATTTAAATATCACGGCAACAGCGTCAAATTTTGGGATTAAACTTAAGAGAAACCTGTGCCCATGTTCTGTAACTACCGCGTCGAGAAACTTTTCGATTGAAACAAAAATGCCACGAATTGCAATATACAACTGTTTTTCTCACATAATTGCGCCTGTAACATTTGTTGCGAGTTAAATGGATTTTACGTAAGGAAATTACTCGCCAATTTACAGAAAAAGTGTGTCTGTAAAATTTTTGTGCGAAAGTTCCGTCTTTGAACTCTCAAATAAACACACGAATCAAATATATTAAAAATGCAAAATGCAACGATCAAGTAACACGGAAAGGAGAATTATTTTGTTCTTGGTTGAATTTTCATTGTTTAATTACTGATTTGCTGATAACATTTTTTAAAAATATACGAATGTTTTTAAAGCAATTTTGTATAAAACAAACATTCATTAAAGTCGTACTTTACATTTTTTTGTATAGCCGACGGTTGAATTTTTGCTGCCGTCGTTGAAAGTTTTTCTATTTTAGTAAATTTTGATCGCGTTCTCAACGTCTGCAATTTCATATCGTTTTCGAGTGTAACATTATGACATTTATAACGTAACGACATAATATCTTTTGATAGTTTTCGACATGAGTTACAGACACACTTTTTTCTCACTTTTAGAGAAACAATGGAATATTTGTTTCACATTTGTTTCATGCGAGATGTTCTCACCAAAGTTACGGAACATGGGTACCGGTTACAGACTAAACTAACTTGTTGTCCAAGTTTGGTGTCAATCGGTCCAGCGACTCTTGAGTTTTAGTGATACGTTTTATACACAGTAGAATCCCGATAATTTGTAATAGCAAGGAACCGGCCATTTCTTACGAATTATAGGGGTTTTCGATTTAGCGAGGTTTCGATTTAACGGGGTTAAAATAAAATAAATACGAATTAACGGGGCTTTTCAATTTATTTACTAAAACGATAAAAAAAAACATAAAAAACAATTGTTAAAAAGAATAAAATATATAAAAGTTATTCATGTATCAAACTGATCTTAAGAAAATAAAGAAGCACAAAAGAAAAAATACGCGCAAAAAAAATAGCGGTAAACAAAAAATCATTCTTTCCATGTTTCTGTTGATTTTATTACGAATTATAAGTCGTAATTAGCAAACAATTACGATTTTATTTAAAAAAAAAAAAAACGAATCAGCAAGGGGTCAAAACGTATGGACATTTTACGAATTAACTAGATTTTTTTAAGGTACTGACAGTTTATTACAAATTATCGGGAATTACGATTTATCGGGGTACGAGTTATCGGGATTGGACTGTATATAGGTATCACCACTAACTGCGGAAATGGGTCGAAAGATTTCAAAATTTCAGAGTACGTTGGGCATAGTCTGTAGATGGTTTATGTTTTGTAATGTCGTATGTGTCATTGTACACATTGGGTCATTCTAATTGGAATGTTGAGCTTCCACGTCGTGTGTATGAGACATGGAATATCGTCGGCTTAATATGCAAACCTGAATATTTAAGAAATTATTAAAATATCATGATGAAAATAAATCAAGTTGAAAAAGTATTTAGTATCCCAGTTGGCCATGTCTAGAAAATCGTTGACGATCATATGGACGATACAGTCGTCGACGATATATGGGCTTATTATGTCATTGTTTATTATTGCCTGGACCCCCCCGGGTCCACGGATTACGTCTAGAAAGAGCTGGATATAGATACTCAAGTCGTCATTCCTGACGACTGCAGTAAATTTTTGGTGGATAATTTAGGAATTTTGAAGGGTAACATTGCTAGGGCATATTGGACAGCTCTTAGGGTATTCATGGGCTTGCGAGACTCGGCTCGAAAATAGGGGATACTGGCTGTGTGGAGACATTCAGACCTCCAATAGGCTTTTGATTTATTAGGGAATTGATTGAGAACTTCACATTTGGCATTGAAGTCAGCAGGACCATTAATTTTTTTGTGCTTCTTTGCCCATCAATTCACGTGAATATGTCCAATTTTACAGTTGAAGCACAGCTGCGAATAACATACAAAATACTTCTATTTAACCAGTAGAATTATTTATTTTTTTTTTTTTTTTTTTTCAAAAATAATGATAATAAATGCAAAATATTAAGAAATTTTAGTTTGAAATTACACATACAAATTTATAGTTTTTGTAGTTTTTTTAGTAGAGGACAACCCAATAGGCTTTTTACACTGATCAACATCTAACATCTACCATCAAAAATGTAGAAAATGTGAAACACTCGTTCACATTGTTCACATCTAACAAAACAAAAATTTCACAATTTTTGGAAGAATAAAAATTCTTTTTTCTACAAAAGTGCCAACATTTAAAAAGAAAACACAAAAATGTATTTGAAGTTCAATTTCTTTAAAATTATAAAGCTTCGTTCACAATCCCAGAAACATTTTCACTTGGTGTTCATAATAGAGCACCAATTTTTTTCGCCACCACACACATTTTGCATTAAGAATCCGTTTGCAAATTTTACCCACAACAATATTATTTTTTTTACAAAATTATGTTAAAATTTTCGTTCAAAACAAAATAAAATTATTTTAAACGTCAGAAACAATTTCATTCAAATTGTTGCTGAAATCCTAGTTGACTCAATTGTAGTTACATTTTTAAAAAAATTTTAATTACACTCATAAAATTATTACAGTAACTGATTGTGGGTTATTAAATTCGTTTTCCGTACTGTTAAAATTGAATAAAAATATAGTTATTTTACGAATAATTTTATTTTTTAACATTTGTGTTTGTTATTCAAAAAACAAACTACCAAAAAATAATGTTTTTCCGTATTTATTTTGTTATGTAGTTTGATTTTTTTCGGTTAAAATATATTTTTTAAAAGTAAAAACAATTCAATTTTACGGAATATGCTGTTTAATAAATAAAACAATTAAAAATGAATGTAAAAATCATTTGTTTTAAATGAAATGTTAATGATCCGTTTTTTAAATGAATTTTAAGTTTTTTCAAATGAGTTTTCGTTTGAATTTAACTACATAATTTTTTGAGTGTACATATTTCTTCTAAAAATTAAAGAAAAATATATGAAATACTTTGGGAAGAAAAAAGATAGAAAAAAACGAAATTGTTTCTTTGATTGTGAACGAAGCTTTAAAAATAATTAGCAAAAAAACATTGCCATTAAAGAAAAAACTTGACAAATGGAAACGCTGTTTTCAAAACAAGCTTCTTTTTGTTAGTGATGACACTAAAATAACCGAAAGATGTAGAATGGAATAAACTGAGATAAGAACATCTTGTAATACCCTTTGTACCGTTGCATACATTTTTGAGGAACGAAAGGAAGATGTTGAAAATGTGAAATACGCGTTCACACTTGAAACATCTAACATCTACCCTCAATAAAAAATTTTACCATTTCTGAAACAAAACTTTTATTTTTTTTAAATACTTTTCTCTACAAAAGAGCCAGAATTTTAAAAAATAACACCAACATTTATTCAGAACTCATTTTGTTTAATAATATAAAAGAAATCAAGTAACATAAGGCTTGCAAAAAAGTAAAAACTTGAGAAATGGCAACGCTGCTGCTTTCAAACCTTTATTTGGCATCACTGACAAGATGCCAAATAATAATAAAATTTATTGCCCCTTTTCTAGCGATTACACTAAAATAATCGGAAAATGTAGAATAAAATACAATGAGATAGAAACATTTTGTAAAGATGTTGAAAATTTTGATTTTCAGCCCAATGTATTTCTTATGGGAAAATCTCAACATCTTCGAAAATTAATGTTTGATGTTAAATGTTGACAAGTGTGAAAAGGCTACAAGATGTTGGGATTTAGTAGGTTTGGTATATCTTATGGAAAGATGTTAACATCTTCGCAAATTGATGGTAGATGTTGATCAGTGTAAAAAGGCTATAAGCGCCCATTGCATACATTCTGTCGTCAATGTCGTTTGATAGATGACAAAATGCATGCAATGGTCGCTTGCTTTGTCCTCAATAAAGTATTATTCAAGACAAATAAAAGAAAAATCTTCGAAGAAGTCGTCAATACGATTTTAAACACGACAAATTATACATGTTTTGTTACTTTAGTTGTCGTCATCAATGTTATATTGGCCACAAATTTTATATTGTCCTGAGGACATCGTTGACGACATTTGCGCCCAAGACCATTTTGCCAACTGGCATATATTAAGTGAATTCCCCAGATGTAGTATTTTTTTTGTGGTGTCATTAAAAGCTTTTAAATTTTAAAAAGATTAAGCAAATTTGTTTTTTTATTATTATTTACACAGATTTTTTGTTGTTATTGAGATTTTATGAATAATTTTGGAAAAGATTTTAAATGACAGTTAGCCAAAACACATATTCTTTTGAGATGAAAGTTTTCAAATGTCTGAAGCTTTTAAAGAAGATCTCATTGAGAGTGGTGGATTTTTTATGGCAATTTTTTTTTATTTTAAAAAAGTATTAGATATAAAATATTAAGGGAAATCACTAGACTTTTGAAGTAAATTATTCTTGTAAGATTTTATTTTAGTGTGGAAAGGTGATATAAATTGCTTTCTTAAGTATCCTATCGGCAATAGGTGTTGAGTGTGTGTCTGTGTGTGGGTGTTGATTGCGCATTTACTATTTGTTTGCTTTTGAAGTGTTTTGTTTGTTGTTCGTTTCCTAAGTCTTTTGTTTACTTGTTAACTTTCGCTTTGGCTTAAAGAAAATATTATAATCTATTATTTCTAATTATTCTTCATAATGTTTCGTTTTTCAGCTTTGCTTTTTATTTACTCTTCTTTAATAAGTTTTCAACTTTTAAACTTTATTAAGTATATTCCACATTATGCGCATAATTTAGATGTATTTAAATTTGTTGACCGTTTCATTTGTCTGCGTTGTTTTTGGGGCGAACGCAAAAGTTTTTTGCAAGCTGCTTAATATTAATAAAAGAGAAGTCATAAGTTTAGGTCTAGGTCTAGGTCATAGTTGATTCATGTCTGTCGATGTGTTCAAAACTGTTTGCTATGCGGAAGTGACTATGGAAACGTAAAATGCCAATTAGCTGTCGTATAGTTAAGCGATTTAGTTTTTGTGTGTTTATTTATTTTTTATTAAACGATTATCTTTGAATACGCAATATTTGCATTAATTAATACGTATACAAGTATAACACCGTTAGATTTAATAACATTAATTAAATGAAATTACTTGGAAAAAAACAAACAGTTAAACATCATTACCACCAACAAAAATAAGAACAATAAATCTGATGACGACAACAATGATTTAGCAATAAATATAGATAAATATATAAATTTATAGTATTCTATAATTTGTTCTAGAAAGTGCGAGTATTAATGGACGAACCAATTATTTGGTAATTGGTTTGTCCGTGTGATTTTCTTTTAATTTGTATCCCATAAATATTCCATTGAGTGCTGGCATTTCTTGCCTAATTGCTGATTGTTTGCTTCATTATGTGCTTGCCACTCCAGACCAGAGGTTCCCCCTGATTTCGGTTTTACGAAATCCTTTAAAAACATTATCTGCGGACCCCCAAAGCATTTTAATATTTGTTTGTAGGCAATACATATCGCTTAATATTTTTTTTACAGATTTCACTAAATTTGTTAACAAAAAAAAATTAAAAATGTTTGGGACTCCCGTTGCTCTAGACAATTAGTATCGATATCGTTTTGTTTATTATTTATTTCATTCTTAATTTAGTTTAGTTTGCACAAATACATCGAAGAATTTCAAAGAAAAACAATTTACTTGCGTTGTTGTTGATGATGTGAGCTTTGCCACATTTAAATACTTATTTGTTTATTATTGTACGACTTAATTATATTTTTAATTTTTAAAGGGAGGTTGTTTGTTCCTGTTTACCGTTTCTGTTATTATTATGAATGGAAATAGACAAAAGCTACAAGTTGATGTACGTAATCGTTTAATAGTTCGGGGAATTAGTTGATTTTAACGCCTTTTTATAGTACAATGTTTTCACAACGGTTTTTGCTTCTGTCATACAGTGCACTTTCTATCTCAACCCAGTGATCAGAAACTGGTAAAACATGAAATACATTTTGACGGTTATTTTTTTTTTTAATTAATTAAATTTTTTAATTTAAATATTAATTGAAATGTAGATATTTTCCGAATTTTAAAATGTTTTTGCTCTAAAATTTAAGATCGGAATACTTTGAAATCGCAATTGCAGTACCGGCTGCAAACAATTTTATAAGTGAGCATTTCCATAGAAGCTCTTCAAAATTTCTCTAAATATTTATGGAAAAAATGAGAAACACATCCAAACTTTTTTATGCAGAGGTTTTTTTTTTGTAAATTCCTCAAGCTAGTCCCGCAAAACTCTACGCTTGTCTGCAGGAAATAAACCAAATTCTCCGGAGGGAATCTAACCCGCAATCCTGGCGCTGATAGACTAGCTCACTATCAGCTAGCCTACCGGGGCTCTCTTAAAGCTTATTACAATTTTTAAAAAGCAAAAACATGCTTAAGTTTAAGAAATTGCCACCGATTAATATCTTTTTTCTGGCGATTGAATTCAGAAATTGGTAGCATTGCAATTATATGTACTTTAAAATGAATGTTACAACAACAATAAATTGGATCCATGAGTAAAAACCAAATATAAAGTACGATTACCCGCATATTTTTTGTTTTGGATGATATTTTTAGTTCACGTACATGGTGCAAACGTATCATTTGTAAATATTTGATCATTTGCAATGTTTAAAAATTGAAGTTCATTTGTCGCAAACAAAAAAATATTGATCTTTTTTTATTTAATTGGTATAATAAAAATAATATAAGCTTTAAAGGCTGTCCCGTACGATATTGTAGGTACAAAAAATACAACTAAATATATAATCTTATTGTGTTCAATTTCTTCCAAGCTTATTTTATTGCAATCGAAATCATATTATCAAATATTATTGGTATCAGTCCATACTTGACTATAGCTCCCATCCAAATTCTACTCGGAAAAATAGTCTTTAATGTCCTTATCAATTAGTACTGACATACAACATACAATTTTGTTTAAAATTTTTGTATGCATATATTACACATCTTATTAGTAGAAAAGGCCATTTTTTTATAGAGTGAAACAAGTTTAAATCATAACAGAACTATGAAATATATTTTCAATATCCATGAAGCGGGATTAATTGGAAAGAAAATTTTAGGAAATTATTGTTAAAATATGATCTCTGCCCCGTGGCCGCCACGGCTGGCGCGTAAAAGGCGCAATTTGAAACACCAATTTTCAACAACTTTTCGCATTCTGAACATCATCGTTTTTGAAGACATAAGGGCCAATGACTCCGCCAGCCCATAAAGCACACAAAACAGTATTTTTCTGTGGTTACAATGGTTTTTCGAAAAAAGGTTGCGGATTCTTCTCACTCCATATGCGACAATTCTGCTTATTAAGTTACCCATTCAACCAGAAATTGGATTCGTCGGAAAATAAAAATTTGAATGGATATTCAAAATCTATAACAATTTGTACTTCAGCCCTTTCACCAGTACCACTGTTTAAAGAATCAGGTTTAACTGTTGGCTGACAGACACCGCTGTGGTGCAGAGGTTAAAACTCAAAGAATTCTGATGAACGAAAGTGGTGATTCTTGTAAACATGTAAATTCAACTCAGGTTCGAGCCCCAGCTCAGCCAAGAAAATTATCAATAAATTTTAATAAACTCAAGCCTAAAAAAACCACAATTATTCTTAAGTTGTTTTAAAATGAAAGAAATTAAAAAAAATCACCTCCCACAATTTGCATATTTTTACATTCAACTCAAAATCACTTCCGTTTTATGTCACGTACGATATGCACCTATTTAGGTCGATATTTTGGGGGTTCCGAAAGCGGGTTTGTTTTCAAATCAAGTACCCTCTGAAGGCGTACAAATGACACGTACGATGACATGAAAATGCCCATATATTAAATAATATTTTTTATTTAGAACAAATATTCCTTACCTGAAACCTTTTATGGAAATTGTGTTGGCGACATTTGACTAGTGCAAAATAATCGTGTTTCCTAATATAATTGCAAGAAAAATTACTTTGTAGTTTTGTTAAAATGCTTCATTATTGCCGCCCTGTAATCACCAGACCACAAATAAAAACGCCCGGAGAATAAAATATTTTATCTTGAGGTAGCGAGATATCTGAGAACATAAATTTAAAAATATGCTGAAGAGGGGTTGTGTGCAGGGTGCCAAGCTGTCAAAAAAGCAGTATTGATAACATTTTGGCAACTTAACAATGTTGCCGTAGCTAATACCAATCTAAATGGCAGTTGCGCTGCGTTATGACAACAAAACTGTAGTTGTGTTGCCAGCCGTAGTCGTCCCATAAGTTTTTTTCTTAATTTTTTATGTTTTTTTCGTTTTTACAATTAAAAAACAGCTCTGATGTGCATGACAATTAAGTTTGACTGCTTGTGCTTGAAAATAATTGCTCAGCAATGCATTTGTTGCTGAACATGTAATCTAACACATATTTATAACTTGTGTAAGCACGTAGCCAAGGCAATAATTAACCAATTTATAGCTCGTGTGGTCGAGGGGTTAAAGAGTTAAGAACAATAAAACCTAAATTTGTATCCGTTTAAAAGTTATAGATTTTTGACCACTCTCACCTCGAAGAAGTACACTGTAAGTTGTACCCGTGTTCTAAATAATAGAAAGGTTAATAAGTACGGTTAAGTGATTTATGTAACTGATTGAATATAACAAAAGTTAAAATATGTTTTTTTTTTATTTGTAAATATTACGCTGTGCAACAGCAATATAAAAATGTTTAAAACAAAATAAATTCATGTTGACCCTTTTTATAGTCACTTCCCGTTCTTAGTATTCCACTTAATGATACACGGGTTGTTGTGAGCTTATTGTCATAGACCCTTAGCCTGGGTTCACTCTGAGTCCTCTCAGAAAGTCTAAGTTTATTGGTGAGAGGGGAAGGGAATAAGCTTTCAATCACTCCTCTCTCTTACCAATAAAATAAGACTTTCTGTAAGAAAACTGTCATAGTGTGAACCCCGATTTAACATCATAAAAAACAATTTAAAGGTGTTAAATCACACGACCTAAAGGTTCATATCTGATCATAGTAAAAATATAGCAAACGGGAAATGTGTGATGCAATAGCCGATTTCTTTCATTGGAGATTTGTCATTGGCCACATAAAAGTCATTCAATTTCCATATATTTGTTTGGCGATATCATGCTCAAGTAACAGTCACTGCTAGACAAGCCTGATTCGAAAGAAAAAATGTGAGTCAATAATGCTTGCAGCTCAAAATCCGAAACAAAAAGCAACAGGTTGTAGTTGCATTTGTTTTTTCACAATCACATGTGGGTTTTCTGAACCCAAAAGTGTGGAAGTTTTATAATTTAAGACAGTCATCAATGTGAACATTTGGAACAATTTAGCACTTTTTTTTGTCGATTTAGCACTTTTAATTTGGATTCTTCTGGCAAGCCTTATGTTATTACACCCCCACCACAAGAGTGGAGAGGGTGTTATGAATTTGTGCTGATATGTGTAACACCCTTAAATATTGGTCCTAAAGTATACCGATCGACTTAGAATCACTTTCTGAGTCGATCTAACGAAGTACAGGTCGCAATTTTGAAGATAATTTAATTCAATTTGGTACATCGGCTTTTCCTGGCACAAGGGCGAATCGGTCCATAATTTCATCCATCCTTTCCGGAACAGGGTATTTGTGCCCACTATCAAACCGATTTTAATGAAATTTAAAACATCCCTATTCATATAGGCAAGTACTTCTGAAAATTGGTTTTTAAATACTGTGGTGTTGGGTATCATGTGGCGGGAAAAATCAACCCATCCGTACTCAAATCAATCCGAAGCGGTATTAATAGCACGATGAGTACGGATTTTCTTGAATCAAGTACAGAAAGATTGATTCAAGTACGGATTTTCAATCTTAAAATACTTAAATTATCCATATTTATTCCCGATTTCGTACTTAAAATAATCCGAAAATGAGATTGATTTAAGTAAAACCAAGATTGAATCAATCTCAAACTGCGCTTGATTCCAGTATTATAAAGTTTATTTTGTGCGGAATTTGTGCTTGAAAAAAACAAAAAATGAAACTAGAAAGAAAAAGTTATTATGATTGATTTACTTACCCGTATAAAACCTTAAATTATGATAAAAATTCAGCATCATGCCCGATTTGGATTTTACTTTAGAAATCTTAGGTACATATTTGACAAAAAATACAAACTGTATGAGAAGCAAGAGTTAAAATTTACTTTTTAACCCTTCGTACGGTCACATGAGTCTGGCCAGAGATTTTTTCATGTGTATAGAAAATCAAAACATGAGTTAGCCGGAGGGTTAAACACAACGAAAAGTTGAAACTTTTTTTACTTGATTTAAGAATTTTATACTTATTTTAAGAAATTCCGGGATTGATGTTCGAAAGTAAAGCCACTTAGGATTGTTTTGAGTAACGTTTAAGTGTTTTTCGTACTTGAATTTTTAAGTACGACTCGTACTTACAGTAGTCATAAAAAACTTGATTTATCCCGAGGGTTTTTCTTTAGTTTTTATTGTTAAGCCTTTTTATCAAAGTATTTTATTATTTGCCTGCTTAAGTTCTTTTCTCTCGAAAGTTCCATAGCTGTACTCAAACAATAGAATTCTTTAGTTACACACTCACTTTATCCAATAATACTCTTTCTGTAACGTCTTTTTACCATCATAGTTTGTAACGTCTTACTTCTTTTTAAATTTAGTTTTTTGTGTGAAGCAACGTCTGGTAATTCCCCTTCTCACTGTTTTTGCTATGGTAACGTTTTTTTTTGCCTTTTTTTTTTTTTTTTAATATTTATTCAGAAATTATATATATACATTTTTAAACTAACATTAAGTGCCTCAGCGCTATTCTAGCATTTTTGAGGCTATCTGGCAACATATATTTACAGTATATATAGGTTTAATTTGATTTAACTAAGTAAATTAAAAAAAAAAAAAAAACATTTTTTTAATATATAAAAATAGTAGTAAAAAATATAAAAAAAATACATATTTATATATTCAAATGTATATTTAAAGATTCATGTTTTATATTAGAAGCATATCAATGTTTTGTAGTAAATATTGTTTTAATCTTCTTTTAAATATAGAAATAGATTCCGAATTTTTAACAAATGTTGGCAAATTGTTGTAGTGCAAACTACCGTTGTATTCAATTCTTTGTTTGGTTGTTTCCAGGCGGCACCTAGCTGTTTGTAAATTGGATCTTTGCCTTGTATTAACGTTATGGTGGCTCACCTGCAACTTAATCGTATGGTGTCCAATGTTGTGCAAAATCTTATATACATAAGTAAGAAGTTGCATTTTGTGCAAACCATAAATAGGCAAAACAGTACGCGCTATGTCTTTATATAATAGCAAAGTGGAGAACATATTAGGTAGTTTATAAACATTTTTCAAAGCTTTGTTTTGCAAAACCTGCAAGGATTTTAAATCAGCATTTCTTTTAATGTATTTTTAGCTATTAAGAATTTCTCTGTTTTTATTAGAATGAAAGGGTTTTTCGGAACTATATATTGTTAATTTCTGAAAATTTTGTAACAAAATTATAATCAAAAAATCTTTCATTGATTTCCCAAGTGAATATAGTTATGGACACCGTTAGAAAAATGTCCGGTGTTCCAGGGGATAAAGGCGGCAAAGTTAATAAAAAATTTAAATCAATGTTATTAAAAAATTAGGGAGTTTCGGTACCGGAAGATATTGAGGATATTTTCGGAGGTAAGCGGAATTGTGAGTCCAATCGTATAAAATATACTTCAGAGCAAATAATCAATTTTAAATATGCTCCCTTAACATCTGAAGGCGTAGAAAGAACTTTTTCTATGTACAAGAACGTCCTGACTCCCAATTGACAGAGTTTTCTTTTCGAAAATTTATCGCATCAATTTATAGTTAACTGTAACAACGTATTGAATGAATAAAGTGAAAAATAAACAATAAATTTAAATTGCTTTTTTTAATTTTAACAGCTTATTTTCATCTTTTTAGTGCTATTGTTTGGTTACCCTAGTCACGCTAAAACCGAGACATTTTTAAGGGTTGCAAAAACTTTAAATAATCTTCCAATATACTCTTAGTACTTGAAAATTATCGCGTGCAATCTGCGAAAATTGGTTATGTTTATTTGAATGTGGTATGTGAGGTACGCATCCAAAGAACAGTGTTTGTAAGTTTTTGCAATATCAACAAAAAAAAAATAACAAAGAAAATATTTCGTACACACATATCGTCAGCCAAACCAATAATGTGCTGACGATATGCCAAACTCACATTTCAAAAAAATAGAATGTAGAAATGTTTCTGTTCCCACTGTCATTGCGGCGTTTTTTTATTCCCTTATTCTTTCTCTTTCCACTATACTAAAGCATTTGTTTTTTGGCTCTACACGTTCAAACAGTGTTTATTTGTGACACCGACACTGCAGTATAGAATTTGAAAAATGTTTAATGACATAAAAATATTGGTTCGAATAGAACTGTACAGGCCTTTAGTAAAGGCATGTGTTATCTTTTTTTTGCATATTGTTTTGAATGTTATTTTAATTTTTTTTTAAATTTTAAAAAATACGTATTTGTATTTTTAAATACAAAAGGGTGTAAACTATTTTTGGGCCATTTAAGTTATTTTTAAATGAATTTCCTTTGTAGTAGTTTTGCGTCGCAATAGCAACAAATTATTTTTAATTTTTATCTTGTTGTTTCAGTTTACTTTTGTTTTTAAAAACAGTTCTATTATCAAATATTTTTTGGTTCAAAAGATCAACAAGTCAGTTAGATAAAAAATAAATGGATTATATGTTTAAAAGTTCTCAATAGAAATTAAAGTGTTTTTTACTTTAATAAGTTTAATCTTAGTGTACGTACGTACAGTTATCTATTAGACTTAATTGCAAGTCAACTTTTAAGCACTTAAAAAGGTTTTTTTTTTTGTTATTTAATAATATGGAAGTGGCTATTAACGAACAATAACAATAAATGTAACAATTTTATTAAACAACAATGTTAGCAACTTTTTATTTCCGCCACAAATACTTACGCATTTGTTTCGTTTTTTATAAAAATTACTTGAGAATTTATCCAGCTTGTACTTTTCCTTTATCTGTATACTGTTTAAAATGAAGTGCACACTTTGATGTCACCAGTAACTGCGATCGATTTCAACCAAAATTCCAGGGTCCCTTGGGGATAGCCTGAAGATGGTTTAAGTGAAGGTTGCACCAAATTGGCCCAGTGGTACCGGGGATATGACATTTAGATTTTCCATATAAATATCAATAAAATTCCAAATTATGAATTTTTATTGGCACTTGAAATGCTACCAAGCCATGTGTCGTAATGTCTTATGTGTACAATGACATTCGAAATAGGTCGTTAAGTATATTTCATATCGGTAGTGGGCGTAAAATAGATTAAAACGAGTTAAAGATCCCCCACACCGAAAAAAATACCAATATTATATATATTAATATAAAAAAATGTTGATTGAGAATCATAGTAAATTTCTGCAAAAGTATGCCCATTAGAGTGGCCATAGTGGACATTTTTTTGAAAAGTTAAATTTTTCGCACTGAAAATTTTAAAAATTCACTTTTTTTGGACTTTGGTCCGTAGTTTATCAGCAGACTATTGCGGCTCGTTGGAAAGGTAATAATTATAGGTATCGAAGAAATTAAGTTGGGAACATAAAGTCAGATTTTGTTGTTATTTAAATATAAACAGGAACAAAAATAGTGATAAATGGGTAATGTAATAAAAGTTTGGGCCATACCCGGAGGTACTCGGAATTAAAAAAAAAAAAAAAATATGCATAATTATTTTTATCCCCAACCTCATATTTTTCAGTGCGAAAACTTTTAGATTTAACATTTTTAATTTTTTCTATATAACGATATGGCCAGTCTAATGCCCATTATTTAAATTTATCATTATTTCATATTAATTTTAAATGAAAAATATGAAAATAATTTTAAATCACGCTTATTTAATATTATTCACTGTTATAATAAATAAAAAAAAAATATTAAAATATAAATAAATATGGATTCAATATTGAATCCATTAAAAAACCAGTTTTATATTAAAATCAAAAGTTTATCTTGTTAAATAAACATGCATACATAGTTAAGTATGTTAATTTGTTTATTTTCATTCTTAAAATATGTTATAAAAATAAGACAATTCCCGTATTCTTTTTATTAAAATTATTAAGTTAAATAGTACATCAAGTTTTCAAAGTAGAATGTTCGTCATCATTCTACCATATCGGGCGATTCTGCTGATGCTTCTGTTGACAGAGGAGAATACAGAATAAAGCTGTGTTCACATTATGTGTATTTGTCATGTGGATTGTCACTTTTTCACATGTTAAATATGTACATATCGTCTGAACCCCTTCAAACACTATCATGTGTTATTTCTCTGTGTTCAGTACACATGACAATTTTGATTTAGAACGTGTTCTATTTTCAAGTGACAAAGCATCTGACATCAGCTGTTTTTTATTAACAAAATTGTTTGTGGCGGCAAAAATTAATTGAAATTGTAATACATAAATATTAAAATAGTAAATAAATAATAAAACAGATAAAAAATGCACAAATTAATTATTAACAATGTTTTTATTATTTTTGATAGGTTATGTCAAATGTACGTTACATACCATTATGTGAACATGTAAATTAAAAACCTTATGTAAAACTCAAATTTTGACATACACATGAAAACTCATGTGGGTAGAAAAGTGACATTCCATATGACAAATACACATAATGTGAACATAGCTTAAGTGAAGCCTGTAACACATGCATGGGTAAGTGTATTTAATTATTCCTAAATAAATGAATATGTTGTCTCTAAAGCTTCTTCACACTGTTATTACACACTCAAACCAATTTGATTCTACATGAAATTCACGTTGTTTCATCTTGAAATAACTTTCATTCAACGTGATTCGGATTGTTATTTCAATATAAATGACATTTTGCTCTAACTTTACTGCAATGTTAAATTAACATGAATTATAGTTATTTCAAAAGAAAAAAATTTTGTTCGCAAGTAATTGTAAAATCCAGGGCTGTGGAGTCGGAGTCGGAGTCGGAGTTGATGTTTTTGTGCCGGAGTCGGAGTCGTACCCACAAAAACTCGCGACACCGACTCCAAAGTTTTTCGGCATAAAAAATTTTAAAAAAAATTCCCAGAATAAAAATTATCTTCTTAAAACACATTTAAAATTTAAATAAATGGTTCATGAATACTGCTCTTATGTGCTGTTTCCAAATGACAGGCGCTGGACTGAGTGCTTTTCATATAAATTTTACTACAGAACAAATCGCCTGTCATTTGAAAACAGCACGTTGATGTTTGCGTTCGGTAATTTCTTCTCAAAAACTCTAGTTTTTAGAAGGCCGTACGGTAATGAAAAAATAAAAGTTTATCAAAACCGAAAAATTGTAAATCAACCTTGTTTTCTACGTTTTTAACATGATTTATTCTGTGTGTCCTCCCAATATCTTCTTTACTTATTATCCTATAATAGTTTTAAGTCTTGCAGCAAAAAGGGTAAAAGCACCCTGTAGGAAGTCAAACACATTTATAAGTAATTTCAAACTGGTTTTTTTATAACCACATCTAGTTGATTAAGTGACTATTTTCCTTGTCGACGACTCATTATTTTAACATTGGCATGTCATAGGCAGTAGTCAATTGGCCATCTTTGCATGACTTTTAAACTGGCTACTTACTACTACTACATAATTTCTAGTACATAAACAGAATGGTTTTAATTTTTAATTATTTTAATAAATTTGAATATATTTTTTTCATTTGATTTCATGGCATGCTTGTTTTAATTATTTAACTTTTATTTGTGCCTCTATGCAATATGTTTGGTTGATATCTGCATGAGATTTAAACCAATTTGTAGTCATTTGAAAAATAGTTAATTTATAGTTAGTGTTTTCTGCAACTGACTATTTAATTTACTACAGGGTAATTAATCGATTCTCTTGAAATATGTGTTATATATGTATATGTCAGTTTGGTGATTCTTAAAATAGACAATACACTCTTTCTAATGCAGCAAAAAGATGTACCAAAATTTTTTTTAATTAATCTAATTTACTTGCAACTCGCCTTTCGGGGAGTATTCGGGACCGACGATTACGAAACTGGTATTAGATTTTGAAAATTCTAAATCCAATATGGCGGACTTTTTTTTGTAAAGTTAACAAGTCGACTTTGATACATCTGATCGCTTTTATGGCTTGAAACTAGTTATCCGGGGGTTTTTTGGGTTGTAGATTACAAATCTGTTCTTAGATTTTCAAAATTCATAATGGCGAATCCAAAATGTCTGACTATTTTCTGTAACATTATGGGATTTGCTTGAAGCTCGTTACATAAAGATTGTTGGGGTCGCCGATTATGAATCTGATATTAGATTTTGAAAATTCTAAATAGCGGAGTATTTTTTGGGATTTATTTGGAACTCATCATTTAGGGATTTTTTGGGCCGCTGTCACGAATCTGGTATTAAATTTTTAAAATCCTAAATAGTAATGGATAGGTTTTTTTTTAATTGATCAGAATCATTACTTACTGGTTTTTTCGATCGCTGATAATGAACTTAAAGTCGGATTTTTTTAAATTGGAAAAGGCGCTAAGCAGAGCCCTAAACTCCGACATTTTGAATTTGGAAAGTCTGACTTTAGATTCATAATCAGCGACCCCGAAAAACCTTAAGCGGCGAATTTCATGCGATTCCAAAAATGTTAGTCCGCCATATTGGATCCGCCATTTTATATTTTGAAAATATAATATCATATTCGTAATCTTGAACCTCAAAAACCCCCGAATGACAAGTTTCAAGCCATAAAAGTGTTCAGATGTATCAAAATAAACTCTTTAAACTTACAAAAAAAAAAAGTCCACCATTTTGAATCCTCCATTTTGAATTTTCAAAATCGAAAACCAGGTTCGTAATTTTCGACCCCAAAAACAACCAGGTAACGGGTTTCAAACCATAAAAGCATTCAGGCGTATCAAAATCCACTTGCTTGAAACAAATCCAATAACATTACAAAAAATATTCATCCATATTGGATCCGCCATTTTGAATTTTCAAAATTCAATACCAGATTTGTAATCAGTGACCCTCAAAACCCCCTTATAACGGGTTTCGAGCTATAAAAGCGTACAGGCGCTTCAAAATTAACTCTTTAACTTCAAAATCGTTTTTCTCCAAAACTCATTGTTTGCCCATATGTCCCTTTTAAGTGAAACTGCCACATATTTGACAAATTTTTTTCTCCGGTTATTTTATATTTGAACCCACCACGGCTGTACAATGGTACACGATTGGTCGTTAAAAAATTTATGAAAAACGTTATCGAAGCTTCAATTTTGAATGGTAAATTAGCTTTAATTTGTGTTGGCTAAAGACGGACTGACAAAAAAATATAGTACACGCAGTTGCTCTTCGTAATGAAAATAAATTATCTCCGTTTGATTTTTATTCTTCAGGACGAAACAAACATTAGTTTTTTATATTTTACTTTTGATTATGTTACGAACAGAAATAAAGCAATAAATGGCGATTGTTTTTTTATTTATCGCCGATCATGGTTTAAAGCGCTTCATTCCTATTTCTTTCACTAGAAATAAGTTATAGGGCAAAACAACGTTTGCGTGTCAGCTAGTGTTTAAATATATATTTATATATGTGGCCTTTTGACAAAACAAATTAAGTCAAATTTAAAAAGTTGAAAAAATGCTGTTAATTATACGAATTTTCCTTCAAAAAACATTTTTGTTAACGATTTTAAAATTTTGTATTATAAACGAAATTTTTCTTTAATTTTGGTTTATTTTAATATTTGATAAAAATGATTTTTTCACCGAGTTTTTTTTTAAATTTTTTTGCTGCCTTTTCTCGACTTAACCCTTAACAACCCACAAGTGTCTCGCGGACACATTTTTGATTTCCATTGCTTATAAAAGCTGAAGTATATATTTTTGAGAAACCCCGTTTTACCTATTCTACCCCGATGGTCTTGAGAATAGAAATGCGCAATCAGAATATTTGTAGCATAAATAGTTGGCCCATATATAAAATTATTTATTATCAAAAAACTAAAAAAGTAGCGCATCAACCCACAAGTGTCCAATAGACACATTAATATCTTGTTTATTAAAATATATTGAGCTGGTCAATCAACTGAACCTGATGCAAAATGAAAGAAGTGTTGTCACAGTTGACCCTCAAACATATCTAGAACTCTCAAACAGTGCTGCGAGAAATGCAAACGGAATGTCTGTTCTGAACACTCTGTAAAAAACAAATATTGTAATAAAAAATTGAATTTTAATAACATTGAAGAAATTAAGGCTCTATTAGCTTGACAAAAATAGCACTCATTATTTGTAATGTTTGTTTAAAAAATAACTAATTAAAGTAAAAAAACAAAATACCTAAGTATATAATATAAATAAAACTTTTTTCTAATGTTTACTGTCTTTGTTTTTCTTTTAGTATCATTAATTGCTTTAATGAGTCCGTGGGACACTACTGGTCAGTTACGTTACAAAAGCATACTGGGTTGTTAAGGGTTAAGATGTTTTGTCAAAATGCCACAAATATGTTCCCATCGATCCTATAAGAATACAAAGGGCCTTTGGTAACAAAAAATTACAAGTATTTTTTTTTTATGTATTCATATATTGTCGAGTTAAATGCGGATTGGTAATTTTTCCTTCTCTGGATTTTAGGAAGTGTTAAATTAAACAAGTGTGGTGAAAAGAGAATGATTTGCGAGATTGAATCTAACATGGAATTTATTATCAGTTGCTTTTCCAGGCGTTGATTGCGGGATTCCCGGAAGTTTAGTTGTTTTATCCAACCAAATTTTACCACAAGATTAATATTTGCTGCGGTTGAAGGCTGGCTAAGATAATTTTTGAGAATGTGCTTTATTAGAGGCTTATGGTAAATTATAGATTGATATGTACAAAATTTTATTTCAAGTCCTATCAAACTGTAGTGGACTAAATTGTACAACAATATTATTGTTGTAATGTTTACTGTGCTGTGTTTGCCGAGAGTGGGTTTTTTATGGGGCGTATTATAAATTATGACTTGATTACGATTCTTATAAAACTGAATTATATTAAATTTCAGCACAAAAACATTATTCGTTACGCCTTTAGTTATACTAAAATAATTTCCGAGATTGGTTCTCGTACATGACCTCAGACATGTATGAACATACAACGAATTTGTCGAAATTAATAACAATCGGTGCATTCCGCACCCAATTTATTTTGGAATTTGCCAATTTTTTAGGGAGGTTTTTCCACATTTAGGAGTTTGAACTCTTTTCCTACTGAATTAATTCTGCTGGGTTTTAATCCTTAACTGCTAGAAACTAGAAACAATTTAATATCCAAGTTGTTTTTTTCTGTCGAGTCGTTTGAAAGTTTGAAAGCTTAATTTTAGCAGACGGACATTGCTAAAACGACTTAAAATTACTCAAGGACCCAGAATATTCATATTTATACTTTATGGGGCATATGCTCATATGACTCATAAGTGGAAAATAAATGAATTTCTCAATATGAAAATATTAATTTGCTCTTTTCGTTGAGAGTTTTGTTTTTCAAAAGTTTGTTGTTTGAGAAATGGTTTGATTTCAAATTATTTTCAATTTGAAATGATATGATGGTGCAAGAAAAAAAGTATCAGTGTATTAAGCTTATCGAACTTGCACTTGCATGTGTAACGGCCAACAAAAGACCCAAAAAACACCCCAACAAACACAAAGTCAAACCTTTGATATGAAATGACTTTATCATTTGACACCAAACGCAATTCTCAAACGTTTTCAATTGTTTGATTTAACATTTAAGTTCAAATTGATAATGATTTGAAAATAAACATTTGATATCAAATGTCTTATCAATTTGATGTCTAATGTTTGTCAAATGTTAAAATCAAATCAAAAAAAAACTTGGCAATACTAAAGCGAAAAATAAATGTAAGCATTAAAAATGGCGATTAAAGTTAAATTTTTTTACTTTGTGGTTACATGTGATTTACTATTAAAAATAAATTTTAATAAAAAGTGAACAGTTTATTTCTTGTGAAAAATAAAAATTATTTGTGGAAATTACAATGATTAAAAATACGAAAAATAATAAAACGGGAAAGTGAAGAAAGTTTGTTGAACGATCGCGGTGCTACAATCCTCAAAATAAAAGGGAGCCAAGTATTTTGCCTTTCCAAGAATTAGAGGACGGAAAGAACACTATTTCATCTTTTAGCTGTGGTACCGAATGTTTATATCAAAGTTTATTTAAATAAATAATAAATTTAAATTAAAAAAATTAAATAGTTTTATTTATATTCCACATTGTAATATAATCCACATTTGAAAAACATTTGAGAATTACGTTTGAAAGCAAGTTGAAAATAAAGGCATTTTTCAATTTGAAAATAATTTCCCCTTTTTTTCAAATGATTTTTAAATCATTATCAAACGTTTGTCGTCAAATCATTTTCAATTTGAAATCAAACCTCCGTGTTTGTTGGGACGGAGGTTTGACTTACTCATATTAATTTATTTTTTACTCAGAAATGAATCAAGGTATATTTACACAAGGTAGACTCATTTGGGAGTGTAGACATGCTGCTCTATAAAAATAACCGAGTGGAACGGAATTGTCAAAATTGTCTGCATATAAATTTAACGCACACATGTACAAATTTTGGCTAACAGCTTTGGTAAACAGCTGACACACATATGGGCCAACGAGTTTACCTTGTGTAAATATACCTTGAAATGAATTATGTTTTTTCACAAGAAATTAAGGGTTTCTAAAGAAGGATACAATTTACCTAACACACATGTAATATTTTTTAATTTTAAAACAGAGTTTACTTTAATCGCCGCTTTTTTAATGTTTAAATTTATTTTACACTTTAGTGCTGCCAAGGTTATATTAAATTTGAGAATAACATTAAATAACAATTTGATATCAAATTAATATAACATTGTGTGCGTCAAATGTTAATATTCAAAACATTATCAATTTGAATTCAAATGTTAAAATCAAACAATTGAAAATGTTTTAAGAACTGTGCTTGATATTTAATGACAAATTCATTTTATATCAAACTAGCTTAACCCGGTGCGCTTCGCTACACTGCTTTAACCACTTTATCGGTTGAGAGATATTTCATATATGCATCCTATGGAAGGTAGTTCCCCCCTGCGCCTACCCGCTTTATTTTTATTTTCAGAGTGAAGTATACCATAAGAGTGACTTCTACAAAGTTTGAACTTTCTCACTATAACAGTTTTTAAGATATCCGGGGGTAACACTTTCCCCGCTGCTATTTTATTTCAATTTTGGGTCTCAGAAGATCCTACTACCAAAAGTTCACAAAATGCGTGCAGTGGCTCTTATTTATATTTCTATCTATGAGGGGTACTGCTCCTCCCCTGTTTACCCCGCCCATTTTTATACTAAAATTTATAGTTTGCCATAGTAGTAGCTTTAACCACATTTGAAGACTCTTTAATAGTTCTTCAGTAAAGCGATATTTCATATATGCATGCTATGGGAGGTTTTTCCCCCTGCACCTATCCGCTTTATTTTTATTTTCAAAAGTGTAGTATACCATAAGAGTGACTTCCACAAAGTTTGAACATTCTCACTATAACAGTTCATAAGACATGCGATATTACGCATTGGCGTCCTATGGGGGGAACCACTTCCCCCGCTGCTATTTTATTTCAATTTTGGGGCTCAGAAGATCCTACTACCAAAAGTTTAACAAAATGCGTGCAGTGGCTCTTATTTATATTTCTATCTATGAGGGGTACTGCTCCTCCCCTGTTTACCCCGCCCATTTTTATACTGAAATTTTTAGTTTGCCATAGTAGTAGCTTTAACCACGTATAAAAACTCCCCCTTTAATAGTTCTTCAGTTAAGCGATATTTAATATATGCATCCTATGGGAGGTTTTTTCCCCCTGCGCCTACCCGCTTTATTTTTACTTTCAAAAGCGTAGTATACCATAAGAGTGACTTCCACAAAGTTTGAACATTCTCACTATAACAGTTCATAAGATACGCGATATTAAGTATTGGCGTCCTATGGGGGGAACCACTTCCCCCGCTGTTATTTTATTTCAATTTCGGGGCTCAGAAGATCCTACTACAAAAAGTTCAGCAAAATGCGTCCAGCGGCTCTTAAGATATGCGATAATAAATATTGGCATCCTATGGGGGGTACCGAATCCCCTGCCCCTATCGAAAAAATAAGTAGCATATTTTATTTTTGGGGCTCACGTGATGTTACTGTAAAAATTTCAGGAAAATCGGTTCAGTAGTTTCATAGTTTATAAGCCAACAAACAAACAAACATACAAACATTTTTCATTTTTATATATATAGATATAACTGGAGAATGGCTAGACCGATTTTGGATTTCAAAATCAACTAACCATCATCACTCCTCCCTGTACCTTCCCTAAAAATTTTATGGCAATCGGTCGAGCCGTTCTCGAGTTATGGAGTGACAATCAAAATGTACACTTCTCTTTATATAGAAGAATAGAAGATGTTTGAAATCATGTTTGTTGGGGAACGTGTCCTCATAGAAATAAAGAAAATTTATTATAAGCGAAATGAAGAGCCATTTAAGCTTACATCTTTCAGTTGATGCCTTAAACGTTCAAAAAATAATTTTATTATAGAGAGTTTTATGATTTACATTTCGAAACAATGACAACTCGTGCTTTATTATGTTAAATATGTTGCAAGTTTTCTGCTGGTCATTATTTTTAAGATTCAGTCAAACATCCCTTTTTTACCCAAGATTCGTTGATATACAATAGTAAATAATGATGTATTTATTTATTTGGTCACTTTTATTTTTGCATGTAATTTAAAAAAAAATAAATCAAAAAACTTTACAATGAGGAATCCTTTTTTTTCCAATTTCAAAATATTTTTATAAGTAAATCTCAGAACATTTAATTGATTTTATTTCCGGAATGTATTTTTTTTAAATCCGATCAATCATCGTTGTTGAAAAGAATTAGAGAACCACATTTTTAATTAAAAAATCAGGTTTTTATGTTTCGAAATAATTTTATTTAAATCGAATTCACAGTTATTAGATGGAATTAATTTTTGCTATTTTAGAAGTATCAACAAGTCAAACAAATATTTTTGAAATAACTTTATTATAACTAAATTTTTTATTTATTCGAATAAAGAAAAAAATAGAAATTAGTTATCAAATAAGGACCTTGTAATCAATTGAAAGAAATTTGGCACAAATTTTGCTTTAATTATCTAAAATTAATGTTGAAATATTGCTGCTTTTTCTTAATGTGTACCACAGGCCAGTATTGCCAGAATTGGAAGAAAATCCTGAAATAGTAGCGTATGTACTTTTGTAATTTTGTGTCCGTTGCAATCATTTCTTTCAAATAAGGTAATTTTTGTAAGTTTGATAATTAATTTTTACATGGCTTGACCGACGACTAACTTTCTTACTTGTTTAACATTGATAAAGAAATGAACAAACAAAAAATGTTAGCAACGACCGCAGAAGGAACAGCTTGTGTGTGTGTGGGTTTTTGTTTTATTTTTGTATCTCTATTTGTTTTTGTTAAAAATGTTTGGTTTTTTTACTAGTCAAAAGGACGCTAAGCACAACTGAAACGAACAAACACTAATGAGCGGAACCGAACACAATGAAGCTTGTGGGTAAAAAAAACAGAATGGAATTAATCTCATCTTTTTGTTGAGTTGGATAAGAACAGTATTATTTTTTTTTCGAAAGATGACTAACAGGTAAACGTTATTTTTATAATGATTTTCTACATTTTCTAGCGTTCGTATTTTCCACAAATCCTCCGAACCGAACACTAAGGAGCGACATTTAGTGTTTATTTTCGAACGCTGTTTCTAACATTTTTAACAGAAGTTTTGTTTTGGTTTTTTTTTGCAAACAAATTCACCCATTTGATCCAAAGTCCGTCCAAAATGTTTTTAAAGAAATTTGACTTTTTAGTTACAAGATTATAAGCGCGATTCATTTGATTCAAGTAAAAGGGGGGATCTGCCCCCTTTTTGTTTGTTTATTTAATTATGGATAAAATTACATAAATACATATGTATATAAAAACAATGAATAGAAAATTACAAAAAAAAACAAACAAATAAAAATTTTAAAAATGTTAAATGCAGAAACCGGCTTTTAAGTTCATTTGATTTTACTTACACGTTGACCTTGAAAAAAATTAATTCTCTTTTTATTTTTAACGAAAAACAAATACAGGAACAACAATAACAAAAAAATTTGTCCGAAAAGTTCAAAAAACTTTGTTTAAATGTGGAAAAAGGTGCCAAAATGACCTTTGAATTACGTTACGGAAAGAAAACAAAAAATAGAATATTTTTTTTTTTTATTATTAATTTTATTTTTTTAAACATTAACGTTTTTTGTCACAGTTATTGACAAGAGTAAAGTTATTTTTTTTTTAACTTTAATTAAAAATGCCAATTAAAAAAAAGATAATACAGGGGTGGGCTGGTCATCACAGCAACAACAAATCAATTATAGGTGGAGTGAGAACAACAAGTGGTTCTGTTAGACTTGTCTCAAAAATTTTTCTCAAATCATTAAAAATATCGAAGCTTTCAATATACAGACAGACATTAATAAAAATTACATAAAGTATTTTAAGCTACTCACCCTGTAAATGGGACACAAACAAAATCTTATGTTGCTATTAGAGTTTCCACGCGGGAAAGAATTCCCGGGAATCCCGGGACATTTTTTTAAATTATTGGAATTTTTTCCGAGAATTTTAGGGAATTTCAAATAAAATTTTTTGAAATTTTAATTTGTAAGCAATAAAAATATATTCTTTACTAAAATTACCAAAAACTGTCTTAAAAGCTTCTTGGAGTAGAAAATGAAAATGTACACGATACACCATCACCAACACCAGATGATGAACCATCCACTATATTTAAAGAACACATTGAAAACGCCATATCAAATTCTAAAAAATAGATGTAAAGAAAATACGAAAGCCTGAAAATATCTTAAAAAAAGAATTTGACGTCTATGAAGCCAACAGCCCAACAAATTTATAATCTTCGTCTGATGCGATTCTTACTACATATAAAACCAACGTCTGTAGAAAGCGAGAGCATGTTTTCGGTAGCTGTATTTTGCCTGCTTATCAACAAGGATTAGAAATAGAATCTCTGATGAACTTTTAAATGCTTAAATAATACTAAAATTAATTTTACAAAGTTGCTATAAATAATAACTACTAAAAATTAATAAGACTTAGTAATTCGTAAAAACCTAAGTTGGACCATGGCGATAATTTTAAAGAAAAAATCCTTCAAATCGGTCAAGCCGTTCTCAAGTTATGGATTTTGCCACGCCCCTCCGCCCCCACACCGTAAATCAAAAATCAGACTTCACAGTGTCACCCGCCTAAATATTCTGAAGATTCCCTGAAAATTTCATCAAAATCGGCCCAGCCGTTTTGGAGTCCATACGTTACATACACACATACACACATCCTATTTTATATATATAGAAGAATAGACTAGCTGACCCGGTCCGCGTTGCTGGCCCTAAGCAAACATTAGTGTTGTATTACCAGGCGATTTAAATTGATCTTTAAACGAAATTTACGGCCTACTGAGAACGGCTTGACCGATTTGGACGGTTTTTACGGGAAGAAAATTTTGCCCCGCCCGCTTTTTTTTTGATTTACCTAAAATCAGAAAACGGCTCTTTACACCAAATAAAAAAAAACAAAAAACATTGTCTATGCGCTGGCCTTAAGATGAAGTAATAAATAAATATAATTTCCAATTTGCCTTAAATACATGCGTTTCTTTTTTGATTGAGCCCATATCTACACCATATGTAAGTTATTCCGTAAAACCCCTTTATGATAGGTATTCCATGGATTTTTATTTTAAAGGCCGTAAATGTCGTTAAATGCTCAATTTAATTCGTGTGGTAATACAACACTAATGATTGCTTAGGGCCAGCAACGTGGTCCGGGTCAGCTGGTTTTGTATAAAAAGGAACATGTGGCAATATTTGAAGGGGAAAGTCCTTAGTGAAATAATGCTGTCATAACTATACAGAGTGGGAAATGCCACTTAATGAGCTGTTCCAACAGAATAACAACCCAAACACACTTGGGGTCTTGCAAAAAATGGATTTTTGACAACGGAATTGATTTAATGTCTTGTCATGCACAATCCCCGGAATTAAGTTACACAGAAAATGTATGGAAGATTTTTAAATAAAGAATTGGACCAATAAAATCACAAAATAAAGAAGAACTGTGAGAGCATATTCAAAATGCATGATACGCTATTCCAAACTAGATTTGTCGTGACTTTGAGGGTGCCATGCCAAAACGACGTTAGGCTGTCTTTTCTAATAAAGGACATGCGACCAAATACTAGGATTAAAATATATTTTTTAAAAGTTTTTGTATTTTTTTCTAAATGGACTTATATATATTTTTATTTAATTTAGTGAATTTTTTTAAGTTTTTGTTAAAAACAATAGCAACGAACTTTGCAAGAATTAACATAAAAAATTTTAAACAAAAACAAGTTCGTTTAATATACATGTTTTTTATAAGTGACCTTATTTTTTTGTCCGTAACTGTATGTATATTAGATAGGCCCTTAAAAAAAATTAGTTTGGTTTTTATTTAAATACAAAAAATACCTTATTTACAAGGTATTCTCAAAAAACAGATTACTTTGTCTGTTTTTGTTGTATTGCTGTGGTATTGAGGCCACCTATGGAAGGTAGTTCCCCCCTGCGCCTACCCGCTTTATTTTTATTTTCAGAGTGAAGTATACCATAAGAGTGACTTCTACAAAGTTTGAACTTTCTCACTATAACAGTTTTTAAGATATCCGGGGGTAACACTTTCCCCGCTGCTATTTTATTTCAATTTTGGGTCTCAGAAGATCCTACTACCAAAAGTTCACAAAATGCGTGCAGTGGCTCTTATTTATATTTCTATCTATGAGGGGTACTGCTCCTCCCCTGTTTACCCCGCCCATTTTTATACTAAAATTTATAGTTTGCCATAGTAGTAGCTTTAACCACATTTGAAGACTCTTTAATAGTTCTTCAGTAAAGCGATATTTCATATATGCATGCTATGGGAGGTTTTTCCCCCTGCACCTATCCGCTTTATTTTTATTTTCAAAAGTGTAGTATACCATAAGAGTGACTTCCACAAAGTTTGAACATTCTCACTATAACAGTTCATAAGACATGCGATATTACGCATTGGCGTCCTATGGGGGGAACCACTTCCCCCGCTGCTATTTTATTTCAATTTTGGGGCTCAGAAGATCCTACTACCAAAAGTTTAACAAAATGCGTGCAGTGGCTCTTATTTATATTTCTATCTATGAGGGGTACTGCTCCTCCCCTGTTTACCCCGCCCATTTTTATACTGAAATTTTTAGTTTGCCATAGTAGTAGCTTTAACCACGTATAAAAACTCCCCCTTTAATAGTTCTTCAGTTAAGCGATATTTAATATATGCATCCTATGGGAGGTTTTTCCCCCCTGCGCCTACCCGCTTTATTTTTACTTTCAAAAGCGTAGTATACCATAAGAGTGACTTCCACAAAGTTTGAACATTCTCACTATAACAGTTCATAAGATACGCGATATTAAGTATTGGCGTCCTATGGGGGGAACCACTTCCCCCGCTGCTATTTTATTTCAATTTCGGGGCTCAGAAGATCCTACTACAAAAAGTTCAGCAAAATGCGTCCAGCGGCTCTTAAGATATGCGATAATAAATATTGGCATCCTATGGGGGGTACCGAATCCCCTGCCCCTATCGAAAAAATAAGTAGCATATTTTATTTTTGGGGCTCACGTGATGTTACTGTAAAAATTTCAGGAAAATCGGTTCAGTAGTTTCATAGTTTATAAGCCAACAAACAAACAAACATACAAACATTTTTCATTTTTATATATATAGATATAACTGGAGAATGGCTAGACCGATTTTGGATTTTAAAATCAACTAACCATCATCACTCCTCCCTGTACCTTCCCTAAAAATTTTATGGCAATCGGTCGAGCCGTTCTCGAGTTATGGAGTGACAATCAAAATGTACACTTCTCTTTATATAGAAGAATAGAAGATGTTTGAAATCATGTTTGTTGGGGAACGTGTCCTCATAGAAATAAAGAAAATTTATTATAAGCGAAATGAAGAGCCATTTAAGCTTACATCTTTCAGTTGATGCCTTAAACGTTCAAAAAATAATTTTATTATAGAGAGTTTTATGATTTACATTTCGAAACAATGACAACTCGTGCTTTATTATGTTAAATATGTTGCAAGTTTTCTGCTGGTCATTATTTTTAAGATTCAGTCAAACATCCCTTTTTTACCCAAGATTCGTTGATATACAATAGTAAATAATGATGTATTTATTTATTTGGTCACTTTTATTTTTGCATGTAATTTAAAAAAAAATAAATCAAAAAACTTTACAATGAGGAATCCTTTTTTTCCAATTTAAAAATATTTTTATAAGTAAATCTCAGAACATTTAATTGATTTTATTTCCGGAATGTATTTTTTTTAAATCCGATCAATCATCGTTGTGGAAAAGAATTAGAGAACCACATTTTTAATTAAAAAATCAGGTTTTTATGTTTCGAAATAATTTTATTTAAATCGAATTCACAGTTATTAGATGGAATTAATTTTTGCTATTTTAGAAGTATCAACAAGTCAAACAAATATTTTTGAAATAACTTTATTATAACTAAATTTTTTATTTATTCGAATAAAGAAAAAAATAGAAATTAGTTATCAAATAAGGACCTTGTAATCAATTGAAAGAAATTTGGCACAAATTTTGCTTTAATTATCTAAAATTAATGTTGAAATATTGCTGCTTTTTCTTAATGTGTACCACAGGCCAGTATTGCCAGAATTGGAAGAAAATCCTGAAATAGTAGCGTATGTACTTTTGTAATTTTGTGTCCGTTGCAATCATTTCTTTCAAATAAGGTAATTTTTGTAAGTTTGATAATTAATTTTTACATGGCTTGACCGACGACTAACTTTCTTACTTGTTTAACATTGATAAAGAAATGAACAAACAAAAAATGTTAGCAACGACCGCAGAAGGAACAGCTTGTGTGTGTGTGGGTTTTTGTTTTATTTTTGTATCTCTATTTGTTTTTGTTAAAAATGTTTGGTTTTTTTACTAGTCAAAAGGACGCTAAGCACAACTGAAACGAACAAACACTAATGAGCGGAACCGAACACAATGAAGCTTGTGGGTAAAAAAAACAGAATGGAATTAATCTCATCTTTTTGTTGAGTTGGATAAGAACAGTATTATTTTTTTTTTCGAAAGATGACTAACAGGTAAACGTTATTTTTATAATGATTTTCTACATTTTCTAGCGTTCGTATTTTCCACAAATCCTCCGAACCGAACACTAAGGAGCGACATTTAGTGTTTATTTTCGAACGCTGTTTCTAACATTTTTAACAGAAGTTTTGTTTTGGTTTTTTTTTGCAAACAAATTCACCCATTTGATCCAAAGTCCGTCCAAAATGTTTTTAAAGAAATTTGACTTTTTAGTTACAAGATTATAAGCGCGATTCATTTGATTCAAGTAAAAGGGGGGATCTGCCCCCTTTTTGTTTGTTTATTTAATTATGGATAAAATTACATAAATACATATGTATATAAAAACAATGAATAGAAAATTACAAAAAAAAACAAACAAATAAAAATTTTAAAAATGTTAAATGCAGAAACCGGCTTTTAAGTTCATTTGATTTTACTTACACGTTGACCTTGAAAAAAATTAATTCTCTTTTTATTTTTAACGAAAAACAAATACAGGAACAACAATAACAAAAAAATTTGTCCGAAAAGTTCAAAAAACTTTGTTTAAATGTGGAAAAAGGTGCCAAAATGACCTTTGAATTACGTTACGGAAAGAAAACAAAAAATAGAATATTTTTTTTTTTTATTATTAATTTTATTTTTTTAAACATTAACGTTTTTTGTCACAGTTATTGACAAGAGTAAAGTTATTTTTTTTTTAACTTTAATTAAAAATGCCAATTAAAAAAAAGATAATACAGGGGTGGGCTGGTCATCACAGCAACAACAAATCAATTATAGGTGGAGTGAGAACAACAAGTGGTTCTGTTAGACTTGTCTCAAAAATTTTTCTCAAATCATTAAAAATATCGAAGCTTTCAATATACAGACAGACATTAATAAAAATTACATAAAGTATTTTAAGCTACTCACCCTGTAAATGGGACACAAACAAAATCTTATGTTGCTATTAGAGTTTCCACGCGGGAAAGAATTCCCGGGAATCCCGGGACATTTTTTTAAATTATTGGAATTTTTTCCGAGAATTTTAGGGAATTTCAAATAAAATTTTTTGAAATTTTAATTTGTAAGCAATAAAAATATATTCTTTACTAAAATTACCAAAAACTGTCTTAAAAGCTTCTTGGAGTAGAAAATGAAAATGTACACGATACACCATCACCAACACCAGATGATGAACCATCCACTATATTTAAAGAACACATTGAAAACGCCATATCAAATTCTAAAAAATAGATGTAAAGAAAATACGAAAGCCTGAAAATATCTTAAAAAAAGAATTTGACGTCTATGAAGCCAACAGCCCAACAAATTTATAATCTTCGTCTGATGCGATTCTTACTACATATAAAACCAACGTCTGTAGAAAGCGAGAGCATGTTTTCGGTAGCTGTATTTTGCCTGCTTATCAACAAGGATTAGAAATAGAATCTCTGATGAACTTTTAAATGCTTAAATAATACTAAAATTAATTTTACAAAGTTGCTATAAATAATAACTACTAAAAATTAATAAGACTTAGTAATTCGTAAAAACCTAAGTTGGACCATGGCGATAATTTTAAAGAAAAAATCCTTCAAATCGGTCAAGCCGTTCTCAAGTTATGGATTTTGCCACGCCCCTCCGCCCCCACACCGTAAATCAAAAATCAGACTTCACAGTGTCACCCGCCTAAATATTCTGAAGATTCCCTGAAAATTTCATCAAAATCGGCCCAGCCGTTTTGGAGTCCATACGTTACATACACACATACACACATCCTATTTTATATATATAGAAGAATAGACTAGCTGACCCGGTCCGCGTTGCTGGCCCTAAGCAAACATTAGTGTTGTATTACCAGGCGATTTAAATTGATCTTTAAACGAAATTTACGGCCTACTGAGAACGGCTTGACCGATTTGGACGGTTTTTACGGGAAGAAAATTTTGCCCCGCCCGCTTTTTTTTTGATTTACCTAAAATCAGAAAACGGCTCTTTACACCAAATAAAAAAAAACAAAAAACATTGTCTATGCGCTGGCCTTAAGATGAAGTAATAAATAAATATAATTTCCAATTTGCCTTGAATACATGCGTTTCTTTTTTGATTGAGCCCATATCTACACCATATGTAAGTTATTCCGTAAAACCCCTTTATGATAGGTATTCCATGGATTTTTATTTTAAAGGCCGTAAATGTCGTTAAATGCTCAATTTAATTCGTGTGGTAATACAACACTAATGATTGCTTAGGGCCAGCAACGTGGTCCGGGTCAGCTGGTTTTGTATAAAAAGGAACATGTGGCAATATTTGAAGGGGAAAGTCCTTAGTGAAATAATGCTGTCATAACTATACAGAGTGGGAAATGCCACTTAATGAGCTGTTCCAACAGAATAACAACCCAAACACACTTGGGGTCTTGCAAAAAATGGATTTTTGACAACGGAATTGATTTAATGTCTTGTCATGCACAATCCCCGGAATTAAGTTACACAGAAAATGTATGGAAGATTTTTAAATAAAGAATTGGACCAATAAAATCACAAAATAAAGAAGAACTGTGAGAGCATATTCAAAATGCATGATACGCTATTCCAAACTAGATTTGTCGTGACTTTGAGGGTGCCATGCCAAAACGACGTTAGGCTGTCTTTTCTAATAAAGGACATGCGACCAAATACTAGGATTAAAATATATTTTTTAAAAGTTTTTGTATTTTTTTCTAAATGGACTTATATATATTTTTATTTAATTTAGTGAATTTTTTTAAGTTTTTGTTTAAAACAATAGCAACGAACTTTGCAAGAATTAACATAAAAAATTTTAAACAAAAACAAGTTCGTTTAATATACATGTTTTTTATAAGTGACCTTATTTTTTTGTCCGTAACTGTATGTATATTAGATAGGCCCTTAAAAAAAATTAGTTTGGTTTTTATTTAAATACAAAAAATACCTTATTTACAAGGTATTCTCAAAAAACAGATTACTTTGTCTGTTTTTGTTGTATTGCTGTGGTATTGAGGCCACCTTGCAAAGTTATACACAATGGAAACTTAAATTTAATTTATATGTTCTGTAACTTAAGTGCCAGATGTGAAACAAAATATTAAATCTATTTTCGAATAGTGAGAACAAGGTGTGTCTGTAACTCATGTCGAAAACTATAAAAATAGATTACGTTGTTACGTTATAAATGTTAAGGCCTCGTTACTCTTACGTAAACGTACACGTTGCGGATCAGCTGTTCCGTTTTCCTTACGAAGCTACTGTGCAAATAGGTACTCTTACGTAAACGTACCGTTTACCGTTGCGTTGCGGATGAACCTGATAAAATTAAAATTTTTCTCCGTTTTTACGTATCAGCTGTTATTTGTGTATTTTTGTTTTGAAGCAGTGTTGTCAACAAAACTTATTAACCAGCGGTTTACTTTTAAATTTTATTAATAAGATTCTCATCAAAACATTAATTTAAATTTGATGTAATGAAATTAGGGTGATCGATCGAATAGTATTCGACCGGTTTTAACCGGTTATTTTAGTTTTGCCCAGGTCGAATATTTTAAAATGTCAATTTTTCGAATATCGAATAAACCGGTTATTTTAGTAAAATAAACCGGTAATTTTAGTAATGTGTAATTTATATATGTTTTCCTTACTTTCGTTATAAATGTACCCGTAATTTAAGTATTGATCTAATTGAATATTTGGCAAACTTAAACTTTTTATAAAAAAATGTCAAAACAAAATGAAACAAAAGTCAAAAAACGTTATGAGCAATGTAAATATTGTAACAAAAACCAAAAACAATTTACAGTACGCAAAAAAAGTTCAGTTTTTAAAGTAGTTAGCAATTTGACAATATTCTAAATACTTTATATATAACTTTATAAAGATGCCATCTCTGGTGATATTTCGAACTGACTTAAAATAAAATTGTGCTTAAACGGCCCTAAAATGAAAAGTTGCAAAGGTTCTTTAACGTCACGACTTATTAATCATTTTTAATTAGTCTACAAGCTTGACATAAATATACGCCAAGTAAAACTTGACCCTGTTCCAAGTAGTTTTTAAGAGACTGCATATAATACTTTACTAAAATATGCTAACAATAATGAATGAAAAACTCTTAAGTAGTTCTAGCTCATCTTCATGCTTAAAACAAGAACATACCGTCGGAATGAACGTTGTGGGAAAATTCATCAGTTTTATTTATTAAAACACCAAGAACAAAATTGAAGGAATCAAAAATGTCCTGGAAGGGTTTAAATTGTGTAATCGACGAATTAAAAGATATTTCATACAAAAAGCATGTTCATATTACTATTGTTTTTATAATACTGAAACAAAAAAAAATTTAAATATATAATCCTGGATAAGAGGTTTTGTTTGCCACTTTTCAAAAATATGGCTGAAGTTTACTGCTTCATATAGACATGCTTAACCAGCAACAAATTAAAACTCATTTACAATAAATTTGGGAAAATATGTCAAATAATAAATTTTATTAAATCCCAATATTTTTAAAACCAAAGTGTTCAAAAATTCTATAGCTATGTTCACACCTATTTAATATTTGACTCCTAGCGTAACCACCAGTTTTCTTAAAGAATTGTTTGCTTTTGCAAAACGTTTGGCTAGAGCAAACATTATTTAACGGTTTCTTAACTACATTATACATAAATGCAATTATCATCTTAGACATAAAGTTTAGCAAATAACAAGAAATTGTTAAAAATAATGCTTAAGTTTAATCAATTTACTGGTCACGCTTTTATTTTGATTTTATCGTCAAATATTTGTGGTCTGAACATACCTTAAGTCATATCTATATATTGAGGCCCTTTGCTCCTTATAGGATCGAGGGGAACATATATATATACATATATATATATATATATATATATTTATTTTGTTGGTTCCTTACCTTCGTGAATTGTTTTGTTTTTATTCTAATTAACTTTTTATTACAAAAACTAATTTGATTTTTGTAATTTTATGTATTCGAATTAAAACCGGTTATTTTTAAAATGCTTAACCGAAAACCGGTTTTTTTTAAAATAGCAACTATTCGGACTATTCGAAAACCGGTTATTGAAAAAAGTCGAATAATCGATCACCCTAAATGAAATCCAAAGTTATGGGTTAATGTTGGCTTTATATGTCACAGAAACCAAAGTTATCTGGTTTTTATTGAAAATAAAAGAAGCAGCTTACAGCTCTTGTTTATTTGTTGGAAATAAATATTGTTGTTACAAGTTTAATATTTTATTTGCTTTTATCCACCAGTTAGATCATTTCCATAGATGGAAGTTAATAAAATTGATTAATAGTTAAAATAGTATTTTTGCATGTTTCCGGCAGCGGGCTACTGCAAATTTGCAAAAGCCTTTTTCTCACTTTTTCTATGGCCATTTTATTTATTTATAAGTTTGAAACAAGAAATATTTTCATATTTTAACTAAATTCGCTTTAAATATTTACAAAACAATAAAATAACACAAATATAAACAACAAATGCAAGTTATACAACGATGGCATTTATTTCATATTGTACATTAGTATGTTTACTGTATTTCCACTTCTTATTTTCTTTTCTATAATTTTCATTTACAACAAAAGTTTTAACAATATTTTAACGCAAAAATCATCATTTATAAAATTATTAAATAAAAATTTAATTTAAATCTGTAAACACATGATTTTATTATAAAATAATTATTTGCATACATTTTGGACAATGCAAATGAAAAAAATCAGCGCATAGTTCCGAATATGCGCCTTAACCTTATTATATTAAATAAATATATTATTTAGTTTTATTTGACCTTTCTTTTTTATAATTATTTTGAATTATTTATGCTTGAGATCTTTTTAAAAAACAATATATTGTATTTATTTATTTTTCTCATTATTGCCTTTGGTTAGCATCTTTAGGAAATTAAATTAAGTTTACAATACATTTTTTTTTTAAATTTTGCTTAACACATATTGGTGTTATCAAGTTTAATTTAAAGAGATATTAATAACGGCTAAAAATATTTTAAGGGTCATAACTCCAAAACTAGATTCTCAGGTGCAATAAAAACTAGATAAGCAATTAAATTTTTCAAAGCAATTTTAGTGCTGTATATGTAAATATATATCTGTTGCATTTTGACAAAAAATCGTAAGTCAAATTCAAAAAGTTGAAAAAAATGTTGTTAGTCATACGAATTTTCATTTTTGTTTGCATTTTAAAAATTTTGTTTTATAAACGAAATTTTTCTTTAAGTTTGGTTTTTTTATTATTTGATAAAAATGATTTTTTCAGCGAGTTTTTTTAAAAGTTTGTTGCTATCTTATTACGACTTAAGATGTTTTGTCAAAATGCCACAGATATGTATGTATAAAGAATTTTATTTTTTTGTACAAAAGCACCGATATCGGTATGTATTGGCGATTTTAAACAAGAATGTTAGCAACATGTCTTGGAATAAGACTGTGAGCAAAATCAAAACAAATAATAATTTACATACATACATATGTACGAGTACACGCATACACCTCAATAACATATGACACGTTTACGTTTTTGTAGTAACTACCAACATATCAAGTCGACCGCAACGTTTACGTAAGAGTAACAAGGCCAGTTGACGGTGACAAAAACTTACTGAAATTCAATCATTTTTAACGACGGCGGCGAAAATACAACCGTCGGCTATACCAAATAACGACTTTAATGTTTGTTGTTTACAAAATTGCTTTGAAACTATTCGTACATATACATATCAAGGCGAATTCAACTACAGGTGGTGTCGGAACTACAACAATCAAAAAACAACAGAAACAACATACTTGGCTAGAAATGTCAACCATTCTTAGCAAAACACTAACAATTCAAAACAAATAGGCTCGAAATGTCAAAATCAGAAGGCGTTTCGACACCACCTGTATTTAATTCGCCTTGATACATATTTGAAAAATTTTAAAAGCAGAACATTTTAACAATGCAAAAATGTTAAAAGCAAAATAATTAAACAATGAAAAAATCTGCTAAGAACAAAGTACTTACCTCTTCCGTGTTTTTTTTTCTCATCACGTTTTTATTCGTGAGTTTATTTGACAGTTCAAAGTATGAACTTTTCTCACAAAAATGTAACATACACACTTTTTCTGTAAATTGGCGAGTAATTTCCTTACGTGTCAGCTAGTACTCGCCAAAAAAGTTACAGGCACAGTTTAGTGAGAAAGACAGCTGTTTGGCATTGGCATTTTTGTTCCATTTCATACATTTCAATCAAGACGTTTCTCGACGCGAGAGTAACAGAACATGGGAACAGCTTGGTGAATAAGTTAAAAACAGAAATTTGTATTTAAAAGGATTTTAAATATAAATGTGATTTCAAATCAAACTTAAAAATTGGCTGTGAATAAACAACGTAGACTATTTAAGTATCATTTGAAGCTTTTAATTGCGAATTCATCTAACAAATACATCTTTTCATTGCCAATTTTTATTTGCCTCACATTACACATAATTAATAAAAACTGTTTTGTCTATGGAGTTAAACTTGAAAAGTTTTTTGGAATTTATTTTTAATTTATTTCTTTTATTTATTATTTGTTTAAGTGAATTCTACACATTTAAATTGTTATATAAAATAAAAAAACATACAGCCAGAATAAGAAAATACCTACCATCATCGCAAAATTATCGAAATATAAAAAGCGAAGATTTATCGATCAAGAAGTAACTATAATTGGCCAAACCTTGACACGGTTCCATTAAAGTTAACATTGAAATTTCTGTTTGAAAGAATTTTCAAACTATATAAATAAATATGTACGTACATTGGTATGTATGTACATTAGGGTGGGTCACTGATGCACCTATGAGAAAAAATAAAAGTTCTCGAATCATATTCCAAAAGCAATATTTTTTTGTCTTATACCGTGTTCAGATATGCACCTTAATTGAGTTTTACGCAATAAATAACATTATTGAGCTCAATTATCCATATAAAATTGCAATTTAGGTATTGCTCATTTAATACGAAATTGTTATAAATATTGAGTTAAATTAAAATGCGACCCTGTCACAAGTGTGTCTAATGAGCAATACACAACTTACTAAACAAAGTGTTTTGACAATTGGCAACTGACACAACAAAACAAAGGCCCATCCATTAGGTCTGCGCAAAATTCAGAAAATGTAACAAGAAAATACAATATAATAGTCTGGTAGTGTATAAAGTCATTTCAGAAAAATTGAAGAAATTGGACTTTACAAAAAAGCTTTATAAAATACATAACTGAAATTTAGCTCATAGAATAAATTAGAAAAATAAAAAAAAATTTTTTTTGTTAACCACCCTAATGTACATATTTCTTTTTTTATTTTTATTTTTGAATTTTCAAAAAAAAAAAGCAACAACAATAAAATAACGGAAAACCATATCAAAAACATCATTTAGATTGCTATGCAAAACAAAAAAATGTTAGAGTGCACATTAGTTAACCAACACATTAAGCCCAGCAAAAGTGAATGGATTTTTATGAGTTGGTTAACTGACTAACTTTAACTTTTTTTGCCTAAGGGTGTTAAAGAGTATTGAAAACAACTTCCAAATTCTTGCGTTTTAAGTTTTTGATTTAAAAAAACACCCCTGAATAAAATTTTGGTTCAAATCACAAAGGACATATTCTCAACTTTTGTTGAGATATACGATATCGCAATTCCGCTTGAAGCAGACTTGCTGTGGAAAATGGTCTCATTTGATAACTTATGTATTTCTGCACCATGTTCTTAAATTTTGGGTATAACATTTAGGCCCTAATCATGTAAAACGAAATGCAATGCCAAGGAAATACATTGAAAGCAAAAACAAAGTTTTAAATAGCGTCAGAAAATGTAGCAGTGACTTTGCTTGTGGATTTTGTGGTCTCTTCGAAGTAACTTAAAATTTAAAGCATAATGATTTTATTTTTTTTTACATAAATCAATCAATTTAGCAAAAAAAAATAAAATCGTATGTTAAAACGTACAAATACACACAAAATTTAAAAAAGGAAAAGGTTTTCCTATTATGGTAGAAAACAAAATGGCTAAAGCTGCAAGTATACACCAAGCGTTCCATGCGTTTTTGCATCAGCCCAAAATGTAGTGGTGTAAAATTGTATTGACATGTTACAGTATCGTCATATCGCCGAAATATTCGTTCGTATTCGTTACTTCCCTTATTAAAATACCCCAAAAAACGGTAAAATTAAAAAAAAAGTTGCCAGCAAAATATCCCTATGCAAAATCGGCCAACGTAAACAAAAATGGTTCATAAAATAAAAATAAAAATCGTATTCAAAAATGGTAAAAAAAAGGCCCAAAAAGTATTCAAAAATCAAACAGTTTCAGTAGTTAATATACATACTTAAATCCTCTTTGCAATTTTTTGCGTCCTGCATTCAAAAAGATTTAAGATTAAGTGATTTCTTGTAAAAGTATTTCTTACTTAATAAGTGAGTTGGTGAGATGCATAACTCGTTCGTTACACTTTATTAGGAGTTTGGGAACATACAAAAAACATATAGCCCCCGATTAAATGTTTATTATGTTTTCAGATGTCTTCTCTTATATTTATTTAAATGAATTAAAAAAAACTGCATGCCTAAAACCTGGTAGACAGAGCTTATAACATCCAATGCCCATACTGCCGAACTGAAGTATCAGGCACAATTGAGGTCTTAACAAAAATAAATAAGTTCAAAACGACTTCGTAAGAGTTATAAAAAAAAATGTTTAATTTTTCAATAGTTTTCCATTTCAGTTTTTTTGGACAGATGCCAGCTAAATAAAAATAGGAGCACAAAATGTGTTGTTGGTAGGCCCATAATTGACCTTAATGTTCATATAAAGCTTGTTTTATTTAATTACTCTAACTAACGCAAATATCATATAGATACCGAGCCCTAACCGCGAAAATAACGAAAGCGACATAATTTTCAATTTTCGTTTTTTTAATAAATGGCAACACTTGCATCATCTCCCAAAATGTCATGGTCAGATAAGGTACCGTTACAATTTTTTAGCAAGACCAATTTGATCGTAAGCGACAAATTTCATAGAAAATTTATTTGAAATAAAATAAAAAAAACTCGCTCATGTAAAATTTGAGTTTTGGCGCTTACGTTATGTTCGCGGTTACGGCTCGATATGTACTATAGATATTGATGCTGAAAACAGTATTCAACAACACTTTGTAACTGTAATCCATAATGGGCCATAGTTTACATAAAATCTTACATTTGTTGTCTCAAGAAAGTACTTTTTCTATAATAAAATAAGAAATTTCCAAAGGTACCCACACATTTGCAATAATTTGTTCTCCACAATAAAATTCCCTGTGAATAATATTTATTAGAAGGTTGCACAATTTATTGGATAACATCAAGTCTTTTGATTGTACAAAAAATGTATTCACCCCTATCGTGAATAACAAGTGGAATTTTAGTTCCCATGAAATTTTCATTCATGAATCTCCCGCGAAAATTTGTTCCGCTATCAGTTCTAGTGAATGTAAAAAAAGAAGAAAGATGAAAAAAATTAAATATCAATGAAATTTTTGTTCAAAACAATAAATATAATAAATACATAAGGGTGGGTAAATTTTTGTGCCCACCAAGAGTATAGTAAAATCGTAATTTTAGTGCTCCGGAAATCCGAATAAAGCTATTTTTTAGAAATATTTATTGCAATTGGTGAATAGTTGACCTTTATCGCTGAAAGAAGGCTTGTTTAAAAGGAAATACTCTCAGCTTTCTATATCTGTGCTAATCTTTGGGAAATTCTATACATAAATAACACTGTGCTAGTTACCGTTACCCTAGGTCTACACTAAAGATAATTATCTCAGCAAGTTGGCAATAACGTCGGCAGAATAACAGAGCAATATTTCTTATTGCTCAGCTTATGTTAAAGGCATGCCAACAGTGATGCCAACTTTTTGAGAGCAAAAATCACTTTAAAATTAAAAAAAAGCACTAAAAAGCACTATTTCGAGCAAAAAAAAGCGTAAAAAAGCACTAAGCCATTTTTAAAAATTTAATTAAACACAAAACAAGTTGCATACGGCGTTTATGGGACCATTTTTTTAAGATTAAATAATAAATATATTTACATTTGTATAAAAGCATTTTTAATTGTATTATTATTATCTTCAATAAAAATAATATTATCCAAATCATGATAATCCATCAGCTATGTTTGAATTGGCAATAATACCAATTGAAAGTAATACAGTGCGAGCTCGATTTTTGGCACTCGAAAAATCTTGCCTGTTGCAATTTCCGAAAATTTGTTTATAAAACTTAATGACAGCCTATATTTAAATAAAAAAACTTTATATTTTATCGTTTAAATAAATCTAAATTACAATCGTGCAAAGTTTAATAAAAAAAATTGGCCTATGATATTATCCAATTATTTTAACCTTTGTACGCTTCTGAATGAAAATAAGGTGTAAAATAGAAAAAACATGTATGATTGCATTCTGATAGTTAGTCAAACCTTTTTGCAATAGCACTAGAGGTAGAAGTGCACAACACGCGGTTATTTGGAGAGCATTTTCTGTCAGCTGTTTTTAATTTATTTATTTAACTTATACTATGTTACGACTCTTTTTTTTTGTTTTTAAAGTCTTTACGTTCTTTTGTACGGTTTCCTACTGCATTTTTTTAACTTTTCTACATGACTCAAAATCGTTGTTTATTTTTCCATTCACAATTCCTAATATTTTCCAAGCCATTTTCTATTTTTGACAGTGTCTACATCTTTAAAAAAATATTTACGATTACTAAATATGTTGTCATCGCTAAAAAGTGAAACGTTTTGTAAAATTTCCAAATTGCTAGGAAGCCTAGCTCTAACCTCGTAAATAAAGTTTTTGGCAAAACGAATGCAACTTTCTTTTATCACTTTTTTTATCATTTGAAATCTTAAAATCTTTACAGGCTTTCTCAAAATTGTAATCCAAATAGCAAAGCTCATCTAAATCATCCTCTACACCTATAATCGTAGTTTTAAAAAATGGTAGAAAAAAAATTAAAATTGTAAAAAGAACTAAATGCACTAACGAAAAATTGAAAAAGCACCAAGTGAGTGTTTTTTCTAGGTTTGGCGTTAAGGATAAAATTTTGGCGTTTTGAGACATCAAAAGCACAATAAATAGTGCCAAAAGCACTAAGTTGGCATCGCTGCCAAAAATATATGTAGATTACTTAAAAGGCACTTTAAAGCACTGTGAGGAATTGTTAAAAGCACTATAAATACCCGCTTTTCAAAAACGGGTGTTTAACTAAATTTCGGGTATTGCATAAGCAAAAAAGCACCAAAAAATACCCGAAAGGCACCAAAATGGCAACGCTGATTTATGTTAACTCATAGTTTGAAAAAAAACCAAGGAAGAAGGTGCAGTGTAAAAAATGGCGGTATCTTACAAGAATTATTATTTATATAAATTCTTTCTTATTCGACTTTATTATTTAAATTTATATTAATTTGTTTAAGCTTGAGGTCATTTTTAATACAAAAATGTTAATTTTATTCATTTTTTATTTTTGTTAATGTAAAATTATTATTTTTATATAAAAATAATATTAATTTTAACAATAAAGATCGATTAAGGAAAAAATTATAATTTTTGCAATTTTATTTTAGTGTTTATTTAATTTAATTTTTTTACTACAATTATAATTTGCGGCAATTTCAAAAACTTAATTTCTTTCTCACACAATTTGCTTCTATATTTTTTTCTTTTTTGCTTCTTTTTTTCAACTGACAACCAAATTGACGTTTTTTGTAAGCAATAATTGTCAACGAAAATGGATTAACAATTATTGCAATATAAATTGTTAGCGATAAATATGTACAAAAAATTGCTGTCTACATTAAAGATAACATAATTTTGAAAATTACTGCAATATATGTCGCAATAATTATCTCTGGTATAGACGGGCAGTTATATCGAAAATGGAGGAGGTTGCACAACATATCGAGCCTTTGCTGCAATAGAGTAATATCTTAATTTTGAATTTTCTAACACCTTACAATTTAATTATTTATTTATTTATTTAATCATTTCATAGTAATACAATTATCCTCTCAGGAGTTGAGTATATAACAAATTTGTATGAAATTTTTACACAATATGAAGAATCGATATGGCGATTTACTCAACATTCTTTGCCTGTAGGCGGCCCTATGTTCCTCTGGGAATTAAGGAATCAAATACATTAGCTCAAATATTTGGTTTTTTTCAGTTATCACTCTATTGCAGCAAAGGCTCGATATATTCACGTAACTCAAAAACGGCTTAAGACTCAGTTAGCCGGGAGTAACAGTAACAGTAACCTCCCCGTAAAAAAGTAAGACCAATCTATTTCTTACAGATTGAGACGTAACATCTTACTGCTAACTGTAATCGTTCTAATTGCTTTGCACACAACAAAATGAATCAGCTGATTTGCAACGTTACTGTTACTCCCGGCTAACTGAGCTTTTAGTCCCAATTAGGGATGCCAATCCCGAAATCCAGCGAATCCCGAATCCCGAGACTTAAATTTTTTAATCCCGGGATTTTCGGAATATCGTCAATCCCGAAATTGGTCACTTAACTTTTTTGTTTAACCTTTTTTTATAAAAAGAAATTCATTATGACATTCCCCATGAGAAGATAGGGAACACAATAATGATCTTTAATATTTATTTGATTAATTTTGTTAATACTGTCATTGAAAACGTAAGAAAATAGTTACACTTTGTTATTATTTGCAAGCGTGTCCAATAATTATAAAGAAATTTTAACGTGAGAAGTGCTGAAAATAATTAAACAAGAAAATTTATTAAAGAAAAAAATGTTTTTGAGATGCACAAAACAATTCACTGGTGCACCAAATACAAAATTTAAACTTTACTCTTTCCAGGGTTAAGATTATTAAAGTGTTTTCCGAGAGTTGACATCGAACCTACGGCAATTAATGGAGCGATTTCACAATAATAAGTTATGTATTTTATACATTTCATAATTCCTACCGCAAGAAGTGGAGGTTATAAAAATGCGTTTTTGGTAAAATAAGATTTTAATGGTTAACTAAATAAATTGATTTTTTTAGTTAATTTCGAATTCAAATTTCAATTATTTATTTTAATTCATTTAATAAAATTTTAATAGAATCTTACAAATAAATCAACTTCTATGTTGCGTTGTTCAATTTACATATCAATTATTTTTTTAATTAGCTTGAATGAACGAGGCAATTGAATCAAATATAGCTTTTATGGTAATTATTTTTTTATTGAATCAAGTAACACATTGTTTAAAAGCGTACGTTGTGTGTTTTTATCATATTTTTTATTAAGGGGGTAATAAAAAATATGATAAAAACAAACAACGTACGCTTTTAAACAATGTGTTACTTGATTCAATAAAAATAAATTAGTCATTAATAGGGACCGGATTTTTATGCAGTTAAAATCGAGTTTTATTCGCATAAAACCTACACTTAAAATAGAAAAATATGCGCTATAAATTGAAAAAATATGCACTTTAAATTTTTCCTAACACATTTTTAACCCTAAAAATTCGTTAACGAAAATAAGGTACACCAAAAAAAGCAGAAGTAAAAATATAGTAAACCACAAAATATAAAGTTAAACAATAATGTAAATTAAGTCACTTGTTAGATAGATATGTGAACCTTCATATAAAATTAAATAAGAACAATACTCATTTTCATATACATTCATTTTCCACTACGCTGTTTTCGTAAAAATTTAAATTAAATATGCCAGCAGTTTGTGTTATTGTTTTGTGTCCTTCATATTTCTAAAAACTTTACCAAGTTTGATACGAATTTGTTTACTTAAGTTACCCTTAACTGCATACATTCTATTTATGACATTATCAATTAATTTAATTTGCATTCTCTAATTTTACAATATTCTCAGAGATAAATCCGTCATTTGAAAACTTAAAATTAATCCGAAATTTTATATTTTGTAAATTTGATATTTTTGTACTTCATTACCATCGTTCCATCACATCCTTGAATTGTTCATAATTTTCTGCATAATACACAACTGATTTCAACCACTTTCCCCGCATTGTTGTTATAGGATACTTCTCCTAATATGCGACAAAACGCGATGTGCTTTGAAAAATATTTTTTCCCCATTTTTCCCCAAAAATGCACCAAAAATATGCAATGTCAGCAATATATGCAAAAATATGCATTTAAAGTATAATATGCAAAAATATGCACTAACAAATATATGCCATTTTATTAAAAATTTCTTGATTCGAAAAGATATTAAATTTATGCTGATCTCAGACTGACGACAACAAATATGCATTTACATAAAAATCCGGTCCTTGGTCATTAAATAAGAAAAGTCACAATTTAAAATTTTTACAAATTTAAGTAATATTAGTATTAATACAACTTAAGAAAAGTAATATTTAACTTTAAAATAATAAATTAATTATAAAACCTTCGTTTGTAAACTTATTTTAAAGACGTTTTTTTAAATAAATATCTATAAAAAGCATTTATCTCTTAATCTTCAAAAATCCCGAATCCCGAAAAATGCCGATATCCCGTAAAATCCCGGGATTTGCTTTTTTGTAATCCCGAATCCCGGGATTTGCGAAAACCAGTCCCGATTGGCATCCCTAGTCCCAATTCACATTGTACGATTTTTGTCGTTACGACTTTTTCTTTTGCAACCGAACTTCAATACATTTTTCGTCAAATGAGAGAACAACGAGAGAACGAATGAGCGAACAAAATGAATCGAAGAGTACACTCGCTTGTATACCTATCAGTGTTGCCGTTAGGATACGAAAGATACATTTTTCGTATCTTTTGATGACTTCATGAACCATGTATAATCCTGAAATTTTTTGTATCTTTTGAATCTGTACGTAAAATGTGCAGAAATAAAATATTAAATTTTAATTTAAAAAATGTTGTTAATAAACCGATGTTTAAAAATTTGAAAAAAGTAGTTGGTTTAACATTTGTACTTCCATTTTCGAATGCATGTGTGGAGAGAATTTTTAGCCAACTAAAACTTATTAGGACTGATCATCGTAACCGACTCAGTACTAATACAATAGCAGCTTTAATTATGGTGAAAGAGAACATTAAGGAATTTCAATATACGATCCATCTAAATCGATGATTACTAGTAGTGCGAAGTTGTTCTGAGGAAATATGAACATTGTTTTTATTTTCAGGAAATTTAGACATATAAATTTTTGGTTATAATCGCCCTAGTATAAACACTTTAACTCATATATTATGTATGGGTGTTTCCAAAGTAACGGTCGTTACCGATTTTCGGAGATTTTTTAAAAAAAATTCCAACCTATCCAAATATGCCACGAAAATTGCTCCATTTTGGACGTACGAAAGTAAAGGCAGCAACCGAAAGAATTCATAAAAAATGTAATATCAAAATTTTTTTTTTGAACACTCAAAAAGTAACGGTCGTTACTTTATAAATGAGCTGTTTTCAAATGTCGGAAACAAACGTCATGTATTGTAAAGTTTTGCGCAGGATATGTTAAGTAAAATATCTGATTTAATTCTTTGAAATCTTTTGTTTAAGGAATAGATTTATTATCAAGCCAAAGAAATTAGTTACCCAAAAAAATTTTTGTTTTTAAAAGTAACGGTCGTTTCATTTTAAAAAGTTAACAGTTTTTTTGTGTTTGAATTCATTTACTATGTTTAACTCAAAGTAACATATTTGTGTTAGTATAAAGAAAATTAAAGTTAATCTTTCGGAAAATGACAGATACATTAATTTTGTAAATATTAGCGGAAAAAAAATTCAAAATAACAATTTAATTTTTGAGCTATAAGGGGTAATTTTCTGTAGAAACACCCATAGGTATATACATGAATTTGTTTTGATAACATCCAAAGATAGTTACATATACATAATCATTTTTAAAGTTTGCTTACTGTATTTTTAAAAATTACATACCTAATATTTATGACTATTTATTTAATTTATTGATAAAAATGAATTTTTTTATATAATTTTCTTTCCAATATTCATTCAATATGAAATAAAAATGTTATGTTAATAAATGTTAACGTTAAAAACTGATTTTTTTCAAAATGTATCTTTTTGGGAAAAAATGTATCTTTTTGGAAACTAAAATGTATCTTTCTCAAAATTTCGCTGGCAACACTGGTACCTATTTTTATTCCTCTCTCCCCTCTCGACGATAAGGTAAGAATCGCAACGACAAAAATCGTATAATGTGAATGGGCACTTACACCCAATTTTCACGATGATTTGAGAGACATGTCTTTTTTGTAGTTCTTTTTTAAAGAAACTTCTAAAAACTTGTTAAATTTTCACAATGTTTCTTTTTTTGTGGATTTTTTTTTTTTTTTATTATAAATGTATGTGTGTATTGAATTTTTTCAAATTACATTTTCTTATTTTTCTATATTTTAATAAGCAATTGTCACTTGGAAATAAAAAAACACATAAATTAAAAAATAAAATTAAGTGCAAAGAGGAATGTCAAAACAGAAACACAGAAAATACGATTCATGTCTTTTTTTCTACCCTGCTTACTTCTCACCCCCGCTCGCTTTCAAACTAAAAAAGACATGTTTCAAAAATAGGAGAAAAAATCATCATGAAAATTGGGTGTTAGTTTAAAACCCGAAATTCCGCAAAAAAAATTTCCTTTAAGAAAGGTAAATCTTTTTTCTAATATGCGAAGTTGTTTTAGAAATAAAACTTTTTTTTTGGAAAAAAATTAATAATTTTTTTTTTTATTAAAATTTCGAAATTTTTGTTTTTTTTAAATTGGAAATACAGAAATTGCAAACAAAACAAGCCATAAATTATAAAAATCTCTTAGCAACTTTTGATTTTATTCACAAAAGTCGAAAAATTTTAATTTATTTAAGAATTTCATATAACGCAATATATGTATGGGAGTACCCCTAAGAAGTGGTGATAAGGGGCAAGTGTTTCTCGAGAAAATGTTAAGGACAAAAAACTAATTGTGGTCGGTCATACATTTTATCCCACTAGGGGCGGCTCCTGGGCATTTCTGGGACATTTTCTTCTATATATTTCTAGTCTGCATTTAACATTTTTTATGGTAGCGCCCTTAAAGAATGGTGATAGCGGGTAGGTATGTTAGAAATAAATGCCCATCTAGGGGCATTCTAGGCGCTGCAGGGGCCAAATTTAAGAATTTTATTAAACCGCCATATGTGTATGGTTGAAATTCTTAGATTTGGCTGCTGCAGTGCATTGTGCAATGTCGGTTTATTTTAGTTTTTTTTTAATAAGTCAACGCGTTTTTGAAATAACGGTATATCTCGAAAACCAGAGCTGGTAAAAAACCTAAAACTGTTACAATTTTGCTACGCAAACATTAAATAAAATAATTTAACTAAATTTTAATTCAAAATTGATTAAAAAAAAACAATTGATTCGAAACTTAATGAAACGAACATCTAAGCAAAAACTGAAAATGAAAAAAATTTAAAAATAAAATATTTTATATTGTTATTCTATTTTTTATTACAACGCACTTTTTTATTTCGAACACTCACTAACTTAAAAAAAGAACCGAATAAAATAATAATAAAAATTTACAAAAAAAAAAAAAAAATACCGGGGTCAAACAACTTTATTCGATATCTATCGAAAATACAATACAATTTAAATGGGAATTTCGATCGATATCGAATGCCGTTATTTGACCCCTGAATTTTTTATGGTTTTTTAATAAAAAGTTTTAATAAACATTTTCAGCAATATTTTAAAATGTACAAAAACTCTTATTAAGCTCATAAGTTAACAAGTGCTGTTGTGGTTTAGTGGCTGTGTCGTCCCGTTTTTCTTTTAAATACCTTTTTATTTGTTGTTAATTTAATTTTTTTAATTCAGTGAATTAAGTGAATTATTAAAATAAAATAAATTTTTTTTGCCAGCTTGATTATGACTATTTTGACAAAAACCTCTAAATGAACAGAATTTTCTAAAAATGAGCACAGATATAGAAATATTTCCTTTTAAACAAGCTCTCTTTCAGCAATACAAGCCAACTATTTACCAAATATTTCCACAAAAGTAGAATTTTTTCGGATTTCCTGAGCAATAAATTTTCAACTCAAAAACCGGAAGCTCGATTTGGATTTCCGAACCATGGTTTCTTTCGAAAAAGTTCTTAGAAATTTCCAGAGATTACGATTTTGCTATACGCTTTGTCACTTTTTTTTGGCCCGAACAAATTGACCCACCCTAATATATATATTTTAGAGAAAAGTTAAAATAATAAAGCAAAATATTTATTATTAAAGTGATAGTTTGATTACAATGTTAGTTTTTTGCACTGTTTAAATTTTATGCAGTAAAATATTTTCCAAAATTCTGCCATCACGTCTTTCAAAAGCTTCACAAATCCGCAAGCAAATCGACCTGTTGTTTTGCATTTTGTTGTGCCTTTTAACGGATCTAGTCCTTAATATTCGATTTATAGGTAAAACTACTTACATACATGTTCTGTTCCCTAGCAAAAATAAAATGAGAAAATCTAAGTGAAATGTGAACAAATTACGTGGGAAAAAAACTATTCACAAAAAGGGGAATTTTTCCCGTGAACATTTTTTGACGGTATTATTCTCCTTTGAATTATCATTTTTTCATGGGAGTTTTTCATGATCGCAAATATGTGAAAAGTTAAAGTGAAATGTCAATAATGTCATTACGTGCTACTTTAACTTCCCCGCAAGCTTCTCTACACTTGACGATAAAATGCATGGGTCGCAGCGGCATTACATTTTATGTAAACAACCTTAAATTAACTAACTAACGATTCATAAAGATTAATAAAAAGTTCGTGTTTTTAATTTATTTATAGCATTTTACAATTATTTTGCATATTAATATCGATATGAGACACTACCTTTAAAAAAAACCCCCAAACCCGTGCCTTCGCTTTTTTTAAGCCCGAATAATAAATTAACTAATTATTTAAAACAAACTAAAACCCGTTTGTGTTTTCTTTGCTCAAATTTTAAATATACTTTTTTTAATTTACCCACTAACCACGAACAAACTTTTGTTTTAATTCTATCGTTTAAATTAATTCTTTTTTATAATTTAAATAAAAAATACTCGCAAATCATTGTTTAAAATTAACATTCTGAACTCAAAAAATAACTCGTAAAGAAGCGGAAATTAAAAAAAATATATATATCGCTGGCTTAACATGTAAAGGCTCAAAGTCCACTTTTTTAAGAAATTGAGATTTTAATGCAGTAATGTGCAATAGTAAAAATACATTGTTTACAAAGAAAAAATTACAGTTATCTCATTTTTTATTGTTGTTTAGTAGTGATGAGCAAAAGCGCTAAGTCCAATTTATGACAAGAAACAACTCTAAGTCCCAATTAAAAGTACAGTTTAACCATTTCTCTCAAATTGTTCCATCACATGTATTTTGATTGTTTTTGTCTCTCCTGTAAAATTTTCAAATATGGACTTAGAGCCTTTATATGTTAAGCCAGCGATATATAAAATTATGGGCAGACCAATTCTCACCATTTTTTAATAGGCTTCGTCCTGTGAAACATGAGATTTTTACATACATACATATGTAAATAGGTTTCCCATTCAGCTCACTAAGGTAGCATTTTCGAAAAAACAAGAACAAAAAAGTAAAAAAAAACGGAATTTATTTAAAAGAAATTGGGTTTTTCTAACTAAAACGCCCATTTTTTATTTACTTTCAAACTTTAACGTTTCGTATAACGTAAAAATTATTCAAATCAGTTCAAAAACAAAAAAAACATGAGTTTTTGAGTCTGTAATTTTAAGATTGCAGACAATTGCAAAGTGAGCAAGAAACATTTTGTCCAGATTTGTAATTTTTGTTGCTGTAATTTAACAGAATAGAACAATTTTGCTTTCAAATTGTTTCTAGTTCTCTTAAGAAGAACAGAAAAGCATTTATTAGTCTACAAATCATTTTAATTTATTATTAAAAAACATGAAAAATGGAAAAAATTTTGATAATGAACCAAAAAAAAGTCTGAAATTATAAAATTTTAAGTTTCTAAGCAGATCGTTGGAAAGCTTTTCTTATTGGGAATAATACAGCTTTTTAGTGTCATTATCATACATAAACTTTGTACTATATAAACCCATGATTTTTTATTTCAGCCTTAAGATATGCTCAATATTTATTATTAAAATTTTGTTGGTATGCAACCAGCGTGGCCATTTTGGCATTTTTGCAGCAAAATGTAGCATTTTTTTTGTCTGAATTATATCTGAATAGTTTTAAAAAAAGGTACGATCTCATTTAAAAATGCGATAAAAACATATATTATAATGAAATTTCGATCGATTCTTCAGAAGCTGAAGCAGAATATTCTTTTATGACGTATTTAATTTATAAAATATACATTTTATTGAAATAAAGTTCCTTTGATGTTTTTGTTATGGTATGGTTCTTTTGAAATTTTGCATATAAAGACTAGGGATGCCAATCCCGAACTCCCGGGATTTTTCTAAAAATATAAGGCCCGAATTTTGGGTTTTGTAAAAATGTGATAATTTTTTTTTATCAAATATTTAAATAAACGTGTGTCAACCTGTTAAAAATAACTTCAAAGATTTATGCAACATATTTCTCAGAAAAGAAATCGCCATAATATTAAATCATATGCAATGTTCACACTTGGTTTTTTAAACGCGTTTAAGCAAAATGTTGATTTAGCGAATCAAAGCCGTTACAGATGATTAAGAAAAAAAACACAACAAGCAAATTTATATTTCTTTAAAGTATTAAAAATAGATAAAAATACGTTTATAAAGTTATCAGAAGATTATTTTAAACATATTTATGATGAAATTGTGAAACTATATAAATTATTCAAAGAAAAAATAAAAACATTAAGCAGACATCGTGGTCGGTTGTACACGTTCATGTTGGTCGATTCTACATTTGAGGTATGTTCAGTGGATTCTATGTGATTAATGAAGTGATTTAGTTGTAAATTTGAAGCGGTTAACGAATCACTTCAATATATGGGTAATCATCTCCATTTTGAAGTGATTAGAGCTTAATCACGTTCGAGCCGCTTAAACGCGCTTAAGAAGCCAAATGTGAACATAGCAATACTGGCAATGAGCCTAAATTTCAACTGGTTACAAAAAGAAGTTACAAGTGAATAAATGTTACATGCATTGCAATTGGAACCACAGAAAACAAAATCAGAAGATAAAGTTCAGTGTGGTCTTTTTTCTAAGTGAATGATAATAGAACTGCGCACGCAAAATGCAAGTTGTGCAAAAAGGTGTTAGAAACTTAAGGGGATTCTACCAAAGTTATTTTGACACATTTTTGCTTAAGTTTATTTTATAAAATTTATACTTGCATATATCGACCCCTTTGCGCGAAATTATCGTATGTTACAAATACCAAGTTTTACAGGACAGCCATTTTTCCACTTCTCTCTGCTTTCGCTTGCATTATCAAAATAAAAATTTACAGAGAAAGTTAAACTCTCTTTTTGGACTTGGCGCCAGAGTTGCCAATTTAGCGCCTTTAACGCTAGATTTAGCGCTTTTTAACTGTCAAAAAGGCGCATTTTTTTAAAAGAGCGCTAAATCAGCGCTTTTATATATAACCCATCATCTTACTACTTTTATTTGCATACATTTAAATCAAGACACATTTTACCAAAATTTGTTTTCGTTTTTTTTTTAACTTGTTTTGTTCATATTAAAGTTAAACTTTCTTAAATAAAGAAACATTTTCTCATGATCGAAAAAATCACGTCTTTGGTATAAAGTAGCTTATTTTTATTAAAAACAAGAAAGATATTTCTGAAATCAAGCAGCATTTATTTACTATTAGTCTGACTTTTCTGATTTTTTAATAGAATCGAATTTCTTGCACCAAGAAACAAATGCTGGCGATTTCTTTAAATTTTTCAGAAAAAGCTGGTTTGATTCAATTAATTTTATTAACAAGTCAATCAAAAGTTTCTTATTTTTATACTAAGATTTCTTAAGCTAACTACTAACTAGTGCTACAGGTTTATATAAAAAAAATCATGCTTTTCTTCTGATTTTGTAATATAAAAAGCAACGTAACATTGAATTAAGTTACTATGTAATTAAAATAAATTTTAGTTCGCTTTGCGTCATAAATTTTTGTTTAATCCAGGCAACATATGTTTACAATAAGACATTTTTAGCTTGGACGAGAATGGTGCAAAATTTGCTTGGCTCAAAACATATTTTCTGCTTATTTAGTAAAAAATTCTTTCCGTGTATATTTAAAATTATTTTACTTTATTTTTCTTGAAATATTAGAAAAGGCTTTATAAAATGTTAATGTTTTGTTAAAACTGCTCGGCAAAAAAAAAAAAAATCGGTGTAGATAACTTGATTTTGTGTCTAGTTAACATTTTGTTTACTGATCTGCATGATTTCATGTCTTATTTTATTCATAATATACCTGGATTTCTGATAAATGATAAAAATGTGTACATACTAATTTGCATAAAAAAATGGTCGCCTCTAATTAAACAATTTTGAAAATAATCATTTGTGAAAAAACAGAATCGCACCAATCGTTCTCAAGTTATGATAAAATGTATGTAGCACAAATGCCTTATTTTGGTCGAAATATTGGTCTAGCCCATAAAAAAATAGACATGATAGGAAAAACTGAAAACGGATTTTAATTTAGAGCTTTTAAATCTTTGTATATCATATATTTTTATTTAAAACGATTATTTGTGACGACCGGTGTAATTAATAAAACTCGGTTCTTAAATATTTAATTTCAAGTTTTTATTTTATTTTTATTTAGCGCTTTTTGATTTGGGGCACTGAGCTTTTTGATTATAAATAGTTCACAGCCCTGCTTGGCGCAGTGTTACCACCAGCAAAATTCAAAATGACACTTGAGATCAAGCAAAATCACCAGATTTAAATGAAATTACACCTGATTTTAAAATCAATGTTTTATTTAATAAAACCTGTACAAAAAAGAAAAAAAATATAAAGAGAGATTAACACAAGTCATAAAGACTTAAAAGAATAATACGGAATAAAACATTAAGCTTCTAAAATAATGAGTTCAACTTCCAGATTTGGTTGCATTTATCTAGGGAAGGTTCAAATTTTGCATTGCCGTTCCTTTAAAATTGTTTTTTTTTAGCCCGATAGAACTAACGAAAGTTAAGCTGTCAAACGAACTGTCATACTGCTCTCACTTTTTGCTCTGACAAATCATCATACATATATAGATTCATGCTTGAACAAAGCTACCAAATTATTCAAAGTTACTTAAGTTACTTTTCAAATACGTATAGTTTAATTTTCTTATATTTTGGTGTAAAGCGCATCTATCTCTACATTAAGTAACAAACTGGATAACGGTTGAACAACATGGTCCTACAATACAACCTTATTTGCATTCTGGCGTTACATCAAAATAAGTAGACTTTTCGCTGAAAATGTTCATAATATTTAAGGTACATATTATGTACCTTAAAACGAGCAAAGATTTTAAAATTTTATAGCTTGAAAAATAAATCTGTATAAGTCCAAAGTTTACTAAAAAAGGTTTTATACAAAACGTATGGCTCAATTCGCAGTCTGATTCAGTTTTGTAATGCAAGTCAAAATCCACTTGAATTTTTTCTAACGTCACGCCAGCGCATATTTTTGCTTATATCTGCAAATCCTTATCGTCGATTGCTGTAATTTTTTTTCTGAATAGAGTGCTATTCCATTACGTTGAATCCTTTTTACAAATTTGGCATCTTCATTTATTTTTTTTTTTTCATTTTGTGGTACAAATATCACGACACGTCAAAATGGAAATACCCATTTCTCCCCAGTTAAGTTTTAGCTTAATAAAAAGTTGTTGCAATAAACATCAGGTTCCAAATCAGTATGATCCCTGCAAATAATATTGGACTACTTGTTATTGTTCACTTGAACAGCTGTCAGCAGTATGAGTTCATTTCAAAATCAAACCTATTATGATTTTTCATACTGCATTGTCTGTGTGACGCAAATTTACAAACACATGCTGATTGCATGAGCATGAGCAGTATGTGTCTATGGGACCCTTTAAGGCCGAGTCACATAGAATCCTTTGTACTTTATACGTCCCTTTTTTCAACTGACAAGTAAGTTAATATACAGGTTTTCTTATGAACTTTGCCCTATAACGTACGTCTCCGATAACGCAAAGTACTTAATTTGGGCAACTTTTAACGTTCGCTAGAATCAATCAGTTTATTTTTGATATGTTTTTATTTAATTTTTTGTGTTGTGTGTCAGCGAAAATAAAATAAATTGCAAAATAAAATTGTCTCTGTCTTGATAAAATATCCGTCATGAAAGTATTCATTGTGTCCCTCTCCTCCATTGTTGCGTAAGTGTCAGTTGAAAAAAGCGGCGTATAAAGTACAACGGATTCTATATTTTTCGGCCTTGAAGAACAGTCTTGTAAACACTTTTAAAACTGAAATTGGCAAATATGGCTACACTTATTGGTGTCAAAAGTTAAGCGAATAACGACCAATTTTGGAATTATGAGAGCCTTTCCTTGCAATCAAGGCGAATTCATTGCAAGTAATATCGGAACTACAACAAGTACAACTCCTAAAAAAACAGCAAGCACGTTATCTTTGTAAAATCATTAAAAAAATGCCAAAACCAGAAAGGAAACGAAACAGAAACAAAGATACTTAACAACATTTTGACATCCAACAATTATAAAGCTAACAATTAAGAGCCACTTTTTGGGTTTGAGATTAAAGTTAATTTTATTCTATAATTAGAAAATCTGCGAATTAAGTTAATCTAGCATAAATTGAATTTGATATTTTTGGGTTGTGGCTTAAACCATGTAGTGCTACCATACTGAGCACAAATAAATGGCAATATTTTTTTTGCAAATGTAAACTTTTTATCAAAGCAAGATGGATGTTTTCAAAGAAGAAGAAGAAAATATGCGAATTTAATATTGTTTACAAGGTAGAAATTTTTACGTTTAAAGAAAAAATATATTAATAAAAAAATATAGAAAGGAAAAATTATATAAAAGTATATATTTTATATATCTAATATGTATTTTCTTCGACCTTTATTATTTTAATATATAAATTAAATTCTCGAGCTTAAGGTCTTAATTCAATTCCAAAAAATTTTTTAATTTTGTCAATTTTTGTTAAATTTGTTTTAAATTAAAATATTGTTAATTTTTTTGTTAAAAAGAAAAAGAAAAAAACCCTGAAGAAGGCACTCAAAGAAGTGCCGAAATATTGGTTTTAAATAAATTTGTGAAAAGTTTTTTTATATAAAAAATAAGACCTTAAGCTCGAGAATTTAATTTATATAGTATATATTTTATTTTTTAAATAATTTTTTGTTTATATTTTTGCATTAATTGTTTATGTTAAACATATGTATGTTGACAGTTTAAGTTAAGGTTTAAACCACCATCAATGGCCGCTTAAACTAGCAAAAAAAGTTTAAAAAAATACAACTCAAAAAGTAAATACGGAGATTAAAGTTAATTTAATCGCTAATCTCTAACCCAAAAAGTGGCTCTAAGTTATCAGCCGGACTGTTTAGTGCACCTGTAATGAATTCGCCTTAGTTGCAATAAACTTTAAGGACTTCTTAAAATGCCCATATAATATTTGCCTGAAAGAGCACCAATAAGTTAATTGATATATTTACTCAAAGGGTGCAACTAAAAACGAGTGGGATTATAAACAGGTGGACAAACAAGCAAACAGGATGCCATACAAAATTATTAAATGACAACAAAAACAAAATTTATCTTTAAGTTTACATCAATCAGTTAACGTTTACGAGCATAAATAAAAAATAAATCCAATTCATACACAATTTCTGTGGGGTTTCTCTAATCAAATACGAAAAATCAGTACGTCAAATAAACAGAAGCATAGTAAATATGTTTGTTTGTGTGCATGTAGTTCTATTCGTGTTATAAAGGATTCTCATTTTATTGGAAAAATAATTGGCTAATGATGTTTTATTATAATTTATGCAAATTGAATCATAAATCAGAAAGTATTTATGCATGTTAAAGTTTTGGTTCAATTATTTTAATTGTTTAAGAAAAAATTATCTTAACAATAACAGCATCAGTTTAATAACAGAAATAAAATCTTTAAAAAACAAACTAAAAATGTGAACCTCCTTAACGTTAAGTATTGTCCAAGAGACACAACTAACGATAATATCTCGTGTGAACAATTTAAAGAAAATAAACACATGTTTGGTTACGTTAACTTGGCACAAACGTATCTTAATGGATGATCAACAAAAAAAATAACAAAAGCTATTGTACGTGAACGGAGCACTTCTCTCCTCATACGAGTAACTTAAGGTAAGAACAAATTTAGTATTCGGCAAATGGAACAAAAAGCAATTGAAGGATATTTCATTTTTGGGGAAGTAGTGGTTAAAATATTTCCGATTTGTCGTTATTGATCTTTGTTTATTTTAACGTTTCTCAAAACGCGATAAAAAGATGATTGATTAAATTAAAATTTTTTGTTGTATAAAACAACTCCTGAAAATATCATCGCAAAAAAAAAATATTTCGTGTTTTATTCAATAAGTAATGAAACGTGGAAATATCTGCCTCTGCCAAGGAAAAGGTTTTAAAATATTAGTGCTTAAATGGGGTCGCAGTCCTACCTCCTCAAAAGTTGCTTCGGTCCCAAAAGTATGAAAAGAGGGTGGAGCTAACAGAATAAATTCTCAAAATCGTTTTGCAGTTTTATAGGGTGAATCCTCCGAATTATCTTAGAGATCAAGACTCTAACGAATTGGTAAAGAGTTCAATCTCTCTGTGATTGATGAAAATTCTTTTTATGTTGCTCAAATTAAGCGTGGTAGTATAAATGGGACAAAAATACAGGTTAATCATTAGAATGATTTTTGTTTAATAATTACTGAATTTGAATCCCTTCCAACTGAAGAGCAATTATGGCCTTCAGATAGTGACTTTAGGGTATTGACTTATGCGTGGACCCAGATAAAATAAAAACGTTGTTAGAAGAGAAGGGTTTCAAACTAAGAAATGTAATCATTATTAAAATTAGGGACAAATTTCCCTAGCCACTATTTCGAGGAGAGTTCGAACTCGGCTTAGGATTAAAGAAGAAGAATAACATTAACCTCCTTTTTGCTTCGTATGTGGAAAATACATGGTACATGTGGCGGCTATCACACTGCCAGCTATAAAGGATGCGCTGTACATATCGTTAAGCTTTCGGTTGGACAGAAACCCAATTCCACCTTGAATTCAGGTAACAAATTAAATAAACACTGATTGTGTAATGAGGTAACGCCGCCTAGTAATAACAGGACCTTGTACGTTAACGGGTCAAACGCAAATGATCGGCCACTGAAAAGACTTCCAAATAATGGATCAAATCCAATTTTTAGCTCGGAAGCTAATAATAAAAAAATGATGAAAACGTTAGTGCAAATAGTAAAGAATTTTACGAACACAATGGGTAACATGATTCAGGAAATACGATAATTCACGGACAAATGCGTTCATAAAAAATGCAAGACCTAAAAAAAACTTGCTCTGGTCATACATAATACATTTGAATATGAAAAACAAGTTAGAATGCTGGATTCGCCTGTGCCGAATTTTATATGCCCTTCACCATGTTGCGATATGAGCAGAAAGTTATATAAATACTGTTTTTGAGGGTGGCATGTCATAACGTCCAGTGTCATAGTGTCACTTTCAAAAGTATCACAGTGTCCATGGACACTATGACACTGTCTTCGGTGAAGAGTATAATAAAACAATATTTTTAAGATAGTCATAGAACTATAGCAAATACAAATACAATATAACACAATATAACACTTTTTCAATTATCTTTTTATTTTAAAACACAAAGAAAAATAAAATTTCTTAAAAGTTAGAAACAAAAATAAAAAAAATCAAGAAATTCGTTTGTGCAATTAACCGTTAAATGTTGTTTCATATATAATTTTTTTACGAAATATTTGACTATTTATGAGTGTTACGCAGTTGAGCGGAATGCAAGTAAGAGAAAAATGTGTTCACAAATTAAATGGATAAAGGAAAATGTTTAGTTATAGAACCGGCGTGAAACTCACTTAACTGTGATGCACTTATCCGTTAAGTACTGTATATAGAATGCAGTCTATGTTATTGCAAGCTGTACTTTGCAAGCCATGGACTGCCTGAAAATTTGCTTTAGGAACACTTGTAACGAAACTTCAGTTCGGAGACTGAGATGGTATTATTTGGAAACGGGGCTACCTATTAGTTCGGCCGTGCTCGTCGTTGGGGAATGGGTTGTTATGTTCCCAATAAACTTAATTCGTTTCTAAGAGATTATAAAATTTAGGTAGCAAAATTAAAACAACTAAAGTGACTCATAAAGACAGATAGAAATAAAGAGAAAGTATATATGGATTGATGATGTACGTGTAGCGAGAGATGTAATATGCTACACCGATCCTAGCCCACCCTCCATGCTGATATACATATTTTCCGCTTATCAGCCCTATAGAAAAATAAAATACAAACAAAAATCACCCCATATGACCCATACCTAAACTTCACTTTTCACAACCAAATTAAAATTTAAAATTTCATGTTTGGAATATAAAAATATTTATTTAACAATGAATATTAACATACATATATATTTGAAGATTGAAAATTATTAGAAAAGGTATTTTTAAATTATAATTGGTCACAAATTGAAATTTACCATTTATATTTTAAGTTAAAACCCCGTAAAATTTGTAGTAACAATTAATAGTTAGTAACGAATGTATAACTAATAGTTTTAACAACTATTAATTGAATTAAAAGAAGTTATTACGGTATATATTATTTACCTTTCTATTTTTTTAAAATTTTAAGAGAAAACAAAAAAACAAAATATTGTTTTTGAATATGGATGATATAAATAAGAATATAAAAAAAACATATATGAATTAATTAACTTACTTAGAATATGATTTCTCCATCGATGTCCTCAGGCGCCGGAAGACTTTAGACAGGATACGTATTCTTATTATGTTCAACCAATTAATCGATATGTTTTTTGTATATGTATGTTAAATTTAAATATGTATGTATGTCTTATAATATCTACGAAAATGTTTATTTTCCTAAATATTACAACGCATACATTTGAGTGTAGTTTCCTCTAAGTGTAAAGGTATTTGAAATATTCGTAAATAGACTTCTTTTTTATAAGTTTATCGATAATTAACAATTTAGGTGACCATTACAGTACCATTCAGGTAATTTAAGCAAAAATTTTAAAGTTAATTAATTTTTAAAACAAAAAAAAACCCCCCGGTTTTAAATCGAATTCAATATAAATATAAAACTTAAAAGTCCGAGCAAATTTAATAAATTAGATATTAAATTTCTAACAACAAAAAAAAACAATACTGAACTACCCGTAGGTCACTCTATTTTCAGGTATGTAGGTATTATGGGATATATGTTCACTCGCAGGAAAATTAGTTATGTGATAAATCTTATAAACCGGAAACTTATTTAGTTTCCTCAAGAATTCTATCAGGTTCCGGAATTCTATCAGGTTCAACACAAACGTGTAAATAACCTCAAGTTCCCAATTGCAATTTAAATAAAAGAATTTTTGCACCAATAACAACCAGAGAAAGTGACCCAGATGCACGTTTTGTTTTTTTTCCTCCTTCCTCACTCCAGAAGCCAATATATTCGACACAACAATCCTACCAACAGTACAAAGACCACAAATTATTAACAACATAATTTCACTAAAACAAAAATACGAAATTTTCTTACCGTTTATCTAAATTAAGTTTGCAAAATGTATTCTTCTATAACAAATTTGCAATATTCGCAACCGAAAATTCCAATAACTTGTCCAAATTAATCTAAAACCAATTGCTTTCCCGTAAAATAAATTCTCTATTTTCTATAAGACTTTCCTTAATCAAATCTTCTTTTGAATGAAATATTTTCGACAATTTATGAATGTTTAAACAAAAAGTTTCTAGATTTAAACAAAATAAAATTTCAAATACAAAAAAAAAAGGAGTTGGCAACCCTAAGTTTCAGACGGAGAAAACAAAAGCTCTGTGAAGTGAAGATTAATTTTATTAAAAAACAACTATTTTGTCGTGTTTTATACACAAGTTTTATAAACAATAATATAATCAAGTGCTTAACAATTGAAATTTATTGAAATATGGCTACAAAAAGTCGTCGTAGTCTTGGAAATTTAAAAACAATTTGTGGCCAATGTAGAATGGTAGTGAAAGAGGACAATGAAGAAAATATTGAGTGTGACAAATGCGCCAAAATCGTTCACTCTCTGTGTACAAAACTTGATAAGCGTCAGTATGAATATCTACTTGAAAATGAAACTGAGCAGTATGTTTGTCATCTGTGTGATGATAATAATGATGGATCAGTGAAGGGGGAGTTAAAAGAAATCAAAACAAAACTCAGCAAGCTAGATCAGCTGACTTCAATAACAGAGGCAATTGAATTTATGTCAAAACAATATGATGAATTGTTAAAAGGTATTGCCATAAACAATAAAAAGAAAATCGTGTTTTAAAAAATGAAATAACGACATTAAAAGCAACTGTTAAGATTTTAAATGATGAAAGAGTCAAAAATAATTGTATAATAAGAGGTGTTAAAGTGAAGAAAGACTCAACTGCTGTTGAAACTGTTATGGATATTTCTAAGATGGTCGGGATCAATTTAAATGAAGGAAATATAGAAGATGCTTATTTTTTTAAACAAAGAAATGTTAACAAGGATGATAATAAAAAAACAATGGTCGTGAAATTCAACAATAAACGTGCCAAAGATCTCTTATGATGTCAAAAGCTAAGTTGAAAGAAAATGAGGCAACCAAAAATGTTTATGTAAACGACTATTTGAGCAAAGAAACTCTTAGCCTTTTTAATCATGCGAAGGATTTAAAATCAATTGGATATAGTTCAGTTTATACAATTGGTACTAGGGTGTATGTTAAGAGGAGTGAGATTTCAAAACCGAGACTTATACTTATACAATTTGTAATAAAAATATGTATATATATATTTTCTTTTCTTTTAAATGTATAATAATCTATATTTTTCTGATTTTCAAATTTTTGTCAATTATTTAAAAACAGTAAGATTTTCATATTTAAATATTTTATCTTTTAACGTTAGAAGCATTTCTTCAATAGATAAGTTCAATCAGTTTAAAACGCTTATTACTGGGTTTCCACAACTACCCAATATAATTGCGATTCAAGAGACGTGGTTTGATTCAGATCTAGTTCAAATTTACCAAATTCCCGGCTATAAATGTGTACATTGTTGCAGATCAGATGGTTATGGAGGCACTTCTGTTTATATACGTGATAATTTACAATATAGTATTGATGTATGTGAAAGTAAACAGTTTTGTGAAAGAATTGTATTGTCATTGGATAATTTAAAAATTAATGGAAGACCACTTAAAATAATATCGTTCTACAGATCTCAAAAATGTGATGTCAACAATTTTTTCAGTATTATAGAAAACTTTATAAGTGTATATGGTAGAAATTCCTGTGTTATTGTGGGAGATTCTAATATTGACTTTTTAATGAATTCTTCGTATGGGTTTTCTAATTTACTTGAAACTTATGATTTTAAAAATTGTCATACACTTGTGACTCGACCAACGTCTGGGACATCAATAGACAATATATTCAGTAACATTTTAAATACACTTGCTGTTGATGTTATAGAATTCGATTTATTGCAGGATAAAAAATGATGTCCGAAACTATAATTCTGTTGAAGTTATTAAAAGGTTTTGTGACTATGATAAATTTAAAGAATATCTTCAAAATAATATTACAATTCAGAACACTGGTAATCCATCGAATGATACGTCAAATTTAATAAAACACCTCTCAGATGCTAATATAAATTCTACGGTTATAAAAACATCGAAAAAGTTATTAAAAAACGAAATAGCCCCTTGGATGAACGAGGATCTACAAAATCTGATTTTATTAAAAAGAAATATTTTGAAACAAAGAAGAAGAAGAAGACCTGGTAATGTTGATCTACAAAACAGATTAAAAAGAATAAGCAATGTAATTAAGAATACATGCCGAGAGTCGATAAATAATTATTATCATGACAATATCTGTAATTTCCAGCAAGATCCCAAAAAATGTTGGAGATTTTTGAACCAAAGCTTAGGAAGGAGCGTAAAAAATCAAATTAGATTGGAAAATTCTTTTGGTAAACTAATAAATGATGATGTAATAAAATGTACACGTTTAAATGAATATTTTCTGCAAATTCCTAAAACTATGAAAGAAAACATTATTTCTCATCCCAGAGACTCGTTTAACAGTCTTAGAACCATAAGGCGTCAAAATTGTAGATTCCGGTTTGGTGTTATAACGATTGAAGAAATTTTACAAATTATTTCAAGTCTATCCGAAAACAAGAGTTCTGGCCACGATAACTTGTCCCCTAAGATATTTTTAAAGTGTAGACAAGAAATCGCACCGTACTTATTTAATATTTTTCAGAGCATAATAGAAACTTCAGAATATCCAAATATTTTAAAAATCTCAAAAATTGTTCCATTGCCGAAGGTAGTTAATGCTAATATCGAGGAAAAATATAGACCTATTGCGTTATTACCCATAATTGATAAACTTTTTGAAAAAATAATTCACCAACAATTACTAATGTACTTTGAAAATAACAAACTACTTTATGAATGTCAGTATGGTTTTAGGAAAGGAAGTGGAACTGAGAATGCTGTGGTGAATGTTGGTAACTATATATGTAAGGGGTTGGACCAAGGATTTAAAGCTGTAGCAGGTGTTTTCTATGACTTTTCAAAAGCCTTTGACCTCGTTGATCATAATATACTGCTACAAAAATTGGAATATTATGGAATCTTGGGTCAAGAACTAAATCTTTTTAAGAGTTTTTTAACAAATAGAAAGCAATATGTAGAAATAAATAACAGTCGCAGTTTTCTAGGTGATGTTGAGCATGGTGTACCGCAAGGCAGTGTTTTGGGTCCACTTTTGTTTACAATTTATGGGAATGATATCGTAAACCTTGGACTTTCCGGAAAGATTTATATGTATGCCGATGATATATCCTTGTTTTATCCATATAAACATGAAACGGCTGTAAAAGTATATATGGAAAGAGATGCAGCATTGATTTTTGAATACGCAAGGCTAAATAAATTGGTTATAAATACAAAGAAAACCAAAGTTCTAAGGTTTAAGCCCCACCTGCATAGTAACGCTGGAAATTTTAGTATATATGTGGATGGTGAAGAAGTGTCTGAAAGTAAATCGATAAGGTATTTAGGAGTGGAATTAGAAAGTAATTTGTCATGGAATATGCACCTTCAAAATTTAAAATCGAGTATATCTCCAGTCATTGGGTTGTTGTACAAATTTAAAAATAAATTTAATGAAAAAACAAAACTTGTTCTATATCAAGCTTTGATTCAAAGCCATCTAAATTATTTAGTGTTAGTATATGGTTCTAGAAATAACACAGAACTTAAAGCATTGCAAAGGGTACAGAACAAAGCATTAAAAACTGTTTATAATTTACCAATAACGTATTCCACACTTTCGTTATACAAAAATATTTCAAAAAATGTTTTACCTATATTTGGACTTTATAAAATGCAATTGTTTATGTTTATATTTAAAGCATTGCAGAATATTGGTCACAACACAATATCTTTTGGGATAAATCAAACAGCCATCAACACACGAAATAGCTCAAATTTAAGAGTGGCAAGATGTAGACTAGAAGCCACAAAACAAAGAATTGAATATATTGGGTGTTGGGAGTTCAACAGTCTACCACAAAATATAAGAAATATTGAACGAATTTCAGCTTTTAAATCCTCTTTAAAGGATCATTTGTTAAACAATTTAGAAATGCTTTTAACGTAATATGTAATTAAAAAAAAAAAAAAAAAAAATCGTTTATATGAAATTATAATTATTATCATAATTAATTTATTATTGTATTAAATTTAATGCCAACTCGCCTCAACAATGTCATATGACGCTGAGGCCAACTTAATTTTGTAATAAAACTTTTGATAAAAAAAAAAAAAAAAAAAAAACTATACTCTGAAAATTCATTTACCCCTATAATTAAAAGTTGGTAAAATTTGGTTTTTCTCACACACTAACGGTAACCGCCAACGTAAAAATAAAATGGAATACTTTCTTAACCATAAACAAATTGATCTAATGATGATTTCTAAAAGTCATTTGATAACAAGAAACTCGTTTAGAATTCATGCTTATTTTTTAAGTATGTACATATATAATACCAAGGACCCACGAAATAGAGCTTGTGGATGCTCTGCCATTTTGATAAAAGCCCGAATTCAACACTTCTTAATGCATGATCATTGTGAAGATTATCTTCAGGCAACAAACATTTGCGATTAATAGTTAAATCGAAACCTTGTTATTTTATCTCTATAAGCCCACCGAGATTTTCAACATCAGAAATTTAATAGGTATTATAAATCAGTAGGACCCTGTTTCCTGGCTGCTGCTGCTGATTACAACGCTAAACAAACTTTTGGGGCTTACGATAAAATATCAAGGAGTTGTGTTTTATTAAATAAAATTTCTAAAATGGATTTAAATGTGGTCCCGCGTGGACAAACAACGTATTGGCCTACTGATCAGCAAAAAATTCCAAATGTTATCGATTTCGGCGTTTTAAAATACATCCCCATGGAAACGATTCATGTTGAAGATTGCCTAGAATTATCTTCCGATCACACACCTACAATTGTAAATATAACAAACCCCAATAGAATTGCATCTACTTCTGGTTACTTAGCGGCGTAAGCCACAAAAATATTTTGGTTAAAATATAATGGATATCACAGTTCTAATTGCATGGAAAATATTCCGCTTAGTACATTAGAGAATTTTGATCACCTCTCTATTGTTAGTTTTGAGAATTGTCTTAACTAGCTGCTCAACAATCCAGCAGACACACAAAAGGAACAAAAATAATTAAATATTTTTTAACAGCTCTTGATTGAAAGAAGCAGAGTTCGAAGATACTGACAGTTGAAAGAGTGCACAAAAAGGCTAAGAAAGCCACTGCGCACAGAAAAAAATACATACTAACTAATGTTTAATTAACATAGCGAAATGTTGATTGAGAATCATAGTTAATTTCTGCAAAAGTATGCCCTTTATTTAAATTTATCATTATTATACCCTTCACCGAAGGTAAAAGGGTATATATAAGTTTGTCATTCCGTTTGTAATTTCTACAATATCGATCCTACAGCCTATAAAGTATATTCTGGGTCCTTATGAAAAGCGAAGTTGATTTAACGATGTCCGTCTGTCCGTCTGTCCCCCATATATGATGGGGGCCAGGTTATTATATAATAATATAATAATATAATATAATAATATTTATTACCTGGTAATTTAAAAAATTTACAAAACATTTTATGACCTGTAGCCTCAGTCGGGTTTGGTGTGCCATTACATTTGTAATAAATATTGTAATTAAGTATAAGCAGCAAAATAAGAAAGATTTGTTCTTCATAAATGTATTTTTAACTGTAAAATAATTTTTAAAATGTATTTTTAACAAGGTGGTCTCTTAAATGCTCTTCTCCTGTCCAAACAAGGAGTCGGGGCCCATTTTTGTATTGCTGATTCTTAAAGCAAAAATTATGAGGAATCCAAAAAAAATTAGCCGGAAAATTTAGGAGCTTCTGTGGAAAATCGGAATATTTAATTTTCATGGTAAAATTTAAAGGTAAATTTCTAAGAAAAATTAGGAAAATTTTATTTTTCAATTAAAGCCTGATTCAATACCTTTCCAACGAGCTACCACTCGTTGCGATCGCTTTAGTAGTTTTTTTTTTTAAACAACTTTCAATGAGGTCCCTTATGAAGAATTCTTCAATTTTGTCACATGACAGTGGTGTACACCACCACTAAACCAGTCACTATAAAAAAAAAAAATATGTAGGTACATTATTTTTTGCTGGGCAATCGATTGAGAATATTTATTTTAAAATCGGAGAGGGGTCGTCCAAAAATTTGCCAATTTTAATCGTTTTCATATGGAATTGCTCTATATATTTATGTCACATATGGTCCGGAATTGTTTGCTATTGAAATTCAAAAAGATCGGTCCACAAATGGCTGAGATATGAGCAAAAAACCACGACTACCCCTAATTTTTCCCAAAAATCCCTTGTGATTGTGGTATTTTTATTACTTTTTGCTGTATATCTGGGGAACGGCAAGAGCCAAAGTTTCCAAATTAGGTACATACATTTAGGTTGCCAATACACACCGTCCTACAACGAAGTTGTTGGAGAAATGGAAAGCAACCCATAATACAGAGTCGCTTATTTCTCAGTCCTTTTCCAGGATTTCTCTAAACATATACAATTTTCCATTTTGCCATTACAGTCCGGTTTTAGTATTTTAAAATTGTTATCACTTCTAACTGTTTTGGAAAATTCTGTTGAAATATTGTTTGCGTTCCTAGCGAGAGTTTCTTCTAGTAGGTCATCATTTCTAAATCCCATGTAGTATTTAACCCAAATTATTTCTTGGAAATATATTTTTTTAAAATAGAATATCTATTTTGAATTTATTTTTTTTTCTTTTTCGTTAATTTTTACAATTTGCTTGAGTAGTTTCTAAACTCCAATTAGAAAATAATCTCATATACATAATTATTCATGTAGTACTTAAACTTAAATTTAAATCCACATAGAGAAGTTGGTAACAATAACACTTATCAAACAGAGCGTAAGACGCTACAGGGGGTTATTAGCAAAAGTCGTATTGTTGCCTCCTCGAAATCAAATTTAAAATCACAACACAGGAAAAAAAGGATTTTTTTTTTGTAGATACACACCCGTGTATTAAATGGAATTTACCTTGATACTTTTTTTTTATCCCACTCATTGAAGTTTATTTGAAATTTGTTTAGTGGTTGCTGGTGTTTTACCTCCCTCTGTCTGTCTGTCTGTCTGTCTGGCTGCCTGAATGATTGCTTGTAGTAGTTGTTGTTATGTTGTCGTTTTTAATTTTGAAATAAAATCAAGTATCATCGCTGAAAGATACCAAGTGCCAGAACATCTCGCATCATTAAAAACGGGTAATATGCCTTTAAATGTAAAAACACACAAACGTATGTGAATGTATACGGTGAAAAATTATCTCCCGAGTGTACATTTAACACTATTGTCATATCCTCATTGAGCCCAACCGAATGGCACTGCTTAAAGTACATGTGTTTTTATGTAGACACAAGGGGTGTTATGGTGGTATAGTTAGTAGAACAAACAAACAAATAAACAATATCTAGATTCAGCAACAAGCACCCATCAAATAATTATTCAAACGTAAAGACTTTTATGAGTGAAACTGAAACAGTAGTCGTTGAAATATAGATTATTTAACATTTTACTTTTTTGTCTTAAATTTCTGTTACCTGTTTCAGATTTTTCACAAATGAACAGAGTAAAACTCTATCAACATACTCCGCACAAATTTTCTCATATGCGTTTTGACAGCATTTCACTTGAAATGTTGAACAGAGTATCAGGATTTAAGTAGGAAAAGTGGCAGCAAAACGAAAATTATTTGCCAAACGCAAATCGTTATTGAAAATTTTTAATTACGCTTAGTTCACTGTTATAAAAAATATTTCCATTTTATTGGTGAAATAAATTTTCCAGTTCTTTTTTATTAATTTGAATGCATATTTGTAAAAATGCTGGTTCGGGAATTTTTTAGACATTTTTAAACCCTCCAGCACTAGTAAATAATGAGGGTATACAAAGTTCGGCATTCCATGTGAAAGTTTTATTAAATTCATCTAAGACCACATATATTTATATCGCTCCTTTGTAACTCATTCTTATGAATATGTTCAGCCTTATTATAAATACAAATTCCCCGGGAGTTTTTTCTCTTTCCCCATTTTTACAATTGAATTTACATAGGAAAAATGGGAGAAGAAATAAAACTCCCGGGAAATTTTTATTCATAATTGGGCGGATTGTAGACTCGACTCTTGAGAGAAGAAGAATATTTTCTTTTTTCATTATGTTGTGTGTTAATTTAAAACATTGAAGTCGTTTTATGAAAAACTAATATTTTTAGTTATGATGATGTTGCAGTAAACGAGTGATATGTATATTCTGGGTCCTTGAGTAATTCCAAGTCGATTAAGCGTTGTCCGTCGATCTGTCTGTTGAAATGACACTTACTTTTGAAAGATTCAACAGAATAAAATAATTTTGGCGTCAAACTGTTTCCAGTTCACCTGTTAAGTCGTACAATCGGCTTAGTACGAAAAGAGTTATGAACCCAAATGTGAAACAACATCCCTCAAAAATATTTTTGATACAAAAATTAATTTAAATTGGGGTACAGAATGGACGCATAATCCTTAAACTTTGCACAAACTCGTTTTATTTAACCTGAAATCAAACTTCTTACCAAAGGCCCCATATAAAGGTCACTCTCGTCTGCCACCCCTTACATAGCTCACTCTTGGAAATCATTTAAATTAGACTAAAACCGCAACAAATATAGATATTTGGTTAAAATGTGTTACAATTAAGCTTTATATGGCCCATATCGGCACATAATTAGCCGTAGGTCCCATATAAAGCGGCCTTCCGCAAAGCAATTGAAGAAGAATTAAATTCTAAATAATTTGTATCAGTGCACCAGAAATCTCTCTTCCGAATTTTGTGATAAAACAAATCTGGTTGTTTCATTTGAATTAGTCAACTAATTAGAATTCTTTTAGGTCAGGTTTTATGAAGATTTGCCTATAATTTATAGATCCCATATTAACAAATTGGATCGCAACAGAAAAGAAAACCTAATCAATTTCACAGGTTTTATAATAACAAAAACAAATCAGCTGATTCGTAACAGAACAGAAACTAAAGACTAATTCTGCCTTAAGAGTAGTTAAGTAGAAAACTGAAAAAATATGAAATTCATCATTAGTTTTATCAATTTGTTCTTTTTTATAAGGCCAAATACTGTAGAAACATTAAAGGCACACTTGCCGAAGGAAGCCGCTTCGTTTAATAACAAATTAGCAACTCAGTGGAAAAAAAGGTGAAATCTACCTTTCAATGGTGATTTTGTGAAAAGGGAAACTTTGTATAATTATTTGGTAATGATACAATCCGCAAAAGGTAACAACAAACCCTCTAGAGCACGATATTAAATAGATACATTTAATTATGGAAGAACACAAACCTACACACACACACACCCTATACATACCAATACAAAGGCGAATATCCGGACGGACATAAATAAAAAATAAAATTTTCTTTCATATACGCGAGCTTATGAATGTCATTGCACATCTCAATTAACAATTGATATTTCATTCTTTGACACGTGCACTGTAAACAGACTTTCTGATGGTTCTGTTTTCAAATCATAACCGTTAGTTGTTGTCCCTTATTCCTCCTCATCCGCCACCCTTCTTCATTTGTATCTCAAAAACAACAACAATGGCAACGGCTGCATTAAGAGGATGTGGTAGAGTAACTGCAAAGAAGCAACAACATAATATCAGTATAAACATGAAATAAGTCCTTTTAATTGTTGTTTGCAACAATACCGTATAATAATCACAAAATTACAAGGACTTAACTGACATAAATACATGCATCCTTGCAAACACACACACACTCAATATTCATACGTATATTATCGTATTTTTACCTTTATTTTTACTAAATTTCATGAGATAATATATCTGCGTCGCCTGTTTGATGTTTTTTTGTTTTTTTATTAATTTCTTTATTCTAATATCCCAGTCAACAAACAAACAAACATGCCGAAAACCATGTGTGAAGTGATCGTAGTCTAAAACTTAAACACAAAATCATCCAAACAGTGTAAATTATTTTAAGACAAATCTGTGGCCAAAATACGGCATTCGATATCGATCGAAAATACAATACAATTTAAATGGGAATTTCGATCGATATCGATTGCCGTAATTTGGCCCCTGCACATATTTAAAACAAGAAGGCGTTCTTTTGTCTTTGTATCAGTGAAAAAAAACTCGAAATTATTAAGTAGTTTTTGTTTACTATCAGGCTTGTTCTGAAAATCACAAAATTTCAAATCACTTGTGATTTTACAACCACAATTATTATTTAAGGCTGTTTTGAAAACCACAATAGTTTTAACTTGGCTTAAAATGGTGGAAAAAAGCATGTTATTTAAAATCGGCGGCCACTTAGCTGAACGGTTTAAATTCACAATTATGAAAAAAGTTTTTTGTGCAGAACACCTTTCTTGTAATTTCAAATCACTTTCACAAAAAATGATTTTCAGACATGCCTGCGTAACAAACATCAGAATTGTCAAAATAAAACCGGAGTGAATTTTTTGAATAGAATTGGATTTTAATTTAACAACTCTGCGGAAAATAGTTCTAGTTTAGTTTTTCCTGTCGCTTTTTACGTTTTTTAACATTTATCGGAGTTATTTAAGAAAACGAAAAATTATAAATAAGTCTGCACATTTTCAAAGGAAAATTTCGCTAAATGGGTCTTATCGCTATTGGCCATAAACCTATTTTTATATTCGCAGTTTAGCATTTAAATGAGTAAGAGGATAAGAAATTAAATAAAATACAATTAGATTAGTATTAGATTATAATCTGATATATGATCGACAGTTTATTCAACACTTTTAAGAAAAATTAAGAAAAATTTCTAGATGTTTAACTCATTTTTCCCGTAAACAATCGACGTTACGAAAATTCCTTTCAATTGTTTGTCATTTCTCGATACGGTCAGAAGACATAACATGCGAAAGCGGCCACTTTTGCATACTATCGGTATAAATTCTAAAGAGATTAGACAAAAATGTTTACGGGGATTATATACATACAACGCATTGTAAACACACTCATACACATACACACATAATAACATGTTTTTTTTTTGTTATTAAAGATCTTTTTGTATTATAAACGGGTACGTAAAACTTCCGGTTAGAAACACTAAAAGCAGAACTTTTCAAAAGTCCGCCTACTAAAACTTATTCCAAATATCCTTTTGTTTTTTTTTTGCCGAAGTTATACGTAGTTGCACTTTGTAAGCAAGTTCAATCGTTTTTAGTAAAATGATAAAGATATGCATGTGGCTAAATAAGTAAGTGCCGGTTCACACACGTCAAGTTTGACTCGTCAAGTCTTGAGTTTTTAGGAGAGACTGGAAAAGAAATGGCCTTCTCTTTTCCCTTCTCTCCTAAAAGCTCAAGACTTGACGAGTCAAACTTGGCGTGTGTGAACCGGCACCAATTTACATCGGGATGTCAGGTACTTTTTTTCGTCCTCCCCAAACTCAAAAAATGTTTCCCCAAAAATAATTCGATAAAAGAAAAAAATCCCCAAAAAACAAAAAATACACTATTTTTATGGGATAATTTAAATATTTATCTGATTTTTACTTGTAGTATGTTCTAAAAGAGATCATAATTGCATCGTAAGGAAATACGAAGTTTTATTTTAAATATATATTTTATAGAAACTGGGAATTATTTCCTTCTGGAGGTTACTTTATATTGTATTCAACATTTTTATATTTATCGAATTTATTCTATGAGCTAAATTTCAGTTATGTATTTTATAAAGCTATAATAGTCATATTCCTTCAATTTTTTCAGAAAGCTTTATAAAATACATAACTGAAATTTAGCTCATAGAATAAATTCGAAAAATATAAAAATGTTGAATACTATATATTTTATAAATAATCAGTTTTTTTTGTTGAACTGTTTATGATTTTGATATTTTCAATTAGGCTAAAGTGCATCAAATTTTAATTTTAATTAAATTATTTTTGTGAAGAAAGGAATTTCACAACATGAAATTAATTAATTAAAAAAATCTTCGATTGCTGTGAGTGTTAAACGGCAACCCTCTCTGAAGAGATCGAGTGGTTGCGATTAAAACATATAAGGGTAACCTGTCCGTAAAACGCCTGGGTTCTAGCCCCAGTCAAGAATGAAAAACTGTCAATATATTTTAATTAATTTCATGTTGTAAAATTCCTTTCTTCATAAAAATAATTTAATGAAAATTAAATTTGATTTGATGAAATGCCAGTCTCGGTCAAGTTATAATTGGCACATTAGTGGTTTAAGGTTTTTAAACATTTTTAAAAACACGATTGTGGCAAAAACTAAAAAAGTGATATTCAAGCCTTGTATTCACTATTCAACTTTTCAATCGACTTTTCTTTACCCAATCGCCACCAACCTTCATATTAACAGTTTTTATATACATACAAAGGAACCAAATAAGCCCATTCATTGACTTAAGAGTTTACTTTAATTTTTTTTTACACCGCTAATATACATGAACTTGTCTAGGAAAATACAGATTTTGGACTTATTATTAATTGAATTATTGACTTGATATATTTAAATAAATCAATTGACTTATTTTTATGTACATAATTTATTTTTAAGGAAATGTGGGGATTTTTGGGAATAAGAAAATATCTATTTTGGGTACATTAAAATAAAACTGGAAACCCTGCGCATTTTACTGGTTGCTGCGAAAAGTTAAAGATATACAAATAAAACTGTAGAGTGAATGAGAATTACAAAATACTCAAATTTTTTTTTGCAACGATATCAAAGCTTAAACAAAATACCAACAATAAACATTTTGTTTATCTTTTCTTACATTCCCCACTACAATTGGTTGGAATTCTCACAACATTAATTGTATAGAGTTTTGCAATAGGTAATTGACAACTTTGAATTTAATTTGTGAGCGCACTATTTCACTGATCATCTAACTGTTACTTTCATTTGTTTTCAGTAAATTCAACATTTTCATCGTGGAAAAGTACACGAGGGAACAACATATGCAAATTATAAATATGTACTACCCATGGTGGAATAAGCAGGTGGCATCGTTACGGCAACAAATACAACATTACAACAAAAATGGAAATTATATCACCGTTTACGTCAAAAATACTTTAAACAAAAATCAAAGCGTGCCGCTGAACGTGATGAATTAAATAAATTTTTAGCCATTTTTTATTTAATTATGGTCAATATCGTATTTATTTTAAATTAAAATTATCAAAAACTTTAAAAAAATACAATAATTACAGCACAAAACGTGGACTTTTTGAAAACATAAACAAAACTTTGACATAAGACTAGACAAACAATGCTAGAGAAAAAAATCGTCATCTGGCATAGTGCTGCCACCTTTATTATTTCACCATGATACTACCGAAATTCGGAGTCGGTGACCGCAACTTTAAAAGCGTTAACTTAAATTTTCGGTCGTTATTATCGCCCTAGTAGACAAGTAATAACAAGTTTAGTGCAAAAATGTTAGTCTACATATTCATTGTGAGATGCTGCCGTGCCAGTGAGATAACGGGTTCAGGCGTCCGAAGCAATTGATCCAAATCAGTCGAATCCGCGGCGTTTTCAAAAACTGTGCATCGTCAAGATCACTTTTTGGCGAATTTTGCGTAAACAACTTGGCTTACACCCATACAAGATCAAGCTGACTCAAGAATTGAAGCCGACGTACGTTCTCCGATTGGGCTCTGGAGAAGATGCGTCAAGATGATGAATTTCGTCGCATTACGAACATTTCCAATCAAATGGCTTATTGCTGGCGCTGTGGGTGCAATGCGCACATTAAAATGACGACGATATGCACGCTCTGTCAACTCAGTAGACTGTTGGTTTGAGAAATAAAATTCAATTATTTTTGTACGTTGTTCGATCGTGCAATGATTCATAATTATTGCCCCAATTCTCCTTCACAAAATGCTGAAAAAAAACAAAAAGAGAATAATAATTAAAAAGTTATAAAGAATGTAAACCATATAGCTCATTATGCGTCACCCTGTACCTTTAGCTTTTCTAAAGTATTTGGGTAAGCAAAACAAGCAAAATCTTATTGATAAGAAATTATGTATTCCCAAAAATTACATTGATAATAAAAAACGAATACTTCTTGTATGCGATTAAGCTTATTTATTAATTAGTTCGAGAAGGCCGTCTACAAGATGCAGGAAGGCAAGGCCTTGGTCTCCAATTGCACGCCGTGTATTTAAGACATAAAGTTGGAAGGAGGCTGGGAGGCCTAATGTCTGCAAAAAAACCTTTTAGACAGGGTTGTCAGATTTTTTAAGCTCGATCGCCTAAAGTCAGTTTAGACCTATATTAAATAATTGACTGACCATCAGAAAGTTTTATGCTATTTTTAGCAATTCTAACTAGCTTGAGCCGAACTTAAATGATTTTTAGGAGGGGAATTTATAGTGGAGCCATGGGAAGTTATGAACCCAAATTCTGCAGAGTGATATCTGTTATTAAAAAACATAAATTTCAATGCAGCGGTGAATTTCAGAAGGCTGCTAAATATGAAATCAAAGGTAAATAATGGACCGTATATAAATCACAAAATTGCATGACATTTTTTCTGGTCATATGAAACTAAGTTGGAAGAAATGTTACCACAATAAGTATATCTGCTGCGGTTTTAGGCGTATTAAATTAATTTACCAAAGTGAGCTTTTTATGGGGCCTAGGGTAAATCATGGACCGATCTTCACAAAATTTCACAGTGTCATTTCTAGTCTTATAAAACTGCGACGTACCAAATGATTTGTAATGATAGCATTATTTATTACGGCTTTAGGCCTTTTTAGGGGTCTAAGATGAATAATAAAAAAGTTTCACACGGAATGACAAACTTAGTATACTTCCTACACAACTAAATGTGGTGGAGGGTATAAACACGCTGAAATAATATAAATGGTAAAAATAGCCTAGTAAATCGCCAGTTATACCAAAAAAAAAGTCGCCAAATGGAAAATCCCATTGCCAAACACGTTTCAAAATCGACACTTTTGGCGAGAAATCGCCAAAATCTGACAGCCCTGCTTTTAGAAGGCCTCAATATTACTGGGCAGTCCCGATTGACATTCCTAATAAATACATATTTACACAATAAAAATAAAACTCAAAGGCATATGCCTAAGCGGATTCATTCAGGTGACATCAGAGAGAGAGAGAGTTATAGCTGTCTCTTTTTTTTATACAGGTATATGTATACTAAATCTCAAACTCCATACAAAAAAAAATTGACAGCCAGCATAACTCTCTCTGCGGTCACCTGAATGAATTCACCAAATACTTTTCTTCACTAAACTATATACATACATATATGCTTAGAATCACCATGCAAAGACTAACATCAGAACAAAGTTTACAAATCGTGGAATAATATCCAAAATTCGCACTTTTTAGCCAAACTTTTAAAGCACTTCGCCAAGTTTACGGTGCGCATTATTTTCCATCTAAGCAGCTATATGCAATGCTATGGATCGACTCATAACCATATTGACTCTTTGGAATAATATTCATCTAAATCAAGCCAAAACCGTGTGTACAAAGTAAGTCATCGCCGCAGTAGACGTGAGTGTAAAATAGGACTTGAATTTATCGATCCGACTCTGATCCCAGCAACTTGGCCTCTCCCCGCTACTTGGAAAATTTTGAGAAAAGATCTAGTAGCCTTTATCCACTCAAGATCCAACTGGGGTAAGAATTAAAGCCAGCGAACCATCAATTGCGTTGTGTGTTCCGGGAGTGGACTGAGAATCAACTAGAAGTGGAACCAGATTTTAATCGTCAATTCACCGATTAGGCTCATTTCTGGCTCAACGGCTATGCTAACAAGCAGAATTGGCGTTTTTGTAGACTCCACTACATCCCGAAAAAATCGTTGTTTAGTGCGGCTTTCACAGAAAGAAAAACACTCGGGATAAATCAAGTTTGTTTATGATTGCTTTAAGTACGAATCGTAAATCAAAAATCAAGTACAAATAAGTAACACTAAAACGTTACTTAAAACAATCCTAAATGGCTTTACTTTCGAAAATCAATCCCGAATTTTTTTAAAATAAGTATATACTTTTTTATATAAAATTCTTAAATCAAGTACAAAAAAGATTAAACTTTTCGTTATGTTTAAACATCCGGCATACGCATGTTTTGATTTTCTATACACACTGAAAAAAGGTCTGGACAGACTTATGTGAACCACGAAGGGCTAAAAAATAAATTTGAACTCTTGCTTCTCGTTTACTGCCTATTTCACGATGCCAAGGCGTGAGGTAGCAGACAAGCGAAGAGCTACGCGGAATTAGCTTAGCGAATTGAAAAAAAACAACTCTACAACCAAAATGTTCCTAATTTTTTTATTGTAACTGCAAATAATTTCGAGGAGAAATGCTTCTAACAAGACGACCCAACTACCATAAAGCGCGTAAAACAAATACACTGTTAAACCAAACTTTTATAGCCTTTTCACACTTTTAACATTTAACATCTAACATTAATTTTCGAAGATGTTGAAATTTTTCCATAAGAAAAACATCGAGCTAAAAATCAAAAATTTTCAACATCTATACAAAATGTTCCTATCTCATTGTATTCCATTCAAAATCTTCAGATTATTTTAGTGTCATCACTACAAAAGTGGCAATAAATTATATTATTATTGTGGCATCACTGACAGAATGGCATTTGCTTTGAAAGCAGCGTTACCATTTTTCAAGTTTTTCATTTTTTGCAAGCCTTATTTTACTTAATTTTTTTTTAAATTGTTTAACAAACTAAATTCTAAATTCATTTTGGTATTATCTTTAAAATGTTTGGCACTTTTGTTGAAAAAAGTATTACAAAAAAAAAGTTTTTTTTTTAAATGGTGACATTTTTTAATGATAGTAAATGCTAGATGTTTCAAGTGTGAACGCGTATTTCACATTTGCTACATCTTCCATGCGCTCCTTCCAAATAAACTATATGTATCTTTGTATATTCCGTATGTTTATCAGTAGCGAAGTTGATTTTACGATGTCTGTCTGTACGTTGAAATTGGTTTTCCGAAGACCCCCGATATGATGGGGGCTGGGTTGTTGGCTGAGATATCAGCAAAAAAAACACGACAGCGTCTAATTTTTCCCATAAACTGAAAATAACAGTTTTATTTGTTTTTTTTGTAGACTTTTATGGGTTCTGTTACACATAACAAATACATACATGTATAGCAAAGATGCTTGAACGATGTCCGCCTGACGTTTATTTTTCCGAAATTAGGTACACAACATCCGACAAAATGTGGGCGGTATTGGAGAAGTGTGCGTGGCTCAAATTAGATTTATTTTTATCTTATTTATAACGGCATTTACATGACTTTCTGTTCATATTGCATCATGGTGAAGGGTATATAAAATTCGGCATAGTCTAATTAAGCACTCTTACTTGTTGTTTTTGTTTTATTTTATTTTATAAACTTACATTGCTGGAGAACGGAAAGAGCCAAAGTTTCCAAACTAGGTACAAGCATATTGGAACAAAATGTGGGCCGGTGTGGATAAGTGGGCATGGCACAAACAAAATTTATTTATACCCAAAGAACGAGAAGAATAAAATTGTCCAAGTTTGGTACACATATCTGAGTTGTACACAACCTCACTGTAAATATGGGCAGGATTAGAGAAGTGGGCGTGAAATCTCCTATACAAAGATATTATAGATTTATGTATATCAACACCCAGAGAAAAAAAATGTTTAAATATGGTCACCTCCAGGGTTACGGTTGAGGATTTTGAAAAAGTCGCACAAAAAGTCGTTTTGAGAACAAAAAGTCGCACAAAAAAGTCGTTTTTTCAAATTAAAGTCTCACACTTGTTTTTAACATTTTAATTACTTTTGCAAATATTACCACTACTTACCCGGGTGCCAATCTCGTTTTTATTTCTTTTATAACTCTCTCAAATTTGCTTCAGTTAAAAAGACATTTTTGCTAACTGAACAAATTGTTTTCTTTACAAAAAAAACGGAAAAAAATTTTATGACGATAACTTCTCCTCATCACTTACTGAGTTATCTAAATAAGAGCGACAAGCATCCGCTTAGTGTCAAAACGTTTAATTTTCACACAGTTTATATGCTTGGTCGTTTTATTTTATTGAAAATGTATTGGCAAAAGAATTTTCGTGTTAAAAAAGCGCTTGCCGCTCTTGTTTAGGTAGCTCAGTTATAGATGCAGTAACACCCGGGTGGGTATTGGTAAACGATGTACATAAAAATCTTTGGTAAGGCGGATGGTTAATCAAAAAAACACAAAACAAAAAGGAATTAACAATTTAAACGATATAAATAGCTGAGTAATAATTTCTTAAAAAATGTGTTTAAATACGCTTTTGTTTAAAAAAAAAATAAGCGGCAAAAAGTTGGAAAAAGTTGCAAATTTAGACGAGTTGAAAAAAGTTGCACAAAAAGTGTCAGAGCGTCAAAAAGGTTGCAAATTGCAACTAAAGGCGCACAACGGTAACGCTGGTCAAATCCAACAAAACTATTTTTAAAGGAAAATTGAAACATATTATGTTCAATTCAACCATATTATTGTCACCGTCAACCATATTATGGTTGAATTTAGTCCTTCATCATGGTTGGCTATAAGCATGTTATGGCTAAATATGACAATAGTTTGAATATAATCAATCGTATTTTCCTCTTTTGCTATTATAAGTGTTGAACATATTTTAGTTATTTTTAACCATAAAATGTTCGGAGGTAACCATAATATGGTTGTAGATTCTTGATTGATGCCTAATTTAACCATAATATGGTTGTCGTTAACAATAATAGGGTTAAATTTCCTTGAAAAATAGTTTTGTTGGAGGTGACCATATTTAAACATGTTAAGAGAACGGCAAGAGCCAAAGTTTCCAAATAAGGTTAAAGCATCTTGGTTATCAAAGAACAACATACTACAAAAAGTGGGCAATAGGAAAAATATTTTTATTTTATTTATATCTTAAGAACCATGGTGAAGGGGATAAAAGTTTCGGCATAGCCGAATATTGCACTATAACTTGTTTCGTAAAAATGATATTGATGAAGGCAATCCCTAGTTTTGTTCACTCTCATTTCTTTTTTGGGATTATTTAAAGTCAAAGATATACCTTTAGGTGTGTAATTTCTTACCTGAACACTTAAAAAGTAATTCGCAAGGCATCATATTTTTTTTGTATCTTTAACTGATATAAAAACTTTTGCTTTGTATTTTGATTTAAAAAATATGGTCACTTTAACTAACAGAAATATATTTATATGGAAATTAATATTTACCTATACATATGTATATGTAAATACGTGCATACAATACATACTCGCATTAAAACTGTATTTTTAACAATAAATACCAACAAACTGATACATTTTTGGAATTATTTTACAAATTAATTTTATTAAAAAACATGTAAGAGCGCTATATTCGGCTGAGCCGAATCTTATATACCCTTCACCATGGTGCAATAAGAACAAAAAATTATGTGAACACCATTCTTTAGATATAAATAATTATATTTTGTGCCACGCCCACTTATCCAAACCGTTCACATTATGTCGGATGTTGTGTTTTAATAACTTCACTAATCCGGAATATTCGGTAATCCGGAATATTTGGTAATCCGGAGAGAATTTTGCAGCTCATTGCGTATTCTATAATCCGGATTGATTGCAACTTTATAGTCCGGATTGAATAACAGCCGTTTTTATTTATATTTTTATTTGAAAAAACAGTATGCTTTGAAAAATACAGATAGAATAGTGCAAGGCCCATTGAAAAGGTCTGTGCAAGAAGCCTGATGATCATTGTTTATGTTCATTTTAGTGTTCAAAAGTTGTTTACATGTGCATGTATACGTTTATGGTATCCCAGCAAATAAAATTGGACCACCTGACCCATTTTGATAAAATGGACTACTCCATGGACTGGTCCGATGTAATGCAAGCATGGACCATGTCATTGTTAAAAAGTGTTTGTAGTGAGACTACATGTCTTCGTTTTTTAACGACGTGCTTTCGTTTTTAAACGACTTCAAAACTAATCCTCTTGAGTATACCATGGAGTAGTTTTAAAACTACTCCTTAGTGGTCCAAAGGTGGGTTATATACCATGGAGTAGTTTTAAAACTACTCCTTAGTGGTACAAAGGTGGGTTATATGATCCTCTCCTAGGACATCGTAATGTTAAATAGACCAGGTTTTTTCCATACGTTTGGGTTACTTTTGGACTAGTCCTGGTCCTTTGTGGACTACTCTTTACACGCGTGTTTGGACTGGTCCTATGATTTGCAGGGTAGTGAGACGACATGTCTTCGTTTTTTAACGACGTGCTTTCGTTTTTAATCGACTTCAAAACTAATCCTCTTGAGTATACCATGGAGTAGTTTTAAAACTACTCCTTAGTGGTCCAAAGGTGGGTTATATACCATGGAGTAGTTTTAAAACTACTCCTTAGTGGTCCAAAGGTGGGTTATATGATCCTCTCCTAGGACATCGTAATGTTAAATAGACCAGGTTTTTTCCATACGTTTGGGTTACTTTTGTACTAGTTCTGGTCCTTTGTGGACTACTCTTTACACGCGTGTTTGGACTGGTCCTATTATTTGCAGGGATGCCACAAATACACGTTTTTTCCTTTTGCTTTGTATATGTGGTAGTAAATTTTTGACAACTAAAAAGAATCGTATTTTGTTTTTGTACAAGTAAGCAGACCTGATAGATGGGCCTTGGAATAGTGTGATGTGAGTATGTTTGCACATGCGTTTTAAGTTTAGTATTGATGCAAGATGCCTTCAGTGAAGAGTATGGTGAAGAGTTGTGTGCTCTCTTTATCTATGTATTATCTATTTTAGATAAAGTAAAAATCGTTGAAGAGCTTAGTAGAGGTATGAGTGGAAGGGAGTTGGCTGGCTAATTTGGGGTTGGTGTTTCCACTATTTCAGATATAAAAAAGTGATAGCTTCAAAAGGTGAGTTAATTTTTTTACATGATTTTAAATTAAAAGCCAAGGATGCTGTACAAGGTCCGATGTCTCAATAAAGTGGGCCGAAGAAAATAATGCAGAAAAAGTAGAAAAACTCTTAATTCTTTATGAATTACGTGATCAAGCCTTAGAAAGAAGTTTAACAAGTTCGCGACAAACAAATGTATTAGATTACTTTGTCAAACGAAATTTATATTATTTATTGTAAAGTATGTACATATGCATGTAAATTGGTAATTTTTTATTTTAACTAAACTGCACAAATTGATATTTCTGTTTCAATGCTATGAATTATTATAATTTTTAAAAATACATATGTACATTCGCTAATCCGGAACATTCGCTAATCCGGATTGGGGTCTGCAATCAATTATCCGGATTATCGAATTTTGACTGTATACATATATGTACATTTATATACACTTGTTTATATTTTAACAAACTTAATTATCAGGTCTGCTCTGAAAATCACGTGATTTCAAATCACATGTGCTTTTAAAATCACACGTGTGATTTTGTGGTGTTCTGTAAATCACACCGTTTTTGTGTTTTTCGGTGTGATTTTCAATTGTCGAAAGCACATGTAAACACAAAGGGTTTGTTTTTCAAAATTATAGCTAATTTTTAACGTTTTTTATGTTATTTTCCGACAATTTGTTTTTTTTTACCGATTTAGCGATGTCAAATTAGTTTTAGGGTTGTTTAAAATCTTGTATTTTTTTGCGAATTTTAGCCATGTTCGCGATAGAAGCGATTTGTTCCTGTAAGTTTTCGGATTCTTTTTAGCTTTAATAATTTATATTAAAAAGTAGACTCTGCTATCATGCCGCTGTTAGCAAAATTTTGCGAATTTCCGCTAATTTAGCAATTTTTGCCATTCCTAACAGTTTTAATCAATTTTATGGCTTGTTTGAAATATAAAATTTTTTCCCGAATGTGCAAATTTTTTTTGTTTTATTTTTCGACATTTTGTTTTTTTAATCCATTTAGAGATTTCAAATAGATTTTAAGGTTAGTTTCCAAGTTTGCAATTTTTTGCGAATTTTAGCCATATTAGAGATAAAAGCGATTTTTCCCTGTGATTCTTTACAGCTTTTACGATTTAATAAATATTAGACTTTGCTTTAATGCCGCTGTTAGCAAAAAAGCGAACTTTAATTCAACTAAAAAACAAACCTGAAATCACAACAGAAGTCACAAAAGCAAATATCATTTTGTAGTTTCATCGAAATTTCCTAATTGTAAACGATTTGTTGTAAATAAAATAGCTTATTGCATAAAAAATTAATAAACAACACATGGACTATTTTATTTAAGAAATTTATTATAACGGTCAAATTACAATAGTCGCAAAAATAACAAAGTGATTTCAAAAAGTTGTTTACGTAGCTGAACGTTTTGAAATCACAAAACAATATATGCCCAGAACACCTTTCTTGTGATTTGAAATCACTTTCAAAAAATGTGATTTTCAGAACAGGCCTGTATAAAAAAAAGAGTAATTTTTGGGAATTCAGTATAACTCGGCCATTTTTTAACCGATTTGACAGATTTTGTATATACCGACGTGTTTAAAAAGAAATTGACGATTTACTTGAGTTATAAAGCTTGGACTCGGAAAGATCTATACCCTTTTCCACCTGTGGTGAAGGGTATAATAAAGAAGAATTCAAAAAAAGCCATATGTGATTGATAAGTTTTGTACGAATATCGTGTGTTTGGAACAATTTATTGAGAGTAAAGTAAAAAACACGCTGTTGCTTCCTTCACTTGTATCACCTTTTCCCAAAAATACATACTTTGTGTGCCCCAAAAGGGTGTTGCTAAGTGATAACATCTTTCAGCCTCATACTCCCTCGCATAAAAGCAAAAAATTCATTGTATCTGTAACTAATAAGATTTTTATACATACAATATTATACATAAGTATAGTATCTATGTACATTAATATATTATATGTATACGTACATATGCATATATGTATAAGGGTATTTAAATTAAATATATATTTTTATATATTAACATATATCTACTTATATCTATATGCATATGTATATACATACATACGCATTATATTTATAATTATAAAAATTCAAATCAAACTATAAATTCAAGCGGATCGGAAATAATCTTTTAAGTGAAACATAATATAAAAATATTAATATGAAATTCAAAGGACATCGTCCTGTTGTAAGAGTCTGGCCTGCGCGATATCATGTCTTATTAATAAAAAGTTTAAAATATTTTACCGACTAACGAAATCGCTAGTTTTTTTTTTTTTGCTTTTCCTTTCAAATTGAAAATAACTTTAATAAAATACAATATTTTTTTGTTTTAAGAGAAAATTAAATACCATCAGCATTAAAATGGAGCGTTACAAAAAGGGAAATTTTAAAATTTTGTATTCAAGAAATATTTTTCAATATTCTTAAACAAACATATATCGCACTTGATCAACAAGAGGTTTTTAACTCAAAAGTTCTATTTTTTCACTTTTTAGAAAAAATCGAAACGTAATATTCATATCTACCCGCTGTAAGCATATCGTGCTATTTTGGGTATTTTCTCGTAATTAAACGGCAAATTTGTAAAGTAAAATAATTGCGAAACCCATATCGGCCATTCTGTTGGTGTCTTATAATTGCAAGTTAATGGGTTAAGCAAATAATAATATTCTCTCTCTCATTACAAAAACAAGCGGACTGGTGTCTGGTATTTGTTTTTAGGGAATATGGGATTGAATTTTTGATTTCTCGTTAAAAATAAGTAGACCGGAGGTTAAACAACATATATTTGCGTTGCTCAAAATTGGCTTAGTTTATTGAAATAAATAAATTCCGCAATAAAATTATCCTTAAGTAAAATTAAACTTTTTTTAAAAAGGCGCAGACATTTTAGAAACTTATTTTTTTTTTTGCAAAAATAAATAATTTTTTTTTGGCAACATTTCGAAATTTTTGTTTATTAAAAATTCATAAAAAATTGGAAACTGCAGCTTTGCTTCTAATTTTTTACAGACATATAAAAAAAACTAAGCTATAAACAAAAGAAGCCATAAATGATTTAAATCTGTTAACAACTTTTGATTTTATTCACAAAATTTTAATTAACTTAAGAATTTCATAAAACGCAATATTTGTTTGTGAGCCCCCCTAGGAAGTTTTGATAAATGGCAAATATGTCTCAAAAACTAATTGAGGTCGGTCATACATTATTTTTAATAAAACTCTTAAATTTGGTCCCTGCAGCGTGTAGGATGCTACTAGATGGGTCAATTGTATGAACTACCCCATCTAAATTATTTATTTCTTACATTACCCGCTATCTCCATTCCTTAAGACGGCTTCCATACAAAATCTTCAATACAGAATAGATATATATTGAAGAAAAAGCTCACAGGAGTCGCCCCTAGTAGGCTATAATGTATGACCGACCTCAATTAGTTTTTGGCCTTAACATTTGCTTAAGACATACTTGCCCATTATCCTTAAGTTAAATTTTACTTTAGGCAACTTTTATTGCGGACTTGGCTTTTTTAGTATTTTCAATAAACTAAACCGTTTTCGAAATAACAGTATATCTCGAAAACAAGAGCTAACCTAAATAAAACTGTTAACACCATTGAATTTAGCGTACCTGAATTATGTTAAAACGCCGAGTGTTCGGATTGTCTCAGAAAAAAGTGTCAAATTATTTTTTGTCTCATTTAATTTTTTTTTTTTTTTTGAAAAGTATTCGAAAAATATTCGCTTGGATTTGACGAATGCGAATGTCATAAAAAAGACAAATACTTGGCGTTTCGAATACGAATATCCGTAACATCACTAGTATGTAGTCATTAATTTGTTTTATACATGAACATAATTGTTACCAAATTGTATGTGGAAATATTTTAACGCAGGTCACTCAATACCAATTTCAGAGCAGAGAATGCTCTTTTGAGAATCAAATTGTAGAGTATTTTGTTTGCCTTCCAGAATTCAATAAGGGGCTTATCAATCGATAAGGACCTTGGAAAAAAATGATCGATTTTATAGAGCTTTTTTTGCTGAGTTAAAAACATCAAATTTTCAAAGTAGAACAAGTAAGAGAGTATAGTCGGTCAAGCCCGACCATATGATACCCTACACTACAGTATATAAAAACTACATATATGTATTTGCTTGTGCACCCTATTTGGGACTTATTGGCAATCATGGACCCGTCTATATGATATGTTAAGTTTTGTGCTTTGGTGTGTTCTGATATATTTATTAAATTTTTTGAAAAAGATTTCATCGCCGTCCTCGCACTTGATAGGGGTGTGTTTTAAGATTTATTAGAATAGGGCCAAAAATTACCGTTATTAAGAGAGTTAGAGGGTTAATATATTCCACCAATATATTTGCTAAACATACCTCACATGTCATTACTGATATGCTTCGATGAAAAGGGTGTACATTTAACCCCCCCCCCCCCCCCCAACCACTCTTTAACCAAAATTCCGAAGTGATCTTTCAAAACGCCGATACTCGTTTATTTTAATTTTGTCTTTTCTACCAGAATCCGATTTTGACCAGATCGTCTACGGAGCAGCAGTTCAACAAGACTTTTAATATTCCTTTTATCCTTAAATCTGATTATATTATCACGCAGCTGCTTATTAAATCTGGCTATCTAATATTAAGTAAAGGTGTTTTTTATAAAGTGATACAAGTTTAAATCATAATAAAACATAGTAATATATTTTTGATAACAATGACTTCTTCCATCTGGCTGCCACGGCTGGCGCGCAAAAATCGCAATTTGAAACACCAATTTTCAACAACTTTTCGCATTCTTATCATCATCGTTTTTGAAGACATATGGGCCAATGACTCCGCCAGCCCTCACTCCAAATGCGACAATCCTGATTATTTACGTACCCATTCAACCAGAAATGGGCTTCATCGGAAAATAAAATTTTTAATGGAAATTAAAACCAATATCAATTTGTGTTTCAGCCAATTCGCCGAATTATTTTGATTTGCACGCGTTGCTCTGGTTTAAGTCGATTAATAATGAAATTTCAAGCAGTGATGCCAACTCAAAGTTGTATCACCCCAAAAAAACAACCTTTTTATGTACATATTTATTTAGTAAGCAAAAATAAAAATTATTTTAAACTTTCTAGGTTGTCTAACAGCAAAACGGCTACTGTGGGCAATTCTAATGGGTTTGAATAGAAAATATTTACTTTTGGCTGTACACTCAGTCAATTTCGAAGCAGAATTTACATCAAGCAAAATTGCAAGTCTGGACAAGGACTCAGCTGGGCAGCGATTTCAATGAAATAAACCTCATTTCATTCGAAATTATGTTACCTGGGGTTTGCACAAGTGCAAGTTAAAAAAAATCAATACACTCACACATGGTTACTAACACCATCATATTTTTCGTTCTTGCAGCCCAACTTGCAAGAAAATTTGCTTGCAAGTAAATTTTTGACACATGCCGCCAGTAAAATGACAAATGAAGAGCAGTGCTACCGTGGATGACTTTTGTATCAATTTACTAGTACTTAGTAATAAAAAAGAAATGTTTATAGCGGATTTTCTGTGTATTTAAAAAAAAAACAAATAAAAAAGAGAACAACTATACAACAACGCATCTTCATTTAAGCATTTTAAAAGCTGAAATTGTTAATCAAAATATTTTATCACCACTACGGCAATACTGAAATCACATATTTTATAAAATATACATACATAATTGTATTATCAATTTTAATTTTAATAAGATGTATTCGCTTTGAGAACATTTGAAAAATGAACTCACAACTGACTGTGTAAACACTCAAGCTACTTGCAAGACTTTCGGCTTTTTCTTACACATTTTCGTTGATTAGTACCGGTTCACACACGTCAAGTTTGACTCGTCAAGTCTTGAGTTTTTAGGAGAGAAGGGATAAGAAATGGCATTCTCTTTACCCTTCTTTCCTAAAAGCTTAAGACTTGACGAGAAAAACTTGACGTGTGTGAACCGGCTATAATACGTATACACTACTTGCAAGTATGTAATTACTTGCATGTGTAAAGGCAGGGTTAAGGTTAATGTTTTTAGACCAAAACTGTGATTTTTGTCGCATTTTTATTTTTAAAGAACAAATAATTTTTTTTTTTTTAATATTTCTTTTTTTCAAAAATCAACGATATCTCTGAAACTACAGGGTAAATTTAAAAACAATGAAAATTTGTCCTTATGTTATCAATATTATTTGGCTGTTCGCTTGTTTTTACAATTTTCTCAAAATTTTAAATTTTTTTAACAGTTTTATTAGGCCTCGATTATTGTTTTTGTTTTTTGCTAAAATTTTATTTTTTTCTTATACAGGGAAGTATTTTTTAGTACTATATGGGAAATACTCTAGTTGCATCACTTGGTACTAATAGATTTCATCAAATTTGCAAAAAATAAATAAAAACAACTTCTACATATCGTCGACGATATTTGTATGAATTTAGTAAGAAATCTAGCAGGCATATCGGTTCATAAAATACCGCCGATATATCCACACGAAAGTTATTCGAAAGCAGCCAGAATACTGACCCCCATATTCATAAAAAATATTTTTAATTTAAAGAAGGCTATAAAAATTTGTTCAATAAACCTTTTAAATATCAACAATATTTTTTATGAATATGGGGGTGAATTTATATCCGTACAAAGACTTCAAAGCTCGTGCTAAAAATATCTTGCAAGCATATGAACTGGTAATTTTAATTTGACAACGTTGACAGGAAAAGCATTGTCAGTCCATTGGGAAACAAAAATATTGTTAGATATGTGACAGTGGTGTAAACACTCTACGTTGCCATTGACAGATCATTGTCAGACGTTGGAAGTTTAGTTTTTATTGTCAGATGTGCGAAGTTTATTCATCTGACAATTTTATCTGCCAATGAAATTGTATGGTTCTCTAACAATCGTCTGAACTGACAATTTATTATTGGTGGCCATTAACTTTGGCTGTACTTTTTCAGCACATTGCCACCCCTAACTTTATTGTAAGATCTGACCACCGTCTGTACGAAGCTTAAGAATCAAGTCAAACATTTGCAAGAAATTTCTGATTCAGACAACATCGGACTGTTTTGCTGGCTGGGTTCATACAAATTGTGGGTGTAGAAGAAGAATACTTAATTTAACAAGACTTTAGTTAGATTTTTATTATTAAAAGTCAAAAGAATTTCCATATATAAAACAACTTGAAAAATACTGCAACAGATGACTAACGAAATTGTTGCTGTCATTGTGAATCCAGCTCGAACGGTGTACCTACATCTTAAAAAGAATTTAAGTAAATCAAAGTAGGTATGTATTTTGTATGGTTGTTGATAATTTTATTGAAATTAAAGAAAATTTATAAAAGAAAAAAATATTTTATACTAATCGAATACTTTTAATACGAATGTCAACACTGGATACTGATACTTACGCACATTTACAAGGTTTTGAATGCGGATTTATTTAGCACACTAAATAATTTACGGAATACACACTGAAATATTGTATAATATGTCTGTATGTCTGTATGTATGTTTGTATGTATGTATGTTTATCGTATGTGCGAGTACACTCGCAAACATCCTTGATGTTTTTATTCTTTTTGAAAGAGGGATGAATCATAGAATCACTTGTCAACGAAACAGAGTGAAAAAGAAAATTAAAATGGTTGCTGTGAAGGCAGCAAATGCAAATCCTAGCCACCCGCAGCTTTATCCATCTCACTTTTCGTGGGGGAGGTGCTTGTGTGCTCAGCTTCCTTGGTGATTGGTTGCTTAACTCCCGAGTATTGTTAAAATGGTGCGTTCAAAGGAATTTGAATCACACAGCCTGACTGCGTTTTAATGGGCATAAGGAGCGGTGGTGGTTTTTGGTGGGGGCGTTTGTGGTGGTGTTAGTGTTAGTTAAATATATGAACTTGGCAATAGAAATGTAAAAATAAAAAACTTTTCTTATGTATTAAGAAACCATATATTTTTTTAATGTAATTTTTGTTAGATAAATTGAAAATAATTATAAAAAAAATGTATTTACTGCCTATTGATGTTTTAATTAATTTTATTTTTTTTCCATTTTTAATTAATTGGGATTTCACGTTAAGTGAGCACTGCAGTTTGTGTTGATAAAGTGGAATGGAAAGCTTTTTGGATATTCTGAAATGTTAAAATTGGCGAAGGATGTTGGTGGTAGTGGCAACGAAACCGTCGTTTATAAATCACATAATATGTATACATACATACATGAATACCTTTGTTATTGATCCATACACATTGCAAATGTACATAAATAAATAAAACTTAAGCAGAAAGATGTAGCATAACAACCATCCCCTTTCTGATTTATAACATCGTTGTTATTATCATCATCACCATCCATATCATCCTTGTCAAAGTTGTATTTTATTGTCTACTAGTTGAGGCATTTTACCGGGATAAAGTTAAATTTTATTTTCAGTTGTAATTCGACCATTCGCTGCAGACGTGCGTCAAATATTTTACGCGCTGCAGTTGCTTAGCTACAAATATTTAGCAAGTGCTTTAGTATCCTGGCCTTATTGTGCGGATTTACTATTTTAATTTGCCAGGCACCCACCCAACCAATAGATACAGACATTGGGTAACTTTCTAGCATCGTTTACTTTCGCTTTCGTAGTGTGTTGCTTAGAGCAACTTTACTTTTGTTCCCGTGAGCTTCAAAAAAATCAACATCGCTTTTTACCGAGTTGCCATAACGGATACAGTGACGGCTGTAAGTTAGATAGACTGACAATACTATCGTATGTCCTTGACAGGTGGACACATGGAAACATTCTCTTTTCGAGTCGGTTGCTTAGTTAGTCATCGTTCGGACGGTTTTTCGGTCGGTCGGTTTCTTTTTCGGCTATTTATAAAATTATAGATTTGTTTACAAACTGTGTTTTATTGTGTTTGTTTTGCTGTTATACAATTTGTAGATATAATTTAATATTGAGAATTCAGTGAGTTTTACATATTTACGAACTTATTTTCGTCGTTTGCTCCTGCAGTTTACGATTACAATTTTGTCTAAATGAAGAAGTACTAAAAAGGAATTTTATCATTCGGTTAAATGGTTTTTTTTTTTTTTTTTTTTTAAATAATAACGAATGCATTCTCGAGTAACCTTGGATCAACAGCAGCATCTACGACACCACTTGCAGCACTTAAATCCGCCGACAAATTTAAATAAAATCTGTGAAGAGTGCTGCTGCAATAATCGTGTTTTAAGCAACCAGCAACAACAAAGACCCCAGCAACATCATCATCAGTTTCTTCAACCAACGTATCAGACCTTAACACCACATCACCATCATCATCATCATCACCACCATCATCATTACGAGCAACATCGTCCAGTACAGGTGCATCAGCAGCAATCGGCTACTCAACAACAAGAGCTACAACAACATTTGCATTCGCCAGTGTTGTCCGCTTTGTCATCGACTCGACAGCAGCAACAAACCCTACAACAAAATAAACCCAACTCTATAGCCCATCGTTTATACCATCAATATCATCACCAGACTCTCGTTGCTACCGTATCATCAAGTTGTTCTGCTGTGACTGTTGCATCTCCGTCACCTCCTGCTGCCGCCATACCACCTGTTCCCGCTCCTGTTTCGTCAGCAGTTTTATCACCGATTCCACCAACGGCAACAACAACAACAATGTACCGACGCCATAACAATTTATCGTATTGTGGTGGTATGTAATATTTCTTTTCTTCTACATATATTCTTTTTTTTCATAATTTTACAATTTAAATACTTTCGAATCAGTTCGAAATATTTCTCCTTTGCATCCATTTAGCATTAAAACATACTCGATCAAGTGAACTACTGAAAATTTGTATTCGCATTTTGAGTGAACAAGAAAAAAAAACATTTCGACATTTTATCTTAATTCGTTAATTTTGAAATAGTAAAATAAAGTGAAAATTTCTATAATCTTTGGTGAAATTTATTTAATTCGTAATAATATTTTTTTTTGTTTTTTGCTTTTTTGAAAAATATAAAAAAAAATAAGTTAAATTTAATAACAGTTAGAAAGGTGAGCGCGTTGGTAATTTTTTCACGTTCGTTCTTTTTTGAGGAAAAAATCCTATAAATCGTAACATTAATATAGAAAAGCCCTAACTAATGTTTTCCTTACTTTACAGGAGAAGGAAACAACTTAATAAAAATTATAGTCTTGCAGTCACGATTTTTTTTAAACGCAGTTTTTTGTTCAATTCTCTAAGCAATTTAATAAAAAACTGCGTTTAAAAAAAAATCGCGACTACAAGACTATAATTTTTATTAAGTTTTTTCCTTCTCCTGTAAAGTAAGGAAAATATTAGTTAGGGCTTTTCTATATTAAAGTAACGAAATGCTCTGATTTACAAGCCACAAAAAATTTCCGTTTATAGTTTTATAACTTTTTTTTATTGATTCAAAAACACTGGATGTTAATTATTTTTAAACGATTTTAAAAACGATAATGGCGCGTGAATTACTTTGCACTTGAAAAAAAAACACAGTGAGACAGTAAAAATAAACTTTAAAAACGTTGAGTAGATCATGTGGTAATTTCCAGAAGTCTGATTACATCTAAAAATTATCGATTAAAACGCGATATTTTTGGAAACATTTTCATTTCGACTTTAAATTTTTTCTAAGGATTTAGAATATCTATTTCGATTTGCTGCAACATCGTCATAACTCAAAAATATTAGTTTTAGGGAAAACGGCTTTATAGTTTTAAATTTACAAACAACAAAAAGGAAAAAGAAATTTTTATACTTCTCTTAAGAGTTGAGTTTACAAAAACTGTATATGAAATAAATACTACTTCATGGAACACCTGATTTACTATACTTTTGTGATATAAAGTCAAAGTTTCTTATTTTTGACTTATGACGTTGTTGCAGCAAACTCCTTAAGAAATATCAGAAATTTTTTTAAATATTTCATTTCTCAATTTCGACGGCTATTTTTAAAAAAATTTTAGTTTTAAAAGTCAATAAATGTACATATTAGTTTGAAACATCAATTAATAACGAGTACAATTTTTTATAGAACCGTATTCATAAAAAATGATTTAGATTTCAAACACACATACATACATATACATATATAACGATGTCCATCCGTCCATCTGGCTAGTTGTCTGTCCATGTTAACCTTGTGCGCAAAGCACAATTTGCAATCTTTTACATTTGCCCAAAGCTCTCATCTATAAATAGCTTTAACTTCCTTTAAAATGTTAACATTAATAAATAAAATTATAATTTCTCTTTAAGACAAAAGATCTTATATGGATGTTAATATGTAGATAATATTCGGTTCCAAATAGGGAAACATCTCGAAAATTCTCCTTTAAATACTATTGTGTTTGGGATTTACCGATTATGATTTTAGGATTATTTTTATTAATGGGAACTGTTATTAAATTGTGGAATATTTTGTTTTAAAATGAGCAATTTTTAATTTTTTTGGGGCATATTTTCAAGTTTTTACTGCATATTTAAGGCAAATAAACCCCATTTTTTAGTGCATATTTCTGGGGGTCTACTCTCTAATGCGATGCGAAAACAATTTCGATGCGAAAGCGAAATGCCAACTTGGTACTATCACTTTCGCAAAATGTTCTAAAAATTAAGCAATAGTGGCAATAAAAATTAAAGATGGCGCGGATTAACAGTAATGAAATGCCAAAGTGTGTAAAACTATTTGACATTGAAAAATTTAAATAAATTAAAGTGATGATTTAGAAAAGAAAAAAAAAATAAAAGATTCGAAAGACACATGCGCAAACGTATTAAAGAGTACCAATCGCTAGATTTGCTACAATTTTTGTTCGCATCGCAATAGAGAGTAGCGGCCCTGGTTTCCAGGATAAGTAATATAATATTGCCTTTTATACTGGTTCAAAAAGGGGTAAAAGGGGCACAAAATGATACAAAAAAACTAAGGGGCCAAAAAAGTGGCACTGCAGTCAAAAAGGGGCAAAAATGCGACTTTAGTCGCATAACGGTAACGCTGTTTAGGAGAGAAGGTGAAAGAGAATGCCATTTCTTTTCACCTCTCTCCTAAAAACGCAAGACTTGACGAGAGTGAACCGGCACTTTGTGATATAAAAGTACATATGTATGTATGAAAAAAAAACCGGAGATGCCAATTATTCAATGGCAAAACGCAGGGCTGTCAGATATGGCGATTTTGAAATGTGTTTGGCGGCGGGATTTTCCATTTGGCGACTGGCGACTTTTATGGCAATTTTTTATATAACTGGCGATTTACTTGGCTATTTTTACCATTTATATTCACCCTTATTGTGTTTGGAGTATTTTAAATACGCCTACGACTGTTTGGTAAAAGATTAAAGAGAACGTGAACTTATTTCCTTCAATCTATTACCAAACAGTCGTAGGCTATTTTAAATAAGCCAAACACAATAAGGGCTAGTCTTGAGCTTAATCGTTCATTTAGGTGACCGGTCATTATCGTTGAATTCAAAACAATGAACGAGTTCGTTCATTTCGTTCAATCGTTCATTTCAGGTCACTTGATCTTTTGTGTCAGTTGGTCTTTTGTGGTTTTCGTTCATTCATTCACAATTGATTGAATACGGCAATGTGTTTAAAGAAACAAGTATAGCATACTTTTGTGATGTTACACTCAAAATATTATGTAGGTAAATTCAAAAGAATACTAAGTGTGAATAACTGGAAATTTAATTATGAAACGGATAATTTTATTTAAAACAGAGGAATTGTACGGCTATTTTTTAATGTTAATTTTAAAACGAAGACATTCTATAAAAATGACTTAATTTGTCTGTTATTTTTAATTTTAAATATGCAAACTACAAAAAATCCATTCAAAGGGCTTTTTAGTTAATTTTAACTCAATTTAAATTACATACAAAGCCAGCTAAAACAGTATTTTTAGCTGTCATTATAACCTACACCTTAATTATATAAAATATAAAATGTTTTTACGGAATGTATAGTTAATTTGTTATGGTAAGTTATATAAAATAATTGAATATTCCTATGTTTTTTACGGAACATGTAGTTAATTTTTTGATAGTTAATTTATATAAAATAACTGAAAATTCATTGGTTTTTACAGAACATGGGGTTGAATTTTTGAAAGTAAAAGTTAAATAAACTTTTTGTTAAAAATAATTGAAAAATAAGTATGAAGACGATTTTTAACGGAATTTTTATTTATTTTTTATAATCATTTCAGTTAATTTTACTTACAGAATATTATGAGTGCACCAAATCAGCGAAAAAATTACTGAACATATTTGTTTTTGGAACAACATGTTGAAACAGAAGAATTTGTTTAATTATAAAATAACAAAATTTTCATTAATTTTGAACTTTACAGAAAATAATTTACAAAGCTATTTATCGGTCCGACAAAATCCGACTTTTAACTATTGGCAAGTTGTAATAATGGCCCTAAGGGTGATTATTTCAGCAATTTTTTAACAGTTTGTCATTTTGTGTTATCATTAATAATATAAAAAAACCTTGCAACTTTTTGTCACATGATTTTTGTTTTGTTATCATTTGAAGTGAATTTTATATTCAGTCACTATTTAATTCTAATAGGTCAAAAATCGGTGAGGCTGAAGTGAACGATCTTATAGACTTGTGTTCTTAATTTTTTTTTTTAACGGAATACATGATCTTCATTTTATGTTATTAAAAAAAAAAGAGAAACAAGACTAAATTTACTTACGGCGACTTTTTTGTATTTTTTTTTTGTTTTTGGCGATTTTTGGCTGCAAAATTATACTTGCTTTTTTTGTATGCAAAATTTAATTAAAAAAAAAAAAAAAATTAATTTGATAAAAAAAATTGTTGCAAAAACTGAACAAAATTGACTAAATTTACTTACGGCGACTTTTTTGTATTTTTTTTTAGTTTTTGGCGATTTTTGGCTGCAAAATTATACTTTCTTTTTTTGTATGCAAAATTTAATTAAAAAAAAAAAAAAAAATTTGATAAAAAAAATTGTTACAAAAACTGAACAAAATTGAGGTTTGGCGATTTTTGGCAATTTCTAACATCAGGTTTGGGGATGGAGCAAAACGTGGCAAAACGTGCCGACCGAGCAGTCAAAAAGTGCTAAATTAAAAATTAAAGATTGTTCTGTTTTAAATCCATTTATTATTCGTTTTTGTACTTCAAACTCATTTACATTAAAAAAAATACTTAAAAATTGTGTACAAATATTTGCATATCAATATGTAACATTTCAACAAATAGAATTAAAAATATGAACAGTCATTTTCAAAAAGTGTTAAATTCTTCATCAGGCCATATCATTGTTTTTATATAAAATACTGACTTTTTATAGGTTTAAATTAAATTTATTTTTACAAACATGCTTGCTTCGCAAAGGTTATTCATTGCTGAAAATGGTGTAATATAGAAAGCAAGATTTGCGTTGTAATTTACGTTTCTGTCGGAACATCTGGCAAAAATTTTATATCTGGTTAAGATAGAAAAACATCGTTAAATGGCGCCATACTTTTTTTTATTTTTGAGTGTCCGGATGGTGTACTAAATGAAAATGTTAAGCTTTTATTATTGAATTGTAATAATTGCATAAAGCTTTTGACGGATTATTTGTTGGTTCTTTTAAACACAGGATTTGAATCCCAAGCCTTTCTATACTATTGACCGAAGCAAAAATTGTGTACACATATAAAATTGAAGCAAAGACGAAACAAGAGGGTAAAAACGGAAGTATTTACTGACATAAGTTAAAAGTGGCAAAATTCACAAAATCACGTTTGAAAAGAGCCTGTGTTAACTCTTTATTAAAAAGGGCTAACCGAAATTAAAAAGTGCTAAATGTAACCCCATAATAGCAAAGTTGGATTCACTGAAAAAAACAGTGTTTTGGTTCTCCTGAAAATTTATGAAGTTTGAGTTAACCTTCCTTAGGTGAACCGGTGGTATTACTGACCCTTACCGCAAAAATAGCTTCAGCGACACCATTTTCAAATCTTTGGTTTTTTTAATAAATTAATTGGCAAAACTTGCATCATTTCCAAAAATGTCATGAAAACAATTTTAGCTTAAGCGCCAACTTTCATATAAAATGTTTATGAAATATATAAAAAAAAACATTCTCCTTTATTATTGCGATTTTGTCGCTTGAGTTTTTTCTGTGGAAAGTGCTCGATATGTGCATAAATACATACTCTATAACTTAATTGCCATCAGTGTTCGAAAATAAACCCTAAATATTGCTCTTAGTGTACGGTTCCGTAGAAATTTTATTCAAACTAAAATATAACCTGCGGAATTAATTTTTTTAATTACAAAAGTAAACAATTTTATTTTTATTTCGCCATTTTTAAATTCTTCAGTTGAGAGTACCCTTAACATTTCGCACTTGATCAACAAGAGTGTTACACACAACTTTTATTTTTCAAATTTTTGTAACAAATTGATCTACCGGCTGTAAAAATATCACGCTCTTTTGTTACTTTTTGGTAACGAAAAAGTTAGTTAAAAATACGCCTTTAATGTAAAATTAAAAATTGTTTCGCTTCTACGGAACGTTTTCAAACGTTGGCTTAAGGTTAAGGTTACTCTTGTTGATGAAGTGCGATTTGTTAAAATGATTTGAGAAACATACTTTCGTCTGAAACCATTTACATGAGTTTGATCTTATGTGTTTGTGCTGATGTGTGTTACACATTAAAAGATTGATCCTAGTCCCAGCTCTCAGTATGAATTGATCTAACGATGTCCGTTCTTCCGGATAGATAAATGACTGTCTGTACATGTAAACACTCTGCACAAAAACAGGCTGCAATTTTGGTACATTAGTTTTACTTGCCACAAGAACCCAGCCTATCAAAAGCAATGAGAATCGGTCCATAATTACATAAAGCCGTCATACAAGCTTCTTTCCGTAATGGAATTCTATTCCCGAAAATTGCTTTTCATGACATAACTTTCTTATAAATTTGGCGACCAAATTTAGCCCAAAAATATTTTATTGCAACCTTCAACATTCATAGCTCCCGCAAATAGCTTTTAATGCCAAAACTTCCTTAAATGTGTTGGTATTAATATACCAATATATCATTGATTTACATAAGCACCTGCGATATGGCCTCCATCTCATGATGGGTCTTAGCCACTGGGTGACAAACTATGCATTTACCAAACGCTTTCATGTGTGCTTTGGTTTTATTCACTTAACCCCTTGTTTAGGAATTGGAACTAGCTAATCTCTGCTGCTTTAGAAATAGTCAGCAGCATCAGTTGAATAGCAACAGCACGCAGAAATGAACCGTCCTCATAGCTCGATCCCTCTTCCAGGCTCTTGTATCTTCATCACTCCAAAATCCAAGTCTCACCTAACCTCCAACATAACTCGCCCCACCATCGCCACTCCCACCCAGACAATCCTCGGTCCCATTGCCGATGCCTACTTTTCAAATACTTATCCCTACAACCTTAATCACTTACACACTCTAACGCACCACGATACCTCAACTTTTCAATAAACTAACACACAGAAAAAAATCAAGTTAAAAACGTCGAAAACAAGGTTGATTTAAAATTTGTCGGTGGTGATTTTGCTTCATACGTGTTTCATGTTAATTCAACCTGATTTTATAATTGCTTGCGAACAACATTTTTTTCTTTTAAAATAACTATGTATAATTCATGTTAATTTAACATTGCAGTAAAGTTAGAGCAAAATGTCATTTATATTGAAATAACAATCCGAATCACGTTGAATGAAAGTTATTTCATGTTGAAACACCGTGAATTTAATGTAGAAACTAATTGGTGTGAAGAAGCTTCAGAGACAACATATACATTTATTTAAGAATAATTCAAAACACTTACCCCTGTAACACATGTTTCACTTATTTTGTAGTCTCCTTTGTTAACAGATCAATCAGCAGAATGGCCCGATATGGTTTTCGTCATCATTCTACTTTGAAAACTTGATGTACTATTTAACTAAATAATTTTAATTAAAAGAATACGGGAATTGTCTTCTTTTTATAACATATTTTAGGAATGAAAATAAAAAAATTAACATACTTAACTAAGTATGCATGTTAATTTAACAAGATAAACTTTTATTTTAATATAAAGCAGGTTTTTATGGATTCAATATTGAATCCATATTTATTTATATTTTAATATTTTTTTTTTAATTTTTTTATCCGTGAATAATATTTAATAAGCGTGATTAAAGATTATTTTAATATTTTTCATTTAAAATTAATATGAAATAATGGTACATTTAAATAAAGGGCATACTTTTGCAGAAATTTAACATGATTCTCAATCAACATTTTTCCATGTTAATTTTACATTGGTATTCTTTCTGTGTTAACCAGCTAAGATCTTCACCACCACACAGAATGCATTTATCACATTACTTATCTTAAAGCCAAAGTTGAACTGTAGTGTATTTTACACCATCGATTTTGATAGTTAATTAATAATATTAATAAAAATTCAAATGTTGCCATATTTTAAAAGAAAACTTTAAGGTAAAAACACGTAGGCAAAATTAACGTTGAAATTACTAAACTATTTTTACCGGATAGGTAAAGATAACTGTTAGGTAAGAACACCAACAGATATCTGTTTGTTGAAATTACGGGCACTAATCCTCAGGAGACCTGTTTTCTATGCCGGGGGCTACTGACTCCCGAGGCACAAACAGTTAACTATTGAGATACAACCTCGTATTCCTTGAAATCATTAGACCCCAAAAAGCCCTGTCATTTCAGATATTGGCGCAGCGATAGCATAGATTTTCAATGTCCGAGAAAAGAATATCGACACAACAGCAAATTGTCACGCTCCTCTAGCCCGCTATTATATCTCCGTTCCGAACAATTCCATGTAAGTACGACTATAAAGCAGAAAAGAACTGCAGCCAGTTAAACATTAATTGGTCAAATTTTAATCCTTGCGGATCCCAGGAACGATCTCAATCTTTGCTTTAGATGATCCCTAAAATCCCGGGGGCCTATATATAATTTATTGACTACAACTTCTATAACAGCTAAACTTACGATATGTATTTTGCATAAAAATATACATTATTATTTAAGCATTATGTCTTAAGATAAAAGCTTATCCACCGTATTCATAAACTATTATTAAATTTAACAAACGTTTATTAAGGATAATAATTTTCATAGTAAATTTGTTCTTTAAACCTTTATTAAATTTAAAAAATTTTTATGAATACAGGCACACTCCCGAAAATTTGTTTTTAAATACTGTGGTGTAGGGTATCATATGGTCGGGCTTGACCGACAATACTTTTTGACTTGTTTTTCTTTTATTTATCTTCTATATAAAAACGTTTGTGCCGTGTATGTGGTCCTAAGAAGAACCGCTGTACCGATTCACACCAAACTTGGACAATAAATGAGGGGCTTAAAGCACAAGGGGTTCAAGTGATTTATTTTAAATAATGAGACTGAAGCGGTTGTTTCGCTTGTGCTCCAAAGGAAGCAGGTATTTTAATGTCAAATGCTTGAATTGTTCACTATATCTAGCGTCCGGATGAGAATCCTACATTCACTTCTTATGCTCTGAACAACTTCTCCGAAATATACCTATAATTCCATATGTAAACTCAATTTTAGAAAAAGGCACTTAGCCCCCTTGTGCTCTAAGCCCCTCAAATGAGTTTAGTCTTGAGCCAGGTTTCTCTTAAGTTTAATCCTGATAGATTGCGATATTGTTGTGATATTTAAATTTTTTAATTCATGGTACGGTTTGGCTGAAATTCACAAAATATTCCTAATAACATTTTGGCCCTGTAGATTGTGCTGGGTTTTAATTGTTATTTGGAAAATTCAGAGCAGCGCCGGAGCCATATAGCTAATAAAGTATAGAAATTCAGTTAACACAAACATTTTTGTTTTGTTTTTTTTAAGATTTTGTTAGTCGTGCTTATTTCCCAATTTTTATTCCTGATAAAAACACTGAAGGGATAAGCTATTCCTTTGCGCATTTCACTGGTTGCTTAGGCCAGATGGTCAGGAAACTTCATCAAACGATTTTAGAAAAACTAAAGAAATTAAACAAATAAAACTGTTAAGCGAATAAGAGTTATAAGCAACAGCTTTACTTGTAACAATGTCAAAGCTTAAACAAAAACAACAACAATAAAAAATTTTGTACATAGAAGTTGATAAATTGAAAATCACAAGATTCATTAAAATAAATTCCGTTAATTGTATTTATTTTGGGATTCGAAATTTCCCGTTTAGCTTCCCTAGTCTGAACCAAAGAGTATACACAAAAGCTACACGAGACGGATTAAACTAAACCTTTTTTTCTCTCTCTTTCTTCGAAAGCTGTCCTTTTTGCATTTCTCTTTGCACCATTTTTTTTTTTTTTGCAATGAACACAAATTTATTTAGTTAAGATTTAGTTTAATTACTGTTGAATAAATTAATTTTTTAGTTTATCACAACACAAGTAAATAATAGCGTAATTCACGGTTTGCTATTGTAGACCTTGTACATCTTGTAGGTTTGGTAAATTTTGATTTTGAACACAACAGCAAAAAGGAAACATTTTAAATTTAAGTATTGTAGATCTCGAAAACGTAGTAAATTTAAAATGTATGCATTTTGCTGTTAATGTGTTGTAAATCAAGATTTACCAAATCGACAAGATGTAGAAGGTCTACAATAGCAAACCGTGAATTTCGCTGTTATTCACTTATGCTGTGAAGAAAAACAACATGCTGGCGGACGAGACGTACCTTTCTCTACCACAAGGCATCAAATTCTTAATTTACTTAAAAAGTGGATTTAGCAGTGCCAAAGGCGAATTATACGGGTGGTGTCGAAACGGCATCTGATTTTGACAGTTCGAGATGAATTTTTTTTTTGATTTGTTAGTGTTTTGCTAAGAATGGTTGACGTTTCGAACTAAAAGCACTAACAATGCAATGCAAAAAATCTTATTTTGTTTTTAGATTGTTGTACATCCGACACCACCTCTAGTCAAATTCGCCTTGGCAGTGCCCATGTCCTGTAACTCTTGCGTCGAGAAACTTTTCGATTGAAATGTATGAAATGGAACAAAAATACCAATGTCAAATAGCTGTTTTTCTCACTAAACTGTGCTTGTAACTTTGTTGGCGAGTAGTCACGAAGAAAAAGTGTGTCTGTAACATTTTGGTGAGAAATTTCAGGCCTTGAACTCTCAAATAAAATCATGAATAAAAATGGGGCGAGAAAAAATTTTAACACTAAAAAACATTTAAAATTGCAAAATGCTTATTATAATAATAATAATATTTTGTTCTTGGCACATTTTTAAATTGTTTAATTATTTTGCTGTTAACATTTTCGTAAAATATACGAATGTTTTCAAAGCTCGTTGGCAAACAACAAACATTTAAGTCGCACTTCACTTGTATTTTCGCCGCCGTCATTGAAAAATTTTCAATTTTTGTAAATTTTGGTTGCCGTCAACGAAACGTGTTACTGGCGTTCTCGACGTCTGCAATTTCACATCGGCTTCGAGTGCAATGTTATTACATTTATAACGTAACGAAGAAAGCTCTTTTGACAGTTTTCGACATGAGTTACAGGCACAGTTTTTTTCACACTTCGAGAAACGATCGAATATTTTGTTTTACATCCTTTCGATGCGAGAAGTTCCCACTGAAGTTACAGAACATGGGTTCAGGTTTGCACTTATATGTAAATATGTACATATGTATTTTCTAATGGAAAGTGTAATGAAGTTCTATAAAATAGTTATCTACTTTAATCGTTTCTTGTTTTTACAGTTTCAAACCAAGATGCAGGTCAAAACTACCAGGTTCAATACGTGGACACAGAGTTGTACCATAGCAATTCAAGTCAGTCGCAAATGTAAGCCAGAATATTAATTAAATACTTATTTACAAACAAAAAATTTAACAGAGCTTTTCACATCTTTTAGGGCCTACCCATTTTGTCCTATTGGAGACTATCAATCCGGTGGACAATCTTATTATTCTACATCAAATGCAAATTACTCAACAACTTTACCTTTAAACACATCAGCACATGCATCCACTTTGCCATACATAGTTCCAGTAGACGAAAGCCTGTTACTTAACACATCTTCCCAGTCCCATAGCAGAGATTCTCCGCATAGTTTAACCGTTAGTGAATAAAATTTTGTTCAAGGCGAATTCACCAGAAGTAAAGGTCAAGTCCAGAGCTTTTTCTTGCCGTGGGCGAGTTGACATAGTTTGTATACAAACTGCAGTTTTTTAAGTTAACAAACATCTTTTTTACTTGCAATATTTTGGACAACCGGGACACAAAAGCAGTGTTGTTGTAGAGTAGACCTCAACTTCTCGTGAATCAGCCTTTATTTTTTTGACCTGCTTTGAATTTTTCTACTTTAATTAACAAATGTTTATAGGAAGTTGCATTTATACAAGAAACTCACAGTTCATCTCAAACTCCCACAACTGCAAACTCAATTAGTATCGGAGTAAATATACCGGGAGGAAATAGTACTGGCGATAGTAATGCCTCTCCGGAACTCGGTCATAATAATCTAGGACACACAAATAAAATAGCATCAGCTACTGTAAGTAAATATCTACCTGCCATTTATTATCTACTCTTATTATTTTTAATAATTTTTGTTCTTTTAATTAAAAAATTTAACAGTTTTTCCTACTTTACCATATTTTCGCCATTCCTTGTTGTTTAATCGACTTTAAATAAATTTTATGATTTGTTGAAATTTTTTCGCCAAAAGTGCGATTTATTCCAAAGTTTTCGGATTTCCAACTTTTTAAGAGAATTCTATTTAATATTACCCTTTGCAATATGTTATTAAAATTCTGGCAACCTTTTCGGAATTCTCGCATATTTTCACGAAATTTTGGAATTTTCGCCTACTAATATAATGAATGTGAAAGCTTGTAGGCTTAGATGTTTTATTGGATCAAAGTATAGGGTACTTTTTAAGAGGTAAATTGGGGAAAAATTGGTAACAAAAAAAACTTTAAAAAAAATAGCCGATTTTCTTATATACCGAGCTACCTAAAATAGAGCGGCAAGCGTTTTCTAAACTATTGCCTATACAATAGTTTTCTAAACTTTTGTTAATACAATTTCGATTTGTCAAATTAGATTTTCCAGCCGGGTGGTATTTAGTTGAATTTGCGTTTTAAATGTTTGTTTCGTACAAACAGTATAAATTTTAAGAAGATGTGGCATAAAAACCCCTTTGCCGCTTTTATTTGGGTAGCTCAGTGACATTTCAATAGGGTATTTATAAGATTAATTACTACCCGATTAACCGATCGGTTAATTTAAAATTGGCTATTTTCGATTAACGATAACGACTTTTCAAGCCATTCGCGAATATGGCAAATTTCCTAATTTTACCCTCTACGACTAGTTGTAAAGAGGTATACATACTTAGTTTGTCATTCCGTCTAAAACTTTTTCGAAATTCATCTAAGACCGCATAAAGTATGCATATTCTGGGTCCTTTAAAGTCGATTTAACCATGTCTGTCAGTCCGTGTGTTAAAAACACACTCACTTTCGAACGACTCAAAAGAAAAAAACAGTATTATCGTCAAATTCTTTTTAGTTATTCCAAAGGTGGTTTTAGTCGACATGTATTTTGCAGTGTGCTTTTTTAATTTCCCACTGCAAAATGCATATCGAATAAATTATGTAAATTTTAACAGACACGTGTAATTTCATATGGAATTTACATCTGACAAAACCACTGCAAAATACATGTCGTCTTAAACCACCTTAAGCAGTTTGAGATTGAAATCCAGGACTTTTGGATTAGTTGGAAAAGAGTTATGAATTCCTATGACAAGAAAGCATAGTACATACTAAGTTTCATGAAGATCAGTCAATAATTTTCCATAAGCCCCATATGAAGCCATACCTCTTAAGCTGTAATCAATAACGCTTTTGAAATTCAATTTGGCCTGTCGTAGTTTCATAAGATTTTAAATCACACTGCCAAATTTCATAAAGATTAGTCTTTAATTTCCCATCATTATCATTTTTAGTATCGCAATGGTCCAAAGCTTCTTTTACGATTCGCCTCCAAACAACACGATATTTTGATAATGCTTCATAGTTCTGAATCCACACAACATTTACATAGATCTTTTCGTACGCCATCTATTCATCTTGCTCTTGTTCTTGTACTATGCTTGTCAGCCATGAGTAGTTTTCTATTTAGAGCTTATTTTGGCATGCGAAAAACATGCCCAAGCCATCGCAACCGTTGCTTTTTTATATATCTTACTATCGTCTTGTGATCAGCAAGCTCGTTCCATCGTTCCATCTTATTCTGTATGTTCCATCATCATTTTTTGTAGGTCCAAATATTTTTCTAAAGATTTTCCGTTCAAAGCATTGCAATTGCCTGCAGTCATTTATTTTGAGGCTCCATATGTCAACACTACTGGCCTCACAATTGTAGCATATGGTCTTAATTTTGTAGTTCTTGTAAGAAGTTTGGATTTGAAGAGCTTGCTGTGGGCGTAGAAACATTTATAGGCAGAGGTGATTCGTTTCTTTATACCGTACGACGAATCCTCTGCACTGGAAAAAGTAACGTCTAGGTATTTAAACGGTTGCACACGTTCAAAGCTATATTCACTAATTTAATTTCCCATAGGCCCCATATAAAGCCCACTCTCGGAAAGCACTTTAGTTCGCCTAAAACTGTAACGAATAATGCTTTTTTACTAAAATTTGGTTTGTCATAGTTCCATAATTTACCACAGGCCCCATAAAAAGCTCACTTCTTACATATTCTACCTCTTGGCGGAGGGTAACAAAGATTTGGCACAGCCAAATGTACCACACTTACTTGTTTTAATTAGTTAATATTATCGTGAGTTTACTGTATGTATAAAAAAACGAAACAGAAATTTTCAACTTTAAAATTATAAACGTTTCTAGATTAAATGGCTCTCACGAAATTATGAAACTGCAGAAGGTGTTAGTTTGCCGCGTTCTACGTTGTACAATCATTACATTCAACATTGCAATGAGAGCAAAATAGAACCTGTAAATGCAGCCAGTTTTGGTAAGTTAATACGATCCGTTTTTTCGGGATTAAGAACTCGGCGACTTGGAACTCGTGGGAATTCAAAATATCATTATTACGGAATACGTATAAAACCGGAGTCGATACTGAACCAAGTAATTGATGAAAAGCCGGCATTTCAGACACAATTACCAAATACTGCTCATATGGCTCAAAACCAAAGTCAAAATCCGATGGCTGCATGCAGTTCAAGCCCAATTGCTGGGACATCTAGTAGTTTGCATAGTGCAGCCTCTAATGTGACCGCTTATAATATTCTTCACAATAGGCGCTATTCGAAAAAAGCACATTCCTTTAAATCGGAAGCTCACGAAGCCTGCGGACAAGTAAGTAAAAAAAAATGCAAAACTACTTTTTGTTTTTTTTATACAATTTACCATGAATAAATAAATACTCCTCTTTGGGTTCTTTTAGTTTCTCGGCGATGGCGCTGGTGCAATACCAACATTTCCTGCAATTGAACTGGACAACACCTTTGATAGTAAGCTGACCCAAGAGGATGTGGAAACATTTCGTTCAATGTACCGTGAGCACTGTGAGAATTTTCTGGATGCTGTATTGAATCTTGAATTTAATACCATTGAATATTTGTGGCGCGATTTTTGGCGTGAAAACAACAATATGGATGAGTGTGCAGAAGAGGAAAAATATTTGAATAAGACAAAATTATATTTGATGTGCCACTGTTCGGGGGTTCAGAAGTTTGTCCGCGAGGTATAAAGTAACGATTGACCTACACATCGAATATAAATTTGTTTAATGTTGAATTCTATTTTAGATTGACTATCAGTTTTATCAAAACATAGTGGACGTTATGATACCAGATGTCTTAAGGTCGATCCCGAATTCTCTGACCCAAGCCATACGAAACTTTGCCAAAAATATGGAAATTTGGTTATGCGAATCAATGATCGGTGTTCCTGAACGCATGGTACAAATAAAGTCATCAGCAATGTCCGCCTTTTGCCAAACACTTCGTCGATATACGTCTCTCAATCATTTGGCTCAGGCCGCCAGAGCTGTTCTCCAAAATAGTGGGCAAATCACGCAAATGTTAAATGACTTGAATCGTGTAGACTTTCACAATGTACAGGCAAGTGGTGAGAAATAATAAAGTGTTTTTCTTATCGAATATTTATTATAAATGCAGGAACAAGCCGCTTGGGTATGTCAATGTGAACCAGCAATAGTTCAGCGTCTAGAAAACGATTTTAAATCTGCTTTGCAGCAACAGAGTTCTTTAGAACAATGGGCAGCCTGGCTGCAGGTTGTTGTCGACTCGGCTTTACGTGACTATTGCGGAAAGCCCGGCTATGCTAAAGCGGCTCGACAATTTCTTTTAAAATGGAGTTTTTATAGTTCAATGATAATTAGAGATTTGACTCTACGGTCTGCATCGAGTTTCGGTAGTTTTCACCTAATACGTCTCTTATATGATGAATACATTTTTTACCTGGTCGAACATAAAATCGCTGAAGCGCATCAGAAAACTGCCATCGCTGTTATATGTGATCTAAAGGTAAATTACACTTAAATTATTTTATGTTAACACTCCGAATCGTCTCAAAAAGGAATTAAATTTTTCCAGTTTTAAACGTACCTGTCGATACCGACACGCAAATTGAAATTGATTTCAAGTTAAAATTAATAAAATTCAAGTAGAGCAATATTTTTATTAAACAAAATTACAGTGGAAGGGCATTGCGGCCGTAAACAAGTGGATCTTCGTCTCTAAAAATAATAAAAGATCTATTGTATCTTAATCCAAATTTTTAATTTTTAATCAGGCTTAAGTTCATCAAATTTAATTTTCATTAAATTATTTTTATGAAGAAAGGAATTTTACAACATGAAAATTAATTAAAATTGTTATTGATAATCATTCATTCTTGACTGACCTGAGATTCGAACCCAGGCGGCTGGTTACCATGACATGTTTCGATCACAACCACTTGATCTTCTCAGATGGATTTGCCGTCTTACACTCGCAGCCATCGACGACTGCTGACGTCAATAGTCAAACATCAATCCTTAAACCAAATTGTATTTTAACCTTTGGAAGATCGAAATTTGCTTTTTTGAATGATTATCCATTTTAATTGATTTTACATGTTTTTCCTAACTTCTGTTTTTTCCGTACTTATGTCAAGAATTCTTCTTGAAGTCCAAAGTACATTTTTTTGTTTTTTCATTTTGTCTTTCTTTTTCTTGTTGACCTTTTTCAGCACAACTTGAAAGGCGAATGTACACATAGAGCTCGTGCCTTAGTTTTAACAATAATTAGAATTGTGGTTATTTTGTTGAACTATTTATGGTTTTTAATCCAAATTTGTAATTTTTAATCAGGCTTAAGTTAATCAAATTTAATTTTCATTAAATTATTTTTATGAAGAAAGGAATTTTACAACATGAAAATTAATTACAATTGTTATTGATAATCATTCATTCTTGACTGACCTGAGATTCGAACCCAGGCGGCTGGTTACCATGACATGTTTCGATCGCAACCACTCGATCTCCTCAGATGGATTTGCCGTCTTACACTCGCCGCCATCGACGACTGCTGACGTCAATAGTCAAATATCAATCCTTAAACCAAGTTGTATTTTTAACTTTTTGGTAGATCGAAATTTGCTTCTTTGAATGATTATCCATTTTTTAATTGATTTTACATGTTTTTCCTAACTTCTGTTTTTTCCGTAAACATGTTTTGATTTTATGCTGCGCTTTATAATGTGTTATTTCTCTTAGTTGCTATGCAAAAAATGAGCATAGAAAATTAATTTGCTTGTTCAAAAATACTCCAAAAAAAATATTAAAAAGTATCGTCGAATGGACAGAAAAATGTCGCCGATATCGATGTATCCGTAAATTTAAAGTACCGCCGATATATCGGTATTCGTTACATCCCAATTATATACCAATTTTAACGAAATTTGACAATGCGATTTCTAAACTTATAAAACGGTGACATACTAAATTTTATTACAGTAGCGTTTTATGCGGACTTTATATGGGGCCTATGGCAAATTATGGGCTGATCTTCGCGAAATTTTATAGTATGATTTCCAGTCCTATAAACTGTGATGTTCCAAAGTTTATTACAAAAGCATTCTTTGGTACGGTTCTAGGCGTGTTAAGCCGTATTCCGAGAGTAAGCTTTATATGGGCCCTATTGGTAATTATGTACCGATAATCACGAAATTCGACAGTGTAATTTCTAGTCGAATAGAACGAATTTGTGCAAAATATTACATCAATCTGTACATTATTCCATAATTTATGTAAGTTTTTGTATTAAAAACATCAGATTTTTAGGGTGGTGGTTCCACATTTGGATTCATAACTATCATCCTACTGAACCGATTTTGCTAATAACCAAACCAAACTGCTCAGGATAACTAGAAAGAATTTGAATCCAAAATTGTGCTTTTCTTTAGAGTTTTGCGACAGTGAGCGCGTTTTCAACAATCAAACAGATGGAAAAAATCGACTTAGGCCCGCTTTCACAACTTACCGACAGCTTAAAGTAGACTTTAACCGGCCATATAAAAAGTGGTCCATCATATTGATGTTTTTTATATTTTTATTCGCACAAAAGCTGAGATGTTCCTACGATAAAAAATTTTTAATTCAAACGACGTGTTAGAAGTTAAAGGAGACTTTATCAATATAATATTTTGAAAATTTTTTTATTTAAATACAACTACAACTAAAAATAAACTACTGGGAAGAAAAACATTACATTTTATATACATAGAAGTATAAGCCCACACCGTACATAAAAATGCTATTGTACTAAATTTGGTTTTGTCACAGTTTTGTATAACTAGAAATCACACTGTCAAATTGTGTGAAGATTGGTCCATAAAATGTGATAAAAGATATATGAATCGATAGATAACAACACAACTCATATAAATTTTTTGGAGTTGATTTCGTGTGACTCTCCAGACTCCACCAGAGGTCGCTAAAGTAAGTCAAATTTCAGAAAGAATTAATGAATAAAAAAATTAATTGAATTGCTTCAAGAAAATAATTCTCAAAAATTAATGTTTCCGAAAAAGAGTTAAAGTTTTGTTTTTTGAGTTCCTTGGTATTTTAAAAATTTGACAATAATAACATTTTTATTAAAAATATTAACTAAAGTTAGTTTTTATCACTCAAAAAATATACATTTTTCCAAAAAAAATCCAAAAATTACAAAAGTTTGTTTGAACTTTAAAAAAAATCATACAAAATCATACATTTTTTTTATTCCGATTTTTTCTTAGTGGTCTAAAAGAACCCGTGAAAAAATTAGTGCCTAAATTTGATTAAAGAAATACTGAGAAAGTATTATATGGAAGTCAATTATTGCACCATACCCTTAACCAGAGTGCGCTAAAATTCTGTAATTTTCAGCAGGATTAGGTAATACGTTATTTGCACACCTCTTTTTTTGGTACATCAATCTCAATCATTTTTTATGTTTATAAACAAATGGTAAAAAATTACAAATATTTCTTTTTTGATTACAATTTAAACTTAGTAATTATTTTTTTTTTCATAAATGTTCTACGTGATTTATGAGCAACCTTTTTATATTTCAAATTCAAATAAAGTAAAAATTCAATTAGCCACTTCTGCCATTCAAATGTCAGTTGAAATCAATATTAAAAAAACAACAAGGCCCATCTATCAGGTCTGCTTACTTGTACAAAAACAAAAAACGATTCTTTTTAGTTGTCAAAAATTTACTACCTCATATACAAAGCAAAAGGAAAAAACGTTTAAGTGTGGCATACCATAAACGTATACATGCACATGTAAACAACTTTTGACAACTAAAAAGAACATAAACAATGATAATCAGGCTTATTCCGTTTGTTGTAGTATTTCCAACAACAAACACTACTGAATTTGGCAGCTAAACAAAGGAAAAATAGAAAAATAGAAGAACTTTCACCTTGATTTGTGTTGTATTTTGCTTCGCTTTATTTTCATATTAAAATGCCGGTAATTAATATTTCAAATTTGAGATGAGAACGTGAAAAAATATTGTTTTAAGTATCAATATTTTTCCATTTATCTAACCTACATATGTATGTAGATATATTATTTGGTTTTATTTATTTTTATTTAAAGAAATTGCCAAATAATGGCATTAATATATGTATGTTTTCATATTTTACAATTAAGTGTTTCACGGGAAATCGCATACAATTGAAATTTTTAAAATTTTTTCGCATAATGGACCACCATACAAATTGGGAAGAACATTTGCGCTGGGGTCAAGTAATTAACAAAATTCTCCAATATTGCATTTTTTATTTTTATTTAGAAAGTCCCGAGGGTCGCCGGGACCAAACATCTAGTTTTATTATAAACCTTAAAAGTTTAAAACTTCACCGTTTATGACTTTAAACCAACAAGTTTTTTTTTATTATTTATTTATTGAATCTTCATATATTAAATATGAACTAACAATAATTAATCAAATCTTATTCTAATACATTTTATATGTCCAGCCAGTGCCAGAAAAAATTTCGTCATAACGGGTTATGTTCACATATGTAGGTGTTTATCGCTTTTCTGATTCGGTGAGTGCTGCAGTGACTCTTCTTCTTAAGCGAGTGTGGCCGCCATGACTTAAAATATTCCGAGCTAGAGGATTTGGGTGTTGTTCAAGCCTTTTCAAATATTTTACTGCATATTTTGTAATCATAGTTTTTACTAATGGCACATTGAGATCCTTATGAATGTTTGAGTTTTTAATATACCAGGGAGCGGCTGTGATTATTCGAAGAAGTTTATTTTGGCGCCTTTGAATTTGTTCGATATTAGAGGTCGAATACCGTAGCATCAGAAAGGCTTTAAGATTGAATTGTAAAGTAGAAGCTTGATATCGAGACTAAGGACAGAATTCCTTCCAATAAGCCAATGAGTTCAAATGGCTTTTAGTTTCTATATAATTTTAATTATTATCGACCTTTTCCAATTTTTATTGTTATGTTTTTTAGAAAACTCTAAACGGGCTGATTAAGGTCTTGTGTTTTATGAAAATAAAAAGATTATAACATAATTTTTTTTTTAATTAACAACACAAATGAAAACAAACTATTGCTATTAAAAAATTAATGTTAAATTATAAAATTTTTGTCAAACTATATCACAGATAGTAAATTATCAAACTAAAGTTTCATTTGAGTTAATTTTGCCTCTATATGGCATTTCCACGATACCGAGATATTTTACATGCGAATGTTGAGCAATTATTTGATTATTGATTGCAATAGGAGGGCAAGATTCCCGATGTAAGCATTTTTGCTCATTGACCATTATCCTCCATTGTCTTAGCCATATTTCTAGTTGAAATATATGATCCTGTAAGTAACGAGATTCTTCATAACGGTTTTCGTGGACGCTTAGAAAAGCTGTATCGTCTGCAAATGTTGAATTTTGGGTGTAGTTGTTTGTTGGCATGTCCGAAGTATAAATTCAGTATAATAGAGGCCCCAGGATGCTGCCTTGTGGGACTCCAGCGCCAATTTAAACTTGAGAAACTTAGATGACTTAAGACCTACATATATCTATCTTGCCGACAGTTTCTAAAATAGTGGAGCATATTTTTAAGCAACAAATTCTTTTGCATATGCATAGTTATATTGCCCCATCACAATATGCTTTTCGTGCTGGCCATAGTACTACTTCGTTATTATTGTGCTTAACTGATGAAATACGTAATAATGTAAATGATGGACGTTTATCATCACTTATTTTACTTGATTTAACCAAAGCGTTTAACTCTGTTAGTTCAAACATTATGATAAGTAAGTTGAAACATATTCGTCATTCTGGCCTCTTCATGTCTTAGTCCGCGAATATGAATATAATAAATTCTCCAGATCTGCCTGTAAACTAATATATCATATTTGAGCAGACGACATCAGTTTGTGGACTTTGACGGTGTTCGTTCTGAGAGTCTTTCTTTACTATCAGGAGTTCCTCAGAGGTCGGTTTTAGGGCCTTTTCTTTTCTTAATGTATGTGAATGATCTTCCTGGCCATATGGAGTCAAGTATTTGTAAAAGTTTTTTATTTGCTGATGATGTATTTCTCCTGTTTAGCTCCCATAGAGATAATACTGATGTTTTAGAATCTAATAATAATTATAATTTAACGCGTTTTTCACAATGGTCATCTTCGAATTTTTTATTTCTTAATTGCTCTAAAACTAAGGCTATGCTCTTTGGTAATGTTGATTCCGGGCTAAATATCTGTATTGATGGCCAGCGAATTACTTTTGTTGACAACCTTAAGTGTTTGGGTGTATATCTGGTACGTGTACGGTAGGGTATTAGGAATTTTGCGTAGAATTTATTCTAGTAACTTATACTTGCCGTGTTGGGTAAGATATACTAGGTTGGCCTATGCACTTTTAATGCCACATATTTTTATGGACTTGAGGTAGTTTCCGGTACTTTGACGTTTATTTCAGCTAAGTTAAATCGTATTGTTAACACTATTGTGCGTTACGTTTATAATATTCGAATGCGAATTCATGTTTCTGAGCATGTAAAGGAGTCTTTAGGGTGTAGTTTAAGGGTTTTTATGAATATTCGTAGCCTTTTTCTTTTTTACAGAGTTATTAAGTATGGCATACCTTATCAACTTTGTACTAAGTTTTCAGTTTCACACTCTATTAGAAACCCTCAAATAATTATTCCTAGGATTAGGTGTAGTATTTTTGAAAGATCCTTTATTGTTAGTATTGCAAGGAACTGGAATTATCTGTCTGTTGATCTTCGGATATTCTCGTATTCCAATAATGCATTTCATTTGAAACTAATCATTTACCTTTCTGCTATTAATTAGGTTTGGTGTTGGACTTAATTGCTTATTTTCTGCCCTGATTTTTCTGATTTTTCGATTTTATCTGTGCTTTATATTCTGCTGTGTTATTTTGACTTTGCATTTGTTTAACTTAATAACGGTTTTTAATTCACTTGTGATTTACCTCATCTTTGCAGTACTCAAAATTTCACAGAATAGTTGGTACCTGTAACATTGATGATTTTTCTTTCCTTTCTAATGTTATCTAGTTTTCCCAACCCAACAAATTCTAATTTTTCGGGTACTTGCATAAGTATCTGTTCACAACATTGGGACAATAATTATTATTATTTTTGATATTTGGCCAATTTGTTGTTGAATTGATTTGTTTTTTATTTAAGCTAATAGGGATAAGGTTAATTAATGTATGTAAATAAAAAGCAATTTTTTATTACAGTTTTCCCGACGTTTCGTCGATTTTTTGTCGACTTTTTCAAGGGAGCGTATTTAATGATGACTTGTTCCAAACACAGCACCCTGTACGCACTGTTTTTGGCTTTTCACGCTTTGGGTTATCGATGAGGATGCCAGTTGTTTTCTCTTTTTCACAAGATAACGAACATACGAAGCTGACGGTGCTTCTCTTCTTCCAAAATCGGTACGCAATTTTCGCACACATTCTGCAACATTACCGTGATTTTCAAAGTAATGTCGCAATATTTCCCAGCGTTGTTCAAGCCTACACACAACCAAATTCGTTCAGCGGAAGGATACAAATAATTATCTGTCAAATCAGACATGAGCTAAGTGTTACCATTCACGAAATAAGCACTAGTTGATAAAAAAAACGTTAGATGGCGGACCCGTTAGATGTAAGATAATATTTAAGATACTGTAAAGTCATTTATTCAGGATTTATGTATCTATGTAATATACATTTTTTGGCCTGTTTAGGCTTATTGTTTTATAATAAAACAAATAAACTAGAATAAAATAAAATTGGCTGAGGTGAGCTTAAGAAATTTCCTTCTTTAATAATAAATTGACGACCGACTAAGTAGCTTTCTAACGGCATGTGTGTGTTTGCTGGTAAATTTTGCTTCAATTTATGTAATAAGCCTTCATACCAGACTTTATCAAAAGCTTGCGAAACAAGGCTTTTCTTATGGCGTTTACTATTCGATGGGTTTTCTTGGGGCTTAAATCACAAATAGCCTTTTCGATCTCTTTTAACTAAAATCTTGGGGGAACAGCTGCTCTAGCAGCAACAGTTGGTAACTCTACCGCAATATCGTGAGATATATTTGGGTTAAAAACGTTTTTTAAATGATTAACAAACAGACTTGCAGTTGCATTAAGTTCCTTAAGCTGGTTTCTGAGTCTCCAGTAGCTTTCTTAGCCTTTTTGTACACTCGTTTAGTAAGTTCTAAAGTTCTGCGCAATTGCCACTCTCTTCGAGCTCTCCTCTTTTCAGACAAGAGACGCTCGATATCTGTGAAAAATATTTTAATTTTTTTTTTTTGGGCAGTACTAGAATGTTGAACAGCTAGTTTCAGAACACTGTCAAAATTAACAATAGAGCGATCTACATTCTGCGGTGTACTAAGCGGAATACTTTCTGTGTAATGGGTACTAAGATATTTTTTATATTTTAACCAATTAATTTGTGTAGCTGAGGTCGCAAAATAACCAGTCGGAGATACAATTCTATTGGGGTTCATTATAGTAATAACTGTAGGTGTGTGGTCGGCAGATAATTCTAAGGAAGCGTCAACATGGATCGTTTCTATGGGGATGTTGTTAACCACGCCGAAATCGATGACATCGGGAATTTTTTGCTGATCAGTAGGCCAATATGTTGGTTGTCCGCTCGCTACCACATTCAAATCCATTTAAGAAATTGTATTTAATTGTTATAAGTCGTGACCCCCAGAAGGTATGTTTAGCGTTATAATCGCCAGCGGCTAGGAAACAGGGTCCTAATGATTTAAAATATTTATAGTATTGGCTTTTTGATATTGAAAATCTAGGTGGGGATTATAACGATGAAATTACTATGTTTCGATTTAGCTCTTCAACACAAATGTTTGTTGCTTTCAGATAATCCTCACGATGATCACACATTAAGTAGTGTTTGACTCGGGTTTTTATTAAAATCGCATAACCTCCACAAGCTCTATCTCGAGGGTCCTTGTTATCATACAGTATATAACCATTAATTTTAAACGTATTTCTTGAGGGTCAAATGAGTTTCAGAAACCATCATGACATCAATTTGTTTTTTTTTTAGAAAATATTCATTTTTATGTTGGCGGATGCCGTTTGCGTTCCAAAAACAAATTTTTAAACAGTTCATGGCTTGTTAAGTACAATTGCAATAACATCGATTGCATTCTAAGAATTTCCTGCATCATATTACCCATTGTGTTCGTAAAATTATTTACTGTTTGCACTAATGTTTCCATGGTTTTTTTCTAAACGACTTAAATTTGAAACTGGAGTTTCATCATTACTTGACAAAGCACCTTGCATTGGCACATGGTTTGATTTTAAGACGTTAGCATAAGAGGTTCCGTTATTACTAGCCTGCGTAGCCTGAATGTCATCAGTGTTTACTTGATTTGTTACCTGCGTTTTAGGGGGATTAGTTTTCGGTACAGACGACTGCTTGACGATAGTGTATACAGGGCATCCTCTATAATTGGCAGTGTGATTACCGCCCCAGTTGCTGCATTTTTTTACATTGGGGTCGGTTTTAGACTTATCGCAAAGAACTGTACCATGTTATTCACCACATACTACGCAAACAGGGGGTAAGTAGCAGTATGCCTTAGTATGACCAATTTCTTGGCAGTTTAAACACTGAACGGGTCCATTTCTTTTGCGCGACTCCTCTATCGTGATTTTCCTGTACAGGATATATTTCAAACAGTATATAAGATGGGTTTCGTTTTTGTTTTAGCTTAACATCGCCGGGCTCCTACTCCACTCGAAATAGTGGTTGGGGTATTTTGTTCCCTATTTTAAATAGTAAATACATGTTTTACTTTGAAGCCTTTCTCTTCATGGAATGTTTTTATTTCTTCGGGGTCCACACATGAGTCTTAATCACTACTTGAAGACCTTTGCTGCTTTTTTAGTGCTTCAAATTGGTTTTTTTCGCAAAATTACTAACCAAAACCAACAAGTGTAGTTGTTTTATTTGGGATGAGTCCAATGGGCTACGTAGAGTCAACAAACTTGGAACTTGTGTCCTTAAATATCATCAAAAGATTGCAAAAGGTTTGGATGTTGTATTTTATACAGTTAACTGCACTGGTCAAAAAAAAACTAATTTAAACCTGGGATCACATGATTGCCGCAATGCAACAATTTTCACACTATTTAATACCCCAAACGTGTGATTGCACAACCAAATGACTGATTTACCAATCGAGGACAATATTGTGGTAACTTTTACCAACCAATTGCAACCCTGGTGCGGCAATCGTGTGACTGTTTGCTGTAAAACCGCTCGTCAATAAAAATAACAAAAATGCACTAATATCAGTGATGTCAATTATGATTGTGTTGGTGAGATTACTCTTATCTCTTACATGCCCAGCGGGCGAAATATGTGGTTGCGAGGCCTTATTAAAGACCTTTTCTAAGGGTCGTCTATGTTCGATTAAATTGTTGGGAATCAGGTAAGGTATTAAAACTTACAAAACATTTTCATGAAAGGGCGATGCAAACACCAGGGCCAGCATTATGCGAGGAAATATAGTTCATGTTTTCCATTCATTTTTCATCAGACCATTTAAAGTTAACTTACATTTATTGCTATGAAGACTTAAAAGCAATAAATAATAATACAATTATCGAAAAATGTTGAGTTATGGACAGACACAATCAGTTATTATTTAAATAAATTTAATTTGCAACCTCAGAAACTTTGCTTATTTTTTGGAAAAATTGCGCAGTTCACAATATTTGAAGTCTTTTTACAACCTAATACAATTCTTTCCAATATTTTTCGTTTTTTTGCTCAACAGGTCAAAGTAACGTTAAATAAATACCATAAAGTAGTAAGGTTTACTCTTTAGACTCGGTCATAAAATTGTAGCATAAAAAAGTAAGCAATAATTTGCACAATTGTGCAAGGCGCTGACATCCCTGACTAATATTTATTGTGTTCTTGTGCGGCAATCAAACAACACAATACACGCCAATACAAGGCGAATTCAAGCAGGTAAACTCATCTCTACAACTACAAAAAGCCCCATGTATTTTGTTTATACAATTTTCTGGTTAGTTGTCAAAATTTTTTTATTGCAAATTAAAATTATCACTTTTTTATAAAAGAAATTAATAAATTCATTCAATCATTCGCAGTTTTGAAATTTTTTTATTATTAAAATAATATTTTTAACACTTTTCATTCAACTTCTTCTCAAAACAAAATCATATTTTGACGTTTGACTATATTTTTTAATTCGCCGTGAAAACAGCTGATGAACGGCTGACAAGAAGAGTTTACCTGTTTGAATTCGCCTTGCGCCAATATTTGCCTTTTTTAATAAATTTATTTTTTGTGTTTCTTTTAGTAGGAAATGTATTTATTTATTACATATGCACTTAAATTTTTTTTTTTAAATTATTGATATTAACAAAATATTTATGTATGTTTACAAGCATATTTAGCTGTTTAGTGCGAATATTTTTATTAAAGATACTTCTATGCGAAGCTTAACATACGAAATTGTTGAACAGACTGTTAATTTTTTGAATTTCATTAAAAATTTTATTAAAACATTTCAACAAAAATTTGTTTAAGTATTTGATACAAACTAATTTTTTTTAATGAAAAAACCAACAAGAACTTTCAAACAAATAATAAGAACAATCGTGTGACTGTGCGGCGGCAATTGTTGTAACCATTTTGTGTTGTACCAACTAGCGGCAATTAAATTTGTTTAAAACAGGGCAATCGTGTGATTTCAGAATATTTGATTGGTGCAATTTCATTATTGTGCGTCAATAAAGCACAATAAAAATTGTGTCATATTGGTAGGAATTAAGTAAAGTTGGTTTTAAAGAACACACCAACAATTACTTATCGCCAAAAATATTACAAGTTACAACTCCACTGATCTTGGGCCAGGTTTTTAATCCGGCATACATATTTTGGTTACAACCCTCCGAAAGAATGCAGCCTTTGGAACTTGTGGAATCACTATCTCGCATAAGACAAAAGATTTCAATTATCAATAATTAGAATTGTGGTTATTTTGTTGAACTATTTATGGTTTTTAATCCAAATTTTTAATATTTTAATCAGGCTTAAGTTCATCAAATTTAATTTTCATTAAATTATTTTTATGAAGAAAGGAATTTTACAACATGAAAATCAATTAAAATTGTTATTGATAATCATTCATTCTTGACTGACCTGAGATTCGAACCCAGGCGGCTGGTTACCATGACATGTTTCGATCACAACCACTTGATCTTCTCAGATGGATTTGCCGTCTTACACTCGCAGCCATCGACGACTGCTGACGTCAATAGTCAAACATCAATCCTTAAACCAAATTGTATTTTAACCTTTGGAAGATCGAAATTTGCTTTTTTGAATGATTATCCATTTTAATTGATTTTACATGTTTTTCCTAACTTCTGTTTTTTCCGTACTTATGTCAAGAATTCTTCTTGAAGTCCAAAGTACATTTTTTTGTTTTTTCATTTTGTCTTTCGTTTTCTTGTTGACCTATTTTCAGCACAACTTGAAGGACAAATGTGCACATAGAGCTCGTGCCTTAGCTTTAACAATAATTAGAATTGTGGTTATTTTGTTGAACTATTTATGGTTTTTAATCCAAATTTTTAATATTTTAATCAGGCTTAAGTTCATCAAATTTAATTTTCATTTATCTTTATTGCAAAATTTTAAAAGTTTCAAAATCTTCACTCAACCACAAAACTAAATAAATTTCTTCCGGTCTTAACTTTCCGTTATAATTTTAATTCAAATCTCAAAAAAAATTTCTTGACCACCAAATTTTTTAATCTTTCTTCGTTTAATTAAAATTTCCGTTACTTTTTATTTCTAATAACAGAAAATTTTATTCTTTCAAAAATTTTTCTTCTCTCCTTATCAAAATTTTTATTTAAACCAAAAACAATTTTTGCAAGGCGAATTCATGTAAACGGTGGTGTCGATACTACAACAAGTAACAACACCAAAAAATTAATTCGCCTTGCATTTTTGTATTTTAAATTCCACATTACTATGAATTTTTTTTTTTTTTTATAAGTATCGTATTTTGATCATCCTTGATTTACGGATAAATATAATAAATAAATCTTTCTCATAGTATAAACAACCCATCAAAGCATGCCGAATAGGAGGGAAAAAATGCCAGACCAAGTTGGCAAGGGAGAAAAAGGAACATACAAGAAAACTTTACTAACCGTCTCCACTATCCATCAACTTGGTAAGAACAGCATGTCGCACATGAATTCTACTCGTGTGGACTGTTCATGTTCATGTTTCGTCCATGTGCTGCCATCGTTGCCTAAACATTCGTCTTAACATCCATGTGCGCCATGATTTTGGCCATAGAATCAGGGTTTAAAAAACTGCAGTCGAAACAAAAAACTGACAACCAGAAAACGAAGATTTGTGTAACATTTTTCGTGTTTTTGAGTTGGTTTGACAGCGACTGTTTACATTAAATGAATCAGAAGTAAGAGTTGCTTTTTTGGCCAATAACATAAAAAAATAAGTGCCGGTTCACACACGTCAAGTTTGACTCGTCAAGACTTGAGTTTTTAGGAGAAAAGGGAAATGAAATGGCATTCTCTTTTCCCTTCTTTCCTAAAAGCTCAAGACTTGACTAGTCAAACTTGACTTGTGTGAACCGGCACTAAGTGGAAGAAATGGCAGTTTTTCTACTTTGACTGCAGTTTTTTAAACGCTGCATACAATTTATTTTCTGTATACAACCAAACGCCACAACAACAAACATTGTGGTCAATCAGAACATTAACATCAATACTTATTCGCCACATACAAGAACGTGAACAAATTAATACCGTTGCACTGCCGGCGTTATGGTCATGCCATGTTCAAATCGAAAGCGCATGAAGATGTGGGGTTAAGGAAAAAATGGGACTGATATGGGAATTTTTATGAAAATCGATAATTTTTAATAATTTGCATCATCACTAAAAAATCTCATATCTCTGGGAAGTACCGTTACGAAATTAGAGCAAAATCAATTTCAAACGAAACCCTAGACTTGAAGCAAAAATATTTTAAAAAAACCTCCTATAAAATTTTATTTTTGTTGGTAACACCATTTTAGCTATAAGTGCTCGTCAGGCGCGGATTCTGGGGGGGGGGGGGGAATTTCCTTATTCCCCCCCCTGAATCCGCGCCCCCCTAAATTATAAAAATATGTTTGGTTTATCTCGATAATACAAGAATTCCCAATAATAATATTTTTTTATATGCACAAAATTTTAGGAAATCCCCGCAAGGTTTTTTTTTGTTTTTTTTTTTTATTGAATCTAACGAAATTTTCAATAAGTATCCAAATCTTAATTCTAATAGTTATTTATTAGATATTTCCAATGAAACATCTAGTTTACTGTATTCAAATACTTATTATTCTACATTCAATCCCAGCAGGTGCCATTTATATCCAAAGAATAAACGTTTGACTTGAAAATGCGTGCGGTTGAATTATTATTAAGCCTTAGTACATGCAATATTTATGTATATGTATATGTGTTATATGAATCAAAATTCTATTCAATAATTTTTGACGAAAACACAGATTTGTCTGGGAAACCCCAGATTTCCATATCTTAAAGATATTTTAACATACAACAAAAAGTTGTTAAGAATACATTTATTGGCTTTGTTGTAAACGCATTTGAAGAGGCTTCAAAGGATATTGATAATGACGTTGATGTGTCAAATGATACGAAGGCACTATCATCAATAATTCTAAAAGCTTAAACAAATTTTAGTCTTGACCTCTGATGTCATCAGAAAATGGAGCTGTTATAAAATTCTGGGCAAATGCAAAACAAACGCCTTGCTATTCCCATTAATCAAACAATTCAATTTTAAAAAGCAACAAAGTGCCATTAATACAATAAGTTGTATCATTTGTTAAAGAAAAGACAAATTTTTTTAATATAATCATCCCAAGCGAAACGCAGTTTTAGCAAAGTATTTGGGAGCCAAACTCTCTACATTATGCGAGACAAGATGGTTGGACCGTCACGACTCGATTTTACACTTTGCAACAAGTGTACATCATATAGTAGAAGCTTTGGAAAAAATATCTTAGTGGAAAGGTAGAGATACATCATCAAATGCCTTATATTAAGGAACTCGCTTAGTACTTTTGAATTCAATTACGGAATAAACATATTAAGTGTGGTACTTATTGTATCACAGCCGCTTAGTATCATTTTACACAAGCACGATATAGATCTTCAAAAAGGATCAAGCCTTATCAAAACTACAATCCTTGAAGAGAAAAGAAATAAAGCCGAAGAACTATTTAAAGCGATTTTTGAAAAAGTTAAAGTTATCTGCGTTCAAATCAAGGCTCAAATCACATTCAAAATGTTGAAGATTACTACCGAGTTGTAGGTTACATTCCTCTTATTGAATTTATTTTAGAAGATCTCAAAACACGTTTCCCAATAGATATTCTAAATGTATGGAACATACCTAAACTTTTAGCTCAAAGTGTAATCAAGTCAAATACAGATACAAAACTTTTAAAATCACAACTACCTGATGAGCTGATTATGTTTGATAAAAGACATAGATAAACACCTACTAACATATAAACTTGAGTCTGAACTGTTGCATTGGCAATAAACATGGAAACTATCTGAAAATCTATCAGATAACTTTGTAAATGCTTTAATAAACTGTGATGAAGATATCTACCGAAATCTAAGAAAAATATTTGAAATTTTCGTTTAAATGGCACAAAAAATGGTTAAAAATGGCTGGCAAAATGGCACGAAAAAGTATAAAAAATGGCACGAAAAATGGCAAAAATAAACATGTTATTTAAGAAACATTTATTTTATAAAGTTTTATTGTAAGTCTGGGTTCACACTATGAAAGTTTTCTTTCAGAAAGTCTGAGTTTATGGTTGAGAGGGGAAAAAGGAACAGCATGTTCTCTTCCAATCTCTGTACAATTGTATGTTTCTTCAAATTTAAAAAAAAAAAAAAAAAAAAAAAATACTGAGGGGCAAAACGCAAGAATTTGGAAGTTGTTTTTAACACTTTTAATTTAATTTTTGTTATAAATTTCTGTTTAATAAAGAAATATTTTTATAATATTTGTCATAAAATTTTTTTATCAGGAAAATCTTATTAAAAAACGACGTTTAAAATTCTTGCGTTTTGCGTCTTCGATTTCTAGAACACCCCTGATAACCTCCTTGAGCATATTTGAACACTAAAAGTTGAGATGGAGAAAGGTTGTCAATAAATTCATCTGTCTCACTCTCATTAAAAAAAAATTGTGAGACAATCGATTAAAACACTTTTTTAACATTGAAATGCCAAGCCATATAGATTTTTCAGGAGTATTGAATAATTTTCCACACGTATTACGATCTAAAACGTTGCAAAAAGGTATTCTTTGGCAAGCTGGACCAAAAATTGCTTATTAAAAAAATAATTGAAGGAAAGGCGAAAATGGCATATGCCATAAAAAACTTGCCCTACTCGCCAGCAATGCTACGAGAGAGAGGTCATTTACCTACAAGAAATGAATGAGCGAGTAGTCACATTTTTCATTTTGGTGTTAAGAAAATGATAGAAAAAAATTACCAATTGTGACCGAACACTTGATTTCGGTCATTTCTTTCTATCATTTTCTTAACACCAAAATGAAAAATGTGACTACTCGCTCATTCATTTCTTGTAGGGTTCCTATCCGTCGTCTAATAAAAACATGGCTCAGATCAATAATGACAGAAGAAAGACTGTATTATCTAAATCTGCCTCACAAGGAAATCATAAATTGCTTATTTCAAAAAATTAATTTATATTGAACTGATCTTATATTTCATTTAACCTTATTGTTGAGTTTTTTTTTAATATAATATACACATATAAATTTTAATAAACTTTTAAAACAAATTTTTTATCAAAAAAAATGTACCCCCTCCCCCCCCCCCCCCTAAGACTCAAGCTGGATCCGCGCCTGGGGCTCGTAAGAGTATATCTCATTCTACAGTCAGAACCATCAATTTCTAAAGAAAAAAAAGGCAAAACTTAAAAAAACTGTAAAGTATTTTGAGAATTTACAATTATGATTTTGTTATTCCTTCCTTAACCCTTGTGTTAATATCCAACTTTATCCACATTGTTTAGCACGCGGGGTACCCGGGTACCCATATACTATAATTTATTTATAGTCTATGGATTAATCCTTACAGACATTTTAGACATTTAAAATTACATACACTTAAATAAAATTGACTATAACTAACATTTGATTACATTACACAAATTTTATCATCAATTAAGAAAAGCAATTATTAATCTACTTATTGACTTTGGATCCAATGAATAATCAATAAATCTATACAATTGATTGAAGGTGTTACACATTCTTCTTAGAGGGTCAGCATCACCATAATTAGCTCTAAATAATTTAATGGATAATGGTATGAAATTTCGAGATGGTCGTTGAGGAATATTAAATGAAATCTCATTAATTAAAAATCCAGCGCAGATATCACCATTAATAATGTTCAGAATAAACGATACATTCAGCATTGTTCTACGACTTTATAAAGTAGGGAGCGCAATGTTAGTTGATTAAAGTGTAATCCGCGAAGGCAGAAGAGCAGAAATTGTTTCTGTACAGATTCAATTAAATTTGAATAAGTTTGGTAAATGGGGTCCCATATAATCGATCCATATTCAAGAATCGGCCTTACAAGTGCCATATACAACATATAAGGTTTTTGTAATATACGGATCATCGAACTCTCTTGCCCAGCGTTTTATGTATCCAAGTGTTCCTCTAGCTTTATTTATGATAAACGTAATATGCGAATTAAAGCTTAGTTTAGGGTCAAGTAGTATTCCAAGATCAAGGACATTTTCAACTGCATCAACTTGAATACCAACGCATTAGTTAACACTTGCTTAAATTTAGCTCCATTAAGTTTGCTTTACACCATTCATAAAAATGTTGTGGTGAAATATTTTCCTCAAAAATAAAAAATCGAAAAGGTTGGGTTTTAGAAATTTAAAAATATTGTTTATTATTTTTTTCGTAACACTTACGTTCGGGTTGAGGTTCATAAAAACAATGACAATTTAAAAGATTATTAAAAGCATAAGCGCCAGAACATAGAGAGAAGGAAAAGAAAGAAATGTATTAGTAATCAATATTTTTATCAAATAAAGTATAATTTTTAAACTTTTTAAACGCGTATTAACTTATATTTATGTTGAAATATGATTTTTTAACTTTGTATTGCATAACGGCTAAAATTTTAAATTTTTTACATGACAGTATTTTTTAGTATAACAGTTGAACATGTTTGTTCGCACTTGATATGTATGTAAATGAGACTTCCCCGTATTATAATACTTAAGCTTTGGAAACTAAACTTAAGTAATTGTATGATACAAAATTAAGTTTATTGAATTTTTTGAGCAATTCAAACGTATTACTGTTATCCCATAAAGTACCAGGGTACCCGGGTGCGCATGCTGTGATGGTTAAAGTTTAAGCAAATTTGTTTGAGTATTAAAGGAGCAGACACATAAATCTAGAATCTGAATTCGCTTTCTCTTTAAGTTCAATAACGACGATCCAGAAGCTTGTTTAAAAATTTTAATTCTTAATACATTTTTTTCAAGTAAATATACCATGGTACCCGGGTATTAACACAAGGGTAAAGTAAACAATTTAAAAGCTACGTGCTGCTTATATTTTTACCGTAACTGTATATGGGGCTTTAGATGATACTTTCACCTTTCCGCTGGTAGTTTAGTTTTGTTTTATGCCTTTTGATTCTCAAAAGTTCTATTTCGGGATTTTATTCCCGAAAAAATGGACACTTGTGTTTAAAAAAAAAATTATAATCAAACATTTTGCTCATATGCACTTTTCAATTTTAAATTTCAGCACAAAGAAGTGGATTTTGATTATGGCTATCAGCTGGAGTACATTGGTGCCGACAATGTAAGCACCGATCGTGGACCCAAACGTATGAAACACGAATAATATAAAATTTATTTATAATACAGAAATCGCATTTCAAATAAATGTACATACATACATATGTATGTATACCTACATATACAAACCTATACCACCAAAATTCTTTGTTATTGCAAAAAGTATTAGAAGGTACCTTAAGACACAATTAATCATAAATATGTATTAAATATAGATATGTAATAATAATAATGAAGAAATATTTAAGAACAAAATTTACATACATAAGTTAGATTTTCTTTAATGCTTAAACAAATATTAAAAATTTTTGTATATTACAATTTTAATTAAAAAAAAAACAAATAATAATAAATATGTACATATCTGTGGCATTTTGACAAAAGTTTTAAAAAAAGACTCGGTGAAAATATTATTTTTATTAAATAAAAAAAATAAACCGAAATTAAAGAAAAATTTCGTTTATAATACAAAATTCTAAAATCATAAACAAAAATGTTTTTTGAAAGAAAAATCATATATGGCCTGTTCAACGATTTCGAAAGAACGACTTCGATCGCATTCTAAGCGATCGAAAACTATTTTGGGTTCAACTAACTTTATTCTATACGAACATTCGTTTAGACGACAACTCGAAAGAAAACGTAAGTACTCTCATACAAAAAGCGGTTTATTAATATCGAAGGTATTGTCGACATTACGAAAACAAATGTCAAAACCACTCACTTGTTGTTTTGTTGTCGAATCATGGTATTTATAACAAACAAGAAATATTTAAGGGTAATATATACCCTTCAATTTTTAATATTTTTATAAATAAAAATAGAGAACAATTGGTAATTTTTTTTTTTGATTACAATACGCCACAACAAATTAGACTTAAAAATTAGATTTTGTTTAAGCTTAATGGGGCGGGTAAACTCAAATATTGCACTCATTTATTTCTCTCATAATCGTTTTCGAATTATTTGCGCAAATCTTGTTTGTCTGGATTAATATTATATAGTATAGTGTGTTGATCGGATAAAAATTCACTCAATTACAAGCTTTTTAATTTGTTTAATATTGAAAAACATAAAAAAATAATTTTTGTTAAATCGAATGGCCTGTAGCACAGTAAATTTTCATCCGATCAACACAGTATATATATGTGCTGAAAGTGGAAAACATTTTTATTCAATAGTTTTTACAATTCAGATTAACAATTCAATTTTCAAAATAACGAGCTAAAACAACTGCAGAAAAACATGATTTTCGCGACTATCTCGAAAACGCTTCGTGAGAGAAATAAATAAGTGAAATATTGCTTACATTAGGCGAATAAATGGAGGAACATCCTAAGATGACGAAGGGTGCACCAGTGTTTGGAGCAAAAAAATTTTCAATGGGCGAGTAATGGAAAATAATAGGCCTAAAACTAAGCTTCATTGGTCCATCCATTCTATTCAAGGCGGGAAATTTTATCCCACATTATAATTAAAGGCAGAAAACTAGCTTGAATTGGTTTTGAAAATATTACATATTTTTACAGACATGGGAAGATTTTAAATGTAGGACAAAAATAAATTTCAGGAAACAACAAAAGCCTGCAAGAAACCGGTGGTGGTACCTATAAACAAAACTATTTAACTTCCCTAGATTATATAAATGATCGGACGCTGCTTTAGTCTTGTAGAGTGTTGGAAGGTAAAGTTAAAAGTGCTGAAACTCAGTCAGCAGATATCTGAATCACCGCCAAGAGTTTCTAAAGCTGCGACGGTGGTTGCACAAGAAAGCAAAATTGAAGAGACAGGCCCCTTAATATTATGTGAAACACTACAAATTCTAAATGAAAACATTAAAAATACAAAAATAAAATACAAACTGCTCTTCAGGTAAAAAAGTGGAATATGGTTGTTGAGGAACAACTGTCGTTAATTTGTCGTCAAATGAAACAAATGCAAATACTTCCAAGGAGCAAGCTGATGCTAGCAAAATATTGACTTGGTACTTATTTAACTTTCTTTTAAGTTTGGTTTGATTGACTTGTTTATTTATTTATTTCTTTGTATCATTAATTTTTTTTGCTTGAATGTTTTGTTTTTTATTAAATTAAATTTTTGTTTACTCTTTTCTTTAGTTTTGGTTTCAACAAAAAAGGTTTTTTTTATTTTTTGAAATTTGTATACAGCTGATAAAATTTCAAACGCGGTTGTATTTGCTTTCAAGCAAATAAGTATTATTTTTGATACTTTTGAACAAAAAAGCAACAAAATATAGAAATATCTAATATGGCAATACTTAATTATTTTAATACGTAAGTAACAAATATTTACAAACGTAAGAGTAAGCGATCGAAAGCTGTCGAAATTGTTGAACCCAATCTGATTCGAAATCGAGCGAATAGATGGCGATCGCTTCGTTTTGCTGTCGAGATAGTTGAACAGGCCAATAATTAACAGCAAGGCCCATCTATCAATGGGCCTTGATAAACAGCATATTTTTCAACTTTTTAAATTTGACTTAAGATTTTTTGTCAAAAGGCCACAGATATGTATGAACATACATACAATGGCGAGCAAAAGTAGATACATGATTACTAGATAAGATTTAAAAGTGAAGTAAAACAAATCAAATGTAAAAAATCTATTCGGTATTTTATTTTTACCACTCAAGAGGGTAAAGCATTATAAAATAAAAGAGATTCAGGAATATTTAAAGGTAATATTAAGATATGTAAATGCAACACTTTTGAACGTTCTAGGCAATTTTATTTTTTTTTTTATTACTTTGTCCGAAGCGCATTAGCTTTATATCGCTTTTGATGCATCTTGGCATGGTTTTTATCAAGTTCTCGGTTGTTTGCTTAGGATTATTTGAGCACTTTCTTTTCGTTATGCAATCAATATCAACAGTCACCTTCGAATATCACATACACATTTGCAATATAATTGTACAATACGTAAAATTGAACAATTTTATTGCAAGTGTATGAGCCGCTTAAGATGTTTTTTCAAAAAAGCTTATAACTTTGACCTGTTTGGGATCAGAACCAGCGTTGCCAGAATGAAGATTTTATCTATTTTTCAAGATTTTTTTGACCAAGAAAACATTTGAAGATTTTTTATTTTTAGAAATAAAGATTATTAACTTTGTTTGAACAACATTTTTTAAGTTTTTTAAACAATAAATTTTTAAAACAATGAGGTTTTGTATCAGCTCTATTGTCTATTGGTTTTGCACTCTTTTGTACCCATTGTCTAGAATACACAAAAGATTTGCGGTTGTTCATTTTGGGAAATTTATTTTTATAAAGTTTCATATATTCAAGGACAAAAAAGTGGATGTATTTAGTACCAAAAAGTAAAACTAATAGAACTTAATCCTAGCATTACCGTCTTCAAAAAAACAGGGGCGTGAATTCTATAAATGATATGTGCTAAATCGAAGTAAACTAATTTGGAATCGATTGGAGCAAATTAGTGCGTGAAATTCCTTTTTATTTAAATGCCCCTTGGTCAGACCAATTATTTTTTTTTTTTTTTTTTTGCTTGCAATATCTTTCAAAAATGACAAAATATCAAAAACAGAAACGTTAATTCTATAAATGATATGTTCTGAATTGAATGAATCAAGTTTGAATCAAATCAGAAAAATACGGCCCGTTATAAGCTACATAAGTTCAAAACCAAGCGCAAGACTCGTTTCAGCTGTGGTAGATGCGAAAAAGTAATGTGCAAAGCTAAGGACTACATTTTCGATGTCTTGCATGTAAAATAAAATAATGAAATAATACAATTATACATATGTATACATACATAATAAATTCGTATAATATACAATAATAAGCAAACGTTAAATAAAAACTATATTTATTTACTTTTTATTCAAATGAGTTTTTTAGCTGTTTTAATTGAGGTTTAGCCAGACCAAGAGGAGAACCGTGGTGAAATAATAAAGGTGGCAGTACTACGCCAGATGACGATATTTTGCTCTTGCATTCCCTCCCCTACAAAGAAACGAATGAGCGAGTATTCACATTTTTCTTAACTCATTTCTTGTGGGGTTGTTTGTCTGATCTTATGTCAAAGTTTTGATTATGTTTACAAAAAGTCCACGTTTTGTGCTGTGATTATTGTATTTTATTAAAGTTTTTGATAATCGAAATATAAAATTGACCATAATTAAATAAAAATTGGATAAAAATTTATTTATTTCATAACGCTTTGATTTTTGTTTAACCCTCCGTCTTACACGTGTTTTTATTTCACATTCGTAACGCATGAGTCTAGCCAGACCCAACAAACTTTTGAATAAATAAAACCAATTTTTTTTAACTAAATGTTATATTATACACATTTATAATTTAAATGCATATTTTCATATTTTATTTAAATAATAAATGTGTATAATATAACATTCAGTTAAAAAAAAATTGGTTTTATTTATTCAAAAGTTTGTTGGGTCATGCGTTACGAATGTGAAAATAAAAACATGTGTAAGACTGAGGGTTAAATTGAGAACTAGATGTAGCTAATAGTTTGTGTGTTTAATAAAAATAAATAAATAATAGATAATTTAACAAAAAAATAATTAAAAACAGCAAGAAAGAAAGTTAAAAATACGGCATCTTCTATACAAAATACATATGGGTAACATGTGTTACGTATGATATGCGTGCAGTAAATATCCCTACAAGAAATGCATAACCAAAACTAAAAAAATTACTATTACTATAACACTATATTGGTCAACACTATCGGTCATATAACTAGTAAAATGACCGGTAGTCTTCTTGTAGGGATTCGAATAAGTTTCCTTAAGCGGCCCATACACTTGAAATATTATTGTATATGATATTCGCAAAATTATTTCCATTTTATCCTACATTATGCAATTAGTCGCACAATGGTTTCATTCATTCAATAACAAGGTGAACATAACCTATAGGAATAAAGCAGACCATACACGATTCAATTCAATTGTCAACTGAGTCGGTTGTTGTCCAAATCAAAGCGTGTATGGCCTTGTCAGTTGATTAGTTTGACGGTTGTCGAGTTGGTTGAAGAAAAATCAAAAGATTTTGATTTTTTCAAGTTGACTCCAAGTCTTTCAATTCGATTGTACTGTGTGTGCTTAAGTCTCTTGATCAGCTGTCAAAATTTATGTTTGTAATTTTTTTTTGCAAAGAAAAAGTGAAATATTTTTAAAATTGTCTTTAATTTCAATAAAATTTTAAATAAAAAAATGACATTGGTGGCAAACATGGATACTTGGAGAGAAAATAAATTTTTGTAAAATTGTAAAAAAATCTAAATTTTACAGTTGAATTAAAATCTTTCAATTCAGTTGAAGAAGTGTGTGGCCAAGTATCAATTCAGTTGAAAGACTCAGTTGACAATTGAATTAAAAAGTGTATGGGGCGCATAACATAAACAGCGTTGTTCAATGCTGCCAACACACATCACTTTATTTTCGTTGTGCAATAAAAATCAAAAGTCTTTTGATTGTTGCCACCTTCGAATATCACATACTCATTGGCGATATAATTGTACTATACGTAAAATTGAGCAATCTTATTGCAAGTGTATGGGCCGCTTAATATATCCTCTCCAGGTTATATTTTTTCAGCTTTTTATAGTAAACTAAATTTAAGAAGGGTACCTGAAATATCAAGTCTCTACCTGTGTTTTAAATATACTGAAATAACATATTAAATCGAAAAAGGTCTGGTCAGACTCATGAGTACGACGAAGGTTAAAGTATTTTTTGAAGTCAGCTGGGATATAATTTCCATTTTTGTTGCAATGTTGTATTTGTTGCCGTAACGATGCCACCTGATTATTCCACCATGAGGAGAACTTAGTGGTAAAAAGTTACCGAGAATTCTTTCGTTTGAAAATTTCACATTTTATGTTTATGATAATTAAAAGAAGAATGGAAATCAAAGCGGGAATCGAACCCAGGCTTTTGCGGACATGTTACCCTTAAATGTTTCAATTGCAACTCTCTGAAGAGATTGAGCATAATTTTAAAGCTTATAGGGTAAAGTATTTTTGAAGATTTTTTTCAGATTTTTCGGAAGAGGTTTAGAGGTCGCTCAAGACGAATTTTTGCCAAAAATCGCGATTGCCGGCCTTTTTTCGAGTTTTCTAAGATCAAAAACCACGATTATCTTCAGTTTTAAGAAAATAATTTAAAAAAAAAAAGTGTCCAAGGTTTATTTAAGTGTACAAAAATTCCAATGAATTTGCTTATCTAGGCAACCTTTATTAAAATTTTTTTAATTTTTCCATTAATTTTGTAAAAAACCAAACTAAAAACGCAGAAAGATCGATTAATTTTTTGGATTTGCTCTAACCGTTCCTGAGTTATACCGGTTTTCAACTGTGTACCAAGTTTATGAAATTATTACTCTTGGGTATGATATATAAAACTCAAACGTTTTGCTTTGTTTAAAAATCATATATTGGAGTTCTTAACTAAGTTTTAGCCAAGGCCACACCTACAAAAAGTAGTGTGTTCTTATAAAAAATTTATAATTTTTAATTTGTTGCAATTGGTTTAAAACATTTTAAGAGTTTTCTCTTAAAAATAAGCACCCTTATTCCATTTTGCGTCATCAATACGAAACGATAACGTTTTGTGTCGATTCTTGCAAATCGGTATGCCCATTGCCAATATCAAGTTTTGTCGATAACCGTAGATGTATTTTTGGTATGCCGTCAGTCTTATTGGTGTCGAAACAGTTTTATTCCTTTTTAACTTTACAATAATAATAATGTTAAATTAAAAAAATGGAAAATGAGCCCACAAAGCTACGCGAAAATTGCAAAAATAGCGAAAATTCGCGAAAATTTTTAATATTTCAAACAAGCCATAAAATTAACTAAAAGTCCCAAAAACTATAAGGAATAGCCATATTCGCGAAAGAAGTGATTTTTTCATGTGATTCTTTACAGCGTTAACGTTTTTTAATAAATATTAAGCCATTTTTATGAAACTTTTGCCATTCCTTACGTTTTTAGGGACTTTAAATCAATTTTATTGCTTTTTTGAAATATTTAAAATTTTCGCGAATTTCCGCAATTTCTGCAAATTTTCCGAATGTTTGCAATTTTCGCGTAACTTTTTGTTGCTCTTTTTGGCAATCGTCGCCGTTATAAAGATAGCTCCATATATAAACCGAAGTCTGTATTTTACAGGGCACAATCAACACTGTCGATTTATACGGGGCATTAGTTATTGTGAATTTTTTAGAATAAATCAAGCTTCCCTTTTTTAGAGCACAACATTTTTAAGAAATGAACATCAAATTGCATTTTTTTTTTTTTTTTTTTGATAAAAACTTAAAACAAAATAAACCAACTGTCTAAGTTATTAGAGATGTGCTTTAAAAAAACGATAAACAATCGACATCGTTACACTGCAGTTATAGAATACAAGTTTTGTATCAAATTGATGACGACGTCGATGGAAATTGATGTTGATATTTAATTGATGACGATGACGACGACGTTAAATGGAATAAGGGTGAAGATTTTTTTCGCCAAATGAAGATTGTCCTTCCAAAACTTCAGGCGACGCTGATCTGAACATTGGCAAAGGAGTGTTACTGCGTATTTCGATTCGAAAGAAACAATTTACGGGATCGAACAATTTGTACTGTCTATAATGATTTTCATACTCGTTTGATTGCAGTTTTTTTTATAAAAAAATTAAAAATTTGGTGAAAAACTATTATTCGTAAAAGAGGGTTGTTGTTTGGAAAGGCATACATTTTTGTCTTCGTTGAAGTATAAAAAACTTTCTTTCATTTAAAACAAATATGTAGTACGAAAATCGTAATACAGGGTACAAACTGTTCGAACTTGTCAATTATTTTTTTCGAACCGAAATACGCGGTAGCCCCCCAGAACAATTTCTTAAAGAGCCCTACGTGTTATCCACTTACTAAATGGCTTGTTTATGGCGTCTGCAGACTGCTTAGGTGTTTTTAGCTGTATTGTAACCATTAAATACTGCATGGCTCGAACATCTCTCTCGGATAGCGCACTTTCATATATTTGTTCTATTTGTTAAGCCTACGGAATGTAAAAAGACACTTGCGCATCTGGTACCAGGTATTTATATTTTAACGTTATTTTAAAATATGTAAAATGCTTTTATATGTGCAAAAGTGTTTGCCCACAGTGTAATAAAAAAAAACCAAGAAAATTTTGAATATAATTTTTTTTTCGAAATCTTTACTATCAGAACATCTACACCTTAAATGCAAATGTGATTTATTAAACTACATGTTCACGCAAATTTTTACACCCCTTATTAAAGAAATTTAAACGCCAAGAATACTTCATTATTGTAACTTTTTGCTTCTCCTGTTAAAATGATAAATGACGATATACTACACTTATGTATGTACATATCGCAAAACAATTTTTAATTTTACATTAAAGGCATATTTCATTACCAAAAGTAGACAAAATAGCACGATATTTTTACAGCGGGTAGATACATATAAATGTCGTGTCGATTTTTTCTAAAAATTAAAAAAAATAAAAATTTTGAGTAATACACTGTTGTTGAACAAGTACGAAATGTAAAATATTGACATGTAAATTTTGTAAAATATGCCAAAATATTAAAGTACTAAAGCCGTCCATTAAAAATGTCAAATGAAAAGATTTGTATTAAAATCACTTTGTAAAATATATAAAAAGAAAAAAAATAAAACTGATATTATTAATAAAATCACACTTAAAAAAATAGTACCTATGTATGTATGTACATTTACAAAGGTGAGATAAAAAATTAATTGATTGGGGTATTCACAAGGGATGCTATCAAGTCATATCCTAAAATATTACAATTGTTTAAAAAAAAATTTGTTGTGTTTCATACGAAAAAAGTCTTAAGATAATAACACGTTTTATGCTGTTTTTATTGTTTCGTCATAACTACTCAGTAAAAATATAAATTATGAGGGTTGCTCACAGCACTTATGTATAAAACCGTGTGAATCCCCCAAATTATTTTTTTCAATTATGCAATAAGAAAAGTTTAGACCAAATTTAATCTACATATGTACATAAATACCAACAAAAAAAATAGTTAATTGGCTTAAACACCCTATTCCGATAAGAAGCATTTTCAATGTGTCAATTACATCAAATTATCTGTAAAAGACAACCGATCGTTAAAGGTAGGTCTAGGACCAATATTTTTAAGTGTTACAAACATCAGCACAAATGCATAGGGCCATGTTCTGACAATAGCACGATTTTAAATCGCAAAACGCAAGATTTATTTCACGGTGTTATGAAAATCGTGCGTTTTGCTTGCGATCTGCAATAGTTTTTTAAAAATATTCTAGTTCCTTTGAGTATACTTTTGCAATTTGAAGCCGCCAAACTTCTTGCGATTTACAGCACACCTATTATGTGATTTCAAGTAAGAATCGCAATATTAAGCGTTTACCGATTGTCAAAAATGCCCGATAATACCCTCTCCACTATTGTAGTGTGTGTATAATGGGAGCATGCCCGTATCGGTCATGTTCTGACAATCGCAAGATTTGAAATAGCAAAACGCCAGGGACTAATTCTAGCAGTCGTGATCGAATACTTTTTCGATTTGAAAGCAATTTAATTCCTCTTGTTCACTCCGAATCACTTTTTTGTTCTTTTTTTTTAATTTTTTGTATTTACATATATTTAGGTGCCAAAAGGTCAAAATAGCATTATCGATAACTTTTTGGCAGCTTAACAATATAAAAACTTGCGGTCTCCACCTAACATAAAACTACTAACTTTAACACTAACTTCAAGTTAATGTTAAGTATAGACCGCTCATATTACAGTTTTAACATGGATGTTAAAACATTTCTTTATTCAGCCGAAAATAACTTTCAAATCTTAAAAAGGTTAAAAAAAATCCATTAGGCACTTGGAAAAATTTAGTATGTATGTCACTTACTTTTCATTGGGCAAATTAAAAATGGAAGATTTCTGTCTAAGCAGTCTTCTTTCCACTATCAAATTTTTTTTATTTCCTTCGTCGCAGGACGAGTCCGAATCAGGGGTCTAATCACCGCATACGATATCGAGCAAAATTGATCGAAATTATTTTTTTTGGTATCACGACTCTCGATATGGAATGAAATTTATTGAATTTGAAATAGTAGCATTCGATATAGAGTAACTCGACATTACATTTCTCGAGTTTTCATTCGATACGTCAGTGTCTAATCATATGCAAAAACATTCGATAGTTTATTCGATACGTTAGTATCGAATGCGGTGATTAGACCCCAGATATAAAATTTTTTTTTATTTAAACATTACATATTTGTTTTACAAGCATATTTTTATTTAACTAAAAATTTTGCAGAAACAGCACAGATTACCAATTTAACATAGAATTGATGTTGTGTTTGATAAGAATTGTTGTTGCCTTAATTGCCGTAGTTATTGCCGACGCCAAATAGAATAAGGGTGATTACCACATAAAATGTAATTTAGATGTAAATAGAGATCAGTTTAAATAAAACAAAAGAATCATTTTTTTATAACCAGACCACAATAGTGGAAAGGGCATTATGCGTTTATTCTTTTTTGTGTAACACTTGAAATGATTGGTCCTAGACCCACCTCTTAGTATGTTCATCGGCTTGTTGTCTATCCATGTAAAGTACAGGTCGCAATTTTGATGAAATTTAATACATACATTTCAATTGGAACAAGGACGAACCCTATTGAAAATGGTGAATTGTTTCCGAATCATTTTCCTTCCTATTTGAATAACAAATTTACTTTTTTGCGTTCTTCTAGGAATACTCAGTTTTACATATGTATGTATCAGGGTTGTTAGACATTTTTCCTCAAAAATCGTCAAAAGTTTTAACAAAATTCGTCAAAATCGTCACGAAAATTGAACAAAATCGTCAACAAAACGTCAAATTAAAGACAATTTATTGCATGGATTGGTTCGAAAATATAAATTTTTAGCAAGAAATAATATTCATGATGAAGAAAGTGATATGGTTAAGTTTTATTCTATTTATTTCAGCAAGTGAGCTAAAATCATTTGAAAAGAAATACATAAGAAAAAATATATTTGCATAAATGCATAACAAAAATTGTTTTATTTCATTTATCCATATTCAGAAAAATATTAAATAATAACTAAAATCTCGTTTGATTTTAACTCGAGCTATTTTTAAATGATTAACTTTTAGCGCTATCTCTATTGCATATTGTTTTTATCGTTAAAGGTGCTAAAAACCAAGGATTCTGTTTATATCAACAGTCTTTTTACCCGACTTAAAACGTTTTATTACGCCCAATATTAGATCCAAACTAATACATTTTCTTCTAATTGCACTCATTTTTCTTTACAACTTCTTATTAAGAAGTAACTTCTAACTTCCTAACACGCAATTTTACTAAGAATAACTTTCCTAACAGAATTAAATGGGATTTGCCTTTTTACACACAAATAGAAAAATTCTTCACATTCGTATATAGCGACGCAAATCGAAATCATAAAAACGCAAAGCAGATTTAACCAATTTTTAAAAAGCGGACCAAAAAGAACAGACGCAAATTATGGCTCTAGTGTATATTTTTTGCAGTATCGATGGCATTTCTATAATTGTAGAATTTGAATTACTAATGCTTCTAATGAAATCCACCTGGTTTGTGATGGGGGTGGAATTTTTTTTGCTTAATTTCCAAAAGTTTTTTATTTCGAAAAATAGATTTTTAAGTTTTGGACTGTTTTCAATATAATTGTAAATATTTCTTGTGTTTTATCGATGGCAGAAAATCCTCATAACACTATTACTTTTAGTCAAAAAATCGTCAATCGTCATATTATTGTATTTTCTCAAAAAAATCGTTAAAATTACGAAAACTCGTGACATCTACCAAACCTGCTTGCCAGATCAAAGTGTTATAAAACTGATGCCAGATTAAAGTTTAAAGTAAATTTATTGTTGGGATTAAATCGTCAAAACACTAGTGACTACATCAAAAATCGTCAATCGTCATTTTGGTAAATTCGTCGAAAAAAATCGCCAAAATGACGTAAAATCGTCACATCTAACATCCCTGGTATGTATGTACATATGTATATTCCTACCTAGAATTTATAATTTACTTTTGAATCATCATTTGTTGTGAGAAATGCTCGCTACCTGAATTTCTTAACCTATCGTAAGCTCCGACTTTCCTTCTAAATTCGATATCATTTCGTTCTTGTTGTGTAAAAAAAATTTGTGTTTGACATTGTCATGGAACATTCTCTTTTTGACCATTTGGGAGAGTTTTGACCTGGTGTTGAGTGCTGGGTTCTCCGACGCAGCTCTTGACGGGGTATATCGTCTTCGCTTTCGCTGCTGCAAAAAAACTCTATTTCACCCGAAATATCTTGCGGCATGATGTTAGCGAAAATTTCCTCAGCATCACCGTCCTCCTCATCTGTATTGATATCAGCGTCTGGTGGAATATACGCAACATCAACAAAATTATGGTTTGAAGCCACTTCCACAAAATCCAAAGCGCTGTCTAAATTATTAATTCTTCTTCCATAAAAGATTGATTGGTTGATGCTTTCAAACGCCATGCCAATTCCAAAAAAAAATCTACCAAAATGTATACGTTATCAGCCACTGTACTTAAGCGAGTACACTGATTTTCAAACTTACCTTTCGCTTGCAAAATCACTTTTTTATAAAAAAATTTTTTTTAACTAGAAAAAACAAGCCTTTTTATTTCAAAATCAAGCGCCAACTTTTTTAATTGTTATTTTATACACTTTTGACAGAGTCAAACAATCACTTACCTACCCAAAATGAAAAAATCTGTTGAAGGCTAAGTAAACCCTACAAGAAATGCATAACCAAAACTAAAAAAATTACTATAACACTATATTGGTCAACACTACCGGTCATATAACTAGTAAAATGACCGGTAGTCTTCTTGTAGGGAAAGCAACGCAAAATTCGAAGTACCGTTATTTGCTGCCGCTGCTTTTTCAATTTGCTTTTATAAAGTAGAGTACACATAACACAAAATCAAAACAAGCACTGAAAAAAGTCATTTCTTATTGGATTTATAGCAATTCAAATATGAGTGTTTTTCTGTACCTGTGCAGGTACAGTGGCCATTAATGGCCACTGCTAAAAATAAAAAAACAAATTAATATTTCAGGCATGTCACAGAAATCAATTCCGTTCGAATGTAAAGCAAGATGCGAAATCTCTTCCGATTTCGATCGGAATTGATTTTTTTGACAGGCCTTTTTTTGTGAAGTAGGATGCAAATCTTTTTTTCTTATGATTTTTTTTCAAAATTAATAACTGCCTGTTTAACGATTTCGAACGTCAACGTTCGCATAGGAAATTATATTTAAAACAAAAACAAAATTCTAAAATCGTTCCAATTTAAAGTGGAAATTCTTAATTTCTTTATAAATGACTGCGCTAAATGCGAGCACAACTGACAAAAGATAATTTCAACTGTTTAAAATTTTATAATAAGAAGACAAAGAAAAATAAAAACATTGTATATTATTATAATTATTTTTTTTATTTTTATGCATATAGTTTTAATTTTAAGTATATGTACATACAAAAATAAGATTAATGTAATTTCTAATATGTATATTTAAAGCGACTAAATTTAAATGTAAATATATATTTATATATATTGTATATAAAAAAAATGGTTAATATTCGTTTGAATGTTTGTACTCTATTGCATGTTATTTTCAAAAAGATGTAAGTTTTGATTTCAAGCAAAAACTTTTTGAACATGCATTTGATTATACAGTCGATCGTTCGGTCGATGGTCGTCAATTAGCCTGGGTCTATATAAAAGTTATATATTTATTTACGTATGCAAACTACGTACATAGTATGTATGCCAACATATACAAACATATGTACATACATACATATGTATGTATTTATGAGGTATAAAAAAGTTGTAGTATATGTTCGTTCATACATACGCCCAATTTTAATAAATGTAAAAGTTATTATTGGCCATGTCGGGTTTGTAGATACGTCAATACTGCAACGGTTAAAATTCTAGTAAAATTTGGTTGACCTTTTAAAGATGGGATGGATAGTGATGATGGTTATTAAAATTAAGAGAAAAAAGGGAATGTTTTATTCATATGTATTAAATATGTAAATATACTTGAGATCAACACATTTGTTTCTAAACTATAGAACTAAAAATAAACTTTAATTTTTATTGCAAAAGTAAAAAATTGTCATTGATTTTGAAAAGCAAAAAAATTTTAAAATTATTAATATGTATGTATGTTTTTTTGTATTTTTATTTTAAATTTAATATAAATAACTAGTATATTAAATGAAACAATTTTTTGGACATGTTTTCTATGTTGCTTTTTAATTAAATCTATACCTTTTAACAAAACAAAAAGGAATCAATAATTATGTGAATATTTCTAATAACTATGGGAATTTTTGTGCCAAAACTTATGAATGTTTCAAATATATTAATAAAACTAAAATTTTAAATTTTCAATAGAAAGTAAAATTTATCAAATCTTCAATAAAAAAAATTAAAGGCCAAAAAACAAAAGTATGATTTCCATATAATTTCTTCATTTAGTTGTACAAAAATATATTTAAATCCCCTTATTTTAATTTTAATTAAAATGTCACAATCATATTTCAGAAATTGTTATCTACACCTTAAAAAGTTTAAAGTTAAAATTCAGAAGTCAGCAATTTAGTTTTCGTTATTTAGTTTTTATTTATAACTTAAAACGATTTTATTCGACTTCCAAAAATTGTATTTAACATTTTTCTAGTACGTACAAATTTAATATAAATCTCTAAAATGCAATTTGGAATTTCTAAAATATAAGAAAACATTTACACAACAGATTTTTTTTGTGCATTTTTACACAATTCTTTGAAAAATTATATCTGGATATCTTCTTCAGCGATTTAAAAGTTTACAAAGTATGAAATTAAAAACTTATTTGGAATAGTTTTAATCATATTTTTTTCACTTAAACGAAGATAGCGCGAAAACCTGATGTTATCGAGAAATTCCATGGGTTAAAAATTTGTTGTCCTGTGTTATTAAAAAAATTTCTCAAATGGAATTAATAAAATCTAAAGTGCATTTCCAATGTTTGAAAAATTTTAAAAAAAATTATGGAAAAGATACGTTTTTATTATCCGAAATATAAATACACGTATATGAAAAAATTTTTTCAAAAATAAAAACTTTTTGCTTCTGCAAATTAAATACATATATGAAGTATGTATGTATGCAAAGATAATTATATTCAAAGTGCTTTTTTTTCTTCTCTTTAAAAATGCTCAACAAAGATTTTGTATATCAGCGAATGAATTGTGTTAAAAGCTATGCAAATTAGAACGACTCAAAAAAAGGTATTCTGTTACACTCCTCATAATGTACCTTATTTTGTTGTGAGCTGTATATTTTTATTTTCTTTCAAAACAACGTTTGTACATTTTCTTTGGTAGTAATTATAAGGGCTTCTATTGCGCCTACTGTTTTGAACATAATATTCTGACATGTATTCAAAGTATCGTATTGGCAAACGAAACGTATCGGACATTATTTATTAATTCAGTGTTAGACAAAAAGCGAGCCCAGAGGGCCATATATGGTTTAAAAATACAACTCAAAACATACTACTTTTCGTCTTTTGCTTTTGCCTTGACTGCGACTGTTTGCATTTTAAGAATCAAAAATAAAAGCAACAGTTTGTGTTTGCCCAATGAAAATTATCAAGTTGAAGAAAAAGGGTTTTTTCTACTTTGACTGCAGTTTTTAAAGACTGGGACTCCATACATTTGTTTAATTATTATTATTTTTTTTTTAATTAAAAAAAACGTATTATTTTCCGTCCCTGTGTTATTCAAAACACCTAACAATATATGTATGTAAATAGTATTTTATTTAATTTGTTATCATTGGGAAAAAATAAAAATTAATATAAACATGGAGTTCTGTCGAATGGACAGAACAATAGACACGAAATTCTTTGGGAATCTCTGCATTACAAAACGAGGTATGTATGAACATAAAGATTTTAATGGGTGTAAGAAAATCACTTTGTTTGTTTGCTCTCCATACAAATTGAGTACAGCTTATGTATATTTATGTAGAAACGGTTTAAAAATATTAACATTTTATATGAATAATAATTAAATTAAACTTTTCTATATTTTGTTTTTCTTTATATTGTAGATGATTGAAAATTAAAAACCTTTTGCACATATCTGTACAACGGAGGGAAAAAGGGGCTGATGTTGTTGGTATGACTTGTATGTTTGAATTAATACTTAATATACATATATGTACATATATGTATATATATAAAAAGAAACTTAAGAAATACATATGAATAAATAAGAATTCCTATTATTACAAGAGAAAACTTAAAGTAGTAATTTAAGCGTATTTTGTAGAACTATAAAGTAAAAAAAAAAACAAATTATTGTATACATGGAATAATTTTTCTGCATTAACATAATGAAATGTATTAACAAGTATTTTCAATTGTTAACAAAAACTTTTGTTTTCTACGATCGCAACGAACTTTTTATTTGCAAAATTTTAGAAATACTTATGAAATTCGGTTAACCAATTGCATTTTACGACCAATGTGAGTAAATTGTGCGTTTCCTGATTGAAGAGTTTGTTGTACCGACCCGTTGTTTGTCGTAATAGTTTGAACGACAATCTGCTGATGTTGTAACTGTTGCTGAATCTGTTGTAGATCATGAACATTTTGAACCTTGACAATTTTCTTAATGCTTTGAATTTGCATTTGTTGTTGTTGACTTGAAAATTGTTTTTCTATTTCGCCGGCAGGACCTATTGAATAATTAACGTTTAGTCGAGCTCTTTTCGGTGATTGATGACTTCCACCCGAAATATTGTAATCTGCTGGACTTAATTCTATAATGTCGGACTGACTTATTGCCATTCGTACGGCTTCTTTATCATCGTCGATGTCAATAGCGTCATAAATATCTTCGACCTAAGAAAATTAAAAAAATAAAAATATACAATAAGTGAACACAAAAAAATTTAAAAGTTCTTAAAAAGTATTTGAGAGGTTATCTAGCAAAATATCGACTTATTTTATTTTCATAATTACATAAACGAGCCCTTGGGGCCTTTTATGGTTAATAAAATCAACTAATTAAACAACCAACTTTAGTTATTAATAAAAAATATACAGCCGACTTATGAATAAAAATAATTGGGATGTATGAAAATTCAATTGTAAAAATAGGGAAAGGGAAAAAATCCCGGGGAATTTGTAACCATAACTGGGCTGGCAATAAACAAGAAAAGAATGTAACTTATATAAATAAAGTTTAACTCATGGTATAATAAGTACTTATTCTACCATGGTTTAACTTAGCTATCTTTCAAACAAAACAAAAACAAAATTAATATTATTAATTTTAATTGTTTTTAAGCAAAACTTCGTTAAACATACATATGTTTTTCTGCAGAAGAAGTCCAGGAGGCAAATTATGACATTCGATATCGATCGAAATTACAACACAATTGAAATGGCCCCAGTACTATAGCTATACACTAAATAAGCATTAACATGAAAGGGAAGAGACATTCCTTGATCGGGGTGTTTTTCTTGATCATAGATTGTGTTTTAATGCGCATTATATCGCAGACTATCAACAAGGGCAAAGTTTTCCTTGGATTTATCAAACGATTTTGACGATTACAATGTCTTAAGACAATTATATACATATTTCATTAGTGAGACCTATTCTGGAATACGGCCCGGTCGTCTGGGACCCACAGTATTACCCCTGACAGACATAGGATTTGTATACTATACTAGCATGGTATACATGTGTGTCAACCTAAACTACAAATTAACCCTCTGCTGCATGCATTATGATCCAGCTACAAATAAATTTTTTTTTTTAAATTATTATTTTAAATGGCATAATTAAGATATGAAAAAAAAAATTGCCATAAAAATTTATTGCCATATATGGCGTTTCATGCAACAAAGAAAATATAATTTTTTTTTATTAATTTTTATATTTATATTTTATTTAAGCAATTAAAAGTAATTAAAATATAGTGTAAGGAACATACATAAGTAAAAAATACGATAATAACACTTCAATGGTTGTATATTAATAAGATTAAAAGCAGAGTAAAGAAAATGAGTATTGCAAAATCGAAATCAGATTGATCTACTTATGCGTGGAATAAAGCAAAGCATTTTCTGTCTTTGTTCAAACAAAGATGGACCCCGCATTTAGTGCAAGTTATATATGATCGAAATTTGCAATCATTTTGACATAGCTGACGTACTTTTTTCCATTCTGGAAGATGATCTGTAGAATCCAGTCTGACAGCACTTAGTGAAAAGTCTTGGCGGCGAGCTTTGTTTTTTGTGTATTTCTTTGGCACGTTACAGGAACTCGGGGTCTTATTTCTGTTCTATATAGACCAAGCATGGAATCTAGAAGATCCGTACCTCCCATATATTTGTTATAAATATCTATAACTTTTGAGCAATCTACTTTTATTCAAGGAAAGTGTTGTTATTATGAAAGAAATGAAAACACATATACCGTAATGTTTATCAGTAAATGCATGAAAAGCCAAATATGGCACGACAAAGTTGGACGAATTTTTCTGTGAATGCATGAGAAGCCATATTTGGCTGTTCTAAAAAATGCGTGATTTTACGAGTTCTACATGCACGATTGAAAAATATTCACATAAACACTCTTCACAAAGCTATATATTCTACAAAAAAAAATATGTAAGCATACCAACTTACTTGTAATTAAAAAAATATATGTTTTATTTTGTATATTTTCACTGTACGAAGTGACCACGTATACTTATAAACAAGACTGAGGTTTTCTATGCACCTATGTAAAGAACAGAGAAAAAAACATTCGTCTCATAATCACAAAGGTCTACTTGTGTTATTCAAGAACTATTATTTTTCAAAACTGTTAATTTTTGTTCACAATGTGCATTTGAAATTTAAAAGCCATATATGGCTGCATATGCAGTAGAGGGTTAACCATGATGATGAAATGTACGTAGTATAAATGTGGTATATAACGTACTACAAGTCTGCCAATATAAAATAGTATATAAAACCGTAGTATACATACCATGGTATGTATACTATATGTCTGTCAGGGGTATATGAGGCACATACTAAAAAACTTTAATCCGAACAGAAGCAATTTCTTTTATTCTGTCTTCGAAAACTGCATTGGAATCCAAATATCAATTTACCTTTGTATGCAAACCGTTTAAAACTAATTAATCTTTCAACCTTAAAAAGTCGGAGGATATAAATGAACATATCATTCACGCTTTAATACTTCCGGTTTTATTATGCAAATTTAGATCATATACGCAAAATGAACTCCGCTTCAACTTAAAACAATTTTTCTTAATATAAATGTAATGCTAAATTTTTCCTTTTATATAATTTACTTAAATATCTAGATTTATTTAGTTTAAGCATACCAGCCAGTAAGGAATATAAGTTTCATTGGCGAATTAAGTAAATAAATGAAAAGGACACAACTTACCTCAATATCGAAATCTCGATGAATGTTTGTTGATATGCAAGTGGCGGGTGTAGTAATAGTTTGTGTCTTTGTTGGTAACGTAAGAGGTGAACTTATAGAGATGAAATTTTTTCGTTCTAGGACATCGCAACTGTTGTTGTCTTCGTTGTCATCCTCAATATGTGTGGAGGTACCGCTGGTCAGATCGTCGTCGACATCCTCTTCGACAAGCATATTGTCTACTAATGTCTCATCCAATTCCTGTTCTTCCATATCGGATGCTTCTTCAATTTCCGATTGACTATCCATTTCGGTGTCTGAATCACCACTACTTCCGTGCTTCATTTCGCCACGCTCGAGCGCCTCAAGGTTATCAGGACAAACCATAGCATTCCGTATGGCCATTGGATCTTTGCGTGACCATTTTTGGACTTCTTCGTCCATTTTGGCAATACGTTCCGGATTCATGGCCCAAAGACACCCTTTGCGTTGATTGCCATTTGTAGGCGGCTTTTCAATCTTCTCAAAGCATTTATTAAGTGAAAGATTATGGCGAACACTATTTTTCCAACCACTTGGTGCTGTCTTGAAATATGGAAAGTGTTCGCACATAAAACTATAAATTTCCGAAACTGGCAGCGATCCTCGACGTGAATTCTTCAGGGCCATTGCAATAAGACAGGAATATGAGTAAGCTGGCTTTGGGAACTCAGATTCAACAACAGTTGCTTTTATTTTCTGTTGAAGAGGTTTAACTGCAATGATATTTGTGTTTGTGATACTAGAAGAATTATTCCCACTAATGGAAGACAAGCCGTTTGCACTAAAGACACTGACGCCTGAATTAACTGAGTTGTTAACCAGATTGGTACTATTAATATTACTGCTGCCATTGCTGCTAGTAATGTTGTTCATATTATTCGCCAATCCTGACGCGCCATTAACCAAGTTGTGCTGCTGGAGAGCATATGAAGACGCAATCGATTTCGGTGTAAAACTAGATGATGACTGTATAGAATTCCTTGATAAGATTTTGGTAACATGTTGTCCATTGTTACTCGCGCTGTTATTGTTCAGGCTACTAATGTTTTGCATTGGACTAGATTCTCGGTCGCGTTTCAAAACTATTGCTCCATTTGTGGTTAATGTGGCTGATGAGGATGAAGATGACGTTGACGATTTTAAATTCGTCTGCTTGAACTTATTATACGTAATATTGTTTGCAAACGTTAGGCCACCAATACCGGGACCTAGTTTGATCGTACTCGATGATGTACTGCATCCTCCATTGTTGCTATTATTACTATTGTTACTGCTACTGTTGTTAGAACTGCTTTGAATAGGAGACGGGCTATTGCCCGTAAATGTTGTAATAACGGATTTTGCACTAGTGGAGTTATTACTATTGCCTTGCTGGTTATTTCCTGATGTAGCGGTTTTAAATACGACGTTTTCATTTGATGTTGACATGGGCACAACTTTTCTTAAATCCGCTCCCAAATCTTTACGTATGGCATCAACAGCTGCATTTTTGCGCTGAAGTGCGGAATTTGTTGCAAGAGTTGCTGGAGCCGTTGTAGCCGACGTTACTGCTGATGATATGGGTACTATCTGCTTTGGTATGTGAGATGTAATTTGTTCATTTCGTATAGAATTCGCACTGATTTTAATATGTGCTGGCGAAAAAGTTAAATGTGACTTGGTATCATTTACATTTGGTGACGGCGGAGGCGGTGAATTGCTACGAAGAATGTTTGCATTGAGATTAGTTTTTGGAGACATGTGTAAAAGGGACGAAGATATTAAGGGCATTACAGAAATTGGATTAACGCACGCTCCAACATCGGCAAGAAAATCATTATTTGCACCAAACCACGAAGAAGAAGAATTTGAAGAAACTAATCCAAAGGCAGTTGTGTTCCAACTGTTGCCGATATGTCCACAATCTTTTCCAGAATTACTGCAGTTATTGTTCATAAGAGATAATGAATCAGTTGAATGTTCCAGAGATGATGGTATATCTCCAAGACAATTCTCATAATCATTTACACTTCCCACAACATTTGCTACCTCACTTCTAATGTCTACATCCAACATATCCTGCAGTGAATCCGATATGTAAAAATCCAATGTTGGGCCCGAGGAATCCTTAAAAGAAAAGAGAAAAAGGTTGTACATAAACTTAATTTTTCTAAAACAACCTTTTTTTTTTTTTTTAAATAACAATTATTTTCATTCCCTGATTGTAGCACATTCTTTAATGTGTATCTATTTTTTCTCTGGGTTTTTTGGTTATGTTTTAGTTTACCGAAACTTTAGTTATTCACCCCTATCGTAAATAACAAGTGGAATTTTTGTTCCCCTGAAATTTGCATTCCCCTCGAAGGGAAAAAAGCAATCGTGAATCTTATGTGAAAATTTTTTCACGCTATCAGTTCCAGTGAATGTAAAAAAGAAGAAAGGAAAAAAAAAATTAAAAATCAATGAAATAAATATGTAAATAAATAAATTTTTATTTATTTATTTATTTATTTTCTAGTATGGATTGTAAGCCCTGCCGGCCAAATCAATCCAGCTTAATCGTATGGCAAATATTACATTTTTTTTTTCTTATTTCTTAAAATAATGCAAAACTCTTTTTAATACCCCCTATTGCACAAAAGTTGAAAACGATATAAGGACACAGAATTTGTGGCAACTTATACAGTAAATATATATATTTTAAGGAAAAGTTAAAATAATAATGCAAAATACATATTTAGTATTGGAGAGATAGTTTGATTACAACGTTAGTTTTTTTGCACTTTTTCAATTTTATGTAGGAAAATATTTTGGAAAATTCTGCCCCACGTCTTTCGAAAGCTTCAATAAAAACGCTGGCAATCGGCCTATTGTTATGCATTGTGTTGACTAATATATCGGTTGGTGCCGGGATCTAGCCCTTAAAAGTCAATTTTAGGAAGAACTACTTACATACATATGTACATGTTCTGTTCCCTAGCAAAAATAAAGTGAGAAAATCTAAGGGAAATGGGAACGAATTACGAGGAAAAAAACTTTTCGCGATAAGGGGAATTATTTCCGGTGAACATTTTTTCACGTAATTATTCTCATTTGAATTACCGTTTTTCATGGGAGTTTTTCATAATCGCACTTATGTAAAAAGGGGAATAATTACGAGGGAAAAATTATTCGTGATAGGGGTGATTGATGTTACAATTAAAAAAAACTTTTTGCTGGGATGCAGGGATGCTGGGATTTCCCGTTTTTAGATGTCTTATATCCATATCTTCAGTATTATTTGTTGATTCGGGGAAATATTTGTATCATAGAATAGTTTAAAAAAATTTCTTTCAAACTAGAAAATACCATTAACTCAACTACATACATACATACATAATTAGCTACATTACCCTGTAGGAAGTCAAACACATTTATAAGTAATTTCTAACTGATTTTTTTATAACCACATCTAGTTGATTAAGTGACTATTTTCCTTGTCGACGACTCATTATTTTAACATAGGCATGTCATAGGCAGTAGTCAATTGGACGTCTTTGCATGACTTTTAAACTGACTACTAACTACTTATTTTTCAACTTATTTGTAGTTAATTAATAGTATAGTCGGTTTATAATAAATTATTTAAATTTGAAATAATTTTTGTCAAAAAAATATATGTACATATATATGTATGTTCCTATGAACAAACATGCATATTTTTATATAGAAATTAATATTTAAGAACATTTTGCATCAAATTGCTTTAAATGATAATGTATAATAGTGCTGAAATAAATGCGGTACATAATTTCTAGTACATAAACAGATTTGAATGGTTTTAATTTTTAATTATTTTAATAAATTTGAATATATTTTTTTAATTTGACTTCATGGCATGCTTGTTTAACTTATTTTGCTTTTATTTGTGCCTCTATGCAATATGTTTGGTTGATATCTGCATGAGATTTAAACCAATTTGTAGTCATTTGAAAAATAGTTAATTTATAGTTAGTGTTTTCTGCAACTGACTATTTAATTTACTACAGGGTAGTAAAACAAATTTTAAATGTATTTAAGAAAAATTATTCCATTAAAAACATACATTTTTGGAATTTTTATTTTAAAAATTTAAGGCCCCAATATAATATGCAAAACCTTGCTTAAGCTACTGTTAAAAATAAACAAAAAGCATCTCAAATGCATTTAAGAAAATAAAAACAAAATCAAAAAGTATTTGATTCCATACGGAAAGTGCTATCTGTTTCGCACTGCCGTTTTAGGTTATTTCTAACCAAAATTTGTTAATTTTTTTTTCATTTGTGTATGAATATGTTTTTCTTGATAGATTTGTCATTTACGTTTTTTAAATTTTTAACATTTTACATACATATTTAGATGGAGGGGTTATCGCGTACTTTGTGACTGTGCACAACGATTTTCTCCGTTTATTGGTAACAAACAGTATAATCGAAACCAAAAAATACCTTCCAAAACAGCAACCAAATATTTTTGTCAAGATTTTTGCTAAGAAAAATATTGCTATGTTATTTTTATATTAGAAGCGGTCATGTTCTGAAATCGAAATCAAATAAAGTTTTAATCGATTTTCAATTAATTTTTTTTTAAATGAGCGTAGTTTTTCTTGAATTTAAGTGTAGTAAAGATAAGTTGTACTTAAAGTAGGAAGTGTAAATTTCCCACAGAATCGCTTTAAGAAAATGTCTAAAAAATTAAACTAAAGTAGTTTTTTTAGTGGTTCTAAACACTTGAATAGAAGTAAAATGCTCTAAATTGAGGTTATTTCCAGTAGAATATTTAAATAATTGAAAACACACATATGAATTTTTAAAATTTTTCAAAAATAAATTAATTTAAAATATCGATTCATTACAGCAAGGAGGAGGTTCTTTTTTATTTTATTACATAAAAATTTAGTATGAAGGTTGTCGCTTGAGATAAAATTGTATTTTCTATAAAATCGTAGTGGTACCTTATTTAACCATGATATTTTAGGAGATGATGCGAGTGTTGGCTATAAAGTCATTTATTCAAAAAACGAAAATTTAAAATTATGTCGCTTAAGCTTTTTTGCGGTAAGGGCTCAATATATGTTTAATTTTAAAATGTTTATGGAATTCACTGTAAGAAAGCGGATGTGATAGACCCATGCGTTGAGATAGAAATTATTTTGTTCGGCAAGTTTTTTCTTGAATTGGTTTAATTTTAATTTTTGTTTACAACAAAATTAACTGAATTGCAACATTTTTCAATTTGTACATAAAAGTTGAAATTATTGCTTTTTTGCTCAATAATTAAATAAAAAAAAATAAATATGTATAATTAAAAGTAATTAGTTTTGTGGTAATTTTGTTGAACTGTTTATGGTTTTTAATCCAAATTTTTATATTTTAATTAGGTTAAAGTTCATCAAATTTAATTTTTATTAAAACATTTTTATGAAGAAAGGAATTTTACAGCAAGAATTTAATTAAAATTTATTGATAATTTTTCATTCTTGAATGAGCTAAGAACCGAACCCAGGTTTTCACGGACAGGTTACTGACGACGGCTGGCATTCAATAGTCAATATTTAAACCAAATTGTATTTAACCTTTGGTAAATCGAAATTTGCTTTGATTGATTTTCTACTTTAATTGAGTTTTATGTTCTTCCGTACATCTTTTCTTACTAATTATTGTTAAAAGCTAAGGCACAAGCTCTATGTTTACATTTGTCCTTCAAGTTGTGCTGAAAAAGGTCAACAAGAAAAAGAAAGACAAAAATATGAAAAACAGAAAAATGTACTTATGGACTTCAAGAAGAATTCTTGACAAAAAGTACTAAAAAAAGGAAGTAAGGAAGAACATGTGAATAAATTAAATACACTGCTGGTTGCAAAATTATACAAGCCGGGCACATGGCATTTAAAGTAATTCGGGTACGCTGAATCCAATGGTGCTTACCGTTTTGTAGGTTAGCTCTAGTTTTCGAGATATACCGTTATTTCGAAAATGGAGGAAGTTGCACAACATATATTCGCGTAACTCAAAAACGGTTAAGTTTATTAAAATTACTTAAAAAAAACCGAAATTCCGCAATAAAATTTCCCTTTTTTAAATTCATAAAAAATTGGAAAATGCAGCTATTTTAGCATTAGATCAAAGACGCCCAGTAGTAGTTAAGGCTGTTACACACTATCCCCCAAAGTCTTACGCATTTTTCAAAAATGCTTCCCTGATCTAATTATTCTTTGAACATTTTCCAAAAACAATAACAACTTATCATGACAGGGTTGCATTTTCGTAAATTACTAAGGACTTTGTGGAATAGTGTAAAACGGCCTTTATGTACATTTGTTGTATTACTTTTTTGCCTTTGAAAAAAAAATGTTTGAAATAAATAAAAATTTGATGATTTTTTCCCCAAATAATGATTTACTTTCCAAAGCTTCTGGCAACGCTGTAAACAATATTAAAATTAAAAAAAGCAACATGTTTTATTGAATAGAATTCACCCATTTTAAATTAAACCACATGGCATTCTTTATCTTACAGATACAATGTTTTTAATCTCTTATAAAATGTATTTTCTCTTTTAGTATCTCTCGCTCTCTTAATTAATTACCCTCTCTTGTGTGCTCTCTCTATCTGTTAAATTGCAATTATACTTAATTCACCATATTTGAGTTGTTAAACCCATTCGTGCCACTCCGAATGTGCGGCTGTTTATAAAAAGGAATAAAGCCGTATAACATACAAAACAAACATACTTCATCAGGGAACGTTTTCGTTTTTTTTTTTTTTTTTTTTTGTAGGGAGTACAGTTGACGACAAAACACTAACAGTGGTTTACTTGCCTTTGTACTGTTTCTTTCTTTCTGTTTTGTGTTATTTTGCATTTTTATAGCAAAATATGTGTATCTATGCTGTTAATGTTAAATGTTTTTACTACAACTACCGGCATGAAACAAAATACTGAATTAAAATAAATGTTTCGTCTTTTTTTTTATTTGTGAAGGCAACAAACAGAATTGATTATTGTTCAGTTTTTAAGAAGGGGTTATTGTTTCTTATTGCTACATATTAGGTACCTATCTATTACATATTTTTAATTTTTCATCAAAAGTAAAGTGTTCAACAAAGATAGTACCTACCTACAAACAGTCTGTCAAGAATATGTATGTACATATGATTTTTAGAGTAGGTAGGTATCCACTCGATTAATCGTTGTTCTATCGAATAATTTAAATAGCCAATTTCGAATAAAGAATAACTCGAACAATTTATGCCAATTATGCCCGTAATTTCAACAAAAAGAAATCTATCTGTGTATAGAAATCTATGGGGTAAAAAAAAGCTTTCATAGGTACCTACCTACTTAAAATGAAAACTGAAGGAACAATCACGCAGTCCAAATAAACGTTGAAATTGGTAAAGATAACTGTTAGGTACGAGCACCACCAGCTTTATTTTTGTAGAAATTACGGGCCTTAATCGATTAAGAAAAATTCGTCTTTTTAATAAAAAAAAATAGGTAGGTATTTTTAGACTTTTAACTGATTTAATAGGTACCGACCTACTCTAAAACTAAATTACATGTTGTTAACTTCTACAATTATTTTCATTACATATTCTTTTGAACATATGTATGTACCTATTTATTAAGACCCTTTTTAGATGTGGGTACGTGTGAGGCAGTGTTGCCAAGTAAATTTAAAGAAATTACCCCAAATCAAAAAAATACCCCCTAAATTTGTACTGAGAAAAAATAAAAAAACCCCAAAATAAAAAGAATAATTTTTTAAATATTTTGTTAAGCGTACATACATACCATTTTATTTCATTTAATTTTTTACATATGTATGTACCTATGTATGTAACTATATTTTAACATATATGTACATACTTACATTAAAAAGCTTTTAGAAAAACAGAATATATCATTATAACTCATTAAAAACGTCTAGTACACTTTCATCCCTCTCGTCCACGTGCATGTTTTCATAATTAAACCTATAGACAGGGATGTTAGATGTGACGATTTTACGTAATTTTGACGATTTTTTTCGATGAATTTACCAAAATGACGATTGACGATTTTTGATGTAGAGTCACTAATGTTTTGACGATTTAATCCCGTCAATAAATTTACTTTACACTTTAATCTGGCATCAATTTTATAACACTTTAATCTGGCAAGCAGGTTTGGTAGATGTGACGATTTTTCGTAATTTTAACGATTTTTTTGAGAAAATACAATAATATGACGATTGACGATTTTTTGACTAAAAGTAATAGTGTTATGACGATTTTCTGGCATCGATAAAACACAAGAAATATTTACAATTATATTGAACAGTCCAAAACTTAAAAATCAATTTTTCGAAACACAAAAATTTTTGGAAATTAAACAAAAAAATTCCTCCCCCATCACAAACCAGGTGGATTTCATTAGAAGCATTAGTAATTCAAATTCTACAATTATAGAAATGCCATCGGTACTGCAAAAAATATACACTAGAGCATCGATTTGCGTCAGTCCTATCTGGCACGCTTTTAAAAAATTGGTTAAATCCGCTTTGCGTTTTTATGATTTCGTCGTTACATACGAATGCATTTTTCGATGAAGTCATAATCACATGTGAAGAATTTTTCTATTTGTGTGTAAAAAGGCAAATCCCATTTAATTCTGTTGGTTAGTTATTCTTAGTAAAATTGCGTGTTAGGATGTAAGAAGTTACTTTTTAATAAGAAGTTGTGTAGAAAAATTAGTGCAATGAGAAAAAATTTTTTGTTTGGAACTAATATTGGACGTAATAAAACGTTTCAAGTCGCTTGATATAGACAGAATCCTTGGTTTTTAGCACCTTTAACAATAAAAACAATTTGCAATAGAGATAGCGCTAAAAGTTAATCATTTAAAAATAGCTCGAGTTATTATTTAATAATTTTCTGAATATGGATAAATCAAATAAAAAATATTTTTGCTATGCATTTATGCAAATATATTTTTTCTTATGTTTTCTTTTTAAATGATAAATATATTCAGCTCACTTGCTGAAATAAATAGAATAAAACTTAACCATATCACTTTCTTCTTCATAAATAGAATTTCTTGCTAAAAATTTTTATTTTCGAACCAATCCATGCAATAAATTGTCCTTAATTTGTAAAATTTATATATTTGACGTTTTGTTGACGATTTTGTTCAATTTTCGTGACGATTTTGACGAATTTTGTTAAAACTTTTGACGATTTTTGAGGAAAAAAGTCTAACAACCCTGCCTATAGAAGACGCAGATGCTATTCTACTAATATTTGAAGATTTACTTGTAATGAAACTTATGGTGTTTTCTTTTATACAAAAAAATGTGCCTTTTTTTAAAAAAATTCAATTTGGTGTCTTTTTCTTAAAAATTTTGCTCCCGAAAAGGGTGGCTCGTTTTATTCTAAAAAACTCATGCTTTTCGGGAGCAAAATTTTTAAGAAACAGACACCAAATTGCATTTTTTTTTTAAATGCACACTTTTTGTAGAAAAGAAAACACCATTATACCTATTAAATAATCACCTTTAAATTCATTTGGTTTTTTCCATTCTTTTTTGTAGTTTTGAAAAATTTTGAAAATATTTAATAATATCAACCCTAAAATATCCCCAAATGCTAATTATACACACTAAATTTCCCCCTAAATAATTTTTAGTCCCTAAAACTGACCCTAAACGCAAAGGAAAACCCCAAATTTGGGGTGAAAATCCCTAACTTGGCAGCACTGGTGTGAGGCAAATTATGAATACCTAGTTACCTATCATGAAAAAAGTGAAATTCTAAACGTTGAAAACTTGGTAGGTAGGTAGGTACTTAAATATTTAGCACATTTTAGATGTTTAGTTTGACATTTATCGCAAGAAAAAATACATGTGTAACCCATATTGCGAGTTATCAGTTTTACCCGACTGTAAATTTCTTTATTACCTCGTACCCAGTGTTACCAAAAGTAGGGGAAAATCCCTACATGTATGTATTTGTGATACTTAAATAGAAGCGTAGGGAAAATCGGACAGATTTTTCATAATCTCCAAAATGTAGGGATTTTTCGTCATACCGTATTATTTATTAAATAAATGCTGAAAAAACGTTTTTTTAATGATATTTTATTGTCCAAAACGTTTGAAAAAAAATTGTTCCCCTAAAATAGCTTCAAAATATATACATATCCAGAGTTGTACATGTTTTTTTCTTAGTTATCATTCAAACGGTGTGATCCCGTACTTTTTGGGTAAAGTTCGGGAAAATAGAAAAAAATGTACAAAAGTACGGAAGCAATAAAAACCATAATTCTGATCCAAAAGAAAACGTTAATATGAAATAGGTATGTTGAAATAAATAAATAAATTACACATTAACGTTCATAAAATAAAAATTCAAGCATTTACGTACATATGTATTTCAACATTTTCTTTTGTTTATTTTATAAATATTTCTAATATTAATTATTTTGGTTAACTTACTTGCAGTTTTTTATTTATTTTTGACACAGTTGATTGCTTAACAATTTTATAAATTTGCAAAAAAAAAAAAAAACGCTGGTTCCCATACGTTGAGTACGGGATCACACCTAATGTTGAAAGACTTAATTGAATTTAATTAAAAGTACATAGGTACACATGCATTATTTATTTTAGTTTTTTACTTACAAAATGTCAAAGCTTTAATAGGTATACATATTCGATTTAAATTTAATTTTTTATAACTAATCCTTTTTATTCTATTTTAATGATAATAATGCGTAGGGATTTTTGTAGGTGCAATTTTTTCAACGTGTAGGGAAAAATCGGATTTTCGTTAGCATGTGTAGGTATTTTTTCGAAAAATCCACTGGCAACACTGCTCGTACCTATCCTCTAATCGTCCTTGTTTGAAAACGAATTTCAGGACTTTTGGCGCGAAATGGTAATTAAAAAAATTAACCAAACCTAGAGTTGTTTTAAAATAAAAGAAATTGAAAGGGGATTACAAAAACACAATAAAGTTATAAGCCGTGTTCTGGAAATCGAATACATGCGAGTGAAATTGAAATCAAACAATGATTTTTTTAAAAAATTTAACTGAGTGTCTCCATTGGTTTCAATTTTACCCCGATTGGTTTAAAAAAAATTCATAATTGGCTGTGGCTTCTCTCAGAAAAAGTCCCGAAAGTAAAAAGTATGAAATACAATAAAAATTAATATTGAAAAATTTGAGGTATAGGTCCATTTTGCCTGTGTGTTTTGTGTGCATGTATGTGTTGCAAAAAACAAAAAACGTAAACAAAAATATACATGTAGATAGGTATAAGGAAAATGTAAACAACTTTTGACCTTAGGTATACATATATGTGTATATATATATAGGTATAAGCAGGGCTGCCAGATAAATTTGTGCGGAAATCGTCGATTTTTCTGAGAAAAAAATAGTCTTTCACGTTTCGAAAAATCGTCAAAAAAATAAATCGGACAACTTAAAATTTAGTTTTTTTTCAACAATTTTTGTTCGATTTTTATAAAAAAAAAAAAAAAAAAAAAAAAAAAAAAAAAACATTCAAACAAAAACATAATTACTTCATACCCAGCCAGCATTTTTAAACGTGTAAGAGATACTGGGAGTCTCATGATGAGCGACTTTGATCGTCGATGACCGCGTTTTTTAATCGCAGAAGATTCCTTACACGGAAAAAACACGATTGAGATTCTTCCATAGCACAGCGAAAGACGCTTCTACAATCGTTGTAGAAATCGTTTAAGACGTGGGTAAAGATTACCTAACGAGTCTTTCATGTCAAAAATCGAGACTAATTTGATATTATCTTGAAACTCGTGAAATGTTCGCCGTATAATTATTGAAAATATGATTTATACAGAGAGTCATAAGAGGTTCATTGGATAATAGTTTGACGAAAGATAAAAAAAGTGTAACATTGTTGTTTTTGTACTCTGAAAATAGTCATTTAAAGATTTTCTTAAGACTTGCATATTACAACCGTACCCAAACAAAAGCGGCTTGCGTTTTCTATTTTTTGAATAGAGCGGCCTCAACGCTTTGCAATTGGAAAAACTGATTTTGACAGCTCGTTTAGTAGTGAAGTTTACCGCTATTGTTAATTAAAATACATATCAATTTAGCTTTTTTTTGGTCAATCTAGCATTTTTAGCTCTATTGTTTTTTATAATTTCTGGGTTTTATTATACAAGAAAGATCTCACTACTGTTCGTGACACAACGTTGACGCTCTTGCTTTAGTATGGCTAAGCAAAATAAAACGTTCCGCCTTCCGCTCTTGTTAAGATACGGCTGTTAAATATTTCATGATTAAAAAACGAACGTATTAGAAAATTTAATGTTTTATTCAGAACTTGGAGACTGAAAAAAATCATCACTTTTTGGAAAAAAAATCAGAAAATTAATTTTATTTTTTGTATGGATGTTTTGGACGCAGTATAAATGAATGCAAGTGGCAAATGTAAGAAAGCAAGTTTATTACTTACAAAATTGTAAGAGTATTTAGAGTTTTCAGCATTTAAAAGTGACACAAATTTTGGGCCAAAATTGTTTTGTTATTCAAATAAATTATAAGATAATATTAAACAGCTGTTCTTTGTATGTATTAGTTAGTTAACATTTAGTTACAGCTTTACCTTTACATATGTAGTTAAGTGTAAATTTTTTCTGCTAAAAATAACCAGCTGTGAATAACTTAAATAGGTACTTAAAAAAGTTAACACTTAGTGATAACTTATGAATATGCGCTAATGTATTTTTAAAAAATCCTATGTGTATTTTCAAATTTATATAAAAATATACTTCTGGAAATAACCTAATTTCAGAACATTAAAGTTATTTTCACGTTTTTAGAAACACAAAAACGTCTTTTGTGCAATTTTTCAGTAATTTTCTGAAATCGATCCCGATGATTTTATGCAGTTCCTACTTTAAGTGCTATTTTCATATCATTACTACTCTTAAAAACAAGAAATACTACGCTCATTTAAAAAAAAATAATTGAAAATCTCCATTGATTAAAACCTTGGTGAAATTACTAGAAGGTGGCAGCACTAAGAGTTGTTGTACAACAATACAACAAGAACAGGCAAATTTGTTTGTGTAAAATAGTCCATTATGTCAAAAATATGGATTTTCACCACACCAAAATATATTGTTTTTATTCTTTCTGATATATTATAACAAATAAATTACAATTTCTACTTAGTTGAAACACGGGTACGTTTGTTCCAAGAAAAGTTTACTCCATAATTCTTAACACGTTCCTTTTTGGGGGTTTCGTTAGCCTCGACAAACCAACGCCAACAATTTCTTTCATCTACTAAAATGTATTTAAGTGACATTACCTCAAAAAAAAACAAATAATTTTGACATAAAGGAAGTTCACCATGCATTGAGCAAAAAATTATTGATTCTGTAGTGCTGCCACCTTCTAATTATTTCACCATGATTAAAACTTTATTTGTTTACGATTTCAGAACATGGTGTTTTTAATATAAAAAATCACAAATGGCAACATTTTATCAGCAAAAATCTTGAAAAAAATTATTTGGTTGCTGTTTTGAAAGGGATTGTTTGTTTTTCGATAAATTATAAAAAACATCGGTTCATTGGTAACAAATAATGAAAAAATAGTATAACACAGCACAAATTAATCGAGCTCGTATATAATTGTATCAAGAAAAACATATTCGAACCTATTATTATTAAAGAAAAAAGTTATGTATGTGAAGATAAATATGCCGTTAACGTTTTTACATAAGGTGACCAGATTTTGAAAATAAAAATAAAGGACATTAAAAAAAAAGTAAAAAATTTATTTTACTTCAAGATTTTTTACATATTTTACAGACAAATTTATATTCCCACATTTATATATCAGGCTATCAGCGCAGAAGTTATGTAACCCCAGACTACTTATTTTGAGATAATGGGGAATTAACACTACTCTTGCACTATAGTACTTGGTTATAACGGCCCGTGCAAAAACTATGTTTCTAGCGCCATCTGTTTTGGATACAAACAGTTGGTTCACTCGACTATTGCACCGTAAAGAACAGTGCAAAGAACATATCTTACACCAGAACCGTAACCAAATTAAATTGTGGGTTACACAACTTCTGCGCTGATAGCCTCATATGTAAAGTAAATTAAAAAAATAACATATCGTCGGCTTAAAATGCAAACCTCCTAAATCAATTTTTTTTAATAAATTAAGATTTTGATACCGTGTATTCCGGCATGTAGTTTTTCTTCGATTTAAGTCCTGAAGTGTGCCAAAACGACTATATTTTTGGGTTTCCTCTCAAGCAGCAAATAGGAAAAATAAAAAGTTATTCCTCTAATATTTATTGAAAGGGGGTTATTAAGCCGACGATATATAAAAATTTACATTTAATTAAGTAAAATTAGTCAAAAAAAAAATAACGAAACTTAAAAATTCATTGCATTTACTAATTCAAAATTAAATACTTAGCCAAAATTAATATCTTAGCCATTAAAAAAGGGCAGCAACAGAATGCAATACAGCACAGAATTAGGGAAAGGTAAATCGATTTCGATTCCAATGGAAAATCGATTTTTTGGTAATAAAAATCGATTTTTTGCAATCGAATTTACGTATGCGATTTTATACTGAAATCGATTATTGGGCTTTAAAAATCGATTTTTTTTATTATTATTTATTTATTTATTTATTTTTTATTTATTATAAAAATTTTGGCAATTTTTAATTTTAATCTTAATTAAATCGATAAATTATTGGCATGCACAATATGTAGGTGGTGTGTTTATGCAGTTTTGTATGTTTAAAGTTGTAGTGTTACGTATTTACCTATTAGTACTCTTGGTATACTTTCAACTTTAATATAGGGGCTCTTGTTCTTCAGAAATTAAAGCCATCAATGGACAGTAAACAAAACAATGCAAACATATTGTACCGAACCAAACACTGAAAGTCAGCTTTGTGAAAACCAACATATTATAGAAACACAACAGGTGAATTAAAGCAAGGCATTACTGTGGAAATACGATAATATCCAAACACACCAGTGTGTGAGCTATATTTAAATCTAGTTAAAATCAGAGTGAAAAACAAAAAGTATGTAATCTGCATCTTTCCGACATCAATGACATGCAAACGTTTGTTCTTTAAATTTAAATTTTAATAGTAACTTAGCAAAGAAATAGTCGCCACCGATCATCAACTATTGTCATAATCCTTTGAAATGCTATCCATACATTCAGGCTTCTGACAGAAATCAATTCCGATCAAAAGTGATTTCGTTTTATGTAAAGCAAGATACGAAATCACTTTCGATCGGAATTGATTTATGTGCCAGGTCTGATTGACTACACAAGAACACAATTTTAATGTGAAATGTTCATACATACATATCGCACTTGTTCCTCTAAAGGCCATCTCAAAATTTGCACATGTTTACTTTTTGCAGGAAAATTATAAACAGTTGTCATATCTACCCACTAAGAAATAAGTTTGAAAATTTATCTCAAACGATTTTGAAATCGATTTTGAGGTTCGATTAATCGATTTCAAAAACCGAAATAAAAAAAGTCGATCGAAAAATCGAAAATCGATTTTGGAATCCATTTACCATTCCCTACACAGAATTCAATTTAGATATGCATGTGTACATACATATGTACATTCCCATGTTATATATGTAAATAATATTCAATCAAGTAAATTATTTGATTCACACATAGGAGCCAGAGACATATTTGCAAAAGGGAATTACAGTCTATGAAAAATAATTCATCAATTTCAACCGAAAAACATTGTTAGAGTGAGAGAATAATTTCAGTTCATACGGCAAACAATTCCACCAACGAGCAATTCTTATAACAAACGATCTTTCAAAGACTGAACATGTAATCCTCGGTATATCTTTCTGTTTTCTCTTTATTGAATGAGAAAAAACGAATTCATTAATTAAAGGAGCAACTACACCTGATTAAATGAGCTTATAGAAAAATAAAAGATTGCGAAACTTCACAAAGCTACTAAAATAACAACCCAAAAACCTTTTCACATATCCAGACATATGATCATATCTACGAGCATTATAAATATACATTTATAGCAATATAGTTAACAACACGTTCTATCCTCCAGAGGTTCATACCAATAGTGCCCGATACTACTTCCAATCCATAAAGCACATGAGGCATCAAAAGCGCATATGCAACTCTACATTTTACCCTGAATTGTAAATAAATATTAGTCGAGTATATCCTACGTAATATATACGAAACCTTACGATGAACATGGTCAATATGTCCCTCAAAACCAAGTCGGTCATCCACAATTACACCCAAGCACCAATGCTGATTGACATACTCAATTCTGTTACCACTAATGTGTATATCAAAATCATAAAACGAACAAGTGGATCCAAACCTAATAGCTTAAGTTTTTGAAGTATTAATTGCCAAATAATTATCAGACAACCAGCGCAAAATACGGTCTAGAGTTTATATTGACTTCTAAGACGACAGCAAACTTATGAGAATTACTAAACAATAAAAAAATATCATCAGCAAATAAAAAATGTGTACACATACTGGTATCCAGAACTTCGGGTACATCATTAATATAAATATTAAAAAGCAGAGGTCCTAAGACCGAGCCCTGAGGGACACCAGATAAAATAGGTAAATTACCAGAACAAACCCCATGTACATCAACAAATTGAGTTCTGCCAGTTAGATATGACAATATAAGCTTACATGCAATGCAGACTGCAGATTTAGGAATTGGAACCACTCGAGCTACCTTCCACAAAACAGGAAATTCAGACGATGTCAAAATAGAATTCACCAAATTCAAAACAATATCGGAGATATATGGAAATATAATTCTAAAAAACTGAATAGTTATCCCATCCGTACCAATAGATTTCGACTTCACTTTATTCAAAGCAGTTAAAATCAGGGGTGTGCTGGAAATCGAAAACGTAAAACGCAAGAATATCAAAATTCGATTTTTAATAAGATTTCTGTAATAAAAGAATTTTTTGACAAATATTATTTAAATATTTCTCTATCAAACAGAATTTTATAACAAATATGATAAGAATTAGATTAAAAGTATAAAAACTACTTCCAAATTCTTGCGTTTTACGCTTTCGATTTCCAGCACACCCCTGAATATCTTGATAATCAACACAGTGAAAAGAAAAAGAGCCATTTAATTCAGGAATACTATCAATATCAATCTGTTCAGTACGACTTGGACCAACACCACCCACAAAATACTCATTTAATTCATCAACATTCCCATCAAAGCAAATATCATTATCACGAACACATGCTCTATTTTCTTCTGACAAGCCATCTGACATCAACTGTGGCAGAAATCTATGCCGAAAAGAAATCGGCAGCGGCGGTAAACTATTGACGGAATCATTAGCCGGCTAAAGATAATTTTATATTATGTACCGATATATGCATTTCACCATTGAATAGAAGTTATGTACACATATTTATAAAAAAAAATTCATTTTAATATCCTAAATTGGTATCTTCAAATTTTTTTTTATTATTTATTTATTTATTTATTAGTATTTAGAATACTTTTAAAGTTAACAATTACAATATTTAAAATCATCTCAATTTAAAGAAAAAAATGTTTGTGGCGGCAGCAAGCTATTTTTAAACCGAGAACTACGTTGGTTTCTGCAATAACTATGCGGAAAAAACAGATACAATGATAGAAGCAAATTAAATGAACGTTTGTAACCGAATTTAATAAACCTTATGTAAAACGGTAGTTTTGACAGACATGCACAATTACAGATGACTTGAAAAGATGACAAGTCAGATGTAAAAAACATTCCGTGGATATGCTCATTAAGCCGGCGATATATAAAAATTTACATTTACTTATAAATAAGTAAAATTAGTTAAAAAAAAAATCACGAAACTTCAAAACTCATTGCACTAATTTGTTTAAAATTTCATGCTGCAAGTGTAGGAAATTTCAGTAGGAGTATGAACAAAACAAGCACGTCGCAACCATAGTATAATAAGCACAAGGTATGTTCATTAGGGAGAGTTGTCATTATTTACCATGTAATGTCAACTTAATTTTTTGGATTTTTGACGCTTGTTTTTATTTTTTTCTTTATTTTCTTTTGTTTGGATTTAATTCTAATGACTATTCCTTGTACTTATTCTACCATTGTTACGACATTTTCCTTACGATTTGACAAAAAACCCCGGTGGCCGCTGTGATATAAAATTAATTTAATTTATAAAATAAAAACAAATAATTTTTCTGAAGTTACATTTGTATTCGACCTTTAAAATTCAATATTAAGTTAAGTATACAGTATAGTTTTTGATGCTGAAAGAGCTATTACTCCTTTATTGTGGTTAATGTAAATTTTAATTAAACATTCTCTGATGATGATATTCAAAGAATATCGAAATATCGGAAACAAATAAAGAAAAATTTTACATACAACATACCTCGAGCTTAAGTATTTTAACTTAATAATAAAAACAAATATTGATCACGCATTTAAAAATAAAGATGACAAAAATTACAGATTATAAAAAAAAAACAAGAAATTTTATAGATGACAGCCTGTTAACATAGATGATTGTCCTCCAAAAAAGAATAGGTTTTTTTTTTATTTTATTTTTGCAGCCTTTTAAACAATACATAACTACTAACAAAGATTACAAAAATTCCTACTAGGTATAAAAAATTAATTGCAATAAAAAACAAAATTATACAGGGGTGTCAGGAAATCGAAAACGTAAAACGAAAGAATTTGACAGTTCTTTTCATTACACTTTTAATCTAATTTTTACAATTTTTGTTAAAAAATTCTGTTTAACAGAGCATTATTTGTATAATAATTGTCATAAAATTTTATTACTACAGAAACCTTATTGCAAAACGACTCTTAAAATTTTCATTTAACGTTTTCCATGACACCCCTGATAGTCTAAAAACAAAAAGAAAGTCTGCGGTCTTTTTATTAAATATACCTACTTATGTGCCTATTGTACAAATTTAGGTATACTTATTTAGGTAGATAAATTGATATGATTTTTTCAGAAACAATTTAAAATACTTCTGGCGTTACGTTATTTGCTGGAAATGTCCATATAAAATTTTACAAGATGCATGCAATTGCGATTATTTAAAATTTTTTTTTATCAATTTGAACCTAAGTTTTTTGAAAAATATACAAAATGATTAATTTTATTAATTTAGAAGTCGAATTTATAATTAATCTACCTCAAAATTTTTTTAGACAAGTATGTAGGTATTTTTATAATTTCTGCTTCTTCCATTTTTGACGCTTTTTCTTTTTTACAAAGTTGTTCATCTTTAAACAATTATAATATTTTTCAATTAAAAGAAAAAGAAATTTATGTTAAAATGGTATTACTTTGTTGTTGTTTAGTGTAGAGTGGATTTTATGAATAATTGTTTAGTGTTTTTTTTTCAATTTGGCAATGCCATCAAAAGTTGCAACATTTTTATGCTTTTACAATGATGATTTTGCACTTACTTAGAACCTGAAAATTTTGCATCGTTTGGGCGAAATAATTGTCAATGTTGTTGTTGTTATGTTTTTGTACTTTTGCTTTTTCGCAAGAGTGCAACTTTTGACGTGAACACTTTTTTATACTTTTGTTGTTGCGTTTTAAAAGTCAATATGAATTTCTGTAGAAAGCAACAACAAAATAACAGATTTTTTTACTTTGTTTTTGCTTTCAATGTAATTTTCGGCGTTGCGTTGCGTTTTACACAATTAGGGCCTTAATTTTGACGAAAGTTTCAAAAATGTTTGTTCACAACTAAACAAGACATGTTTTTTTATATGTAGACGAATTTGTTAAAGAAGAAAGAAGGTTTGAAAATGACATAAGTACTTATATTCTGCGTGTTTTTTTAAAAATAAATAAAATGTTACTTTTTTGAACTTTCGTAGAAGTGTATTTTTTAACTGTAACTAATTTAGTATTAACTATTTCTTGGTAACAGGTTAATCTTTTGTAAAATATTAGCCAGTACCCTAATATACATCCGTATCGCACTTGATCAACATATTCGGTTTTTCCGAATCTTGAATTCCCTTCACCTAAAAGCTAATTGTTCCCTAGCTCATATAACAGTAGAATCGCGAAAAAGTTAACTCTCGGAAAAGTTAATCTCGCGTATAAGTGAAACGAATTTTAGCGTGCCTGCGTCTTTTCTGAAAGTTTTGATAAAAAACATCGAAAATGAGCAGAAAGTAGAGATTTTCAGGGAAAACTAATAGCGTTGGATTATAGATCTGAAAAATTAGAAAAAATGTTTGAAATTCTCGAGGCTATGGGGAATAAATATGAAAAATCTGAGTTTCTTTTTTGTTATTATGGAAACTAAGCCATTGGAATAAGTTTAATGCGTTATTTCTGAAATATCCATGTTTATTATTGTATATTTTTCTTAGAAAAGTTAATATGTAGTTTGAAAAACATTTTGGTTAACTTTTTCAACTGTATTCGATTTGGATGATTTTCAACCTACATAAATAAATGTAAGATCTGAGCCAAATTTGGTTCTTCTGACTCATATTTGTGATTCAGTACAGTTTCACTATTGACATTTTCTATAGGGTACCTAAATATGTAAGTATGTTTATTTAGGTATAGACTATTATTGAAAATAAAATAAATGTAATTCATTAAAAAACAAAAAATAGAGATAAAACCCATGTGTTTCTAAATGTATGCAGGTAAAAACATTATTTTTTAACTATTGTAATATTCTGTAAATCGTTAAGGAACCAGGTGAGATGCGATTGCATATGAGAATCCGACAGCTGCAATTTCTTATGTACATACATATGTATGTATATGTACATACATGTTCTCACAAGAACAAATTTTAAATGTGCAACCTTTGCTTTTACTACCACCGAATTCTTAGGAAAAAGTGGTGAAAATAAAGACAAATGAATAATGTTGTCCTTAGTTAACTTATATAAAATAGCAAATTTGTGCCCAAATTAATTAACTACACTATCTTCAAAATGATATCCTTTTACATATTGTACTTTATGTACGTTAAATTGCATTACATCATTGCATCTGATTCTGATGTTCTTTGGCATGCTTAAGCCAAATATTAGCTGAGTTTTCTCCCATCACGTCACATTTATCAGATAACGGTATATTTGGGTTTTTCGCTGTATACTTATGTATTTTTGAGTCGCCTTCTAGAGTCAAACTTTGGATCAATTAAATTTTTATAAACATTTGCAATCTGTCTCATAATTGCATTTTTATGTCACACAACATACTTTATGAGTACACACAACCTTTAGTTTTTAATCGTACAACTTAATAGCGCAGTGAACGCCGACTTCACTAAGCGCATTTATGAACCTACATAGTTTAAAAAAATGGACACAACCCTACAAGAAATGATTGAGCCAATAGTCATATTTTTACGTTAGCGTGAAGAAAATGATAGAAAACTTGATTTTCTGTCATTTCTCCTGTAATTTTCTTAACACCAACGTGAAAAATATGACTATTCGCTCATTCATTTCTTGTAGGGAACGTTTTGAGTATCATTTTTGATCACGCACGCTCGCAAAGGAAACCATAAATATGCAATTGCATATGAAGGCAGCGTTGCCAGAACTTTAAGGGGTAAAACCGGCAAAAAAAACATATTTCATCTAAAAATCTGCCTCAATATTTTAAAAATCATTAATTACATTTGTGATGTAGTTTATTTGGAAAATATATAACAATTCATTTCAAAATAAATCGATGGTAATTTAAAATTAGTAGTGCATACTTACTAATAAATATAAGTCGCCCTCGAAGTATGAGATATAAGAAAGAAATTTTTTTGAACTTTCAACGCATAAAAGTTTTAAAAATTGATTCGATTTTAATTTTATTCGAATGCAATTTTCAGAACATCCCGGATAATTTTTGATATTTTACATTAATAATATCTTTGTTATTTTAAACAACAAATTAAAAGATAATTGCTTGACATGTTGTGTAAGCTAACAAGGGGCTTATGAAAAATTTTGAAGTGATTAAATATTGCAACTATGTACATATTAAAGATTTCTATACATACAGGGGTGTTCTGGAAATCGAAAACGCTAAACTTAAAATTTTTAAACTTCGTTTTTTAATAAGATTTCCGCGATAAAAAAAATTTTATGACATACATATGTATATACAAATATGTATTCCTCTATTAAAAACAATTTAATAACAAAAATTATAAAAATTAGATTTAAAGTGTATTAAAAACAACTTCCATATTCTTGCGTTATGCGTTTTCGATTTCCAGAACACCCCTGATAAGTAAATATGTATGAATATATATACGTAACCATATGCACATTATTTCGTGTAAAATCAGTTGACATAAATAAGTCCGTCGATAAGACAATGCGAATTTTTAATTTTTAAGTAGTCTTCTGTGAATAAAATTCCTACTAATGAATTTATTTCTAATCAGGTCTTCCGTAAATGGTTTTATATTTTGTTTATCAATGCAAGAATTGCAAATAGTACAAACATAAATGACAATGTAAAGAAGTTTCCATCGAAATTTTAACCAAACATTTTTAAATCTGCATTTTGGCAATTTAATGTATTAAATCTTTTAGATAAATCTGCACTTTTGGCATCACCATTATTTAACAGTTCTAGATCTTTTTTGAGTTTTGCCGTCGATTTTTAATCTTTTTCCTGCATTTTTTTGCATTACTTAGTTAAAAGAACATTTTTGCAGCATTTTTTAAGTTGATAGCGCATATTTTCACGTTTTTGAAGGACATTTTGATACGTGTTAAATTATTTTGATGCCGTTTCGTTTTTTATATCTGTTTTTAATATCTTTCTGTATCCATCGTTTAGTATACAGATCGATTCATAATCACTTTTTAATGTGGGCTTTGTGCAAAATATAATTTTATAGACAACTTTACAAAACTTGGTAAATGGACGAAGCCTAAATAATTGTTCTATAATTTAACATATGTACATGTGCTCAAAACACTGAGTGCTTTTCATATAAATGTTACTACACGTTCAATCACTTGTGTTGTGAAAACAGCCCAATAGTCTCCATAAAAACCTTTTTTCGAATTAGACTTTTTGTTTGCCCTTAAAATATTTTACTGCAAATTAAATTCTTTTTTGGATCGGTTCACATACGACCGTAGCTCCCATTCAACTATAACTTCCTTTTAAATGTTAAAATAAATCGTACATTTTGCAACCGTCCCTAGAAGACAAAAAATCTCATATTTGTACCTTTATGGTTTATCTGGATAATGCTCGACACAAATAACACTTATTTAAATTTAACATCGGTTCCAAATAGATACCATCTCGAAAATTCACCTCTAAATACTATGGTGCATTTATTGGCTTCACGAGATTTTTGTTTTAGTAAATATGTGGTATTTTTTTTTAAATACAACTATATTTAAATAAACGTGGGTCACACTGTTAAAAATACCTTAAGAAATTTAACATTTAATCAAAATTGCAATGAATCTAATTTTTATAACTGGTTACAAAAAGAAGTCGCAAGTGAATAAATGTTACATGCAATGCATTTTGTACCACATAAAACAAAATCAGAAGATAAAGTTCGGTTTGTTCTTTTTTCTAATTAAATGATAATAGAACTACGCACGCAAAAAGCAATTTGTGGAAAAAGGTGTTAAAAACTTTAGCGGGTTCTACCAAAGGTCGTTCGACACATATTTGCTTAAGTTTATTTTATTAAATTTATACTTGCATAAATGGGCATTTCCAGCGAAAAGTCTACTTTTTGTCACGTAACGCCAGAAGTATTTTAAATTGTTTCTCAAAAAATTTTATATGTATCGTTTACTTTTTTATATTTTGGTGTAAAGCGCAACAAGCTCTACATTAAGTAACAAAAGGGATAACGATTGAACAACATGGTCCAAAAATACAACCTTAATTGCAATCTGGCGTTACATTAAAAAAGTAGACTTTTAGCTGAAAATTCCCATATTTACCTTAAAACGAGCAAAGATTTTTAAATTTGATAGCTTGAAAAATAAATCTATATAAGTTCTAAGTTTACTAAAAAAGGTTTTGTACTAAACTTCTTGCTCAATTCGCAGTATTTTTCAGTTTTGTAATGCAATCAAAACCCACTTCCGTTTTTTTAACGTCACGCCAGGGCAGATTTTTGCTTATATCTGTAAATCCTTAGCGTCGATTACTGTAATTTTTTTTCTGAATATAGTGCTACTTAATTTCTTTCTATATATAAAAACCCTTTTTACAAATTTGACTTCGTCATTTAATTTTTTTACATTTTGTGCTACAAAAATCACGACACGTCAAAATGGAAATGCCCATATATTTGATATAAAATAAATTAAATATTGTCATATAGCATATATGTAGCTATTTATTTACGATACCACCCAGAAGAGTTTAATGCGAGCATTGTTTTCGTCGGCAGCATATGTTTTCAATAAAATAAGGTATCGATTATCAGACGCAATTAATTTGTTTTAGAAGCTTTTTAAAATATAAGTTTTAATACATAATTTTTCCATATTACTTCAAATGAATATATTTAACTGTTTTATTTTGTAATGAGTTTAATATTCTTCATGAATTTATTTGTTTTAATACTTATACATAAACATTTTATTATAAATATGTATATGAATTTAAAAAATTGGCCTTTATATATGAAACCCCGAAAAATCCCGATCCGTCCCGGGATTTCGTTTTTTTGAATAAAAAATCCCGAATCCCGGGTTTCAAAAAACCTGGTCCCATTTGGCATCCCTAGTACATATGCATAAGTAATAAATGAAAATTTCTCCAAAATATGTAGTTAAATTTTGAAAAGAAATATATAAAGTGGACATTTGTTAATTTCGGAGTATAAATAATGATTAATTTTATTTTAAATTAAATCTTATTATTTCTTCGACCTTTCTTTAATTAAAATAAAAAGTTTTTTCGAGCTCGAGGCCAATTATTTTAAAAAGATAAATATATTATTTATTAAATTATTTGTTCCAATATTTCGATATCCTTCGGATATCATTATCAAGGAATGAGTTACAGGTATATTTGCAAGAGACTTATTACTGTCTCTACATTTCGATATTAAATGTAGAGACAGTAATAAGTCTCTTGCAAATATACCTGTAACTCATTCCTTGATAATGATATCCGAAGGATATCGAAATATTGGAACAAATAATTTAATAAATAATATATTTATCTTTTTAAAATAATTGGCCTCGAGCTCGAAAAAACTTTTTATTTTAATTAATTTTATTTTTTATTTTTATTTATTTTCACATTACCTATAATTTTATGTTCATAAAGTTCTATTATATTATTATAAATATTTTTAAATCAAAATCTTTTTTGGTAACATTTACATCTGTGGCATTTTGACAAATCATCTTAAGTCAAACTTAAAAAGTTGAAAAAAATGTTGTAAATCAAATGAATTTTCATTAAAAACCCATTTTTGTTTACGTTTTTAAAATTTTGAATTAATAACGAAATTTTTCTTTAATTTTGGTGAATTTTATTATTTAAGAAAAATGATTTTTTCACAGTTTTTTTTAACGTTTTTGCTATCTTATTTCGACTTAAGATGTTTTACCAAAATGCCACAGATATGAATAACACTCAAAAAATTGAGTGCTTTTCATATAAATTTTGATACACGTTTAAACACTTGTGTTGTAAAAACAACAAATTAGAAGGTATATTAAAACAGTTTTGCAATTTTATGTATTCAATAGATTCTTCACAAAGTCTTTGTGAGAGTGAGAAATCGATTTTGATTAATTTATCAATCATTTTCCGAAACATTCACTCGTTATTCGATTTACTTAAACACCGATTAGTTTCAGATGCTTATAAACAATATCAATATCGTTAAAAAACATATTTATAAGACAAATTGTTTATAAGCAAGTTTAGGATTAATATTACTAAAAACACATATTTAATGAAAAACACTGTAAACCATAATTCCATCAGCACATTGAACTTTCTACAATAACCCAAACACGAACAAACAACCTCAACCAGACATCACGACATTAGACATAAAACAAATGGGGGTGCATTCATCACACAAGGATAGACGAACAAACTAAATTGCTCTGGGTTGGTATTCAAGCAATTCAATGTCAAAAAATCAAATTATTCGTACATTCTGTAAGGGATGCCAAACAAAAATCAGAAATCCCAAATACCGAATCCCAGGATTTTCAATTTACATATCAACTTCCTGTTGTCAAACTAAAATACAAATTTTCGTTTAGAAACAAAAACTAGTTTTAGGCCCGTTTTCACAACTTACCGATAGCCAAAAGTAGACTTTAAACGGCCATATAAAAAGTTTTCCATTATTTAAAGTTTACTTTAACCTAAGGTGAGCAATAAAGTAAATTAAGGTTCATCCTACCTGGTAGGTTAAAGTAATGTTGAAATAAGAGAACACTTCTTATACGGCCGATAAAATCCTACCTTTAGCTATCGGTAAGTTGTAAAAACGGGCCTTAATCGATCAATTTGGCGATGGACCAGCCTCCGGTTCATATGTTATCTTCTACCTAAGTGAATTTAATTTTGTATGTTCAATACAAGAAATATCAATTAAAAAACAAAAAAGTATCAAAAAGTCTCCTCTTATAGATTCTCATTCGCTCAGGAAATTGCATGTTTAATTTAATGTTTCCAAATCTAATAATAACGAAAATTAATCAAATACATGTTTACTTTGTCTTTATAGGTCGAATATTAACAAAATTCAAAAAATACCAGATGAAAAACAAAAAATACCAAAATATTTCATCTTAAAGGCTCTCATTCACTCAGGATCCTGTACCTATATTATTATGTTTCTAAGCTCAATATTAAAGAAAACTCAAAAACTATCCCATGAAGCACGGAAAATTAAAAGAAAGAAATTTTTCTTTCGGTATTTCCCCATTTTTGATAAATTTTTTCCACATTGAGATTCGGTGGACAAACAAAGGAAAACTAAACTTTTTGACTATTCATCTCAAACCCCATATATTCTGGCTCCTTAAGCAATTCAAAGTCGATTTAGCAATGTCCGTCTGTTTGTTTGTCCATATGTCCGTCTGTTGAAAATACGCTCAATTTCGAAAAATTCAACAGAGAAGAACAGAGAAGCAGTTTGGAATTGAAATCCTATAGAGTCCATTCCTGAAATATTCGAAGTGTTATTTCTTCCATACACAAATAAAACTTACTGCATTTCAGAATCTAATCCAAAAAGTATTTTATCACACCTTCTCCCAGAGACCAAACCGTTTTAAAATGTTTAACGCCACAAGGAATGCAGCGCTTGAAATTTAAACATTCAATATTAATTTCTGTAGAAAGCAACAACGAAATAATAAACTGTTTTTGACTATTTTTTTGTTTTAAATGTAATTCTGCAGAACTTGTACCCCTATGTTATTGACATTAAAGAGAATTGAATGAATAAATGGACGGACGACTTCATTACCTTCGGCACTTTAGTCTGACCAAAGTGTCCATGACTCGGTGATATTGAATTAATATAATTAACAATAATAGATCGGAAATCTGTTTAGTTTTATTGGGATTAACTTGTTACAGTAAACTCCGCAAAGAGCACTGCTGAATAGAAATTAATTCCCTGAATACGTAATGTAGGTACATCTTCATATCTTAAAAAATAAGAAATGCGGTTTTTACATTCTTTAATAGCATCAAGTGTGTCAAGAAAATGTACTCATCTTTCTATTTGTAATAATTAAATTGGATTAAAATCAGTATTTTTGCCTAATTTTATAGCCTTCAGTGCCAAGTGACAAGACTTGTGCGGTAGTCCTTGTTTTTTCAAAAAAAAATCATATGAGATCAAACTTGAAAAGGCAGATAACAATACATATTATTTAAGGAAATTTCTTTACCAATAAGGTTTGTAAAGGTAGAAAATCTTTTAAATTTTGTCGTAAAAGTAAAGCAATTTCCAAAAAATAAATATAATTTTTAATTTTGTTGTATGCCGAGATTAGAAACAAAAATTTACAAAATATCCTATGGTCATCATTAGATGCCAACTACTGCCAAATCAGTATTTTTCTCTGATTAAACTCAAATTTGAGGTAATTGATTTAAAGATTTAAAAACAAGTTTACCCAGTAATCGGCATGATTTCTTTTGAGTATCTTATGTTATAACCTGACGACTGTAGAATAAGTATTCTATATAAAGCCAACAGCAGTTTTATTAATAGTATTTAATATATATACATTATTTCAATAAAGTTAAATATGAAAAGCAAGCCCTATAAAAATAAAAAGGTCTATTCTATGTACCAGCCAGAAATACAGTGTTCCACGTTTCACTTAACAGGACAGAAGTGTCAAATGTGGATTTCTGGTAAAAATTGATAGCTTTTTGAACTGGCATATAACATTTAACAGCTAAGTAAGAAAGCGCAAGGAATTATTTGAGTGCCCCGGTAGGCAAGCTGGTAGTGAGCTTGTCTATCAGCGACGGGGTTGCGGGTTCGATTCCCGCCAGTCTCTGGTTTCTTTCCTGCATACAAGCGAAGAGCTTCGCGGGATTAGCTTAGGAAGCTTAGCAGTGAAGCCGTTTCGGAGGAGTTCAAAATGGAGGGCATTTTGTTAATATTTGTATGGGAATATATAGAAAAATTTAAATGCCATATCTGCGGAACCCCTAAGCCGATTTCGTGCAAACTTAACTTAAACCATCTACAGACTATCCCCAACGTACCCTGTAATTTTGGTTCGGTCGACCCGATTCCGCAGTTAGTGGTGACATCAAAGTGTACACTTCTTTTTATATATATGTATAGATATGTATATTTATTGATTGCAATGAAAATATTGTATCCTTCTAATGAAACTCATTCTTCTAGAAATAAACCCGACTGATAATTTTGAAATGCAAACATTCAAGCATGTCTCAGAAATCAATTCCGATCGAAAGTGAATTCGTATCTTGCTTCACATTAAACGAAATCACTTTCGATCGTAATTGATTTCTGTTACAGGTCTGTCCTTTTTTTTGTTTACGACCGATTTATTCCAAGTGTATGTTATTTCGTTGAACTTTCACTAGTTGTTGTGATTTCAGAGAAAGGGATTGCAATCGCATGATTAATTAACTTATTTTTATATTCACAAAGAAGGAATATAATAAGCCTCATAGGCCAAATACAACGAACAATTTTAAGCATATGGTTCATTTAACAATAATTTTGTCACCGGTGATTTTGCTTAAAATAGTCCGCCATCAAGAAGCCACAACTACATTATGGTTGCCTTCGAACATATTTTTGGTAATAATAGCAAAAATATATTTAACACTTATAATACCATGGTTTATTTTCAACCATATCATGTTACTCTTGGAAAAGAGTAAAATACTTTTGTCAATTTATAATCAAATAATTATTGGTGGTAAACCAATTATTGTCATATTTAACCATAACTTCAAAATATGGTTGCGACGATAAAGATATGGTTAAACTAACCATATGTTTTAAAATTCTCGTTAAAAATAGTTTTGTTGGAGGTGATCAGATTGACATTTTTTCTACGTTTGTAATGCCAGCAAATGTACATTTTAAGCATTTAAGAAAGTAAAAAGCTTTAGGCCCGTTTTCACAACTTACCGATAGCTAATGGTAGGATTTTATCGACCGTATAAAAAGTGTTCCATTATTAAAACTTTACTTTTACCTACCGGGTAGGATGAACCTTAATTTACTTAATTGCTCACTTTAGGTTAAAGTAAAGTTTTAATAATGGAACACTTTTTATAAGGCCGGTTGTAGTCTACTTTTAGTTATCGGTAAGTTGTGAAAAAGGGGTTTATCTATTGGGGTATTCACAAGGTGAGCTATCATGTTATATTGTCATAATGTTCTAACAGTTTACAATAGTTTACAAATATTGTTGTTGCTTTGTAAACAAAAAGTGTCTTAAATAAATAGAACTTTGCTTGCAATGTTTATAATGCTGCCGTAATTAATCCCAAGAGACTTGCGCTGAACGGCTGAGCCGAGCCGCATTAGTTGTTGTAAGCCGTCGCCGTTGATTGTAAAATTTATCCGACTTACATTCGAATTTAACCAGCGACTAGAAATTTTTGCAACAAATCACTTGCGGTGTCAAATTAGGTGTACATTGTACACCCACGCAAAAATATCGCTTTTTAAACATATATTTGCATTTCACCCATGTAAAATATCGTTTTTTTATACATATCCAGCAAAAAAAAATGGAAGTCATACTTTAAAACCGGCATCTTAATTACACCCAAAGTAGCTAATACTACTTTTTAGCTTTAAAGAAGTAGTTTCGAAGTACATACAAATATAAAGAGATTTTGAATTGCACCTTTGTTCTTAAATAATTGTATAGAATGTAGTTTTCCCGGAAATTTAAAAAAAGGATTGCATTTATATAAAATGTTTGTATGTTCAGGAAATTAATTTAATTTTTTAGTGCCTCTATCGAAAAAATAAGTAGCCTATTTTATTTTTAGGGCTCACGTGATGCTACTGTAAAAATTTCAGGAAAATCGGTTCAGTAGTTTAGGAGTCTATAAGCCAACAAACCAACAAACAAACAAACAAACTGACAAACAAACATACAAACATTTTTCATTTTTATATACATATATAGATATTTAATTTGAGTTTATTGATATAATTCGTAAAAGAACATGTTATGTAAAAGTATTAAAAATACTACTAATAAATAAATAATAATAATAAAAAATAACATTAATTGTTTTGTTTGTTAAGAAAATAATTTTATTTATTGATTTTATTGCCTTTTAAAAAATATTAAAGATGAGTTTATTTCTGCTAATCGATTTACTAGTGTTGGAGGACTTTTAAAACGGAAAGATAAATGCGTTATTCAAAAGATTACACCTGGGGATTACATCCATATTGGACTTGGTAAAGTTGTACCGAAAAGTCGTTTAAATCACACCTAAGGGATGCAATAAAGTTAGCAAAACAGATATTTTAAAGAAAAGAGTAGCTCAAAAGATAATACTCAAAAGGAAAGCAATACTTCACCAGCAATTACAAAAAATGATTCGCAAAATGTTTTACAAGACCAAGTAAACATCTTGTTATCAACAAATTACTCTTCAATTTTTTAAAAATTTAATTTTTGAATAGTTTGCTTAATATTAACCTTAGGTTTATATATGTATGTATGCACATTGTGAATTCCAGTAAAACTCAAACAAAATCTTCAAGTGATTGAAAATGTTTATGTTTAAATTTTGTTACTTTATGTTTATATAATTATACAAATGTATGTATATGTTATTTTGTAACGTAAAGAAAGAAATTCATTATTCTTTATGTTTATATTATTATTCAACTTTTACTTTAAAAACACAACTAAAACATTTACTTCAAAACAATTTAAAACTTTATTTTTTTAAAAAATACTAAACATTAATTGTACCCGTTTTACTATGTAAATATATTAATGTTTCCATGCAATTAAATTTAATATTTAATAAAATTTGGATTAAAAAATGTTTAAATAAAAAAATTAACTAAACCATATCTTTTTCATTTTTAAAAGGGATGCTTTTTAATTAATTAAAGGGTTCTTGAATGTTTTAAAGCAATATAAACGCATTTTAAAATCACTGCATTAATGTCACTTCTTAAATGGACAATTTCATTACTATTGCAACACTACTTTTGTTTAGATTCTTAGAAGTTATTTTAGTTTACATTTTTCCCCCTACTTATTAATGACATTCAAATATCGGAATATTACAGTATGTACATACTAGAAACGTGGATTATATGCAGTAGAAAGAAGTAGAAAATTAACAACATTTTTCCAATGACACTTTAATAATAAATTCATAGCTTCTTCACCCGAATTTGAAGTATTTCGGGTTTGCGGGTTGTGGTGATTTAATAACATCATTTTAAACGCTTTTTTTGCTGGGATATACTTGAATTTTTACCCATGTAAAATATCAGGCAACTCCAGACCAAGGAAAGCAAACGCAAAACGGAAGAATTTGGAATTTGTTTTTAATAAACTTTAAAACAAATTTTTATAATTTTTGGTTTAAAATCCTGTTTAATAGGGAAATATTTCTTTAATATTTGTCATGAAATTCTTTTATTACAGAAATATTATTTAAAAACGACTTTTAGAAATCTTGCGTTTTACGTTTGCGATTTCCAGCACATCCCTGAAAATTACGTCAGAACCACATGCGCATGTGACTTTTTGCATTCTGCGTTATATAGGCTTAAGTTATATTATCAAAAAAAAAAAAGTTACTTTTACAAAAACCTTTAATAATGTTTATCAATTTTTAGAAATACTTATTCTACCTATATTTTTTAATTAATTCTTCACTTGGGGTCCATTTTTCCAGATCCAATTTTAGCAAATTAAGAGAGGAAATCATGGAGATGAAGTGTTGTCATAGTCATTTATTAAAAAAAAAACCCAAGTTAAAAACGATGTCGGTTAAGGCTCGATATAATTAAGGCCACCATTTTAAAAATTAAAAAAGTTAAACTGCCGACTACTGGTACACTTACCTTTCATATCGTCAACTAAAATGCAAAAGGCTCTAACTAACAAAAAAGTAAAAATCTACTTTTTCATTAATCTGATGTAGGTACATATTACATCAGCACTAATGTCCAAATTTTGGAATCTTAACATTAGCGATTTTATTGATAAAAGGCCCTATCTAAAAAAGCCTATACCTATGATAAACGCTAAAAAAAACGCTGCAAAAATATCATGCTATTTTGTCTACTCTAATTTTTGGCAAAAGTGCAAATAAGGCTGAATAGCTTATTTCCGATGTGCTAAATAGGTAATTATTTTCTGTGCTAAATAATTATTTTCTGGGCGCAAGGATTTTCTGCTCTTTGGTATAACAAAGACCGGCTTCGCTAATTAAAGATTCTCTGCATAGCCGGCCTTTGGCCGGGCGCAAGGATTTTCTCCTCTGTGGTATAATAAATATGTTTTTGCAAATTTGAGTAGGTAGGTACCTATACACATATCACTAAGTGGGCGAGGCAGTTTTTGGGTCCAGGGGGCCCACGGGCCTCAGCCCCCTTAAATTTTAATTATGTTTTTTTCTTTTTTTTATTCTGAATCGGGTGGCATATTTTTTTTCGTAGGCCCCGTAAAGTGCACTTCAGCCGAATTTTTTAATTTTGAGTTAATAAGTACCCTCTTGTTGATTAAGTGCGACATAGGTACATTTGTATGTACATATTTATTAAACTTTTGAAGACATGTATCAAAAATAGTAAGATTGTACCAATTTCTTCATTACTGATATTAAAGTAGCCATATATACACATCGATGTTCCTATATGGATATACAAAGTACGTCATACATACTTCATCTGTACATAAGTTTCAAATGCAAAAAAAAAAAAAAATAAAAAAAAAAACAAAAAAGAATAGTAAAAGTAACGTGTTATTTTGTTTTGATATACATTTAACAACAAAAAGTAAACGGATAAACAAACAACAAAATAAATAAGACCAAAAATACAGTGTCTTTTTGCATGCCTTTTTCTAAACATTGCAATTGTAAATATGTAGAAATAATAAACAAAAAAATATGTACATAAATATTTATATTCAATGTGCAAGTTCTTTTTTTTATATACATACTTATGTATGTGTATAAATTTTCGTTCATTTTGGAATGTTAACATAGAAGAATGAAAAAACCGTCTCTTTTAAACAGAATACTCTCTTATATTCGATGTTATTATTGGAGCGAATTTAGTATAGCAAGTGGTGAGTATATTTTAAGAAAGAGCAGGAAAGCATAAATAAGAAAATATTAAATACAGAGGCCGTTACAGAATTTAAAATTGGACAATAAAAACACATGAACAAAATTCTTGCAGTTTTTTTTGTCGTAACACACACATTCGAACTTAAATAGGCATAAAAATACCAACAGATGTATGTATGCACATGTAGACAACCTCAAGCATAAGTTTTAATAGCAGCAATTATGTTCTTTACAAAAACCGGCAAAAAAAAATTATAAACAAATAATTTTACTTACGGCATATTTGTTGAGGAATCCGTCGTGAAATCCACCTGCATACTCCTCCAATTCGAACATATTTTATTTTCTTCCCTTAACTTGGTTCTCTTTTAATTCTTAAAACCAGTTATTAGGTATATAAATCGTCAGTTATTCCTAATAATTCCTTCTTAAAACTGCCGGTAAAATACTAATGTAGGTACATGTAAGAAAAACGGTTTTTTATAATCAAATGTGTGCTTTTTCTTTTTGATTTTGTTCTTCTATATTACATTTCTTTTTATCTTCGTTAAAAGCAAACAAAAAATATTGTATGTACTACATCCAAACACGCGTACATACAAATGTATATGTGTGTTATATTTTGCGCGCAACCTCCTGTTCTTTTTACAATAAAAGATTTGCCGGTTAATACATACAAGAATTTTTTGTTTTTTTTTTATCTAGTTCATTGTCAGCTGCTATTCACTTTTAAAAACAAGCACCGATCTTTTCGCCGCCAAAGGTGTATTTATTTAAACAAGAAATAATATTTAAAATTTAGGTATTTAATATCTTGAATTAAAAACAAAACACACGACCAACACAACGAACTCAACCACTCTCGGCTCCTGTCAGCAACATACTGGCAACAAACACAGCTTGAGCAAAAAACAAAACCAACAGTTTTTCTAGCACTAATACACATGTTATTTAACATTTCTGTTAACACACGACCTCACACATACTCATCATGCTCTTCACGTGTTTTTATCTCTTTTCAGAAACATTTTTAAATCCAACGTTTTATACAGGGCTGGAAAACATTAGTTAATTGTTTAAGCCTTCGTCATTGCCACACTTTCTTAAAAATTTGTGTATTTTCCGTTTTGCTTTTATTTATACCCCCACCACAGTGCTGCCAATCCATGTATAATTACACTTATTGTCTGTAATTTCCACTTACATGTGTAATATGTAATTTTTTTTCCATAATTTTTGCAATTTGACAATACTTCGTATAATGTAAAAGCTGACTATGAATGTATGTGGCTTGTACTAGCTTAACTGGGATTTTCGGATATTAAAATACGTTTTTTTTAATTTCACTTGCATATGTATTTTATTAAAAGCTTTTTAGGTTGTAAAAAGTGTGAAGATATTGGCAAAAATGGCTGGCTGGCTGTCTATGTAACCTTGTGCGCAAAGTACAGGTAGCAATTTTGGAGATATTGGCACAAGGATCAAGCATTTTTAAAAAAAGGGGCCATGAGGGGAGATGGGGGGCAATATTTGCCTCTCAGAAACTGTCAAACCGATTTTAATACTTTCTTCCTTTTTTTATTAACCAAAAAGAAACAATCTTGTTTTGAAAAAACCACTATGAAATCAAGCCAAGCTGGTTGTTTTTTGTTTTAAAAATTTTATTTTTTATTTTAAAAACTGCAATGTTTATAAACAAAATTTTTAATCATAAATTAACCTTTTTAAGGGTAATTTTGGGCCGCAAAAGGAAGCAATATAGTTTTATTTAAAATACGGTAATTTAAAAATTCATAGATAAATATTATAACAAAAAAATTAACAACATTATTATTACTCTTGTATATTATTAATTTTATATTTAACCTTTTGTTTGTTTAAAATTCAACAATTCTTAAGCATATGAAATGGCCGCAATGTTATAAATTTAACTATAATGTTCGGATTATATTAAGTACGGATCAAATTCAAAATTATTTTACTACCTCATCCATAAAAAATACAATTCACAAGGTGTGAACATTTTACAATTGCTTAAAACGAATATTGTTGTGTTTCAAGCAAAATAAAAATTGTAATGATGTGTTCATTGATTCGTCATAACTGTACAGTAGAAATCTAAATTATAAGCGGTAGCCCACAGCAGTCATATACATATATTTCTTGTAAATATTTTAAGACATATGCCTTTACAACTTTTTGATTACCTTGTGAATACCCCAAATATTTTTGGTTAAAAATATATTTTATGACAAACATTTACATTCAGATTTTTCTTAAAACACATTTAAAATTTAAATGAATGGTTTATAAATAATGCTCTTATGTTCTGTTAACAAATGAAACATTCAATTGCCTGTCATTTGGAAACAGAGGGTCGTAAGGTAATGGAAAAATAAAAGTTAACATCACTGGTTAACACTGTTGTAGAAAACTTGACATATATAAAAAAGGTTGCTGTCAACTTTTAAAATTAAAATGCTTTATTTTATTTTCAATAACAAAACGGTTTTGATTTTAATACGTTTTTCAAAATTGTTAAACTATTTAAAACAAAAACGAAAAATTTTGAATGTTGGAATTTTTTTCTGCTTCTTATAAGAAAAACAAGTGCTGCCTTTTAATATAAAAGAAAACCTTTTTGTACTTAAAATTTTTAGTACAAAAATAATATTTTTTGATACAAAAACGTAAATTTTTTGTTTCAAATATGATTTTTATTGTTTAATTTTGTAAAACACACCGTTTCCATTTAAAATAAAATTGAACATTTTTGTTTTTAAAATTTTTTCAAAAAATTGCTGCAATTCTAAAATAAAAACGCAAAATTTGGTTTTAAATAGCGTTTTTTGGTTCAGTGCACGTGCATGTGGGTAAATATGCAAAATATGTACATGGTTTGCGGTATTTAAAATACAAATTACATGTATTTAAAATAAAAGTAAAAAATACTTTCAGGTTATGTATTTAAAATACAAAATGCTTACACAGCTGTATGTATTTAAAATACAAAATACATATACATATATAAATATAAAATTCATAAATATCAGGGGTCTAATCACCGCATTCGATACTATCGTATCGAATAAACTATCGAATTTTTTTGCATACGATAGACACTGACGGATCGAATGAAAACTCGAGAAATGTAATGTCGAATTACTCGATATCGAATGCTTCTATTTCAAATTCAAAAAATTTCATTAGTTATCGAGAGTCTTGATACCAAAATAAATAATTTCGATCAATTTTACTCGATATCGTATGCGGTGATTAGATTTTTGAATGTAGCATCAGACAAACAGTTTCTTGTTGGAGAATAAATGAAATCTGCTGAAGAAAATAATTTTTCTACAGGTCCTGATGAGCACAAACTTGTATTAAATTATATGAATACTTTTTTTATATTTGGATACCTCTTGTCACTGAGGAAACTGACAAATTCCAACTCAAAATTTGATGTTCTAGATTCACCATCATTCCTATCTACGAAAACAACAAAATCATCGTCTTCTTTACTGGTGCTTCTACTTCTGATATTTCCATATTCTGATAGTTACGTTTTTTAGCGTGTCTAGTTTTGGTAGATCAAAATGCAAACAACCGTCATTAAACTGACAAAATATATTTTTTAAACTATGTTTTTAAAATACAAAATACTCCTATTTTTTATGTATTTAAAATACATTTATTGTATGAATTTTAAATACAAAATACTTGCTGGACATGCATTTAAAATACAAAATACTTGCACGTCATGCATTTAAAATACAATTACAAATACAATAATATTTTAAAAACGTATTTCAAATACAGTCAAATCCCGATAATTCGTACCCCGATAAATCGTTATTCCCGATAATTCGTAATAAACTGTCGGTCCCTTGAAAAAATCTCGTTAATTCGGTCCCCTCGCTAATTCGTAATTTTTTTTTTCAAATAAAATCTTCTTTACCTCTTATAAATCGTAATTGTTTGCTAACTACCACTTATAATTCGTAATAAAAACAACAGAAACATGGAAAGAATGATTTTTTGCTTACCGCTATTTTTTTGCGAGGGGTTTTCCTTGTGTGTTTCTTTATTTTCTTAAGATCAGTTTGTTACATGAACAATTTTTATATATTTCAAAATTTCAAATACTGCCCAGCCCTGGTTCTTATACATATATATTTTTGTTTACGTTTTTTGGTTTTTTACCACACATACATTCATGCACACAAAACCCCAGCGGGAAAACACATAACAACTCCTTCTTTCAGGCCTTTTTAGAGGCCTGCTTCAATATGTTCTCTTTCAAGGCAGCGCCCCCATCTCCAGAAACAAAACCACCTCGATTAATAATAAATTTCCCCAAATATCCCCCGATAAACGAATAAATCTACAAAATAAGCCCCTGTAATACATAATTTTTAACGGAAAATTTAAATATTTATTTGAGTTTTACTTGTACCATATTCTACAAGCGATTTTTATCGAAAGGAAATAGGTATGTATGTAGTTGTTTTTTAAATATAGGTACATATATACATATATATACAGTCGAACTTTCCTATAATGAATTTGCATGGGACCACAAAATCACTTAATTTTTGAGAAAGTTTATTATACAAAATTAATTTTATTTCCAATTTTATTAAAAAAATAATGAGGCTGTTCTAGTTTGGATTACATGCACGAGCAGCAGTTATCCATTTGAGAATTGCTTTATTTGTTTCTCTACAAATACATGTTTAAAGGCTCTTGCATTTAGTGCTAAATTGCTTGCATTCTACATTTTAAGAATTAAGGTTGCTTTAGTCGACCGTAAATGTTGTGCAATGCAATGTAACGTACCGTAACGTACTGTATTTCCTGTAATGCGTAATTATTATTTGACAATTTTGAGTCTTTTGAATAAAAAATTATATTGCACAAATCAATTTTAAAACTATTTAAGGTGTGTGCTCGCATTTCTGGGTCAAGTAACAATTGGCACATTGGTGGTCTGGGGCATCATTTATTACTAGTTCTAAAACGATTTTTTTTTTTTGCCCGGTGCTCATTGATATCAAGTGATGTTGCAAAAATAGCCACTTTAATGTGTATGTGACACATACTATGTGTGCAATAAACTTAGTTGTCTTTAATAGAAAAATTAAGCTCATATTATTATTATCAAAGTTATTTTCGGGAATACAAAATTCATTATTAATACGATTTTCGTATGACGTGCTAAATTCCCAGTTTTTCATATTTGATAAATACACTGAAATTTATTGTTGAGGGAAAGCTAGCTTCTATGCGCATTTCACTGGTTGCTTGTTGGTGTTTTGTTTTGGCTTTGATATTGTTACAAGTAAGACTTTGAGTGTTTATAATTTTTATTCGCTTTACGGTTTTATTTGTATAATATTTTTGGCCTTTCTAAAATCTTTGGAAAAGGTTTCCTGATGAGCTGGCCTAAGCAACCAGTGAAATGCGCATAGAAGCTAGCTTTCCCTCAACAATAAATTTCAGTGTATTTATCAAATATGAAAAACTGGGAATTTAGCACGTCATACGAAAATCGTATTAATAATGAATTTTGTATTCCCGAAAATAACTTTGATAATATACATACTTGCATGTGCCCGTGCAAAAAACTGAATTGGCAAATTGGTTTTTTTTTTGTTGTTTTCTTACGAAGACAGTAGAATGAAGCAGTTTGTTTTTTAATTTTTGTTTTTTCTTTTTACCCACTTACAACTACAATTCGAGTCGGAAAGAACTCGACCAATTGTAGGGGAATGTAAGAAAAGATAAACTCCCTGTTTATTGTTGGTGTTTTGTTTTGGCTTTGATATTGTTACAAGACTTTGAGTGTTTATAATTCTTATTCGCTTTACGGTTTTATTTGTATAATATTTTTGGCCTTTCTAAAATCTTTGGAAAAGGTTTCCTGATGAGCTGGCCTAAGCAACCAGTGAAATGCGCATAGAAGCTAGCTTTCCCTCAACAATAAATTTCAGTGTATTTATTAAATATGAAAAACTGGGAATTTAGCACGTCATACGAAAATCGTATTAATAAATCATATTATTTATTTCCCCAAAAATCCCCAAGTTTTTTTTTTAATATCCCCAATGCAAACCCCAAATAAAATTGTCTGCCCTTTAAGCAACAAGAAAATCCCTAATTTGGGATAAAACCCCCTAAACTGGCAGCCCTTGTTGAATTTTTTGTTATTCTACCAAAATTTGTTTTTTCTTGCATTACATATATCCCTGCAAATTAGACTAGTCCATACACGCGTGTAAAATGTAACCCACAAGGGACTAGTACGTGTCCAAAAGTAACCCAAACGTATGGAAAAAACATGGTCTATTTAACATTACGATGTCCTAAGGCAGGACCAGATAACCCAGCTTTGGTTTACGAAGGAGTAGTTTTAAAAATACTCCATTGTATACACAAGAGGATTAGTTTTAACTTGGTTTAAAAACGAAAACATGTTAAAAAACGGAGACATGTCGTCTCACTACAAACACTTTTAAACAATGACATGGCCCATTCTTGCAATTCATCGGACCAGTCCATGGAGTAGTTCATTTCATGAAATTGGATCAGGTGGTCCAATAATATTTGCAGGGATGTACATGCAATCACACATGTATAAACGACGGTTGTGATCTACCCCCCAACAAACACGATGTCAAACCTTTGATATGAAATGACTTTATCATTTGACATTAAACGCAATTCTCAAACGTTTTTCAATTGTTTGATTTAACATTTAAATTCTAATTGATAATGATTTGAATATAAAAATTTGATATCAAATATTTATCAATTTGATGTCAAATGTTCGTCAAATGTTAAAATCAAATCAAAAATAAACTTGGCAATACTAAAGCGAAAAATAAATGTAAGCATTAAAAATGGCGATTAAAGTTAAATTTTTTTCCTTGTGGTTACATGTGTTTTACTATTAAAAATAAATATTAATATAAAGTGAACAGTTTATTTCTTGTGAAAAATGAAAATTATTTGTGAGAAATTACAATGATTAAAAATACGAAAAAAAAGAAAAATAATAAAACGGAAAAGTGAAGAAAGATTGTTGAACGATCGCGGTGCTACAATCCTCAAAATAAAAGGGAGCCAAGTATTTTGTCTTTCCAAGATTTAGAGGACGGAAAGAACACTATTTCAGCTTTTAGCTATGGTACCGAATGTTTATCTCAAAGTTTATTTAGTAGTAGTAGTAGTAGTAGTATATACACGTGAAGGCCATGTGCACCCCGACCCAAAGGATCTCAAAAAGCCCATTACCTTGCCCGGTGGAAGATCATAGATGTCAGTCGGGCCCATTGTATGCCCCCCGAAAAATTTCTGCCTAAAAGTCCCTAAGGCTGGACAGCAGCAGAGCAGATGTTCCGACGTTTCGTCATCCAACCCGCAGAATCTGCACATTCTGGTAGATGAATTACCCAACTTAAAATAGTGGTACCTGAGACCACAGTGCCCCGTGAATAGGCCAACAAGCAGTCGAAGTTCCGCTTTTTCAAGCAGCAGAAACCTTCCTGCCCTGTGCCGGGACAGCGTCACAAATCTTTTGGACTGTCTCAATCCAGAAGTGGACGTCCATGCGTGAAGGAATTCACGCTCGGACCATTTTTGTAGCGTCCCCCTGATGTGACCAACAGGGACGCCGAAGAAAGGCTCAGAACCTATAAATGGACGACGAGCGCCCCTGTTTGCCAAGTAATCAGCCCTTTCATTGCCCGCATGGCCCTCATGGCCGGAAACCCAACACAAATTCAAGTCATTGTGTTTCCCTAACTCATTCAGAGACGCAAAACAGTCCAAGACTAGCCTTGACTTTATCTCCTAAGAAGAAAGTGCCCTAAGAGCGGCCTGGCTATCTAACATTATATAAAGTCTCAAGCCCCTTGCCCTCCTCCTTAGACATTCCCCAGCACATTCAATGATGGCTTAGAGTTCCGCCTGAAATATAGACGGCTGTTTGCCCATTGGCAAGCCCCTTTGGAAACCCGGGCCCATGATGCCCGCACCAGTATCACCGTTTACCTGTTTCGAACCATCCGTGAACCAGACCTGGTCCGCGCATGCACGCCACCAGGATTGGTTCGCCCATTGGTCCCTGTCAGGTATAAGGACATTAAAATTCCTATCTAATGCCGAAGTAGGCAGCATATGATCACCCACCATAATGGATTGATCATCCCTAATGATTTCCAGGATCCGCATGTTAGGTAACTAACTTAGGTAAAGTTTATTTAAATAAATAATAAATTTAAATTAAAAAAAATTAAATAGTTTTATTTATATTCCACAATGTATTATAATCCACATTTGAAAAACATTTGAGAATTACGTTTGAAAGCAAGTTGAAAATAAAGGAATTTTTCAATTTGAAAATAATTTCCCCTTTTTGTTGAGAACGCTATGATTTTCAAATCATTATCAAACGTTTCTCGTTTGAGAATACGTTTGATTTCAAATCATTTTCAATTTGAAATCAAACCTCCGTGTTTGTTGGGCCTACAAGAAATGAATGAGCGAGTAGTAGTGACTACTCCCTCATTCGTTTCTTGTAGGGTTGTTCTCCCATGATGTTTTTGTTTTCATTTTGCACTTGCAAATCAAAAAGCGCCGTGCCCCCAGTCAAAAAGCGCTAAATAAAATTTAAATAAAAAAATTTTTAAGAGCCAAGTTTTAGTAATTACACTGGTCGTCAAAAAAAAATCGTTTTAAATAAAAATATATTAATTTTACAGCGCTAAATTCAAATTCGTTTTCATGGGGTCTACTCTCTATTGCGATGCGAAAGCTAAATGCCAACTTGGTACTCTCTATCAATTTTGCAAAATTTTCTGAAAATGAAGCTGAATAGTGGCAATAAAAATTAAAGATGGCGCGGATTTACAGTAATGAAATGCCAAAGTGTGTTAACAAATTTGAAATTGGAAAATTTAAATAAAATAAATTGATGATTACGAAAAGAAAAAAAAAATTAAAAGATGCGAAAGACATACGCGCTAGATTTGCTACAATTTTCTTTCGCATCGCAATAGAGAGTAGACCCACAGTTTTTCCTATCATGTCTAGTTTTTGTATGGGCAAGACTAATATTTTGACCAAAATAAGGCATTTATGCTACATACATTTTATCATAACTTGAGAACGATTGGTGCGATTCTGTTTTTTCACAAATGATTATTTTCAAAATTGTTTAATTAGTGGCGACCATATTTTAATGCAAATTAGTATGTACACATTTTTATCATTTATCAGAAATCCAGGTATGTATATTATGAATAAAATAAGACATGAAATCATGAAGATCAGTATACAAAATGATAACTAGACGTGATTGAATAAACTATTTGGATTCAGCACGCTAAAGTCAATTAAAATCACATAATCAAGTTCTCTAACCCGACTTTTTTTTGCCGAGTAGTGTTAATAAAACATTAAAATTTTATAAATCCTTTTTTAATATTTCAGGAAAAGTAAAGTAATATAATTTTAAATACACACGGAAAGAATAATTTTCTAAATCAGCAGAAAATATGTCGTGAACCAAGCAAATTTTGCACCATTCTTGTCCAAGCCAAAAATTTCTTATTGTAAACATGCATTTTAAGCAAAAATTTATGACTCAAAGCGAACTAAAATTTACTTAAATACAGATAAAAAAATTTTATTTTAATTCTATAGTAACTTAATTCAATGTTTCGTTGCTTTTTATTTTACAAAATGAGAAGAAAAGCCTGAATTTTTTTATAAAAACGTGTAGCAGTATTTTTTTTTTTTTTTTTTTTTTTTTATTTATTTATTAACTATCATTGAATCATTTTACATTCTTATTTCTACAATTTTGAGTTACTATCGTTAGATATTACAGCAAATAAGTACATATTAAATTAGTAAAGATATCTTAAAAAATAATCAATTATATAGGAAAAAGATAGTGAGAAAAAACCTATATATAATATCACAAATTTAGTAATGGGAAGTTAATGCAAACAAGGACTAACTTTATTACATACAAGAATGTATGTAGATAATTAGTCCATGTTATATAAACTTCTCAAATGAGCAAAGTTTGATCCCCTGCATTTAACATTAAATGGCAGGGTCAAATCATTAATAAATTCGTCTATTGTCTTTTGTCCTGATAATTTATGTAGTTCTGCAGTAGGAAACCTTCTCGGCAGGTTGTATATAATTTTAAAATTTTTATTTTGAATTATTTGGTTACGTTTCTTATGAGTCTTTGCGCAATTTTTCCAGACAACACAACCATATGTAATAATGGGACGGATACATAATTTGTATAAGAAAAGTTTGTTTTTAATGCTTAATTTAGATTTTCTGTTAAGTAGAGGAAATAAGTTTCGACCACATCGAATAGCTTTTAAGCCAACATTTATCAGGTGTTCCCTGAATGTAAGTTTTTCATCGAGTATTATGCCCAGATATTTAATTGACTTTGAAAAAACAATTTCTGTTCCCTGAAAAAATAGTTTCAAAGAAGGGACTCTTTTTGGGGATTTGTTGAAAGGGAATAAGATAGCTTGCGACTTTTCTTCGTTTATCTTAATTTTCCATTTGGCAAAGTATTTAGAAGCAGAGACAAGAGCGTTTTGCATACGTTTAACAATGGTATTTGAAACCTTTCCCTGTGTGATGAGGGCACTGTTATCGGCGTAAAAAGCTACTTCATTACCAGCCCTTATCTTAAAATCGGAAATGTATATATTATAGAGTAATGGTGATAACACAGAACCCTGTGGTACTCCCGCAGGAATGCTTTTTACGTCCGAAAGGAAACCGTTTACTTCAACAAAAAAGCTTCTGTCAGTAATAAAATCGTATATTATTCTTATAAGATAGCTTGGACAATTCAGTTTGAAAAGTTTATAAATAAGTCCATTGTGCCAAATTGAATCAAAGGCCTTTTCTATGTCCAGGAAGAGTATTCCAGTAGAATATCGTCTATTTTTGTTGGTTTTAATAATGTTAACTACGCGTTTTAACTGGTGGGAAGTAGAGTGCTGTGCTCTAAACCCATATTGGCTTTTTTGGAGTAGATTGCCCTCATCTACGAAAGACCTAAGTCTATTCAATAAAACTTTCTCAAAAATTTTATCCAGAGAATTCAGCAAACTAATTGGTCTATAACTTGTAGTCAGTTTCGAGTCTTTACCGCTCTTTGCTATGGGAATTACCTTGGCTTGTTTAAATCTAACAGGGAAATACCAATGTTTGATACAAAAATTAAAGAATCGAACTAAGTAAATGTAAGCTGAAGTTGGAAGATTTTTTAATACAATATTACTTATTTGATCTGGTCCTGAAGTCTTTGAATTTTTTAAATTTTTAATTAAAAATCTTATTTCATCTAGACTAGTAAGTGTATTATTATCGGCGTTGGGCGATTCATCGCAAAGTATGTTTCTAACTGTCAAGTTCACTTTTCTTTCAATTGGACTATCTAAGTTAGAGGTGGTGTTGTGAGCTGTGGCAAACTGTTCTGCAATAGCATTTGCTATAGCGCCGCTATCAGTAACAGCTTGATTGTTGACGATTAATTTTTTGATCGAGTTAGATTTACCTCTTATACGTTTGGTAATCTTCCAGAACAACTTACTTCCAACCGAAAATTTGGCTAATAACCTTTCCCACTGCTCGTTTCTAGAACTATTGCTGTGATAGTCAATTAGTTTGTTTAGTTCTCTGATTAATGCATGAAACGTTGATTTTCTTGTGACATCAGTACATCTTTGAAACCTTCTTCTATACATATTTCTGTTGGAAATTAGCTTTTTACATAGCTCACTTATTTTAAACGTTCGAATATTGTGAGCTTGGTATGGAATTGTTTCGTTGCAAACGCACTTAATAATATCAGAAAACTCCTGAATTGCTTGATCAGCATTATGCAGAGTTAATTGACTATTTAGAATCGAAGATGTATTAATTTTTTCATCTATTGATCTTTTGAATTGTACCCAATTAGCTTTGACATAGTTTGGATAAAGTTTTCGATTCTCACTTATTAATTCATTAATGTGAAAGGTAATGGGTACGTGGTCGGAATATAATTTATTTGGATGGGTGTCTAAGTCGGAGAATAAAAGTGACGAATTGGACAAAAGAAGGTCAATAGTAAAAGCAGATCTGTTATTAATGTTTTGTGGAAATCGTGTGGGACTAGAAGGAAAGTAAATATAATAATTTGATAAATTTTGATGATCGTGCAAGAGTTTTCCAGCTCTGTTGGTTTTAGCGCAATTCCAACTGATATGCTGGGAATTAAAATCACCAAGAATGAAGAAATCGCAATTAAAGGAAGTAAGAATATTTAAATCAGAGACAAAATCATCAGTATAATGTGGGCAATAAGCCGATATTAATATCACTTTTCTACCAGAAATGTTTAGCGAAATGCAGACATTTTCAAAAATTTTTGTTCCTAGTGATAATACCTCACTGTGTTCCACAGTTGATTTTATGGCTATAGCAACGCCACCACCATGAGAAACCCTATCTTTTCTATATATGTGATATCCAGGTAATTTAAATTTATGGATTGGTTTTAAAAAAGTTTCGTTAAGAAATAAAATATCAATATTATTTTCCCTTAAAAATAAATGCAGTTGAATAGCTTGAGAGGATTTTGTAATGCCTTGACAATTCCAGTGCATTACATGAAGGCTGGTGTTTCTGTGGTTAAATTGCATACTTAAGCATTTGCATTATTACGTTGAGTTGCTCCATATTTGATGTACATTTCTGGAGATCAGCCACAGCTCGTGAAAATATGTTAAATAGTTCATCTATATTGAATAAGTCGTTCCTTGAGTTGGTTTGACGAACAGGCATTTTTACAGCTTCAGCGTAATTTTTTGCGGCAAAAGTAGGGCTAATGTCGGCTCTCTCACTTGGGGTATGTATCAACTGGTTGGAAGTGGTAGGATGATCATTGAAAATTTCATTGTAGGTATTGCTGTGCGAAGGCGTACGGTTCCTGTTAATATTTTCACGTAATGCAAGGTAATCCCTACGGCTAGGACATCGGGGATCATCCGCTCTATAATTTGTGTTTTTTAGATTTTTCTTTGAGCAGTTGAAACATTTATAGGCGGCAGGTTTGCCTTCTGGAACCTTGCTAATTTGACAGACAGATAGATCGTGATCATCTCCACACGCAATGCATACATTTTTGCGGTGACAATTTTTGGAACCATGGCCGTACATTGCGCACTTGTTACATAGGGTCGGACCTTTTTTACTCTTCAGAGGATTCCTCCAGTAAACCACAATACTGCAAAGCCGCTTAATACTTAGAATATGAGATTTAGAGTTTTGGGTACGATCAAATTCAAGCATATATAGAGCATCACGAGAAGATCGGGCGGTATTTAGCTCTTTTATTCTGTTCACAGTGACATTATATTCAATTTTGAGTTCGTTTTCAATTTCTTTTGTCTCTATTTGCGAAAGACCGTATAGAAATAATTTAAACAATTTCGTGTCTTTACTTTCGTGTGAAGAAACTAAAATCAACTGCCATTAGCTTTTTTATTGCGAGTTCATACTTATGCAAGGAATTAGAAATAATCTTAGTACCGACCGACATTCTTTTAAATTCATAATCTTTTCCGATTAATTTAAGTACTTGAGCGAAACCATGGGTTAAATCAACAACAATTGGTGGGATTAAAATTGTGTACTCTTTTATTTCATCCTGATCACCTTCACTATAGGTGTCATCTTCATTGTCCAAAGTTTGCAAAATGTTGAATCGATTATCGCTGTCACTATTTTTTGGGACACTTCCCCAACTTTTTTTTCGTTTTAATGAATTCATTAAAACTTTTGTTTTTATGTTCTTTTTGTTTTCCTTTTTTTTTTTACTATAGAGTAAATATATATATATATATATGTCCTTTATTTATTTAAATACAGTATAGATACAGCGATATAAAAATACTTAAATAAATTGTTCACGAAGAACATAGGGCGTCAACGAATTCTCTCCATCTAATTCTGTCTCTGGCAAGTAGTTTAATTTCGTTCCAGGATATTTGAGCTGATTCATGTTCGTGTCTTATGCACCTGATCCATGTATTTCGTGGTCGGCCTGGTTGTCGTTGACCTTGAGGGTTCCACTCACTTTCCCTATTGAGTTAAGCACAGTAATACCACGCCAGTTTTTACACTGAGTTAGGTCGCCTTTTTTAGGAATTGTGACTACGACACCTTCTTTCCATTCTACAGGAATTTGGTTGTTGAGCCAAACAGTTCTAATCAGTGGGGTGAGAACTTCTGCTAATGTATCGGAACCATATTTTAATAGCTCTGCAGGTATGTTATCGGGACCAGCCGCTTTACAAGTTTTAAGCTTGTTTAGTGCCGCCGCAACTTCAGAACAAGTCGGAGGAACAGTTGAAATATCTCTTCTTGGATTGCGTCGTGTAGAAAGCATTACCGGCTCGTCGTGGTTGGTGTTGTTTACTGTTGAAGGCTGTGATGAGAAATGTTCGCGCCACCGTTCTAACTGTTGCTCAGTTGTTCTTAGATCTGAACCATCATTTGCTTTTAATGACATAGTACCTCGGATGTTGTTGCCACTCATCTGTTTTATAGCAGAGTAAACTCCGCGTAGATTGCCTGTATTTGATGCTTTTTCGGCTTGTTCCGCTATATTGTTAAAATATTTTTCACGGTCGGCCCGTACCATATAGTTTACTTTTCGAGCAGACTGGCGGTATTCTAATTTTGCTTGTTCTTTTGCATTAGCAGATTTAGCTTGCATTCGTGCATTACGAAGACGTTTGCGGTTTTCAATCTCATCCCATGATTCGGAGCTGATCCACGGTTTAATATAATTCTGTTTAAGCCCAAGAGTTGATTTTGCGGAATTCTTGCAGGCTGTAACTACGTCTGACCACGTATGTTGGTTGTGTTGTGCCAGGTTGGATCTTAAGTTTTGATTAAATACGGTTGAGACTACTGGGTCGTGAAGGCGCGATATGTTGTATTTATCGACTTTTCCTCTTGCACCAGTTACGGCCGCAGGTCGAAGACGAAAAACTCCTACGAGTAAGGAGTGGTCGCTGGCAACGTCGACACCTTGCCTAGCTTTAACATCCATAAGATAGCCCAAGAAAAGCCTACTGACAATAATATGGTCAATTTGGTTAAAAGTTTGACCATTTGGCGATTCCCATGTATACTTGTGGATATTTTTGTGGAAATTTGGTTCCGCCAATAAAAAGTCGATTACGAGCGCAGAAATCAACCAGTTTGTCACCATTATTATTCCGTGAGGATCCCAGGCCATGCTTGCCCATTACCGCCTGTAGGTTGTCGTTGTTGTTTCCTACTTTGGCATTGAAGTCACCCAAGAATATCTCCTGCGGGCAAAGAGCCAACCGCATAATCAAGTTGCCCATAAAAATCATCCTTAACACTCTCGTCGTCAGGGTCGGTTGGTGCGTAGCATTGCACAATGGAAATTTTACGAAATTTACAGTTGAACCTTGCAGTTAGTATACGTTCGGAGACTGCCCGGTATTCTAATAGGGCATCTCTGGCCTTTGGTGACAGCAACAGACCGACTCCGTTAATCTTGTGGGTGGTGTTTCCGGAATAAATGAAACGGTGACCAGAAGGCAACTGCGTTGTGCCAATGTTCAGCCAACGAACTTCACTTAACCCCAGAATGTCTAGTTTGTATGAGACCATTTCCTTACGCACTTGCTCGAGTCTCGATGTTTCAGAGAGAGTTCTTATATTCCATGTACCAATCAGAAGCCGTTGTTTAAAGCCAAAAGTCGTCATCGGGGGGATCGTTATTATTTAAATTTGTTGACGTTTCTGTAATCATACGAGTTTAGGAAGATTGACTGATTAGGCCAAAGCCTCCGATCCTAGAGTTGGGGCTGCCAACACCGCTAGGCCGGCTTAATACAGGTGAGTTTCAGTGACTAAATGTAATCAGTTGCCACCTATTTTCCTGAGACGCATCGGCGTAAGCCTGCACTCAGGATACTCCGTTCTGTACGCCTTCTCACATTAGCTGTCATCAGACGGGTGCCTGAATAACATTTCCAGGGAACACTTGGTCTAAGACCGGAAGTTGTGAGATGCTTGGGAATTTCAGACAAAGGAATCGCTTCTTGCTATCCCCAAGTGGATAGCAGACAGAAAGCTTTCAACCTCTGTGAAAAACCCCGTCCCCCAAATTAGTGTGACTTAAACAATATGTTGCTATTGTTTTTTAACCGTAAATTTTTGTTTTAAGAAAACAATGCTGATAGCAATTAATAGTTAATGTGTACGTCTGATCGCGATCGATGATTGCTAAAGACTGTGTAGCAGTATTTAGTTTTAGAAAACTTAATATAAAAATAAGAAACTTTTGATTGATTTGTTAATAAAATTAATTGAATCAAACCAAGTTTTGTTGAGCATTTTCTGAAAATTTAAAGAAATCGCTAGCATTTGTTTCTTTATGCAAGAAATTCGATTCTACACACAAAAAAAATCATAGGTAAAATTACCTAAATATATGGTATAAACAACATTTTTTTATTTTTTCAAATTTATTCTATGAATTCAAAGGACAGCTAAGGTAAAATGTAACAAGAAGATACAATATAATAGTCTGATAGTGTATAAAGTCATTTCTTTAAAAAGCTTTATAAAATAATTAGCTGAAATTTAGCTCATAGAATTAATTCGAAAAAATAAAAAAATGTTGAATATAATAAATTAACCTATGAAAGGAAATGAATTCGCCTTGGTATAAAAGATATAAAGATAAAATTTAAACACAAAATAAACTCATAGCGAACAATTCTGCATCATTAACTCCAAAATATCATATTTTGGATGAGCGATATATATTTTTTAAACCTATTGGAATTTAACGATAAATTTGATTTATTAAATTGTCAAAATAGTGCATATTTAGTTTGCTTTCACTTAAACTTGAATTTTGTGATTTTTTGTTTGTTTTTGTTTTTGTTGTAACAAGCGCATCCAGTGGTGTTTCTGTGGAACTCATAATTTTCATTAGGCCTTCCCTCTGTTAATGCTTCTAAATCTTTTTTTTTTACCTGGTTCTTTTCAATGGAATTCGTGTTATAAATAACGAAATGCTTCTTGGTAGTTTAAGATGCCACAATTGTTATATCAATATAATCCAATTTCACGTTAGGATTATAACTAATTTTGCCTTTAAAATCAATAATTATCCAGCATGGAAATGTTCGTTTCGTCCATATTAATCGTCATCAATAAAAGTAATAAATAATTAATGTTTTTATTTTTTATATATGTACATCTTTTTTGTAAAAAGTCAAGTGGAGATCTTATGTTTATAATATACCCACATAAATACGTTGTATCTTTATACTCTATCGAATAGTTTTTAATTTATTTTAAATTCAAAAATTTTAAATTTAAATTTGAACTTTTTTCTCAAAAAAATTTCCAATTGAAAGAAAAAAGCAAATAAACTTAGAGGAAGTTAACACGGTGTCTTTTCAGACATGTCTAACAAACATGTTTATTTTGTTTGTAGGCGGGCGGGGTAGAGAAGAAAGAGGGGTTGCCAAACAGACACGAAATGAGTTTTCATGTTTGTTAATATGAATTTTCATGTTTTTAATTTGTATGTATATGTGTATTAGACTATTATACATTAAAACAGACTTGTTTGGAAAGACATCGTGAAAAGACAAAAGATTTTTGGTAGCATGTTCAAAAGAGAATGTCAAAAACAGACATGTCTGGAAAGACACCGTGTAAACTTCCTCTTACATATAAACATATATTAAAAAATTCGAAGATACCTAACCTAATTAGTAATAATAACAAAAATTTTAGCAAAACTTTTTTTATAAATTACCAATTATCTTAGGCAACTAAACTTAGTTTTTTGTTTTATATAAAAATAAATTACCTATGTACGCATTTGTAAAAAACCCTAGATTATTTTTTTGTGTGTATTTAAAAATCAGGAAAGTCAGACATATTAAAAAAAAGCTGATTGATTTCAGAAATATCTGTCTTGTTTTTAATAAAAATAAGCTGCTTCTGTATTTCTTGTTTTAAAAAATTTTTGAACATATACCAAAGACGTGATTTTTTCGATAATGAGAAAATGTTTCTTTATTTAAGAAAGTTTAACTTAATACGAACATAACAAGTTAAAATTAGGAAATTGTTTTTGGATTTTCTTGTTTGAAGAAACAAAATGGATTACTTTAGAAAATTAACTTCTTTCGTGTATAGTACGCATTTCAGAGTACAATATATCAAAAGTATTTAAAAAACGGAAACAAATGTGTCTTGATTTAAATGTATGCAAATAAAAGTAGAAAAATGATGGGTACCTATTAGGTGGAGTTTTCATATTTTTAAATGTCCTGTATTACTAATAGATGACCCTTTAAAACCCATTAATTGATACAAAAAATCAGTATTCTATAACCAAATTTAGAGGTGGCGCACGACCGGTGAATTTTGAGAGTATACCATTGATTTTCCTAATTGCTCTTTGAAATTTAAAGTTTTTAACATTTTAAATGCTTTGGCTTCCAACACTGTAGGGAAGCATTAGCAACACTGAAATTTATGTATGCTTGAACAGAAGTCGGGGAATCCCCTTATGCTAATGTTGTTTCATTGTTATTCGTTCCATCTTCTTTATAAGAAAGTTTAAGTGGTACACAGTTGTTCTGAAGGTTAGCACAAACGAAATTTTTAATTAAAATATTGCTTACAACCTTTTCTTTGTGTTATAAATATAGAAATATTTAAAAACTGACTAAACATAATGCCTAAAACTCGGAAAGATGTGATATGCCCTGTATTTGGTGCACCACTTGTATTAAATACCAATGTGTTGCCGACTTATTTTGATGTTATTAAATATTACTTGTGGATAAAAAACGATTTGCTTGAATTCAATAATGCAAAAGATCCTTCTATTAAATATATCTGTGAAAAGATTGCTACTGATGTAGAACAAATATGGCATAAGGCATCGATTCCAATAATTAGTCATCTGCAAGTTGTCGCAAGATTGATATCATATTACAACAAGTATAAGAGTATGAAAAAATTGCGAAGTGATATCAAGAAGCAACATTTTTACAATGATTCTAAAAAATTATTTGACATCGCAACGTGTAAGTGTGCATTCAGAAAAGTGTGTAAATGTAAAACTAAAGTACATGCTGCTGAAGAAAGATTTTTAAAGGACCAACGAAATGAACGCAAGATGTATATTGGTTGTGTCGATAGAGTTATCGCAATATCTGCACGACGCAAGGAAATTAGAAAACGAAAGTATGAAGAATTTGCAACTAAAAATAATACTTCAAGTGTTTCTTCGTATGAATGCACGCCAGTAATACACAGTTCTTCAAAGGGAACGTCAGAGTCGGAGCAAGATGATATTTGGCTAAGCGAAAGGAACAGAAACTCTCAAAAGAAAAGTAAGCAGATGAGATACAAGTTGCAGAACTTAGCCACAGCATGTGACAGAACTGGAGTTTCAGATCGATCTGCAGCATATATTGTAAATTCAGTAATGCTTGATTTAAATGTAATAAGTGCTGAAAATACATCAAATGTAATAGACCGAAGTAAAATACGTCGGGAAAGGAAAAAAGTGCGCAAAGAGTTAAACTCTATGTGTAGAGAAAAGTGCTTGAAGGCCATTTATTTTGACGGTCGTAAGGACAAAACTTTAATTATGACTACTAATGGAAATGCGCCACATCGGAAGACTATTACTGAAGAGCATATCTCAATGGTATCTGAACCAAGTTCTGAATATATTGGTCATTTCTCGATAGAATCGGGAAAAGCAGCTAATATCGCGAAGAACATTGTTAGGTTTATGGAAGAAAAGTTTAAATTTCATTCGTCATTGGTAGCAATCGGATGTGATGGAACGCCTGTCAATACAGGATGTAAAAATGGAGTTATTCCATTATTAGAAAAAAATCTGAAAAGACCTTTGCAATGGTTTGTGTGCCTATTACATGCAAATGAGCTACCACTTCATTTGTTTTTAAATCTGGATGGAACTACCACAGGTCCTAATAGCTTTTCCGGCAGTATAGGAAGACAACTCTCGAACTGCCTGGATTTTAAACCACAAGCTTTTGAAGCGATTCCCACAGAAATGAAGGAAATTAATATTAATATCTTAAGTACTGATCAAAAATATTTATACGAAATATGTTGCGCCATTTCAACTGGCCTAGTTTCGCCAAGCTTAGCTAGTAGAGAACCAGGAAAATTAGCACACTCCCGATGGTTAACTTGCGCTAATAGGATACTTCGATTGTACATTGGTAATTCCAATCCATCCGATAACTTAAAGCAACTAGCTCTTTTTGTTATGAAAGTGTACGCGCCAACATGGTTCGATATAAAGTCAAGGCCATTTTGTAAATATGGTCCAGTTCATGTCTTTAACATGGTTAAGCGAAGCTTATACTTAAGTGGTAGCCTTAAAAGTATTGTTTTAAAAACTATACAGAGAAATTCATCACCCAGAAAATATGCTGCTGGCTATGCTACAAGATGATGCGTTGCATATAAGGGAACTAGCTCTTCGAAGAATATTAGACAAGAAAAAATCCGACAAAAGAAAAAGTTCGTGAGTTCCGTCTTCCAGAGCTGCAAATAAATGCGGAAAATTACTATGATTTGATAGATTGGGCGAATGTAATAATAACAGAGCCTCCAATGACCGTGAAATATGGTACTACAGAAATTTCAAACTTAATTTATTCGAAAAGTAACTTTCTTGAAATTGAGAATTTTCCTTGTCATACACAAGCAGTGGAAAGATGTGTCAAGCTTGTCACAGAAGCATCAATAGCTGTTTGTGGATCGAAAGAAAGAGATGGTTTTATACGTTCTAGAATAAAATCAAGACAAGATATACCTGATTTTGAGACAAAATCTGAATTTTTTCAAAAATGAGTACATACATATAATGGCAGAACTTTATTTCAAGTGCAGCTTTTTTTTAGCTGCCAAGGAGTGTAATAAGTAATAATTATATTTTTTTTATTAATATGTACTAATTTATGTTATTTTGTTTTAAACTCGTTAATCAAAGATCAAAATATAAAAAACAAATAATTATAAAGATTTTTTTCATCTGATGATTTCGTGTTTCAATCAATGGCTAAGGTAAAAAATGTAAGTGCTCTGCGCAACCTTAACATGGAAGGCAAAAATTTTTTTTATACGTGTTTAGGGATATAGAGCATCGATTCATTATACAGGAAAAACAAAATTTGGAAAAAAAAAATTTCGCTCCACCCTAGTACCTATATTGAGCGCTAAGAAAAAAATATGCGCCAAAAGCGCTGAATTGGCAACTCTGCTTGCAAACCAGGGCTGTGGAGTCGTCCGAAAAAAGTACTAACTCCGACTCCAAACGATAAAATTTTTTAAGTGCGACTCCGACTCCTACTATAATCTTGATGCTGAATGTATGTGAGACTCAGTGATGTTAACTTTTATTTGTTCATTACCGTACGGCCTTCTAAAAATTAGAGTTTTTGAGAAGAAATTACCGTACGCAAACATTAATGTGCTGTTTCCAAATGACAGGCGATTGATTATGTAGTAAAATTTATAAGTTTGCCACACCTGCCTATATTACCCCACGATTTGTGTTTGGAAGATCATCTAGATCTCAAACACTTATATGCCCACTTTTTAATTCTCTCATTATGAATCGTTCGTTTGTTGTAAGAGCTTTTAGAATGTGGAACTACAGAATACCATATGAAGAAAGACATTTTGCACATTCGACATGTTTACTTATCGTAGAGTATTGTAAGTATGTAATAATGTTGATAATGGTTTGACTTTGTGTTTATAGGGAAACAATCCATATCCATTACCAAATTATAGTATTAAGTTATTTAAGAAGCTACTATTTCTAAACATAAGTATTTGATTGAACGTGCCGCATTATTACTTTATAATCATCTTGGCCAGATAGGCTTACAGATTATAAATAAATAAATAAAATAAAAATATGAAAAGCACTCAGTCGGAGTCGCGAGTTTTTGTGGGTACTGTGACTCCGACTCCGGCACAAAAACCTCAACTCCGACTCCACAGCCCTGTTGCAAACACACATGTATAAACGTATTAGGACAGGGTCACCGTTAGACATTTTGGCTATATATTTACCTTGGATATGGAATTCGCCTTGGATATGGAGATAAGATGAAAAATTTTACGCATCAAAAAAAGAAGTCAAAGCGGATTTGAGAAAAAATGAAGAAAATGGAAGATTTTCCATAATTGTAGATAAATGGACAGATGTATCTATTTGAAATTAACTTTTTTAAAAATATTTTTTATTCGTTATTCTCATCGATTAATCGAATAATTTTTTAGGTTTAATCGTTTGATCGAACGAACAAAAACATTTGAATTATTCGAACAAAGTTGAAAGGCGAATAATTGACAACTTTCTCGTTGGATTTTTCTCATTGACACAAACTCACTCTAAATCAGGGGTTTCCATTTCTTTGCACAATTGTGCAAACCACTACAAACACATATTTTTATGCTCTTCAATTCAGTCGTCGGTGTGACTTCGACAAGTGTACATGTTTAGCGGATGCTATATTATTTTGTTTCAGCTTACACTCAAAAATATTGTGCGGTCAAAAATGCTTTTAGTAACATGCCTTGCGTGCAATATTTAGAGTCTAAATTTTAAGACTTAAATGCAGAGTAATATAACATTTCTATTTAATTTTAACATAATTTAAATTGTTGAAAATATTTAACAGCAAAGCTAACGTAAATTTTATTAAGTAACTTTTTTTAACAATAACATTTACTGCAACGTTTAAGCTAACGATATGTGTTTTGTTTGTGAAAAAAAATTTTTTGATACCTGTAAAAGGTTCCCTTTTGCTTTCTTTAAAAAGACGTACCTAAATGCAGAAATTATTAAGAAAAAAATAGCCAAAGGAATTTGTTGGTATTTTGCTTGTAAAAATATTTTGGTTTCTGTACCAATCGCGTCGATGGGTTTTTTCTTTCTTTGAAAACACTTTTCTTAAGTAAGTAGAAATATTTAAAAAACAAGTAAAAAAGTCTTGTTTTGCTACAATTTATGTGTAAATAACCTGTACACATAAAAGCAAAAGTGACAGTAGGTAAAATGTTTGGGTAAGAAGATGTGTTTTATTGATGTATTAATGAAACTTTATTGTTTCGCACTATGACCGAGCCCAAAGAGTTAAGCCTCAGTAAGCCTTTACTTCTGTTCTGTTACGAACCAGCTGATTTGTTTTTGTTATTAAAAAACCTGTGAAATTGATTAGTTGATCTGTTGTGTTGCGGTTCAGTTTGATAAAACAAAAACTTGTAAAGTAATTGTAAGTGACCGCAAAATAAATAATAAAAAATACATTAATTAAATTTTATTTCTTCAAAGTTATGTGCATAAAAGTTATTGAAATAAAACAATGGATGGTGCAAAACAAATAAATTTGTCATAAATGGCTAATAAGTTGCTACAGAAAAAGTAACTTTTACAATTTTGAAACAGAACGGCACGGAACAGAACAGAAACAGAAAGTAAAGACTAATTCTGCATTTAACCTTACTAATTTATGGTAACTATTCAACGTAACGTTGACCTGCCCCCTGTCCAGTCAAACGGTAGGCCGTCGTACTGTTCAATTAGGAACTTGTGTAGAATTTGCAATTAGGGAAAAAGTAGTTAATCGCGAATTTTTTTCAATTTGTTTAGACGGAAGCACTGACATAAATGATCTGTGTGAACTTGTAATTTGTATTCGATGCGTAGACAGGAATACACTATTTTTGAGTCAATGTTTACTTTAGAATCATTTTATGGAAATGTAACTGGCACGTTGTTGTATGATGTTGTCAGAGAAAAGCTTCTTTCCATTGTAAACATAAACAAATTTGCTGGAGTCTGCACAGATAGAGCCAATGTAATGTTGGGCAAATATAATGGACTTATAGGCCAATTAAAAAAATTTGCAGTTCATAATTTTCACTGCATAATTCATCAGACCGCTCTTGCATCGAAATTCATAAATGATACCCCAGCTATGAAGACAGCAGAGGATATAATAAATAAAATTCGAGGCGGACATCAACCGCTTACCTACCGAACATTTGTAACCTTTTTAAAAAACAAAAATGCTGTGAATTGTGACCTGAAAATGTTTACAGAAGTTCGGTGGCTAAGTCGCGGTGAATGCCTGAATAGACTTTATGATTTAAGAGAAGAAGTTCTTCAGTTTCTAGAAACTGAGGAAATAGAAAAAGGTTTAGTCCAGTGTTAAAAAGCCAATAATTTTATTTTAGACTTAGCTTTTTTGGCAGATACGACAAGTGTTAAATGAACTTAATTTGGAATTACAAGGAAAGGAACGCAATATATGCGACTTGTCAAAAATCATTCACAATTTTAAAACAAAACTTTTTCTAATTTTTCCCAAATTAAAAGTGGTGATTTTTCCAACTTTCCAAAAAATTCACTTGTTTACAGAAATCAAGAAATCGAAAAAGATATGAATATGCCGAAATATTTGAAACACTTTTCAAGACAGGTTTCAAGATTTTGTAATTTTACAACCGCTATTAGATCTTTTCGAAAACCATTTTCGTTGCGATGTAAGCAACTGCGAATTTAATATTCAATCAGAACTAATCATACTACGAAGCGAAGTTAATGCCCCAGACGAAAATAATATTGTAGAGTTCTGGAAAGATTTGGATGGCGAGTTCTATCCTGAACTAAAAAAAATTCATTGAGTTGCCTCTCTTTATTCGGCACTACTTACCTATGCGAACAAATTTTTTCGGATTTAAAATTTATTTGTTCCAAGCAACGTAATAAATTAAGTTCATCCCATTTGAAAAGCATTCTAGAAGATTTTATTTTAAAACTTGTATAACACAAGGGAAAAAATTAAAAATAACAAAATCTTTTGAAATTTAAATTTTGTATTCCCAAAAATTGAAATTATTTTTTGATAATTTTTTGTGTTGCTAGAAAATTTGTAGCAGTTCTTTACTTTTCTATCAGCTGTGATTTGCGTGCAATAGTTATTTTTTATGAATTTTTAAAACATAAAAATCTTTAATTTTTTACAATTGCTTGATAAGATATTTGAAACTGATTTAGAGTCAAAAAGCTTCCGAATAAAAAAAGTGTAGTTTTAAAATCAGCGACATTGAATTGGTAAAGAATTGCTACAAATTTTTTATCAACACAAAAAATTTTTAATTTTGTACCTTTGTGTTATACAACTTAAAATATATGTATATTACTAACATTTTATTTCGGCTGTAAATAAATGCTTTCTCTCAATTTGCTTACTCTCTGGTACTCACTAATACACAAACAAAAAAATTTTGGAAATCCCTGCTCTAAATCATAACCTGTTTGTTTTGTTTTTCGTTGGATGCTGTTGTTGTTTGCTTAACTCACTCGTTTTGAAAAATAAACGACCTGAAGTTGTAACTATTTTTGTGTAAAATGTTTTGAGTACGAATTTTAAAGTCTTATGCAGACCTTTACTAGTCTTGAAATAAAAAAATTTTAAAATAAGATAGTTCTGGATCACTTGCAAAAAGCCGGACAGAATGTTGCGAACACAGCCGTACCCAAACAAAATGACCATCCTTGAATATTTCAAACAATAAAAAAAAACTACCGAAATCGATCCAGCCTATCTTCGTGATGCGCTTAGCATAATCATTAATTTTTTATTTATGCAGGGGTGTCCTGGAAATCGAAAGCGCAAGAATTTTAAACGTCGTTTTTTAATTAGATTTCTGTTACAAAATAATTTAATAACAAATATTGCACAAAATTAGATTAAAAGTGAATTTAAAACAACTTCCAAATTCTTGCGTTTTCGAATTCTAGAACCCCCTGTAGATTTCAAACTGTAAATAAATAAAAAAAAATATAGATATTTATCAAAAGAACAGAACAATTTATTTAAATTTAACTTTGGTTAAACAAAGTTCACACAGTGCAAGAAATCAAATTATTTTGAATTGTTACATAATTAGGGAAATCACGATGGGTAGTGCAAACGATGCAAATGCGTGCAAAAATACACTCATTTGCACAACACAACAACAAAATGCACGTATTTGAAATTTGCTCTATTATACTTCGTTTGCACTAAAAAAAACCATGAACAAATTTAGTAGTGCATATTTGCTCAGTTGCAAACAAATGTAAACAATAACATTTGACATATTAGCCGCCATATTGTTTTTAAGGAAACTTATAAATTGAACATTTTCATGTGTTTTAATATAAAAAAGAGAATTAAATTTAAATTAATTAAAAAGAAAACAATTATTTTAATTGGTTTGTGCATAATTGTAAACAAATGCAGATTTTTAACAGTGCTCCCAGAAGTTTTTAGTGTTGACAGAATAAATTTTTAGAAACATAGCATATTTGCACAAAAAAGAAAAGTGGTATGCTCACGAATAATCATAATATGCACTGCAAATTTGCACAATGACCATCGTGATTACCCTTTATATTTGAAAGTGTAAAAAAGTGAAAATAGATAATAGGTAATAAATGTACATATATGTATATGGCTAGCAATGTAACATGAAAATATTTTTGAATTTAATTAAAAAACATTTATTACTGGTAACCCTGAACTTGACGGCGCTCTTTAAGTAGTAAAATATCTCGCTTGGTACTACGCTTAATGTCAGGTCGCATTAATGCAATTTCTTTGAAGTTAAGATTAGCATAGTGTTCTCTTTCCACTAGATGCTTTCTGGATTTCTGAGAACCCTGACAGACTGAGTGCATGACTTCAGCTTGTGCAATTGGTCGATTTTTTGAAATCACTTCTTCTATAAATATACCAGATTGCGTCCACTGCGATTTCGGTAAAGAGCAATGTTTAATGGTTTTATCATGATTCCTTTTTCTTTTCCTATTTATTGCAGCTGTAGATGATGATGACTGAATTTTTTCGACTGGTGCAATTCGACGCACCTTAAAACCAGCAGGCGTAATTGGACTTTCCCTGAATTCAGAGCCATTTAATGCTTGAACCGAACGCTTTTTTGGAGTAACTGGTTCAACGCTCACTATACCAGTCGATAAGTGAATGTAAGTTGGCGTCTTCTTTTTCCTTTCTGGCGACTGTGGGAACTCCATAAATTTGCCTGCCGATGTTGTTTCATGTTTTCTAGTTTTTTCTTGGCCAACACTAATTTCTAAAATATAAAAAGGAATTAAGAAAATATACTTTATATGTGGATTTCATATTGAAATTTTTCATCTTATAAAAAAAAAAATCGACCATACCTTTCAAGCATTTTTTAATTGGTACATATTCTTCAGTAGCTTCTAATACATTGGACCCTGAACATTGTAGATCGTCCTTTTCATTCTAAATTAGGAATTTTTAAATATTTTTCATGTACTAAAAGCATTTAAGAAAAACTAAAAACACTAAACTGTAAACTGTTAACAACACATACCATACATTGTTGAATTTTTTTCTTTTTACCGAGTATGACATCTGCGGCTTTAATTGCCTGCGATATGGCCCTTTTAGTTTTATCTGAAAATATTTGTTGAAATTTATTTAATAAAAATACACTATTGTTATACATCATGTTTACCTTACCTTTTCGTTTCAAGTCTTTGGAAATTGATTTTAACGCACAATCTCTTTCGTCCGATGAAATTGCACTAGATTTCTTTTTCAACCTTTTACTGGAGATTTTAAATTTACTCTAGAACACAAATTAATAAAAGGAAATCAATGTTTTAAAACACTTATAGGCAAAAAAAATATTTTGAAAGAAATTTTTAGGAATGATAACGAAAATTCATATACATATGTATTCATATTACCGAAAGATATTTCCTAATAGAAGCTCGAAATACAAGAAGTTTGCAAGTAAAGTAACGATTTTATTCAAATCCTTATTGCCTTATATTCAGCAATATACATACATACATATACATATGTACATATGTACATATATACAAAATACATACCATTTATAAAAAGAAAAAAATTCTACAGAATACTCAAATCAACATACACAGGGTGGCGCAGAATAAGCTGCACATGTATACGGTTAGACTGTTTTATAGCTACTTTATTTATTCGCGATGTTCTGGAAAGCGAAATCAAGTAAAATTTTAAATTTAATTTCCGTAGCTTTATCTGGGTAAAAAGTAGTTTTGGTAAAGATCAGTAGTACACGAAGTGTATCCATTTTTCGGTTTCAAAAGTAAAGTTAAATAAAACTCACATAAAGCAATGATTTCGATGCATTTTTTTTTATTATATGGCTTGGACCTTGACATTACGTACATTAGAATACATTGTATGGAAACTATATTAATTGAACATATCGTGCGAAGATACAAAAGTGCTATTTATTTTCATATAATTTATAACTCGTAATAACGCGTCAAGAAGAATTTTATAGGCCCTTTTACGGTAATTTCTTAATTTTTGTATTATGGTTTACATTGCGGTGAACAAAAACATAACAAAAATTACAACTGTTCACGGCCAGTTGAGTTGTGAACCGTAATAGGGGCCATAATTTTTATTTTTATTTATTATAACTATTTCTAAGGCGAGTTTAAGTGGAGTTAATTTTTGAAAATACTTTTTCAACATAGGTATTATACCCCTTTACTCTTGGTTTGTAGACGTCAGCGGTAATGTCGGGGTACGGAAAAAACATTTGTACAGACTTTGTTGTACTCGGCAACTAACTTGCCGAGTCTAAAAGGAATTACCAGCAAATAAAGATAGCCATGGCCAGTTCTTAAAAGTGGCTCGCACCTTCCGTATCCTTCTAGCTACATATAAGCATTTGCCCAAAATTGATTTAAATTTGATGGGATACATTCATTAAAGTAATCTTTTTAATTAAAAAACGGTGAACAAATTTCCACGCCTTGTTGAAATCACATATCGTTCAGTTCATAATCTTTTTTTCCTTTAACTAATCCCGCAAAGCTCTACGCTTGTCTGCAGGATACCAGTGCCTTTGGCGGGGGAAAAAGCAATCAATTGCAGGCCAAAAAAAAGTGGGTTATCACACGGCCATAACGCCCTGAATTGACGGCAATATTTCTTTCAGCGTAATTTTTGAACAAATACGGGCCAATGACAGACACCTCCAGAACATAATGCGCACCATTTTTTTCACATTACATATAACCCAGTCTTTAAAGGCCGTAATCGGTTACAAATTTCTATTTTTTTATATTTTATGTGTGAAAGAAATCTTTCTTACTAAAGAAATAATTCTTTCGCACATCTGAAATAGGCTATTATATTTATTTAACTTTTGAACTAGGATCCTGAACATGCCTGATTGTTTTTTCTTTTTGTAAGAGAGAGCAGAGCGTACAACATAATATCACAACATTAAAATCGAAGGAATAAAAAAGTAATACAAAATTTAAGCCATATAACTCATTCTGCGCCACACAAAAAGTAAAGATTTAAAAATTACCTTTTTATTATTTTTAGCTTCCAGTTTTTTACGATTTGCCGCTTCAAGTATTTCTTCGCAACGACTTAAAATGCGTTGCATATTTTTGCTGGAATCATTTTTGTTTATTTTCTCGTGTGGTGTAGAGCTAATTTTTGTGAACAGTTTACTAGAATTAATATTTTCGATGGAGTCAAGTTGACTTTCATCAATGCTGTTTTCACTTATCAACCTGGATCGTTTGTGTAGGTGACGCACATCGATATCTACTACGCTGTTGTCAAGAGTTTCCGAAGCTCCACAAAAACTTTTTGATAAACGTTTACGCTTTGCTACATGCCGATTGTGCTCGGTTTTTTGCAGTTCTATGCTATCAACAAATGATTGGGAGGGATTAAAGTCACCACTTGACAATACTCCCAAACTTATACGATGTGGTTTTTTGATACTCGCAACACCATGCGAGGATGAACAGATCTTAATGTCTGGATTTGTAGGCAGAGCCAATGATTGACGACGTGTACGTATCAAAGGATTGCCCAATGGTAACGGAATGTGCCTAATATTTTCCAAATATCTTATGTCTTCGCTTCCAAGCTCCCCATTTTCTTGATCTTCAGTAGATGATAAAGTAGTCGATTCAGTTTCTTTACTTTGTACATCTGTAATGTTAGTTTCTATCTCTCCACTCTTAACGGTTACTCCTATTTTAAACGACCGTTGCCATTCCTGTTTTTCTTTTTTCTTTTTATAACTACTAAAGGAAGCACTCAATCCGCTGTAAGTCTTTCGGCGGTTTGGAAGGAATAACGATTTAGATCCATTTTCTTTGTCAGCATCACTTTCAGATGTCACTGATACTTCTCCTAAATGACTTTCTGACTGTATCTTTTTGCCATTGTTAGATTTTTTGCCTAACCCTGTGAAAGAATTCGATGTCTGTTCTACTTGAAAAGACTCTTCTGCATTATTTTTGTCTCCACACACTTTAGCATCCTGTTTACTTATTAAACAAGTTTCGAAATTTTCAACGGGAGATGTATCAATTTCTGGATTTAAATCACGAACAGATTTGTTAAAGCGATCTGACTGGTTAAGTTTACGAAGAATTTCTTTGCGTGAGATATTTGTTTTTTCTGCGTTAACACCTTCATCAGATTCACTTTCTGCTGTACATTGAAGTCGCAATGCCGAATCACTAAGTTTACTAGAGTCGAGAATATATTTGTTAGATTTATTTGTATCAGTTATAAAATCACATGAATTTGATTCTAATTTCATTTCCATTCGATTTGTTTTAGTAGTAAATTCATTCTCCCTTTTCTCTTCCTCTAGATCCGAATTTAAGCTAGCGTTCAGACTTTCTTGTTTTTCATCCGAGTTTTTAACATTATTATCACTTTTAAGGTTTTCTTTTTCTTCATCTGAAGACGATGAACTCTCCGTAGGTCGTTTTAAACGTTTATACACCTTCTTTTTTCGTTTGTGCTCACTTATATCTTCATCTATATGTTCGTCATCATCATAACTCTCTAAACACTCAACTTCCTCGGTGTCCGAAATTATAAACGAATCAACATTCTCACTGTCTTCTTCCTCGACATGTTCGCTGTGATCGTCGTCAGTGGTATAACTACCAATTGACTCGCCCTCAATTCGTAGTTCGTTTTCTTCAATTTCTCTTCGTTCTTCGGAATCCATCGAGTCTCCACTTTCATAATCATTTACTTCCATTGCTTCATCATCGTGAAAATCATGTTTTCGTTTGTACGGCTTTTCTCCTGGTTCTAATTCAGCCTCACCATCATCATCTTCATCTTCGACTAGAACTCGTTTTATTTTATCAACATCTTCTTCATTTTCATCTTCCGATGAGAAAATTATACTTTTTTTTTTATTTGTATGTATTTCAACAGAATCAGTGTAATTGCAACAATCAATAGAGTTTGCAATAATCACATCTAGCTTAGATCCGTCCGCAGATGTCCCCTTTACACTGGGGTTAACCCACTTCTTTAACTCTACAACGTTAATTTCTGAAAATATAGTTTTGTGATCATCTTTAACATTTTCCTTTAAACTATTTTCCAATTTATTTGGGGGCACTTGCGCAGGAAGTCTATCTTTGTTTTCAAGAGTGTCTTTTTCATTGCTGGATGACTCAATACCAAAAGGTGTTGAGCTCTGAACCATTTCTAATGAATGAGAAGAACTTTTTAAAGAATGTGTTGGCGTCAACTTTGATCCAATTATTTTCAATTCTTTTTCTCCTACTTCTTTGTCATTTATTTCATCTTTAAGGCTATCTAAATTATCTCCAGCTTGAAATGAGCCATCTTTTTGGAATGAGTTATCGTCAAAGAAATTATTTGACGTCTTCGTTGAACCCGGTGTCTTAGGATAAACGGTCTTAATTGTCATATCATTTGATAGACTTGAAACAAAATCCACTTGTTTCGATGACGATTTACAGTCGCTGACATTTGATTCTCTATTGTCACCAAAATAAGGAGTCAAACTACAACAACTTATAATTTCTATTTTATTTGACGGGGTTTCTTTGTTCTCTGCCGTTGCGTATTTCTCTACATGGAAGGAATTTATATCGTTAGTAACTGTGTTAAATTCGGTAATATTATCTTTTTTTAGAGTATTTTCTTTGCGCTGAAATGTGTTTTCTATCTCACTCGTATTTTGATCATTTATTTTTTTTTCTGGCGTATCTTCCATAGGAATATTTACATTTTGTTTTTCGATATTGTCGATTTCTTCCAACTGCTCGTCGCTTTTATATTGATCCCATTCAACGCTAACCGGTTCTTTAAGAATTTTAATATTAGTTGTTTTATCATTTTTTGAAGTTGTTTGTTTTTCAGTTGAGTGCAAATTAGGGGATAGTTTGGTATTTATTTTATTTTCAAACGTATTCGTTTTTAATGCCGCTTTCGCCAAACTATTTTCAGCATCAACTTTTGGTAAAGGGGATTTTTCATTGTCGGGTTGTGTATTATTTTCTTCAGTATTCGTTAGAGCCATAAGATTTGACCCTTCATCGTTTAAAACATTAGAATTATTATTTGATGATCTGTACTGAAGGTCTTCAATATCATTTTCAAGAATAATAATTTCATCCTCAGACAAATCTTGCAACTCCTTCTGTTCGCGAGTCTTAGTTGTTTTAGAATTCTTTGGAGTAATTTGTTTTTCAATTAAGTGCAAACAAGGGGGGGATAGATTGGTATTTAATTTTTTTTCGAACGTATTGGGTTTTAATGCCGCTTTCCCCATAACATTTTCAGCATCAACTTTTGGTAAAGGGGATTTTTCATTGTCGGGTTGTGTATTATTTTCTTCAGTATTCGTTAGAGCCATAAGATTTGACCTTTCATCGTTTAAAACATTAGAATTATTATTTGATGATCTGTACTGAAGGTCTTCAATATCATTTTCAAGAATAATAATTTCATCCTCAGACAAATCTTGCAACTCCTTCTGCTCGCGAGTCTTAGTTGTTTTAGAATTCTTTGGAGTAATTTGTTTTTCAGTTAAGTGCAAACAAGGGGGGGATTGATTGGTATTTAATTTTTTTTCGAACGTATTGGGTTTTAATGCATCTTTCGCAATAACATTTTCAACATCAACTTTTGGTAAAGGAGATTTTTCATTGTCGGGTTGTGTAGTATTTTCTTCAGTATTCGTTAGAGCCATACGAGTTAACCCTTCATCGTTTAAAACATTAGAGTTATTATTCGATGATCTGTACTTAAGGTCTTCAATATCATTTTCAAGAATAATAATTTCATCCTCAGACAAATCTTGCAACTCCTTTTGTTCGCGAGTCTTAGTTGTTTTAGAATTCTGTGGAGTAATTTGTTTTTCAGTTAAGTGCAAACTAGGGGGGGATAGATTGGTATTTAGTTTATTTTCGAACGTATTGGGTTTTAATGCATCTTTCTCCATAACATTTTCAGCATCAACTTTTGGTAAAGGGGATTTTTCATTGTCGGGTTGTGTATTGTTTTCTTCAGTATTCGTTAGAGCCATTAAATTTGACTCTTCATGGTTTAAAACAATAGTTGGACTATTCGATGATCTGTACTTAAGGTCTTCAATATCATTTCCAAGAACTCTAATTTTAACATCAGACAAATCATGCAACTCCTTCTTTTCGCGAGTTTTAGTTGTTTTAGCATTTCTTGGAGTAATTTGTTTTTCAGTTAAGTGCAAACTGGTATTTAATTTATTTTCAAACGTATTGGGTTTTAATGCATCTTTCTTCATAACATTTTCGGCATCAAGTTTTGATAAAGGGGATTTTTCATTGGCGGGGTGTGTTTTATTTTCTTCAGCATTCGTTACAGCCATTAGATTTGACTCTTCGTCGTTTAAAACAATACTTAAGTACTTAAGGTCTTCAATATCATTTCCAAGAACACTAATTTTAACATCAGACAAATCATGCAACTCCTTTTGCTCGCGAGTATTAGTTGTTTTATCATTCCTTGAAGTTGTTTCTTTTTCAGTTAGGTGCAAACTAGGGGACGGTTTGGTATTTATTTTATTTTCAAACATATTCGTTTTTAATGCCGCGTTCTCAATAATATTTTCGGCATCAACTTTTGGTAAAGGTGGTTGTGTTTCATTTTGTTCTGTATTCGTTATAGCCGTTAGATTCGACTCTTCATCGGTTAAAACAATAGTTGTAATATTCGATGATTTAAACTTAACGTCTTCATTTTCGAAAACATCAATTTCAACTTCACACCAATCTTGGGAATCCTCCCGGTCACGAGTCTTGCTTCTCGGACCTGGTTTTCGTCTCCTTTGATCGTCTGCTTTTTTATTTTTAACTTCCACTTCTTTATATTCATTTCCTTCAGGACTTTTAGTCTGTTTGTTGCTAGGGAATGACTTTGAAATTATTAATTGTTGTGGAGACTTCGATTGTGATCGCGTTACTCTGGTTGTTATTTGCCCACTAGATTCGGATTCTTCAACTAATGCAGCAAATGATGGAGTTTTTAATGCTGTTTGTGAAATTTCTTCATTTTCGTATACCGAAACGCTACGCCTGCGAGTGGTTCGTCTAGCAGGGGTAACAGCTTCTCGCTTTGCTGGAGTTTTAACAGGCGTTGCAACACCAGAAGTTGAATTGCGACGTGTCATACGAGTTGATCTAGATGGAGACGTAGCTGTAAAAAGTTTATTAATTAGTAAATAAGTTTGAAAGATACTTTTAGATCGAAGGGATGGTATACGCAATGTCTATTTTTAGAGACAGGTGTTCACTATCCCATTTAGTCGAACGAGTCTTAAAACCTAACAACTGCTAGTGATGAGTGTAAATGCTAGATGTTTTTTTAGCCGCTTTGACGCAGGGTTGTAAAGAGTAATACAAAACTGTAAAATTTTAACAGAAATAGAGTTGAGGTGTAAACTGTAAAAGGGGCTAAAATTTTGTTTTAAAATAAAAGTTGGTTTTTTAATTCGACCTTTTCTTAATGGAATCTCAATAGAACTAAATAACCTCGAGCTTGATTATTTAGTTCTATTGAGATTCCATTTTGTTTTAAATTTCATATTAAAGGTAGACTTACAACTTTTTCATTGACATCACGGACTTTGCACTTTTACGTAACAATGCAAAACAACAAATGAAACCTATAAAATAGGGTGGCATGTTATAATGTCCATTGACATTAAGTCAATGGATATTGTGACACTTTTTTTTTGTCATTAACACACTTTTAATAGTGTCATAAGGTAAATAGACATTGCGACATTATGAGAAATTTATATGAGCGGGATCCCGGGAAATCGAAATATAAATCCCGCTTTCTCGGGTAATGCAAAAGTCTGGGAAAAGAAAAACTCTAGGTGAAGGGTATACAAATTAATTGGCTGTGTAACCCTGCCTTTACACATGCAAGTAATTACTTGCAACTAGTGCATACGTATTATCAACGAAAATGTCGAAGAAAAAGCCGAAAGTCTTGCAAGTAGCTTGAGTGTTTACACAGTCAGTTGTAAGTTCATTCTTCAAATGTTCTCGAAGCGAAAACATCTTATTAAAAAGATTTGTTTTTCGGTTTAAAAACATTACCAGGATATAACAAAATATATTTAATAATTTCTTTTTTATTTATATTTATTTTTATTTATTTAATTTTCGGTCCATCTTGATGAAATAATTATATTTATTTTATAAAATATGTGACTCCAGAATTGCCGTAGTGGCGATGTCATAATATTACTGAGAAAATATTTTGATTAGCAATTTTTTTTTATTCAAAATGCTTAAAATGTATGATTAATATTGCCATTTAGATGCGTTGTTGTATAGTTGTGCTTTTTTATTTGTTATTTTTTATAAATACACATAAAATCTGCTATAAACATTTCTTTTATATTACTAAGGGTCATTATTACAACTTGCCAATAGTTAAAAGTCGGATTTTGTTGGACCGATAAATAGATATAGAATTTCTTATATCTTATATATATGTATATGTAGTTCCCTTTTGCAAGTTATGTATGTCTCTGGCTCCTATGTGTGAATCGAGTAATTTACTTGTTTGATTATTATTTACATATATAACATGGGTATGTACATATGTCTGTATACATGCATATCTAAATTGAATTCTGTGCTGTATTGTGTTACGGTTGCTGCCTTTTTTACTGGCTAAGATTACTATTTTATACTGTTTTTTACTTACTCTTTTCTATGGTTGGGAATAAAATGCTAGGGTATTTAGTAGATAAGTTTTGAATATTATGTATGTATTTTTGGTACTACTCAGACATTATTGCTATGTAATATATTTTTGGCCTTTGGGCTTCCATTTACAAAATGAACTCTTAAATAAATAAAAAATATCACATTTATTCTTATAAGAATCAGGTTTTTTCTTCTATACGATTTTCTATTATAGAACATTTTTCTATGAAAAGTACAGAAATGGACATGGTTTTATTGTGTCTTTCTTATTAGTGATTTTTTATTATACTCTAGTTTTAAAATTTGTATCCTCCGATGTAATTTAATTAAGTCGATTCTTTTTACAACCTTTACTGACAGAAAACTAATTTTTTTAACTAAAACTCTATTTTTGTATTCTCCTTAAAGACGTATGTATGTCCCACCATCCACATGTATGTACTTACTTTTTTCTAACATAGATATTAGTTTGGTTGGAACTGGGGTACCAGGCCGGCTGGAGTTGTCGCTATCCACCGATGTTAATCTTTTTCTTAAAGATCGTGTTACTAAAAATAAACACAAATTCATATAAACATTAACATATGTATAAATAAATACAAATCAAGCATTTGGCTGATTATTTTTTGATAATTAATAACTGAAATTTTCAAGCTTGAGGTCTCTTTTTTATTTTATTTTATATAAAAAACTTTAAACGTTTATTTTAACCAATATTTGGGCACTCCTTTGAGTGCCTTCTTCAGGGTTTTATTAAAATGACAAATTAAAAAATTTTTTCAATTGAATACAAAAATATTTTTCAAATCAAACTTGATCTATTACAATAAAAATAAATTTTTAACTTCCGTTTCTTTTTTTATCAATTAAATGTCTATAATTTTGTGCTTCATTCTCAGTGTCAGGGTGTGTGTGAAACGGTAGCAACCCAGCCAGCAAAATACTACGACATTGTCTGAATCAGACATTTCGCATTCGCATTGATATATCGGGGGGAATTTATGTACCGATATGTCCTACAGAATTCCGACGGAATTCATTCAGATTTGTCCAACGAGGCTTATTAGTTTTTTAAAATAATGACAATTGTCATTCTGTTGGAAATAATTTTAATTTTATTTTATTTGTTCAAGATAAAAAGGATAAAAAAAGGTACGTACGTGTGAAATTTATAATTATGTACATATGTACATATTTTGCAATAAAATTATTTCTTTCAGATATCAGTTGGCTTAAGACTGTGGCAACGCCGAATGTTAAGAAGTGTAAAAATTAAAGCTCTATAAAAATAATAAAAATAAAATAACAATTGGTTATAAAAAAATAGACAGGACTATATACTAATTATAATTAGTGGAAAATAAAGTCTTTTTTTATTTTTCATAAAACAAACATTAAAAAAAAAATAAACAATAACAGCACTCAGTCATGGGTGAGTGCAGTCAATGCAAATCATCAATTCGTGGTGAAACGGGAATTCAATGTGAGGGGGTGTGTAAAAAAACGTATCACTGTTCAATGAAGTGTTCTGGTCTTGACTAGTATTCCCAAAAAGCTTTGCAGGAAAATAATTTCCTACGTTTCGTATGTGAGGATTGTATGCAGTACATACACAATGTTGATATGATCCTAAAGGATATACAAGAAGATGTTCATAAAAATAAACAAAACTTAGTAAACTATACAAACATGAATTTTCATCATCACTAAAACAAAACGAAAATGAAATCAAACAATTGTTGGAAGCGATAGAAAAACGATACGAAGAAAGGTTGAAAAAAATGGATATTGTTCAAAAATCATGTGAAAAAAATGTTGAAGTTAAAAAATTATATCTTAATGTTAATGATTTTGAAAACAACAACAAAGAAATGTGCAAGTCGATAGAAGAAAAAAATCTGAATATGTGTAACGAAATAAAGAAGGTAATTAAAGAAACCAACAAAAAACAAACAAAAATGTCATATGCAGAGACGGTTAAAACAACAGCGCTACCAGATGTGAACAAACAGGTGCCATTAATTGTAAAACCGAAAGAAAAACAAGGGGTAGAAAAAACACGGGAAGCACTAAATGATAAAGTTGACCCAGTTAATTTAAAAATTACAGGTGTAGAAAATAGAAGATATGGAACGGTTGTTATTCAAAGTGCAAATAGTGAAGAAAGAGAGAAAATAAAAAATGCAATAGAAAACGAATTAACTGAAGGATATGAAATTAAGGTGCCGAACCCAATTGAACTAAGAGTAAAAATAACGGATATGACTTTTAAACATGAAGAGGAAGAAATGATTGAGAAAATAAAAAAGCAGAACCCAAGTATTTCTAATGCAGAACTCAAAATAATAGACAAATACGAAATTAAAAGAAATAATAAAACAATTTATAATGTAAAAATGGCAGTCGATAACGAAACATATACTAAAATGATAGAAGCAAGAAAAGTAAATATTGGATGGGAAAGATGTAGAGTGTTCGATGGAACAGATGTGACGCAGTGCCTAAAATGTAGAGGATATAACCATATCGTAAAAGAGTGTAAAAATCAAGAAGTATGCTTAAGATGTCATGGACAACACAGAATAAGAGAATGCAAAAATATGGAAATGATTATGAAATGTATTAACTGCGTGAAAATGAACAGTAAACTTAATATGGATTTAGATGAAAATCATTTTACAAATAGTAGAGAATGTCCCGTATATCAAAATAAATTAAACTTAAAAATGAAAAGAATTGGCTTATCGGTTTAACAACCAAAGAATATACGTGCTCTATACACAAATGTGCAAGGATTAATAAATAATTATAATCAAGTGGAAGTCATTGCATCAACAGAAAACCCGGACTTATTTATACTTTCGGAAACACATATTACAAAAGACGTAGAAGAGAATGAAATTATATTACAAGGATTTGATCATATAATGTCGCTATCTGCATCTAATAGAACTGGAGGAGTCGTTATTTATTTTAAAAAGATATGGAAATTAACTAAAATTATTGAAAAGATAGACGGTGTTAAATTTTGGATTTTATTATGTAAAGCCACATGTCAAGATAACCAAATGATAATTGGAGCAATATACAGATCACCTAGTTATGGAGAGTCGGAGTTTTGTAAAATTTTTGAGGAAGTCTTAGAAGAAATATGGTATTATAACTGTGATATCGTAATAACAGGAGATTTTAATATTGACTGGTCTAAAAATTCTACATATAAAAATCAAATGGAATGCATACTAAATGATAATGGTCTCAGGCAATTAGTTAGAGAATATACAAGAGTAGCAAAAAGTTCTAGTACCATAATTGACTTTGTAATAACAAATAAATATAATATATCGGTAAACAACAGTACTACAAATAAAATAACAGATCATGAAATGATAAACATTTTAATTAAGAGTGAAAATAATGATCATACCAACATAGACAATAAAGAATTGGACATTTTTAAATACAACAAAGAAACATTTAACACAGACGGGCGTGTTCTAGAATCCGAATCCACTCGAAAGTGGATTACTTTAGCATTATTGGTGTTCTGCATTTCACATCCACATGTTTTTATTCGTTTTCAATTAGAGTAGATATGGGTTGGTGAAAGTAAACCGAATCGACTTTTATTGTAATATGTGATAACATTTTTAACAAAAAAATTAATATTGCTTTTAGCTTAAAATCTTCTTAATCCAATTTAATCAAAAATATATCGTTATCTAAAACGCAAAAGGCCCTTACTAACCCTAAATTTAAAGTCGACATTTTCATTGATATTGATGTAATTATACCAAATTTTTTTGAACGATTTTTATGTTATTTTCAGACAATTTGTTTCTTTAATCGCTTTAGCGATCTCTTAGTTTTTCGGTTTGTTTAAACTTTGCAATTTTTCGCGAATTTTAGCCATGTTCGCGATATAAGCGATTTGGTCGTGTAAGTTTTCTGATTCTTTACAGCTTTAACGATTTATAATAAATAGTTGACTTTGCTATCATGCCGCTGTTTGCAAATTTTTGCGAATTTCCTTGAATTTAGCAATTTTTACCGATTTTTTGCCATTCCTTATAGTTTTAGGGACTTTAAATCAATATTATGGCTGGTTTGAAATATTAAAATTTTTCGCGAATTTTCGCTATTTTTGCAATTTTTTTTTGTTATTTTCCGACATTTTGTTTTTTTAACCCATTTAGAGATTTCAAATAAATTTTAGTGTTTGTTTAAAAGTTTGCAATTTTTCGAGAATTTTAGCCATGTTAGCGATTTTTTTTGTGATTCTTTACAGCTTTCACGATTTTTAAAAAATATTAGACATTGCTATCATACTTCGGTTAGCAAATTAGCGATCATTAGTTCAACAAAAGTTTTTCCGAACAAAAACTTCGAATACACAAAAACATGCTGATTTGAGAACACCAATTTATGAATTATGCTGATTCAAAAAATTTTTCGTTTTCAATTCGAGTCTAAACCTAGAACATACCTGAGAGTTAAGTAAAAATATGGTATATAATGAAAATAAAAACATTAATGAAAATGTTATTTTATTTGATAATTATTTTAAAGAGACTATACAAAAATTTACTAAAAAGAGAATTATACAAGAAAATAACCATGTAAATCGGTGGTTTAATAATGAATTACGTTTAATGAAAAATGATAAAATAATAAAATATCAAACAGCAAAATTGAAAAACACGAATCAGGCATGGACCAATTACAAAACAATAAGAAATTTATATAAATTAAAAATCGAAAACGAAAAAAATAAATACATTAATAACAAAATTAACAACGCGGGCGATCAAAAACAAATGTGGCGAGAGATAAAAGATATAGTAATTAAAAAAAACCATAACGAGGTAAAAGCTGTGATATTTAACCAAGTAGAATATAAAGATAATAAAGAAATCGCTAGTCAATTCAATAATTATTTTGTAGATAGTATTAAGTTAATAAGAGACGAAATCGAGAATGTGCAATATGAAAACCAAACAACTGTGATAAACCATATATTTAAATTCCGTGCAATAATTTTAGAACTTAAGAATATAATTATACAAATGAAAAATAAAACAGACTGTGATAGAATATCCAATAAAATAATTCTTGATAACTGGAACGTGACAGGAGAAACAATATTAAAAATAGTTAATAAATCGATGGAGACAGGTGTTTTTCCTGAAAACTGGAAAAAAACTACGATAACACCAATTGAAAAAGTACTCAAAACAAATAAATGCGAAGAATACCGGCCAATAAATACATTGAAAACATGTGAAAAAATTTTGGAAAAAGTTGTGAAAGAACAATTAGAAAAATATATTGAACATAATTCTTTACTGTCAAAATATCAATCGGGATTTCGTAAAACATACTCATGTGAAACGACTGTAAATTATGTAATAAGTAAATGGAAAAATATAGAAAAAACTAAAAAAGTGATGGCAATATTCCTAGATTTTAAACGAGCCTTTGAAACAATAGACAGACAAATAATGGTAAAAAAAAACTGTATATGTATGGAATACAAGGTACGAATTAAATTGGTTTGAGTCGTATTTAAAAAATAGAAAACAAATAACAAAAGTTAATAATGTTTTATCAAATGAAGTTGAAAATGATTTCGGGGTACCACAAGGTTCAATTTTGGGAGCTCTTTTATTTATTATCAGCGGTATGTATAATGAAAAGTTAGCCACAGTTTATACACTACGTACAACGAGCTGCCAACTAGAATACCGATTAAGCTTAGCAGCTTGTTAGCAAAATGTTCATGTATAATATACTTTTTCACTGGTGCAAATTTTTAATAAATCAACTCTGATATATAACGATGCCATACTGTATTAAAAAAAAAAACATTATTTTTGCTGAAATCATCCCTGATTTTGACATTTCATACTGTTTTCATACAGCTGTTTTTTCCAAATTAGCAGATATTTGGCAACTCACCAGTCAGAGTTTAGCAGTTTGCTATCCACAGTCTGTAAGTGTATTATAATTCAACTCTGTGCTAACTTCTTGCCAATTTTTCATTATACATAACGCTGTATATATATAAATGATATGCCAAAGGTATTAGACAGAAGTGAAATGGTGCTGTACGCGGATGATACGTTAATATACACGGAAGCAGACGATGATGAAAGTTGTAGGGAAAACATGTATCATGACATCAATAAAATTAATACTTGGTTAAAAATGAATAAATTAAAACTTAACGAAAATAAAACAAAAATAATTGAAATCAATATGAGTACTGAAGCAATATTTAAAATTAATGACAAAATAATAGAAAAAGTTGAACATATTAAATATCTCGGATTTATAATAGATAAAGAGTTAAAATTTAAAGAACATATAAACTATACATGTAAAAAAATCAGCAAAAAAATTCAATTTTTTAAAAGAATAAGAAATAAAACATCTAAAACAACAGCAATAAATATCTATAATACTATAATTAAACCACATTTTGAATATGGATCGACAATAATATATACATACATGCTGTAATGATAGTCAGAAAGAGAGAATGCAAAAACTGCAAAACAAAGCAATGAGGGTTATACTTAAACGCAATCGATATGCACACATTAACGAAATGCTTGGAGAACTGAAATGGATGAATATAAATCAGCGGCTGAAATTCAACACTTTAATTTTTATTAAAAAAATGAAACAAGGTGATGCACCACAATATCTATGCGATCAAATTAAGTATGTTGGAGAAGCACAACCATATGAGCTAAGGAATGCCGAGGATTTTCGAATACAAAGAGTCACGACAACGCACATGCAAAGATCTCTTTTTTATAAAGGTTTTCAACTATTTAATAAATTACCACATAATATGAAAATTGAAAGAAATTACAATGTATTTAGAAAAAAATGTACAAATTTTATAAGATTCAATTTATTTATATAGAACTTACAACAAATGTAATTAGCATTAATATAACATTTTTTTGTTTGAATATTAAAAGTATTTTAATACTAATAAAATTAAAAAAAAAAAAAAAAAAAAAAAAATCAGTTCGAAAGCAAAACAAATCTCGGCTAACACATCAGATCTTCCCATGCCTTTTTCATTAGATTTCTGTTAGATATCTATCAGAAATGCCGACAAACCCCCAAAATTTCCCACGACATGTCTGTCAGAATTCGTGTCAACCACTTCATACGTTTTTGGGTCCGAAATCTGACAGAATTCGTATACGATTCCGACTTTTTTGTCGACGTTTCTCTCAGATATCTGAACGACGTCGGATTATTTTGCTGGCTGGGAAAGTTCTATGGTGAAATGAAATTTGTTTGTGGTAGAAAATTTTCATGTTTGTGCTGTGTGAAATTATAACATTTTTGACAACGTAAAATTTTGACATAAAGAAAAAAACAATTACTAGTAGTTTTGTGAAAATGAATAAATTAATCAAGTTTCTACCAATAATCATTTCAATTCTGTTGGAATTGACATCGTCCCAACTATTTGATGAATTCGTTCTGATATATTAACAATTTTTACAAAAAGTGCGGGCAAGAAAGCTTATACATGTGTAAATACTTACATGTTGTATAATTCTTTTTAATTTTTTTGCCGCTGGTCCTACTTCCATATTATTTTTTATTTAGTTTAAACAAATTTGATGAAAAAAATAATTTTGTGGTTGTCAAAAATTTCTACACTAATGTCAAAATTTATACTAGCCCCCAGGGATAGTGAAATTTTATTCACCTCAATAGTGTCGAAATTTTACTTCCATGAGTACTTTTCTACCGTTTCACACACACCCTCAGACTTAAGATTAATTCTCGACATTGTTGTTACATTTATGATTTTTAACATTTCTAACATAAATCTACGTTTATAATTATTTTCTGTGTTTAAAACAGTTGTATTTTCAAAATCTGGATAATGGTTTAGATTAGCACGATTAGATTAGGGATGATAAAGCTGTTTTTTGTGATGAAATATGTCTATATTTTTGATCTGACTTATGTCCTGCTATACTAGGTTTGCAGTTTATTTTTTGTTGTACCTACCCAGGCAGAAATTACGACTCTTCTAAATATTATGTACCGCTACAACCCTGTAAATACAAAATTGTGACTCTATCAAAAATATGGTACCATCACAACACTGTAGATACAAAATTACAACCTTAGTTTTTTAATACCGTTTTAAAAAAGATTCAACACCGGTACAACACCCTAAATACAAAGATACGACTTTAGTTTTTTTAAGTCGCATTTACCATAAAACTATACCGCTACAACACTGTATATACAAGAATTAAACCTTTATTTCCTAATGCCGTGTTTACAATAATTCTATACCGCTACAACGCTGTATATACAAAATTTCAGTCTTTATTTAATAGTTTCGTATTAAAATGAAAACACAAAAACTATTTTCGGTAAGAAAATATAAAAATTGTTGCTTGTTTATTATGTATGTTAATTATTAATGTAAAAGAGTAATAGCAATTATTTCTTCATTAAATTTAATAAGAATACATTTTTGTTCAACTTTGTTCAGTATTAACCTCGACGATATTATTGTCAAGTTTTTTGACGTTATACAATCCAATTTCTTTTGATAAAAGCGGATATTCGAAAAATTCATTGATTTCAAGAAAAATTTTACCTTTTACAAAAATTTCATTAGGTTTGTTTTGGGAAAATTGTTTACCCACAATTTCTGTGACTATTAGTATATGTGCATTTTGAAGTAAACATATATTATCAGGATGGGTTGTTGTAATTTTAAACCCACAAATATTAAAAAAAAGAAAAACAAGCTCTTGATTCCGTAATTTGGAAGAAAAAGTAGGAATTAGTTTGCGAAATATATACATATGTATTATATTAACCTGAATTCCATTTCCTTCTTTTGGTTGTCTTTTATAAATGCTTTTTTTTTGATAGAACAATGAATATTTATACATAATAAAATTTTCAATATATAAATCAATCTTAATTTTTAAAACGTTTTCTTATTTAAGAGGTATTGCATGGGTATACAAATTGTTACATTTTATGGGAACGTTATTTTCAGTTTATCAACATCAGATCAAGATTTATATTAAAGTTTTGTGTTTACTGCTTTAATGTTGTAAATTTTTATTTACGGCTTTGTAACAATATTGAAAATAAGAGTCGGAAGACGGTTGTGACTACGTTGTTAATTCGTGAATCCAACATTGAAAATTTATATTTACAGTACTGTGACAACACTAAAAAGAAGAGTCGGAAGACGCACATTTGGCGTTATCATTTTAATATTGTGACAACATTGTAAATTTGGTAAACAGTACGTTGTATTGATGTTGATAGTACCCCCTGCAACGTCGACACAGCGTCGTGGTGATTGTCTTTTTCTGCCTGGGTATATATACTGTCCACTAACTAATTACAAGGTATTTCATAAACAATATTTGACATTGCCATCTTCTTTATTTTGTCTTTCATTTTAGTAAATAGTTTACCTCCTATGTTAAAAGATTAATGAACTATTTTATATATTTTACTATCAGATATACAGGGTCCGCCAAATAACTTTTTTTATTTTGAAAATGCTATAAAAAAAACTACTGAATATTTTCTCAAATTTCTTTTTTTATTTCTAAAATAATTTCATTCATATTGCTGAATCGACACCTCACAAATAATAGTCCAACGGTGTCAAATTGCAGCTCCGAGGTGGCCAAAAACAGGGCGCAAAACATCGAGAGAGCTTCAGCTGTGTGGCACGTAGCGCCGTCCTGTTGAAACCAAATGTTGCCAATATCCTTCTCTTCAATTTTTGTATACAAAAATTCGTTCAACATGGCCCGTAAACGAACGCCATTGACTGTAACGGCCACTTCTTGCTCATTTTCGAAGAAAAATGTCCCAATTATGCCTCTGGACCAAAATCCGCACCAAACAGTGACTCGTTTTTTGTGCAACGGCTTTTCAATGTATGCGTGTGGGTTTTCTGTGCCCCAATTTTGCTTTTTTACATACCCGCCAATACCCGGCGCTGACGGTGCTTCTCTTCTTCCAAAATCCGTACTCAATTTTCGCACACATTCTGCAACATTACCATGATTTTCAAAGTAATGTCGCAATATTTGCCAGCGTTGTTCAAGCGTATACAAAACCATATTCGTTCAGCGGAAGGATAAAACTAATTATCTGTCAAATCAGACATGAGCTTAGTGTTACCATTCTCGAAATAAGCACTAGTTGAAAAAAAAAACGTTAGATGACGGACCCGTTATTTGATTTTTCCAATCTTTCCGGAAATGTTGGTATATACGTTACAGATTTATAAATTCTTTGTTCTGTTATACTATTTCGGGTATATATTCTACAATTATTATACTGTATTAATAAATCTGTTACTAATTGTTTAGGAAAGCTATTATCAGTTACAATATTTAAAATCTTCCTTTTATTATTTCCATGAAATTCTGAATCAGTTATCCTTAGAAATTTTTCTATAAAATTTTTAGCTGTATTAATTATTATTCTTCTCAGATGTTTCGAGAAAAAATTTGTTTTAAGTTTGTTTCTTTCTGTGCTTGTAATTATAGGAAATTAGATAAGGACCCTACTAGTAAACTAGTAGATCAAGTTTGATTTGAAAAATATTTTTGTATTCAATTAAAAAAATTTTTAAATTTATCATTTTAATATATTGTTTAATAATTTGTTTAATAAGAAACCCTAACCCCGGGTCTCCACGTAGCAATATTTATTGCGGCAAACGTCAAATTTGATTGCTCCATAAAATTTGCGACGTATAGACCGCATATTGCCATGAGTGGCAATCCATTGCGCAATGATTGCTCTTCTTATTGCTTGAGCAATTATTGCTTAGCAATCTGCTGTAAAATCAGCTGTTATTTATCTGACATTTAATTTTTCTGTACGTTTTTGTATGGCAAAGCAATTTCACGTGTTCTCCAGCAATATAGTCAGCAATTATTGCGCCATGGTTCTGCCGACGTTATTGCTTGTGCTTAGCAAAAAAAATTGCTACGTGGAGACCTAGCGTAAAGAAGGCACTCAATGAAGTGCCGAAATATTGGTTAAAATAAACGTTTAAAGTTTTTTATATAAAATTAAAAAAAAAAAAAAAAGACCTCAAGCTTGAAAATTTAGTTATATTTAATAATAAAGGTCGAATAAAATACATATAATATATACGAGCAAAAAATATATATTTTTCCAAAAACTACCTATAGATGGGTCTTTAAAGAACACCTTGAAAAGGGTATATCAATTTCTAAAAAAATCAAAGTAAAAAAATATGTTCTTGAAGAAAATTAATTTTACCAAGTTGCTATTAATAATAACTACTAATTATTAGTGCTGCGAAACTATCGATAGTCTTAAAATATCGAAAATATCGATTGAAAATATATGGATATCAATATTATTATTATTTAAAATATATTTATGAAAAATGATGATGAATACAAACAACAAGAATGGCAGGTCGTATGGATTGCTTAAGCTACGGTAACACTTATTAAATATTTGACCAAATAAGCGTAACCCCTATTTTTGTTAATAGTTATTGAGATTTAGCATGATCTTAATATCACAAAATAAGCTAATTATACTACTAGACATAGCAACAAATTGTTGTTTGTAAGATGTGGTACTAATATCAAAATAAATATTGGAATTGAAGGAAATGATTATTCAGTTGTCTTGTTGGTCCCGTTTTTTCGTCAAATATTTGAAAGTGTGACCGTAGCTTTAGATGTGCTATTTTACTGCTAATTAAAGGCCTTTACCTGGTAATTTGTATAGGGACTGAACATAGACACTGAAATGTCAAATATTTTTGTAATGTTGTAAAAAAATTGCAAATACAAATGCGATTTCAAGTATAGAATAAAGCAATGATCGACCATTAGATGAAAAGTCCGCTAGATTGATAACTTTTTGGGTTGAGAATCAAAATCAATTTAAACATCATCCTTAGTTGCAATAAAATATCTTATAGTCCCTGCAACCTCGGTTTCATTCAGAAAGGTTGTTTTCAGTAGCACAATTTTTAAAAACTGTCATCTAAAATAACGTGCGTACATACAGAAGTCTCATACGTTCAATAAGGCGATAAAAACAACGAACTGTAGCTTGATAAAAAACTAGTTACAGTTTTCATGCTCAAGTACAAACATTCAGTCGATAGTAATATCGATAGTGAAATCTGAACTATCGATAAATATCGGTAGTATCCCAGCACTACTAATTAATTATAAATTTTATTAATTCGTGATCTCCCCAAAAAATATATACATATCGTCGTTCGCATGTTATTGTGTTCTATACCGCAAAATATAAAAAAATGAGATAAGATTCATTTTAAGGTAAACTTTTAGAGATCTATCGATCTGTGTCATCAGTTTTCTCGTATCATTTATAGTTTTCGAAATATGAGACATTAACTTTGTTCTATACAACACTTCAGTGACAAGCTTCGTAACCTATTGTGTTCTATATGCAAAAACTCGTGCATATAGAACAAAAACGCAGCAAAAATACTAAATAAAAAAAATAATTTTTTATTTTGTTCTATATGAAAGTGTAAATAAAGTTTGTAGTACTGTGGAACTCTTTGCATTGTCTGTTTTTGTTTTATTTCCTTTTTGTTACTTTACATTGCAGTCGGCAAATGAAATGAAAAAAAAACAAGTTAGAGTGCTATATTCGGCTGTGCCGAATCTTTAATACCCTCCACCGACTGTTCGAATATTTCAGGAGGGATATCTATATGATGTCTATTTAATATTTATTTTGGCATAAATGGCTTAATATTACGTAAATAAATGAATCTTTATAAAAACAGACATCAGCATTAAAATTGGTTGCTTTGAGGTTTATTTATTTATTTATTTCATTCACAGTAACATATAAAAGCTTAGATCTATATTAAAAGGTTTAGATCTATATTAAATTATTTAGCAATTTAAACTAGTTTGAGTAACAGTATCAATTCAAATTTTGTTATGATAGCATTATTTTTTATGGTTTTAGGCGTACTAAACTGTTTTCCGGTAGTAGGGTTTATATGGGGCCTAAGGTAAATAAAGGACCGATCTTCACGAAATATCACAGTGTTATTTCTAGTCCTAAAAAACTGTGACGTACCAAATTTTGTTGTGATAGCATTATTTTTATCGGTTTTAGGCGTACTAAACTGTTATCCGGGAGTAGTGTTTATATGGGGCCTAGGGTAAATTATGGACGAATCTTCACGAAATTTTACAGCGTGATTTCCAGTCGAATAAAACAAATTTTTGCAAAATCTTATCTCATTCCGTGCCTTGTTCCACCATTTATGTTATTTTTTGTAACAAAATTATCTTTTTTTTTAGGTGGTGGTTCCACATTTTGATTCATAGCTCTGATCCTACTGCACCGATTTTGCTGAATTTCAATCCCAAACTGCTTAGGATAACAACAAGCAATTTGGCACCAAGTTTTTTTCATTTCTTTTGAGTTGTTCGAAAGTGAGCGTGTTTTCAACAGACGGACAGACAGACGGACATTGCTAAATCGACTTATAATCACTCAATAACCCAAAATATATATACTTTATGGGGCCTGAGATGAATAATAAAAAAGTTTCACACGGAATGACAAACTTAATATACTCTCTTCACAACTAATTGTGGTGGAGGGTATAATAAAGTTTTTGTTTCGTGAAAAGACATTGCTTTTCATTTTTCACAATAATTTTTTTACATTTTATTCTATATGCTATAAAAAATAAGAGTTTCATAAATAAATGCATATAGAACAAACCTGTTTTTCTTTAAACGCTTATTAATCTTAAAAGCTTTTCCAAGGACTCAAATTTGTTTTGCCAAAAAAAAACCAGAAACTCTAGAAGTTTCCTTGGTAAGACGGTTGCGACAACTTTTTCGGTTCAGTTTTTTGTAACTAACAACTAAAATTTAACAGCGATTTACCAAAAAAACATTTTTGTCAAATAGAACACAATAACTTGCGAACGACGATATGTACTACATATATGCACCTATAATATGAATGTAATAGTTTATTTGGTTTTGTTTTGGTTTTCTGTGAAATTAAAAAAGCTAGTTTTTTTAGACTGTTGTATATGTGTATATGGGCATTTCCAGCGAAAAGTCTACTTTTTGTCACGTAACGCCAAAGTATCTTATTATGTTTCTCAAAAAATTTTATATGTATCGTTTACTTTTTTATATTTTGGTGCAAAGCGCAACAAGCTCTACATTAAGTAACAAAAGGGATAACGATTGAACAACATAGTCCGAAAAAAAAACCTTATTTGTAATCTGGCGTTACATTAAAAAAAGTAGACTTTTAGCTGAAAATTCCCATATTTACCTTAAAACGAGCAAGAAGTTATAAATGTTACACCTTGAATAATAAATCTGTATTAGTCCTAAGTTTACTAAAAAAGGTTTTGTAAAAGACATCTTGCTCAATTCGCAGAATTTTTCAGTTTTGTAATGCAAGTCAAAACCCACTTCCGTTTTTTTAACGTCACTCCAGCGCAGATTTTTGCTTATATCTGCAAATCCTTAGCGTCGATTACTGTAATTTTTTTCTGAATATAGAGCTACTTCATTACTTTGTATATTTAAAAACCCTTTTTACAAATTTGACTTCGACATTTAATTTTTATTACATTTTGTGGTACAAATATCACAACACGTCAAAATGGAAATGCCCATATTCTTTTAAAAAAGTAAAAACTTTTGTCTTGAACTCATTTAATGCAACCATTGTTTTATTCTAAGAATCTCGGCATTCCCGGATTTTTTTTGTTTCGTTTCCCGGCAATAGAAAAAGTCCGGGAAATTAGAAATCCTAGTCGATACTGAACGAATCGTACTTATTTTTTCAGTGTTGTGAAAGCTTAAATAAATGCTCTGCAACACTAAAAAAATAATTTAGATCCGTTCAATATGGACAGAAAGAATTAGATACAGGGATGATAAATGACATTTTCGAAATTGTACTAAATTCAGTAAAAAATTGTACTTTTTTGGAACTAATCGTACTAAAACCCAAAAAGTATTTTTTACTAGTTTTATTATTAATTAACAAAAAATATACGTACATACATTAAATTTCAATTGTAGTTTACATTTATATTCAAGGTATATTTACACAAGGTAGACTCGTTGCTACAACAAGAACAACATGACAAAAACAACATGCAATTTTTTTTTGTATTTTTACCCGAGAGTTCAAAAAAAGAGAAAAAAAGAAAATTAATATAATAAGATCGTTATTATAGATTATCGTAATATGGAAGATGAACAAACAATGGCTGTTTCACAAAAATATGAAGATATGTGTACCTTTCATAAGTAAGAATATAAATATTGAACTTAACGCAAATTGATCTAACAAAAGCAATATTTTGCAGGTACTACAGTGGGGAATTAAAATCACCAATATTAACTATATTTATAGGAGGTAATCATGGAGCTTAATTGCTAAATTAGCGGAAATTGGCAAACATTTTCTAACAGGGGCATGATAGCAGAGTCTACTTTTTAATAAAAATCGTTAAAGCTGAAAAGAATCCAAAAACTTACAGGAACAAAACGCTTCTATCGCGAACATGGCTAAAATTCGCAAAAAATACAAGATTTCAAACAACCCTAAAACTAATTTGACATCGCTGAATCGGTTAAAAAAAACAAATTGTCGGAAAATAACATAAAAAGCGTTTAAAATTACCTATAATAAGAAGAATATTGAAAATTTGGATTAAAAACCATAAATAGTTCAATAAAATAACCACAATACTAATAATTACCTATAATTTTGAAAAACAAATTAAAAAAAAAAATTAAAATTGAAACATAAATCAAAATTTTTTTTCACAATCTTTATGTTTTTATTTTAAAATTTAAACAAACATGAAAATATGTAAACAAAAATGAAAAATATTTGACATTTGGGGCTTAACTGGGGTAAACAGCTAACAAACATATGCGCCAACGAGTCTACCTTGTGTACTTGTACCATGTTTATATTTAAAATGTACTTTTGGCAATTATAAAAAAAAAAAAATAAAAATAAATTAGAACTTAGGCGAAGACTTTTTAGTTTGTTTTGTAGAGTTGACTGTGGAACAGTGAAAAAAACTTTTAACTGAGTAACAATTTTAAAAATATTGTCTTAAAATGCAAATTCCTTTGGATTTGGTATCCCACTAAACGCCCTTATACCACATTCTTTAGAACACCAAGCTAAAAAGTCCGTCTAAATTTTTTACGAAAGTATTTATGTATATAGTAATTAAAAACTTGCAAAAAAGAGATATACGGGCATGTTATGACACTCGCATCTTGCATTACAATTGTGACTTGAACTCGCAAGAGAGGTGTTCTGTAAAACGAAATTGTGTGAATCTTAGCGAGTTCATATGGCAACTATAAATTGAAGTGATTTGAACAAATTTTTAAGAAATATTTTTATGTCAATAAATTTAATTTAATGTTTTCTTTTTATTTGAATTAATATTAGTAACACGTTGTTAATATGGATTTACAATTGTAATATATAATTTTTGGCCTCCTAGGCTTTTTATATTACTTGGATGAAATAAATAAAAAAAAAATAAAATAAAATATTTTTATTAGAAAACGAAATTTAAAATAGGTTCTGCGGTTTTATCTATTATCTCCTTTGGCCTTGGCGATTTCAATAAACAGCTGTTTAAAATAATATTCTAAAAATATATGTTAAGCCGGCAATACACTATCCTATTTAGTCGTACGATTTGTCAAAAAATCGTGTGTGCTCAAAAGTAGGATTTTGAAAACTTTTTTTGTGTCGGATAGAATTCCATTCGATTTTCGTGTGAATGAATCGTACGATTGTGTAGGATAATGAATCGCGGCCTTTAGTAATGCTGAGAATAGGTAGGTAGGTAGAAAGGCTGGTGTGAAGTTTCCTCCACACCTTCACCCAGAGACCAATATGGTCCATTGCGACGCCTTAATTAGGATAGATAAGGTGAAAAGGAAAAGGTAGATGAAAAAGAGAATGACAGCCCGAGAATAAGAAAATAGATATAGAAATAAAGCAAAGACCAAACCAAAATTCACACTACACGCGGACAGCGCCCCGTCTCCTCTCGCGCAGCCAGGTCATCCCCATTACGAATCCTATAAGACCCTCGAGTCCACACCCCGAGACGTCCCCTAATTCGCCCAGGAATCTACTGCCCAGCCACCTTAGCCTGCTATTCTGGAGCCTGGGACAGTGGCACAGAATATGCTCAACCGTCTCCAGCTCCTCCGGGTCCTCACACAACCCGCACACATCCGATAAGTCGGATCCCATTCTCACCGCCATCCTGCCTATCATACAGTGGCCCGTGATAATCCCTATCAAGGTCCTGACACAGACCCTACTCTTGCCCAGCAGCGATTTCGAATCGGACCTCCTAAGTACCGGCCACAGTGTCCTTGATACACAGCAGTCCATTCGGCTCCCCCAGGCCCGGTTGGTCGCATCCAGAATCCATTCCGTGATCCTTCCAAAGAGGAAGCCAATTGGAGGCCTAACTGCCTCCACCCGGTCAGGATCATCCATCTTCGAGCCCTGTCTCGCCAACTCATCAGCCACCTCATTGCCGATTATGTTGGAGTAACCCGGCACCCAGCATAGCCTCAACGCATATTCCCCTAAGACTCCCCCTAGAGCCCTCCTACAATCATCAACCAGCCTGGATTTCACATAACAGCCCCTCACAGCCATAAGAGCTGCCTGGCTGTCCACATATATAGTGACCTCCGAGCCCCTATCAATGTTGTCCCTCATCAGTCCCACGGCCCTCAAGACCCCAAGAACCTCCGCCTGAAAAACACTGCAGTCGTCGGGAAGCCTATATGACATTCTGATGTTCAGATCCTCGATGTAGACCCCCGCACCCGTGCCCCTCATCTTCGAGCCATCAGTGAATATAGCAAATCCATCAAATAATCTGCTTCTACCCGACCAGCTCTCCCTAGTAGGCATTATTACCTCCGGCACCCGGCACTGAGAATAGGAATTGGCAAAAAATATTGATATATCAAAATATCGATATTTAAAAAAAAAATAATCAATATATATCACCGATATTTACAATCAAAAACATTTCTAGTTAGTTTTGGGGTGCAATTTAAATTTTTACAAAGGTAAATTAAATTTTTTAATTTGGTAATAGTTTCAGCAAATTACGTTCAATATATCGATATTTTTGAAATAATAAATATCAATACTATATTTTTTTAATTTGCCCATCCCTAGCTGAGAATAATATTAACAAAGTGCAAAATGGCAAGTAAATCGCGAAATATTCAGAACATGTTTTGCTTTGCAACACTTGCGATTTGATAATTGTGCGAGTATCTGAACAAACCTAATTGTAATTAACACAAAATGATTATTTTCATGGAGATCAAAGTTCGATTTTTGTAGGAAATAAGTTTTTTGACAAATTTCTATATAAGTTTTTTGTTGACTTAAACTATAGCAAGAAGATTCATTAGACTGTAGTAAATCTTTTGTCTGAATTTGCATTGTTTTTATTATATTTTGGTATGAAAATATTCGTTCCACATTCGCCGACGAATGAATACCTTTGGCAGTTCTACTGATATCCGAAAAAATTAGTGCATTAATTTTCTTTTTCAATCCTGCAACCCTAGACCAAAAAGTTTCAACGTTACCAGAATGTAATGAAATTATCACAATAATTTCCATTTTTTTGAGAATAGATGAAACGCAATCATGCGTTTCCTGCATACCGGTTTCAATGTAACTAATTTTCAAAGCATTTCAAGCACGTAAGGCGATTGAAATTTTGAAATTGTACTAAACATGTCTTTGGAGTACTTAAGTACTTTTGCAAGCTAATAGTACTGAAAAAAGAACATTTGTACTGACTTTATCATCCCTGATTAGATATATAATTGCTTTTGAATCGAAAAGTATTCGATCACACTGCCATAATTTGGCCCCAGGTACGAAAAAAATAAATAAAAAAAAAATATGCCATCCGATTCATATAAAAAAACCAAAATTAAAAATTTAGGGAAAAAACTGCCCAGCCCACTTAGTGATATGTGTGGGTACTCAAATTAAAGGTAATTACCTCACGATTGCTCACGATTGCAAACATGTATTTTGTTTTTGTATTCGCATATTATTTTCCTCTAGGTTAATTTTAGGTGCAGAAGCTTTCGTTAGCGAAGCCGGTATTTCTTATACTAATGAAGAGAAAATCCTTGCGCCAGGCCGAGGGCCGGCTATGCAGAGAAGCTTTTGTTAGCAAAGGCGGTCTTGGTTATACCTACCATAAAGTAGAAAATCCTTGCGCCCGGCCGAAGGCCGTCTACGCAGAAAAGAATTCTTTAGCACATTGTAAATAGGCTATTAGTTACAAAAAATTAAAAAAAAATTTGAAAATAAAACATTGAAAAATAGAAAATAAAACAAAATATTTACAATCGTGAGCAAATTACCTTTAATGTGAGTACCTACACATAGATATGAGTGGATGGGGGCACTTTTTTGACCCAGAGGGCCCCAAAAGTCCAACCTGCCCTAAATTTTATTTTCGTTTTTTCGTGTACAATTAACTTAAATTTGAGTACACACACATTCCACTAAGTGGACGAACGGTTTTTGGATCCAGGGGAATCACGGGCCTCAGCCCCCTTAAAATTTTATTTTGGTTTTTAATTCCAGAGGGGGTTGAAATTTTTAAACTGCACTTTTGCCCAAAATTTGTACGTATATAAAGGGTATCCAAATTTGAGGTATCATCGGCCAATGGAAATGGTTACGTGGAGATAATTCAAAGCTTTTTGCGGCGGAAAATTTATAATTTAGATGTAGAGAATATGTGGTTTCAACAGGATGTTGCTATTTACCACACATCAAGAGAAACAATGGATATTTTGAAAGAAAACTTCGAAAATCGCATTATTTATCGTAGAATAGAAGTGAATTGGCCACCAAGATTGTGCAATTATACGCTTTTAGACCATTTTTTGTGCGGTTATTTGAAATCGAAAGTGTACAGCAATAATCCTAAAATTATCGTGCAGATACCATCCATTGGCAACAGTTTATTGAAAAACGTGATTGAGAAGTTTTTGTCACTTGACCGACATAATTTTAATTTTTAACTTTTAATCTCTTTTTTATTAAAATGATACCTCAATTTTCGGACACACTGCCTACCCTGGTATTCATCCAATTTTACAATATTTATTTATTTATACAAATTAGACATTAAATAATGAGGTGAACTTGATATCTGTGAACCAGGACCTAAAACTCCACATACAAAAATACATACATATATATTGTTGTACATATGCATTTGTTTCCTAAAAAAAATTCAAGCGTGCATTTTCAATATACATATTAAAAAAACCGTTTTTTTAAATAACATTGAATTTACGATTGTATGCAAAATACTTACACACATGCAAACATAAGTATGTATGTATGTACATGATACGGTTTGCATTCGCAATAAGATTCTGTAGACACTTAACTTATTCTACTTACCACGACTCCCGGAATCAGTTACATTATTCTCCATGGTCAAATAAATTTAAATAATATGATTATCTGATTTTTTCGACAACAAATAACAAAAAAAAGACGCTTTAAAAAAATAATTTGAGGCAATGACACAAAGTGTCGAAGAATTTCACAAAATGTGCCCAAGTTTACTAGTGTTGCTAACTTTTTAAAAAAGCAGTAAACGCAAATTTTTACATCGTACGAAGCAGTGTGACCAGATCTTAAAATTTGGTATAAATAAATTTAGAAATTCACAAAGTTAAATATTATTTTGAAAATATTATATTAAAGAAATCAAATTTGTTTAACCCTTAGAGTACGAAGTTCGATTTTTGACATAAAGTACGGAGTGGGGTCACTAAGGTCCCCCAAAGAAAAATGAGCTTTAGTTGCTTATATGTTAGCATAAAATGACTAAAAATATTATTTTAAAAGTAAAAAATTATTATTTTATTAATTTTCAATTTAATTTTAATTAATTACCACATATAAAAATGTTAATTTTAAAACATTTCATCTTATAATTATTATTAAGGAACACAAACTTAGGAATTCAATTTTTTTCTAAAGAATAAAAAACAAAAATAAAAAAAAAATAATAATTCAATGTCTATCGTGTGAATAAATATAAAATTTGAATGCTTCATCCCCCAGTCCATCGTTTTCACTTAAATCTTTATTCAGAATAACTAGAATCCATAACATGTTTTTGACAAACTATTTTCTTTTCAAACTTTTTCAGTTCTATGGTCGTTGCAAACAAAATTAGAGCATGTAGAACATTTCACTTTCGACTTCTTATCTCTATTCCTTGGACACAGGAAGCATCTTCGTCTATATCCGGAAGAATATCTTCTGCTTGTTCATGTTCTTCTTCCTCAATCTCGTCTTCAGTTTCACTATCATCATCATAATTACTAGGTATGTAATCAGAGTTGTCACTGTCCCAATCTAATTCTATATCATTAGGATCCTCTTCACTGTCATTTATAAAGTCTTCTACCGCTCGCTGGGATAGTTTTCTTTTGTAGTTTTCCATTTTTGGTCCTAAAAAAACAACGAAAATTTGTAACGTAAAGTACGACGTGGGGTAACTTGGGTACCCCAAACGAAAAACTTACCTTCTAATTATAAACAGATTAATATTTAAATGCAACTTATAAGTTTTTATATAGTGTTCAAAATAAAATTGGACTACCTAAAAGGAAAAAGACAGAAAAAAAATATTTGCGAAGTTATTTAAGAAAAACTAAGATTGGGGGACCTAAGGTCCCCCACTCCGTATTCTAAGGGTTAAGATTTATTTAAATCAATGACATAAGAGTTATGGTTTTATAAGATATTTCTAAAAAAGTAACTATTTCAGTTCAACTTGTATTTTTTTCCATATTTGGCAATTATTATATATTAATAGATATTTGAATCATTTTTATATATTAACTAGCTGACCCGGTCCACGTTGCTGGCCCTAAGCAAACATTAGTGCTGTATTACCACTCGATTTAAATTGAGCATTTAACGAAATTTACGGCCTTTAATTAAAAATCCATGGAATACATATCATAAAGTTTTTTTTACAGAATAATAATGTTTAAGGCAAATTGGAAATTATATTAATTTATTACTTCATCTTAAGGCCAGCGCCTTCAGCTTCATCTTTCACAGCTTTCATGAGGGTGTCGTATGCCTATTTTTGTTGTCGATTCAACAGTGGAAATTTTGTTCGAACTGATGCCCTTAGGGCTTCGCAAAATCGGTGCAACTGTTTTCCGATTTTAGATTAATTTTCTTTCGATGAAAACTTAAAATGGATTAGTACGAACATTTGAAAGAAAAATTAGTCAAATCGATAGAGCCGTTTTCTGATTTTAGGTAAATCGAAAAAAGCGGGCGGGGCAAAATTTTTTTTCCGTAAAAACCTAAGTTGGACCATGGCGATCATTTTAAAGAAAAAATCGGTCAAGCCGTTCTCAATTTATGCGCTTAATAGAAAAAGTGGGTGTAAAAGTAGGCGTGGTAAATTTTTCTTTCGATGAAAACTTAAAATGGATTAATACGAACATTTGAAAGAAAAATTTGTCAAATCGGTGGAGCCGTTTTCTAGTTTTTTGTAATTCAAAAAAAGTGGGCGTAAAAGTGGGCGGGGCAAAATTTTATTTTCGTATATATCTAAGTTGGACCATGGCGAAGGGTTTTTATGGGGCCTAAGATAAATTATGGACCGATCTTCACGAAATTTAACAGTGTTATTTCTAGTTCTAAAAAACTGTGACGTACCAAATTTTGTTATAATAGCATTATTTTTTACGGTTTTAGGCCGGGAGTAGTGTTTATATGGGGCCTAGGGTAAATTATGGACGGATCTTCACGAAATTTTGCAGCGTGATTTCCAGTCGAATAAAACAAATTTTTGCAAAATCTTATCTCATTCCGTGTCTTGTTCCACCGTTTATGTTATTTTTTGTAACAAAATTATCATTTTTTTAGGTGGTGGTTCCACATTTTGATTCATAGCTCTGGTCCTACTGCACCGATTTTGCTGAATTTCAATCCCAAGCTGTTTAGGATAACTGCAAGCAATTTGGCACCAAGTTTGTTCATTGCTTTTGAGTTGTTCGAAAGTGAGCGTGTTTTCAACAGACGGACAGACAGACGGACATGGCTAAATCGACTTAGAATCACTCAAGGACCCAGAATATATATACTTTATGGGGTCTGAGATGAATAATAAAAAAGTTTCACACGGAATGACAAATTTAATATACCCCCTTCACAACTAATTGTGGTGGAGCGTATAAAAAAGGCAATTTGTTTAATTCTAAAATTTTGATAATACAGTCGAACTTCCCTATAGTAAATCTCCACGGGGACAGACAATTATTTCACTATATAGAAACTTCATTATACAGAAATATTTTTTGTTTTTTATTTATTTAAAATAATCAGGTATTTTTGTTTGAACTACATTTCCTTATCAATAAAAGCTTCAATTACATTAAAACATTTAAATGCATTTCTCGGAATGTTGCTCTTCCTTCTTCAACTTTATTAATTACGAAAAACTTTTTCATGAGAAATACTACTCCGGTGCGTCATTTTCGTTCACTGAACTCGGTCAACTGATGTTAAAAGTCAAATCATTAACTTTTTTGTTTTCATTTTCATATTTTGGGAATCCCAAAAATATTACCTATTTCCTTTATAAACATTGCTAAGAAGCGTAAAATAAAGCTGCTAAAAATAGTTCACTATATGGAGACAAAAACACACGTAAAATGCATTTTTGTTTCCAAAATTTAGTTCATTGTAAAGAAAAATTCACTGTATTGAAATTCATTATAAGCAGATCAAAGTACATTAAAAGTGGAACAAAAAAGCTATGTTCTTGATTTTAGTTCATAATAAGGAGAACTTCATTCTATAGAAGTTCACTATAAGGAAGTTCGACGTTGTTTCAGGCCCTTGATTAAAATTTATTCATAACATGAAATTTTATTTGAAAAACTACACAAGGTAGACTCGTTGGCCCATATGTTTGTCCGCTGTTTACCCCAGTTAGAACCCAACTGTCAAATTTCGTGTATATGAACCAAAATTTGAACATGTGTGCTTTTAATTGTTTTTGTTTTATATGAAGAAAATTTTGACAAGTCGGTTATTTTTATAGAGTAGCATGTATACACTCCCAAATGAGTCTAACTTGTGCTTGTGTACCTTGACTCATTCAAACGAAATTGAAATAAATGGTAATATTAAAACAAGTGTGTAGACTTTTATAAAACCTCAGATGTAAATAGAACATGCGTTGAGTTTAAATTTTGAATTAATACTTACTATAACTATACAGTATGGAGGCAGCTTGCAAGAATTCTGATACAAACAAAAAATATTCCGATTTGAAAGATTTTTAAAGAGTTAATATCTCAAAAAACATTCGCATTGAATATAATTATTTTTTCTGCAGAAAATATTATGTTATTATATAATTTCAGAAAAATTTAAGCCATTGAATTTTTATCTTTTAATCAAATATAAAAACAATTTTTAGGCATATAAGTTAATATAAAATAAAAGCTTAAATTACAATGTGAAATTGCCTTGCACTTTTAAATTGTTCTGTGGTAATGTGAAATTGCCTTGCACTTTTAAATCGTTCTGTGGTAAGTCTAAATTTACACGTTTCATCTTTTGATGCTCAACTTATTTTCAATTCCCTTTTAAAGATGCCAATATAATCACACGCAGCAATCTGTTTCAACTTTTTTCGGTTCAAAACAACAACAATTTTATTAAAAGCGAATCAAAGAGAAAAAGAGAAGAAAAAATTTACATGCAGCCATCGTTTTGCATATACCAACGAATAAAAACACAAAGCGTACTGACCTAGACATCTCCGTACTAACCCCCTTTCTTCTTTCTTCTCTCACCTAAAAACATAAGAGTTGAGCATCAAAAGATGAAACGTGCAGACTAATAAGAGCTAAGTTCCGGTTCACACACATAAACATTCTCTTTTTCTTCTCTATTCTACTTAATGGATTTTATAAATTGAAGCACAGCCGCGAATAACGTTGTAAAAGCCATTTTTTGCAAAATCTGTTTTGTTTTGCATATTATCGTTAACATTACTCTCTTACATTGTTTATACAACATATCATTCAAAATGATGCACCGTTACATCTTCAAAATGTTATATAAAGAGTCAGCCAGTGAACGAACGTTGTAAATTACCAAAAAAAATGATGCAATCTAATGGTTTTGCAAATTGGATTAACGTTTTAAAAGCCGCTTATGTATTGGAAAAACGCTTTAAATGACAACGCGTTTGTGAATAAGAAACGTTTTTCCACTAAAAAAAATTATAAGCTGTAAATTTGCATGTTATTTTATATTAAAATTTCTAAAAAAAATTTAAAAATAAGCAATCCTGCCTTTTAAAAACGTGTGTTTTTTTGCTCCGAAACCTTCTTTTCTATCTATCTTTTATTTCTGACTTGTGCTTTCGCTGTTTATTTCACCTACTTTCCATCTCTACATAGCTATCTCTAATTAAGGCGTCACAATGGACCATACTGGTCTCTCGGTGAAGGCGTGAAGGAGACTTCACACCAGCCTTTCTACCTACCTACCTATCTTGCTCTCCTGAAAAAGAATTATTTTGTCACAAATTTATTCGCGGCTGTGCTACAATTATATTAAATGTTGACTAAAAATAGTTAAAAATATTTAATTATAACGATAATAAGTACAAGAAAATTTTCCATTATAACGTAAAAATTTACTGTTACAGTAGTTTTGACTTAACTGTCTTTTGTTTACGTGCACTTTTGACTTAACTGCACAAAATTGATAATTTTTGGAATTATTCTTTCTAATTCCATACAAATTCCTTTTTTAAGTGCACTTTCTATACCTGCACATTTAAGATAAATGCACAAAATTTTTGGCATTTTAAAATTATTTTCATACAAAATATCAAAGTTAGCTGCACTTTCACTTAACTGCCCAAAATAAATATTTTCTGGAATTATTCTTCAAAATCCTTGTTTACGTGCATTTTGCATACCTGCACATTTTTCATATTTTTGGGCAGCTTTAAAATATTTTCATACAAAACATCAAAGTTAGCTGCACACATAAAAATATATGTTGGCCACTTTTCACATAAATATCCAATTTAAGCTGTTTATAAAAATATAAATCGCAATTATTTTGTTTTTTATGTTTTATGTTCTTTTTGAATTCTCATTGTTTTTGTTAATGTTTCTTTTATATTAAATAAACATACATTCATGTATAAAATGATCTGTTATTTCCCAGCTAGCATAGGCTGTTTGTTAGACGATTATGTGACGAGTAACAAAAACATCTAAATCTTTTTTTAATTTATTTATTTTTTGACACGCTCGTCTTTAAATCTTGAAATGAACCTTTTGGGACTCTCTGTAAGAGTCGTATAATAATTACTGAGCTACCTAAATAAGACAGTTTTTGAAGTATGAAAATGCTATTGCCAATACAATTTTAATAAAACAAACCGGCCTAAGGATCTGCAAAAAAGGATTTTCCGACAGTATGGTGTTGATTTCGCGACCTTATGGTTTGTTTTATAGAAATTGTATGAAAATTAGAAGTTTTGGCATGAAAAATACGCCTGATGCCCTTATTTAGGTAGCTTAGTCATACGGCTGAGTATTTCACGAGTTGTAAAATAATACCTACATGAGTCTCATACGACTCTTAGCATGCTTTTTGAAAGACTCGTTAGATAATCTCAACAAAAATCATAAACGATTCCCTTTACGATTAATAAAGGCGTTTTTCGTTGCGTTATGGAAGAATCTCTCTTTCTCCCGTGCTAGGAATCGTCTACATTTAAAAAATGAGCTCGTCGACGATCAAAAAGACTCTTTGTGAGATTCCCAGTAAGCTCCTGGGTTGAAATAAAATTTTAATAAAATTTAAATTTATGTATTAAAAAAATAATTTTTTTATTCTTCTTTTAAATCAAACACTTAACTTTAGCTGCACTTTTGTACAGGTAACCACAATTGTGTACCTGCACATTAAGGCAGGTCAATGCATTTAAGATAACTGCATTTTTGATTTACCTGCACAAAAAAACGTGCAAAGGAGATTGTGCAGCTAAGTCAAAACTACTGTAATTTCATATAAAAAAATTAAAAAAACAGATCGAGCTAAAATCATCGTGCTGTGAACGTTGATTTAAAAAAATTCTGGCATCACAGAAAATTAACAATTTTTAAAGTTGGCAAGGCAAACAAAGAATCTTTGTCTATATTCACACTGAGAATTTTTTCTTTAAATATTTTCATTGGTCGATCACAGACGAGAAAATTTTTTAAGACGCACAATTTTTGTTCTTTTCGTCACACACACACATTTAAAAAGGTAAGAAATTGATGATTTTTATGATGTATATTAGAATAAAATACATTTACAACTAACATTTTTCAATTCAATCTTTAACATAATGTAAAATTTAATTAAACTTAAAATTATTTAGTTCAGACCCTCAAACAAAAAATAAAATTAGCAGGCTGGCCCAGGGTTGTCAGATAGAGTTTGAGCTTTTTTGCCAAATTCAAAGTCAAAAATCGCCAAAGGCTTAATTTTTAGTTTTTGACAATAATATATCTACATATTTTTTTAATTACATATTTAAAATATTGTTTTCTAGTCCTAAAAAATTAATTTCTTCCGTATACCTAAAATTAGGGGATGTCTCGGGTTGCGGACTCGAGAATCTGATAGGATTCGTAATGGGGATGGCCTGGCTGCGCGAGAGGAGACTGGGTGCTGGCCGCACGTAGGGCGAATTTGGTTGGTTAGGATTTCTTTCGGGGCTGGTCCGAAACCTTCTTTTTTATCTATCTTTTATTTCTGACTTGTGCTTTCGCTGTTTATTTCACCTACTTTCCATCTCTATATACATAGCTATCTCTTATTAAAGCGTCACAATGGATCATACTGGTCTCTGGGTGAAGACTTCACACCAGCCTTTCTACCTACCTACCTACGTATACCTAAAATACGCCAAAAATTCAAGAAAAGAAAAATCCATGATACATAATTTGCTTAATTTTTATTTAGAACAAAGTAAAAAGATTAGTGAATACAAAACAGGTACACTGTTGACTATAAATTAGTTTACAGAAGGCTACTTAAAGTAAACAAATATTTTGCTGTTTGTATTAACACAGCGGGAAAATAAGAAATTGATTACATAAATAACTAAAAAAATAATGTATTATTTTCGAAAAATTAATAAATCATTCATTGTAAACGAGAATGTAATTTTATTGGCACAAAACTTATGCATTGATTACCACGTATATTCCCACATTTGTAAAACAAGGAATATACATTGTTTCTGTTCGTAAGTCCCCTTTTAGACAGGCAAAGTTTACTTTGCAAGGTCTTGAGTTTATTGAAGAAAGGGGAAAAGAGAAAAGCGGGGATTACATACTTTGCTGTACTCGCAAACATAGAGTTGCAGTTCTATGGAGTTCATGCGTTGGAAATCTCTACTTTCACTGATGGTTTATAAAAAACTCCCGATAGGTGGCGCAGTTGTCGTGTTATTAAACAATTTTTTTATTGATGGTAGATAACGCTGGGGTCAAGTTATTAACAAAATTCTCCAGTATTTAATTTTTTATTAAGAAAATCCCGAGCAGCGCCGGGAACAAACAGCTAGTTATATATAAAATATTATATATCTAAAATGCTTTACCGGCAATATTAGATAAAAATCTTTCCTTTTGACTCCTTTTTAAATGTATTACGATTCAAGAAGTTCTAATTGCATTCTACTTCGAAGGCGAGTTTTTGTGGAGTTCTTTGTTTCAACATAGACATTACTTGTTGTAATTACCAGCATATAAACAACAGCCAAAGCTAGTTTTGCCATACACTGATAAATTAGATGAAATATCATTATTAAAATACTCTTTACAATTAACAATCTGCAATTTTTTCCATTGGGTTTCATAAATATCCAAACGTACGTTAGGATTCACAAAAATCTTTAAAATGTCTTTAGCAACAACGAATTTTATATGTGATAATAAATTTCCACATTTTATAATGGAAACATTTTAATAAACTTCAAATAAATATATTCATGTTTTAAGGAATTTTATTTGTTGATTCTTTCAAGAACATTTTTAAATATGAAAAACAATTTTCTCGAGGATTTTTATTGCCTTCATCAGCCATTTCAGCATAATTAATTTCAAATACTGACCATACATATGAATGCCTCAAATTTAGTTGGTAGATAAAAATACTAGAATAAAAATTATATTATTACTTCGTATTGAATTTAAAGAATTTTAAAATAAATTCATGGCTCATCAGAAATAGCCAACAAACCGCCAACTTTTTTATAAATCGCCAAATTGAAAATTAGGTCGCCAAACAAGTTTGAAAATCGCCACGTTTGGCAAGAAATCGCCACATCTGACAACCCTGGGCTGGCCTACGATTTGGACCGTTAAAGCCAAAATACACTGAACAAAATACTCATCAAGCATTGTGGAAGGATTAGTGAAAATGTGTTTGTATGTGATGCTGGATGAAAAATCAAAAAACTTTAATATGACGGCGAATATTACGTCCAGCACGCGCAAGGCGAATTCAAACAGGTAAACTCATCTCGTCAGCTGTTTCCACGGCGAATTAAAAAATATGGTCAAACGTCAAAATATGATCTTGTTTTGAGAAGAAGTTGAATGAAAAGTGTTAAAAATATTATTTTTATAATAAAAAAATTTCAAAACTGCGAATGATTGAAGTGAATTTATTAATTTCTATTATAAAAAAGTGATCATTTTAATTTGCAATAAAAAAATTTTGACAACCAACCAGAAAATTGTATAAACAAAATACATGGGGCTTTTTGTAGTTGTAGAGATGAGTTTACCTGTTTGAATTCGCCTTGAGCACACGTACACGAGTGAATTCGCTTGCTGCACAAGCATTTGACAAGTGTATTTGGCATTTATCGTTCATTTTAATTTTCAGCTACAAACAGCAAAACATTTTCAAAATGACAGGTCGATCGGCAACGCAATCAACCGATAAAGCTGCCCACACACTAGTGAATTGTGCTTGTTAATGGTGCTATGCGCGCAGAAATCACAAGAAATTTAAAATTTCCAATTTGTTGGTTTTTGTTCGATGTGTCTGTGGGCTTGTTTGCGAACATTTTCAAATTGTTTCACATCAGTATAAGACGAAACGTTAAATTGTATATATTGCGGAGTTGTTTATGTAGCATACAAACATTTTTTGCATTCGTTTTCGGTTTTTATTTTCTATATTTTTCTTGTGTACACAAAAAAATTATCAAAAATGCAATTGCATCATCCGCTGCACAATTCATGTTGTCCTATTGACTTTATTGTAATTTGTTCGTCGCATGTGGACAGCGCGTTCATATTTATTGCCTGCAATTTATGTTACAATAATTGTTAGTTGCGTGGTAGCAAATTAAGAATTAAATTAAAGAACTAAATAAATACTTAAATAAAATTGCAAAAATTATTTTTATTAATATAATATTTTTCTTATTTGATCTTTATTTTTTAAATTTATATTAATTTGTTTATGCTTGAGTTCTTTTTTATATAAATATTGTAATATTATTATTATTTTATTAAGCTTGAGGTCTCTTTTTTTTAAAAATATTCAATTTATTGAACCAATGTTTCGGCTTAATAAAATAATAATAATAATAAATTTTGTAAAGGTCGACTAAAAGTCAATTTATATATTAATATTATTTTAACAAAAAAAAAATACTTCAATAAAATTAATTAAGCTTAAAAAATTAATATACATTTAAATAAAATAGTCGAATAAAAAAGAATTTATATTAAAAAAATAATTTTCGCAAGATGGTATCAGCTTTTACACTGCACCTTCTTCCTTGATTTTTTTTTTTCAAATTATGATTTAACATTAACACGACAACTTGCATGAAATTAAAAATACTTAATAAACCTGTTGTTGTTGAGTTGAGTTTATCCATTTAGAAACCGGTTTTTGAATATTTTAACAATTTGAAATATTTAAAAAAAACCGGTTACGATTTTTAAAATTACAAAAATTATATTGCAAGTGTATGAGCCGCTTTAGATATACATTGGTGACTATGTTGCAAAATAAGGTGCAAGCAAGTATAGCTATGTAGATTATTATAGCGTTTTTACAACAAAGTGTAAACTTTGTTGATATACATATTTTCAATTCTGTTTGGCTCATTTTAATTTTAAAACACGTTAGGGTGTGCTGAACACGTATTATTCAATTCTCTTTTTAACTAACGTGTACGTTCATAAAAAATTTTCTTGCTTTCATTGTTGCGGCCTAGCCTATTATTCCCTTAGGACACATTGTTGTAGGGATTATTTTAAACCGCCTGAGAGTCACACATGAGCTAGATGAAAACAACACTAACAAACATTCCGTAACATTAGGTCTTCACATGACAATTTTTTGTCATAACAAACGTCAAACTTTATATAAAAAAGAAGCTGACAAAAGTTGTGGAGTTTTTTATATAGAAAATTATCGAGAAGGGTCTACTAGCCCTTTCAAATATCTTTTCCCCTCTTTCTTAAAAACTGAAGAGTTGATGTGTGTGAACCAGCACATACATAAATTCACAATTTGTGTAAAACCAGCACATACATAAATTCACACTTTCTTTTATTCATATTTTCAAAAATAATAAAAGTTTTTACAAAACTTTGTATTTTTAATAAATAATCAATAAACAATCAATGTTAAAAATGTCATAAAAAGAGTAACAAAACAACCTGCTCAATGTGAATGCAAACTAAATGCGAATTAAAAAAAAAATAATGTAACTTTGTTTGATCTGGTAACATGCTTTTTGAAATTTTCACACCAGAAATTAGAAAAAGTGAAGTAACAAAAGACGAAGAAAAAAAAGATAAATAAATTTTTTGTGTGATATTTTTTGCTATAAGCATTTAATTCATAGACTGGAAATTTAATTAAAAAGGCTATAAAGACGGCCAGATAAATAAAAATTATCAAAGTATTTCGTTCATCAATGAAACAATGGCCACAGAGCAACGAATTTTAAAACAAGATGGTTACTTGGATGTGGGATGTATTAGTGGAGGTGCTGCATCCATGAAAAGTGGAGCGATTGTTCAATCATCCATATCAAGTAATTCCATAATTGACGGAAAATCAGTCCAAACAACTAGCATAGTTTATCATCCCAATCTAAACGTGATTCTTGTATTCGACAGCATCAATCAAGTTAAAGTTCTTGATGTACACTCTGGTGTCATATTGCAGACGTACTATCTTGGAAATGGTAAATCTATTAATTGTCAATTGCTTACAGAATAATTTAATACATTTTTTTGTGAGTCATAATGGTGTTGTGTATTGTAATACAAACACAACTTGTGTGATCACTATCACCATTGCAAGTCAAGTATTTTTGTTATACAAGTAATGTCATGAAAATATTGTAATTGCAAACCATTCACACAAAGTAGCAATGAGCATCCTTTATTTAAATTAAATTTTTTATTTATATAATACAGCTGGTATCAAAATAAAAGCACTATTTGCAAAATTTTGGTATGTTCAGTTACATCCGCCAAGATGTTTGGTGTGATTTTAATCAAAACGGAATTAAAAATCCTGTGATCAGTGATGTTATACGTAGGAAAAAATACATACGTGTAGGGATTTTCTTCTTTGAAAATGGCGGAAAAGGACAGATTGCAGAAATCATTAGTACGTAATTTTCCTTTATGTTGGGAAACTGTAATCATTTGTCAAATTTTTTCGATTTGTAATACCATATTAATAAAATTGTAAAAAGTTACATTACAAATCTTTAAATTTCTTTAACCCATTATTGCCCGGTACCCGAAAACGTGATCCAATTTCGTTGAAACTTTGCACATATTATTTTTTTGATCTAACTAAATTATATTTCAAGATTCAAGAAAATGAAACAACTGGTTTCTGAGATATGAATTGGTAATTTCTTCTTAACAGCGGGCCGATATGTAAAGTATTTTTGGAATAATACATTAACACAGTGCAACACGCAAAAAATTACCATATTCAGACAAAACTACGTGATAAAAGACAAAAAAAAAGACCCGTGTCTCCCAGTTTTCCTTAAAATCATGCACTTTTTTTATGGGCCCCCAAAGATTTGGGGCCTCGGTGTCATTTTTGCGAAAAAGGGATAATTTTCTCTGGCTCATATCTTGTAAACCGTTCGGAATTTTGGTATACCCTCTGAGACAAAGTTGTAGTTTTAGCCTTAAAAAACAAACATTTAAAATCAAAAAAACTTCATCTTCAAGATCAAAATCGCAAAAAACTTTAAAAAATTCGATTATTTTTACCTTTTTCCTAGAGTTGTCAAAACCGATTTCCGAAGTATTCGAAAAATCGATTTTTTTTCTATGTTTTCGGTTTTTTATAACCTGTTTTTTAATAAGGCCGGGCTTGGAAGTATTCGAGAAATCGGTTTTTTGGTCTCGAATAATCGACTTTTTCTTATAATTACTTTTTTAAATATCTTGCATTCGATGCCATTTTTAGTAACCACTTTCGTTGTTCACAACAGTATTTTAATTGTTGTCACTATTCATAACATATTAATCACAATACCAAGCTATTGAACTTGCAGATGAATTCTATAACACAGACTTTTTTATAATTGCCAGCAGTATGAGTTAAGCGAGAGTTCTAACTTTGGCATTAGTTTCTGGTGTACAACTCAACTCAGTTGATGCTTTGTAAACCGCACTAAAAAAAGAGTTGTAAATTATAATACAAAAACTGCAAAATTTCAACTGAACTAGAGTTGAGTTGTAAACCATAATAGAAGAACCGCTTAATGGTACCTTAAAAAAAGTCGAAACCCAGCTAAAAGTTAAAATACAATTAATAACAGTGAGTTAAAAGATGATTCTGACAACAGAGATACATTTTCTAATATATCTTCCAAATTAGATCTGCTTTACATGGCATTACTGACAATTAACATAGTAATACAATAAGCCTAAACAGGCCCAGAAAAATTTAATATACAAAGATACATACATCCCGAATAAAATACTATATAATATCTTAAATATTATCTTAAATCTATAAATGTATAATACATACAACATTTCAACAATTGGCTCCCCAGCCTAAGAAATAAAAATATAAACAAAACAATAATAATTATTGTCCCAATGTTGTGAACAGACATGGAGATTAATGTATATTTACCCACAACATTAGAATTTGTTGAGAAAATTAGATAACATTTGAAGAAGGAAAAAAAGAGCAATGTAACAAACTTGCAATGAAATAAATTGGGGTCAACTTTAATCTAAATACCAACATAGTAAGATTAATTATGGGCCCAAAGACTATTCCGGAAACAGAAAGGCAGAAATTATGATTCTTCTAAATATTATGTACCGCCACAACCCTGTAAATACAAAATTTGGACTCTACCAAAAATATGGTACCATAACAACACTAGATACAAAATTACAACCTTAGTTTTTTAATACGGTTTTTAAAAAGATACAACACACCACCCTAAATACAAATATACGACTTTAGTTTTTTAAAGTCGTATTTGCCACAAAACTATAACGCTACAACACTGTATATACAAGAATTCAACTTTTATTTCCTAATACCGTGTTTACAATTATGAAACACAATGAAAACACAAAAACTATTTTAGGTAAAAAAATTTAAAAATTTTTGCGTGTTTATTTAGGGAATTTATGTAGTTACATTATATTTAATTATTAATGTAAAATAGTAATAACAGCTATTATTTCATCATTAAATTTATTAAGAATACATTTTTGTTCAACTGTATGTATATTTTTGACGTTATACAATCCAATTTCTTTTGATGAAAGCGGATATTCGAAAATTCATTGATTTCAAGAAAAATGTTACCTTTTAAAAAATTTCATTAGGTTTGTTGGGAAAATTGTTTACCCACAATTTCTGTGGCTATTAGTATATGTCCATTTTGTAGTAAACATATATTATCAGGATGGGTTGTTGTAATTTTAAACCCACAAATATTTACAAAAGAAAAACAAGCTCTTGATTCCGGAATTTTGGAAGAAAAAGTAGGGATTAGTTTGCTAAATATATACATATTATATTAACCTGAATTCTATTTCCTTCTTTTGGGTTTCTTTTATAAATGCGTTTTTTTAAATAGACCAATGAATTTTTATAATAAATTTTTCAATATACATATAAATAAACTTAATTTTTAAAACGTTTTCTTATTTAAGAGGTATTTTCAGTTTAGCAACATCAGAGGCCGTATCCTGTAATTCGCTAAAGCTTAATCTCTATCGCTAAAAATCTAAAAAGTTGATTTAGCGATTTTTTGCTACGAATGCAATACTGTAACGTGCATTGCTAAATTTGGCATTGCCATAAAAATTTAATTCGCCGCAATTTTGGCTTTAAATTTCATTGCTAAAATTTTTCAATTTTGTATTTACTAATGAATTTTAGTGATCGAGATTTAGCTTTAGCTAAGCGAATTACAGAATACGGCTGCAGATCAAGGTTAATATTAAAGTTTTGTGTTTATTGCTTCAATGTTGTAAATTTAAATTTATGGCTCTGTAACAATATTGTAAATAAGAGTCGGAAGGCGGTTGTGACTATGTTGTAAATTGGAAATTTAATTGGCGTTATCATTTTAATATTGTGACATTGTAAATTTGGTAAACAGTACGTTGTATTGATGTTGATAGTACCCCCTGCAACGTCGGCATAGCGTCGTGGTGATTGTCTTTTTCTGCCTGGGAAGTCAATATTCTTAATAGGATTCGTTCTTGTGACAATAGAAATGTATGTATTAAATTAAATAAAAATTGCGACCTGTACTTTACATGGACAGACAACCAGCCGATCGGCATACTAAGAAGTGGGTCTAGAACATTTATGTGGTAATATACCTAACAAGCATTACATATTGCTTGTTCTATTTTACTTTTTTTATTAAATAAATAAGTAAAAAAACCGAGAAATCGATTATTCGAAACAGGTTTTTAGTTACAAACCCGAAAATCCGATTTTTTCAGAAGTCGGGGTTTTGAAGTATTCGAAAACCTGTTTTTAAAAATATACGAATATTTGACAACTCTACCTCTTCCCCCTGTTCAGGTCCATAGGTAGCAAACCGTCGAAAGTTCTAGGAAACAAACAACTAAAAAAACGTACCTAAGATCTCAATAAACAACTTTCTAGAGCATATCAACTTCCTAGGAATGATTCTTAGCACCGTTAAGGTAGCGCTTAGGTAGCCGCAAAAAATTTCCCGAAAATTTTTTAATTTTATTTGTTTTTTCTTTACTTCAACATTGAGATACTATGCTATCTATTACAAACATATTCAAAAAAATATTCGTATTATATATGTTGATGGCCCTGGACTTGTTAATCGCATTCTCTTAAGTTGTGGATCCAAATCGTCGTTCGAGTCGTCTGAATTTGACTCTGATTCAAAACCTTATTGTGCCCACAGGCAAGTTTCTTCCAGACTGCCCTCCATCATCAGCTTTTTCTTCTTCAAATACTTCATTAACATCATACAGGGTGATCTTGTGACTCCACTAACATACCTGAAATGAATTAGAAAAGAAATAAAAAAGGAATGCAAAACAATGCATCAATAAAATTGATATTACCTCTGCAAGTAATGTGTCGAGTTTTTGCCTTTGTGGCGTTTTTACATGGGCATTGTGGCTTGGTGAAACCGTTCTCCTTTCTCATCGGATTCGGTCGGGAGTTGTTTGATAAAGTCTTAAAAATGAAAATTAAGAAAATGCAGCTTTAATGTGGCGATTTTTTCAAAATAATACATAATTTCTTTCACCCATCCTTTTTCTTCCGGTTCCGCGTCTCGATCTTCTCTCAAGACTCTGGTGCATACACACTGAAGGTAAATCCATGCGATTGAATGATTTTCATCATGCAATGAATCAAAGTTGCTTTTGAATAGCTTTCTAATGTCAGGACCATTAAGAATGCCTGTTAAATGAAGACAAAAAATAAAGACAGAAAAGAAAATATTAACATAGTGTAAATAGTTTTATATTTACTGCAGTACCTTTTTTAATTTTGTTATCGCTACGCTTTGGGAAAACGCTTTTCAAATAGTCGAATGCCCAAGTTTTATGTGGAGCGGTGGCAGCAAGATGCCTTGAGTATTGCCAATTAAAATGGATTCTTCAGTCTATGTTATTTCATTTGTTCCTCCACACTTTCTCTTGGTCTTCACGAATTACATTGGAATTGATTCAAAGGCGAGCGCGAATCCCAATTACAAAGAAAACAAAAGAATTTTGGAAAGACACCCTTACCGATGATCCCTTGCAAGCTTTCATAGCTTTCTTTCATGTTAATACCCATTGCTAGCGGAATGAAAGGGTTTCGGTTCGACACATGACACAAAACTGTTTTCAACCTTGAAACAGAACCATCAATAAATAATCTCCACTCAATAGCGATGTAGTTCACTCTCATTTTTATTTTGAATTTGACGTTTGCAACGGTATGATAAACTCTGTAAATTTTGTGGAACGTGTTGAACAATTGAAAAATGCTAATGGATGGAATGATTCCGCTGTTTTGTTTGCGGTTCAAAGTAATTTAAAAGGTGTTGATAAAATGTGGGTAGACAGCCAACAAGTATTTCGTTGCTGGACAGAATTTGTTTCTGCATTTTTGTATGATTTTCCGTCGATTACAAATTCTGCTGTCATTCACATAGAAATGATGAATTCGCGTATGAATTAAAGTGAGTCGCTCATTGAATATTATTATCGTATGTTATCTGTGGGCCGCCGTGGTAATATGGGCGACAATAGCATAGTAAAATATATCGTTAATGGACTCAGTGATGAGAATTTAAGAAAAACATTGATCACTATGAATTTCGTGTCGTGTACGGATTTTTTTAAAACATTAAATAGAATATACGAAGAAAATAAAATTAAACCGGGAAACATACCGAATGAACAATCGCGTAAAACGTATAATCGTAATGTAAACCATTATAAACTGAATGTAAACAAAACAGTTGGTGATGTGAATACTGATACAGTGAAAACGGGTACAATATGTTTTTATTGTCGGGAACGCGTTCATATTTCCCGAAATTGTGGCAAATCTAAAAAGACAAAGGGTGGAAAGTGTGGAGCGAAAGAACACGAGACAGATATGTAAGTGCCCGTCGCGATCGATAAACTTAATAGATGGAAAAAATAACCAACCCGTATATGATAAAGAGGTTTTTAAAGACATTGAAATAGACAATTTGAAATATGGTGCATTAATAGATTCGGGTAGTGGTAGATCATTAATGGCTAAACGTGTAGCGTTGGGAATAAATATTCCGACGGCGAATTGTGAAGAAAAACTACGATTTCGCGGGAGGACAATACGTATGTCGGGAAAAAATCGTTGTGAACATAAAAATTGATGATGTTAATGTTGAGTCTGAGCTTTTACTAGTCGATGATGAAATAATGCCGTGTGATATTATAGAGATATTTTATCGAAAAGCCGCGTAATAATTGAAAATGGACAATGTCGTGTAGTTGCGTTAAAAGGTGAACAATTAAATGTCAACGAATCACTGAATGATATAGAAAGGTGCCAATTTCAAACACTAGTCAACAATTATTCGATGTGTTTTGCTGAGAAGCTGGAAGAGATCGGTAAATGTACTGTGGTTGAAATGGAAATCAAGGTTAAGTCAGGTAAACCGGTGTCAAGAAAACCATATAAAATCCCAATACCAAAACAGAAATGTGTTGATTATCGGGAATTAAACTCTATCACGGAGAAACAGCCCTGGCCGGTGCCGACAGTGGAAGGTGTGCTGCAGACATTAGCGGGTAAGAAGTATTTTACTATTTTAGATATTATGGTGGGTATTATCAAATTCCAATCCGGGAAGAATCGAAGCAATACACAGCTTTTGTAACTCACAATGGTCATTTCGAGTACAATCGAATGCCATTTGGGCTGAAAAATGCCCCAAGTACTTTTCAGCTGATGATGTCAATTGTTATGGAACCCATTAAAGAACATGTTGTAAGTTACGTGGATGAGGTTATTATAGTATCCGTATCATTCTCTGAAGGCCTATCAAAATTGGAGATGTTTTTAAAGGTGGTTAAGGGTCATGGTCTGACCTTACGGTTGTCGAAATGTTCATTCTTACAGAATAATGTGACCTTTTTGGGTCATGAACTAAACGGAAATGGCTTAAAACCTGGTAAAATAAAAACCTTAGCAGTAAATTTTCCTTTTCCGAAAAGTGCGTCAGAAGTGAGACGTTTTATTAGTTTAACAGGTTATTTCCGTCGATTTATTGAAAATTATGCCCAAATAGCAGCCCCGCTAAATCGGTTGACTCGAAAGAATGTTGAGTTCGAATGGTATAGAGAATGCAATGAATCATACGGGAAATTAATTCAGCTGCTATCAAGTGAACCAGTGTTGGGTATTTATGACGTCACAAAGGGCATGAATTGCACACAGACGCCTGTGCTGTTGGACTAGCTGGTATTTTGCTGCAGCAGGGCGAAGAGAATTGTTTAAGGCCTATAGCTTATTTTAGTCGATTGTGTAATAGTGCCGAACAAAAATACCATTCATATGAATTGGAAGTTTTGGCTGTTGTAGAGGCTAGGCAAACGTTTCCGCATGTACTTACTTGGGAAACCATTTGTGATCATCACTGATTGCTCTGCAATTTCGAACCTAAGGTTGTCTAAACCGATGATCCCAAGAGTGTCGAGATGGTTTTTAAAGTTGTTGGAGTATGATTGTCAGATAATACATCGTGAAGGTAATAAAATGTGTCATGTCGATGCCTTGAGTCGGGCCCCAGTGGAATCAGTGAATCAACAGGTAGTCTTTCAGGATGTGAAATGATGCAACGAGAAGATGAAACTTTGAAAGAAATCATCGATGTTCTGACTGGTCGTAAGCAGTCGAAGCAGCAGGGACAGTTCGCTAATGAATTCGTTATGAATCGTTTATTTAGAAAAGAGAAAGAAAACAAATTATTGTTGGTGGTAACGAAGGGTCTTAGATGGCGCATTGTGAAGTTATGCCACGATGACGTAGGCCACCCGGCGCTTGAGAATACTCTGAAGAGGTTGTCAGGAGATTTCTGCGAGCACGGAATTTTGTGAAAGGCTACCTAGGAGCATGTGTCGAATGTTGTTATTGTAAGGAGTCAGTCGGTAAGGAATGTGAGTTATATGGTATGGATATACCGAAATACCGAAGGTCCATTCGTCAAAAGTCGTCGTGGTTATGAACATATGTTGTGTTATGCCCTGTAAGGTCAACGAAGACGAAACCTGTGCTAGATGCTTTAGATCAGCTAACAGTGATTTTCGGAATGCCAAGAGTGTTGGTCACTGATCGAGGCACGGCATTCACATCATCTCATTTTGAAAATTATTGTTCAAGTAATAATGTTCAGCATATAAAGGTAGCAGTCCGAACTCCTAGATCCAATGGACTGGCCGAAAGAGTCAACAAATCAGTGTTGTCGTACTTGAAGTCTACAGTTAATGATGCCAAAGACTGGGACACCACAATAAGAGCTTTACAGTGGACTTTGAATATAAATGTAAATGGTACTACGAAACACTCTCTCATTGAATTGGTTTTTGATTTTCCGGTTAGAGATAATTCTGGTAATAAAATTCTGGCAGCAGCCCAGGACGTGACCTTTGAAATTGAATCGACCGTTATGAACAAGAAACGTGAAGATGCTATACGTAATATCGAGGACGCAAGAAAATTGTGGAAGGCAAGGTTCGATGCTAAGCATAAGGCTCCAAACAAATATCATGAAGATGATTTGGTATTAATTAAAAGTGTCATTCCAAGTACTGGTGAATCCAGGAAACTTGAAGTGAAATATAAGGGACCGTATGTTGTTAAAAAGGTGCTTAGATATGATCGGTATGTTGTCGAAGATATTGATGACGCTCAACGAAGTCAACGTAAATATTCAACAATTGCTAGTAGCGACAAGATGAAACCCTGGTGTGCCTTATACCCAGACATTGATGAAGCGTATGATGATGAATCAACCTCAAGTGAAGACTAACTCGAGGACGAGTTCTATGCAGGATCGGCCGAGTTGTCATGAGATTATTTTATTTTTGAATTTACTCTTTTAGTTCCCTTCTTTTTATATACGGTTGTCAGTAAGTAGTATGGCAACTCTTTTATCATTAACATTTGTAGTTGTACTTGAATCATTCTAAATAAATATATAAAAGCGATCGATCGTGATTTTCATCCTAGTCGATTATCCTGACACTATTATCATTAAAAATAACCCCTATAATATCTTAAAAAAGCTTTAATCTTAATTTTGTTTTGGTTTTTGTTTTATATGTATGTATGTATTTATTAAACGTGTCACATTGCCCTAAGGTAGTGATGGACAAAAAACATCGATGTTTTTAAAACACTCGATGTATTGCTCCGAAACATCGATATAATCCGATGTTTTTTTGCTCCTAAACAATCGGAAAACATCGATGTTTTCTTTCGATGCATCGAAATGACAAATTGTATACAGAACGTGTAGATTGGTATATAGATGTGTATACATATCTATATGTGTTGGAATGACTCCAGTTTGTATATGTAAACGTGGTAAATATTATGCGAACAACTGTCAACACTATTATATGCGCCGAATAAGTTTGGATTTGGCATCTTTACTCCCAACAAACAGCTTGATAACCACGCGTAATTAATATAAAAGCTAACAAATTATGCACAAGTTCAACAAAGGAAAATATTTTGCTGTTTGTTTATTGTTTACAGTATTGAAAAAAAGTATTGGGAGATGTAAAATAAACTAAAGATTTTTCGAAAATATAATAATAATAATTAAAAAAAAATCGATGTATAACAACATCGATGTATTTCATGAAATATCGATGCAACATCGATGTATGTTTGCGATGCATCGCATCGAAAAAAACATCGATGTTTTTTTACAGTGTCCATCCCTACCCTAAGGTTTAGCCTACCATCCGACTAAGCGAAAATTATCCGACCAAATTTTGTCGCAAAAGACAAACAATGGCAACGTTGTTGCACATAATTTTTGACAGCACGGAGTTTATTACACAAACAAATTTTCCTGTTTTTGTTGTATTGTTGTACAACAACACCTAGCGCTGCCACCTTGTAGTAATTTCACCATGGTTTTACAAGAAAAATTAAAACTTATAAACTTAAATTTACAAAAATAAAATTTTTTAATATTAAATCGATATCAATTTATAAGCTGTTTGCTTAATTATGGGTTGTTGCAAAATGTATTAAAAAAGTGACCTCAGTACTACAACAATGAAACAATAGAACAAACAACAGGCATTATGTTGCTAGAATTGAGACGGCAAATGTCAAAATGCCTTTATAAAAAATGTAAATAAACAAAAAATGACGCCGAACGGCACACACGAAGAAAATCACTGCAAACAGCTGCGCTTGTGAGGTCACTTTAAAAGTACATTCTGGGTTATTGCTTTTTAAGAAAAAGAAAAAAAACTGCAACAAAAAATTTACAAAAAGTCCAATTTTTTTCATATCCGATTCTGTCAAATGTAGTAATTAATGCTTATTTGAATAAAACGAACACAAATCTCGGAATGGATTGGTTCAAACTTGCTTTATTTATTTAAAAAAGAATACCTTATAAATAAATTTATAAAATACAAAAAAGAAAAGGCGTAGGGTAACTAGACCATATTGCGCGCAAAATTATATATTACAAGCCCTACAAGAAATATGCATTGCATTCTGGTGAAACTTCTCTGATATCTTGGTTTTTGATAAAATGAATTATGTTGTCTAAGAACGCAACTAGAGTTTTCCCATTCCTGTTGTTTTTGATAATTGTCCATTGACCTAAAGACGTTACTCAGTAAATGACGATTACAAGGTACCTCAATTATAAGCGGTTGGTTAATTGCTTCTTTAGCTGCACTATCCGCAAGCTCATTTCCAGTTATGCCAATATGCGAAGGTATCCATAGAATTAGAATAGGATGTTGGACAGCAGGATTTCTAAGGAAAATGTAAAAAATTCCATTTTTATTATAAAAAAGACAATCTGTAAAAATAATTGTTTTCAAATCTTTTTGAACTGCATAAAAAAATTCTGTCTCAATAGCAGCAAGTTCAGCAGAAAAGATACCAGAAAAAACTGAAAGTGACTTTGCTTAACTGTGAACCAGTTTGACCTGTCATAGTACTCTACCACAGAGTATGACGTTGAACCATTCTGGAAAGAACCATCTGTATATAGTTGGAAATCAGAAGAAAATGTATGTATTATATTGGCAATCAATGATTTGAAAAGTTCAGGGCAAGTACTATGTTTGTTATAAGATGCATGACTAAAGTCGATCTTAAAATTATTGCGACCAGCAGAATACTCCTTTGGTTGCATTGGAAGGGGTATAATATATTCTTTGAGCAACAATATCATTCTTCTTATTGCATAGGAGCTCTTCTTAGGTTTGGTGAAAAGGATCTTCCAAAAGAACTCATGGAGCGCTTCCCTGGTGACCGTTATTGATCGGCACGCTTAGCAAACCGATCTCTTAATTAGTAAAGAAATAAAATCGAATGCTATCGATTCAATTCTTAAAGATATGATTGGTGTTGTTCTTAAAAGTCCAGCGACAGTCCTGAAACAATCGTTTAAAGCAGCATTAATTTTGTTCACGTTATTTTTAGATGTCCAGCCGTAGATGGTGATACCATGTTGAACTAGACCATAACACAGTGCCTTAGAAATATCAATGGCAGTTTCAATATGTGGGCCTTTCTTTTAAGAACAGATTTATTTGTTGGAATAACAGCTCCTCTAGGAGAAGCCCAAGCTTGTAATACTTCATTCATCCGCAATAAGTTAGAAAACTTGCTTTATATTTTCTTCTAATTGGTTTGTACCGTACAGCAAACTATCATATGGTACTACATAAACGGAGATAGTTACCTTTGTTTCTGTACCATTACTATTTTATTAACGGCCAATTTCAACAAGTTCTGTTAAAACTACCTGTAAATTTAACTTCCAGTTAACAATATGTTTTTGACAGTTATAACTGGTAGTTAATTATAACTGAACTTGGTGAAATTGGTCGTTAGACATTTATAACTGATAGTTTAATATAACTGAACTTTGTCAAATCGGACATAAGTGACAGAAATTTTTATTAAGAAAAACTATTAAGTCGGAATTTTTTAGCGCCTAATTATTATTCATTATTTGTACTTGTTTCTATATGGGATCATTGGGCACTAATGCGTTAAAATTTGCTCTAGATAATGTTAAATATATTCATAATCTTTTTCTTTAACAAGAAATTTCGTGAATAAATAAAATATTTCCTACAATAATTTTTCATGACACTGTCTAATTTTATTTCAGACACAAACCACAAAATCAATGGATATTTTATGCCACTACAAGAAAAGATTATTATAACAGATGGCCATGTTATTGGTTTCCGAGGAGACTACAATGGAGTTTTATTATTGGACACAGTCCTGCAAACACCAATTCCACATAATGATGACCTAATACGTATTGAAATGCTGCTTTCAGAAGCAGTACTTTTTCAGACATGTCTTAAGGAATTGGAGCAAGATCTCGAATGTCCAAATGACTTACTAAATGAACTTATGGAGAAAATAAAAGATGCACAGGAAAATTCAAAAAAGGGTATTAAAGCTCAAAGGGTAAGAAGGATTTATTGCATTAACTTGCGAGCTACTGCATTGAATAATTATTATGTTTATAAAACTTATTTTAGTGGAATACAATTTGCCTGCAAGTTCCCTATTCCAGTCTAAAGTTGGTTGCTAATAATTTAGTTATAATGCTGAAACGTCTTGAGCGACATGTACCTGCTTTAGCAATAGCCTCGGCGATTAATGAACGTTTGACGGATTTACTTGCTGGTGCTCGTTTGCGTGACATAAATTGGCATTGTAATAATTTTCAACGTGTTCTCATGCACTCAGAGGCAGTGCGTAGGCAAACGTTTGAAAAATGGCCGCATATGGACTACAAATGGGCTCTACCTGATCAGATGGCACAGGCTGGTTTCTATCATCAGCCCTCATCATCTGGAGAGGATAGAGCTATGTGCTTTACTTGCAACGTTTGTTTGGTGTGTTGGGAAAAAACCGATGAACCTTGGAGCGAACATGAACGCCACTCTCCAATGTGTCCATTTGTCAAAGGTGAATACACGCAAAATGTTCCCCTGGCAGTAACATATGCTACAAACCCCGGAGTAATGGCTGCTGGCACACAAGGATTCGATGTCATTTCTAACAGCGACTATGCAAACGTGTTGTGCACAAGCTGCTCTCAATCAGGAGACATAACTATATGGAGTATTGAACGCCACCTAAAGCAAATGCACCGTTTTAATATCGCATCTTTAATGAAGGACATTTTCTGCTCTAATAGCAACAAAGGTGACAATGAAGTAGAAGAAACTGAGTGTTTATATGAATGGGTTCGTGTTACTTCCATTTGTGCATTGCCAAATGCAAGAGCTCAAAGTAAAATATACGCTATGAACTCAGCTCAACCAGGCGCAACTAGCTTAGGAACTGCTGCGACAATTGGTGGAACTTTATTACCACCATCTTTATCGGCTTGTACATCAACATCCACCATGCGTGCTGGTGTCATAGGATCAAAGATCATTTTAGGCTTAAGTACTAAAAAGACTACTGGAGAACACATTCTGCTAATGGTTGTTTTAAAAATAGTTGAAAGTGACCGACCAGTAGATCACATTAGAATTAAAAATGACAATGTGATTGACAGTGTGACTGCAGTAAACGCAGGCGATAATAACAAAGATACGGCGGTACAAAATAGTCCTAAAGGTATGTATTTTAAAATTTTTACACAAAAGAATAATTTAAAAAAAAATCCTAATTGAAAATTAAGCTTCGTTCACAATGAAAGCAATATATTTTAATATTTTAACAATATTTTTAAAAAATAACAAATGCGTAATATTGTTCTGGGTAAAATTTGCAAACTTTTTCTTGATTGAAAGTGTGTGCTTGAGAAAGAAATGATTGTTTTATTGTAAGCACTAGATGAAAATGTTGCTGACATTGTGAATTAGTCGTAAAAAATAAAATATGTGAAAATTTTTCTTGTTCGCAAAACATAAATTCAAAGTCAATTGGAATTTAAATATTACTAAAATTTTTATTTTATATCAATAATAACAAAAGGGCGATTCTATTCTGACGGGTGCAACATTTAGACGCTTTAAACGTCTTTTACTAATATAAAGCAGAGTACCGAAACGTTCGCTCATTTTTCAGTCATGAGCGAGCGTGAAAAATTTTAATTTGTACTGTTTTTTCTCATTCATGAGGGTGAGGAAAAAAAATATTTTGAATTTCCTCATTCATGAAAAATGAGCAAACAAAAAAATTCATATGTGAATTTGTCAGATATGAAAAATTTTAAAAAATTCACATTCAAATTTCTCATAAAGAAAAAAAACGCGATTTTCCCGACCATTAACAGCGGGAAAATGAAGAAGTAAAGAGGCCTAATAGAATGCCTTATTGGCGATATAAAGTTTTCCAGTCGCATTCCAACTGTATTTCTAATTTACACAGTATGTCATTGGATACCAAAGCCTTGTCTTCTTGCATCTACTTTAAAGTTCTTCTAAACATAATTAAGAATAAAGCTTTATCCCAGTGTTATTGTTGTTGGTAATAATGTGAAGTGAGTAGATTAATAATTAAACTTGCTACATATTCCAAAATAGCTACTAATAAAACGATTTCGACAGGCCTTATCGTAGAATAGAAAATCTCAATTTCTAAAATATTTAATAAAAACTATTCTAAAAGAACTTTTAAAATAATGCAGAGTGGGATAAGTAAAAGTTTATTAAAAATACAGTTGTAAGCCTTCTTTAAGGCCTGCAAAGTGAAAGCGCTGGCAATTTTTCCCGCTGGGCAACGCGAAAGCATGTGTGTGTGTATTGTTTTGTAAAATTATTTGTTGGCTGCAGCACCATGGTGAACCAAAATGTATGTGCTGCTTTTTCGCAGGCATAAATTATTGGAAAAAAATTAAAAGAACTGCACATATCGTCATCTTAAATGCAGAATAACATAACATTTCATAAGTTTACATGCAAAGCAAAAAACTTTGTAAAATGTTAATAATTTGAGATTTAAAATCAATTTTAATATATTTTTGAAGTAAAAATATTATTTTTATTATTTTTTAAGATGTGTTATTATATATGTATTAATTTGTATTTTTTAGACATATCGTAAAAGAAAGTATATTAGTATTAAGTGAAACAAACATATAATATATTAAATTATTAAATATTTGTGTTTAATTACCGGAAAAATAGAATATACAATATATGATAATCGCGCGATTAATATGTAGCATCATAAGGATTGCGTTGACATGGTAAAATAAGTTTGCTTTTCTGATGCAGCGCAGGCAGTAATGCATTTAACAATGTGGAGAACTTATATTGTTATAGATACATATTATGAAATACCTATTATGTATAATTTTTTTATTGATTTTAATTACTAATTAGTAGTGGTTTAAACTAAAATATGTACTTCATTAAATTTAGCTATGAATTGATTTTAAACATACATCTTTTTCATTCTAATCTAAACGTATTTTGATCTCCATAAAATGAATTATCTTAATGAATTTTTTTTTACAATGAACAAATTTTGCAAAAAATATTTGACTCATATTCATTCGTACCTATTTGTCTTCAGTTCACGAATTATTTCAAAATAACTCTGCATCATATACTTTCAACGCTAATGCAACAAGTTAATTTTAATAAGGTAATTTCTGAAAAATATAAAGAAGAAGGAAAGAGTAGTCCAACTAAGAGTAGTTGTTGATAGCAGCTCCGGTATTAAGTAAACGCAAATATTGGACAAAGTAGTACTTCTCCAAAGAAAGATATTATTAGAATTTAATAAAGCTGAAGAATTATAAAAATATAGCTAACGGTCTATATTCCACTACTTAATAAAAAATTAAAAAATGTGTTTATTCTAAAAATTTATAAAAATTGTCTTTTTTAAGGATATTGATGAAGTGCCACTTGGAAGAATGCAATTCTAACACAAGAAACCCCGAAAATTTTAAATAAACTAATAAAAACTATTTCTTTTGTATTATAAACTTTATATTTTTTTTTTTTTTTTTTTTTTTTTTTTATTAATTCTTCATTTACATAACCGAGCCTGTAGGGCCTTATGCAGTTAATTAAAGCTACTTACTAAATAGCAAACTTCTATATAAAATTATGCAAATAAAAATTACAGTATGCAATGTACAAAAAATGCTAAGAAATAAATAACAATACATATGAATAATATTTATTTAATATAGGTTAAAAAAGAAAATCATAATGAATGCTTGTAAGCAAAATTATTTGAACAAACACAAATAATCTGAGAAAAATTAAAAAAGAAACAAAAAGAAAATCGAACATATTACGGAACATTCAATACATGGAATTGTGAATATTCTAGCAATTTAGATTTGAAAACAGAATATGAATACGTAAACTCCCTCAATTCCCTTGGCAATGCATTCCATATTCTCGATACTCGAATTTGAGATGACCTTTTATAAACATCCAAATGCCTGACAGGATAAATTATTTGCGGATTTCTTAATGAATGTGAAAAATTAAATTTATTAACAATATAAACAGGATAACCATTGACAAGGGATTTATATAAAAACAATAGCAGCCTAATGCTGACACAATTTTCAAAAGAAGATCCAATAAAACTTAAAGCGTATCAGGAAACATGATCCGTTCTTTTCAAATTAAAAACATATCGGATAATCCTGTTAAAGATTAGCTTATATTTTCCCCGGACATGACTCCCAGCCCCAGTAAAGATTTCGGTACAGTACAATATATGCGGCATTAAGATAGCCCTGGCTACCCGTGTTTTAATTGAAAGAGGCAAATATATATTTAATGAGTACAACCTTTTTAAAAGAAATGATACTCGAGAAGATAGGTTATCAACGTGTGGGGAAAAATTCAGTAGGTTGTCCAAGACAAGGCCTAAACATTTCATTTTGTTAACAAATTCTATAGGAACACCATTTATTGCAATATTCACATCCTCCGTATTGAATCCAAACCCCATTAACTTTGTTTTTACTGGGTTAACACAGAACCCATTAATTGCCGCCCATGACATTACTTCCCGAATTACATAGTTGACTCCTACCTGCAACACATCCAAAAATGCAGTATCTGAATAACAAACAAACTGAACATCATCTGCATATACAAATGGCAAACAGGAAACACCATTAGAAAACTGCAGCAGGTCATCCAAATACAACATAAATAAAAGTGGGCCAATTACAGATCCCTGAGGAACACCACTTGTTATCCGACGAGATTGGGAGTGGGACGAACCAATAGATACATACTGAAGTCTACCATACAGATAAGACCTGATAAGCTCACAAGCCTGATGAGAAAAATCAAAATTATCACATAATTTACACAATAACCTGGAATATATTACTCTGTCAAAAGCTTTCGATAAATCTACCGAAATTAAAACAACATTCTTACGACTATCTAAGAACTGTCTAATAGAGTCAGTCAAACCAAGTAGTAGAGAGGTTGTGCTGTACCCCCGTCGGAACCCTGATTGTGACGGATGTACCAGTGCATTACGATCAAGGTGCTCAATCATTTGATCTTTCAAAATATGTTCTACCACTTTAGAAAGAACGGGAAGTATCGAAATAGGACGTAAATTATCAAAGTCAACTGACTGACCCTCCTTCCTTATAGGAACTACTCTAGCTATCTTCCACTTCCAAGGGAAGCACGAAGTGTTAATAATAGTATTAACTAGATGAAGTAAATGCGAGGACACAAATGGGAAAACAATTTTCAAAAATTTTAAAGGTAAGGAGTCATGTCCAACAGCATTAGACTTGATTCTACAAAGTGCCATAAGTAACGTATCAATATCAACACATTGAAAGGAGAAACCAGAATCGCGTGAGCTGCCAATAGGATTGTTATAATCCTCCGAATCAGGTATCTGAAAAGAAACAAAATAATCATTTATATCATTCGGATCGGAAAATGTCAAATGCTCCTCAGATTCAAGACAACCATTGTTTCTCAAAAAGTTCCACATTTGTCCAGAATCAAAATTCTGAAACAACTGCGCATGTGCACGCATCCTCAACTTCCTTATAATCCTCTTCACCCTATTCCTGTTTGCACAATAAATTGCCCAGTTTTGTGGCGTTCTAAATTCGAGGTAATGCCTGTACGCCAAATCTCTCAATGAGATCTGAAAAGAAATTTTCCTGTCAATAAACCAGTTAACTGCATCTACACCCTATTGGGACCAAAGAGTGCAGAGAATTTACATTCGACATGAAAATCTTAATCTGCAAATTTACATCCTCAGTCAAGTAAATGCCACCGAAGTCACAATCAAGAATTGCCGCTTCCAACACCTCAGTTCTCAAAGCTTTATAATCCGGATACGAAACAAAACGTTTCGAAGATGAAATTGGAATGTCAACAGCTATAAAAATTAAGGAATGTCGAGACACACCAGGACATTGCATTTGACCAGATGCACACACGAGAATTGATTTACTCAACAGAAAATAATCAATTAGTGACGTTGTATTACAACTCACATGGTAATGCGTCGGAATAGAATTATGGCGGTAATTTAAGTCCAATCGCTGACACATAGAACGTAGCGACACAGAATCAACTGGGCAAAATAAATTCGTATTAAAATCGCCCATAACTATAACATTAGAATATCTTGTCAATAAATCGCCTACAGAGTCCTCAAAATCACCCAAGTTACCATCAGGCAGATAACATACACCAACTAAAAGTTTAACATTATGAAGAATAATCTCCACGAACAAGGCTTCATAAGTATCACTATCCTCAGACATAAAAATTGGTCTATATTTTACATTGTGTGATAAAAGCATCGCTACACCACCACCTCTTCTACCTAGCCTATCATTCCTACATATACTATAACCAGGCACATTAATTGCCTGAGATAAAATGTAAGGCTTTAGCCAAGTCTCACTAAACCCTACAATATCCAAATGATTGCCATACAGAATATGTCTAACTTCCTCAATCTTACCATTACTAGATGATGCACAAAAACTGGTTATATTCCAATGTCCGATTTTCAGAGAGTTTTGAAAAGTATTTAAAGAACTGCTAATGACAGAATTATCACTGCAAATAGGACCTAAATTACTTGCATTCATTATGACAAAAAAAAAATATATCAATTTAAATTTAAGTACCGATAATTCAATAATTTATATTAAATACAATAAGCAAATCAAGTTTTAATTTGAGAACAATAAAGCAAAAAAAAAAGTAAATCAGTCTCATGGTAGCTATTAAGAGAAATAAAAGAAGTACAAACGATAAAAAACAGAATACACCCAATTCTCTTTTTACACGATAGATACGTTCCCAATAAATTCGTGTAAAAAAATTCGTGTAAAAAAAGATACTAGCCAAAGGTGAAAATAGTAGATTGGTTCCAGACCTAAAAAATAACGTAAAAGTACAATAAACAACAATAAAAAATTTTTGTTAAAGTTTACTTGAGAATTTATTTAACGTGCTTACACATTTTAATATCTTAAATACATATAAATACATACATATATTATAAAAAAAAAATAATGATTTGGAAAAAAGAAAATAATATCAGAAATTCATTAATATAAAAAAGAAAAACTAATATAAACATAAACAACTTTTATAAAAATTTATAAAAAGAATTTGTAGAATATTTAAAATCGTGTTAAAACAAAACAATTCGTGTAAAAAGAGAAAAATGTTAACTTTTTAACTCGTGTTAAATGAAAATTCGTGTAAAAATAATTCGTGTAAAAAGAGAATTAGGTGTACTTATAAATTAAAGCAGAGAGTTGCCAAACTGAAATCAATAGTTCACCTAAACAAAGTGTAATATAAAACACATTTATGAAGTAAATGCATTAATCAATCAATACATTAGTGGCCTTAACTGAATATTTTAACCGATCAAATTATCTCCAACATACAATCAAGAGGATACTTCTACAATTAGTTAAACCAAAAGATTTGTTAATTCTACAATGTAGAGACATAAAAATAGTAGATGTGAAAAGTTCACAGAACCACACAAAAAACAACACTCATTTGAATTTTGTAATATCATATACAGAGCTTCAAATTTGAAGATATAAAAAAACTACAATTAAAAAGATTTAGATATAGGCTCTGTGATGCACACTAATTAAGTATCCTCCTATCAATCAAATGCACGTTAAAAACACTAATAATCGATCAATCAATCTACTTAATACCCAAGGGCTTGATAAAGATAAAAATAAATAAATAAATACCCTTAAAACAATTTCAGTCTTGCAAAAATATAAAATTTGATTATACAAACTGAGAATATGCAACTAAAAACAGAAAGCTAACCTGTTAAAGTCTGCAAAAACCAAAGCTTCAATAGAAAGAAAATTTAGAATTTAATTTTATTACTAAAATCGCAGACAAAACAAGTTAACAGCCTGCTTAACAAAAATTATTGAATCTCAGCAAAAAGAAAAGCATTATTAAATTATACACATGTTTATACACAGTTTTCAACTTAAATATCTTAAAGCATGACAAAATGCAACAATTCTCCCTAAGGAATTATAAAAAACGGGAAAACAAAGATTACACATTTGAATTCCCAAATCCTTCTATAAAATTTAAGCAGAAGAACATGCTAAAAAGCAACACTAACATTTTCATAACACTGCTCTGTGCAAGTGAACCAATAACCTCAACCTGGCAACTTCAAGTATTTATAATAAACAATAGAAAAATAAAAAATTATAATGTTCGTTTTCATCTCCATTTTTACAACAACTGGAACTTTTTTTTAAAACAAAGTAAACACAAATTTGCAATTGCTGTAAAATAGAAAGAATTCAACAAACAATCAAAACAACAATATAAAATAAAGTATAATACTGGAAAACACAACATTAGCTGACAGCCAGTTGATTTGAAGAGCCATCTATATCACTGGATTCATTAAGCATATTTAGGCACTGATCGTAGCTAAAAACACTTACGGTACCATCAACCATTTCAATCCTAGCTTTAGGGATATCATAGTTCAAATGCGTATACTTTTTGATGTTCTGGTTAAGTTTAAGTTGTTTACAGACATCAACAAGTTTCTTTGCCGCCGGAGTTAGATGGTCATTTAGATATATTCGCGATTCGATGTTGCCTCCAATTATATCCTTAAGTGCAATGGCAATGTTTTTATGATAATTAATCATAATTTGATCTCGAACTTGGACAGAGTTAAATTTTACCAAAACAGCCTTATCACCCCTAAAATATGTGCAGTGATGAATATCTGCATTGGATATATCAACATTGCACTTATTTCCAATTTTAATGATAGATTCTCGCAAATTCGCTATTGATTTAGGTAACCCTCTTATAATAATATTAGACCTGTTTAAACGCCTTTGGTCTATGTTGGACTGTATTTCCAAACTATTTATTTTGCCGCCAGTCACAACATCAATATGTTTCACCACATTGCAGCAATTATCTATTTCAGATTTAATGTCTTTAATTTGAGACTTATTATCAAAAAAATTTTTAGCCAGATCATCAATCTGCAGCTTAATAGCATTTACGGCCGCATCTAATTTATCTTGAAGTTCACGTTTGCTTTCCTGCAACTTTAATTCAAATTATTTTTCCAATGACGTTGTTAGTGCAGAAAATCCTTTTCTCAACTCTTCCTGGATATCAGAAGGTTGCAACAAATTTGGACAGTTACTGCAAACAAACTTTACCACTTTGTGCTTAGCCATAAAACTAAATTCATCTGAGGTTACTTTGCCACAGGTTAAATGAAAATACAAACCGCAACAAGCACATCCTACAGATTTTTGCGTCTTTGTTACATTTTTTTACAAATTGGACATTTATGAACTTCATTTTGTGGCGCCATTTTTTTGTTGCAAAACCAGCTAGAATTTCATATATAACATATAATTCCAATAAAAAATTAAATCTGCATTAACTTTTTATAATTTTTACTAATTAAAAACCACTATTTCTTTTAATTTCATTTATTCTTCAAAAATTTTCTTTTAATAGCAAATTTTTAGTTTATTCCTGCATGACGGTGATGCCCTATGGTCCCATACAGATTTATTATAGGGAAGTTCGACTATCTTTAAATTTATTACAAAGAAAATACATACATACATACATACATACATAGAAAAAGTAACCCTTATAAAGGCATCAACGAATTTTTATTTTTCACAAACAAAACACATATCGTTAGCTTAAATGCAAAACAATAAAGATATTATTGGAAAATTTGAAATTGACTTGTTTTGTTGATTACGATTCACGTTACAACATATTCTTATAACATTTTAAACTTCTATCTTAAAAAATAACCAAGTTATTTACAAAATAAAAAATTAAGTGTAATCAAATACATAAAGGTATCATTTTTCTTAACAACATAATTAGCAGAGTTTTAAATTCTTTTTATAAGAACACATTTTTTACAACATCAAAATTGGGTGATCTGTTTTATAACTGTTACTTCGGTGTTAGTGAAATTTATGATCAAATAATAATTAATAAGAATAATTTTCAGTATAGCATAAGAAAAAATAAAAAAGTGCTGTAAAATTAAAAGAAACGAACCGTTAGTAATTTTGAAATGTTGTAGCCTACCCCATTGCACTCCCAAACGCTAAGAATTTCCAAGAATAGATTACAACATCTGCAGGTCCTTAGATTTTTGAGTTTATATATGTATGTATGTATTTTCTTTGTAATAAATTTAAAGATAGTCGAACTTCCCTATAATAAATCTGTATGGGACCATAAAATATAAAGTTTATAATACAAAAGAAATATTTTTTATTAGTTTATTTAAAATTTTCGGGGTTTCTTGTGTTAGAATTGCATTCTTCCAAGTGGCCCTTCATCAATATCCTTAAAAAAGTGGTGGAAGTGGAATATTGACCGTTAGCTATATTTTTATAATTCTTCAGCTTTATTAAATTCTAATAATATCTTTCTTTGGAGAAGTACTACTTTGTCCAATATTTGCGTTTACTTAATACCGGAGCTGCTATCAACAACTACTCTTAGTTGGACTACTCTTTCCTTCTTCTTTATATTTTTCAGAAATTACCTAATTAAAATTAACTTGTTGCATTAGCGTTGAAAGTATATGATGCAGAGTTATTTTGAAATAATTCGTGAACTGAAGACGAATGAATATGAGTCAAATATTTATTTGCAAAATTTGTTCATTGTAAAAAAAAATTCATTAAGATAATTCATTTTATGGAGATCAAAATACGTTTAGATTAGAATGAAAAAGATGTATGTTTAAAATCAATTCATAGCTAAATTTAATGAAGTACATATTTTAGTTTTAACCACTACTAATTAGTAATTAAAATCAATAAAAAAAATTATACATAATAGGTATTTCATAATATCTATAACAATATAAGTTCTCCACATTGTTAAATGCATTACTGCCTGCGCTGCATCAGAAAAGCAAACTTATTTTACCATGTCAACGCAATCCTTATGATGCTACATATTAATCGCGCGATTATCATATATTGTATATTCTATTTTTCCGGTAATTAAACACAAATATTTAATAATTTAATATATTATATGTTTGTTTCACTTAATACTAATATACTTTCTTTTACGATATGTCTAAAAATACAAATTAATACATATATAATAACACATCTTAAAAAATAATAAAAATTATATTTTAACTTCAAAAATATATTAAAATTGATTTTAAATCTTAAATTATTAACATTTTACAAAGTTTTTTGCTTTGCATGTAAACTTATGAAATGTTATGTTATGTGAGGATCGTTTTTAAAACTTGTTTTCCTCATTTTACATGACTGAAGAAAGGCAAAATTGGATTTTTCCTCAAAAACATGAATGAATTTGGCGAAATATTACCAATTCATTCATGACTGTGAAAAAAGTTACATATTTTACATTTTTCATTTATGTAAAAAATTCAAGAATGGTTGAATATGAGCGATCACATATGACTTTCTCTGAACTCTGATATAAAGAAACACATTTGCAATTAAGTTATTTCTAGAAGGGGTAACATTTTGTTATATACTATTGTTATCTTTTTACAAGAAATTATATGAAACGATAAAATTGCCACGAGAGAGCTTTAAAGTGCATGACGGCTGCAACCAAATCGGCCCACTTTCAAAAGATCATACCACAAAAGCACAAAACTCTGTTAATTTTTAAACTTTTTTTGTATTATTCTTTTTTATTGTGAAAGATGAGATATCAGACGATGATTATCAAATCAATTATATTTATCCAATAATAAGAAATTTGCTCTTTAAGCCATGACGGGTGAAACATGCAATGAATTTTCGGTTCGCGCCAAATCTATGAATTTTAATGCTTCGAAGTGCACAACAAATTTATATTTAAGCTTACGTTTATAAAAATCATATTATTATAAAATATAGATATTTTACTTTAAATTGGCATCAAAAAAGTATCAAACAGTGTGATTTGAAAATTGATGTTAAAAGTTATCTAGAATAGAATCGCCCAAAACAATTTTAATAAAGTCCCTTGGTCGACTGTGAATTTAGGCACTTAGAAGTTTTTTATATAGAGTGGGTGAATATTGTAACATTAAGAGCCACTTTTTGGGTTAGAGATTAGCGATTAAATTAACTTTAATCTCTGTATTTACTTTTTGAGTTGTATTTTTTTAAACTTTTTTTGCTAGTTTAAGCGGCCAATGGTGGTGGGTTAAACCTTAACTTAAACTGTCAACATACACATGTTTAACATAAACAATTGTTGCAAAAATATAAACAAAAAATAATTTTTAAAATAAAATATATTGCTAAGCACTTTTATATAATTGTTCCTTTCTATATTTTTTCATTAATATATTTATTCTTTAAAAGTAAAAAATTTCTACCTTGTGAACGATATTAAATTCGCATATTTTCTTCTTCATCTTTGGAAACATCCATCTTGCTTTGATAAAAAGTTGACATTTGCAAAAAAAAATGTTGCCATCTATTTGTTCTCAGTATGGTAACACTACATGGTTTAAGCCACAACCTAAAAATATAAAATTCAATTAATGCTAGATTAACCTAATTCTCAGATTAGCTAATTATAGAATTAAATTAACTTTAATCTCAAACCCAACAAGTGGTTCTAAGAAACTTAAATCACTATTTATAACAAAGTCAGGAAACCTAAGGGCCAAAGGAATATGTATTAAATTCCTGAGTATCAACTTACTGGACAATTTTCGCTGCAATTCTGGCATAACAGCTTCGACTATATGACAAATTGCACTACAACCAAACCTCTTTTTGTGCTATCTCGTTTTTTGCGAATTAAAATTTATCAAAGATCAAAATTTATTTTGGGAGTCAATAATTCATTAAAAAGATAAGATTCCATGGGCAGCCATCGAGAGACAGCTCACTTGGGTCCCTCAGCGGCCCCTTTGTGATAGCCAGCGCCAATTCCCATCCAATAGATGGCGTCATTGCAGAGTTAAACCAATTCGCCTTTCATTAAGAGAAGAAGCAATCTAAGTTCTATCGCAGATAGATCCTCCAAGCAGAAAATCACCGGCCCTCCCAGGTATTTTTTCCTGATGCCCCGTAACCCAGGACATTGACAAAGAAAGTGAAGCACAGTCTCCCCTTCCTCCTCATCGTGACAACTTCTACAGTAGTCATTGACTTCCAAACCCATTCTCCTAGCAGTATCCAATGACAACCGATACCACAGTCCTGATTTGGTCCCTATTGAACATAAGTAGAGATTCAGTTCTCCGTTCATCATAACCAGGCCAAAGTGTCCTGGATATGGAGCAGGTGGACTTACAGGTCCATCCACTTTGCGCAATTCTATAATAATCGCGCCTGATAAGTGACTTACAGTGAGCCATTGCTATCAATAAAGGATCCTCCGCCAACTCTTTCCCCCTTCCTCGACGCATCAGTATATACCCCTAGGGCCGGTCAATGGAAGCTGTTCAGAGCCGACAGCGCATTACTGTGCGCCATATGTGCCGCATACCCTGCACCAAAGAAAGGCTACGGGGTAAGTATACCACTTCATAATGGACCATCGAACATTTAATTACCCTGGAGTGTCCAAAATCACGGGTCAACCAGCTGCGTGCCGCGTCTAGCCGTGTTGCCGAGCAAAGTGCCATCTGTCTGGTCGTGATATCCACCGGGAACCAGTAACAGTGTAAACAGCGCCCTAGTGGGAGGTGAACGCATTGATCCTGTGATCATCAACGCGACCAATCTATGAACCTTCTCAAGCATCGCACAGTTCCTGCCATTATCCAGCGCATCTCACCATACAACAACCCCGTAATACAGAGTCGGCTTTACTCAACCTCAAAGATCCAATTGACACAACTCGCGCCCATACCCAAGTTCCTGCGAATTGTGTTACCAAGTTTCTGAACTTATTCAATGAAGACTTGTATTCCGCCCAATAACCATGGCGCTTAGCTATATAGAACGACCTACGACAGTCCCTTCTTGCCTGCGCAATATCAGGATCCCACCACGGAGGACGATCCCTGCCCCTACACACCATTGGCTTACACGCCAAGGAAATCCCCCCGATATCATTGACCCGGGGAAAATTAGATAGAGTCCGAACCAGTGAGGAGGATTGAATCCCCAAATTCGCTCGATTCCTATTTATTATAGCACTCGATCCTACAGAATACGCCTTAGACCAAATTCCATGTATCTCTGATCGGAAAGCGAACGTTCATTAGAGACCATCTAGTTTTCGATCATGTTAATATGGTAAATACTAAATAGCGTGATATCAAGAACTTCACACATATTTGCAACAACAAACGTAGGCTCACGGCCCCTATTTACTAATCCTAAATTATAATTAATAATAAAAGAAAATAGTGATTCACCTCTTAAATTCGTGTCCGTACTGCCCCAGATAGTGGTGCGCATTGGCACAGATTAGAATTGGTGTTCCAGTGCCTGTGGTCCTTATTACTGCATCACGAATGGGCCGATTAGGTGGGTCCTGTCCGTGATCATGCGCCGAGACCATCCAGCCTATACCGTTTCGTGTCTAGAAAGAATGAAGATATTCAACTAGTTTTTAGCTAAGACACAAGATCTTATGTTACCTGTACCTATCGCAAACAATAGCTTGTAGCCTTCAATCCAGGGTTCTTGGACCATCACAAGCTCCTCCCCTCTTACTACCTCCCGGAGGAGCAATGCAGCGGATGCTGCTTTAGAATGGTGGAGGTTAATCTGTGTTACCTTCACCATGATCCATTTTGGCGACCACTGTGATGTTGACGGACCACCAACCATATCACCCAAGTGATCAAAGAAGTCACGCACTGTTAATGGAGTTTATTTTACCATAAACTTATCTTCCAACAATGACGTAGCACAAAAAGGAGATATACAAGAACAAGTATAAAACGGAAGTACGTAGTTGCCGTTTTTCTGGTAGTTTGCCATACTACTATATTGTTAATATTCATACGAACATATGTTACCATATTAAATAGTTGTTGCTTAAGATACTACAATTCTCCCTCACTAAATGGAACTTATTTTTTTCCCCATTAATTATTTGAATCAGTTACATAATCTTGGAGATACCGTGGCGGTTTCCGTTGAGTTCGTGTAGGTCAGTTCAAACGCTGATTTTGAGGTTGTTCGGGCTCCGAATCCTCGCTTGGGGTTGGTGTCTGTTTAACTGGTATTTCATTTCTTTGAGGTACTGTTGATGGTACAAAAGTATCTTTCACTCTGTTGTGAATCGGAAAGTGTGGCAATACTGTGTTTGCTCTTCCCCCTCATGGCTCTCATATTCCAACATTGGTTCCCAGGGGTTGGTCTATATGCCGTTTGAAGACGAATCTATCATCTAGTTTAACAATGTAGTGTAATCGACCTAGCCTTTAAAGACCAATTCCTAATTTCTGGCTGGAACTCGGTCTCCCTCACTTAATTGCCTAACTTCAACGATGGGTGTTAGGAACTCATGTAATTTTGAAGGTTTTAACGCATCTAACTTAATCATTAATTGCCCTATATCTGAATAAAATCTCCAGGATTTTCTTTGTTATCCTTAACCATAGATGCGAGACGTTTTTTTAGAGTCCAGACATTTCTTTCAGCTAACCCGTTCGTAGCAGGCTGACCTGGAGCTATAAATTTAACCCAAATGCCTGAGTCGTTACAACATTTTGTGAATTCTTCACTCTTAAAAATGGTAGTATTATCAGAAACCATGTCATCAGGATATCCATTCCTTGAGAAAATATTTTGTAACATTTCGAGAGTCGAAGCTGATGTTGGAACCGATGCAAATACCCCCATTTCCGCCCATTTTGACTTTGAATCGACGACAACAAGAAAATAGTGCCCCTGTGTCTATATGGATACGCTGCCAATTATCTTCTGGCTCCTTTTTTTACCGTTTCACAGGCAGCGCAGGAACACACGTAATTTTTTCGCCTGACTAACTGCTTCATCTTGGTTATGCCTATGTGTGTATGATGTTGTTCATCTTATATGAAGAGAGAACAACCACCCGTTGCCCTCTGAACAAAACGTCGCAATCAAGGGTATATTCAGAATCAATATTGTTTGAATTTTCGTATACAATTTTTGAAAAAAACATTGTCTTTCCTTGTCTCCTCACGTATGGCATGGAAATTTTATGTCATTGAATTAATTTGGTTTATAGTTGAAACGCAAATTGAGTGAACTTCACGATCTGTAAAATTTTGTTTATTCATACCTGGGATTATTATTGGTGCCCTGGATAAACAATCGGCTTTCACATCACTTCTATTTGTTACGACTTCGTAGTTATACCCAGTCAAAATGTAGCATAACGTTGAAGGCGGGATGACGTCATCTGAGGCAGTTTCGAGTTTTGATGAAAAATTCTCGATAGTGGCTGATTATCAGTTACCAGCTTGAAAAATCTATCATAAACGAATTCATGGACATGTTGCACAGAATAAATTATATCCAACGCCACACGATCTAGTTATGAATAATTTTTTTCTGTAGATGTAAACCATCTTGAATCAAACGTGATCGGTCGCTCTTATTCATTGACTATATGCGATAAAACCCCTGCTATCCCTGTGGGACTAGCAAAGCATGTCAGCTGGACCGCTAACTACGGATTAAGAACACGATAGCTAGCGATTTCACTCTTCAGCATATTGAACGATTTTTGACAGTCATTTGACCCATAGAAATTTTTATCCTTTTGCAATAAACAACGCTGCGGCGTCGTAAATATAGACGAATTTGGTATGAACCTTGCGTACAACGTTGCCATACCCAGAAAACGTCGAACATCTTCCCTGCACTCAGGTTGTGGCATCTCTTTAATCGCTTTTACCTTAGAAGGAGATTTCCCCACTTTGTTGAATTGGATTGTATGGCTTAAAAATTCGATTTGCCTTTGAAAAATTTACATTTTGATGTGTTCAAATGCAAGTCATAATTTTGAAGCTGAATCAAACATGTTTTTAAATTCACCTTGAACTTAGCTTTAGATTTAACATGCACCACGATGCCAACAAAATAGGATTGTGTATAAGGAACGTCCCTAAAAATTTGGTCAATTATGGAGTTGAATTCAGCTGCGGCAATTTTTAAGCCAAACGGTATGTACCTTTGTGTGTAGCAATCGTTTGAATTTTGGTTGAATTCTTGTCAACCGGAACGTGCAAATGTGGCTTGTTTAAATCAAGACGGAAAAAATATTTAGAGCCCCTTAGACTATCGAAAATTTGGTCAGTTTTCCTAATAGTTTAATGGGCATGTACGAGCCTTTGGTTAACACCAACCTTGTAGTCAACACACAGACCGACTCCTCCATCCGCATTCGGTATGACTTCCTATGGCGAACCCCAATCACTGTTATCCGTTTTTGTAATTATACTTTATAATTTGGGCAAATTGATTGGCGTCAATTTTGTAGTTTTTTTTCCTCATCGCCGAACTGTTGTATTTTTATTCTGCACTATTGAATTAACTACACCTACTAATCCGAAGAAAGCTATAGTAGATCTTACCCTTCCTCTCCCTCAGTGGTTCCAAGGATTGCTCGTTAATCACAACAATCGCCGTCCTCGAGAACGCTTCAGCAACTGAAACATTCACAACTTTCCAGTACTGTGTGGGCAGTTGAGGGTTGCAGCACTGAAAGATCTTCAAGATCTCCTCAGGTTCCGATGGTTTGGCGGGGATGATGGCAGTCGATCTAGGCCTCCGTGGTTTCTCACCAACTAACACCACATTGAGCCTAGCACCTTCCCAGACCTATCCACCAAGGCCGCTTCGAAAGCGATGCTGAGCGCTCATCTGCGCAAGCCATCAGCTTCATCCAGCATAATCGCATTGAGGAGGTAGCCCTGGATTCTCCCTGAGGATCGTCCAGAACACCCCCATTAATTTCGTTTTACCAGGTCCCTCTTGGTATGAGAGATGGCACCATTATCAACACCTTTGTCATTGACAGCCCGCTTGAGGTGACCTTTGCCTACCTCGCTGAAGGACTTTTTCATCGGTATCGATGCAATTTTGGGACGTTTCATCCCAGGCCAGCTTTGTGGGCTCTTGCCATGCCAATGAAGCTTCCTGCTCATTCGTAAGCTCTTCAGCTTTTTTGGAGCCTAGAAGCTAAGAATATTTCTTCCACAAAAAAATAAAAGCAAATAAGGCAGGGTTTTTGTGCATAGGAGACTTTCTACGGTCGCCGTATTTGGCGGGGGTGGTGCAATCTTTGAATTATATGTTGTCATCGCCATCCCTCCTTGCACAATGGGCACATGGGAAGCTGCATCCGAAGCATGGGTTTTATCCGTTCAATTGATGGAAAGGACTAATGTGGCTTTGAGGTACTTTTAGAGCAGCCGCCTTCTGGCCGAGTTGCCTTATCCGATCAGCCTAGGCCGATCTTCTTTGGTCGCCGGGACTGTAACAGTCCCTGGATTTTTCGTCTCGCTGTCAATCGTAGTCCTTATTATTGTCCGCCGTCACCAGTTTCCGTTTTTTTATGTTGTTTTTCGTTTTTAGAGTTACTGTTCATTTTAATTTTGGTCCCGCAAGTGTAGAGAAAATGATAGGTCCGCCACGTCATAGACCCAATTAACGTGGTAGGGGCGTAGTCTATTTGCTGTGGTGCCCAGATATAATAATACATTCGGTAACCCCTGACTGCAAAACAGACCGATAGGCACAGGTCGCATGCCACCTCGGCTTAGGGGTAGATAACCTTTCGTCGGCAAGGCTTTTAAGTTCTAGAATCTCCATTTCTGGCGCCGCTTGTGACGTTGCCTGTAATCGAGTAACAAACCACAGCCCAGACTCAGCCACCACAACGCTGCAAGCTCTTTATCAAAGGTTTCGTTTAAATATGCTTAATTCCCAAAACATAGATTTCTGTATGCCTGGAGAACGGCACAAGCCAAAGATTCCAAATGTGGTACAATATTCTTGGTTATCAATAGACAACATCCGACAAAACTTAGACAGAATTAGTGAAGTGGGCGTGGCACAAAATATATTTATTATTTTTTTATAAAGAACGGTATTTATATAACTTTCTGTTTTTATCGCACCATGGTGAAGGGTATATCAGATTCGGCATATAGCCCTCAGACTTGTTTAAATAAGTTACGATATACATAGATTTACTGCCTGTTTTTCAAAATAAAATAAAAAATTTTCTCTTGGGAATCTATACATATATAAATCGGCTAAGGTATTTACTAACAGAAGTGCACAATATATTTATTTATTTATTTGCAATATATTCTACAAAGTAAATTCATAAAATATAAAAAAAAGGCGCCGGGTAACCAGACCATATGCGCCCGTTTAGGAACAAAAAAAAAATTAAAGCCTAAATATAGATAAGTACATTAAATGAAAAAATAAAATATAAAAAGTAAAAAATAAGAGATTACAATTCAATTAATTAGAAGTTCATAATAGTAATTTGTACATTTATAAAAAATAAAAAATTAGCAATTGAATAGAATACTGTGTTGTCTTAAAAATCTTTGGATTTTTAGAAGATTGGCATTAGTTGCACAATGAAGAATCCTCTCCAGTGGTTCATCAATTTTCGAAATTTGGCATTCAGTCAGCATATGGGGGATGGTTAGATAGACATCACAGTAGCTGCATTTTGGTGGATCTGTCTGTTCATAGTAATGCTTGGAGTTGAAAACGGCTTTACCCACTCTAAGGCGGGCCATCATAACACATTGTTGTCTTGTTAAATTTCTGTTGTATTTGGGTCTGTTAGGGGTCGGATTTTGTTGTAATTGAGAAAACTTAAAAGGGTTTACCAAGGCCCTGGGAAAACATGGTGTTTCCGAAATCTGAGGTAAATTTAAAGCTCTTTTAGCGCCATTATCAGCAGTTTCGTTGCCCTGAATCCCAATGTGAGCTGGAATCCATAGAACCAAAACTTGTTGGTTTGCATTTTGTAGGCCTAGCATATCATCATAGGCGCCATTATGGTTTTTCAATAAGGCTTTCGTGGCCGTTTTAATGGCAGCAATTTCAGCCGTAAAAATTCCAGTATGGTCAGGCAAACAAACTTCGTTCACCGTTTCAAACTGAGTCCCCGTGATTTGTCTAACAATAGAATATGACGTTAATTCATCTTAAAAGGATCCATCTGTATAGCAAACTGTACTAGGAGCGAACGAGGAAATTTTTTGAGCAAAGATTCTCTTAAAGCATGATGGGTTGGTGGCGTTCTTGTTGTAAATACTTAAGCTGTCATCTATTCTAACAAAAGTGTTTGAGCAAAAAGGTGTAGTTGGCTTTTGTGGTATGGAGATGTTACATCTTTTCAAAAGAGAAATTACATTTTGAATGGATGATGGCGGACCATTTACCATTAATGCAAGACGATTCCAAAACAGAATGTAGACCATCGGATGATATCGTAATTGATCTGGATGCCATACTAACAGCACTCCTTTCCAACAGTGTTTGAAAATCAGTAAATTTTGCCTCTGCTCTTAATTTTTCTAACGGTGTTGTACGTAACATGCCAGAAGCAGTTCTGAAACAAATGTTAACGGAGGTGTTAATCCTGTCCACATTTGTTTTCGAGGTCCATCCATAAATTGTTTACCATGCTGAATTGTTCCGATTGTTAGTGATTGACAAATATTTAGTGCTGTTTCGATATGGGGTCCCTTATTACGAGAGCAAATGAGTTTCAGAAGGTTGTTTATCTTAGCCAATTTATATGCTAGATGCTTGACGTGGTTGTTCCAAAGAAGATTTCTAGTAAATAAAAACCCAAAATTCTCATTTGGTCAGAAAGTTGAAGATTTGTGTTTCCGATACGAATTGTACGACATTTACAGCTTCTCTTCCTACATACATGAAGAATATCGGCCTTATCGGCAGGGATAACTGCGCCACTGCTCTTTGCCCAATTGTGTAACGTAAGGTCCAAACTGTCCAAATTTAAGCGGACTATTTCCGGTTTCCCAGAGGCCACCTCAAATATGTTATCAGCATAAATATCAACGTAGTCAATTCCTGGTAAATTTTCGACTGCCTTAGCTAATGAGTTAGCATATACATTGTATAATACAACTGATAGAGGAGAACCTTGCGGAACTCCGTTGTCCAGTGAGTAAGTTGTGGAAAAATGTCCATCAATTTTCACGATCACCTTACGACAAAAATTTCAAAAGTTTCAAAATTTGCCTAGGGAAACCCCACTCGTTTAGTTCCAAAATAATGAAAGTTGATATTACACGGTCAAAAGCTTTTTCGATATCCTCTGCAAGGACTAAACTATGCTTGCCATTCTTAAGATTATGACGTAATACTTCCTCCAACTGATGACAAATGCTGTGAACACCATGTCTGGGAATGAAGGCGTGTTGTAACTTCGAAAAATTATGCTTTGAAAACTTCCAAAAACGATTGGCCAATATGTTTTCAAACATTTTTGAAAGAACAGGTAACAGAGAAATAGGCCTATAACCCTCTAGAAGGTTGGGATTTACCTGGCTTGGGAATCGGTGATAAAATGGCTGTTTTCCAATCATGTGGGTAGACACCAGTGGCCAGTTTGTTGCTGTATAGTTCGCAAAGCCGTGATTTAAGATTATTAGGCGCGTTCTTAATCATTGAGTATGTGATTTTATCACGGGCTGGTGTTGATCCACTCAGTGTCTTCATTATCTCATTAACATAACATTATTTGGGACCCGATCTATAATATTCATAATGATCGTATCGAATCAGTTCAAAAACAATTTCTTATTTTCTGCTTAAGAAGTGATTATAGAGGATGCCTGGTGTTACCTTCATATTCGACTAGCTGAAATAAATTTACCAACGTTAAAAAGCCGGCGAATGATGCTAAATATATCTTTTATGTTTAATCTTATAAATGGTAGTACACATTCCGAATTTTTATTGAGTAACGTTACTTTTAATATTCCTCAACGTTCACTTCGTTTTTTCAACCCTCTATATGTCAGGACATGCCGAACAAACTTTGCGATGTCAGATCCAATAAGAAAATTATGCAGCTGTTTCAATGAAATGTATAACTTTATCGACTATTCTCTGAACATAAATATCATAAAAAGCAATATCATATTATATTTAAATCAATAATGTTTATACTAATTGTTCTTTCTTTGCTTAAAAAAAAAAATCATTATGTTAATACATTAAGATAGTCTGTAAGGAATTTGTCCATAGACTTAAATTAAATAAATAAATAAAAATAATATTGGACGTAATAAAACGTTTCAAATCGGTTGATATAGACAGAATCCTTGGTTTTTAGCACCTTTAAAAATAAAAACAATATGCAATAGAGATAGCGCTAAAAGTTAATCATTTCAATATAGCTCTAGTTAAAAGCCAATAACTTTTTATTTATTATTTAATATTTTTCTGAATATGGATAAATCAAATAAAACATATTTTTGCTATTCATTTATGCAAATATATTTTTTCTTATGTTTTCTTTTTAAATGATAAATATACTCAGCTCACTTGCTGAAATAAATAGAATAAATAGAACCTCGGAAATATCCACCCTTGGGGTCATTGATGCATATTGTTGACTAAATTGTGGCAGATCGTTTTACACTCTTTTTTAACATTTGCACAAAACTTTTTGTACTCTATTACGTTAGCCTTACTACGAATCCTCTTAAACGATTTCCAGGCTTCTTGTCTTAAACGTATTAATTTCGATATTTCAGAGTTAAACCAAAATGGACTTTTTCTTTCCTTTGGCTTACGAGTCAGAGGGATGGATTCATTAGCAGTTTTTCTTATAATACGTTTTATCTGAGCCGCTTCCTTGTTGATATTTGATGATCTTTCAAATTGATTATTAACTAGAGCCGCCCTCTTTTCAAAAAGAGGCCAGTCAGCCTTCTTATCGACAAAACGTGGTGCAAACTTTCTCTTCACAATATCAATATTATTTGTAATTTTGATAGGGAAGTGATCCCCAACTTCTGGCATAGGCAGACAAGTCCATGTCAAGCTAGGCGCAATGTCTACACTAGCCATGGAAACATCAACGGCAGTAAGAGTGTTTCTAGTACTGAGTAAGGTTGGAGAACCATCATTTAAAATTACCAAGTCCTGATCATTCGAATAGTCCTCAAGGACTATTCCATTCGGTGAATTAGAAGCAGAACCCCACAAAAGGTTTTGCGAATTCAAGTCACTGAGCATGATATGAAGTACATTTCTCGCTAGCGAAATATTATTTACCACTGAAGCAGATAAATTAACGTCACCTTTTTTGTAAATATTTGTAATACATATGAATTTCTACATCAGCACGTACCACTATGGTTTGAAAGAGTAAATCACCCGTAGATTTTAGATGTTGTGTCACGTTTAAATTGTTTTTAACAAGTAATGCTACACCCGACTTGGCGTATTCATAGTACTTGTTGTGGTGAAAAATTGAAAAACCTGGCAGATGCAGCATGTGTAGATTTTTTTCTATTATGTGCGTTTCTTGTAGTGCTATGATGTTCGGTTTATGTCTGGCAACTAAGAGTTCTAAAGCGAATTTGTTGTTTATAAATCCTTGTGTATTCCACTGGAGCAGATTGATGTTTAGGCCAGCAATCATAATTTATTTTTTCCCTCTTTTGCCCTTTGGCCCAAAAGGCTGTGATCTTCTTAAAGATTCAGGTGTAATTATAACGTTTAATTCCGGAAAATTATTATATAATTGTGTTATCGGTGTGTTATCCTTTTCTATGTTGTTGTTTGTTGTCTTTGGTGGGGTATTAAACCCCAAACCATCAGTAATTTCTTGTATTACCATTTCTTCAGTTATGTTGTTATCAATATTTGTTTCAAAGCAATCGTCAAAAGAGTCATCTAAAGTGAAGGATTTGTCATCACTCATTAAAGTGTCATCTTCCAAACAATTACTTGCATTTTGTTCTTCTGTTGTTGTAGTGGTGGTTTGTGTTTTATTAAGCGAAATTATTTGAGCAAATGAGTTTTGTAATGTAGGTTGAGAATCTTGATCTGTTAGGGCCATTATTACAACTTACAAATAGTTATTTTTAGGATGCTATCTGACAGATAAATAGTTTTTGGTTATTACAAGTTAACATTAACCTAAAAAGTGACTGATAAGCTAACATCAGGTTTGTCCTCATGGTAACTTTACAAGTGAACTTTAAGAACTTGAAGATGCCATATTTTCTGCTGAAGATATGGTAACTTTAATGACAATGTTATGTCAAATTAAATTATTCAAACTTTAGCAAAAAAAAAAAGAAACATACTTTAATATAAAAAACAAAACAATTTACGATTAAAAACAAAATAAAGAACAAAAAATTACTTCTGCCTTCAATTAAAGAAATAGAAGAAAAAAAAAAAAAACAAAAGTAAGTCGTTGCCACTATGTATTTTAAACAACCAAAAGTAGTCGGTATATACTGCAATGTTGCCACAGTATATAAATTATTTTTTTTATTTTATCGGACAGTTGTAATAATGGAAAAAACTTATTGGTCACTTTATCGTTCAAGATAGCTATTGTTAACGTTAACTATCAGCAACTTTATTATTAGGTTGTAATAATGGCCCTTAGTTGAGTAGTTGTTGTAGTATGTGTTTTAAAGTTGTTGTTGGCTGTTGCTTGTTCTAGTTGAGTAGTTGTTGTACTATGTGTTTTAACGTTGTAGTTGGTTGTTGCTTTTTCCAGTTGAGTAGTTGTTGTAGTATGTGTTTTAAAGTTGGTGTTTGTTGCTGTTTTTAGTTGAGTTGATAAATTGTTGTCGTTGTTGTTTTTTTTAAGGAAAGTCATTTAATGTTGTGAGAGAGTTTTGTGTTAATTTTTCAACGGGAGAACTTAAGTTTTTTTCTTTATTTTGATTTTCTTCACTAATTGTTTTGTATTGCACGTCATTTTCTAGAGTTGTTTTCTTATTATTCGTTGCTATTTCACCATTTGCCACTTGTGCATATGTTGGTTTTTTGTTGCCTTTTCTTTCCATAGGTTTAAGCGTATTTAAAGTAGGGTTATCATTGAAAATTTGCCAGTCCTCACGTGTTGTACATCTTCTGACAATTCTTAAGTAATTCACCGATTTGTGTTTCCAGAATGTGGGACATTCTGGGTCATATGAAGTATGGGTTTCAATTTGGCAATTTACACAGAATTTACGATTACAAATCTCATGTTTCTCAGAGAAACCACATTCCTTACATTGGGCACCATTTTTGCACCATTTTTTTGTGTGGCCTAGTCTTTGACAGGTAAGACATTTCATGGGATTTGGTATATACTCCTCCACAGAAACTCTTTCCCATCCAAGTCTTAAAATCTCTGGGCGATAGACAAGATCGAATGTAATAATTGCTGTACCTGTAGCTATAGCTTTTTCGTTTTCCATTTTGGTAATCTTTCTTACGTCTACAACTTTTTGGTCTCTAAGAGACTCTAGCAGATCTTCTTGTGGAATGCTTATTATCTTTCTTGAGAAAATTCTGCCCTGTATTGTATTTAACGTTTTGTGTAGAGTAATCCTAACGGGCACATTGTCGATGTAAGTTGATTTTATGAATTTTTCGGCAGTTTTGTGGTTAGGTACTTTGATTAATAAGTCACCGCTTTTCATCTCTCTAACTTCCAGACGATCACGAGAAATAAAATTAAGTCCTCTTTCCACCTGGAAAACATTATGGGAAGCTAATGATGGTACTTGCAAACCTTCTTTGAGTGATATAGCAGTTGCAACTAGAAAACGTGGAAGATGTTCCTGGTTTGATGTTGTTTCTGGTAAAAATACAAAATCTTCAGCCCGTAGTCGTTTAGATCTGCCTGCTCTATTCCTCCCGGACGAAGAGTCAAGCTCCCGGAACCGGTTATGATCCGGGGGATGAACCCCGTTCATGTCGCGAAAATTAACAAAAAAAGTTTTTTTTTTTAGATTAATGTCCAATTAAAAAAGAAAATATATAATTACACAGTAAAAAGAGAAAGAAAAAAGTCCCTCTTTTTCTTTTCTTTCTTTTTTTCACGAGAGAGAAAAAAAACACGGTAATTCTACGTCAAAAAGATAACACTGTAAACAACCGTCAAGAAAAAAACACGTGTAATAATAAAAAATAGGGTGGTCGATTATTTGACATTTTTCAGAAACCGGTTTTCGAATATTTCGACTATATAAATCTTATCGGCACAGGCAAAACAGTTAAGAACGCTTTCTTCCTTTGTTTGTCAATCGAACCTCTATGGGGGAAAAGTATCAAAAAGGCAAAATACGGAAAATTCAATTTCTTTAACTTTTCCGTGCTTTATCTGATAATTTTTGAAATGTCTTTAATATTGAAATTAGAAACATATGGTGTTTTGTTTTCTAAAAATTAATAATGCATTATAATTGTGTAATGTATTAATCAGGTTACACGTACCCTTACAAAGTGATACATTTTTCTAAATTACAATGGAACAAAATAATAGCTACGTTTTACACTCAACACTAATGTGTATTTTGCGTGTTAAATATTGAATGCAAAGTTTGTACTAAAAGCGATATTCACCACGCTTGCAGCAATTTTCAACATTAAATTTTCTTTGAATTCCATAAGCGTTAACAACACTGATTTTTAATAATGAATGTCAGCTGCTGTTAAAAATTTTGCGCAAAAAAAATAATTATTAAATAAAATTAAAACAAACGAAAAACAAAAAGTTTTTATATCCATCACAATACATATAACCAAAAAAAAATTATTAAAAAAAATACTTGCTTGCATAAACAAGTACTTTACGCAGATGCAAAAAAAGGTATTATCTCACACTTAATTATAACCCTAGGCCTACACTAAAGATAATTATCTCAGAAAATTGGCAATAGCGTCGGCAGAATAACAGAGCAATATTTCTTATTGCTCAGCTTATGTTAAAGGCATGGGAAAACAAACGTATTTATGTTAACTCATAATTTGAAAAAAAATCAAGGAAGAAGGTGCAGTGTTAAAACTGGCGAAATCTTCAAAAATTATTTTTATTAATATAAACTCTTTCTTATTCGACTTTATTATTTAAATGTATATTAATTTGTTTAAGCTTGAGGTCTTTTTTTATACAAATATTAATTTTATTATTTTTTATTTTTGTTAAAGTAAAATTATTATTTTTATATAAATAAGAACTCAAATTTAAACAAATTAATATTAATTTAAATAATAAAGTTCGAATAAGGAAAAAATTATATCAATAAAAATAATTTTTGTAATTTTATTAAAGGGTTTATTAAATTCTTTAATTTAATTATTTTAGTACAATTATAATTTGCTACAATTTCACAAACTTAATTTCTTTCCACACAATTTGCTTCTATTTTTTGTTTCTCTTTTTCAATTAACAACCAAATTTTACGTTTTATGTTAACAATAATTGTCAACGAAAATGGACTAACAATTATTGCAACATAAATTTCCGACAATAAATATGTACAAAAAATTGTTGTCTACATTAAAGATAACATAATTTTGACATTTACTGCAATATATGTCGCAATAATTATCTCTGGTATAGACGGGCAGTAACTGCGGGTAAGAAATGGAACAAATTTGCCATTTATTGTTGCAACATATTTAGAAAGGAAAACGACAACTTCTCACATTTTTGCATATATTTTTAGAATAGAACAAAAACCCGCGCGAATGGTAGCATACATGGAACATTTTTGTCAGAAAAGAAAACACCAATAATATTATAGAGCAATTCCATATGAAAGCGATCACCTTTTGGACGACCCCTCTCCGATTTTAAAATAAATAGTCTCAATCGATTGCCCAGCAAAAAATAATGTACCTACATTTTTTTTTTTTTTATTGTGACTGGTTTAGTGGTGGTGTACACCACTGTCATGTGACAAAATTGAAGAATTCTTTATAAGGGACCTCATTGAAAGTTGTTTTAAAAAAAAACTACTATAGCGATCGCAACGAGTGATAGCTCGTTGGAAAGGTTTTAATTGAAAAATAAAATTTTCCTAATTTTTCTTAGAAATTTACCTTTAAATTTTCCAATGAAAATTAAATTTTCCGATTTTCCACAGAAGCTCCTAAATTTTCCGGCTAATTTTTTTTTTTTGGATTCCTCATAATTTTTGCTTTAAGAATCAGCAATAAAAAAATGGGCCCCGACTCCTTGTTTGGACAGGAGAAGAGCATTTAAGAGACCACCTTGTTAAAAATACATTTTAAAAATTATTTTACAGTTAAAAATACATTTATGAAGAAAAAATCTTTCTTATTTTGCTGCTTATACTTAATTACAATATTTATTAAAAATTTTAATTGTCTTGGCATCATTATAAAATTAAAGTAACTTTAAATTTAGCACGTCGGCAGACGAAGAGTACCGCTTTACATTAATTGACATATCAGAAATATTTGGTATGAAGCAATGAAACTTTTGCGTTCCAGTTATAGTTTTGACATTATTATATTTGTTTTGAATTCGTCGGCTTATTGGCAGTAACCAATTAAGTCCCTCTTTAAAAAACATTTTATGACCAGTAGTTCACGCAAATTTTCCTATTAAAGAAAAGCAAATATCGCTTATTTTTTTTACCTATTTTTTACCAAAAAATAAATATAAATACTTCACACACTCTGAGTCAAATTTCAGTTGAATACTAAACGTGAAAGTGTTAAAGTGTTTTTTTTTGTAAAGTAAAGAGTGAAGCTGTAAAGACAATTTAAAGTAAAATGAATAAATTTTGCTGCAATCCGTTTAACAAGAGTGGACATCGTTCGAAAAAGATAAAAGTATTAAAATTAACTGGTGTTTCGAAGCGATACATGAATGAATTAAATATAAAATACGGTGAAGAAGCAGAATTCATTTGCCCCAAGTGTAAAATCGATTTGTCTCAACAAGCAAATGCATTGAAACAAATGCAGCCACAATCCGAGAGTGAAATGACAAGTGAACAAAATGTTTCATCTGATAGTGAGGCAGACATTCCGATGGTCAATATGTCTTTGAGTCCTTTGAATGAGGCTATTACCACTTTAGGTGAAACGCCTATTAGAAAAAGAAAGTTGCGAAGTGAAACATACAGGAAAGAGAAAAAAGGCAAGGTTATGAGTGCAATCGCGACAATATTTGATGAAAGCTCTGATAACGAATGCAGTCAAGCAGATGACGTTGATGACGGCAAACAAATGATTGAGCAGTTGAAAAGAAAATTCAATTTAGCGACCACTTTTCCGGAGAAATATCTCATTTTATCTGTGGTGCCTCAATCATGGTCTATACGCAAGATTTCTGAACAGTTTCAAACATCTTTTTACATCGCGAGAAGAAGCAAAGAATTAGTTCGACAGAAGGGCATATTGGCGACTCCCACCAAGAAATTTGGCTTAAGGACCCTCAGCGAAGCAACGGTGAAATTGATTCAAGATTTTTACTGCAATTGACGAGCTTGAGCAATATTTGGCGGAAAAGTTTGAACAGCTGTTAATTCAGGAGGTGCATTTCAAACAGTGGATAATTAGCAGCGGCAGATGTTCCCTTGAGACCGTGGTAAAGCAGATTCCGGAATTCATCGAGGAATTCGGATTCAAGTTGAATGAACTGAAGGCGCACCATTTCATATCCGAGATGCAATCGAAATTTCTAAAGGAAAGTAAGGAGAAATTAGCCCAAAATGAATTCATTTTCTCGTTCAGGATGAAATTCAGGCTTATCACTGGGCAAACGACCAGTGCACGGTGCATCCTTTTTACATTTACATTACAAGATTAAAAAATTTTTACAATCTTTGCATAATTGAAGAAGAACAAAACTGCAAGGTCGAGTGGCACTTTTTCGCGACGTCCCACGTTAAGGGCCCATGCGATGCGTTAGGGGGAACCCTAAAACGCATGGCGACTAAGGCAAGTTTGCAAAGGCCATATACTGACCAGATCTTAAATGTACAACATTTGTTTTCGTGGATTCAAAGCAAGGAAATTGCCATTAACACAGTTTTATGCACTCAAAAAGAACACGATGCCATGGAGCGACGAATTCAAAACAGATATAATAATGTCAAAACTATAACTGGAACGCAAAAGTTTCATTGCTTCATACCAAATATTTCTGATATGTCAATTAATGTAAAGCGGTACTCTTCGTCTGCCGACGTGCTAAATTTAAAGTTACTTTAATTTTATAATGATGCCAAGGCAATTGAAATTTTTAATAAATATTGTAATTAAGTATAAGCAGCAAAATAAGAAAAATTTTTTCTTCATAAATGTATTTTTAACTGTAAAATAATTTTTAAAATGTATTTTTAACAAGGTGGTCTCTTAAATGCTCTTCTCCTGTCCAAACAAGGAGTCGGGGCCCATTTTTTTATTGCTGATTCTTAAAGCAAAAATTATGAGGAATCCAAAAAAAAAAAATTAGCCGGAAAATTTAGGAGCTTCTGTGGAAAATCGGAAAATTTAATTTTCATTGGAAAATTTAAAGGTAAATTTCTAAGAAAAATTAGGAAAATTTTATTTTTCAATTAAAGCCTGATTCAATGCCTTTCCAACGAGCTATCACTCGTTGCGATCGCTTTAGTAGTTTTTTATTAAAACAACTTTCAATGAGGTCCCTTATGAAGAATTCTTCAATTTTGTCACATGACAGTGGTGTACACCACCACTAAACCAGTCACAATAAAAAAAAAAAAAATGTAGGTACATTATTTTTTGCTGGGCAATCGATTGAGACTATTTATTTTAAAATCGGAGAGGGGTCGTTCAAAAATTTGCCAATTTTGATCGTTTTCATATGGAATTGCTCTACAGGTGCAGGTAACTTAGTGACGCTGACTAGCAGAGGGCAAAATCGGCTTAAAGACGCCGTTAAAAACACACACACAGGCACTGTTGCCAGAATTGCAGATTTCTCTGCATTTTACAGATTTTTTCGTTACCAAAATAGCAAAGTGAGATTTGCAGATTTTTGCTGCCAAATTGCAGGTTTTTTAAATTAATTGTGACTTCTGAAATTTACAATAAATAAATGCATACATTATTTTAAAAACGATATATGAACAATGTTTTTGGACATATGTACATTTTTATGTTTTATGTAAAAAATTATAAATATTCAGGTATGTGATTAAAATTTATCGATTTCAAAACGATAATTTTTAAAAGTTGTGATGAGTTTCGAGCAATTTTTAATTTCATTTCTGAATAAGTCTTTATTTTTTGTTCAAAAATTGATCTAACAAGAATATACAAAGAAAGTAAGAAAAAAATGTATTATAAATAATTTTTAAAAGATACAGAAAACGATGTTATCGGATTTAAATCGTTTCATTTTAAAAATAGTTTTCCATCAAATACCTGTACTGAAATTCTGTAACTTTTTAACGAAAAAAAATTGTCGTTAATTAGTCAAATTTGTTAGCTAACGATAATTGTCGTTAAGAGCTATTCTGTAATGAAATTTCAACAATTTTTATCGGCAAATAATGTCGGTAGCTAACGACACAAAAAAAGTTCTTGTTAAATAATAACGATAACAAATATACGGTTAAAGTATTAAAAATATGGAGCAAGGAAGTCAATTTTTAACACAAAAAAAGTAAGAAAGTATTGTCGATCAAGCCCGACCCTACATTACAGTATTTGGGTGATTATATTTCCGCGAAAAATAGTATGTTGTGAGGTTAAGATTAACATAAGAGATTTTTGTGCCAAATATTAACTAAATATCTACTACTATAACTATGATTACAACTATCAGATAACATAGTAATAGCTTCTAAGGTAACTTATTATAAATGTATTCGTGTGAGAGGTGTGGTCAAATATAGACCGATTCTAATTAAATTTGTTCTGCTGATTTTCAATTCAATTAAATTTTACAACTAAATATTTTTGGACCTAATTAAACCCAAATATCTATTAAACTAGATGGGTAATGGGCACAAAACCCTACTCCAGAATGATGTTTGCATGTGGGCTATGAAAAATAAATAACCGCTTCTCCGCTTTTGAAAAGGCTTCGACCTTGTGACAATAAACGCATTTGTGCCAAGTTTGATCAAATTATTTCCAAAATCGCGACCTGTAATTTGCGCACAAGGTTATATTATACAGACAACCAGCCAGCCTGATAGAAGGACGAACCTCGTTAGATGGATTCTAAAATTGATTCTGTGTCAATCGGTATACTAAAAGGTGGGTCAAGAATTTATATTTAAATGTGTTACACACATTTGCACAAACACGTAATACCCTCTTCATACACAGTTGTGTGGGTATAAAAAGTAAGAGCAGAATGGTGTGCTAGAGTGGGTTAGGCACCTCGAAATTTTTCCCTATGCATAAAAAGATTATAAACTAACATATTTGCTTAGAAATATAAGCAATATTTAAACATTTTCATTCATGTTTTGTTAAAATAAATTTTTTACAAGCAAATTTAGTTTATATTTTTTATTAATTTCAAAAAATTTCAACTTTGACGTTCTTATATTTTACCGATATTTGTCGTCAATATTTCTAAACCAAAAAAATTCGTTTATTTAAAATAGAGAATAACAAATTCGTTAAAGTAACCGAGATTTCTCGTTACTTAACGATATCGGTAGTTAAATTCGTTTATATACATATGTACATAATGTTTTTCTTTTGTATATACATACATACAAAATTTTTATTTTAATGTACCAAAATGTTAAATACACCTTTTAATTTGTTGTATGAATTCGAAAATAAAAAAAATCAATCCCAAAATAAAGTATTTTAATATCCCAGATTTTTTTTTTGCAGATTTTGAAATTTTTTTTGCAGACTTTTTAGATAAATTTTCTGGCAACAGCGCATTAAAAAGTAAAAAAACAAGGCTAGTTCATGCAAACGGTGGTGGCAATACAACAACAAGTACAATAATATCAAAACAACACTAGCGGTTTTCACCCTTGAAAGTAAAGTCCCTTGTAGTTCTTGTGAATCTTATTAATTTAGTTAAAGTACTATGATTTACAACACTGCAACAACAAAGATGTTTAGACTAAAATTTACCACGATGTGATTGAAAAATCCAACAAAAAACTGTATTAAACACGTTTGTTAAATAACAGTTGAAGAAACTATATCTGTCTCTTTACCTCACTCAGCAACTTCATTAATTTACAAAACTAACGAAAAAGACACTTATGCTTTGTAGTATAAAATCGTATTAAGAAAAGCAGAGGTGTACCCTTAATACAAAGGGTGAAAACCGCTACTGTATTTTATTTGTTGCTTTCGTTGGTCGATATTAATAACACAAGCAAGGCGCATTCGCTCTAAAGGGCAAAATAAACCACACAAATTGCTTGGCAAACACAAACTTTGTTACCCATTTGTGTTTGGCAATAAACAACACAAATATATTCCGTACAAAAATTAATTTTTTAGTTTTGTTTTGGGTGCAATAAATGCAGGCGCCGATTGTGCTGCTGCCATTTTTTTGCTTTTTGCTTAAAACGTAGAAGAAATATAAAATAAATGCAAAAAATTAATAGTTAAAAGTTATTTAAATAACAAGTTGTTTTGTGGCAAAAGGGCTGATAAAATAATTTTAATTTACTATTGATATGTAATTATTTTATTGCTTCTTTTCCAACGTCTTCACTCTGCAAAGTTTTCGTTGAATTTAATACTCTAGCATAAGACGCCACAAATAGTTTGACAAATATCCAACATGTCTGCAAATATTAAAAAGTTTTAATATTTTTACAGACATGCTTCAAATGTTTGTCAAAAAAGTAAATACCCCAATTAACAACACAAAATATTTTACAAATGTACAATTTTGACATGTTTGGCAAGCAATTTATGTGGTTTATTTTGCCCTTAAGTAAGAAAAAAGTAACTCAGCTGTGTTTTTAACGGCACCTGTAATTGCCCGTCTATACCAGAGATAATTATTGCGACATATGTAAATAAATAAATTTGCATAAAACCAAGGCGAATTTATAGAAAAAAGCGAATTTGACACTCAAACACAAGTATACAACATACTTATAAACAAATAACATTTGCATTCAAGTCAACATATGGTGTTTTTTCCGTGGTCGACTTGTCAAAGTTTGTAAACTAACTAATTTTTTATGTAAACAAACCTATTTTTTTAATAGCAAATTTTTTCACAACCCGACCACAGAAGCAGTGTTGTTGTAGAGTTGACCTCACCTTGTAGTCAATTCGCCTTGATTTGCATTGTTATTTAGGCCCCAATTTTGTAAAACACAACGCACGCCAAAGTATTATATTGAAAGCAAAAACAAATTCATAAATATTTTGTAATTTTGTTGTTGCTTTGTACAGAAATTTATTTACCGTTTTAAAATTTTCAACGCCACAAGCAATGAGGCGTATGAAATCTTAAAAACCAATGTGAATTTCTGTTAGAGGCAACAACAAAATTACAAAATATTTATAAATTTGTTTTTGCTTTCAATGTAATTCTTTGTCGTTGCGTTGCGTTTTACAAAATTAGGGCCTTTATTACATGAATTCGCTTTTGCGGTCACGTTATATCCGCCTTGCATAAACTATTCCATAGTCGCAATTTACACTACGGACATTTCTTTTCGGACAGAAAAAGTTTGTGGGCGATAGAGGTAAAAAGTACGTTTCCACATGCAAGTACAAGTTCGAAAAACTCAATACACTTACACTTTTTCACTAACTTGCATGTGGAAACGTAGGGTTACCAACAAACTTTATCTGTCCGGAATGAAATATCCATAGTGTAAATTGCGACAAAAATGTATGCGTTATTATTTGAAATTTTTTTTTAAATTTGAATTTTTTACAAAATATTATACAATAACATGCATTTATAACAAAATATGCAAACACATTCACTTACCCAGCATTTACACATGCCACTGCCAGTTCGAAAAACTCAATACACTCACACTTTTTTACTAATACACTCACATTTTTCGCAATAGCAGCTCCAGTGGCAGCAAAAATTGCATGCGAGTGGAAATTTGGCATTTACATGCCACTAAATGTCAAAACGATAAACAATGTTACCCTGTTAAAAATTCAATGTAAATTTACTGGATTATTGTAAAATTGTAAATTATGTTTTAACTTGTTAAATGTATTATTATGATGAATTTTTTGAAACGCTCCTTAATAAGTAAGTTTGTTTATTATAGAGCATTAATATTATATAAATAAATGTAAACCATTTCTCCAAAAATGTGCCTAAATGATAAGCTCGGTAACAGTACTTGCATGTGGGAAGGCAGGGTTAAGGCAAAATATGCGCTAACAAATTGATGCCATTTTACTGGAAATATTGTGATTCGCAAAGATATTAACTTTAGGTGGATCTCCGAGTAACGACAATTGCATGAAGTCCCTTGCCCTGTTAACTACGTTGTTTTGCATATATAAAATAAAAACACTTGAAGTTACGTTCCTTTGTTTGTTTGGTAATAAAAGCTTGATTTTAAATCGCAGAAGTTTAAAATTTTGTGAAGACATGACATTCATAATAATCAGGGAAACCACACATATGCAATTGCATGTTTTTCCTTGTGCGACCAATGAAGGCAGATGCAATATATTTTTTATGAATTTTGGCATCGATTTGTTAGTGCAAATTTTTGCTTATTTTACCGTTTGACGCATTTGTTTGCATTATTTGGTTGAAAGAGCCTTTTTGCAGCATTTTTTTTTAAAGTTGTTAGCGCATATTTTGCCTTTTTGAGACATATTTTGATACATGTTAAATCTTTTAGATGCCCACAAGAGCTTTCGCAACATAAAAAAAAATTTTTTGTTGCAATATATTTACATTTCTGCTTTAAATATCTATCTGTATTCTCAATGTGTTGCTTCAATTTGACCATCAACATTTCATTTTTACTCGAAAATTGTAAGACAAAGCCAGTTGTCGTTAAAGATTAATGTTATTTTAAACTTTACAATTTAATATATGTATTTATAAGAAATTTTCAGGGCTTATTTTTAAATTTTTACTGCGTATTTAATGCGCATAAAACGTGTTTTTTAGAGCATATCTCTGGTTTCCCTGATAATAATCAATCAAAAACTCGATTTTGAATTTTTTGTTAGATACGCCTTTTTGCATTTAAGCTAACGATATACTGATGTACATTTATATTTAAATAAATAAAAATGTAAACAAATAAAAAATAAAAACAGCATTTATCTACATAAGTATATGTACATATGTATATTTTAATTGACATTTTTAATTTTAAGGTGAAAACGAAAATTTGCATGCTAAGGAAGTGTCGTTAGTAAAAACATTTAATCAACTTGGTGATAAAACACAATCTTCAGTATTTGAGAAATATGCGGATGGATTTGATAGTAATGGTTTTGCGAATGACATAATGGCTGCTTCGAAGCCAGATGTTAATTCTGCAATGCCTGGTGGTAAATCAGATTCTCCAATGGAATACAATGATGCATATCTTGAAGCAGAATTTAAAAAGATGGCAGAACAATTCAGTGACCTTAACAATCTGTTTGACTACGAGTACGTGCCAGCTGCAGAGAATAGTTCGTTAGCTGGCGAAGAGGGAGGTGGGGGCGGAGGTGTTGTTGGTAGCGGTGGTCCAAGTGTCTCTGCCGATGATATAGAAATGGATGCTAGTTATTTTAAAGAAAATCTACTATCGGCTGCCAAAACAGCCCAAAAAAATAAAAATATTAACAGCAAAACGAATAATTCACCAAACCCAGAGACTGGCGGTATTTTAAAGATGAACTACAGTGATGAGATTGACTGCATTGTGGAAAGTTGCACAATTCTCAAGCGCATGAATGCCTTAAACGACAGTAATTCACAAAATGGAGGAGAGGAACTTGTGGAAATAGCAGACATAATACCAACAAATAGCAGTTGCAATCAATTACTGGTTAAATTGTTAAAGACAAAAGTATCTACTACAAATAAGATAATAATGGCAAATGTTGTTGAGGCAGACAGTGATAATGATGCTGATAACGACAACGATAACAATAACTGTGAGAGCAATAACGAACATCAAATGAGTCATTCTCGATCTGTGTCAAAGAAATCGGTTGGCGGTCAATTGTTGTTATTTGATTGTATTGATGGTACAATTCCTAATGAACATAAAAAGGCTATTACATTTAGCAGAGCTAAGAGCCCCAAAAATATTTGCATCTTGCCCAATTTTCAGAACTTTAGTGATGCCCCAAATCGACCGGGAGCTGCGGAAAGCAAATGTGGTGAAAACATTGGTGCATTTGCCGTTGTTTGTACTGATGGAAGCATCGAACTATTCTCATTAAATGATTTTCTTCGTATCAGCAGCATCAAGGAGGAGCAGCACCATTTTATTGCTGTAACGTTTTGCCGGAGCTTAGAACGTTTATGCTGCAGCACTCGAAATGGAACCTTAATTTTTTATTCTCTCTATGACACTGATGAGTCTGGAGACGAAATGATTGACATAGAGGAAGAAAGTTGTACTGCTATTACCTCAAATGAAAACTGCAGCGAACTTTGTGTAACCGATGGAGTTAACGCAAATCAACAATTGCATCAGCACCAACATCAAAAACAAGAAGAAGATAATGCACTATTAGCAGTCGACGCAGATTCGACACAATCTAATTCTATGATTTTTCCATACAGCACAAATATAAAAGTTGACTGTGGACCAAGTCAAACATCAGCTTCCGCAGTTGGAGTCTCAGCGTCACCATCTCCGTCATATATGACCGTCAATGCAGCCTGTTCAAATTTACTGGCTTACCGTAGCGGGGATCTGACATTGGAAGAATTGAAAACATTTTTTGCTCTTACTCTTTTTGATGAAAAATCAATTCCTTATACAGCCGAAGTACCCAGTTGTTGGAATAACCTAGTCCAAGCTCAGAAACAGCGAAAGCAATCGCAGCACACCTGGCGTCTGCACAATGACGCGTAAGTATAAATATTAAATACAAATTTCTAGATACATTCATAAAATATTAATAATTTTTAAAATAATTTGAATCTAGTACAACATGGGATGAGCATATAATTGAGATAAATCTGTTACAACCTGCGACTTTGGGTCATATTGATTTAAAGTTTTCACTTTATCAACCGTGTCATAATCCAGCAGCCATACAAGTGACGCTTTTAAAGCAAAATACCAGCGGATTTGGCTATAGAATGAAAGGCACGCATTCGAGTTTTAAAAATCATTCTTTGGACGAAGGCATCAGTGTTGATATGCCTTCTGGTAGTAACAACGAAGGTATTTAAATTTTACTGTTGGGTCGAATTACTTTTCCGCTTAATATTATTATTGTTTTTAATTTAGGCAATAATGACAATCCAGTTTTGAATGAAGAGTTTTTACAGACGCACAATGCTGAAATTTTAGCAGGTCCAATAGAACTCTCTTCTTGTATCGATTTGTGTGATCAAGGCGGCACGGTTATTCTTACTTCGCCCAAACTCTTCAAAACACGTACTAGAAATTTTCTTTTACACATTAAAACGATGGCGGATCCTTCAAAAGAAGGTCAGTGCAAGACTCGTGGTAAGTTTTAGTTCATTCGATAATAACAGAATTATTTTTATTCATTTTATTTCCATGCGCCCCTTTTACGAATACAAAACTGAAGGCTGCGATTGGTTGCATGAAATATCAATATTCGTTCGCGGTGTTAAACCGCAACCACAAATTTCCAACGAACGACTTCAGCGTATCGCCATGCTAGAAAGCAATCTATTACTTGATAATCTTTTTAAAATCATAACTAAATCACAACCGTCAACGTTAGAAAAAAATTATGCACTCGACATTCTAATTTGGATTTGCTGTATTCGCTTAAAAAGATTTCGATCTCCGAAATCAGATCGTAGTAAAGGTCAGCCAATATTGGCACAACAACTGGAATGTATAAGTTTAACCGAAAAATATTTAGAAAACGTATTACGTTTCTGTATAATACACAGTAATCGTAGTATGGCCCATAAATGTGTGAAGTTAATTTTAGTGTTAACTGAGTAAGCCATTTACTTTCACCAAATAAGTAACGCAAATGCAATTTTATTTTGTCTGTTTTCTTTTTTTTTAGCGGTTTTTGCAACTTGCCATTAACCAACAAACTATCATCAAAACTCGACACAGCTTTAAGGGATGCCATATACAATACATTTAATGAACTACCCTTGGCTAAACACGCCAGTGTTGTTCGTTGGTATGTTATGTTGGCATGCATCACATCATCTAATAAAACCTATAACAGCATATCTGATATGTGTGTGAAGCTTCTAATGAATATTTCCGAAGAAATCAATAGACGATGGGATCCCTATGGTGCCCTTATTGGAACAAGGCTAGTTGGCATTTGATGAAATCATAAAAAAGTAACAAATATCCAATAAAACACTTTGCTTTCAGATATGGTTTATATGGCTTTCCCTTTGAACCCGATATTTTTGATTATGATTTGCCAAATATCAATAAAAACAACGTCAATTTTACATCAACTCTAATGAATATAATAAGAAACAATGCTGGTCTTGTTCAAGCAGCAGGAATAGATATAAAAAAATTATGTTCAATTGGTAATTATTTGCTAAATATGTTTACACTCACCTCCAGAAATACAGCAAATATGTTTTATACTTATCATACAAGTGTTAAACATCAAATTCTGTTGGTAAAACTATAAAACTGTTTAAAAATTGAAAAAACATGTTGTAAAAGGTTTAGCGGTCAACAAAATTTTTGATAATTAGAACTTGCGAATTTTTATTTTTTTCAAATGTGTCCAGTTGAGCCAAATTTAAAGCTGTATTGTTAAAATGTATATACTCTGAGCCAACCTTTAGTTAGTAATAAAACATCAGATATACATAGGTAAACGAACCCTAACCACTATTCAATTTTAAACTCCAGGTTTCATAAAATAAAATAGACTCGCCTAAAAATCTTACATTTCTGAAAGATTATTTTGTTGTCCTTAAATTTATAAAAAAAAATATTTGTGCATATTGAAAAAGGATTTAATAACTCATACTAATGCCGATAGTAAAAAGTAGGATTTTGTCGGACGTATAATAAGTTATTTTTTATTTCAACTTAACTTTAACCTACACGGTAGGATGACCTTGCCTTTAAAATATTGCTCACTTTAATTTAAATCAATATTGTAATAGAGAAAAACTTTTTATATTCCTTTAACTATCGACAATTTGTAATGATGGCCCTAACAATATTATAGTATAACTGTACATTTTAATTTTTTATTTGTGATCTAATTTTTATTGCGACTTTATTATTGTCAAACAGCTGAGGCACAAGCTCGTCTTTCAAGCTGTGCTGAAAAAGGTCAACGAGAAATAGAAAGACAAAAACAGAAAAATGTACTTTGACCTTCAATAAGAATTCTTGACAAAAAGTATGAAAAACAAAAGTAAGCAAGAACATGTAAAACAATTAAAATATAGATAATCATTCTACTGGGATTGGATAGGAGTAGTCTTGGAACGCTTATAGGGTTCTTGACGGGTCATTGTCCGGTCAGGGCTTTTGTGGGCAGATGGGACAACGCCATACCGGACTTCTGCAGATTGTGCGAGGATTCGGAGGAGCTGGAGACGATCGAGCATGTACTTTGCCATTGTCCCAGGGTGCAGGGTCTCAGACAGAAGTGGCTAGGAAATAGGTTTCACGACGAACTGGGGTGCATCGCTGGATGTAGTCCAGCTGATCTACTGGGGTTTGTCAGGGAAATAGTGCGGTTGTTTCTGTTGAGGGGACAGTAGAGAGGGAATTTGTTCTTCACATCACCTAACTTTCCTATATTCTATACTCTATCAACCTCATACTTCTTTTCTTAACCTTTCTCTTTTTCTATCTTCTTTATCTATTCTTCATCATGTTGAGGGGATTCACAATGGACCGTACTGGTCTCCGAGTGGAAGTGTGCCCTTGGGCACATAACCCTTCTGAACCTAACCTAACCTAACCTAGATAATCATTCACACCAACAAATTTCGATCCACAGCAAATATTTCTGAAGAGATAAGGCCCAACCATAATGTGCTTAAGTTGACTTAAGCAAATGTGCGAGTACATGTAAATTATACGAGGCAAGCAATATTGAACTTAAGGAAACATTTTGTTTAATATCACAGTACAACACATGATTTGCCAACTCAATTCTGTGAACTGTATGTGAAATTAGACCCAAAAAGAAGAATTTCTGCATCATTCGTTTTGTCTTCTTACCTGCGATTTGAAGTTAGTATCGATTTGAAGTTAGTACTATCGTATAGGGGAATTTATCACGTTTTAGGCCCTGTTGTTTGACATAGCTTGACAACCACTAGCCCAATTTAGTTGAAATAAATTTTAAAAAATTAAGAATTACAATTCCCTTAATCTGTTAATATATTGTTTTCCTATACAAGTAACACTTTCGAAGTTAAAAATGAATGTATGAAGGGAAAAAATTATTTTTTGCCTAAAAATTTAAATTTTTTTTTTAAAAATACATAAAAAATCCAAAATGAAAAAAAGTTTCAAATCTAGTTATTTTTTCGCAAAGTCACATAACCTATGAGCAAAATGAGACAAAGATCATAAAAATCGATGCACGCGTTTCGCTTTTATTCGCAATTGAGTAAATGTATGAATTTCAAAAATCAGTTATAGCCACCACCCTTCTACAAGGATGGATATTGCCAATAATTGAAAAAATGTTCTAAATTTTGTTTTTATGCATATTATAATTGCGTATTAATTGCATATTATTTTATTTTCATTAAGTTTTTATAAATAAAGTTTTTTTTTGCATGATAATTTTTTAATTTATATTTTTATTTTAAGGGTGGTGGCTATAACTGATTTTTGAAATTCATACATTTACTCAATTGCGAATAAAAGCGAAACGCGTGCATCGATTTTTATGATCTTTGTCTCATTTTGCTCATAGTTATGTGACTTTGCGAAAAAATTTTTAGTTTTAGTTTGGGTTAAAATATTTATTCTACTATAAATGTAAAGAAGACAAGAAATCCTTTCAAAATGTTAACTTTTTAGGCGCAGTATATAATTCTTTTAACAAATATGGAGATTTAAATGTATATTTGACAAAAAATGTTTGGTGTATGAATCAATAGAGGTGTTTATTTTTGCAAAAAAGTGATAATTTTCTCAGGCTCATATCTTGCAAACCGTTCGGAATTTTGATTAACCCTCTGAGACAAAGTTGTAGCTCCTGCCATAAGGAACAAACATTGTGAACATATTAAATCAAAAAACTTCATCTTCAAGATCAAAATCGCAAAAAACTAAAAAAAAATTTTGCAAAAATGACACCGAGGCCCTAAATCTTTAAGGGCCCATAAAAAAAAGTGCATGACTTTCTGCAAAACTGGGAGCCACGGGTCTTTTTTTTGGTTCTTTATTGTCCGTATATGGTCATTTTATTCGTGTTGCACTGTGATATTTAAGGAAGATGTAAATTTTAGTGCTTTTTGTTGTACATGTTTGAAAGAAATGAACATTTAGTGTTTTTTGTGAAAATAATAACAATTTTTGAGTTTATAGGATAGACGAAAAGAAATTGCATTATATTTTCCCTTCTCGCCTAAAAGCACAACACTTGACGGCTAAAACTTGAAGAATGTGAACCAGCACTTACTTTTTTAGATGTTACTACATACATATTTTGTAGATTTTCTTGAGGAAGGAAATTGTTGCCGTTAAAACTATAAGTTTCTCTATTGTTGTATTAGTGTAATTTTTTTTTATTAAAGCTATTAAATTTGCTGTCATGCTTTTTAAACAACTATTAATTTACTGTTTCTTTAAATTTTTTATTATAAGATGGTGTAGATTTTAGAACATTTCCTCATCTGATTAAGTGCAAAAGTGTCAGTAATCAATTGCGAGGTCTGCTTGAAGTAGAACAACTCCATTTTACTTGTGCTGCAACATCAGAAGCAACTCGAATAGATAACATGGACACGGTGTCCGCAAACGCCAGTACAAGCAATGTTAATATGGATGACCTGTTAATTGCTCCAATGGTCGCTGAAGCTGCCGATCAAATATATTCAAAATCGGATAAAGTATGTACATTTGATTATAAATACAATTATTTTAATTTAAATGTTGAATTTTAGATAAATGATATTTTAAATAACGTTAAAAATAATATCAACAACATGGTCGATAAAATAAAATTGGAAAATAAATTAGATATGAACGAAAAGACTGATTTGAAACCAAACGGTATATTCCGTAAGTAGTGCTGTCATATTATTAAAGAATTGAATTATTAATAATGGTAATAACGCTTTTAGCAATTGATTCCGAAGAGCAGTGCGTTGTTATTGGAGCATCGGATCAAAATGAAACGTCGAATGAAGATCAAGTTAAATTAAAAACATTGCCTAAATTTAAATTTATATGCGAGTACATAGATCAGCAATTGGGAGGGCCAGAAAAACAATCCAATAATGTCAAATCAAATGAAAAAACTGGAAAAACTGGAAATTCTTCTGTAAATTCTACACCAGAAGGCGCGAATTGTGGAGAAAATGCTTCCGCAAATGCTCCCAATATTTTCACGTGGCACAAATTGTTATCTCCCCCACCAAAACAAATGGTTGTTATCGATCGAATGCACTCTGGAGCTAGGCGTTTTGTTGTTTTAGACTTTGGTTCACCTATTCTTTTAACAGATCTTATAATACCTGCATGCGACGAGTTAGCTTCACTGCATATCGATATATGGTGCTTTGACGAGGAGACCGACTGTGTTCGTTTAGTGGTGGCTCCAGATATTGGAACAAAAACTTTGGTTTTGAGTGATTTGTTACCACCTCCTATCTGCCGTTATATGAAGATTACAATAATGGGTCGTGTCGGCATGTCTTCCACAAAATGTAAAATACCGCTCGGTTCATTTTTTGGTCATATTGTTGTATTGGAATCGGATGGCTATGCTGATAATCTTTTAGATTATGTAAACAAACAGACACAGAATGTTCAGGCTCAGATAAAGTCATTGCAATCACTACACGAAGACGTACACTGTCGTTACAGTTTAGCAAGTTGTAAACTTTTAGAGTTGCTAACGCCGCTTCTAAATGCTGATGTATCGAATGTAGCCCATATGCAGGCATTTATAAATAAACAGCGAAGTGAGGACGAAACAACATACAATTTGGAGAGTGGAAAAATTACATCAATATATGAGGTATGTTATACACTTATTCGTTTTAAAACATTTTCTAAAAAACAGCAATTAAAGGTTCAACAGTGTTTGTTTTGTTAAGAAACAAATTTTCTATCCACATTTATACAGGACAAATTTTTTTATGCTCAAAAAATTCTAAAATAGACAAGCAAAAAAGTCTTAAATAACTAAAAGAAATATATATTAATGCATGTTTGTATATAAAAATAAGCGAGAATATGCTTACCAAAAAATTTCTTTAGTTTCGTTAAAAATAACAGCACATACATATCGCTGGCTTAACATGTAAAGGCTCTAAGTCCACTTTTTTAAGAAATTGAGATTTTAATGTAGTAATGTGCAATAAGTAAAAATACTTTGTTTACAAAGAAAAAATTAAGGTTATCTCATTTTTTGTTGTTGTTTTGTAGTTATGAGCAAAAGCGCTAAGTCCAATTTATCACAAGAAAAAGCTCTAAGTCCCAATTAAAAGTACAGTTTAACCATTTCTCTCAAATTGTTCCATCACATGTATTTTGATTGTTTTTTTCTCACCTGCAAAATTTTCAAATATGGACTTAGAGCCTTTACATGTTAAGCCAGCGATATGCGATTTTTTACGAGTTTTTTTTTTTTTTGTACAAACATAAAGACGTTCTTAATAGTAACGGAAATACGACTACGAACGAATTCGTTACTCTCGTAAAATAAAGGCCTAACAAAGGTACACAGGGTGGCCCAAAAAAGACTGAACGATTAAAAATAGTTATATCTTTTTTGTTTTTATTTTTTATTAATTTTTTTTTTATGTTTTTAAATATTTAATTCATGGAAATTTTTTAAATCTAAGTGTGAAATATAACATCTCTCAAATGGTGTCCATTTTCTTGCAAACAAAAATTGGCTCTTTCCATTACTGCCCGTAGAGTTTCTGGTTCCAAGTTGCTTATTTCTGCTTGAATGTTGTGCTTAAGCTCTTGAATTGTTTAGGGTTTATTGATATACACAACTCCTTTCAAATAACCCCACAAAAAAAAGTCTGGAGCAGTCAAATCTGGTGAACGTGGAGGCCAAGCAAAATCAGAATTTCTGGAAATTATTCGTTCATAAAAAAAAAATAAAAAAATTCAATGATTTTGACGCGTTTCTGCACATCATATGTAGCCATGATTTATCTCCAAAAACCAGTAAATAACCTGCAAAAGACAAAAAAAAAAATTATTAAAAACAAAAAAGATATAACTATTTTTAATCGTTCAGTCTTTTTTGGGCCACCCTGTACAACAGTTTTTTCGTTAAATTTCGCATGGATTATTGTCAGTTTACATTTATTGAATCCTATTTTAGAATTTTTTTTGCCACAAAGAATGTTGTTAAAGTGCAGAAAATAACAATATGGGTAATTCCATATCAAATCGACAAAGAGTGGGATCCGACCCCATTCGATTTTAACGAAATTTGGTGAGAACAAAACAAATTTAAAATTTTTTTCAAAAGTTTGACATGGAATTACCCATATTGTAAAACAATTATTAAAGAAAGAATACACAAAATGTATAACATCTTTTAATTTTTTAGGAATGTATAGTGCTTCAACATGAAGTTAATGTTATTCGGAATGTTATTATCAGATTAGAATCCACCCTTCAGGAAAGCAATTCAAATGCACCAATGGATCCAACACAAGCACTACGCATGTCATCGCGTGACAAGTTGCGAGTTCTCGGCCAAGCGTTAATAGAAATACTTTTAAACTTTTCCATCGAGTTTAGCTTCAAGGTTTGAACTCCAGAGATTATATACTTAATTTATATATTCTATTAGAGTATTTTTTTTAGGATATGTTGGCAATGCAGCAACTGTTTACACCAGATGTAGCCAATATGCTATTTAATTCGTTTGTGGTATATGGAGATGCTCATATCCAATTAGCAACATGTTCCTTGTTAGTTCGAATGTGTTGCGTTCAGAGTTGGTGGGGCGATTTTCTGACAGATATATTTTGTAAATTGTTCTCATCACAAAATAGCAAAATATTCCCCCAAGATCGGTAATTTGATTAAGTTGGCATTGAAATCAGATTTGGTTAAACTTGATATTTTTTTTTTAGTATATTTTTTCTACTGACTTATTTAGGCAGACGTAGCATATCTATGGGAAACTGCCGTTCAATCGTAATCGATTCAGTACTTAAAGCGTTGGCAAAACTATTGGCCCCAATTTCTCCTCGATATCAAGAAACAGCTGGAGCTAGTTTCAATATATCGGGAATTGAACCAGATACTAGCAACTTGTGCGCCAAATCAGACCTACAATTGATAACATGGCTGCTTTTATTCCTTTCGGTTTGTCTGGATGATCGCAAAGATAAATGTAAGTATTAAAACTGTCATGCAGATCAATTAAGTAAAATAAACACAAAAAAGTAAAAATCAGAGTTCAGAAAAATACACACACTGTATAAAAATCTCGCACATAAATGTAAACAAACACAGCTCAAAGCAACACAACACGTTTTCATAAGGTGCCGAATACAATCACGATTGTGTTGTGTGTTAATATTTTGTGGAGTAACACTAGAAAATGTAGAGAAATTGTTATGTAAATTAAAATATTTGGTATTGCTTTTGTACTGTACATTGTGTGTATTATGTGTGTATTGTCTGAACCCTGTACAAAACATAAAAAACAGAAAAATATACTTTGGACTTCGGGAAAAATTCTTGTCAAAAAGTATCAAAAGAAGAACATGTAAATCAAATTAAATAGATAACACTACGTGACAGGTTTTTTACCCAAATGTATCTGACACCTAATCTATGTAAAATTGTCAAGAGTAGAACAGTTTACGAGACATTCCAAAATAACCTTTATTTGTGTTTTTAAAAAATATGATGTATCTTAAATGCAAATATCTTCAAAAATATTAGACAGATTATGCATTTCTTTTTTTTTTAATGAAAGCTAACAGAATTACTAAAATAACCATGGGTGGCTTGTAGAAATTTGCCATGAAATGACTGAGTAACAGTGGACAAAAGTTCAAACTTCATGAACAATTTTATGATTTTTTGCAATTTTTACTTTTTTTTAACCAAACAATAAAAAATGATAACCCATTTTTAAACTTTCAAATACGCAGAATTTGAAAAACGAGCGCTGTAAATATTAGAAACATTAAATTTTGTAAAAATTCTCACTGAAGAAGCTCAATTCCAGTGACGCACGCAGTAAGGCCTGGATCAGAATAAAGTAGTTGTAGTTGTGGCTGAAACTGACGATAGGCTACGAACGAGCAAAACTGGAAAAATCTGTGCGGATCTAAAAGTTGTTGCCATGGTGACTGGTTTGCAACAAAGCTACACAAAATGTTGTTTTTTTTTTGTGCAAATGAGACAGCCGAGCGCGACATTAACAATATGCCCGAAAAGATTGCAGGATAGAGTAAATTCTACGCTTGTCTAAGATAATGTCATATACAAAGCTCTGATAAAAAAGAAAAACATTATTTTGCCACCTTTACATATCAAAAATTTCGTCAAAGCTTTGATCAAAAGAAAAAACTGTGTCGCATTTGAATACCTGAAAACCATTTTTCCCAACGTATCAGATGCCGAAACTAAAAAAGGGGGTTTTGTGGGACCACAAATTACAAAGCTACTGAAAGATTTACATTTGATTCGATTTTGTCCAAGGCGAATTTATTACAGGTGGTCTTAAAAGCCCTGCTGATAACTTTTTTTTTTTAGCTAAAATCATTGTTGGATGTCAAAATTTTGTTAATTATCTTTGTTTCTGTTTTATTTTGTTTCTGTTTTTGACATTGTACAATGATTTTATAAAAACAAATTGCTTGTGGTTTTTGTACGAGTTGTACTTGTTGTAGTACCGAGATTACCTGGGATGAATTCTCCTTGATTTTGTCTGAAAATGAGTCAAAGGCATGTTAGGTTTAGTATCAATCTTTCTGCAGAATTTCAGGAGCCCAAATGATAAAGATATCATTAAAAAATTTATAAAAAAAACTATGAGAAAATTGGTACAGTTTTTCACTCGATTTCGTTTTTATTTATTTTTTTTAAATTTAACATTAATTTTTATAACTAACTGTAAAAAGGAACTAATATAACTAATAATACGAGTATTTTTACTTGCCACAAAAGTTAAAAAACGCAAATAGAATTTCAAAATTAAAAAAATTACTGAAAAAACACATTTTGGAACTTTTTTTTAGCGAAAAATTTATTTATTTCTTTTTTGATTTATGTATGTATGTATGTATATTGAAATAAATTTTAAATTAACTTTGCAAACTCGCCTCAAAAATGCCGCAAGGCGCTGGGGCCACCTATTGTAATGAACAAGGCCCGGATTTTTATGCAAATGCATATTTGTACTCGTCAGTCGGAGATTACCATACACAACATATCTTTGCGAATCAAGAAATTTGCTGTAAAATGGCATTGATTTGTTAGTGCATATTTTGCTTTGAATGCATATTTTTGCATATATTACCGATATTGCATATTTTTGTTGCATATTTTGAAAATACTTGTTTAATTGTTTTATTTTGCCATACACCCTTCCGCAGAAGAGGTAAAATACATTTTCGATGATATTTATTTATTGATTTCTTATGGGAAAAATATTTTGTATTTTCGATGATACTTATTTATTGATTTCTTATGGGAAAAATATCAAGCACCTTCGCGTGTTGCCGCATATAAAAAGAATTATCCGTATTAATGCCTTCCTCTACAGCCTATAACAAACATATGGGGGACGTGGTTGAAAACTATTATAACTTCAAAAATATAAATGATCTGGCATCTCTTTAATTTTATTCCTTTTTGTTATTTAATTTTGTACTTTAGTCTTAAAAATGAATTTGTAATAAATGGATTATTAAGAATAGAATCAAACCACGTTTCGAAGTGTTCTTCCATAAAGTAATTCAAAAATATACAATAGTTTGGCGACGAGCAGAAAAAACGAAGGCCGTAAATTAAAAATAAATACGGAGACAATCAAATGAAGTTATTTATTTGATTGCAAATTTCAAGTTATTACACCTTAGCAAATTACAAAGCAAGATTCCCTTAGAACAGCAAAAATTCAAAATGGACGCCGCGCAATTTTCGCAATTCATGGAGATGCAGAAGAAAATTCTGGAAAAAGTGAGCGGCAACGCAACAACGACTGTAAGTCCACAGGGCCAGTTAAACGTAGGCTCAAATGTAGCATTGGTACCAAACTTCGAAGCGCTGGATACATCAAAGGAATCGTTTGACATGTACAAACAGAGATTCGAAAATTACACAAGTATGAAAAATGTGTTTGCCAATAAGGAATATTGCTCAAAGTTACTGCTGAATTCAATTGGAGCCAAAATGTTTAACACAGTAACAGCCCTAGCAGCGCCTAAAAATCTTAATGATTTAAAGTACGATGAACTGATAGAAATGCTAAAAACCCATTTAGCTCCAAAAAGGAACGTTTTGGTATCGCAACACAAATTTCTATCTAGTTATCAAATGGACAACCAATCAATTGCAGATTACGTTGCTAATCTAAAGTCCAATATAAGCGACTGTGAGTTCTACTGTCAGTGCAAAAAGGCAGATATTTTTCTACGCGCTCAATTTATTCGTGGGCTAAACGATAACAATATTCGCGAGCAGTTATTACAATCAAAAGTCGAGGATTTTTCTGACGTTGTATCAAGGGCTATTGCCATCGAAGCTGCCAAAATAGACTCCAAAGAACTTGCAAACAATTCGAATCCGTCAGTGTCGCTTGAGGCAAATAAAATTTCTCTTAAAAAAGATAAACAAAACAAGTTCAACTTTAGGAAAACAAATCAACACAAGCCAAAAAACAAGAACGACATCGACTATAAAGCTCTGGGTTTGGAAGGCGTATGTCTAAGGTGTGGTCGAAACAACCACTACGTAAAGGACTGTCGTACCAACAAAAACAACCTCAAATGTTCCGAATGCAAGAAAACTGGTCACGTTGCGAAGGTATGTATAAAAGTTCGAATGAAAAATGTAAATTCAATCCAGGAAACCTCAAATCCACCTGAAGAGGGTCACCAGTACGGAGTTGTAAACGTTGTAGACATACATAAAAATAGTTCAACTGATCAAGAAAAATTTTGTATTAACATAAAAATTCAAGGTAAACCAGTAAATTTCGAAATCGATACTGGATCAGGATATACGTTTTTACCAAGAGATACATTTTCAAAACTTCAAATCAATGTTCCAATATTACCAACAAATTTATCATTTCGATCGTATACGAAAGACGTTTTTCAACCGGATGGCAAAATTCTAGTCAAGGGAGAATATGGCGATAAGACAATTCAAGATGAAATTTATATTGTGTCTGAAGAGTACACCGCACTTTTAGGTCGGGACTGGATTCGAAAACTTAAAATTAATCTCAATGAAATCGAAACTGTGCATCAACTAAAAGACATTAATGAAATTGACTTTATTAAAGAATTCGAAGAAATTTTCCAGCCAAAAGTAGGATGCGTAAAGCAGTACACAGTTTCGTTAAAATTAAGAGATAATGTTTCACCTATATTTATAAAGGAACGAGAACTACCGTATGCCCTTGTCGAAAAAGTTAACAGTGAGCTAGATCAATTGGAAGCGCCGGTATTATTTCCAAAACTGAGACCAGCGATTGGGGTTCACCCCTAGTCGTGATACCCAAGCCTGATGGTAGTTTACGTTTATGCGTTGACTACAAAGTTGGAGTTAATGAACGTCTGGTAGAAGCACATAGTCCGATAAGAAAAATCGAAGATATTTTCAATTCATTACGTAATTCGAAATACTTTTGTAGGTTGGACCTATATAAAGCGTACTTACATATACCGGTGGATGAAACCTCAAGCTGTATTCAAACAATAGCAACACACCGAGGTACATATAGGATGAATAGGTTATCATTTGGGATAAAGACAGCGCCATCTGAGTTCAACCGCATTATTAATCAGATATTACAGGAAGTTCCTAAAACCGAAGCTTACTTTGATGATATCATTATACATGGTACAACGATGGTAGAGTGTAAACAAAACCTGTTCAAATGTTTGAAAAAATTAAAAGAACACGATCTTCATTTAAATCAAAACAAATGTCGATTTTTCGAAAAAGAGATAGAATTTTTGGGCCATTCCATAAAACATAATCAAATTTTAAAATCAAGAAGCAAAATGTCTGCTATAACAGAGCTTCCAACACCACAATCAGCCGATGACGTAAGACGATTCTTAGGAATGGTGACGTATTATTCGCGGTTCATTCCCAATTGTTCGTCAAAAACATCACCTCTACGGAACCTGCTCAAGAAGAAATCAAAATTCAAGTGGACAGCCCAGTGCGAACAAGCATTCAAAGAAATAAAAGCCGAAATAGCTAGTGAACGTGTCCTTATGCCATATGACCCACAATACCCACTGGTATTAGCATGTGACGCCAGTCCAACTGGTGTTGCAGGGGTACTTTCCCATATTATAAATGGTGAAGAACGCCCAATATCGTTTGCATCGCGATCTCTTACAGAGTCTGAACGAAACTACTCCCAAATCGATCGTGAAGCTTTGGCTATCGTGTTTGCAGTTGATCACTTCTATCAGTATTTATTTGGGAGACCGTTTACACTTATCACAGACAATCAACCATTAGTACGCATATTTCACCAAAACGCCAAGTTACCTCAAATGACACATTCACGTCTACAGCGATACGCCGCTTTTCTTTCAGGTTTTAATTACAAAGTGGTTTATAAAAAAGGTATCGAAAATGTAAATGCCGACTGTTTGTCTCGAGCCTCAGTTAAATCATCTTACTCAACGGACAAGGCTATTAACGAAGAGGTAAGTCAACTCTGTGATGCCTCTGTTCAACAAATTTCAACATTCAATTTAAACTTCAAAACGCTACAAACTGAGTTGAAAAAGGATAAAGAACTTTTAACTCTTTTACGAAATCTTCGAAACAATCGTGTGGAAGACACAATGTTTACCATAAACAATGATATTATTTTCCGAGGTCAACGGGTGGTTATACCGTCAAGTCTACAAAATTCAGTGTTAAATGAGCTTCACCAAACACACCTAGGGATCACAAAAATGAAGCAGCTAGCCCGCAGGTACGTGTATTGGAAAAATATCGATAACGATATCAAACGTCTGGTTCGCAATTGTTTGCCATGTGGCCAAGTAAAATCAAGTCCCCCAAAAGCAAAGTTGCACAGCTGGGAGGAACCAGATAGTAATTGGCAACGAATTCATATCGACTACGCTGGAATATTTCAAAATCATTACTACCTCATCGTCATGGATGCAAAATCAAAATGGGTCGAAATCGGTATAACAAAATCTGCTCCAACATCTAACTCCACCATAGATTTGCTCCTGGATTTCTTTGCGAGACATGGATACCCAGATGTAATCGTTTCAGATAACGCCAAAATATTCACTAGCGATGACTTCAGAACGTTTTGTACAAATGCTGGTATATTTCAAAAATTCATAGCTCCGGGTCATCCGGCTACCAATGGCCTAGCAGAGCGTAATGTCCAGACAATAAAGCAGCGTTTGAAGGCCATGACAGACGATCCTCGTAGTATTCGGGAAAAGGTAAGGGAAATACTATTCCGGTATAGAGCGACACCACTCAAAAACGGGAAAACTCCATCAGAACTATACCTCAATAGGCAAATTCGTATCCAATTGGATGCCTTAAAGCCGCCCAGAATCTCTACTCATGATCCGAAATCTCAACAAAAAGCGCGTCAATTATGTGAGGGTGATAGAGTGTATGCTCGTTATTATTCAAACAATAAAAACTTGTGGAAGCTGGGAACGATAATCAAAAAGTATGGTCATCTTCACTACCTCGTTAAATTAGATGATGGGTTCAAGTTTAAGCGCCACATAAATCAACTCAGATCTACAACTGTTGAAAAACAGTATGCTCCTTTTCTGTCCGAGCCAGTACAGGAAGATGATAGTAAACAGAATGTTGCACCAAGATTTAATTTACAAGATTTAAGCGAAGTTCCGAATGATGAAGAAAATGGTACGGGTCTGACCACAGGAAGTCAAACTCCAACAACTACTCAACCACCTCAACAAACGCCTTTACGTAGGACCACTAGAAGACGTCGTGAGCCGGCTTATCTAGAAGATTATGAAATAGGTCCTGTTCTATAAGCGTGGGAGAACTATTATAACTTCAAAAATATAAATGATCTGGCATCTCTTTAGTTTTATTCCTTTTTGTTATTTAATTTTGTACTTTAGTCTTAAAAATGAATTTTGCAGATTCAAAGATGTTGTAAAAGGATTCAACAGTGGTATATTTAAGTTAAATTTTGCCATAAAAAAGAAGTATTTGTTCGACGGTTACTTAAGTTAACAAATTCGTAGCAAGCTTCACAAAGTTTAAACAAAAATTTAAATTTATTGTTTTAAATCCTTAACTGCTTGCATTATAAATTTAAATTGTTTTCGAAAACAGCGTAGTGAAAATGAATATACCACAGAAAAACTATCAGCATTTGATCATGCAACTATCACTTCCGTTTCATTTTGTTTTGAAAAACCTTTATTTTTAAAAATTTAGGGTCAAATATAACTCTAGTCATTTTAAAAAACAAAATCAAAATGTGATCAACTATACAGTTCAATTGTTAGATAGTTGGGTTCTGGATAATGCGTTTGTAGTTAATACTGGTACAACTAAGGCTTCATTGTTTGGCAAATGTAGTAGGTCTGAGTTTACTATTACCCTTAGTGGTGGTGATATTGAGTTTGTTGATCGTCTTAATTGTCTTGGTGTAATACTTGACACTAAATTATCATTTGAAGGCCATGTTAATTTCATAATATCTAAGGTGAATATAAATTTACTTTTATTCGACCTTTACAAAATTTATTATTATTATTATTTTATTAAGCTTGAGGTCTCTTTTTTTTAAAAAATATAAAATATTTCGGCACTCGGTTGTGTGCCATCTTCAGGGTTTTTTTTCTTGAATTTTTGACAAAAAATAACAATTTTTAACAAATTAAATAAATTTAACAAAAAGTCATAACATTTTTTTTTGTTTTTAATTAAAATTTGTTTTATGACTTTTTGTTAAATTTATTTAATTTGTTAAAAATTGTTATTTTTTGTCAAAAAATCAAGAAAAAAAACCCTGAAGAAGGCACACAACGGAGTGCCAAAATATTGGTTCAATAAATTTAATATTTTTTAAAAAAAAGAGACCTTAAGCTTAATAAAATACCCAGCAAAAAAAAATGGAAGTGATACTTCATAAACGGCATCTGAATTACATCCAAAGTAGCTAATGCTACTTTTTAGCTTTAAAGAAGTAGTTTTGAAGTACAAATAAGAGATAACATTTTGAATAGCACGTTTGTTCTTAAATAATTGTATAGAATGTAGTTGGCCCGGCAATTTTTAAAAAAGATTGAACAAGGTATATTTAATGTACCTTGGGATTGAATTTCTAAAAAATATTTGTTCTGCAAATTGAATTGTACCTGTAATACTTTAATTTTTTTTTTGGCATGCAAATAAATTTTATATTTAATAAAAATTTGATTAAAAAATACAAAAAAAAAAATTAAATTAATTAATAATAAAAAAAATTACCGAAACCATATCTTTTTTTCATTTTTAGTTAAGAGTGATGCTTTTAAATTAATTAAAGGGGTTTTTAATTATTAAAAGCGATATAGATGCATTTTAAAATCACTGCATTAATATCACTTCTTTAATTCACAATTTCATTACTATTGCAGAACTACTTTTGTTTAGCATCTTAAAAGTTATTTTAGTATACATTTTTATACCCTTCACCGAAGGTAAGAGGGTATATATAACTTTGTCATTCCGTTTGTATGTTCCACAATATTGATCCTACACCCTATAAAGTATATATATTTTGGGTCCTTATGAAAAGCGAAGTTCAAATCCGGTTGTCCGTCTGTCCGTCTGTCCGTGTGTATGTTGAAATGGGTTTTCCGAAAACCCCAGAAATGATCTGGACTAGGTTGATGTATATTTATGTCACATATACTCCGTTCAAGTTTGCTATTGAAATTCAGCCAGATCGGTCCAAAAATGACGGAGATATGAGCAAAAAACCACGACTACCTCTAAATTTTTCCAAAAAACCCTTGTTGTTGTTGTATTTTTTTATTTCTGTATATCTTGAGAACGGCAAGAGCCAAAGTTTCCAAATTAGGTACACACATTTAGGTTGCCAATACACACCATCTTGCAAAATGTGGGCGGGATTGGAGAAGTGGGCGTGGTACCTCCCATACAAAAAAAATTAAAAAATGTATAAAAACCTGCTGCCATATGTCCTATGGATATGACTTATATATCAAAATATCGGAAATTTTTAGTAGGACATATTTTATAAAAAACTCGGGAAAATCGGTGCAGATACAAAAAAGTTATGACCAAAATTAAATTTTTTTTTTTAAATACCCACTTTCGGGAACCATAGATCTCCCCGAGTCAAAGTTTTATAACTAAAGTAAATGGTAAATTTCTTCTTCAACACGTCGGTATATAAATCTGCCAAATCGGTTAAAAAATGGCTGAGTTACAACCGAAATACTGAATCCCCAAAAATTACTCTTTTTATAATTAACTTTGTTAAAATATATGTATACAAGTATATATAAATGTTTATATATAAATATAACTTAAGTAAATGGTAAAATTCTTCCTATTTAAAAATATCAAATCGGTTAGACAATGGGTAATTTATGAGCAAAATACTCCAAAAATGGGCTAAAAAACATCAACATTTTTATAAAAACCTAAATTTTAGGGCTGCCATATGCCCTATGTATATGACTTATATACCAAAATGTCGGAAATTTGTATGAGTTACGATATGTATGTCTGTATGTCTGGACTCCAACATCTACTAGACAAACTAACGGAATATAGTGAAACATATGGCCTTCAGATAAATATACGGAAAACGAAATATATGATTGTCAGTAAAAAAAATGCCCACAATTCAGCTTCTTTGAAGATAAAAAAACTCCTACGTTGACAGAGTACATAGTTTTAAATATCTCGGGGTTACAATCAATGACCAGTGGGATAGTTCAAAGGAAATCAGATGCCGTATTGAAACGGCAAGAGATGCATTTTTTAAATATAAAAAAGTTTTTATCAGCCATGATATTAACCTTGAAACTAAAATACGATTCGTTAAGACCTATATATGGTCTGTTCTTCTATATGCAATGGAGGTATAGACCATAAAAGCAGTGGACGTAAAGAAGCTTGAAGCCTTTGAAATGTGGATCTATCGAAGAATTCTTAGAATACCATGGACCCACTTTGTATCGAACCGAGAAGTTCTCAGTCAAATGCACCGAAGTAGAGAGTTAAAAGTCAACATAAAGAAGCGAAAAACAGCATACCTGGGCCACATTATGAGGAACCCAAAATACAGATTGTTACAAATTATCACGCGAACAAATGTTGAAGGACGGCCAAATAGAGGAAGAAAAGAAATAACTTGGCTTAGTAACATACAAGCGTGGACTGGTATCTGTGATACAGGCAACCTGTTTAGCGAGGCGAGAAATCGAGAAACTTTTTCAGAAATAGTAAAAAACTTATGATATGTATCATTTAAAATAATGTAAAATTTAATTGAAATGGTCGCTTGCATTCGGAAAACGAATTGGCAAATAAAGAAGAATTCTGCTTGCACAATGGTGAAGGGTATATAAGATTCGGCACAGCCGAATATAGCACTCTTACTTGTTTCTACTACTTATAATTAACATTCAAATATCAGAACTCTAAATGTACTAGAAATGTGGAATATATGCATTTAAAAGTAGTAGAAAATGAACAACATTTTTCCAATGACATGCTAATGTTAAATTCATAGCTTCTTCACCCGAATTTGAAGTACTTCGGGTTTGCGAGTTGTGGTGATTTTATAACATCTTTTTCAACGCTTTTTTTGCTGGGTAATAATAATCTAAGGTGAATTTTACTTTACGTGAATTATACAATACCGATTTAATGTTGGAAACAGTTGTTAAGAAACAAATTGTTCATGGGCTTATACAGGTCTGTTCTGAAAATCACGTGATTTCAAATCACATGTGCTTTTAAAATCACACGTGTGATTTTGTGGTGTTCTGTAAATCACACCGTTTTTGTGTTTTTCGGTGTGATTTTCAATTGTCGAAAGCACATGTAAACACAAAGGGTTTGTTTTTCAAAATTATAGCTAATTTTTAACGCTTTTTATGTTATTTTCCGACAATTTAACCGATTTAGCGATGTCAAATTAGTTTTAGGGTTGTTTAAAATCTTGTATTTTAGCCATGTTCGCGATAGAAGCGATTTGTTCCTGTAAGTTTTCGGATTCTTTTTAGCTTTAATGATTTATATTAAAAAGTAGACTCTGCTATCATGCCGCTGTTAGCAAATTTTTGCGAATTTCCGCTAATTTAGCAATTTTTACCGAATTTTTGCCATTCCTTACAGTTTTAATCAATTTATGGCTTGTTTGAAATATAAAATTTTTCGCGAATGTGCAAATTTTTTTGTTTTATTTTTCGACATTTTGTTTTTTTAATCCATTTAGAGATTTCAAATAGATTTTAAGGTTAGTTTCCAAGTTTGCAATTTTTTGCGAATTTTAGCCATATTAGATATAGAAGCGATTTTTAAATATTAGACTTTGCTTTAATGCCGCTGTTAGCAAAAAAGTGAACTTTAATTCAACTAAAAAACAAACCTGAAATCACAACAGAAGTTAAAAAAAGCAAATATCATTTTGTAGTTTCATCGAAATTTCCTAATTGTAAACGATTTGTTGTAAATAAAATAGCTTATTGCATAAAAAATTAATAAACAACACATGGACTATTTTATTTAAGAAATTTATTTAAACGGTCAACTTACAATAGTCGCAAAAATAACAAAGTGATTTCAAAAGTTGTTTACGTAGCTGAACGTTTTGAAATCACAAAATAATATGCCCGAACACCTTTCTTGTGATTTGAAATCACTTTCAAAAAATGTGATTTTCAGAACAGGCCAGATAATGCCAGTTTTTTATATGGATTTGAGGTGTACTCTGGAACAGTTGGCTATATACTAAAAAGAATCAGATTGGTTTTTAATCGAGTTATGCGATATCTTTACTCGTTGAGAATGAGACAGCATGTCTCACCATTCGTTTTAATTTTTAGGTTTACCATTTGTATAGTTCATAAATTTTAGAAATCTCGTTCACTTTTATAAGTCTTATAGGTTGCAAACTCCTGGGTATTTAATTCAGTTGTTTGATTTTTGTAGATCAACGAGGAATAGACAGTTAAAGATACCGAAATTATCTGCCGTATTGAAGCGTTCTTTTTATGTTAGAGTTTCACGGTCTTATAATAAGTTGCCTAACTTTTTGAAAACTTTTGGTGTTTCTGCCCTTCCAAATTGATGGATTTAATTCAAAAAATGTCACATCGATTTCTAAACGATGGAAAAAACGCTTGGTGCGAGGAGTAACGAAAGAACTTAAATCCTTATTTTCAAACGATTTCACTTATTCCAGCGTTAAGTTTAATCTTTTTGGAATAACTTTGTCATTTTCGTCATCATGATTATCAAGAGCTTCAGCCATTTTCCGCTTTACTTCAATAGATATAATTTCATCGAAAAATCCAAGAGCCACCGCCTCTTCGGATAAATACCATAAATGGTTTTTGATTTTTGACAATAAGGCATTTGAAACATTTAGTAAATCTTGACGCGGTGCAGATACAGCGTTAACGCATCCGAACCAATACGAAACATAAATTCGCGTCAAGAAAATCCAAATGTTTCGAATGCCTTTCAGTTCGGAGGATGTCATCTTGAATTGTTCGTGAAGCAAAAAAATCTTATAGCAGTATATAGCTTTGCACATAAACCTTGCATGAATTGTTGCGCCAGGCAAGCGCAACTGCGTAAAATTTGGTACTTCCTTACCAAGAAAAATTAGCGAAAGTTGCAACTACTCCTTATAATCGGCTCGCACATAATGAGATTTCAACGCCTCAAGACAAAAGTTCTTGTGCGTCTCTATTTCGGCAATTCGCTGATATGATGGCGACACGGTAGAAAAAGTAAATCGCGACCCAATTTACTTAAGCAAATATGGTGAGCCTTTTTCAATACCAGTGTTTGTAGATGTTGTGTCAAAAGCCACAATTTGCACTAAATTATCAATCTTCCATTTGCGTAGGAATTTTTCAATGCCTTCAGCAATATTTTCACCACAAGATTTTTCAAGTTTTGCAATGCCAAGGAGTTTTTCTTCGTTCTTTGCGGTTATAACGAGAGCCAATCGATCAACTTTGTCCTTGCCTTTCATATCTGGAAGCATTTTACCGTCCCAGTGCAAAACAAATACTTTAGGAATCTATGTTGAAATTAAATATTATGTTAATTACCTTTAAGATATTTATGAACCTTGAATTCATCTATGATCTGTTTCGCTTGTCTGCGCCGATATTCCTTTCGCATTGTTTGAAACGATGTTCGGTTAAAGACGAAATCTTCCACTTTTATGTCGTTTAAGTCAGGTTTCATTTCCTGCAACTTCCGCAAGACGGCTGTAATTGTAGAAGATGTTAAATGCATTGCATCGCGATCACTGATGCGGCATTTATCCAGGCTTGCTAACATTCGATCATCAACGAAATTGATTTTTCCGCGAGATCCCTGATCCCGCAAAACGAATATGGCAACACTTAACCGTTGTTAATGACCCGGCAGAAAGAGCAATTACTAAAAACTAATTACAGATTTCAATCGGGCATTGACATACGACGAAGAGGAAAAGCCAACAAAAAGGCTTCATTAGTAAGTTATCAACAATAAAAAAATTTTAAAAATTCACCTATTTTTTGGACTTTGGTTTTAGGGTATTCCGGGCAAGATTATCCGTAGTTTATCAGCAGACTATTGCGGCTCGTTGGAAAGGTAATAATTATAGGTATCGAAGAAATTCAGTTGGGAACATAAAGTCAGATTTTGTTGTTATTTAAATATAAACAGGAACAAAAATAGTGATAAATGGGTAATGTAATAAAAGTTTGGGCTCAACCCGGAGGTACTCGGAATTAAAAAAAAAATTAAATATGCATAATTATTTTTATCCCCAACCTCATATTTTTCAGTGCGAAAACTTTTGGATTTAACATTTTTAATTTTTTCTACATAATGCTATGGCCAGTCTAATCTAGATACTATTGGGCACAAAATGTTCGTATTAAAATAAACTAACGTCGTAAGTTAAAAAACTTGAACAAATTTTATTGTTTGATTTAAAAAAAATAAGTTGCAAAGAGCGAACGAAATTGCAAAAATCATTAAAATTTTTGGTGGTCCCTGTAACTCAGTCATTTCTTGATCAATTTCTATAAACGACCCGTGGTTGCTTTAGAAATTCTATTATCTTTCAATAAAAAAAGAAATAGAAAATCCAATAAGTATTTTCGAAAATGCTTTTATTTGTGACACATTGTAATCTTTCACAACAATCGGTTCTTCGCACCGGAACGACTCGGGGCCGTCAGGACTTCGACCAAGGATTGTCACCTCAGCTACAACCCAAACACATGTCGTGCTGTTACAACAACAACAAATTTCAATCCACCAAGTCCGTGAACGTGGGTTCGATCCCGCAGTCAGTCAGGAGTGAAAAATTATTAATAAATTTTTTTCATGTTGTCAAAATTCCTTTCTTAATAAAAATATGTAACTTAATGAAAATTAACTTTGATGAACTTTAGCCTGATTAAAATATGTATAAAAATCTGGACTAGAAAAATTTAATCCGTAACAATTAATTTTATAGCAGCCAATAGATGGGATTTTATGAGTTGTGAAACAGATTTTGCAAAAACACGTGGTCAAACGTCAAATAGTTCAGGAAAGCAATTGCGATGTTTTAAGAAACGAATCATTCAACAAAATAAATACAGCGTACAACCATACACAGATTGGGGCAAAAAAATTTATATGATACAGAATGAGGTAAATAAGAATTTTATGAATATTGTTGGAATTAATGTTCTTTTTATCAAATCACTTTTTTTTAGCATCCTGGTATATTTATGGAACTTACTGGAAAGCCAAAATCATCTAGCAAAACAAACAAGAATACTTTATTGCCAAAACTTTCAAAAGATGTAAATCAAGAGCCCGAGAATAATTTTGACAAGGGCCTCAAAAACATCCGCCTAAATAATATTCTTATAGTCATCCGTGGTCTAATCGCTTTGCTGCTTGAAATGGATTTTACCTGCAATATGGATCAATTTTTGCTTACATGCAAAGTGAGTTGAAGAAAGAAAATATTATAAAATATTTATTTATTCACACTAACATCGAGTGGCTAGCTAGTTTTTTTCTTTATAACCTGCATATTGGCGGCATAAAATAACCCCCTAAAAGATACCCCCACCAAAAAAAAATGAAATAACCCCCAAAGTCTGGAGCCTTATTTCATATGCAATTAAACCTCAAATGAACTAACGCCCCAAACAAAAATGGAAATATACCCTAATATATTGGGGATTATTTTATATGAAATAAGAACCTAATTTCTGAAATGAAATAAAACCCCAATAAAGAATCGAGCAAAAGATAGAATGGTTAAGACTTCGGTCTAGTGCAAGGATTTCCTTCTCATTTGTATAACAAATACCGACTCGCTACCTAAAGCACCTAAAATCGGCCTCGTGCCCGATCGAAGCCGGTGTTTGATACACCATAAAGGAGAAAACCCTTGGGTCCAAAAATATTTTCGTTACAAATTTCAAAATGAAATAATCTCCAAAAAAATATATTGGGTTAATATATTTCACATGAAATTATCCCCCAATTAAAGGAATGAAATCCCGTCCCAAACAAAATGAAATAACCCCCAAAATCGTTGTTGGTGTTCTCTGTACAAACTTTTGGGGGGTTGTTTCATTCTTTTTTGGGGGGTTATATTTTGGTGCGTTATTTCATGCCGCCCTTCGTATTTTATAAAAAAATTTACAAGAGTTTTCATTAAACAAAATGCTTAAATATGTTTTTAATTTAAAGGTGATCGCACGACTTGTTTCCGCATGTCGACCTGCAGTACAGTTATCAAAAATAATAACCATAAATCAGTTGGAACACTTGATTCGAATGGCTGTGTGGAACGACCAACAACAACCATGGGCTGTACACGCTATTACGTGTTTGTTACAGGTAAGTACTACATGCACAAATTACAATTGTAGTTGTTGTATAAAAACCATTTTATCATTCAATACAAAAAGGACTTATTGGATGCGGATAGACACTTTAAGGATAACGATGCAACTCCTACAAATGATGGCATTCGCTCATTGGACAGTTTGCAAGAAACAAAAGATTTATTTGCCACTTATACATGTAAGTTTTACATGTTAATTTTAAATTAAAAAATTATAGCTGATCGATCTACTGCAGTTACAATCATAATTAAATTTAAGTGACATTTTCTAGAATATTTTTAGAATTTGCTTTAATTGTTATAAAAAAATGTTATGCTTTGTTCCAAGGTATATTTACACAAGGTAAACTCGTTGGCCCATATGTGTGTCAGCTGTTTACCTAAGTTGGAACACCAATGTCAAATTTCGTGTATATGAGCCAAAATTTGTACATGTGTGCGTTAAATTTATATGAAGACAATTTTGACAATTCCGTTCCACTCGGTTATTTTTATAGAGCAGCATGTCTACACTCCCAAATGAGTCTACCTTGTGTAAATATACCTTGGTTAAAAATTAAAGATTTTAAAATATTAATAAGTTTTTATTTATTTTAATTTCTTTATTATTAAAGCTTTGTACATGCCTCAAACGGGATCTGCTCAGACAACTAACAACGATATGCAATATTCTGACGGTAAATAAATTAATTTAACACTAATTGAGAAGAAAATATTTCAATTACATTTCATTACACCTTTTTAGGGGTAAAATATCCATATTTGCCGTCATTAATTGAATGTGAAGATACGGAATTCGATGAGATTTTGAATGATATTGATATTATTGAACGAAATAAAGCTGTTACAAAGAAAGACAACAACAACTTAAACAAAAATACGGTAAACTACTTTTGTAAATCGATTTCAAGTGCAATGGATTCTCGATTAGATATTGGATTAGATTTAAATGTCGAGACAGATTTACGACGTATAACAATGGTCTCGTCTCTAGATATGTATTCATCGCTTCCCCAAATAGCTGCTAACGAATTCAAAACATCGTCGCCAGAAGTCGCAGTTTGGCCAGACTTTGTGACAGATATTTGGTCTGGTCCAGAATACAATTGTGGCGTGAATACGTACGATATGTTCAAAAGTGTTTTTGATTGTATACTTTCTGACCTACATTTAGAAGTAAGTTTTATTTTTTTTAACTTTTACTACTGTTTGTTTAAAATATTTATATTTGCAGGAAACTTGGGTACATCTGGAACAAGTTTTGCAGATGTGGTTGACTCTTAATAGTGAGCTTGCCGATAAGTCTTTCAACTCTGGCATTTTAAATAACGAAGTTCCAAAAATACCATTTGGTGCGAACGCAATTCAGGGGCTTTTATTGGCTTTGGCCTGGTACAACGATGTTAAACTTCGTACCTGGTGTTTGGGTTTTCAATGTTTACTCTTAGCATGTAACTCGCAAACGTTTTGTCATGAAGAGGAAGACCGCACTCGTATAAATGAAGTTATTATCAATGACGAGAACTTTGAGAAAATGTTGCTAAGGTTTTTCTCCGGCTATGGAATGAGTTCAGTTATCATAACCAATCGATGTGTAAGTATCTTATTTTTAGAATAATTGTGACTTTTAGTTGGAACTGTTCATTTTTAATTTTTGATATTTTTAGTTAGGAATGAGTTCATCAAATTTAATTTTCATTAAATTATTTTTACTGAGGGAAGGAATTTTACAACATGAAATTTATTAAAATTCATTACAAAGTCTAGACGGAAAGAAAACGAAAAAAAGAAGAAAGGATGCAACATGTAAATAAAATTGAAAATGATAATTACAGTAAATTTCGAACCACCTGTACCACTGGTTAAAGATTGATGTTGAACGTCAACGAATTCTGATGAAAGAATGTGGTGATTCTTGAAACATGCAAATTCAACCCGAGTTCGATCCCTCAGCCAAGAATAAAAATTATCAATAAATTTAATGTTGTAAAATTCCTTCCTTCAGCAAAAATAATTTAATGACAATTAAATTTGATGAACTCAAGCGTAACTAAAAATATCAAAAATTATTTTATTTAGACTTTCCGAATCATAATTTTTTTGTTTTCATTTAGGCTGGACCTACAATATGTAAACATCTCCATGAATTACTGCATTGGTTGCATCGTAAAGGAGAGTCAGCCGATGGAGTCATATCCTGCAAACGAAAGCTTAAAGATACGCTTCTTCACGTAATTTTGCAACTAGTTCAACCCGGTGGTGCAATAAGCAACCAGTTAGGTCCAATTGATGCTCAAAGTCAATTAGTTCGTGATTTGTTAATAATGCCCAACGATAAAGCGGATCTGAATATTTCATTAAATATAATAGAATGCGTTTGTAAGTATAAAAATGGAAATAAATTTCAAACTTATTAGTATATGTATATTTGTGTTTGCAGCATTTTTGGTCTTTAACAACATTTCTAATGGCGATAAACTCCAGTGCCAACGCACCTCTGACACTAACAATGCTAGCAATTCATTTAGTAGTTTGTTTGCAAATGTTTTGGGATCGGACCATTCTAAACAAAACTGCCCCATATCTGATAATTCTCTTATTATAAGCTTGCTAAAACTTTGTTCGTCGTTAATTCAAACAGAACTGCCGCGACAATTAACAGTAAGTAGAATATCGTTAACATTTATTTGCCATTATCTTTTTAGAATTATTCAAATTTAAGCATTTATAGATATCTTAAAGCTAATTATGCACTAAAATAAATACATTTTTCAATTAATAAACTATATGAACTTTTAGGATGTGACCATCCCTGAAGAGGAAGAACTTACTAACATCTGTCAAACTGACGAAACAAAAGCTGAACAGTTAAATATTGAAGGTCATCGTGTCAAAACGCCATGTATTGCCGATACAGGTATAATATACTTATTTTTAAGTATACACAAATAAAAAATGTTCGCATTCATTTTTGAAATTTTATATTTTTGCAGTACTGCGACATTTTCCAACTATAAAGCGTCTATTAGGCTCTCTGTCACACTGTTCAAGTTCGTCATTTACCTTAATGGTTTCATCTGCTCTATACAGCGTCAAACCTGCCGATTCGACATTTTTACTTGATGAACCACAAACTACAGCTGATGCAGTATTTAATATGCTTATAACTTTATGTGAGAAAGCATCAAACTCCCGTTTAATTGTAGCTCCCATATGCCAGTATCTAGAAGCATGTACGTATTCAAAATTTCAACAATATTTATTTAAATTTAAATTTTTTTTACTTATTTTTTATATTAAATACAAAGCTTATAATAATTAGGGTCCTAATTAAATTGCATTCTGTGCAAACAAGACATATTTACGCCCTTGCAAATGAACTGTCGAAAATTGTATGCTAATTCAATTACAAAATCTTGAAAAATTTGCCTTAAAGTTTTGGCTCGCAAACTTGAACTGTTAAATTGTGCATTTGACATTGGCTGAAAATGGTATATATAAGTTTGTCATTGCGTTTGTATCTTCTACAATTATACCCTATAAATTATATATAGGGTGAGTTTAAAAACGGCAATGCAACTAAACAAAGTCATGTGCATAAACGCAATTATGTAATTGGCAATGTCACACGTCCCTAAATGTATAAAAAAATTGTGCAAAATAGATAACAATTAGGGAATGGTAAATGAATTCCAAATCGATTTTAGAATCGAATACAAAATCATTTAAGATTAACTTGCAAACTCTTATCACAAAGGGGGATATAACTGCATTTTATGGCAAAATACTAGAGAAATTGAACTAAGATTTTTTACATAGTTAGATATGAGCGCTGCTTATCATTTTACTGTAAAAAGTGAAAATGTGTAGATTTTGAGTTGACTCCTTTTTGAGGAACCAGTGCGATAAGTATGTACATTTCACATTTTAAATGTCATAGAGTTAAACCTTACGGGCATTTTCGCACCAGTTTTGAAATATATATGTTTATTGTAGTTCATGACTTGGTTCGGTTCAGCTCTGAGCCTTCCCTATATTTGTAGATATATATTATGGCATCACTTAAAATGTCAGCTGTTCGAAAATGCATAAACAAAAGCAAATCTTACACACGCAAAAATGTAAATATAGGCGTAGTAGGGGCCAAATTTAAGATTTAAATGAAACCGCCATATTTGTATAGGAGTATACAACAAAAAAAGTTTGAATGGAACCGATAAAAATTGAATTTGCCAAATTCTAGAAAATTATGTACATATGTATCGATGGCTTAATATAAATAAGGCCTAACTCGATTTTTTTGTTTGTTTACAGGGGATAAAAAAAAATTTTAGATAAAAAAATTACTTATGCAATTTTTTACAAAAAAATCCAACAAATGTTGTTCTACAGCCCCTTGAAAATTTTAAATCAAGATACATGTGGAATTAGCTAACCGAATAAACAAAATAGTTATTTTTCAAAAAAATCGATTTAGGCCTTTTTTATATTAAGCCATCTTCATGTAAATATAAATTTATTAGAACGTACCTGTGGGCAAATCCGGCGTAACGAACGCTTCATTCGCTCGCGTTTTTTGGTTGATACATAAACATTTTTTGGTCATTCAAAAGAGATAGCTTCAACTTATATATAGTATTTAGTGACATTATTATGACGCACGCCTCACAACGCACGCTAGTTTTTCCAGTAGTATATGTGATCTTCTCCGAGAAAAGGGATCTGGTACCTAAAAGGGTGTAGAATAAGATGAAATGCGTTTTTCTCAAAACTTAATTTTTACACACTAGGTTCATTTTCTCGGAGAAAGTCACATATAATAAACCCAATTTTATTTATTTTAACAAAACAAATTATGCATTTCTAAACACTAATTTTGTAATTATTAATGAATGAATGAATATCAATTTTTTTTAGCGATATTTATATTTTGATAAGTCTGCTGTAAGCGCTATTTTAAACACATAAAGCACCTAAAATAATGTTAAATTCATGTATAACATTAAGAGATCAGGGGTGGGGCAGAATTTGGTAAAAATTATTGTATTAATGATCATCGAAACTCATACATATTTTTAAATATAAAAATGAAAATAAACATCTAGTCTTATATTCCATTAAAAAAATTAATTTGAAAAATTTTTGGTTGGTAGACTGTATGTAGTAAATAAGCAAAAAAAAATTGCAAATTTAAAATCTAACTAAAGAAAATTGATTAATCTTTGTGTTTTCAGGTACATCACAGCGCACATCTCTTCCTCGGTTGCATTTGTCTGAACCGCTGTTGTGGTACATATCTAAAGTTCTTGAAGTTTCATCAGCTGTACAAATATTTACCCAGCTGGGAGGTATTGAAATAATATGTAAAAATTTAGTCCGGCTTAACAAACTTTTAATAAACGTACAGCCAGGATTGGTAAGGATATTCTTAAGATTTAGTAATTAGTAAAAATTGATTGCAATTAACATATATTTATTTATGTATTAAAGATTTCTATGATTATGCAACATATGACCAGGAATACAAAAGTCAAATTGGTAGCGCATGGGTGTTCAAACGGCAGTGGCAAAAAGTCTTCATCAAGTTCAAGTCAAAATCATCGATTCTTGCAAGATGGTTTAATTAATTTTGCTCCATTCTGCACCATTTCAGTTGAAAATGATACCGCTCAATCAGCAGATATTCTTATTATGAATCCAGTGGCATCACATCGTCGACCGCGGACACCTGCCTGGAGCTACATGTTTTATCCAAACGAATCACACGCAGATCTGACAATCACTCTGCCTACGGCAATATTGCTACGTGAGGTGCAACTTCAACCACATGCTCCAACATTAGCTTCATGTCCCTCTGCTGTTGCTTTAGAAATCTCTAGAGATTTTGGACTAGGACCAGTGCCAGTGGGACCTCCATTGACGACAACTGGCATGACTTGTATTCGTCTAAAGTTATCTAAACCGGAAATAGCTACAAGTATTGTTCTTCGACTGTACCGGTATGTTAATATATAAACTGAAATATTAACAAGGGTAATCACGATGGTCTTTGTGCAAATTTGCAGTGCATATTATGATTGATCGTGAGCATACCACTTTTATTTAGGTAGTGTGCAAATGTGCTATTTTTCTAAATATTTATAATGGCAACACAATTCTCTATTTTATGTTAAAATCCACGAAAATGTTAATTTTATAAGTTAATGTTATTGTTTACATTTGTTTGCAAATGAGCAAATATGCACTACTAATTTTGCTCTTGGGTTTTTTTTGTGCAAACGAAGTAAAAAAGAGCAAATTGAAAATATGTGCGTACATTTTGTTGTTGTATTGTGCAAATGTGTGTATTTTTGCACGCATTTGTATACTTTGCACTATCCATCGTGATTTTCCTTAATATGTTTACTGAAAGAAATTAAAGGCTTAATTAAATTATTTTTATCATTTTGTATTCTTGTGGTTATATTTAATGAGTCGATTAATGATAGCGCTCAAACCTACGTTTCGTTGCTCTTAGCTGAAAATACTTAACACATGGCCACATAAAGTATTTGGTAATAAAAGTAAAACGCATGAGTTTTGCTCCGTGTTAATTCTTTAAACGTACAAAAAAAGGAAGTTAAACAAAATCTAATTGAAATATTTCCGTATGCAAAAAAAAAAAAAATACAGTTTTGTTTTTATTTATTCCGTCCGCTTTTTTTAAAATTACTTCTGTCCATTCTATACACTTCTGACAACACAACCTAATTAATATGTTTAGCAATGAATTTATGAATGAATATAAATTTGTTAATAATTGAATTGTTTGTTTTGATGGCTGGGTGTCCATTAGACCGTTTCTTTCAAAAAAAATCCGCGTACAGCCAAAAACTTTACTTTTGCAAGGCGGTTTCGAAAAAATTTTTTTTTGCCGAACGCAGGGGTCGATTTTTTTATATTTTTGGCATTTATAGTTTGATTTACTACTTCTGGAACTTGACTTTAAATAAAACGCAAACTATATTTCAAAACTTTATGATCGACTTGAAATACATACAATTAAAACTTTTATAAATGGAACCGGCCTTCGTTCATATGACCACCGCGGGCACGTCGGCATCGGTCGATTCGTTGGACCCAATTTTCTATGACTCAGCCACACATTTCGGCAGTAACGGCCGATATTTCGCGTTCAATGTTGGCTCTGAGTTCTTTCAACGTCATCGGCTTATTGGCATATACCAATGATTTGAGTCGTAAAATCGCACGAACGAGGCGGCCAATTGACTGCTCCATTGCTTGAGATAACACGCTCACGAAACTTACTCTTCAATAAATCGATTGCAACGTGTGCTGTGTGGCTTGTAGCACCGTCCTGTTGAAGCCACATGTCGTCAAAGTCCATGTTTTCCAATTCGAGCCAAAAATAATCGGTAATCATGGCGCGATAACGATCGCCATTCACAGTAAAGTGGCGATCGTTATTGTTGACGAACAAATATGGCCCAATGACGCCGCCAGCATGCAAACCGCACCAAACAGTTATGTTTTGTTTATGAAGTGGTGATTCATGAGGTACATGCGGATTTTCACCAAACCAATAACGCATATTTTGCTTATTGACGAACCCATTGAGCCAAAAATGAGCTTCGTCACTGAAGATGATTTTGCGATGAAATTCATCATCTTGGCTCATCTTCTCCAGAGCCCAATCGGAGAGCTTATGTCGCGTCAAATGGTCCATCGCAGTGTTGCCAAAACTTGGAGACCAAAAATGGCTAAATTTACGAGAAAAAATGGCTAAAAATGGCTAAAAAGGGCTAAAAAATGGCTAAAAGTTTTTTTTAAATAAAAATACATTCACATTCAATAACAAAACAGAAAAATTCATTTAAAGTTGTTTACGATGAAATTGTAAGTTAAGATCAATTTCTTAAATAAGAATAAATGTTATTTAATATTTTGAAAGATATTTAAAAAATTAAATCATCGATACATTTTATGTCGTTATTGTTCATCTCATAAAAATCACTCGTGCGTATTAGTTTTAATTAATTTGAAGATAAATCACGACAACATTTACAATTTAACAATTTAAACCTTTTGATTCCAGATCTACAATAAAAAATAAGTAAGAAAATATAGTCGGTCAATCCCGACTATATGATACCCTACACCGTATTAGTACCTGTGTACAAAATTTTATTAAAATATCTGCAAATTTGCGATCTGTACTTTACGCACAAGGTTTACATGGACAGCCAGCCAGCCGGACAAACATCGTTTATTCGACTCAGAAAGTGGTTCTGAGTCAATCGGTTTACGAAAAGGTGGGCTTAGTGCCAATATTTTAAGGTGTTACAAACATCAGCACAAACGCATAGTACCCTCTCCACTATTGTGGTGTTGGTATAAATATTTCATTGATAAAATCGAATTAACGGTTGCTAAATGTAACCTATTTTTCAAATTACTTTTAACGATGTTTACTTGGCGAAATACCCTCTCTACTTCAGCATTAGACCATGGAAGAGAGAGCAACCTTATAGTAAATTCTGAAATTTCAAAAAAAAAATTGTTGTCGCCTACATCTCTTTATTGAAATATTTGCAACCAGAAAGAAACACCGATGTTTGTGTTGATCCATTTTTAAAATTTAATATTGGACTACTGTTCCTTTATTTTGAAAGATGTTTCATCATCATCGTTTATAGCAATTTTCAACCTTTGTAAAAGTTGTGATTTAAATTAAAGGCGTTTTAATTGTTAAAAATGTTTATTTTGGTTTTATAAATTTTTATAATAAAATAAAAATTATTCTTTTAAAAGCAAAACGGCAAGAAAAATTTTATGGCTAAACAAGTTGAAAAATTGCTTAAAAAAATGGCTAATGGCTAAAGAGGGTGAAAAATGGCTAAATCTAGCCACTAAATGGCTAAATTGGCAACACTGGTCCATCGGCTTCAATTCTTGAGTCAGCTTGACAATTAACTATCACTAAACAAAACTGCAAACAAATTAGTTTGCACTCTTTTTTTCCAGCTTTAGTGATGATTGCTATTTTTATACCCTCCACCACAATTAGTTGTGAAGAGAGTATACTAAGTTTGTCAATCCGTGTGAAATTTTTTGATTATTAATCTCAGACCTCATAAAGTATATATATTCTGGCTCCTTGAGTAATTCTAAGTCGATTTAACCATGTCCGTCTGTCCATCTGTCCGTCTGCTAAAAACACGTTCACTTTCGAAAAACTCGAAAGAAATAAACAAACTTGGTGTCAAATTGCTTGTAGTTATCCTAAGCAGTTTGGAATTGAAATCCAGCAAAATCGGTTTAGTAGGATCAGAGCTATGAATCAAAATGTGGAACCACCACCTTAAAAAATTTATAATTTTGTTACAAAAACTAACATAAATGGTGGAACAATGCACGGAATGATATAAGATTTTGCAAAAATTCGTTTTAGTCGACTGGAAATCACGCTGTAAAATTTCGTAAAGATTCGTCCATAATTTACCCATGATTTAATTTAGGCCCCATATAAAGTCCACTCTGGTAAATTAATTAAATACGCCTAAAATTAAATTATTTATTTAAATTATTATTATTATATAATTATTGTGGTTACATTTCTATCAACTTAGTTTTATATGACCAGAAAAAATGTCATGCAATTTTGTGATTTACATACGGTCCATAATTTACCTTTGATTCCATATTTAACAGCCTTCTGAAATTCACTGTAAACGCTAAAACTTATTTCACCGCTGTATTGAAATTTATATTTTTTAATACCAGATATGACTCTGCAGAATTTGGGTTCATAACTTACCACGGCTCCAATATAAATTCCCCTCCTGAAAATCATTTAAGTTCGGCTCAAGCTAGTTAAAATTGCTATAAATAGCATTAAACTTTCTGATGGTCGGTCAATAATTTAATATAGGTCTAAACCGCAACTAATTTTAATGCGGACGTCTGTTTTTATAATGAATAACTAATAATAAATAGGTATCATATAGATATCACTCCTGAAATATTCTAACTGTCGGTGGAGAGTGTCAAAGATTCGGCACAGCCGAATGAAATTTTGTCAATAACGCTATAATTTTTGGCTTTACTGCCTGTTTTTAGAAAATGAAACAAGTGAGTGAATGAGAAATTATATTGAAAACAACAATAAAAAACGAAAATTTGTTTTTGCTTTCAATACAATTCCTCACTCACTTGTTTTTATTTTCTAAAAACAGGCAGCTAATCATGAAAAACAAGTTTTTTTATTTTAAATTTAGTGCAGAAAAAAGTTGCAATAAACTGATGATTGAATCAAATTATTTTTTTTTGAGTGCAACATTTTTTTTAAATATTTTTTCACTATCACTAACTGTGAGTTGAAACTGCAAAATGAGTGCACTACCCCCATGTATGCCCAGTTCTTTAGAACGCCGCGGAATCGACGGATTTGGATCGTTTTCTACGGAAGCCGGAACGGCAGCGATATTTTCGTCACTTCGACCAACCCGTAGTCTCACTGGCACGGCAGCATCACACAATAAATATGTAGACTTAAATTTTTGCACTAAACTTGTTATTGCTTGTCTACTAGGGCGAGAATAAGGACCGAAAATTCGAGTTAACTCTCTTAAAGTTGCGGTCACCGACACCGAAATTCGGTAGTACATTTTTATAATTTGCATACGTTTTTCCTTCGTGTACTTTGCCATGATGAAAATGTTGAGCTTACTGAAAAAAGCAATGTAACAGTTAGATGATCAGTAAAATAGTGCGTTCACAATTAAATTCAAAGTTGTCAAATACCTATTGAAAAACCCGTTATGTATCTACAAAACAGTAATTATTTTATTATTAACATAATATTTTATTTTATTAATAACATAATATGAAATTGAATAACTTCTTTGATCTGTTGTCATGTTTGAGTAGTCCTTTTTAACAACTTCCAGGGCAAATATCCTTAATAATTTTAGACGGATAAATGCGTCAATCCAAGGCTAAAAAAAATTTCACCATTCTCTTTGTTTCTTTTTTAAACACTCTATAGACCTAAAGATAGCCCTAGCATTGGATTAACTCAAATTGCAGTCTTAGGTAATACCATATTTGCTTCACAAACAAATAACTTAAGTATTTCCGGGGGATCAAATTGTAATACAACAGCATTGGCATTTGATCATGCTGCAGATGATGACACTTTTGCAAAAACGAGTGTGGGATGGGTACGTATTTTATCACGTTGTTATAATGCAGCATCAATGGTGCCTTCCGAGACAAAATTGGCAGCGGATGTAATTGGAGCTTCTGCTGCATATCCTGGATTTTTGGAAGCTTGCTGTTCGTTGATGAACATAATGCCAATGATTCCAAACGCAGCTGTACAAAATCTGGAGTGTGTATTATTGAAATTGGGAGCATACAGTCGTGACCTATGCCTTTCTCTCATACGGACGTTATTATGGGGTACCACTTCACAAAGTATGTTTAATAACAAATAATAATTTAATGACACTCATAATATCTCTAATTTGTTCTTTCAGTTTATAAACTCTCAAACGAAAGCATATGCGACCTGTTGTATGAACTGTGTACGACCAAAGATGAATATGTTTTGGATAAAATTCTGGTTCTTTTAGAGTGGGTAGAAAAATTAAAAGTCAACTTCAGTAGCAACAACAATGCACGATGTAATAATCCTCAGAGTGGTTTCGTAAAATGTATTGCCTCGATACTTTGGCATATTCATGCTGATAATAATATTGCCAACCTTAGTGAACACATCACATCGAATGTGTTTGATGCTTGTATGCATTGGATAGATAAACTCGACCACGAAGAGCCTTTAAAGATAGCATTCGATTCATTACTTTGCTCGCTTTGTTACATACAGCCCAAATTCTTCACTCACCTATTAATGAGACTTAATGTTAACTTATCACAAACAGATGGTGATTTGGATATGTCGAAAGACAGAAATGATGAATGTGGTCTGACAGATGATAATAAAGAGGTTAGCGGTCGAGCTTGGTACACAAATGTGGCAGCAGCTAACTTATCCACATTATTTGGACGACCATCATATTTAGCATCAATTGCAATCGCATGCCAATCTCCAAATGCAGTATTTCTCTTAGTTGATTCAGGTCTCCCAAAGCTGTTGGCGTATGCCTTATTTGAATATTGTTCTTCGCTGCTGCAAAGGAGTGATGGGCGCAAATACGAACAAAATCTTCTCGCTATGCAATATACTTCAAATCCTCCATCATCGACTTCCTGTATGACTGATGCGGACAAAGTTGCAGGAGATAATATGGAAGTTGTACCAACAGAAATCAATACAATGTCAAACAATAACCAACTTATGACTTTTGATCTTGTATCTAAAATACTTGAATTCTTCTCTGAGTGCTGTTCGGAAGGTCATATGCGTGACTGGTTGGGAACACAGCAAGGATCTATATTTTGGAAACCTTTACTAAAGCTTCTTTGTAATCATCGGCCGATCAATTTCGTCCCAATTACGCCAATAATAAGTAGTGAACCAACACAACAAGCGTTTATACGTACAGAGCGAGCCACAATAAACTATTTTTCACGAGTCACCGCCTGTCACCCAAATAACCAAAATATTCTGACAATGCTCCTAATCGAAGTTATACAGGAACCTTCGATATCTTTAGCACTCAATGCAGTGGATACTACTACGAAACAAACTATTTCCGGGTTTACACGTCAACTAGTTTTGCAATTATTACTCGAAAACGAGCGAATTCTTGTTTCTGTACGCAGCAAACAACCACTACAGAAAAAAGATCCATTTACACCATATTTACCCATGACTGCCAATAACCCCTCTACAACATTACCAAATAATTGTGCTTCTCCAAGTAGCGTTACAATGTCATTGGTCAATCATCACCCAGCAAAACGTATTAATAATCACCATTTGCTTTTCTCTGTTAGTGCTAATACAAAATGTCAAGAGATAATTCAAAACTGTCTGTCAGGTAAGTTTGAAATACAGATTTGTTACGTAAAGTGAGTGTATTGATACTGTGTTATGTTTCATTAAATTTCATGTTTTTTTTTAAATTGTTTTTGATTGCTTTTTGCGGAATTTACGATTTTCTATTGTAGACCTTGTACATCTTGTATCTTTGTTAAATCTTTATTATTTTAAAACAACAACAACGAATACATACATTTACAACATCTACATACCTAAAAACTGATGTTGTAAGTGTAGTATGTTATGGAAGGCCCACTACCTGACCGGGCTTAAAAGTTGCTTGGTGGATAGAAGTTTCAAATTATACCCCTGACAGACATATAGTTTACATACCATGGTATGCATACTACAATTCTTACTGAACACAGCTAAAAAGCTGTGTTTAATAAGATACCACATTTATATTACGTACATTTTGGTAGTACAGAAACCAGCAATATATGTACCACTTTAATCTTGGTTCAATTATAGTTTAGGTTGACACACATGTAGTATACTATGCTTGTATAGTATACAAATCCTATGTCTGTCAGGGGTATTACACATTAAAAAAAATCGAAGGATACACTCCAAAATGTATTAACAAAGTGGCCTCAGTACTACAACAATGAAACAATAGAAAAAACAACAGGCATTTTGTTGCTAGAATTGAGACGGCAAATTTTGACATTTATAAAAAATTTAAATAAACAAAAAAAAAAAAATGACGCCAAACGTCACACACGAAGAAAATCACTGCAAACAGCTGCGCTTGTGAGGCCACTTTATTAGTACATTCTGATACACTCACTTTTTAAATTTAAAATCTACAAATCCTAATCAAAATTACTTGGAATTTTTTTTTCTGTAAAAAACTTCTTAAGTCTGCTTTCACACGTTTCATCTTTTGATGCTCAACTCTTATGTTTTTAGGTGAGAGAAGAAAGATGAAAGGGGGTTAGTACGGAGATGCCTGTACTCGGTCAGTATGCTTTATGTTTTTATTCGTTGGTATATGCACAACGATGGCTGCATGTAATTTTTTTCTTATCTTTTTCTTTTTGATTCGCTTTAATAAAATTGTTGTTGTTTTGAAAGGGAAAAAGTTGAAACCGATTGCTGCGTGTGATTATATTGACATCTTTAAAAGGGAATTGAAAAGAAGTTGAGCATCAAAAGATGAAACGTGTAAATTTAGACTAAAAGTAATATTTCACAAAAAAAAAAAAAAATTAGAATGTGGAGCATAATTAAGAAAGTTATCAACAAAAAACAAAAAAATTGTCATTTGAACGCGTTATGAAAAATATCCCTTTGGCCATTTAGCTTGGAATGGCCCTTATAAATTCAGCTTTTAATAACAATTACGATATTTTGTTACGATTTTTAATGCTTTGTATATTTTTTTAACATTTCAATCAGACAAAGTCTTGACAAAAAGAATACGAAAAACAGAGGAAAAAGGAGGCAACATGTAATTTGAAATTTAGGTGATAATAACAGCAAATTTCGAGCCACCAGTACTACTGGTTAAAGATTGATGTTTGACTGTTGGCTAACGGGCACCGCAGTGGTGCAGTGGGTAGAACACAAAGATCTTCTGACGATAGAAAGTGGTGTTTCTTGAAACATGTAAAGATCAACCCGGGTTCAAATCCCAGCTCAGCCAAGAAAAATTATCAATAAATTTTAATAAAAATTCCAAGTTGTAAAATTCCTTCCCTCAGTGAAAATAATTTAATGAAAATTAAATTTGATGAACTCAAGCCTAATTAAAGAATATCAAAAATTAAAAATTAACAGTTCAACTAAAAATCAAAATTGTTCTTAAAATAGCTATGGCACAAGCTCTAATGTTTACATTTGTACTTTAATTTGTACAAATAAAAATGTCGACGAAAGTGGACAAAAAAAAAAAACATAATAAAAACAAATGTATTCAGGTTTTCAAGACAAAGTCTTGACAAAAAGAATACGAAAAACAGAGGAAAAAGGAGGCAACATGTAATTTGAAATTTAGGTGATAATAACAGCAAATTTCGAGCCACCAGTACTACTGGTTAAAGATTGATGTTTGACTGTTGGCTAACGGGCACCGCAGTGGTGCAGTGGGTAGAACACAAAGATCTTCTGACGATAGAAAGTGGTGTTTCTTGAAACATGTAAAGATCAACCCGGGTTCAAATCCCAGCTCAGCCAAGAAAAATTATCAATAAATTTTAATAAAAATTCCAAGTTGTAAAATTCCTTCCCTCAGTGAAAATAATTTAATGAAAATTAAATTTGATGAACTCAAGCCTAATTAAAGAATATCAAAAATTAAAAATTAACAGTTCAACTAAAAATCAAAATTGTTCTTAAAATAGCTATGGCACAAGCTCTAATGTTTACATTTGTACTTTAATTTGTACAAATAAAAATGTCGACGAAAGTGGACAAAAAAAAAAAACATAATAAAAACAAATGTATTCAGGTTTTCAAGACAAAGTCTTGACAAAAAGAATACGAAAAACAGAGGAAAAAGGAGGCAACATGTAATTTGAAATTTAGGTGATAATAACAGCAAATTTCGAGCCACCAGTACTACTGGTTAAAGATTGATGTTTGACTGTTGGCTAACGGGCACCGCAGTGGTGCAGTGGGTAGAACACAAAGATCTTCTGACGATAGAAAGTGGTGTTTCTTGAAACATGTAAAGATCAACCCGGGTTCAAATCCCAGCTCAGCCAAGAAAAATTATCAATAAATTTTAATAAAAATTCCAAGTTGTAAAATTCCTTCCCTCAGTGAAAATAATTTAATGAAAATTAAATTTGATGAACTCAAGCCTAATTAAAGAATATCAAAAATTAAAAACATTTCAATTATATTTTGCCCAATACATATAATTTGTAATTGGCAATAACTAAATACTACTTGTCTGTTGTTATTAGCGTTTTTCATACGGGAATTCCCGGGACAAAAATCCCGAGATCCCGCACATTTTTCGGGAAATAAATCCCGGGAAAATTTTGCGGGAATTCCCGGGATTTTTTTAAATTTAATTATGGCAACTTTTAGCCGTTAGGCAAAAAGGTCTTAGGTCAAAAAACTTATTTTGAGTTTTTGATTAGCTTTTATGCAATCTTTTTAATTCTCTTTTGTTTGGCTTAAATCACTATAGTCTATCACAACTCCAATCTTTATCATCGGCTCTTAGAAAAAAGTGAATGAAATACACCAAATAAATATTTTTCAATTTAACGTAACGAAAAACCACAGTTTTTGACTTAAGACAGTTTTGCCAAACGCCAAAGAGATGTCAATTCATAACCGATAAGTAAGGTAATGTTTGATGCTCTGAAATTTCGAAAGAAAAAGAAAAAAATGTACAGAATTTTTTATTGGTTTAAATATATACATATATTTGTTCCTTTTACTCCTGCAAGGAGCATAGGGCCGAGATTTAATTTAAAGAAACAAAAAAAGTTGTTTCCTCTTGCTTCTAAAAATTGTATGAGCAGCTGCATAAAAGATTTTCGGATTAGATTCTGCAAGAGATGATGACAAAAGTTATTAATAAAGAAAACGCTTTTTCGAAAAAGAAATTACAAGTTTTAAAGGAAGTGCTAAGAAAACTGAAAGTGTCTTTAGAAAGGAAACGTGTTATCTCGTTGAAATCTTCTTGATAAAAATTAGAAATAGGCGTTCAAACGATTCTGTCAATGCTTATTGTGAACTTAAATCCTATTTTAAAATAAATTATTTGTTAAAATAATTTAACTTTTTTGGAAAGTTTATCCGAATTTGATATAATTAATCAGTTCTCTGCGGTTATAGTTTTTTAAGTTTTTTTTCCTAAACGTTACTAATGTCAGAGATCGGAAGTTTTTATTATTCCAAACGTAACTGCACATTGAAAAAAGATAACAAAAAAGTCATTTTGCTATAAGCTTTCCAAAAATCCTACAAAATAATTAAAATGTTGCTCATGAAGATCTTAAGGTGCCATTAAGCACTGTTTCCTTTTTCCCACAGACATTTCAGAAAGTTGAATGCATTTATAAACGTATTTAATTGATCGAAGGAAATGTTATAAAAAAAAATAAATTTAATAATAAATTGCATCGATTTGTATTGAGCGGGATTTCCCGGGATCCCGGGAAATTGAAAAATAAATCCCGCTTTCCCGGGAAATGAAAAAGTCCGGGAAAAGAAAAACTCTAGTTGTTATACATAGTCATAAATTGCATTAAATAATTAACATACGATTGATATGGGGTAATTTCTAGCTACTTCCCAGCCAGCAAAATAATCCGACGTCGTTCAGATATCTGAGAGAAACGTCGGCAAAAAAGTCGGAATCGTATACGAATTCTGTCAGATTTCTGACCCAAAAACGTACGAAGTGGTTGACACGAATTCTGACAGACATGTCGTGGGAAATTTTGGTTTTTTGTCGGCATTTCTGATAGATATCTAACAGAAATCTAATGAAAAAGGCATGGGAAGTTCTGATGTGTTTTTTTGCTTTCGAACTGATAGCTAAAAGAAATAATTTTATTGCAAAATATGTACATACATAATTATAAATTTTACACGTACGTACCTTTTTTATGCTTCCTATCTTGAACAAATAAAATAAAATTAAAATTATTTCCAACAGGATGACAATTGTCATTATTTTAAAAAAAATAATAAGTCTCGTTAGACAAATCTGAATGAATTCCGTCGGAATTCTGTAGGACATATCTGTACATAAATTCCCCCCGATATATCCATGCGAAATCGATCAGAAATCGGCCAGACTGTAAGTATATTCAATGTCTAACAGAAATCTGAATGAAGTCTCTAAGCATGAAGTTAGACATTTGCACGAAATGTCTGATTCAGACAATGTCGCAGAAAATGTTGTTTGGAAAAATAAAGTCGCATATCTTTTTTAACGTTTTTTTTATTAATAGAAAGCAAAGCAAAACAGTCAGTGGAATTTTTCATTTTCAGAAGCTTGTTTTATATTGTAAATGTGTTTTTCCATGTCGCTGAAGATGATTTCTTAGTTCACTAAAAGCTGTTTACAGGCACTGTAAAAGACCTGCAGCGATAATAACTTTATCTTCTTTCAGTGAAATGAGCACTGCAAACTATAATTACAAAAAAAAATGATAAAAATTAAAAAAGTCGCAAAAGTCGATGGTTAATAAAAGTGTCACAAAAAGTCTCAGGCCTCCAAAAAGATCAAATTGCAACTTTAGTCGGGCGTACGGTAACCCTGGTTAGACTCAAATTTACTACGTTGTGGTGGCAAAATGCTGTAGTAAACGCGCGTGTTGAATTGACTAGAATAAAACAGTTGACGAAAATCTTTCTTTCACTCATCAGATTCATTAATTTACTATGATGCAGGAAATGTTAAAAATTAAATCGATGTTATGCAAGCTGTACTTAAAAAGACATGAACTGTCTAAAAATTTGTTTTTAGAACGCAAAAAGCATCTCCCAACATTAAAATGATTTTTTTAAATCGGACTTAAATTAAGAATTCTGGATCGTTTTTAATTTTTCTAATACTGGTGCCCTACTTTACGAACGTGGCACCTCTCCTTATAAGTCTATAAACCCTAAATCCAAAACTTAATCTCGACTACAACTCTTTAATTGGCACCTCAAATTTTACCGTTTAGTAAATCCAGAAATCTCTCCTTTTTTTTCAAATCTTCCACTGTGTGCTGGTGACTACAACGCTAAACATACCTAAGGAGTGTCCACGTCTTATATCACCAATAGGTTCGAGTTTTACGTAATAAAATATTCAAATCGTAATAACAAGCGGGTAATTCACCTATTGGCATGCTGATCAGCAAAAAATTTTAGATGCTATCGATTTTTGGCGTGGTAAAAAACATTCCGATATTATCGATTTGTGTAGAAGCCTCCCTTGAATTATTTTCTGAACATTAATTCTGTAACTAACGAGAAATCTCGAATAAGTTGAATATGTATGTTTTATGTACAAAAGATTTATTGGAATAAAGAAAATTTTACAAAACTAGCTAATTATTAAATACAATATTCTACATGCCTACTTCATATTTTTTCATAACAGGGTCCGCCAAATAACTTTTTTTTTTTAAAATACTATAAAAAAAAACTACTGAATATTTTCTCAAATTTCTTTTTTTATTTGAAAGTACATTCCTTCCGGTTAATAATGGAAAATAATTTCATTCAAATGGCTGCCTCGGCTGGCCATGCAGTAGCCTACACGATCGGTCCAATTTTTAACCACATTATTGATTGTGTGCAGCTGTATTTCACCAATGGCTTCACGAATATTGTCCTTTAAAGCGTCAATTGTCGGCGTAACACTTATCTTTGACGGCACCCCACAAATAATAGTCCAACGGTGTCAAATCGCAGCTCCGAGGTGGCACGTAGCGCCGTCCTGTTGAAACCAAATGTTGCCAATTCAATTTTTGTGAACAAAAATTCGTTTAACATGGCCCGATAACGACCGCCATTGACTGTAACGGCCACTCCTTGCTCATTTTCGAACAAAAATGGTCCAATTATGCCTCTGGACTAAAATCCGCACCAAACAGTGACTCGTTTTGGGTGCAACGACAATTTTGCTAGTTTACATACCCGCCAAGATCAAAATAAGCTTCATCTGAAAAAATGATTTTTTTTGGCAAAATCGGCATCTTCTGTAAGTCGATCGCAGGCCCACTTAGCGCAGCGAAAACGCATTGGATGGTCAGTTGTTCAAGCGTATACAAAACCATATTCGTTCAGCGGAAGGATACAACTAATTATCTGTCAAATCAGACATGAACTAAGTGTTACCATTCACGAAATAAGCACTAGTTGAAAAACAACGTTAGATGGCGGAGCCGTTATGTATATAGAGTATATACAATTAACATTATAATCAACAAGGCCCATCTATCAGGTCTGCTTACTTGTACAAAAACAAAATACGATTCTTTTTAGTTGTCAAAAATTTACTACCACATATACAAAGCAAAAGGGAAAAACGTGTATGTGTGGCATACCATAAACGTATACATGCACATGTAAACAACTTTTGACAACTAAAAAGAACAAAAACAATGATCATCAGGCTTCTTGCGCAGACCTTTTCAATGGGCCTTAATAATCAACAGGATACTCTAACGAATTTGTTATTCTCTATTTTAAATAAACAAAAATTGTTGTTTAGAAATATGGACGACAAATATCGGTAAAAATATAAGAACGTCAAAGTTGATTTTTTTGTTAAATTAATAAAAAATATAAACAAATTTTCATATTATTCGAATGTGTATTCTAAGTCAAATTACAATCCTCAAAAGCTTTTATTAGACTATTAAAGTATAAAAGCTTTTGAGGATTGTAATTTACTTAGAATACACATTCGAATAATATGAAAATTTGTATAATAAATGCTACTCAACATGAGGAATAAATTCCCAGATTCTATTTGGTAAAAAATATAAAGTAAATTTGCTTGTAAATTTTTTTTTTTTTTATTAAAACATGAATAAAATCGAATAACTATTGATTATATTTCTAAACAAATGGGTTAGTTTCCTATCTTTTTATATATAGGGAAAAAGTTTGAGGAGCCCGAGCCAACACAACATTCTGCTCATACTTTTTACACCCACTCTACTGCATGTGTAGATGATGTTATGTGCTTGTGCTCATGTGTGTTACATATTTAATTATAGGTTCTACCCCACACGTTAGTAAACCGATTGACTCGCAATCGATCTAACGAGAATCTGTCCCTTCATCCGGCTGGCTGGTTATCTATTTAAGCTAATATTATGCGCAAACTTCTTTCCGGACTAGGGTTTTTGTGCCCATAAACCGTCTTGTTTTATATGTATTTAATATTTTATGGCAACCTAAATGAGCATAGCAAAATTAATTGGAATCGATCTATATTTTACCATAGCTCCCATATAAATACACTCCTGAAAGAAGCTTATAAAAAGTAACTTTTAAATTAGCTTCTATGTCATGTCATAGTAGTAAACATAGTAAAAGCAGTAGATATACATATAGATAATATTTGGCATTGAAATCTCTTATGTGAGGTTAGGTTAAGAAGGGTTATGTGTTGTTTAAAAAGAGTGAAACCTTTTTACCTGCTATTGTTTTTTTTTTACTACAACCCGGTGGCGTTTTTTGATCCACTTTGTCAAATTAATATTTTCATCTATGATTCCTCCTGAGAAACTGGGTCTGAAGGCGCAATTTCTATGAAAATATCGGAATGTCGATGAAAGTACGCGACAACGAGACTGCTAAATACAGTTTTTAGACATTTTTATGAAAGATTCACTGTATTAAAGAAAGTTGAAAGTAATCGACATTGTTTGTTTTTTAACTCGATATAAAACTGAACTCTGCTGAAATTTGTCTGCTATTCTTTAATGGTTGAATAACGGATTATTAAATATACAAGTGTTTGCCTAATGGTCGAAACTCGGCCACACATTTTTTTTAATATGAAGAAAATACAGTAAATATAAGTATATGTATTGAATTTACATGTTTCGAGCATTAATTTTTTCCGTCTTAGTGGATCGATTTGGCGACGGACAAACCTCCGGTTTATATGTTATGTTCCACGTCAGTGGTTGACAAACAAAGAAAGATATCGTTCTTAACTGATTTGCCTGTGCCGATTTATATATAAGTTTTATATAGTCAAAATCGAAAATTCGAAAACGGGTTTCTTGAAAATTTCGAATAATCGAAAACCCTATTTTTTTATTATTTGATATTGGAAAAAAAAATTTTTATTTATGTGTTTTGCACAAGGCGAATTCATCCCAGGTAATCTCGGTACTACAACAAGTACAACTCGTACAAAAACCACAAGCAATTTGTTTTTGTAAAATCATTGTACAATGTCAAAAACAGAAATAAAACAAAACAGAAACAAAGATAATAAAAGAGAATAAACAAAATTTTGACATCCAACAGTGATTTTAGCCAATATCAGCAGGGCTTTTAAGACCACCTGTAATAAATTCGCCTTGGTTTTGCATATGTGTTAGTATCAAATTTGAACGCTTATAACTCTGAAAATATTGAACAGATTTTAATAAAATTTACCTATGTATGTATATTGTGCACTTCTGCCAGTAAAAACCTTCCAAATGGTGTATTTTTTATTCTAGTCGCTGGGCAAACAGAGGAGAAAAGTGTTCTTAGCTGTATTGCCTTAGCCGATTTATGTGTACATAGATGTATGTTTGTTATTTTCTTGTTTAAGGTGCATGTAGACGACATGTTTTTTACATCTGACTTGTCAACTTTTCAAGTCACATGTAATTGTGCATGTCTGTCAAAATTGCTGTTTTACATAAGGTTTATAATATTCGGTCACAAACGTACATGTAATTTGCTTCTGACATTGTCCATGTTTTTTTCGCACAGTTATTGCAGAAACCAAAGCAGTTCTCGGTTTCAAAATGGCGGGCGGCCGCCATACAAATTTTTGTTTGCGCCGAAAAAGAGTTTAGCCATCTAAACATTTTTTTCTTTAAATTGGAAGATACCAATTTAGGATATTATAATGAAACGTTTTTTCTTAATATATGTATGTATATAATTTCTATTCAATGGTGAAATTATCATACATATTTCGGTATTGTAAAATATTAACTTCAGCCGGCTAATAATTCCGTCCATAGTGAACGCCACTGCCGGTTTCTTCCCGGCATAGATTTCTGATGTCAGATGGTTTGTCAGAAGAAAATAGAGCACGCTCTAATTGAAATTTTGTCAGATGACCTTGCGTCGTACTTTTACAGAAGCAAAGTCAGAAAGGTAACACACGACATGTATGTATTTTGCAGTGGGAAATTTGACATTTTAGATGACAAATACATATCTTGTACGGTCGCCTTTATCACCGCATTGAAGTATATTGAAACTTGACAACATTATCTGAATATCAATGATATTGTCTGTTAGGACTCACTAATACGCGGAAGCCTAACGAACAAAATTAGTTCTGGTCATCTACGAAATTTTGGACAATTGCTTAAAAAATTCATGTATGACGCCAAAGAAAATTCAGCATATGTCACTGATGATATGACATTGTCAATAAGATTTATTTTTATCAGGTCCATCCGCAACGCAATGTTAGGCATACGTAAGTGTACCTATTTATACCAGCGTTTAAAAAACTGCAGTCAATGTAGAAAAACTGCAATTTCTTCCACATCTTCATTTGTCACTGGCAAAAAAAACTGTTGCTTTTACTTTTGATTCATTAAATGTAAACAGTCGCTGTCAATCCAACTGAAAAAGCGAAAAGTTGTACACAAAAAAAAAAAAAATATAAAAATTAAACAACTTCTCAGAGAAGGGAGTAAGGAAGGTCACTTTAGAAGGTCTTTCAAAAATAAATGTATACCTTCTAACGGGTCCGCCATCTAACTTTTTTTTCAACTAGTGCTTATTTCGTGAATGATAACACTTAGCTCATGTCTGATTTGACAGATAATTAGTTGTATCCTTCCGCTGAACGAATATGGTTGTGTATACGCTTGAACAACTGACCATCCAATGCGTTTTCGCTGCGCTAAGTGGGCCTGCGATCGACTTACAACGATTTTGCCAAAAAAATCATCTTTTCAGATGAAGCTCATTTTAATCTTGGCGGCCATGTAAACAAGCAAAATTGTCGTTGCACCCAAAACGAGTCACTGTTTGGTGCGGATTTTGGTCCAGAGGAATTATTCGACCATTTTTCTTCGAAAATGAGCAAGGAGTGGCCGTTACAGTCAATGGCGATCGTTATCGGGCCATGTTAAACGAATTTTTGTTCACAAAAATTGAAGAGGAGGATATTGGCAACATTTGGTTTCAACAGGACGGCGCTACGTGCCACACAGCCGCAGAGCTGATGTCGTTTGGCCACCGTTTGGAGCCGCGATTTGACACCGTTGGACTATTATTTGTGGAGTGCCGTCAAAGATAAGTGCTTCGCCGACAAGCCAGAGAAAATTGACGCTTTAAAGGACAATATTCGTGATGCCATTGGTGAAATACAGCTGCACACAATCGATAATGTGCTTAAAAATTGGACCGATCGTGTAGGCTACTGCATGGCCAGCCGAGGCAGCCATTTGAATGAAATTATTTTCCATTATTAACCGGAAGGAATGTACTTTCAAATAAAAAAAGAAATTTGAGAAAATATTCAGTAGTTTTTTTTTATTATGGCATTTTCCAAAAAAAGAAAAGTTATTTGGCGGACCCTGTAGAAGGCATACTTCTGAAGGCATGATATCATTCGAAGCGAATCTTTTAGAAAGGAGTATATAGGCCTTCAAAATGGACTGCAACTTGCGGTCCTTTCAATATTTACCGCTGGGTTACTTTTAAACATTTTTGTATTTATTTGAAAGTTTTCATAGTAATGTTTTCTTTTGGTACTTTTATAAATTTTTTTTTTTGTCTATTACAGAGAGACATTTTTGTTGACTCTCATTTTACCGAACTTTACCCAAAAAGTACGAGATCGCACCTAAAGACTGTAATGTAATAATATTGCCTGTTGCGGTAATCGGGGGTTGCGAAAATCGTGCTCGCACTGTATGTAAACGAAAATAACATCGCTTACAGCTTGACGCGAAGGTAATATGTACAATGTTTATGGTTCTGCTGGTTTTTCTATAAAAATTAATCAAATACTATCGGGTGTATCCGAATCCACTCGAAACTGGATTACTTCAGCATTTTTGGTGTTCTGCATTTCACATCTTCATGTTTTTATTCGTTTTCAGTTAGAGTAGTAAGGGATTGTTGAAATTAAAACGAATCACTTTCTTCCAGTCCAATAGAGAATGAAATTTCCATAAATTTGTCAATTTGCTCGACACAATATAGATTTATTTATTTCTTAAGAACGGTATTTACATAACTTTCTGTTCTTATTGCAACATGGTAAATGGTATATAAGATTCGGCATAGCCGAATGTAGCTCCCTTGCTTGTTATGTTTGTACTTTGTACTATAAAATTTCATTGCTTTTGCTAAGAACAGCTTAAAGTAATTTCATATCTCCGATAAATTCAGAAATGCGGTCAATCGATGGAAGCTGCAATGTGGGAACGAGCGCTGGCCACTGCGACTTACTAAAACACGATGAATCAAATAAAATACAATGCGATCCATACAAGGAGATCTCAATTAATTTTAATGGTTTGGAAAATGGAATGGAATTTCTGAGTGTGGCGGCTGGAGTTACTGCCAAAGACAAACGTATTAAAGATGCCAAAAACCAAGTTGCGGCAGCAAGTAAAGATAACAAGGATATGATTACAAATTTCTCAAGTAAGAAATGTTAAACCTTTATGATCACAATCGATATAATTTTCTCACTTGTAGAACTTGTTACGTTTGAGGATTTCCTTATACCGCCGAATTCATCGTCAAGTGTTACGAATTGCGGCGGGCAACTAGTGCTACGAAAATATCCAGACATATTAATTAGCGGTGATACTACACTTTCTCAATTGCTCGCTACATTGCAAGAGAAAGGGCAATCCTTAGCAAACCCGTGCATAACTCTTGATTTGGTTTGTTAATATGAATATTTTGTTTGACTTTGTATTGTATTTAAATTTTCTCTTACGGCTTAATAGGTAACAGGTAAAGGGTCCAATGTTGATGGCGTGGACGAAACTTCCTGTATTAAGACATCGTCGGTCGAGCCGTTACCATCTCCTTTACAACGTTTCTCCACTCGGGGTGGTCTGTCATTATTGGCCCAGTATTTGCCTACTGTTTATCCAGATATAACTTCACGTAAACATCAGAACACCGCACCAGAAAAGGAAAAGAGTCCTCCTATGAACGATTGGGTTAAACTAGAACCAAACGATGATATATACGAAGATCTTGAAGATCCTTTATCAGAGCCAACTGCCAAACAAGCCACCATAACTTCGGTCCCTCAGCATTCACTTGCCGCATTCGGACTGTTCTTACGCCTGCCTGCCTATTCGGATGTACTGTTACGAGACAAGTTAAGAGCTCAATGCCTTCTTCGGCTTGTTTTAGGAGTAACTGGAGATGGTGAAGGAAGTACGATTACGCAAATTTGACAAAAGTGAAAATAATTCTAAGCTCTGTTTTCTTTATGTAGATGATATTTACAGTCTGTCGTTAGCACCTTCCTTGCCAACTTTACCTTTTGAAGTGTTTCGTCAACTTTTGGATAGTTCGCCATTGACTACAGACGACGGCATGCTATTAAGACGTATGGTTATCGAAGTTGGTGCAATGCATTTAGTTTTGAATTGTTTGAGCATTTTTACCCACCACTCGCCTATTTATCTACTAACAAATTCTCAAAGCGAGGTAAGAAAATGAATTGAAGATTGCTTTAGATTTGGTTAAGATTCATATTTTATGTGTGTGCATTTCTTAAGGTCCCAAGTGGAGGTGGAGGTGGAGGTGTTAAAACTGCATTGAATATTGTAGACGATTCTTCGTTAGCCACGTCGGACGATAAGAGTCACATGTACTGGGCGAAGGGTACGGGATTCGGTACGGGCTCAACAACACAATCTTGGAATGTTGAACAAGCATTATTAAGACAAAAAAGTGAAGAAGAGCATGTGACAGTTTTACTTCAGGTACGTGTGCTGTTCCTTTTTCATACATTTCTAATTTAATTGCTCTTTTTGTGATTTCAAAAAAGGTTCTCGCGAGTTATATAAATCCGGGAGACTATATTCCAACTGATGAAGAAATGCCATATCATGAAATAGCTGATCTATCAGATGAACTTCCTAGTGAGTTTTCATCTTTACTCAAGCAGTCGTGCCTCATTCCAGCACTCAGTTCCTATTTACGAAACGATTCCGTACTCGATATAACCCGACACATTCCGCTTTATCGTGCCATACTGCAACTATTACGTGCAATATCACTTTCGCACGAATTGATTTCATTACTTCAGCCACAAAATTCAGGTGAAAGTTCACCATCCATAGCAGAATTGTTGTCCAATATGAAGACCTGTGTTGACACGTATGCAAAGCGCTTAAAGTAGGTTATATTTTTAAAATATCTATTCAACGATTTTGTTTTGCCAATTGTGAGCTTGTTTGTATTCTTTTTATTGTTATGTTGTAGATTAAATAAGAAATCAAACATTAAAGGGCAAACACAACAAGTAACTGTGAATATTGATGATGGCGACGACGAGGGCTTAGCACTTCTAATACCTGATATTCAAGAGACCACGGTGCTTGTTCAGAAAACTACTAAAAGGACAGATCAGCTACACCAAAATCAATTGTCTCTAACAAATGAGGGCGGCGGCATCGTTAGTGATATTGAACGTATACCACATGTTAAATCTATTGAAGAACGTTACTTGGAGGTAATGAAAAAATTACAGTTCGATACATTCGACATGATTGTGGAAGCCGAAAACAATGGTTACCGTTTCGTAGTGTCGCACCATTTTGAAAAGATGGTTCGAATGGCAGGGGATCGATATCATCCCTCTCGCGTCAAGCGATTGGCCCAAGAAGCGGTAACACTTTCAACAAGTTTGCCTCTATCTTATAGCAGTTCCGTTTTCGTACGTTGTGATACAGATCGTCTTGATGTTATGAAGGTATGTTGGATACATATTTATTTTAACTTTTCTTTTTTGTTTGCTTCTTAATTAAAATTGATTTTATTTTTAGGTTCTTATAACGGGACCCGCTGACACGCCATATGCTAATGGATGCTTTGAATTTGATGTCTTCTTCCCACCAGATTATCCGAATTTGCCAATGCTCATTAATCTTGAAACAACTGGACGACATTCGGTACGTTTTAATCCCAATTTATACAATGATGGAAAGGTTTGCTTATCAGTTCTAAATACATGGCATGGTCGACCGGAAGAGAAGTGGAATGCTCAAACATCCAGTTTCCTTCAAGTGCTTGTGTCCATACAATCACTAATACTTGTGCCCGAGCCGTATTTTAATGAGCCAGGATTTGAGCGCAGTCGGGGTACACCCAGTGGAACACACTCATCTCGTGAATACAATAGCAATATATATCAAGCGTGTGTCCGTTGGGCAATGTTGGAACAAATACGAAATCCTAGTCCCTGTTTCAAAGACGTAAGTGTTATGAATGTTTTTTTTGCCAATACGAGCAATTCACATTACATCTGTACTTCAAATCATAGGTAATCCACACTCATTTTTGGCTTAAACGAAATGAAATTTGTACGCAAATAGAAAATTGGATTGAGGAGCTTTGTAAGCCTCAATATAATGAACGCAGCAGTCGGACAATTTCATTCAATTCTATGGTTCTAAGACGTCAGTATCGTCACTTACGAGAGGAATTAGCCAAACTTAAAGTTCCAGAAGGATTAAATGACTTGGATGCTCCATTTAATCCTAATGTTACGCTGCCAGCAATGAATGAAAGTGGTACGATCAGCAACAACAACAGCAGTGGCACAATTGCAATTACAAAATCCAACTCTGAAATGGCTACCTCAGATACTACAACAGCAGATGCTACTGCAGTTAGCAGTTCTGGTGGAAATATTCTTGCTGAAACTACACAGGCATCAGAAACAAATATTCACCAAGAGAAAGAAAGTCCATCGCTAGGAACAACTACATTAACTCCACTAGAGATAAATACGAATCAACCTTTCTTAAATTGCAACATTGATGATGACAACGACGACTCGCCAACAATTCCATCTATGTCGACAATGCAATCAAATACTAAAGATAAAGTAGTGGCCGACGAAGTGCCAATTTTATTAAACAACATAGAGGTTGGCGAAAACGAAGGCGACGGTGAAGATGATGTTATTGCTACTGAGGGTGACGAATTAGATGTCAGTGATTATAAATGCAACACCGTTGATGAACTAATGGAACAATTATTTTTTGATAACTCAGAAAATGCTATGCACTACGACGATTGAATTTAAATTTAATCTTGTATATTATCTGGTCTGTCTTCTTATTTGTGCTTACAGAGAAACAATTGAAATAAAAAAGAAAAATCCATATATTTAGGAATCACATACATACATACACACACAAATACACGTGTTAATTCATACTGTTGCCTCTAGGTATTTTGCGTGCGCGTTTTTTATGTAATATTTAATTTTTGTATGGTTATAGTTTTTTAATAAACACTTTTATCTGAAGTGAGAAAAATAATGCTGCAACAATATACATAATAAATATAAAATATATACTACATACATACATATTTAAAAATAAAAACAAAAAAAAAAACAAACAATATAAGAATTAAAACTTTGATTTGACCGAAAATAAAATAAAGATGAATAAAATAATGTTTTTCCATCACTTAATAATAATAATCAATTCTTGACCTCATTTCAAATTATTTAGCAAAAAAAAAATAATGAAAGCTTATTTAATGTACACAGAGATTTTGTTTATTCTGGTATTTGAACGAATATAAAGCATTGATGCCCAAAATATAAATAGTGTTTATATTAGTATTAGTAAATAAAAATTTTTAAGCATTTGCCGCATGTGCACTCGTCGCTTGATAGTTGACGACTGAATTGTGCACTCTCGTGGACTCAATGAAAGCGTAAGAATGCGTGTGAAGAATGTGTGTGAATTAATTTCCACAATTGTGGTATGGGCTGGACATCAATAATATAAAGCATTATTCTTATTTTTTTTTATTGGTATACATTTATTGGACAATCTAAAGCTTAGTCTAGACGATATATTAAATCAGCAACTATGTATATGGTTACACATGCAAATATGCATTTAAATGACAACAAATACCTCTATCAGCATATTAAATATGTTCGGCGCCTTTACGATATGCTGAAAGTAGCAATGTTTTTAAATTCAATAAATGTTGTTCCCTAAGCTTATCCCGCGAAGGTCTACGCTTGTATGCAGGATACCCTTACCACCGCACTGATAAACTAGCTCACTACCAGATAGCCTACCGGTGCACACGCCAACTGTGCAAGTCCAAAATTTATCTAGACGGCCACCTCGTTTGGTAAGCTCAATGCTACCTGGTTGCTCGGGCAGTTCGCATACACCGGCACGGCACACACCTTAGCATTTCCCTCGAATATTTCACAATATCTGTCTGTATACTTTCTCAAGCGTCGCACGATATTTAGCCTTATCCATCGCAGTCCTCCATACCACAACCTCGTAAAACAGAGTCGGCTTAACAACAGCCTCAAAGATTGACACCGCGGGCCCATCCATGTCCCAGCTCCTGCCGATTCTACCCCTGAACGCATATATAGCAACTATTGCCCTTTCCACTCTCATGCGGACATTCAGTCCCTATGACAGGCTACTATCCAGAACCACGCCCAGATATTTGGCTCCATTAGATATCTGAAGTTCAGTCCCATTCAACTTCGGAAGTCTGAAGTTCTCGATCCTATACTTCCTCGTGAAGGATACGAGTTCCGTTTTAGACCACCTAGTACACAACAAATTACTTGAGGTACTGAGTACCTTTAACACAGCCTCCATACACTGAGATAATATGCTTAAATGCTTCCCCGTGTTATCGACCGAAACATCATTTGCATGTGTCATAGTTTTAATCCTCAAGTCATCCATCTCCGTTAACATATTATTCAAAGGGAAGTTCCACTGTATTGAGGATAGCACTCATATTACCCTTGTTCACCAGTCTCGGAACACTTGTCTTACCTATCGCAGAACAAATAACTCTATTCCTAAGTTGATTGTCTACGAATCTACATATGCCGTCATTTATTTCCAGAATTCATGGATGTGTCGATGGAGTACGAAAAATCGTTGTTGGAGGCTACCTCAATATTGAGAAAGACCACGAGTAAGTTCGAGCGATCAATCAATAGATCCAACTATGAGTGAAGAGCCGTTTCAACAGACCTACTCTTTGTATAGGCATGTTGTGAAACCGAAGTGTATATCAAACCCCTTTCAAGCGTCTTGAGTGGAAAGGATGCAAGACTAATCGGTCCATAATCCTTCGGCCTAGTGTGAGAAGTCTTCCCTCATTTGGGAATAAAGACCACTCTACACATGGTCCAGCTCACAGGTACATACGAAGGAATTTGATGGTGTTCTGAACATCACACCGTTTTTGTATTTCTCTGTGTGCTTTCAGCAATTGAAAGTTACACAAAAACGGAACACCAACAAATCAGACTTGAATTAAAGTGATTTTCAGAACAGGCCTGTATACCATCAAAGTCCAGAGATTTATATGAAAAAACCATTAGAATGGGTATCGACACACAACTGGGATCCCGCAAGCTTCATTGAAAATTGCCAGGAAAGTGAGTACCAATAAGCACCTCGAGCGTCTCTTGACTATTTATAGACCAGCAATCTTAATGAAGGTCGGGACAATGGCTCGAAGCCAATAATTTATGTAAACGGTTCGTCTTAGAGGATTCCTCCACAGCTATATACATAAGTTCCTTTTCGACGATCTTACTAAACTTCTGAACCTATACAATGATGATCTATAGTCGGCCCAGTTACACGCGTTGCCACATTGAAAAACTAACGACAGTCCTTTCTCGCATGCCCCAGTATCATCGAACCCTGGAGGGTAGGGTATATATCAAATATCTACGATCAGAAAGCGAACAATCCTTAGGCACCTCCCAACTACCCATCATATCAAAGTGGTCAATGCTAACCAGAACATCACTTCTATTTGCTACGACAAACACTTATTTACTTTTTCTAAATTTCACAGTGCAACAGCCAAAATTGGAATGGGATAAAACCAAAAACAAATTAAAGTTGACGTGTTCCCTTACAGAACCCTCAAGTATTTTTGTTTTTGAAGTTGGTGGTTTTGAAGCTGTCAAACAAGAAAGAATCATTAAGAATTTGATAAAATAATATATGAAATTGTAGGGGAATGTAAGAAAAGATAAACTCACTGTTTATTGTTGGTGTTTTGTTTTGGCTTTGATATTGTTACAAGTAAGACTTTGAGTGTTTATAATTCTTATCCGCTTTAGGGTTTTATTTGTATAATATTTTTGGCCTTTCTAAAATCTATGGAAAAGGTTTCCTGATGAGCTGGCCTTAGCAACCAGTGAAATGCGCATAGAAACTAGCTTTCCCTCAACAATAAATTTCAGTGTATTTATCAAATATGAAAAACTGGGAATTTAGCACGTCATACGAAAATCGTATTAATCAGGGGTCTAATCACCGCATACGATATCGAGCAAAATTGATCGAAATTATTTATTTTGGTATCATGAAGCTCGATATACGGGTGTGTTCTAGAATCCGAATCCACTCGAAAGTGGATTACTTTAGCATTATTGGTGTTCTGCATTTCACATCCACATGTTTTTATTCGTTTTCAATTAGAGTATATATATCTAGCTATCTAGCGTGAGTTTAAGGTAAAAATTCATACCAAAAATTGAATTCTCGACCCCAAAAACAGTAAGATATGTACCACAACTTTCCAGAATAATAAACGTAAATAAACATTTCTTATTCGGGTGTGTTCTAGAATCCGAATCCACTCGAAAGTGGATTACTTTAGCATTATTGGTGTTCTGCATTTCACATCCACATGTTTTTATTCGTTTTCAATTAGAGAAGACCAAATCGACTTTTATTGTAATATGTGATAAAATTTTTAACAAAAAAATTAATATTGCTTTTAGCTTAAAATCTTCTTAATCCAACTTAATCAAAAATATATCGTTATCTAAAACGCAAAAGGCCCTTACTAACCCTAAATTTAAAGTCGACGTTTTCATTGATATTGATGTAATTATACCAAATTTTTTTGAACGATTTTTATGTTATTTTCAGACAATTTGTTTCTTTAATCGATTTAGCGATCTCTTAGTTTTTGGGTTTGTTTAAACTTTGCAATTTTTCGCGAATTTTAGCCATGTTCGCGATATAAGCGATTTGGTCGTGTAAGTTTTCTGATTCTTTACAGCTTTAACGATTTATAATAAATAGTTGACTTTGCTTTCATGCCGCTGTTTGCAAATTTTTGCGAATTTCCTTGAATTTAGCAATTTTTACCGATTTTTTGCCATTCCTTATAGTTTTAGGGACTTTAAATCAATTTTATGGCTGGTTTGAAATATTAAAATTTTTCGCGAATTTTCGCTATTTTTGCAATTTTTTTTTGTTATTTTCCGACATTTTGTTTTTTTTAACCCATTTAAAGATTTCAAATAAATTTTAGTGTTTGTTTAAAAGTTTGCAATTTTTCGAGAATTTTAGCCATGTTAGCGATTTTTTTTGTGATTCTTTACAGCTTTCACGATTTTTAAAAAATATTAGACATTGCTATCATGCTTCGGTTAGCAAATTAGCGTTCATTAGTTTAACAAAAGTGTTTTCGAACAAAAACTTCGAATACACAAAAACATGCGGATTTGAGAACACCAATTTATCAATTATGCTGATTCAAAAAATTTTTCGTTTTCAATTCGAGTCTAAACCTAGAACATACCTGATAGAATGAAATTTATTGAATTTAAAATAATAGCATTCGATATCGAGCAACTCGACATTACATTTCTCGAGTTTTCATTCGATACTTCAATTGTCTGAAAATAACATAAAAATCGTTCAAAAAAATTTGGTATAATTACATAAATATCAATAAAAACGTCGACTTTAAATTTAGGGTTAGTAAGGGTCTTTTGCGTTTTTGATAACGATATATTTTTGATTAAATTGGATTAAGAAGATTTTAAGCTAAAAGCAATATTAATTTTTTTGTTAAAAATGTTTTCACATATTACAATAAAAGTCGATTTGGTCTTCTCTAATTGAAAACGAATAAAAACATGTGGATGTGAAATGCAGAACACCAATAATGCTAAAGTAATCCACTTTCGAGTGGATTCGGATTCTAGAACACACCCGAATAATAAATGTTTATTTACGTTTATTATTCTGGAAAGTTGTGGTACATATCTTACTGTTTTTGGGGTCGAGAATTCAATTTTTGGTATGAATTTTTACCTTAAACTCACGCTAGATAACGCTGTCATAAAAATTTTGATGTTTCTTGTAGAACTGAAATGAAAAACGATGTTTTTACTTTTTTGAGGCTACAAAATCAATTTGTGATGTTGGCTTCATTGTAAAACAGCCATGCAAATAATATTTGACCACCTGATCCATTTTGATTAAATGGACTTCTCCATGGACTGGTGCGATGTAATGCAAGCATGAACCATGTCGTTGTTAAAAAGTGTTTGCAGTGAGACGACATGTTTTTTAACGACATGTTATCGTTTTTAAACGAAGTAAAAACTAACTAGCAACAAAGCTACGCAAAAATTTAAAAATTCGGAAAGTTTACAAAAATACCAAAAATAAGCAAAAGAATTTTATATTTCAAACAAGCCTTGAAATTAATTAAAATTCCCCAAATCTAAATGGCAAAAATTCGATAAAAATCAGGTCAGGCGCTAAAACCAGGAAAGTGCATTCCATAAAAAAAAGTTAAGTTTATTAAGCACTTCCTACTTGTTCTTATAATTTTCTTTAAAATGGGAAATACTGCTAATAAAAACTTTGACCCTTTTTTAGATGAAATACCCTTTTTTGACCCCTTTTTCTGGAAAATCCCCTTTTTGTGACCCTTTTCGAAAATTTCCAACGGTAACCCTGATTAAACTTCTTCGATCTGTTTTTCTTGTAGTGTGAACTGTTGAGTATTTGTTGTGTTGGTTCTCATGGCTTTGGTTTTGGGGATATTAATTCTGAGACCACACATTGCTGCTTCGGCTTCGATGTTGTTAAGTTTTGACTGAATACCTTCAAATCTATGTGACTTTTTTCATGATGCTGTCGATTACAACGTTGAATAGTAGGGGGTATAGTGGGAAACCCTGCCGCGCACCTACTTTGACGCTTATTGACTAACTAATTACGTGCTCGTGTAGAATGCGGCATTTAGCCTTCTCGTACAAAGTCCTGATTATCGCAATAAGTTTTTCCGGTATTACCTTGCAGCGAAGTGCGTTCCATATTGCAGCGTGATGTATTGTGTCGAACGCCTTCTCGTAGTCGATGAATGTTGATATAGCGGAGATCGCCTTTCGACTGATTGTTCCTTTTTTACTTCTAACGCTATTAATATGGTCAGTGCTAGATTTGCTGGGTCGGAAACCGGCTTGTTCGTTACGAATATCGTTGGACAATGCGTCTCATAAAAGTTTGTTTATTATATTAGCTATGACCTCAAGTTTTTGCATTGTGTAAGGTCTCCTTTCGTCAGGATTTTAATTATCATAACCTTTTTTCGGTTGTGGCTAAGTTTATTGGTATCCCAGAATTTGTCTATTATGGGGTGTATTAGTTGGGCGCATGTAGCTGGATCTGCCTTTAGTAGTTCGGGCGATATGTTGTCGATTTCGGGTGTTTATTGTTCTTGAGAGTCTTCATTGCTATCTCAATATCAATTACGCTGGGCTTATTGATCGGTATGTCGTGCCTGTCAGTGTGTTGGGGACAAAGGCATGATGGTTCAAAAGTGGCCTTAGTGGTGTTTAGCATTTTTTCATAGTGTTCCACCCATATGCCGATTTGTTCTGTTTTCGATGTTCTCTGTTGGCAACACTCATAGAGAGTATCGACAATATGGCAACCTTGGCGACAGCCGGATATAAAATAGAATAGAAAGTAAGAACGTGTGAAATGTATTATACCAGAATGTACTAATAAAGTGACCTCACATGCGCAGCTGTTTGCAGTGATTTTCTTCGTGTGTTACGTTTGGCGTAATTTTGTTTGTTTATTTACATTTTTTATAAAGGCATTTTGACATTTGCCGTCTCAATTATAGCAACAAAATGCCTGTTGTTTTTTCTATTGTTTCATTGTTGTAAAACGCAAGAATTTGGTAGTAGTTTTTAATACACTTTTAATCTAAATTTTATAATTTTTTTTATAAAATTCTGTTTAATAGAGAAATATTTGTATAATATTTGTAATAAAATTCTTTAATTAAGGAAATCTTATTTAAAACGACTTTTAAAATTCTTGCGTTTTCGATTTCCAGAACACCACTGACTATCTACATCAGTCTCATACGATTCTTGACATGAAAGACTAGTTAGATAATCTTTACCCATTTCTAATACCATGCTCGCATATGATCCAAATTACATAATTCGTCATACAAAATTTTGAGAGCGGACTATTTCATTTGTATGTTATTCAATTTTTATTACCCTGTGGATTACATTAAAATCAATATGATCTCTAAATTTTATCGGGTTTTTTCCATCACCAGCTGTCAAAGCACTAAATATAACATAAACGATTCATTGAGTCCATTTGCTAACAGCTTTTCTATTCACTGGACAAATAATTATTTTATATGTATGTACTTATGTACATATTTCTTTGAAATAATATTTTTAAATTACTTTTTCTTTTCATTCTTAATACAAGTAACCGCAAACAAACAATTAAATTTAGCAATAATCAAAATTAATTTAAAAAAAGAAGAAGAAGAACTGTCAAAACCGATTAGTGCTGGTTCACACACGTCAAGTTTGACTCGTCAAGTCTTGAGCATTTAGGAGAGAAGGGAAAAGAGAAGGCCATTTCTTTTCCCCTCTCACCTAAAAACTCAAAACTTGACGAGACAAACTTGACGTGTGTGAACCGGCACTTAGGAAAATGCCGTGTGAACATGGTAATCAGGGTTGCCGAACATGGTCTTTGCCGATCAAATTTGGTCGGATATTTTTGGTTTGGTCGGATGGTAGGCCAAACCTAATTTTGTTTGCTTTTTATTGAGTAGGTTCAAAATATGGTCCACCATTTCTATGTATTCTTTCTTTAGTAAAAAAAATCGATGAAATGGTATCAGATGACAGTTTATTTCTTAAATCTGTCTTACAATTGTTAAAATTGCTAAACATTCTTTCCGCAGCAGCGTTTGAAAAGGGTAAAATAAAAATATAGTTAATAACTATTTGCAAAGTGGGGAATATTCTGTCTCCAAATTACTATGACGCTCAAATTTATCAAAATCTAAGAGTGCTTGTTACCGCCACTCGTTATCAAGGTCTTGCAAATCGATAATTAAAGATGGAAATCTTTTTTTAAACAAATACAATGATTTAGGTTGAAGAGATTGAGCAATTTTTGGATCAACAATGTCCACAATTGTATAAATATCATCACTTAAATCAAATCTTGTCTTTATTTGACGAATCGTCTCGATATAAAACTCCCGACAATCTTGAAGTATACTTTTTTTCAGAGTTCGAGATTTGCATCAAAGATTCATGAGCAGCAGCTCCAATGTATATATCATATATATCGTTAACATATACATTAGTATCTGATTGGTTGATTTCCCATAGGCGTTGGGATTTCAAAACATCCAATTTTATGTAATTTGAATAAAAAGTTTTCAATATTTGCATTATTTCGGATTTCATTTTATACAATACTGGCTTTTCTGATTGAAGAAGAGTATTAAACGCAGTTAAAATATCTAAGGCCTACGATAAAAATTCGAAATAAATTCTGGTTCTTCCATCATCTAATGCATGCAGCATTGATTCAGTAGTCTTGGAGGGATCTTCAAAAACTTCTAGCCTTAAAAAACTTCTTAAAGTTTCATATTGTTCTAAAACACGATTAACGCATGCATGTAATGAGAGCCATCTTGTAATGGCAGGGGACAATATTTTATGAACACCAGTTTCGAAATATTCTTGAATTCCTTAAGTTTTTTCTGCTGGACATAACTTCTGTTAAAATAAGATCCAAGATTACGAAGTAAATCTTCCAAATATGTTGGCAGTTTTAGACAGGCTTTCGACGCTACCAAATGTATTAAATGGCATGAGCATTTTATCAAAACAACATCTGGTTTTTCGTCTAACAACAACTTATACTTTCCAAACATGACATTAGGTGTATCTGATGCAAATCCAACTAGATTTTTAAAAGGAATTACTTTTCCTATAATTGTGCTTTTTAGAAGCTCAAACATTTCTTATTGAAATAAAAAAAAGAGTAATGTATCCGGGATGTTTCGTTGTTATAATAAATTGTGGTAAAAGCAATCTTTGTGCTAACATCTGTTGTTTCATCTATTATTATGGAAAATACGTTTTTCTGCAATTTATTCACCTTTATTGTGTTTGGCGTATTTAAAATACGCCTACGACTGTTTGGTAGTAGATTAAAGGAAATACGTTCACCTTCTCTTTAATCTATTACCAAACAGTCGTAGGCGTATTTTAAATACGCCAAACACAATACAGGTGATTATAAAGCTCCTCAGAAGAACTTGGGCCTAAAACATTTTTCACCAAAGCTGTGGCTTTTGTTCTATGAAGGTTTACATCTTTAAGTACATATGTCGGAGTCTGGCAAACATGACTTTAATACTGGAATTAGATCGTCTACTAATCTAAATGCCAAATGGTTATTAGTTAATGTTCCAACCATTTTTAGTTCAGCTCTCTTAACGCTTCCATTCTTTGATGTAGGATTCTGTAAGGCTTTGGTAATGTTGGTTGTGGATTTAATAGCAGAAGCGGCAGTTTGGTGGGAATTTGTTAGCATGTGTCTTGAAAGAACTGGCTTATTACATAGCTTTCAGAATGCAGCAGCTTTCCCATTGTCATTTATTTTGATAAGCCAACTTTTGAAATCATTCAATCGCAGCCATTCGCTTTGAAATCTAAATAAGTTCTTCTCAGACATATGTATCTACAAAAGAAAAAAAATGATTTGTACGATGAATGTAAAATTTTTTTTATATCTTACACCTTTTTACTTCTTGTGACAAAAAACATAAAAAAACAAACGAATTTAATAAGTCCTTTATTCTTCTTTGTGGTGCAAGTTTGCAAAATATTTTTTTTGTCATAATACAAATTCTTATGTGATAGAAAAGGACGTACATACATTCATTTTTAAACGCAAGTGTTGGAAAATGTTTAAAAAATTTTTAAATTGTAAATTACACATGAATAACACATGCTGCCAAATACACATGGGCTACACATGACAAAAAATATAACACATGATATGTGTAATTATACCTAAGGTGGCAACACTGTCCTTAAGAGAGTTATTAAAGAAAAATACTGTCTTTGTTTGGCAAAAAGCTCATTCAGATACAGTTGCTAAAATTAAAGAGATGCTAGTTGGTTCCACAGTACTTAAGCCTTTTGATGAAAACAAAAACAAATGGTTTAGGTTGTTGCTTATTACAACAGAATGCACCAATTGCATACGCATCGAGAAGTTTGTCAGAAACAGAGCTCAAATAGAAAAAGAGCTTTTAGCAATAATTTTTAGTTGCAAAAAAGTTCATCATTACATTTATCGAAGAGAAGTAGTCATCAAAACATATCACAAAATACCACCAGGAAAGTTACAACGTATACGATTATCTATAAAGAAATTTTTAAACAATGAAACCGGTCGCTCTCAGAAGAAAATTATTAATATCATTGATGCTAAAGGACTATGCGTAGAAAATAACAAAGTTAAAGCCAACACTTTTAATAATTACTTTACAAAAATTTTAGAGGATTTAAAAAATGGAATTGCTTAATACTCTAATGACAACTGTAATAACTTAAGAACGTTAAGACGCCATCCAATCTGCTTTACGTTAAATAAAGTTTCAACAAATAATGTTGAAAATATAATAATAGGCTTAAAACCGACGTACAGTAGCGGTCAGGACTATGTTTCATCGAAACTATTAAAATATTGTTATCAAGCAGTTTCACCTTTTATATCCTTTTTTTCAATAGTATGATAAATACATCTATATATCCGGATGTTTTAAAGGTACACAAAGTTGTGCCTATCCTAAAGGAGATTCATGCAAAAACGGTTGAAAAGTATAGACCAATAGCGCTTCTTTCAACAATTGATAACATATTTGCAAAAATAATTCATTCGCAGTTAAGTGCATATTTAGATCGTGAATCTTTGTTACACAAAAATCAGTATGGGTTTGTAAAAGGTAGTGGAACGGATGAAGCTCTTGTTGATGTGGTAAATACAATATGTACAGGGCTGGATAATTGGTTTAATGGAGTTGCAGGAGTATTCTATGATTTAAGTAAAGCTTTTAATCTGGTGGATCACAAAATCTTGTTGGAAAAGTTATCGTACTATGGTATTATTGGTTCTGAACTTAAAGAGACTCGGCACTTTTATTTGAGTTCGCGAGATTAAACAGATTGATTTTAAATCCAAACAAAACCTAGTTAATACGTCTTCGGCCTTATTCCCCAGCCTTTAATAATAATTTTTCGATTTTCGTTGATGGTAAAGTTATAAATGAAGAACAAGAAATTAAATATTTGGGAGTAATGTTGAAAAGCAATCTGTCATGGGATGATCACATTAAATACTTAAAAGCAAACATAGCTTCCGCTTGTGGTATATTATTTAAGTTAAAAAGAAAATTTACCACTAAGACAAAAATGTTGATATATCAATCAATCATACGCAAAACTCGCAATTATTTATGGTTACAAAAAGACTTGTGAGTTAAAATCGTTACAAGCATCTCAAAATAAAATACTAAAATGTGTCTTTAATTTAAATATTAGACACAATACATTATCATTATATAAAGATTTTGCTAAAACCATTTTGCCAATATATGGTCTATGTATATGTTAAACAACTTTTATGTTACGTTTACAAATCTTTAAATAACATTGCATATCGAGCAATTAAGTTTAATATCAGACAAAATAGTTTTAACACAAGAAGTGGTGGAAATCTTTGGATAGCTAGATGTAGACTTGAAAAAACTAAACAAAGAATAGAATATGCTGGTAGCTTAAAGTTTAATAATTTGCCGGAAAACATTAAAAACTGCAATCGATTATCAGTTTTTAAGAAATGCTTCTTGAATAGTTTTTCTATTTTTTTCTTTTTTTTTATACTTTAAATATATAGTTTCTTTAATTGTATAATTGCTAATTTGTTATGTTATAATATCTATAGCTGTAATTAATTTTTTGCCAACTCGTCTTCCAAAGCCATTTTTTGGCGCGAGACAAACTTTACCTTTTTTATAACGTATATTGAAATAAATAAATAAATAAAAAAAAAAAAATCTATCAACAAGAGCCTGTTTTTTACGAAACTATATTATCAATTACTGTTAGTAAGAGAAGAGAAAATCAGATAAAAGATGAAACTAAAAAAGATGTAAATTTAAGTAAAATTATGTCGCTTTATAAAAATAAAGCAAGGTACATACCAGAAAGCTTACGTTTTAATTTTGGGAAGCGAAGTGACATAATTGAAAATGACGGGATTTTATACTACCATGACAGAACATTGATACTTGATTCTTTGACGGTGGACATGTTTAATTTACTTCATGAATCTCACATAGGCATTGGTAAAACACAAAAAAGGGCGAGATCCATAATGTACTGGAAAAATATGAATACAGATATAGAAGAAAAAATTTTCAACTGTAAAATATGCGATAAATTTTTGAAAAACAATATTAAACAACCTATGATACCACATGAAATCCCTTTAAAACCATTACAAAAAGTTGGATGTGATATAAAAACTTTTGATGGAAATGACAACCTTTTTGGATTATTTCGGTAAATGGATTGAATATAAATTATTACGTAACAAAACATCATCGGAAATAATAAAGCACTGGATGGATATTTGTTCTCAATTTGGTATACCCAAAATAATAATTGCAGATAATGTTCCATTTGGTTCATTTGAATGTAAAGCTTTCGCCACAAAGTGGAATATCGAAATTATAACGAGTTCCCCTTTATATCCAAAATCAAACGGATAAGCTGAAAGATCTGTCCAAATTATAAAAAATATTTTTAAAAAATCCACAACATTTGATGAACAATGCGTACAATTAATGGAGTACAGAAACACTCCCCTTCAAGACATGAATTTGTGCCCATCACAAATGATGTTTAATCGGCTGTTAAGAACAAAACTACCAGTCTCCGGCAAACTACTATCTAACTACCAGACTACAATAACAGCATAAAGCAACAAACAATGAAAAAACTCAACATAATACAAAATATTATAATTTTTCTTCTTGAAAAGAGCAACAATTTAAGGACGGAGATTTAGTATTAATAAAAGATCATAACAAGTGAAAAAATGGAGTCATAATATAGAAATACAATACCCAACGTCCTAATGTACATTGCTAAAGATAACGATGGTAAAAACAAAAGTCGCTTGGATCCTAGACACTTCAATGAAAAATGGGGAGATGTAACGTAACATTTCTTAAAATGTTACATTAGGCCGTTTTACACTATCTCACAAAGTCTTTAGTAATTTAAGAAAATGTAACCCTGTCATGATAAGTTCTTATTGTTTTTTGAAAATGTTCAAAGAATAATTAGATCAGGAAAGCATTTTTGAAAAATACGTAAGACTTTGTGGGATAGTCTGTAACGGCCTTTATCTCAACATTATAAGTTATGTTAACGTTTACTCATGTTAACGTATGGGATATTTACAAGGTGTGATATTATGTTATATTTTAATAATGTTCTAACAGCTTACAATGGTTTAAGCATTTTGTTGTTGCTTTTTAAGCAAAAAGTGTCTTAAATTAATAGAACTTTGCTAGCTATATTTATTGTGCTGTACTAACTACAGTATTCCACGGATAATTACCTCGCCAAAAATGCCAGTATTTTTGGGTAATTATGCGTGTAAAGCATTTAAACGAATACGCTTAACTACCTCGTTGTGGTAATTATAAGAATACGTTTAACTACCTCATTGTGGTAATTAAACGTATTTATATACAAGATACCTTAACTTTGATGTATGAAAAAAAGTTAACACATAAGAATTTTGGTATCAGCTAGTCTAAAGGGATAGCAATAAAAACAATGGGATTTTCTGTCTTAAATTTTTTCTGTAATGCTTTTTGAGATGTCCTGTCATATCCTACTAACAAAAGCGTACTTATACATACAAGCTTATGATCAGGGAAACCGTAAATATGCAATTGCATGGTTTTTCTTGTGCAATCAATGAATGCAGAAACAATAAGGGTCCTCATGATGTCGCTTTAAATTGCCATTTGTGCAAATGCGCAAACTTACGAGTCTTGTTTCATGAAGCCCCTTTTTTTACTTTTGTGTAATTTTAAACAATTAATGTCAGTTTGTAAGAAACGTCAATACAAAAATAAATTAAAAATTAAAATTCAAAAATATAAAAATTTGTGTTTAAATTTGTGATTAATATGTATGAGAAATTTGCTTTTAAAAATGCTCAAAGAAAGCCAAAAGACCAATTTACTGAAATTATTGCTAGAATTTATTGTTTGTGATTTATAGACACTTGGATTTTTCATTGAAAACGACGTTAAAATCATTAAAAGATCTGTTTGTATAAATGCACAATTGGACAGCTCAAGTTTACGAGACAAAATTGTTGGACAAATTTACCAAGTTTGTGTAAATTAATTCTCATACAATTTTTGACAGTTCATTTACGAGGGCGTAAAAATGCACAGTTTGCACAGATTACGAGACTTATAAACGATATCATGAGGACCCTTAATATATTTATTCGATTTAAAACTTTTTAAAAATAAAATTTTGGTATCGATTTCTTTGTGAATAATTTGCATATTTAAGCTATATCTGCTTTTTTTGCACACATATTTCACATTTTTTAAGGATATTTTAAAACATAGCAGATGAATTTTCTGTTCGTTTAATTTCGCCATCTACATTAAATTTTCACTCTACAATTGTTAGCCACTCGTTAAACAGCTCTGAGTGGAGAAGCAGCTCGCGCTTTTTGTCGTTATTTCTTAAGGACAAACAGGTCGTTTTTGTTTGTCTGCTTTTGTTGCGTTTTGCGTTGTCACCCCGCATTGGTTAGTGGTTCGGCGTCGTATAACTGTACCGAGTTACAGTTTTTGCGGTTTCTACATTAACTATATGCAATCGTTTTTAACCTCGATATTTTAATGCGTTGTCTGGTGGAGAACCAAAGAAAAAACTCATTGTGACTGGTGGAGAACCATATATAACTCAGACGTGTTACTGGTGGAGTACCAAGGAAATAACTCAGAAGATTACCTGTGGAGACCAAAATACTCTGGAGTGGATTCCGGAAGCTCTCGCCTTCCTATCGGAAGGTTTAGGTCGAACGAGGTTTTGCGGTTAAAGCTCCAAAAAATTGTGTGGCATTATAACTTAAATAGTTCGCCAAAAACTTTATTTTTAAGCAAAATCAAAAACAAAACAAAAAACAATTGTTAGCCAAAGCAAGCTATCGTTGAAGATAAATGTTATTGCAAACTGTAAAGTTTTATATATACAAATGAAAAATTACGAAAAAAGCAATTATATAAATTTGTGTGAATACATAGTAATCTAGACGCATCGTTTAGTAAACCGATCGAATCAGAAACACATTTTAAAGTGATCTTTTCGTGTTCGTTCGTCCATCTGACTGGTTGTCATTCCATGTAAACTTTGTGCGTAAAGTAAAAGTAGCAGTTTTTAGATAATTTGATCAAATTTGGTAAATGCGTTTTAATTGCCATAAGAACAAAACCTATGTAATTTGTAAGAATTGGTCTATAATATCACATGTTCCCCATTAAAACTTCTTTCTTTATGTCCATAAACCATTTAATAATTTTCGTATTAAGATTAAATTTGGCCCAAAATATCTTAAATCGGTTCAGCGACCTTTCTTTTAATCCCTTTAAGACAAAATATCTCATATATTTGGTGTATCTAGATAATAGTCAGCACAAATAACTCTTATATGAATCCTAACCTCATAACGTAACTTTATTCTGGTGAGCACAGAATAAATTTTATTTTAATGAAAATAATTAATTTTGGAATATTTTGCTTGCAAATAAGCCATATTTTGCTTTTTTGGGCTTATTTTTAAAAAAAAATTTAGTGCATATTTTCAAATTATTGACATGTAAACTTAATTGCATTACTTTCTGTGTTCTTGTCAAATAGCACTGAGGCAATTAAGCGAATGAAATTAAGGTGTAATTTTGTTTTGGGAGTTTAATTTTTAAGGCATTTACCCGAATTGGGTAATTAAGCGTATGGCAATTAAACGTGGATTTTTGTTTGAAAAATTTATGAAAAAAACGGGGATTTAAAACTCAAGGTAAATAAGCGTGTAAGGCAATTAAGCGTGGGGTAATTAACCGGGTTATACTGTAATCAGAAGAGACATGCGTTGAGGGCAGTGTTACCATCAGCAAAATTCAAAATTGCACTTGCGCTGAAGCGAAATTACCCGATTTAAATAAAATTACACCTGATATAACATTGAAGTTTTATTTAATAAAATGACATTTACAAAGAAGCAAAAACACAACAACCTCATTGAAAGAAGATCAATATTAGTCAAACTGTTAAGATTCTTATTGTAATTTTAAAAAAAATTAATAAAACATAAAAATAAAACTCCTTAAATAATGAGTTTAGCTTCCACAGTTGGTTGCATATATCTAGGGAAAGTTTAATAAGCTCATTGCAATTCCTTTATAATGGTGTTTTTTAGCCCCATAGAGCTTACGAAAGGTTAGCTGTCAAACGAACTGTCATACTGCTTTCAATTGCACATCATCATGCATAGATTCATTATTGAATAACGCCACCAAATTATACAAATTTACTTTGAAAATCAGCCATCGATTTTCGCAACTTAAAGGCAACTTCATGATTCACAAATAAAGGCGATGTGTTGATTTAGAGAAAATAAACTGTCAATTTGACTACAAGGCCTTGCGATGTGACATCTTTTGATTGAAGCCACTGGATTATGCTGATAAAACAGCAGCAATGCTCAAAAAAGAGGAACAAAATTGGACGTCTGCAAGGCGTTTCGTCAAAGACAGGCTATTTGTTTGAAATCAGTTTCAATAAGTAATGCCGTGTATTAATCTGCGATTAAAATGATTTATATTTGTGTTGTCTAAAATTTTAAATTTCATGGTCTTAAAAAGACCCTTTTTACCTTATTTAGTAAATAAAATGCCTGCTGGGTTTAAATATACAACTGTCCCTTTCGTAGTTCAGTTTTAAACTTTAGGTTCTAAATCACTCTAAGAGGCATCTTTATCCAAATCTTAGCGGCCATCTTGCGATATTCATTACAAAACTTTTTAAAATATATATTTATTGATTGAAGTCGTTTCTTAAAAAGAAACCGAAACTTTGGTCCAAAAGACTGTACATTTTGTTGCAACAATATTTAAAAGCAGTAAATTTCATCACTGAAATCGAATCTTGATTTTATTTGGGTATCTAAAGTAAGAATTTCAAATTACACCGGAATAACACCTAAGAGAAATTACCCACGCTCTACCCACGACGGTAAAAATTATACCAAATTCGGGTAATTACCTTCAAAGTGGCAACACTGGCTGAGCGGCCTTTTGACTTTTTTCGTTGCAAAAATCATAACTTTTGAACTGATAAAGATATTTAAAAATTTTAAAAAGCATTTGAAAGGAAACTTCTTTAGCTTTAATATACATGATTTGCAAGGTCATAGGTTAGGCGCGGCACTGTGCACAGTGTCTGCTTTCGACTGTTTTTATTACAAACATCATAACTTTTGAGGTAAGAAAGATATTTTAACAAAAATGAGTATCATTATTGGCCATAGCTTTGTGGAGGCACTGTGCACAGTGGTTTTTTTGTTGAAAACATCATAATTTTTGAAGTAACAAAGAAATTTGTAATGGGGAAAAAACACTGAATTTTTAAATCTTTTAGGATCATAATAAGTGCTCCCTTATTGTGATAGGCATTGGACATGCTGACACGTTTGACCTTTCTTGTCGCAAAAATCATATATTTTGAAGTAATGATATTTTTAAAATTTCTCAAACATTTAAAACACAATGACACAACTTTTTGTGCTTTAAATGACATTCTCATAGGGAAGTCTAGAAAAAATGCTACTCTAATATAACATGTTATATTAATATACATAAGTCTTTTTATTTATATTACAGATAAAAATTATTGAATAGACTTAACATATCGGAGCTATATTTATATTCTTCTAAATCTTTTCGAGATCTTACATGTCTCCGCGATGAAATCAGTGGGTCTGAAGGGGCCGCCAACATATTATATATTGTTAGATATTGATTGTTTGTAAGCCCTTTGACCTGATGATCCATCACATCCCCACTTCCTTTTAAATGTTAGCCTATCTGTAAGTAATGCTCTTTCTTTTTCAGGAAAACTTTGAACTAAGCGTTTAGATGTATGAACCATTAAGTCTTGCAGTTCAACTTCTGCTGATACTTCAGTAACATTTAAATTAGATGGTACTGCTTCTTTTTTGGCAGAGGTAACCTTTTTTTATCCAGGAAGAACATTCACATTATGATTCTTTAAAGAGCTTCGTAAAATATTATATTTCTCCTTTGACAATCCCAAGTCCATAAATAACGCTAAGGCTTCTTCTATGCTATACTTTGTGGATAATGCATTCGGAGGAGTTAGAATACTTTTTTAATCCTTCGCAGTCGATCTGGGCTAGCAAGCTCCACAGCTTTTGTAATATCAGACCTTGATTTATCTTTGTCTTTTACGTACCTAAGACATAATGCTTCTGACAGATTCGATGTAGATATATCTTTTGTAGCATTTTGAAGTTTACGTTTTTTTGTGTACTCCGAACACTCGTTTATAGTTTTAGCAGGTCTTCCTTTTCTGATGTCCAAAGATGTATGCGGTTCTTCGATGTTTTCAAAAGTTGTTACTCCATGTAGCCAGTCTGAGTACTTTTCCATAAAGGTTTTTGTCGTACTGTTTGAGGCAAGCCATTTTCTACGAATATCCAAGAAAACGAAGTGAATTTTGTTTTTAACATCCTTTTCCTGGTAAACCGTGCAATTTTTCCACAATAGCCAAATTAAATAAATGTTCATTATGTGATTTTCTAAATAACTCGAACAATTCCGAATTTTGAAATGACATTATGAGTTCTGGTACTGATCACTACTTTTGCAAAGTAAAACTTTAACTGATTGCATTACACAATTGCAGATTAATTTATACCCAAAAATAAAAAGGTTCAAGCTACCTGATTTGCGAAACATTTATCTAGGCCACAATTAACTGGATTATATACAACTGCAGTTTTTATTTTACTTAGTATAAAAACCAAGTTTTAAAACTACCTGCCTATTTCCATAATATGTTCTTAAATTTAAATAAATAAAAAAATTCTAATAATTATGCCCACCTGATTGACACAAGAAAATATTGTTTATAAATAAGGCTACATACATATTTATAAGTAGGCACATATGCATAAATTAACAGAAATATGTCAGTCAGTTCCACTTATATTTACATTTTTGTGCTGTAAGATAACATAAACTATAAAAAATATTAAAATTTTGGTAGCTTTTTTCCTTATTTGGCAATTTTTTTTTTAATTTTGGTTGCAAAAATATCTTGGCTGTGGCAACGCTGGCTATAAGATTTTAACATCTTTCTTCAAATTTCAAGAAAACCTGTAATTTTTTGTGGCCCAATTTAGCGAACTTATTTAAAGTACTGTATAGTTAAAATGCTAAGAAAATATGGGCGTGACCATTTTTGCCCATTTTTAGATAATCTCTATTTTATTTGTAAAAAGTACCTAAATATAGGGTGTCTGAAAAACGGCAACTGCCAAAAAAGTAGGGTATCTGGTGGACATTTTCTTACATATTTTAATAAACAATAAATATACCTTTAAAACAATACCAAAAAAGTAGTGATCACATGGCAATATTTCTGACACTTCAATTCTAAATTGTCTTTTATTTTCTCAAAATCACCTTTTTTTGGACTTTCTAAAAAACTGTCGACTTTCTTCTTCTTATCCAATTAAGAAAAACGTTTTTGAATTCTGATCAGTAAAATGGTCTTTATACGATGTGTTCATTCATTTTACAAAATTTTGTCATCAAATCTTGTATTTTTGCCACGGTTTTTGGGAAAAGGCGCCACAGTGCGCCGTTGATGGTATAGTTTTATTCGGCTTATATCCGAATTTAACCTGCGGCTAGCAATGTTTGCAACCAAACAACTTAGGACTTTGGTAAACAAACAAAATAAAATTAATTTGTGATTTGCGTCTAAAAAATGGAAAATAGTCAGGAAAGATCTAATTTAATTTATTAATTCATGGATTAGAATTAAAAAATATTTTTATTATCGTTCTTACATTTTAACTATCTGTTTTGTTGTAATAACGTTGCCTTTTTTGTTTTAAATTCTACATATGTATATACATATGTATGTATGTATGTCACTCACAAGTAGCTACCCTGCTAGCATTTGGAAGATTGTTTTTTAAAAAATCAGAGTGTGAGTCTTTTTCGAGTACTTTTGGTGATCAAAAACTGATTAATCAGCTACACGCTTAAAAATAGACTCGAAAATTACCCACGCTTATGATTCTAAACTGTTTGATGTAAAATGCAATAACAAATCGTATTGAAACCGCAAATGGATCATCTTGGCGTTTAAAATGTGAGTATTTCATCCGTTATTCATAATCAAATTTCGCGCAGCTAGAAGGTTATAAACTTTTTGATCACAAACTGATTATGCATGCGTTCGAAAAGTGATTATTTTTTTTTGTTATTTACGATCATATTTTGCGCAGATGGATAATCAAAAAGTGTTAGTTATTTTTTTGTATAGCAATCTCCAACGAATCATCCAGGTGCTTAAAATGTGAGTATTTCAAGCGTAAAGGCCTCGTTACTCTTGCGTAAATGTTGCGGATACGTAAACGTTGCGGTCGACTTGAAATGTTGGTAGTTACTACAAAAACGTAAACGTGTCATATGTTGTGGAGGTGAATGTGTGTACTCGTACATATGTATGTGTGTAAATCATTATTTGTTTTGATTTTGCTCACAGTCTTGTTCCAAAACATGTTGTTAACATTCTTGTTTAAAATCGCCAATACATACCGATACCGGCGCTTTTGTACAAAAAATAAAATACTTTATACATACATATCTGTGGCATTTTGACAAAACATCTTAAGTCGTGATAAGATAGCAAAATGCTTTAAAAAAACTCGCTGAAAAAATCATTTTTATCAAATAAAAAAACATTTAAAAAATCAAACTTAAAGAAAAATTTCGTTTATAATACAAAATTTTAAAAATGTAAACAAAAATGTTTTTTGAATGCAAATTCGTATGATTAACAACATTTTTATCAACTTTTTGAATTTGACTTAAGATGTTTTGTCAAAATGCCACAGATATATAGTGCCAGCTCGCTAATTCGAATTAATGATTGCAGACCCTGATTCGGATTAACGAGATATTCAGATTGCTGGATGTGCTGTTATTATGTATTATAATTCCACAAATAAAACGCAGACTAGGATTTTAAAACTAATTTATTTTATTTTTATTAATCAAGAATGAAAAAATTAAGTTTTGTATTCTAAAAACATAATTTAGATATCAAACCAAAGCGAATTTACACCAGGTGACCTTATCTTGCTACGTAAGCAACAGCTGATAACTTATCTTGTGACAAAATGGTATACCTTTCTGGTGGTTCTGGGGCATCTTTACTAAATTCTATAATTATCGATTAAAATTATGAAATTTAAAATGTTATTATATTTCAAAACACACAATTTAAAATTAAAAACAAAATGAAATATTTGTTTGAATATTTGACACAACGGTAAAATATTTTACAGTGTTGTAAACGTTTTCAAATAAGACCACATTGTATGAATTCGCCCTGTATCAAACGTATTTTCAAACAAAATGTCTATACAAATTTTTCTGAAAATATGTTTCAAGACCAATTTAGTTTTTAAAGAATACGGCAGTTAAGCTTTTTTTAAATGTTTTGTTTTTTTTAAATACAAAATTTGTGATGTAGGGTTGGTTCTCTTGCAGTGCACATGCTCCCACGAAGTATTGCCAGATTTAATAATCCAGCTAAGAATTTCTTCTTTAGAAATTCACACGTCATTATTGAGGTAAAATTAGTTGCAAATTTTCAAAGTTTGCGCAGAAATTCGGTTCTTAAAATTATAAAAAAGCAGAAAAATAAAAATGCGAACTATAGAGTATGTAATACGTCATAAATTCAATTTGGATTACTGGATAATTCGGATTACACACCTTCGGATAAGCGAGCTGGCACTGTATATTTACATATCCAACACTAAAATTGCTTTGAAAAATTTAATTTTTTATCTAGTTTTTATTGCGCCTGTGAATCTAGTTTTGGAGTTATGGACCTTAAAATATATTTAGCCGTTATTAATATCTCTTTAAATGAAACTTGATATAACCAATGTGTTAAGCTGCGTTCACAATCAAAAAAACATTTTCACTTGGTGTTCATAATAGAGCAACAATTTCTTTTGTAACTACACACATTTTGCAACAAGAAACCGTTTGCAAATTTTAGCCACAACAATATTAAGCATATATTTTTATTTTTGTAAACATTTTGTTAAAATTTTCATTCACAACTAAAAAAAATTATTTTAAACGTCAGAAACAATTTCATACAAATTGTTGCTGAAGTTCGAGTTGACTCAACTTTAGTTACATTTTTAAAAAATGTTTAGTTAAATTTGTGTTCTTAAACGAAAGGAAAATATATGAAATACTTTTGGAAGAAAAAAGATAGAAGAAAAAACGAAATTGTTTCTCTGATTGTGAACAAAGCTTAACCCAAAAATTAAAAAAAAATTATTTTATTGTAATCTTAATTTAATTTCCTAAAGCTGCTAACCAAAGGTTAGCGCAATAATTGGAAAAATAAATAAATATACTATATTTTTTTAAAAAAGACCTCAAGCTTAAATAATTCAAAATAATTATGAAAAAAGAAAGGTCAAATAAAAATAAATAATATATATATTTATTTAGCTTAATTTCTTCGACCTTCTTAATATTATTTTCTTTCAATAATCTCTCAAGCTCAAGGTCTGTTTTATATAAAGAATATTTATTTAAAATTGATCCAATATTTCGCTATCTCAATGGATAGCTTCTTCAGGGATCAATTTTAAATAAATATTCTTTATATAAAACAGACCTTGAGCTTGAGAGATTATTGAAAGAAAATAATATATATATTTAATATAATAAGGTTAAGGCGAATATTCGGAACTATGCGCTGATTTTTTTCTATTTGCATTGTCCAAAATGTATGCAAATAATTATTTTATAATAAAATCAATAATCGAATCAGCTGTTTTATGTTTTGGCTCATGTTTACAGCTTTAAAATAAATTTTTATTTATTAATTTTATAGATTATGATTTTGCGTTAAAATATTGATAAAACTTTTGTTGTAAATATAAATGAAAACTATAGAAAAGAAAATAAGAAGTGGAAATACAGTAAACATACTAATGTGCAATATGAAATAAATACCATCGTTGTATAACTTGCATTTGTTGTTTATATTTGTGTACTTTTATTGTTTTGTAAATATATATATAAAGCGAATTTAGTTAAAATACGAAAATATTTCTTGTTTCAAACTTATAAATAAATAAATTGACCATAGAAAAAGTGAGAAAAAGGCTTTTGTAAATTTGCAGCAGCCCGCTGCCGGAAACATGCAAAAATACTATTTTAACATTTATCAATTTAATTTACTTCCATCTATGGAAATAATCTAACTGTTGGATAAAATAAAATAAAACATTAAACTTTTAACAACAATATTTATTTCCAACAAATAAACAAGAGCTGTAAGCTGCTTCTTTTATTTTCAATAAAAACCCGATAACTTTGGTTTCTGTGACACATAAAGCCAACATTAATTTCAGTTCGAACAAAAACCCCATAACATTGGATTTCATTACATCAAATTTAAATTAACGTTTTGATGAGAATCTCACTAATAAAATTTAAAAGTAAACCGCTGGTTAATAAGTTTTGTTGACAACACTGCTTCAAAACAAAAATACAATTCTTAACAGCTGATACGTAAAAACGGAGAGAAATTTTAATTTTATCAGGTTCATCCGCAACGCAACGTTACGTTTACGTAAGAGTACCTATTTGCACAGTAGCTTGGTAAGGAAAACGGAACAGCTGATTACCAACGTATACGTTTACGTTAGAGTAACGAGGCCTTAAGTTATAATAAAATTTTACGCAGCTAGAATATTGAAAACTGCTTGGAAATTAAAAAAGTACTTGTTAAATTTTAACAGGATTTTTTTTTTGTTTATTGTAAGTAAATGTCTAAAAATTAAATTTTTCTTCATTCATTACGATTATCATAATACATATTTCTACAGGTGGCCGAACTGGTATCAAAAGATCTACACAATATTACAGAAACGAGGCTGGAGATTCTGAAGATGAATTTGGTGAGTATTCACATGGTCAGTTATTTATATAAACCCAATTTCAATTGCGTAAATGTTTGAATGCCGCCAAAGAGTTGGAACAAGAATCCGCAACCCATGTGCCACGCCTCAAAATATCAATGCGTGAAAGTTATTTAACTGCGATATCAGAAGCCCTTAAGGTTAATGTACAGAATAGTGAAGAAGACAACCTGGAAGTGCCTTAATACAAAAAGATTATGAAGCTGTGGCCGCCGATATTGAATATGAATGTTTTCCAAGCAGAAATTAGTTAATATGTACAAGCATGCTGTAGCAAAGGAGGTATGTTTTAAAAAAACAGCTAGATTTTTAGATAATTAAAAAAATTTTTTAATTCATTATTAGCTTGCGACCATTAAACAACTGACTAGTAAACAGCGTTTAATGCCTATTTTGATGGATTATGTACCCAAACCAGAAGTTAAGAAGAGCGTCTGGAAAGGAGGCAGTGTTGAATAGTTTTAGTGCTTCTTTTTAATTTCTTATTTTTAATCAACTTAAATGTACATAAACAATTTTTTAATGTTTTATTTTTATTAAGAAAAACAACTGAAAGAAGTCAAATACGATTAGCAGTACCACTGATAAATGACTCGAAAAACGATCACAATATATGTAGAAGTGACTCTTAAATGAATAGAAATAGACTAATAAATGGCTCCCAAATAACAAAAAAAACTTTTGATAAATGACTCATAGGCGATTAGAAATATGTCTTATATAGGAATCGAAAATGACGCAGAATAGAAGTTAAAAAAGACTGATAAATGACTAGAAAATTATTCGAAAATAATCATAAATACCATTAGAAAAGAGTCTAAAGTGACTCTAAGCTAATAAAAAAAACGAATCATAAATGACTCACCAAGAAGAGTCGCGGGTAGGGTACCATTTTCTCCCGACAAAAGTATCCTTTATGATCAGAAAATGAGCACATATTCTGATTTTTTAATCGCTTTAAAGAGTCAAAAAAGACTCGATTATGATTAAAAATTTTAAAAAATGGTAGCTGGGTATGGGGTAAGTTCTGCAGTTAGTTCTAGAAATTTGATTCAAATTCTTACAAAGCAACGGGAAGGTCTCAACATTTGTCATATAAATGCCCAAAGTTAACTTCACAAAATGGATGAATTTCGTTATATGTTTGAGGAATCTAAAGTGGACATAGTGTGCGTATCTGAAACGTGGTTTGAAAGAGAACTACCAGACAGTTTTGTTACGGCCAATGGGTACAAAATAATTAGGAATGACAGGAAGGGTCATGCTGGTGATGTGTGGTGAACCTGTTACTTTTTGATCAAATCAATGCACCATGTTTCTCCAAACATGACCTTATTTATATATCCTATGATTTTAAAGTAGTAAACGCTGTAGCACCAATAAGTTTTTATGATTTCCGTAACATCAACCTTAACATATTGGAAGAATGTTTTAACACTATCAGCTGGGATGTCATCTACAATTTGGTTTCTGCTGAAGAACAGCTTCAATTTTTTAGTAGCCATTTGCTCCAGCTATTTGATATCTTGGTTCCTGTGCGTACATATCGTGGTGAAAAAAGGACAAAGAACTGGTTCAATTCAACCATAAAAACCCTAATAAATGTTCGTATTGAGACCTATAGACGTTGGATAAGATTTAGAACTCCTGAATTACATGAAGAATACCGCAGAGCTCGTCAGTACGTTAATAAAAGCATTAAAGACGCGAAAACTAATTATTACGCAAGACGCTTCAGATTAGCTTTAGACTCTAAAAGGAAATTGCAGACAATCAAGGAAATTGGTATTGGGAAAAAAATGACTTCTGCTTGTAATATCGATGTTAATCAACCAAATGAATCATTTGTTAATATTCCTTCAAATATATGTACCAACGAATAGTACCCAAGCTGTGACTCAAGATAATACGGCTGAAACTCCAGAATCTTTACAACGTCTCTCGGCACCACCTACCGTAAACCGATTTGAATTTTCTGGTGTGCTTCAAGTTGAAGTATTATCATGTTGTCTATCTGTTACGTCAAATGCGGTCGGTCTGGACCAAATTCATCCAAGATTCATAAAACTTCTTCTACCTAAGTTACTAGGCTACACCACTCACATATTTAATACCATTATCACCACCAGTCAGTTTCCAAGTTGCTGGAAATATGCAAAGATCATCCCTGTACCTAAAAATGCAAATGAGTATCGTCCTATATCAATATTACCTTATTTATCTAAAGTATTCGAGAGATTGTTATATGAGCAAATGAGTAAATACTTGACAAATCACCAGCTAATAGTTAAAAATCAATCTGGATTCAGAGAAAGGCATAGCTGTGTTACATCGCTCATCAGTGTATCTGTTGAGCCACATTAAAAATGAATTAATCTGAATTTTGAATTTTAATAATAATAATACTTATAATAATAGTCCCAATAATAATAATACTAAAACTGAATTTTATAATACTTATCCGATAATACTTACTAGATTTTAATTACCTGTAAACTCTTTTATTTCTTAATATGTTAAACATAACTGTAATGCTGAATCGAAAATAAATACACAAAATTTAGCTTCTTTTGTACATACAAAAATAATAAATAGATACTTGCAAAGTGAACTTCAAACAAACAAGTGTTTCATTTCGGTGGTCCTATTTTGTAACGTTTTTAAAGTGCCCAAATTAGTAAATAAAGTTAAATAAATTTTTAATTATCTTAAAAACTATTAAGATTAAACATTTTGGCGCCCGAGCAGGGACTTAAAAATTTTACAAATAAAAGACAATTCTTTTAAATAATTTATTTTTAAAAGTGAGCTTACCTTTGATAATTAAATTCAAAGGCTTAATAAGTTTTTATTAAAAAATAAAAACAATTGTTAAATTTGTGAAGTGTTGTGTTAAAAACTATTTTATTAAATATACCTATAACTAAATAAAACACAATCAAAACAAAAAACAATTAAACAATAAACAAAAACATTAAAAAAAACCACTGGTGTTCATCAACAGAAACTCCTAGATGCCTCGTCGTTGCCGCTGTATAATTTGTAGAGCAGAGAGAAACCAGGGGAGTAACTCCGAATCTGAACAAGAGGTAAAAAGTGTAAAAAATATTTGTGTTATTACCTTAAATTTGTAAATTAATCAAATTTAAAGATTTTTGTAAATTAATCAAAAATTATTCTCACGGAGCAAGTCGAACACAAACAATATTTTTTACACTTCATTGTGAAACAATTTATTTATTTAATAATAAATTTATTAAAAACCACCCTTAAAGTGAAACAATCGCGAGTGTTAATATTTAATAATAAACATATTTATACACACACGCACTTGTATAATTTGGTCTCTTTTATTACTGAGAGACAGAGAATAAATTTATTCTTTTTACCGTCGGCATTTTACTGTAGCAAAACATTATTTATATTTTGGAAAATTATTTATATTTTTGCACGTAAAATTAAACGAAAATATTCGCGAGTGTTAATTCTTTAATTTTATAAAATAATTAATTAATGCTAAATTTATTATCTTTGGTTTCTTTTATTTTACATTCGTTTGTCAATTTTCAAGATCACGGTTTCATTCCATACGTTCCTATACCATTTACTAGTAATATCAGCTGTACAGTGCGAAGCATTCACACTAGCATCGAAAAGTTAAATTAATACAAGTTTGAAAAAATAAATTGTTTGTTGGGTTCACACTAGCATCGAAAAATTTAATTTCGTATAATCATAAAATATTAATTGATTAGTGCGTTCACACTAGTGACAATTATTTTAAATAACTTGTTTTTAAATTTATTAATGAAAAAACATTTTCTTGGTAATAAAATTTAATTATTTGAACCAAAGGCTGATTTAAGTGGAAAAACTAATTTAATATTTGAACGTAGTGATCGAATTGATAATTTTAAATAAAAAGATAAAAATATTTCTACGAATTAGAAATAAGAATCCGAATATTTTCATTAGCTGGCGAGAGAATTATTATATCAATTGACTAAGTTAATTTAAAATTGATTTTCGTTAAAAATAGAAAACCAATAAGTTATTTTGGTATTTCGGAAATTTTAATCCTTACTCAAAAAGATTATAAAAATACATAATGCCTAGCAAAAAACACCAAGAATCTCCTTCCATAGCGGAAACTTTGGAGAAATTACTTGCAAAAAAGGCAAAAGTCGTACAAAATATTACGCGAATTCGTCAGTCCATTCGGGAAAAGACGATTTCTTTTAATCCAATTGAGTTGGAATGCAGATTAGACATTCTTAAAACTTATATTGAGCAGGCAATGAAGCTGCAGTCAGATGTGGATAATTTAGATCCCGACAATGACGATAGAGCTGAGCTTGAAGACATTTGTGTGACCACTAAATCATTGTTTTTGAGTATTTTGACTAAAAATAGAAAGTCAAGTGTGCCTGAAACTTCTTTTAGTGTACAGTCACATCATTCTAGACTCCCAAATATGAAGCTCCCTAAATTTACCGGAAAATACTCCGATTATAAAAATTTCATGAGCCTATTTGAGAACTTGGTCCACAATGATCCGACGTTGACAGACATTGAAAAATTTAATCACTTAATATCATGCTTGTCCGAAGAGGCTTTGGGTACAGTCAAAGCTTTTCAGATTTCAGAGGAAAATTATCCCAAAGCATTGGCCAGTTTAAAAAAGGTATATGACAATGAATGTCTGATATTTTTTGATAATATATCAAAACTTTTTGATCTTCCAGAGATCACTAAACCTTCGGCATCTGCTTTGAGAAGTATGATTGATACAGTTTCGGCGATATATGATTCACTTTTATCGATTGGTGATGATAAGAAAATTACAAACGCTATTTTAATACATTTAGTGATGTCGAAAGTAGATCCAGTGACTAAGACAAAGTGGGAAGAACAGCTAGATTTCGAAAGGCTGCCACTATGGTCAGACTGTGAAACCGCCTTGAACAAACGGTATCAGCATATTGCGGCTGATGAATCTTCAAGTTCAAGACCGAGGTTTAATAAAAATAAAACTGAAAATTTTACAAAGAAAAATAATAAAACATCACTAAATTGTACTAAATCTAAACAATCTACTGACAAATGTTTATTTTGTAAATCCAATCAACATATTATAATAAATTGCCCTTCTTATGCTGCTGAGCCTGTAAACCAACGATTTGATTTTATAAAATCTGTGCCAGCTTGCATAAACTGTTTAAAAAAAGGACATACAGTAGCTAGATGTACCGCAGCTAAATGTAGAATTTGTAGTGGTTCTCATAACGCATTGCTACATAGATACAGTACTAGTGCAAATTCTAATAATAACAATAATAATTCTTCAAATAACAATTTTGAACCACCGTCAACTTCTCACGCATCGGTAAATTATTCATCTTCTGATGAAAGAATTATTCTTGCTACAGCCGTCGTGAAAGTTAGAAATAGTTCTGGTGATTTTATATTAGCCAGAGCTCTTTTAGATTCCGGTTCTCAACCAAACTTGATTACTGAGGAACTTGCACAGCTACTACGATTAAAAAGAGAAGGAGGTAGATTGAATTTGAATGGTATTAGCGAAACAAATTCATTTTCGAAATCATGCGTAAATTTAACTGTCACGTCGAGGGTTAACTCTACACAATTTACTTCAAAGTTTTGGGTATTGAGTTCTATAACAAATTTACAGCCTGATCATAAAATTAATAAGACTAGCTTGAATATTCCGGGAAATATAGAATTAGCCGATCCTTGCTTTTATAAGCCTCAAAGGATTGATCTTTTAGTAGGTGCGGAAATCTTTTTTGACTTAATTTGTATTGGACAAATAAGGTCTGGCCCTAGCCTGCCAATTCTTCAAAAGACTTCGCTTGGTTGGATTGTTACTGGAAAGTATAACCAATCAAAGGGCTCTAGCGGCAATAACAACGTTTTTCATTTAAGTACGTCTGTAGAAAACGAGAGCAATTTAGATTCAATTGTTAGAAAATTCTGGGAGTTAGAAGAACTTCCAAATGAATCAACAAAACTTTATTCTGAAGAACAGCAAAAATGTGAGGAAATGTTTATAAATTCAGTACGACGTTTACCGTCAGGACGATTTGAAGTCTGTTTGCCTTTCAAATCTGATACAAAAATTCTTGGGTTATCTTTCGAAACCGCTAAAAGGCGATTTCTTGCACTAGAAAGGAGGCTTTCTAGAGATTTGAATATGAAAGAAATGTATCATGATTTTATGAAAGAGTATTTCGACCTAGGTCATATGTCATATGTTGACAAAATACCGGATTTCCCTCACTATTTCATTCCACATCAATGTGTGTTGCGACCTCAGAGTACAACTACGAAACTTCGAGTAGTTTTTGATGCTTCGTGTCGAACTTCTTCACATGCATCACTTAATGAGTTGTTAATGGTTGGCCCAACAGTTCAAGAAGAATTATATTCGACATTGATCCGTTTTCGATTTCACAAGTACGCAATCACTGCAGATATTGAAAAAATGTATCGTCAAGTATTAGTTGGCGAGAAAGATAGAAATTTTCAACTTATCCTTTGGAGACAGAATCCATCTGATGATTTGAAAATATTTCGGTTAAATACCGTTACTTATGGTACGGCTTCGGCGCCATTTTTAGCCATCAGATGTTTGATTCACTTAAGCGATTTATTCAAAGAGACTTTACCTATTGGTTCAAAAGTTGTTCGCAGTGATTTTTATGTTGATGATTTGATAACTGGGGCTGAAAGCTACCAAGACCTTAATATTATTCGTAACCAGGTTAATGAAATTTTAAGTTCAGCTGGTTTTAAACTTACAAAATGGGTTTCAAATCATCCCGAAATTTATAATTCACTTCAAAAGGAGAAACTATTACATAGTGACTCTGATTCGGCAAAGGCTCTAGGTATACATTGGGTACCGAAGAATGATTCATTTAAGTTTCATTTGGAAGACAATTTTCGTGATTTAAAAGCAACGAAAAGAAACATTTTGTCTGTTTCGTCTCGATTATTCGACCCTCTCGGACTTTTATGCCCAATTGTTACAAAATCCAAAATGTTGTTGCAAGAACTTTGGATACAAAAACTTGACTGGGATGAATCAATTCCTATGAGACTAAATACGTCATGGGAAAATTTCAAATCTAATTTAATGGAAATTGAGTCAATATCAATCCCAAGATTCGTTTCCACAACATCGACAGCAAAAATACAAATACATGGATTTGCTGACGCTTCGATTCGTGCTTATGGTTGCTGCATATATATACGAAGCTCCGATTCAAATAAAATTGAATCGAGACTGCTAACGGCAAAGTCGAAAGTTGCTCCACTCAAGACAAAATCTCTTCCGAGACTTGAGTTATGCGCTGCACACCTATTGGCTAAATTGTGGAGCCGAATTAAGTTAATGATGACCTTTGAAATTGAAAGTGTTAATTTCTGGACAGACTCAGAAATTACATTACATTGGATAAAAACTCATCCTTCCTCACTGGCAACATTCGTTTCGAATCGAGTTGCTGAAATTCAAGAATTGTCAGAACAGGTTTCATGGCGCCATGTGCCAACTAAACAGAATCCAGCTGACATCGTTTCAAGAGGATGTGATGTAAAAGATTTAGAAAATTCAATTTGGTTTGAGGGACCTTCGTTTTTACTAAGCGATGGTTCACATTGGCCTGTTAACGAACATTTCGAGTTAACAGAGAATCAAAAGCTTTTAGAAGCAAGAAAAACAAATGTACTTCTTGCAGTAGAGGATCCACAAAATTGCTTGTTGGACCTGATAGAAAGATTTTCGTCATACAAGAAGTTGCTAAGAGTAACTTCATTTGTACTCAGATTTATTGATATCCTGAAAAAACGTAAAATAAATAAAAATTCTACACCTACTGCAATCGAATTGAAATGGTCATTTTATCGACTTGTAGAGACAATCCAGAAATTAAATTTTTCTGAGGAAATTGCAAAAATGCAAAAATCTGAAGTCTTGCCGTCAAATATTCAAAGATTGACGCCATTTATTCATTCATTTGTTGAAGAAAATAGAAAGTTTTCACTGATAAGGGTAGGTGGAAGACTGCTTAATGCAGATTTGGAATACAATACCAAGTTCCCACTTTTAATACCGAAAAGAAATAGTTTTGTCACACTTTATTTGCGAAATCTCCATACTGAGAACTGTCATGCTGGCACAAGGGCTCTAATAGCTCTGTCACGGGAAAATATATGGCTCATAAATGCCAAAGAAGAGTGCAGCAGAATAATTCGGAAGTGTGTACATTGCTTCCGCTATAAACCAAAACTTATGTCCCAAATAATGGGAAATTTGCCCACTAATAGAGTGAGAGCTACTCGACCATTTTTGGTAGTCGGGGTAGACTTCTGTGGTCCTGTAAACGTTTCGTTGAGAATTCGTGGTAGGCCACCATTGAAAATGTATATAGCGGTTTTCGTGTGTTTCACTTCTAAGGCGGTACATTTAGAATTAGTGTCTGATCTGTCTACTGATTCGTTTCTTCTTTGTTTTAAAAGGTTCGCTGCCAGGAGAGGTCAACCACAGACGGTGTTTTGCGACAACGCCACGAACTTCGTCGGAGCCAGCCGCGTTCTGAGGGAGTTGCAGCAAGCGTTCGACAGGAGTCGACAGGCCGTCGAGTCGTACGCAGCGTCGTCCGGGGTGAAGTTCAGCTTCATACCACCTCGGGCGCCTCACTTCGGAGGACTGTGGGAAGCCGCCGTCAAACAGGCGAAGTTCCTGCTTCTGCGAGCCGTGGGCAACGCGTCACTCACGCAAGAAGAAATGGCAACAATGCTTGCAGAAGTAGAGGCGGTGCTCAACAGTCGTCCAATAGCACCGCTGTCTCCAGACCCGAACGACGGAGAAGCGTTGACACCAGCTCACTTGCTTCTCGGAGAGGGTCTGCGTTCGCTGCCGCCAGAATCCGTAGAAGACGTGAACGTCAAAGAGGTGAAGTTATGGAAGCGATGGCGAATGCTTTGCGGTCTCAAGCAGACATTCTGGCAGGCTTGGTCACGCGACTATATTCTCGGCCTTCAATCCAAAGTGAAGTGGCACCGAGACTATCCCAACCTCATAGTCGGTCAGGTGGTCCTCATCCACGAGGACAATTGCCCGCCTCAGCAGTGGCTGACCGGGAGAGTCGTCAGGGTCGTAGAAGGCGAAGACGGCAAGGTCAGAGTGGCGGAGGTCAAGACTCGCACAGGAGTGTTTAAGCGCCCAGTGCACAAATTGGCTCCACTGCCTGATAGTTGAAGACGTGCAGTCGTTCAATGGGGCCGGAATGTTGAGCCACATTAAAAATGAATTAATCTGAATTTTGAATTTTAATAATAATAATACTTATAATAATAGTCCCAATAATAATAATACTAAAACTGAATTTTATAATACTTATCCGATAATACTTACTAGATTTTAATTACCTGTAAACTCTTTTATTTCTTAATATGTTAAACATAACTGTAATGCTGAATCGAAAATAAATACACAAAATTTAGCTTCTTTTGTACATACAAAAATAATAAATAGATACTTGCAAAGTGAACTTCAAACAAACAAGTGTTTCATTTCGGTGGTCCTATTTTGTAACGTTTTTAAAGTGCCCAAATTAGTAAATAAAGTTAAATAAATTTTTAATTATCTTAAAAACTATTAAGATTAAACAGTATCCAAAAATATCAGACGAAATATTGATGAAGGCGGAATTACGTTCCTTGTACTTTTGGGTCATTCTAAAGCACTAAGTTATATAATAAGTTTAGCTTTTCTTCAACTGCAACTACACTACTAGGAACTTATCTTACTGATCGGTACCAATCTGTTGCCGCTGGTGACTCTTTATCTACTGCTCTACATGTGTCTATTGGGGTACCACAGGGATCTATTCTTGGGCCTCTATTATTCACACTTTACATCAATGATTTACCTAGTCGTCTTTTGTACTGCAGCAGTCATATTTATGCTGATGATGTTCAAATATATATTAGTTGTAAAAAGAACTTGATGCAAGATTGTATTGCTAAACTCTCTGAGGATCTAAATCGGATATATTTATGGGCGTCGTCAAATGGACTATACTAAAATCGTGCATATAGAACAAAAACGGAGCAAAAATACTAAATAAAAAAAATGATTTTTTATTTTGTTCTATATGAAAGTGGAAATAAAGTTTGTAGTACTTTGGAACTCTTTGCAATGTCTGTTTAAGTTTTATTTTCTTTTTCTGACTTCACATTGCAGTTGGCAAATCAAATGAAACAAAAAAAAAATATAAACAGTATGCAAAAGCCTTTAATTTTTTATTAGGTCCGCCTGTTTTCTAATCGATAATATCAATGAAATGTTATTGCTAGTTGTTGTGTTGCAAAATAGGATTAAGGCTAGTTTACACTATTATACTTTGTGTTAATACATGTCAAAAACTCAAGTAATAAGTAAAGTCTGATAGTGTGAATGCATGTGTGATGAAAATGACAAGTATTATGAAAAAAGTTTGACATCAGTGTTACCGTTCAAAATTTTCAAAAAGGGGCACAAAAAGGGGATTTTCAAAAAAAAAGTGTCACAAAAAGGGGAATTCTGAGAAAAAAAGGGGCAACTTTAAAAACAGGAAAATTTAAAAAAAAACGTATGTATGTATTTATTAAATTATTTTCATCGAAAACTAAACATAACAAAAAATAAACTTCATATTTATAAAAAAAATACATTATAGGTACATATATAATACAAATTGTTTGGGAAAAACACACATAAATATATATATACATATATCGTGAAAATGCATGTCTTGTTTGCAAGTAAGCGATAATGAACTGTTGCATAAAATTTTTATTTCAATTATTTATACAAAAACAGTTACTAATTACTAGTAAATAAAACAAGCTTAAAATAGTGTAATATAAATACTTACAAAAACAAAAAATAGTTCATAATATGATTTGATACAAAAAAACTTTCCATTTAAATAGATAGAGATATGTATATATGTAAGTATATGTACATAAATATTTGGCACTTGGAATATTTTACTTTTTTACCAAAAAAATTAAGTTACGAAAAAACCTCGAGGAAAAAGCATATACAAGTATTGATAGGAAGATAGTTAATAAATTAATAACATTAATCAAAAAAGAATTTAATTTTATCAAAATCAAAAATTAATTATTATTAATCAAATTGATGTGGAAAACAAATTAATGATTGACTTTTTAAACTCTAGTGCGTTACATAAAAGTTGAGAACAATTTGGAATTGAGTTCCAGAGATAAATGGCATGGATAAAGAATCGCCACAATGATATAAGGCTATAGTGTCTAAATGGTATTAGTCTTTTTCTTCTACTTTCGATATTTGAAATTATACAAGTTTGGATATAAATTGTCACCCAGTTTTTTAACTTGCCAATTTCGTACCAAAATGTTTCAGGCTTACATATTTTAAAAATTGCTTCATAGCTTTTATCGTTTGATCTGGTTTCTAAAAGTTTTAACTCTTTTACAAAATCATCTGGGTTAGTAATTATATCAATAAAAACGGTAACAATTTCAAAGTAGTTTATGTCTTCAGCTGACTTAATAAATACTGGATCTAAAACCTTTAATGAACTCAGCCTCTTATCGCTAATATTAATTCTTGATAAAATTTCTTTGCACAGCTTTTGGTAAAAAAGTAAAATGTTGTTTTTAATTTCTACAATATCACTACTTAAGATGTTGTTAGTACATATTTCTAGCTCGGCTTCGTGGCCGATATATACATATGCAGAACATCGACAAAATCAATTTGTTCTAACTATATTTGTTTGCATAACATACTCTTTTTTAAAAAATTTTTAAAAATTTCTAATACATTATCTTTCGTGGATGAAACTAAATATATAATTTGTGATGATTCGTTTTGAAAATTAAGGTTTAATTAATTCATAATATTTAATACATAAACTAGAATTTTGAGGTAAATTTTATTGTTAATAGATAGCCCTTCCTGAATTATTTTAATTTTTTCCAAATTAGATGCTATTTTCTCTTCAAATTGAGCTCGGATTCATTGATTGACAGTATAAAAAAAATTTGGTTCAAAAAGGGGCAAAAGGGGCACAAAAACTACAAAATGATAGAAAAGGGGATTTAAAACAAAGGGGTCAAAAAAGTGGCACGGCAGTCAAAAAGGGGCAAAAAATGCGACTTAAGTCGCATAACGGTAACACTGTTTGACATTGTATACCACGTACGTAAGACTTGTGAGATATTAGCTCTGTTTCTTTACTCTACTTTGGGATCCCAATTTGCACGAAAAGCGTTCCCGTACTATTAATTTGTGTAAATGAGAGCGGATTTGAGAGAATAAAATTCTTCTTCTTGCACGAAACAGCCCAGACCAGCGTTTAAAAAGCTGCAGTTGAGATAGTAAAAGTCATAAGATTGTGCTGCAACTTCGACATCTTCATTTGTCATTAAACAAAAAAAAAAAACTGTTGCCTTTACTTCTGATTCATTAAATGAAAACAGTCGTAGTGAAGGCAAAAGCAAAAAACAAAAAGTTGTACACAACAAGGAACATCGGAAGTCGACATGTTCGAAAGTGTTTGGTTTGACAGACTGAAACTTTTAAAAAATCCCGTAGTTACCGAAGATGGGACGTTGTGTTTTTTTCCGAATTTTTTTTTTTTTTTAAATAATACCTACATGTGTACATAAATACATACATATGTATTTATTTTAATGCTTAACAATCTTTTTAATTTTTTGAAATAAAATAAAACGTATGTATTTATGTACACATGTATTGAAAAAAAATTGCGGAAAAAAACACAACGTCCCATCTTCGTTAACTTCGGTATTTATTAAAAGTTTAAGTCTGTCAAACGAAACATTTCCGAACATGTCGAGTGCCGATGTTCTTTGTTGTTTTCAACTTTTTGTGTTTTGCTTTTGCCTTCACTACGACTGTTTTCATTTAATGAATCAGAAGTAAAGGCAATGGTTTATTTTCGTCCAATGAAAAATCAAAAAGTGGAAGAAAAATCAATTTTTTGATTTTTACTGCAGCTTTTTAAACCCTGGTCCAGACTTTTTCTTCGAGCAAATTGTGTAAGTTGTGAAACAGCTGTAAAACATAAACAAAACAGAAAAGGAAAAAAGTTCTTGACCCAAATTCTGGAAAAAGTAGTTTAATTCTAGAGCCAATATACATACAAGTTTCGGTATCCAACCTTGGTTTATTTGCGTCAACTCTACATGACTTCAAAGAGAAAAATATAAGTGTCCAATATATTGGAAAAAATGTCTGAAAGTGTAAAACAATTGCGAGATGTAAATTTTCTTCAAAAATAATTTTTTTCCTTAAATTTCAAACAAATTGAAATCCATTGCTCAGAGATTTTTAAATGATACTAGTGTCTTCTATACATACATATGTATATGTACTATGTATGTACCCAGCGGGAAAAAGGAGTACGGAGGCCTTCTAGAAGGCCTCTGTGCCCCTTCTTTTGAATGTGCCAGGCGTTTTTGCTCCATTGCATACTCATATCTTTTTTACACACGTTGTCATTGCGGAGTAGGCCTTCCTCTCTCGATTCTTTAGCAGGTACATAGGAATGGTAACGGGACCAATAATAAAATTTATTTTGATTTTGCTTGTGCAAAAACACAATGCAAACAATTTTACTCCTTCTTTACTCCCTTCTCATAGAAGCGAGTGTGGAGGGTGTATCTTTTCTTTTATACACAGAAAGAAAAACACTCGGGATAAATCAAGTTTTTTACGATTACTTTAAGTACGAGTCGTACTCAAAAATACAAGTACGAATAACACTTAAACGTACTCAAAACAATCCTAAATGGGATTACTTTCAAAAATCAATCCCGGAATTTCTTGAAATAAGTAAAACATTTCTAAATCAAGTAGAAAAAAGATTAAACTTTTCGTTGATAGTGCCACTCTGAGAGTAAAATTACAAAATGAGGGTTTTAATCAGTGATGTTAACCGTACGGTAATTACCCATTTTTATTGTAATTTTTTGCCGCAAAAGGTAGCAAGGTAATTTTATTTAAAATACGGTAATTTAAAGAAATTTGGATTTTTAGTATAAATATATGTAGGGTTTAAAGTTTTAGCTTCTGGGAGGTGAGTTTCAATTTAAAAATACATAGATAAATATTATAACAAAAAAATTAACAACATTATGTTTCTATAAATGTTTTCGTATCACCGATAAGTGCAAAATAAGAAAAATGAAATTACTCTTCTAAATTAATAATATACAAGAGCAATTTCATATTTAAACATATGAAATGGCCGCAATGTTATAAATTTAACTAACATTTTTGGATTATTTTAAGTACGGTTTAAATTCTAAATTATTTTACTACCTTATTCATAAAAAAATACAATAATTTTGGTTAAAAATGTATTTTAAGACAAAAATTTCCATTCAGATTTTTCTTAAAACACATTTAATGGTTTATAAATAATGCTCTTATGTGCTGTTAACAAATGAAACAATCAATCGCCTGTCATTTGAAAACAGCACATTATGTTTTAATTAAAAATCTTTGCGTACGGTAATTTCTTCTCAAAAACGGTAATTTTAAGAAGGCCGTAAGTAAAAACAATTAAAACAACAGAACATATACATGTACATATGTATTAGTTTCATGTTTAACCCTCCGGCTTACGCATGTCTTGATTACCTATATACATTAAACAAAATTTTGGCCAGACTCATGTGTACCACGAAGGGTTAAAAAGTAAATTTGAAATCATGGGTCTCATTTAGTTTATATTTTTAGCTAAATATGTACATAAGATTTTTAAAGTAAAAACCATATCGGGCATGATGTTGGTGTTTTAACATTCTTTAAGGTGTAAAACGGGTAAGTAAATCAATCATAATAATTTTTTCTTTCTAACAGTGTTGCCACTTTGTGGGTAATTACCCGAATTTGGTATAATTTTTACTGTCGTGGGTAGAGCGAAGGTAATTTCTCTTAGGTGTAATTCAGGTGTTATTTGAAATTCTTAATTCAGATACCCAAAAAAAATCAAGATTCGATTTTAAAGATAATATTTATTTCTTTTTAAAAATTGTTGATAAAAACTGCACAATCTTCTGAACCAAAATTTCGGTTTCTTTGTAAGAAAAGACTTCAAAAAAAAAACTAGCCTGTGGGAAGAAATGTTTCCAATATTCCAACATGTAATTAATTGAACGTTCAAATGCTTTAGTTTAAAGAATATTTTACGCCCTTAACTGAATTATGCACGCATTTTGTTTACTAACTAAGGTATAAAGGGTATTTTTTTAAGACCATGAAACTTAAAATGGTAGATACATACAAAAATGAATTGAAATCGCAGATTATTACTCAGCATTACCATTCGAAACTTATTTAAAACAAATAGGCACCACGCCTGTCCTTAACGAAACGCATTGCAGACCTCCAATTTTGTTCCTCTTTTTCGAGCATTGCTGGCTGCATGTCACGAATAAAATTAACAATGTTGACCTCCAAGACGTCAATTGTTGCTAGTTAATCAGCATAAACCAGTGACTTCACAGCCCTACGGAAAAAATCAAGAGGTGTCATATCGCACGGCCTTGATGTCTTATTGCCAGTTTATTTTCTCTAAATCGCCTTGGTTTGTGAAAAAATAAATCGCTTCATTTAAACCATGAAGTCGCCTATATGTTGCGAAAATCGATGAAAATGGCTGATTTTGAACCTTTCCTAGATATATGCAAGCAAATGTGGAAGTTAAACTCATTAATTTAGGAGTTTGAAAATTTTTTTAGTTCTTTAATGTTATATTTGTTAATTTATTTTTAATAACAATAAGAATCTTAACAGCTTGACATTCTTTCAACGAGTTTATTGTGTTTTTGCTTCTTTGTAAATGTCTTTTTATTAAATAATATTTCAATTTTATATCAGGTGTATTATCATTTAAATCGGGTAATTTTGCTTCATCTCAAGTGTAATTTTGAATTATGCTGGTGGTAACACTGCTTTCGAATTTCTTTTTTGGTTTTTTCCAAGCACGAATTGGGGATAAAATCAACTTTATAATAGTTGAATCAATCGCGTTTTGAGATTGATTCAATCTTAGTTTTACTTAAATCAATCTTATTTTCGGATTATTTCAAGTACGAAATCGGGATTGATTCGGATTGATTTTTCTTTTGAGTGTACGAAAGAGCCGAAGCCTTCTATAAGACATTTTTTTAATAGTTAGATAAGAATAGTAATTGAATCAAACAATTTTTAAAGCAGGCCTTTAAAAAGGCCTGAAGTGAGAAGGTCTTCTGAGTTTTCCCGCTGGGTATATATGCAACATCACATGCCGCTGTAAGACACTTATCATAAGATGTTAGAGATACACACATGTATACAAACGTCTCATGAAAACTATGATTCTGTTCACACTTGTCGCGACAATTGGTCGTATTATTTAGTTGGGTTGTTTTTTTTTATAATTTTGTTCTTATGTACTTTCAAATAAATCGCGAGTTATTATTTTACCGATCTATTAATTTAATGACGTGATAGCGATGCCGCTTGGTGTCGATGCCAAAGCCAATTGATGCATTGATAAATAATATTGCCAACTAACAAAAAGTAACACACTTTATACATACAAACACACATATACAAATAATAAGATAAGTAAAAAAGAAAAAATAAATAATGCAATAATAAAAACCTTTACCGATCGCTTCTGCTGCTGATTATCTTTAGGAACTTGTTTTTCTTTTTTCATTTTCTGTAAAACTCTCGAAGGGATCAATCATATCGCGGTTCTTTTTAATTAAAATTACAATCGTATCTAAATTGTGTGCTTTTTATGTAGTATGTATGTTCGTCAAAACATAAAAAATAATTAATAATAATAAAATTAATATTGGAAAATTAAAGTAATTTTTAAAAATAATGGAGATGGCCAGTATTACAATTGATGCAGCACATCCTGTAAGTCCAGTTATTTAAAAAAAAATCTAATTTAAAGTACATACCTTTAAAATAAAATAGAACATGGAAATTTCTGTGTACCTATAACTTGAGGAAACAAATATCAAAAGTACCTATCTAACGATTAACGATTAATTAATTAAAAATAAAAAAAAGAAAAAATATTAAATACGGCAATAGTTTGCCACATCTGTATACGAAGAAAAAAAATAATATTTGTTAAAAAATCAACACGTGATCTAAAATTTATCCAGTAATTTTTAATTTTTAAATACCAATTCAATAGTGCCACACTAGGATAAGGCACCGCATACTATTACTTCGCCTTTCGTTGCAGAAAATTTCTTCCTTTCTTAAGTCGTTAAAATAAAAGTTGTATCTAACCAGAAAACTTTATATCGAGTTCCATACAAAAATAACATTTTAAATATGTGTGTGCCATGAACTTTTTTTTCCTTTTTGTATGGAAATCGATATTCAGTTTTCTTCGTAAATCTTTATCTATATACATAAAACATATGGACTCCAAAACGGCTGGGCCGATTTTGATGAAATTTTTAGGGAATCTTCAGAATATTCAGGCAGGTAACACTGTGAAGTCTGATTTTTGATTTTCGGCCTGCGGGCGGAGGGGCGTGGAAAAATCCAATACGCATATAAAAATGTGTTACAAATGTATAGTAATTCATAAAATGAGAACGGCTGGGCCGATTTCTGTAAAATCCCTTCGGAAAAGTCGGAAAATTAAAAAAAGCGAAAATTGAGTTTTTGTATGAAATTTTGTGTGAAATTATTCCTCAATGGCTTTCAAAATTAAACAATAGAAAGTTCTTAGTGTAAATCATTGAAAATTACGGAAAATTGGAAAATCTCTCCGCAAAAGTCGGAAATTTGGAAAAATCGAAAATTGATTTTTTGTACGAAATTTTGTGTTAAATTATTCCTTAATGGTGTTCCAAATGAAAAAATAGAAATTTCTTAGCCAAAATCCGATAGATGGCGTTATACGTTGACTTATGGCGTTTTCTTTTCTAAAAAAAAGTGTTGCATAAGTGTTACATGTGACTTGGCAACATTTATAAATTCTCGCCTAATTTTTAAGAAGTGTTTAATTTTTTACGTTTACAAAAGAACACAAATTTCGGCATAAAACAATAAAGTAAAATAAGCGCAAGGTAAATTTAATTACAGGTGGTGGCAAGACTACAACAATTCAAAGCCAACAGAAACAACAGATGATTTTTGTATTGCATTGTTAGTGTTTACGGCTCGAAACTTGCCACCACCTTGTACTGAATTCGCCTTGATCTAGTGCTACACTTATGCCCCTTTAATTAAAATGAGTGCTGAACATGTAGCATTTTTTTTAATTTTAAAGGGAACATCGTCAGAAAAGAACGCATTACACTTTTAAAATAACACATATTTTTCAGAAAAGAACATAAAAAAATGTAAAAGGCAGAATAAATGCAGAATTTTACTCAGAAAAGAAAACGCCATTAGATTTTGAGTAATCTGTCAGGTGTCAGTTTGGCATTTAAAATTGGGGCGAAGCGAAGTTCGCCGGGTCCGATAGTTGTGAATAAAATAAAAAGTTGTGCACCGATTACAATGAAATAAACCTCATTTCATTCGAAATATGTTAAGCTTAATGATTTTAGACCAAAACTGTGATTTTTGTCGCATTTTAATTTTTTATGAATTTATTTTTTTTCTAAAAATTCAACGATATCTCTGAAACTACTGGGCAAATTAAAAAAAACAATGTAAGCACCGCTTAAAGATAATATTGTTGCCGAGTTACGGATTTTTTTTTAACTGACTATGGTCAACCGTTTTCAAGTTATTCCAATATATGTAGTGAAAGTGCCTCCTCAATTTTGGACATACAAGTATATGTATCTCGAAAAGTAGAGCTAAGAGAGAGAAATGGACTAGATATGCAATTAGCGAGCTCAAATTAGTAAAAATTTTAAATATAATTCCAGACCGCACAAAAAACGGGAGTAACAGTTACTTTGCAATTCAGCTGCTTAATTTTGTTGTATGTAACGCAAATAGAACGATAAGTTAGCAGTAAGATGTTAATGTTGAGCAGTGTTGCCAAAACTTGGAGACCAAAAATGGCTAAATTTACGGGGAAAAATGGCTAAAATGGGCTAAAAGCTTTTTTCAATAAAAACACATTAAAATTCAATAACAAAACATAACTAATTCATTTAAAGTTGTTTTCGATGAAATTGTAAGTTATGATCCATTTTTTAAATAAGAATAAACGTTGTTTAATATTTTGAAAGATATTTAAAAAATTATATCATCCATAAATTAATTTTATATCGTTATTGTTCTTAAATAAATAATGCAAAATAATTTGAAGGTAAATCGTAATCACGACAACATTTACCCAATACCTTTTGAGTCCAGATCTACAAGAAAAAACAAGTAAGAAAGTATAGTCGGTGAACCCCGACTATATGATGCCCTACACCACATTACAACCTTTGTGCCAAATTTTATCAAATAATCTCCAAAATTGCGACTTGCACTTTGCGCACAATGTTTACATGGACAGCCAGCCAGCCGGACAAACATTGTTAATTGGACTCAAAAAGGGATTCTTAGTCAGTCGGTATACGTTAAGGTGGGCTTAAATGTTTGTATAAATATTTTATTGTTATGTTAAAAATATTTACCTAATTGATAAAATCGAATTAACGGTTGCTAAATGTAACTTATTTCTCAAATTACTTTTAACGATGTTTACTTGGCTATTACTTCAGCATTAGACCATGAAAGTGGGAGCAATTTTATTGTCAATTCTGAAATTTCTAAAAAATTGTTGTTGCGAATACTTCTCTTTATTGAAATACTTGCAACCAGAAAGAAACACCGATGTTTGTATTGATCCATTTTATAAATTTGATATTGGAATACTGTTCCTTTATTTTGAAAGATGTTTCATCATCATCGTTTATAGCGATTTTCAACATTTGTAAAAGTTGTGATTTAAATTAAAAGCGTTTTAATTGTTAAAACTGTTTATTTTGCTTTAATAAAATTTTTTATAATAAAATAAACATTATTCTTTTTAAAGAAAAACGGCAAGAAAAATTTTATGGCTAAACAAGTTGAAAAATGGCTAAAAAAAATGGCTAATGGATAAATGCATTTTTTAATGGCTAAACAGGGTGAAAAATGGCTAAATCTAGCAACTAAATGACTAAATTGGCAACACTGATGTTGAGTGTGTGCTATTTTGAATTTAAGTCAGCTGATTTATAACATATATAAAAAATAAATAGGATTTACCAAAAATAAAAATATTTTTTAATTCTAATCCATGAATTAATAAATTAAATTAGATCTTTCCTGACTATTTTCCATTTTTCAGACGCAAACCACAAATAAATTTTATTTTGTTTGTTTACCAAACATCAGAGTCCTAAGCCGATCTAATTTGACGCCGCAAGTGTTTTGTTGCAATAATTGCTAGCCGCAGGTTAAATTCGGATGTTAGCCAGATAAAACTATACCATCAACGGCGAAGGCTACACAAACTAATGCGGTTCGGCTCAGCCGCTCGGCGCAGGTCTCTTCTGATTATTTCTATTAATTTAATTTAAGACACTTTTTGTTTTAAAAGCAACAACAATTTATTAAAACCATTGTAAAATGTTAGAACATAATGACAATATAACATGATAGCACACCTTGTGAATACCCCAAATGTATTCTGCCATTCTTGAGTTCTGATTGGTATGCAGCGTTACCGCTGTGATACTGAAATATCAATTTGACTCTTTTTAAACGCTCTTGATACCTTGTATGACCTTTTTTTAAATTACCCTATTCATATATGTACAAATTTGTAATTCTTTTATATATATTTATTATATCATTCAATTTTTTTATAAATGCTTATGAAATGAAATAAGTTCCCTAAATAATGTACAGAAAGCAGCAACAATGTTTTTTGGGACTTATTTCTTTTTTTTTTTGCATATTTTATTTTGGCGTTGAGGGCTTATTTTTGCCCGTTTGCATTATGCGATGTTGACGCTGTGATTCTTACAATATGGGCGAGTTTACTCTTTATTCGCCTATTCGTTCTCTCAATTGACGAAAAATTTTTTTAAGTTCGGTTGCACAGAAAAAGTTGCTCCGGTAAAAAATTGCACAAAGTCAAGTCATTGTAAAGTCAAAAGCAATTTTTTAGAAGAACCGACTAAAGTTGCAGTGACAGAAATCGTACTATGTTAATGCACGACAAACAAAATCTTATTAATTAAAAAAAAAAAAATTTGTATTCCAGAAATTACTTTCATATCAAATAACCATTGTTGTCAATTTTTTTTTGAAGACTTCTAAATTGTCCTTAAAAACCCACTAGAAACTGCTATATATCGCTATAATCTTAATATTTTGCCAAGTGTGTATACAAATCTAGATAGATAGTGGGAGCTTTCTTTTACAGGCGAATGACTTTCAATTAAAATTATAAGGATTTTGTGATTAATCGATTAATCAAAGATCTCAATCATAATTATGACAAATCATTTAATCGATTAACCAGAAATTTAATGATTAATAAAATTCTTGATTAAACGATTAACTCTTATTTTTATTAATCTAATCATGAATATTTGATTAAACAAAAATTTGAAAGTTTGTCATTATTCCGTTTGTAATTTTTACAATATTGAGCTTAGACCCTAAAAAGTATATAAAAATACATATTTTGGGTCGTTATGATAAGCGAAGTTGATTTAACGATGTGGGTCCAATCCCTCCCAGAAGTGAGCGTGGCACAGAAAAGGTCTTCTCCTTTATGGTATAACAAACAATGTCTTCGCTGACTAAAGCGTTTTTGTATAGCCTGCATTTTGCCGGCTTCGGTAGCTTTAACTCCTTATTTCGGCCTTGTGCCCGACCGAAGGCTGGCTACGTAAAGAAGATTTAGTTAGCGAATTCGGAGTGTGGTATACCACAGAGAATGTATCGCGCGATTTTTAAAACCAAAACAATTAACTGTTTTATACTTGGGTCTTATTCCATTTCGGAAATTGGCGTTTTATTTCATAAGACCACAAAAATTGCGGACCTTTCTCTTTTTGCTTTTGGGAACTTCTTTCGTGTGGCCATATGGAGCTCACGGAGCTCAATATTTTAAAATACTCTTTTTAAGACTCCATTCTTTTTGGAAAATCGACGAACGGGTCATACTTTTAAACAAATTTCCACCGAAAACGCTGTTGGTATTTACCTCAAAGAATTTGTTTAATTTAAATGAAAACTTACTTACAATAAATAATTTGTAACATAAAATCAGATTCAAATTAATTATTACTTATATTTTTTTCACGGAAATTTAATGCGGGATTCCCGAAAAAAAATCAACAAAATGAGGAAAAATTAACATTACCTCACTTTTCTATATTTTACAAATATTTGTTATTTAATTGCAACACTTTACGTAATTCATTACAACGAAATCGAAAAAAAAGAAACAGTAAGATATTTATTTTAATAAATCTTTATATGTATACATACTCGAATGTTATAAATATGGGGGGTAAGTAAACATTTTTATAGTTACGGCATATTAAAAGGAAAAATATGCAATTTAAAAATTGGCTTTCTATGCGGAAAAGAATTTAGTAAAATGGGGAATTTTTGGTATAACTAAACTATAGATACTATACTAATAATATAAAGCTGAAATGTTTGTATGTTTCTATGTTTGTAAGAAATAATCTTTGGAAATGTCAGTCCTATTTTAAAAATTTTATCAACAAAATGAAGAATGGAACCTCCTTAAGGACAAAGGCTATATCACCCTCCATCTATCTTTCCGCTTGACCGTCCAATGATCGAATGCGAAAGTGACTTTTTCGTTTGCTGCGCTTTATCGGCTAAATAGCTGAACCGATTTTGATTAATTTGATGAAATTTATTTTTTTAAACTATGACCACATAGGGAATATGACCGCCTCTCCAAAAACATCTCGCCTATTTTGATGTTATTTGAATCTTAGATAGATCAGCGTAAATTAAACACAGGGCTTATATTTTTATTAAACCTTGGACCAATAGGCGACTGAAAAGAAAATTCTGCTACTGCGTCTCTATCCAACTGATTTTATTTTATAGTTAATCAAAAATTATTTTTAGGCCGACAACGCCGCGGACACGGCTTCGTTGTTTAGTTTATTCCGGTTTGTGATTGAACTATCATCAGAGACATACATAGATTAAAAATGTTTACCTGTAATGGACAAAACAGGGCACTTATTTTGAGAAACTGCCTGTTTTTAGGAAATGAAAACAAGCGAGTGAGTGAGAAATTAAATTGAAAACAACAATTAAAAAACGAAAATTTATTTTTGTTTTCTATATAATTTCTGGCGCTGCGAAATATAGCCCCAAAAATGTACCCAAATTTGGGGCTATTTTTTATAATGCTATATAACCCCATTTTTTTAATGAAAAATTACTCCTAAAAAATTAAAAATAACTATAAAAATACAATTAAATATAACCCTAAATTTGAGGTAATTCTTCATTATGAAAAATCACATCAAAATTTATAATGAACTTTAACCCCAAAAAAGAACACAAAGAAAGTTATATAAAACATTTTGGGTGGAGTTCATAAGCCCGAAACTAAAAATCCCAAATTTGGAATCCCGAATTCAAAATCCGAATAATTATACAGTTTTGGTTTTAAAAATTGTACGATTGACAGCATGGTTGGGCTCTCGGCCATACGCAAGGATTTTTTTCCTCTATGGTATAACGAACACTGGCATCGCTCACTAAGACTTCACATTTGTTCCTCTATGGTATAGCAAACACCGGCTTCGCTAACTAAAGCATGCATATCTGCATAACCGGCAAGGATTTTCTCCACTTTAGTAAAAGAATTCGCGTTCTTAATACTATCTCTAGAAGCCTTTACATGCAATTTTATATTTTTTTTTGTGTAAAAATGATTAGTATTGTGGTTATTTTGTTGAACTGTTCTATGGTTTTTAATCCAAATTTTGATATTTAATTAGGCTTAAATCAAATTTAATTTTTATTAAACTATTTTTATGAAGAAAGGAATTTTACAACATGAAATTAATTAAAATTTAATAATAATTTTTCATTCTTGACTGACCTGAGGCTCGAACCCAGGCGTATTTACGGACAGGTTACCCTTACATGTTTCGATTGCAACCACTCAATCTCTTCAGAGGGATTTGCCGTTTAACACTCGCAGCTATCGACGACTGCTGGCAGTCAATAGTCAAACATCAATCTTTAAACCGAATTGTATTTAACCTTTGGTAGATCGAAATTTGCTTTGAATGATCATCCATTTCAATTGATTTTACATGTTCTTCCTTACTTCTGTTTTTTTCGTACATTTTGTCAAGAATTCTTCTGGAAGTCACAAGTACATATTTTTGTTTTTTCATTTTTTTTTTGTCTTTCTTTTTCTTGTTGACCTTTTTTAAGCACAACTTGATGGACAAATGTAAACATAGAGCTCGTGCCTTAGCTTTAAATGTGTAAAAATGTTTGGGGTGATTTTTCATTTCTTAAAATTTGCATTTTTATTAATAAACGAAAAAAGAAAAAATTATGATTTTATTTGGGGCCATTTTTCATTTCTTGATATTGGGGTCATTTTTCATTGCACTTAAAATGCAAAAACACCCTAACGAAAAAATGAAAAATAACCGCAAAAAAATTGCCCCAAAATTGCATTTGTTGTGTCCCCTGTAAAATGTTTGGGCCGTTCTTTACTTTCCTTTTGGGGCTATATTTCCTGGGATAATTGTGCGCACCGCCACAATTCCTCACTCACTCACTTGCTTACGTTTTCCAAAAATAAGCAGAAATTCTGTGAAAAAATAAAGTACATTTGAGCACAGTTAACAAATCATGGGACAAAATAATAAAAAGAAGATGAAAAAGGAAATTTATTATCCGTTGTAATAAACATACTAAAAATGTGAAATTTTAAAAATAAATATCTCAGCAATTTGGCAATAACGTCGGCAGAATAACAGAGAAATTTTTCTCATTGCTCAGCTTATGTTAAAACTATGGGAAAATGTATTTAGGTTCACTCAAGGCCCATCTATCAGGTCTGCTTACTTGTACAAAAACAAAATACGATTCTTTTTAGTTGTCAAAAATTTACTACCACATATACAAAGCAAAAGGAAAAAACGTGTATGTGTGGCATACCATAAACGTATACATTCACATGTAAACAACTTTTGACAACTAAAAAGAACATAAACAATGATCATCGGGCTTCTTGCACAGACCTTTTCAATGGGCCTTGGGTTCACTCATAATTTGTAAAAATATTCAAGAATTGACTAGAAGGTGAGGTCAACTCTACAACAATACTGCTTCTGTGGTCGGGTTGTTAAAAATATTTCTAGTAAACAAATCGGTTTTTTTTACAGAAAAAACTAGTTTGTATACAAATATTGACAAGTCGACCACCGAACAAAATACATACATTTGTTCACTTGACCCACCTGCTGTCTATATTAAAGATAACATAATTTTGACATTTACTGCAATATAGGCCGCAATCTTTATCTCTAGTATAGACCGCCAGTAAAATACTATATGTAATACAAAGGTACAAAAAGAAGCAACAATAAGTATTCCTGGTACTTTTTCTGAAAACACGCTTTACCCTTTAAAAAATTTTATAAAACTTTAAAATATTGATATACATATTGTCGTTCGTAAATTATTGTGTTCTATATGGTTATATTTTACTGTATATATACTGTATATGGTTATATTTTACTGTATATTATAGAACACAATAATTTACGAACGACGATATGTATGTATGTATGTATATCATATCATCTGAAACATTCGATACGTTTAAATTAACTTTATTAGATTCAATGATAAAGAGTAACGCAAACAATTTGTATCCGAATTCCTTAGTTTCAGATTTTGAACAATATTTTAAAAACCCATCACCAGTAGAAATTGATCCCAAATTTGGGAACAAAATAAGTGTACATATTAAACACTTTTGTTCTTCGATTAGTTAAACGATACTTAAGTCTTTCAATCAAATCATTTGCGAAGGAATTTTAAGCCTTTACAAAACTGTTGATTAAAGACTTAATAATGCCTTCAAATTCAATTATTGTTGCAGAATCCAGAGGTTTTAAAGTAGGTATTGCTTTAGTTTGTCAATATTTGAATTTCGTTTTCTTTGAATCAAGCCAAATTAAAGTCAGATAATGCATGGTTTAAACATTTATATATCCGAAGAAATTTTGAATCATATTAGATAAAGATGACCAACGATGTTTTATTTATTTATGAGTTTTTTCTTCTTTTTTTTCAATACAACAGAGGTTTGAAGTTTTTGTTGTAAAACTTTGCAATTTGCAACAATTACGTACACGATTAATAACTTCGCTTATTTCAATTTTAAGTATAAATTCATCGGACATTTCTACTTCATCACTTCGTCTCCATCATCACCCTGGCAGTCACTTTCATCTTCACTATCATCTACGTTATAATCTTTAGTGGTTTTGTACGTTTATTTTATTTTTTACATGAGTCTGGCCAGACCTTTTTCGATTTTAAATGTTATTTTAGTATATTTAAAACACAGGTAGGGACTTGAAATTTCAGGTACCCTTCTAAAATTTAGTTTACTATAAAAAGCTGAAAAATATAACCTGGAAAGGATATATAAGGAAACTTATTCCAATATTTTACTGCATACATCACATTCGTAACACATGTGGTCTGGCCAGACCATAAATATTTTGTATAGAAGATGACGTATTTTTAACTTTCTTTCTTGCTGTTTTTTATTATTTTTTTGTTAAATTATCTATTATTTATTTATTTTTATTAAGCACACAAACTATTAGCTCCATCTAGCTCTACAATTTAACCCTCCCTATTACACATGTTTTTTAATTTCACATTCGTAACGCATGAGTCTAGCCAGACCCAACAATCTTTTGAATAAATAAAACCAATTTTTTCAACTAAATGTTATATTATAAACATTTATAATTTAAATAAAATTTGAAAATATGAATTTAAATTATAAATGTGTATAATATAACATTTAGTTAAAAAAAATTGGTTTTATTTATTCAAAAGTTTGTTGGGTCTGGGTAGACTCATGCGTTACGAATGTGAAAATAAAAACATGTGTAAGACGGAGGGTTAAGTGGTCACTGCGTAAGTGGTAAATTAGCGAAAATGTTGTAGAACCTTAGAGAATTAAAAAACAACACAAAAAAAAAATATTTTTATATTTATCCTTCGTAAAGTATTTCCAAACAAAACTCATTCTAAAGTAAAAAATGCATGAATTATTTTGTTAAAAAATAAATTATAAATTAACATCAGTGCTGCCACCTCATGTGTAATTACACATATCCTGAGTAAATGATTCCATGTGTAATTCATGTGTAATTTAAAATTTTAACGTTTTGCAGCACTGATTTTTGTTATTATTTTGTCACAAGATGTAAAAAGGTTAAATATTCTTGGCAAAACTTAAAGATTTAATTAAAAGAATGGACGCGTTAAGAGAGCTGAACTCAAACTAGTTGGATCATTAACTGCTAACCATTTGGCATTTAGATAGCTTTTGTCACAGATTATTACCTATAACGACGAAACATCCCGGGTACATTATTCTTTTTTTTTATTTTTTGTTTCAAAAGAGTGGATCATAGACTGCTAAAGAAATGTTGGAGCTTTTCAAAAGCACAATTATAGAAAAAGGGATTCCTTTAAAAAATTATTATTGCTTTGATAAAATGATTTAATGATTAAAAAATGAAATAGTTCCTAGATTCTATTATGATATAACATTACAAATCTTTAAATTCTTTGAGTTATTGCTTGTCGTCATTTCAGCTTCGATTTTGTTTATTTATTAATTTTTAGTTTATAAGAAGAACTAATTTAATAGTTGATATATTTAGTTTCCCTACAAATAATATTGGACCACCTGAACCATTTTGATAAAATGGACTACTCCTTGGCCTGGTCCGATGTAATGCAAGCATGGACCATGTCATTGTTAAAAAGTGTTTGTAGTGGGACGACATGTCTTCGTTTTTTAACGACATGTTTTCGTTTTTAAACGAAGTTAAAACTAACCCTCTTAAAACTACTCCTTTGTAGTCCAAAGATGGGTTATATGGTCCTGCCCTAGGACATCGTAATGTTAAATAGACCATGTTTTTTCCATACGTTTGGGTTACTTTTGGACTAGTCCTAGTCCCTTGTGGACTACTCCTTACACGCGTGTTTGGACTGGTCCTATTATTTGCAGGGTTATATTTATATACAAGTGTATGCATGTATAACCCAGCTAGCATTTTGTTTGATAATCAAATATTTTAGGAATTAGCTTCTTGAGCAAAATAACCTTATATGACCTAATTTTTCGATTATAAATTATACTCTCGTTGTGAGAAAATGGTACCCTACCGACGAATCACCTCAAATAATAATTTGTGATACAATTTTCATGGTCGTTTTAATAATCATATCTAAGTATTTTCGGTCTTACTTTTCAATCGTAAATTATATACCTAGTTTTTGATTATATTTTAAACCATTTTTTAATCGTCCTGTTTTTAATATTCTCTCCGATAAAAGCTAATGGCTCTTGATTATTTGAACAAATTTAATTCTTAACCAAACAAAAGTTATCTGATTCTGGTTAAGAAAAATAGAAATTATTCGCACTTTCATTAATGGACAATAATTTTTGGGCTTCTTTTTTAGCCAATATTTTTATTTGTTCGGCAATTATTCATATATGAATCCTTTTTCAATCGCTCAAGCGATATATCAGTTTTTAATCATCAAAACTAATCTCAGACTCATTAAGGTGATTTTTACAAACAATTATCACCCAAAAGCTAGATGGGTACAAGTTTAAATAATGCGAGTGTAAGACGGCAAATCCATCTTAGTGCCGGTTCACACAAGTCAAGTCAAGTCAAGTCAAGTCAAGTCTTGAGTTTTTGGAGAGAAGGGAAAAGAGAATGCCATTTCTTTTCCCCTCTCTCCTAAAAACTCAAGACTTGACGAGTCAAACTTGACTTGTGTGAACCGGCACTTAGGAGATCGAGTGGTTGCAATCGAAACATGTCATGGTAACCAGCCGCCTGGGTTCGAATCTCAGGTCAGTCTAGAATGAATGATTATCAATAACAATTTTAATTAATTTTCATGTTGTAAAATTCCTTTCCTCATAAAAATAATTTAATGAAAATTAAATTTGATGAACTTAAGCCTGATTAAAATATTAAAAATTTAGATTAAAAATTAAATAAAATTTATATAAATTAATACAAATGGGAATTTGTAGAGACAATTTTTTGTACGCGTAGGGAAAAATAGGGATTTTTTGCGGACTTTTTAAAAAAGTGTATAACATCACTACACCCTAGTAACAATATATTACATACATACATACATATGTATATACCTACACATGATCTTCATTCTATATTAACTTTTCATTTCAGTTAATTTGAAATTTTTTACTTATTATACGAGTAATATTAAATTTCATTAATTTTATGGCAGTAAAAATATGTATACACAAAATATACATATGTATGTATGTATATATGTGTTTACATATGCACAGGGTGGTGAAATAGTTAAAAAAAATTTTAATTTCAATTACTTATATTAACAAATTTTTTTTAATTATTACACCAGGGCAAGTTTTTAATGATTTTACATGAAACGTGTGCATTTCCCAAAGTCTTTTAAAAAATATTTTATAAATAATTTAAATTTTTTTCATATGTATTTTTTTGATAACAAAATTTTTAACAAAAACTTAAAGAAATCGGGTTGAGTTTTTCTAAACTAAACGGTTCACAAGGTGTCATAAAGTCATATGTCTTAAAATAAAAACATGAAATAATACGGCTGTTGTGAACAACCCCTCATAATTTAGTGTGCTATATTTACACGGTGAATATATTTACACACTATATTCATGAGAAATAAAATCATTTAAATGTGCCTCAATAATATTGACTGATGTTGAACGTAAATATTCAATATATTCTACGGGTTTGTGTGACAATCGAAGACCATTTCAATTTCAAAATATAAAAACACATGAATATATAAAACTTTGTTTAAATAATACTAATTAATACAAATTTTGATATTTTAATTGGGCTAAAGTTCATCAAATTTAATTTTCATTGAATTATTTTTAATTAATAACAATTGTGGTTTTTAGTCGAACTGTTAATTTTAATTTTGATATTTTTTAGTTAGGCTTGAGTTCATCAAATTGAATGTTCATTAAATGATTTTTACTGAAGGAAGGAATTTTTACAACATGTAAATTCAACCCAGGTTCGAGCCCTAGGTCAGCCGAGAAATTTATCAATAAATTCCAAATTCCAAGCTGTAAAAATTTGTTCCTTCAGTAAAAATAATTTAATGTGCATTAAATATCAAAATTTGTAATTAATTTCATGTTATAAAATTCCTTTCGTCATAAAAATAATATAATGAAAATTAAATTTGATGAACTTTAGCCTAAAGTAAATATCAAAATTTGGATTAACAACTATAAAACAGTTCAACAAAAATAACCATAATGCTAATTTTAATACTAATTAAAAATTATTAGTGTGTGTGTTTTCGGGTGCATATTTTTAATTTATTGGTATTTTTTAAACTTGCCCCGATTACAACTATTTTTACATGTATATAGAATTGAATTTACATAATGTACTTCACATATCGCACTGGTTCCACTAAATGGGGTTTATTTAAAATTTATAAATTTTCAGTTGAGACAAAAAACTGTTTCTTTTTATATGTATGTACTCTTATTCTACAAAGGGAAGAGAATTGTATTTTTTTAATAAGCACGATTCCATAACGAATGCTGGATCGCATCGCCCGCAAAGTAGCTGCTACGACTGCTACAGAATATGATGTGTCTTAATCTCGTTGAAGTCACTTCATCGTGCCAGATATTTTATTAAGAATATATTCTTAATTATCATTTAACGCTATACATTGTTATAAACAGTACACTTATCAGCGTTTATGATAAAAAGTTTCATATTTGATTCTTCGTAATTAAAACCATGCATATTACCAAACATTAAAATGAAAGAATTCAACCTTTTATTAGAGTAAAGTTTTAGAATTTTTTGTATCGTAATACATATAACTGAATTATTATTTTATTGTTTAATGTTTAACTACATTTTTGTTTTATTGTTTTTTTGTTGTTTATTAATGTAATAAAAGTATCAAGTAATAAAAGTATCAAGTATGTTTTTCCCACTTAACCCAAATTATTTGAATTATTCGAGTGACTCGAAAAAATTAAAGCCATTATTCGATTAATCGAACAATACTCAGATTCGAATAATTGTATACTCTATTAAGCGGAATTGTAACTAACACTAAATTAGTCCCGTGATAGATTATTTGGTGGTAGAGACCTACCCCTTTAACATGTGGTTGTCATTGAAGAGGGTTAATTGACACTTAAAATTAACCATTTGACCAGTCTCATATCTATTCTCAATGGACGTATTTAGTGTTTCTTACTACAATGCTAGTCCTTGTTCCAATAATATTCCAACAAACAAGCCTTAGAACTAATTTTAAGATGCAATTTTCAAATATGTAGTCCCAAGGAAATGTATCACATCACCGGGTCACACTGAGCCTGTTACAAAAACAGTCCTTATAAATAAATAAAAAATCAGTTTTACATTTTTTATATAAAAAATTCATTAAAATAGAATTAAGACAAAATATGTATAGTAAAATAAAGAATCTGATTCAGAAGATTTATAAATCCGCAAGCATACAAGCATATTTAAATGTTTTACATTTTTAGGGTTGCATGCTTTTCAAAAGTTTTATATAAAAAATTTATTAAAAGTTAATAAATAGAAATTTTTTAAAATAAAAAAATCTGATTCAAAAAGTTTTATAAATATACATAAGTACAAAAATATAAATATTTTTTTTTAGTAAAAAATAAAAGATAAAAAGAAATGCAAAAAAAAAGTCTTAGTAGGCTACGAAAGGAATTCAAACTGTAATTTAGCGATTTGTTTATCAGAAACTAAAAAAAAAATAAAAAAATGAAGGCAATCGTACGAAATATATGCCTGGAGGTGTGTGTCAAGACTATAACTGTTTGCCTGACTAGTCCATCTATTTATTTCAATAAGTTTTACGATTTTTTTGTATATTATTTTGTATATTATATATACCAAATTGGATATTAATTCGTTATACACAGTACCTAAGGTAACATTTTTGCCTGTTCGTTAAATTCCGGAATCGTTAAATCGGGAGTTCGTCAAATCGAGAAACCACTGTATTTGTTTATTTGAACTCGTATAAAATATTAATTGTATATAAAAATGATTTAAAAAAAGTAGATACCATCCCCCTCTCCCCGCTTGGAACTGCGCTTGTGTCTGGGAGATACATATCGTCACCTAAAACGCAAAAGGTCCTACCTTGCATTATGAAAATTTTACATCAGAAGCAGAAACTATTTAAAATGATAAATTAATAAATTGCCTTAAACTGTTTATAATAAAATTTTCTTCTATTTTTCTTGTAAAACTTTTCAGTTGTTTTAACAATGTAGGAATTTTAGCGTTTACCATAGTATCTTTTGTAGATAATTTTTTTTGTTTTTTGATAATAAATTCTCAAATTTTAGTCGAAAGATTACAAAATTTTTTTGTGGACATTTGTGTTGATTCAATACATCAGAGTAAATGAAAACGTTGATTTAAAATTTTTCGTTAGTTAGGGCCTTTGGCGTTCCAGGTAACGATACATACTTATAATTATTAATAAAAAAAATCCAATAAAATGTAATGCAACTTTGACATAAGTTTCCATAAATTATAAATCTTTATTTATGTAAATTAATTTTAATTAAGTAATAATTGTTATTATAATTATAAATTAATATATTGAAATGCTCTCACAAAGTAAACTGATGCAATGTTTTATTAGCTGCCAACCTGTGAACATTTTTATTAGAGGTATAACGCGAAATTGAAATAAATAGTAAAACTTCTGTCTGCACTAAGCAAAATTCTACAATAAAATATAAATTTTCGCAAATGGGACAAAATATCTTTTTTTTTACATAATTTTGTTAATTGTCTGGGTATATCTTAAAAATTTATTACCATAGGCCTAGAAGCAGACAAGCCTCAACGTTTTCTCAATTTTCTTGTTCACACACGAACATCTTTTCCAGCAATTTTTAGGTTTTTTTTAGCTTAAATTTCTAACAATTTTACATTTGTATGACATGTAAAGGGGTCTGTTCACGGTAAAATTTCACTGTACAAATGTTTTAATAAATTTATTTTTGTTTTGTTATTGAATTGTAATGGGTTTTTATTAATAAAAGTTTTTAGCCATTTTTTAGCCATTTTATTAAGCCAAATAACAGAGTGTCGGCAATTGTGTTTCCCTTTTGTTCTTTGAAATGTTAGTTAAAGAAACAACAACTAAAAGCGTAATAAAAGGCTGTGTCGAATCTAATATACCCTTCACCGTAGTATTGAAAAGCCAATTTTTCCCAAATTACTATTTTACGGTATCGTGTCAAAATCCTCATTTCGGGAGTATATTTGTTTGGGTACTAGATGTTATAATAGATCGATTTCGCTGATTTTTGAATCTAAACAAATCTTGTATAGAGAGAATATTTGAGCTAAAGTTTATTACACTATCTTGTTTTTATGTACCGTATCGTACCAAAACCCCAATCTCGGTATGACTTTAGCTTTGGCGCCAGTTCAAATAGTGGAACGATTTGGATAATTTTTATTGTTAAATCTACTTTTTACATAAGAAATATCTGAGGCAAATTTGGTTGTTCTTGCTTATATGGACTGGGCGCATTTGTGCCAAAACTATTATTTAAGTAGTTATTTGTATCTCTTAGAAAATTCATTGGCAGAAAGAATTCCCCAAGGACCATCTATTTAACTGTTTTACAAACTGTAGTGATCTGACCAGCGACAGACAAGCTTTGGGTGTCAATGTACAAAAATGAGTTTTATTAAATGTCGGTTATAATCAAACTCCTGAAATGAGTTTTATTTTTAGACGGCTGAATAAAACTCTCTTTTTAAGAGTTAAATTTAACCTTTTATTTTTACGTTGAAAAATAACTGTTTTATATGGACATTTTTGTTTTTAAATCAAAAAAAAAAATAAAACTCAGAGACTGAAAATAATTACTATTATTATTTTTTGTAAAGGTTACCAGAAAAATTCCTTTATTTACAATTGGTAATTTTTAACCATTATCATTACCCTGCAAATAATATTGGACCACCTGATCCATTTTGATCCATTGACTGGTCCGATGTAATGCAAGCATGGACCATGTCATTGTTAAAAAGTGTTTGTAGTGAGACGACATGTCTTCGTTTTTTGACAACATGTTTTCGTTTTTGAACGACTTCAAAACTAATCCTCTTAAGTATACCATGGAGTAGTTTTAAGACTACTCCTTTGTAATCAAAAGCTGAGTAATATGGTGCTGCCCTATGGCATCGTAATGTTGAATAGACCATGTTTTTTCCATACGTTTGGGTAACTTTTGGACTAGTCCTAGTCCCTTGTGGGCTACATTTTACACGCGTATTTGGACTAGTCCTATTATTTGCAGGGTATATATATTTTAAGGTTAAAAATATTAAATTTTTACAAATAAGAAGTTATAGTCCCTCAATCCCGACCCTATGATACTACACACCACAACATATAGAAAACTTTTCAAGAGTGTACCTTATTTGAGACCCACGGGCTATCATAGACCCAGGAAAGCAATTTATATTATTAACTTAAGTTTCAGGTCAATGTTTTTACCATTTGCCATAGGCTTGATTGTTAGGACAATTAGAACATACATATGTACCGAATTTCAGCAATTTATCTTTAAAATTGCGACTTGAACTTTGCGCACAAAATTTAAATGCACACTTAGCCGGAAGGGTGGATTTCTTTTGATCGATTCCTCTTATGCTTTATTTTTTTTTTTATTTATTTATTTATCAATACAATACAACAAGAACAAGTCTTACATTACAGTATTGGGTAGTAATTTGGTAGATAAGTTTAATGTATGTATATTCAATAGTATGAAAATACAATTAATTGAAAAAGAAGAAAAAAAAAAATAGATCGAAAAATAAAAAGACTATAAATTCATACATCGTATTATTACAGCCCGGTTTTTCAGTAAAGTTGGAAAATTCATTAGCATCGTTCAATGCCATGCACCCACAGAGGATGCCGACGATCTAAATAAAGACGAATTTTATAATCAGCTGACAGCTACTGTTAACAAAATAGCAAACCGTGATATACTTATCATAAGCGGTGACTTTAATGCCCAGATTGGCAATGACAACCATGGCCTAACCCAAATCATGGGAACACATGGCATGGGAACTAGAAACAAGAATGGTGAACGTTTTATAGAGTTTTGTCAGACATTCCAACTCGTGATCGGTGGTTCGATTTTTCCCCACAAGAATATACACAAATATACATGGGAGTCCCCAGACGGTCAGACACGTAATCAAATAGATCACATTTGTATCCGCCGCAAATGGAGAGGGTCTCTAATAGATGTACGCACCAAAAGAGGTGCCGACTTGTATAGCGACCATGAGCTTGTGGTAGCTACAATAAGAATAAAACTTAAAAAAATGTATAAAAGAAACCCGCAGATAACACACAAACGCTTTGATGTCAACAAATTGAGAGTTAAAGAGAAAAGGGACGAAGTTGGAGAAGAACTAAGGGAATGTATTCAATCAGAAAACATTTCCTGGGAAGTAACGTGTAACAAAATTAGGGATATTGCCAGAGACAAAATAGGTTATAAACAGAAGACAGAAAGGAAATCATGGTTATCCGATAACACCTGGGAACTTATTCAAGAAAGACATCAGTAGAAACAACAAAAACTTGAAAATCCCTACTATAAACCACAATACAGCGCAGTGGCAAAAGCCGTAAAGAGATCAGCCCGAAACGATAAAAGAAAGTATTTAGAATCTATCGCCAGCGATGCGGAAACAGCTGCAGGGTCAAACAACATGAAAGAGCTACACCAGATAATAAACCGCCTATCAAATCAAAATATGAATCGTAACCATGCCATAAAGGACTCCGATGGTTAGCTTCTTACAAACACTGAAGAACAAACCCGAAGATGGAAGCAACACTTCGAGGAAATAAGTAACATTACTTATGAAGAAATTCCGGAAAGTTCTCAGAATACCGATTCACGTACAATAATCAACAACGCAATAACCACAGAACACCCAAGCATCGAAGAAATTACGTGTGCTATCTCAAAAATAAAAAAGAACACGACGCCGGGTGAAGATGGTATCCCTCCAGAGATACTGCAAACGAACCCAACGATAGCTGCAGAAATGATATACCCATATATACGTGATGCTTGGATCAATGAAGAACTTCCTATTACTTGGACTAAAGGCACAATAATTAAACTACCGAAAAAAACGATCTAACGGTGTGTGATAATTGGCGAGGTATCACACTGCTTAACACAATTTATAAGGTCATTGCGATAATACTAAACAACCGACTGCAGCATTTTGAAAAGGTATTACGAGACGAACAAGCCGGTTTTTGTCCTCATCGTAACTGTGTAGACCAAACCAACACTCTTCGTGTTATAATAGAGCAATCGGTTGAATGGCGCACACCATTGTATTTAGTGTTTAATGACTTCAAAAAAGCTTTTGATTCCATAAGACGAAGTGCAATATGAGCTGCATTAACAGCAAAAGGGGTACCAGTGAAGTTGATAAACATAATTAAAGCCATGTACAACAACACAACTCTTCAAGTTCGGCATAATGGCATGACCAGTGAATCCTTTCAGACAAACGCTGGAGTGAAACAAGGATGCCCACTATCTCCTCTACTATTTGCTGTTGTATTAGATGAAGTCATGTTAAAACTCTGCAGGAGAAAAAGGGGTATCGTATGGGACTTCCAAACACATCTTGAAGATTTGGATTTCGCTGACGATATTTTCTCATGTCACACAATTTTACCGACATGCAGAGCAAAGTGAATGATCTGGTAACACTGGCAAAAGAAGTTGGATTAGAGATAAACATTTCGAAAACACAGGCAATGCGAATCAACAACACAACCAACAACCACATTCTAACACAAAACCAACGCATACAATATGTTAACTCATTCTGCTATTTAGGTTGTATAATGTCGATAGACGGCGGCGTGGAAGAAGATGTGACAAACAGGCTGAAAAAGGCAAGATCAGCCTTTGGCCGCTTGAATAGAACTTGGCGGTCACCCCAAATCTTGAAGAAGGCAATGATTCGAATATTTAACGCATGTGTGAAATCTACTCTACTGTACGGCAGCGAAACCTGGCTGATGACAAGCATCATAGCACAGAGACTACAGGTCTTTATAAATAAATGCCTGCGAATAATTTGTCGCATCTTTTGGCCGAACACAATAACCAATGCCGATCTTTGGAGATTGACGATCGAGGTACCTATAAATTGCCAAATAACAAGAAGAAAGTGGAAATGGATAGGGCACACATTAAGAAAGCCAAACGGTAGCATCACGAGGACTGCCTTAGAATGGAATCCTCAAGGCAGCCGATGTCTCGGTCTTCCAAAGAACTCTTGGCGCAGAACACTTAACCAAGAACTTAAAATATTAAATAAAACTTTTGAGGAATTTAAAATTATATGTAACGATAGATTAAGTTGGAATAATCTTGTAGAAGCCCTATGTTCCCAAGTGGAATGAATAAAGGAAACAAAAAAAAAATTCATACATACATATGTATGTTATCAACAGAGAAGACAAAAATAACAATATTCAATACTTTTACAGCAAAAAGAAATTATAAAAAAGCAACAAAAAATTGATAAAACTCCAAAAAAAAAAGCACTAAAAATATTTTATTCTAATTCCTTTACATCATCCAAATTATTACAATATAATATCATGTGGGCTTTTATTTTTTCAAATATTAATTTTCTACGTCGATCTGTTAAAAGCGTTTTTCATAAAGAGAAGGTTCTTTCTACATCGACGGAGGTTGACGGTGCAAATTTAAATTTGAGAATTTCATTGGAGGACAAACTTTTTACATACATATTCATCTTTTGCAACAGTACCAGAATCTAAAATATATTTAATTTCCAAAAACTGCTGATGTCCGGGATTTCTTTTTAATATTTTCTCAAATTTCTTTTTATATTGTTGGTCCTCGATCTTGCATAGTCCGTCAAAAACTGTCGATAAAGCATTAGTGCTCTCTGAAATTAATAATCCCGCAGTTTGCAATTTTTTTATAGCAACCAAAATCTTTGCAAAATTGTATTTTTGAAATGCAAGTTGGAGTTTTCAAATTGAGTAGTCGGCATCTTGACTGTCAAGTTCTAAAACAACGGTTTTTACTTTTTCAAGATGTTCAGCATAATATATTGCCGCTTCTAACCAAGTACCCCAACGAGTTGGGCATGGAGACGGTGGAAGTACCACATTAGGATTCATTTTTAGAAAGAGTTGTTTTCTCCGCGGGGCCTGTAAAAATTTGGTTTTTGTAACATATATTTTTAACATACATACGTACATATGTATGTACATATGTATTTATATAATACAAAAAACGCAAGAACTTTCAACTTCTTTTTAATACACTCTTAATCCATTTCTTATAATTTTCTTATAGAATTCTGTTTAATAGAGAAATACATATTTTTCATAAAATTCTTTTGCCACAAAAATCATATTAAAAAAAACACTTTTAAATTCTTGCGTTTTCGATTTCCAGAACACCTCTAATTAATAGCTATATTTACCTTTAAGAAAATATGTTAGCATATTTGCAGCTGCATCCGTTACTACAAGTTACACTTTGTTATATTTTATGCCTAAATACAGAAAATTAATATCAAATCTAAACTCGATTTCTTCTCTTCTTTACCATCTGGCCACAATATTTGTAATCTCTGTTCGCTGTCCGTAGTTTCATCTACAGAAATCCATTTATATTTGTCTTTGGCTGCTTGATGCATTTTTCTATAGATTCCCTATACAATTCTGGAATGTATTGCTGGCGAATGCAAGTTTCAGACTGAACCGACATTTGAGAATATTTCTCAATGAAATTTTTGAAACTGGAAACTGGGAAGAGCCAATTTTCTTCAATTTTAAAGACTAAAACATAAAACATATGACCATTTTCAATAATAAATTTCTATTACTTTTCTCTTTATTTATTTCTACTTTCAACAGCCTACTATGATTTCAGTTGATTGTTTTTAAAATGAAAAAGGTAGTAACATACAAGTTTTTAAAACAAAAATGGGAATTTTAAACAAAAAAATTCCAAAAAAAAAAACACCATTGTAAAAGAAGCAAAAAAACAGCAGGTTTTATAAAAAACAGCTAAAAAGAAGCATTTTAGTCTTCTCTGGTTATCAAATACATAAGTACATGTTAGTAATGAGGCTATTTTAACTGAAGTACTCAAATATGGCAGATTTAAAATGACTTGCATTGCTTATGATTTGGTTTCGAGGGGGTAGTTGGCTCCAGAGACGAATTGAATTAATGAAGAAGTGTTGATTATAATTAATTTGTTATACATTCCTGATCCTTTTAATATTGTAACCTCTGTTCGATCTAGAAAAAATGATTCTATCGTATAGGTAGGAAGGCTGTTGACTATAAATAATCTTGTGCAAAACCAATAGAGTTCGGCAAGTCAATAAATTATCAAATGTTATGTTATATACATACATAGTATGTATCTGTTTCGCCTATTGTGAGATGCGATGGTTCCTTTTTATTCCAAATACATATCTAGCAATATTGTTGTATGTATGTTATGTTGAGCCTTCGCCTACTAACAGAAACGCAACTTGAGAAAAGCTCGCATCCATACATGAGTGTTGACAATAAATACGTTTTAGCTAATAGCGTTCGGATTTGAATCGGTGTGTAATATTGTGACATCCATAGATTCCTTAGCATAGAAAAGGTTTTACCACAGCTTATTTTCACATGGTCTGACCAATTAAGTTGATTGTTAAAAACAACACCAAGATTTTTTGCAGTATCAACATAATTAATTGTCATGTCATTAATATTTATTGGTGGTAGACACGTGGTTATAATATTTGGGTTTAAGCTTTGGATATTTACAGATGCCCAAAGATAAATATGATTGAGATCTTCGTTGATAAGTTGAATGCAATTTGCGGCGTCTGATATTTTACAGCTTATATAGAGTTGCACGTCGTCAGCATACATTTGAATTTTACAATGTTTCACTTGCAAAGGCAGATCATAAGTGTATATAGAATAAAATAGTGGGCCAAGTATTCAACCCTGTTGCACACCTCTGCGCATCAAGTAACTTTCAGAGAAATTTGTTTCGTGGAATTTGACACCTGGCACTTAGATATGACATTAACAGTTTAAAAGCTGTTTAGGAGTAATTGCTCATGGGCTTTAGTTTAATACAGAGAATGGAAAGATGCACTGTGCCAAAGACCTTGGATGGTCAAGCAGTATTAGGAATGACATCATTTGGCGTTTTTCAATTTGGCATCTTCAGCTTAAGGCCCTCAGTGTAGTAATATATTTTTCAAAATTTGTTTGTTAGGTTAGACACACAATACAAACACTGCATATGTGACCTTCTCCGAGAAAACGGATCTAGTGTTTAAAAATGAAGTTTTGAGAAAAACTCATTTCATCTTATTCTACACCCTTTTAGGTACCAGAATCCACTCTTAAGTCCAAACCCGTTCTTTGACACACTAGGTCCCTTTTCTCGGAGAAGGTCACATACATTGAATTTTCGAAAAATATGTTAAATTTGTAAAAAGAAAAGGTGCTGAAAATCTGTTGATTTTGTTGAATACATATACATATATGTAAATAGAATTTTATCAAAATATCTTCTATATTACATCGAATCAAAAAATATACAGGCATGTTCTGACAATCGCAGAACGCTTAACATTGGCGATTCTGATTTGAAATCGCATACTACTAGGTGTTCTGTAAATCACAAAAGCAAGAAGTTTGGCGACTTCAAATTTCAAAAGTATGTATGCTCAAAGGAGCTAGAATATTTTTAAGAAACTATGCCAGATCGCAAGCTAAACGCACGAGATTCAGAACACCACAAAATAAATCTGGCATTTTGCGATTTCAAATCGTGCGATTGTTAGAACATGTCCGATAATATTTAATCAAGAACCCTTAAGATTTCATATGACGTATGAGCTTCATAGCTCCCAAACTAAAATCTTCTTGCCCAAAATTTTTAAAATATTAGAATTTAATTACTTTCAATGAAACTTCTTTATTTAGATGGACTTTTTACGTCCATATTTATTAAAATTAAAGGTTTTTTTAGAAATATTTTTACGGAAAATATAACCGAAAATAATTTAAACCTATTAAAATTTTGTAAAAATATGGCAATTCGTCAGGTCATTATTATACATAACCCCGGGTCTACACATAGCAATATTTATTGCGGCAAACGTCAAATTTGATAGCTCCTTTAAATTTGCGACATGTAGACCAGACCGCATATTGCCATGAGTGGCAATCCATTGCGCAATGATTGCTCTTCTGATTGCTTGAGCAATTATTGCTTAGCCATCTGCTGTAAAATGAGTTGTCATTTATCTGACATTTTGGCCCCTATTACGGTCCACAACTCAACTCAGCGTATTAATACATAATAGCGCGGCAAAATAAAGACATGCAAAAAAATAATAAATGCATGGATTCCAATGCACTGGTCCTTTTTATAAGAAACATGCAAGATTTTAACATTAGCGTGTCCGGGATTAATTGGGATTGGGTCCTTTTTATAAGAAACATGCAAGATTTTTACATTAGCGTGTTCAGGGATTAATTGGGATTTTCTTTGATATGAATTATTCATTTGAATGAGTGCGAATTAACACAAATGAAGTTTAATGATTCTAAAGGTACGTTCAGACTAATGAAATATTTGACAAAAATATTTGTTCTGATATTTGCTTCAAACTGTGTGAAACAAAAAAATATTTTGTTTGATGTTCAAACTAAGCTCAAATATTTGACAATTTTTGTTTGTTGAAACAGTTGGCAAATAGTGTCAAATAAAATAAATTAATTCATGTTTGCCATGCGTTCAGACTAAAACAAATATTTGCATCAAATAATTATTTAATGAAAGTGTTCAAAAATAAAAATATATTTCACAAATAGTAAAAATTCGTGCAGAAGCCTAATTATTTGTTTTATTCTGTGGGGCAGCATCTATTATTTCGTTAAAACAGGAGTATGTAAAAGAAAAACAAAACTGGAAGACAAATGGTTAACGGAAACAAGGCTAAAATTTGCGAAAAATTGGTAACAACCCCTAAAATATATGGTTCGGTTAAAAACAAAATGTCGGGAAAATAACAACAAAAAAATGTTGCAAAAACAGCCATAAAATTGACTAAAAGTCCCCAAATGTATAAGGAATGGCAAAAATTCGGTGGAAATTGCTAAATTAGCAAAAATTCGCAAAAATTGGCTAATAGCAAACCCTACAATTTATTTGAAAGCGCTAAATCGGTTAAAAAACAAAATGTCGGGGAAAAACCAAATAAAAAAATGTTGCAAAAATAGCGAAAATTCGCGAAAAATTCTGATAATTCAAACAAGCCATAAAATTGATTAAAAGTCCCTAAAAGTATAAGGAATGGCAAAAATTCGGTGGAAATTGCTAAATTAGCAAAAATTCGCAAAAATTGGCTAATACCAAACCCTACAATTTATTTGAAAGCGCTAAATCGGTTAAAAAAACAAAATGTCGGGGAAAAACCAAAAAAAAATGTTGCAAAAATAGCGAAAATTCGCGAACAATTTTAATATTTCATACAAGCCATAAAATTGACTAAAAGTCCCCAAAAGTATAAGGAATGGCAAAATTCGGTGAAAATTGCTAAATTAGCAAAAATTCGCAAAAATTGGCTAATAGCGGCATGATAGCAAAGTCTAATAATTATTAAAAATCTTTAAAACTGTAAAAAATCCGAAAACTTACAGGAAAAATTGCTTCTATCGGGTACATGGCTAAAATTATTTGTCGTTGTTTGCTCTTACAATTTATTTTTTAATATCAAATAAATGTTTGCTCAAAAATTACTAAAATATTTGATTTTTTGTGTTCACACTATGTTCACATTGGACAAATATTTGTGATTACCATTGCCTTAATAAGTGGAGAAAAAGTTAGATCCCAAGTGTTGTTCAAAGAAGGTGTCCGATTTTTTTTAAATCATACTATGCCATTTGGCATAGATGTTATTCAAAGGAAAAAAATAATAACATAGAAATATACATATGTATGTACAAATATTTAATAAAAATTATCGTGTTTTTTAATTCATTTGTCTTTCTGATTCTAGAAGAAAATGCATTTGAATAGTTTTTATATAAAATAAATCTCTTATACAACCTTCTGATTATAAAATTTTAGAAATTGCATTAAAAATTTTAATAAAAATTATTTTCTTTTTTTCCTTTAAATACATTCTATGCCATATGGCATGATGCTCAAAAACCACTTTTGATACAAAAATGATCATTGATTGTTAATAGCATAAGGTTTAAGAGTTATAAAATCGAAAAAAAATTTTTTTAATCAAAAACAAAAAAGAAGTACCGAAAGGGTTAAAAGGGAGCATTGCTTTAGAATACGGCTTCCAATTCATAAAATCAGTATGTTTTAATACAATGCACTTATAGCATTTTGGAGATGTGCGCGAGCTTAAAATTAGTGAAGGCCACTCAGAAGGTGCCCATATTGTTCTTCCCTTAAAAGATTCAATTTCTGCATGTATAGAATCAACGGGCATCATTGTATGTCCTGACAGCAAAAAAGTTACTTTTATGTTCTGAACAAAAACCGAAGTTCTCAATTAAATAACAAAATTCAAATAAAAACCCAGAAATATTCAGCCTTATTGTGGTTGTCGTTTTCGTTAACAAACGTGTCGTTTTTTGTAGTAGATTAAAGAACACATGTTGTGTATTACACAATCGTATATGACAACGACAACCACAATAAGGCTGAATATTTCTGGGTTTTTATTTTAATTTTGTTATTTAATTGAGAACTTCGGTTTTTGTTTTCAAATGAGCTATTTTTTACTTTTTTAGGGCATATTTTAAAAATTTTCAGACTATATTTTTAAGTTTTTACAGCATATTAAATGCGCATAAAAGGCGTTTTTAGAGCATATTTCTGGTTTCCCTGGTTATTACATAGCTCAATTTTAAAACATGCTAAGTCGAAAAAGTGAGTTTTGCAGGAGAAGCTCTTTAAGTTTACGGGCGATACAGCATTCAGTTTTTTTTTGTGTTGGTATTAGGAAAAAAGGTTATGTAGACATTTGATTTGAATTTTTTCAAATTTTTAGCCGACCGGGAAGTCTTTTGTCGGGAGTCACTTCCACATACAGCTAGTTTGACCGATAAAGAATTTTCTCTGTAATGCATTGTTCATTACATAGGCCAGTCGACAGCGAAGCGATGTGATCTACTGGAAGGGCGAGTACTACGGGCATGCACCCGAGTCTCAGGGATGAGTTCGCCCATCTCAGCTGAACACTTACCGTGGTAATATCGATAGCACAATGACGCACAACAACAAACAATGAGCTTCAACGAACTCGTTTGCACCCGATCCAAACGGTCCTTTAAGCACCTGCCCAGATATGGGAGCCGTATTCCATTTTCGGTGGATATAGGCGGTATAAATACGAGGGAGATCGATCGAATAGTATTCGACCGGCTATTTTAGTTTAGTCCAAGTAGACTATTTTAAAATGTCCATTTTTCGAATATCGAAGAAACCGGTTATTTTAGTGAAATAAACCGGTTATTTTAGTAATTTGTATTTTATATACGTTTTCCTTACCTTTGTTATAAATGTACTTGTAATTTAAGTATTTTTCTAATTGAATATTTGGCAAACTTAAACTTTTTATAAAAAATGTCAAAACAAAATGCAACAAAAGTCAAAAAAACATTATAAGCAATGTAAATACAAATCGCGTATATAAGCGTATGTTCTTGTAACAAAAACCAAAAATAATTCAAAATACTCCAAAAAAAATTTCAGCTTTAAAAGTAATTATGTAGCAATTTGACAGTATTCTAAATACTATATGTAAGTAATCTTTATAAAGATGTCATCTCTGGTGATAATATCGAACTGACTTAAAAGACATTGGTGATTAAACGGCCCTAAAATGATAAGTTGCAAAGGTTCTTCAACGACACGACTTATTAGTCACTTTTAATTAGTCAACAAGCTTGAAATTAATATACGCCAGGTAAAACCTGACTCTGTTCCAAGTAGTTTTTAAGAGACTGCAAATAATACTTTACTAAAATATGCTGCCAATAATCAATGAAAAACTCTTAAGAAATTCTAGCATATCATCATGCTTAAAACAGTTGAGATGAACGTTTATTTAATAAGTAAAAAGATAAAGTACATATGTACAAAAGAAAAGGCGGTATTTAGTCTAAATTTACACGTTTCATCTTTTGATGCTCAACTTCTTTTCAATTCCCTTTTAAAGATGCCAATATAATCACACGCAGCAATCGGTTTCAACTTTTTTCGGTTCAAAACAACAACAATTTTATTAACAGCGAATCAAAATTACAATCAGCCAACGTTGTGCATATATCAACGAATAAAAACATAAAGCGTACTGACCGAGTACAGGCATCTCCGTACTAACCCCCTTTCATCTTTCTTCTCTCATCTAAAAACATAAGAGTTGAGCATCAAAAGATGAAACGTGTGAAAGCAGACTTACAAAGGTGCAATTATACGTACTAATACATTATAAAATAGTATGTTACTAGATTATTCAATATGCTTCAAAGAGTAAATTCTCAATACAAATATACAACTAACAAAAACTACACCATACCGGCGAAATCAACGATAAGGAAAAATTCTTCCGTTTTATTTATTAAATAACCAAGAACTTAAAACAAAATTGAAGGACTCAAACAATCTCATGGAAGGGTTTAAATTGTAATTGACGAATTGACAGATATTTATTTCATACAAACAGCATGTTCATATTACTATTGTTTCTATAGTGCTGAAAAAAAAGTTTAAATATATAATCCTTGCTAAGAGGTTTTGTTTCAAAATATGGCTGAAGTCTGCTGATTCATATAGACATGCTTAGCCACTGACAGATTAAAACTTATTTTAAATAAATTTTTTTTAAAACCAAACAAAACACCCCTATTAAATATTTGACGTCCTACACGTAACCACTAGTTTTATTAAAGAATTGTTTAATAAAACTTAAGTTTAATCAATTTACTGGTCACGCTTTTTTTATTTTATCGTCAAAAGAGTAAAGTGTAGCCCACAAGGGACTAGGACTAGTCCAAAAGTAACCCAAACGAATGGAAAAAACATGGTCTATTTAACATTACGATGTCCTAGGACAGGACCATATAACCCATCTTTGGCCTACAAAGGAGTAGTCCAGTCCATGGAGTAGTCCATTTCATGAAATTGGATCAGGTAGTCCAATAATATTTGCAGGGCGTATAAACACAGACAGATTGTCTACACTTTAATTTTTTTAATGAAAATTCTTATTTTTAAGTGATGCCAGTTGGAAAATTTATTCATTTAGTAGCACTGTATGTATATAAACTTTTTATTTTTTAAATGAAAAAGATCAACAATTGTTGCGTTTTTTTTTAAATTTATTTGAAAATTTTTTATTTAATTTTACTTTTATTGTCATATGAATGTGCCACATAGAAATAAAAACGTAAAATCTTTAAGAGTGTGGCAATCTTTAAAATCTTTTTTGCAAATAGTGTCGTTATTCAGGAATTGTTTTTATAAGTTAGCTATTCGCAAATAAAAATTTAATTCACTGTTTATGCGGCAATATTCTCTACTTGCAATATATTTATTTGCGAATAAGTGGTGCGTATAAACGTAGTATATTAAAGTAATTTATTTTTATTACATACACTTTTATTATATACACATACATATCTTTTTATATATTAAAAAAAGATCACACATAAGGTCAAAGATATTTTGTGTAATATGATTTTAATTAGGGCTTAAAAAACTGCAGTCAAAAACAAAAACTGTCGAACAAAAACCAAAATCTGCCGATTAGTACTTTGACTGCAGTTTTTTAAACGCTGATTTTAACATTCATAAACAATTCATTCTTCGATGTACTTTCTAAACACAATAACTGATAAAGGTCTTTACTGGACAAACTGTTTCTTGATACCGTTACTGCAGCTCCAGCCTTGGAAAATAATCAAAACTGCCTCAATTTAATTATTACTTCACGATTACTTTTGAACGATACCGAGTATTTTTTGACCGATACTACTTGGTACTCGGTTGCAAAGTATCGATTTTGTACTTATATTCATGTATCGAATATGTACTTGTTTTTACTCGCATCGTTTCATCCCTACTAGTAAGAACTTATTGAAGTTTTCAGAATAATGACAATCGTAATGACAACTACTTACCAGGGAACGTATGAAATAACTAAGATCTATTACTTAAAATCAAAAAGTTTTTTTCTGGGTAGTGCTGAAGTAAGATTGTGTGTTACAATTTAAATGAGGTTATGTGTTGCAACTGAAATTGAGTTGCCATCAGCTCATGTTAAAAGATAAACAATTTTTTTTCTTTTATATTTTAACATGAGTTGCCTGCTGCTGGCAACTCAACTTCAGTTCAGTTGCGAACCGTAATCGATTTTTTTGGGTTACAGTACATCATTTATAGTAGTGTAGGGTATAAATAAAATTAGCCTTAATTACGTACTGAATGTTAGTGGCTAATTAAACTAATAAAACTTAAAATATTATAACTTGAACTACATACATACCTATGTTTACTTATTATTCACGGTTTGTAATTTGGCATTGGCAACCATAAAAACCAAATAATTTTTGGCCTAAAACTATTGGACATAAAATAGAATTACAAATAAAATCAGATACAAATTCCAAAAACTCAATTTAATTGGAATTAAATGTATTTTCGATACACTTTATTTCAATAAATTTTATTTTATATTAAAAACTACATACATATTGTAATTAAAATATAAAAAAAAAAACGTGCAGCTCGTAAACATCTAACAATTTAACAGTCACTATTATTTAAATTGCATTTTTTTTACAAGTAAATTATTGTTAGAATTTTCGTGATAGATGCAATCAATTTTAAATATAATTGATTCAAATTTAATGATTAAAACTTACTCCAAGTTTTTCCAACAAAAAAAAAAAAATAAAATTTTATTCTAAATTAAACTTTAATTAAAAAATTGTGGGGTAGTGGGTACTAGAAGTCAGATTTAATATTTTTTTTTTTTATTTTTTTTTAACTACAAATCGGACACTAACAGCCTGTTCATCGATTTCGAATGCTAACGTTCGCATAAAAAATTACATTTAAAACAAAACTAAATTTTAGAATTTTGTTTTTGTTTTAAATATAATTTTCTATGCGAACGATGAAGTTCGAAATCGTTTAACAGACAGTAAGTCAAAGCCAAACAATAATTTACAATTAATTAAAATCGTTTTTTTTTTCATAAACCTTTTATCAATTTTAATCTATAACAATCACGAAAATTTCGTTTGAGCCACTGTCAGAGTTGCCAGTTTAGAGGGCTTTCCCCCAGATTTAGGGGTTTTTATATTTTTTAGGTATAAAAATTCTTAAGTGGGGTTTTTAGGGAAAATAAATTATATTTATTTGCTTGTTTGTACAAAACCTAAGAAATTCTATATTTTACAGCTTGTTCATGTTTGAGCAAAAATAGTAAGATTTCACGGAAAAATAGCTAAATTACCATTTTTTAATATAATAACTAAAAGTTGCATTTTTAACACATTTTTAAATTGTTTCTTGCTAATTCAAATGCCAGTTTTTCCTTATTTCGTGGAACTTAAACAAGTAAAATTTACAAAGTTTTTAAATTTTTTAAACTGTTTTATTTAATTAATTTATTAATTAATTAAAAAAAATCAAGAAACTCTAAAAAAATAGATATTGTTGTGGGAAATTAAACTGAGTCAAGCTAATTTAATTGAAATGAAATTTTTATCCAAGCTTTGACATTTAGGGGGATTTTTTTTTCAAAATAAGTTAAGTTAGAGATTTTTTTAAATTACTTTTTTCACATCATTTATGTATCACAGTAACTTTACAATTTTATATTACATATATAGATGGAGAAACATGTTGTGAAAAAGTAACAAAATTAGGAACAATTTCCACACCTTTGACGTTTGAATTTCAAAAAAGGTCGAATCTGTTTTGTATTTCTTAGATAAGCTACGAATGTGATATAATTTGCATTTGACCACAAAAAGGCCGTACCTCAAAACAGTACCAAGCCTGTTCGTTTATTTTTTAATGAACAATAATAAATATTCAATTTCTTGTATCTCTTTTAGTTTAGGAGATATAAAGTAAGCGAATTTTTCTAATGAACAACAATAAGTGTTAATATTTGTTAACTCTTTTAGTTTATGAGGTATGAGGTAAGCAGAATCAATTTGGCGAGAGGCCAGCCTTCGGTCCATATGTCAACCTTTTAGCTTCATACGTTAATGCTCTGAGATGAAAGATAAATAGATGGAGAAAAAATCTTTTGAAAAAAGTAACAAACATATGTACAATTTGCATCCCTAAAACGCTCGAATTTCGAAAAAGTACCACATATGCTATTTGTTATATAATTTTTTTTCTATGCATTTTGGTTTAAAAGCTAGATGGGGGACAAAAAAGTTCCAAAATACAGGTTTTACCCATTTACTACCTAAAACGGCCGAATTTCGTAAAAGTACCAGACACCTAAAATACCAGTTAAAGAACAAAAAAGTGCCAAAAAGCCCTCTTATAGATACTCATTCACTCAGGACTTTGCAAGTTTTATTTTAACTTTTTAGGTCCAACACTCACGAAAATGCAAAAAGTACCAGTCGATGAATAAAAAAATTACCAAAAAGTTCCCTCTTATAGACTCTCATCCACCCAGGACACTGCATCTAGAATTTTATGTTTCTAGGTCCAACACTAACGGAAATTCAAAAAGTTCCAGTTAACGAACAAAAAAGTACCAACAAGTTCCTTTAAAGATTCTTATCCACTCAGGATGTTGAATCTTATGTTTATAGGTACAACATTAACGATAATTAAAAAATACCAGTTGTAGAACCAAAAAGCTAAAGTAATATATCAAATTTCCCCCTTTTGGTACTATGAAAAAATCTCCCATTTTCGTCGATAGCAATAAATTGTATCAATTTTATTTGATGATGGTTTGACGAAAGATAAAAAAGTGTAACATTGCTGTTTTTTACTCTGGAAATAGTAAGACTTCTTGTTACAACAGTACCTAAACATAAGCGGCTCGCCATTTCTAGTTGTTAAAAATTGTCATGCCCATTAAATTTGTTTAAAGCATCACTAAATAGCGCGGCGTTTACTCTTTGCAATTGTAAAATCCGATTTTGACAGCGGGTTTAATAGTAAAATTGGCCGCTATTGTTATTAAATAATGATAATTTAGCTATTTTTTGGCCAATATAGCATTTTTATCTCCATTTTCATTTATAGTCTCGTGCGTTTTTTTAATAAAGAGAGTTATTACTACTGTTCATGACACAACTTTGACGGTCTTGTTAACCCTGCGGCCACACGGTCAAGTTGTTCTTGCCCAACAAACACGGAGGTTTGATTTCAAATTGAAAATTATTTTAATGCTTACATTTATTTTTCGCTTTAGTATTGCCAAGTTTATTTTTGATTTGATTTTAACATTTGACATCAAATTGATAAAACATTTGATATCAAATGTTTATTTTCAAATCATTATCAATTTGAATTTAAATGTTAAATCAAACAATTGAAATACGTTTGAGAATTGCGTTTGATGTCAAATGATAAAGTCATTTCATATCAAAGGCTTGACTTCGGGTTTGTTGGGTGATAGTCTTTTACATATTTATTTATAAAGACAAACATGTAATCAGCTGTTAAATTGAAAGTAAAATTGCCAAACTAATGGAAAGCAATCTCGTGGTCAATTTAAAAAGTGAGAGTGTATTGCAAATTGAATGGAATTGAAAGGCAAAACTTGATCGTGTGGCCACCAAGTAAAGTATGACATATCAGCGTAAAAGCTTAGCGGAAGAAAACGTTCCTCCTTCCGCTGTTGTTTAGGTACGGCTGTTAAACGTTCCAAGATTAAGAAACAAACGTGTCAGAAAATGTTATGGTTTATTTAAATTGACTTGACTTAAAATTCCCTCTGCATTGGCAGAAAAGAAAAAAACAAAAACGAAATGCATTAAAAAATCACGCCTATCCTGCATAAAAAGTCAACAGTTTTTTTCTGTGCTGCTCCAAAATCGTCCAAAAAAATCGTGACGCTACTTAACGTATTTAAAGTTATTATGACATAAGTTGATTTGAAATTATCAACTTAGCAAGTGAATGCCACTACTGAACATTTTTAACACTTCTGCATTCCTTGGGTCAATATGACCCAATTTTACTTTTACTTGTTTCCAGATGATAATACAGTATCGACCTTGTATTTTAGTTTATACTAAAAAGGAACAAAAGTTATTTTATAGTAGCGAAATAAAGTAAAATAGTTTTTGTTTGTTTTCCACTCACATTAAAATAGATATAAATGTTAGTGCCGGTTCACTCACGTCATGTTTGGCTCGTCAAGTCTTGAGTTTTTAGGAAAGAGGGGAAAAGAAATGGCATTCTCTTTTCCCTTCTCTCTTAAAAGCTCAAGACTTGACGAGTCAAACTTGACGTGTGTGAACCGGCACTTATATACATTTTTAGTCTTATTGGATCAATGTGACCCAGCTTAAATATTGGGCTACAACAAAATGTTTGTCTATAATATTCATATGCCAACTGATATTAATAGGGCAAAATCAAATATATTAAAATTTACAGCGGAATTAAAATATGACTCCCCTCTTGTAGCGAAAATGAAATGTGGGGTATTTTGTATATCAGGCCTGTCATAGAAACCAATTCCGATCGAAAGTGGAAGTGGTCTCGTATCTTGCTTCACATAAAACGAAATCACTTTCGATAGGTGTGCAAATTTGTGCTTTTCAACAAATTTTCTACGTATGTTGACAAATATGTTATTTGTTGAAAGTCGTATGCAAGTTTTTCAGCATACGGCAAATTTGGTAGCATATTAAATATATAAAAATTGGTGTTCTTTCAATTACTTATATAATTTTGTACAGAACCCCGAAACTTATCAAGATTTCTAGCTCATCGGCTAACAAGGAACAACAAATTGCATTTAGAAGTGCTTTGAAAATAAAAATGTTTGCAATGTATGCGTGGTACGGTAGCGTATAAAAGTCTAAAGTTATTAAAGTTAAAAATTTATAAAATTATTTATCTGTTTGTTTAATATGTAGTAGGTTTGAGTTAACATGTGGTAATAATTTATATACTTTATGCAATTGTAATTAATCATTTTTTTCTTTATCGCCGGTCTTCGATTGGACATAAGGGTTCTTAATTTAATGCTATATCAAGAACCGGCTTTGCTCAATTTATATTTCTGTTAAAGAAACTAACAAAAATTGGTGACAGAATGAACCGATTGTTACTTTATTTTGCAAGCACTCGTTTTCTTTGACTAGATATTACACTAAGATGATCGCTCCAAATTTCCCATAGGCCCCATGTAAAACCCATTCTCGGAAATACTTAAATATGCCTAAGACGTACCGAATAACGCTATAATAGTAAAATTTGGTCTGTAATAGTTTCATAAAATTAGAAATCACACAACTAAATTTGGGGAAGATTGGCCACATTTTACCATAGGTTCCATATAAAGCCCACTATGGAAAATCATTTAAATACGCCTAAAACAGTAAAAAACACGATATTGTGGTAAAATATAGTCCAATTTAGCTTTAAATGGCTAAAAATAACACGATGCAATTTTGTGATTATCGGCATCCAACTCACTATGTGTCCTGTAGAAAGCGGGACTTCAACACAGTTATAAAACTTGCATAATTGTATTGAAATTTGGTCTAATTTATGTTTTTAATACTAAAAATTACTCAACCGACCAAAAATACAAAATACCTCTTAAATACGGCTAAACTGATACAAATCATGATAGATAAAACAAAATAAGGTAAAGAATCATATAAGAGTTTTTTACGCCGAATATTTAGATCTTTAAAAAATTATGGACCGTTCCTCACCGTTTAATTACAATAAATAATTAGAACCAATGTACCAAATTTCATCAAATAATTGCGACCTGTACTTTGCGCTATACAAAAAGCACAGCCGGCAAGTCGGACGGACGGACGGACATCCTTATATCGACTCAGATAGTGATTGAGTCGATCGGTATACTATAGGACCAATATTTTTAGGTGTTACAGACACTATGGTGGTGTGGCTATCAAACGAATCCATAAATTACATACTTCCAGATTTCGTTTTTCTCAGTCTTTTGCGCTTTCGCAGTTGCTGCAGCTTTTTTTTTTTAAATTTTGGCGAAATATTCGCTGGAATTTCGCTAATACGAATGTCATGAATACGAATATTCGTAACAACCCCAGTACATACATACATATCGCACTAGTTCAACAATAGTCTATTAAAACGAAATTTTTTTTTTCACTTTTTGAAAAACATCAACACGTACTCAAGGCCCAATGAAAAGGTCTGCGCAAGAAGCCTGATGATCATTGTTTATGTTCTTTTTAGTTTTCAAAAGTTGTTTACATGAGCATGTATACGTTTATGGTATGCCACACATACACGTTTTTTCCTTTTGCTTTGTATATGAGGTAGTTAATTTTTGACAACTAAAAAGAATCGTTTTTTGTTTTTGTACAAGTAAGCAGACCTGATAGATGGGCCTTGCACGTACTATTCGAAATATGTGTGTAACTCAGGGCTGCCAGACTTGGGGATTTCATGCGAGAAAAAGGACAAAGAAAGTCATTTGGGGATTGGGGATTTTTTCGGGGATTAAAAAAAAAATTCGGGGATTTTTTGGGGATTGCATACATTTTAAATATAATTTTCCCTTCTTTTATTATTTACGCTTATTTTTCTTTGTTTCGTGCATAAAATAAACTTGTACCTTACTCTTATCAACAACTAATACAGGGTAAAGGGTCTTAATTAAGATTAACATTTTTGTTAAGTGTGTAAATGGTACTTACTAAACTAATGTTATTATTCTTAAGTTAATGTTTTAAAAATTAAGAACTTAGAAAACAATCTTAAGCCGTTGACAACACATATAATTTTTGATTTTTTACAGACAATTTTTAAGCAAATATGTCTTTCCAAAAAATAAGTAAATCGTTACCTGAAACGCAAAAGGCCCTAACTAACGAAAAATTCAAAATCAACGTTTTCATTGATTCTGATGAATTGCATCAACACAAATGTCAATAAAAAAGTTTGGAATCTTTCAACCAAAATTTGCGATTTTTCTAATAAACAAACAATAAACAATAAACTCACAGTTTGCATAATATGCAACATTGTCAATTGTCAAAACAACTAGAAGGTTTTACAAGATAATTAAAAGGAAATTTAATTATAAACAGTTTAAGGCGATTTATTGATTAATCGTTTTGAATAGTTTTTCCTTTTCAAATTTTCAAAACGTTAAGTATTGAAAATTGAAAATGCTGGGCAATTAGTAAGTACTTATTATGCTTCGAAGTATTAAATAAATGACGGATATATGTATTCTATTGTTGATTTTAAGGATGTCTAAAATCGACTGAACAAGCTCCAAATTCTTATAAAACAGCATATTGCTCTGCTTGTAATTCCTCACTGGAATCTCATAAAACGAATTTTAAAAATTGCCAGCTGAAAAGCCTTTTCTGAAGGAACCGATGTAGCAGAGACTATAAGATATTTTATTATTACGTTAGATAATTTTCTAAATTGGTTTTAACTCCCCGCCCTAAATCGGTCTAGAGGACTTTTTCTCTAATGTCCTTTAGAGGCCATACACACTTGTCATGCAGGCGAATTCACTCGTGAACGTGTACTGGACGTAATATTCGCAGTCTTATCTAAATTTTTGGATTTTCCATCCAGCATCGTCGGTGTCTCACATGCACATACAAACACATTTTTTACTAATACAATGCTTGACGAGTTTATGCTGCTATTGAATTTGCATTTTTGTTCCAGAAACTTTCCACACCAATGTTTACCAAAAATTGTTGAAATTGTTAAAATTTCAAAATATTTTAAACTTTCAAACTTTTATTTTAAATTTTAAAAATTTGGCTATCGCAAAGTTTGAATTGTAAAATTTTTTTTTTATTTTTTCTCATTATTTATTTATTGCATCTTCATATATTAAATATGAACTAACAATAATTAATCAAATCTTATCCTCATACATTATTTTATGTCCTGCCAGTGCCAGACAAAAATTTTCTTCATCATGGGTTCTGTTCACATATGTATATATGTATGTAGGTATTTAACGCTCATCTTAATGGGTAAGTGCTGCAGTGTCTCTTCTAGTGGATTTGGGTGCAACTCTAGCCTTTTTAAATATTTTACAGCATACTTCGTAATAATAGTCCTGAGGCAGTGGCACATTGATATCCTTGTGGATATTTGAGTTTTTAATATACCAAGGGGCAGCTGTGATTATTCGAAGAAGTTTATTTTGGCGCCTTTGAATTTTTTCGATATTTGAGGTCGAGGCAGTGCCCCATAGTTGAATACCGTAGCACCATATTGGCTTTAAAATAGAGTTGTAAAGTAGTAGTTTGCAATCGAGACTAAGAACGGAATTTCTTCCAATAAGCCAGTTAATTTGAATTGCTTTAAGTTTCATTTGGGTTAATTTTGCTTCCATATGGCATTTCCATGTTAAACGCCGATCTAGATGAATACCGAGATATTTGACATGCGATTGTTGAGGCACTAGTTGATTATTGATATTAATAGGGGGGCATGTTTCCCGACGCAAGGTAAATGTTATATGTATGCATTTTTGCTCATTGACCTTTAGTATCCGTTGTTTTAACCACAGTTCTAGTTGAAATATTTGATCCTGCAAGTATCGAGATGCTTCACGACTGTTCTCGTGTACGCTGAAAAAAGCTGTATCATCAGCAAAAGTTGAGGTTAGGGTGTAATTGTTTGTTGGCATGCCCGAGGTATATATAAGGTAAAAATTTGGGATGCTTCCCTGAGGGACTCCAGCTTCTATTGGCTGAGGAGAACTTAGAAAATCACCTTCTTTAATAATAAATTTTCGACCGACCAAGTAGCTTTCTAACAGCCTGTGTGTTAACCGGTAGGTTTAGCTTCAATTTATGTAACAAGCCTACATGCCAGACTTTGTCAAAAGCTTGAGAAACATCTATGAAGAGAGCGGAGCAATATTTTCTTTCTTCAAAAGCCTTTCTTTTGGCGTTTACTATCCGATGGGTTTGTTCAATTGTGCTATGTTCTCTTCTGAAACCATTGTCATTTAAAATTGGGGTTAATTTAGACGCTAAGAGCTTCTCAAAAAGCTTTGATATATAAGATAATAAGCTAATAGGCCTATATGACTTAACTTTTGTTTGATCTTTTCCTGGTTTTGGTATCATCGTAACTAAGGAGACCTTCCATTCTTGAGCGTAGTTTTCAAGGCGTAAAATAGCATTAAAAATATAAAGAATAATTTTTTTTTGCTATGCGAGGTAGCCCCAAAAGCATTTTGGGACTGATCTTATCAATACCAGGTGCCTTCTTGGTGTTTAATTCACAAATGGCCTTTTCTATTTCTCTTATTTTAAATCTTAGGGGGATAGCTGCTCTAACATTAACAGGCGGTAACTCGTCCGATATATCGTCAGATATATTTGTATATATTTGAATTGTAAAAATGAATGCGTTTCTACATTAAGGCGTTTTTATGCAGGTGGTATTGATTTTATTGATTGATTGGCATTTAAAAACATTTGACATTTCTGTTATTATAGCTGCTGTTACATCGAGCCCTTTTTGCGATTATATCGTAAGGGACAAAAGCCAAATTAAACATGAGAGAGTTTTATTTATTTTTCGCATTCGATGGTTTTAAGAGGATGCTGAGATTCAATTGATCATAGTACCTGTCCTTTACGATAGTTTTAATAGTGTCGCTTACGATATAATCGATAAAAGGGCTCGACATGTTTGCATAGCTGTATTATAAATCGATATTGATATTTTTCCAATCGATATTTTCGATATTGTAAGACTATCGATAGTTTCCCAGCACTAGGTAAAGGTGGGTTCTAGTATATTTTTTTAGTATTATTCATAGCTGTGTCTGGGCTCACATTATGAAAGTTTTCTTTCAGAAAGTCTGAGTTTATTGGTGAGAGGGGAAGAGAGCATGCTTTTTTCTCTCCTCTCTCTCCTCTCTCACCCATAAACTCAGACTTTCTGAAAGAAAACTTTCAAAGTGTGATCCCAGACTGTAGAACGTTTTGTATACATTTTTTTTAGAGACTTGTTTTTTTCGATTTAAGTTTAAAAAACTGTATTTTGTTCGCGGTTACGAATATTTTTGAAATAATCCAATCGTGCTCCTGAACTAATAAAAAAGAAAAGTAAAATTGCACTTTGACTTTTTTCTATTAAAAACATGTTAATCTGTATATTTGAACATTTTCATTTCATTTTTGTGCTGATACCGAGGCTTGCGTGAGGTTCGACCATTTTTCCTTTTCCCTGCTCTTACAGTCCAGAAGAGAAATAATATTGAATTAATAAATATTTTAACTATATTAGCGATGTGTGTTTAAAATACAAAGTACATTTGGTAGATGTTATTGAATTACAAACAAGTTTTAAGTCTGTCTGCAATTGAAATGTTAATAATCAAGGTAGTATTTTGACTCATTTCCAAATTTTAATACAAATTTTTCGGCACAAATAATTGTTCCACCGTTGCATCTGGATAAGAAGTTCTACTTATCCTTTTGGTTGGAGAATATGATATACTACTGTTTGTGATTTCAACAAGTTTTTAATATGAAAAAAATCACATTCCCCACGGAAATGCAACCACCCTAACTAAGGTGATAACTTGATGACAGCTGCTCGTGCTACAACAATTTTTCAAATCGCAATAATTCAATAAAAACACCACCTCTTCAGTAATTAAATGCAAAAATTTTAATTAAGTAATAAATTAATACTAAGTAGACTTGTTAAGTATTTAAAATATGTACAATCGCTCAAAGATAATACATATTAATGTTTTGTTGAAGAAGTCAGGTAAGTTCAATCGAATAATTTAAAATAACAGTTTAACTACAGGGTGGCCCAAAATTACCGAAGGGGTTTGAATTGCTTATAACTTTTTTATTATAATTTTTTTCTTCTTTTTTTCAGTATTTTGTAAAGAAGACTTGGGGAATTTTAAATGGAGCAGTACTTAATTGAACAACGTGCCCAAATGGTTGAGCTTTATTAAATCATAATTTTATTCATAATTTATTTATGAGCGACGAAGCCCATTTTCAAATAAGTGGGTTCGTTAATAAGCAAAACTGCAGGATATGTATGGGATACAGAAAATCCGAGAGTAGTTCAACCGCGGTGTTTCATCGGAGAGGATAATTGGTCCTTATTTTTTTGAAAATGAACACGGGGGTTATGGAAAATGTGCTGAAAGGGCACGAATTTGCGAAGCAGATATTATTTTTCATTACTAAACTAAAAATGTTTTCCATTTATATATTGTTTTAAAGAAAAAAATCTTAATAATTATTTCTTAAATAAAAAGTTATAACGAATTCAAACCCCTTCGTTAATTTTGGGCTACCCTGTACTACTTTACTGTATATCGTACACTGCGGTTCACTTGATAAGGTTATATAATTTTTGCAATTTTATTTATTTTTACTTGAGGACAAAAATTTATTTCAACTAAAGTTGAGAGATATTTTTCATACAAAAACTAATTGAGCAATAAAAAAATTGTTGTTACTTTTGCTTTTGTTTAAAAATGCAGTAAATTTTACCTCATTTGAATAGATTTTGGCTATTTTTAATAGATTCAACGTCATTAACTCAAAAAAGCCAACAAAAAAATCCAATAATTTTAATGAATCATTTTTATTTTTAGACCTTTTATAATGTTTCTAGTAGTTTGGCACCGGCGCTGCCAAGTGTTTTTTCAAAATGAATGTAAATATGTACAGGCTTCTTTTTTATCAGGAAACTTTTTTTTTGTTAGTAAATTTATTTTGTGAATTTTAGCCAAATCCAAATCCTTAAATAAACAAAAAAACATTCATATCACAACATCACCATCTTTTAGGATTAAGCTTAAGAGAATCTAATTTATTATACATACTTATAGGTTTGGTGTTAATCGCACCAGCGGTTCCTGAGTTTTAGTAACAAATATTTAATAATGAGTACATATGAGGAGGTCCATAACAAAACGCAATAATTAAATTTTTCAATTTTTTAATTGAATCCTTTTCTACACATTGAAATCAATACATATTACCTTTATGATAAAGCATTCCAAAACTCAATAACCAAACTGCAATTCAATATCAATATAATGGTTCAGAGTAAAATGCAATAATTACACATCTTTGCAATATATTTCTACAAGAAATTTAATAAAAAAAAAAAAATATGCTTTGGCGGTAACTCTTAGATAACTGTAAAACGTAATCTGTTCAAAGCAAAAAGCAGAATTTCCGGCCCTAGTTCAGATAAAAACGCAATATTTTCATACAGTTCAAAGGAAAATGAAATAAATACTATATAATTCGGACCAAAACGCAATAATTCCAAATTTGTTATCTAAATAATTTTAAAACAAACTGTCAGATAAAATAATTAATTTGTGATTAATATTATTTTTTGTAGACAATAATACCTCAATAATTATTTTTAAAAAAAAAAATTTAATTACATTTTGTCGTTTAAGCTGCGTTCACAATCAAAAAAACATTTTCACTTGGTGCTCATAATAGAGCAACAATTTCTTTTGTTAATACATACATTTTGCATCAAGAAACCGTTTGCAAAATTAAGCCACAACAATATAAAGCATTTATTTTTATTTTTGTAAACATTTTGTTAACATTTTCATTCAAAACTAAATAAAATTATTTTAAACGTCAGAAACAATTTCATACAAATTGTTGCTGAAGTTCTAGTTGACTCAACTTTAGTTACATTTTTAAAAAAATGTTAGTTACATTTTTGTTCTAAAAATGAAAGGAAAATATATGAAATACTTTGGGAAGAAAAAAGATAGAAGAAAAAACGAAATTGTTTTTTTGATTGTGAACGTAGCTTTATCAAAAAAAAAAAAATGTTATGGTGTAATTATTTCGTTTTGTTATGGACCTCCTCATATTATTTTAATCGAAATAACTTTAACAATTCGATTTGGGAGGGAATTATAAAGATTCTCAATTAATTACAACTGTGATATTGATTTACATGAGCACCTTCAAGATGGCCTAACCTCATGTTGGATCTCAACCAACTGGTGATTTATATATGCCTTTACCAAGTGCCCCCGCGTATACGAGAATCATGTTTTATGCACAGGTTGAGAGTATAATCGCCAAATCACACTTTCCCCCTTGTTTAGGAACTGGATCCATTAACCACCTCTGACAATCTGTTACAGTTTCCGAATCGAAAATGGACTCGATCACGGCTGCCAGAATCAGGCTCCTGGTACAGAAAAAGAAGTTGTACTAGAATCTGAAGCTGAAGACGTAATGAGTAGCGAAGCAAGAAAAAATGCGAACAGAATATCACTTTTTTATATTTTTTTTCTCCCCGTTGCAGTATCAAAAAATTTATTATTGTAGTGGGAGCCCATGTTTGAGTACGTACATATGTACATATATGTAAGGCGACCAGATTTTGATAATAAAAATAGAGGGCATAAAGAAAAAAAGTAAACAATTTTTTTGACTTCAAGATATTTTACATTTTTTACAGACAAATTTACATTCACATATTTATATATGTAAAGTAAATGAAAAAAAAAATAACATATACAGGTAGGTATGTGATGAAAATCGATCGATTTCAAAACGAACGTTTTTAAAACGTGCGATGAATTTCGTGGGATTTTAAAATCCATTTCTGATTTATAGCCTAAAATATTCGTTTAGAAAACACTTCAGTTAACGTATATAATATAAAATTTAGAAGAATTAAGACTGAAAATAAAATGAATATGTATTTAAAATCAATTTTAAAAGATGCTGAAAACGATATTTTCAGTTTCAAATCGTTTCGCTTTTAAAATCAATTTCCATCACATACAGGGCTGCAATATTTGACGATTTTTTGTTCCAAAATTATCAAAGTGCCGATTTGCTGATTTTTTTTCTAAGAAGTGGCGATATTTCTTTTTAGTTTCCAAAGTCTGAATAAAACATTACATTTTCTGACAATTTCGTTTTTTAATCTTTAAATGTTTTTTTCAGCCGTAACAAAGCAAGTGCGTCAACGATGTGTCACGAACAGAAGTAATAGCTTTCTTTTTTAATAAAACCCACAAATTATGAATATAAACGCTAGATTTACCAAAAAGTATCTTAATTGCCATTATTAATTATCAATAGCGGCAAACTTCACCACTTAACGAGCTGTCAAAATGGGTCTTTCCAATTGCAAAGCGTTCAGGCCGCTCTATTCAAAAACTAGAAAACGCGTGCCGCTTTTGTTGAGGCACGACTGTAATATGAGAGTCTTAAGGAATTTTTTAATTATTTTCAGAGTACAAAAACAACAATGCTTCACTTTGTTTATCTTTCGTCAAACCATTATCGAATGAACCTTTTACGGCTCGCTGTATAAATCATATTTTTAACAATTATTCGGCAAGCATATTACGAGTTGTAAGAGAATATCTACCCTACAAGAAATGAATGAGCGAGTAGTCCATTTTTCATTTTGGTGTTAAGAAAATGATAGAAAGAAATTACCGAAATCAAGTGTTCGGTCACAATCAGACATTTTTTCCTATAATTTTCTTAACACCAAAATGAAAAATGTGACTACTCGCTCATTCGTTTCTTGTAGGGTTCATTCGATATCGTTCGATTATTGACATTAAAGTCTCGTTAGATTATCTTTACCCACGCCTTAAACGATTCCCACAACGATTGCAGAAGCGTCTTTCGCTATGCTATGAAAGAATCTCACTCATGTTACAGTTTTTACCGTTTGAGGAATCTTCTACGATTAAAAAATACGGCAATCGAAGATCAAAGACGCTCTTCATGAGACTCCCAGTAGCTCTTACACGATTGAAAATGTTAGCTGGGTATAAAGTTATTATATTTTTGTTTGAATGTTTTTTTTTAATAAAAATCGAACAAAAATTGTTAAAAAAAACAAAATTTTAAGTTGTCCGACTTTTTTGACGGCTTTTCGAAACGACAAAAACGATTTTTTTATTTTTTCTCAGGAAACTGACGATTTTCTCAAAAAATTATCTGGCAGCCCTGATCACATACCTAGTAAAATTAGTTAAAAAAATAACGAAACTTAAAAATTCATTGCACTAACTTGGCCACAAAAATGGCATACTGCAAGTGTATGAGAGTTCAGCAGGATTATGAACAGAACAAGCATTGCACGACAAAAATAAGAGTTATTCAACCGAAAAATAACACACTGCTACAAAAAACCACTTTTTGTCAGAACTTGAAAACCGACCTAGTGGGGGTTGCAGGCCTAGGTGAGGACATACAAAAACCTTTTCAAACATTTTGAAACACCCTCAAAATTTTGAGTTATTTTCAAAAAACTGTTTTAGGGTAGGTCGTAGCACTTTAGTACCTCTAACTCACAAATTTTTTGATCGATTTTAAAATTTTAAACTGTTTTGGAAAGGAAAAGAATTAAGCTCTTATGAAATGTATTCATAAAAAATTAGGTGAGTTTTTCTCAAAATTTTCTATTTTTTTTTATTTTTTTCCCTAATTTTTCAAATTCAACAAGAGTTATTTTATTTTTTTCTGTGAAAACCTATCTTTATTTGCACTGTTTTTAAAATTTTATGTAGAAAAAAACGAGATATCATTTGTTAAAATCGGCTTATATTTGCAAAAGTTACTAAAGTTTTAAATCTCGCACAATATCGCAAAAATATGCATTTGTCACAAAATGTGGCTCAGCCGATTTTGGTAAATATTCCATATCACATTCCTCGTTTTCAGATTTATCATCACTTTGTTTATGTAAAGTTTCATTACATTTAATTGCACTTAATACTGGCTTAGTAACAGTTAACACATTAGCATACTTAATGCTATCACGATTTTTATGTTGATAACCAGTGATGTTTGTTTGGCAAAAATAACAGTCTTGTGGTTTATGGAATATTTTATGATGCTAAATCGTTGGGAAAGATAATGGTAATGGCTGGCTTATAAACTTTTCGGACTTAGTTTTCTTAAGCATACTGAAACAGCTTGTACAAATACTTTCGGGTTCATAACATTTGCTAGAACTGTATGAGCAGTTAAAAACTGTATTGAAGGCATTTACCAAAGCTTTATTTTTCTTCAGATCAAAGCGATGTTTTTTGTCAGCAAATAAACCGCAAACATAACAAAAATTATTACGCTTATCACACACTGCAGAAAAAAATTACATACAATTTAAAATTTGTTAAAGGATTATAAAAATTACAAACTTACTTATTTTAATAAAATTAAATATTAATTTCACTTCACTTGTCACAAATTTTAAACTAGTTACACTTTTTTTACTCTTATCTAAAAACAATATCCTTCACCAAAAGGTAGTATTTAAACTTTGCCATTGTGTTGGTAATAAATTCGATTCGTTTATGTATTTATCTAAATATATATAACTAAAAATTGCATATAAAAACATTCTAAACTTGTTTAATGATTTAAAAAACTAGGGCATAATAAACCCTATTCATCTGTATTATCTTCCAGTTCTTTTTTTTTAATAAAGGCAGATTAACAATAACTTATTAATATGTGGTTTACAGAACACGAGCGCCTTACTCGTCCGTTCAACTTACATTTAAAACAAAAACAAAATTTTGAATTCGTGTTCTGTAAACCACACATTAGTTAATACCAAAAACGTAACTGTAAAATTACAACAAACAAATTATTAAATTGACAAATTTGCTTGTATAGTGAATTGTTTTTTTATTCATATGTTTTGCGCGGGGGGAGAAAATACTAAAAACAGGTGTTAATGAAAAGTTGAATAACTTATACAATTTTTATCCGATTTGAAAAATTAAAACCATGTTTTGTTAAGAACTAAATTTTCTTCATACGTTAATATAAATTTTTATAAGCTTTCATATTAAAATAAGCAATGAAAAGCACCTAAAATCAAAAAAGTTTATAATTTTCGTTTGTTTTTGTGGATATTCTTAACAAAAACAATTGGTATAACTTACAAATGTATAAAGAATGCATTTTAATGCGTAATTAGTTTTCTTTCCAAACCCGTTAAAAAAATTAAAATCGGTCAAGAAGTGACTGAGTTACAGGTCGATAAGTTGACGAACATCACTGAAAACGGTTTTTTTTAAATAACTTCTGAATTTGAGGGTGTTTCTGAATTTTTTTGACACAATTTTTTTTACACTGTAGCACCGTGTAATTAGTGTTTATTTTCACCAACATTACTTGCTAACTTACCAGGTAAGTAAAGTTTTTGCTGGGTTCGTCTGTCGTCTGCCTATTCTTGAGTATGTGTTAGTTTTTACAAAAATTAATTTGTTTTGATTACATCCAAAGATAGTTACATATAATTAAGTTTAAGTATTTTTAAAAATTACATACCTACCCAGTAAAAACTTCGCCTACAAAATAATGTGTTAAGTAATCAGAAAAACTTAAAAGCACTACTTACAATTCTACTGAAAGAACCAATGAATTTTACAAGGGATGTCCCAAAATGAACGCATTCAAAAGTAAGTCATTATCTTTTTACAAGCATACATCCAGAAATAAGTAGTTATAGAAGTTGTTATAGAAGCAGTTAAAGAAGAAACCTACTAAATAATGTGTGAGAGAAGCTATTCATTTTGAAAAAGTAAGCGAAGTTTTTACTGGGTAACTAATATTTATGAGTGAAATAAATGTATATGATATTATTTTCTTTACAATATTCATTAAATATGAAATAAAAATGTTGTGCTAATAAATGTTAAGCGTCAAAAATTTATTTTTAAATTTGTTTCAAAATGTATCTTTTTGGGGGAAAATTTATTTTTTCGGAAACTAAAATGTATCTCCCCCGAAACTTCACTGGCAACACTGGAACTATAACTATAAAAAGTGGTCTTTGTGCGGAAACAGTGTAGTAGCAAGCAACTTTCTTAGGTCCCTGCTACACGCTTGATATCTACATATATTGGCTGACTTCCAAAACGTCTTATACAAAGTTTGCACACATTTTTACAACTGTGTTCTAACCAAGTACATGCACAAAGTACCAAAACAATGCAATTATGCGCTTTGTTTATTTAAACGTTTTGAAATGTAAGTGATGCAGTGCATAATAAAGGGTGTTTTTTTTGGAGTTATACAACTTTGAGTTGGCATCACTGCTTTATTTGACCACCAATTTAACAGCTGATGGAAGGCTTTTTGTTTACATAGTTTGCTTTGGCATTTCATCACAAAGCATAATTTCATTATGGATAGACTTACACCAGAGCAACGCGTGCAAATTGTTGAAATTTTTAATGAAAACAATTCGGCGAATAGTCTGAAGCACAATTCGATATTGATTTTGAATTTCCATTTAAAATATTATTTTTCGATGAAGGCCATTTCAGGTTGAATGGGTACGTAAATAAGCAGAATTGTCGCATTTGAAGTGAGGAGAATCCACAAGCTTTTGTCGAAACACCATTACATCCACAGAAAATTACAGTTTGGTGCGCTTTATGGGCGCGGAGTCATTGGCCCATACTTATGTCTTCAAAAACGGTGGTGGTCAGATTGCGAAAATTGGGGATTCAGATTGCGGGCATATGCAGAATTCATATTTAAACATTAATGTCATTAAATTCTATCCAATAAAGACCGTTTCATTGATATCAAAAATATATTACTATGTTTTACATATTATGATTTAAACTTGTATCACTCTAAAAAAAACTTTTTATTCTGTATTGTTTGCAAATTAAATGGTAAATGTCAGAAAGCATCAACTTTAAAACCGATGCTTTGATTGCTTTTGTTGCTGCCGTCCTAATTCTTAACAGTGATGTTTTGGAAGGGTTTGCATTGTACTGCGGCGTTGTGAAACATTATTGTAGGTACTATGTATGTTCTAACATAAAGCAATTGACGTATTGTGTTATTTGGGTTTTAATAGATTTATGAGTCAATATTTATCTTGTCCGTTTATATTGCGTTTATATCAAGGTATATTTACACAAGGTAGACTCATTTGGGAGTGTAGACATGCTGCTCTATAAAAATAACCGAGTGGAACGGAACTGTCAAAATTGTCTTCATATAAATTTAACGCACACATGTACAAATTTTGGCTCATATACACGGAATTTGACATTGGTGTTCCAACTTAGGTAAACAGCTGACAAACATATGGGCCAACGAGTTTACCTTGTGTAAATATACCTTGGTTTATATTTACATTATATTGCTGGTTGGTCGTTAAATAAAAAGTTTGTAAATAGTTTTCACTTTATTATTTGTTTAAACTTGTACTTTCGTTTCATTTTATTTATATTTTCCGTTTTTACTAGAGCCACACGTGTTTATAATAATAATTCTAACACAACAAGATATGATCTTTTATGAATGTCAGTATTAGAATCAGATTAGGTTATATTAGGTAGATAGGATATTAAGCAATAGTAAGGTAAATAGCTTAAATAAATAAACTAATAAAGATTTGTACTGAATAATAATACAAATTAATTGTGCCAATAATTAGACAGCGAAAACAAAAGCGATGGTATACTTGTAGGTATAATTTTTATTATCTAACATTACAAAAGAAAAAAAAAACTTACAGAATGAACAATATCAAAATCAAATATAATGACAAAAATAATTCTTTAGAAAAATAATCTGTAAGTCGCAATTTACGCTATCGACATTTCTTGCCGGAAAGAAAAAGTTTTTGGTAAGGTGGCGACGCTGTATGATTGTCACACTTTACTTCTTGCCTCTCTCGCCCACAAACTTTTTCTGTCCGGCAAGAATTATCCATAGTGTAAATTGCGACTAAGTAGTTTGCTAAGTTTTATTGCAATGTAATTTTTTTTGCAAATGCTTTGAAAGTTGATTCCAGTGACATATACTTATTGTCAGGGCTGTGGAGTCGGAGTTGAAGAGTCAGAGTTGGGGGTTTTGTATTAGAGTCGGAGTCGAAGTACCTACTAAAGCCCTGCACGAATGCATTTGTTTCTTTTTCACAGTTCTCTACACCAAGTTATTGTTGTGTTGGTGCCGGTTCACACACGTCAAGTTTGACTCTTCAAGTCTTAAGGCTCAGTTAGTCTTTACTTTCTGTTTCTGTTGCTGTCACTTACAATTACTTAACAAGTTTTTAATATTACAGATTGGACCGTAACAGAACAGAAAAACTAATCAACTTCACAGGTTTTTTTAATAACAAAAACCAATCAGCTGATTCGTAACAGAACAGTAAGTAAAGACTAATTCTGCCTTTAAGCTTTAAGGAAAGAAAGGAAAAGAGAATGCCATTTCTTTTTCCCTCTCTCCTAAAAACTCAAGACTTGACGAGTCAAACTTGAAGTGTGTGAACCGGCACTCAAATACTGTTTTTTTTAAATCAGTTCGAATGATACACAATGAAAAACCGAATCAATATTAAACAGTAGTTGGTTGCAAACAAGGTATATATACACAAGGTAAACTCGTTGGCCCATATGCTTGTCAGCTGTTTACCTAAGTTGGAACATTCATGTCAAATTTCGTGTATATGAGCCAAAATTTTTATATGTGTGCGTTAAATTTATATGAAGACAATTTTGACAATTCAGTTCCACTCGGTTATTTTTAAAGAGCAGCATGTCTACACTCCCAAGCGAGTCTACCTTGTGTAAATATACCTTGGTTGCAAACAACTCGTTGTTAAGCAGTAGTTTGATTTAAAAAAACAAATCAATATTTCAAAATATATTTTTGTAACTTTTGAATAAAATAATTTAAAATAAAAACTTAAACATTGTATACAAATATTTTGCATCTTTATTTGTTTTTTGCTCAATACAAGTTTACTAGTCATATCAATAATAAAAAAAATAAGATAATTCATATCACCTATTTTGTTACTGTTGTTTGGTGTGATTCGTTTGATTCGTGTGATTTGGTGTAGTTTGTGTTATTCGTTTGTTTCGTTGTTGTGTGGAGTATATTCCGCGCTCTTTACACTTCGTATTTGGTCGTTTATAACACACTAATTAAAATTCATTTGCATTTGTGTGTTTATATTTTGTTCGTGCTTTATGTGTTTTTCACAATACAGAATTTGATTCGTTAGCAAAAAGCAATCGACAATCAGTAGTTGAAAAACAAACGAATGTTTTGAAACGGCATTCGAATGCATTCGTGCAGGGCTTTAGTATCTACAGGGTGGCCCAAAATTAACGAAGGGGTTTGAATTCGTTACAACTTTTTATTTAAGAAATAATTATACAATTTTTTTTTTTAATACAGTATATAAATGGGGAATATTTTTGGTTTAGTTATGAAAAATAATATCTCGCAAGTGGTGGCCATTTTCTGCCTCGCAAATTCGTGCTCTTTTTAGCATATTTTCGATAAGTTTTCGCAAAATTGTGGATGTTATTATTTTTGTAGATTGAAGAGTTATTCATAATTAATTCCCCAAATCTTTTTCACAAAATGGTGAAAAGAAAAGAAAAAAAAATTATAATAAAAAAGTTATAAGCAATTCAAACCCCTTCGTTAATTTTGGGCCACCCTAAATTTCACACACCCAAGACAAGTAATTTTAAAAATAATTAATCGGGTTCAATTATTTTTGTTCGTTGTTCGATTTTTTAGTTATTTATAATTAATTCCCCGACTCTCCTTCACAAAACACTAAAAAGAAAAGAAAAAAAAAATTATAATAAAAAAGTTATAACCAATTAAAACCATTTCGTTAATTTTGGGCCACCCTGTACCTACAAAAACTCGCGACTCCTACTCCAAAATTTTTTAGCATAAACATTTTTCAAAATAAAAAATTATTTAGTTTAATTTCTTCGACCAGTTTAATATAATTTTTTCACAATAAATCTTCAAGGTCAAGGTCACTTTTTTATAAAAAAATATTTATTATTAATCCACTATTTCTTAACATCAAGGATAACTTCTTTAGGAATATTCAGGGGTTTTTGGTTTTGAATTTTAAATAAAATTTTATGAAACAACAAAATTGTCATGATTTCGGCAGATCTTTTAGCACTTTATGAGTTTTTATATGACCTAAATAATACAAAAGTCCGCCCGAAATAATGATTTTGGTAGCATAGGAAAAGGGGTTTTGAAGAATGGATTATATAGATCCACTATTTTACATTGTTCCTATATGAATGCCCTTCGAACAAACCAATTATTTCGAATAAATCAATAAATTCTAGTTTTTTTTATAAAAATTAACATCTTTTAAAACATTGCATGGCTTACAAAAAAAAAAAAAATTATAGAAAATTTAATGGAAATTTAAGCAAATAACATAAAAGGTTTCATTTAAATCAACATTTTCAGGCACTTTATTAAATAAATTAAAAGAAATATTTTTTATAAGTATGTATAACTTTGTTATAACCTCAAAAACCGAAAAGAAGCAAATTGGATCCTCAACTAAGCAAATAATCAAAATTAAAAAAAGCGACGCAACACTGAAAAACGCAAGCGAATACTTACAACTTGTTTAAAATTCTTATGTAAATTATGTTGTATTTATGTTATTATTTATTAAACAAATGCATATACATTTATATGTACATACATGTCCTTTATTTATCTAAATATTAATGATACTTAAATAAAAAGTTCACGAAGAACATAGGGCATTAACAAATTCTCTCCATTCTCTTCCATTATTGGCAAGGAGTTTAATTTGTCTCCTTGTTTTGTAAGCTGTTGCGAGTTCTTGTCTTGTGCAGCGTGTCTAAGTATTACGTGGTCGTCCCTGATTGCGGCGTCCTTGAGGATTCCATTCGAGGGCAGTTCTAGCCATAACCGTTGCTGGACGTCAAAGAGTGTGACCGATCCATGTACATACATTTACTTCTTCTTATTTCTTGTTCAAGGGGCATATGCATATGTGAAATTTAAAATAAATATGGAGGATTCACAAGGTGTGCTATCGTCATAATGTCCTAAATAATATTTTACAATTGTTTAAAAAAAACATTGTGTTAAAAAAAAATAAAAATTTTAATGCTGTGTTCATTGATTCGTCATTACCAGGGAAACCAAAAATATGCAACTGCATGATTTTCCTTGTGCGACCAATGAAGGTATAAACAATATATTTATCCGTTTTAGAGCCTCTTATGAATTTTGGCATAGATTTAAATTGTATGCCACTGACAACCTACCATTAACAATGTAATGCTTTCTTTTGTTTTTACTATAAAATAATAGAAAAATTAACTATTGAAACTTAAAACTGATTAGAGGCGATTTGTTCCCCAACTTCGTCTGATAGCCCCATATATGTATAAACAGAAGCCACCTTTTTACAGGGCAGTAGCAACACTCTCAACGTATACGGGGCGTAAAGTGCAATGCCTTGTAACATTTAAGGGTGAATTTTTTTTAGATTAAAACACGCTGCCCTTTTAGAGAGCAAATCAGTTTTAAGAAACGAACACAAAATTGCATTTGTTTAAATAAAATGTGACATTTTTTATAGAAAAGAAAACACCATAAGTAAATGGTGAGAATCGGTATATATGTATGTTACTTTACATATTCCCCATAAAAACTTGTTTCCAAATTAGACTCTTTGTGTCCGTAAACCATCTTATTAGCTCTGTTTCTTTACTCTACTTTGGGATCCCGCGGGATCCCAATTTGCACGAAAAGCGTTCCCGTACTTTTTATTTGTTTAAATGAGAGCGGATTTGAGAGAATAAAATTCTTCTACTTCTTGCACGAAACAGCCCAGACTTTTTCTTCGTGCAAATTGCCAAACAGCTGTAAAACGTAAACAAAACAAAAACGGCAAAGGAAAAAAGTTCATGATCCAAATTCTGGAAAAAGTGTTGTGGAATAAAACAATGTACTTAAAAAAAAAGTTTTGTACTGAAATATTAGGGTAACATAATGTTTGTTATTGTAAAAGTGTTTGTTTTGTTTTATTTTTGGTAAAAGTAGTTTATTTCTAGAGCCAATATAAAATTTTTCTAAAGTTGCGCAAATTTTTTGGGTGTTGTAAAGACTGTCAAAACACTGAATTTTTATTTGGTGCTAAAAATTGCGTTTTTTCTGTTCCCTTACTTTTGTGTAATTTTGTCTCTTTATGAGAGAAATTTATGCTAGCTCTCATTTTCACGAACTTTACTTTTTATTTGGTATTTGGATTAAATTCGCCCCAAATATATTTTACTGCAAATTAAATTAAATTTTCGAATCAGTTCACATTTGCCCAAAACTCCCATCTAAAAAAGCTTAAACTTGCTGATCGTGTCCAAATAGGGTAAAATCTCGAAAATTCGTTTGTAAATACTATTGTATGTGGGCTGGTACCGGTTATAATTTTAGGATTTTTTTTTTGAATGGAACTGTTATTAAATTGTTGAACATTTTGTTTTAAAACTAGCAATTTTTGCCCACAGCAGTCATATACATATATTTCTTGTACTTAAATATTTTAAGTACTATATGACTTTACAACTTTATGACTACCTTGTGAATTCCCCAAAAGTTTTAAAATACACCTGCTTTTAATAAGTATGCTTTAAATCCTGTAAATAAATTTAAATTGAAGGGTACGCAAGGCAAAATAATAAAAAAAAAATTGCAAACAATTATATTTTTATGTACATATGTTCGCAATTGTTAATTTATTTAATATTTTACAGATCTCACAAAATGACACAAAGACGAACGATAAGAATTTGGATGAAAAGAAAACGTCCAAGCTTTTGTATGGCATCAATGACAATCCACCTTGGTATTTGAGTATATTTTTAGCCTTTCAACATTATTTAACAATGATTGGCGCTATAGTTTCAATACCATTTATTTTAACGCCGGCACTTTGTATGTCAGACGAGGACCCCAATCGTGGCATTATCATATCGACTATGATATTTGTAACAGGCATTGTTACTTATGTTCAAGCAACTTGGGGAGTTCGCTTACCTATTGTCCAGGGTGGTACGATATCGTTTCTTGTCCCAACATTAGCTATACTAGCGTTGCCACAGTGGAAATGTCCATCGAATGATGAAATTAGAGAGATGGATGAAGACAGCAGGCAAGAGCTGTGGCAGATACGCATGCGAGAGTTGTCAGGAGCAATTGCAGTTTCCGCTATGGTACAGGTCATTTTGGGTTACACCGGCTTAGTGGGAAAGATCCTTCGGTACGTAACACCTCTTACAATAGTACCAACAGTATCACTAGTGGGTCTGACGTTGTTCGAGCATGCAGCAGAAACAGCTTCAAAACATTGGGGAATAGCTGTAGGGTAAGTAAGTTGCTTTCATTTCAATACATATTATTTAATGGATATTTTTTATTTTGTCACTAATCCTTATGCAACCAGCACCACTGCAATGTTAACATTGTTTTCGCAAATAATGTCTAATGTTGCCATACCAATGCCTGTTTATCGAAAAGGACATGGAATTGAGTTTCGTTCTTTTTTGCTATTTCGTTTATTTCCGGTAATTTAAAGTTTAATTGTTTTTTCTGTTACATGATATTCAATTAATTTTTTTATTTTTGTGCATTTCGAATGCAATTAGGTTCTTTTAACTATCATGTTGATGTGGGGTTTATGTGGAATCCTAACACTAACTAATGTATTTGAGGAAGGCCATCCATCAAGGACCGATGTACGGATAAACGTGCTAAACAATGCTAAATGGTTCTATGTTCCATATCCAGGACAATTTGGCATGCCATCTGTTACTTTATCCGGTGTTTTAGGGATGCTTGCAGGTGTGTTGGCTTGCACCGTAGAATCGTTAAGTTATTATCCAACGGTATCGCAAATGGCAGGTTTGTTTAAAAAAATTTTAATTGATTTTGTTAGAAAATTTGCTATTTGATTTGGTTTTGTAGAAGCGCAATCGCCACCATTACATGCTATAAATCGAGGCATTGGTACCGAAGGATTAGGTACTGTTTTGGCAGGCCTATGGGGTGCAGGAAATGGTACAAATACCTTTGGAGAAAATGTTGGCGCCATTGGTGTAACAAAGGTAAATTCATAAATACACATAAAACAATTTAAAATAAAAGAGAAAATTGCTAAAGCTAGGCCGACTTGAAAAACGCAGTATTGCAATGCAATACTAAAAGGAATAGCTTCAGAAAAGGCTTAAGTTCATTATTGCATGGTGACGGTATTCACAGCAAAACGTTTGCAAAATTTGTGCATTGTTTTTAGTGATGCTTTGCAATAATGGGTTTATGAAATAGAGAGCAATTACATTAAAGCTGAAATTGCGGCGCATTTAATTTTTATTGCATTGCCAAATTTAACAATGCAAGTTTCAGAATTGCATTCGTAGCCATAAATGGCGAAATTACCTTTATATACACTAAAGATAATTATCTAAGCAAGTTGGCAATAACGTCCGTAGAATAACGGAGCAATATTTCTTATTGCTCAGCTTATGTTAAAGGCATGGGAAAACGCATTTATGTTAACTCATAATTTAAATAAAATCAAGGAAGAAGGTGCATTGTCAAAACTCCCGCCATCTTGCAAAAACTATTTTTTTTAATATAAATTCTTTCCTATTCGGCTTTATTATTTAAATGTATATTAATTTGCTTCAGCAAGAGGTTTTTTTTTATATAAAAATATTAATTTTATTACATTTTTTTTGTTAAAGTAAAATTAATATCAATATTTTATATAAAAAAGAACACAAACTTAAACAAATTAATATAAATTTAAATAATAAAGATCAAAAAAGAAAAAATTATATTAATTAAAATAAATTTTGTAATTTTATATTAGAGTTTATTTAATTCTTTAATTTAATTATTTTACTACAATAATAATTTGCTGCAATATCAACAAATTTATTTCTTTCCCACACAATTTGCTTCTATTTTTTTTCTTTTTCAATTGACAACCAAATTTGACGTTTTATGTTAGCAATAATTGTCAACAAAAATGGACTAACAATTATTGCAACATAAATTGCAACTTTTGATTTAATCCAATATATTGAGCCATCTGCTAATATGATATGCACACAGCCAATTTAATTGTGCAGTATCTATTATTGAATAATAATGTTGCAAATGTATGGGTACTAGAGTGGTTCGGTCCCCATACAAAAAAAATTGAGCCAGTCACCTCTTAGGATTAATGATAAGATGAATGAATTCCATAAAAAAATTGTTTTTAATTGTTTGCCACGCCTCTGGATTCCGCTCTTTTGGTTTTTTGTATACTGCGTCGCTATTTAAAAGTCCGATCATAACATATTACATATCATTAATCATGGCTCGTTTATGGCTAGATTTTTGGCCTTTGGTGACATTTTAATCCGACATCGAATTCTGGGCGCCAATTATAACAACTTGGATCCTTCCCCCTAATGTCCATTTTTTTGCACGTGGCAAGAAGCCTTTCTAATACTTTGTATTTTTAGGTTTTAATTTGCCCACTTTTGTTCCACGAACCAAACGTACGCCTCATTTTTACTTTTGCACATAAATATTTTATATTAAGCCAGGTAGATCAACATACAAAAACAAGATAACTGCATCAGTTAGAATGAAATTGTATATTAATAAAGTATCTATAATTATAATGAAGGTTTTTTGCCACACCCCAAAATGCAGTAGTTTTTGTTTTTTATATAAACCTATTATATCTTGGTTCTTCTCCAAGAATTCTGCGAAACTAAGTAACATTGAGCGTTAAAGTTTATGCACCTTTCTTGTATAAGTTAAAACGCCAGTCCAGCCCATACACGGAAGATGCTATATTTTTATCTTGAGGCTTACAAATACCTACCCGGAGGACCATTTCGGTTTTATTTCTTCGGCTACTTTCTTTAATTTGCTTCAGTTAAAAGTTAAATTCTTATTTACTGAACAAAGTGTTTTCTTTAAAATAAAACTGGAAAATAATTTGTATGACGAAATTTTTTTAAAAAAACTGGAAACAAATTTATTTGTATGACAAATACTTGTTTTCATTGCTTATAAACTTGCAGTAATACTCGGGTGGGCATTGGCAAACGATGTACACACATTAAAATATTTGGTAAGGAAAAGGTTACTATTTACACCCTAAAAATATACCACTGGCAATGATAACGGATCCTAATCCTTTAGTACGATTTCACGGTTATAGAAAGAACTGTTCGGAAAGACGCAATGCATATACAGAATTTATTAAGTGGGACAATTTACCCTAGAGATTACATGACAGTTCTGTAGTAATAGGGACCGGTTCGAGTTCTAACACTTTATATGAAGGGGACTTATCACTTAAACATGGCGATGTCCTACGAGGGGGTTAATTGGAACCCTTTTGACGCTTTGTAACAGGTCACAGAAACAACCTAAATGGCCACATTCAATTTGAGTTTGAATAATGCCTGTCGCAGATATTGTCCCAAATGAACCATGTTATTAGGACGGATACCCTTCATTTAAAGTAATAGAAACAGGTAGAATCAATCAGTCATTACCCACACAAAATCCAGTTACATGACAAGTTGTTTGTCATTTACCTTCTGGACTAACTACTCTTTAAACACATTTTCACCAGTTAAGTTACTTGTTCTGTGTAAACCTATCACAATTCGTTCCATTTTATTTTAAAGCTTTTTTCACTTGTCACGGGATAAGTGTCTTAAAATCAATTAAAACAAATTTCCCGCAAGGCTTATAAACAAAGTTTGGTTAAAATTATTTTTTGAATTTGTAATAAGCCGTTTATATTGCTCCGAAATATTGTAGATCTTATTTCAAATCTTCTTCTAGATTTTTTTTTTCAAAAATTTTAAAGGTATGGTGTACTCTTGTTGCATTTGGTGTGGGTGATAATTTATTTCGAGCTTTTTCAGAGATCGCAATATACGAGTTGTTAAAGAAGGCTCCGTTCCATTTCCTACTATTTTGCTTATTTTTCTAAATGACCTCCTATGTCAAACTTCCAACCCTATCTACTCTTTTGCTGATGACAGCAACTTTTGCCATTCGTACTCATTTGATTGTAGACCAAGCGTATCCGATGTCGTTGATATGAGGCAGAATATGAGTGATACGCTTGGCCGAGACCTTGACATAGTTTCGGAACGGGATCGTGCAAATAGGGTCGATTTTAATGCCCGAAAGACCCAATGTTACTTGCTGACGTATAAACGCGCGACAGATCAAGGTGCCTTATCTGTATATATGGGGGGTATAATTATTGAGGAATCAGAATCTCTTGATGTTCTGGGCATGAACAGAACATTTACTCAAGGTGTCGATAGAGGCATTCAAGTGCCTCGGTTTTTTAAGACTCCATCTGATCTCCTTACTATTTATACCACCTATATCCGATCGCGTATGGAATACAACTCTCATGTGTGGGCCGGTGCTTCAAGGTCAAGGGCGAAGGTTCTTATTGGTAAGAATAGAATATCCAATTCTATTGACTCCCTTGACCACCGCCGCAATGTGGGTTGTGTTTGCCTGTTTTATCGTTACTAAAATGGGATGTTTTCTGACGAAATAAGTGATCTGGTTCCCGAAACCCATACGTTTGTTCTTAATACACGTTTTTCCTCGACAACGCATTGCAGGGAAAATTCTTTTTTTTCCCGGACTGTTCGTATGTGGAATAACCTTCCTGCCAAAGTCTTCCCTCTCACTTACAACATGAATAATTCCAAGTCGAATGTTCACAAACACTACTCCCTCTTTCCTCCTTCCCATAACCTATTTTCCTAGTTCCAACACAATGCAATGCATTATTAGGGGTCATAACCTGAGTGTTGTTCCAAAAAAAAAACTTAATTGTTAACAATGCGACTTTTATTATGATTTAGATCGGATCTCGTCGTGTTATACAATGGGCGGCATTCATAATGGTGTTACAGGGTGTTATTGGAAAGTTTGGAGCTGTTTTCATTTTAATTCCGGACTCTGTGGTTGGAGGCATATTTTGTGTTATGTTTGGAATGATTGTAGCTTTTGGCTTGTCAACATTACAATACGTGGACTTACGATCTTCTCGAAATCTTTACATACTTGGCCTATCGATATTCTTCCCCATGGTATTATGCAAGTGGATACAACAACATCCTGACGCTATTCAAACTGGAAATGATACAGTTAACTCAACATTGACTGTTCTATTGGGTACCACGATTCTAGTGGGTGGTCTTTTAGGTTGCATATTAGATAACATTATTCCAGGTAATTTATCTTAAGAAGTTAATCCCGTTGAATCACATTTAATATCATTTATTTTTATTTCCGTATTCATCGTTTAGGAACAGCGGAAGAACGTGGACTTGTTAATTGGGCTAAAGAAATGCCTCTAGGCGATGACAACATAAACGATGGTACCGCTACTGATTATGATTTCCCTTATGGAATGGAAACTTTAAAACGGTATGTTCGCATTTCGTTATCGCTAAATAAAATTTATATATTTTAATTATAAATAAAATTGCTTTCGAATCGAAACAGTATTCGATCATGACTGCTAGAATTAGCCCTTTGATTTAGATTATCCTGCTATATTTATCTTGTTAACTGAACTTCGAAGGAAATCGAATTCTATATCGAAAAACGACATGCCTTTTATGGGTATCCATGACTTAAAGTATAAAAACAAGAATCGAACTCCTGCTCGGCAGATCGACAAATAAATATCTTAAAGGAAAACAATTATTTCGCACACATATTTATATCTTCTAGAACTATAGTTGTGTCAAATACATATAAAACTCGAACCACATTTTTTATTACAAATAATGCCCCAAATATACTTTTGTTGATTTTATTATACGATTTTATTTTGGATTTTTTAATTAAAATTTGAATTTATGCGGTTTTTCAGAATTTTAGAACGAACTTTTTTTATGCGAATTCAATTTGTGCGATTTTTTTTTGAAACGCATCTATCGCATAAAACGAGACCTGAGCGTATGTAGGTTTGAAAAATTAGGAAATAAAAATAAATGAGTCAAGGGGGTATCAGCGTACTTTTTAGTTTTAAATTGTATCAAAAAAAGTACAATTGTACCAACGTTATCAACCCTGATGTATTTAGTTGTTAAATATGTAACGTTGAAGCAGTTTTAGAACAGGGGTTTCCATTTCTTTGCACAATTGTGCAAACCACTACAAACACATATTTTTATGCTCTTCAATTCAGTCGTCGGTGTGACTTCGACAAGTGTACATGTTTAGCGGATGCTATATTATTTTGTTTCAGCTTACACTCAAAAATATTGTGCGGTCAAAAATGCTTATCGTAACATCCAATGCCTTGCGTGCAATATTTAGAGTCTTAATTTTAAGACTTAAATGCAGAGTAATATAAAATTTCTATTTAATTTTAACATCATTTAAATTGTTGAAAATATTTAACAGCAAAGCTAACGTAAATTTTATTAAGTAACTTTTTTTAACAATAACATTTACTGCAACGTTTAAGCTAACAATATGTGTTTTGTTTGTGAAAAAAAATTCTTTGATACCTGTAAAAGGGTCCCTTTTGCTTTCTTTGAAAAGACGTACCTATATTCAGAAATTATTAAGAAAAAAATAGCCAAAAGAATTTGTTGGTATTTTGCTTGTAAAAATATTTTGGTTTTTGTACCAATCGCATCAGTGGGTTTTTTCTTTCTTTGAAAACAGTAGAAATATTTAAAAAACAAGTAAAAAAGTCTTGTTTTGCTACAATTTATGTGCAAATAACATCTACACATAAAAGCAAATGTGACAGTAGGTAAAATGTTTGGGTAAGAAGTTGTGTTTTATTGATGTATTAATGAAACTTTATTGTTTCGCACTATTTTTATTGCTTTCTTTTTTATGCTACAATTATTTGACCGAGCCCAAAGAGTTAAGGCTCAGTAAGACTTTACTTTCTGTTCTGTTACAAACCAGCTGATTTGTTTTTGTTATTAAAAAACCTGTGAAATTGATTAGTTGTCCTGTTCTGTTGCGGTTCAGTTTGATAAAATCAAAAACTTGTAAAGTAATTGTAAGTGACCGCAAAATAAATAATAAAAAATACATTAATTAAATTTTATTTCTTAAAATTTATGTGCATAAAAGTTATTGAAATAAAACAATGGATGGTGCAAAACTAATAAATTTGTCATAAATGGCTAATTAGTTGCTACAGAAACGGAAACAGAACGGCACGGAACAGAAACAGAAAGTAAAGAATAATTCTTCCTTTAACCTTACCAATTTATGGTAACTATTTAACGTAAATTTGCTGGAGTCTGCACAGATGGAGCCAATGTAATGTTGGGCAAATATAATGGACTTATAGGCCAATTAAAAAAACACGAATTTGCAGTTCATAATTTTCACTGCATAATTCAACAGACCGCTCTTGCATCGAAATTCATAAATGATACCCCAGCTATGAAGACAGCAGAGGATATAATAAATAAAATTCGAGGCGGACATCAAGCGCTTACCCACCGAAAATTTGTAACCTTTTTGAAAAACAAAAATGCTGTGAATTGTGACCGGAAAATGTTTACAGAAATTGGTGGCTAAGTCGCGGTGATTGCCTGAATTGACTTTATGATTTAAGAGAAGAAGTTCTTCAGTTTCTAGAAACTGAGAAAATAGAAAAAGTTTTAGTCCAGTGTTTAAAAGACAATAATTTTATTTTAGACTTTTTAGCTTTTTTGGCAGACACGACAAGTATGTTAAATGAACTTAATTTGGAATTGCAGGGAAAGGAATGCAATATATGCGACTTGTCAAAAATCATTCACAATTTTAAAACAAAACTTTTTCTAATTTTTTCCCAAATTAAAAGTGGTGATTTTTCCAACTTTCCAAAAACTTCACTTGTTTACAGAAATCTCGAAATCGACAAAAGATATGAATATGCCGAAATATTTGAAACACTTTTCAATAATTTTCAAGACAGGTTTCAAGATTTTGTAATTTTACAACCGCTACGAATTTGATATTCAATCAGAACTAATCATACTACGAAGCGAAGTAAATGCCCCAGACGAAAATAATATTGTAGAGTTCTGAAAAGATTTGGATGGCGAGTTCTATCCTGAACTAAAAAAAAATTCATTGAGGTGCCTCTCTTTATTCGGCACTACTTACCTATGCGAACAAATTTTTTCGGATTTAAAATTTATTTGTTCCAAGCAACGTAATAAATTAGGTTCATCCCATTTGAAAAGCATTCTACTATTACGAAACTGCCATAAAAGTATAAATTTAGAAGATTTTATTTTATAACTTGCATAACACAAGGAAAAAAAATTAAAAAATTTTTTGTGTTGCTAGAAAATTTGTAGCAGTTCTTTACCAATTCAATGTCGCTGATTTTAAAAATGCACTTTGTTTTCTACACGCAAAGAAAAAACATGGTTGATACAATCACAATCGCAAACTATCATTAATGTTTGTGATTATGATTGTGTTAAACACGTTTTAAGCAACAATATATGTTTAGACATAACGTAAATAGCTAATTATTGCCCCAAACATATTATTATGTTCAGAAGAAAAACGTAAACAATATCTTCAACCCTGTTTCTTTATATCCCAACACCATGCAAAATGTCTTTTTCACCATGTTATATGGTTCTCACAATAAAACCAATAAACAATTTTATTTTAAAAATTTATTTTTTATTAAAAATACATATTTATGTACATATACATACTTAGCATATGTAAAAAAATTTAATTGAATACATACATACATTCAAGACTAGTAAAAATAACACAAACTAACCTTTTATTTTTTTATTGGAAAATATTCGGGGCTAATGACAAAATTTTGCGTCTAATTTCTATGCCGGTTTTAATGTTGTTGCTTTTGTTGGCTGCAAGAAAGACAAAGTAATTGCATATTTATGAATGTATGTATGTATTTTTATAATTATGTATATATAAAAATCTTACCTGTTTCGATAAACATATAATAATTTATTCCGTTAGTTTTGAAAGGCAGCGTGGCCTTTTTCTCCCCGAAAAAAGTTTTATTTATTTTGTAATCATTCTAACTGACGCTCGCGTATAAATAATACACACTGACCATAAATGTTTGTTAATTTAGAAAATGTATTTTAAAGCAAACATTAATTATAGTATTAAACATAACTTTTGTGTGCAACTTATATTATGATTTTAATTATAAGTTGAAAATAAAAATATTTTACTAGCAAACATTTCACATATTTTAAAATGTTTAGCTAGATCAGAGTAACTTTTTAGGTGTAAAACACCATATAATATTATTATAGTGAATTTAAAAATGTTAAGGACAAAAAATATTTGTTCAAGTTATATTAGGACTATAATAAATTTATTAGGGTAAACATATTTGGCTAATATAAATAAAAATGGTGGTAGTGACCACTCATTAATCATGTTTTTTCTCTGCGTGTATCAGCTGTGATTTGCGTGCAATATTTATTTTTTATGAATTTTTAAAACATAAAAATCTTTAATTTTTTACAATTGTTTGATAAGATATTTGAAACTGATTTAGAGTCAAATAGCTTCCGAATAAAAAAAAGTGTAGTTTTAAAATCAGCGACATTGAATTGGTAAAGAATTGCTACAAATTTTTTATCAACACAAAAAATTTTTAATTTTGTACCTTTGTGTTATACTTATAAAATATATTACTAACATTTTATTTCGGCTGTAAATAAATGCATTCTCTCAATTTGCTTACTCTCTGGTACTGACTAATACACAAGCAAAAAAATTTTGGAAATCCCTGTTTTAGAATAACATTAAGTAGTATGTACATATGTTAATAACATTGAAGCAGTCATAAAATAACATTTTTATAGCAGCAAAAGTAATCAAAAAAATGTATAATCTTCAGTAAAGCTTCGTACAGACGATGGTCAGATCTGACAATCTTGTAAGCAGGCGTTGCCAACAGCAATATTTTTCTGACAATGGTGCAATTGTCAGATGCATTAATTTTGCACTTCTGCAAAAACAAATGAGCTTACAATGTTCACACAGCTGGAAAATATTTTAGCCAATTTTAATGCAGTTTAAGCAACGCTGCTTACCAATATTGTAAGATCTTCGTACGAAGCTTAATATAAAAAAAAACAAGCGAAGTGTACATGTGTGTAACAATCAGTGTTGCTAGAAAACTTAACTGCTAAGATAAGCAGTTAACGAGAATTTTAAAAAGCGACGACTTGACAACACTCTATATGAATTATTCAAACAACAACATCACATACCTACGTTGGTTTCTAGTATTGCTTAGTCTGAATTTACACGTTTCATCTTTTGATGCTTAACTTCTTTTCAATTCCCTTTTAAAGATGCCAATATATTCACACGCAGCAATCGGTTTCAACTTTTTCCGGCACAAAACAACAACAATTTTATTAATAGCGAATAAAAGAGAAAAAGAAAAGAAAAAAAATTACATGTAGCCATCGTTGTGCATATACCAACGAATAAAAACACAGAGCGTACTGACCGAGTACAGGCATCTCCGTACTAACCCCTTTTCTTCTTTCTTCTTTCTCCTAAAAACATAAGAGTTGAGCATCAAAAGATGAAACGTGTAAAAGCAGACTTATTATTTTAGTTTTTCACTACCTCAATGTTAATATTTTCCTACTTTAATGTTATTAACATACTGCTTCAATGTTATTCTACTACTGCCTCAATGTTACTAAACTCCTACCTCAAAATGTTCTAATCATAAATAAATACTGCAAATGTAGTAGTAGTTACGAACCGAAAACCTCAATCGAACCGATAGAAAACGATTAAGTTTGTTTTTAGTTGCTAATTAATTTTTTATTATATTGCTGCTTCCCCATTTTCTGGTTTTATATTTTGCATGTAGCAGTAGTTTTAAAAAGGTAATTCTACAAAACAGGACAACTGCTATTTATGCCGCTACTTGTATTTGTTTAGAGTACTAGTTTTATATTTAGGTAATGCAGTTTTTTTTAACACCGGTTAAAACTGTCCTGGTTAAATTTTAAATGAAACGCGTTGCCTTATACAGCTAGCAGGATAAGATGAAAGGATATAATTAAACAGTCCTTTCTCATAAATTCGTTCGTTTCATTTGTTCATATGTATGTATATTAAATCGATAATGTTTAGAAAATTTTGTTGTACGATTTATTTTCAATACTTTTTTTAACACTCAACATTTTTTCTTTTCTCATAATTTTAGCTGGAAGTGGACTTATTACGTACCTTTTTTGCCAACATATAAATTGCAAACAAAAGATAGTTGATTGTTTCAAATTCGATTTGTGATGCACAAGTACGTAAATGTACGTGTTAGTTTCTATCTGAATGCAAATGTAAAAAGATTTAAATTAATTTGCAGACATGCCACTAACATTTTTTCCTGAAACAATAAAACTTTTTTATTAACAGTACCTCCCGTTTTTTTATTAGAAACTAATCAATTTTACGTAAGTATGTTCATGTTTGTTCAGAAATTTAATAATTATTAATTTAATAAATAAAACGTGACTTGGACATTTATATTGCAGTTCTTATTACTAGGATATCGTCAGCTCATTATTGGTTTGGCCTACCGACCATCTTTAAAAAAAATTTTTGTTAGGTATGGGGTAAATATATTTTAAATATCCCCTTTCTAAATTTAAAACTTGTTTCTGAGATAATAAGCATTTATTTTGCTTTCATATCAATTATTTTAAAATGTATTAAGTACACGCCACTTTTTGATAAATGCAGAAAGTTCCTCATACTAAACCGTATAAAATATATTTAACTCTTGCTTTGCTTTATAGCCGTAAGAATAAAAAAACGTAGTTAAAGCGAAATCAAAACAAAATGACAACAAGATAACAAATTTCACTCATGCTCCGCTCCATTACCGTAAGAAAAAAAGTAGTAAAAGCAAAATAAAATGTATGCCGCACAAAAGCTACTTTAAAAAAAAATATTAGAAAAGTGGCGTATGCGGCACACAACTATATTTTTAACTTTCAATAAATTGCTATTAACTTCTATGATCGCTTATGACGTTCAAAAAAATTTTATTTTTTCAAATAGAAACTGGGAATTATTTCCTTCTGAAGGTTACTTTATATTAAATTCAACATTTTTTATTTTTCGAATTTATTCTATGAGCTAAATTTCAGTTATGTATTTTATAAAGCTTTTTTGTAATAGTCATATTCCTTCAATTTTTCAGAAATGACTTTATACACTATCAGACTATTATATTGTATTTTCTTGTTGCAATACATTCTGCTGGTGTCTAATAATTGTAAATTTTTCTGTTCATACAATATACCTCATTGCATTCCAACGGAAAGCTAAGGTAAAATGTAACAAGAAAATACAATATAATAGTCTGATAGTGTATAAAGTCATTTCTGAAAAATTGAAGGAATATGACTATTACAAAAAAGCTTTATAAAATACATAACTGAAATTTAGCTCATAGAATAAATTCGAAAAATAAAAAATGTTGAATTTTATTTTTTCTTTAAAACTTATGCCAGAAGCAGTAGTGAAAATACAAAAAAAAAAATCCATCGGGTATATTTTCGGAAAACTTCATGTAAACCTTCATTGTTGATGGAGTCAGCGCTCAAGAAAATACAGATAGCACAATTGTGTTGGTCAGACACAATATGGAGCAATTCCATATGAAAACGATCAAAATTGGCAAATTTTTGGACGACTCCTCTCCGATTTTAAAATAAATAGTCTCAATCGATTGCCCAGCAAAAAATAATGTACCTACATATTTTTTTTTTTTTTATAGTGACTGGTTTAGTGGTGGTGTACACCACTGTCATGTGACAAAATTGAAGAATTCTTCATAAGGGACCTCATTGAAAGTTGTTTTAAAAAAAAACTACTATAGCGATCGCAACGAGAAATTTACCTTTAAATTTTCCCATGAAAATTAAATTTTCAGATTTTCCACAGAAGCTCCTAAATTTTCCGGCTATTTTTTTTTTTTTGGATTCCTCATAATTTTTGCTTTAAGAATCAGCAATAAAAAAATGGGCCCCGACTCCTTGTTTGGACAGGAGAAGAGCATTTAAGAGCCCACCTTGTTAAAATTACTTTTTAAAAATTATTTTACAGTTAAAAATACATTTATAAAGAAAAAATCTTTCTTATTTTGCTGCTTATACTTAATTACAATATTAATTAAAAATGTAATGGAACACCAAACCCGACTGAGGCTACAGGTCATAAAATGTTTTGTAAATTTTTTAAATTAACAGGTAATAAATATTTCGCCTAAAATGACACGTGCAGAAACAAGTCATAAAACACGGATTTTCCATAAATATGGCGAAATATTTATTACCTGGTAATTTAAAAAATTTGCAAAACATTTTATGACCTGTGGTCGGCTTATTTTCAGTAACCAATTAAGTCCCTCTTTAAAAAACATTTTATGACCAGTGGTTCACGCAAATTTTCCTATTAAAGAAAAGCAAATATCGCTTATTTTTTTTTACCTATTTTTTACCAAAAAATAAATATAAATACTTCACACACTCTGAGTCAAATTTCAGTTGAATACTAAACGTGAAAGTGTTAAAGTGTTTTTTTTTTTTTTGTAAAGTAAAGAGTGAAGCTGTAAAGACAATTTAAAGTAAAATGAATAAATTTTGCTGCAATCCATTTAACAAGAGTGGACATCGTTCGAAAAAGATAAAAGTATTAAAATTAACTGGTGTTTCGAAGCGATACATGAATGAATTAAATATACAATACGGTGAAGAAGCAGAATTAATTTGCCCCAAGTGTAAAATCGATTTGTCTCAACAAGCAAATGCATTGAAACAAATGCAGCCACAATCCGAGAGTGAAATGACAAGTGAACAAAATGTTTCATCTGATAGTGAGGCAGACATTCCGATGGTCAATATGTCTTTGAGTCCTTTGAATGAGGCTATTACCACTTTAGGTGAAACGCCTATTAGAAAAAGAAAGTTGCGAAGTGAAACATACAGGAAAGAGAAAAAAGGCAAGGTTATGAGTGCAATCGCGACAATATTTGATGAAGGCTCTGATAACGAATGCAGTCAAGCAGATGACGTTGATGACGGCAAACAAATGATTGAGCAGTTGAAAAGAAAATTCAATTTAGCGACCACTTTTCCGGAGAAATATCTCATTTTATATGTGCTGCCTCAATCATGGTCTATACGCAAGATTTCTGAACAGTTTCAAACATCTTTTTACATCGCGAGAAGAAGCAAAGAATTAGTTCGACAGAAGGGCATATTGGCGACTCCCACCAAGAAATTTGGCTCAAGGACCCTCAGCGAAGCAACGGTGAAATTGATTCAAGATTTTTACTGCAATGATGACAACAGCCGCGCCTGCCCAGGTACACGTGACTATGTTTTCACACGTGAAGATGGAGAAAAAGTACACAAGCAGCGCAGATTATTATTATGTAATCTATCCGAAGCATACCATCAGTTCAATGAGAAATACCCAGCAGAAAAAGTGGGATTTTCTAAGTTTGCCATCCTACGACCAAAAGAATGCGTGCTGGCATTAGACAGGCACGGAACGCATTCAGTCTGCGTTTGCATGTTTCATCAAAACATCAAATTAATTTTCTTTCCATGCAAGAAATTGAAAGTATTTCACGGTGAAATTGATACATATAGGGACCTCCTGTCGAAGTCGTTGTGCGCATACCCCACGGAAAATTGTCATCTGTCCAAATGCTACAATTGTCCGAAGATTGACGAGCTAGAGCAATATTTGGCGGAAAAGTTTGAACAGCTGTTAATTCAGGAGGTGCATTTCAAACAGTGGATAATTAGCAGCGGCAGATGTTCCCTTGAGACCGTGGTAAAGCAGATTTCGGAATTCATCGAGGAATTCGGATTCAAGTTGAATGAACTGAAGGCGCACCATTTCATATCCGAGATGCAACCGAAATTTCTAAAGGAAAGTAAGGAGAAATTAGCCCAAAATGAATTCATTGTGATAAGCGACTTTGCCGAGAATAACACTTTTCTCGTTCAGGATGAAATTCAGATCACTGGGCAAACGACCAGTGCACGGTGCATCCTTTTTGCATTTATTTTAAAAACCAAGATAACGAACTACAGACCGTAAGCCTTGTTGTTGTCGCGGAGAGTTTAGCTCATAATTATGTGTCCGTTTATTTATTTCAAATGAAACTGTTTGAATTCTTAAGATCAAAATTCGATGCAATCGACAAAGTAACGTTTTTCTCAGACGGCGCGGCTTCTCAGTACAAGAATAAAAAAATTTTTACAATCTTTGCATAATTGAAGAAGAACAAAACTGCAAGGTCGAGTGGCACTTTTTCGCGACGTCCCACTTTAAGGGCCCATGCGATGCGTTAGGGGGAACCCTAAAACGCATGGCGACTAAGGCAAGTTTGCAAAGGCCATATACTGACCAGATCTTAAATGTACAACATTTGTTTTCGTGGATTCAAAGCAAGGAAATTGCCATTAACACAGTTTTATGCACTCAAAAAGAACACGATGCCATGGAGCGACGAATTCAAAACAGATATAATAATGTCAAAACTATAACTGGAACGCAAAAGTTTTATTGCTTCATACCAAATATTTCTGATATGTCAATTAATGTAAAGCGGTACTCTTCGTCTGCCGACGTGCTAAATTTAAAGTTACTTTAATTTTATAATGATGCCAAGACAATTGAAATTTTTAATATATATTGTAATTAAGTATAAGCAGCAAAATAAGAAAGATTTTTTCTTCATAAATGTATTTTTAACTGTAAAATAATTTTTAAAATGTATTTTTAACAAGGTGGTCTCTTAAATGCTCTTCTCCTGTCCAAACAAGGAGTCGGGGCCCATTTTTTTTATTGCTGATTCTTAAAGCAAAAATTATGAGGAATCCAAAAAAAAAATTAGCCGGAAAATTTAGGAGCTTCTGTGGAAAATCTGAAAATTTAATTTTCATGGGAAAATTTAAAGGTAAATTTCTAAGAAAAATTAGGAAAATTTTATTTTTCAATTAAAGCCTGATTCAATACCTTTCCAACGAGCTATCACTCGTTGCGATCGCTTTAGTAAACAACTTTCAATGAGGTCCCTTATGAAGAATTCTTCAATTTTGTCACATGACAGTGGTGTACACCACCACTAAACCAGTCACTATAAAAAAAAAAAATGTAGGTACATTATTTTTTGCTGGGCAATCGATTGAGACTATTTATTTTAAAATCGGAGAGGGGTCGTCCAAAAGGTGATCGCTTTCATATGGAATTGCTCTATGACATTTTGTTTTAAACTCACGTTTGTGCTATCTAATAATTTTACAGGGAAATTTTTTTGAGTTGCATGACAATTATGATATTGAGGCAGTTTTAAACATTCTTAACAATTCAGATGCTGACTTTAGTGTTGATGATAATGTTGCTGATGAAACATGGATTCCTTGTAATGTAAATACAGATGCACAAGAAAGTGATGAAAGCTCATGTTATGAAAACACTTTCCCTAACACGAATGACCAAACAAGTACATCAGTTGAACATTCATACTCCTCGGACCACCCAGTTACAGCTTGAAAAGTTTATAATTTCCGAACAAAGAACTTCTAATACCACCTTGCTGCAAAACGAAACAAATTATAAAACACCATTAAAATATCTTAACAGCTACTTTCCAGAAATACATCGATGAAGTTGTGGAATGAACCCATACGTTGAGTAAACGTGGTCAGAAAGTGCGTTAAGTACCAGCAGATATAAAAAAAATTCGACGGATGCGCGCTTATTGTGGGATGTCTGTTTTCCCCTGCGATAAGAATTAACTTTGCGAATGGAAGCAAAGCTACTGCCTTTAATAACGCCATGTCCCACGACAAGTTTTTTCAGCTACGTATGTACGTCCAAATACAGATTTTGAAGATAACTCTGCATCACACTCGAAAAATAAGTTTTTGAGAGTTAAAAAAAACGGATGAATTGGCAACAGAAATTACTTAATTGATGGGCTGATGATGCTTTTACGGGAAGATGGCTTGGACGTGAAGTAATTAGGCCGTTTGGTTGATGAATCGTGTCTGTGCTACTTCAAGAGGTGTTGTAGTGACCTTTATTTAGATTGTAGATTAAAATTTGTGGTTTTGGTCATATCCATTACTATATAAATATTTCAGACCGATTTTTTTAAATAAATACCACTGTTAGAAGAATTACACCAGATGGGTTGGTAGCAACAGGTACAAATATGGCAAATAAAGTGTAAAATTTTCTTTGAATAAAGAAGTGAATAGGGGCGATATATCCCAATTTACCAATATCGAAATTGAAGCTATTGTAAAATGGAAAGACATATATGCAGTGATAGATGGTAGTGAGCTAGACTATCACTATCGATTCCCGCCAGAGACTCTGGTCTCCTGCAGATAAGGTAAATGTTATATTCTTTATTTCTCATTAAGCAGTGAAGTATCTCAATTTTTTAAGTTACATAAACGTTATAGAAGTTCCAAAATATATTTTATTAGTTCGAAGTTACTTTGCAGATATTGACGTAGACCGCACAATTGTGCGATGTCCTGTTTGCCAAAAATGACCATGTGAAAATATTTTATGGGTCTATTTTATACAAAATACAAAAATATTTTGTTTGATTTTTATGATTTAGGGTAATTTGAAGGCATTTTAAAGCATGGGTCTGAAAGGGTTATATCATCGTATGCACATAACATTAAGTATCATTGAGTAATTAAAAGTATTAGAATTTGAAAGCCTAAATCTAATTTTGATTACTTACAAATCGATTTTGTTGAAAATTTGAGCTCCGTTTATTAACGAAACATTTTGGAACCAAAAAAAAAAAAAAAAAAAATAAATTTAACTCTAAAAAATAGGCCTTGTTATACATACTATAGTGAAGGGTGTATTAGATCCGCAAAGCCGAATATATCATTCTTACTTGTTAAACCAAAGGGGCCTTTTTTTATATTGTGAGACTTACAACCAATTGCACTAAGTTCAGTTATAACTAACTATTACTTTAACTTCCAGTTAACAATAGGTTTTTTTGACAGTTTTAACTGAACTTTGTGAAATTGGCCGTTAAAGAAATACAATTAACTTTTTCTGTAGGTAGTAACAATTTCTGAAATAAAATTAACTTTTTATATCGATTCAAACAAAATATATTTCTGAAGATACATATTTTTAATTTAGTGTTCATTAATTAACAGTAAAAGTTTATTGATTTTAATTCAAAATGAAATATTTCCTATTATTACTTTAGCTATAGAGTACGACATCTACTTATTATTTACAAGTTTTCTATAAAAACTTAAACAATTTAAAAGAAACTTAAATGTGTAATTTTAAAAACTAGATGTTTATTAATCCCCCGATAGAATTCTTGATACTCAGATTAGGATTAAGGGTTTTCTTTAATTGTAAAGTTTGATTAATTTTAAAATTATGCGATATTGATCGATTAAGAGTGAGTTTTTGACTTTAAAATTAGACCAGGATTATTAGTTAGATAAGTTATTCATAAAATACAATTAATCTTACTTTAATCCACTTTCACGTTTTTGATTTAAAGACTAAAAAAAGCTTTTGGCGTTGCCATATGAATTGACAATTTTTTAAGTATAAGTATGGCAGTTCAAAACAAATGTCAAAAATTGTCATCACATATTTGCTCATAACGTGAGAAAGAAGAAGGCAAGACAATCATGTTTGTATTGTGTTTAAGGCGAGTTTACACTATCTTACAAGTCTTACGTATTCCATAGTTCTTTGTGAGATAGAAATCTAATGAGTTTTGTTGCGACTGTCAAAAAATTTAATTTAACATAACCGTTTGTTTTCACACTATCACACAAAGTATAAACACTCGCACATGAAATTAAATGCAACCCTGATCCAATGAAATTGGGATGTCAAACTTTTTTCCCATAATGTCGGGTGTTTTAATAAGAGCGCTACAAAAGTTTTTTTAAATAAAACAAAAATGGTTTTGGATATCAATGAAATTCTTTATTCCTGTTAAAGTAAGTTCGATGCCATGTGAAAGTACGTTCGATGCCATTATGTATGGCCACCACGGTCACGCTTGCGGAAGTCCAGACGCTGAACCCAATTTTCGATACTGTACGAAGTTCATTAATCGTCACTGGCTTGTTGGCATAGATCATAGACTTGACGTAGTCCCACAGGAAATAGTCTAACGGCGTCAAATCGCACAACCGAGGTGGCCAATCGACTGGACCATTTCGTGTTATGTTCTCCAAACTTGGTTTCCAATAAATTGATTGTGACATTCGCTGTGTGGCTTGTGGCGCCGTCCTGTTGGAACCACATGCCCTCCAAGTCCATATCATCCAATTGGGGCCAAACATATTCTGTTATCATTGAACGGTAGCGATTCCCATTCACAGTAACGTGCCGATCTTGATCATCACGAAAGAAGTACGGCCCAATGACGCCGCCGGCCTATAAACCGCACCAAACCGTAATTTTTTTGGGATGCAATGATGACTCATGGAGTACGTGTGGATTGCTGTCTGGCCAATAACGCATATTTTTCTTATTGACGAAGCCATTCAGACAGAAATGAGCCTCATCGCTGAAGATGATTTTTCGATGAAAATCCGATTCATTTTCAAGTTGTTGCTCAGCCCAATTCACGAACATACGACGCTTCTGGTGGTCAAGCGGCGTCAGTTCTTGCGTCAATTTGATCTTGTCGCAAAATTCGCCACAACGCTTGAGAACGACGTGTTAGAGACACATTTGGGCTTTTTTCACCTGAAGCCCAGCGGCAGCAATATTCTCGACACTACGGGCACTTCTTTGTCTCACTGGCACGGGAACATTTTGTATTGTGCTTGTGGATTAAAATTTGTCCACTAGACGCTCAATTATTGATCTGGTAGGACGATTATGACGACCATAAATTGGACGTAGCGCTCTTAACGTTGAAGCCACTGACTCCGAATTTCGGTAATAAATTTTAATAATTTCGACGCGTTGTTGGCTCGTGTTTCTTTCCGTCATGAAATGGCAAACCTTACTGAAGAGAAATGTCAAAAGAGCGGCAAAAAATATGGCGTCGTTTGCTGTCCCTATCGGCCTACTTTTGTAGCGTCCCTGTTGAAAAACGCTTTACTTGTCATATTCATCTCACATGCATTCACATTATCAGACTTTTACATATCACTTGAGTTTTTGACATGTTTTAATACAAAGTATAATAGTGTAAGCTAGCTAGCCTTTAGCAATATGCCAAAAAAAATTTTCTTTTTGTATGATTTTTATTGCTTCGGGGGTAGAGTCAGCTAAGTCAGCTACCTTACCCTGGGTCTCCACGTAGCAATATTTGTTGCGGCAAACGTAAAACTTGATTGATACATTAAATTTGTTACCTATAGACCGCATTGCGCAATGATTGCTCTTCTGATTGCTTGAGCATTTGCGTTTGCTTATGGCAAAGCAATTTCACGTGTTCTCCAGTAATATAATCAGCAATTATTCATTGTTCTGCTGACCGACGTTTTTGCTTAAGTTTGCAAAAAAGTTGCTACGTGGAGACCCAGTGTTAATTGCTAATTAGAGTGTCCCTCACTTTTCCTAAAACGGAAATTTAGGGTGCCCTTTTAAACTTGGATTTTTTTTACTTTTTATGATTTAACAGCTACAAAATCAATCTTTTTATTATTCGTTGTTAATGACTTCAAAATCTAAAATTCTGCGGTGGTGCGTGACGGTCGCATTTTTCGTTTACAAGAAAATTAGGAAAATTGTTAAAAAAAAAGCGAAAAAAAATTCGTTCTTTTCACCTTCATTCATATGTAACTTTTGCAAAGTTCACGTGGAAGGTGACGTCGATACCAAGGTTTTTATGTATCAACGGTCTTCAAATGTGTATTGGTTCATGACAAAAATTAAATACTCGACTACTCATCAACGACTTTCAAAGATTAATTTTAATTTAATCGCCGATCATTAAGTCAAAAACTGGCTCTACGATTAACTGGTAAAAATTAGTCTCTAAAAAACAAAACAAAAAAAAAATCAAAATATTACAAAATGAAACACTTATGACATAACCGAGTTAAAGTGTTATTTAGCCGGAATTTCGCTTCCAAAGAAGCAGTAGAACTTGAAAGAATGTATGTACTTTAGATAACAATTTAACAAACTAATGTATTATGTACACATGTATGTGTGTAGGTATGAACTTTGCTGTGCTTAAGAGTTTAACTTGATGGGCTTAAGATCTACGTGTACGTTGTCTAATTTCAGTTGGGCATAATGATTGGTTACGTTTTTTCCCTACACTACTTTTGGATGAAGTCGATGACGAACCGGGATACATGCGCCTCTTATCTTGGGCATAATAACAGAATATACAGAATCCGTTCTGTGGTGTCGTGCATCAAATATTGGTTGGGCTGCGTGGCGTAGCTGATTTACGGTAACGGGAATTTGATCTATGAAACATAAAATGGTTAGAGTTGGCAAGGTAAATAACATATCGCACTTAATTAACAAGAGGGTATTAACTCATAATTTAAACATTTTCCGTAGGAGCAAAACAATTTTGAATTTTTTTTTTTGAATTTTTATTTCCAACCGTTTCATTGCCAACAAGTAAAAAATAAAGCACGATACTTTTACAGCAGGTATATGTATATGAATATTAAACATAGATTTTTAGCAAAACGTGAAAAACTAAAATTTTTGAGTTAATACCCTCTTGTTGATCAAGTGCGAAATAAATGTATGTAGGTGTACACAAAATTACCTAGATAGACTTGTTGTTGTATAGTCACGCACTGAAGATGACGATGTGGCACCTTCATGACGGTATGTACTCGTTGTGGGTGAGTCTAAAAGTGAAAGGGTACGATGTTCGTAAGCGCGAATTGGCCTTCTTCCCAAAGTTGCATACGTGTCTACTTGGGGACTGATATTGGAACCAATTCCACTTGAGGAGATGCCAGTGTTCGTGGTAAATGAGAATCGGCGTTTGGGATTATAAGTGTTGTAAGAGTATGAGTTGGAAGCACCACCTATCGATCGGGGGGTTTCATCATATGGATTTGCTTTATATCGTAAAGAATTGGGAAGGAACTCATTTTCGGGATTGGCAAAAGAAGTGTGTCGTCTTTCCGATAAGCATGAAGGCGACGGTGGCGTTCGAATATCATTAAGACTTTTTCGAGGTCGCCCAGTAGCTGATGAGTAATCATGACTGCTACTTAATGATGATCTGTAGACAGGAGGCTTTAGTTCGGTTCCAATCGGGCTCAGTTTTAACGGTCGGAAGAATTCTTGGGTAATGTCCGGCGAGTGTTCGCGTTCTTTATTATTATTTGCAGCAATTTTAGTTGATGATCGCGTCCTGGACGTAGTGCTTTGTTCTCGATAATATTCTCGTACAGCATTAGGTCCTACGATACTGCTCGTCCGTTTCGGTTTCTTTTCGTTGAATCTACAATAAAAACTTCGACGCTTAATGCGATCTACGACGCTCTCGCCAGTTTCAGAGATATCGCCTCCTCGGCGTGTCGGCGACGAGGCTTGCGAAGCCCTCGAAAGATGTGAAACAGTTGGTGAAGGTGTTGCTCTTTGCCCTCGATAATTGTCTTCGGAGCATACAGACCAGGTGTCAAAACATAACTCTGCCTCTTCAGTGGGCGAAAGAAACGTCGATGTAGAGGCGCAGTCTTCTTGGTAGCTGCGAGAATCAGACGAATAATTGCCGATATTTTCGAAAGAAGGTGAGAGTAAATTATTATTCTGATTCATTTCGTGTGCCGATGATGTTCGATATCCCGAAGTTTGTGACGTTTGCAGTGAAGATGACTGGTTGTTGCAGCCGCTGCTGTTGTTATTGTTGTTGCTACTGCTGATACTTTTTTTGATTATCTCTGAAATATTATTATTGGAAGAAAAATCTGCCGTCATGATATTGGAGCCGTTTCCAGATGAACTATGAGTGGATTTACTATATGGAGAAATGTTACAATAAATTTCATTTTCGTTATAACAGGGATACTTTTTACATAAACGAATATTGTTTTGAGTTGCACTGATTTGCTGGTGACCTTTATCGGATTTTATAAGCTCGAGCATTAAGCCTTTCCGTTTTTCTTGATTACCTTCTGTCGATGTTAAAGTACGCTCTAATTCATTCGGTTTTATACAGCAATCCGGGCACGTTGACTTAGGAACAGAAGATATATTTTCTACGGGTGCTAAAGGCCTTGCTTGAAGGCATTCTTCTGCCCCTTTACAACATTTAATAACATTATTTAAATCTCTGTCAATGCCAGCACTGCTGTTACACTTTTCAATATTTTCATTTAGTTTCCGAAATGCATCTGTGTTTTGGTAAATTGGAGATGGTTCAAAAATTTCTCGTTCAATATTACTAGTGGAACGAGCACTACGCACACGGTTTTCTGTGTTGACATCTTTTTCATAACGTTTAAAAAGACCCAATACTTTGTTTACGGATTTTTTGTTAAAAGTGCCTGGCATTTCTTCTACACTAACTGCTCGCTTTATATAATTCGATTCTGAAGATATTGCTAGCTGAGATCTTGGTACGGAACGTTCTCGTAGATTTCGTATCATTGCATCAATACGAGAGCGCTTCTCGTTTTTAACCGGTTTGGCGATACCGTCGGAATCCACAGTATATTTCTCAGAACTAGCACTACATTGTGTTTTGCCAACTGTTTTACTTGTGTGTGGTAGTTTTGCGCTGGAATTTCCTACTAACGATTTTGTTTTCTTGACTTCTGACGTTTTGCTTATAATTTTTTCCGGTGATGTCTTCTCAGGAGAACCCTTTTTATGTGTTGGTATATTGGCACATGAATTACTGGTTGCTGAGGCGCGTAGTTTTTCGAATTTTTGTCCGATAGCATAAAGCAAACCTTTGTTTGTTTTTTTCTCTGCCACTTTCTCTTTTAACTGAATGGAAGAAGCTGAACTAGCCTCTTTAGACTCCTCCCCAGCTGTTGATGTTGGATTTGGAGTTGTAGTAGTCGTTGTGCTCACGCTGCCAGATTGAGGCAATTTATTTTTCTTCGTATTTTTGGTAGTTTTTTTTACAGCTAAAGAGGTCGTTTCGACAACCTGAGAATCATTTTGCAAGGGTTTATCAACTTTTGGACACAAAGAAAGATCATTTTTTTGAAATAATGTAGGCGTTCTTGGGATCTCTTCTATTGGGTTAATTTTTTTACGTATTGTGTGTTTAGTTTCTTTTGGTGCTAAAAGTTTTGAAGTGGGATAACTCTTTGGTCTTAATAATCGGCTTTCTCGTGCTGACACACATGTAACGTTGTTAATTTCATTAACATTTAAATTGCATGCAGTGGTCAAGTGTTCGGTTGTGGAAATATTATTTATATCTAATGTCTTAGAGGTTGCCGGCGAGGTTGTTGTGCATATTTCGGAGGTATTACTGTTCGAAATTGACTCCTTCATTGGATATGACTTTGGTCGTTTAAGTTTAGACACTTTCTTAGGTGTCAGGATATCAGATAGTATTGTGGTCTTTTCCTTGTTATTTTCGGAAAGATCGTTGGGTATTTCTTTTACTAGCGGGGTACTTGGGAATTCAGATTTCTTAACAACTTTTTTCACTTTTTTTATTATAGTGTTTGGCGTTTTTAAATCAGCATCAGTAGATGATTCCGTCGACTTTTCTTTGGTTTTCACTTTTTTGATTTTCTTAATTAGAGATATTGGCTTTTCACTAGTAACATCTTTATTTGGAGTACTTTCTCGAACATTGACCTCTTGAGATCGAATGGAAGACAGTATTTGTAGTTCCTGCAATATTTTATCAGCCAATTGGGTTTTATCAACTTTATTCTTTTCATCCAAATCCCTGCAACGCGATAAGCTTCTCCGATTATATTTTAAAACGTCACCATTTGAGGTGCCGCTACTACTGCATTCCAAAGAAAGCTCAACACTTTTATTGCGAGTATGTCGTGAACTTTTTATCTTTAATGGAGGGTCGTTTTCAATTGGTTCGTATTCAACGGAATTTTGAATAAGATCTCCAGGCAGTTCCTCAAGCGGCATCTCTAAGTAATCTGGCCGAATTAAACGGGATATACGTCGTTGTGCTGGTCGTCTGGTCAAATCTGCTGATGGTGGCGAAAGCCTTCCGCTTGGAGGACGGCCAAGCGTTGCTCCACCAGATGTAGTTTCTGTAGGCGATACCTTCGAAACATTTTTTTGAGACGTGTCTTTGGCAACTTTATTTACAAATGGGGAATAGTATCTGTACTTATCGTTTATATCACTATTATACAGAGACGCAAAATCTTTGCTGTTATCGTCTTTGCTTTTACTTTTGCTGTCAGCTTTATGCGTGGAAAAGTATGTTGCCATTTTAGATTTTCCAATGTCAGAACTCTTTTCATTAGACGTCGTTTCTGTTGTTGGCTTTGTGCAGTCATTTTCTTTAAAATCTTCCTTGCTTATATGTTCGTTAGGAGCAGCTGTGTTTCGTCCACTGCTTTGACTACGTTTATATATTTTTATTGTAGAGCAATTTTGATTGGTTTGCACACTTAAGGTCCGTGACAACTTTCGAGCCTGAGTAGGTGGTAGCTTAGCCAATAATTGTTCTTGAAAACATTTCGGAAGTCCTGGAGCGATATTAGATAATGTTTCCAAATCTTTTTTACTCAATCTTAAACGTGATAAATCTAAATCAGCCAAGTCAAGAGGCTCTTCTATACTTTCACCTGCAGCATTAACGTCGGAAGAATTGCTTTTTTTGCTCAACTTTAAGTCGGACGATTTATTTCCTGAAAGTAAGAGTACTATTTTTGAATTAGCACATCACTAACATATTAAAAGACGCCGTATTCAAAAACGATTATTAAATTTAACGAACGTTTAATAAACAGGTCACATTTTTATACACAATTTGCTTCTGTAAACCTTTATTAAATTTAAAATATTTTTTGTGAATACAGACATAAATGCAATTGCATGTACATAATTTTGATAAATTTTTTATATGGCAAATTATGTACATTTTCTTATGCGGTAAATAATTCCCGTGCTATTTTTACATACATATCGCACTGGTTCCTCTTAAGAGAGTCAACTAAAAATCTTTTTAATTTCTTTTTTGCAAGAAATCGATGTGAGATCGAGATATGACCACTGTATCTACGCACTGTAAAAATCTATAAGAGTACATATAAAAAGAAAACAGCTGTTTGTCACTACTGGTCATTTTTAAATTTTAAGTTAACCCCCTTTGGAGGAATCAGTGCGATATTTCTAAAAATGTAATTAAAATTTATTTTTTATTAAACGCTGTATTGCACATATCGCACGGATTTCTCAAAAGGCAGTCAACCTAAAACTTGAAAACTTTCACGTTTTGCAAGAAAACGATCTACAGCGGTCATATCTAGCCACCACTGTAAAAATCTTATATCAGTTGCTCCAAGAATGTAAGATATGTTAATATTACGCTATCCAGAAAAAAAAATTTAAATTTTCTGCGCACGTTCACAAATGACGTCTCGCGAACTGTATTTCTATTGGCTAATAATTTCAAGCAGGCAAACTCATTATATTGCAAGGCTGCCGGCACTTATTAAATGCATACATGCCTTAAAAGGATATTCGAAAGTCTAAGAGGCTTTTGAACTTGGCAACCGTTGCCGATCACAGACTACGTCATCTAAAGGGAAATCATCCGCGTGTCGTAATCTTTATTTAAATTATGCTTGACTTGCTTTACTCTCTTTGCCAAAAAGAAGGTTGTATCCCTTTTTGTAATAAGGGAAATCACGATGGGAAGTGGAAAGTGTGCAAACGATGCAACCCTGCACATATGTATTATTGGAGTACGTAATCCATGTTGATTAAATGGACTACTCCCTGGACTGGTCCAATGTTATGCAAGCATATACCATGCCATTGTTAAAAACAGTTTGTAGTGAAACGACATCTCTTCCTTTTTAAACAAAATGTTTTCGTTTTTAAACGAAGTTAAAACTAATCCTCTGGAGTTTACCATGGAGTAATTGCAAAACAAGTCCACTGGGAGTATGTATGAACATGGAGTAGATTTAAGACTACTCCGTTGTAGTGCAAAACTGGGTTATATGGTCCACTCCTAGGACATCGTAATGTTAAATAGACAACCTATTAACCAAATATTTGGAGTATTTTAGGAGTACTCCTACTCCTTTATGGACTACTCTTTACATGCATGTATGGACTAGTCTCGTTATCTGCAGGGAAATACGTGCAAAAATACACACATTTGCACAACATAAGAACAAAATGTACGTATTTGCAATTTGTTTTTTTTTACTCCATTTGTAATTAAAAAACCATAAGCAAAATACGTAGTGCATATTTGCTCAGTTGCAAACAAATGTAAACAATACCATTTGACATTGTAAGCGCCATATTGTTTTTAAGGGAAATTATAAATTAAACATTTCCGTGGTTTTAAATATAAAATAGAGAATTAAATTTAAATTCATTTTAATTTGCTTGTGTATATTTGTAAGCAAATGTAAATTTTTTGCAGTGCTGCCAGAAGTTTTTAGTGTTGCCGGAATAAATTTTTAGAAAAATAGCACATTTGCACAAAAAATAAAAGTGGTATGCTCACGATCAATCATAATATGCACTACAAATTTTCAAATTTGCACAAGGACCATCGTGATTACCCTTAATATAATAAAAGAGTGCAAATAAAGAAAAAATGTTTTTGCCTTTACTAAAAATATATAAATTTTGAGTTTTAGAGGAACCGGTGCGATATGCACATATGTTTTGAATTTTTAATAATTAAAAAAAATTATATTTTGGCAATGTTTTATTTAGGTTTCTGTTTTTATTACGATTTTTGTCAGCTCTGCATTACACGAACGAATCTTTTAACTCATGCCATAACATCATACCACAAACATATTTTAAAGCAAAACATAACTAAACATTAGTTTTAAAATTAATAAATTATTGAATATTTTTTTTTTTAATACTTTACGCAAATAATTTAAATGAGTAGCAGACCTTACCTTGTAATAAAATGTTTATGGTTTTCTAGTATCTGAAATAGAGAATGACAAAAGTACTCTTTAAGGATTAGTGGCCAAACATGTATCGAACAGTTCTATGACGATCAGACGACACATCAAAAAGCTTTAACTTCATTAGGGTTTTTGTTTTCCCTCACTTTTTCGATTTTTTGTTTTATATGTAATTGTTCGAAAAAGAGAATTTTCGCGCATTGGAATTAGGCTAAAAATAAATGCTTAAAAAATTTGTATAAAGAAATTTCTTCATTAAAGTAAGGGCCAATAAATTAATCAAATTACCATTAACAAAAGTTTGGCAGATGATTGACAGTTAAGAACGAAATATGCACAGCACATAAACCTAATACTATGAGCAAAACAATTTGTTTTGAGCAAAACGTGTCAAAGTGCTTCCATTATGTAAAACTGGTTTGGGTTTTCGAATTTTCGAAATCAATTTGACATTCACAAATTCATTTGAATTGGAAACGAATTGTAATTCATTTAACAAATTCATTTGAATTAAACATTAATTGCAATTCATTTTTACCAAGTATATTTGAATTGACCCAAATTTCATTCAATTCATTTTTGTGTATAAAAAGAATTAATTCAAAATACACCGACCTACATAACCTTTTAATTAATTGGATTCAATTGTTATCCATTCGCATTGGCGCACCTGAAACAATCGATAAAATGATTTATAATTTTTACAGTACTATTAAACAATATATGAAATTACCAAAATATTCACTGTGCTCAAAATCAGGACCACCATGGGGCAATAAACAACTTTCTTCGTTAAAAAACTCAAAAAATGATGAAAAGGAGATCAGTAATTTATTTGCAGACTTTTTTCGTCCAAATATTCTGATGCACATTGTGTTGAAAATGTAAATTATCCAATTAATATAGCTACCGGTCAAACTATATCATTTTTACCAATAACCACAGTCAATATTATCAATTGTATAAAATCTTTTAAATATTCAAACTCAATGGGTCCTGATGGTAAACCAAGCAGTATTTTAATCAATTGTATGGAAGCTTTAGCAATGCCGTTGTCAATTATTTTTAATATTTCTATGAAAAATGGTTATTTCCCAAAAATATGGAAAGAGTCATATTTAATTCCCTTGTTCAAATCTGGAAATAAATCAAATCTGATTAATTACAGGGGTATAGCCAAACTTAGCGCAATTCCAAATCTTTTTGAAAAATGCATTTTAGATTCCTTGGTTCATCTAGTTTCACCGTTATAAACACCTTTTTAACACGGATTTCGTAAAATATCATCAACTTTTATACCGACTTCAGTAAGGCATTTGATAAGGTAAATCACAACCTTCTTCTGAAAAAAATTGATATTATGGGTTCCGACAAAATTTATGTAAGCTGGCTAAAGTCATATCTTTTCGGCAGAATACAATGCATAAAATTTGGGTTTTCAACTTCTAAACCGATATTGGTAAAATACTGTGTTCCGCAAGGTAGTCAGTCACCTTGGCCCTCTTTTGTTTCTGCTCTTTATCAACGACATGCCTGAAATTGTTAAACATTCACATATACTAATGTTCGCAGACGAACACTCGAATACTTAATAACCTTAGAAACTAGACATAATTCTTCGTCACTAACCGAAAAAATTACGGCTCTAAAGGGCATTATAAACCACACAAATGGCTTGGCAAACTTGCGCTTTATTTTTGCTTCTGTTTGCCAACAAACAACACAATCATAGACTTTTATAGAGGTCAATAAATTCATTTAAAAATATTTTTTCCTCGCTTCACATGTTTGTACAAACAGCAAACACCCCAATTAACAACACAAAATGTTTGTACAAACGTAAAATTTTGACATATTTGCCAAGCCATTTGTGTGGTTTAATTTGCGCTTAAGTTGTATAGTGCAGCTGCATTGTGTTTTCGAATTTACACTTTCATTCTTTATTCGCTTGCGCTCGCTGTAAAATTGATACATATTTCAAGTTTATCAAAGTGTTTTTTCGATAAAAAAAACTTCAAGTGAAATTTAAATCTGAGTATGAAGCCTTCATCTTCAGGTATTGAATTATTTTTCAGATACAAGTATTACAGCAAAAAAAGTGATTTAGTATTTTAAATTATTTTTTTTCGTTCAAAGTGCCCAAATGTGCTTATTTGGAGTATATAGTAGGACATATAGTTAATTATCGGGCTCTGATTTTTTTTTAATTTTGCGAACTGTAGACGATGTTTCTGCAAAAAATTGAGCTGCGCTTCTGTTGCATTTTTGATTAATTCCACTTTTTGTTCATAACGTCAGTGGTTAAAAATGATCAATTTCCATGCATGTTTTGTGTATCTGTTTTGTTATTGATATTTATTATTTGTTTTGTGTTGTTGTTGTATTACTGATTTGTGATGCTGTTGTGATGGTTTATTATTTGTTTTGTGCAGTTGTTTCCGAGTGTTTGCCTTCTAGTTTTGGAGGGTGGCATTTCATAACGTCCAGTGTCATAGTGTCCATGACACTTTCAAAAGTGTCACAGTGTCCATGGACTTTATGACACTTTTAAAAGTGCCATAATGTCCATCAGAAATGTCCATTGTAAAGTGTCATAATGTCCACAACTTAACTTAAAACCAAAAAAATATGTAAAATTATCTGCACAGCCGGCCTTCGGCCGGGCGCAAGGATTTTCTCCTCTATGGTATAACAAACACCGGCTTCGCTAACTAAAGCTTCTCTGAGTAGTTTGCCAGGTGACGTCTCTTTGAATGCAGAACAAGATTGCATCAAAAACTAAATTTCAAAAAACTTGGCATATACGATAATTTCGCGCAAAGGGGTCGATATATTTAATATATACACCCAGAGAAACAAAACCATTTTTAAAAAAAATTTAACCATTATATGTTTAATTTAAAAAAACCATTGTAACCGACAACCATATTATGGTTAAATTAGTTTCTTTAAAAATAGTTTTGTTGGTTGTGACCATAATAAAACATGCTTTTCTCAGCGCGTATGTAGATCTTTTTTTGTATTTAACTTCTTTAGTAATTACGCCCTTATGACACTTTTGAAAGTGTCATAATGTCCATTTGCAAAGTGTAATAATGTCACCGTTTTTGAGTATTACTTTATTTTTTTCGATAGACAGTGTTAGTTTTGTCCCAGTGAATTTCAATTTAATTGTGAAAAGCTAAATGGAAAATAATTTCCACTTTAAAAGTAAAAAAATGTTTTTGGGTATTATATAGAAAAACCTGTATCATCGATATCTCGCTAACTAAGCGAGTTATCGATAACTTTATTTTAGTTTTCCGCCTAATTTTAGAAGTTCGACAAAACAAAATTAATTGGTCTAGTAAAACGCTGAAAAGCTATCGATTTGTTTAAAACTTCAGTCAGATATCTCGATAACAAAACTAGTTATCGATAATTCTTACTTTATTTTTTCGGTTTATTTTGAGGTATTCTCTAAGAAAATAAAACGGTAAAAAGTTATCGATTTGTTTAAACTTCACCTGCAGATATCTCGATAACTAAACGAGTTATCGATAATTTTTATAAATTTTTTCGGCTTAATTTGAAGTGTTCTAAACAAAAAATAATCAATTTGAGAGCCCTCGGAATTAATCCACCGTTTTGGTACAAAATACCCCCGTGTGCGATGAAAAAATATTTTTAAACTTCACGAACTCTTTAGACCACTTCTATAACTGGTGTAAACATAACCTAATGGAATTAAACCTAATGAAATGTAAACATATGCGCTTTTCTAGAAAACGAAGTAATTTAAATCATTATAAACTCTGTGACTACAAAATTGAGATAGTGGAAACATTTATCTTGGCATTTTACTGGATGTAAAATTGGATTTTATTAAACAAACAACAATGACTGTAAACAGGGCTCGTTGTACTCTGGCTTTTATTAAACATTGTTCGAAAGAATTAAATGATCCTTTCGTCACTTAACAACTTTACACATCTCTCGTTAGACCAATCATGGAATACGGTTAGCTTGTATGGGATCCACATTATATGGTTCATAATGATCATATTGAATCCATTCAAAAACAATTCTTGTTTTTTTGCCGAGGATATGATAATCTCCCATCATATTCTACAAGATTATCCTTAATACGTCTGCCAACTCTGAAAAGTCGCAGAGTTATGCTTAATGTCTCATTTGTAATTAACTTAATAAATGGAAAAGTATGCTCCCATTTTTTATTGAGTAGATTATCATTTAACATTCCATGTTGTACGGTGCGGTACTATAATCCCTTATTTATAAAACTTTCGAACTAACTATGCTATGGCAGACCCATTTAGAAAACTGTGTTGGTGCTTTAATGAAATGTTTGAATTTGGAGATTCGCATTCATAGCAAAAAAATAGCCACAGTTTGTACATTTTACCATGGGATGCAATCGTAGTTCGCCTCCCCGTGGTGCATCCTGGGTAACCTTAAATGAACTGCTGCGAATCGGAAGCCAAAGTGTATGTTTTTTCAACTTTATCAGATGAAACCTCCTGGCTAATTAATACAGAGAAGAAAAAAAAAATAATCAAGAAATCTAAACCACATATATCTGCGTAGCTCTGATTCCTTGGAGGAAACAGCAATACATAAACGAAATAATTATAAAAATATACAACCGAAAACGGCATTAACACACTTTCCAACAAAGAACACAAAAAAAAAAAAAAAAAAAACTTTCTACAGACATGGCGTGGGCCACAAAACCCATAGGACCCCAGGTCCGCATATATCAGCTAAACATAGAGGGCATTAGAAAAGCTAAGTCCGACTATCTGTCACGATTTCTGATAGATGAAAAAGTGGACGTAGTCCTAATCCAAGAAACTCATGCTTCCTCACTCGAAATGTTGAATAGAAGGGGTAATATATCCGGTTTTAAACTTCTAGCTGCAATTTACCACCCCAGATATGGCATTGCAACTTATATCCAGAACGATATCCAAGGTGCCGAAGTCCTTACCTGCGCCGAAACTGACGACATCTCCCGCATTACAGTAAATGTTCAAGGCTTACATATAATGAATGTTTATAAACCCCCCGCTACAAAGTGGCCAGCTCATGTACTGCCTTCTTACCCCCATCCCGCGGTCTACTGCGGCGATTTTAACAGCCACCATAGCACGTGGAGGTACGCAACCGATGATGAAAATGGGGAATCTCTTTTTGAGTGGTCGGAAAACCACAGATTGCATCTTCTGTTCGACGCCAAAGACCGCGGAAGTTTCCACTCTGCCAGATGGAGACGCGACACAAACCCAGATCTCTGCTTCGGCTCATGTGCCCTTGACAGACCCATTCCAGCTTTCCGAAGAGTTCCGATCCAACCAAAACCCGGAAACAGCTGATGAACTTATATCTAGCCTGGATAAAGCAAGAAAATCTGAGTGGTCCAACGCCGTATCCAACATGGACTTCAAACACTCCAGCCGCAAAGCTTGGAGCCTGCTCAGAAAGCTAGGAGCAGCCAACCCTCCCATCAATCGAAGACGTAAAATTGACCCAAACATTATCGCCCGTCACATGATAAGCGTATCTAAGGCAGATCCCGACAAACCATTTACACGAAAGATCAACTCGGAACTTAAGATACTAAGAAGCAACACATTTCCGAACGACTCTTACTCCTATTCATTCTCGGATATTGGAGTTTCCGAAGGGCTATCAAAATTAAAAACGGCACAGCAGCAGGAGTAGATTGCATCTACCCTGAGTTTATAAAACACAGTGGACCCCGCACTAAGATATGGCTTGCTAGATTCTACTCAGATATATTACACTCCGGAAACCTCCCTGGCATGTTCAAGAAATCGAAAATCATAGCCCTGCTAAAGCCTGGCAAGAACCCAGAAGACCCATCTAGTTATCGTCCCATCGCCCTCCTTTCAGTTTGCCTTAAGCTCTTTGAACGCTTAATATTAAGACGCATAGAAGAGCACATTGAAATGGTGTTTCCACCTGAGCAGGCAGGTTTTAGAAAGGGTCGCATTTGCACTGACCAAATCCTAGCCCCAACGAATTTCATTGAAAACGGTTTTGACCAGAGCAAAAAAACAGCAGTTACATTTGTGGACCTAACAGCTGCGTATGACACCGTATGGAAAAAGGGCCTCATACTCAAACTGACCAAAGTTATCCCATGCAGTAGAATCTGCAACATTATCCTGAACATGCTCAGCGATCGCCTTTTTAACGTATTCCTAAACGACAGCCAAAGTACCACCCGAAAGCTCAACAATGGCTTACCACAAGGTTCAGTTCTAGCCCCGGTTCTCTTTAACCTCTACATCAGCGATTAATTATGCCGACGACCTGGCTTTTGCTTACCAAGGTGAGAGCTTTGAAAATTTAGAGAGAGTGCTAGAATCCGACCTACTCAAAATAGCATCATACTGCAGCAAATGGAGACTTAAGCCAAGTCCTACGAAGACCGAAGTATGCTGCTTCCACCTCACCCATAGAGATGCTGATAGGAAGCTATCAATACGTTTTAATGGTACCACCCTTTTACACAATTTTTCCCAAAATATCTTGGTATAACCCTAGACAGAACGTTATCGTATAGAAGTCACCTAGATAAAACCGCTCAGAAAATAAAGTCGAGAAATAATATCATTCAGAAACTCACAGGAACGAGATGGGGTGCTTCCGCAAACTGCTTACGAACTTCTGCAATGGCTTTAGTCTACTCGACTGCCGAATACGGCGCTCCAATTTGGTTGAACAGCCACCACGTAAAAATAATAGACACGCAGTTAAACACAACGATGCGAATAATATCTGGCACATTAAAAGCTACACCTGTCGAATGGCTACCAATGTTAACAAACCTCTGCCCCCCTGACCTAAGACGAAGGCAAGCACTTCTTCGGGAGTACATAAAGATCAGCACAAACCCGCACATCCCACTCAACTCTGACCTTTCCACTCGATACGATGCAAGATTAATATCTAGAAATCCACCCCTGCTTTTGACTAAAAAAACTACGTGACGATCATTTTGATTCAAACTCCGCATGGTCATCGCAGTGGAACGACTCTGGACGAAGCAGTCTCTTATTCAACCCAGACGATAGGACCAAGCATTTTGATCTTCCACGCAAAACCTGGTGTAATTTAAACCGCTTACGCACATCTACTGCCAGAACTAGAGATTCCCTAACCAAGTGGGGACTTGCCAATGACGCCAGCTGTCCATGCGGGCATCCTTTACAAACAGTTGACCACATAATTCAAAATTGCCCACTCCTGTCATTTCCAGGAAACACTGAGGAAATCAAGAACCTAACACCCGAAGTCATATCCTGGATAAATTCTTTAAACTTGTAAAATAAATTCATTATCTATTTAACAACGAAAAAGAAAAATAGATATTTACACATATTTACATATATTTTCTCTGTATTTTAAATCCATACGCTAAATAAATAAATAACTACAACTGTTGCTCTTGAGATACCGGACGGTATAGTCTGGATGGTCTCAGCGTACATGCCGCATGACCACGGGCAGGACCCACACAACGGGCTCATCCGTGATGCAGTAGTAAAGGCAGCGGGCACTGGAACACCGGTTATAATCTGTGCCGATGCTAATGCGCACCACACTAAATGGGTTCGTACGGATACGAATGTAAGAGGTGAGTCACTATTCTCCTTTATTATTAACATTTGTTGTTGCAAATAGGTGTGAGGTTCTTGATGTCACGCTAGTTAGTATAAATCACAACGATATGATCGAGGTATCGAATGACTGTTCGCTCTCTGATCACAGATATGTGGAATTTAGTCTACGGCTTAGGTCTTCAGGATCGATGGCTATATTGAGCAGGAGACAAACGAACTGGGGAGTTCAATACTCCTCTCTGCTCCGGTCTCTATCTGACCCTCCTGGGGTTGATGATATAAGGGGGGGGGGGGGGGGATCGATGCAACAGTGGAGCTGCTTTCGAACTTACTGCAGTTGGCGACTTCCTTGGCGTGTAAGCCAAGAGTGCGTAGGGGTAGGAACCGGCCACCATGGTGGGATCCTGATATTGCGGAGGCGAGAATTGACTGTCGTAGGTTGTTGAATGTGGCAAAGCGCCATGGCAACTGGGCGGACTATAAGTCATCATTGAATAGGTTTAAAAACTTGGTTAGATCAGCGAAAAGGATTGCTTGGAGGAACTTCTGAAACGGCGTAGAAGGATCCTCTGAGACTAACGTAAGGTAATGGCCTCGAGCCCGGTTGTCCCGACCTATGTCCGGAAATCGGATGGTAGGTGGACTACGGCTAGTCAAGAAACACTGGAGGTGTTGATTGATACACACTTCCTGGAAACTCCCAATGGGCATTACGGGATCAAGCGTTGGAGTCGACTCCCATTCCTATGTCTATTTCATTGGACTATGACGGGTACGGATCTGCAGAGGAATTCGAAATACCCTGGTTGCTGGCCATATAGAGGGGATGCGCTAGATTTTTGTATCTTCCTGTTAAATGGACCTTGTGTAGAGTGTTCTTTAAACCCAAGGGGGGTAAGGCTTCTCAAACCGAGCCGAAGGACTACAGACCGATTAGTCTTGCATTCTTTCTTCTTAAGACTTTTGAGAGGGTTATCGATGTACACTTGAGGATGCCCATCCCAAGGGGTTTATTCTCTGCCTCATGCCTACACAAAGGGCAGGTCTGTTGAGACGGCTCTTCACTCTCTAGTCGGAAATATTGAGAGATCGCTCGAATTCAAGAAGTTCACACTTGTGGCCTTTCTCGATATTGAGGGGGCCTTTAACAATGACAACCCGGACTCTATCGTGACGTCCATGAGGAGTCTATGGATCGACCATGTTGACAAAGATGGTCGACATGAGGATCCAAACAGTGGCGTATGCTGATGATGTTTCAGTGGCCATCACAGGAAGGCATTTGGGCGTAATGTCCCAGTGCATGGAGGCTGCTTTGAAGGTACTCAGCATCTGGAGTGCATCATGCGGTCTGGGTGTAAGTCCGTCTAAGACGGAACTGGTACTCTTTACAAGTATTTGGTAGTGTCCTGTAGGCGGAAATCTCGGCTATAAGGCGGGCGGCAAACTGGCTGAGGTATCATCGCATATCGGGAGATATACGTATACATATTAACTGACAGCAAGGCTGCCCTTGCTTCCCTAGCCGGTGTCTACACGACATGTAGGTTAACTGTAGAATGTCGGATGTCTTTGGATGAGATTGCGAAGCATTCAAGGGTAACGCTAACATGGATACCAGGGCACACAGGGTGTCCGGGCAATCAGCTGGTCAAACAAGGTGGTCGCATGGATGATAGATTCATTGACTAATTCATTGGCCTTCCAATGGCTCACTGTAAATCACTTATAGGGCGCGAGTCTTATAGAGTTGCGCAGATGCGGTGGACCTGTGAGTCCACCTGCTCGATATCCAGGATCCTTTGGCCTGGATATGATGGACGGAGAACTAGCTCTCTACTTGGGTTCAGCAGGGACCAGATTAGGACGGTGGTATCGGTTGTGACTGGACACTGGCCGGAATAATGGGCTTGGAATTTAACGACTACTGTAGAATTTGTCAAAACGAGGAGGAAGAGGAGACTGTGCTTCACTTTCTTTGTGATTGCTCTGGATTGCGGGGCATTAGGGAAGAATACTTTTGGGAACCGGTGTTTACCTGCTTGGAGGATCTATCTGGGATAGAACTAAAATCGCTCCTTCTCTTCACTAGGAAGACGAAGTGGTTTGACTTTTCAGTGAAGCCATCTGAGTAACTGCTCTAAGGGATGGGCATTGGCGCCGGGTATCACAAAGGGACCAATAAAGGACCCAAGTGAGCTGTCTTTTGATGGCTGCCCATGGAACCTAATCTAACCTATATTGGACCTTAGAAATAAAATTGGTTTTTTTCCAAAAATAAAATGTGCATTTTATCCAAAACAAATATTTCAATGGATTTATCCCAATTTCAAGCAAATAAAATGGAATTATAATGCAAAATGTAAGAAATAGTTTATACACAATTTTATAGTATTACGAGCATTTGGAAGATCTTAAGCCGTGTTCCCACTACCAAGTTTTCCAAAAGTTTTTGTAAATAAGAAGTAGATGTCACGGCTTGCAGAAGTTAAGGCTCAGTTAGCCGGGAGTAACATTAACTTAACCATACAGTAAAAAGCAAGACGTAACATCTTACTGCTAACTATAATCGTTCTAATTGCTTTACATACAATAAGATGAAGCAGCTGATTAGCAACGTTACTGTTATTACTTGTAGCAATTATGTGGAAACACGTGTTTGTTGCTTGCTGGAAGTAACTTGAACGACTTGCTGTGAACTGAAATGCTTGCAGAAGAAGTCGTGTATACGTTGTTTTCTCTTCTGTTTGTGTTTTTTTTTAGAACTTTTCCAAATTTATAAAAATGGACAAAAGTAAATCTGCGGTCCGTAATTATTCAAGTAATGTATTTTGGAACCCTAAATCTAAAAAATTTGTTGTTGTTTTTTTAGTTAAATATTTATCGTCGGCCTGATATGCAAACCTGCTAAATCCACATTTTAAGTAAATTGAGATTTTGATGCCGTGTGGTAGAGAAAGATACGCCTCGTCGACCAGCATATAGTTTTTGCTCAATTTGAGTCCTGAAGTGAGTTAAACCAAATATATTTTTGGGTTGCTTTTCAAGCAGCACACAGAAAAATAAAAAGTTTTTTGTCTCTCCTGTGAAATGTGTTGAAACTGAGTTAGCAGGTTTGCATATTAAGCCGACGGTATGCTGCGATGACAGCTGCCAAACTTATTTTGTCACTGGACATTTTTATATCGACTGATTTAACTTTCCCCTGGATGTGTTTTTGCTAAGGCGCTATTAAGAGAACAATTCCGGCTAGGCGAATAAATTGCGATTTTTGTGCCGATAGCCATGTGTAAATCTAAATTTAACGGATAACTAGAGACAAGGCATAGATGAATTATTGCATATCGACTGATTTAACTTTTCCCTACCGTATGGATGTGTTTTGCTGAGGCGTTATTAAAGGCGGCCTGTCTACTCTCAGTTGAAATTGTTGGCCACATTCCATAAATTGTGGCAAAATATACTCTGATATAAATAAGAATGTATGTATATACTAAAAATATTTCTTTTATACTGCCATTCGTAAAAAAGCAAACTTGACTGCAAGCTGTAAACACATTGTGTGGAAAAACGTCTACAATTTCATGCAGCAAGTTCGACGTAATAACTTATACTCCCTACTTCTGGCAACATACTTCCGCAAGTATCGGTTTAAGTGGAAACACATCAGTACCTCAATTCTGTAACTTTTTTAATTTAACCACCGATATCGTTAAGTAAAGAGAAATCTCGGTTACTTTAACGAATTTGTTATTCTCTATTTAAAATAAACGAATTTTTTGGTTTAGAAATATTGACGACAAATATCGGTAAAATATATTAACGTCAAAGTTGAAATTTTTTGAAATTAATAAAAAAATATAAAATAAATTTGCTTGTAAAAAATTTATTTTAACAAAACATGAATGAAAATGTTTAAATATTGCTTATATTTCTAAACAAATATGTTAGTTTATAATCTTTTTATGCATGGGGAAAAATTTCGAGGTGCCTAATCCACTCTAGCACAACATTCTGCTCTTACTTTTTATACCCACACAACTGTGTATGAAGAGGGTATTATGTGTTTGTGCAAATGTGTGTAACACATTTAAATATAGGTTCTTGACCCACCTTTAAGTATACCGATTGACACAGAATCAATTTTAGAATCCATCTAACGAGGTTCGTCCTTCTATCAGGCTGGCTGGTTGTCTGTATAATATAACCTTGTGCGCAAATTACAGGTCGCGATTTTGGAAATAATTTGATCAAACTTGGCACATATGCGTTTATTGTCACAAGGTCGAAGCCTTTTCAAAAGCGGAGAAGCGGTTATTTATTTTTCATAGCCCACATGCAAACATCATTCCGGAGTAGGGTTTTGTGCCCATTACCCATCTTGTTTTATAGACATTTGGGTTTAATTAGGTACAAAAATATTTAGTTGTAAAATTGAATTGAATTGAAAATCAGCAGAACAAATTTAATTAGAATCGGTCCATATTTGACCACAGCTCTCACACGAATACACTTATAATAAGTTACCTTAGAAGCTATTACTATGTTATCTCATAGTTGTTATCGTAGTAGATATTTAGTTAATAGTTGTCAAAAAAATCTCTTATGTTAATCTTAACCTCACAACATACTATTTTTCGCGGAAATATAATCGCCCTAATACTTTAATGTAGGGTCGGGCTTGATCGACAATACTTTCTTACTCTTTTTGTGCTAAAAATTGACTTCCTTGCTCCATATTTTTAATCTTTTAACCGTACATTTATTATCGTTATTATTTAACAAGAACTTTTTTTGTGTCGTTAGCTACCGACATTATTTGCCGATAAAAATTGTTAAAATTTCATTACAGAATAGCTCTTGACGACAATTATCGTTAGCTAACGAATTTGACTACTTACCGACAATTTTATGTCGTTAAAAAGATACAGAATTTCAGTACAGCAAATACTTGCAGAAGTTCTTCCGCAGACACACAACTTTAAAATATAGGTATGTTAAAGTTACAATACTTACCTTGTTATAACATTTCCATTGAACAACTTAAAGAACTGTAAATGAGTCGAAAGAGAGATTTACTTGTTCATCTCTCCGAGTGATTTAAAGCCAATCGTCGATGAATGATATTAAAACATTAGCAAACATTATTAGCAAAACAGAAAAAAAACACTAAAAAAAAGAAATAAATCATGCAAACAACAATTCAAAACTCTATTGGAATTAAATGTGGAAAATTTTTTATTTATTTATTTTTAATTTTTATATTGGAAGACAACAATAAATAAATTCTAATTTTAATTTCGTTAACATATTAGTGAAATTGACATTATTAAAAAAAAAAAAAAAAAAAACAATTTGTATTTATGCATGTAAATAAAATATGTAGTTAATGAAAGTTACGTATGGATGTTATAAATAATTAATAAACAAATTATACAGCTAAATTTAACAATTTTTCTATTCAATGGCATACAAACATACACATAATCATAAATATGTACGTTTGGATGCAAAAAATAATTTAGATTAAAACATTGTAATGCAAACAAATATTTGAAATTTAAATTGTGAAAACTGCTTTTCTCCTTTGTATGTTTGTATGTTGCATGCATTTTTCTAATCTATGCTTGTATGTATGTAAGTCTGGGTTCACACTATGAAAGTTTTCTTTCGGAAAGTCAGAGTTTATTGGTGAGAGGGGAAGATAACATGCTATTCGTCTCTTCCCTCTCGCTAATCAACTCTGACATGCTAAAACAAAACTTTAATAGTGGGAACTCAGACTAGTTGTTTTGTGTACCCTATAGGAAATGTCAACAGTGAAATTTAACTATTAACCAACTGTAGACCAGACAATACATTGTAATATAGACACTTAGCATCTGCTTGCCATTGAAAACCCACTACTGACCTAAGAACTACTGACTGGGTAGTTCTTGTGGGACCATATGCAGACATTTGAACCAGAGATTTATCTCAAAATTAAATAGATCTAGTCCACATTCTGAAAAAGGTTTACAAGATTTTTGCCCAAATAATAATATGTATAAGTGGACAAGGCAAATAATTTAATCCAAATACATACTACGTGCATATACATATGTACATATGTATGTATGTATTTTGATTAAAGAAGATGTTTGATTGATAAAATGAACTTGTCATTATTCTATGAAGTTTGTGTTCATACGGCTCATGTTTTAATGACATGATTGCTACTTTATAGGCGAGAGGGACGAGGCGAAAAGAAACGAGTACAAAGATGCAGTACGCTTTGCTTTTTCATTCGTTGTTTAATTTTGTTTTTGTTTTGAATATCAAAAAAGCACACATGCATACGCACGACTATACTAAATAGAAAACACGTCGTCGACATGACATGAATCATTTGAACGCCAATTCATGTTCAATGAAGAATCATGTCAAAAAAACATGAGCCGTATAAACGCAGACTAAGCAAATTCCGACATTTCACTACAATCTGTGCAGGAGCGCTAAATATAGCTAAATTGCGATTAATTTTTAACAGCCAAGTTCACTACTAAGCACGCTGTCAAAATCGGACACTCAGGCATGTAATGAAATCACGGTTTAACTACATACAGGCATGTAATGAAATCACATTGATGTTTAATCACGAACGATTTTGAAATCACCCGAGAAATATTTTGGTTTTCTTAAAATCACGAGATTTTTAATTTTTAGTCGTGTTTTCCATTGTGCGCTTCTTTTTTAAATGTTGCTATACATTTTGTACGTATGGTTGCCATTTTCATTTATTTTTCACCTTCGTATATTAAAATTTAACCAATCAAACTTCATAATTATTGTTTACTTTTAGTCTTTTTCTTAATGTTTAATTTAATTGAAGAAATTAGTCAAATGCTACACGACTTTAAGACTTTTTTGCTCTGGCAACCAAAGAAGTCTTTTTGATGAACTATATCAGCTGACTACTAACAAGTAAATCACGAAAAATGTAAACAAAACTAAATCAGCGTCTGCCAAAAATACAGCGGTTTCCTAAACTTGTAAATTTTAAGGTTCTCCCGTGTAAAATAATTAATTTTAATGCAAAAACAAATAAAGGACAAACCATTTAAAGTGTTTGTGATAATTTTATTATAGATTTAAAAAAAAAATGCTTAAAAAACTTCAAGTGATTTGAAATCGTCATGCTTTAAGCTAACCGGTTTTAAATCACGAGATTTAAAAAATTTTTGTGTGCAGAACACCGTTTTAGTTATTTCAAATCACTACGAAAAAGTGATTTTCAGAACATGCCTGATACATTCATTATGAGCATGGGAATTGTAAATAAACATCGCCTGTGAGGCGATAATATTGTATAAATTTACAATATTTTCTAAACGGTTATTCGTGTATCAAAGCGTGCAGTCGTGCCATCTCAGTTGAGTGTTGTAAGGTCAGATCTTACAATATTGGCAAGCAGCGTTGCTTAAACTGCATTAAAATTGGCTAAAATGTCTTACAGCTGTGTGAACATTGTAAGCTCATTTGTATTTGCTATTGGCAACGCCTGCTTACAAGATTGTCAGATCTGACCATCGTCTGTACGAAGCTTAAGTTTACATTTAATTTGTTTACATACATATTTATTTATTTGCCGATGAGACAGGAGAACAAAGTACAAACAGGTAAGAAAGTATACCTAGTGTATCTTTTAGGGACCCACGATCAATCATGGACCCACCAGAACAAAATTATGTAAAAGTTTTTTGTGCTGAACATTATTTATTCAGATATCTTCAGCTATATGAGATTGGTTTGCTTTCAACTGATTTTAGATTGGGTTTTAATGGGACCAATGATTAGTTTTAGACCTTCTAGCACAACATTTTGCCATGACATAGTTACTACATATCGTAAATGTTATTTAGGCCAGTTTTAATGACAATACAAATATTTATGTATGGCATTGAAAGATATTTCCGGGAGTTGTATTTGTATGGAAACTACATATACAGGCGTGTTCTGAAAATCACAAAATATAAAATCACTTGTGATTTTAATATCACAACTGTTATTTCAGGGTGTATTGAAAACCGCAAAACTTTTGACTTGGGTTTAAATTTTGGAAACAAATAAGCAAGTAATTTTGTTTAAAACAACAATTATGAAAATTTTTGTCCAGAACACCTTTCTTGTGATTTTAAAGCACTTTCACAAAAAGTGATTTTCAGAACATCTATGGACCGATTGCAATTAAATTTGGTAAGATGGTTTAGATTGCAATAAAATAAGTTTGGTTCAAATTAAATCTGAATACCATAATAAAAATATGGTTTATGAGCAAAGACAAAATTGCGACCTCTACTTTGTGCACAAGGTTTACATGGACGGCTGGTTGGATGGACGGACATCGTTAAATCGATTCAAGAAGTGATTCTTAGTTGATCAGTATACTTAAAGGTGGGTCTAGGACCAATATTTTCAGGTCATCAGCACAATCGCATAATACCCCCTCCCCTATTGTTGTGTGGGTATAAAAAGATCGAATGATTAAATATGCGATGTCTGTCCTTCAAAATATAGCAGGCATGACTGTATATTTCTGCTCAAAATATTGCAACACTTACTGCTTGCTTAGGCCGCGATTTTTGAGATATGGATTAAATTCAAACTAAGTTCAACGTAGTCTAGAACTTGGATTTTTTCGGCGAAGTATGATTTTTTTTTATTATTCCATTAAACACCAACATTTTTGTCGTTATAAATAGAATATTATTGCAATGTATTAACATTTAACCCTTTATTTTTGATATATTGAGTTGTGCATGTGTGAAATGGAATCACTTAACAATTCAATTTCGAAAAAAAACATTTATTTAGGGCCTTTCTACATGAGGCCAACGGTATGTATGTGTGTATGTATGTATATGTGATGAAACCAGTTCACAAAAATTGAAAATGACCACGAAAAATACGTTTGCGGCTGGGTTATCTTTTCTTCTTTTACATTTGCCAAACTCAGTTTGATTAAAAATTATAAACATGCTTTTTACGCCAGTTTTCCCACTCAACTTAACATATTTGAATTTTGTGTTGTGACTGTTTGTGATTTAGTGTGCGGTATGTATTACGTTCATACTTATTAAAATTTGTATGTATAATTGCCCTGCAAATAATATTGGACTACTTGATCCATTTTGGATAAAATGGACTACTTACAACATGGTGCAACGAAATGCAATCATGGACCATGCCATGGTTTCGTTTTTAAACGATTTCAAAACTAATCCTCCGGAGTTTACCATAGAGTAATTTCAAAACTAGTGCACTCGGAGTATGTATGAACATGGAGTAGTTTAAAGACTACTCCCTTTTGGACTATATTTTACATGCGCGTATAGACTAGTCGTATTATTGTTTGCAGGGCGATTTTATTCCTAAATTTAAAGTTGTATTATAAGTAAAACAAAAATGTAATGCATTAATATTAAATTAAAAATTTGTTTTCAACGATTTAATCGAATTTCTTGTCTGAAGACTTGTTATTAATTTGGGTTTAGTTGTTGTTGTTGTTGTAGTAGTAGTACAACAATTAGTGGAGGAACTTCGTAAGCTATTAGGGGCATGCGATTTTGAAGGAACGATGAATAAATTGGCTGCAAAAAGCATAAATAAATAAATTATGTTGAACAAAAACAATTTAAAAAAAAATAAGAAAATAAAAAAAGTAACACAAACAATTTTAAGCATTTTGGGACAGATACATGGTTGATATGTTCGTTCCAATACGACATTGATACACTTGATATTGATGTTAATTAAATGTTTTTTTTTCTTTTTCTTTTTAATTTACTTAATTGTTAATAAATATCATTGTATTAATTAAACATTTTTTTTCTTGCATCGTATTCAAAGTTTTGGACATTTTTTATTCGCTTTCTTAAATTTTATTTTTCAAAGTACAAAAGTATGCATGTACATATGTATGCACTACATATACATATAAAGTATGTACATACATATGTACATATGTATGTAACAGTATTGACAATTACATGATACTAAATAATTATTAGTTTTATTAAAATAACCAAAATTGCAATTGCAATCAAAGTTTACAAATAAAAATTTGTGTTTTTTTTTTGTTTTTCAATTTCATTTTTATTAAAACAATTGTATTATAAATTGATGTAAAATTATATACATACATATGTATTAAAAAAAAAGCCCAGAACTCAGAAATTTGTTTTTGTTTGTATTCTTGTTAGTTCACGAGCTGTATGCGAATTGAGTATCAATCAAAACTATTTTAATAGTCAACTTCAATATTTAAACAAAGTCAATACAGTTTGATCAATATAATTCAAAACTCATGTGGGCTGCAACGATTAGTAGTAAGTTTTAATATTTCTTTTGTTATATTTTCGAATCGAAAAATCTAGTAGTAGTAGTAGTAGTTTAAAAACAAACAATATATGTATGTACAAAAAAATTTTAGAAAAGGTTTTAGATAAATATACGAGATAACGCCAACATCAACAATATCGAGCCCTAACCGCGAAAATAGTGTAAGCGACATAAATTTCAGTTTTCGTTTTTTTAATAAATGACTTTATTGGCAACACTTGCATCATCTCCTAAAATGTCATGGTCAAATAAGGTACCGTTGCGATTTTATAGCAAGAACAATTTTATTGTAAGCGACAAATTTCATACAAAATTTATATGAAATAAAATAAAAAAGCTCTCTCCTGTAAAATTTGAATTTTGGCGCTTACACTATTTTCGCGGTTAGGGCTCGATATACTTGTGTATATGTATATATACATACATAAATGAAATAAAGAAAACAAGATAGCGCATTTTAAATTTGGCAAACCTTATATTTCTACGCACCTACGTCACAGTAGTAAATAAGTACAAACACCATCACACAAATCACTACAGTTAAGGCTCAGTTAGCCGGGAGTAACAGTAACCTTACCGTAAAAAAGTAAGACCAATCTATTTCTTATAGATTGAGACGTAACATCTTACTGCTAACTGTAATCGTTCTAGTTGCTTTACATGCAATAAAATTAAGCAGCTGATTTGCAACGTTACTGTTACTCCTGACTAGCTGAGCCTTTAAGTAAGAATTACGTCAAAATGAGAGTACAAAGTTAACGGACCTGCGCAATGCGCTGCCCCGTTTTCTGTGTTTCATGGTATAAATGGTATATGCATTTATATCTATATACATATATGTACATATGTATATATTTTTTTTTGTTAAATAACTATGAACATATGTAAAATTAAGTAAGTATTAATATGTGAGGAACAAATAAGGTATAAATTTCCAATAAAAAAAAAAAAAATAATACAAAGTAGTATAAAAAGGTGTTAGATTTTAAAATTATTATTTTTTTTTTTAATAAAAACAAATTTAAGATAGCAGGGCCATTATTGCAATGTACGGAGCACGAGCTGCGTGAAATGAGTGTAGATGAGTGATTACCATATACTATACATATGTATTTCTATATATATATATTTACATGTCCTTTAGTTGTGCAATTGTTTAATAAAAGAAATAAAACATAAAACTTTTGATTTATATAATATTAAAATTTCATATTTATTTATTTGTTTTTTTTTCATTAATATTTCAAAATATGGGTATTGATATATGCATGTATATTAATATTCTAAAAGAGTACTTTAAAATCCTTAAATATGCAAAAATAACTTATCAACAACTTTTATTTAAATTGCAATCATTTACTGCCTATTTCACTTAATGCAACTGCAAACAAAAAGAAATTCAAACAATTTTGTTTTTGATTCAAATGTATGTATTTAGACATCGTGAATTGGCAGTAAACTTTTTAAACCAATACGTACATATACATACATATATCGAGCCCTAGCCGCGAAAATAACGTAAGCGCCAAAAATCAAATTTTACAGGAGAGAGTTTTTTTTATTTTATTTCATATAAATTTTGTATGAAATTTTTCGCTTACGATCAAATTGTTCTTGTTATAAAATCGCAACGGTACCTTACATGCAGTCTACAACTGACATGAAATGTTTAACATTAACACTAATATGATGTTAGTGTTAAATATAGACTGATCATGCTTGAAGTTTTCTCATGGTAAAACACGGTTGTTAATGAAAATGTTTTAACAACGCTTTTATAACATCATGTTATAAAAGCAAATCAGGTCAGTTGCAGACGTGGAGTTATGTGACCGTGATATTTTAGGCGATGAGGCAAGTGTTGCCAATAAAGACATTTATTAAAAAAAAAAAAACCAAAACTAAAAAGGATGTCGCTTACGTTATTTTCGCGGTTAGGGCTCCATATACATATGGTCACTTTCAAGATTGTAAACGGGACATTCGCACACGTTTATATTGACAAAACTGTAAAAAACAACCTGATTTTAATTTTTTAAATTAATGATTCTTTTAACTCTCAATTAGCTCTTTAATTTCCGCAAATGAAATTTTTCGCATACTGTCGTGGTTTCCGAGATAATTGCAAAAAACCAGTGATTGTAAACGGGACAAAAAACGGAAGTGGGTTTTAAGGGGTAACCGTTTAAACAGTGATTTCTGCGAAACCTGACACAATATTTTATTGGGATTAATTTTAAAATGTTGCGTACTAATGTGCCCTAAAAATGGTTTCGATTTCAAAATAAAATATGAATTACATTTTTTTAAATAAATTTTTAAAGAAATTGTAAACGGGACAATTTTTCCACCATGATTTAAAATTTTTTTATGTTGCTATTTATAATCCTTTATATAAGAAACTTAATAAAAAAATTTTTTCAGATCATAAATATGCCTTAGATTAGAGTATTGTTGTTCCAAATGCATATTTTCTAACATACACAAGTATGTGCTAAAAGTTGTAGTACTTCGTTTACCATTTATCTTTTTTTTCGAATCAATTAATTTATACGCATATATTAAAAAATATAAGCAATTCTCTAAATAAATCTTAAAAAAAAATTTTTTTCCCCTTTTTTGGTGGTTGACGTTTTTTTGGAAATTGTAACCATGTTTTTGAAGCCAATTTTCTGCCTCCCCTAAATAGTTTTGAATATTGAGTTGTGCCTGTTTATGATTTAGTCTGCGATATCTCTGTATATTAGAATGGTCCAGAAAACACTTTGATAACTTTTTGTTGCAAAATTAGTAAAGTGCCGATTTTTTTCTAAAAAGTGTCGATTTTTTTTAGTCTCCAAAGTCTGAATAAAACATAGCCTTTTCTAACAATTTTGTTTTTAAATCTTGTTTAACAGCCGTACCTTAGAAAGAGCGGAAGGCGGAACGTTTTCTTTCGCTTAGCTTTTACGATGATATGCCATGCCAAAGCAAGAGCGTCATCGTTGTGTCACGAACAGTAGTTAAAGCTTTCTTGTTTAATAAAACCCACAAATTATAAATAAAAATAGAGATAAAAACGCTAGATTGACCAAAAAATAGCTACATTGCCATTATTAATTAACAATAGCGGCAAACTTCACTACTAAACGAGCTGCCAAAATCAAAAACTAGAAAACGCGTGCCGCTTTTGTTTACCCTACGTTTCCACATGAAAGTAATTACTTGCAAGTAGTGTATACGTATTATCAACGAAAAATCGAGGTAACAGCCGATTGGCTGAATGTACAAAAATTGTGTGAATGTTAGTGAAAAAGTGTGAGTGTATTGAGTTGATAGTGATCACTGATCATGATGTTAAAAAATTTTGCTCTCAAAAAAAAAAAAAAAAAAATTGATTTAAAAAAAAGCAATCATCAGCTTATTAAAAACTTTTTTTTCATGATTAAAGCCAATAATTATACCGTTATTGACGAAATTTCTTTTGTTTAATGTTCTTTACTTATGCATATCCTCAAAAGAAATAAAAAACCATGCATATGCAAAGTTACATTTTTTAAATTTTAGTGAGACAATATTTGTATGCAGCTTTTTTGATTGCATGTCCAAATTTTGCACGAAATGAATTGAGTGCAGATTTTTGCATTCAACCTGCTTTTAGTGCTAGTGAAAAAATTTGCACTATCACAAAATTTTTTTAGTGGTACAATATTTTCTGCACAACCCCTAACTATGATTTGTGATAAGCTGACATTCGAAGTGTTACCAGATTATGCTTTTATTAAAGAGCTGCGCATCAGATGCATCGCAGTGAGGCATTCCGAAACAGGCCTATCGATTAAAATAACACAGGGTGACTCAAAATGGCCGAAAGGGTTATTACTTTTTCTTTGTTGTTTCATCATTTTGTGCAGAAGACTTGGGTAATACGCAATAACACAAATGCGTAAAGACAAAAGGCACACATTCATAAGCTTTTGCATTCAAGTAGTCATTGTCCACTCGATAAGACGCTTTGTTAACAACAATAAAAACAGTAATAACAGCAATACATTGTACATACAGAACAAGGTGTATTTACACAAGGTAAGCTCGTTGGCCCATATGTTTGTCAACTGTTTACCTAAGTTGGAACCCAAGCGTCAAATTTCTTGTATATGAGGCAAAATTTGTACATGTGTGCGTTAAATTTATATGCATACAATTTTGACAAATCGCTTCCACTCGGTTATTTTCATAGAGCAGCATGTCTACACTCCCAAATGAGTCCACCTTGTGTTAATGTAATTTGATACAGACGATGTGACACATTTTTTGGTACTTTCTAACATTTGGTTCTTGAATTAAATTCTAGGACTTGTTTTATTGAAATAATACTACATTGTTTTGAAATAATACTATATTTTAGTAACTGACACTAAGCACGTTCATTGCGAATAGATCTGTGACTGGTCAAATGGTGTCAATTGAACACCTCTAATGATAACCCCATGTAGGTCTTATTCATATTAAGTGTTAGAACTAGAACCGGTCTCTAACACCAAAGACCTATTACGGGACTACTTTGGTGTTAGTTCGCTTCCCTCTAGCGAAATAACAAAGCACGATGTGCATTATTTGAATGACTGCAAACCAGCAGTTTCATTGTATGACCGCAAACGAGTGTATTCATTAAATACGAATTTTTTGCAATCACACAAACCCGTTCTCTGTTACAGTCGAAGGAATAAAATGACACTCGAAGTTTTGCAAAAAGTTTTGAAAAATACGTTTAACAGAGCACGTCGAACGAATAAAATGACACTCGAAGTTTTGCAAAAAGTTTTGAAAAATACGTTTAAAAGAGCACGTTTGTGCGAAGCAGAAAAGGAATGGCCCCACATTCTACATGAATATACTGTATTTAAAAAAAATTATAATTACGAATTAATTAGTCCAATATTCGAGTCTTTCAATGCTAATTCTTCTTAATAAATTTTCAAACTGTTTGTAAAAAATACTTATTTATTGTGTGTCAAAAATTTCTTAATAGGGATATTTGGTTTTTAAATTTGAAACAAAAAATCCAAGAGCTTGAAAATTTATTAAAATAAAATTTATAATAACGTCTTTAATAAAAAGTTATAATGAATTCAAACCCCTTTGGTCATTTTAGGACACCCTGTATATTACAAATAATAATAATACACGTTATGGCAGTTTTTAAATAATAAATTAACCTAATTTTTTTTTTTTTTTTTAAAGTTATCATAATCATGATGAAATAAACAGGTGGCATTACTACGCGAGATGACGATTTTTTGCTCTAGTATTGATTGTCTAGTCTTCTTTCAAAATAAAATGTGTTCCCACAAGCGAACGTTGTTCAATATCTTAAGCGGCCCATACACTTGCAATATTATTCTATGTATATTATATTCGAAATAAGACGCACAATGGTTTCATTCATTCAATAAAAAGGTGAACATAACCTATAGGATTAACATAAACAGCATTGTACAATGTTGCCAGAACATTTCACTTTCTTTTCGCTGTGCAATAAAAATCAAAAGTCTTTTGATTGTTGCCAACATATTGTATGGCATGTTTTTTTTAAATCCTTTTAATGTGATTCCAGTGAGGAATTACAAGCAGAACAATATGCTGTTATTGAAGACGAATGAGCCAATTTATAAGAGTTTGGAGCTTGTTCAATCGGTTTAAGCTATCCTTATAATCAACGATAAAAATACATATATCTGTTATTTCTTTAATACTTCGATGCATCATAACTACTAACAAATAGTCTAGCATTCTTTTCTCCAATCTTTATTATATTGTCTTCCATATTTACTTATTTTTGGGGAAGACTTACATATTTGCTTGAAAATTGTCTTTAAAAATCAAAAATTTTATGTGTTGTCCACGGATTTAGATTCTATGTTTAAATTCTTTTTTTTAAGAACTCAGTCAAGAAAATAACATAAGTTTATAAAGTACCTTTTACACTCTTTACAAAAATGGTAATCTTAATTAGGACCCTTTAAACTGTATAAGAGTAAGATAAAAGTTTTGTTACTTTTTTCATATTTTATATACGAAACAAAGAAAAATAAGCGTCAAAAATAAAAGAAGGGAAAATATATTAAAAAAGTGTAAAATCCCCAAAAAATCCCCGAATTTTTTTTTAATCCCCAAAAAAATCCTTAATCCCCAAATGACTTTCTTTGTCCTTTTTGCTCAAATGAAATCCCCAATTTTGGGGATAAATCCCCAAGTCTGACAGCCCTGGTTTAAACCAAAACATCAACAATAAACAGTGAGTTTATCTTTTTTACCTTCCTCACTACAATTGGTTGGAATTCTTTCAATATTAATTGTAGTTGTAAGTAGGTTAAGCCTGGTACTGTGTTCAACATTTCACGTGAAATGCTGTCAAAACGCATATGAAAAAAACTTGTGCGGAATATCTATGAAATAATGTTGATAGAGTTGTACTCTGTTCATTTTGTGAAAAAGTTAGGAAATGTTTCTGGCAACATTTTTTTACAACTGGGAAATAATGTAAGCTGCACTTATTTCACGTGGAATTTTAAGCAAAAGCAAAAAAGTATCAACTGATTATTAAATAAGAAATAAAAATTAAAATAACACAACCGGTAACAGTTTTTTATCCATATTTATATTCTTTTTTATTAAATTTTTTAATAAAAAAATAATTTTTAGTTAAATACATGTGCGGTTTGTTTACATACGCAAAACAATGTCGCATACTTTGCAGGACTAAAAACGTCAAATTGTACAAACTCGCATGAAAGGTAGCATTGATACTTGTCAAAATTTTCGTGTGAAATAATTAATGTTGCTCAAAATTTTTCACAAATTTGAACAGAGTACCAGGCTTTAAGAAAAAACCAAATAAAAACAGTAACAACCTGCTTTATTGCTTTCGCAAAAATAAAGCATGTTGGCAGTTTCGTTTTTTTTAACATGTGCACTTATTAAAGTAACTTTTAGGAATACAAAATTTTAATTTACAAGATTTTGTTTGTCGTGCTTAATTCCCAATTTTTATTCTTGTAGTGGAGAATGTAAGAAAACTGTTTATTGTTGAAAAATCAAGTTCCACCGCTATTAATTTTTTTTATTTAAAAATTAGTAAAAAATTGTTAAAATTACAAACCTAAAACTTAAATTGTTTCTAAATAAAACATACTCAGAAATTTAAAGCAGGCATTGTGTCCATTTTGCTTAATGTCGGAAGGTAAACGAAAAATTATAATCATTTAAAAAATGTAATTATATATCGCGACCTTCAGGCAACAAGGTTCTATCTTACATGTTGTTTAGTCGCAAATTAATTTCAAAGTGCGACTACTCTCCTGAGATGAATGTAAAATCTATCGTCTTCAGTTTAACCCGAATACATTTTTACGTGTTCAATTAAAAATATCAAAGAAACTGGTTTTTTATGAATTGACGAGTTTTCGCTTTAATGATCTTAATAAAAACATCCTTTTATGGCTGGTTTTTAGATTTGTATAAACATTATTATTTGTTGCAGTTAACGAAGACGTTTTGATCGTTATCGCGGTTATGAAAATTTGCTTCTAAATGCAAACCCTAATCTGTATGCAGAAATCAATTTTATTTTAATTTTATTCACTGGAACTCTATATTTGATGACATGTAAAAATCAACAAAATAAATTCAAAAAATTTGATTTATTAAATATTTTTAACAAACATAATTATATACAGGCAATTCACATGGAGGCTTTTACGACGTTTTTTTTGGTTTAACGGCGAGTGGTGAAGAGAAGAAAGAGGGGTAAACAAAACGACTCGACTCGTTTTGTGTTTTTCATGTCGTTTTTTAAATTTCTCTTGAAACTTTTTCTTTTTACGTTTTATTATTTTTCTTTCTTTGAAGTGTGTGGTTGAAAATACAGTGAGTCTTCGATTATCGATAACAGACGGGACCGGCAGCATTCTTGATTATTAATTTTTTTTGGTGTGTTTTATATTTTATATAAATATGTAATGTATTATTATGTAAACATGGGGAAAATAGTAATTGGCAGAATATGCTTCCAGTACGTTGGGAAATTCTCTTTCTTCGTTTATTTAAATTTGTTTTGATTGTTCAAAAGTAAACAAAAAAAATAATTTGTGTATAATTTCAGATAACAGAGGTGATTTAAATCAATGCAAAAAAAAAATTATTATACTCGTGTGTCACTCAATTCACATGAGGGCTTTAACGACGTCGTTTTTTCTTCATTCCCTTTTGAAGCAACTTCCAAAAACCCGATGCGTTCATACGATGATTTTGGATGTATGACTTTATTTTTATTTACAGTATGGCCTTGATTAACCGGCAGCATCAATTTATCGGAAAATAAAAACAATTTTTTTTGCATTGATTAAAACTTTTTTTTGCAACGATTACCTCTATTATCCGGCATTACCTCTGTTATCCGAAATTATAAACAAATTATACCTTTTTTCGTTTAAGGCCCAACTATATTATGTATAAGATTCTTTCAAAAATTAACAAAAAGCCTGTCAAATGCATTTAAAAACACAAAAACTTATCATTCCTTACGGAAAGTGCGATAATGACATTTTCATAAAACTTTTCAAAAAGCTTCCTTAACTACAATATGGTTTGGCACATATGATTTACATGTATTCCCACAATTACTTAAGCCAACTTAAGCATATTATAGTTGTACCTTTTCTTTTGAACAATCAAAAAATATTTAAATAATCGAAGAAAGAGAATTTCTTAATGTTCTGGAAGCATGTTTTGCAAAAATTACTTTTTTCCTTATATTTAAATATTAACATAAAAGAAGAAACACACAAAAAAAAATTACAATCAAGAATGCTGCCAGTCCCGTCTATTGGCGATAATCCAGATCTCACTGTATTTTCAACCTGAAACTTAAAAGTTAGAAAAAGAATAAAACGTAACAAGAAGAAGATATATAAAAAACGACATGAAAAACACAAACCGAGTCTTTTTGTGAAGCACTCTTTCTTCTCTACACTGTTCGCACATAAACAAAAAAAAAAGACGTCGAAAAAGCGAATTCGTAAAGCCCACGTGTGAATTGAGTGTATTTCATTCCTTAGGTATTGTCCCATTAGGCAAATAGTTCACTAAATAAGCTTTATGAATAAATAAATTTCTTAAGTTTTTTTATAGAATAAAATAGAATAAATTTGCTTTGAAATAATTGAAGCCTCATTCCTTTTTTAAAGCTGATTTGAATTGAAAAAAACTGCTTTTCATAATCGCGAAAACGCTCAGTGGCCTGAAACCTTTTTTTCATAGATGGGTTATTCAAAATTTAAAAAGTTTGGAAGCGCTGTAGCTAGGCTACTCTGGCACTCAGGGTGTCAATTATTTGCTCAATTCCTAAAGTTTTACTTTCAAAAGAATTAAATTCCTTTGAGTATTAACTTTTTGCTTTTTTTTAATTAAATCTATTGCGCAAATTTCATTAAAATAACCAAGAAATGAATTGAAATAAAGGACAAAACTTTGGAATAATTGATGAAGAATGGCCAATTTTTATATTATGAGGCAAATTTATGTTTTCAGTGCGTTAATAGCAATTACGAGTTTGTCGATATCGAACAAAAAATTTCACTCGTTTAACATTTAACATTTAAAACAAAACAAACAAAAATATAAAAAATTGATTTTGTTTTAAATGTAAATGTAAAATAGACAGTTAAGCCGGTGGATTCACTACGCAATTCAGTCGCATGAGTTTTCAAAAAATCGTGTTTGCTCATAAAGTATGAATGATAGAGTGAGCTAAAAATGTTTGACAAATCTGTCCGACTTGCAAATGTTTATGAAAATGTTCATAAAATGAAAGATTCTATGCGGTCAGAGTTGCATTTTCATGTAATGCAATATGATTTTGCAACTATTTTGTGAGATGGTGTGGCATTGACAACAGGTTTTGCAGAAATTTTTTATCTCAAAAAGAATTCTGTCATATTTTCGTGTGAATAAATCGTACGATTGTGTAGGATAGTGAATCTCGGCCTTAAACAGTGTTCATTATTTTTATGGTTCGATAAAGAATACATTTTCTTTATTTATGTATTTATATTGCAACAATTCAGCTGTTGCCAGAAATTCATCCTGACGGTACAGCAGTATCTATGCTGACAACATTTGCCAAAGTGTGTTAAATTGTGGTAACGATGTCTTTATTTTTAACGGTTAATGCTAAACAGGAATATATTTTCCAAATGTGACAAGCGACATTTTATTTATTGTTTACAGTTTAGCCTAAAAAGGAAATGTATGTTAAAATTATTAATATGTACTCAGTATGTATAAGTCCGCCAATAAATTTAATGTTTTTTTTTTTAGAAAAAATTAAAATTTTTTATTGGCACTTTGAAAATGTATTAAAACTTTGAATACGAACATTTTTAGCAAGTATGTATGTATGTAATCGTCGTATTAAACCGAAAATTGTATTACACTTAACTTATATTTCTATATATTTATATATATGTATGATTAGCTGATAACAAACATGTAAAAATGTTAGATTTAAATTCAATCAGAAAGCAGATTTGAATTTTATGTGATATAAGTCACAAATCAAACTCAATCCAGCAATTACTATTTCTAGAAGTCAAAATAATAGAACTCATAATGAATGTTTGTACCGCTTTGCACTTACTTTAAACCAGGCTCAACAACTTTAAAACCTTTAAGCAAAGTAATCAATTACTTTTTTTTTTAAATATTTACCGAATTAACAAAAATCATTTCATTTAAATAATTATGTTTAATAAACAATATTCGAAAACGTTGTAAAGCGTTCAATAACTTGTGTTGCGCAAACAGCACATTATTATTTTTAATTGAAAATAATGATTTGGTAATCTGAACACATGGTGTTTTCAAAAATAATAAATATTGGACAATGATTATTGTCAAAAATAAAGTAGACTTTTTCTAAAGTATACTTTAGATTCTAAAGTTTAGAACAATAGTGTTCACGTGCATTTAAAGTTTAAAGTATGTTTGACTATGAGTATGGGCCATTATTAACAATTGTCATATCGAGCCCTAACTGCGAAAATCAAATGCAGGGGAGAGTTTATTTTATTTTATTTCATATGAATTTTGTATGAAATTTGTCGCTTACGATAATATTGTTCTTGCTATAAAATCGTAACGGTCTTCACCTGACAATTTTTTTGTTATACCAAACGTCAAAGTCTATATAAAAAAAGCTCTCAGATTTTTGTTAGCGTTTTTTTATGTGAATTTTGAAGTTAATTAAGACAAAAAATTGTCAGGTGAAGACCCATGTTATGTGACCGTGATTTTTTAGTAGATGATGCAAGTGGTGCCAATAAACTCATTTATTATTCGCGGTTAGGGCTCGATATATTGAATGATTTCTTTGTTATCTTTAAATTTATCTATGGGTTCATGTCAAATTGTGTTAAAGTTACTGGAAAATTAAATTAAAACAATGAAAAAAATATTAAGCCGGTAAAACGTTTTGAAAGTACTATTGCAGCTGAGCCGGTAGCAGTAGGGTTCTATTAAGTTGTCTTGCGTGTGTGTTCTTTTTTAAAATCTTTTGTTTGCTTTAAAATTACAAAAGTTAACAGAAAGTACTAAAAATATTTTAAACAGCATATACGTAACGTATGTATTAATTATATAAGTACTTTTGTAAGTGTAATTGACATTGGTTGTGTTTTAGTGATCTAGAAATTTATTCTTTAATCTGTGATATTCACCTCTTGGCAGTGTTGCACCCGTACGTGAAAACATTGAATCCATATCACTGCCTAAATCACGAGACATGCTGTGGCGCCAAGGAGCACTCATTGCAGAGCTGTTGAGTCTACTGAAATCAAATATAAATAAAAGTTGTATCAATCAAATATTGGTGACAATAGTAATTCTTTGTTTTTATAATATTAAGTAAAACAAGTAATGAAAATGTAATTGACATAAGTGACATTTAACTCTTAAAACAAGCATTAATAAACAAAAACACTCTTAAAAATACTAAGGGTACCCGTTTTAACCGCTAACATTAGCAAACCTTAAATTGTTATGCATTTAGTAACAAAGTTAAACGAACGCATCTCGTAAAAACACTGTAATTTGTTTTCGTTTAGCCATCATATCTTTTTGTAAGCAACATTTTATTTAAAAGATGCCGAAAATTAGTAAGAAAGTGAAAAATTTGATTGCGTGGAAAAGAATTTTGAAGAATTATTGCGTAATGCTTTTTGTTTTTGTTACAAGGAATTTCATTTAAAAGTTTTCTGTTATTGTTTCCCATAACCATATGGAAACAGTTTTTGCCTTGGTTAATTGTTGTTATACATATATGAAATTCATTAAGCTAACAAAAAATATCATCATGGTTACCCTATTTATTCAGTCACTAACACCCAGTCCACAACTAACATGAAATGCTTATCATTAACACTAGAGTTTATCTCATCTTCGAACACGGTTGTTTATGCATTTGTTTTAACCAGCGTTAGTGTTCCGTTTGGTAGATTTGTGGGAAACACCAACGCTAATAGTGTTTGTGTATTAAGTCATTAAAAAATAACGTTTCTCTGTTTGTGATCTTCGAACACAAAAATAAAACTGTACTTATCGAACTCAACGAAAAGATGAGAACATTTAATTGCGTTCGGTTTTTTTAAACCACAAACTTGTGTTCAGTTCAGGTCATTAATGATCGTTCGTTTCAGTTTTACTTAGCACCGTTTTGGCTGGTTAATAAACCAACAAATTTTAAAAAAACAAAATACTCATAGTCTGGGTTCACACTATGAAAGTTTTCTTTCAGAAAGTCTGAGTTTATGGGTGAGAGAGGAGAAAAGAAAAGCACGTTCTCTTCCCCTCTCACCAATAAACTCAAACTTTCTGAAAGAAAACTTTCATAGTGTGATCCCAGACATACGAAAAAAACAAAACGCCTGCGAAACAAATTTACACAAACAAAACCTGTGCACAATACACACGCACAAGCTGCTCGTGCTATGGTCATTGCTAAAGTTTTTTGTTTGCTCATTTCTTTATCAATGAAAAGACGAAAAACTACAGAACCAGTGTTCAAAAATAAACAGAACATTATTAAAGGCCGGGATTCACTATCCTACACAATCGTACAATTCAATCACTCGAAAATCTGATGGAATTCAATCCGACATAAAAAATGGCTTCAAAATCTGTTGTCAATGCCACACAGCTACTTTACAAGAAAATTCAACTCTGATCGCATAGAAACTATCATTTTATGAAAATGTTCATAACATTTTCAAGTCGGACAGACTTGTCAAAATTTCTGTCACTTAATTAATTTTTAAGCCACACTATCCTACTTTATGAGGACATACGATTTACATATTTTTGACAAATCGTACGACTGAATAGAATAGTGTACCGATCGACTTAGAATCCGGGTTCGTTTGTAAATGCATAAAGCATTTACTTCTGCAGTGACGCAAATTGTGTTGCTGATGAGTGATCGCCTGTTGCAGTTGTGATGCTTATGCTTTTTTACAGCCAAACGCATTGCAAAGTTTGCATTTTTTAACACGAGCTAAATTTCAATAGCTTCATAAGTGAACAAAGTGTAAAAATAAAAATGCTATCAACCATATTGAACTTAAAATTATAAGAAAATGCATCAAAAGAGAAAAATAAAACGATTTCTTTTGAGTCAAAAGTTATTGCACCAGAAAATTAAATTGCCAAAATTTTCTGCAGAGCTGCGGCATCACTGCATAAAAAAACTTTTGACATATAAGAGTGGTGCCAAGTTTCTAACTTTTTTGTTATTGTAAGCTTAGAGCCATACCTAAACAAGAGCGAAAAGCGTTTTCTAGCTGTCAAAAATTCTCATGCCCATACAATTTGTATGAAGCATCCCTAAATAGCGCGGCGTCAACGCTTTACAATTGGAAAATCCGATTTTGACAGCGCGTTTAATAGTGAAGTTGGCCGCTATAATAATAAATAATGACAATTTAGCTATTTTTTGTCAATCTAGCGGGGTTTTGTCTTCTTTTTATTTCTATTATATGGGTTTTATTAAACAAGAAAGTTAACACTACTGTTTGTTGCACAACGTTGACGCTCTTGTTTACACAGGGTCTCCACGTGAAATAAGATATAAGATTTTTATATCAGCAAACGTCAAATTCAATCGCAGAGAGTATTATCTTACGTGTAGACTCTCAAATAGTGTTAATATTAATATTATAATAAATATTATGAGACAGTTGTTATGAGAAATCTTATAACAACCATCTTATAAGATGAGCTGTCAAAAATACACATACATACATACATATAAAACAGAAAAAGTCGCATTCATTAAATTGTTTAATTTTTTAGTGCAAATAGTGAAAGTCTTGTAATAAATGTTTAAAAAAACAATATTTTTAACTAAAAAAATAGAAAAAACTAAAAAAAAATAATAAAAACGACACAAGTTTACTCTACGAGAATCATTCGATTATGAAATCTTATAACATACGTGTTCCCCTTGTTTAAGATTAAGATTAACATGAAGAAATTTGTTCTCTCATTCTGCCGACGTTCTCTCACATATTATATCAGATATTATCTCAGGTGAAGACCCCATGTTAGGTATGGCATACCAGCGTAAAAGCAAAGCGGAAGAAAACGTTCCCTTCCGCTCTTGTTTAGGTACTGCTATTAATCATCTTATCAAATTTTATTGGAATCGGCCCATATAAATAACAATAGCTTCCATACAAATACTACTCCCGAAAATAACAATTAATGTTGGTATTGACGTCGAAATTGGCTACAATAACTTTTACACAGATTTTACATTTGACAGTACTGGCAAGACAGTAAGAAAATACATATTAGTTGCCAAAAACACTACTAACTGCCTTCGTGACGTAGGCGTCCAGACAGTAATTAAGACAGTTCACTTTTTAAAATAATTCAAACGCGAATGTTGCAGTGCAAGTTCAGCTAAACGTGTTTTATATGAACTAAACAAATTTAAAAATAGCTTAAAATAACTAAATTGTGTGAACAAATATAAAACTTAACTAAAACATAAAAAATTAAAGTAGAATATATATTTTTTTTTAATTTTGGATTTTTTCTTTCTTTTGCGAACAAAACTTCAAATTACTGTTAGCAAATGTCAAATCACCCTGCAAAAAATAGGACTAGTCCATACACGCGTGTAAAATGTAGCCCATAAGGGACTAGGACTAGTCCAAAAGTGACCCAAACGTATGGAAAAATATGGTCTATTTAACATTACGATGTCCTAGGGCAGGACCACATAACCCAGCTTTGGATTACAAAGGAGAAGTCTTAAAACTACTCCATTGTATACACAAGAGGATTTGTTTTAAATTTGTTTAAACACGAAAACATGTCGTTAAAAACGAAGATGTCGTCTCACTACAAACACTTTTTAACAATGACATGGTCCATGCTTGCATTACATCTGACCAGTCCATGGAGTAGTCCACTAAATAAGAATGGATTAGGTGGTCCAATATTATATGCATGGAAGCAACATACATACATATACACATGTTACCCTGCAAATAATATTGGACCACCTGATCCAATTTGATTAAATGTCCCGTTATTTGACTTATTTTTGTATTATTAATTAAAGTTTCCAGTCTTTGTATTTGGTTCGAAGATTGAAGTGTTTTAAATTGTTTTAAACAGTGCACAATTGTACAATAAAAGTAATTAAATATTACGTAAGTAAAAAACTTTTTGTTAATACATATTCCATACAAATTTAAGCAGAATGCTCGTAAAGAATGTAATCAATCTTATTAAAGTTTTGAAAAGTATTTTTCTGTAAGCTTATTCTAATATTAGATTTCTTAGCTTACATTATGTTATATACAAGTAATATTATCGCAAGGGATCAGTTTTCATCATTAAATAATTGTTTATAAGCCTTTTATAATAGTAATCACAACTCTTTTCTAAGCTTAAGGCTTATGCTAGTAAGCTTGCTACAAGTTCTTTCTAAATCGTATTCGTTTGTTGGGTTCGCACATCGGAAATAGGCAGTTAATGTATAATATTGCTACACAAAAAATGTTCACACATTTTAATTACTGCGGGCTCAAGGAAATAACCCTATTTTTTTTAAATTTTCACTGTATGCCATCTTTGCGAGCAAGAATAAAAAATTTTAAGCATTGTATTTTTGTGTGAATTGGTAATAGAAATCCTGAGACCCGTCCTTGGTGGGCTTATATTTCCTAAAAAACTAATTTTAAGGGATTTTCGGTAGTTTGTTAAGAAATTTTTTTGTTGGTTTGTTTTCAGCATTAAAAAAACAACTTCATTAAAAACAATTGTTTGCTCTTTTTGCAAAATGTCTTCAATAAATTTTAAAATTTTTTAAGTTTTAGAAATCTAAAGACAATTCTCTAAACCTTTTTTAAGTCTCTCTTGAGTATAACTCTTTCTGGACAACTGGCTGTTCGGAAAATTCGTCATGCGTAACGAACACTGCGATAGGGTTATTTCTATTTCTTACGCAGACGAACGACGAATAAATTGGGACAGAGACAGCTAATCGCAGGTAAATCATGAAAGCTGTAAAGAATCACAGGGAAAACTCGTTTCTAATGCGAACTTGGCTAAAATTTGCAAAAATCGGGAAAATTCGCGAAAATTTTTAATATTTCAAACAAGCCATAAAATTTATTAAAAGCCTCTAAAACTATAAGGAATGGCAAAAATTCGATAAAAATTGCTAAATTAGCGGAAATTCGCAAAAATTTGCTAACAGCGGCATAAAAACAATGTCTAATATTTTCTAAAAATCGTTAAACCTGTAAAGAATCATAACCCTTATAGATAAAAATCGCTTATATCGCGAACATAGCTAAAATTCGCAAAAATTGCAATATTTAAACAAACACAAAAATTTATTTGAAATCGCTAAATCAGTTTAAAATATCAAAATATCCGATAATAACATAAAAAAGTTTGCAAAAATAGCGAAAATTCGCAAAAATTTTTCATTTTTCAAAGAACCCATAAAATTGATTAAAAGTCCCTTAGACTATTAGGAATGGCAAAAATTCGTAAAAAATTTGCTAACAGCGGCATGATAGCAAACTCTTCTTTTAATTATAAATCGTTAAAGCTGTAAAGAATCAGACAACTTACAGACACAAATCGCGAAAATGGCTGAAATTCGCGAAAAATTGCAAAATTTGAATCGAACCCAAAAACAAATTTGACTTTGCTAAATCGAAATGAAGAACACCAAAAATGTTGAAGTAATCCACTTTCGAGTGGATTCGGATTCTAGAACACACCCAATTAATAGTTTTTTATGTTTTTTTTTTGTTGAAATATGGTCAACCTATGATTTGATAAATGTTAGCAAACAAAGAAATTTGAATAAAATTATTGCTAGTTAAAGAAGATGAAAATTGATGAAAATGTTTATATAATCAAGCGTCCAAGGTATTTATTTTTATAAATTAAAAAAAATTCAAGTCTAATTAATACTTGGAATTTACGCACTTATTGTGTCTCATTTGACGAATTTACGCAACGAATTCTTGCCGACGAATTCGTCGTACTATGCGAAGTTCGTCGTTCGTCCCAGTTGTGTTTATACCATTATCCAGACTTTTAATTCTTCTATTTAATTCTGTCAAATAACCTTCAAATGGCATTGACAGTCAAGAGCAATAATAAGAGAGAAAGCACTCTAGTCGCATGTCCCTACAAACACGGAGGTTTTATTTCAAAAAGAAGTAATTTAAATACATTTTACCCAGAATAAAAAATTTGGCGGTTTCTATCGGTTTTTGAAGTGCGATTTGACGGAAAGTTTTCAAAAAAAGTCGGCAACAATGGTTAGGGCCTTTCTACATGAGACCAACGATTGAAGTAACGATACAACGATGAAGTAACGATACAACAAATTTGTCTGTTCACAAGAACTTTATCGAAATTCGGACGGAGCTTGTGAATTGGACAATTGTTATACTCGACCATCTCCTTTACTACCCTTTTAACTTCCCTTGCAACTATCGAACTAGAAAAAGAGTGAATACTCCGTTATTTATTTCCAACAATTAACTCAATCCATAAGTTGTCTAGCATCTTAATGTACCCTGGAAAGCTTGGGTCCTTGGATAAAATTGTTCTAAATCAGGACGTCTTATTTGCGGAATCTAATAACTCGCTAAAAATAATCTACAAGTTACTTTTGCCCGTTTTATGTCTCCTTTATACTTGATGAAACTTATTTTATGGCTGTTTCAATTTTCATCCTTACGCGTATGTTTGGCCCAATTGAATAACTCCCTGACAGTGGATCTCTGAACGCTTAAGGGTAGTTTACATGATCACACAAGTCGTACGTATTTTGAGGAATCATGATAAGTTGTTATTGTTGTTATTGTGTTTTGAAAATTTTCAAACAATAATTAAATCAGAGATGCATTTTTGTCAAAATACGTACGACTTGTGTGATCGTGTAAACTACCCTTTACATTCTTAGTCTACCACCTTGGTTATCTTTTTTTTTAATTGCTTAAAACCACACATAATTCGCATCAAATATTTTCAATGCACTTATTTAGAAAAGAAAAAACTAAAATCAATTTACAGTGTATTGAGCAAGGCACATTCATAAGTGATCATAGAAAGAATCAGACAGAGTTATGCTGGTTTTTTTCTATTGCATTTAAAACGGAAAAATTTAAACGAAAAAGTGTTTCTTTGAAAAATGTTGATTAAAAAAAACATGCATTTACATACATTTCCATCCGTACTAATAACTTTTTACTAAAGCAACCTCTTCACAAATATACAAACTTTTTTTACAATGTCACACGCAATATGATCAAATTTAATTTAAACAACAATTTAATTTGTTTAAGTCATTTACAAAAAACACAAAAAATAAATTAGTGTAGCGATTCTTTTTCACTTACTAGCAACTGTTTGAAAAAACACCGAAAATCATTTTACTTAATCGACCGAGAAACCGCCTAAAATATTTACTCCATAAATTTTGTCTCAGACTAAAAAACGTAGAAGCATAAATATTTCCAAGTTAAAAATTTATTGCAATTCATATTTAAGGCCCCACTATAATATGCATAACCTGGCTTAAGCTACTGTCAAAAATTAACAAAAGAAAGTAAAAAAGCCCTTGAAAAAAAATTAGATCAAAAAATATTTTATTCTGTACGGAAAGTGCGATCTGTTTCGCACCTTGCTTAAGCAAATGCCAGTTTCATAAAATTATCCAAAATGTTTTCTTAAATTCAATATGGTTCGACACACATGAATCACATGTATTCGCACAATTGCTTAAGCCAACTTAATCATATTATAGTTAGGCCTTCAAATACACAGACTTAGTACTATCGATACTATCGGAAAATTTTAAAAGTATCTGCAAAGTTAATTAAATAAAGTCAACGAAACATTCTTAACAACTCATTCGATGCAAGTTTTAAGCAGTGCATAAATTTTTTTTGTTATTTGGGAATAAGGAAAAGTAAAGTTTACTAAAGTTGACTTAACCTAAATTTTAGTTTTTTTAGATCTTCATATTCAAAAGTTCACATCAGAGAACGGCTTTGTGTGATTGCAAAAAAATTCGCATTCAATAAACAACATCGAATACACTTATTTGTGTTCATGCAATCAAACTTTCTCAGTCACACACATTGTTGTTGTTTTAAAATTCATTCAAGTCATGCACAGCGTATTTGCTTTGCCATTCATACCATGTTTAGCTTCGTTCGTCAATTATTGCTTTGGTAAAACACCGTTTTATGCTTGAAACACAACTGGGACGTACGACGAACTTCGCATAGTACGACGAATTCGTCGGCAAGAATTCGTTGCGAAGCTCCTTAAATGAGACACAATAAGTGCGTGAATTTTAGGTATTATTGTGACTTAACATTTTTTTTAATTCTTAAAAATTAACACCTTAGACGGCTAGATTTTTTATTTATTTTACTGCATCCATTTTCATATTTTTTAACAAGCAATAAATTTTATAAAAATTTCTTTGTAATTTACCATGTTCGCAATAGAAGCGATTTGTCCCTGTGATTCTTTACAGATTTCACGATTTTTAATGAATATTACCTTTGATATCATGCTGCGCTGTCCCTTTCCCAATTTATTCGTCGTTCGTCTGCGTAAGGAATAGAAATACACCTATCGCAGAGTTCGTTACGCACGACGAATTTCGGTCTACGCAATGCTCGTGTGTACTTTCATATACACCAATATGACGAATATTCGTTGCGAATAATTCGTCGTGCGTTCCAGTTGTGTTTCTAGCATTAGTTATATTGCTTAATAAAGATATATTAATTTGTTGATTTTTTTTTAATTAGCAACGAAAAAATATACTTTCTTTTGACGGGTGCTCGAAGCATACAAAGCAATTATGTCCGACGACAAAATTTTCAAACTCAGACGCATATGATGGATTTTCTGGCCAGAATGCTTCAGAAGCAAGAATCGACAAAATCGTTGACAACAGATGAACAAGCAAGCACATCTAGGGCAGTATGAATGGAGTCTCTGGCACACTCTATGACAGATTTTTTATACGAGTCTGAAAGTGGATTAGTTTCCAGGCTTGGTACATTAGATTTGTACACGTATTCGAAAGGAAGGCAAGTGCTCTCGAAGAACAAGGCAGAGTGGCATTTCTCTGGAGAAAGATGTCGGATCGAGTTCACGAACGTTTTAAGAATTATGCACTACCTAAGAAACCCTCTGAGATGACTCCTAAGGAGACAGTTGAAAAACTCAATAAACTTTTCGGAAAAATTGACACTGAAGCAAGCCAACGATTTAAAATGTTTACAACTAACAAAAAGTGACAGCGAGAATTGTGGGGAATACGCAAGTAGATCTAGCCTGCAATGTGAGTTATTTTAATTGAGTGGTATGCAAATTGACCAATTTAAATGCCTTATTTTCGTCCTGGGCCTCAAGTCGAGCAAGGACAACGACATTTGCCTTAGGTTACTTAAACTACTAGATGACTCAAAAGATTTCAAGAATCTAGATTGCCTTGTGGATGAAACGCAACGTATTACCGACCTCAAAAAGAACAACAGCTTAATTAAACAGCAACCAAAGATTGTGGGTGCAATCGTAAAACATATAAGGAATAACAAATATACAAGTAAAATTCCTAAAAGCCCATGTTGGCTCTGTAGCAATTTGCATTACATAAAATTCTGTACCTTTAAGGAAAACAAATTCTCAATATGTCATCAAGTAGGACACAGGAATAATTATTGCTCTACTGCAAAGAATGGCTACAAATCAAAAACACATCATGGTGGGGACAAGGCCAAAACTTCCAAAAAGTTGCAGACTCCAAAGTCGAAATATCGCACAAACGCCGCGTTTTCCACAAACCGGTTACAGCTTCAAGAACTACGTAACTACATTGATTTGAAAATTAACAAGCAACCCGTACGATTACGGATTGGCACTACTTCTGACACATCAATCATATCTCCAACAACTTATGAAGCTATTGGTAAACCGGAAACATCTACAACCAACGACATTGCAAATGACGTTAATTCGAATAAAATCAACTTGTGTGCTTAATTTTATTGCTACGTTGCAATCAGAAATGAAACCAAGGAGCTCCAATGCTGCATAACGGAAATAAAGGAACTAAATATCATGGGCATAGATTATATGGATTTATTTCAACTTTGGGATCAACCAATATCAGCATGGTACCATCAAATTAAGTGTCAAGACTGTAATTTTGTGCTCAGATGAATATACAAAAAATCATTCGATAATTCAACCTAAGGATGCTGTTCGAAGACCAAAGTTCAAATACAGCTATTACCAAATAGCGGGAAAGTATTTATACCCAAAAGACCTGTACCCTACGCTGTTAGGACAGAAATTAAGACCGAATAAAATAGGCTAGAAAAAGCAGGAATAACTCCTGTAGAAACGTCTAATTGGGCTGCACCAATCGTTGTTAACAGACGAAATGGCAAAACCAGAATTTGCGCAGACTACTCTACGTGAAGAATTTTTCCATCGTAATTATTCCTCTAATTCAAATGGTATAATAACGTGAAAAAATGTTTTTATCAAGAATAAAAACTGGGAGTTAAGCACGGATAACAAAAACTTTTGAAATTAAAATTTTGTATTCCCAAAATTTAAATTACTTTTTGATAATAAACAGGCAAGTTCACGGCCTAAAAACACTTAATTGACAACATCTTTTGTAAGTTGTTGTTGTTTTTATTTTGTTTTTCTTAACCTACTTACAACTACAATTAATGTTGAGAGAATTTCAACTAATTGTAGTGGGGAATGTAAGATGAGATGAAGCCACTGTTTATTGTTGATGTTGTTTTGTTTAAACTTTGATATTGTAACAAATAGATCTGTTTCTGTAATTCTTTTACGTTTAACAGTTTTATTTGGTTTAATATCTTTAGTTTTTCTAAAATCTTTATGGATGAAGTTTCCTGATGATCTGGCCTAAGCAACCAGTGAAATGCGCATAGGAATAGCTTATCCCATCAACCATAAATTTCAAGTGTTTTTATCAAGAATAAAAACTGGGAATTAAGCACGGATAACAAAAACTTTGGGAATAAAGTCCTCTTATCGTAAAAAGTTTTTTTCCTCGTAATTCGTTCACATTTCCCTTAGATTTTCCCACTTTTTTTTGCTAGGGAACAGAACATGTATGTAAGTAGTTCTCAATTTAAATCGAATATTAGGGCCTAGATCCGTTAATATGGCACAAACCGATAATTTGGTCAACACAATGCATAACAACAGGTCGAGACTGCGGATTTCTGAAGCTTTCGGAAGACGTGGTGGCAGAATATTGGAAAATATTTTACTACATAAAATTTAAAAAGTGCAAAAAACTAATGTTGTAATCAAACCATCCCTCCAATACTAAATATTTCGCTTTATTATTTTAACTTTTCTTTAAAATACATACGTGAATAATTTTGAAAAAAAAAATTCATTGATTTTTAATTTTTTTTAATCTTTCTTTTTTTACATTCACTGGAACTGTTCACTGAGATTCACGATTGCTTGAATATAAAGCGAGTTTTGAGAAACGTTTACAACGCATCCAGGAATTAGGTTTCCTTCTTGAATTCGAAAAATGTAAATTTTTTCTTAAAAACAGATAAAATTATCGATATTCAGGGTATACGTCCAGACCCCGACAAAATTAAGGCCATACAGGATCTAAAGATTCCGAGAAACAACACCGAGGTGATACCAAACACGAGAATGCTACGAAAACCTCTAAACGACCTGCTTAAAAGGGTACAATCATTTTCGTAGGTACAACAATGTCAGGAATCATTAAATGAATTTAAGAGAATTCTGACCTCATGTTCGCATGGTATCATGGTATCGGCGCCGTTATATTACACATTTTTCCCGATGATAAAATAAAGGCAATACATCATGTGTCTAGATCACTGAGAGAGAGAGAATTCTGACCTCATGTTCGCATGGTATCATGGTATCGGCGCCGTTATATTACACATTTTTCCCGATGATAAAATAAAGGCAATACATCATGGTCTAGATCACTGACTCCAGCAGAGGGAAACTACAGTCAAATTGAGAAAGAGTGGCTAGCGATGGTTTTTGCTGTGCAAAGTTTTCATAAAATGCTTTTCGGCAGAAGATTTATTCTTCACACTGACCACAAGCCATTGCTCAACCTTTTTGGCACCAAAAAGGGTATCCCAGTATATACTGCAAATCGGTTACAACGACGGGCCATAATTCTGCTTGCATATGACTTCGAAATAAAATGTACTAGTACGCAGCACTTCGGTCACGCTGACGTTTTGTCGAGACTTATCGACAAGCTTGAAAAAGATACCGACGAGTACATAATCGCATCAGTTTCTATGGAAACTGATATGAGAAATCACTATAAATTTTAAAACTGAAGATTTAGTGTACGCAAAACACCATAAACGCAACAAAAGTTTTTGGGTACCAGGAAATATAAAAGAGAGAATTGGGAATGTTATTTAAAATACTCAAATTAAAATTGACGATCGAACAGTTCTTGTAAGAGCTCACTCGAATCAACTAATGGTGTTTTTATTTCTACAAAAAATGTCAAATTTTTTTTAAAAAAATGCAATTTGGTGTTCGTTTCTTTGCTTTGCTCTGCGTAGCGTGATTTATTCTAAAAAGATTCACCCTTAAATGTCATAAGGCATTGCACTTTACGCCCCGTATAAATCGAGAGTGTTGATAATGCCCTGTAAAAAGATGGCTTCTGTTTATATATGGGGTTACCAGACGAAGTTGGGAAAAAATCGCCTTTAATCAGGACAGTAAAAATTTTAATAGTTATTTTTTCTTAAATTGTTAATGGTAGGTTGCTAGTGGTGAAAAATTTAAATGAATTCGGTGTTATAAAATAATTTAAAAAAAAACATCAAGGCCTTAATTTTGTAAAACACAACGCACGCCAAAGTATTATATTGAAAGCAAATGTAAATTCATAAATATTTTGTAATTTTGTTGTTGCTTTGTACAGAAATTTATTTACCGTTTTAAAATTTTCAACGCCACAAGCAATGATGCGTATGAAATCTTAAAAACCAATGTGAATTTCTGTTAGAGGCAACAACAAAATTACAAAATATTTTTGAATTTGTTTTTGCTTCCAATGTAATTCTTTGTCGTTGCGTTGTGTTTTACAAAATTAGGGCCCAAATCAAGAAATCGTAAAAACTTTGTGTTAATAAATCTGCAATCTGGCAAAGGTACTTATTTTCTCGTTTACATATTTTATGAGAAAAAAAAACTAAAGAAATTCGAATTTCTTCATTCATTTTGTTAATTTATTTACTTATTTTATATCAATCTATTAACAAATGTATATTTTTAAGAACATACATTTTGATTTATGTACATATTTTTTTATATATTGAAGAACAAACTTTTGTCAGCTGTTAAAACAGGGCGATCCAATTTCATTTAAAGTGCATGTGATAATTTTATTATAGATTTCAAAAAAAAAAAAAAAATGCTTAAAAAAAATTCAAGTGATTTGAAATCGTCATGATGTAAGCTAACCGGTTTTAAATCACGAGATTTCAAAAATTTTTGTGAGCAGAACACCTTTTTAGTGATTTCAAATCACTTTACGAAAAAGTGATTTTCAGAACATGCCTGTACTACAATCGACAGAATCCCAACTGCCTCTGAGTAAACTCCTGAACGAGTTTCAGATCGTGGATAAAAACCTGGTCGGATAACTATGCGCAGAAAACCGTTTCTAGGACGCCTAACTAAATTTTGGGAAAGTAGCTGTTTGGGGTAACCCTGCCAGATACCTAAAAGTCTGGCATCTTTACTTATACTGTCAAATGTGTCATAATTTAAAGTTACTGGCGCATATTCATAAATTATCACTAAAGGGCAAATTAAACCACACAAATGGCTTGGCAAATATGTCAAAATTTTACGTTTGTACAAACATTTTGTGTTGTTAATTGGGGTGATTGCTGTTTGTACAAACATTTGAAGCAATGTTTGTAGAAATATTAAAAATTTTTAATAATTGGCAGACATATTGGATATTTGTCAAACTTTTTGCAGTGTATAGTGTTAAATGTAATAATTTCAGTGAAAATTTTGCATAGTGAAGACGTATAAGAAGAAGCATTAAGAAATGGTCGAGGAAAAAATATTTTTAAATGAATTTATTGACCTCTATAAAAGTCTAAGATTGTGTTGTTTGTTGGCAAACAGAAGCAAAAATAAAGCGCTAGTTTGCCAAGCCATTTGTGTGGTTTATAATGCCCTTAAGTGTTAACTTTTTTAAGTACCTATTTAAGTTATTCATAGTTGGTCACTTTCAGCAGAAAAAGTTAACACTTAATTATGGGTAAAGCTTTTACTAAATGTTAACTAACTAAATCATACAAAGAACAGCTGATTAATATTATCTAATAATTAATTTGATAAATAAAAACAATTGTGGCACCAAATTTGTGTCACTTTAATATACAAAAAACTCTTAATACTCTAACAATTTTGTAAATAATAAACTTGCTTTATTACATTTGCCACTTGCTTCCATTTATACTGCGTACAAAAACATCCATTCAAAAAAGAAAATAAACTAGAGATGTGTTTTTAGTCACCAAATTTTATTGAAAAATTATGTTTTTACAAGCCCCTATTTTAATGGATTTATATAAAAACAATAACCAAAAAATTAATTTTTTTAAATTTGTATGCATTTTTTTAAGAACAAAAACTGTTTTGTAATAGCTTAATAAGCTTTTAAATTATCTACAGTATATATCGTTCAATATATTATCGACATTTTGTTTTCTCTACATGCCAAATTCATAGTTTCATTTATTCAATCAGCTGAAAGCAGTTGCTAAGTTAGTTATGAATTATGAATAAGATCTATGAACTATTTTTTAGTTTCTGTTTAGCTAGTTGCGACTTTAGTTATGATTTCTGAATATGCGCCACTGTCTTTTTAGTTTGTACTTGAATTACTCCGTCTATCGACACAACTCGTTTTAGTTTTATTGTTAAATAAAGATATGTACATATGTATTAAACTGGATAGTGATACTTTATAAATTGAATGTATTTAACTCAACTATTTTAACAAATAGAAACTGGGAATTATTTCCTTCTGAAGGTTACTTTATATTATATTCAACATTTTTTATTTTTCGAATTTATTCTATGAGCTAAATTTCACTTATGTATTTTATAAAGCTTTTTTGTAATAGTCATATTCCTTAAATTTTTCAGAAATGACTTTATACACTATCAGACTATTATATTGTATTTTCTTGTATTAAAGTTTGATATTAAGTTGTTGGCTTTTATTTGAAGCACAATTAAAAGCACAAAAATGAGTTTTATCAAATCAATTTAATAATATGACAAATTATTTTGCTCAATAAAAATTTAAATTCAAATTATGTATATCGAGTAGGGTGATCGATCGAATAGTATTCGACCGGTTTTAACCGGTTATTTTAGTTTTGCCCAAGTCGAATATTTTAAAAAGTCAATTTTTCGAATATCGAATAAACTGGTTATTTTAGTAAAATAAACCGGTTATTTTAGTAATGTATAATTTATATACGTTTTCCTTACTTTTGTTACAAATGCACCCGTAATTGAAGTATTTTTCTAATTGAATATTTGGAAAACTTAAACTTTTAATAAAGAATGTCATTTCAAAATGTAACAAAAGTCCAAAAAACATTATGATCAATGTAAATACAAATCGCTTATTTAAGCGTGTGTTCTTGTAACAAAAACCAAGAACAATTCAAAACACTACAAAAAAAGTTCAGCTTAAAAAGTGATTTGGTGATAATATCGAACTGATATAAAAGACAATGGTGCTTAAACGGCCCTAAAATCATAAGTTGCAAAGGTTCTTCAACGTCACGAGTTATAAATCACATTTAATTAGTCTATAATCTTGACATAAATATATGCCAAGTAAAACATGACTCTGTTCCAAGTAGTTTTTATGAGACTGGAAATAATACTTTACTAAAATATGCTGCCAATAATGGATGAAAAACTCTTCAGTAGTTCTGGCATATCTTCATGCTTAAAACTACACCATACCGGCGAAATCAACCATATGGAAAAATTCTTCCGTTTTATTTATTAAATTACCAAGAACTTAAAACAAAATTGAGGGAATCAAACAATCTCATGGAAGGGTTTAAACTGTGATCGACGAATTGACAGATATTTCATACAAAAAGCATGTTCATATTACTATCGTTTCTATAATACTGAAACAAAAAAAAATTAAATATATAATCCTGGATAAGAAGTTTTTTTTTGCAACTTTTCAAAAATATGGCTGAAGTTTACTGATTCATATAGACATGCTTAGCCACTAACAAATTGAAACTCATTTAAAATAAATTTGGGAGAATATCTCAAATAATAAATTTATTAAATTCCTATAATTTTTTAAAACCAAAGTTTTTAAAAATTTCTACAGCTATGTTGACACCTATAAAATATTTGATGTCCTACACGTAACCACTAATTTTCTTAAAGAATCGTTTCCTTTTGCAAAACGTTTGGCTAGAGCAAACATTATTTAACGGTTTCTTAACTACATTATACATAAGTACAATTATCACATTAGACATAAAATTTAGCAAATAAATAGAAATTGTTAAAAATAAAGCCAATTTTTAATCAATTTACTGGTCGCGCTTTTTTTATTTTATCGTCAAATATTTGTTAAGTCTGAACATACCTTAAGTCATATCTATGTATTTTGTAGGTTCCTTACCTTCGTGAATTTTTTATTCAAATTAACTTTTTATTACAAATAATAATTTGATTTTTGTATTTTTATGTATTCGAATTAAAACCGGTTAACCGGTTATTTTTAAACTGCTTAACCGAAAACCGGTTTTTTTAAAATAGCAACTATTCGTAATATTCGAAAACCGGTTATTGAAAAAAGTCGAATAATCGATCACCCTAATATCGAGTCATTGCCGCAAACAAAGCTTAAGCGACAAAAACAAAATTTTACAGGAGGTTTTTTTTTATTTCATGTAAATTTTGTATGAAGGTTGTCGCTTACGATAAAATTGTTATTGCTTTGAAATCGTAACGGTACCTTATGTGACCATGATATTTTAGGAGATGGTGCAAGTGAGTGTTGCCAATAAAACATTTATTAAAAAAAACGAAATTTTTAATAGATGTCGCTTAAGCTATTTTTGCTTGTATAAGGGCTAGTTATTTTATTAAATATTTGTTTTTATCCCAAAACTAAATATTAACGTGGAGGTACACAAAAATAACTTTTGACCGGGACCAAAACTTCTGTAGTCAATTCAGACCAGTATGATAACACTGTGTGTAATTTTTGCAAAAAAGTGATCATTTTCTCAGGCACATATCTTGCAAACCGTTCGGAATTTTGATTAACTCTCTGAGACTAAATTGTAGCTCTTGCCATAAAGAACAATAATTTTAAAAATTATAAAATCAAAAAACTTCATCTTCAAGATCAAAATCGATTTTTTTACCATTTTCCCCTGTTCAGGTCCATAGGTAGCAAACCGTTCAAAATTCAAGGAAACAATCAACCACAAAAATGTATCTAAGCTCTCAGTAAACAACTTTTTAGAACATATGAACTTCCTAGGAATGATTCTTAACTCCGTTTACATAGCGCTTAGGTAGCCGCAAAAGTGAAAAATTTTCCGAAAATTCGATTTTTTGTTATCTTTTTCCCCTGTTCAGGTCCATAGGTAGCAAACCGTTAAAAATGTCAACAATAAACTACAAAAATGTATCTAAGATCTCAGTAAACAGCTTTTTAGAACATATGAACTTCCTAGGAATGATTCTTAACACCCTGTTCAGGTCCATAGGTAGCAAACCGTTAAAAATTTAAGGAATTTAAGGTCTCAACATACAATTCACGCGATCACGCACCGACCGCAACATCACAGGCAAAGCAGTAAGCACAGCACACGCATCAAGGGACGCAGACCACAATATAAAAGCAACACGACGCTCACATCGAGGCATTACACAGCGCGAAGTCAACGAGAGCTCAACGGTAAAAGTTAAGGAGAAAGATGATTTTCCCCCTATTTTTGAAACATGTATTTTTTAGTTTGATAGCGAGCGGGGGAGAGAAGTAAGCAGGGTAGAAAAAAAGACATGAATCGTATTTTCTGTGTTTTTTTTTGACATTCCTCTTTGCACTAAATTTTTGTTTTTTATTTTATATTGTATTTTTATTTCAAAATGATAATTACTTATTAAAATATAAAAAAACAAACAAATTTAATTTAAAAAAGATTGAATACATATGAACATATGTACATATATAAGGAAAATAAAAAAAAATCAAACAAAATTAGAAACGTTGTGAAAATTTAACATGTTTTTGGAAGTTTCTTTAAAAAAGAACTACAAAAAAGACATGTCTTTTAAATCATCGTGAAAATTAGGTGTTAGTCTTTACTTTCTGTTGCTGTCACTTACACCCAATTTTCACGATGATTTAAGAGACATGTCTTTTTTGTAGTTCTTTTTTAAAGAAACTTCTAAAAACTTGTTAAATTTTCACAATGTTTCTTTTTTGTGGATTTTTTTTTTTGTTTTTATTATAAATGTATGTGTGTATTGAATTTTTTCAAATTACATTTTCTTATTTTTCTATATTTTAATAAGCAATTGTCACTTGGAAATAAAAAAAACACATAAATTAAAAAATAATATTAAGTGCAAAGAGGAATGTCAAAAAAGAAACACAGAAATACGAATTATGTCTTTTTTTCTACCCTGCTCACTTCTCTCCCCCGCTCGCTATCAAACTAAAAAAGACATGTTTCAAAAATAGGGGAAAAATCATCTTGAAAATTGGGTGTTACAATTACTTAACAAGTTTTTAATATTACAGATTGGACCGTGAAACAGAAAACGAATCAATTTCACAGGTTTTTTAATAACAAAAAAAAAAAAAAACAGCTGATTCGTAATGGAACAGAAAGTAAAGACTAATTCTGCCTTAAGACCTATTTATTACAGATTGAGACGTAACATCTTACTGCTAACTAAAATCGTTCTAATTGCTTTACACACAACAAAATGAATCAGCTGATTTGCAGCGTTACTGTTACTCCCGGCTAACTGAGCCTAAATTCATTTATTCCGTGCATTTTTAAAAAAATAACAGAAAACTTTATATATTAACAACTTTTTAATATTTGGACTATTTAAAAAACTGTATAATGGCTACTTTTGTGTGAATTAATGCACGAACGGTTTTGTTTTTATCCAAGCAAATATTTTGATAGGCCACTAAGGCCTACTAATAAAGCTTTGTCATAATCAGAATATGACACAAAACACTTCGAAGCTGTTCACAAAAAGTGCATACTTGTCGAAAATTACGAGGTAATACGAGTGTTAAATTTCACAGAAATTTAGTTAAATTCTGTGATAACCTGGGATATAATAGAAAAAGCAAACCAAATCATTTAAACTTTGAACAAAAGATATCAACGTTGATGTAAGGATTACTAATGTCAGCGTATAGCAGAAGCTTACTAACTTAAAAAAAAAACTTAGATAATAGTTTTAATTATTCTTTATTTCAATTAAAGCACAGTTTTAATTTAAAAGTATTTTTAAGTTTCAAATAAACAGTGGACAAATTGTTACATATTAAAGGTATTCATTCACGTGAAAAGAATTCACTCTTGGAAAAAGCAAAATTGCAGAAACATAACAACAACCATAGTTTAAATAATCAGTGGTGTTCTGGAAATCGAAAACGCAAGAATTTGAAAGCGGGTTTTAAAACACTTTTTTAATTTAATTCAAAATTAAATTCTGTTTAATAGAGAAATATTTGTCATTAAATTCTTTTATTACAGAAATCTTAAAAAACAACGTTTACAATTCTTGCGTTTTCGATGTCCATAAAACCCCTGAATGTTTTATCCTAAAAAAAATTGTTCTTTTAGTTACTGACATTAACCTCTTTCCATTGGTTTTACTAGATATCGCACCAGAACAGCAAGTTATAACCGGAAATTTAAAAATTTTTAGTAGAAGCAAAACACTTTTTAATTAAATATTAAAGTCATATGAAAAAAAATGATTAAACCAACAGTTTCATTATATATTGGACTCGAATAAATAAAAAAAAAACAACATAAAAAAACTTCGAATTTTTTGACCACCCAAATAATGTGTTTAAAAAATGTTTGTGTGTATGTTTTTTGTTTTAATTAGAAATAAATTAATGAAAAGACAATGAACAGGAAATATAATACTTACACTTGTTTTTTTTCAATTGTTTCACTGTACGTGTAACTCACTTTCGATCTACGTTAGTTTTATTATTAATTTTGTTCAATTTTTTTTTTTTTTATTTGAATTATTTGATCCAGAATGTTAAAGGAAATTATGTAAAATGGAGTCAACAAACACACCACAACGTTTAACAACAACAATGAAAACAAAAATTTATCCATGATTTTGGTGTTTCATGTGCACATTTGAAAGTATTTGAATAGTTTTAACAATAAATTTTTTATTTGGGTTTGTTAAAAAGCGCAGCATGTAAATAAAATTAAAAAAAAAATATCTTTAAAATTAATGCTGTTAGTGGCATTAAAGATGAATTAAAATATGCAAAAATATAAGAAAAATATCACAGAAACTGTTAGATGAATAGTAGTAACGGGTTTCTCACCTGCCAAATGGTTCTTGATTCCAAAACGGACTTTGTGCTTGTCTCATATTATTTAGAAGACGACTTGAACTGGGAAAAGCAGTTGTAATATCATTATTTACATTAATGCGGTTGGTTAGGGCTCGGACCTGTAAAAGAACATTTTTTTTAAGAAAACCATTCTCAATTGAAAAATATATGTATACAGCCCAATTATGAATACAAATTCTCCGGGAGTTTTTTCCCATTTGTCATTTTTACAATTGAATTTACATAGAAAAAATGGGAGAAGGGAGAAAACTCCCGGGGAATTTTTATTCATAATTGGGCTGATATTTACTTACACGTTGCAAAAGGGTTGAAAAAAGATTTTCCGCAGTTAAAATTTCGAAACCATCATCATCATCTTCCTCACCCGAACTTTGGGAGTCATTTTCTTGGCTTATTTTCTTCACTGGTCTTGAGCTTCTACAAGTAAGAAAGTATATTGAATAAAATTGTATATAAATATGTATATCGTCGTGCCGAAGTTATCTTGTTGTATATCGCAAATTTTTTTTTGCAATTCGAATCTTAAGGTTCAAATTTCATGCACAAAAATGTACGTTCGATCAATATTTTTGTAAGATATTGTGTCTGAAATTCTTGATCGATTTTTGTAAAAATATCCAGTCATGGAAATAAATTTTTAAGTTATAGCCATTGTCACGTCCGAATTTTTTTTTTTGAATTTTGTCGTATACGCCACTTTTTGCGAAATATTTTTTTTGTGGGATATTGTATGTAAGTCAAAGGTATTAAAACACTACATTCACGTGTTTCACCAATATTGAGAATATTAAATTGTAATAATTTTCGAAACGGAAATTTAAGCTAGTGACAAATATATTTACTTATAGTTATACAGCCGTATTCATAATGAAAATTTGGCATGAAGTTGGCACAAAGTTTATTCATAATACAAACTCTGGCTAACGATTTGCTAAACTCTTGTTAACGAGCTGCCAAACGTTTGACAACTTGTGAAAAACAGCCGTTTACTTCAAACAATTTTGTTGGTTTTTTTAATTTAATGGCTGTTTTAGTATTCGCTTTCTTTTTTTTTAATAAATTTTTTTTTAAAAACTTCTTAAACAAAAGGGTAGTCCAACCATAATTCACGATGTTAATTGTGAGTCACACTTAATTTGACATTTCTTTGTATTAGTGTCAAGTTCAACCATAGAGAGGTACATAATTGAGCAGGGCGTTAAGATTGTTGAAGTCTTTTACGAAAATGGTCGTTCAAATCAAAAGTACATTTCGTGCACATCTTGATTTTTTTGGTCAGCATAATCGATCAAAAGTGTCCACCATCGGGAGAATTGTGCGCAAATTTCAGCAAACCGGCTCTGTAGAAAATGTGAAAACGTCTGTGCATACATGTTTGGTGCGCTTTATTGCCAGGCGGCATCATCGGGCTGTACTTCTTCGAAAATGAGGTATGCCAAGCAGTTACTGTGAATGATGTTCGCTATCGCGAGCAGATAACGGATTTCTGGTTGCCTTTAATTGAGGATATGGACCTGGACGATAAGTAGTTCCAACAGAATGTGTCACACGGCCAACGAAACCATGGATCTTTTGCGCGAGAAATTCAATGGCCATGTTAATTGGCTGTCACGATCATGTGATTTGACACCGTTGGCCTTCTTTCTTTGGTAATATTTAAAATAAAAAGGGGACGTCAATAAACCGATTCAAGAGCTAAAGGATTGGATAACGAGGCACATTAAGGACATTGAACCTCAATTATGTCTCAGAGCCATTGAAAATATGGACCATTGGACAAAGGTATGCTACCGAAGCCGTGACGAGCATTTGGCCGATATTTTGTCTCACACATAATTGTCATAGATCCTTTTATAGATAATAATAAAATATTTAACATAATTCTATGAAAACTGTTTGTTTCATTTACAATTAACAACGTGCATTATAGTTGGACCACCATGAATAATAACCTTTACTTGCCTAACAATAAAATGAACTAAAGCAATATGTATAGCAATAATTCCATCAATAAAAATAACCGTTGTGTACTACATCCGAAAAAAACTCTACCTATAAAACGAAATATGTTAAAATAATAGTTATATGATTTTGTTATTCGTGCTTAATTCCCAATTTTTATTATTTGATAAAAACACTGAAATTTATTGTTGATGGGATAAGCTATTCCTATGCGCATTTCACTGGTTGCTTAGGACAGATCATCAGGAAACTTCATCCATAAAGATTTTAGAAAAACTAAAGATATTAAACCAAATAAAACTGTTAAGTATATAAGAATTACAGAAACAGTTCTATTTGTAACAATATTAAAGTTTAAACAAAATCATCAACAATAAACAGTGAGTTTATCTCTCCCACATTCCCCACTACAATTGATTGGAATTCTTCCAACATTAATTGTAGTTCCCATAGGAATAGCTTATCCCATCAATAATAAATGTCAGTGTTTTTATCAAATAATAAAAATTGGGAATTAAGCACGAATAACAAAATCATTTAAATTAAATTTTGTATTCCCACGAAAATTATTTTGATAATATTAGTTATATTAATAAGATAGTCTATTTTTTGTAACATGCCTGATTTACTTGTTCAGATACAACAAGATAACGCAAGATTTTTTTAATTGAAAGTTTTCATACGCTTTTTTATAACACATTAAATTTTTTCGTAAAGTGAATATACAACAAAATGGCTTCGTAATATCTCATTAACCATAAGAGATAGAGACATGAGGATTGCGCAGAACGATAGATCTGTTAAATTTACCACAGGAAACGGTCTTATCTCATTTTTATTTTGTGATAAACGACAAGTTAACTCCTTCTCGTGAGAACTCTCTCAAAGTACTTATCGAAACTAACAAAACCCTATTTGGGTTTTAAAATTTTATAAGCTCATCGGTTAGAGTGTAAACCTGCTAAATCCATTTTGAACAGTTACATTACTTCAATTTGGGTCTCGATAGAATATAAGAAAATAAACGAAATATATGCAAAAAGGTTTGCTTCTTAAGTTCTTAGAAATAGAAAACATTAGAAGTTTTTTGTCCGCCCTGTAAAATTTGCTATGATTCAGTTAGCAGGTTTGATGTATATTTTGCCTAAAAAATGATTTCCCCAAAAAACATGCCATTTTTCTCAAGGCTATTTCTCGAAAACCAATTGGAATTGTGTTTTCCTATTCTCGGCACAATTGTAGCCATAGACTGGGAGAAAGTGTTTAACAAACTTACCTGAAAAAACTTCAGCAAAATTGCTTAAATATGGAAAAATTTTCATTTTTTATACCTTTTTTAACCTTTTTTTTAGCACTTAGCTGCTATCTTAAAACTTTTTTCTTTAAATTCGAAGATACCAATTAAGGATAAAATAATAAAACGTTTTTCATAAAAATATGTATGTATGTATGTGCATAATTTCTATTAAATAGTGAAATGAACATACATACAAACACATATCGGTATTGTCAACTATTAACTTTAGCTGGCTAATGATTCCGTCAATAGTAGACCGCAGTTGCTGGTCTAGATTTCTGACTTTTTTCCATAATAACAACAACTGATGCCAGATAGTGTGGGAGAAGAAAAAAAACACGCTCTATTTGAAGACTTTGCGGCTGACTTTTACAGAAGCCATGTTATAAAGGTAACACACGAAATGTATGTATGTGGGAAATTTTACAAGTCAGATGTAAAAAACATGTCGTGTACGGGTATCTAAGAAGTGTAATTTACACGATCACACAAACCCTACATTTTTTGAAAAAAATTCATTTCTGATCTAATTATTAATAATAAAACAATTGTTTGAAAATGAAAGGAATGTATTTCCTTTAAAATTAGTACGACTTGTGTCATCGTGTCAATAACTTATAGAGCCACTTTTTGGGTTAGAGATAAGCGATTAAATTAACGTTAATATCCGTATTTACTTTTTGAGTTATATTTTTTAATATTTTTTGCCAGTTTAAGCGGCAAAACTTAAAATGTCAAATGTGGCATTTTAACGAAACATCTTAAGTCAAATTTAAAAAGTTGAATTTTGAATTATGTATTTTTAAAATGTTTAATTATGTATGTATAAACGAAATTTTTCTTTAATTTTGGTTTATTTTATTATTTGATGAAAATAATTAGTATTGTGGTTATTTTGTTGGACTAATTATGGTTTTTAATCCAAATTTTTAATATTTTAATTCGGCTCAAGTTCATTAAATTATTTTTATGAAGAAAGGAATTTTACAACTAGAAAATTAATTAAAATTGTTATTGATAATCTTTCATTCTTGACCGTGGCCGGGGCTCCAACCCTGGCCGGCAGGTTACCATGACATGTTTCGATCGCAACCACTCGATCTCCTCAGATGGATTTGCCGTCTTACACTCGCAGCCATCGACGACTGCTGACGTCAATAATCTAACATCAATCCTTAAATCAAATTGTATTTTAACCTTTGGTAGATCGATGAAAATTATTTTTTACCGAGTTTTTTTTAAAAACTTTTTTGCTATCTTATCTCGACTTAAGTCAAAATGCCACAGATATATGTATTGCCATACACTTTTATATAATTTTTCCTTTCTATATTTTTTCTTTACTATATTTTTTCTTTAAACACAAAAAATGTCTACCTTGTAAACAATATCAAATTCGCGCATTTTCTTCTTCTTTGAAAACATCCATATTGCTTTGATAATAAGTTGACATTTGCAAAAAAAATGTTGCCATTTATTTGTGCTCAGTTTGGTAACACAAGGTTTAAGCCACCACCCAAAAATATCAAATTCAATTGATACTAGATTAACTTAATTCTCAGATTAGCTAATTATAGAATTAAATTAACTTTAATCTCAAACCCAAAAAGTGGCTCTTAAGCCTATAGTACACGGAATGTAAAAAGCCACATGCGCATGTGGTTCTGACGTAATTTTGACGTCACTACAAAGCCACAATAGCAAGTTCGTGTTGTGTAATGACGACGAATTTACGTCAGAACCACATGCGCATGTGATGTTTTACATTCCGTGTACTATAGGCTTTAAGGTTTATAAATTAACTCGTTAAATCCTTGCTTATCTCTTCAAACTTGTTAAAATAATACATAAAGAATATTTAATTTTTTTCGGACGCCCACATAATATATTAACTTTGTTCATTTACTAAAAATCGTTAGAAGTAAACATTTTTTGAACATGTACTTTTAACATTTACTTGTAACAATTGTTACAAATTTGTTACTCATGACTCATTTTTTACAAAAAAATTACCTATCCCCATGTTATAGCCAATTCTAAATTAGTGATACTAATCGTGTTTGATGGTCATTTTGGCAGAAAAACCTTCCGCACCAAATGCAATATCTGAAAATTCACACATACTTTTTTTCTACTTTGGCGGAATTCCGAAAGGGCAAATGCAAAAAACGTAGCTCTTCTGATAGGTTAGGTTAGGTTAAGAAGGGTTATGTGCCCAAGGGCACACTTCCACTCGGATAACAATGCGGTACATTGTGAATCCGTTCAATGAAAAAAGGTAGAGAAAGAGAAAAGAAAAGAAGAGGTGGATAGAATTAAGAAAGTTAGAAAGTTAGTAGGTACCACGTTGAACTCTCTACAGTCCCCTCAACTGAAACAACCGCACTATTTCCCTGACAAGCCCCAGTAGATCAGCCGAATTACATGCACCCCAGTTCGTCGTGCAATCTATCTCCTGGCCATTTCTGTCTGAGACCCTGCATCCTAGGACAGTGGCACAGTACATGCTCGATCGTCTCCAGCTTCTCAGAATCATCTGCAGAAGTCCGGTATGGTACTGTCCCATTTGCCCGTAAAAGCCCTAACAGGACAATGACCCGTCAAGAACCCTATAAGTGTTTTAACGCCACCCCTATCCAATCCCAGTAGAACCCTGGTTGCCCCTGCGTCTAATCAGGGCCATAGTGCCCTAGACACCCTGCATTCCGCTCTTCTGATAATTCTAACTACAAAATACAAAGAGTTTCCGTCAGATTTGTTAAAAGAGCTACGATAGAGTTTAGCCGCTTAAAATTGTGACAATGGCAAATTTAATAATTTCCTTTTTTTTAATATAGAACAAATTTTAGCTCGTTTGGTGCGGGAACTTTTTTTAAAGCAGTACATATGTTAATTTTTTTTATTGATATTTTGCTGCATTTTAAACACATACATACTTATGTTTATATTTTTCTTACTATTCAAGGTTAAAAACTTACCTTAGTTTGTGTAAAGTGAAACGTGCATCATCATCAGCATCGCGAATAGAGGAGGAAGTACGCAATTTTTGGAATGGCGAACCATCTTCGACTCCACTCTCGCTAAGAAGCGATCTGAATAGCAAGTAAAAAAAAGAAACGATAAAAATTTAATACCTGTGTAGAATAAAGGGAACGATATGCAAAACTAGGCCGAAACCTTAAATTTACATTCCAAATATGATGATTTATTTTTGAAAATTTCTTACCCTATACGACGTGTTGGACGTAAGCGCGTAAAGGTTGATCGACTTGATGTGGTAGCAGTAGTATGACTTGATTCAGAAGGTTCTATACTGCCTTCACGGGGCGTTATAAATCCGCCTCCCTCTACAGCAATTGGTATTATGAACTCTCGAGGACTTTTTTTAATAGGTTGTGAGGCACCAGTTATTGTCGCTTGCGACATATTTGTAGTAGTTGTGTCAGATTCAGAATCATTGGTCGATTGGCGAGACAAAGTACCAGACCTTTTTGGGAATAGTCAATTAGCCAATTCAATTTTTAAGATTTCTTTTTTCAGTCTTACCTGGTAGTTGTATTTGAAATTGTCCGTGCATAGGTTGAAGGTGGTTTTTGAACAGGTACAACATGTTCTTTAGGCTCTAAGCTTGAAGCTCTTTGACTTGCCATTGTCTTAATAGGGCTATAAGGAACTGGACCTTCTCGTGGCGGAGCACTGCGTAAGTCAGCAATAGGATGTTGCATTTCTGTAGTAAAGCGCATTGATGGTTGTTCGGCAATAGGTGGCTTAATATCCAATTGAATTTCTGTTTTTGCAGTTTTCCGACGTGGTAAAGTTGCCGACTTGAGAGTTATAGATGCTGTAGATGTTTTCATCGCACCTGCTGATGGTGAATCGCCAGAACCTTGGGAAACTGATAAATAAAAAAATTAATATCTTAAATAAGAAATAATAATTGCAATATATATTTAAGAAACATCATTGTTTGATTTTTTATTCCATGTGGTTGTTTCTACATTGTACATGCATACAAACTTATGTAAAGTATGTATATTTTTTGATTTGCTAATGCATTTTTAATATTTTTGAGGTTTGACACAGAAGTAAGGTTTATATACATACATACATAAGTACATATGTACTTCTGATGGATGTAGTTCGACTAAAATTATGACAAAATACTTTTCTACATAAATAAAAAATATCTGCTCCGTTTTCCTCCTTGTTACAATAGATTTGGAGATTTGAGTCCAAACTAAAGAGTATACAAATTATGGGGAAATGTATGTAAATTTCAAGAGAAATTGCCTACCATATATGAATATTAATATAAATTGACTACGAAGTATGTACTTGACCCAAACTTTACTACAAGAAAGTATTGTATTGAAGTATTATCTTTAAAAACTCTTTTAAAAAATAAAAGCTCGGCTTATAATTTTCCCATATTAAATACATACATACATACTCACATACATACACACACATACATACATACATACATACATATGTAGTTTTGTTTAGCAATTTAATTAGAGCAAAGTAATAAAACAAAGTTTAAGTACATATACATACATACATATTTTTCAATAATATGTCTGTTTGTATTTATATGAGCAAATGGTTTTTAATTAATAAGACTGCGTACAGTAAAACAACAATTGTTATTTGGATTTAACGAACGAACGAATGAACTAACGACAGCTAAACTTACATTTCCACAATGGCGTTTGAGATGCATTATAGAACGGTTTTGGCGTACTGTTAATATTTATGACATTGCAAGAGTTGGTGATTTTGGTAGCGCCTAGTGCATTTGCATTGGCATTGGTGGCGGTGGTGGTAGCTATGGAACCAAATTTCTGTGTCGGCAGTGGGTGTTGTGATTGTAGTTGTGGTTGTGGTTGTGTAAATGGCGACGCAAATGATGTTGATGGCAGAGGTGAACTCGATGACAACGTTACAGAGGATGGAAAAAACATGTTATGGGGTGATTTGATTTGTTCTTTCTCTATACGTTTGGTGGTTGGCATGGTCATTATGTATGAACTACCAATACCACCAGCAGCTAAACGTCCCATCAATGTGTGCCGAGCTGCGGCGAGGGCGACGTTAGCATTTGGTGGCTTTGTTGACATTTTAGAATATGACTGTTGTTTTTGAAAGCCTACCGCCAATTCATTGTGGTTATTAACTTCTTGCCTGCTAACACATGAAGCAATATTTGATCCCAAAATACTCCCACTAACCGCACGCATTTGAGCATAGCCCCCGGAACCGCCCCCGCCGCCGAAAAACGATGAAGATGCTAATGGTGGTAGTGGTTGTGGCCTGTGTAAAACTAAAATATATAGATGATGAGCCAATGATGTGATGAATCTACTTATATTGTATGAATATACTTAATACATACATACATATGTACATATATACTAACAGAATCTGTTAGTCAACCCATAATTCCCGATTGGAAATAGTATTACACATACATAGAGGAAACAGTTTTTGTCTTGCATGTGTCAATATTAAGCACAAACACATATGTAAATACATTTATAGAGACATACATACATATAATAATACGTACCTGGTTGAATCGCATTTCCAATAATAGCACGAGCATTCATCAGCTTTCGTTCTCGATCGTTTGGTGATTTAAGAGTTTGAGAGTCACTAACATGTATATTTTCCGTTTTGGCACATAATTGGTTAACGTCTTTTGAAGACTCTGTTTGAGCTTGTCTTAACAATGCAATTGAGTTTTCCATTGAACGTCGAGCTTCATCCAATGAAAATGATGACACTGAAGCTTTTGAGTCGCTGGCTTCAACAGTAGCCCCGTCGGAATATTCACTCGGAGCATTTTCATTCTCGTCAATGGAGTTTGCAACAGCTGCTGCAGCAGCTACTTGTTCCAGGGCACGTCGTTCTCCTGCTGTAAGCTGCGGTGCTTGACTACCGGTGCCAGAAGATGCTTTCCGTTCAAATTCTTTCTTAAAATTGCCCACGCTTACACCAGGAATAATTAGTTTTTTACTTTTGTCACCAGCATTTGTGTTAGCCGCATTCATTTGTTGGAATTTTTCCGCTGTTTCAAGAATGCGAGATTTCCTGCGCTCAGCGTTAAATTTATTTAATGGGGATTCATCCTGCAAACTGCACTTGCGAACAAATTGCTGACCTGCATTTGGCGCTGTTAAAATGGCACTTTCAGGACTAATCTGATTTTTTAATGAGCTTGTTTCGTCCGGTTCAATTTGTCCAATGACATTTACTAAATCCGCTGTTTTGTGTTTGTTTACAAACTTTTTGATCACTTTTGTTGCACCCTTTGCCTTTGTCTTTTCGGGGGAATCTTCCAATGAATCGACATCATTATTTTCAGATAGCTTTCCTATTAAATGTTTGGGCAGTTTTTTTGCTGTTTTCGATTTATCTTGTATTAACTGCTCACACAAATCGTCAACTAGTTCCATATCTTTTGTTGAAAAATTACGCGATGCATTCGATTTAATACTTGAAGTTTTTCCTTCCCTCACTGGTATCTCCTCAGTTTCCATAGGGACTGATTCTTCTTCTTCTTCGAATAAAGTTACAGCTCTCGGTTCTGGTAACACCGCTACTGATTCTTCTGCCACCAAGTCAATGGCGTTATCTTCGGTCTTGTCTTTCTTTTTCAAAGCTACGCCTATGGCATTGTCTGTTGAAATAGTGTTTTCAAGTTTTCGTTTGGTCTGGAGTGGACTTTGTGCAGGAGTGATGGTGCGAGTGGGAGAAGGCATTAAAGCTGCTTCGCCTCCAGCTTTTATATGTAAAAAAAGGGGATAAATGAGTTTGTGTTAAAATAGATACTATTCAAGATTAGTTCACTGTACGTGCGTTTCAAAATTTTAATTTAAAATCGTTATTGGATTAAACGGGAATATAGGAATATGTAGGAGAAGGAAATTTGGACAGTGAACAATGATTTAATATAAATGTTAAATATTATATATTCAGAATATCGCCTATACAAGTTAGTTTTCTATTAGTGTTATTTAATTTTGTGTAAGTTTTTTAAACTTACCAGCAACCATATCCAATATTCTACGCTCAGCTTCCGTGTTAGGAACAACATCGCGTATAGACCCAACTGAATGACTACGTGGTATGACAGCATTTTTCCCCCCTGAATTTCCACCGTCAGCAGAAGGTACCACCAACTGATCCGCTGTAATAGCTATAGGCGTTAATGACAAAAGAACATCTAGTCGTACTGGTGTTTGGTTAGCTAGATCTTCAGCTAATTCTAAGCACGACACTTTATCATTCTCATTTACCCACCAATGGGAGCAGATCTGTTCAATTGTCGCACGCTTACGTGGACATACCGTTAGCATCTCACGAATCAAAGAAGATGCTCGAGAGGGTTTCTTTGGTTCATAATAGTCCCCCTGGCTGATTTGTTTTACAAGTCTCTTAAAGTTCGACCCATCAAACGGCATTGATCCATAAACCAGAGTATAAAGAAGGACGCCTAGTGACCAACAATCAACTTCAGGCCCATGGTAAGGGGTACCTTCGACAATTTCAGGTGATGCATAAAGCGGAGAGCCACAAAACGTTGCCAACAAACATTGTCCATCAAAAACATTTGACAAGCCAAAATCGGCAATCTATATGTTATATTTACAAATAAACAAGAATGAAGGTCATTACTAAAAGTCACCAAGTACTGTACTAATTAACTCACCTTTGCATTACCATGCTCGTCTAATAAAATATTTTCAAGTTTTAAATCTCTGTGACATATTTTGTGTTTATGACAATAGTAAACAGCTGTGGCTACTTGCCGAAATATTCGTCGAGCTTCTTCTTCATTTAAAACTTTTCGTTCAGACAGATAATCATACAGTTCACCGCCAGCAGCGAACTCCATTACAAGAACCATTTTTTCACGATTTTCAAATACTACATTTAATTTAAAAAAAAATGATATGATCAGTTACCATTTTCTGATGCATCATCATTAACCATACTAAATGTACCTTCATAGATGTGTATAATATTTGGATGCTGTACAGAACTCATAATCTGTACTTCTCGTCGTATACGCACTAGGTCGGCCTCAGCTTCAATTTTACACTTCTTAATGGTTTTTATAGCAACCTCCTGTCCAGTCTCTTTATTAATACCTAACTGTACTTTACCGTACGTTCCTTGCCCAAGCTTCTTTATTATATCGAATCTAAAATCAGAGACAATAACATTATGATTCGACAGTTCGATAAAATTGTGTATTTACCTTTGTCTCAACTTTTTTCTGTGATTGTTCATCTTTACATCTCCTGTATTGGCAATACCGCTCATGATATTATCGATTTGATCCTGTGGAATCCCTGATGGGTGGGACCCATTGTTGGCGCCACCAGTATCTTGATTTCCGATAACCATTTTTTATCGTTTATTTTAAATGCTAAACCTGAAATCAGTAAAAAGAAAATGTTATGCATAGTACAATTTTAGTTACATATGTACATAAATCTTTTCATAATAAAATTCGTTAGCGCAGTGTTTAATTGAGTACGCTGAATTCAATGGAGCCTATTCATTTTTCGAAGTCAGCATTCGTATTCGCGATTAAAATTTTTAATACTAATGTACCATAAAACGATATTTTTTATGCTTTTAAAATCACTGTTCAATTAATATAAATCCACCTCTATAAAATATAGTTATTCGGTTTTTTTCGCTGAAAAATTTCCCGATTTTTTTTTTTTATCAAAGTTATTTTCGGGAATACAAAATTTATCATTAATACGATTTCCGTATGACGTGCTAAATTCCCAATTTTTCATATTTGATAAGTACTCTGAAATTTATTGTTGAGGGAAAGCTACCTTCTATGCGCAATTCACTGGTTCCAAAGATTTTAGAAAAGCTAAAAATATTATACAAATAAAATCCTAAAGCAAATAAGAATTTTAAACACACAAAGACCTACTTGTTACAATAGCAAAGCTTAAACAAAACACCAACAATAAACAGTGAGTTTATCTTTTCTTAAATTTTTTCATAACTATTGAATATACATACTATCGTTTGACTTGAGATTCGAAAAAAGCGAACATTCACTGCGCTGAATTAGCGGAACAAATTAATTTAAAAAGGCAGTTAATTTAAATACAGAGAAAAAAAATTGTTTGACATTAAACGTCTGTTGGCAAACCTTTGGCAGCTCGTTAACAAGAGTTCTCTATGAATCAGGCTGTTAATTTATAAAGATTTTAAGGTATCATTTAAAAAAAAAGAGGCAAAAATAATATCAATAATAAATTATAACCTCAATCAAAATTTCTAAAGTGAATCAAATGTTACCAGCCTTAACGTTATTTCAAATTTTGACTGAAAGATTTGATTTGAAAGAACGACTCGAAATCCAATTTCAATTAAAAGACATTTTCGCTAATAAAGAAATGTGTGCATAACATATTTTACAAAGTGTAGGCTCGTCAAATTATTCGCTATTGTCAACGATGTTTGCACCACAGAATACACAGAACTGTAAAAAGTGACGTGTGAAAAAGGCCCAAATCAGTTGCGTGGGCAGCTTTCGAAGAAAGAGAAAGAAAATGTATTTTGGTAGGAAAGTGGCAATGTGTAAAAACAGGCCGCTACTATCAACACGAATTGCGTAATCAAAACAAAAAATGCAAAAAGGGCAGCTTTCTTAGAAAGAGACAAAAAAAAGGCAAAATCGTCAGTCTCGTGTCAGTTCTGTATATTCTGTGGTTTGCACTTAAGAACATAAATAATCACAACTATTAGGAAATTGTAGACCCTTTTAAGGCCACTTCTGCTTCAAGAAAAATATTTTTGTAGAGCAACATGTGGCTGATATGTTTTCCCGTGCTCAGTTCATAAGAGCCATTAGAGATAAAGCAATTCGAGAACAATGATTGCAAAATACAGATCAGTATTTTTGAACTTCGCTTTTCATAAGGGCCCAGAACAGCGCTGCCAGAAGTAAGATTTTACCTTATTTTTTAAGATTTTTTAACCGAAAAAAGATTTTAAGATTTTTCCCCCAAAAACAAGATTTTTGTTTTGTCTAGGTTAGGTTCAATTAAAAATTTTTAAGCTAAATAATACAATTTAGTATAAGAAATTAAATTTGTTGTTATGTTTTTTTGGTTTATTTTATGTATTAAATAAAATATGAATTGTTTTTGTTATTTATAATAAAAAACTACTTTTTCCAAAAATAAGATTTTTTCTTCAAAAATAAGATTTTTTTTGGTGAAATTAAGATTTTTTGCTGAAAATTTTCTGGCAGCCCTGGCCCAGAATATACATATCGTCACCTAAAAGACGAAATAACCTATCTGCAGTTTTCAAAAGTTTACAGAAGAGGGAAAAAACGTTATAAAATTGGAATTATTAACGATATTGAAACAAAAATCACACATTTTGATTAAAATGAAACCAGTAATATATATCGGGTGAGAAAATTTTGTTTTTCTAATCACAGCTTATGTTATGACACTTAGGTTTGTTGGAATTGTAAAAATCTGAAACCAAATAACCTATCTGCAGTACTAATTAGTATGAATAAATAAAAATTTCTTTACACATGAATATTATATACATTAAATAATTAAAGTAGTAGTTTCTTTTACTGGTTTAAGCAAAAACAAGTACTTAATGTTTGTTTAAATTACACTATGCAACAAAATAAAACTTTTATTGTGATTTTTGATGATTTAGTTTTCTCTTTTTTTGTGCGTAACGGTCCTCTAAGTAGAAAAACTTTGTCATTTGTAATATTATATGTTCAAAATTTTGCACACATATGCGTTATGATATAAGGAATAAAAATCCATAAAAAAAAATCAATTTTGAAATTCTTACAGATAGGTTATTAGGTCTTTTAGATGACGATATATACTTTATAGGGTGTAGGATCAATATTGCAGAAATTACAGTTATATATACCTTTTTTACCTTCCGTGAAGGGTACAAAAAGAGTAATTTTCGGGAATTCAGGGGTCTAATCACCGCATTCGATACTGTCGTATCGAATAAACTATTGAATTTTTTTGCATACGATAGACACTGACGTATCGAATGAAAACTCGATAAATGTAATGTCGAGTTACTCGATGTCGAATGCTATTATTTCAAATTCAATACATTTAATTCGATATCGAGTTTCAAGATACCAAAATAAATAATTTCGATGAATTTTGCTCGATATCGTATGCGGTGATTAGACCCCAGTATTTCGGTTATAACTCATTCAAATTTCCGACATTTTGGTATATAAGTCATATACATAGGACATATGGCAGCCCTAAAATTTAGGTTTTTATAAAAATTGTGATGTTTTTTAGCCCATTTCTGGAGTATTTTGCTCATAAATTACCCATTGTCTAACCGATTTGATAGTTTTATATACCGACGTGTTAAGGAAGAATTTTACCATTTACTTAAGTTATATTCGTATATAAACATTTATTAACTTGTAAATATATATTTTAACAAATTTAATTATAAAAAAAAATAATTTTTAGGGATTCAGTATTTCGGTTATAACTCAGCCATTTTTTAACCGATTTGGCAGATTCATATACCGACGTGTTGAGTTTAGTTATAAAGCTTGGAATCGGGGAGATCTATGGTTCCCGAAAGTGGGTATTTAAAAAAAAAAGATTTAATTTTGGTCATAACTTTTTTGTATCTGAACCGATTTTCCCGAGTTTTTTATAAAATATGTTCTACTAATTTGATATTTTGGTATTTTGATATATAAGTCATATCCATAGGACATATGGCAGCCCTAAAATTTAGGTTTTTATACAATTTTTAATTTTTTTTGTACGGGAGGTACCACGCCCACTTCTCCAATCCCGCCCACATTTTGTAGGATGGTGTGTATTGGCAACCTAAATGTGTGTACCTAATTTGGAAACTTTAGCTCTTGCCGTTCTCAAGATATACAGAAATAAAAAAAATACAGCAACAACAAGGGATTTTTGGAAAAATTTAGACGCAGTCGTGGTTTTTTTGCTCATATCTCCGTAATTTTTGGACCGATCTGGTTGAATTTCAATAGCAAACTTAAACGGAGTATATGTGACATAAATATACATCAACCTAGTCCACATAATTTCTGGGGTTTTCGGAAAACCCATTTCAACATACACACGGACAGACGGAAAACCGGATTTGAACTTCGCTTTTCATAAGGACCCAGAATATATATACTTTATAGGGTGTAGGATCAATATTGTGGAACATACAAACGGAATGACAAAGTTATATATACCCTCTTACCTTCGGTGAAGGGTATAAAAAAATCAATTAAATTTTTATTGTTTACTTTTTATTCACACTTTTTGTAAACAACTATTTTGACAAATTGGATTTGTTATTCTAACAAAATGCCTGTTATTTTTGTTAGAGTTGTTATTGTTGTAGCGACGAGTTTACCTTGTTGAATTCGCCTTGATAACAACTTTATAGTAGTCAACTTAAAGCAATAAAAAAAGATTTTTTGCGGCTAGTATTAAACAAATATTGGACATACATTTGTATGTAGTTGCAGTCCTTTTATACATACAGTGCTGTCTGGGTAGAGTGAACTAATTTTTGCAGAGCGATTTCACTATACCCAGGTTGTTCACTAAATCAAGGTTCAATTTTTTTGATTTAAAAAACTAATTTATTTATTTTAAATGCATTTATTATTATTCCAATTTTCTTTTATTTATGCCAGAAATTGTCGATTATGCAACGCCATAACGGTGTGCCAAAGAAGTAACATTAGCACCTTTTTCGATTTCTTTTATAATGTCGCTTTTTTGTTTTAAGGATAAATGCTTTCTTTTTTTCGAATTCATTTTTATGTAAGAGTTCTATAACACCAATTATTCAGAAATTTACTTAGTGACACGACCTTAATAGAACATGCGCGCAGGCTAAAATAAATTAACACTTCCCTGCAAATAATAGGACTAGTCCAAACACGCGTGTAAAATGTAGCCCATAAGGGACTGGAACTAGTCCAAAAGAAACCCAAACGTATGAAAAAACATGGTATATTTAACATTACGATGTCCTGGGGCAGGACCATATAACCCAGCTTTGGACTATTATTATTATTATTTTATTTTAGAGCCTTTTTTTTTAAACAATAAAAGAACAATAAACAATATACAATAGGTATAAGTAGTATCGAGAAAACTTAAGACTATAACGTATTATCTTAATAACATTAAAAAAAAAAAAACAGCTCCATGCTTATACATTAAAAAGTTGAAATATTACAAAAAAATAAAACTTATGTATTGATATATATATATTATGCTCTTGCTCCCGAAGCTAACATGTTATGAGAGTAGTTCTCTTTAATAAACTTAAAACTAATTCACAAAAACAAAAAAAAAAAATTACTACCCTCTATGTGTACCTGAAGAACTCTTTGAATAAAAAGGAGGACATATATTAACACGGTAATTGTAATTTGGAGGCTCTTCATTAATAAAGCCTACAGGTGATAAATAATTTATATTAGACCAAATAAAATTTTGTTGATAAATAAAAGAATTCTTAATAAATTCATTTTCATGAAATGAAAGTCTTGTAATAAACCTTTTTAAAATATCACAAGCATATAATCCAATTGGAGTAACTTTAGAATGATTATAAATAAAAAGATTTGAATATCGCTTACAATTTGACTCAAAATTTTTCCCTAAACAAAGTCTTAACACTTTCCTTTCAAAAATTTCCATTTCCCTGATTATTATAGGGGAAATACTAAACCAAATTGGAAATCCATAAAGAAAGAGCGGTCTTAAACTAGTCTTATACAGCAACAATTTTGTTCTCTTAGGCAAATTTTTATTATGCATTAATCTTGAAAATGAGCCCAATATTTTATAAGCTTTCCTTAAAACGATTCTGGCATGTACATTAAACTTTAAAAGTTTACTAAAATTAATTCCAAGATATTTAATACTATCTTTAAAGGGAATTTCGACATCATTAAGAAATAACTTCAGAATTTTACTCTCAGGAACAACAAAACTTTTAAATTTTCCAGACGCATTGCGAATACAAATTGCTTCACACTTAGATGCATTAATTTTAACTCCCCACTCATCATAGAACTGTTTAACTGTCCTCAAATGATGCGAAACTTGTCTTAGCGCAGTTAGTGGAGATTCGTTATGTGAATAAAGCAGAGAATCATCAGCATACAATAAACTTAAAGAATTGGATACTATATGAGGAAAGTCATACATAAAAATGTTGTATAGAAGTGGAGCTAAAACAGAACCTTGTGGAACGCCACACTTAACATTTTCAAGATTTGATAACCTATTATTTAAGCAAATGCAAAATTTCCTATCTGATAAAAAACTTTGCAAAAGTTTAACAATAGAAGCATTGAATCCAATTTGAATCATCTTAAATAATATACCATTGTGAAAAGCATGATCAAAAGCCTTTTCTACATCCAATGATATTGCAACTGTACAGTAACGTCTTCGTAAGTTATAAACTATATCGCTATGAAACTTAAATAAAGCATCAACTGTTGAATGAGAATTTTTAAAACCAAATGGCAAATCAGGAATATAACTTTCAATTAATCCCAAATCCATTTTCTTACGAATAATTTTTTCAAACAATTTACCTAAATTTGAAAGTAACGATATAGGTCGTAAATTATTAATATCGGTACTGTTTGTTTTCTTTGCAATTGGTATAATCTTCGAAATTTTCCATTGATCTGGAAAATACGAGTTATTTAAACAGTTATTGAAAATTATGGTTAAATATTCAAAAGCCTTCATTGGAAGTTTTCTTATAATAAAATTCGAAATATTATCTAAACCATAAGATTTTTTATTATTAATAACTTTACATGTTTCTACCAACTCATCCAAAGAAGTAAGATCCAAAAGCTTTTCGTTATTAAGGGAAGAAAAATTATTCGAAAAAGAATGTTTAAAAACTGGGACATTAAATACTGTATGATCAATAATTTCAGATATTTGTGCAGTATTTTCCCTTGGAGTTGAATGACTGTAAATCCTAGAAAAGTGCTCTTTTAATTTTTCCAATTTTAAAGAATCATTCTCTAAAATTATTCCATCAACTGAAATGTTTAAAAGTTTCCTATTCTTCTTAAAGCCTATTAGATTATAAATATTCTTGTGGGCTTTAGGACCAGGGATAATGTTTTGAAGTTTCTTATTAAAAAGAGCTGATTGTTCAAATTGGACCTGGTTCCTTATAATAATACTTAATAATTGTATTTGTTTAGATAACAACAAGTAATCTGGATCTTGCCGATTTAAAGTTCTATGATAAATTAGTTTCAAATTTTTTTGCCAAAGAAATTTAATTTTATATAATTTTCTTAAATTACTGGAAATTAAATATTTCCTACTTTTTAAACTAATTTGCTCCGAATGGACATTAGTAAGACTATTTAGTGTTGAAGAAAAGTTAAAAATATGTTCATCAATTTCTGAATTTATTAGATTTCTATTTGAGTCTGGAAAATGATCCGAAATTTTCTGTCCAACATCAGTTTTAAAATTACTCCAATTGGTATTTTTAAAAGAAACAAAATTATTAAGCGGATTTAAAATTACTTCAAAATTTCGAAGTTTAATACGACATTTTAAAGGGTAATGGTCAGAAAAAGAAGGCAAACTTGTTATTTCAAAATTAGAATTTAAGTCATTGATGCAGTTAGGACTTATAAGAAAATGATCAAGAAATGAGGAGCCGTTGGGATAAGAAGGAGTAGAATCACAAATACGAATAAAATGAGTTGGATTACATTCCAAAAAGTTAAAAAATAAATTTCCATTAACATTGCATATAGAATCACCCCAAAAAGTATGTCTAGAATTTAAATCACCTCCAATAAAAATCCCGTCAAAATTTTGTGAAAAATTAGCTAAACAAGATAAACCATTGTTAAAATTTACTGAGCTATAATTACATGGAATATAAATAGAACCGAATAAAAACTTCTTAATTGAATTATCAATTTTTAATTCAATAGAAATAAAAATATGTGGAAATTCAATCCCAGATATATCGATTATAGAGAACTTATACGATTTCCTTAAAACTATTGCAACACCTTGGGAACTACTATCTCTTATAAAATTATAATCGTCATAAAAAATTGTATGTCTTAAATTAAGATGTGTTTCCTGAATGAACGCTATATCTATCCTATTAGATGTCAAAGTATCTAATAAATCTATTCTTCTACTTACCGCAATAAGTGAGCCAACATTAAATGAAAGTAAATTAAAGCTATTATGGATCATAATTTGTATGTAATTCATTCAAAAGAGCTTGACATTGTTGCCTAGCCTTTTCCTTTGAAAGTTTCTTATAATCCTTAACAAAATTTCCTATTTTCTCTTCCAAAGATAATGTCTCAGAAGGGCAAATAATCTTAGCAATTTTCAAAAACTCCTTGATTAAAGGAGATGATGAATTAATACTTTGAGAAGTCTTAAAATTGTTTGCTTGAAAATGACTTGCAAAAGATTTTCCATGTTGAATAAAATTAGAATTATTTAAAGCATTTAAAACGTTGTCTGAAATCTGTTGTTTTCTTTCATAAGTCTCACGTTTAACTGTTTTTTTATATTCAATATATTTAATGAAAGCCGAGCAACCCTTATAATTTGATGGATGGCCAAATTGTTTACAGTTAAAACAAAATGGTAAATTTTCCTTTGAAGAAATAAATTGACAATCACCAGGTCCATGATCTTTGTCGCATTTAATGCACCTGTATTGTCTATTACAATTATTAGACATATGTCCCCATTGCTGACAACGCCAACATTGGATTTCCTTTGAATTCCTTTTAGGAGATTCCGATGAAATTTTTTGATTTAGAATATACTTAATATTAGTAATTTCACCTAAACTTCTACCTAACTTTAATGACACCAAGAATAAACCAGTATCAAATCCTTTTTTTTTTAGAGTAAGATGTTGAAAATTTCGAAATTGAATCGACTGTATCTGGAACAATGGAATCAATCTCATTTTTTAATGCAATTAATTCAGTTTTGAAATATAGACCACGGATAACTACATTCAAACGTTTTTTTTCTAACGGAGTGAAAGAATAAGAATCAATCTTCTTATCCCTTAATAGCTGCATCATTTCTTCATGAACTGAAGCATCTTTTAAAAAAAGTTTGCTTTTAAATTTAGATTTGTTAATTATTTTATACTCTACTTTTTTCGCATTTAATTGTTGAACAAGGTTTTCTATATTAACATTAAAAAGAAATATGGGGGGACAAAATGAATTTTCTTTTCTAGAAACTTTTTTTTGGGAATTCTTTAATAAATTATTATTATCACCTATAGGATTGTGTTTTTCTTGTTCAATATTTAATTCACCTAAAATAGCGAACCTATTTTGTGTGTTTTGTGTAGTATTATTTGATAAAGATTGCCTATTTTAAATACTTAAATTAGATAAATCTACCTTAGTGTTATTTGATCTTTTTCGTTTTCTACATAAAACATCTTGAAATTGATCTTCATCTTCTGAAAACGAGAACAGGGATGCTTCGTGTTCCATAGACTCTATTTGAATGTTGTTTTCCCCTAAAATGTTCGAATCTCTACTTTCTGTTTGAGGATTTACTTCCGTATGAAAAGATTGTTTTTGTCTAATGCTAGAAATATGATTTTTTAATTCAAGTGCAATTTGATTGGTATCCTTAATATCACTTAGTATACTTATCTTTTTGTTAGGGTTATTTTCATTAACACCTGAAACTGCAGCGCTCGAAATTGAAGAACCACAATCAAAATTTGGCAAGAGAGCAGAATTTAAATGAGAAGTTTTAGAATTAATGGTAGGATCAGTGTCTTTATTGTCTGATATGCAGTCCAAATTTCCAGAAGAAGGTTTCATAACTTTAAATTTATCAGGCGGGAGTTTGTTACCTGATTTATCAGGAGGTAAATTATTGTCCAAATATGAGCGGTAATTACTCATATTTTAATAAAAAAACAGCAAAATCAAGAGAAATCCAAATTTCAAACAATTATGAAAAAAATTGATAATATTTTCTTCGATATATATTTTAAATATTCTTTTAAAAAATAAACAAATTAAAATACGTCTGCACACTTCGAAAATAAAATTCGAACTCTCCTTTGGACTAGAAAGGAGTAGTTTTAAAAATACTCCATTGTGTACACAAGAGAATTAGTTTTAACTTCGTTTAAAAACGAAAACATGTCGTTAAAAAACAAAGACAGGTCGTCTCACTACAAACACATTTTAACAATGACATGGTCCATGCTTGCATTACATCGGACTAGTCCATGGAGTAGTCCATTTAATCAAAATGGATCAGGTGGTCCAATAATATTTACAGGGTTCATAGAATGCGTATTTGTGAGAGTAACTTGTCAACTTGCTCTAAAAGAATCGTTACTTTACCGTTATTTTATGTTCTCTTTAATTTTTACACTCTTTTTCATTGTTTTTCTCCTTCGCCAAACCTGAAAACTCACTATAAAGTGTGTTCACTCTATAGAGGTTCATCAGTGTTCACTCTACAGAGTAGTCAATGTAAACATTCTGGTGTTCACTCTAACGAGGTATTCATAGCATCGAGGGTTCACTCTACCCAGACAGCACTGTATATCTTAAACGCTTCACCGGCAAGACTTTCTTTCGTTCTTTTTTGGAATACATTGTAAGGGAATTACATCTATTCAACGAAGGTACAAACGAAGTGCAACATGTACTATTTACATTCATATGATTTATAACTCGTAATAACGTGTCATGAAGTTCGTATTGCATTCTACTGCGAATGCAATTATTAGTGGATTTCAGAATTTCAACACAGGCAATACTAGTTGTAGTTACCAGCATTTAAAGAAGTGTCAAAACACGGTGTGACATGGTAACACAACGGGAACTAATTAATGGGCACACGCGAACTGTGCTTGATCACGGCTGCCAATGGAACCTAACCTAAGTTCTTAAAATGGTACATATCTGCTGTATCCTTATAGTTGTAAAATGTTGTCATAAACTGATTTAAATTATATCATTATAAAACTCTTTCAATTACAGTAGTTTTCCGTTTATTTGGAAATATGTCGTTTATTTGGAAATATGTTTTGAGATCTGTATAATATATAAAAAAAAACTTAAAAAGGCACAATTCATTACACTGGCTGCATTAAACCTAAAAAAATTTTAATGAAAAATTCATTTTTATTTTTCAAATATTTTATCAATTGTTGAAAGAAGCGCTATTGGCCTATACTTTTCAATCGTTTTTGCATGAACCTCCTTCGGGATAGGCACAACTTTGTGTACCTTTAAAACATCCGGATTTATAGATGTACATATTTATCATACTATTGAAAAAAAAAGGATATAAAAGGTGAAACTGCTTGATAACAATATTTTAAAAGTTTCGATGAAACATAGTCCTGACCGCTACTGTACGTCGGTTTTAAGCCTATTATTATATTTTCAACATCATGTGTTGAAAATTTATTTAACGTAAAGCAGATTGGATGGCGTCTTAACGTTCTTAAGTTATTACAGTGGTCATTAGAGTATTAAGCAATTCCATTTTTTAAATCCTCTAAAATTTTTGTAAAGTAATTATTAAAAGTGTTGGCTTTAACTTTGTTATTTTCTACGCATAGTCCTTTAGCATCAATGATATTAATAATTTTCTTCTGAGAGCGACCGGTTTCATTGTTTAAAAATGTCCAACATTTCTTTAAATCACCATTAAAGCTCAATATTTTATTCTCATAATACATAGTAGTTTATAGATTCTTTCATAGATTTATTTATAACTTTACTTATCCTCTTAAAGCAATAAACAGTTCCGTTGTCATATCTATTCTTTCTCCTCTTTTTTAAAAATTTTTTCTTTGTTTCAATTAAACACCACAAATTTTTGTTTATCCAAGGAGCTACATATATCTGCCTTTCTAAGCCATAAATTATTTGAAATATTAAAAATGTTCGCGAATTTTCGCTATTTCTGCAAATTTTCCGAATGTTTGCAATTGTCGCATAACTTTTTGTTGCTCTTTTTGGCAAGAGTCGCCGTAATAAAGATAGCCCCATACATATGTATGTATATCAACCGAAGTCTATATTTTACAGGGCACAATCAACACTGTCGAATTATACGGGGCGAAAAGTGTAATGCCTTATGGCATTAGTAATTTTGAATTTTTTAGAATAAATCAAGCTCTCTTTTTTAGAACACAACATTTTTTAGAAATGAACATCAAATTGCATTTTTTAAAAAAAATCTAATAACCAACTGTCCAAAATGTATAAACAAAGTGACCTCAGTACTACAACAATGAAACAATAGAAAAAACAACAGGCATTTTGTTGCTAGAATTGAGACGGCAAATGTCAAAATACCTTTATAAAAAATGTAAATGAGGCCACTTTATTAGTACATTCTGCCATGGTGAAATAATAGAAGGTGGCAGCACTACGGAATCAATTATTTTTTGCTCAATGCATGGTGAACTTCCATTATGTCAAAATTATTTGTTTTTTTTTGAGGTAATGCCACTTAAATACATTTTTAGTAGATGAAAGAAATTGTTGGCGTTGGTTTGTTGATGCTGACGAAAACCCCAAAAAGGAACGTGTTATGAATTATGGAGTAAACTTTGATTGGAACAAGCGTACCCGTGTTTCTACTAAGTAGAAATTGTAATTTATTTGTTATAAATACATCAGAAAGAATAAAAATGGGTTTTTTATGAAAACGAAGTAGTTAATCAAGAATAATTTTTCCAATTTCAAGTGATCTATAAAAATTTTAAAAGATTTGTAAAATACATAATCAGGGGCTAATTCTGGCAGTCGTGATCGAATACAACACAGCTGAAGGGTTTTATTTTATGTAAAGATGAACAAATTATGTGTAATTCTGTATACATATGTATGTATGTTGTTTTGTGTGATGAGCTACCAGAAAATTTAAGACTAGTTTCTATTAATTTTTTCTCATTAACCTTTATTTATAAGTTTTCAAGTAGCATAATTTCATGTCGTGCTATACTCGGCACATAAATCGAAAAGGGATTATCAAATTCTGTAAAACATTTTAATCTTCGTCCATGTAATTCTTTTTATAACGTTCATCTATAATCTTTATTGTTTATATTCAGTATAGGTATGCAATAAAACAATAATATTTTGGTGTGGTGAAAATCCATATTTTTGACATAATGGACTATTTTACACAAACAAATTAGCCTGTTTTTGTTGTATTGTTGTACAACAACTCCTAGTGCTGCCACCTTCTAGTAATTTCACCATGCATTCTGCAACTGTCTAAGTTATTAGAGATGTGCTTTAAAAAACTATAAACAATCGACATTGTTACACTGCTGTTATAGAATACAAGTTTTGTATCGAACTGATGACGACGTCGATGAAAATTGATGTTGATATTTAATTGATGACGATGACGACGATGTTTAATGGAATAAGGGTAAATATTATTTCTTCGTATTGAATTTAACGAATTTCAAAACAAATTTATGGCTCATCAAAAATAGCCAACAAATCGCCAAATCGAAATTAAAAATCGCCACGTTTGGCGAGAAATCGCCACGTTTGGCGAGAAATCGCCACGTTTGGCGAGAAATCGCCACATGTGACAACCTTGCTTCCATCTACTAGTGAGGTGAATAAAAAAAATACCAAGTGTCACAAAAGTTATCGGGTACTTAAAACAAAAAAGTTATCGTTCTCCAGCAAAAGTCAGTTATCGAAAACTTGGTTTAGAAGGTTTGTGTCAAGGTCTATCCAATTGGATAGGCCTTGGTTTGTGTCTTCGCTGCGGACGAAATAATCACCTTTCAAAAGAATGCAAAATAAACAAATAAAAATTAAAATGCTCAGCATGTCACAAAACAGGCCATGTGAAGCAAGGAGCATAAAATCGAAATTAAAACAATAATCAAACAAGTACTTATGGAGCGAATTTAATCTAAATGCCAACATAATTAGATGGTTTATGCCATTTTTGGAAGTAGAATTTGACGAAATTTTGACCAGACATAAAATCAATGATGGAGATTCTAAATATGCAATAAAAAAATAATAGCGTATGAGCACATACGCTATTGTTATATTAAGGGGACGATATACATATGTATATACATATATTCTTTATAGGGTCCAAGATCAATATTGTAGAAATAGCAAACGGAATGACAAACTTATTTATACCCTTTTCCACCTGTGGTGAAGGGCATAATAAAAGCAAAAAAATTTTGTGATTCCAAAATTTAACCAAAAATCAATTTCAAATAGACAATAGATTAAAATATGTATAGTTTTATATAAAAAAGTAAGTTTGCAATATCTAAAAAGTGCAAAAATTTTGAAATTTAAATATTTGCAGTTGAGTAATATTTCGTTGTTTAACATTACATGTGTAAATAATGACAACTCTCCCTAGAGTCTCCCTAGTCATGGTCCAGACCATGATACAAATACAGAAGGTAGCTAAAAGAGCTTTCGCAGCAAATAAAAAAAATTTGTTTTTGCGAAATTTTGGCTTTTTTTAATATTTATCTGAATACCCAACGTGTTACTTTAATTTCGACAGCTACATTTAAATTTTACTCGAACATTGTAAGACAAAGCTGGTTGTCATAGAAGATAAATGTTAATTTAAACTTTAAAATTTTATATGTATATGAAAAAGTAAAAGTTAAGATGTGTGAAATACAAAGAAATCTGGACCAATCTTTTAGTATACCGATCGATTTAGAATCACTTTTTAAAGTGATCTTAAGATAATCATACGTCCGTCTGGCTGGTTGTCCATGTTAATTTTGTGCTTAAAGTACAAGCTGCAATCTTGCAGATAATTTGATCAAATTTGGTAAATACATTTTAATTTTGTACTGAGGACGAATTCTATTAAATGGTGAGAATCGGTCCATTAGTTGACATATTCCCCATAAAAACTTTTTTCCAAATTAGACTCTTTGTATCCGAAAACCATCTAATTATGTTGGAATTTAGATTAAGTTCGTTTCAAAAATATTTTACTCCAAATTAAATTCTTTTCGAATCAGTTTACATTTGCTTCCTTTTAAATGTTAACATTATTAAACAATTTAGCGACCGTCCCCAAAAATCCCATTAAGGAAAATATCTTATATTTGGTAAGTGCCGGTTCACACACTTCAAGTTTGACTCGTCAAGTTTTGAGTTTTTAGGAGAGACGGCAAAGAAATGGCCTTCTCTTTTCCCCTCTCTCCTAAAAGCTCACGGCACTAAGAAAAACTTTCTTCAAGAGTTTCAAATGGAATCTGTTATCAAGTTTCTCAAGGGTAAGTACCACTGTTGCGATCTGGCAATTCTAAAATTGTACCGTCTCAATGGCAAAATTGTACCAAATCGACATTAATTGTACCAAAATTTCGCTATATAAAAAAGCATACATAGTAATTTATAACATATTTTAATTCAATAAGAATAAAACCAAAAGAAGTGAAAAAGTAAAGCCGGGCAAGCCCGACATATATAAAGACAAATTTTCGAAAATGTTCTCTATTCGGAACTCATGGACAGTCATGAACCCGCCAGAATAAAACCTTCATCTATATGAGACTTGTTTGTCCTTAAGTGATTTTGGGAAGGACGCTTGTATAGGACCTATGGTTAATTTTTGACCGTCCAACACATAATTTTTCGTTACATAGTAGCTGTCGTCAAAATTTATAAGGAAGGTATGGCATTAAAATCTTTTTCCGGGAGTAGTATGGACCGATTCCAATAAAATTTGGTACGATGATTAAGATTGCAATAACGTAAGTTTGGAATAAATTTAATCTAAATATCACTCACTCACTCATTCCGGAAAGAAGTTTGTATGGGGCATATGTATATGAAATTATAAACCGATTCTCACCATTTGTAGTAGGCTTCGTCCTTATGAATTGAAACCAATCATGGTGAAATAATTAGAAGGTGGCAGCACTACTGAATCTATTATTTTTTGCTCAATCCATGGCCCAATTAGTAGGTCTGCGCACAACTACAACAATGCAACAATAGAAAAAACAACATGCGTTTTGTTTGTGTATACAAATGGTAAAAATGTCAAAAAGTTGTCAGTTATCAAGAAATATGTGTTTTGTATTTTTCATGTATTTTTTTGTTGAATGAAAAATTTTCAATCCAAATTTTCATAAAATATGTTTATTTTGAAAAAAGTGCTTAGAACTAATTGGGCGGTATAGAATCAATATAAATGAAATGCATTTTTACATTTTGCAACATTCAACCAGTATTTGCAGTTTACAAAACTTAAAGGCGGACAGAATGGAGAACATTTATCATTTCCTCCTCCGTTGTGATTCAGCAGCGCCAATGTATTTATCATTTGATGCCGAAAGTGCCATCGTTAATATAAAAAGGCCACAACTCATCAAAAACACTTTTTACAGGAGAAGGAAAAAACTTAATAAAAGCCGAAATAATATAGCTACACAAACATTGTTAAAAAACATCTTTATTAAAATTAAACAAGGAATTCCGATTGATGAGTCAGTGTTTTTTTCTTTCGAAAAATTGTGTGTATGAGTTACTGCTTTTTGTGTTCTGCTTATAACTTCTTTATTTTTAATCTAATTTGCTTGAAATTTTAATAGAATGTGTATTAGCAACCATTCTACAAGAATCAATAAAAAAAACGGATTTCCAAAAATAATGAGTTGGGGCCTTTTTATATTAAGGTAACGGTATGTAGGTTTTTGTTTTAATTTTAACCTTTTTAAAGATTGTCTAGGTTCCCTTAATTTCTCTGCTTCGTTTTCTAACTTCTTGTACAATTTAAGGCCTAACTATAATATGCATAGCCTTGCTTAACCTACTGTCAAAAATTAACAAAAAGTCTCTGAAATGTATTTAAAAAAACAAAAACAAAATAAAAAAGAATTGGTTCCGTACGGAATGTGCGATTGGATTCGCACCTTGCTTAAGCAAATGACAGTTTCATTAAACTTAGTAAAAAGTTTCCTTAAGTTTAATATGGTTTGCCTCATATAATTAACATGTATTCGCACATTTGCTTAAGCCAACTCAAGCACATTATGGTTAGGCCTTTAGTCTTTCTTGCTTGTTCCCGTCCTAATAATTCTCTGATTCTTTGATTTTCTAATTGGTTTTTATGTAGTATAACATCACTTTCATATAATGCTGTAAGTTTTCTATCTTATGAATGTATATTTTTATATTCTTCATTTATGTTTTGGTAGAATTTTGTATTTTAGATTTTATTTAAAGAAAAACTTGTTTGCAACGTTTCAAAAGCAGTAATATTTTGGTGTGGTGAAAATCCATATTTTGACACAATGGACTATTTTACACAAACAAATTTGCCTGTTTTTGTTGTATTGTTGTACAACAACTCCTAGTGCTGCCACCTTCTAGTTATTTCACCATGAAACCAATGTACAAAATTTCATGACAGCCACCCAGACTGAAGGACATCGTTAAATCTACTAAGAAAGTGATATTGAGTCGATCGGTATACAAAAAGGTGGGTCTAGGACCAATATTTTTTACTGTAACACATCAGCACAAGCGCATAATACCCTCTCCACTATTGTGGTGTAGGTATTAGAAGCTAAATATTTCAATTTTTTTTTTAAGGCAGACAAAAGTGTATAAAGTGTCACCAATACAATCGACAAAAGTGGCGATTTGGAGATCCCAGGCTTCCTACAGGGATATGCTTATGTATGTACTTAATATGTTGGGATAACATCATGAACACAAATTAATAATGCAATATTTGATGGTTCTGGCCAGGGCTGGAGAAATGTTATTACAATTTTTATTACCAAATTTGGTACAATTGTACCAAAAATCCCATCAGTGGTAAGTACTCATTCTTATTTAAGTATGTGTGCAATTAAAAATTGTTGTATTGTTGTTGCCCACGATGTCGACAAGAACATTTCTTTCGTATATTTGTATTGAAAACAAAAACAAATTTCAGTTTTTTATTATTGTTTTCAATTAATATATGCGAAAGAAATGTTTTTGTCGACATCGTGGGCCTGGCAATAAATTTATTTGTTTCAGACTCAAAAGCGACTTTTTAAAGTTTGCAGTACATGAAGAAGGAAGTCATAAAAGAAGCGATTCCTCCTCTGGAGCTAAAAATGGAGTTGCAGAGATTCCAAGTAAATAAACTTTTAGTCTTATTAAACTGGTTCATTACTTAATGAAACAGATAAAATTGAAATTTCCGATTTTACTATCCCTTCTTTATATTTATATCCAATTAATAATGGAAAGACCTAAGTTAATACATATAAGAATTTATGTACTTGTAAGTATTACATTATCATTGCGGTTTCCTTTTTTTTAATACATAAGTATACATACATATGTAAATATTTAAATTAATAAAAATTTAAATAAATAAAAACCTGCGTTTTATTTCAACATTTGAATTCGGATAACCAATATGTCTATTTTCAAGAATACATTCTTAAAATCGATCTTAAAAGAAGAATTTTATTAAGAATTAATTCTTGATTTAAGATTTCTAATAAGAACAAAATCTTAATTCGATCTTAAGATGAGAATTTATTCAAGATTACAAGCTTAAATGCGATCTAAAAAATCAAGATTTTGTTTTTGAATTAAGAATGTTCGCATTTAACAGACGATTAAGATTGAAATGATTTCCCTTAGTGTAGAAATAATAATTTTAAAGTTTGACATTCCACGAATCTGACATAGATAGAGATATAACAATGAAATTTTTAAGTTATGTAGACCGAAAAGATCTTAAAATAGTGGACTAAACAGCATCCCCATTTTTGATTAAGAAATACCCCAAATTCCCAATCCCCGAAAAACGATGTTAAAAAAATTATGTTTTTTTACAAAAAGGGCGATACTGTCAAAATTTACCATTCGATTTTGATCAGAATTTTTCAGAAAATCATGGACATATTAGGAAACATTATTGTTCTTATTATATAAAAATCGGTGTGTTGAATTATTAGAATTCTTTACTTCAATTGATTTTTTTGTTTGAAAAATTAGATTTTTTTGGAAAGGACATGTGGGAGAAACAAATATCAAATAGACTAAAAATTGATTCTACAAGCAAACTCATAACATTCTATTCATATGTATTTCCTTTATACGCATATACATTTGCCTCGAATATACCACTATACTTAAAAAAAGGCATAAGCATTTAATAATACAACCAGTGTTGCCAATTTAGCATTTATCATGCAAGATCTTGCATTTTTATAAAGTCATTTGGCATTAAAAAAAACTTATTTAGCATGTAGCATATTTTCTAGCATTATTTAAAATTATATAGCATTTTTTAGTTCTTGTGGTATTTTTAATATTTTCATTTTTTATAATGTTTAATACAAATATAAAATATTGAATTAGATCTTAAAAATGCAACAATGTGAATATGGTTACGCCCCTTTTACAATGTGGAAATTGAAAGGCAGACAGACAAAGTTTGAAAGCAAGGGTTTGAAGAGGTAGAGTGTATAGTACATGACTATCTGTACTCTAGACATTTTTCGGGTTTCTTTTCCACTGTATCAATATTCATCTCCGTCAGCGAAAAGAACCAAAAAAGGAAACGAATAATTTCTGCCTTTCTATGAATTACGCGATGGTGAAAGGTTTAGGTAAGTACAAAGTAACGGGTGTATTTAAGGGCCAATGTTGAATGTGAACCACACCTAAACGTCAAGTTTTTTCTGCATTTCATTTGACATTTCTGAATTTCAGAGTGACTCAATTTGAACCATTAAAAGATACACAATCGAGCAACGCGTTAAAGTTACTCAGGCTTGTTATGAAAATGGGCGTTCAAATCAAAATGCATATCGTGCACTTCGTGATTTTTTCGGTCAATTTAATCGTTAACGAAACAATGGCTCTTTTGCGCGACAAATTCAATGGCCGTGTTATCTCACGTGGTGGTGATGTCAATTGGCCGCCAAGATCATGTGATTTGACACCGTTGGACTTCTTTCTTTGGGGATATTTGAAAGAAAAGGTCTACGTCGATAAGCCAACAACAAGAGCTAAATGATGAGATAATTCGGCAGATTAACGGCATAGAACATCAATTATGCCTCAGCGTCATCGAAAATTTGGACCATCGGATGGAGGTGTGCCGCCGAGGTCGTGGCAATTGTAACAAATTTCAGCAGAGGATCCAGTTTATGTGCAGTGCATAGTTCGGTTGCACCTGTTTATCAGGTAACCTTTGTTCAAGGCCATTTCATGTCCCTCGCTTGAAGCTGAAGGCTTATTCTAAAAAAAATTTTAGAATGAATATCTTCCAATATTTTTTATATAAATTTTTTTTTAGCATTTTTTTAACAAACTCAAGCATTATTTCTTCAATATCAAATATGAAAAACTGGGAATTTAGCACGTCATACTGACATCGTATTAATAATAAATTTTGTATTCCCGAAAACAACTTTGATAATTCTTCATTTCTGAATGCAACATACCATTGCTTAAAGTCTGCTTTCTATCAATATTAAAAATGTTTAACATAATCCTTCCGGGTAAAAAAGTTGAATAATCGTTAAAAAAAATTAACCCAAAAAATTCTTTTAATCCGAATATCTCTTAAGGCAAAGCAGATAACCTAACATTTAAGCATATTTTTAAGTAGAATTTTTTTGCAATTCATAAACACATATATTTTTGGCGAATTTGAATATCCAAGGTTACCAATTTTAGAGGTCCAAAGTTACTCTTACGACCCTCTATGGACCCATGTTCTTTCAAATCAACTTAAAAGCTGCCCGGCTATGACAACTTCAAGAATTGCACCAGTGTCAGAATTATTTTTTAAAGCCAAACGTTCGTAAACCATATTTTAGTAAAATAAAAAAAATGTTGCGAGTAATTTCATTACAATGAAAAAAGTGTTTAACAGACAGTTCCAAACAGTTGAAAAAGTATATCGGGTTAAAAAGGACACTTTCTGATGGTACTAAAATCTCTTTAATCCCTTTTGTCCCTAAAAATTTATATTCCTTTGAAATTCGGATTTAACTAAAATATAGAACCTGGGGAAACATTTAATAACATATCAGTTAAAAATGGTACATTGATTTCTTTAAGACTACTATCCCACAAATATAAAAGAAAAAACTTCGACCCATTCATTATTGATAACAGTTCGCAACAAATCAGAATTTAATTCTAATCAAATAAACAAAAGGTAAATTTTTTTTAAAACAACACAAAACTATTTGTTACCGATATCCAGTTTTTCGAATGGCATTAAAATTTTTGAAATCGGCGATAGCAAAAAATTGGACTTTGGCCCATGAAATTCAATTTTCAGCCACAGTGCGGCGCCAACTTTCATTCACAATTTTTATGAAAGGTATTAAAAAAAAACCTTCTTCTGTAAAATTGTGGTTTTGTTGCCAAAGCCTTTTTTTGCGGTAAGGGCTCGAATTAAACTCTTTTCTAAACGGATTAACGCACACTTAAAATGCTGGTGTAAATAAACCACAATTTGGTTTGTTAAAAATAACAGCTGGCTTTTAACGCCAGCAGACATCATTTAAAGTGTTAGTGAATAGCAAAATGGTTAATTTTGTGGTTAAAATTTTTAAAAGAAACAATTGTGGTTTAATAAGTATAGTGAATCACACTACTGATTCCATATATATAAAAAGCCATAACGCACCGAAATCGTATAAAAACTAAAAATTATTAATTTTATTATCTTGGTCATTTTAGATAGTTAATTAGCCATAGAATTTATTTAAAATGAGAACTGGGTAAGACAAGCTGACAAATCGTGTCCAGGTTTCATGAAAATAAAAAAAATTTCAAAATCGTATTTTTCCAGATTTCCGTCCAGATTTTTCGATCGACTTTTTTTATTTTGGTTTTTAAAATTGATTAATCGAACCTCAAAATCGTTTATGTTTAATTTGGAAACTTATTCCTTATATGTATCACAAAGGGGGATACACGATATTTTTTTTTTTTTTTTTTTGCAAACTACTAGAGAAATTGAACTAAGAAAATGTGTAAATGTTGAGATGGCCTTTAGAGGATCAAATGCGATATGTATGTACATTTCACATATTAAAATTGTGTTCTTGAGTAGTCAGTCAGGCCTGTCACATAAATCAATTCCGATCGAAAGAGATTTCGTATCTTGCTTCACATAAATTTTGTAGTGTTATTTATTTAAAATGTAGAATATAAAAAAAGTTTAAAAATGTATATATAATAAAAGATAAAGTGTTTCGATTTTGCTTTCTTGCGCGCACGACTAGCTGGTTAAAGAGGCAGGATCAGACTGACTTTGATGGTTGCAAGAGAGAGTTTTTTTCACTCTCCCACAAATGTATGGATATTATTTCAAAGGATTATGCCAATATTCCCTGATCGGTGGAGAGTATTTCTTTGCTATGTTACTATAAGTTAGTTTTAGACAACAAACGTTTGCATGTCGTTGATGTCGGAAACACGCAGATTTATTTCCTTGTAATTTTGTATTTGTTATGATAAATTACATACTTTTTGTTTTTCACACTGCTTATAACTAGATTCAAATATCGCTCACACACTGGTCTTTTGGAATATTAGCGTATTTTCACAGGAATGTCTTAATTAACCTGTTGTGTTTCTATAATATGAATGTTGATTTTCACAAAGCTGACTTTCAGTGTTTGGTACGGTACGATATGTTTGAACTGTTTTGTTCACTGCCCATTGATGACTTTAATTTCTGAAGAACAAGAGGCCCCATATTAAAGTTGAAAGTATACCAAGGGAACTAATAGGTAAATACGTAAAACTACAACTTTAAACTTGAAAAACTGAAAAATTAAATTAAGATTAAAATTAAAAATTGGCAAAATTTTGATAAAAATAAAAAAGTCGATTTTAAAAGCCCAATAATCGATTTCAGTATAAAACCGCATACTTAAATTCAATTGCAAAGAATCGATTTTTTTACCACAAAATCGATTTTCGATTGGAATCGAAATAGGTTTACCATATCCTAATACATACATAGACATATACATATATATGTATGTATATATCTATATACATATATATTTATACATATGTATATTTACGTATATGGACGTGTCGACTTAAAAGTTCAATTACTTTATTCATACATGTGTACTCTAAATTTACATACATGTGTATGTATGGACATATACATAAGTATGTATGTACAATGTACAATTTTTATTTATGTGCATAAAGATCACTCATGTGTGTATGTAAGTGAAAATGTTTGCACTTAAGATATATATTTTTTTTTTAATTTCTTGTTTTTATTTCCTTATTTTATCTTTTAATAATTAAAATTTGTTTAAAAGCACCACTTGGTATTTCCTTCTTTGTTTTTTTCGGTTTTACTTTTTTCAATTTTATTAAACGTTTTTGATTCTCTTATTTAACATTTTTCTTCTTTTATATTGTTTTATTTTAGTTTAAATTTAAAAATAGCTTTTAGCTAAACACGCAACAAGAATTTTTTAAAATGTTCTTTTTGGGCGAATGTTCTAACAAAAAGTCAATGGAAGAAATAAAAAATAAAAGTTAAAAAGATCTAATGAAAGCTAAAAGCGAAAAATTTATTATAGATACACATTTTTTTTTTACAAAATCATTATGGACGGATAAATAGAATTATATCTTATTTTCTTTAGGATCAATATATGTAATTACATACTTTATTTGTGACTTTTATTATTGTTGTTGTCTGTATTTTTTTTTTTTTACTTCACTTTTTTAACTATTTAGAGATTTAAATTTAAAATAAAATTTTCGTCGTTTTGTAAAAACATTATCGCTTCTTTTATTATTTTGTGTTAAAAATTTTAAACCGAAAAACAAAATATACATATAAAAATATTTGTGTATGTATTTGTTAAGGTATGTATTATATTTTATACAATATTTTATATATTTCAATGATTTTTCGGTTGATTCAGACTGCTTTAAATGAATAATGTCGAATTGTGCCGCAATTCTACTTGTGCGTGAACGAACGAACGAAAGAAAATGTGAAAATCGACTAAAGTTTTGAAAAGCATCTGCAGACAAATATCCTAAAAATAAATTAGAATGGGAGAAAGAGATTCGAAAATTTTTGAAATGAAAATAAAATAATGAACATATTCAAACAGTTGGGAAAGATGCACAGCACTCGGTCAGACCACTAACAACTCATTTATCATTTTGTTTGAATACCTACAACCAATTTATTATTTAATTCGAACTAGTTAATTTTCTAATTAGAATTCATAAGCACGTTAACATATGCATTGTACATACTTTAATATGTTATCTAAAAATATTTTAGTACACAAATTAAGGTAACACCTTAATTTACAAACACTGTTTTTAGTTGAAATATACGAACGTAAGACTCCTCACTATAATGTGGTTCAGCTGTCATATGCTCTCGGTTATTTCCAAGTTCTTCTCTTAAATAATTTTGCCAATTTCTTGCTCAATGTCTTTCCTATTTCTAGTTAGTATTATGTGAACACGTATAAGATCAATGCAAAACACATAAAGAAAAGATTATGGGCCATTTTTTATGTGTATACATTAGAGTGGTCCAACACACACAATTTGGGAAATACTTTTCGACGCCACTGAAAATATGAAAGGACACATTACATTAAATTCTAGCCGAATTTAAATATCCAACATCCTTAAATTACACTGTGTGTAATTTTTTCAGTCATGGAAAAATAACCATATACGGACAAAACTACGTGATAAAAGAACAAAAAAAAAACCCCGTGTCTCCCAGTTTTGCCCAAAGTCATGCATTTTTTCCTAGGAAGTTCATATGTTCTAAAAAGTTGTTTACTGAGTTCTTAGGTACATTTTTGTAGTTGGTTGTTTTCTTGAATTTTTAACGGTTTGCTACCTATGGACCTGAACAGGGGAAAAGAGGTAAAAAAAAACGATTTTTTTAAAGTTTTTTGCTATTTTGATCTTGAAGATGAAGTTTTTTTATTTTATATGTTGACAATTTTGTTCTTTATGGCAAAAGCTACAACTTTGTCTCAGAGGATAAATCAAAATTCCGAACAGTTTGCAAGATATGAGCCTGAGAAAATTATCACTTTTTTGAAGCCGAGGCCCCAAATCTTTGGCGGCCCATAAAAAAAGTGCATGAATTTGGGCAAAACTGGGAGACACGGGTATTTTTTTTGTTGGTCTTTTTTCACGTAGTTTTGTCCGTATATGGTTATTTTTTCCGTGTTGTACTGTGTTATTAAAATACATATAACTGTAACAAGGTATTATTGGGGATACAATTTAATGAATTTATCGAGCATGTTCTGTCAATCGCAAAACGCTTAATGTTAGGAACACAATTGGGACGGACGACGCGGCCGTTCATCCCAGCTGTGTTCCTAGCATAGCATATGCGACTCTGATGTCAAATCGCATAAAATGTGTTCTGTAAATCGCAATCGCAAAAGTTTGCTGACTTGCAAAAGTATTCTCAATTGTAATACAAGAATATTTTTAAGAAACGATTATTGTAAAATAAAGTGTTTAAAGTGAGAAAGTCTTTATCAATATAGATTTTCTGCTATAACTTTCAAAATATTAACTTAATTAGGGAATGGTAAATGGATTCCAAAATCGATTTTCGATTTTTTGATCGACTTTTTTTATTTCGGTTTTTGAAATCGATTAATCGAACCTCAAAATCGATTTTAAAATCGATTTCAAAATCGTTAAAGATTAATTAACAAACTTTTTCCTTATATCACGAAGGGGGATACACTAGTATTTTTTTTTTTTTTTTTTTTGGCAAGCTACTAGAGAAATTGAACTAAGATTTTTACAGTGGGTAGATATGACTACGGTTTGTATTTCCACAGGAATGCCCTGGTTTAATTCACCTGTTGTGTTTCTAAAATGTGTTGATTTCCACAAAGCTGACTTTCAGTGTATGGTTCGGTACGATATGGTTAAAACTGTTTTGGTCACTGTGCATTGATGACTTTAATTTCTGAAGAACAAGAGCCCCCATATTAAAGTTGAAAGTATACCAAGGGAACTAATAGGTAAATACGTAAAACTACAACTTTAAACTTGAAAAACTGAAAAATTAAATTAAGATTAAAATTAAAATTAAAAATTGGCAAAATTTTGATAAAAATAAAAAAATCGATTTTAAAAGCCCAATAATCGATTTCAGTATAAAATCGCATACGTAAATTCGATTGCAAATAATCGATTTTTTTTACCATTCCCTAGTGGTAATTACTTCATACATTACATGGTAAGTAGTTGTCATTACAATTGTCATTATTCTGAAAACTTTAAAAAGTATTTACTGCTAATGGCCTCAGCAACTACTTATTACTTCTATTATTTTCTCTACTGAACATTTGGTTGCTAATAATCAGCTCAATAACTACTTATCAGTTGTGTGGTTTTAAGTACTGAATATTTACTTACTGGTAACGTACTCAATTACTAATTATTAGGTATATTAACTAGTGATTGGCTTCTGGTAAGTATATTGTAAGAACTTACAATTCAACTTGCTCGTAGTTAAATAACAACTAGATATTTTTTGACTTATAGTTAGTGTATTGTAAGTACTGAATTTTGTGGTCACCTCGAACAAAAATAAGTAGTTATTCAGCCGAAAAATAATGGGTGTTTATTTTCCTGAACTTGCTAACTTACCAGGTAAGTAAAGTTGTTGATGGGTTATAATAAAATTTTTATAAAAAAAAATATAAAATTTACAAAACTATAATTTTATCAATGGGCCGATTACGGATGGCAACACAACTGAAGTTTAGTTGCTGCAGCGAAAATTGACAACGCCGCTCATGTTAAAATACACAATTTTTTTTTTAGTTTATATTTTAACATGAGCGACGTAGCCTGATTTCGGCGCTGGCAACTCAATATTCAGGTCAGTTGCCATCCGTAATTGAACCAAAATTTTTTTCTTTTACTGTAAAGTAAGGAAAAATTTATGGTGTTTTCTTTTCTACAAAAATATACCACCTTGTTCAAAGGTGCATGTAAATTTTAAAGGCCGATGTTGATTTTAAATAACACAAATTATTTTAAGTAATTTCTTTTCATTATAATGATATTGGTATGGTTTAATTATGTATGGAACAAAATATCGGCCATGGCATAATTGACGTTTTATGCCATTAATGTGCTGAATTATCCCATCCTTTAGCTCTTGAATTGTTGCTGGCTTATCGACGTACACCTTTTCTTTCAAATAACCCCAAAGAAAAAAGTCCAACGGTATCAAATCACATGATCTTGGCGGCCAATTGGCATCGCCACCACGTCCATTGAATTTGTCGCGCAAAAGAGCCATTGTTTCGTTAGCTGTGTGGCAAGTGGCACTGTCCTGTTGAAACCACAAGTCGTCCACATCCATATCTGCCAATTCGGGCTATAAAAAGTTCGTTATCATCTCACGATAGCGAACACCATTTACAGTAACTGCCTGACCGGCTTCATTTTGAAAAAAAATACGGCCCGATGATGCCGCCAGCCCATAAGCCGCACCAAACAGTCACTGTTTGTGGGTTCATTGGTTTTTCGACAATCACTCTTCGATTATCGCCCAAATGCTTCAATTCTGCTTATTTTCGAATTCACTGAGGTGAACATGTGCCTCATCACTGAATCACTTAGTGCCCATTTTCCTGAATAACTTAACACGTTGCCCGATTGTGTATCTTTCCATGGTTCAAATTGAGTTAGTCAGAAATTGAGAAATGTCAAATGAAATGCAGAAAAAAGCTTGACGTTTAGGTGTGTTTCACATTCAACATCAGCCCTTAAAATTTAACCATTTATAAAATGTGTTGCCAATCCTGCAATAATGTAATTTGTTATTTGACGAGAACAACACACAAAATTGGATCAGCTAGTTTTTCAAAATATAAACAAATTCATACTTAGTAAGTTCAAAATAAAAAAAAACCGCTGCGGCAACATCCATATCTTTTACTTTGTCTTGAAATTTTTAAAAATTTTCTTTGGTTTGTTTTTCATAAAATATGCAAACCAGAAAATACCTTTGCCAGATGGCCGAAGTTTTTAAGCTTTTTTGATTTGATGATCCAATTAAATTTTATATCACTGACAACCTACCATCAACAATGTAATACTTTCGTATGTTGTTTACTATAAAATTATTTGTCCTATTTACTTTTAAAATTTAACATTTATACTGTCCTGATTAGAGGCGATGCTTGCCAAACTTCGTCTTGTAGCCCTATATATTAACAGAAGTCAACTGTTTCATACCCTTTGAACACTTGCATACATTTCGGAGGAACGCACGGAAGATGTTGAAAATTGAAATACGCGTTCACACTTGAAACATCTAACATCTACTATAAATAAAAAATGTCACCATTTCTGAAAAAAAAAACTTTTTTTTTAAATACTTTTTTTCTACAAAAGTGCCAAACTTTTTAAAGATAACACCAAAATGTTTTTAGAATTTATTTTGTTTAATAATATAAAAAAAAAATTAAGCAAAATAAGGCTTGCAAAAAAAACAAACTTGAGAAATGGTATACGCTTCTTTCAAAAGTCCCAATTTACACTAGGGACATTTCTTGCCGGACAGACAAAGTTTGATGGCGAGGGGTCGAAAAGGTAGAGTGTGTAGTACATGACTATCTGTACTGGACATTTTTTTCATTTCTCTTTCTTACTTTTCGTAGTTAACATACAAGTATTAATTTCTGTCTGACTTCTAATGTTTCCTATGTAAACGCGTCAGGTAAGATTAAAAGAGAATTCAAGAAATGTCCGGCAAGAAATGTCCCTAGTGTAAATTGGGACAAACAAATGCCATTTTGTCAGTGATGCCACAATAATAATAAATTTTATTGCCACTTTTCAACTGATGACACTAAAATAATCGACAGATGTAGAAGGGAATTCAATGAGAACATTTAGTGAAGATGTTGAAAAACTTTGATTTTTAGCCCTATGTATTTATGTATTTATGGGAAAATTTCAACATCTTCTTAACCCTTAAATGTTTAAAGATACAACCATCCAAAAAATTCCCACGGGTTCATTTTTAGTAAAAATAAAAAATAAAACACACAAGTATGCTTAGAAATCTCTATAAAATCATCTAAAATTTATTTTTAATAAAAAAATTTTAGATTTTTATGTTTAAATAGCCGTTAACTTTAAAAGTTATAATTTGGAAAATCTTCATCAAGAGGGTTATTAACAACGTTAGATCTCAGATCTGAACGGAAATTGAGGTCCAGAAAAAATAGAAGGTGGTTCGAATATACATACATACATATGTACAGACGATATGAGCAATGAGCAAGATGATCCTAATACTGACAAGCTTTATCTAACACGACCTCTTATTGAAACTCTCTATAAAACGTTTGCCTCCCTTCCAAAGTTGAGCAGGCTATGTGTGTACTCCACTAAAGTTAGAATCTATATGAAGCAGTACTTGCCGAAAAGGTCAGCAAAATGGTGCTTTAAACTTTTTGTACTTAGCGATACAATGGGATAGGGTAACACATTTGAAGCATATGGTGGCTCTGCTAAAACTTGTGTCTTGTGTCAGTTTTCTGCAAGAATAGTTGTTTTATTGTTTACAAAGTGCCTAGATTTAAAAACTGTATCGTATACTTTGACAATTTTTATACAACAGTACTCTTGTTAGTATATTTGCGAACACTGGGTCCGCCCATAATCAACAGCGCCGCCGAAGATTACTAGATTAGATATGATAAATTGGACTGTGATGGATAAAACGGAAGTTGAAAGCTACCAAATTGCTGTGAACAAACAAGAATGTTCTGCACAGAATGTAAGGGTTATACCGCGGAAAAAAATGTCATTATCCCTTTTGCTTTTAACAATATTATGTGCTTCTATAATTATCCCACACCACAATAGTGGACAGGGTATTATGCATTTGTGCTGATGTGGTTAAATATGGGTCCTAGACCCACCTTACAGTATATCGATCGGTTCAAAAAAACTTTCTGAGTCGATCTGGCGATTGCTGACCGGCTGGCTGTCCATGTAACCCTGTGCGCAAAGTACAGGGGTATCTATGCGATTGTAATGATATTCAAAACATAAATAGAAACATATTTATATGGACACATAAGCTATGCGTATTTTTAAAAATAGGACCACACGGGAGGTAGGGGACAATTTCTGCCTCTCACAAAGTTTTAAACGGTTATTAATGACACTTAAAACCTAGATGGATTCATAATTATATGGACACGTAAGCCTGATTCACCGTGGGTCCCGAATAAGGTGCACTCTCGAAAATGTGTATTTTAATATTGTGGTGTAGGGTATCATATGGTCGGGCTTGACCGACTATACTTTCTTACTTGTTTTTTAATTAAAATGAAATAATAAAATTATATATTACCGCTTTCGTATGAAAAGTACTTACAAGGGAGTGCTGAGTGTATATTCTAAGATACAACCACTATTTTCTAAATACCTTGAAAAAAAAATTTTTTTTTGACAAAATTGGTACGTAGTTGATTTTTGTCGACCATTTTGCACATCATATAATTTTTATATCAAAATCGGTGTCCTTGGGCCTTTAAGGTTTAAATTAATTTTAAATGTTGACAAGTGTGAAAAGGCCATTACAGGTTATTTTCAACACTGCCGATTATGCCATTAGTAAGGGTGAATTGTTTAGAAAAAAACAAGCCACTCTTTTAGAGAGCAAAGCATTTTTAAGAAACAAACACCAAATTGCATTTTTTTAAATAAAATGTCAAATTTTTTTGTAGAAAAGAAAACACCATAGTTAGGGGTTTCTATATTAAAATAACGATGTATGAGGAGTCGAAGAACAAAGCGTACTTTTTTGCTTAATTAAATGTTTGGAAAATTGTAATTTATTTATTTGCCTCCTTAAAAAATTGCATAAACCTGGATATGGTAGCAAGTTTTTTCTTATCAATAGATGCATAAAAATTCAACTTAACAAACTTTATTGGAATTAATTATAATGTGCACAATATTTATCCACTATTGTAAGTAACGAACTGAACCGTTAAATGTCTCCAATCAAACAAACTAAACTAAACATTTGAGTTAAGCTTCGTTTACAATCAGAGCAACAATTTCGTTTTTTCTTCTATCTTATTTCTTCCCAAAGTATTTAATATATTTATCTTTCATTTTATAAACAAAACTGTAACCAAGGCGAATTCATATAAACCGTGGTGGCGATACTACAACAAGTAACAACACCAAAAACACTACATTGTATTTTATTTATTGCTTTCGTTTGTCGATAAGTCAAAAACACAAGTAACTTTTTTTTAACGCCACCTGTAAAATGAATTTGCCTTGACTGAAACTAAAGTTTTTTTAAAAGTTGAGTCAACTAAACTTCAGCAACAATTTGTATGAAATTGTTTCTGGCGTTTAAAATAATTTTATTTAGGTTTGCATGAACATTTTATTATAATGTTGTAAAAAAAAATAAAGCGTGTTTTTTGGAGTAATACAACTTTTAGTTGGCATCACTGCTTTATTTGACCACCCATTTAACAGCTGATGCATTAAACACATTCACCACAGCAGGATATACGAACACACGACTACAAATGCTGCTGGGTGCGCAATTACAGTCGTGTAGACAGCTACTGAATTATTTTGAAGACGTCAGCTACAATTGAAAAATTAAAAACAGCTGTTTTTTTATTGTGTATTTATATTTCAGTGGTGCCACTATCATTTTTTTAAACTTTTATGAAATGGAAAAACATACATAGTTCAAGACTCGTAACAAACTTAATTTTAGCCAATAAATATATAAATACTTATTTATAATAAATGTTATAGCGTAAAAACAAATGAATTTATTAAAAATCATTTAAAATAAATCATTTAAAATAAAAACAAATTTTAATTAAAACAAAGTCGAAAAAATAATAAGATTTAATCATTTAAAATATTTTAATTTGGTTTCTTGGAACTAATAAACAATATAATTTTAACAGCAGATTAAATAAAAAAATATACATATATTGCTTTTAAAATAAAAATTTTGTTCCGTCATCGCACGTCATAAAAGTTTCAGAACACGTTGGGTACGTGCGTATATATATAAAAGCTATGCATCACTGCTGCAGTGATGCAAAATGTTGTTGCTGATGTGTGGTTACCAGTTGCTGTTGCAATGCTAAAGGCCCAACCATAATATGCATAGCCTTGCTTAACCTACTGTCAATAATTAACAAAAAGTCTCTCAAATGTACTTTGAAAAACAAAAATAAAAAAACTTTTGAATCCGTAAAGAATGTGCGATGAGATTCGCACCTTGCTTACGTAAAAGACAGTTTCATTAAATTTAGCAAAAAGTTTCCTTAAGTTCAATATGGTTTGCCTTATTTAATTTACATGTATTTCCACATTTGCTTAAGCCAATTTAAGCACATTATGGTTGGGCCTTAATACTTTTTACTGCACAACAGCTGTGCAAAGTTTGAATTCTTGAACACGAGCTAAATTTCAAAAGTTTAATGGGCAAACATAAAATAATAAAAAAATGTTATCAACAATAACGATGACAAATTCTATTGAAAAAAAGTGACAGTGTTCTTATAAATTACAAGAAAAAGCATCGCAAAAGAAAAAAAATCGATTTTTTTTTATGTCAAAATTTATTGCATCAGAAAAAAATTTGCTGCAGATCTGCGGCATGACCGCATAAAAAAACAAATGAGAGTGATGCCAAGTTTCTTAGAAGTGATGCTTTTATGAACATTAAACTTTACTTCTGCGCAAGAGACACCCAACAACTGCATTTACGAACGTTCCCCTTATCAATAACTTTAAAAACTGGATCTAAAAAGTATTGGTTTTATGAGAAACTACTTCAAAATATATTTCACTGATGGATTAAAAATTCCGATTTATTAGCCCGTTAAGAACCAATTTCAAATATTAATATTTCTTGATAGATTTTTCAACTACACTTGAAATTTTGTCAAAATATTTAATCAAACATATTACATATTAGTAACTCCATCATCTAAAATTTTAAATTTATTAAGGTTTAAAAAATTATATCTTGGAAATATATATGTGGTAGTAATTAATGTACTAGTTACAAATTTAATTATTGTAATATGTACATAATTAATAAATGTTCCGCAACGCTGAAACCCCGCAATACAGAAAAACTTTATTAAGCAAATATCTAAGGGTTAGATAATAATTGCCATATCGATATAATTTTAATTTTAAAAGCTTATTTTGTAAAAAAAAAAATCAGCCACGGAGTACGAATATAGATATTAAATTGGCTTTTAATTGGTTAATCGGTATGCTTCAAACGCCATGTGAAAAATACTTTGAATAATTTTCCAATGATTAAGAGATAAAGTATTTTACAACTTTTAAGTCCTACAACTCCTAAACGAAGAAAGCGTAAGCACGAAAAAAATCTTCCTATAGAACTACTTTCAGGGATACTAAAAAGTTATATAATTTTTTCAATTTCAAGTGTATTTTTTCTGTTAAACAAAAAAAATATTTTCAAGCACTTATTCCTTAAATATTTTTTAAAATTAGCAACACTTTTTCGGTTTTGTAGTGGACAAAAATAGAAATTAGTTTAATTTGACTACAGCGACAAAATAAGCACAGACAACAACCCGCAGCCATGTTGCCGTGTCGTCTTGAAAATAATCATTTCCATATACACACATGTATTCTATGTTTGACATATTGGAGTCGGTAGCTTGCTGTCTCGAATGTGTTTATAGCATGATAGTTGCTTTTTGTTTAGTTTGCTTTGACATTTCATTATGGATCGACTTACACCAGAGCAACGCGTGCAAATTGTTGAAATTTTTAATCAAAATAATTCGGCGAATGGGATGAAGCACAAATTGTTATTGATTTAAATTTCTATTCAAAATTGTATTTTCCGATGAAGTCCGTATCTGGTTGAATAAAGTGAGGAGTATTCACAAGCTTTTGTCGCAACACCATTATAACCACAGAAAAGTACTGTTTGGTATGCTTTATGGCTGGCGGAAACATTGGTCCATATGTCTTCAAAAACGATGATGGTCAGAATGCGAAAAGTTGTTGAAAATTTGCGTTTCAAATTGCGCTTTTACGCGCCAGCCGTGGCGGCCACATGGCTGAAATCATATTTAAATATTAATGTCATAAAATTTTCTATCCAATAAAGACCGTTTCATTGATATCAAAAATATGTTTTATCATGATTTAAACTTGCATCACTTCATAAAAAAACACCCTTTAATAATAAATGCATAATATTATTGTGGATAAAATTTGTAAACGGTTCTTAATGCAAAATGTGTGTGGTTGCGAAAAAAAATGTTTCCTCTATTATGAACACCAAGTGAAAATGTTTCTGGGATTGTGAACGAAGCTTTTGCCCGTATTTATAGTTCACAACCAGAAGTAGAAGTAAAGAAGTAGACTCAAAAGTATTATAGTCGATTCCAGAACATTCTGTTCGAGATCTTAATTTTACATTTAATCTAAAGTCTACAATTACAGTGGAGCAAATAGTAATTTAAACTAATGCCCGTACAAAAAGAAAGCTAGTCGTGTTCGTACCTAACTGTTATCTTTACCTACATATTTTAACGTTTAGTTTGCCAACGTGTTATTAACTTTAGGTTTTCTTTAAAAAATGGCAGCTTTTACACCATAGATTTCTATGCACAGCTAGATTTCTTTTAGAAATTACGGGCATTATACGACATAAACTATAAACTGCCCCCTCTTAAGCCTGTTCGTCCCGAATAGGCTCAGATTCTTCTTTTCAATAATGGGCTAGTCGTTCTAGATGTACCAATTTAATTTTTGATCTTGGACTCTTATATTTCTGGATTCGATACACCACGTCATTCAATTTCTTTATTACTTTATATGGTCCATCCCAATGAGTTTGCAGCTTAATAAAACCTACTGGTCTACTTTAAAGCCTTCCGAATTTGCCACTCGATCGTTTCATTCTTTCATCTGGTAAATTAGCACGCCTCCGTCTTAACTCGTTTTTCTGCTCTTTGGAGGTGTCTTTACTATTGACTGGTACGGATAGTTTAGTTGTAATGCTGCAGCGGTGATCTACTTTCTCCAATTGGACGCCTGATTGCAACACACTGTTGACACTTTTTTATGCAGTCAATCAAGGCTTGCTTACAATCGACCCTTTCTTTTAACTTCTTTATGGATTTCGTTACGCTAAGATGTCCACCATTAATGCAGTCGCGGAATTTCCTCACAACTTTGCATGGTATAGAAACGGTACTACAATAATGTTTTTAACCGATTTGCCATCCGTTCTTTTCCATGTTCGGTATAGGCAACCATTTACCATCCGCAGACTATTCTACTGCGCCTAATTCGCTTTCATCAGTGCACCTTCCAATCTAATTTCTTCATGAGTCGGTGTTTTTACTTCTTTCTTTGCCTTCATAATTTGCGCCAATAAGTGCCGGTTCACACAAGTCAAGTCAAGTCAAGTCTTGAGCTTTTAAGAGAGAAGGGAAAAGAGAATGCCATTTATTTTCCCCTCTCTCCTAAAAACTCAAGACTTGACGAGTCAAACTTGACGTGTGTGAACCGGCACTAAGGGGTCATTTCTCTGCGCCGTTGCCCAGTCTTGTTTTAAGCCTCCATTCAGTGCTAGCTCTTGAGTTTAGTCGGCCTTCTTATGTATGCGCTCGCTTTACCACGTTTTCCATCGTCTGTCTGGAATGACAATTTTTTACGATCACAAATGACTAGCATTCTTACAAGAGCTTCACTTTTATTCGCAATGTTAAAGGGTATTTCCAGACCATACCAATTTATAATTGTCCGTCCCATATCTAGCTAGACTTATGTTTTAACGAATAATAAAATCTACCCCAAGTATCACCTCGTCCAGAATTTCAGCTACAAAACATTCATCAAAAACAATCATTCACTCTTGCTTTACATCCACTCCTTGTTCGCAAGTGCCTCGACTACACCCCTTAACACATTAACTCTTATAATTCGTTTTCAATATTAAGTTGACCGTGGGACCATCAGCTTCCTTTGCTCTCTAGCGATGATTGTTGACTTGTGCTTCGTTTCTCTCTTTGCGGCGAAGCAAATCTTGATCGTTGTCTGACTGCTTTGCAATTTCGCTGAATATGACCAATCGTACTGCAGTTTTTGCATTTGTCTTTATTTTTACCTTTTTCCCCCGCTCAAAGCTCCCATCACTGCCTCTTTTATAACCTTCACAATATCTCTTTCTTCTTCAGGAGCAATATCAACAAAACCAACTTATATACTTGCGGCCTTGAAATTATCCTTGCGGTTTCTTGTTTCTCTCGTTTGCCATTCTGGAGTTTTCTTGAATTTCTGCTAGGGCTAGAATTTTCTTCCATTTTTCTATAAGACTCAGCCGAATTTTCTTTTACCACTTTCTCCATATTTTTAAAATTATCGTCCATTTTTCTAGAATTTTCTTCCATTTTTCTAGAAGTTTCTGCTAGGATAGCGTTTGAATTATCTTTTACAATCTTCTCCATGTTTCAAGAGTTTTCTGTCATTTTCTCCAAACATTGTGCTGAGATCTTATTGCTTAATATTGCACGGGTAGCAACTTTCATTTCCACAAGTTCATAAGCTGCGATATCAATGTTCCGTCGCTTGAATTCATCGATTTATCTTTTCTGCAACCCGGCACGGCACGTCCAACTTGCCCAACTATTTCTTGAGCTGTTCAACTTTTAGTTCATCGAATTTCATTGTTGTTTGTATTTTACTTATCCTTTTTATTGCAGTTTCACTTCTGACACCAATTCTTACGTTTTTGCTTTCATAAACGCGTTTCGGTTTATTCCCTTTATAATAAACCTTTGAGTAATTGGAAAAAAAGTATTTTATTTATGTGTTTTGCATATGTGTTGGTGGCAAATTTGAACGCTTATAACTCAGTAATATTGAACAGATTTTAATAAAATATAAATTGTGCACTTCTCTAAGAAAATAATTTTAAAATGGTTTACTTTTGGTTCAAGTCGGTGGACAGAGGAAGAAAGTGTTCTTAACTTTATGATTACTACACTCAAAAGAAAATTAAGTAAAACTAAGGCTGAATCAATCTTAAAATGCGCTTGATTCAAATATTATAAAGTTGATTTTATCCAGAATTCGTGATTGAAAAAAACCAAAAAATTTGAAATTAGAAAGAAAAAGTTATTATGATTGATTTACTTACCCGTATTACACCTAACAGAATGATAAAACACCAACATCATGCTAGATATGGCTTTTACTTTAGAAATCTTATGTACATATTTAACCAAAAGTATAAACTAAATGAGAAGCAAGAGTTCAAATTTACGTTTTAATCCTTCGTGGTACACGTGAGTCTGGCCAGACCTTTTTTCAATGTGTTTAGAAAATCAAAACATGCGTAATCCGGAGGGTTAAACATGTTCTGTTTTTTCTACACACAACAAGCAAATTGTTTTGTCCAAACTTGTGTTGTGTTGTTGTAAATCTACAAAAAAAACTTTCAAAAACACACACGTATGCACGCATAAAAGAATACAATGCTAAGAGATGAGACTAATAAGTCTTACACGAAATTAATGGAAAGTCTAATATTCATATTCGTAACTGGATGTCCAATGCCGCGGAAGTTGTTCAGGCAATGGAAGGGAAAAATAATACTGAGTCGTTTTGTCAAGCAGGTAGAATATTCGAACAAGCAATAGAACCTGAAAAAGGGCTAGACTGTTGAAATGTTATCAGGTCGGAGACTGCTCACGAAGAGAGAATTATTGCGATTGTTAATGTCAATCTTTGACCCCTTAGGACTTTTATCATTTTATACGATACAGATGAAAATATTGCTGCAAAACGTGTGGCGCAGGGAAAATTCATGGGACGAACCTATTTCTGAGGAATATTTCGATGGTTGTCCGCACTGCGAAACGTAGAGAGCACTAATGTCCCGAGATGTTATTTTAAAATTGGTTGTAGAAAGGAAAGCAAAGTTCACCTGCATGTTTTTGTGGATGCCAGCGAAAACGCATCTGCAGATGTAGCATATTTCCGTATAGAGACGCCGCATGGAACTTCTTGCAGCAGTATTAGGATTCGTCTGGCAGTAACCATTATAAACGGGCACGACTTCCAAATTGATTCTCAACCTTCTGGATGGGTGCCAAACCCGTCCTCAGGATAATACGGGATGTTCAAACTGGCGTTATGTGCCTTCAAGATAGAATGTGGCTGACTTGGCCACCAAGTGAGTGGGCCAACCGGCATCTTATGCAACAAGTACTTGGTTTGCTGGCCCGCCATTCCTTCGGTGATCTCTGGAAGAATGGCAAAAAAAAATAGGGAGAACGCGTCTACTGTAAGCGAGGCTCCGGACGGTCTTTACGTGACGTTGCATTCGGAGCAGCGGGAGTTGATTATTGATTGTACAAGATTTTCAAAACATTAACGTTTAATGAAAAGCTTGGCGTTTGTGAGAAACTTCACCAATTTGCGAATAACAGCTATAGTCTTACACAAGAACAATTGCACTGGACCCAGACATACTTGGTACGACTAGCACAATCCCATACCTATGCTTATGAAATTAATTTATTGCAACGATTTCCATCCAGAGTCTTGCCTAGGTCCAGTTGGTTGAGAAATGTTACGTTTAAATAGTCGATTGAAACACGTAACAGTGATTTCAGGATGTATTTACATGCCTCGCAGTACGAGCTGTACTTATCGAGATGGACTTTAGCCTTGACATGAGCTCGTGTATAATCGTTATACAGAATTTTATTGCTCGCCGGGGAATGCCTTTGCAGGTGGCATGTTATAACAGCCAGTGACACAGTGTCCATAGACATTATGACACATTTGAAAATGTCATAATATCCGTGGGCATTAAGACACTTTGCAAATGGACATATGTAATTTTTAAACATGTCATAAGGTCCAAAATTACTAAAGAAGTTAAATACAAAAAAAGATCTTCATACACGCAGAGAAAAACATGTTTTATTATGGTCACAACCAACAAACCAATTTTTAATGAAACTAAATTTAACCATAATAGGGTTGTCGGTGACAATAATTTGGTTAAATTAAACATAATATGGTTAAAATTTTCTTTAAAAATTGTTTTGTTGTTTTTTCTCTGGGTGTATATATTAAATATATGTATAACGAAAGCAATTTTGGGCGCAAGGATTTTCTCCTCTATGGTATAACAAATACCGGCTGCGCTAACTAAAGCGTGTCGGCATAGCAGGCCTTCGGCCGGGAGCAGGAATTTTCTCCTCTATGATAAAACAAGTCCCGGCTTTACTACCTAATGCTTCTCTCCACAGCCGGCTTTCGACCGGGCGCAACGAATTTCTCCTCTATGGTATAACAGGTACCGGCTTCGCTAATTAAAGCTCCAAAAAACTGCCTTGTTGCCGAACTAAAGCCCAATACGCAGAGACGCTTTAGTAGCGAAGCCGGTATTTGTTATAACATAGAGGAGAAACCCCTTGCGCACGGCCGAAGGCCGGCTGTGAAGAGAAGCTTTAGTAAGCAAAACTGGTATTCGTTAAACCATAGAGCAGAAAAGTCTTCCACCCGACCAAAGGTCGGCTATGCTTTTGAGTTTGTAAACATGTTGTGGACATCATGGCACTCTGCAAAGTGTCATAACTTCCGCGGACATTACGACACTGCTCAGCTGGACATTATGACACTTTTAAAAGCGTCATTAGGTTGTGGTGCAGTAGAAGTAGTTTAGGGAACGTACAAACAAACGCTTTTTTCATTTACATAGACATATCATCGCGTTTCATGTTCAACGTGAGCGACAATAACTTATTTTTCAGAAGGGTGTTTAAACATTTTTTAAAAAAATTTGTTACTTACGAGTAACTGTAGCCAAATTTGTCACAATTTCCAAATTAAATTTAATTTTTAATTTTATTATTTTTTGCGAAAAAATTAAATCAGGTACCCCAATTTCTATATCCCCAAGATTATGGCTTTAAGCTTCAAAAAATTTTATTTTATGCATCGCAAACTTTTCGGTTTCAAAAATAACTCATATTCTACAATTTTCATGTGTTTTCATACATTTTACGGTTTGTTTTGGAGTTACTATTAGAAGCGGCGATAGAGCTTTTAAAATATATGTATGTATGTATGTATGTTGGTTATGTAAAAAAAAATTGCCTCTTAGGGTCCTTTTTTTGTTCTAAAGCCGTGTTTAAATGGCATACATACATTTATAAATTAATGGAGGCAAGAGTTCGTATTCTCGATTAGTTTAAAAAATGTCTTCGTATGTATTTGTACCGAAAAGATGTTAATAATAACAAAGCTGATCCGACAGACATTGTTTCAAGTTTCAATGAATATTTTTTTTGATAATTTGGGAATACCTTTTCGATAAGTTCGTTCAGAGATTTCTCCATTGCCAATGTCTATTAATTGTTTGAATATAATTTTCTAGATTAAACATTATGCAACTCGACGCGAAATTTCGCACTTAATATAAGTTTCTTGACGTGCTTCCACAAACATGCATCAAGTTCATCGAATGGCGTTGACGGTGGAATAACTTGCAACGTTTGCGAAAATCACCTGCCAACAGAATCATCGCAGCCAAAACGCTTTTAATTGTTTCAAAGATCTTGCATCCTTCGGAGTAGTTCTTGCAATGAATTCTTATGCGACATGGAAGGTATATTTATTCCAAACGATTATTTTGCTCTGCTCCATAACTTTGGTCATTGCAGAATTCTTAAAAATATTGCATATTGGGTTCGTCCGCCTTTTTTTAAAACAGAAAATAAAATATTTTAAAATCCCCTCCAAGGCCCATCTATCAGGTCTGCTTACTTGTACAAAAATAAAAAACGATTATTTTTAGTTGTCAAAATTTTACTACCCCATATACAAAGCAAAAGGAAAAAACGTGTATGTGTCGCATACCATAAACGTATACATGCACATGTAAACAACTTTTGACAACTAAAAAGAACATAAACAATGATCATCAGGCTTCTTGCGCAGACCTTTTCAATGGGCCTTGATCCCCTCGAATAGCTAAATTTGTTGCTGTCAAAATTTTTAATACTCGAAAAGCTTTTAGAACAATTAACCAAGCTAAGTGTACAAAATTTTGCTTTTACCGTTTCCAACCCAGCCAGCAAAATACTCCGATATTGTCTGAATCAGATATTTCGTGCAAATATCGTGCTTAGAGACTTCGTTCAGATTTCTGTCAGACATTGAATATACTTACTGTTTGGCCTATTTCTGATCGATTTCGCTTGGATATATTGGGGGGAATTTATGTACAAATTTGTCTAACGAGACTAATTTTTTTTTTAAAATACTAATGAAAATTGTCATTCAGTTGAAAATAATTTTAATTTTATTTTATTTGTTCAAGGTAATTTTACCAAGGCGTGCATAGGCAGTTTAATTTTACATGTGACAGCGCATAGAGAAAAGGACCAGTAAGGTAAAGGGAACAGTAAAAACCAACTATACAAAACAAAAGGTAGGGACGACCTACGCGCGTTTTCAAGGTTGACCAACACGTTCCTGACGTCATGAGATGTGTCGCTTTCAAATGAGACCAATACGAACACACTCAGTGATGTTACACCAAAGATACACGTATTTAAATCTTTAAAATGGCTCTCCTGAACAAAACTCTTAGGTCCCTTTTTATTTTGCGCGTCACATATAGAAATAAAAAACTAAGTCTAATTACCTTAATTAATTGGCAATACATATGTACATATATACAAGAAGTATTACCTAAAATGTATGTTAATATTACTAATTGATTAAGGTGTCTTCTTCGATTTTTATAATATATGAAGTTCTTTTTTATTTTATTGTCAATTGGAATTTTTAGTGAAAAAAAGTTTAAATTAAATTTATAAAAAAAAAAACAAACTACATACGTGTATAAAAATTTTAAAGATATGTATCAAGGCGAATTTATTACAGGTGGTCTTTAAAGCCATGCTGATATTAGCTAAAATCACTGTTGGATGGCAAAATTTTGTTTATTCTCTTTTATTATCTTTGTTTCTGTTTTGTTTTATTTCTGTTTTTGACATTGTGCAATGATTTTACAAAAACAAATTGCTTGTGGTTTTTGTACGAGTTGTACTTGTTGTAGTACCGAGATTACCTGGGATGAATTCGCCTTGGTATGTATAAATAAAACTTTCCTTATTTAATTATTATACATCTGTAAGTTAAATAAAATATATACTTTTTATATTAAAAAATCCATTATCAAATCAAGCATTAAAACAAAACCATCAATCAAACCTATCAAATCTCTGAAGAATTACAAATAATGACTATATACATAAATATTTATATATACCTATCAGGGGTGTGCTGGAAATCGCAAACGCAAAACGCAAGAATTTGGAAGTTGTGTTTAATAAACTTAAGACCTTATTCTTATAATTTTTTGTTTAAAATCCTGTTTAATATCTGTTTAATAAATATTTTTCATACAATTCTTTTATTGCAGAAATCTTACTTAAAAATGACTTTTAAAATTCTTGCGTTTTACGTTTGCGATTTCCAGCACACACCTGTATTTCTTTATGGATATATTACGAAACATAAATCCATGAATTCACTTTGCTATCATTTGTAGTTTTCCAAGGTTTTCAAGTTGTTTTAACAAAATTTTTAGATCCTTTTTCGAACATGGAAATTACCTAAGTTATTAGTTATATTACATAAAAAACTTTGATACTGCTATGCTACCCTTGCACTTAGATAAATTTATACGATATTTTAATGTAATTTTACCTATGATTTTTTTTGTGTATGTACTTTTACATATTTAGCAATAAAAATATTTTTTACAGCTGTCAGTTAGAAATAAAAAGAATCTTAGATATCTATAAGAAATGCCGACAAACCCCCAGAATTTCCCACGACATGTCTGTCAGAATTCGTGTCAACCACTTCATACATTTTTAGGTCAGAACTCTAACAAAATTCGTATACGATTCTGACTTCTTTGCCGACGTTTCTCTCAGATATCTGAACTACGTCAGATTATTTTGCTGGCTGGGAAGATACTTACAAAGAAATTTATGTATATTGTCTTTGTATGAGAAGTGACATTCCCCCTTTTCGAACCCATCCCACTTTTTGATAGATGCTTTGTATAGATTACCCAACTATTTGTTTCAAAATTTAAAATTTTTGCTGCAACCGTTTTCCTGATATTAAGAAATTTATATTGCCTCTGTATGGGAGGTGCCACACTAATTTCTTTACTCCAGCCCACTTTTTGACAGCTATTTTGTTTTGAATACCAAACAATGTACTTGTATTTGCTGTTTACTTTTCCAATTGAACCTACATACTTTTTGACAGATGTTTTGTGGTAATAACCATATTTGTACCAAATTTGGAAACTGTTCTTCAGACATATCTATAATATATTATTCAGCCGACTTTTTGGCGGATGTTGTGTATTAATAGCCAGTTTTAAATTTAAAAACTTTTACTGAACCCATTTTCCAGATATAAGGTTTTACATATTATTTATGTATAATACACTTTTCCAACTTTTCTTTCCATATAAACGAACCTCAGAATATTGTTAGCAATAAACAGAAAGAATTTCCGAAATCGATCCAGCCGTTTTAGCAACCCCTGTAAAATCCATATGTAATTGCACATGTCTGTCAAAATTTACATATACAGAAGGTTTAAAATGTTTGCTTTCACACGTTCGTTTTTGGTTTCATCTGACATAACCTTACATGGAATCTTCACCTGACAATTTTTTGTTATACCAAACGTCAAAGTCTATATACAAAAAATCCTAATATTTTTGTCATTTTTTGTGAAGACCCCATAATGGTTCATAATAACAAATTTTTTACATATTTATATTTTTATTCACTTTTAATTGTAATTCAGTTAATTAAAAATGTTGCTTTTTTAAAGAATATGTGTAAATAAATAAATAAAAATTGATATATCCCGCCACAAACAAATGCCTTGCAAAAGAGCTAATTTCCGATCAAAATAGAACTAGCTCTAATTGAAAATTGTACACTGCTAATTCCAACTGACAATTATTTTTTTATTTATTTCAATCCAAGTAATATAAAAAGCCTAGGAGGCCAAAAATTATATATTACAATTGTAAATTCAAATTCTAAATTAAAGCAAAATTAATATAAACAAATTAATAACGTACAATATAACCAAGGCCCATTGAAAAGGTCTGCGCAAGAAGCCTGATGATCATTTTTTATGTTCTTTTTAGTTGTCAAAAGTTGTTTACATTTTGCTTACATGTGCATGTATACGTTTGCTTACGTTTATGGTATGCCACACATACACGTTTTTTCCTTTTGCTTTGTATATGTGGTAGTAAATTTTTGACAACTAAAAATAATCGTTTTTTGTTTTTGTACAAGTAAGCAGACCTGATAGATGGGCCTTGAATATAACTATTATTTTCATTTATTTACGAGTTGGCTCCCCAGCCTAATACAACATTAGTAATAAAAAAAAACAATAATAATAACCAGGCCCCAAAGTGGATAGCTTAGTAAGATCTAATATGCGTTTATAAAAAACAGAAGTATGTACATATTTATTTATTTCGTTCACAGTAATATATAAAAGCCTCCTAGGCCAATTAACATATATTATAAAGATATATTCCTGAATACAAATGCATCTTAATCTTAATACATAGTTATAAACATACTTTCACTTATAACTAATAAAAATCTCATTCAATGGCTCCCCAGCCAAAAAAAAAAAAAAAGTTATAAAAAAAGACCGTATGGAAATGTAGTCCAATAAGAAGTAGTAGTAAGACCAATTGTTTTATTTTAATATAACAAATAAGAAAAGTAAAAAGTATTCTATAAAAATGACAAGTGTCTAAGAAGCTTTAAACGAAAAACATTGTTCGTATGTGAAAACAAACGAAGTTCAAGAGGTAAGACATTCCAAAAGCGCGCAATTCTTATAACAAATGACCGTTCAAATACAGAGTATCTAATCCTAGGAATAATAATTTGAGGATTTCTACTAGAATGAGAAAATATAAATTCAGATCGAAGTTGCACAGGCAAACCACTTCTAATAACCTTGTAGAAATTCAATAGAAATTATATACAAAATAAAACTCTTGAAAGAACAACCCAAGAAGCATCGAACATAATCTGATATATGCATTCTATTTCGAACATTATACACATAACGCAATATCATGTTCATAATACGTTTCAATCTAGAAACAAAATAAGCCACCGTACCAGATATAACCTCAAGCCCATACATTACATGAGGCATCAAAATCGTATGTGCAATAGTGTTCCTTATGTGAACTGGTAAAAAAACTCCAATTGAATAAAGCCTACGTAAAATACTAATTACTTTGAAACTTAGACGATCAATATGATATTCGAAGTTAAGACACCTATCAATAGAAACTCCTAAACATTGCAATCTATCAACAAAATCAATAATAGAATCACCAATAGAAACAGTCAACTCTGGTAAATTAAAACTTCCAAATAAAATCGACTTAGTTTTAGAAGAGTTTACCAACAGATTATTAGGAGTAGACCATTGCAGGAAACGACGAAGGGCATAGTCCATATTAGATTGTAAAATATCACTATTATCTGCACCAGTTCGAAACAAAAGCATGATATCATCTGCAAATAAAAACGATTTACAAATGGGCGTATCAATACAATCTGGAAGATCATTCACGTATAATATTAAAAGAAGCGGACCCAAAACGGAACCCTGAGGAACATCAGACGAGAGAGGTATTAAGCTTGAGTATGCTCCACCAATATCTACAAACTGAAATCTATCACATAAGTACGACAAAATAAGCCTACAGACCGAACTCGAAAATTTAAACAAGTTCTTCAACTTAACAATTAGAACACAAAAATCTACTGAGTTAAACGCCTTAGACAAATCAATAGATAACATAGCTGTCATATATGCGAAGCAATTATTTATATTTAAATATGTAAAATTAATTCAAATATATAATATCTTAAATTAACCTTTGGAAAGCACAAACATGAAAGATAAAATTAGAGAAGCAAATTTGGCAAAAGTGCTGTTTACGGGGCGGGGCGTACGAAAAAAAATTGAAAAAAAATTTAACCCCCTCTGAAATTAAAAACAAATAAACCAAAATTAAAATTTAAGGGGGCTAAGGAACGTGGGCCCCCTGGATTCTTAAATTAAAGGTAATTGTACAAGAAAACGAATATAATAAAATTACGGGCGGCGGGACTTTTGGGGCCCTCTGGGTCAAAAAAAGTGCCGCCATCCACTCACATCTATGTGTAGGTACTCAAATTAAAGGCTAGAGGTATAACAAACACCGGCTTCGCTAACTAAAACTTTTCTGCAACTAAAAGATACTTAAATTAACCTAGGGAGGAAAATAACAATAAAATAATCGTGACCAAATTACCTATAATTTGAGTACCCACACATACCACTAAGTCGGCGGGCAGTTTTTTGGTTCCTGGGGGCCCCACGGGCCTCAGCCTCCTTAAATTGTAATTTTGCTTTTTTGTTTTTTTTTATTTTGAATCGGGTGGTATTTTTTTCCGTACGCCCCGTAAAGTGCACTTCAGCCGCAAATTTTTCCGCGTTTACACGGCATGTAGGATTTTGCAGTAGGAAATTTAACAAGTACACTGCTATATACATATATACAGATCGTGTAAAAGCACCTTTAAGTCGGCATATGTACGTAATGCTGGGTACAGGCAGTGCAATATACGTGCAATCTACATCAATACAATCATAAAATATCAATACATTTTGATCTTGATGAAATCTAGAATGAATGATAATGAATTTGATTTGCTCGATTGCTTAAATGCATTGCATAGTGTGTACTCCGCATAAGACACAATTTAATTATTACAAGTAGAAAAGTTGAAAATCGTTTATACCTACCTATTTACCAATTTTTTTAACATTTTGTTTTTACATACGCCTATACAGGTTTAAAACAAAAACCCCTTGAATAAATCTTAAACCATCTGCAAACAACAATATTCGACATAAGCTAATTTTCCAAATTGACACAGATATAGATAAATCAATCACTTGTTCCTATCGAAATAGGTATATCGTAGTACTTTTAAATATTAATCATATTGCAAAAATTCAATAACAAGTACAAGTAACACATACGAGTTCCTACAAATATTGTTTACTCAGAACTGTGTGATAGTAATTTTTGTAAAAAACCAAGACAAAATATGTATTGGTATGTTGCTTATGATAAATAGTGGAGTCTAAAATCACTTATAATTTGTTATAATTATGTTCGGTTTTTGAACGCTTTAAATCAACTTAGAAAAGGAATTTTTAAACTAGAGGGACAAAGATTTTTTTTAAAGCATAAATTCTTAATATTATACAAAACTCATAACGACACACCTATTGAAATTTTCTTTTGATAATTATAAATTATTTACTATCCTTGACCCTGTCAATATTTGCCTATTTAAAAATATGTATACAATAGTTTCGCGATTTTTTATAACAATATGGCATCTCTATTTTCTTGGTTGCAATGTCATTCTCTCAAACATAACAAAAACACATAACACAAACATCGCTGCCTCTGCTTTTGCCATTGCAGCTGCTGCAAATGTTGTCTCCCTTGACAAGAATACAACGTGTGGGTGGGTTTCGGCGGCGCCGGCAGTCGCAAAAGAAAGAAATGAACACTTTTATAAATTTTTAATTCATTCATTCGTTTGGAGGCGGGTGCGGCGCTTTTTAAGAAATTAATACTCACTCTTGAATATTTTCGTTGTAGTTGTCGTCACCGTTGCCTTTGTCTCTGCTGTGGCCACCACACAACACAAAAAAAACCAAATATCTTTCTAAAAATTACACAATCCTGTTTTGTCTACACCTTTGCATTTTAATTAAGTTTCATTTTAAAGTAATTATTAACTATGTACATCAATTTAACTATTATTTTTTTAATTTTTGCTTCATTCGTTGAATTATCTTTTAAAATATTCTAAAAATTTGTTAATAGTTGAAAAATTTGTTAGAGCACGACAAACAACCTTCGACACTTTAACCAATCCGTTCAAAGCGAGCATAAAAAATCAACTAAAAACTCAATTTCCAAGAAGAAAATGAGTGGCAAACAATAATGCCACCTTTAGTAATGAATTTCTGCGATTTTTAAATAAAAATTTAAATATGGTAATCTTTATTTTAGTATTTGCTCTTAAAAAAACACTACTCAACAGGATATTTTGTTTGGAATTAACATATACATACATATGTACAGCTTATCACACTATAAATGGGACACAGAAAATATTCCAATTAGATTACTTGTAGTGAAGCTGGAGATTTTCTATCTTCTCGGATGAGTTTCACAAATTTATAAGGTATGTCGATCTACTTACATATTTGCTTTGTACTTAATTTTCTTTACATTAAAGAGTTTGTTGCATCGCGCTCCATTTGGGTATGTCCACTAAATAAATACATATGAATGTATGTACTTCTGATCGATTCCTAACAAAAAGAGCCTTTGACAAAATAACATTCCTATTTTGATAAAAGCAGTCATCTGATTTTGTACCTAAATTAAATTTATTTATTAGATTAATTAATAACAAATTCAACTACAAATAAACAAATACATAGTACAATATTTTCTCTCTACACACTGGTCCATATTTGAACACTCTAGCATATTTTATAATCCATTTTAATTTGTTTTATCAACTTATTATATTAATATGTAATACATACCTACATATGTATATATAAATATATACCAGCCTATGTTTCTTTTGCAATGAAAAGTTAGAAAAACCTTACTTTTATTTTTATTATGAGTTTAAAAGATATTAGTCAGGTAATGTAAAAAGAAAAGTTTTAGTTTGAAATCCACCAATATCTGGTCATATTTCGCTCCTTGCTATCCAGTTCAGAAATGCTTGTATCGTATCTTATTTGATTATTATTAATACTGTTAATATTAAATGATTTATTACTAGCCCTTCTGTATAAGTGTTAGAATATTGGAATTCCCTCCCCAGCTAGCATAGGCTGTTTGTTTGACGATTATGTTTAATACACAACTCCCAAAAGAATCTTCTGATGATTATCTGACGAGTAACAAAAACAAAAACATATAAATTTTTTTTATTTATTATTTTTTTATTTATTTTTTGACACGCTCGTCTTTTAATCTTGGAATGAACCTTTTGCGACTCTCTGTAAAAGTCGTATAACAATTACTGAGCTACCTAAATAAGAGCGTTTTTGAAAAATGAAAATTTTATTGTCAATACAATTTCAATAAAACAAACCGGCCTAAGGACCTGAAAAAAAGGATTTTTCCGACTGGATGGTGTTGATTTCGCGACCTTAAGGTTTGTTTTATATAAATTGTATGAAAACTAGAATTTTTGACATGAAAAATACGCTTGATGCCCTTATTTAGGTAGCTCAGTTATATGGCTGAGCATTTTACGAGTTGTAAAATAATCCCTAAGTGAGTCTCAGACGACTCTTGGCATGATTTTTGAAAGACTCGTTAGATAATCTCTACATACATCGTAAACGATTCCCTCTACGATTAATATAAGCTTCCTCCGCTGTGTTGTAGAAGTATCTCACAGAGGAATCAGCTTGTGTAACAGTTATTCCCGTGCGAGGAATCGTCTACAATTAAAAAATGAGCTCGTCGTCGAGCAAAAACACTCTTTGTGAGATTCCCAGTAGACTCCTAGACGATTGAAAATGCTAGCTGGGTCCTTATTATACCCTCCACCACAATTAGTTGTGAAGAGGGTATATTAAGTTTGTCATTCCGTGTGAAACTTTTTTATTATTCATCTCAGACCCCATAAAGTATATATATATTCTGGGTTGAAAACACGCTCACTTTCGAACAACTCAAAAGAAATGAACAAACTTGGTACCAAATGGCTTGTAGTTATCCTAAGCAGTTTGGGATTGAAATTCAGCAAATCGGTGCAGTAGGATCAGAGCTATGAATCAAAATGTAGAGCCACCATCTAAAAAAAATGATAATTTTGTTACAAAAAATAACATAAATGGTGGAACAAGGCAAGGAATGAGATAAAATTTTGCAAAAATTTGTTTTATTCTACTGGAAATCACGCTGCAAAATTTCGTAAAGATCCGTCCAGTTTAGTATACCTAAAACCGTAAAAAATAATGCTATCATAACAAAATTTGGTACGTCACAGTTTTTTAGGACTAGAAATAACACTGTGAAATTTCTTGAAGATCGGTCCATAATTTACCTCAGGCCCCATAAAAACCCTACTAACGAAAAACAGTTTAGTTCGCCTAAGACCGTAATTATTAATGCTATCATAACAAAATTTGATACGTTACAGTTTTATAGTACTAGAAATTACACTGTGAATTTTCGTGAAGATCGGTCTATAATTTACCCTAGGCCCCATACAAACACTACTCCCGGAAAACAGTTTAGTACGCCTAAATCCGTAATAGATAATGCTATCAAAATAAAATTAAATACTTCACTACTCACACTAATAAATTTCGTGATGCTCGGTTCATAATTTACTATAGGCCCCATATAAAGCCCACTGAGCTGTCGGTGGAGGGTATCAAAGATTCGGGACAGCCGAATATAGCACTCTAACTTGTTTTGTATATAACCATTCTTATCCAAATATATGAACGCTTCGGGAGGAACATAACCAGTTATTAGTGGATATACATACATATATTGATCATCAGTACAATATTGAGCAAATATTAAATTGTTAAAGGTACATTCCATGCATATTAATATGTGATTTCTTATAAGTTTTATAATTAAATTGTCTATTCTGATAATTTTTGCCGAGTTATATAATTTTTTTTAGAAATAAATTTAGTGTAGTTACTATGAGAGGATTTGTTGAATGAAGTACACGCTCTTAAACATTTTCTTTCAAATTTTCTAATTCTTTCCATATACGAGGGCGAGATGTTAAACCAAATCGAACATCCGTATGTTATGATAGGACGAACCAATGTCTTATATATGTAGTAAGATTTTAACATCCTTTTTAACAAACTTTGAATGAAATAATGATTTATAAATTAGAAAGGCTTTTCAGGCGTCCTTTGTAGGAATTTGACTGTCATTTAGAAACGACCTAATTTCAAATTTTGACCACATTGTATGTATGTATGTATAACTATGTGATGGTCTTCAGTCAATTAAGATATGAAAGTTCCTAAATGAGTTTCTTTTTAATTGTACTTATGCGCTAATCTGAAGATTTTTTCGGACTTAGATTATTTTCCGTTGCTCCAGGCTTTTTGAAATGCCTTTTTCGATTTACTAACACTAATTTTTTAAGACTATTTTTTTCAATATACAGGTACGTGTTGCAAATCGATTTCAGTATCTTTTAAAATTTATTTTTTACATATTCCTTGTACCTATTTATTCTTTTAAATTTTATATCGTCTGCTTAATATGCGAACCCGATAAAGGTATGTTCAGACCGAACTAGAGAATGGTAAATGGATTCCAAAATCGATTTTCGATTTTTGATCGACTTTTTTTATTTTGGTTTTTGAAATCGATTAATCGAACCTCAAAATCGATTTCAAAATCGTTAAAGATTAATTAACAAACTTTTTCCTTATATCACGAAGGGAAAACTGCATAAACATACCTACAAACGTATTCACGCACAAAAAAATATCAAGTTTTATTGTACCTGCCCATAATTTTTCGATTTAATTAAGATTAAAATTAAAAATTGCCAAAATTTTGATAGAAATAAAAAAATCGATTTCAGTATAAAATCGCATACTATGTATTCTACTTGGGTTTTGTTAATTTAAACTTGAACTTCAATTCAATATGTGTATCTGTATCGCCTATATGTTTTTGATTATCGATATCATATTGGAACAAGAATCGTATCATTACTTCCCTTTTTTACTTTGTGTTCTTATGCCTTGATTAGTATGTTAATTGTACTGGTGAAAAATTTTAAGCCATTCAAGAGAGCACTCCCTGAAAATTGATTGAAAATCTATAGTGTGCGTAAGTACCTATCTAAAAAAATATAAGAGCACAAAACATAATTTCTAAAAATATTTTAACCTTAAAACGCTTTAAATTTGCACAATTAGGGCACAACAAAAATTTCAAATAAAATCTATACATTTTTACGTATTAAAAATTTTTTAGTTGGTGATAGAGAAATCGTGCTTAATTTTGAAATTTTAAAATACATATAATAATAAATTAGAACTTAAAAATATAAAAGGGTCCTATGCTCCTTATAGGATCATCGGGAACATATATATATATATATATATATATAAAAATATGTATTGCCAAAACGAATTGAATGTCTTTTTAATATCTATTGGTAAAAAGTATTTTATTTAAAATTCAATAGTTAAATTTACATCATAAATTTATTATTCTTTTCTGAAAGATGTTTTGATGATCGCTTGGCATCCAAAAACAATGCATGTACATCATCAATATCTTCCTTAGTAATTTGTGTTCGTCCGTTAACCTTACACATTTGGTTAGCTGGGGTTAAAAGCTGTACAGCATAGCGCAATGTTGAAGAACTACCAACCTCACTAAGTCGTGCAAAAGCGGATTCTTCCAATTGGAGACCTTCTGTCTGCGCACGCAACTTAATAATTTGTTCAATTTCTGTAGAGTGATATGGCAGAGTTCTTATGATTAAAAGGCGATCCAAAAGATCCAATGGAATGCCATGAGGAGAAACAATATCTCTTGTTCCACTAAAATTTTAGATTAATTTATAAAGATGCATTAATATTTAAATATGTATGTGATAAAGTGACAGGTCTATTACTGATTACAAATAAACCTTAAAGTCGTTGCCAGTAAAAAAAAATATTAAAAATAGCAACGAATTAAAGCATTTCAAGTTTGGTTGTTATTCATAATAAACCCATAATTTTTTATTGAACATTTACCGTATAACACATCGTCCCCGATTAGTGGCGAAAATAACAATTGGAGCAATGGGAGATTCTAAAGACTTGTGTAAATATGTAAAAGTCTCCAGATCTAGCATATGTATTTCGTCTATAAATAAAACGCCAGGAACTAATTCTGCAATGCCTTGATCGATATATTTGTTGACAACTTTATTAATTTCCATTCGAAGTTTGTCAGTGATCTCAGTTTTTTTTGGCTTCATCAGTTGACCCATCATAGAGAGCACATCCTGTCCACCCTGAGGGCGAGCGTTTGCTACATCAAGATCGTGAAGAGTGACATCTTGTATAACTTCCTTCTTTTTGTGGACGTCGCCTTTGGGCAATGGAACATATTCCTCAGTCTCTAAATCAAATTCCGTAGCAAAAGTGTCACTGCGTCCTTGCCGTTTAACAGCACCACTATTTGCTTCTATATAAATTACATCTCCTACTTCTACTTTTTCTTTTTGTAACGCTTCAAAAATACTTGGATCAAGTTTTAATTGCTTTGTGCCCTTAGCAGTTTTTAAACCAATAACAACATTGCTAATAGTTTTACCGTAACCGCCCATCGGGTTTTCAGTTTCTACCGGCGTCAACTCGGTAACTTCTCCTTCATAAACTTCCTTAGTTTCTCTAATTCGGAGCCCGATCGAACGTCGAAAGTTTTCCATAAGCACTTCTGTCTTTTTTATTTCACTACTAAATACCTCTGAACCTACCATAGGACAAAAGGGCACTTTGTTGCCTAATTCCTGGGCAATAGCTAAGGCTATTGCAGTTTTTCCTGTGCCAGGAGGACCAGCCAACAACAAAGCACGTCCAGCCATTTTCTTTGACTTTATCAAATCGACCACTATTCCCGCCGCTTCTCGTGCAGCCTTCTGGCCAACAAGTCCTGCTGCCAATGGAAGTGGCACACCGTCAGCGTTGAGTCCTAAGCCCTTTACATGACTGTGGGCGGCAATACGTTGCGTGCGGACAGTACTTTTTACTTCTTCAATTTTCATTTTGTTTTATGTATCGCTCTTAAACGATTAGTTAGTTGCATAAAAATTAAAAATTCAAAATGCTTATTATTTCTATGGCAACTACGAGCACACTTATTTATTAAATTTACAAATCAAACTACTAGGGATGGGCAATAAATATCGATATATCAACATAGTGATATTAAAATATATAGCCGATACATATATCGATAGTTATTTACAACTATCGAATTCTGTATTTTTAAAAACTACAAAACCACATCTTAGCCTTTTATCAACTTCTTACAATACTTTTGTTTTTTACGAACTGCATCGAATTTTCCTTAACTAATTTTTATTGTTAATTTTTAAACTAATATTAAGAAAATAAAAAAGTTTTTCCCTTATACATTTTCACAGTTTATACAGTGTAAAGAATTATGCCATGTTATTTTTTTAAAAACAAATAGCAAGCCTGCTTCCTATAGTTTATATAGAAAGACATACAAAACTTTTAGAATGAAAATCAAATACTGTAAAGATTTTCGCGAATTGACGAAATATCACCTGTGTTTTTTCAAAAATTGCTTTAAAATATTTGATCTGCCAGGCTATCTCAGTATATGGCTGTAGTTTTAGCATTGCCGGATAAAAAAGACGATTGAAATTATAACACATAAAGTAGAGAGTGCTTCTGATGTCTATATCTGACGACTACTGCTTTGAATTAAACAATCAAATATATTGCTTGCTAAAGTCGATGCTATTTCTAGTGCCATTAAAATTAAAAATATTTTTAATATGTAAATTAAAAGTGCATTTGAATAAGAAAATATAGGAAACAGATTTTTCATTACATTTTTTGCAAATAATTATGAGTTCACGAGTCTAATTTGGCTCAGATTCGTAAGATAAACTATTTGATAATAATATATACATATGTATATATTTATAATATTTAATCCAAGTTTAAAAATAGGGTGCGCAGTTCTCAAAATTCTACATTTTGCAAAATATCTGCACCATAATGAGCATATATTTTTTTTAAATTTAGTAACAATGGCGCATATTAAGAAATCATATCTTATGTCGCAACTAACAAAACAGAAACTCAAAAATAGTTCATAGATAGTTTCAGATCTTATTCATAATTCATAACTAGCTTAGCAACTGCTTTCAGCTGATTGAACCATGCATTTTGGCATGTAGAGAAAACAAAATGTCAATAATATTTTGAACTATATATACTGTAGTTAATTTAAAAGCTTATTAAACTATTAAAAACCAGTTATTGATCTTAAAAAAATGCATACAAATTCTAAAAAAGTAATTTTTTGGTTATTGTTTTTATATAAATCAATTAAAATAGGGGCTTGTAAAAATATAATTTTTCAATAAAATTTGGTAACTAAAAACACATCTCTAGTGGCAAGTGTAACAAGGCAAGTTTATTATTTACAAAATTGTAAGAGTATTTATATAGTTTTCTGTGTTTTAGAGTGACACAAATTTGTCGCCAAAATTGTTCTGCTATTCAAATAAATTATAAGATAACATCAATTAGCTGTTCTTTGTATGTATAAGTTAGTTAAAATTTAGTTACAGCTTTACCTATAATTAAGTGTAAACTTTTCCTGCTGAAAGTGCTGGTTCACACACGTCAAGTTTGACTCGTCAAGTCTTGAGCATTTAGGAGAGAAGGGAAAAGAGAAGGCCATTTCTTTTCCCCTCTCTCCTAAAAACTCAAGACTTGACGAGACAAACTTGACGTGTGTGAACCGGCACAAAGTAACCAACAGTAACTTAAATAGGTACTTAAAAAAGTTAACACTTAGTTATAATTAATGAATATGCGCCAATAATTTCATCTTAACAGGACTGCCAGGTTCTTTTTTTTCTTGTCCCCAAAAAATCCCCAAATTAAACATCAAAACCTTAAAAAGTTAATATTTTATTTTGTTTTTTTCTGAACAAATTTTTAATCTTGTTAATTAAAAATTTAAAATTTTTTTAAAAATAGTAAGAAACATTTTAATAGGAAATCCCCAAAAAAAATTTTGAGTAAAAAAATTATTTATTTTGTTTGTAGCGACTGGTTTCGGCATGTTTTTTAAAATCCTTTTTATGTAATTCCAGTGAGAAATTACAAGCAGAGCAATATGCTGTTTTTAAAGACATATGAGCCAATTTATAAGAATTTGGAGCTTGTTCAGTCGGTTTAAGCCATCCATAAAAAATACATAAAGCCGTTGATTCTTTAATACTTCGAAGCATAATAAGTGCTATTGGCCCGCATTCTTTTGCCTAAACTTTATTATATTGTTTTTTATATTTCTTCACCTAATACGCAAAAAACCCTTTCTAACGTTTTGAAACTTTCACATCAGAAGTAAAAACTATTCAAAATGATAAATAATTAAATCACCTTAACTGTTTATACTTAAATTTCTTTTATTTTTCTTGTAAAACATTCCAGTTGTTTTGACAATTGACAATAAAGCATATTATGCAAACTCTCAGTTAGCGTTTATCATAGAATCTTTTGTATATAATTAAATCGCAAATTTTAGTCGAAAGATTTTTTTGTGGACATTTGTGTTGATGCAATAGATCAGAATCAATGAAAACGTTGATTTTTATTTTTTCGCTAATAAGTTCCTTTTGCGTTTCAGGTAACGATTTAGTTATTTTTGGGAAAGACATGTTTGCTTGAAAATTGTCTTTAAAATATCAGAAATTGTATGAGTTGTCAACGGCTTAAGATTCTTTTTTTTAATTCTTCCTTTATAAAACACTCACTCAAAATTTTTTAAGCTGTTAAGCACCTTTTACACACTTAAGAAAAATGGTAATATTAATTAAGACGCTCTACACTGTATTAGTTGTTGATAAGAGTGAGGTAAAAGTTTTGCAAATTTTTTCATATTTTATGTACAAAACAAAGAAAAATAAGCGTAAATAAAGAAGAAGGGAAAGTTATATTTAAAATGTATAAAATCCCCAAAAAATTCCCGAATTTTATTTTTAAATCCCCGAAAATATCCCCAATCCCCAAATGACTTTCTTTTTCCTTTTTGCTAGCATGAAACCCCCAATTTTGGGGATAAATCCCCAAGTCTGGCAGCCGTGCATCTTAATACTTTATTTAATAAATATCGATATTCTTCAAAAATATCGATATACTTTTTTCATTTTGGACATCTCTTTAAGTTACACATTCTGTTGATATTAGCGTTGCCAAAACTTCTGAAAAAAAACTACCAGGGATTTAACAATTCTTAGCTTGTACCGTCTCAATGGCAAAATTGTACCAATTTGAACTTAATTGTTCCAAATTTTGGGTATAAAATATAAAAGCTTACTATGTATTTATAACACCGATTTATTTAGGATATTATAGTCGGACGACCATTTGATATCCTACACAACATTATATACGTCAAATTTTCTAGAGTTTACCCTATTTTGGCCCCTTTGGTAATCATGGACCCAACTGGTCAAAATTATGTTAGGTGGTAAAGTTTCATGTAAAGTTATTTGTGCTAAATATTATTCATGTATCTTCATCTATATGAGATTTGTTTGTCCCTAAATGATTTTAGAAAGGGGGCTTCTGTGGGAGCTATTATTATTGCCTTTTTACATTTCGCCATGTTGCCCTTTTTTGTTGGCGACAATTGCATTTATTTTGTCGTGTTTTAAACCACATTGACGACGAAATGCATGCAATGATTACTTACGTTGTCCTCTACAAAAAAATGTAATTTATAATTTTTATTTAAATATTTAATAATCAAAATAATTTTCGTGGGAATACAAAATTTAATTTAAATGATTTTGTTATTCGTGCTTAATTCCCAATTTGTATTATTTGATAAAAACAATGAAATTTATTGTTGATGGGGTAAGATATTCCTATGCGCATTTCACTGGTTGCTTAGGCCAGATCATCAGGAAACTTCCATAATGATTTTAGATTTTCTGTAATTCTTATACGCTTAAAAGTTTTATTTGGTTTAATATCTTTAGTTTTTCTAAACAAATTAAAAAATGTCCAAAGACATCGTTGACGACATTTGCGTCTATGACCATGCTGCCAACTGGGTAAAATATTACATAAAATAAATATCTCCTTTTTAGACGTTTCGTTGATAGCGTCAACGAAACAATTGACAAAATTGGCGATTTGGAGACACTTGATCCCAGGCACAGGGATACGCATAATGAAATATTTAACCATGGAGATACGAGGACATACTAGAGGTCTGCTTTGAATAACTCACTTGTTTGCCTTTACCCAAAGTGCACAACATTTATTCAATTATAAAACATTCAAAAAGATAAGAAAAGAGTAAACCACATACAAAAATAAGAATGAATGAATTGAATAAAAAACTTGGGTACTGTAAATGAATTTTAGAGTCATTCATAAATAACAAAACATTGGAATGACCCGTTGGAGAGAGTAAGTTTACAAAAAATATTCAAATAATTTTTGAATTATTGAATGTGCATACATTTATTTGAATACCTTGCCATAATATGTGTGTGTGTAAGCTTGTGGCTTCTTATATTTATAAAAGTTAAGCTTACACATACATACATAATGTGTAGGTACACATATTTTAAATTCAAATTATATTTGAATAATTTACTCGTTTGACTTGAGTTGACTGAATAGGATGAGTTTTTGTTGTTTTGTCTCTGGTTATTTTTTCATTTGTTTCGTCATCATTGGGTGATCGACACATTGTAATTAAAAAACAAATGAGTGTGTTGAAATTGCTTTTTATTTATTCTTGCAGATTTCTAGTACATACAAATGTATGGATACTTATGTGTGTGTGTACTTAATAAGTATGTAATAGAAAAAAGTGAGTTAATCCACTTAAGGCCATCTAAACATTTTTTTCTTTAAATTGGAAGATAACAATTTAGGATATTATAATGAAACGTTTTTTCTTAAAAATGTACATAATTTCTATTTAATGGTGAAATTATCATACATATGTATGTAGGTATATCGGTATTGTAAAATATTAACTTCAGCCGGCTAATAATTCCGTCAATAGTGGACGCCGCTGCCGGATTCTTCCCAGCATATATTTCTAAAGTTAGATGGTTTGTCAGAAGAAAATAGAGCACGCTCCAACCTGGTGGCCACACGATCCAGTTTTGCCTTTCAATTTGCAAAACACTCTCACTTGTTTACTAACACACTCACACTTCTTAAATTGACAAATTATTGTGTTTTGCAGAATTAGAACAAAAATTTAGCGTCGAATTTAGGAATTTATGGGGATTTCCAAAAGTAAAAAAAAGTTAGCGTCGAATTTAGGAATTTAAAAAGGGGAAGTAAAAATAACTAATATTGTTAATAAAAATACAAAAAATAGTTAACACAAATTTAAAAATACACATTTAGGAACAAAATAAGCGATGCGTGCAAAAAAAAGTTCGGTTAGTTCCCGAGATATTTGGGTGCATCCAAATGGTCAGTAAAAAGCGTTGCTGATTTATCCCATGGAAAACAGGCTTTTGTACGGTACAAACTGTATATATTCAGAAAGTAAATCGTTTTCCGGACATATCGAGCCTTTGCTGCAATAGAGTAATATCTTTATTTTGAATTTTCTAACACCTTACAATTTAATTCTCCTCTCAAGAGTTGAGTATATAACATATTTGTATGAAATTTTTACACAATATGAAGAATCGATATGGCGATTTACTCAACATTTTTTGCCTGTAGGCGGCCCTATGTTCCTCTGGGAATTAAAGATTCAAAAACATTAGCTCAAATATTTGGTTTTTTCAGTTATTACTCTATTGCAGCAAAGGCTCGATATATACAGTTTATACCGTGCAAAAGCCTGTGTTCCATGGGATAAATCAGCAACGCTTTTTACTGACCATTTTGGATGCACCCAAATATCTCGGGAACTAACCGAACGATTTTTTGCAAATGTTCAAAGAATAATTAGATCAGGGAAGCATTTTTGAAAAATACGTAAGACTTTGTGGGGTAGTGTGTAACGGCCTTAAGTAATATTAAGACAGAGATTAAAAATTTATTTGAAAAATCATATACTAACTGCCTGTTTTTAGAACGCGAGCGCAAAGGGTCTCGTTTAATTAATATTTAAAACAAAAACAAGTTTTGAAATTTTATTTAAAATGTTAATTAAACGAGTCACTTGTGCTCGCGTTCCAAAAACAGGCAGATAGTTTGATACTATAAAAAACCGATAAACATCGTGGTGACACAGATTAGAAAACTTATTTCTATGTACAACGACCGTAGGATCATAGGGTATACCCAACGTAGGGTAAATGTCAAATTGATTTCGAAAATTAAAATTACTTCTAAATAATGGAAAGACTTTGACACGTTTTGCTCAAAATAAGTTGGTTTGCTAAGTGTGGAAACGTTGTATACAAGCATTGAACATGAACAAGTAACATTCAAAGCAAATTGTGTCCACCTTCAAACATAGAACTAAGTCTGCACTAGACCTAAATTTACTAACATTGTAATGCTGGTGGTTTACTACAGCTTCGTACAAACTCGGCGTTTTCCACATGCAAGCAATTACTTGCAAGTAGTGTATGCGTATAATCAACGAAAAATCGAGAAAACAACCGATTGGCTTAAAGTACAAAAATGGTGTGGGAGATACCCCCCGTTGTTGCCACATGCAAGTGTTAGTTCGAAAAACTCAATACACTCACACTTTTTCATTAACACAATTTTTGAAATCGCCCGGTGGCGAACGTCATGATGATTCATCATGAAACATACTGACAATGTTAAATCATCAATGAAATATGCTGAATTTTCTTTGGCGTCATACATACATATGTACATATATGAATTTTTTAAGCAATTGTCGAAAATATCGTAGATGACTAGAACTGATTTTGTTCGTTAGACTTCCGCGTATCAAAAGTAATTTTTGATAATTAATTTATATAAAATAACTGAAAATTAATTTGTTTTTACGGAATTCGGGTTGAATTTTTGACAGTAAAAATTAAATGAAATTTTCGTTATTTTGAATTACAGTTTATATAATTTTACATAAAGAAGAATTGATCTTAATCAACGGATAATATTAACTGCAACTGAAAATCCGTATTAATATGCACTGAGTTTTTTAAATAACTGTTAGAATCAGTTAAAAATAAATTTGCTTGGAATTTTAAATGTGTATTTATTTAAAAATTACTTAACGGAAAACTTCTTAAATAAACTACAGTTCGTTACTGTAATAGTATTGTGAGTGTAGTTTTTATCCCAGAGCATACAGAGGTGCACGAGACAGAAAATATTGTGTTTTTTTCTGTCTTTTTCTGCGAAAGCTACCCTTTTTGCATTTTTTATTTTGATTACGCAATTCGTGTTGATAGTAGCGGCCTGTTTTTACACATTGCGACTTTACTACCAAAAAAACATTTTCTTTCTCTTTCTTCGAAAGCTGCCCTCGCAACTGATTTGGGCCTTTTTCACACGTCACTTTTTACAGTTCTGTGTATTCTGTGGTTTTTATACCCTTCACCACAATTAGTTGTCACTCCTCGTAAAACTTTTTTATTATTCAACTCAGACCCCATAAAGTACATATGTATATTCTGGCTCCTTGAGTCATTCTAAGTCGATTTAGCCATGTTCGTCTGTTGAAAACACGCTCACTTTCGAAAATCTTAAAAGAAATAAACAAACTTGGTGTCAAATTGCTTGTAGTTATCCTAAGCAGGTTGGGATTGAAATCCAGCAAAATCGGTTCAGTAGGATCATCGCTATGAATCAAAATGTGGAACCACCACCTTAAAAAACGAACATAAATGGTGGAACAATGAACGAAATGATATAAGATTCGTTTTATTCGACTGGAAATCACGCTGTAAAATTTCGCAAAGATCCGTCCCTAGGCCTAATACAAACCCTACTCCCGGAAAAAAGTTTAGAAGGTCTAAAACCGTAATTAATAATGCTATCATTACAAAATTTGGTACGTCACAGTTTTATAGGACTAGAAATCACAATAAGAAATTTCGAGATGATCGGTCCATAGTTTCGTATAGGTCCCATATAAAGCCCACTCTGGTATATTAGTTAAATACGCCTAAAACCGTAGCTTAGTTTTATATGACCAGAAAAAATGTCATGAATTTTGTATATCCATAATTTAACTTTGATTCCATGTTTCGCCGCTGTATTGAAATTTATGTTTTTTAATACCAGATATCACTCAGCAGAATTTGGGTTCATAACTTACCATTGCTCCAATATAAATTCCCCTCCTGAAAATCATTAAAGTTTGGCTCAAGCTAGTTAAAACTGCTATAAATATCATTCAATTTTCTGATGGTCGGTCAATAATTTCATATATGTATGTATGTAGGTCTATACCGCAACCGATTTTAATGCGGACGTCTGTTTTTATAAAGAATAACTAATAATAAATAGATATCACTCCTGAAATATTCGAACTGTCGGTGGAGGGTATCAAATATTCGGCACAGTCGAATATAGCATTCTACCTTGTTAATAATAAGTTCGATGTGTTAGAATTGGAATGACCAAATCAATTAACCTCTCATCTTTAGTAGTGAAATAAAAATAATGAACATTTTGTAATTATCAAACAATGTTGGCTTAGAGAATAATAAATAGGGCATGTAGCAGATGTTTATTTTAGTTTTAAAGATCGGGTAAAATTGGTGGACAGGTACAGACTAGATGTTTGTCACCATATGCATCATCAATGCGTCCAACAGTAGGCCAAATTTTTGATTCTGGTTTAACGAACAACTGAAAGAAGAATGTTTGATAATGTTAAAGCACACTGTTAGAGTACGTATGTATGTATGTACATATGTATGTGTTTAAATACATTTGTAAATTTATACTTACGGCTGGAAAGGCTGCCAACTCCCGACTGTACGGTCTGTTCCAATTTTCGGTAATAACTTGAGATTGTGTGTGTGGGGCCATTTTTAAAGGATTAATATTTTTATCCATACGCCCGGCTTCGATTTCCGCGATTTCTCCACGTATTGAAATCATTGCTTCGCAAAAACGATCCAACTCTTCCTTATCCTCGGATTCTGTAGGCTCGATCATAAGTGTACCTGCTACGGGCCACGACATTGTAGGTGCATGAAATCCATAATCCATTAATCGTTTCGCCATATCAACGGCTTCTATGTTGGCAGTTTTTTTAAGATCCCTAACATCTAATATGAATTCATGTGCCACTAGTCCATTTTTGTGATCTTTATAAAGTGTTTTGTAGTGCTGTTCTAGCCTTTTGGACATGTAATTAGCATTTAAAATCGCTACTTGTGTTGCCCTCTTAAGGCCTCGACTTCCCATTAGTTTAATGTATGACCATGAAATTGGCAAAATGGCAGAACTGCCGAATGGAGCAGAAGATACAACACCAAAGCTATTGTCATCACATTCAAGAGGGCTAATTACCGGATGACCTGGCAAATAAGGAGCCAGATGTGACTTTACGCCAATTGGACCCATTCCGGGACCACCACCACCGTGAGGAATACAGAACGTTTTGTGCAGATTTAAATGAGATACATCGCTGCCATAGTCTCCTGGACGACAAAGACCCACCTGGGCATTCATATTGGCACCATCTAAATAGACTTGACCTCCAAATTTATGAATGAGATCACAAATGTCGGCAACGGTTTCTTCAAAAACGCCCATAGTCGAAGGATACGTTATCATTAAGCAAGACAGATTATCAGCATGTTCTGAGGCCTTATCACGTAAGTGTATCATATCGATACTTCCATCGGGTAGTATACGAATTGGTTCCACTTTCATACCAGCCATCTGGGCGGATGCGGGATTGGTTCCATGTGCCGAAATTGGTATAAGGCAAATGTTGCGATGGCCCTCGTTTCGGTGTTCATGGTAACTACGTATAGCTCTTAGCCCAGCATACTCTCCCTGAGCACCAGAGTTTGGTTGGAATGAAATTTTATCGTACCCTGTTATCTCACATAAATCACGCTCCAACTCATTAAACATTCGGTGGTATCCTTGCGCTTGTTCTACTGGAGCGAATGGGTGGATGTCGGTAAAGTGGCGAAAAGAACATGGCATCATCTCTGTAGTAGAATTCAATTTCATTGTGCACGACCCCAATGGAATCATCGAATGTACCAGCGATATGTCCTTATTTTCGAGCTTTTTCATATAACGTACCATTCGTGATTCGCTGTGGTACGAACTAAATATTGGGTGGGTCAAGAACGGTGACGTTCTGTAGAACTTTGAATTTTCAATTGAATTTTTTAAAATATCATTTTGGGACAAAACTTCGTCGAGGCTTTTACATTTAAAGATCCAAAGTATGTCATCAATATCCTTAGTTCCGACAGTTTCATCAAGAGCCACTCCGACTGTTCCTTCAGCAAAGTATCGGAAATTTATTTGTTTTGATTCGGCTCGAGCTTTCAGATCGTCTATTGAAAAATCATCACGTGGCTGTATGTGCAAAGTATCGAAGAAATGTTTATTGTTTACAGTATGACCAGCACCGCACAGTCCAGCTTGCAATGCTAATGTTAAATGATGAATGCGATTAGCAATATCTTTAAGGCCATCGGGTCCATGGTAAATTGCATACATCGCCGACATATTAGCCAGTAAAGCTTGCGCAGTGCAAATGTTACTTGTTGCTTTATCTCTGCGAATATGTTGTTCACGGGTTTGCAATGCCAGACGATATGCATCGTTGCCATCCATATCTCTAGTTACACCAATCATTCGACCAGGCATCAGACGAACCAAACTCTGCTTACAGGCGAAGAATCCTGCGTGAGGTCCCCCATATCCGAAAGGAACACCGAGTCGTTGTGAAGTTCCGATCGCCATATCAGCACCAAATTCTGCAGGTGGACGCAACAAGGTCAGTGCTAATAAATCAGTGGCAACAACAACTAGCGTCTAAATGCAAAACGTAATAATATTTAAAAATTGTTTGTTTTCTTATTTGTCTAGCCAGTACTTACTCCATTTTTTCGAGCCAGGGCCGCTATATCTTCAAAATCTTTCACGTCGCCATATGTGTCAGGATACTGCAGAAGAATTCCCGAATATTCCCTACTTGCTAAATTGGCATCGTTAATCGAACCAATTTCAATTTCTAGTTCCAGTGCATCGGCCCTTGTTTTCACCACAGACAATGTCTGTGGATGAATTTTATTTGATAGGTAAAGCTTCTTACGCTTATTATGCCTAGAAGATATAAATACAAATTCGTCTTAGATATGCAAACACAAGAATCAATTACCCATAATAATTTGTTTACCGAGTACATAAGCACATTGCTTCGGCTGCTGCTGTGCCTTCATCTAAAAGTGATGCATTTGCTACATCCAGGCCGGTCATTTCCGATACAAGTGTTTGATAATTTAGTAGCGATTCTAAACGGCCCTGCGCTATTTCTGGCTGATAAGGTGTATATTGGGTTGTCCAGCCGGGATTTTCAAAAATGTTTCGTAATATTGTGTGTGGAACATGACAATTATGATAACCCATTCCGATATAAGAGCGCCAAATTTGATTCATTTTAGCAATATCTCGGATACGAACAATTAACTCATGTTCATCTGAAATTTTTTTAACAAAATAAACTCTCATGACGGGCTTAAAAAAAATCAATTTTTATTTAATAAATCTTCCTCGGTCCTGTTTTAAGGCGTTTATATGTATATTTATATTTCGTTTATATGTATATAAGACACTACCTCTTTTAGTCACATTTGGGATATAGTCCATTTATCTGTTTATTTTGCCGCTATAAGTTAATTTAGTATAAAGTTTTAACGTTATAGTCCATCAACAATCATCAAAGGGAAAAGTAAAGCAAATTAATGGCGTTTTAGTCACATAAGCAATATTTACTAAGTTCTTTTTAGTTTTCGAAACCACAATCCATCCAAAGAAAGAAAGAATTTAATCGTTTAATTTTTGTCACCAACTCTCTACTCGTAAAAAATTTGTTTTTGTCTTTGGTATCATGTTAAATATCTGATTATTATTTTAACTATTTGAACAACTCTGTTGCACAACTATAAGCCTGATGTCGGTGTAATTTATAAGAATTTTTTATTTTCTATATCCACATAACTTGATTGTATTCGAATTCGGTGATATGCCTCATAGTGGCATACAGGTGAATTATCCTTATAGTCACATTAGCGATATAGTCCAGGTTTTGTCTGCAACTAAAGGATGTTACTATAAGCGAAACGTACTGGATATGTCTTCCCTTGCGAGCCGTATCAAAGTTTTAACAGTTAGGCGCATATAAATACGTACACTCAAAATATTAAAGGTATTCATTTCAGTTTTTTAATTTGTTGGAAAAATGAAAAAGTGAAAAATGTAATAAATAACTTGAGTTTAACTGCTACAATTTTCCAGCTAAGTAAATACAAGTACTTAAATCTCGCGACAAGCTTTTAATGTCATATAAATTGTGTAATGACGTTATAAGTTGCTAGTAAAAGCTTAAAAGTAAAATAGTATTTTTTTTAGCACATTTTTACAAATAAAAGCTTGGGTTTTAAAAAAGTTTTTTACTTTTTAGCGCATTTTAATGCAAGCTACTTTTTAAAAAATATTTTTTTTTTAATTTTTTTAAAACACGCATTCGTATTTTCAGCAAGCATTAAAAACTTAGTCAGCCATATTGTACCCTAGAGTGACGTCACTTTATTTTTCGAGTTATTATTAGCAAGCCCTTTAATTTGATACGCATATTGTAGAATTGAATTAAAAATAACTAGTCCGCCATCTTGTTTCTGCCGCCAGATTGGATTTAGACTCACTACTTTATTTTTCGAGATATTCTTAGCAAGCCCTTTCATTTGATACGCATATTTTAGAAGTGCATTAAAAATAAGTAGTCCGCCCTATTGTGCGTGGCCGCCATTTATTGGATTTAGAATGAACGTCACACAGTGTACCATGCATTAGTGTGGCCGCAAGTTATATGGAGAATTTTTTTTTTCGTATTTTCACTTGGCGAACCCCTTAGATTGGTTCCAAATTAGAAAAAAATAATATATAAAAAATTTTGGATCGTTTGCATAGTTATTGGGCGTGCCTTGAGCCCACAAAGTTTGCTAAAAATGCTATTTTTATCACTCGATTTATTTTATTGATACATTATCATTTGAAAGTTGTAGGGATTTTTGTAGAAAAAATAGGGTTTTTTTGGGACTGCGTAAGAACTTTCAAAAAAAGTGTATAACATCACTGATCTTCACTAGCAATCCATTGTTATTTTAGTAATTTTATCACCTCTCCATAAAAAGAAAGAAATACATAGTCCGTTTAAAATATTTTAAGATAATTGCATTTCAGTCACATCATCTTTTTTAAAAACACAAATAACGGTTATTTTGGAATATCTCAAAAACTGTTCTACTTTTGACAATTCTGACTTCATATTTGGATTCAGGGGAACATTTTACATACAGATTAGCTGTTAGATTCATTTGATCACGACTTTGTTGAAAATTTGTCACGTAGTGTAATCACCAGGCAAAGAATGCGTAGATATGTGAAAATTTCTGTGTTATTTTTTAATTTGGCTTTTTCGGGATTAAATATTAATGTTAAAGAAAACTAATACAGAGCAACATTGTTCATAAGATATAGCCCTAGAATATTTGTGAATAAGCTTTTTCTCTAAAATAAATATTACTGAAGTTATCAACAATTATAGCGAAACATAGTGAGAAAAATAGCATTTTTAGCAAACTTTGTGGGCTCAAGGCACGCCCAATAACTATGCAAACGATCTAAAATTTTTTATATATTATTTTTTTCTAATTTGGAACCAATCTAAGGGGTTTACCAAGTGAAAATACAAAAAAAAAATAACGGCCACCCTAACCATGCATTGTCATCCAAACTGAACGTGTATACAAAGTTTCAGCTCAATCGGTTGAATCTGCTTCAAAATAGAGTTGTAAAATTCCACCCGAACAAACATACATATTACATACATACATACATACATTGTAAGTTTAATAAAAGCTTTTAATAAAAATAAAATTATTCGTAAAATAACTATATTTTTAATCAATTTTAACAGTACAGAAAACGAATTTAATAACCCACAATCAGTTACTGCAATAATTTTATGAGTGTATGTACATAGATCGATGTAATAATAGAGTAAGTGCGGGTAATGTGGTATACCTACTTTTTTAGTTTTTGTCCGATTAAAACCATATACGTGCTACATATGTTAGGCTTCCGCGAAGCTATTAAAAGATTAAATCCACATTTCCAGAGATTTTTAAGAAAATATTGCAAATCCCAATGTACAGGTAATGCGGTACAGTAAACTATTTTACCAAAACATCTTTCTTTATTTCTGGGAATTTCATGGGCTTTAATATTATTCTTGAGTAGTAATTATATTATTTAACAAGAAACTGTGATTAATCAAGAAAAACTAAGTGCTTTGCATTGTTTCAAATCTATTCAGATATAGTAAGCAGCGTTACCGTTTACAATTTTCAAAAATGGGTACAAAAAGGGATTTAAAAAAATGGTCACAAAAAAAAAACAGGAAAATTAAAAAAAAAAACAAACAAACATATGTATGTAATTATTAAAAATTTTCATCGAAAACTTAAACATATGTATATGGAGAAAATACATGTCTTGTTTGCAAGTAAACGTTTATAAACTGTTGCATAAAATTTTTATTTCAATTATTTATACAAAAACTTGTAAATATAACGAGCTTAAAATAGAGTAACAACCAGGGAAATATGCAGTAAGAATTTGAAAATATGCGCTGAAAATTGTTAAACGTTTTCTAAATTTTACCCTTTTTGGAAACGATCGGCTCACAAAACCAAAGATATGTTAGGAGGTTAAAATTCATATAAGAGTTATTTGTGCCGAATATTATTTAAATATTAACATCCATATGAGGTTTTTTTGTCTTAAAGGGATTTTAGGGACGGGCGCTAAATTGTTTATTAATATTATCATTTAAAAGAAGGTTTAAAAACAAGAATTTAATTTGCAGTAAAATATTTTTGGGGCGAATTTAATCTAAATACCAACATAATTAGATAAAGAGTCTAATTTGGAAAGAAGTTTTTATGGCGAATATGTAAAATTATTAACCGATTCTCACTTAGTGCAATTAAAATGAATTTACCAAAGTTGATCAAATTATATACAAGCTGGCAACTTGTACTTTGCGCACAAGGTTAACATGGGCATACAACCACCGATAGACATCGTTAGATCACTTTAAAAAGTGATTCTGAGTGGATCGGAGTACCTTAAGATTGGTCCAGATTTCTATGTTTTGCAAACATTGTCAAAAACGCATGTACATAATTGCTCTTTCCTTAATTTTTGCTTATTCAGATATAAAATTTTATAGTTGAAAATAAAATTTATCGTTAATGAGACAACCTTCTTTGTCTTACAATGTTCGAGTTAAAATTAAATATAGATGGCGAAATGGGAGAAACACGTCGGGTATACAGATAGATATTTAAAATAGAAACGGCAGTATTTAGCAAAAAAATTTAAAATTTAACATGTATCAAAATATGCCTCAAAAAGGCAAAATATGCGCTAAAATCTTAAAACATGCTGCAAAAAGGGTATTTTTACGAATTTATGCAAAAAATGTTCCTTACGGTAAAATATTCATCACTCTGGCAAAAAAACAACTATAACAAAGTGATAGTTGTCCATAACTTTTTTCCAACTGAACAAAGTTATCCCTTCAACAATAAATTTCAGTGTTTTTATTAAAAATACAAATTGGGAATTAAGCACGACAAACAAAATCTTGTTAACACAAAAAATCAATAAATAAATATTTTGTAACTTTACTTTAAATACAAGATTTTCAAGATTTCGACATAAGATCCAATTCGATAATATTGCAATTTTTAATGAAATGATGGGGGCCTGGCTAGATGCTTCAGAATTCTATTCAAAAAACTTTGAGTTATTTAGTAATGTAAGAAGTGCTTGTTGATACCGATGATTATGCAATTTAAAAAGTAAAAGTAAAAGAAATATTATATATAAATAACATCAGAAGTAAACTAGCATATGTATTGCCTTCGAATCGAGAAAGCACCCAATCACGGCTGCCAGAATCAGGGCCTTGATCTGAAATCAAGTGGAAAATGCATTAGCATTCTTCAAGTTCATTATTTAAACAGATATTTGAATAACAATACACTGAATTTTTTATATTTTTGTTTTTTAGTAGAATTAAAAAACGAATTTTTATGAACATTTTTCAAGTATTTAGTGCATATTTTTTATTTTTTAGTGCATATTTTCGATTTGTTAGTGCATGAAAATCTCATCCTTAATTATGATTTATGGAGTGTACATTGAATACTTCTTTGTGTTGCAAACGGAATGGCAAATTTATTATAACCTTCACGTAGGCTTGCCAGACCGAAATTGGCAAAAAGCTTGAAAAATTGAAAGAAAAAGCTTGATTTTTCTTGACATCTTTAAATTTAGTTAAATTAGCAAATTAGTATTAGTTCGTTTTTTCTTCACATTTGCTACACAGTTTATAATTTTTACAATATTGATCTTAGACCAGTGGTGCTCAAAAATGTTTTGCAGCTATACTTTCTTGAATACAGATAGTGAAAATAAACAAAATCGGTCCATAAATGACCAAGTTATACGGGCATGTTCTATAAATAGAAATGAAGTGAATTCAAAATCGATCAATTTTTGACAACGAGCCTGTAAAGAGAGTTAATCAAAATATTTCTTAAACTATCTTTACAAGAGCAGCTCCAAAGAACCGGAAAAACTACAGTTATTTTGTTATTAATTGAAACCAAAATCTCGTTTGATTTCAATTTCACTTCATTTCGATTTCTAGAATATGCCCGATAGACTTTTAACTACATTTTCCTTCAAAAAATCATGCCTGTGGTAAACTAATGTCCACCAGCGTTTAAAAAACTGCAGTAAAACCAAAAAAACCGAAATTTCTTCCACTTCTTCATGTGTCATTGGCAAAAAAGAAACTGTCGCTTTTACTTCAAGTTCAAGGCGACTTAACTACAGGTGGTGTCGAAACGCCTTCTGATTTTGACAGTTCGAGCCTATTTGTTTTTATTTGTTAGTGTTTTGCTAAGAATTGTTGACATTTCGAGCCGTAAATACTTACAATGCAATGCAAAACCCCCCTATGTTGTTTCTGTTGTTTTTGGATTGTTGTAGTTGCGACACCACCTGTAGTTGAATTCACCTTGTTCAAGTTCATTAAATGTGAACAGTCGCTGTCAATCGACTTTTGACTGCTTTTGGTTTCGACCCTGACGTCCACGCAATAAAGGAGGACCAAATTTGACTCAGATATTTCTTATGTATAAATAGTATTTGTTTAGTATTGAAAATGAGCAAAATCGGACCGTTTGAGTTAGGGGCCAAATTGGCCTTTCAAGCACAAAGCCGAATAAAGCACTTTTGCTTGATTTCTATTATATTTAAAGTAAATAGCACAACGTGGACAGTGTCTAAAATTAAAAAAACATCTCCGAAAATATATTTTCTACAACATTTTATTTTAATCACATATTTTTATTCATAGTGTCTTGCTTGGCGATAACATAATGAGCGACTAGCTTGACATCTAACCCAGAATACATGTATGTATAAATATGTGTTGGTGTATATGAAGTATGCAAGTCTACTCTATGTATAACACAGACTTCGTAATAAATATAATAACCAGGGGGTCTTGATAACGCAAGCCCCTTGCTTCACGTAATTTTTTCACATTTTCCACTCATAAAATTATAATATTTTATACATTTTGTACATTGTACTGCTACTCACTTAATGGTTTGTCTAGTTTTAAATCACGATTTAATTGTATTGCTTTTGGTACTGCCCTCTCCGTAAGCTCTGCCAATGACTAGAAAATCATATCGGTGAAATGTGTTACAATTATTGGACTCTTAAAATATATGCATTCGACTCGAATTTTTTTTTCCATTTACCTTATATCCTAATGTATCCAACATTGACACAACATCGGTCTTTCGTGGACCAATGTGACGGCTTGGAAAGTCTGATTTGGTAGGAAAGAGAACATCGCCAACAGATGTTGTTGCTAAACAACGTGTTAGTACTTCGTTTAAATTATATATTTTTAAAGTGAAATGATTGGAATCTCTGGCAATTGATTTCAAAATGCCTTGAGAAATATTTTTCGGTATTCGATACATATTAAATTTAAAAATTCTATAACACTTTATATAACGGAAAAGCTGACTTAAACAAACGAAAGTCTAAAGCCGACTAAATTTGTTTATACTTAGATAGTGCAGAAGATCAATCCATGTTTGTATTATCGCCACTATTGGTTCTCTTATCACTTTCTGACTTTATTGCTATCTTTAGTAACAAAACGCGTAATAAAATACGTATGTATGTATGTATGTATGTATAAGATTCCAAACATATTATACATATGTACAGTCATACATATGTACATCACTGATGGGATTTTTGGTACAATCTTACCAAATTTGGTACACTGGTACAATTCATCCTTTCTTGGTGCAATAAAAAAAATACCCACGAAGTTTTTTAATTTCTTTCAAGTGGATTAACTCGCTTTTTTCAAATTTCAATAACATATCTCCAGCCCTGACCAGTACTACCAATTATTGTATTATTGTTAAAGTGTGGTCATAATGTTCCCTGCAAATAATATTGGACCACTTGATCCATTTTTATTAAACGGACTACTCCATGGACTGGTCCGATGCAATGCAAGCATGGATTTCACTTTCTGAGTCGATTAAACGATGTCCCACAGTGCGGGTGGTTCGCAGACGGGATGATTTCTGTATAAAGAAATTTTGTACATTGGTTTCAATTCATTATAAAGAAGCCTACTGTAAATGGTGAGAACCGGTTCATAATTTCGCATAGCCCCTATACAAACTTCTTTCCGGAATAGTGTTTGTGCCTGTAAACCATCTTATTATGTCGGCATTAAGCTTAAATTTGGGCCAAACTTATTTTATTGAAATCAGTCCATATTAATGTTGACATATAACTAGCCTACGACAGCTACTATGTTATGAAAAATTATGTGCTGGTAGGCCCAAAATTAACCATGGGTTCCATATAAGCGCCCTTCCTACTTAAATTTCGCCCCTGCAGCGCCTTTGATGCCCCTAGATGAGTTAAATATATGACCGATCCCACATTATTTTTGATCACCATAATTTATTTTTAACATACCTACCCGCTATCTCTATTCCTTAAGGGGGCTCCCATACAAAATCTTCAATACAGACTACACTCAAAAAATTATGTGGTTAAATTCAAACGAAAATTCATTTGAAACAACTTAAAACTCATTTAAAAAACGGATCATTTACATTTCATTTAAAACAAATAATTTTTAAATTCATTTTCCGTAAAATTGAATAGTTTTTACTTTTAAAAAATATATTTTAACCGAAAAAAATCAAACTACATAACAAAATAAATACGGAAAAACATTATTTTTTGGTAGTTTGTTTTTTGAATAACAAACACAAATGTTGAAAAATAAAATTATTCGTAAAATAACTACATTTTTATTCAATTTTAACAGTACGGAAAACGAATTTAATAACCCACAATCAGTTACTGTAATAATTTTATAAGTGTAGGAATATATTGAAGAAAACCCCCATAACTGTCAAGGAATCGCCCCTTGGGGGATAACATGTATGACGGACCTCCATTAGTTTTATTTTTTTAGCATTTTCCAAAAAATACTTGTCCTTTATCTCCATTTTTTAGAGATGCTCCCATACAAATATTGCGTTTTATGAAATTCTTAAATTTAATGGCAATTTTTCGTCTTTTGTGAATAAAATTAAAAGTTGTAAACAAATTTAAATCACTTATGGCTTTTTTATTTGTTTGCAAATTCGTTTTTTATATGTCTAAAAAAATTTTAAGCACACTTGAATCTTCCAATTTTTTAAAGAACAAAAATTTGGAAATTTTGCTAAAATATTATTTATTTTTTGCTAAAAAAATTATGTTTCTTAAATGACTACGGATATAAGAAAAACCTTTAAGCTTTCTAAAGGTTATTTTATTGCGGAATTTCGGTTTTTTTTAGTATATTCCATGGTAAACCGTTTTTGAGTAACGCGAATATATGTTGTGGAACCTTTCGAAATTACGGTATATCTCGAAAACTAGAACTAACCTAAATAAACGGTTACCACCACTGTATTCAGCTTAACCGAATTAGGTTATAATACCAGGTTCCCGGCTGGTCGGTTTTTTTTATGTAAATAATTAAAAATATTTTTCAACAAGATTAAAGATACGTGATTCATAGAAAATGCGTTTCTTTAATAATTTGATTTGTTTTTAGTGGCTTATTCGATATTTTTGAGTTTATTTTGTTTAATGAGAGATTAAGCAAAAACTTGTTAAGAACTTTTCTACAAAATTACTATTTTCTAAGCTATGAAACAGATTTCATGTAAAAATATACTTTTTGTCAAACTTTGGTGGGCGTGTGGGACGGCTTAGCCTTCGCCGATCGTCCAAAATTTTTTTTGCGTTGTTTTTTTACCAATACCCACCAAACTGGTGAGACTTACAAAAATTCAACTTTTGATTTTAACGGTCACCCTAATGGGGTATACATACATTCATATACATATATTTTAAATACACCAAATGTATCACCAAATTTTTTATGGTTTCTAAAATACTAAGCATTAATTTTCCTTAATATTAACTATTATAAAGGCTTTTGCGTATTGTTTTGCTCTACACACCACTGTTTAGCGATTGCAACAAATTCCTCATATAAAATAAATTTTACTCTTTCTTTGCTTCCTTGTAGTAAGAAAAAGCGAAAGCAAAACAAAATGACAACAATTAAAAAAATTGCACACTGGCTTTGCTTCATTGCAGTAAGAAAAAAAAATAGTTAAAGTAAAAGCAAATTAAAATAAAAACAACTCAAATGATTATATAGATTACTAAAAAATTTGATATATTTTTTTTTCAAAAAATTATATTTTTGATTTTAATTAAAAAAATTATCGAAAAACTTTCCCGTTTTAAACAATGTGTTAATTGGCTCAATTAAGTAAAGCTCTGGTTTTGACATTGCCCACGCCAACCAGATGACGCAAAAACGATGTAAACTTTTTAATTAGAAACAAAATTAAATAGAAATAACAATGTAACGGTAAATTTCCGGCGCAAGCTTTCTTTACCAGATTCAGTACATACAGTGACGAGAAGAATGTAACACTAATGGCTACAAAATCAGTGCAAGTTAAACTCTCTATTTGGTTTTAACACAGAAAAAATTATTCTACAAATTTTTTTACTGATTCAATTAATATTTTTGTTGGATTTTTATTAAACCAACAAAAATGTTGACAACTATTCAAAAATATAATATACGCGTTATTGGTTTCAAGTTTTCACAATTTTGTATGATATATTCAACGCTCTTTAATGTTGTCTTTTTTTTGCATTTTTTATTTGATCGTAAGCAACACTTCTACACTACACAACTACACAAAACACATAAGGCCTCGTTACTCTTACGTAAATGTTGCGGATACGTAAACGTTGCGGTCGACTTGAAATGTTGGTAGTTACTACAAAAACGTAAACGTGTCATATGTTGTTGAGGTGTATGCGTATACTCGTACATATGCATGTGTGTAAATCATTACCCTACAAATAATATTGGACCACCTGATCCATTTTGATAAAATGGACTACTCCATGGTCTGGTCCGATGTAATGCAAGCATGGACCATGCCATTGTTAAAAAGTGTTTGTAGTGAGACGACATTTGTTCGTTTTCTAACGACATGTTTTCGTTTTTAAACGAAGTTAAAACTAATCCTCTTGTGTACACAATGGAGTAGTTTTAAAACTACTCCTTTGTAGTCCAAAGATGGGTTATATGGTCCTGCCCTAGGACATAGTAATGTTAAATAGACCATGTTTTTCCATACGTTTGGGTTACATTTGGACTAGTCCTAGTCCCTTGTGGACTACTCTTTACACGCGTGTTTGGACTGGTCCTATTATTTGCAGGGTATTTGTTTTGATTTTGCTCACATTCTTGTTCCAAAACATGTTGCTAACATTCTTGTTTAAAATCTTCAATACATACCGATACCGGCACTTTTGTACAAAAAATAAAATACTTTTTACATATCTGTGGCATTTTGACAAAACATCTTAAGTCGTGATAAGATAACAAAACATTTAAAAAATCAAACTTAAAGAAAAATTTCGTTTATAATACAAAATTTTAAAAATGTAAATAAAAATGTTTTTTGAATTTTACTTAAGATGTTTTGTTAAAATGCCACAGATATACAGTGCCAGCTCGCTAATTCGAATTAATGATTGCAGACCCTAATTCCTGATTTGTTTGAATATTTGACACAACGTTAAAATATTTTACAGTGTTGTAAACGTTTTCAAATAAGACCACCTTGTATGAATTCGCCCTGTATCAAACGTATTTTCAAACCAAATTTCTATACAAATTTTTCTGAAAATATATTTTAAGACCAATTTAGTTTTTAATGTATACGGCAGTTAAGCTTTTTTTAAATGTTATGTTTTTTAAAATACAAAATTTGTGATGTAGGGTTGGTTCTCTTGCAGTGCACATGCTCCCACGAAGTATTGTCAGATTTAATAATCCAGCTAAGAATTTCCTCTTCAGAAATTCACACGTCATTATTGAGGTAAAATTAGTTGCAAATTTTCAAAGTTTGCACAGAAATTCGGTTCGTAAAATTATAAAAATGCAGAAAAATAAAATAAATAAAAATTCGGTTTAGCGATCTTGCAATCAATGCGAACTATAGAGTATGTAATATGTCATAAATTCAATTTGGATTGCTGGATAATTCGGATTACACTCCTTCGGATAAGCGAGCTTGCACTGTATATTTACATATCCAGCACTAAAATTGCTTTGAAAAATTTAATTTTTTATCTAGTTTTTATTGCGCCTGAGAATCTAGTTTTGGAGTTATGGACCTTAAAATATATTTAGCCGTTATTAATATCTCTTTAAATGAAACTTGATATAACCAATTTGTGTGAACCAAAAATTTAAAAAAAAATTATTTTATTGTAAACTTAATTTAATTTCCTAAAGATGCTAACCAAAGGTTAAGGCGAATATTCGGAACTATGCGCTGATTTTTTTCTATTTGCATTGTCCAAAATGTATGCAAATAATTATTTTATAATAAAATCAATAATCGGATCAGCTGTTTTATGTTTTGGCTCATGTGTTTACAGCTTTAAATTCCATTTTTATTTAATAATATTATAAATTATGATTTTTGCGTTAAAATATTGTTTAATTTTTTGTTGTAAATGTAAATGAAAGTTATAGAAAAGAAAATATGAAGTGGAAATACAGTAAACATACTAATGTACATTATGAAATAAATACCATCGTTGCAGGGATGTTAGATGTGACGATTTTACGTCATTTTGACGAATTTTTTCGATTAATTTACCAAAATGACGATTGACGATTTTTGATGTAGAGTCACTTATATTTTGACGATTTGATCCCATCAATAAATTTACTTCAAACCTTAATCTAGCATCAATTTTATAACACTTTAATCTGGCAAGCAGTGTTGGTAGATGTGACGATTTTTCGTCATTTTGACGATTTTTTTGAGAAAATACAGTAAAATGACGATTTACGATTTTTTGACTAAAAGTAATAGTGTTATAACGATTTTCTGGCATCGATAAAACACACATGATACATTTACAATTTTGTATATTGAAAACAGTCCAAAACTTAAAAATCAATTTTTCGAAATACATACAAACATTTTTGGAAATTAAACAAAAAAATTCCTCCCCCATCACAAACCAGGTAGATTTCATTAGAAGCATTAGTAATTCAAACTCCGCTTTGCGTTTTGATGATTTCGATTTGCGTCGCTACATACGAATGCATTTTTCGATGAAGTCATAATCACATGTGAAGAATTTTTCTATTTGTGTGTAAAAAGGCAAATCCTATTTAATTCTGGTAGGTAAGTTATTCTTAGTAAAATTGCGTGTTAGGAAGTTACTTTTTAATAAGAAGTTGTGTAGAAAAATGAGTGCAATGAGAAGAAAATTTATTAGTTTGGAACTAAAATTGGACGTAATAAAACGTTTCAAGTCGGGTAAAAATACTGTTGATATATACAGAATCCTTGGTTTTAAGCCCCTTTAACAATAATAACAATTTGCAATAGAGATAGCGCTAAAAGTTAATCATTTAAAAATAGCTCGAGTTAAAAGCAATAGGGATTTTATTTATTATTTAATATTTTTCTGAATAGGGATAAATGAAATTAAAATATTTTTGCTATGCATTTATGCAAATATATTTTTTATTATGTTTTCTTTTTAATAAATATAAATATAAATAAATATACTCAGCTCACTTGCTGAAATAAATATAATTAAACTTAACCATATCTTCATCATAAATAGAATTTCTTGCTAAAAATTTATATTTTCGAACCAATCCATGCAATAAATTGTCTTTAATTTGTAAAATGTATATATTTGACGTTTTGTTGACGATTTTGTTCAATTTTCGTGACGATTTTGACGAATTTTGTTAAAACTTTTGACGAATTTTGAGGAAAAAAGTCTAACAACCCTGCATCGTTGTATAACTTGCATTTGTTGTTTATATTTCGTCACCTAAAAGACGAAATAACCTATCTGCAGTTTTCAAAAGTTTACAGGAGAGGGAAAACGTCATAAAATTGGAACTATTAACGATATTTTTTTGTGCGTAACGGTCCTCTAGGTAGAAAAACTTTGTCATTTGTAATATTATATGTTCAAAATTTTGCACACTTATGCGTTATGATATAAGGAATAAAAATCCATAAAAAAAATCAATTTTGAAATTTTTGCAGATAGGTTATTAGGTCTTTTAGATGACGATTTGTGTAATTTTATTGTTTTGTAAATATATAAAGCGAATTTAGTTAAAATACGAAAATATTTCTTGTTTCAAACTTATACATAAATAAAATGACCATAGAAAAAGTGAGAAAAAGCTTTTGCAAATTTGCAGCAGCCCGCTACCGAAAGCATGCAAAAATACTATTTTAACATTCATCAATTTTATTTACTTCCATCTATGGAAATAATCTAACTGTTGGATAAAATAAAAAATTAAACTTTTAGCAACAATATTTATTTCCAACATATAAACAAGAGCTGTAAGCTGCTTCTTTTATTTTCAATAAAAACCCGATAACTTTGGTTTCTGTGGCACATAAAGCCAACATTAATTTCAGTTCGAACAAAAAACCCATAACATTGGATTTCTACATCAAATTTAAATTAATGTTTTGATGAGAATCTCATTAATAAAATTTAAAAGTAAACCGCTGGTTAAAAAGTTTTGTTGACAACACTGCTTCAAAACAAAAATACAATTCTTAACAGCTGATACGTAAAAACGGAGAGAAGTTTTAATTTTATCAGGTTTATCCGCAACGCAACGTTACGTAAGAGTACCTATTTGCACAGTAGCTTGGTAAGTAAAACGGAACAGCTGATCCGCAACGTATACGTTTACGTTAGAGTAACGAGGCCTATACAGTCTATTTTTGGACGCTTAAAAAAGGACAACAAGAAGAAAGATGATAAAATAGCGCGACGAGGTTTGTAGTAAAAAAAAAACTAAAACAATAACAGGTAAAAAAAAAGTTTCTTTTTAAACAACAGAAACAACAACAACATTATAAGAAACAAAATAAATTTTTGGTTGGTTTCAAAGTTGGCAAAAAAGAATGAAAACCAAAATCCCGTATTCAATTTTTTAAAACTGTTTAGTTTACATCAAATACAAAAATATAATGATGGCGAAAAACATATCGAGTCGGTCTGCTGCCGGTGTTGGTTACATATCTTCTTCTTTAGCCAAGGAAAGGATACAGCAGGGATGTTAGATGTGACGATTTTACGTCATTTTGACGATTTTTTTCGATGAATTTACCAAAATGACGATTGACGATTTTTGATGTAGAGTCACTTATGTTTTGACGATTTAATTCCGTCAATAAATTTACTTGAAACTTTAATCTGGCATCAATTTTATAACACTTTAAACTGACAAGCAGGGTTTGTAGATGTGACGATTTTTCGTCATTTTGACAATTTAAAAAAAAAAACAGTAAAATGCCGATTAACGATTTTTTGACTAAAAGTAATAGTTTTATGACGATTTTCTGGCTTCGATAAAACACACAAGAAATATTTACAATTATATTGAAAACAGTCCAAAAATTAGAAATCAATATTTCGAAATACAAACATTTTTGGAAATTAAACAAAAAAATTACTCCCCCATCTCAAACCAGGTGGATTTCATTAGAAGCATTAGTAATTCAAATTCTACAATTATAGAAATGCCATCGATACTGCAAAAAATATACACTAGAGCCCTAATTTGCGTATGTTCTATTTGGTCCGCTTTTTAAAAATTGGTTAAATCCGCTTTGCGTTTTTATGATTTCGATTTGCGTCGCTACATACGAATGCATTTTTCGATGAAATCATAATCACATGTGAAGAATTTTTCTATTTGTGTGTAAAAAGGTAAATCCTATTTAATTCTGTTAGGTAAGTTATTCTAAGTATAGTTGCGTGTTAAAAAGTAAGAAGTTAGTTCTAAACAAGAAGCTGTGTAGAAATGTGAGTGCAAAGAGAAGACAATGCATTAGTTTGGAACTAAAATTGGACGTAATATAACGTTTCAAGTCGGGTAAAAAGACTGTTGATATAGACAGAATCCTTGGTTTTTAGCATCTTTTACAATAAAAACAATTTGCAATAGAGATATTGCTAAAAGTTAATCATTTAAAAATAGGTCGAGTTTAAAGCAAATGAGATTTTATTTATTATTTAATATTTTTCTGAATATGGATAAATGAAATAAAAAAATTTTTGTTATGCATTTATGCAAATATATTTTTTCTATTGTTTTCTTTTTAAATGATAGATATATTCAGCTCACTTGCTGAAATAAATAGAATAAAACTTAACCATATCACTTTCTTCATCATAAATAGAATTTCTTGCTAAAAATTTATATTTTCGAACCAATCCATTCAATAAACTGTCCTTAATTTGTAAAATTTATATATTTGACGTTTTGTTGACGATTTTGTTCAATTTTCGTGACGAATTTTGTTAAAACTTTTGACGATTTTTGAGGAAAAAAGTCTAACAACCCTGGGATACAGCAACAGTGAGTAATGAAGAAAAACATTGTGTGTACCTATAAACAACCAAGACTTCGTTCAAAAATTATTCCAACAAAAAATGTGTCTCAAAGCCAGCCGCCGCTCTTCTTCTGCCTTCATCTTCTCCTTCAGTGATAGCTTGGCTGCGCGTCATTGCTTGTGCAAAAACTTTTTGTTTGATTCAGCAAAATAATTTGTTTGAAAAAATCAGTGCTTTTTTTCAGTAAACAAAACTAAAGATATTAAACCAAATAAAACTGTTAAACGTATAAGAATTATAGCAACAGTTCTACTTGTAATAATATCAAAGTTTAAACAAAAACACATCAACAATAAACAATGGGTTTATCTCATCTTACATTCCCCACTACAATTAGTTGAAATTCTGTTCTGGCTTAAGCAACCAGTGAAATGCGCATAGGAATAGCTTATCCCATCCACAATAAATTCCAAGTGTTTTTATCAATAATAAAAACTGGGAATTAAGCACGAATAACAAAATCTTTTGAAAATTTAAATTTTGTATTCCCAAAAATTAAAATTACTTTTTGATAATAAACAGGCAGGTGCACGGCCTAAAAAACACTTAATTGACAACATCTTTTGTAAGTTGTTGTTGTGTTAATTTTGTTTTTCTTAACCTACTTACAACTACAATTAATGTTGAGAGAATTTCAACTAATTGTAGTGGGGAATGTAAGAATGTATTTCAGCCTGAAATACGCTAGTCCAATCCGGCAGACGAAAAGAGAGGTTTACATGTAGTTCCTCCGAGAAGACCCCAGAGCCGACACCACAGGTCATCTTTGACCCATCTGTGTAAACCCTCGTGCGGTATTTCTCGTCCAGGATACCCCTGCTCCATTCCCGTCTTGCCGGGAATAGAACTGTATTGTATTTGCCTTGTTTTGTATCGAGTTCACTGAATTTCCATGTCAATCTAGGATGAACGGCATTAATATTTAAAGCGTTTTAAACCCCAATTTTTAATACCGCTATTGATCTCATTTCTTTATTTTGAAATGTTATAAATTACACATGCAATGATAAATCATACAACAACATTTTTGAAATTACAAATGATAAACATTTTTGGCATACAGTAGGAAGCTTAAAAAATGCTTTTAATTAACCACTGTACCTTAATTTAGACAAATACTTAAGTATTAACTTCACCGCACAACAGTGCGTGGGCAGGAATTTTTTTTCAAAATTAGTATTAAAGAAAAATAAATTAACCAAAAGGTTAAGAGTGGACATTTGTGAGTCCATGCTATCAACTCTAAATTTTTTTAGATACTGAAATACAAAGTTAGATGCTTAATAATGCGCTTGTGCGAAAGTACAAACAAAGCTAGGAAAACATAAAACGTAAAAATTATACATATATTATTAATAATATACAGACACATTATTAAAAATCAATCAAATGTAAAATTAATACACAAAAGTGTATTTAAACACATTATTAGCTCTGTTTCTTTACTCTACTTTGGGATCCCTCGGGATCCCAATTTGCACGAAAAGCGTTCCCGTACTTTTAATTTGTGTAAATGAGAGCGGATTTGAGAGAATAAAATTCTTCTTCTTCTTGCACGAAACAGCCCAGACTTTTTCTTCGTGCAAATTGTGTAAATTGTAAAACAGCTGTAAAACATAAACAAAACAAAAAAGGAAAAGGAAAAAAGTTCATGACCCAAATTCTGGAAAAAGTATTGTTGAATAAAACAATGTACTTAAATAAAAAGTTTTGTACTGAAATTTAAGGGAAACATAATGTTAGTTATTGTAAAAGTGTTTGTTTTGTTTTATTTTTAGTAAAAGTAGTTTAATTCAAGAGCCAATATAAAATTTTTCAAAAGTGGCGCAAATTTTTTTGGTGTTGTAAAGATTGTCAAAACACTGAATTTTTATTTTGTGCTTAAAATTTGGTTTTTTCTGTTCCCGTACTTTTGTGTAATGGGGTCTTTTTATGAGAGAAATTTATGCTTACTCTCATTTGCACGAACTTTACCCAAAAAGTAAAGAAACAGAGCTATTAAGAAATTATTTCTCAGCTATTTATATCGTTTTTTTGATTAACCATCGACTTACTAAATATTTTTATGTACATCGTTTACCAATACCCACCCGGGTGTTACTGCGTGTCTTTAACAAAGCTACCTAAACAAGAGCGGCAAGCGCTTTTTTAAACATGAAAATTATATTGTCAACATATTTTCAAAAAAATAAAATGACCAAGCGATCTATCAAATAGGATTTTTCAGAAGGGTGGTGTTGAACTCGCGTTCTATAGGTTTGTTTCGTATAAAGAGCGGCAAGCGCTTTTTTAAACATGAAAATTATATTGTCAACATATTTTCAAAAAAATAAAATGACCAAGCGATCCATCAAATAGGATTTTTCAGAAGGGTGGTGTTGAACTCGCGTTCTATAGGTTTGTTTCGTATAAACTGTGTGCAAATGAAACGTTTTGACGTTAAGCAGACGCTTGCCGCTCTTATTTAGGTAGCTCAGTAAGTGATGAGGAAAAGTTATCGTCATAAAAATGTCCTTTTAACTGAAGCAAATTTGAAAGAGTTATTAAAGAAATAAAACCGAGATTTTCACCCGGGGGGGTATTGGTAAAGTAATTAAAATGTTAAAAAAAGTGTGAGACGTTAATTTGAAAAAACGACTTTTTGTGCGACTTTTTGTTTTCCAAACGACTTTTTGTGCGACTTTTTCAAAATCCTCAACGGTAACCCTGAATCTACATATAAATTCAAGTTAAGTTCAACTAAACATAATAAGCTCATTGTGGAGGGGCTAACCTGATGACGCGCAGTGTATTTTAATTAAAGCGACGCCAATGAATGAATATACATACATATTGACACACTATCTCCATGAGAACTAATATTATTTGAACGTACATATGTGTGTTTTCAATAAACTCTACGGTCTTGTGTGACAGTTGAAGATAATTTCAATTCGAAAAACACATGATTATATTTTGTAATACACATTTGTTCAAAGAAAACCAATTAAAAATTATTAGTTTGTATTTTGTTCGCGTGCATATTCTTTAGTTTTTAATTTTATGAATATTTTTGCATGCATATTTTAAACATTTCCAAGCATATTTAAACTTGCCCTGGCAATGCGTATGTTATCCTGAGTCTAAATATAATTAAAGTTTTATTATACCACAAATCATTAAAAGCGATTTCATTAAAAATAATGCTTAATCCACTTTTTAAGAAAATTGAGATTTTAATGCCGTGTGGTAGAGAAAGATACTCCTCGTCGACCAACATGTAGATTTGATTCAATTTGAGTCTTGAAGTGTGTGTGGTTTTCCAACTCAAGCTGCAAGTTTTTTGTCCCTGTGCGGAAAGGAAGTTAGCACTTTTGCATATTAAGCCAACGATATTTTGAATTCTAAATTTGTGAACAGATATTTGTAGGTGGCCCATGACTAAACACAAAGAGAAAAATTTAATACAATTTGCACTAAGGCTGTTTTACACCATCACCCAAGTCTTACGTATTTTGAGGAGAATACAACCCTGTCATGATAAGTTGTTATTGTTAAAACCATGGGAGATAAGGCCATGATGGCTTTATTGCTCAATTGAATGGGAGATAAAGCTATAATGACCTTATTGCCCAATCATTGAGAGGTAAGGTCATATTTAAAATTTTGCGAAATGAGAGATATAGCCATATTTTTTTTCGCAAATGAGAGATAAAGCCATATTTTTGCGAAGCCAGATCCCAATACTTTAGTGTTTATTGTTTCCGGCAAAAGACATTTTTTATTCTTGTGACGCACGCAGGAAAACTTTATTCAGCGAAGCCACCTGCCGCGTCCCACTGGAGGAGAAAACCTGTAAGCACGGCCGCAGGCCGCCACGCTGAAACTTTAGTATGCGAAGCCAAATTTCAATACTTAAATTTACTGTTTCTGGGAAAAGACATTTTTTATTCTTGTGACGCACGCAGGAAAACTTTATTCAGCGAAGCCACCTGCCGCGTCCTACTGGAGGAGAAAACCTGTAAGCACGGCCGCAGGCCGCCACGCAGAAAAACTTTAGTATGCGAAGCCAAATTTCAATACTTAAATTTACTGTTTCTGGAAAAAGACATTTTTTATTCTTGTGACGCACGCAGGAAAACTTTATTCAGCGAAGCCACCTGCCGCGTCCTACTGGAGGAGAAAACCTGTAAGCACGGCCGCAGGCCGCCACGCAGAACAACTTTAGTATGCGAAGCCAGATTTCAATACTTAACTTTAGTAAAAGGGCAAATCATTGCCTCTTAATTAGAAAATAAGAAAACTATTAATCAATGTAAAATGCAAAAGTTCTTCAAAACTGAAATGAGAGATAAAACCATTTTCTAATATTACTAATGTGAGCTAAGCCCATTCAAATGAAAAAAAAAATAAAAGACTTTATCTCCCTTTTGAATTAGAGATAAAGCCATCATGGCCTTATCTCCCATGGTATTAAAGCACCCCCCGTTCAAACAATAAATTATTTAGTCCATTTTCGTCGACCTTTTGATTTTATTTCTTCCAATTTTTAGATCAAGCTCAACGTCAGGTTGTACAAAATATATTGATTTATTTTTTATCCAATATTTCGCTGACACAATGTACAGCTTCTTCAGGAATCCTTGGTTTATAAATTTTAAACAATTTAAAAAAAATAAACAAAATTTAAATTAAACAACAATAATTGGCAACATGAAAAATAATAAAAATAATACACAGGAAACGAAATTATTCTATTAAATTTCTTAAACTTATTCAATTTCTTATCTTATTCTTATAAATTAAATGTCTGTAATTTTGAGCTACATTGTTTGTAGTGTGGTTTCGTGGTGGTTTATGATATCATGGAAGCGGCTCTGATGTGCTCGCGTTTGCCGTGCTTGGAGCTCGCCGGATGGGGGTGGTTCTTGCTACCACTCTGGACCTCTATACCCACACACACAAAAAATTCATATCAGCATTATTATGAAAATTAAAATTTGATTATTAAAACTGCATTAAAATTAGGAAAAACAATTAGTTATTTTGTCAAAAAAAAAAAAACAAGAAAGAAAAATGACTAAAGTTTTAAATTTAAATTATTAAATTTTTTAAAGTTCTTTTAATTTAATGTTATTTTAATTGAAATTCAAATTATTTAATTCAATTTCACTTTAATTTAAATGCAAATTATTGAGTTTTATTTTTGATTTAAATGCAAATTATTAAATTTTAATTTGATCTTATACTGTTTTATTTTTTATTCAATAAATACTTTTTTCCGACAGAAATGGTTGAGTTTTTGTTGGATCAGTTTCCATTTTTTCAGGACAGATCTAGCACACGACTCTCACTCCTAAGCAATTAATTTAGGCGAGACAACTTTCATGACTCTCGGCTATTCCGGCGTAACGGGAACGCACCAAGCGGGGATGAAAACGGGTTTTCCTGTCCGTCCGCATTGTTTCCGGAGGTCCCCGTAATTCCTACTGTGGTTTCTACTACACGTAGTTGGCGAAAGCTCACCCTAACTGGTCGCGAACGCGCAGTTTCACAAGATAACTCTCCCCGCGGACTGAAAACGACACCACCGGATATTTTCACCTGAATCTCTATGCACTTTTCCTTATTGATTTATTTTGTTATATATTTCTTTTTGCTTTTCTTTTTTGTTTGTTACAAAATATTAAAAAAAAAGAAAGGAACTGTTTTCTAGTCCGTCGCCTTGGTGCCCATTCACATTATACGATTTTTGTCGTTGCGATTCTTACCTTATGGACGAGAGGGAGAGAGGAATTAAAAGGGGTACACAAGCGAGTGTACTCTTCGATTCATTTTGTTCGCTCAGGAACAAGGCGAATTTATTACAGGTGGTCTTAAAAGCCCTGCTGTTATTAGCTAAAATCACTGTTGGATGTCAACATTTTGTTTATTCTCTTTTATTATCTTTGTTTCTGTTTTGTTTTATTTCTGTTTTTGACATTGTACAATGATTTTACAAAAACAAATTGCTTGTGGTTTTTGTACGAGTTATACTTGTTGTAGTACCGAGATTATCTGGGATGAATTCGCCTTGCTCAGGAACAAAAGTATTTTTTGACCAAATGATTTGCATTTTTTAAATTTGTAAACAAAATTTTTTTATTTTATGTGACAGCTGATAGAAAATGTACTATTGTGAATTAACAAAATCACAAAAGTAAATTTTTACCGAATGCGCGCCATAATACCAAATGAAAATTCGTTCGATCAGCTAATTCGACTGCTGTCGAAAATCGAATTTAGTTCATAAATGGCACCAAAATAAAAAAATTTAAGATTTAATTTAGGTTGCTTTTCCTTTTCTTTCTTTTCTGCGCGTTAATCTACAAACTCCACCTTCAACAGCAAAATTGCAAAATCAAAAAGGGCCGACATTTTTATTTTTTTTGGCCATGAAACCTCGGCCAGCCAATATGGCTCCCTGGCCATAGTTCCGAATTCAGCCTTTGCATATTTAACGAAATTTTTTCATCATAGCCTCTGTTTTTGTCTAATTTCATTATTGTTATTCAGCTGTCAAAAAAAAACCCCTATGGCGCTGCCAACCTCCCTTTACTGCGCCAAACAGTTCGCACACGACAAATTCTTTTTTCTATTGGTTTGTTGATTATTTGTAACATTTCTTGCATTTTCATAAAATACTTTAGACTTTGTGGGATAGTGTGTAAGAAGACCATTTCTTTTCCCCTCTCTCCTAAAAACTCAAGACTTGACGAGACAAACTTGACGTGTGTGAACCGGCACTTACGGCCTTAAATGATAGCTAAAGTAAGTAAAAAAAGGATTTCTTTACAAAATTAATTCGCTGTTTTCACAATACATACAAGTGAGTGATTTGTAAACACAGCACATAAGTAGGCACGTATTTCTTTCTAAAAATACGCAAACTCTTGAGACAAGTAAAGTAAATCCAAATTGAGTAATTAGCTATTCAAATTGAAGTAAAGAGATAATATGATCAAAATAACTAACTACGCTCACAAATATCCAAAAAGGTTTTAAAAGGTTTGAATTGAGCGCTTTATGGGATTTATGTAATGTAAGAGTTTCGCTTACCATTTCGCTAACGCAAGACATAAATTTTATGTGGCGAGTTCCCACTTTGAAGCAATACATTTTTTACACAAAAAGCGCCTTATGCAGCGCATATAAAAATTGGCAAATGTGGCGATCAGCTTTACAAACTGAATTTTTGTTGTTATTATTACTATTCTTTAATATTCCCTCTTACCAACCTGCTTCGTAGTAAGGGAATGTCGTGGCTCTTCAAATGTTATATATGTACATATTTTGTTTAAATTCGTTCACTTACCTCACTGCGACTTTGTATGTCTTATTGCGTAGCGCATTAATGTGTGCTTACCTTTTAAAGCTTACTATTACTGCTTTGCGAATCAAGAACATTTTTTATTGGGTATCTATTAAAATTTAAGTAAAGTGATAATATGATCGAAAGAATTATGCTTACAAATACCTCTTTCGATCATATTATTACTTTGCTTCAATTAAAATTGGTTTAAAAAGGTTAAATTAATTGAGCGCATTTTGGGATTTATAGTAGGTATTCTTAGGAAAGGAATTCAAACTAAAATATAACCTGGGGAAATTTGTGTTTCTAATATCGACATCTACATATATACATCTTCTTCTATCTATACATATAAAAATGAAAAATGTTTGTATGTTTGTTTGTTTGTTGGATTATAGACTCCTAAACTACTGAACCGATTTTCGATAGGGGCAGGGGAATTGGTACCCCCAATAGGATGCCAATATGAAATATCGCATATCTTAAGAGCCGCTGCACGCATTTTTTGAACTTTTGGTAGTAGAATCTTCTGAGTCCCAAAATTGAAATAAAATAGCAGCGGGGAAAGTGATAACCCCATAGGACGCCAATGTTTAATATCGCATATCTTAAAAACTGTTATAGTGAGAATGTTCAAACTTTGTAGAAGTCACTCTTATGGTATACTACACTTTTGAAAATAAAAATAATTGAACTTCTGATAAAAAATAAATTTGTATAAATATGTTGTTGAATAAAAGGATATATTCCGAACTATTATTGATTTTGAATCAATGTAGTTTTATTAAAAGGTTACCTAAATACTGATGACTTTCAGTTGGTGGGTATAGAGAAATCTGGGAATGAGTTAATTAGTAGTGTTAATCGTGATTTGGAGAACATTCAAAGGTGGTGTAATACGAATTTTATTACCTTAAATATTTCTAAGTCGAAGCTGTTAACTTAAGTAATATCACCGATAACCTTTTTATACCCTTCACCGAAGGTAAAAGGGTATATATAACTTTATCATTTCGTTTGTAATTTCTACAATATTGATCCTACACCCTATAAAGTATAAATATTCTGGGGCCTTATGAAAAGCAAAGCTTAAATCCGGTTGTCCGTCCGTCCGTCTGTTGAAATGGGTATTCCGAAGCTCCCAGATATGATGGGGGCTTGGTTGGGGGTATCTTTATGTCGATCGGTCCAAAAATGGCTGAGATATGAACAAAGAACCGCGACTACCTCTAATTTTTTCCACAAATCCCTTGTTGTTGTTATAATTTTATTACTTTTTTCTGTATATATGGAGAACGGCACGTGCCAAATTTCCAAAATGTGGGCGGGATTCAAACAGCGCTCCTTCATGGTTCAATTGTCTAGGGGGTTTTTTAATGTTAGAAACTTTGAGTCCCCTGGTTCGAATGTTGGTTTTTCAAAACTAATTTTTTCTTCGATCTTTTATGTTCTAAAAACGATTTAAAAAAATTGTTAACCAGATTTCGCTTTTTAAATTTAATTTATAATAAAGTTTTTAGTATTGTAAATATGTATGTATGTATGTGTAAAAATTATTTAATTTTTGTTTAGTTACTCTGTATTCTGCTCGAACAATGGTGAAGGGTATATAAGATTCGGCACAGCCGAATATAGCACTCTTACTTGTTTTATAATCAAGTTTATTTAAAAACAGAGTTTAAAATTGCAGATAATTTATGGCTCAATGAAGTTTAAGTGGTGGAGTACCCCACAGTGAAGACATATGTATACATAAGTATGTATATGTACATATATGTAAGTATATATACATATATACCCATAACCAGGGTTTAAAAAGCTGCAGTCAAAATCAAAAAATTACTTTTTCTTCCACTTTCTGAATTTTCATTGGACGAAAATAAACCGTTGCCTTTACTTCTGATTCATTAAATGAAAACAGTCGAAGTGAAGGCAAAAGCAAAAATCGAAAAGATGAAATCAACAAAGAACATCGGCACTCGACATGTTCGGAAGTGTTTCGTTTGACAGACTGAAACTTTTAATAAATACCGGAGTTAACGAAGATGGGATGTTGTGTTTTTTCCGCATTTTAAATTCTTTTTAAATATGTATGTATTTGTATCGCTTTGGTTGATTGAAAATTTAATTGGAAATAATTTTATTTTTGTAAATATCTTTTTTTTACATTTGTGAATAGACATAAAGTTAGAAATAAATTAAATTTATTCCGAATAGGTATATGAGAACTAAATTTATTTAATTTCCAAGCAAAATGATTAAATAAAAACCAAACAAAATTCCTTAAGAAGGAATAATAATATGTTTTATTTTAATCTATTTTTAAATATCTTTAATAAGAATATTTATACTGCACAGCTATGAAATAAATAAATGTGTGACCATATATATATTCCTATAAATCTTTAATTTTACAGAAAAACAGCATCTGAATTTCGGTGCGAACCGATATAGTTTTATCTGTTCAACAATAAAACACACACTCTTACCCTACAATTACACAATCGGTCACATTTGCTCTTACGAAGGTTATTTGTACAAAAATTGCAAGAAACATAAATTCTTTTGTTAGGTTTTTGTTTAATTTTTACGTTAATGTGTTTTTTTTTTGACTTGGCAATGTACGTACTCGTGCACGCACATACGAATACGCCCAGCGGTAAAACTCAGAAGACCTTCTTACTTCAGGCCTTTTAAAAGGCCCGCTTAAAAATTGTTTTGATTAAATTCCTATTTTTATCTAACTGCTAAAGAATGCCTCATAGAAGGCCTCGGCTCTTTGGTGTAAAAGATAAGATACACCTTTCACACTCGCTTCTATGAGAAGGGAGTAGAGAAGGAGAAACATTTTTTGTATTGTTTTTTTTTGCACAAGCAAAAGCAAAACAATTATTTTTTTGCTCCCGTTGCCGTGAACAACGTTATCGGGCATGTTCTACAAATCAAAATGAAGTGGGATTGAAATTGACCGAGATTTCGATCTCAATTATTTACAAAATGGCTGTAGTTTATCCTGTTTTCAACAATTGTTCTTGTAAAGATAATTAGTACTCAAAGTATTAAGTATATAAAACGGAATATTTTCATGAACCTTCTTTACGCGGTCGTTTTAAAAATTTTTACAATTTTAAATCCACTTCATTTCGATTTACAGAACATGTCCGAATTTTTTTATAAATCTCTTCGTAACACCGATAAGTGCAAAATAAGAAAAATGAAATTACTCTTGTATATGAAATGACCGCAATGTTATAAATTTAACTACACTTTTTGGATTATTTTATGTATTGATCAAATTTATAATTATTTTACTAGCTTATTCGTAAAAATACACTAATTTTTGTTAAAAATGTATAAAGTTTACAGAAATTTACATTCAGATTTTTCTTAAAACACATATAAATTAATGGCTTATAAATAATATGTGATATGATAAGATCGGACTTTAAATGACAGCGCTTTATATAAAAAAACAAAAGTGATGTATTTTGGGGCGTGGCAAAAATTTTTTTTCCTGTTTTAGAAACTTCATTGACCTATCTTTCATTCTAGGGGGTGACTGGCACAACTTTTTTTTTTGTATTATGGAGGTCGACCCGGTCTAATGTACATAAATTACCTTGCGAAACTACATGCATATGTATTTCGATTTTGCACTTTTGCTAATACTGAACTCCGCTATTGAAGCTTTTGTTTGAAGTCGAACAACAAGATATACAGAATTGCAATTGTGACATCATTGATTTTACAAGTTCACAAAGAAATTAAACACATTTTTGTAAATTTTCACGACCAATTATACTGTATTCAGCTGTTACCCAATTCGCATCTAGCATTGCAAAGTTGCTAAAAATGCCGCCCACTGTCAGTGACAAAATTATTGCATTAGCAAGCAGTTGCAATCTAAATTGTAGCAAACGCTGAATACCGCTTATATATTTTTTTGCGTATTTTGTCAAGTTTGTCTGTAAACATTTGTAAACGGAAAACACATTTGTTTTGTGTCGTTGCCAGATTTAATAAACTGAAAATCCCAGATGAAGTTGGAAAATACCAACGAAACGTAGGATAAAAATATATAAATAAATAATCTTTTATTTAAATACAAATGACCTTGAACTTGAAAGCCTGTTTAGATAAATTCTAAGAAAATAATAACACATTAAAACCAAATTTTCCTTTATTTTTTAAACTTTATTTTTGATTATACATATGTAAATATCTATTAAATACAATTTAGCGCAAAATTTATTCATGTTTTTTTTTATAATACATTTATAAGTACAATAATATGAATACACATACAGAATATATTATAAATTTAATTAAGAAGGTAAATAAATTTATTATTTAACAATTACATACATACTTAGAATAGAATTGAAAAGACAAACAGCGTCTCGAGAAACTTACAATTGATTTTCTTACAATAAAACTTAGTGTGTTTTAAGATGGTGCCCAAACTACAATTTAATGAAGCTCCAAACGTAGCAAGTTTGTAAGGGAGAAATGCAAATGTTTTGCTAACTTTCTCGTGTTTCCACTGTGAATCAATAAATTTTTGACACTAAAAGCACTTTATACAACGCATGCATTGCAAAAGTAGTGAGTGTAACGACCAGCCTTATACACTGAATTTTCTGGGGTCTAATCACCGCATTCGATACTATCGTATCGAATAAACTATTGAATGTTTTTGGATACGATAGACACTGACGTATCGAATAAAAACTTGTGAAATGTAATGTCGAGTTACTCAATATCGAATGCTATTATTTCAAATTCAATAAATTTCATTCGATATCGGGAGTCATGATACCAAAATTAATAATTTCGATCAATTTTGCTCGATATCGTATGCGGTGATTAGACCCCTGTTGTTCTCCCTTACAAACCTGCTTCGTAGTAATGGAATGCTGTGAACCTTTTAATGGTATTTTGTATGAAACTTGTTAAGAATTCGCTACCTTACCTGCATGTCTTCTTAGTGCATCGCAAAATGAGAGAAGTTTTTATTGGTAAACAATAACAATTTTAAGAACACCTAAAAATATTATTTTCGTTCAAAAAATATTTGTGGCTAATTAAATATGAATGCAATAGAAATTCATTTGCTTGCTTTATTATTTATGTATTTTTTCTAATATTTCAAACAGTGTTTAAATTACTAAAACTAGTACTCTTAACAGTTGCAAGTAGCCGCAAAAGAGCAGTTGCCTTGTTTTGTAGCATTACCTCTTTTAAAACTACTGCTACGTGCAAAATATGAAACAAGAAAATGGAGTAGCAGCAATTAAAACAAAAATGAAGTAGCAGCTAAAAAAACTGAATAGTTTTTTTTTATTGGTTTGATTATTTTTCGTTTTATTACTTCTTGTACATTTGGAGTTTTTTTTATGTCTTAAAAATATTGAGGTAGCAAATTATTAACATTGAGGTAGTTGTAGAATAACATTGAAGTAGTATGTTAATAACATTGAATAACATTAAGGTAGTTAAAAACAAAAATATTCAGCAAAACTAAAAACCAAAAATAAGTATGTGTTTGATATTGTTTGAAGGATATACATATAAGCAGTGTTGCCAGGACGCCACTTTTAGCACTGTTCTTAGTGCTTCTTAAAATTGGTAGTTTAGAAAATTTTCGATTGTTGGAAGATATACATATGTATGTACTCATATTTATTTTATGAGCAGCAGTGGAAATATTTTGAATGCATTATTTTATATTAAAATTTTGTTTTTAAATATGTATCGTAAATTTCTCTATTTCTATCGCACTTTTAAAATAAATTAAAAAAAAATAACGTCCATATTTATAGAATATAAATTAAGAAAATGAAAATTTAAAAAAAATCCATAAAGTTTTGTTCACAATCAGAGAAAAAATTTCGTTTTTCTTCTATCTTTTTTCTTCCCAAAGTATTTCATATATTTTCCTTTAATTTTTAGAACAAAAATGTAACTAAAATTTTTTTAAAAATGTTACTCAAGTTGAGTCAACTAGAACTTGAGCCACAATTTTTGTTTCTGACGTTTAATGTTTTGTTTCCAGGTGACAAGCATTTAATTGTCTAGTAAAATTTATATGAAAAGTACTCAAAAAACTGAGTGATTTTCATATAAATTTTTCTACACAATCAATTGTCTGTCACCTGGAAACAGCACATAAAATAAATTTATTTAGTTTTGAATGAAAATTTTAACATAATGCTGTACAAAATAATAGCGGTTTTCACCCTTTGCATTAAGTAAACAACTCTGCTTTACTTAATACGAATTTATACTACAAAGCGTGAGTGTCTTATTCGTTAGTATTGTAAATTAATAAAGTTTCTGAGTGAGGAAAAGAGACATATATAGTTTCTTTAACTGTTTTATTCTGGGTTATTCAACAAACGTGTTTACTGGGGCTTTTTGTTGGATTTTTTAAACACACCGTAGTAAATTGGTGTAATACATTTTGTTGTTGTAGTGTTGTAATTCTTAGTACTTTAACTATATTTATAAGATTCACAAGGCCTACAAGGGACTATCAAGGGTGAAAACCGCTCATAATAAATACATAATATTGTTGTGGGTAAAATTTGCAAACGGTTTCTTACCCTGCGGCAACACGATAAAGTTGTTCTTGATATTCTTTTACATACACTGCTTGTCAAAATTTACAAAAATTTAAAGCTGTGACGTAGGCTGCACTCAATTTGTAAGCAATTTACTTTCATGGTGTCATCAAATAAAAACAATTTATAAAGGCAAACATGTAATCAGCTGTTAAATTGAAAGCAAAATATCCAAACAAATGGAAGGGTGAAATTGAAAGCAATCTCGTGGTCAATTTAAAAAGTGTGAGTGTGTTATGCCCAATTTTCAGTTTAAATCTATATTAAATTAATTTTCATAAAAACTTAAATCGTATTTAAATACAGATTGTTTTTTTGAGTTTTATTTGAAGTCTTATTTAATTAAGATAAAAGTTAACAAGTGTATTTATTTACAAGGTGGTCTGAAGAAACAGCTGACTGTTAATGCTTTGTTGCCTGTTGTTGTTGTATTTTTGTGATATTGAGGTCACCTTGCTAAAATATTACAATGGAAACTTAAGTTGAAATTAAGTGTACCACATCGGTGACTTAAGTTTCACTTAAGTTTTTAGTGAAGAAGAGAATTTTGTATTTAAAACGATTTTAAAAAAAATGTATTTTAATATCAATCCTAAAAATTGGCCATTAGTAATAAAATGAGAGTGTATTGCAAATTGAAAGGAATTGAAATGCAAAACTTGATCGTGTGGCCACCAAGTTAATACAAAATGTGTGTGGTTGCGAAAAAAATCGTTGCTGTATTATGAACACCAAGGGAAAATGTTTCTGGGATTGTGAACGAAGGTTAATACCTACTAAAAAAATCTTAATTTGAAATTTATTTTCTTGCTAAGGTTTATACCCTGCTTAAAACAATATAAATTTAGAATTATGAAAATATGAATTAAAATTATTTAGTATTAATTGAAATTTTGATATTTAGTTAGGCTTGAGTTCATTAAATTTTTTCATTTAATTATTTTGCTAGCCTAACTAAATATTAACATTTCAAATTAAAAATCTACAGTTCAACTATTAAATCACAATTATTTAATATTCATAGAAATCGGTTAAACAAAGATACACTTTAAAACATTTTGCTGGTAAAATAAAATCCCTCCTTTTTGGATGAAGCGATTGATGAACTAAATCTCTGTGAAGAAAATGATTCGAATAACGGTTAATAACGCTGTAATATTTAGTGAAAATTATCTTGAAAACTAATTGTATGGCTCATTTTACCATTTTAAATAAAAACATTTTTATTTTAAAATTTTTTATTTAATAAATTTAATTAAAGTTTACAATTTTTGTCCCTAGACTGTTATAAACATAAAACGGTGGAGATTTATGTTTTGAAATGTGGATTTAATAGAAACATGAGCCAAAAGTTTTCTGGCAACACTGATTTTTACACACGTTATGTTCGTTTGATTTTATTTTGCAAAAGATTTTAAGTTGTTATTACTTCTGCTGCTACCAAAATGTTATTTTATGATTGCTTCAGTGTTAATAACATACTACTTCAATGTTATTCTAAATCTGCTTCAATGTTATTAAACAACTACCTAAATGTTATTCTTCTGCTTCATCAAATACTAGGTTGTCTTCTCCTTATATAACTACTAAAGAAGGTAGTAGAAAAAATTAAAAAATAAAACTACTTCAGCACTAAAAGCTAGCGAGAGCAGCACAAATGTGTTTTCTACACTGCTCCAATTGTTTTCCTTTTGCGCTACTACTACACCTACCGCTACTAAAATTTGACGGTAGCAGTAGTAATAGTAAATTAACATTTTTTAACTACACTATTTGTGTTTTTTCGTTACCACAGCTACTTGGAGTCTAGTTTTTTATACACTGATTTTAAACGGAAAATTTGGAAAGGAAGCCTATACGTTCCGTTGCACTGCAACAATCATATTAAATCCAAATAATTTGGGAACAGCATTGAAATCATTAATCTTAGTTTTAGATCGTGTGAAATGTACAACGTGGCGCAGAATGTGTTCCATAAGTATGTTTGTTTATGGATTAAATTATTTATAACTTTTATAATTATGTTTTTCTTTGTTTTGTTTTTGAACCATTTTGTGAAGAATAATTGGGGAATTTAATATAAACAACTACACAACCGAACAACGCATTGTGGACCATATTTTGAGAAGGCGGCCAAAAATCCTTTTTTTGTGGTTACCGATTTTAGAGTTATGCCACTCAAATGAAAGTCATAACCATTGAATCTCGGGAGCCAAAAAATTACCGCTCTGTTCCAACTATTACCACAGCGAACAGGGCAGTCCAAAAAATACCTTCTCAGTATTTTGCTAAAGTTAAAACTTTCTTTGTATGTATGTATGTATGTATGTATTTCTTTTAAAATTATAAATTTACATTTCATAGTTCATCTTTATTGTACAAATTATTTAAAAATAAACAAAGAAATTCCCAGCTTCGTTTTATACAAAACCGTCAGCTGGAAGACAGTGATTTTTTCAAATATAAACATTTCTATAAACATTTTCCTATGTTTTAAAGCATTTTATAAAGTTATAAAGTCATAGTTATAAAGGTTTGACCAACCAGCAACTTCATCACCATTTAAAATATTAATCATTTGTTCTTCTGTTAAAAAAGTATTACAGAAGTACCGCCATCTTTTGTCCTCCAACACTGGGCAACGGCCCAAAAAGTGTTGCACAGTTTCCTTCTCTCTAAGATTGCACAAGGAACAATTACAATCATCACCTACTTGGTAAGATCTTCCGTTTAGCTACAAAACACCTCTCCTGACTTTCAAAATCAATTATATTTGGAATTGGCTAAATAACTCATTACAATACGTTAAACCTTTTGAGAGGTCTAAACAACGATATATTCTATCTTGACTTTGGCGTCATTGACGTGTACACGGTATGCGCGGTTTTTCATTTCCTGCATCAAAAGTATGTTGGCATTGTTCAATAGCATTTTGCTCTGTTCAAAATTGTTGTGTTCTAGTTGTACTGTATTAGCCAGGTTTTAAAATATTTGTACCAATATATATTTTTCAATACAGTTATTTCCGCCCAATTGAGTTTCTAAAAATGCACGACTTTTGACGCAATTAACCGGGAAACTCAATTAAGCGGTACTCGGTTAATTGAATCGCCGACGCAATTAAAACGAAAATCGCTTAATTGATCAAGATGTGCAATAAAGCCAAACACCCATATGTTTAGATATAAAATAAAAATCATTTCTTGATTTATTAAGTTAAAAATTGTTTAGGTTTATTAAAACAAAAACAAAATCAGGTACGTTCATCGTACAATGTTTAAATTGGAACAAAAATCACAAAATTCATTATAAAAGGACAAAAACGAAAAACACATTAAGTAGACGGAAACAATTAACCGAAACATTTGCTTTTGTTTTTCGCAATGCGGTCTTGTTTTGCGAAATAATTAAGCGGCTGACGCAATTAAACGGAACTCAATTTAACGGGGCTCAATTAACCGAAAACAACTTTATTACTTGTGTGATTAACAGGTGGGGTAATCTATGATTTTCATTATCGAAAATAGTTTTTGAAACATATTTTAAGTGCAGAGCAAGCGTGTAGAAGTGCCCTTCTTCTTCATTTGTTTCTTAAGCGATTACGTAATTTGGTGTGTTGTCTGGTAGTTTAAGCACTCTTTTCGTAAAATATCTGCTCAACTTATTTACAACATCAACGTTTGAGTATCCCCAAATTTGAGCCCCGTAGGGATGGATTGACCTACATACATAAAAGTTTAAGACAAAGCAGGTTGTGGTTGATATATAAAAAAAAAATTAAGGAAAAAGCAATTATGTACATTTTTTGTGATGTGTGTAATACATAGAAATCTGGAAATCTTTTAGTAAATCGACTCAGAACCAATTTTAAAAGTGATAAAGCGATGCTATCCGTCCGTCTGGCTAGTTGTCTGTCCATATTAATGCACTTTTTAATTGTGCTGAGGACGAAGTCTATGTAAATGGTGAGAATCGGTCTAATATTCCATTCATAAAAATATCATACCAATTCATAAAAATATAATTTGTTTTGTTAAAATAAATAAAATTGTGTTTATATACTAATGGAAAAATTGTAGCGTGCTTTGTGTGGAGTGCGTCACAAAGGGTTCACGGCTTTTGTCAAAAATTCACAAAATTTTTTGGTTGCGAACAAGTGATTTAAGAATTTTCTAATATTCAGCTTTCTTTTAGGAATTAGATGATACAAAATTTGCTTACAATTAGGAAAACACACTACAACTTTTAAAGTAACTTCCACTTTTTGTGGAGTGTGTCACAAAACTTTGTGATCAGCTATTTCGCAACAAATACCTGCTAAGAAATTATTATAAACGCCATTCGTAAGTACATATTAATGTCACTAAATACTATATATAAGTTGAAGCTATCTCTTTTGAAAGGCCAAAGCGAATGTAGCGTTCGTCACGAAGGATTTGCCCATATGGTTGTATTACTTAAAGGCATTGTAAAACAATTAATTCCATAATAATCCGATATTACTTTGGCGTTGCCATCTTCAGCTAAACTTTTTCATTGTACATAGTTTTCAATCCCCCATATTGGGGGATTTACAAGGCAATCATAAAGTTGTAAGGTCATGTGTCTTAAAATAATTATAGGAAATATAAATGACTGCTGTGGGCAACCGCTTATAATTTAGATCTCTACTGTACAGTTGTGACGAATCAATTAACAGAGCATCAAAATTTTTATTTTGTTTGAAACACAACAACATTAATTTTAAACAATTGTAATATATTTTTTTAGGACATTATGACGATATGACTTGATAGTACACCTTGTGAATCCCCCAATAGAATTAAAAAAAAGGATAATACAACAACAACATTTTTTACTTTCATGATATTATTTATATGCGTTCTTTATCTTTTTCAGCTTTTTGTTTATTTTTATGTTTTTCACCCAAAATGGGTTTTTAAATTTTTGTAACGTTTGAATTAAAAAGAAAACAGTTAATACAAATTTTTGTCAAAGATTTGTTCAATAAGAATTTACAATAAATTTTAGAAATACTATGAAGATTTTTGCTTAATAAAAATTGAGGCTAATTACAGTCAGGGCTATGGCTACAATATTTTTTAACTTTCCTACATTTTGTATAAAATTACTAGAAACGTATGAGAATAAATCAAATTCTAAGCTTTTCGATTAATCGACATTAATTAATCGATTTATTCGTTGTTCGAAAATCGCCATTTTAAAATTATTCAAACAATCGAATTATTCTTAATCGGCTGACAACTCTAGAATGCACACAAATCAAATGCTTGGACATTTTTCTTCTAAATTATTTCCTTAAAAGTGAAGAAAATCGTGGTTTTTGCCAAAGTTATGCAGAAAACTCAAAAAAAAAAAGACCTGGAAAACCCGAAAAATCCGAAAAAAAATCTTAAAAATACTCATGTCCGTAACTTCTAGAAATAGATACATATTAAGCTGTGTATAGAACGAACTTTTCATAATTTTATCACGTATTTATGTCTTACGCACTGGTTAAACTGTAGTGTATTTTACACCATCGAATTTTGACAGTTAATTCAAAAAATTAATAAAAATACAAATGTTGCCATATTTTAAAAGAAAACTTAAAGGAAAAAACACGTATTCAAAATTAACGTGGAAATTACCAAAATAGTTTTACCGGATGGGTAAAGATAACAGTTAGGTACGAACACGACCGGATATCTGTTTGTAGAAATTACGGCCATTAACCCTATAAGCTTTTAAATTCTGTTTGAGCCCCAAAAAATGTTCATGCCAGTGCTATTATTCGTAGAGAAAAATTCGTTTTCTTAAGTTCTAGGGAAAAAAGGACAGATTTTTTAAATCATTTAAATGTCAGGACTTTTGGGTAATGTGCAGGACTATGTGTATTTGGCAACCTTTTACAATTTGTCACAGCATAATAAAATTGTTGATACGGCATCATTACAAATTGTTGAATTTCTATGAGTCTTAAACGTAAATTGGTGAAAATCTCTTCGGCTGCATAAGGACTTTTCAAAAAGTTATAAAACATCACTGCACATGCATGTATTTGAGGAGGATTATTGCACCGGAAGTTTGATTGAAAATTAAAATGTGTTTGTAGCGATTGTATAAATTAAAAAAAAAATTCAAATAATTAATGAAAATAAATACTTGGCCTTCTTCTGACAATCGCACGATTTCAAATCGCAAAACGTCAGATTTATTTTATGGTGTTCTGAATTTCGTGCGTTTGGCTTGCGATCTGGCCTATTCGATCCTTTGAGCATACTTTTGCAATTAAAGTCCCCAACTTCTTGCTATTGTGATTTACCGAACGCTTTTTATGCGATTTCAAGCCAGAATCGCCAATGTTAAGCGTTTTGCGATTGTCAGAACATGCCTGTATGTATGCATTAAGTGATTTAAAAATCTTTGAAAGCATAAAGACCCAACCATAATGTGCTTAAGTTGGCTTAAGCAAATGTGCGAATACATATAAATCACATGAGGCAAACCATATTGAACTTTAGGAAACTTTTTGTTAAGTTTTATGAATTTGTCATTTGCTTAAGCAAAGTGCGAAACAGGTCGCACATTCCGTACGGAATCAAATGTTTTTTTATTTTGATTTTGTTTTTAATACATTTGACAGACTTTTTGTTGGGTTTTGACAGTAGATTAAGCACGGCTATGAATATTATGGTTGGGCTTTTAAGCAGAAAATGGTGGAAAACTAAAAACGGAAGAATTGCCAAACAGTTTACTTGACTCCCAGTTGCGGCAACAAGTTTTCAACGAAAAAATTTTAAAAGTTTTCATAATTTTTGCTCTTTATCGGGTTTTTATTTGTTTAAAGATGATTGCTGGATGAAAGGTATTTTTGTGAACGTCTTTACCGAAAATGAAATAATCGGCTGGTGCTTTAAAATGTGAAATTAATGAATTGAATTTATTTACGTATTCGCTATTAATTAGATAATTAGCAGTGATTTTTGGCCTGAATGTGCGATTGAAACGCATGCTGATAATTACCTGTGGAAGCATCAGTAAAAGTCAAGGTATCGTTAAGGTCGGTATTTAAAGGTTTAGTTGGTGATTTGGTTGTTTGTTGCTGGTAAGTTGGTTTTATATGCCTCTCAAGGTTTGGGGATATTATTGAGGGTTGGTTGTTAGACGGAACAAAGTGATGTTGTTTTTCCAACTGTTTTTCGGCAAGAACACGATCATAGAATGTAGAAGTTACAGTTGTATGCCGTATTTCTAATTTGGCTGGAGTATAGACAGGCGTGTGTGAGCTTAGTAGAGGAATAGTTTGACGGAATGGTGAAGTGGCCCTGTCTAAAGGATGGCTTTTTAATGAGTCGGGAGTCGTAACTTCTGCATTAAGAGTGCGTTGTAGTGTTGTGTTGACGTTGTTTGAGGTATTTGTGTTTTCAAGATTGATTAAGTTGTCTATTGTGCTGAATTTCGGATGTCGTAAGCTTTCTTCAAGTTCATGCTCAACATCATTTGGAATTAGTTGGCTATCTACTTTATGAAACTTAGTTAAACTATTATGACTAGTATGACTTAATAAACTATGACTACAATTAATATTATTTGACAATAGATAATCACGTCTTACCCTACTTTCATGCTCTTCTCGATCTTCGTCTCGTCGACGTCTAGGAGAAAGCTCTCGTCGAAGATCCCTGTTGGAGCGGTATTGGAGTGGACTTGTCGATCTTAAGGGGCTGGATGATTTTATTGAGTCTGCTGATCCCATTGAGCGCGATAAGGCCGGGCTATGGTCTGAGATTCTTATAGACGGTCCAATCTCACGTGATGTTGACCTACTCAGATTGCGCGAAGCGAGATCTTCAAGGGAAGATTTTTTGTGAGCAAAGTATGTGGAATCTGAAAATAGCGCATCGATGTACTGCTGACACCTTTCGTTGCGATAAGGCTTTTCCTCACAAAGGCTATCAATTGATTTGATGGAATTTTGAATAGAAGTAAGTTGATCGTTTATATTTTCTCCAGTACGCAGTGGTACCCCGGTGTGTGTCCCTTTTCGTCGAAGAGGAGATGTTTCCTACAACAATGATTTGGATTTAATTTAAGCTTTATAATTAACTTGTTAAATTGTTCAAGTTACCCTCATTAATCGAATCCCCATAACCCCAAGGCCTTCCTGAACTGTTGGGTTTTGTTGAAATCCTTTTGAACTGCACTTGGAAGCTAAAATATTCTTCTGTATAATGAAAAGAAAAGTTTTAAATTTTCGTTTCAAATATTTTCAATACATCAATGCGTACCTTTAAAATAATTTCGTTTTGATTCAAAGATTCAGAATTCTCTTCTTCACGAAATCGAATAGATTTTGGACCGAGTGCGTTAATGCTTTTAGTTTGTTTGACAGCTGAGAAAGCATGAATTTTTGTATGTCCAGAGTCGCAGTGCTTTTCGGATGCCTTAATATCATCAGAAGACAAGGATGGTGAAACAACATCTTTAAGTTTCTGATTGAATTGTTGAAAATTCTTCTGCATTTTAAAATTAAAACACTGTTCTTTTTCCAATGCCTCTAAACGTGCTTCTAACTCCTCAGCGGTTGGCAGTTCACGTTCTGTTGGACTTGCCGTCATTGTCTCAAGGATGTGAGTGTTTGGCTTAGTCTTATTGTGTTGGCACTTAACTGGAGGAGATTGTGAACGTGATTTACGTAATGGTGGTGATGGCGTGATTCGATTTTCCTCCATTACGCGAATGCGATGTTCTAATTCTCCAGTTGTAGGTATGACACTATCATCGGGGCTTGGATCAAGAAGCATTTCCAAAGGGTGTATCGGTTGCTTTTTAAGGTTTGGTTTTGACTTGGATCTTTTTGAATCAACTGAACGATATCGGTATTCGAGATTACTATTTGAAGATAATGGTTCTGCTAATCGATGAGGGGATGTGTGCCTAGCAGTACATTTCTGATCACAACACTCTGTTCTGTGATCAGAATGTTTATCTAATGATATTTTCATTTCATCTGGATCTTTTCCCTCGCATAACTCTAAAAACTTGTTTAAATCTTTTTCATGAGATAACGAATATTGTAATTTGATTTTACGTTCAATTTCAGTTAAGCGGTGCTCTACGTCAATTTTTTCAACGTCTTCAAGAAGTTTAATTTGTCGCTCTAGTGAGCGAAACCTTGCTTCAAGTTCCTTAGTAGATGGCAAATACACAGTTTTTTTTTTAAGGTGGTATTTAATAGGATCATTTCCCCAATCAAATTCTTCTTCTTGTTTCTTTTGTTTTGTTTTTGTTTCTTCCGATTCATCTGTCTCGCTTTTCGAAAACGCCTCTATTTCTTTAGCTAAATCTGACATTGCTTTCGATGCTTCGATTTCATTTTGATGTGTTTTTTGTGACTCCGCCTTGAGGGTTTTTTCGCTTATTTTTATCTGTTCACGGTTGTTTAGCTGTTTTTCAAGGGCTTGGAAAAGGTCTTCCAGTTCTTCAGTATTAGCGCGAGTGAGCCGACGAACTTTTACTGCTTTAGGCTCGTTACCAAGTAATAAAACTAATGTTTTTTTGTTTACTTCTACTGGTACGAATTGTGTTGGATCTGTTGAATAAGAAACATTTTCAATTTCAGGATTGCCTTTGGCGTCTGTATTGCTCTGCTCATTAAGTTTAGATTCAGTAGATTTATTAAACGTCGAACAGGAAGTTTCTCTGAGTTCAACGGACGTTTTCTTATCATGAAGTTCATTATCTGGAGTTTTGATATTTTGTTGCAGAGAATTTGTACGATTTTCGGCTTCTTTAACATTCTTTTGTTTCATTTCCGCTGTAGAGTTTCTTTTACTAGACTGATGTTGTTCTGTTTGGTTAATTATTTCGTTTTCGTTTTCTTTATTTTGAATTTCACTCGTACTATTTTCTATTTGGCTATCTTCTTTTGTGAAAGATGATTGTTTTGAAGAATTTGTATTGTTTTTAAGTTCGCTAAATATTGTTTCCTCTATGGCTTTTGTATTTTCTGACTGCTGATTTATTTTTTCGGCTTTAGATTTTTCCGCCATTGAATCAGTTTCATTTGGTGTTGCTTCCTTTATTTCAATTTCATTTTCAACATTTTCAGCAGATTTAGGTAAATTACAAGTTTCACTAGCCGTTAAAGTTTCTGTATCTTGTTTGACGGCTTGACAAACATTTTCTGTATTTTTAGAAATTGGTTTTTGCAAACGTTGATTACCGTTTTCTTCTGCCTCGCCCGATTTTTTATCCTGATCGTGCATTTTAACACTTTCATTGACATCATCTGTGGCATTTTGGCAGGTGACAGTATCGTGCACCTGCGATGTTTTAAGTCGTTGTTCCAAGAATTGAAGTCGTCTGTCTAGATCATCGGTTTTTGAAACGTCTGTATTTTTTTTTGTACCGGCGCCATCTTTATTTAGAGTCATTTGAATATTTATGCTAATATTGATTGGATTTTGGTGTTCATTATCGCCAGCTTCGCCATAGGAGGAATATCGAACTAATTCTTTACCCGTTACGGCAACGGCATCGGAAGCTAGATCAACTTGCGAAACTTCTATTTCTGGGTCAGGGGTTTTTCCATTAACACTTGTACACTCAACGCCCATTGAGAATGTTCTATTATCATTTACACGTTTTTCTAGTTCCTGCACTCGATACTCAAGGCTGTTACTAAGTGGCTTGGCATGGGTCATTGCCGCTTTTTGCTTAATGCGAGAATTTGATGCTACTTCGGAATCACTTGAACGACGTTGCATGCATACCGTTTTGCTAAGTTGTTCTTCCAAGAACTGCAAACGATTCTCAAGGTCGGCTCTTGAGGGTGTATCGGAAAAACGACGAACCATCTTTCGATTGGCAGAGTTCGCCGGTTCGTATTTTCCCGACCTGCGATAAGCGGAAGTCGCATGTGATTCCAAGGTTTCATCGTTAAAACTATGACTTGGTAAAAGTGAACTTTGAGCAGGGGCACGCCGACGTGTGGTGATTTGTGTAGGTCTTAACAATTTTTCTGGCGAGGAATTCATTTTCATTTCAAGCTCTTTAACAACAGCGTTCTTATTTTCAACGCTTTTGCTAATATCAGTTTTTTTGGAACTTTCCTTTATTTTAGCTTGCAATTCCTCAATAAGCTTGATTTTTATTTTATTCGAATTTCTTGATAAAACATTTGCAGGCTTTTTTTTCGGCGATACATCCTCTTCTCTTGCGTTTTCAGATATTGAAGCTGCGAACTCCTTATCTTTTTTATCAAAGATTGTAACATCATCTTTGTCAGAAGTTGCGTTAGAATTAACTTTTGTATTATTTCCAGTTGATGTTGGCTGCACATTTTCAGCTGGAGAATTTTTCGTTTTTGAGTCATTGTTTGATTTGTGGGTTTCAAACTGGTCGCTTTTACTTTGAAGATTTTCGAAACGTTTTTCAAGGTTTTCGGTAGATGGTGGAGAGTGTGTAGTAAATATTTTTTTTGATTCATTTTGATTTTGTAATTTTTCAAACCGTTCCTCTAAATTTTCTATTGATGGCGGGGAATGTTTGTTTGTATCTTTCTCAATTAATTTAGTAGGAGAAGAATAAATTTGTTTGATTTTTTGATCCTGTTGGGGTTCTAGTGTAGGGATATTTTTATGAAAAGTTCTTGTCTCAAAATTTCGTGAGCTCATTCGTCGTTTAAAAATTTCGTATCTTTTTTCTAGGTCTTCAGTAGTAGGGGGTTCTGATAATCTTCTTTTTGTATTTATTTCAGACAATAGTTTGATTTTAGATGTACTTGTATCAGAGTCCGCCGGAGCATTAATATTTGTTTCATCAGGTACTGATTTCCTAGAATCACAAGCTGCTTCATTTGAGTCTTGATTTTTTCGTTTTAAACCCGTTGCGCCATGTTCTTCCATTTTTTCAGAAATTTCCGTAGTAGAATTAAGTGTTTCGTCTGATTCTTTCATTATTAAACTCATTTGTTCTTCTAAGGCGCAAAATCGTTTTTCTAACTCCTCCGTTGAGGGAGGGGAAGTTCGATCCGCAGTTGTTTTGGAACTTTCACGATATTCTTCAATTGTTCCATTTTTTCCCGCTGGTTTAGAGTTTTTTAATTTTAGAATTTCTTTAGAATTTTCTTCTGAGGCTTGTGAACTAATAGCAGATGTAGAGGGATCTTCCGTTCTTTTCGAATCTTTTTCAACAGCAACTTCATCGTCATCAGGTGGCTCTTTTTTGTTTTGTAATACGTTTGTTTCCGATGTTGTTCTTTTTAAACTACCATCAACAGAAGTCTCACTATTTTCGGCCTTGCTGGTTGCTTCAATGCTGTCGATTTTAGAAGATTGTGAAGGCTTTTCCTCAAAATTATGTTTTGCATTCGATATTTTTTCGCTCTCGATTTTGTCATTACTTTCCGTACGATCATCTTGTTTTTTTGGGCTGTTCACTTTTTTATCGTTCGTAGTAGGATTTCGATTAATATTATTTTCAGAAGAATTGTTCAAATCTGCTTTTTCTGTGTTTTCTGAGTCACATGGCGACTTAATTTTTTTTCGATCTCTAACTAGTTGTTGCTGCATGTTTTCAAAGCGTTCCTCCAAGTCAGCAGTTGATGGTATATTTTTGTCCACTAAAACATAATCTTCATTCGAAAATACTTCAATTTTAGTTTTTGGTTTAATATTATAGTTTTGAAAAGAATGTTTTTCACCATCTAGATGGAATTCATTTTCGTCTGATAATCGCTTATATTTTGTACAAACTTCCATGCTAAGTCGTTTTTCGAGCGCTTGGTACCTTTTTTCAATATCCATAGTTGATGATCGAGTTAAAGTAAGCCGTCTAGGATCTTTTCGCTTCTCAGCGCTAGATTTTGATTTTTTTAACAAAGTTTCATTTGAATTGCCAGTATATTCCTTTTTTGTAGATATTGGAACTGAGTTATCAACCGATTGAAGTGTTGTAGTTATTTCAGTTTTAGCTTCCTCAATACATGCGGCTGATGATTTCTCTGAATAGTCCACAAGTAGATCCATACATCTTATATTTTTCGAAGTGTTCAAACTGCTGCCATCAGCACAATATAGGGATTCTTTATTCGATTTAACAAATGAGTCAACCTCAATTTTAAAAGGATCTCGTATATTTTCATCTTCATTAAGAGAATACAATAAATTAAGTTTTTTGGGACGCTCAGAGTTATTAATTCTTTCAAAATATTCATTTGTGACCCCTTCATCACTGACATCGAATGTTTTGATATTATCTTCCTTCTCGTCATTACTACCCAATCTAGTGGTTTTACCCAAAATAGAAATTGTTTCCTCATCAGTACTTGTGGTGTTGAGCTTGTCAAAAGAAGGTACATGATTGACAATCTTTAAAACTGGCTCCCCATCATTTATTGCTGATTTTTGAGATTCTTTGTCTGTAGAACACTGTATTTTTGCAATGACTAAAACATCAGAAGTTGGTGGAAATGTTTGATTTTTCCATTTTAAATTATCGGTTTCATTAAAATTTGTCTGGGTTTCTTCAGCTATGATATCATTTTCTTCCTTTAACATATTGTTATCCGTAATACATTTTGTTTCAATATTGATTGATTCAGGATTTTCATCGGCACTATTGTTTGGGGAGTCTGTGCACATTAAGACAAATGGAATTTCGGTGTTTGTAGGAGCCCACGATTTTGGTCTCGCCTTTCCCCCTATGTCTTTAAGGCTAATCGTCTGATTCCGTTGCTTAGAAATATTTCGTTTTGATTTGTAGATAGTTTTACAAGAAGTTTTTTCACTCCTTTCAATTAGCAATTGTTGCTTTATTCCATTTGCCATTGGTTGCATCTCTTCGTCGCAAAGACTTGTGTCTGTGCTGGAAGCATTTTCAACCTTTTCTATTTCGTTGTCATCACTTTCTTCACTATAAGAAGATGAATCACTCTTTCCAAGTCGACCAGATCGAATTTTTTGTGATTTTAAGCCATCAATGCTTCCAGAGCTAATCAAAGCCGTTCGTTCAGCTTTGATTTCCTTCCAACTTAAGCTATCTCGTCTGCTTTTTGTATCTTTGGCATCTCTCCAATATAAAGTCTCACCCCTTCTAAGTTGTTTTTCTAATGGTTTGTCTTGAAGTACTGCAGGCAGTGAGGGTTTCCGAGCTGGCGGTACTGCACCAGAAGGAGGTCCACTACGACGTCCTTTATTTGTAACTATAGCTGGGCGTCCAGATAACAATTGATTTACCGGCAATGGTGCAGCCGACGTGATTGAAGACGTACTCTGCCGTGAAGCCGCCGAACAAGCAGTTGTTAAAATAATATGAGCTTGCTTTTGCCTTTCGCGAAGTCTATCGTATTGTTTTTTTAAAAGAGAAATGTCAAGGGCGATTCGGTCTTTACTTTCAATAGCTTGCTTTGAAACATTATTTGGTTGTCCTTGAGAGCCCCGACGACCCCATGGAATTCCCCAGACGGTGGCAACCGCCAAACGTGAATCTTCATCTATTCCCGGCTCATCGTCGTCATAGTATAATCTAAAAAAAATAAATATACATACGTAAATTTATTACAAAAAAAATGCTTTATTTTACTTACTGCAGTCCTTGTTGACGTTCGATAGGAGCAATATTAAAAAGATGTTTGTCTCGCAACTTTTGTATGTCTTCGATAGGTCCTAACTGTACAACCTTCTCGATTAAGCCGTTTGAGTCTATCAAATGTCCATTTAAAAGTTCACTGGAAAATGAACCCATTTTTCCGTAGAAGTCGTCTGCACTGCGAGCGCTAAGCACTCTCCTATAATGTGATTGAATATATTCCAACATTAAATACATTTTCACTGGATTTGAGCACTTACTCTTCGAGTAAACTCCAAAGTGCAAGAGCAGTTCGTAAAAGGACATCGCTTCCTTCAATAAGAACCAAGTCCCAAACTCGAAGTACACAACTCATTGGCAAACACGTGCAGAACATCGTTAAAAACCATTGCATTGTGAAGACATTTGTCAATGGCGGTTCAAAAGCATTTTCAATTGGGCCTTGCAACTTTTGCAAGTGTTTGGCCAGACGTGGAAGTTTGGTTTGCATAAGTTCCCGAAAAACAGCCATGTCTGCTTGCAACCCTCCCATAGATCCACAAAAGTAACCTGTCGGCAATATACCTTCGACCAGATAGATCATAACCTTAATTGATTCTGACTCATTTTTATCCATGACTTGCAAGATGAGAGCACCCAACATATTAAAACCCTGTCATAATAATTCCACAAACAAAATTAAAATGTGATTAATTAAATATTCTAGTGGTAAAGAAATAATTTGTTTTTTTAACCTGACAATATCCAACTTCAGGGTTGTAACGGGCATAGCCCAAAAGAATTTTCTTAAGTTTTGCTTGATTCAAATCGGCAGCTGGTCCAGTGCACAAAGTCGAGCCAGTTCGATGTAGATCCTGAAATAATGCGCTCCTTAATAAAGTCTATCCCTCATTTACTACAGGTGGTAAATATTAATTTATTCTATATATACAAGTAGCTTTACCCCAACTAGCGTTTTTAGAAAAGTTTAATCATATTCGAGTCGTTTCCGACGCTTCAGCGCGATTAAAAAACCAGAATAAGCACTTTTTTCCTGATCATAAATGATAATTTTGTAGGGAGAACATGACTTTTCTTCATGAGATATTAATGGTTGGTTTTTCTTTTTTTATTAGTTTAAAGACATTTTCGACTCTATTTTTTTTGAATTTTTAATCATAAATTTTTAAAACATAAGCGTAAATTACTTTTGTGTCGATTTTTGAGCTTGTAACTGATTTATCAGTTTTAATTACAAAAAGTACTCAAAAAAGACTCGTACAGATGATTTTTGAAAAAAAAACGATCTTCCAAATGCTAGCAGGGTGGTCAAAACTCGTAGTACGATTTGAAAGAATGTTATAGTTATGTAAATTCCTGTAACGATCGCCTTTGACGGCTGTTGGCGCGTCGTTTTTACTAAAGAAGAAAAATTGTGTCGGCATAAGAACAGCAACGAAGTGCTAATAATATGTGGCAAATCTATGCCTTACTTGTTCAAATGCCACAATATTGATTCGTGTCAAAACCATTGTGCTAAAATTAGGCTTCGCTCGAAAAGATGACTTTCTTGGGTTTGCGCACGCAACTTGCTGTATGCGAACTTTGCCAAAAAAAAAGTAAAATAATTTGCAAACGTTCTTGACGTTTTAAATTATAAAAAAAAAGAAATTGCGAAGCCGATACATACCTACATTTATGAGCAATACGCACCTTAACAATTTGAATTCCTAATTCCTCGTCATCTTCCCGCCATTTCTCACAAAAGCATTTTTCTTCTTCTTTTGTCCAATCAATATTTTTCGACTTTAAGTATTTATCCGCTAATGAAAGCCATAACTGGAAGAATAAATGATTATGAGCGTCAAGGTATTTCGTATTAGTGCAAATAGGAGTTTTAACTTTACCTTTCGTCGAAATTCAGGTGGAATACCCCCAGGTAACCTCGCGACTAATTTCATAGCGTGCAGCCATTGTTTGTAATCAGAATATGTTTCTTCATCAGTTCTGCTTTCGTTAAGATTTTTTATATCGTCTTGTCTTTGCATATTGTCCGGTTCCTTGTTCACAACGCTGCTGTTATTTCTGTTGTAGTCTTCACAACGATATTCGCAATTGTCGATTCTTAGATGGTCACTTCTACATTCGTGATCCAAAGTTAAGTAAGATGAAAATATGGCTTTTGGAATTGGTGGCGGTGGTAAAGGACTAAAACACATTTTAGGGCGAGCATTGTCTAAATTTCAGCATCATCAAAATAAAGGTAAAGCAAATATGTAAATTGTTATGGCCACAAATTCTTAAATTTTCCCAGAGACGATAGTTTATAGTATTCGAACTCTAACCCAAAATTTAAAAGTCCTAACAGACAATCCAATAACGAAGTAAGCATTTAACAATCACCAATATGAGAACAAAGTTTAAACCTAAGCGTAGTGGATACGATCAAATAAACAATCCCAGCAAACACAAAGACAAAACTTTCATATTAAATGACTTTATCATTTAATATTTAGCACAATTCTCAAACCTTTTTCAATGGTTTGAATATTTGAATTTAAATTGGTTTTAATTAAAATATATATAAACATAAGACAAACAATGTTTTATCAATTGTATAATAACCCTAGAGGGAAGCGAACTGACACCACTGTAGTCCCGGTCTTTGGTGATAGTGACCGGTTCTAGTCCTCACACTTTGTATGAATAAGAGTCATTGGAGGGGGGTCAATTGACACCATTTGACCAGTCACAGATCTATTTTCAATGAACGTGCTTAGTGTCAGTTACTAAAACGTACTATTATTTCAATACAAAATAGTATTATTTCAATAAAACAAGGATGTTGTGCACTTAATTTCAACTTAAGTTTCCATTGTAATATTTTAGGAAGGTGGCTTCAATATCACAACAATTCCACAACAACAGCCAAAGTAATAATATTCAGCTGTTTTCTGAGACTACCTTGCAAATAAATACATTTTTGTACGATACTTTTTTGTATTTAGTAGTGCTACCATACTTGTATCTTAATTAAATAAGACTTTTCAAATAAAAACCAAAAAAAAATCAATCTGTATTTAAATACGATTTAAGTTTATATGAAAATTAACTTAATATAGATTTAAATACTATCCTGAAAATTGGGCATTAGTACGTATTTTAAGTTTAAAGAATTTTGAAATACCTTGCATTGTTATGAACAAATTTTTTTTACATGAAGTTCGAGTATTGTGTATAACACAGTACAACACATGATTTCAGGACTCTATTCTGATAGTTGCTTATGAAAGTAGACCTAAAATGAAGAACTTCTGCATCATTAGTTTGGTCATGGTACCTCAATAAATAATTTATAATTAATTTGAAGTTAGTAAGTATCGCTCAATAAAGCAAGGAGTGCATTCGGCAGACTAAAAAATATATGGCGAGCACCACAAATCACGAGAACAACAAAGATCCGCATTTTCAACGCTTGTGTCAAGTCGACCCTTTTATACGGGAGTAAAACATGGCTGGCCAGTGAATCGATCAGGCAGCGGCTACAAGTTTTTGTAAATAAAAGCCGGTTTATATGTGGCATATACTGGTCCAATACAATAACAAACGAAAACCTCTGGAGCTTAGCCAAAGAAGAGCCTATACACATACAGATAAAACGCAGAAAATGAAAATGGATAGGACACACCTTAAGAAAGCCAGTACATAATGAATGGAATCCACATGGAAGTAGACAAAGAGGTCGACCCAAAAATACCTGACGTAGGTCTGTAAGGAGAGAACTTGCGGACATCCATAAATCATGGGATGAGGCAAAAATAATTGCGAACAATAGATTAAGTTGGAAAAAAAATATCGTATAGATGAATATGTCACGTTTAAGGCTCTTTTGTTTGTCATAACTCGAGAAACACTAGACCGAATAATTTTTTAATTCATAAAAAATCCAAAACGGTAAAACAAAAGTGTCAAGTCCTATAACTTTCACGTAAAGTCGCATAACCAATGAGCAAAATGACACATAAATCATAAAAATCAATGAACGCGTTTCGCTTTTATTCACAATTAAGTAAAGGTATGAATTGTTCGGTTAAAACCGAACAGCAATCCCTATTCTAAAGTGTCCTGAAGAAGTTCAAGTCATTCAGCAAGCATTGTTAATGTGTTAGTTTAGTTTATTTGACGCTTTTTCAAAGTTATGCAAGAAAAGTCCTCAATTTGCAGTTTAATTTTTTTTATTTATTTGCGTTTGTTTGCAAGTTCATACTACCAGTGTTTCCACATACAACAGCGAAATCGGCTTTAAAATAATTCTTAAAAAAATCCTTAAATGCCAAAAAACAATGCTAAAATTTCAAATGTATTATATATTTTTTTTTATGTTATTTTAGTTAATATATCTTTATAAATGATTTATTTTACATAACTCTTTCGTATTACAAAATAACAATAAGATATTTATTGAACACAAAAATGCTTAAAACTATAAAACAAATATAAATCAGTCTTCCTATGCAAATATGCATGTATGTATTTTACGTACGCACATAAAAAGTTTTCAAGCAAAAGGTACCATTTAATTCAATATCACATATTTATGTTCATAAGCTAACTTAAGTTATTATAAAATTAGCAAAACATCAAAGGAACATTCAATTAAATTTATATAACATGTTTAATAAAAAAATTTAATTATAAATTGAATACATCACAAATGAATATTCTTCTTCAGCTTCTTATCACATTTTTAATGAGATCGTTCGTTATTTTAAAACTATCGCAACACGTATTCAGCCTTTTTAAACATCATTCTATTTCGAATATTCGGTTTTAAGAGATTCATACCACGAAAAAACCTTTTTAACTTCCGCGTTCCTAAATGGCAAAACCAAGAACTTCATTGCAAAAGAAGCTAATTCATTAGATTCAATGGATTTTCATTTAATGCATTTTTATATCCATACGCATATTTGTATCCATAAATCAACAGTTGAGTTCTTATTTAACCACTCATGTGAATTTAGAATTTCTTCTACAGTGAAATCAATCATTTGTTCTTTAAAACGTACGCTTAAATTAAATGTATTACTTTTAAAACTGTTTTCTACACAAAAATTATGACCATTTTTGGCAATTTTTGCCTTAAGATGTGTTCACACCTATTAAATATTGGAAGTCCTACACGTAACCACTTGTTTTAGTTAAAAATTATTTGCTTTTGCAAAACGTTTTTCTATATCAAACATTATCAAACAGTTCTTAACTTACATTATACAAATACCTTCTTACAAATAAAGATTAGTAAATCAACAGAAACTTTAAAAATTAAAGCTAAAGTTGATTGAAATATTTGTTAGGTCCGAACATACCTTAAGTTGACATATTAATCGAGCTGAGCTATAAAATCTCGGTCTTTAGTTCGTTTTGTTTTTCTTTTTTTAAAAGTTATGGTACCTTTTCGATTCCAAAAATTTTTCAAAATCGTAATTGAAATTTAGCGTTGGGGAAAAATCACATAAACATGAATGTAATGGATTAAACTGATCATATTTCAAAACTTTCGATATGAAAGGAATTTTTAAACATTGTACTGTTTCAACTAGCAAATAATTTGTATATGAAGTCAACAAGAAATTGTCGTAGATTTTTAAAATAAGATTGCTTAAATATTCTTAAATTAACTAATGCTAAATAATACAACACTGTAATAAACAAATAAGCTATGCACTAACAGACAAACATCAAAATATAAATGTCAAAAAAGAGTAACAGCATAGCATTTGATTTATGGTTAGTTATCAGCTGTTGCTTAGTCTGGGACGGCATTAGGGTACGCGCAGATTAAAACAGGTATAAATTTACCTAAATATATCGAATTAGTTATTATTTTTTACAAAGATTTAAAAAAATATATAATTATTACTTATGTAGTTGTTACGCAAACAACAAATATTTGTTTTTTGACGTTTTTACGAAAGACAAAGACGTTTTCTCGTTCCTCGTCAGTCATTGTTCGAAGTAAAAAACAGGAACGATGAACGAAAGGAGCGACCTTGTTCCTTTGATCTTTCTGATCGGTCGGAAAGATTCCACAAAAGGAACGATCTATTTTATTATTTGATAAAAAAAATGATTTTTTCACCGAGTTTTCTTTAAAAATTTTTTTGCTATCTTATCTCGACTTAAGATGTTTTGTCAAAATGCCACAGATAAATATAAGATTTAACGATGTCCATCTATGCGTTCATTGGTTTGTCTGTCTTTTTAAATTCTTTCACATAAAATAAACTTCGTAGGATAGGAGTACTTAAGTTTGCTCAGTTTTTTCGTAAAATAAATAAATGGGCTTTCTAAAGCTAACATTGAGACATTAAATTAATGGAATACGTTATAAATGAAAACAAAAAAGACTCTGATAGCCTTTCTGCTATACAATTTACTAATATTCTTTAGGCTACAAATTCCCATAGTTCTTTCCGACAATACGTTTAGGCCAGTTTTCACAACTTACCGATAGTTAAGTTTTTTTTTTATAAGGCCGGTTAAAGTCTACTTTTAGATATCGGCAAGTTGTGAAAACGGGCCTTAAAATGTAGGCCAAATATAAATAACACGATCTGTAATGGTTAGTTTTTTTTTGACAATTTAATAAAAAATTATTTCAAATTTCAGTTTAGCTTGGAACGATTATACATATTTTTGATTCTTGACAATCAAGCCAACTCAAGCCCGACGAGGTTAAACACTCGGCAAGGTAATCATAATCACTTTTTTCTATAACTATATGCCTTAAATCGTGCTTAAAAGTTGTTCATAGCCCGAATGCAATACATTTCGTAGCCCCAATGAAACTACGAATTATCTAAAAACACCTGTCTTCCACGATTTCATTACTATTATGTACATTTTCATTATATGAATGAAACTTTTCATTACATTAATGTAAGGGGGTCAACGTAACGGTTTCATTCCTGTTACGAAGCGTTTTTCTTTTAGTGTACATATTAATCCTTGCAGAATCTTCTTAGATCGTTTGAAATTAAATAGCCAAACATCGCATCTTAGTTTGTGTTTAAGCTTTGTTCACAATGGGAGCAGAAACAATTTCTTCTTTCTTTCCAAATTATTTTATATTTTTTTCTTTCGTTTTTCGAACATCTTCAGCAACAAATTGTATGAAATACTAAATGACGTTTATAATAATTTTATTAAGTTTTGAATGAAAATGTTAACAAAATGTTTAATATATTTACGTACACTAAGAGAAAAATAACGATCTACATTTGAGAACAAAATTCTTGAATTAAGATTGCAGAAATCTTCAGATTTCAATCTTGAAGTTTGGTCAGTGAAATTGACATTCTCAAATTTAAGCTTGAATTCTAAAAATCAAGAACGAAATCTTAATTGTAAGATAGTTTTCTTGAATTTAAGAATATATTTATAAAGTTAAGATTCAATTCTTGTTTTTTTTCAAAATTAAACATCAATGAAAACGTGTGATACCTAGAGCCAATGCCCACCCTATAGAGCAGTTACTCAGATGGCGTCACTGCAGAATCCTTATTTGACATTAAATTTGTTTCAGACTGAAAAGTGACTTTTTAAAGTTTGTTGTACATGAAGAAGGAAGTCATAAAAGAAGCTAAGAATAGATTTCCAGAGATTCCAAGTAAATGCACTTTTAGTCTATGAAATTGGTTCTTTACTTAATGAAACAGATTAAATTGAAATTTCCGATTTTACTATCCCTTCTTTATATTTATATCCAATTAATAATGGAAAGACCTAAGTTAATATAAGTATTTATGTACTTGTAAGTATTACATTATCATTGCGATTTCCTTTTTTTTTAATACATAAGTATACATACATATGTAAATATTTAAATTAATAAAAATTTAAATAAATAAAAACCTGTGTTTTATTTCAACATTTGAATTCGGATAACCAATAAGTCTATTTTCAAGAATACATTCTTAAAATCGATCTTAAAAGAAGAATTTTATTAAGAATTAATTCTTGATTTAAGATTTCTAATAAGAACAAAATCTTGAATTCGATCTTAAAATGAGAATTTAGTCAAGATAACAATCTTGAATGCGATCTTAAAAAAATTAAGATTTGTTCCTGAATTAAGAATTTTCACATTTATGAGACTATTAAGATTGAAATGATTTGATTTTGAACGTAAAATCTTGATTTTAGCACGTTTTTCCCCTAAGTGTAATATTGTTGTGAAAAAAATTCCAAAGTTTTCTTAATTAATAATGTGTGTGGTTCCGAAGAAAATTCTTACTTAATTGTGAATACCGAGTGCAAATGTTGCTGTTATTGTGAACGAAGCTTAAAGGTTCTAAACTAATGGATAATTATGATTACGAAATATGCTGTAAAATACCTAAAGAGGATTGAGTTGCACACAAATCCACTAGCTCGAAATATTTAAAATTATGGAGGACACACTAGATTAATGTCCGTAATTTCTACAAAAAGAAAGCAGGTTGTGTTCGTACCTAGCAGGTTATAAAATAAAGTATTAGAATAAGATTTGGTTAATTACACTGTGCAAGATACAATTTTTTTCTAGACAAGCTGGGCACTTGGCGTTTTAACCTAATTCGGGTACGCTGAATTTAGGTTAGCTCTAGTTTTCGAGAAGTACCGTTCATTCGAAAATGGAGGAGTTTGCACAAAATATGTTCGCGTAACTCAAAAAAGCTTTAGCTTATTGAAAAAACTAAAAAACCGAAATTCCGCAATAAAATTGCCCTCAAGAAAAGTTTTTTCTAATATGCGCAATCGTTTTAGACATAATTTTTTTTATTAAATGACATAGATGATTGAGGTGAAAAATAAAGTGGGTCATACGTTTGACCCATCTAGGGGCATCCTTGGCACTGCAGCAACCAAATTTAAGAATTTCACCCATACAAATATGGCCGTTTAATGAAATTCATAAATATGGACCCTGAAGCGCCTAGGATGCCCCTAGATGGGTCAAATGTATGACCAACCTACTTTATTTTTCATATAAATCATTAATTTCTAACATACCTACCCGCTATCTTCATTCCTTAAGGGTGCTTCCATACAAAATATTCAATGAAGACTAGAAATATACTGAAGAAAAAGCCCCATAACTGCCAAGGATAAAATGTATGACTGACCTCCATTAGTTTTTTGTTCTAAACATATTCTTAAAACATACTTGCCATTTATCTCCACCCCTTCGGGGGGCTCCCATACAAATATGGCCTTTTTGAAATTCTGAAATTAATTAAAATTGTCCGACTTTTTTGAATAATATTAAAAGTTGCTAACTGATTTTAATCATTTATGGCTTGTTTTGTTTGCAAAAATTAGAAGCAAAGCTGAATTTTCCAATTTTTTATGAATTTTTAAAGAACAAAAATTTCAAAATTTTGATAAAAAAATTAAGTTTCTAAAACGACTGCGCATATTAGAAAAAGTTGTATTTTCCTTAAAGGAAATTATAAGTCCAAGCCCGTTTTTTGACACACAAGAACCCTTTTCTCGGAGAATGTCACATATGAAGATTCACTAAATAAATAAAGAGAAACATAATTTAGCTATATATGTATGACCAGAAATAACACCGTGCTATTTTGTGATAATAATTTAACGTGGGTACCATATAAAGCAAGCTTCTGAAGAGCACTTTAAATGTAAAAAACGCTAAAACAAATTTCACTAATTTAATTTAGGTTTTTTTAATTAATACCAGAAATCATTCTACAGAATTTTGTAAATTACCATGGATTCATTATAAATTCTCCTCCTAAAAAGTATTGTAGTATGGCTAAAACTAATACGAATCAAGATATTTTATTCAAATTAGTTTAAGTTAAGTTGTGTATGGCTAGCAATAAAAGCCTTAAACTTTCTAATGATCGGCTAATAACACTATGCTAGTTGAAAAAACAGACAAGCCGGGCACATGGCGTTTTTACATAATTCGGGTACCCTGAATCCAGTGGTGCTAACCGTTTTTTAGATTAGCTCTTGCTTTCGAGATATACCGTTATTTCGAAAATGGAGGAGGTTGCACAACACATATTTCCGCAACTAAAAAATGGTTTAGTCCATTGAAAATACCAAAAAGCCGAAATTCCGCAATAAAATTTCCTTTAAGCAGTTTCCTTGAGCAGTCGTTTTAGAAACATAATTTTTTTTTTTGAATAAAAATTATTTTTTATCAAAAATTTTGTTTTTTAAAAATTTATAAAAAATTGGAAAATGCAGAAAATGCAGCTGAAAACAAGACAAGCTATAAATGGTAAAGATCTGTGAGCAACTTTTGATTTTATCCACAAAAGCGTTAACATTTTAATTAATTAAGGACTTTCATAAAACGCATTTGACCCTTCTAGGGACATCCTAGGCGCTGCAGGGGCCAAATTTAAGAATTTCACCCGTAGAAATATGGCTGTTTAATGAAATTCTTCAATGTGGCCCCTAGAAAAGCCTAGCTGCTTTTTCTAATTTTTTATGAATTATGAAAATTTTTTTTTTTTTTTTAAAAACGACTGCTCATATAAGAAAAAAAATTTACTTCTCTTAATGAAATTTTATTGCGGAATTTCGGTTTTTTTTAGTAATTTCAATAAACTTAACCGTTTTTGAGTTACGCGAATATATGTTGTGCAACCTCCCCCATTTTCGAAGTAACGGTGTATCTCGAAAACCAGAGCCAATCTAAAAAGCCGCGAGCGTACCCGAATTATGTAAAAACGCCATGTGCCCGGCTTGTCTCAAAAAAAAGTGTAAATTTCATGCACAGTGTAAATTAACATGGGTCTTAACCGCAACCAATTATAATACTGACGTCAGATTTTTTGATAATTTACGAATCCCATATAGAGTCGTCTCCTTAAATATTCTAACTGTCTGTGGAGCGTACCAAAGATTCGGCACAGACGAATATAGCACTCTTAGTTGTTTATTTTGTTTATGCTTTAACACTTGTTTACAAATGTACACAATTTGCACGAAGAAAAAGTGTGAGCTGTTTCGTGCAAAAAGTATAATTGTATTTTCTCAAACCCTTTTTGAATTACAAAAATTCAAAGTACAAGAACGCAAACTAGAGTAAAGAAACAAACCTATTTTAGGAAATATTGTAAAAAGGCAAAAAATACAAGAAACAAATTTATTTTTGACTGTTCATATTTTGCTATTTAGTTGCAATTGGCAAATCTTAGTTTAATCCTGAAGAATTTTTTCTTAAAAAAAATTGCCTTGAAGGATATTTCAAATTGCTTTCTTTGCAATGGAACTATCTTTTCAAATAATTAGATATAATTTTATGAGTTTTTTATAAATAATGCTAACGTTACTGCGAAAACAAATCAAAAATATTGATCAGGATTCCATTTTTTGCAGTAATATTATTTTATTGTATAATAATTTATCGTCTCCGGCATGTAAATACATAAGTAATTTCAGTCAAAATAATTTAAAAAAATATTTAAAATATAAAACAGAATAAACTTACAAGATCCGTGTAGTGTGCAAACTGTGTATGTATATTTAAAATAGAGAAAAAGAATATAAAATTAATAAATTTAAACACAATTATAGTTGTTTCTTTAAAAATCAGTTGTAAATTAATAATAACTTATCGATAACTTTAATGCAAAATGAATCAAAAGCGACAGTAAACCAACAAATTCAGGTTTGTCACAGAAATAAAAATCAAACGAAAGTTTGGTATAGAGTTTTAATAAAGAATCAAATACCATAAATATTTTTCTTTGTATTTAAATTTCTAATTGATTTTACTCCTATAGCACATGAGTAGGACCAATAAGGGCTTAAAAATCAGAGCAAGTTAAACTCTCTTTTTGGTTTAAAATGTGTTTAAACCAACAAATCTATAAATCACTAAACATATAAACCATGTTTAATACTATGTTTCCACTATGAGCAAAACAACTTGTTTTGAGCAAAACGTGTAAAAGTGTTTCCATTACGTCAAACTGGTTTTGGTTTTCGAATTTTCGAAATCAATTTGACATTTATGTTGCAAACAAACATGAAAGCCAAAAAAAAATATGTGTTGAAAAAAACAATTTTTCTTTAACATGAAATTTCATTGTTGGTTTTTTAATTCATATTATACATACATATATGTACGTATATAAAACACATAATTTACTACCTACATATACATATATATTGTTATATTATATTATCGCTGCAAACAAATAAATCAGCTGGAGCGTTGCATAAACCTATTTAATAAGTCTTGATATTTTGGTAAATATGTCACTTTTTCGAAATTGTCAATCACCAATAATAGATAACCCAGAGTTGTATTCATGATTATCGGCATGTTTTGGAGCGAAACTAATTTTTGTTTGAGTTTTTCCAACATGCAAAATGTATGGGAAAACAAGTAGCAAAACTAGTTTTGTGGCCCAAAACATGTAAGTGGAAACGAACTATAAACGCATAAAATTGGGCGTTTCAACTACCAATACAGACCATATGAATTTGATAAGATTTATCGTAGTGCTGCCACATGTTATTCATTTATTATATAAATTCAAGTTAAGTTCAACTAAGCCAGCGTTTAAGCCATCAGTGATTAATTTGCCATAAGTCGGTGTCTTTTAAAACTTTTTAACTGAAAGAACAACACTGCTTCTGTCAACAGGTACTTGTCAAAATGTTACTAAGCTGCATCAGTTAAGCTGCCATTGGTAGCAGACTGCCTGGAAAAAGTGAATTTCGTGTGTTCATTGAACATTTCATAGAATAAACCAAGAATACGGCTATGATTTGCTCCGTCATCTGCCCTTATCTCCGGATTTAGTCCCGATAGACTATTTTTCGTTTTCCAACATGAATAAATGGCTTAGCGGAAAGAGATTTGACTCCAAGGATGAAATCATCTAAATAACTATATTAATTACGTGTCATAACTTACGTTTGGAAGGTATAAAAAAATTGGAAAACGTTATTCAAGTGTACAGAGCTCAAAGGAGACTACGTTGAAAAATAAAGATTTTTTATTAAAAAATAACCTGTGTTGGATTATAATAGTCACGAACTTAAAGACCCGACCGACTTAATGATATATGTATATTACACATCAATGGATAAATAATTCTTTAGAAAGTTTGATCACGAAATCACTGGATTATGCATAAAAGGCCAAAAGCAATTTAGAGATAAATTGTTTCTAGAGTTTAAACAGTTAGAGAATTAAATTTCAGTGTGAAGCTAAATGGAAAATCCTTATGCGTAGGCCATGTTTGTGACAAATTTAAGCCATGTACATTAGGGTTGGACAAAAAGCGTAAGTTGATTAATTCTGCTTAAAGTAAAGCTTTATTTAAACTATTTACCTTCGAGGACCCTCTGTAAACCTGCAGCGAAAACTAAAAGGTCTGCGAAACCCCCATTTGTATATCGCGGTGTTAATTGTTTTTATTTGTTTGGCAGATTTTTAAGAACTTGTTGACCAATTAAATATTTCAATAGAAGTCTCTTGGCAACCGTGCTTATTGATTAATTTTCTTATGTGCTGGAAATCGAAAACGTAAAACGTAATGCTGGGTACACACTATGGAATTCATTTACGCAACGCGTTTCTTATTCAGGTTGCATGTTTTGACACATACACTGCAATCAACAATGAAATCATAAACGCAATGTCAGTTCTGGTTTTTTTTATATTAACATAAACATCGCGAGAGAAATACGTTTGAAAAAATGACACGTGAGCTTAGTGAAATAGCAGCAATTATTGTATAATTTTGTATAAATTAATAAAATTTACCCAATCCTCATTTTGTTCAATTGGCATTTTTTCAAGTTTTTTACTTTTTAATGCGGTTAAGAATTTTTTTTAAAGGTAGATGCTAACATCGCAGAATCTGTGCTTACAGCTTGCTTGTTTTCAATGTACTAAACAGATAAAAACATGAAATCACGATACAGACAGTGCAATCTACATCAATGCAATCCCACAACATCAAAACATTTTGATGTTGGTGAAATCTAGACTGCAATCTGAAAACACGAATACACACGATGCAATTTACAATTAAATTTGCCTGATTGCGTAAATGAATTGCATTGTGTGTACCCAGCATAAGAATTTGGAAGTGGTTTTTCATACGCTTTGAATCTAATTTATAATTTTTGTTATAAAATTCTGTTCAATAGAAAAATTCTTTAATTACAGAAATATTATTAAAAACGACTTTTAAAATTCTTGTGTTTTACGTTTCCGATTTCCAGCACTCCCCTGTTACTTACATATACTTCTAAAATGTTCAACTGCCTATTTCACTTAAGAACTCTTTCTTTCTTTCGCACAACTATGTACATTTTTAACCAAAAATATTATAAAAATATTTTTTTGACAAATATAATCTGGGAATTTATTTCTCATAGAAAATATTCCTGGATAATATTGAAGGAATAAGACTATTAGAGTATACAAGCTTTTCAAAATTGTAATTTGACTTAGGAAACACATTCGAATAATATGAAAATTCCCAGCAAACACAGAAATACACCTTATGTATTGCCAAACGTATTGCCTGGATGAAAAATATTATTGCGGCAATAATCGATTTCGTATTGCGGAAGATGCTTCCTTCGGGAAGAAACGTGTCTCGATAGCAATACTTCTCAGCAATACGAAAGCGATACTTCTAGATGATTAACTAGCAATATCGCCAGATAACCACTTATTAGAAAATAGGAAGATATCGCCAAAATATCATTGGGGCGATAAAAAGAAGATTTTGCATTTTAAAAAATTGTCATTTATGTACAAAGAAGCACAACTTTTTATTTAAAATTAAATTTTCAATTGTATACGTATAAATTTTGCTCATAAATAATATAATTTATAATTAAAATAAAGTAAAATAATATAGAAAAATATTTAGTTTCCACCATATTTTTAATGAAAATTCCTACCACCACTTCTTTGGAATTGCATCCAAGGTTAAGAAATTTCTTGACTAAATTGAAAAGCAAACAGATTAATATTTAACAGATTTGTTTAATTTAAATAATTACCTTTTGCAGAATATTTTGAGAACCAGTTTCTTAGATTTTATAATTTGATTAATTTTTATTTTTTTTTTATTTATGACGTACATACATATGTATGTATGTATTATAATTTAATTTAAAATTGTAAAAGAAAGAAAATAAAAAATTACTTTGATTATTTTCTTTTAGATGACAATTTGGCGATATTGCTTAACTATTGCCTTAGGGGATATCTTGCATTTGTTTGCAGGGTTAATATTGTTTTTTTTTCAAATGTATTTGTACAAAAGAAAGAGTTCTTTCGACATCGTGAAATTGGAAGTGAATGTATGATTTCGCCGGGCTCTTATACATATAAACCAATAACAACAATATGCAAAAATATTTAATTCGACTTAAAATGTATTGTACATGGTAAAATATTTGTATCTCCCAATTTATTATGTTTAAAATAACACAGCAAGTTGCCGATTGCCAATAATTCGAGATTTTTTTTTTCTCTTTTGAGAATTACGTTCCGTGTTAATCTAAGCAAGTCCGTCTGATATCTGTGTAAGCCTTGTGATCAAACATTGTCATTTATGTGCCAAGGGCAAATTCTGTGATTCAACCTAGTCCTCATAAAAACGGACTTCTGGAATAAGTCTCAATTGCACATTAATATATTAAAATGTGCAGATATGAATACATAATTCGGTTAAAAAAAGGAAAATATAAACGTAAATTGTTTGCAATCGCGGATCCAAGGTTTTCTTAAATTATAAATTGGGTAAACCAAATACTGTGTTGGTGGTTCCAAAGGCGAATAAAGCCCCACAATTTAAAATCATTAATACTCCCATAAATCTCAAAGAGATGTTTCTATCGAGATCAAGGCTACCGTTAGGAATTTTTGAAAAGTCACACAAAAGATCGTTTTATAAAATTAAAGTTGCAGAAAAAAGTCGTTTGAGAAAATAAAAGTCGCTATTTTGGTATATAAGTCATATCCATAGGACGTATGGCAGCCCTAAAATTTAGGTTTTTATAAAAACTTTGATGTTTTTAGCCCATTTTTCAAATCGATATACATATCTCGATTCCTAGACGTGACCAAGCGAAACGCTGGGACACGTATAACCTCTTTTTTTACCGATATAACATTTCCCGTTGGTCTCATCCCATCCCGATTTTGACTGTCGCATACTGTTATTAATGTGCTTTTTCATGTCGCTGAAGACGATTGTGTAGTTCACTCAAAGCTGTTTACAAACACTTAAAATTAAAATGAAGCAAAATTCAGTGATAAAAAAAGTCTCAAAAGGGTCAAATTGCGTCTTAAGTCGTGCAAACGGTAACCCTGATCGAAATTTAATAAATTTAATTGAGCGGTGTTGAACTCTTCATAGGAAGTAAGGACCCATGAACCACCAAAAATTTTATCCATCTATCAACATTTTTCTAGAATTTTTTGAATTAAGCCTTTTTACTTTTTGAATAAAATCGACACGTTTATTCAAAAAAAGTATTTTTTAATAAAAATTAAACAAAAAATTAAGTAAATATGGATACAAAAATCCGATACCGGTTGTGGTGTGGGTTAAATTAAGAAATTGATTTTAAATTCGCTCGAAATTCATCACACCATAAAAAATTTATAATTTTTACTTTACTGCCCTTATTATTATAACAAATTTGAATTAAAACTTGATGATTTTTCTCTTCAAAATATGATTATTTTTCGCCTAATGCTGATTTTCTTCCCAAACGCAACGTGACTACACATGACTCCAGTGTATCAGAAAACAAGAAAATTCAAGGCTGTTCAGTAAAGATTGTTTGAAATTATTATAATTGCCCAAATTTGTTTGAAGAATTTTTGTACCCTGCGCTTGTTCTTATGTTGGTTCGGGGAAAAAATTCTTTAGAATCTTCGACGGAAGTTTGTTTTGCTTCAGACTCGGCTTGTTAGTTACGCAACTGTACTCATTTTTTTTCTCTATCCGACCTTCCTGCTGACCTCTAAAAACCAAGAGTTGCACAAGGGTTTTGCGCATATAACTTACCGAGTCTAAAAGAGATCTATTTTACTTAAATTTAATCTCTCTGGACTCTGCATGTTGAATTTTGTGTTTCTAAGGGCTAAAAAATCAGAGCAAGTTAAACTCTCTTTTTCGTTTAAAATGTATTAAAACCAACAAATCTATAAATCACTTAACATATAAAATATCTCTAAAGGTCGTGATACACTATCCTACACAATCGTACGATTCATTCACTGGAAAATCTGACTAATTTCTATCACACTCAAAAAAAATCGCAACAAAAGTCTGTTACAGGTGCCACACTATTACACAAAAAAGATGCTTTAAATCAATGAAGCCGACATTGTTGTTTTCTTATCAGCTATATTAGAAAATACAACTCTGATCGCATAGAAACTATCATTTCATGAAAATTTTTAAAAACTTTTGCAAGTCGGTCAGACTTGTCAAAAAAATCTGTCATTTAGTTAAATTTTTAGGCCACACTATCATACTTTATGAACACACACGATTTTTTTGACATATCGTACGACTAAATAGGATAGTGTGTAGTGACCTTAAACGCATAAAATTTAATTTTATTAAGATTTATCGTAGTGCTTCCACATGTTATGTTTTTAACAACAAATAATATATGGGACACTGATTTATAGTTGTTGAGTTTAAACTACATATAAATTCAAGTTTAATTCAACAAAACCTGCGTTTACACCATAAGTGGTTTATTATCCATTAGTTCAGTATTAATAAAAACTGAAAAAGGACCAGTTTAAGAACGAAAAAGTACCAAGAAGCTCTCCATTCACTCAGAACCATGCATGTTTCTAGTTGCAGTATTAAGAAAAATTTAAAAGTTACAAATTGAAGTGCAAAAAGGTACAGACATTTTCCATCATATAGGTTCTTCACTGAGGAGCATTTACCTATAATTTAATACTTCTAAGTTCAATGTTCTAGAAAGTTCAAAAATTACCGCATGCAGCACGAAAAAGTAAAAGCGAGAAATTTAATTTCCCATATATCCCCATTCTAATACTTTTTTCTTCCCATTGAAGTATCAAAAATTTTAATATTGAAGTGGGAACCCATAATTAAATACGTAAGTATGTTTTTGCCGATGAACGAAGAAAATAGTTTTGTTTAAAATTATTAAAAATTAGTACGGTTTCCAACAGTTAAACGTTCGAATTTTGAAAAAGTACCAAATTTATATTTCTATATTTAGATAAGTTGCGAATTTTGTATAATCTTTATTTCTAAGTTTATTGGTTTAAAAGATAGATGGTGTGACAAAGAAATTCCAAAATACAGGTTATATGTACATGTTTACTTCCCAAAAGGACCTTATTTCAAAAAAGTACCAGCCACCTGCCCGCTAATTCTTTCAATAAATAAAAACAAATATTGAATTTGTTGTATCTGTTTTTGTTAAGGAGGTTAGGGAATACCCCGTTTTTAACCTTTTTAACCCCTCAGATTCTGTAACTAAATACCCTTCAAATTGTGTATTTTTTGTTAAACAAATGAGGAGGAAGGTGTTCTTAAATGTTTTGCCTTTGCCGATTTATGTATAAATAGATTATCCTTCGAAGTTTTTTTTATCTTTGCGCTGGGAACATAATTGTAATACGCTACACAAAAAACCCGACCCACTGACTGCCCCGGTAGGCTAGTTGTCAGTGAGCTAGTCTATCAATGCCGGGGTTGCGGGTTCAACAGAGACTCTGGCCTCCTACAGACAAGCGTAGAGCTTCGCGGGATTAGCTTACGAAAAAAAATGTCTTATTAATGTTGATATCGAGATAAAAATCGTCTAAAATAGCTTATAAGCATACAAACATATACATAAATTATATGCTTAGTTTTGTAAATTACAAAAAATAAGTTTAATAAGAAAAACTACACAAAAGTAAAAGGAAAAAGCCACAATTCAACCAGATTTTTTGATGACGGAAGAAGTTTTCGAAGCAATCGTTGTTGTATAAAATAACATACGGGTTAAAATAATTAAGGAACAGCAACTGCGTACCTTTTTGTTCAATTGGTGGCAACACTGAATAGTAGATATCATAAATCAGAAGCTCGTTAATTGGCAATCGTGCAAGATCGACCTTTAAAGTGACTCGTGATTTAAAAATTATGATTTCTATATGCTCTTAATGACGACATAAGAAAATTATTCGTTCAAATATTATTTGCTTAAAAATATGCGTGTTTAAATTAAAATATTTCAAAATTATTCAATATTTAATGTCATTTTGCAAATTCATATTTACCCATATTCCATCTGCTGAACTGTCAAGTGTTAAATTGTGTAAACACGGTTTAAATTATTGTAACTATGATGAAGTTATTCAAAACTTGTTCAAAAAATTTACATTTTCGGCATTATCTTTAAATACATATATTGAATAGATTTGTAAATAAAACAATAGAATAATTTAAAAAACATAAATTTTACAAATATATGCGAAAATGTACTATGTGCATTTGGATGAAGGTACATAAGTGTGTATGTTGCTATAAAGAAATAATATACATTTACATGTGCATGAAAATGCATTTATGTATGTATGTGGGCATATGTATGTGTGTATGCGAACATGTTTTCGCATTAGTGTATCTATAAATGGAAGCAACCTTGACCCCATTTACATAGATACATACACATCCTTATGTACATTCATTGATTTATACTATATATATGAACAAGTATATAGTAATTATATACCATGTGTATACATTATGCATGTAGTTATGAATGAGTACATAATGTACGAAATAATTCGTTTTATATAACTTTATTTTTTTTTTTAATTTTTTTGACGCATTTTACATTTGTAAATACATAAGTTTTTTTAGAAATTCACTGTTGTTGTCACTTAGAAAATTTTAAATCTTGTTTTCATCGATTTTTTTTACCGTCTCAAAGGAACTTATTTTTTTTTTTTATTTTCATGTTTAAGTAGTTTTTTTTGTAAGTTTGCGAATTACATATTTACATGTTATCACTTAAAAAATATTTAATTTTTACTCTTCATTTAATTTTTTTCTTTTTAATTTGTATAAAATATCAAGGTTAAGTAACCTGCACAAAAACATACTTTTGATTTAGGTATATAAAAGTTCACTGAATTTAAATAAACACATGTATGAATGTTTGTATGCATGTATATGGGACGATTATAATAATAATATTGTTGAAAATGTTAATTCTTATTGTGCGAGTATGTGTGATAATTAATAAATGTATGCAAAAAAGGACCTTTAATTAGAATTAATAATATTATTTCTTTAACGACGATTTCAACGTTTGCTACTGAAAGAACTGAACTCAACTGAAGAATTTTTACAATTTCACCACACGTTAAACTTTTGACACATTTAACAGTTGCGCATTACACCATCACATTTATTGTTGCTATTAGTGTATAGGAAGTAAAGTCAGCTGTTAAAATTAATCTGCAATTGACACAGGCTAAAGGCCTTACCATAAAATGCATAGCCTTGCTTAGCCTACTGTCAAAAATTAACAAAAAGTCTCTCAAATGTATTTAAAAAAACAGAAACAAAATAAAAAAACATTTGATTCCGTACGGAATGTGCGATTAGATTCGCACCTTGCTTAAGCAAATGACAGTTTCATTAAACTTAGCAAAAAGTTTCCTTAAGTTCAATATGGTTTGCCTCATTTAATTAACATGTTTTCGCACATTTGCTTAAGCCAACTCAAGCACATTATGGTTAGGCCTTAACTATTACAGAAATTAATTTATGAAAATCTATCTAGAAGTTATCATAGAACCAAAGTCTATAATAATCTAATAGTGCCATATCATATACATATGTACATATACACATACATACATATCGTCACCTTAAATGCAAACGGACGTAACTACACAAAAATTCAAAATGGAGTTTTTAATTGACTATCGTTTTATCAAACTACATGCTGAACCATATTGTTAAATCCCTGCGATAAAAAATGGCGAATTTATTAAAGAAATTCTTTATTATTATTGATTTTGTAATGTTTTTTGCTTCTCCGGAAACAAAATTAAAGTGTAGCTATGTCCGTTTGCATGTTGCAATGTGACTTTATGGATGTACATTGCACATAGTTGAATTTGTTATGTTTACTTTAGAAATTCTTAAACTAGTCAGTATATGATTAAAAACTACATACATACATATGTATGTAACTACATACCAGAGAAAGCCAAAAAGTTATATTTTTAATACTTGGGTAATTCATGTCAAATCGATCGTGGGACACTTTTAATATTGTAATTTTGAGCAATAAGTACACTGTGCTAATTGCAAAAAAACATACAAGCCGGGCAATAAGCGTTTTAACCTAATTCTGGCACACTGAATCCAGTGGTGCTAGCAGTTTTTTTAGATTAGCTCTTGTTTTCGAGTTATACCGTTATTTCGAAAATGGAGGAGGCTGCCCAACATATATTCGCGAAACTCAAAAACGTTCAAGCTTATTGAAATTCCGCAAAAAATAATAAAGTGGGGTTGGTCATACATTTGACCCATTTAGGAGCATCCAATGGTACAGTGCCCATACAAATACGGCGGTTTAATAAAATTCTTTAATTTGGCCCCTGCAACGCTTAGGATGCTCCTAGATGGGTCAAATGTATGACCAACTTTCATGAAAAGTAAAAAATAAATAAAAGAATGTATGCTTGGTGGAGCATACCGGATTTTAAAGCTTTGATAACATAAAAGGCATTTTATGTTATCAAACGCATTATTTACAGAAAAACATTTTTCACATAAAATCATTTATTTTAAATGAAACACGTGTGTTTGCTGGGTAAATTCTCTTTAAAAAAATATAAAAAATATAAGAAAATATGTAAGCATCCGCTGCATGTGCATTCGACGCTGTCTCATCGAAAACTAAATTAAAGAGGCTAAGAATACGTGTGAAATCTCTCAGCACAATTGTGCTATGGAGCGCCCACCATTGGTATATAGCCTAGGTCCTTCAGTAATTCTAAGTCGATTTAGCAGTTTGATTGTCGGGCTCTTTCTAGTTCTCCTAGTCATATTGGGATTTAGTTCTAAAGGATTTGGTTCAGTAGGAAGAGTTGTGCACAAAAAAAAAAAAAAAACTTAACTGCCCTGTGTATATGCCGCACCCAGCCTCCTGTTGCGCAACCAGGTCATTCCCATTACAAGTCCCGTAAAATTCTCGAGCCCGCAACCCAAGACATCCTCCAATTCGCTTAAGAATCTCTAACCTAGCCACCTCAGCCTACTGTTCTGCAGCCTGGGACAGTGACACAAAATGTGCTCAACTGTCTCCAACTCCTCTGGGTCTTCACACAACCCGCGCATATTCCACAGGTTAGACCCCAACCTCACCGCCATCCTGCCTATCATACAGTGGCCCGTGATGATACCTTTCATGGTTCTGACGCAGGCCCTTTTTTTACCCAGCAGCGCATCCGAATTTGACCTGTTAAGCACTGGCCACAGCGTGCGCGATACCCGGTAGTCCCGCCAGACCCGATCGGACTCTCTCAAAGCCCATTCCATGATCTTCCCAAAAAGAAAGTCCATTGGAGGCCTGACCGCCTCCAGACAATCAGGATCCTCCATTTCCTAGCCCAGTCTTGCCAACTCGTTAGCCATCCCATTGCCGGTGATGTTGCAGTGACCCGGTACCCACCATTCACATTAAATTATATCTTGTAAAACATTAATTTTTTAAATGATTCGTTTAATTGAACAATAGTTTGTTATTAAACAGTTTTTATTTTATGTTGGTAGCGATTGTTCCATCTTAAAAGTAATAAAGAAAACTAGTAAAATGATCTGTCTACATGAGTATTTAGGGAAAAATTTCGATACATTCCACATCGATGAAGTTCATTTGAAAATTTCTGAGAAAGGGGAAAATAGCGTGAGGGTATTGTGAAGACGTTTGGAGCGTAGTACCCATATTCTGAATTGTAAGTTCTATACATGGTATTGTTATCTTTTTCCACTCCATAGCCGTTAAAATTATCTACAATAATGAAATTAAAGCAATTTGGGTATAACGAATATATGAATAACTTTTTTTTTGACTTACATGGGCATTTGCCTTTTTCTCGTGTGCTTAAGTTTTCATACAATTGGTTAGTTTGAACAATTGGCTTGCGTTTTAAAAACTTTTGAAATTCAATCTCGGGATTAAATGTTTCAATGAAATTACAAACGTTTTCGCACATAATTTTCTTTCTGACGATGAAACAATTAAACCCAAATTTTTGATAAGACAGAAAAAATAATTAAACAATTAAATTTATGTACATATGAATGTATGTATGTTTATTAACATCAAAATAGAAGCAAACGTTTCTTTTCTATGATCGATAAAACAATATTATTGTGCTTGTTGTTTTGGTTGTTTTGGTAACAACGTTGTACTTTGCCGTAAACAACGTACCGAAATTAAATAAAATTATGTTTTACGTCAAGTAAAGTATCATACAGATTTAACAAGGTACATTAACACAAGGTAGACTCATTTGGGAGTGTAGACATGCTACTTACTCTATAAAAAAAAACGACTTGTCAAAATTTTATTCATATAAAACAAAAACAATTTAACGCACACATGTCATAGTATCATAGTGAGAGTTTTTTCCCGGAGTTTTTCGATTCCCGGAAAAACGGGAAATTTTTTTTAATTTCCCGGGATCCAGCTCCATATAAATAATACAAAGTAAATTTGTTTTAAATTAATAAAAAAAAAACTTTTTCTAAAAAAAGCGCAAGCGAACTTGTTTACAAAGTAAGTAAAAGATACGCCTAAATACTACAAAATTAATTAAAGGTTGAAAGGGGAACTTGAATTATTATTACCTTACGCTTTTATATGCAATTTCGTATCATTATACAAGATAAAAAGATAACATAAACATAACAATTTAATTCATAAAACAAAAATAAAAACAAACAAATTTTATTGTATGTACTCAAGTTATGGGATCAAAAAGAAAATTCATAAAATAGATAAAATATTTTAAATAAATATGTTTTATAATTATATATATTTTAAATAAATAGTATATTAAAATTGTTTAACAGCATAGGAAATAGCATTAAGACACACTCAATGCGTTTAGAAAGTCGGCAAAGAGTTTATTTCTTATTTTATTTACTTATTACCATGTTTCCGAAAAATGTCGTTCACTTTTTTTACCGAGATTGGACAAATAGTTTAAAGTGCAAAAGTTAAAAGTTGTTTCATATTTCTAATTCACAATTCGAAGTAATTTTTCTTTTTTATAAACAACGTCTATATCAGTCAAATGTATGTCAAGGTTGATGCAAAAAATACCATCAAACGGACTTGTAGTATCTTACACGAGTTTCCATAGTTGTTTATTATTTCGGTTTCCCAGTACTTCCCGGTTATATAAGCCGTCACAAAATGAAACAAATTTATGTTTATCACCTTATAAACATATCGTCATATATCAAAAATTTTTTTTATTTTATGTTAATTATGCAAAATGTTCCTTCATACCTTCTCGTAACAAAAAAATGGGTATGTAATCTTAAACTGAACCGAAGTTATAGCAAAATATATCTGTAAATCAGTACATTTTGAAAACTTTAATCGTATTTTGCCAAGCTCGATTTTTTTTAGTAGATATGACTTTGCTGCAATAATGGAGCGATATTTTTGGATATCTCATATTTTTAAGACTTGTCCATGGACAATTAAAATTGACTGACTGTATCTTATTTTGAATTTATGTTCTTAATTAACTCTTCACTTAACTAAATTTATTAATTATCAACTGTTGCACGGCACATTCTGAAATTCCCGGGAATTCCGGGAAGAAACCCGGATCAAAGTATAATAAGTACCAGGCATGTTCATTAGGAAGAGTTTTCCTTATTTGCCCATGTAATGTCAAATTAATTTATTTGATTTTTGACGCTTGTTTTAATTTTTTCCCCATATTTTCTTTTGTTTGACGTTATATGGGTTTTGAAATTGAAAACAAAATTTCTAATGACTACCACATGTACAAATTTTGGCTCATACACACGAATTTGACAATTGGTGTTAATGTCTATCCGCTAACGAGTCCAACTTGTGTAAATATACATACCTTGCAAATGTACTTAATTAGTGGAATAAAAACTTGTTAAGTTGAGAACTGTTATCTATTGTAACTGTCGCAAACGTTTTTTTTTAACAATTTACGTCAAATCTCATTTCAAAAACGTTCAGAAACCGCAAAATATTTTTATTTAGCAGACAGAATGTTTTTAAAAATCGCTAAAATCTATGTAAATGTTTTGCAAAATTTATGTACATACATATGTATATAAATGATACCTATGTACAATCCTAACAAATGAACAGATGATTTTTGTTTCGCTTCTAAAGCAGCCCACAAACTAGCAATAAAATTGTTAAATTTTTTGTATTGTTCATTTTTGTTTTGCGTATGTTTTTTTCTATTTCAATGAAAGTTTCGCCATATTTAAATTGAAACCATTGTGCCATTTATTGCATAATATAGGGTTAAATGGAAATAATATGGCGAATAACATAAACAAACAAGAGTTATGTATCAGGGTAAAAGGAACTGCAGTCGAAATCAAAAACTCTCTAACAAAAAACCAAAATTTCTGTACAACTTTTCGCTTTTTACAGCGACTGTTTACATTTAATGAATCAGAAGTATAGACAAATTTTTTTTGACATCGGTGAAATACATAGTAAGCAGAAACTACGTTTAGTAAACTAAAACTAGAAAAGTACCAAAACAGTAAACATAAGTTCCATGCACAACGAAAAATTCTAATCAGAAAAAACTGTAAAATCTGAAAAAAATACCTTGAACAAAACTGTTAACTCCTAAACGTATTAAGGAATTTTTAATCGGCTATTTAAAATTTTAATCAGTGTTCGAAAATAAACACTTAATATCGCTCCGTAGTGTTCGGTTCGGTAGAATTGTGGAATACACAAACGCTTATAGTGTTTGTGTAGAAAATCATTAAAAAATAACGTTTCCCTGTTAGACATCTTTCGAACACAAAAATAATACTGTTTTTATCAAACTCTAAAAAAGATGCGAACATTTAATTCCGTTCGGTTTTTTTTTAAATCCACATACTTCATTGTGTTTGGTTCGGCTCATTACCCTGCAAATATTATTGGACCACCTGATCCAATTTCATGAAATGGACTACTCCATGGAATGGTCCGATGTAATGCAAGCATGGACCATGTCATTGTTAAAAAGTGTTTGTAGTCAGACGACATGTCTTCGTTTTTAACGACATGTTTTCGTTTTTAAACGAAGTTAAAACTAATCCTCTTGTATACACAATGTATTAGTTTCAAAACTACTCCCTTCTAGTCCAAAGATGGGTTATATGGTCCTGCCCTAGGACATCGTAATGTTAAATGGACCATGTTTTTTCCATACGTTTGGGTTACTTTTGGACTACCCTTTACACGAGTGTTTGGACTGGTCCTATTATTTGGAGGGTAATGTTCGTCACTTTTGGCTGTCAAAAAAACCAAATATTTTTTACAAAAACAAAATACACATACGAAAAAAAACAAAAAGCCAGCAAAATAATTTTACGCAAACAAAACATATACACAATACACACACAAGCTGTTCGTGGCATTGATGTCAGATGAAATTTTAATAGTTCCCTACGTTTGCATAAAAAATCACCACATTTCCCTACAACAGCAATATTTTTCCCCCTACAATTTTCCTTACCTTATGCCCGTAATTTCTACAAAAAGAAAGCAGGTCGTGTTCGTACCTAAAAGTTATCTCTACCTATTTCAACGTTTATTTTGCCTTCGTATTTTTACCTTCAGTTTTCCTTTAAAATGTGGCAGCTTTTACACCATAGATTTCTATGCACAGCTAGATTTCTTTTTGTAGAAATTACAGGCATTAGTCTGGGTACACATTATGAAAGTTTTCTTTCAGAAAGTCTGAGTTTATTGGTGAGAGGGGAAGAGAATATGCTTTTTTCTCTCCTCTCTCACCCATAAACTCAGACTTTCTGAAAGAAAACTTTCAAAGTGTGATCCCAGACTTATATTAGGTATTAGTAAAACTCAAATATTCACCCCTATTCTGAATAAAAATTCCTTGGGAGTTTTTCCCCTTTTTCCAGTTTTACAATTGACTTAACATAGGAAAAAGGGAAAAAACTCCCAAGATATTTTTATTCACGATAGGGGTGAATATTAATAATTTTTATATATCGTGTCACAATAAATCTTCAGGAGCTCTAGGTAACATAAGGCAAGCTTTATTTGCAGTTATTGCAGCTGAGTGACATATACATTTTATTTGAATGATATTTGGGATGTTCGCTAGCAATCTCGATGTAAATCAATTATGCTGCCCAACCATTACGATAGCCCCATCACAGCAAAGCCCAATTATATTTGCGCAGGAAATTTCTTATCCTAAATTACATTTTTTATACTCATTATAAAGGGCTTCTGCTTTACAATCTGGCCCAAGCTGCAGCATATCCAAAAGTTTTACCGTAGCAGTTTCTTGTTTTTCATCAAAGAAACGAACAAGAAGGCACATTGTACACAGTACTTTCATCAATGAGAACAGAAAACTTTTTACTTTAAGGTTTATTCATAAGCTTTGCTTTTTCTTTATTGGCTAAAACATTACATATTATTTGAGTGCATTTAGTACGTGCCAGCTGACATTCTTTTATTATCGCTGAATCTGGAATAATCTCTTTCAGTTACGGAATTAAATGTTCAATTACCTGCAGAACAACATTACGTTTTCACAACTTACCGATAGCTAAAGTTAGAATTTTATCGGCCGAATAAAAAGTGTTCCATTATTACTTAAACCTATTAGGTAGGATGAACTTAAATTACTTTATCGTTCACTTTAGGTTAAAGTAAAGTTTAAATAATGGAACACTTTTTATAAGACCGGTTAAAGTCTATTTTTAGCTATTGGTAAGATGTGAAAACAGGTCTTAGTCAGATTTTCCACAAGTTAACAGCTTTCCACAGGGCATGCATTTGCATTTAAATTTATCGTCAACTTCTGCAAGCCATTCTTTGAAGTTTCTTCATTCAACCAACTCTTGCGGAATCGTTGTTTTCTATATTTCTTTTGGCAGTCTTTCGTAGAATCTGAGTCTGAAGACATTTCCTATAATATTACGATGTTAGCAGTCTTTTCTTATTAAAATACTACTTACAAAGATTGCGGTTTTAACAAATAAATATCAACAGTGCAATTTAAGTCAAAGAATATTTTTTGTAATTTACACTTCTTGGAATATTTAATATGAAAAAGCATAACAAGTCTCAATAAAATGTAAAATTTTATATTCAAATTGCTTTATACTTGTATATTGAAATTCTATTCTACAAGTGATGTCAGATGTAGGGAAAATTCTGACATCACTGGTTCGTGGTGCGGTCGTTGCTAAAATTTTTTGTTTGTTCATTTCTTTATCAATGAAAAAAAGGAAACATTATAGAACATTAAAATATAAGGTTTTTCCACAGTATCACTACACTTGTTCTGTTTTTTAACGAAGAACAGAACAATTTATAATGTTCGGCATTTTCTTGAAAATAGTTACGAACGGTATTAAGGGTTGCGTTCGTCTACACAATCATTAAAAAAATAGATATCGTTCTTGGGTGTGTAAGCCGAACGCTAAATTATGTACTGTTTATTTTCGAACACTGATTGCAATACACTTACAACAAATGTCGCACGAAAGCAGTAATCAAAAGAAAAGAAGGAATAATTCTGGGGTGGGAAAAATTGGGTTTGGATGGTTTTGCCCACCTCAGCCCCGACTCCCCTAGCTACGCAAATGTGCCACGCCCATTTTTATTTAAATTCTTAAATATAATTCCTGTTCGCAAATTTATTTACCATGCAATGCTATTTTTTATTATGTTGCCTTGTATCCCTTGAATTTAATTTACGGGATTTAGTTTATTTGAACGCGTATTAAAAAAAATAATATAAAAATGTTGATTTAATTAATTTTAATAGAAAATGCGTTTTATAAATTTTAAAAATATGTACCAGAATGTACTAATAAAGTGACCTCACAAGCGCAGCTGTTTGCAGTGATTTTCTTCGTGTGTGACGTTTGGCGTCATTTTTTTGTTTATTTAAATTTTTTATAAAGGCATTTTGACATTTGCCGTCTCAATTCTAGCAACAAAATGCCTGTTGTTTTTTCTATTGTTTTATTGTTGTAGTACTGAGGCCACTTTTTTAATACATTTTAATATGTACCTAATATATTTTTAACGAATATGGCCGTTAGATTTTAACATAAATAAATAAATATAAATAAAAATTTGTTTGCATTTTGAACATACATATTGTATGCATTCACATTCGCTTTTGCAGATATTTCATTTGATAATTCGCTTTTGCATTCCCACAGCTAGATTTGTTTTTGTAGAAATTATGGGCATAAATGTAACTTAAAGGTAGAAGTACATAACACGCGTTAGTTTATCGAAGTGTCGTGCATTTAAAAACTTTAGCGCATGAAAAATTGCAAGTTAAACAAGTTATGGGAATGTATGTAAGAAAAGATTAACTCACTGTTTATTGTTGGTGTTTTTGTTTAAGCTTTGATATTGTTACAAGTAAGAATTTGAGTGTTTATAATTCTTATTCGTTTTAAGGTTTTTTTTGTATAATATTTTTAGTTTGTCTAAAATCTTTGGAAACGGTTTCTGATGATCTGGCCTAAGCAACCAGTCAATTACGCATAGAAGGTAGCTTTCCTCAACTCAACTGAAATTTAGTTTAATTATCAAATATGAAAAATTTGGAATTTAGCACGTCATACAGAAATCTTATTGATAATACTTTTAACGATGTTTACTTCACTAAATACCATCTTAACTTCACATTAGACCATGGAAGTGAAAGCAACTTTATAGAAATTCTCAAATTTCTTAAAACTTGCAACCAGAAAGAAACACCGATGTTTGTGTTTAGAGTTTTTGTTAAAACTGGCAGTAAATCTCTATCAAGGCGAATTCATGTATACGGTGGTGACGATACTGCAACAAGTAACAACACCAAAAAACACAAAATTGTATTTTATTTGTTGATTTCGTTGGTCGATATGCCCAAAACACAAGTAACTTTTAACATTCCTCTCTCTAATTTAGAAAAAAAGTAGCACAGCTGTGCTTTCAACCAGTGTTACCGTTCAAAATTTTCAAAAAGGGGCACAAAAAGGGGATTTTCAAAAAAAAAGTGTCACAAAAAGGGGAATTCTGAGAAAAAAAGGGGCAGCTTTAAAAACAGGAAAATTTAAAAAAAAACATGTATTTATTAAATTATTTTCATCGAAAACTAAACATAACAAAAAATAAACTTCATATTTATAAAAAAATACGTTTTTAAATATGCTAACTTAGAAAAAATCCGCTCAGCGGATGCACTACTATGTGGTAAAGTAAAAACATACGGAGCAAATTTATACAAGTTTGGATATAAATTGTCACCCAAACAGTTTTTTAAATTGCCAATTTCGTAGCAAAATGTTTCAGGCTTAGATATTTTAAAAATTGCTTCATAGCTTTTATCGTTTGATCTGGTTCCTAAAAGTTTGAACTCTTTTACAAAATCATCTGGGTTAGTAATTATATCAATAAAAACGGTAATAATTTCAAAGTAATTTATGTCTTCAGCTGACTTAATTAATACTGGATCTAAAACCTTTAATTAATTCTTTTGTTTGCATAACATACTATTTTTTTAAAAAAATTTTAAAAATGTCTAATACAATATCTTTCGTGGATGAAACTAAATATATAATTTGTGATAATTCGTTTTGAAAATTAAGGTTTAATTTATTCATAATATTTAATACATATACTAGAAATTTGAGGTAAATTTTATTGTTAATATATAGCCCTTCCTGAATTATTTTAATTTTTTCCAAATTAGATGCTATTTTCTCTTCAAATTGAGCTCGGATTCATTGATTGACAGTATAAAAAAAATTTTGTTCAAAAAGGGGCAAAAGGGGCACAAAAAACTACAAAATGATACAAAAGGGGATTTAAAACGAAGGGGTCAAAAAAGTGGCACGGCAGTCAAAAAGGGGCAAAAATGCGACTTTAGTCGCATAACGGTAACACTGCTTTCAACGCCACCTGAAAAATGAGTTCGCCTTGGTCTCTATGTTACATATCGATGCCTTACTTCCTCAACCTCGTAACTTAAAAAATACGGTTTTGACTTGTTCATATCAAACGACTGATATTTTTGTGTTCTAATACTGCAACAACTTATTATCTCAATACAATATACATTGATGTAATCAATTCTTTAATAATTCCATTTTAACTTTAACCCAAACACCGAAGTATACAAAGATGAAACGTTTTTTTTCTCTCCTGAAAAATTGTATATTTTTTAAGATACAAGGTTGAGAAAGTAAGGCATCGATATGTATGTTTATTATCACAAACGTGCAGTACCCTCCCCACACACAGTGGTATGGGGCAACAGTTTCAAAAGATAAAAAATTCTTATTTAAAATGCATAAATCTTTTAAGGATTTCTTTCGAAATAGGTCTTTAAAAATATCGAAAATTTGAGTTTATTCCAAAAGAAAATTGCAACTATTGCGTCCGTTTTGATACAAATCTTAAAATTAAATTCAAAAAATCTTGAACCAAACATTTTCTAGCGGAAAGGCAATCTTATTCACCATTTTTATACGAGACATCGAAGTGAAATAAATTTTATTTTGATTTCTGCCAAACATTTTGCCAGGTGTATTTTAAACAACATGCGCACTGGGTCTGTCATTAAATTAGTTTTCACCACTGTCATCTTTGAGACAGACACCAACATTGTAAACATTATAACTGTATTGGCTTTAATATTGTAATAACAATTTCGGGAATTAAAAATTGTTGTGCAAAATGTTAAATGTTGTTAACATTATAATATGCATTGCAACATTTAGTCAAGCAATCTATTCAAGTACTGCTATAAAACGGGGTCCCCATCATCCGCGAAGTGAAACACGAAAAGTTGACCAGCACCTTACTCATGAAGAGCAGTAAGTCTTGCGATAACATTTGCCGATTTAATGTATTGAATACAAATTTATTATGCACCAATCTTATTTTTATGTTCTTTTTTGTTTCTGAATGCAAATTTTAGTCATATCGAAGACGATTTGAAGGAAATGGGAATAAGTGCGAATTTAGATGAGATGTCTGAAGAGGAAAAAAACTTTTACTATTTTAAAGTAAGTATGTATGTATGTATGTAAAATATTTGTTTCCCCTCTAAGGAATGCGAAAGGAGAATTTATTATTCATCTTGATTCCCTGAACTTGTTAGAGAAGAGTTAATATGAAGCGTGTTAAGAAAAAAGGCGTGTTCTATTTCTCTGCAGAAAACATGCTAAACAAATCTATACGGTTTGCAAAGGCAAACAGTTAAGATCGGGTTTCTCCTCTGTTTATCAACCGATTTGAACAAAAATAGTATTTATCGTCGGCTTAGAGTGCAAACCTGCTAAATCCATTTTTTTACGTCTTATGATGAAGAGGCGTCGCATCGATTAAGAAAATTAGGCAAGTATACAAAGCCAACCAATTGTAGAGGAATGTAAGAAAAGAAAAACTCTCTGATTATTGTTGGTGTTTTGTTTTAGCTTTGATATTGTTACAAGTTAGACTTTGAGTGTTTATAATTCTTATTCGCTTTAAGGTTTTATTTGTATAATATTTTAAGTTTTTCTAAAATCTTTGGCAACCAGTGAAATGCGCATAGAAGGTAGCTTTCCCTCAACAATAAATTTCAGTTTAATTATCAAATATGAAAAATTGGGAATTTAGCACGTCATTCAGAAATCTTATTAATAATAAATTTTGTATTCCCAACAATAACTTGGATAATATAAAGGTTTGCTTCTTAAGCTAGAAATAGAAAATGAGTGCCCTGTAATATTTGTTAAAAGTTAGTAAGCAGATTTACACTCTAAGGTGACGATATGAATACCTAAATGTGTGCATGTTTTCTTCATATTTGCATAAATAATTATGGTCGAATTTCGAACACAGCACAGAGAAAATTCTTCAAAATTGTTTACCAATTAAAGCATTAATCAAAAATAAAATTAATTTCAATTAAAAATTTAATCAAGTGTATTAATCGTTTAATCCAGTGAATTAAACGTTAAGTTGATACTATTTATTTATTCACCGGTGCAAATTCACTTTATAATTAATATCAAAAATTTTTTAATTGGAATCAATTTTTATTGTTTTTTCTGCGAAAAAATTTTAAAAAATGTACGTAGGTATTTTATATATATCCAACATAGATTTCTTAAGAAAAGGTCAATGCCCATTGAAAAGGTCTGCGCAAGAAGCCTGATGATCATTGGTTATGTTGTTTTTAGTTGTCAAAAGTTGTTTACATTTTGCTTACATGTGCATGTATACGTTTGCTTACGTTTATGGTATGCCACACATACACGTTTTTTCCTTTTGCTTTGTATATGTGGTAGTAAATTTTTGACAACTAAAAAGAATCGTTTTTTGTTTTTGTACAAGTAAGCAGACCTGATAGATTGACCTTGGGAAAGGTTTTATATTTTTTATACATAATTTATTATTATAAGTAGAAAGTGGAATTATATGCAAAAAATTCACTATTTTTTTGGAAAATATATATGTAGGTACCCAGTAAAAACTTCCCCTACAAAATAATGTGCTAAGCAAGGCAAATTCATACAAGTTGGTCTTATTTTGAATACGTGTACAACACTGTAAGCAATTTTAACGTTGTGTCAAAAATAAGACTTTAATTTTATATTGTGTATTTTGAAATATAATAACTTAAAAAATTTTTAATTTCAAAATTTTAATAGAAAATTATAGAATTTAGTGTGATTCCCCAGAACCACCAGGACGGTATACCATTTTGACACACGGATAGTTGTCAGCTATTGCTTACGTAGCAAGATTATTTCACCTGGTGTAAATTCACCTTGGTGTTAAGTAAACAGGAAAAAGTAAAAATACTACTTCCAATTCTACTGAAAGAGCCAATGAATTTTACAAGGGAAGTCCAAAAATGAACGCATTTAAATGTAAGTCATTATTTTTTACCCACATACATCCAGAAAAAAGTAGTTATAGTATAGTAACTATAGAAAAAACCTACTAAATAATGAGTGAAAGAAGCTATTCATTTTGAAAAAGTAAGCGAAGTTCTTACTGGGTATATTTTAATATCTTTCTAACTTGAAATTTTTAAAAGGAAAATTTTTTGTTTTAAATTAATAAAATGAAAATAACTGTTTTATTTTTTAATCAAGCTCTAGGTCTTTTTAATATTAAATTATTTATTTTCAATATTTCGCTAACATTTGGTTAGCATCTTCAGAAAATTTAATTTTAAAATTAAAAAGACCTAGAGCTTGATTAAAAAATAAAAAGGTTATTAAATTAAACAAGGTCAAATAAAAGCTAAATATTAATAAAATTAATTTACAGATCCACGATAGTGACAATAATAATGCACTAGATGGCTTAGAAATGCTACAAGCTGCAATACATCAAGATGAAAACTTTAGGAAACTAGATCGGGAAAATTATATTAAAAATGCTAATGAGGAACTCGAGCATATTGTAGGTAAGCAAGTGAAAACGCTATATTCGGCTGTGCCGAATCTGAAATACCCTTCAATATGGTGTGATAAGAACAGAAGGTTATGTAGATATATAAATGACCACTTACCCAAATTGCCAAAAACAAAAGCAATCAAATAAAATACAAATCGCTTAAGGCGCCCGTATACAATATGTTTTTGTCATCTGCCATGTCAAATTTCCCACTGCGAAATACATACATGCAGGGGTGCCAGAAGATTTCGATTAGAAATCGGCATATTTTCAAAAAAAAATCGGCATTATCGGCACTTTAATTTAAAAAAAACGGCACAAAATCGGCATATTTAAAATACCTTTAATAACAAAACAGAAAAATTCAGCATTAACTAATGTTTGGAACAGAATAATCAATGACAAAAAAAATGTTTTATAAATAATTTGTAGTTAATTAAAAACAAATACTATCAGCCGTATTCATAATGAAAATTTGGCATAAAGTTAGCAAAAAGTTTATTCATAATAAACTAACCAAACTCTGGCTAACGATTTGCTAAACTCTTTACAACGTAACGAGCTGCCAAACGTTTGCCAACTTGTAAAAAACAGCCGTTTAATGTCGAACAATTTTGTTGGTTTTTTTAATTAACTGTTTTTTTAATTAACTGCCTTTTACTAAATTTATTTTAATTTTAAAAACTTTTTAAAATTTTTATATGTGAAGGTAAAAACAAAAAAAGGAAAAATGGCAAATCCAGTGATGATTAATGTAAAACATGTTGCATTTTTTAGTACTAAAATGTGGCATCATAAACATTCAGAGTTGATTTATTAAAAGTTGGCAGATGGAGAAAAGTTCGTTATGAATAAACTCCGTGCCAACAAGCAGCTAAGCTTAATCGGCATTCTAGTTAGCAGCTCGTTGTACGTTGTGTACAAACTGTGGCTTAATTTTTGTTATGAATACGGCTGTATGTATATATATTTTGTATTTACCCTAATATATTTTATTATAGACGAATATTTGAGTTCAACATTTGAGCTTTGTATAGAAATCTATGGTTTAAATCTGCCATATTTTAAAAGAAAACTGAAGGTTAAAACACGTAGGCCAGACCTTGGTTGAAATAGGTAAATTTAACTGATAGGTACGAACACGACCAGCTTTATTTTTGTAGAAATTACGGGCATAAATCATACTAGCTCATTCCGGCAGTGGTGATCGAATACTTTTTCGTTTCGAAAGCTTTTTTATTTCTAATTCTTTCAGTCGATTCTGAATGAATGAGCATTTATTTGAGTTTGACTGAATGAATTAGAACTAAAATTGCTACCGAAACGAAAAAGTATTCGAACACGACTTTCAGAATCAGTTTCAAAACAATTCGAATTATTTAACTAGAAAATAATTTCCTTGCAAATTTTAATTTTTCAGGGAGCACCGAAATTTTGTTCTTTTAAGGTTGACTTGACTTCAAATTCTTTCATAATTTTCGAAAGATTGGAAGGAAAATAATTTTTTGGAAATGCGCCACTAAAATTTTAAATCTAAATTTTTGCCAAAAAGCTTGCAAATTTACTTTATTCCCTTATATGTATTAGATTGGCTATCGGATATAGCTGCATCATCCTTAATATCGTATAATCTTTATGAATAATTTTTTATTCAAACTATTTTTATTGATAGTGAATATAAATTTAGCTTACCCTTACTGCTTTGTAAGCGTCTATTCATTTTCAAACTCAAATATAAAGTTCTTTATATTTTACTGATTGAAAAATATATTTTAACCGATGGCTTTTTTTCTTTTATTTGGATTTAGTTCTTTCATACTTCATAGTTGAACATTTTTCAAATAAAATTTTAAAAATATACCAAAAACAAACAAAAAGTTACCATGTTTTAGTCGTTTATTGAAAAATCGGCACTTTGATAATTTAGAGGCAAAATATCGGCAAATATGGCAGGCCTCTTTAACTTTGCTTCAGTTAAAGCCAGACGCAAAGTCATCTGACAAAATTTCAATTAGAGCGTGTTGTTGCCGCAACGGAGCCGGCAGCGGCGGTGCACTATTTACGGAATCATTTGCCGGCTGAGGATGTTATTTTACACTACCGATAAATGTATGTTCTTTTAACCTCTTAATAGAAATAATATACATACATATATAAAAACGTTTCATTATTATAACCAAAATTGGCATCTTTGAATTTAAAGAAAACAACTTTAAGATGGCTAAACTATTTTACGGCGCAATTAAAATTTTTGTGGCGGCTGCAAGCTATTTTGAAACCGAGATCTACTTTGCTTTTTGCAATAACTATGCGAAAAAAACGGAGACAATTTCAGAAGCAAGTTACATCTACGTTTGTGACCGAATATTATAAACCTTTTGTAAAACAGCAATTTTGACCGACATGCACAATTACATGTGACATACAAAGTTTGCAAGTCAGATGTAAAAAACATGTCGTCTATATGCTCCTTTAGTGTAATAACCATCAATAGTGTAATAACTTTAAAAAATAATGTTTGCTTTAACTGATGCCGAATTATTCGCTATGCTTTTCTTTTTATTGTGTATAAAATTAATTTTTTCCAGGCCTGTTGCCTAATTCTGGCAGTTGTGATCGAGTACTTTCTCGATTCGAAAGCAATTTTATTTCTAATTCTTTCAGTCGATACTGAACGAATCGAAACTATTTTTTCAGTGTTGTGAAACTCAATTAAATGCTTTACAACACTGAAACAATAATTTCGGTTTATTCAGTATTAACTGAAATAATTATGTATTAAACTGCTTTCGAACCCAGAAAGCACTCGATCACGACTGCGAGGATTAGGCTCCTGTTCTGATAATCACTTTAACTCAAACAACGTGATTTCAAATCACGTGCCTTTAAAATCTCACCTGTTATATTTTTGTGTTCCGTTTTGTGTGTTTGGGTATGATTTTCAATTGCCGAAAGCACACCGAGAAACAAAATAACAGTATAACTTTCAGAACCACAAAATTACATGTCGTGTGATTTTAAAAGCACATGATTTGAAGTCTCGTGATTTTCAAAACATGCCTTTTATACTTTTTATACTATTTTTTCCAAGAGGTTAAAGCAAATCAAAAACTTTAAACAAACGCCTTTCTCCCAAAATGCTAAATCGTGTGTAGAATCTAGAATTATTTTATATCGGAAATATTCGAAAAAAGAAAAGTTACGTTCGAGAATAAAACCGAATAATTTTCCTTTTAAAATCAAATACGTTGCTTGCTCCCGTAATGTTTAATGGGATAGTATTCAAGAGACGTATAGTGGGTATAAAGAACTGCCATTCCGATATAAGTGTTTTATATCTCATGGATATTATTGTTTGTTCCTTTCAGATCGGGTGAAATTGAGACGATTGTACATTTCTTCGGGTTGATGAGTGTTGATTATTTTGTGGATTATTTTTATAATTTCATCGAGAAGAACACCGCAGATTTGCCTAGAGTAGAAGCTGATGTGTTGACGATACCCATAGGATTTGAGGCCAAAGACGTATCTTGTTATATTATTAAATGTTATGTTTAGCCTCGATCTGCTTTTTGAATCACAATTTGAGAATATTTCACAGGCATATTTTAACTGAGCAATTAAGTACATATGTTTTCGCCAGAAGCATGCGGATCCTAAAATTGTGTTGGCCACAAGCTAATGAGCATTGAGAATGTTTTCCCACATAATAAATAATTGTCTTTGAAGTGTTTAGTTATCGGTTGATGAAGAATTTTTTCAAAGGCTTTTGACAGGTATGGTAAACTAGCGATGGGCCGATATTTTGATGTTGATTTTGGGATAGGGTGTAGGGTGGATAGATGCTAGTTGTAATGATGGAATTAACAAAATATGTCATAATCGACAGTAAAAAGAAAGGACGATTTTGAGAAAAAGTGGGTGGATTTCATCGACTCCTACGACTTTAGATTTAATGATGAAGCAGCCCATCATGACGTCAAAATCGCAAACACATTAAAAACTGAACGATTTTGCGGGTGAATCGTTAAGTTGTAAGACGCGATAAAATTAAGAAAATTTGCATTTAACATGTGTGGATCTTATAATGGAATCTCGGCAGTACATTTTTGTGGAACTATGCCAATTTCTTGAATCTACTGAATTCGCGAATTTATCTGCGTAGTAGTTGTCATTTTCCTAGCTAAGCTATACGTTTTATAGAAGTCGTTAGTTCTGTACTTTTTCCAACCCCCAAAAGCTATCTCGTACTCTGCTATCAAACGTTTAATACGCATGGTAAAACAAGGTATTTTGTGAACTTGTAAATTTCTTTGTTTCCAATGGAAAGACACCTTATGGTACTCTATTGAGTACGGCTGTTATACACATTTCTCTATTTATGCGACAAAAAACGCCAAAATAAAAATAAAAAGACACCAACAATAGGGGTTTTAGTAACATAAATGAGAGACCATCGTGGATTTCTGCTTATATCTGCTTCAATTATGCACCGATCTGGCTGAATTTCATTAGCATTTCATTTCATTAATTAGTGAAGGGTTTAAAAAAACACATTCATAAATTAACATTATAGGTACACACATCTAATCAAAATTTAAAATTTGTGTCAACCTTTTTAGAGTTGATATATTTCATTTTTAATTCTTTTTCATTCCACATTCGTTTTTTATTATCCTAACAAGTTTTGTGCAACTCACAAAAAAAATCCTTCAAGATCTATTTTAACCGATTGGAAATGCCTTTATCTTATTAGCTGCGTTCGTTTACCCCAAAATTTGCAAAAATGTGTACTCGATTTTACTGAAATGCGTTCACGTACACAGGATAAACTAAAAACTATTTTTCTACTAAGTATGTATTTTTAAAAAGCAAATCAAATTTAATATAAATAACATTGCATTACTATTTTAATATGCATATTATTCAAGGTACCGAATATCAAAAACTAAGGCCCTAATTTTGTAAAACACAGCGCAACGACAAAGAATTACATTGAAAGCAAAACCAAATTCATAAATATCTTGTAATTTTGTTGTTGCTTTGTACAGAAATTTATTTACCGTTTTAAAATTTTCAACGCCACAAGCAATAAGGCGTATGAAATCATAGAAACCAATGTGAATTTCTGCTGGAGGCAACAACAAAATTACAAAAAATTTATGAATTTGTTTTTGCTTTCAATGTTATTCTTTGTCGTTGCGTTGTGTTTTACAAAATTAGGGCCTAAATACATATTCATGTGTTTTCGTATGTTATTTAACTGGAAACAAAATTAAACAAGCGAATTGATAATTACACTGTGCTCGAAATTGACATTTTTTTTATACAAGCTGGACACTTGGCGTTTTAACATAATTCCGCTACGGTGAATCCAATGGTGCTAACCGTTTTTTTAGGATAAGATCTTGATTTCGAGCTTTACCGTTATTTCGAAAATGGAGGAGGTTGCACAACATATATTCGCGTAGTATATTAAAATTACTAAAAAAAACGAAATTTCGCAATAAAATTTCGTTTAAGAAAGGTAAAACTTTTTTCTAATATGCGGTTTTTTCAAGTTGTGCTGAAAAAGGTCAACAAGAAAAAGAAAGACAAAATGAAAAAACAAAAAAAAAATTTACTTTGGACTTCAAGAAGAATTCTTGACATAAGTACGAAAAAAACAGAAGTTAGGAAAAACATGTAAAATCAATTAAAATGGATAATCATTCAAAAAAAGCAAATTTCGATCTACCAAAGGTTAAAATACAATTTGGTTTAAGGATTGATGTGGCTGCGAGTGTAAGACGGCAAATCCATCTGAGGAGATCAAGTGGTTGTGATCGAAACATGTCATGGTAACCAGCCGCCTGGGTTCGAATCTCAGGTCAGTCAAGAATGAATGATTATCAATAGCAATTTTAATTAATTTTCATGTTGTAAAATTTCTTTCTTCATAAAAATAATTTAATGAAAATTAAATTTTTATGAACTTAAGCCTGATTAAAATATTAAAAATTTGGATTAAAAACCATAAATAGTTCAACAAAAAATCCACAATTCTAATTATTGTTAAAGCTAAGGCACGAGCTCTATGTGTACATTTGTCCTTCAAGTTGTGCTGAAAAAGGTCAACAAGAAATGGAAAGACAAAATGAAAAAACAAAAAAAAAAAAAAAAGGTAAAACAAACGTTGAAATAGGTAAAGATAACTGTAAGGTACGAACACGACCAGCTTTCTTTTTGTAGAAATTACGGGCATAAGGGGCTATCAGACGGGATGTATTTTACATATCTACTGTCAAATTTTCCATCTGTAAGAGTTGTACACATCGTGTGATACATATGAAACTTTGTATGTGTAAAATACATGTGGAAATACATGCATATGTAATTTTTTCGATTAGAACACGCTCTATTTTCCTGTGGCATACATAAAGAAAACAGCTGGTTTGTTTTGAAACGAAATTGTTTGAAAAAATATATTAGCTGCGTTCGAGAACACAAAAGTTTTTACTATTTTTTTACTGAACTTTACTGCATTTTACGAAATTGCGTTCGAGTACACAAAATACAGTAAATGAGAACACAAATTGAGAACGTAAAGTGACAGTTCTTGTCTGAAGGCTCAGTTAGTCTTTACTTTCTGTTCTGTTACGAATCAGCTGATTTGTTTTTGTTATTAAAAACCTGTGAAATTGATTAGTTTTTCTGTTCTGTTGCGGTTCAGTTTGTTAAAATCAAAAATTTTTTAAGTAATTGTAAGTGACGGCAAAATATATAATAAAAAATACATATTTATATTGAAATAAACTATTTTTTGATTTTAAGAATTTATAAAATTTAATTTCTTCAATTGAAATAAAATAATGGACGGTGCAAAACTAATAAATTTGTCATAAATGGCTGATAAGTTGCTACAGAAAAAGTAACTACAGTTCTTTTCGCTTATAGTCCACTACTATAGTTGCACAACTTTTGTGGACTATAAGCGAATTTGGACTATAACCGATTTTTTTTATAAGCCATTTAATGGCTTATAAGTGTATAATCCACATTTTGGACTTTGTAAAAATTATTTTCTTCAATAAAACTGCTCTTTTTTAAACAAAACAAAAGTTTATTTAAAACATAACCAAATTTTGATTTAATTTAAATAAATAGTTAAAACAAAAAATAATACAATAAAAACAAAAATGGTCAGATGAAGACACCATGTTATGAAATATAAATTGCGAAATTTGGTATTTATAATAGTTACCAGAAATGTAAATAAAAACATGTTACAAGTTGATTAAAAAAATATTAAAAACAGAGTGGACTATAAGCGAACATTTTTGCATAAAGAATTATATTCGTATGCTAAGAAAATGTGGCTTTTAAACGAAAATGGACTACATGCGAAATGGACCTTAGAACAAATAATTTGTATGAAATTCGAAAAAATCTGCATGTGAATATGACAGTTTTGGCTTATATCCGTTTTTGGCCTTTAAGCGGAATGGACTATAAGCGAAAAGTACTGTATTACAATTCCGAAACAGAACGGCACGGAACACTAAAATTTTGTAAAACAAGAAAACATATGTTCCAAAAGGTAAAACAAAAATCATTGATGTTCCTTTAAATAATTTAACCCGCTACAAATAAGTAAAATCAAATTAAATTAAAAACAAACAAATATGAAAGATTAAATAAAATAGTTTGTTTGTATTTTCCAAAAATTTTCGTGTTATAAAAAGTTTTTAATCGAGTACCGATAAGAAAACGAGTTAAGTAGTCAAAAGTGTAAACATTTTTCAACACTTCAATTATTTGCCATCTGCTGTTGCCTTTATTTTACGAATTTTTAAAAATTTTGCGTTCGAGTACTTTTTTGCACAACAGCTTTTTGTGAGAGCAAATTTTTCAGTTTACTCATTTACTGCATTTTACTGCAAAAGTACTCAAACGCACCTATTGTAAAAATATTTTGTATTAGCAGTTGTTACATCCATTTTACATACGGAATTACATATGGGTAAGAAAAGTGACAGTACATATGTAAAATACATCTCATCTGATATCACCCTTACTTTGCATACAAAAAACCGTTTTTACACATTTGACTTCTTCATTTAATTTTTTTACATTTTGTCGTACAAATGTCACGTCACGTCAAAATGGAAATGCCCATATATGCTGGGTAGTCTATAAAACTGTTAAGCGAATAAGAATTATAAACCTCAGTTTTACTTGTAACAATATCAAAGCTTAAACAAAAACAACAACAACAACAGTGATTTTATCTTTTCTTACATTTCAAAACAAATTATTTAATATTAAAAAGAAAATGAAATATTTGTTTAAATTGTTTACTACAGTGTTGTATTATTTTTAACACAACGTTAAAATACTTTACAGTGTTGTAAACGTTTTCAAAATAAGACCACTTTGTATGAATTCGCCTTGAATTAACCTGCAAGTTTTTGCAAATTTTCCGTTTGTTTACTTTGTGTGCAAGAACCAGTTTTAAGAGTAAAATTTTCATATTGCCCCAAAATTTGCTACTTTACTGGATTTTACTGGAAAAGTAAACAAACGCACCGCACCTACTATCATGTCAGAAATTAAGTCTGATTAATAATTATTATTAATTTTTAATTGTTCCAGCGGTTATAGATGAATTTCTTCAACTTGCTGATGCTAATAAGGATGGACTACTGCATTATCCCGAATATGTGAAGGCCGTTAATGGGGTCACCAATGAAGAAACTCTATTGAATAATGTTTAATAATATAAGTATAAGTAGTTAATTTTATATTAAAACGATTTAATAAAAAGAAAGGAAACCTTACTGTATAAATTTCAAGAAACTTGGTTTCATGACTTTAACGATATGCAATATTAAAGTTCTGTTAGGGTATACCTTCCCCTGCTCCTATCTTTTTTTTAATTTCAAGACATAGAGGATTCTACGGTTTCATTTTCTCGATTTAGAATTGTTGTATTTTTCAAAATCTCGAAAAAGCTGTTTTCTTTATTTTTGATCTGACTTACTATGTCATGTCTTAGTTTTTAGTTTATTTTTGTTGTGCCTATATATCGTTACCTAAAACTTAAAAGGTCCTATCAAACATTTTGAAAATTTTACAGGAGAAGCAAAAAACTATTTAAAATGATAAATCGCCTTTAACTGTTTACGATTTGTTGTTCTTGTAAAACCTAACAGTTGTTTTCACAATTAACAATGTTGCATAATATGCAAGGCGTTTTAGCGTTTATCATAAAAATTTTTTTTAGAAAGGGGCGTTTGATTTTTGTTAATAAAATTGATAATTTTGGTCGAAAAATTACAGCACATTTGTGTTGACGCAATACATCAGAATCAATTGATAAGTCGATTTTTAATATTTGGCTAGTTAGGGCCTTTTGCGTTTTAGGTAACAATGTACTTTATTACACTGTCCACTATAATTACCATTACAAGGTATTTTATTAACAATATTTGACATATCCACCTTCTTTAATTTATCTTTTATATAAGTAAATAGTTGACCTACTGTGTTTAAGGATTTATGTGCTATTTTGTATTTTTTGTCATCATATCGAGTCCTAACCGCGTAAATAACGTCAGCGGCAAAAATCAAATTAATAGGATAGATTTTTTTTATTTTATATAAATTTTGTATGAAATTTGTCGCTTTTACCCTTTTCACACTTGCATCCATTTCGGAGGAACGCATGGAAGATGTTAAAAATGTGAAATATGCGTTCACAATTGAAACATCTACTATCAATAAAAAATTTCACAATTTCTGAAAAAAAAACTTTTATTTTTTTTAAATTCTTTATTTCTATAAAAGTGCCAAAATTTTAAACAACACCAAAGTGTATTTAGAACTCATTTTGCTTAGTGCTGGTTCACACTCATCAAGTTTAAGCCGTCAAGTCTTGAGTTTGTTGGGGAGAGAGGAAAAGAAATGACATCCTCTTTTCCCTTTTCTCCTAAAAGCTCAAGACTTGACGAGCCAAACTTGACGTGTGTGAACCGGCACTTAATAATATAAAAAAAAATCAAGTAACATAAGGCATGCAAAAAAGGAAAAACTTGAGAAATTGAAAACGCTGCTTTCAAACCAAATGTCATTTGGAACCGGAAGATGTAGAATGAAATACAATGAGATGGGAACATTTTGTAAAGATGTTGACAAATTTTAATTTTTAGTTCAATGTATTTCTTATGGGAAAACTTCAACATCTTCGCAAATTAATGTTAGATGTTTAATGTTAAAAAGTGTAAAAAAAACGATAAGGAAACTCTATTTTTTGTTGTTGGGTTTAACAAAACAGCTATGATATTTGCACCAAACACTGAACTCCGCAAATGTGAATAGATTTTTGCACTTGTTCATTGAACGATTGCTTATGCCACATTCTAAATTTAGTATCAGCGGCAGCATATAACCATTTTCTGCTGATATTGATAAGTTTTTAAAAGATATAGGAAACCACTTCTGCAAAAGTTTTACATAGTAGAACAGACGACTTCCCATCAATTCAAGATTATTTTGGAATGAACTCATAATATTTTCAAATACTCGTTAATTTTGGATCAGTGGGAGGAGATCTTACTAGCCCTAAATAAAATTGTATTATATTCGGACTTTCTACTCCTTTCACACAATGAATTTGAAAATGCAATCCGAAGATGCTCGTATGCACATATTTTTAGAACTCTAAAAAATTTTATTTTCGCATAAAATTCGAGATTGCATTTAAAAAAAAAAATCGTTAATTTTGCACACAAGCTGAGATTCTAATAAGTGAACGAAAACGCTCCCTGGCGGCAATCAAAAAAAAAGGATTTCTCGACCCTAAAAACCGCATGATGCAGGTCTGCCTGGACCAAATACAATTTGTTTGCCTCTATTCTTGAATATTTTGGAAAACTAACTATTTTGAAAAATCCGGGGCTCGAAACTCATATTTGACCTATCGTTTCTTTGGCAAAGTTTCTTGGAATGACTTATAGAACCCTATTAATATGTATACATAATTATGATCATGTTTTTGTTTGCTATCTATACCAAGGTATATTTACACAAGGTAAACTCGTTGGCCCATATGTTTGTCAGCTGTTTACCTAAGTTGGAACACCAATGACAAATTCCGTGTATATGAGCCAAATTTTGTACATGTGTGCGTTAAATTTATATGAAGACAATTTTGACAATTCAGTTCCACTCGGTCATTTTTATAGAGCAGCATGTCTACACTCCCAAATGAGTCTACCTTGTGTAAATATACCTTGATCTATACTTTACTTTCTTTAAATTTTAAGTGCCTTTTGTTTTTGTTGTATGTATTAAATTTTTGTTTTTGAAAATAAAATTAAAAAGAAAGATTTCGTACTATTGGGGCCGAAAAATTACGATTTTAAAAGTTCGTTGGTTCGATATTGGGTTTCGCATTTATCATCCCTGGAGTAAAATAAAAAGGTGAATCACAAAATTATATACATCCAAGCGGGACAACTCAGAAGACCTTCTTACTTCAGGCCTGCTTAAAAATGTTTTTGATTCAATTACTGTTCTTATCTAGCTGCTTAAGAATGCCTCATAGAAACCCTCGGCTCTTTGGTATAAAAGACAAGATAAACCTTCCACACTTGCTTCTATGAGAAGGGAGCAGCGAAGGAGTAACATTTATTTTTTTGTATTGTTTTTTTGCACAAGCAAAAGCAAATAATTATTTTTTTTTGATCCCGTTACCATTCTTATGTACCTGCTTAAGAAGGCCTACTTCGCAATGACAACGTATGTAAAAAAGATATTAGTATGGAATGGAGCGAGCAGGCCTTGTACATCCAAAAGAAGGGATACAGAGGCCTTCTAGAAGGCATCCGTACTCCTTCTTTTTCCCGCTGGGATGAAATAAAACCCACATATGTACGTATATTTATGTATGCTTGTGTGTGTACAGTGATTTTTAAATCCAACAAAGTATGTACATTAGGGGTATAACCAAAAAAAATACCTATCACGACGGGGTGGCCACTGATGTATATATCAAGAAAACAGTTTTTTGAGATCAATTTGGATAAAAAACCTCCCCCCCCAAACCGTTTTTTCCATTTTGTTCAAAAAAAGAGTTTCCGTGTTATTTTAACATAATTTTAACTGTTTGGATGTAGTATAATTGGTGGTATAAGGCTTATTTGTGAAATAGTAAAATAGAACTGAATGTTTTTTGTTTTTACAATAGAGACATTGTATTTTTAATTAACAAAAAAAAATACAAATACTAAACTTCAAAGTGATTTGGGGGGGAACTTTTTTAACGCCCGCGAAAAAGTGACCCCAATTTTTATCATAGATTTTTATGGTCTGTATGGCATGGATAGGTATTTTTTGATAATTTAAAAAATTGTTCAAAAGTTATACCCCTAATGTACATATGTGCTATGTATGTATGTATTAGAAATTTTTTATTTTTAAATAAAATCTTTCATTATTTGCAACCTCTAAATATGCATTCTCTAAGTTTTTCAAATGGTTTAATAAAATAATGAAGTCTTCCAATTTAATTTTTTTATTTAGGAAGAATATTTGAATTTATCCAACTTAAGAAATAAACTTTTCATAGGTATAATAAAATTTTTTATTTAAATCTTACAAAAAAAAAAATTAAAATAAGCCATCACATATCACCGTGTTATTACATGAACTGCCCCGGTATCCATTGTGAGCTGCTTCTTCAACAAGAAAAATTAATTTTATATATCGAGTATTTGTAAATTCAGCTCTGAAAATATATAAAAGAAATATGTATGTATATTAAACGATACCTGAAAATAAAATGTGTTCGCATTTTAAAAAAAATTTCTACTGGAGTTCAACACAAAATTATGTGTTATTTTTCCCCAGAGACCCGAAACTCCATATTTTTTATATCCGGATCATGTAAATATCTTTGTTGATTATTCGTAAAGCATAGCTCCGTTCCGTCGTTAAGTAAAAACGTCTGGCCCGATTTTGATTTAATTTTTTTTTTTTGTTTGTTTGAAAGATGTCGATCGAGAGTGTTCTTAGCTTTGTTTGAACGCAATCGGTACAACCGATTAGAAGTTATAACTTGAAAATGTGTGTCTGTGGCACCGTTGCTACCAAATGCCTACAACGATTTTAATTTAGTTTTTGTTTTTTGAATTGCGGCTGTATCTAAAATCTTCTTCCGTTAACTTATAGCCCACTTTACGTTAAAGTAAAGTTGTAAAAACGGAACACTTTATACCTACTTCAAGCTATCGGTAAGTTGTGAAAACTGGGTCAAATGAGCATATAAACATTCCTTTATCTTACTATTTTACTTACATAATTTTTTTCTTACAACACATTTTGATTACACATATTTAAATTTGTTCATCCGATGAAAAAAGATAAAAATAATTTTCAACTTTTGTGATAAAAATCATAAAGGATTTAATTAATTAATTAATTTTTTTCGAAAAAAATGAAAAAAAAATATTTTTTTCCAAATAAATAAAATTTAGATAGATATTAAAAAAAAAAATAATTTTAATCACAAGTTTTTATTTTTATATGAAATGCACAAAAAAAATGGTTTTAAAACTATTAAAATACGGTCTCTGCTTTTCCCCAACAGACTTGTAACAAAAACTAACAAAGTCATTTTAAATAATCTCAAATATAGTTCATAGAATGATCAAGAGATTTATAATTTTTATTTTATTATCCGTTTAAATGAAACAGCGAGCCGAGCGACTATTCGTTTTTCGCCCATAACAAATCAATGCACTTTTCAAACTTTTAATTACACTGTGCTAGTTGCAAAATTAGACAAGCCGGGCACATGGCGTTTTAACATACTTCGGGTACGCTGAGTCCAATATGGTGCTAACCGTGTTTTTATGTAAGCTCCTGTTTTCGAGATATTCCGTTATTTCGAAAATGGAGGAGGTTGCACAACATATATTCGCGTAACTCAAAATCGGCGTAGTTTATTAAAATTACAAAAAAAACCGAAATTCCACAATAAAATTTCCTTTAAGTCGTTTTAGAAACATAATTTTTCTTTTGGAAAAAAATTGTTTTTTTTTATCAAAATTTCGAAATTTTTGTTTTTTTAAAATTCATAAAAAAATTCCCTTGGCAGTGCAGTAGCCAAATTAAAGAATTTCAACCATACACATATGGCGGTTTAATAAAATTTTTAAATTTGGCCCCTGCTGAGCTTAGGATGCCCCTAGATGGGTCAAATGTATGACCAACCCCACTTTATTTTTCATTTCAATAATTTATTTCTAACATATTTACCCGCTATCTTCCATACAAAATGTTCAATGCTGACTAGAAATATGTTGAAGAAAAGTCCCATAAATGCCCAGGAGTCGCCCCTAGTGGGATATAATGTATGACCGACCTCAATTAATTTGTTGTCCTAAACATTTTCTCGAGATATACTTGCCCCTTATCATCACTTCTTAGGGGGCTCCCACACAAATATTGCGTTTTATGAAATTCTTAAATTAATTAAAATTTTAAGACTTTTGTGAATTAAATCAAAAGTTGCTAACAGATTTTTACCATTTATGGCTTGTTTTGTTTGCAGCTTCGTTCTTTATATGATTGCCTTAGAATCCTAACTGCATTTTCCAATTTTTTTATGAATTTTAAAAAAGCAAAAATTTCGAAATTTTGATAAAAAAAAAAATTATGCATCTAAAACGACTGCGCAATGCGCATATTACCTTTCTTCAACGTAATTTTAATAAACTAAGCCGTTTTTGAGTTACGCGAATATATGTCGTGCAACCTAATCCATTTTCGAAATAACCTTATATCTCGAAAACAAGAGCAAACCTAAAAAAAAAAACGGTTAGCACCATTGGATTTAGCATACCCAAATTATGCTAAAACGCCAAGTGCCCAGCGTGTATAAAGAAAAAGTGTAAATTTCGAGCACAGTGTTATTAAAGGATACAAGAAACTCATGACAAATTGCTTACCCCTGATACTTGGATATACCGTCAATTAAAGCTTTGGCGGCTTTTGCATATTCATAAGCCACATTAGGAGCGGCACATGCTGCTGCATACAAACAATCATCCAAGCCACTTTGCGCTGCTAAAAATCCAGTAATAAGATAAGCCTCTCCATCATTAATAGAAAAAGGCAATCCTAAAAATAAAAATAAACATTTATTTTTTTATACTTTGTAAAGTTTAAAAAAATTACCGTTATCTTTAGAACGAGCATAACCATAGTTACTCCAATGTCCTGCTCCTAGCAACCCAGCCGAAAATATTAGAACTTTAAGAAGTAGAATAATTAATAAATTCGTCAAATTAAGACTTAAAACCTTAAAAGAAAACAAGTTGTACAAATTTAGAAATTTTTAAGATTAACAACTTATTGCAATTTACTTGGCTATTTCCTGCCGAACGATTTATTAATTCTTTAGCTACTTGAACTACAACATGACCTGTAGGACTATTAAAAATACCCTTTACACCCTTGAGCCACTTTAGCGGCTTAGACTCTACAAGCTCATTAGTATCTGTAACAACGTCATCAATGTCATCTACGCAGCCGACAATTCTTGCATATGAAATACAATACAGGAAAATGCAAAGCAAGTTACACAAAGTCTTGGACATAACGACAAAGCAATCTTAGACAAATGATTCCAATTCTATATTTTACCGCACTGGTTAAATTATGTGTTAACAAATGCAACTGAACCCTCTTACAATGGGTACACGCGTTTTTATCACAAATCTTTAGTTTCAGATCATGGAAGTGGAAGTGATATTAAATAAACAGCACTACCTGACTAAATCTAAGTAAATGACATCGTTTACCTGAATTCATAAGTAAGCTATTTGCACATTTATGAAGTAATTGCACTTTTATAAGCATCAGTTAGTTTGAAAATTAAAGTATATACAGTGATGATCATAAGTTTATGAACATTTATTGATATATTTTTTTTTAAATTCATATTAAGCTTCGTTCACACTGGTAGCAACAATTCCGTTTGTATTTCTATTTTTTTCTCCCAAACTATTTTGTATATTTTCCTTTAATTCCTTTAATTGCACAATGGAACACAGAAAGAAAAACACTCGGGATAAATCAAGTTTTTATGATTATGAGTACGAATCGTACTCAAAAATTCAAGTACGAATAACACTAAAACGTACTCCTAAATGAGAATACTTTTGAAAATCAGTACGGGATTTTTTTGAAATAAGTATAAAATTCTTAAATCAAGTAAAATTAGATTAAACTTTTAGTTGTGTTTAACCCTCCGGCTTACGCATGTTTTGATTTTCTATACACATTTGAACTCTTGCTTCTCATTTAGTTTATATTTTTGGTTAAATTTGTACATAAGATTTCTAAAGTAAAAACCATATCGGGCATGATGTTGGTTTTTTATCATTCTGTAAGGTGTAATACGGGTAAGTAAATCAATCATAATAATTTTTTTCTTTCGAATTTATTTTTATTATATCAAGCTTGAATCAAGCGCATTTTGGGATCATTTTAAGTACAAATTCGGATTAAAAAAATTTTATAATTCTTGAATCAAGCGCATTTTGAGATTGATGCAATCTTAATTTTACTTAAATCGACCTAATTTCCGGATTATTTCAAGTACGAAATGGGGATAATTAATTTAAGTACTTTGCGATTGAAAATCCGTACTTGAATCAATCTTTCTGTAGTTGATTCAAGAAAATCCGTACTCGCACCGTACTATTAATACCGCTTCGGATTGATTTGAGTACGAATGGATTGATTTTTCTTTTGAGTGTAACAAAAAATGTTTTAAAAATTTAGTCTATTTCTTCTACTACAGCAACAATTTGCATGAAATTGTAAATGACGTTTATAATGATTTTTATTAAGTTGTATAATAAAAAAAATTAAAATAAATGTCGCTGTGATTTTTAATACCCCATACAATTGTTCTATACTTTTGGTTAATTCTTGAAACTGCACAAACTTTTGTAAGGAACAATTCTGATGAGCTCGTTAATTATATGTTTAAATCTAAAATTCTGCTTAAAATAGGTAGGTGTCCCTTAGTGCCGGTACACACACGTCAATTTTGGCTCATCAAGTCTTGAGCTTTTAGGAGAGAAGGAAAAAGAGAATGCTATTTAATTTTGCTTGCCTATAACAGGTTTTCCTATACAAAAAGTAAACCACTTTTGAACTAGTTTAAGCCTGTTGCCAAATAACGGTATTCGATTTAAAGCCTAGAATACCAGGAATATGAAAATCCACATGCGCATGTGGTTTTAACGTAATTTCGACATCATCACACATGTGGATTTTCACATTCCGTGTACTCTAGGCTTAAGTTTTATTGTTATTTTATAGAATGACGTGATTTGGACACTGTTTAAAACGACCTGTTATGGGTTAATTTTGCTTTATCCAGCTCTGTTTTATTATTTTTGTCAGGCATCTCAAGTTATATTTGACTTTTTTAAAGATATTTTTTCAAAAGATTTTAAAAATACATAATATACTAAACATTTTTTAAATGCGCTTCTATGAGTCAAGTATCAATTTATAAAGCTTTTTAATATAGTCCTATCTATTCCCTCAATATTTCACATAACTTTTGCTTATATTAAAAATAATTCATCAAAAAGAAATTATTCCCACATTTTAGTTATTAATCTATTTTTCGCCGTAACAAGTTCCAAGTTGCGGTAAATCGGTACCTAGCACAGCCTCAATACATACTCCCCTGACAATTCACTTTAGAAAATGCCTACTTTGGATGTCAAATCATTTGTTGTGTCAAACGTATTTAAAAGACCGTTATTCAATCTATTTAAAATTATGACATAACTTAGAAAAATTAATTTCTTTTTAAAAGAAAAAACTATGTTTCACTTTTAAAACGAAATGAAGAATAGAAAAATGTGTACTATATAAATAAAGTTGATTGTGGACTTATGTTCTTGTTTTCTATAAGTTGTATGTAGTGTTACAAATTGAAGCTTTTTACTAAACATTAGTGATAAGTATTTTTTGTTTTGGGTTGCTATATAATTAATCATACTAATTTTCAATTGTAATATGTACTTTGGCCACAAAGGGCTTTTTATATTACACAATTATAACAAATAAAAAAAAAAAAAACAAAAAAAAAATTATCAAAAAGTAATTTCAATTTTTGGGAATACAAAATGTAAGAAAAGATAAACTCACTGTTTATTGTTGGTGTTTTGTTTTGGCTTTGATATTGTTACAAGTAAGACTTTTAGTGTTTATAATTCTTATTCGCTTTAGGGTTTTATTTGTATAATATTTTTGGCCTTTCTAAAATCTTTGGAAAAGGTTTCCTGATGAGCTGGCCTAAGCAACCAGTGAAATGCGCATAGAAGCTAGCTTTCCCTCAACAATAAATTTCAGTGTATTTATCAAATATGAAAAACTGGGAATTTAGCACGTCATACGGAAATCGTATTAATTACAAAATTTTTAATTTCAAAAGTTTTTGTTATTCGTGCTCAATTCCCCGTTTTTATTCTTGATAAAAACACTTGAAATTTATTGTTGATGGGATAAGCTATTCCTATGCGCATTTCACTGGGTGCTTAGGCCAGATCATCAGGAAACTTCATCCATAAAGATTTTAGAAAAACTAAAGATATTAAACCAAATAAAAATGTTAAACGTATAAGACTTATAGCAACAGTTCTACTTGTAATAATATCAAAGCTTAAACAAAACAACATCAACAATAAACAGTGGCTTTATCTCATCTTACATTCCCCGCTACAATTAGTTGAAATTCTCTCAACATTAATTGTAGTTGTAAGTAGGTTAAGAAAAACAAAATAAAAACAACAACAACTTACAATAAATTTCAAGTGTTCTTATCAAGAATAAAAACTGGGAATTGAGCACGAATAACAAAAACTTTTAAAAAAAAATTTTGAAAAAAAAACTAGATAGTATGCAAGGAGCAAAAAATAATCACATGAGCTGTCAGACCACCAGTTATACATTTGCTTTGTAATTGAAAACAGAAACTTGTATTTTGTGAATTATCAAGGATAAACTTGTTAAATATCAAATCAAAATTGTGAGCGCTATCGTTTTCAAATTAATTTAAAATCATAAGCTAATTTAAGAATTTCTAATGAAAATTGCCTTTTAAACAATTACCTAGCAAAAACTTACGAACAACTCACTATGTATGCAACTACTGCGCACCCAATTACTATTCGCAGCATTAAATTACTTCAATTGTTTAAGTACTTTTTTTATTCACACAGAAATTTCAGGCTAGAGGGCAAAACTAAAAATATCTACGAAAAAAGAAAAAGCCAAGGTAAAATCTCAACTGGCGTTGTGGATTTTTGACGCATACATATCGAATCCTCAATGCAATAGAGTTACAACGCAGAATTTATCGATTTGGAGTTGGTAAAAGTGATACACAAGAACTTGTAAAAAACTTTACCTTTTTGTTTATTTTTTAAATTTACCTTTATGAATATGTTTATTCATAAGAGCTTAGAACAAATAGCTCTTAAGAAAATAATGCTTTTGGCTTAGTAGTGGTTTTTAGTAGAATAAAACTTCGATTAAATGGGGATACCACATGAGAACAAAAATGCATATTTTTAGTTGAAAGGTAAGTAAGTAGTCTTTAACGAGATTTCCCATTACAATAACGTTACTTGGTTAGATTAGATTTTGCTGGGTACTCAATAAAATTAAAATGAAATACAATTTTATTATAATTTTTTTAAAATATGAAAAAATTTACAAACTTTTGTGTGATACTGTATGTATCTGTGCATTTGTTTTGGAAACATCGTCACACCATTAGTTTTGCCATAAATGTCATTAACCTTCAGTTATTTTCACAAACACTTTTGCATTAGAATTCATATGTGTGTAGTAACAATATTAAAATGTGCATTTACATGTACATTAGTAAATATATACATAAGTATGTATGTATGCTATCTGAGAAGTATATCTTCAAATCGATACCAACAACTGTAAAAAGCCTATGAAATATTAATGTGTTAGATTTTTAAAATCCTTTTAGTGGAAGGTAGAGTACATTTTAAATAATATTTGCTAATTACGAATGTACATACATTCAGGTATGTTTAGGGTATTCATTTAATTGGTCTTTTGCTTTAATCGGTTAACCGCTCGATTAATTAGTCGGTTAGTAATTGATTAATTTTGTTAAATACAAATATTATTTATTATTTGGAGTTTATTAGTAAAAAAAACAAACAATAACATAACCAACGAAACTATTCTTGGACTAAAACAAGCAAACAAAAATATGTATTTTCACACAAATATCTCGAATTTTTGCAAATTTCCACTGATTAAGCAATTTTTACAGAATTTTTGCCATTCCTTATAGTTTTTTTGCAATTTTCGCATATCTTTGTTTCTTTTTTCGGCAATCGTCGCCATTATAAAGATAGCCCTATATATAAACCGTAGTCATCTTTTTTACAGGGCACTATAAAAGAAAACATCATTAAATTTTTTAATTATACGGATTCAAAAAATTTTTTATCAAAGTTATTTTCGGGAATACAAAAATTTATTATTAATACGATTTCCGTATGACGTGCTAAATTCCCAGTTTTTCATATTTGATAAATACACTGAAATTTATTGTTGAGGGAAAGCTAGCTTCTATGCGAATTTCACTGGTTGCTTAGGCCAGCTCATCAGGAAACCTTTTCCAAAGATTTTAGAAAAGTCAAAAATATTATACAAATAAAACCCTAAAGCGAATAAGAATTATAAACACTCAAAGTCTTACTTGTAACAATATCAAAACTTAAACAAAACACCAACAATAAACAGTGAGTTTATCTTTTCTTACATTCCCCTACAATTGGTTGGGAATTTAGCACGTCATACGGAAATCGTATTAATAATAAAAAATTTTTCGTTTTCAATACGAGTCGATACCTAGAGTAGAGTCCTTGTTCCCATAGACAATATATTATCACCATATCAAAGGTTATTGTAATCGATCCATATTTTTCCATAGCTCTTATACAAATACCACTTCTGTAAATAGCTTTTAATGTCATAATAATCTTAAAAATGTTGGTTTTGCCAATAATTTCTATAACAGCTTGTATGTCGTGTCAAAATTTTGTCTTGGTAGGCCGAGAATTAGTTCTAGGGCACTTGCTGCAATCACTTCAAGACGAAAAAATCTCAAAAAGATGTCGATGTCGGTAAATTATTCGGCACTAATAAGTTTTATATAAAACTTAAATTCAATTTATAATTTTATTTTGGCGGGTCCATGATTGTCCACTGACCCCAAACTGGTACACTTTCGAAAATAAGTCTGCTCAATATGGGTTTTTTTTATTTTTGTTCAGTTAAGCCATTATTTTATACGTTTTTATTCATTCATTATTTTATACGTTTTTATTAGTTACAACATTGTTTTGCGAAAGTAAACAAAAATAAAAAACTAGTTTTAAAAACCACTTCATATACAAATTAAGAACTATAAAAAAAAAATTATTAGCTTTTAATTAAAAACATTTCATAAGTTTTTCGCAATATAAACAGAGTAAAACTCTATCAACATTTTTTCGTTTGTATTTTACAGAAATTTGTATACCTCTTACCGAAGGTAAAACTTCATATATGTATGTACATATGTACATATTACTTTGTCATGCCGTTTGCAATTTCCACCATATTGATCCTAGACCCTGTAAAGTATATATATTCTGAATTCTTATGAGGAGATATGTTCAAATCACGCTTGCGGAGCCCCTCCACAATGCAAATATGTGCATAAGTATATGCATCTATCGATCAGTTAATTAAAAAAATCGGGTAAAAACTTACTAAGAAATGAGGAAAAATGTCAACAAATTTTTAAGCTAACTTCAACATTTTCTTAAAACCATTATTTTTTGGTCGCCAGTATGACCCATAAATACGTTTTGTATATCAAAAGTTTGGCAGAACATATTTCCCGAAAAAGTCGAATAAATCGGTCCAGAAACAAACGAGTAATGACCAAAATATACATATGTATATATAATTTCTTAAATACGCATTTTCGGAAAACTTATGTATTTTGATCTTCCCGAGTCCAAATTTTATAACTCAAATAAATGAAAAACGTATTCCTTAGCACGTCCATATAGGTTAGGTTAAATGGGCAGCCACCAGAAAGACGGCTCTCCTGAGAACACATAGCGATCTGTTCGATATCACCGTTCGAGTCTGGTCGCTACCGAAACCAAGTCGCACGCGAGTTTTCCCGTGTCATAGCCAGGCCTTCGATTCCTAGCTTAGAATCAGGTGTTCGCACCCTGCCACCTCTACTGAGATTCTGTACAACTCACGTATAAAGGCCCAGTTAGGCGAACGTTGCTGTACCCGTAATGTACCGCACCGTACTGTAAGCACGTTGGTGCACTTATAGAACATTTAAAAACGTGTCATATGTTTTTCCCATACATTAGTCTGGGCTCACACTATGAAAGTTTTCTTTCAGAAAGTCTGAGTTTATGGGTGAGAGAGGAGAAAAGAAAAGCATGTTCTCTTCCCCTCTCACCAATAAACTCTGACTTTCTGAAAGAAAACTTTCATAGTGTGATCCCAGACTAAACAAAAAGCAATAGTATACATAAAACAATACAAACAGTGATGGGAATCAAAAATGTTTAAATTGTGACCGCTGTGCAGAAAAAGTACCAAGTGATTTAAATGGTATTAATATAGTATTAAAATAATATTTATATTATTGATTTACCATAAACAAATTTGTATTTTAGCATATATATTTTAAGCATACATATATGTATTGTAAATGTGCATACACCAAACAAGGTTTTGATACCATTTAAAGCCTTTTATACATTTCACATTTCCATTGTATGTGTACATACATATCTTAACATATGTATATTTGTATATACATATAAAAAATGTTGTACTGTAAGTTGTTTTGTCACAAATCCATAGCTTTACTGAAAAAAGTACCAAAAAAAAAAGAGCAAAAATACCCGCATTCCAAGAAAAATACAAGCCGCCCATCACTGTTTTACAAATGTCACGTAACAATGGTATGAAATTCTATTTTATACAGAATGGTACGTTGCAACTACGGTACATTACATTTCGGTAAGCTTTTGTATTGCGTTTCATATAACAAAAAGCGAACAGCTGATTGATACAGTACAGATACGGTACAGCAACGTTCGCCTAACTGGGCCTTAATGAGAGTCTTACAGCGAAGCAGCCCTGTTTGGATAGGGGGCTTTCTATTTGGTTTTTCCAGGCACCCACTGAACACTGGTAACCATGTTAGCGTTATCCTAGAATGTTACTTAATGTCATTTAGAGACTTCCGGCATTCCACAGTTAACCTTGATGTCGTGAAGACATCAGACAGAGCTGCAATAAAAAAATTTTTTGCCGCACTTCTGGCCGCCTTTTTAAAATTTTCTTTATATCTTTGGCATTTACAGTCGGATCCACTGTTGCCAATTTGATTTGGTTTTACAGCGATTCTAGCGGTTTTTACGTGTCAATCGGGGTAAAATTTCCGTTTTGGCGGTTAGCGGGAAATCTAGCGGTGTTTTAATGTCATTAGAAAATACAATTTTTGTTTCAAAATAAGAGATTTAAAATATTTGTTTTCAATTAAAGTAATTAAGTGATAAGAAAAAATTGTTTTTGTGGAAATAAAATTTGTTTCCGCAATAAAATTTTACAACGTTTCAAGCAGATTTTATAAATTTTCTTTTTAGGAAGTTTAATTGAAATGTATTAACATAACCGCCTTATTTCGAGCGAAATATTTGTCCAGCACAAAAAAAAAACTAGACGTGATAGAAAAAAAAACCGGAAAACGCACTTGAATTTATTTAAAACAATTTTTAAGGCAGACCAGTGTTATCAACTTTTATCGATCAAAATATAATCTATAGTCAAAGCTAAAGTTAAAAGGGTGTTGTCTACAGCAAATCAATGTTTATATTAAAGCACTTGAGCAACCAAAAATTAAAAGTATTTTTTTATTATCCCTCGGATAAAACTTCCACACGGTTGTCAAACCTAATGCCAAACAACGTACTGTAATTCGAGAATTCAAGAAATACTGTTTGCGATGCTTTAAAAAAAAAAGCAAAAAAGCGTCATTTTACGCCTTTACATGGGCTTGTATAAGTTTGTGGTTTAGTATAAGCCAGCTTGTAACTAGATATGCCAAAATTCTTCTATATTTTTATTTTAGTTAAAGAATACAAAAATTATTTCTAGTTTTCCTAAAAAAGTGAAAAATAACTTGTAAGCGAAGTCTTCGGAGCGAAATAAAAATTATCTATTCGTTTGTTAGGATTGTAAACAGTTTTCAAGCATGAATGTTTAAAATAATGGCCAGCAAAATCTTTTAAAAATTATAAGCGTTATAAAGCAGTAGTGGCCATGTTATCCATATATACATATGTTTATTCAACCTTTTTGAATTAATGTCCCTCAGAAAGTAAATGTAAATATATGTCAAATATAAAAAATTGTAAAATTTAAAATCGATTGTCTTGCATTTACTTCCTTCATTCTTTTAGCAGTTTTTTAACCAAAACTATATTAAGTGCAATTAACTCTAATGTCTGGATAGATTTCAAGCAATACAAATCCCAGAATTTTATAAGAATATCCACATTTTGTACGTTCGCGGTACTAAAAGAGTCAGTGAAACCCAATATCTAGATTTGTGTAAACATTTGACATAATATTTAGATTTTAGCGATATTTTTAAAACATTTTAAGCTAAATAAAAAATTTAGCGGTTTCTAGCGGTTTTTGAAGTGCGATTTGACGGGAAGTCTTCAAAAAAAAGTTGGCAACAATTATCGGATCTTAATGTCTGACATATCAAAGCAATGCAGATTCCATGCGCTGGGACAATGTGTACAGGTGCTTACCCATGACAGCAACTACCGGGTCATTCGCATACGCAATTGTTTTTATTTCTAATCGGTGGAAATGACTCAACAAATTGATTATTATCAAGTTGCATAACAAATGAAAACGATCCTGGACGTGGCCCAGCAAGTAGAAACGTACGTAAATCATACCATTTCGGCTGGATAGCGGACAGCCACGAAATAAGCAGGTCCACCTTTTCTGAAAGTTGCACAGTGGGAACTTTTACGAGTAGGCGGTCCAAGTTCCATAACTTTTTCCTGGATCGGTATCTTTTCATGCGATTTTTTTTTTTGTAGGTGGGACAGTGTTGCCAGAAGTAGGGGAAAATCCCTACATGTAGGTATTTTTGATACTAAAATAGCAGCGTAGGGAAAATCGGACAGATTTTTTATAATCCCCAACATGTAGGGATTTTTCGCCATATCGCATTATTTATGAAATAAATGCAGAAAAAAATGTTTTTTAGTGTTATTTTCTTGTGCCCAAACGTTTAAAAAATTGTATTTTTCCTAAAATCGCATTAAAATATACTTGTATTGTTGTTTGCGGCTTAAAAAGTTGCCGCCAGTTGGCGAAGTTCGCGGTTGTCAAAAAAGTGCACCCACAAAACGCGGTAAAGTTTAAAATTACAATTTTTTATTTTTTTATTTCTTTATCCAAAAAACTTAAATATTTTTTCAGTCAATATGTTATAATTTAACAACATTTTCCACTTTACTATTTGAGTTATCAATATGTAATAATTAAACAATATTTTTCACTTTTAGTTACATATTTTATTATTTAAATTAGCGTACTTTTGTTTTGAGAGACATAACAAAGTTTTTGTGGGTGAGGTTTTTATTCCAAAATGACCCGAAAATTTGTTTTCGTAAAAAGCAAAACATTCGCAATCGTGTGGAACTGGGCCAAAATTTGGTTATCGCCCTAATGTACATATGAATTATTTTTTAGTTTTGTATTTTTTTTTTGTCAAAGCTTTAATATTCATATTCGAATAAAATTTATTTTTTAAATCTATTGCTTTTTCTTCTATTTTAATGACAATAATGCCTTATAATATATATATATATAATCCCTTGTAGGGGAAATCTTTTCTGCGTGTAGGGAAAAGTAGTATTTTTCTTAGCATGTGTAGGTATTTTTCCGTAAAATCCACTGGCAACACTGAGGTGGGATCAAAAGTTATGGGGAGTTCAAAATGCATTTTATAATAATTTATATAAGAATATCATAATTTATCATTATTTCTCTTGTATTTTACAACTGATACTTTTTTTATTCTCGAACTTAGATCCTGTCAGAAAATGCCCCTGTAAATTTTTTAGTCCCAATAGGTCCCAAAGGTTGGCTTTTGGGAAGAGGCGAGTTGTTATAAGTATAAAACTACTACACATGCAGGATCTCCATCGGTAAGAACTGGTGTCTGAGGCCGGATATGGTAAAATGGACCTACATACGGTGGTTAGGCCTATAATTACCTATGGATGCACTGTTTGTTGGGGTGCGTTGAGAGTGGATAGCTATAGAAAGATGCTCAGCAAGGTTCAACGGATTGCATCTCTTGGCAATACAGGTGCAAGGAGGGACCCTCCACAGGCAGCGCTGGACATCCTACTATATCTGTCCCCTATTGAGCATTATGTGAATAGCGTGGCTGCTAGGAACATACTAAGACTATACGAGTCTTCCTTGGTTAGGCCTAGGCGGGATGATCACACGAGAATTTTGTACGAGGTGGGTCTGCTTGATCGGGGTATTATTCTCGAGGAAATTTTGGATCATAGGACTATGACCCTGGACTTCGGAGTAACACCACCGGTGGACTGTTCGAGGGGTGGGAAGTATTTACGAGTGTCTTCCAGGCTGAGATCATAGCGATATGGAGGGCGACGGAAGTGATACTGGATCCCGTCGTGGGTGGAGCTGTGGTGACAATTTACGTCGATAGTCAGGGTGCCTGGTCGCTCGGTGTAGGACTGCTCTTAGGGAACTCATGGAGGCATTTCATGTAAGGCTGTGTTGGGTACCTGGACACTGCACGGTTGATGGGAATGAGGTGGTGGACGAACTCGCGAGAGGTGGCTCAAATCTGGACTTAGTGGTAAGGGACTATGGGGTGATACAGAAAAAACTCTGTAATGTCGTTAACTGATCCTGGAGGAACAGAACAGATTGCAGGGTGTCTAGGGCACTATGGCCCAGATTGGACGCGGGGGAAACCAGGGTTCTACTGGGATAGGACAGGGGTGGTCTTAGAACACTTATGGGGTTCTTGACGGGTCATTGTCCTGTTAGGCCTCTTACGGGCAAATGGGACATTACCATACCGGACTTCTGCAGATTATGCGATGATTCTGAGGAGCTGGAGACGATCGAGCATTGTACTGTGCCACTGTCCTAGGATGAAGATTATCAGACAGAAATGGCTAGGAGATTGACTTCACGACGAACTGGGGTGCATCGCTGGATGTAATCCGGCTGATCTACTGGAGTTTGTCAGGGAAATAGTGCGGTTGTTTCTGTTGAGGGGACTGTAGAGAGGGTAATAGTTTTACGTGGTGCCTACTAATTTTCTAACATTCTTAATTCAATCCACCTCTTATTTCTTTTCTTTACTTTTGTCTTTCTCTACCTTTTTCATTGAAGGGTTTCACAATGGGCCGCATTGGTCTCCGAGTGGAAGTGTGCCCTTGGCCACATAACTCTTCTTAACCTAACCTAACCTATAAAACTGAAAAAGAACATTTTGAAAAATGCCCGAATAGTATACTTGGCTATCGATAAAATTTTTAGAATTTCAACTTTTATTTTTGGTTTAATATGTACTACATACACAAAAGTATGTATTTTATTTTAATGTATTAATTTAAATATGTATGTATACTTAAATCAAAAACAAATTATAATCCTTAAACTACTTTAAATTTTACAACATTAGTACAAATTTCTTCTAAATAGCTTTGATTTTCATTTTTGTCGACAACAAATAGTAATACGATCTTAATTAGTACAACTTCTGAGCATTTTTCTTGTATTACGCTCGCAGAAGAATCTGTAGTCCTTGTTCATTTTTTCTTGCGCTTTTTCAGATAGATCTCCAAATCATTCTCTTCTTTCCACTGTCCTACATTACCGCCTTTTTCCTACCGTTTCCGCCATCTGTTTTCTCCTTCCCCGCAAGTCCCTTACACCACCTTGAACAGCTGAGCAAACTGTCAAAAAAAATATTCCAGCAGTTTGCACGGTTGCATATTAATGTAAAATCCTCTCTACTCCCATTTACAAGTTTCTGGATCGGAAAATTTCTTAGATAATTAATTAGAAAAGTAATATTATAAAACAGGACGGGAGCGCGAAAATCGAAGACCGCCATAAGACGATCTTACCGGTTAGAGGATTAATCAAGTAACGTTCCCACTTCTGGATTTTCAAATATCTGTAACAATGATGGAAGATTCAGTACTATGGTACTATTTTCAGTCCTTTTTCCTTTCAAAAATACCACGGTACCCCCACGTCCGCCTTAGTACTCTTTTTGTTATGCTTCTTCTTTAAAAATTTAGCGTTGATTTTTTTTTTAACATTGAGTCTGATCTAACCTTAATGTTAATTTGACTTTAAACTCTTTTTTGTATTGCAGTACCTAAATGGTTAAATATAGCAAGAAAAGGATTCAGCAAAAATTTCGAATCAATATTTTTAATATTGCAAAGCATGTTATGCCGAAAAATGTTGGAGTCGGAGTCGCAAATTTTTTGTGGGTACTATGACCTGGACGCGCTGTCCCGTTGTATGGAATCTGCGTTACATATTCTAAGCTCTTTGAGCATCTCCTGTGGACTTGGTGTCAATCCACGGAAAACTGAGTTGGTACTCTTTATCAGGAGGTACAAGGTTGGAAACTTTATGCTTCCTAGGCTAAATGGCACGGAGCTGACGATCTCGAAAAGTGCCAAATTCTCGATAGCAAACTATCCTGGGGGGTTATTATGTAATACGATTCGAAAGAAAAGATTTACGAATTCGTACAAATTGTATTATGTAGTACGTTTTTCGAAAATTTATTTTCGAACGTTCGGAAATATTTTCTTTTTGTGGGATTTTTTTTACCCCTTTTCGTAAATTATAAATTACCCTTTTACAATTGCAACTATATAATACGAAAGCAAATGTCAGTTCATTTAAATTTTTCGTAAATTATTCGAAAGGTGCTGTGCTTGCGAAAACAATAAAAAATTTAAAAATGTAAGTAATTAAATAAAACTTTTTACAAAAAGTGTAAAATATAATTTAAAACATACGATTTCCTCTATATTCAGAACTGTGAGTGACTTGAAATCACAATTTATACTGTGTTTGTTGTCACAACTCCTTGTTTTTAGTCTGAAAATTTTTATACATACATAGTATTTTTTTTAAATTTGGGTTGTGTTTAGGGAAAGCTTAAACAAAGCAATGTTTACAAAACCAAGACAGAATATGGTGATGGTTGATATTATAATTGCACATGCATATTGAGCAAAGGGGCACCTCAATGTTGGAAATGCTAAATGCAAGTCGAAGGATTTGTGGCAAAGACTATCAAAGGATTAAGATGCGGTTGGTCCACCGTATCGTGAATTGAAAAAGTGAGTTTTCATTTAATCGATTTTGTATTAACTATTTTTACAAATGTGCTATGTTACTAGGTATGAGAAGAGTTAAATGTCTGTTTTCGGTTGAAGGATAAATGCTCATCGTAACTTGGCCAATTACTCCAAGTCAGAATTGTCAAAAGTAGAACAGTTTTTGAGATATTCCAAAATAACCGTTATTTGTGTTTTTAAAAAAGATGATGTGACTGAAATGCAAATATCTTAAAAAATTTTAAACGGATTATGTAATTCTTTCTTTCTAGTGAAAGGTTATAAAATTTCTAAAATAACCATAGATTGCTAGTGAAGATTGGTCAAGAAATGACAGAGTTACAGGTGACAAAAGTTCAAGCTTCATTGAAAATTTTATGATTTTGTTCAATTTTGCTCTTTTCAAGTTATTTTTTTTAGCCAATGATTTAAAAATCTTAATGTTTTATTGCATGCGACATTAGATTATTTTAATATGAACATTTTGCGCCCAACAAGACATAGATTGGTACAAAAATGACAAAGCTATAGCTTTCTATTAGGTAGCCTAATAGATCAATAAGAAATCCCTTTTTATACAATTCAGAAGAAAACCTTATAGAATCAAAAAGTTTTTCTCTATGGATGGTTTTTTTTGTGCCAAAATAACGGTAATAGAGTGAAAAAAATTGAGAATAACAAGTTTCCTTCTTGATTTTATGTTTTTTCCTTCTTGATAAAATTAAAAAGATTTACAACATTAAAATAATAAGGAATCTCTTTGGAAAAATCTTCGCTTCTTTCTTAGCCTAAAAACGTTTTATAGAGAAAATCTTCTTGATTCTATTAGGCAGTTTTGGCTCTGTGTACAGAAGATTTAGTAAATTAACCCACATAGAAATTGAAAAGTTTCAAGCAATTTTTAATATTGATTGTTACTAAAAATTTAGCTTTGTATATTTATTTGTTGTGGGTTAATTCAATTAATCTTCTGTAACTTTATCATTTTTGCACCGATCTGGATCCTATTGGGCACAAAATGTTCGTATTGAAATATGCTAAAATTGTATTTGTTGGATATTTGCATTTCAGTCAGAACATCTTTTTTAAAAACACAAATAACGGTTATTTTGGAATATCTCAAAAACTGTTCTTCTTTTGACAATTCTGACTTCATATTCGGATTCAGCGGAAAATTTTACATAAAGATTAGGTGTAAAATTCATTTGGTCAAAAAATTGTCACGTAGTGTTATTTGTTATTTTATTTTGTTTGGAAGTTTTCACTTATATCTACATTTTGCGGAAAATTTAACGTTTTTTAATTAACGCTTGTTCTTCAAAAAATTTCTGTCAATATTGTCAGGTACTGTCAAATTTATCGGCTATAAATTTGGCAGCACTTTGTTTTTCCCTTTTTTTTTAACAAATACAAATCTGTGGGGCTTTCGAACGGATTAGAAAATACCATTTCATTTTCGATACGGAAATTTCTTTCGAAAGTATTTTCGCACGAGCGTATGCTACATGTTCAATATTTACCGCGTCAGTATTTATGTTATTTTTGTGCTGTGCGGGTCGTTTATCAATGTTGCGAGAAAACCAAAAGAAACCCTGTTTAGCTATTTTGCTTGCTTTTACATTGAAGAAAAAAGTGGAAAGACAACTTTTGAGCAAAAAGTGGTTGCAGTGTGCTTGATTTTTTTATAAACCTTTAATAAATTTTCCAGTGCAGTTGCTCTTTTTATTTTGTCGGAATAAGCTTAAGCCGACGAGTCCCACAATTCCGGCAATGTCTGCAAATTAAAAATAAAACCTTTTAAAATAATTTTTTCACTGGTTAATTCCGATTCCACCGGCAGAACCCACTCGCTTTCACTGTCTTCTGCCATTACCCCTTATTACAATAAACTTTACACAAATTTTGTCAATTTAATTTTTTTCACTACGTATTTAATTTTATTTCTTTTATTTGGCTGCCATTGCAGCTCTAGCTGGTGTCTTCACGACATCTATGTTAACAGTGGAATGCCGGATGTCTCTTAATGAGATCGCGGAATATTTCAGTGTAACGCTAACATGGGTACCAGGGCGCAGTGGATGCCTGGGTAAACAGACTGAGGACAGTCTGGCCAAACGAGGCTGTCTCTTAGACGACGTGTTCGTCGATGGCCTGATCGGCATTTCGATGGCCCGCTGCAAGACTCTCATCAAACGAGAGTCGTACAGAAGGGGTCAGGAAAGATGGCAGGGGCAGTATACCTGCCTGAGGACCAGGACTTTATGGCCTGGCTATGACGTTAGGAGGATGGGTCTTGCTTATAATGATTACTGTAGGAGTTGTCATGATGAGGAGGAGGAGGAGACGGTGTTTCACTTTCTCTGCCAATGCCCCGATCTGGGGAGCATTAGGCTAATGCATTTTGGGAGACCAGAATTGCCATGTCTGGACGATATGTCCAATGTGGGACTGCAATCGATCTCCCTGTTCTGCAGTGAATCGGGGTGGTTCGATGCTGCAGTGACCTCCTGGGAATAGTCTGGTGAATACTGACTGACTCCTGCCAAGGCTAGTTTACACGGTAATACATTGTATTACGACATTATGTAGAATGAGAAAAATCATTCCATGTAAAAGCAAAATGTATTGAGTAAGAGAGAATACGAACACAAAATCTGACAAGCGGTCGGTAAATGATTTTTTTCTAAACCATTTTAGAAACTTATATATTTTCATCACACCACAGGGGGTCGATTCTGGTTCTGTGAAACTGTGAAATGAAAAAAAACTTTTCATTTTCGTTTTCATGAGCACTTTTCACATTAGCACTTCACATTTACACAAAAGGCGATTCCCGTTCTTTTAATGAAAAAGTGTTTCATTCCATTGTAGCTGTGAAACTTTTGTAACTATATTAATAAAATGTAAAAGTCAAATGCAGATATCGAAGCTTAGGATTTTGAAACGGCGCTAAGCCGCAAACAAGTTTTTTTAATGCTTGAGCTGCAAGCATTTATTTTTGCTAAAAGAGTTTTTTGAAGAGAGAAAAAAATACAATTTTATGGCTTTGGTTTTATAAATATAATATATAAATATATAAAAACAACAGCAATTTTTTAACGGAAACAAATTTTTATACAAAAAACAAGAGCTGTCATAAAAATGTAAAATCGATCAATCAATGAGTTGACAAATGATTTTTTTGGGTAAACATCTTGCCCGCACGATTACCCCAAAATATTTATTGCAGTAAATAATTTTGGCATAAAACTGACATCTACGAAAATAATGTTATTGACTTATGTGAAAGTTTTTTTAGGGTATTAAAATAAAAGCTTGTTTTTGAAAAAGGTTTTTTACTTTTTATTTATTTTTTAATATCAATCACATCAAGTTATTTAATTTACTTGTTTTTCTACACAAGTAAATTTCGCGACAAGTTTTTACATCGTGTAAATTGTGGAATGACAATTGGCAAGATTTTATATCATAGTGCCGGTCCAGACCTGCAATTTTTGTTGCATCAATTCTTGAGTCAATTTGTGAGAGTGGTGAGAAAATTTGGGAGCGGAACTCATTTCACCAATAAAATCATGAATCTCTGCAACAAAAATTCCAAATTTGGACAATGAATTATAAATAAGGTAATGCCTCTATTAGTTGCTAGTAAAATTTTTAAGTAAAAGTTACTGCCAGGCCCATGATGTCTACAAGAACATTTCTTTCGCATATTTATATTGAAAACAATAATAAAAAACTAAAATTTCTTGTTGTTTTCAAAACAAATATACGAAAGAAATGTTCTTGTCGACATCGTGGGCCTGGGCCTTAATTTCTTTCGTTTAAGCTTTCGAGTTATTCTTAGCAAGCCTTTTCATTTGATACCTATATTATAGGATTGCATTAAAAATAGCTAGACCGCCATTTTGGCTGTGCTGCTATGTTTGATTTAGAACAGGGGTTTCCATTTCTTTGCACAATTGTGCAAACCACTACAAACACATATTTTTATGCTCTTCAATTCAGTCGTCGGTGTGACTTCCAAAGTGCTTTTAGTGTCAAAAATTTATTGATTCACAGTGGAAACACGAGAAAGTTAGCAAAACATTTGCATTTCTCCCTTACAAACTTGCTACGTTTGGAGCTTCATTAAATTGTAGTTTGGGCACCATCTTAAAACACACTAAGTTTTATTGTAAGAAAATCAATTGTAAGTTTCTCGAGACGCTGTTTGTCTTTTCAATTCTATTCTAAGTATGTATGTAATTTCTTTTAATTATTTAAGCTTGAGGTCGTTTTTTATAAAAAATTATATTTATTTTCTCAATATTTCGCTAACCTTTGGTTAGCATCGTCAGGAAATTAACAAATTTTAATAATAACAAAAACGATAACACAATTATGAAAAAAATTTTATCAGAAATTAAATTCAAAAACCTATTTGTAATTGTTAAATAATAAATTTATGTACCTTCTTAATTAAATTTATAATATATTCTGTATGTGTATTCATATTATTGTACTTATAAATGTATTATAAAAAAAACATGAATAAATTTTGCGCTAAATTGTATTTAATAGATATTTACATATGTATAATCAAAAATAAAGTTTAAAAAATAAAGGAAAATTTGGTTTTAATGTGTTATTATTTTCTTAGAATTTATCTAAACAGGCTTTCAAGTTCAAGGTCATTTGTATTTAAATAAAAGATTATTTATTTATATATTTTTATCCTACGTTTCGTTGGTATTTTCCAACTTCATCTGGGATTTTCAGTTTATTAAATCTGGCAACGACACAAAACAAATGTGTTTTCCGTTTACAAATGTTTACAGACAAACTTGACAAAATACGCAAAAAAATATATAAGCGGTATTCAGCGTTTGCTACAATTTAGATTGCAACTGCTTGCTAATGCAATAATTTTGTCACTGACAGTGGGCGGCATTTTTAGCAACTTTGCAATGCTAGATGCGAATTGGGTAACAGCTGAATACAGTATAATTGGTCGTGAAAATTTACAAAAATGTGTTTAATTTCTTTGTGAACTTGTAAAATCAATGATGTCACAATTGCAATTCTGTATATCTTGTTGTTCGACTTCAAACAAAAGCTTCAATAGCGGAGTTCAGTATTAGCAAAAGTGCAAAATCGAAATACATATGCATGTAGTTTCGCAAGGTAATTTATGTACATTAGACCGGGTCGACCTCCATAATACAAAAAAAAAAGTTGTGCCAGTCACCCCCTAGAATGAAAGATATGTCAATGAAGTTTCTAAAACAGGAAAAAAATTTTTGCCACGCCCCAAAATACATCACTTTTGGTTTTTTATATAAAGCGCTGTCATTTAAAGTCCGATCTTATCATATCACATATTATTTATAAGCCTTTAATTTATATGTGTTTTAAGAAAAATCTGAATGTAAATTTCTGTAAACTTTATACATTTTTAACAAAAATTAGTGTATTTTTACGAATAAGCTAGTAAAATAATTATAAATTTGATCAATACATAAAATAATCCAAAAAGTGTAGTTAAATTTATAACATTGCGGTCATTTCATATACAAGATTAATTTCATTTTTCTTATTTTGCACTTATCGGTGTTACGAAGAGATTTATAAAAAAATTCGGGCAAAAAAATTTTTTGTATTGTTTTTTTTTTGCACAAGCAAAAGCAAAACAATTATTTTTTTGCTCCCGTTGCCGTGAACAACGTTATCGGGCATGTTCTACAAATCGAAATGAAGTGGATTTAAAATTGTAAACATTTTTAAAACGACCGCGTAAAGAAGGTTCATGAAAATATTCCGTTTTATATACTTAATACTTTGAGTACTAATTATCTTTACAAGAACAATTGTTGAAAACAGGATAAACTACAGCCATTTTGTAAATAATTGAGATCGAAATCTCGGTCAATTTCAATCCCACTTCATTTTGATTTGTAGAACATGGCCGATAACGTTGTTCACGGCAACGGGAGCAAAAAAATAATTGTTTTGCTTTTGCTTGTGCAAAAAAAAAACAATACAAAAAATGTTTCTCCTTCTCTACTCCCTTCTCATAGAAGCGAGTGTGGAAGGTGTATCTTATCTTTTACACCAAAGAGCCGAGGCCTTCTATGAGGCATTCTTTAGCAGTTAGATAAAAATAGGAATTTAATCAAAACAATTTTTAAGCGGGCCTTTTAAAAGGCCTGAAGTAAGAAGGTCTTCTGAGTTTTACCGCTGGGCGTATACGTATGTGCGTGCACGAGTACGTACATTGCCAAGTCAAAAAAAAAACACATTAACGTAAAAATTAAACAAAAACCTAACAAAAGAATTTTTGTTTCTTGCAATTTTTGTACAAATAACCTTCGTAAGAGCAAATGTGACCGATTGTGTAATTGTAGGGTAAGAGTGTGTGTTTTATTGTTGTACAGATAAAACTATATCGGTTCGCACCGAAATTCAGATGCTGTTTTTCTGTAAAATTAAAGATTTATAGGAATATATATATGGTCACACATATATTTATTTCATAGCTGTGCAGTATAAATATTCTTATTAAAGATATTTAAAAATAGATTAAAATAAAACATATTATTATTCCTTCTTAAGGAATTTTGTTTGGTTTTTTTATTTATTTTTTTTTATTTTAAATAATATTAACCTTATATGAATATAAGACTAATATGTTTACAAAAGTAAGACAATATAGCACTAGCTGCTTGGGCTATCGGCTATTATAAAGTATTTAGTTTACACTTTTATATTTAGTCTTGAAATGTATTTCGAAATAATGGAAATATTGTTAAGACTTGGTTCCTTAAGTAAGTTGAGACCGTTGTTGAATAGATAACTCATTTGGAGTGTGGTAAGATTAGGACACGTTGATAACAGGTGTTCTACTGTAGTAATAGATCCGCAGTACGCGCAGTTGTCGTTCAAGTTGTTGTTCATGATATGTTGATGTGTGGTAATGGTGTGACCCATTCGCAGTCGGGAAAAAATTTTTATCTCGTTTTTGCCGATATTTGTTGGGTATATAGGAGTTTTTAGGTTGGGATTGATTTGAGAGTAGTGAGGATGATTATATCTCCTCATGTCTGCAATTCTCCGATTCTTTAATTCATTCGAGATTGTGTTGAGTATATCAAGTTTTTCAGTCAGAGGATTAGTAATCATTGGAGCTGTACATGCATATTTAGCTGCTTCGTCTGCTTTATTGTTGCCTTGTATTCCTACGTGACCAGGTATCCAAAGTACTTTTATTTTATCTTTGTGGTTTGTTAATAAGTCTCGAATTTTATTTATTGACCTCCAGTTATTATTTCCTAAATTGTTTACCGCCGATATTGCCGACAAGCTGTCAGAAAGTACAACGGTCTTTTTCTTAGATTTACTAGCAATAAATATTGCTTGCAAAATTCCAGCTGCCTCCGCAGTAAAGATGGATGTATATTCGGCTAATATTTTTGACACTAATGTCTTACCATTCTGATCTACGACTGCGTATGCTACGTTGAAATTATCTTTGGAAGCATCCGTAAAGAGATACTGCCATTCGGGAGTTTTAAAAGATGATATTGTTTGATAAAAAAGTTGTTTGTAGGTATCAACTGTGGTGTTTTGTTTTTTAAATGACGAAATACTGGTGTTACAACATTTTGGGTCATATGTCCATACAGGATTTTTAATATTAAATTTGGAAAGTTTGTTCTTGAAGTTTATGATATTATATTTGATACATCTGTGTATGACCGATTGAATTCTTTGTTGTTTTTTTGACTTTAGAACTTCTGAAGTATCTGCATCAATAATTGAGTTGTGGTACGATAAGAGCTTCGGTAAAAGTCGATTTAAATTTTCCAAATACTTTTGTTCAAGTGATGGAAGACCAGATTCTATTAACAGTATTTGTATCGGGGTTGTTCTATATGCATATGTGCTGGCTCTAAGAGTTTGGTGGTAAATGGATTTAATTTGTTTTAAATTAGTTTTAGCGGTACTGCCGTAGAGAAAGAGACCGTAATCCATTTTGCTTAAAATGAGTGTTTTAACTAGGTATTTGATTGTGTCTATATGTGCAAAGCTTCTCGTAGAAAGATATCTTAGTAAGTTTGCTTTAAGTGCAAGTGATTTCTTGAGATTCAAAATATGTTTTTTCCATAGATAGTTCCTTTCAAATATGATTTCTAAAATCTTAAGTTCACTTACACATGGTACAGTAGAGTAACCGATATTTAGATTTGTTGGGCTGCAATTGTGTTTCCTGCAAATATGTAAAACTGATGATTTTTCTGAAGAGATTGTGGCCCCCGATACTTTGGACCACTTTTCAATATCTATAAACACTTTTTTGAGTATATCATTAATTTTCAAAACGTCATTGTTTTTGCATAATATGTAGAGGTCATCGGCGTAAAGACAATGATCAACAAACTTGTGTTTTTTTATTACGTCGCTAATTTGGTTAAAAGCTATTTGGAAAAGCACCACAGATAATGGAGAGCCCTGGGGTATTCCATTTTCCAGTGGGAAGTTCCCAGACAGTTCGTTGTTTACTCTTACTTTAATTACTCTGCCCGTTAAAAATGACTTTACGTAATTAAATACTTTGGGTCCAACACCCCAGTTCTTTAAAGAGTCCAATATAATGTGAATCCCGATGCGGTCAAATGCTTTTTCGAAATCAATTCCTAATATAGATGCGTGGTTTCTTGATGAGAGGGTTTTTGCGACGTAGTGGTCAATGTGGAGTAGGGCATCTGTACAGCTGCGATAAGATTTATAAGCTGTTTGGTTAACTGCAACTAATTTCTTTGTCTCAATGAGCCATGCTAAACGATTTGCGACTATTCTTTCCATAAGTTTGGTTAGGCACGATAATAGAGAAATAGGGCGGTACCCGACAAAAGCAGTTGGATTTTTGTTTGGTTTCGGTATGGCAGAAACTATTTCTGTTTTCCAAGAATGTGGAATAACTGCTGTGTCAAAGACGTTGTTATATAAATGGAGAAGTGTTTTTTTGCTGTGATTTGTTAAATACTTTATCATGTCGTAGCATACTCTGTCTTGACCAGGTGTAGTTCCTTTGACTTTTTTTATAGCTGTGAGTAACTCGCACATAGTTAGTTGACCTTCTATTTTTATAGCACATGCATCGCTGGCTTGTATGTTTGTGTAAGATAACACTGTTCTTTTGGCTGCTGTAAAATTTGGTGGGAAATTGCAATCCAAAGAGTTTTCTGACCATTTCATTCCAAAGTAATTTGCTATTTGTTTTGGTTCAGTTATGAGTCCAGAGTCGGTACGCAAAGCTGTTACTGGCGGAGTCCTGTAACGACTGGAAAACATATCCACTTTTTTCCAAAGAAGTGAGAGCGGGGAGTCCCTCGTTATTGTTTCAGTGAATTTTTTAAAGCTTGCTGATTTTGATTTTTTGCATTCTAGCCTGAACTTTGCATTAGCTTTCTTGTATAATACTAAATTGTTGAGATGTGGTTGTTTTTTGAAAATTTGCCATTTCTTCATTTTGTCTGCACGAAGCGTTGAAAGGTTATTATTCCACCATGGAACTCTTCGTCAAGAATTCTTCTTGAAGTCCAAAGTACACTTTTTTGTTTTTTTTTTTCTGAGGAGATCGAGTGGTTGCGATCGAAACATGTCATGGTAACCAGCCGCCTGGGTTCGAATCTCAGGTCAGTCAAGAATTGATGATTATCAATAACAATTTTAATTAATTTTCATGTTGTAAAATTCCTTTCTTCATAAAAATAATTTAATGAAAATTAAATTTGACGAACTTAAGCCTGATTAAAAATTGAAAATTTGGATTAAAAACCATAAATAGTTCAACAAAATAACCACAATTCTAAACATTGTTAAAGCTAAGGCACGAGCTCTATGTGAACATTTGTCCTTCAAGTTGTGCTGCAAAAGGTCAACAAGAAAAAGAAAGACAAAATGAAAAAAAAAAAAAAAAACAAAAAAGTGTACTTTGGACTTCAAGAAGAATTCTTGACATAAGTACGGAAAATACAGAAGTTAGGAAAAACATGTAAAATCAATTATAAAAAAATGGATAATCATTCAAAGAAGCAAATTTCGATCTACCAAAGGTTAAAAATACAATTTGGTTTAAGGATTGATATTTGACTATTGACGACGTCAGCAGTCGTCGATGGCTGCGAGTGTAAGACGGCAAATCCATCTGAGGAGATCGAGTGGTTGCGATCGAAACATGTCATGGTAACCAGCCGCCTGGGTTCGAATCTCAGGTCAGTCAAGAATGAATGATTATCAATAACAATTTTAATTAATTTTCATGTTGTAAAATTCCTTTCTTCATAAAAATAATTTAATGAAAATTAAATTTGACGAACTTAAGCCTGATTAAAAATTGAAAATTTGGATTAAAAACCATAAATAGTTCAACAAAATAACCACAATTCTAAATAATAATAATAATTTATTAAAGTGTTTATTATTTTACTATGTGCCGGTTCACACACGTCAAGTTTGACTCGTCAAGTCTTGAGGTTTTAGGAGAGAAGGGAAAAGAGGAGGCCATTTCTTTTCCCGTCTCTCCTAAAAACTCAAGACTTGACGAGTTAAACTTGACGTGTGTGAACCGGCACAATGACAGTTTTTGTAACGATTATAAAAGTCAGTTTGCCGATTTTTTCTCAAAATGTTACGATTTTCAAACTATTTTATCTGGCAACTATGCCCACAACAAACAAAGAAATTAATTACGATGAGGGCATAAAAACCGCTGCATATGTATTTCATCATAAATCTAAAAACTGCCATCACTAATGACAGTTGTCAAAAATTAAAAATTTCTTGTTTTTTATTCTTATTTTTTCAATCGGTAGTACATTTTATATTGTTGTGGAATATTTCTGAACAAATTAGACATATTAATGACGAATTCTTGTAAGATCACATTCATATATATTTAAAATATGTATGTAAATAGCTAAGTTTGTAAGTATACTTAAGCATATCTGCTTAGAAATATGTTCAACCCGGAAGATGATTTAAAGAATCAAACGCAAAATTGCGTACATACATACATTGTAAAACCGTGTAGTCACCATGGTGTAGTCAGTAGTCATGCGAAAAGTTTAGAATAACATGGGACGGAAATAATCCTTGGTTAGATCTAATTCGTGTTAGATATGGATTGTGCAAAATTTAACAAAATAAAGTTGTAATATATTTTTCCAATAAGTGTATAAACGGGTTAAAATAAAAAAAAACAGAAAAACGTTATATAATGGAATAACATTGTAATCGAAATTTGTAATGTGAAGGAAATAAAAAAAGCGAAGAGAATCGGAAAACGGAGGGCAAAGCACGGGCTCTTTTTAATTTTTGTTACAACAGCGCGGCACACTTTAATTTTTATTTTCAATGTAAAGTTCATACATATTTAAATTTATTCTAGAGTACAATCTTATACGCATACATATTTATGTATGTATGTAGTACATATTATGTACCTACATACATATATACAAATATATATTTGTGTTATATTACAAAGTAGATAATGTTAACATACTTACATGTGTTTTTTTTATTTATTAGTTTTCGTCGAATAAAATAAATACTTTTACACTTACTTCGAGAAATAACAATTGGTTTTCACATATGAACTCATGACCTAAGTTCTGTTCACTGTTAGTGATTGTGCTTGTTGCTTGAAAGAAAAACATTTAAATCTCTGGATCAAGGCCATAGCGTAGCAATGAATCGCGCAGCTATTACTGTGGCGTCCGGTGTTACCAGTGGTTCCAGCAACACCTTAGATGCTCCGTACATACGAACAATAGAATGGGACATGATGGATAAAAGTAAATTTTTCCCCCTCTCGATGTTAAGCTCGTTTTCAGTGCGTTGCTGTCTGTTTCCTCTAACAGTGATAAAGACCCAACTGCAGGTACAACACAAAAGCGATGTTTACAAAGGAATGTTTGATTGTGCATACAAAATTTACCGCACTGAAGGTATTCCTGGATTATATAGGGGCTTTTGGATATCGTCGGTACAAATTGTTTCAGGTGTCTTCTATATAAGTACTTACGAAGGCGTACGGCATATACTGAATGATATGGGTGCAGGACATCGATTAAAAGCTCTTATAGGAGGTGGATGTGCTTCTCTTGTAGGTCAGACAATAATAGTTCCCTTCGACGTTATATCCCAACATGCAATGGTATTAGGAATGGCTCATCATGCAGGCTCCAAAGGTGATATTAATCCTCTTGGAATACAAACAGGACCTGGTAGAAGCCGCCTTAATATTTCGGTAGATATTGCGAAAGAAATATTGCGAAGAGATGGTTTTCGAGGTTTTTACCGCGGTTACACTGCCAGTCTTATGGCATATGTCCCAAATTCAGCAATGTGGTGGGGATTTTATCATCTGTATCAAGGTAAATAAGTTTTCTTTCTAAACTTATTAATCAGCGCTAATGAAAACTGCTATGTTTAACTTCAATATTTTTTGATCATCTAGAAGCAAAACATTGTACATTCTTTGAATAAACTGCTGCTTTTTATTTCTATTGGTTTAAAAGATATCGCAAAAAACAGAGAATGTTTGTATTTGCAAATAGAAAATTGAATTTTTATAATACATACATACATACAATCTTTATAAACTATTGAAGAAAACGCGCAGTTTTTTTACCGCAACAGCAAAATTTAATTGTAAAATTAGGATATTTATATTTCCTTTTTGTATATCCGCAGATGAGCTATGCAGAATTTGTCCACCTTGGGTTTCACATTTACTTATACAATGTATCGCAGGCAGTCTGGGTGGTTTTACAACTACTGTTCTTACCAATCCTTTGGACATTGTTAGAGCTAGACTACAGGTAACTATATAAGTTAAAATATTAATAATTTTTTTTTCATACTATGTACATATGTATCAGTAAAGTGGTAGTATTTGAATTTGTCAAATAATCAACGGAAATGTTGTCTGTTGTTGGCACTCTAATGGATGCTATTTTAGACCAGCAATATAAGTAGATAGTTGAGCAGTTTATTTAAAAAAAGGCTTAATCGAACCATTGTTTTACATTACCCCAATGCAAATTAATCCAGGGACATTTTTATGTGTTAGCCTCCCAACATCCCCTCAAAATATTTCAACTATTTTCTCATTAAAAATTCAATGTTTTGTAAATTTCGTTCGTAATAACATCATAAGCCACTACAATTTCTTACAGCTCAAATGTTAAGTAAGTTATGAATAAAAGACATGATTTTTTATTGAGGCATGAATGTATCGGTATACACGCCTTTTTGCGAAGAAACTATTAATAAATCTCAAAACTCCAGGGTCCTGTTTCTCTAAGCTACAAGTTACAAATCTACAAGTAAAATACAATAAAAAAGCAACAATTTTACAATTTTTGTTTCAAATATATTTCACTTGTAGATTTGTAACTTGTAGTTTTGAGAAACAGGGCCCTGATATAACTTTTTTAATTTTGGATGCTTATGCGTTGTTGCACAATGAATAATAGTAATAATGAATATTAAAATTTGTTACTCAGGGGTGTGCTGGAAATCGTAAACGTAAAACGCAAGAATTTTTGAAGTCGTTTTTTAATAAGATTTCTGTAATGAATGAATTTAATGACAAATATTATACAAATATTTTGCTACTAAACAGAATTTTATAACAAAAATTACATTAAGGCCCCTATTATGGTTTACAACTCAAATCAGTTGTTGTAATTTCTTAATTTTTGTATTATGGCCTACAACTTTGCTATACATATGTATGTTAGTGTACAAAAACATAGCAAAAATTACAACTGATCACAACCAGTTGTCTTAACGCAGTTGAGTTGAGTTAAAAACCGTAATAGGGGCCTAAGTGTATTAAAAACAACTTCCAAATTCTTGCGTTTTACGCAACTTTTTTTTTATTTTTTAATGTTTAATATATACTTGCTTTCATATGTATATTCACCGATTTATTATTAAAACAGAAATAATGAAATATTTTAGTATAAAAAAAATTAACTTTTTTCTCCAAAAACATTAAAATCAATAAAGGCATATGGATTGTATATTAAAATAAAAATACATATAAAAATTTTTTTTGCAGTAACATTTGGAAACATCGATTTCCGCCATGTTACTGTTGTTCAATTTTATGAAAGATCTATTTATAATATATTTTCTTCAACTTTAAGGTCGGTTAACTTAAAAAATGAGGAAAACAATATAAAATTAATCCTTTGTTCAAAATATTAAAAATGCGTGGGTGAAATTAATACAAAAGAAAATTTAAAAAGGAAGCGTGAAGAAATCCCATTTTTTATAAACAATTAGTTGCAAGAACAGGCATTGGAAAATTATGGGTCTTATTTTATTTAATTTTATCTTAAATCAATTAGTTAACGCTTGTCATGGTTGTAAATTTACAACGAAGGGCGAATTTCACTAGTTTCGAATTTTTTTTTATATTGTTTGTTTTGAGTAAATAATGAGTTTTTCTTCTAGGTCCAGCGTCTTGAAAGTATGAAAGTGGCTTTTAAGGAGCTATGGCGAGAAGAAAAACTGAACTGCTTTTTTAAAGGACTGTCGGCGCGTTTGGTACAATCTGCAGCTTTCTCATTCAGCATAATATTGGGATATGAAACCATTAAACGCATAGCAGTGGATGAGCAATATAAACACCAAATACGATGGTAAATTTTTTAAAAAATTACCCACCGTATATCAGAGGCGGGAATGCACAAATTCAATTAAAAGCCCTGAAATACAAATGCATTTACGTTTTAACTTTACGCTGATCCAGGAAACCCTACAAGAGCTATTCAACAAAAAGCTCTTAAAAACTAATATAATCATATAATAAAGCAATTCACAATGGTATCTATTATGAACTAAATGCGATTTTCGACCGCAGTCGTATTAGCTGATTGAACGAATTTTTATTTAGTATTATGGCGCACATTCGATAAACAAAAACTATTCTAATTTAGTTTATTCACAGTAGCACAGCTGGCACTATAAATAAAAATTGTTTGCTTAGAATTTGGAACAGTTAAAAATTATCATGACGGAAATTTGTTGGTTCCAAACAATTTGGCTTCTGCGTCGTTTCATCCCACTTTTTTACAGGCTGAATTTTAATGCAAATCTTTTTTGCCTAAAAAGAATTTTGTTCATAAGGAGTACGAGCCTTTCCAATAGCTGTTAACGACCTTGGACTTGCATTAAGTTAACTAAAATATTTAAAAATCTTGTATTTTGTAAACGCACACAAAAAAAATTTAGAAACATTTTTATTTTAAACAATTTTTTTAAATTCATTTGCGGCATCGAAAGCAAAATTATTTTCGTTGAAAATTTCGACAGTACTGTCAACGCATTATACAAAACTTACATTCGATAGCCATAATATAATAGGGGCTAATGTATTCTATCGTGTCATGTTTGTTGTATATACTATAGTTTAATGAATGTCACATTCATCAAATTTTAGCAAATACAAACGATATGATACAATAGAACACTTTGTGAATTGCCTACGTAATTATAGAATAGATATATGTGAAAATGTACATATGTAATATGTATAAAACACGCGAAGCAAGATTTCACCAAAGAATTCGTAAACATGTATGACCGAATAGAGCCCGTCGTTGTTGTTTTTGTGAAACTATTTGTATAACATACAAAATTAGATTTAAGATGTTATTCTTTGTTTAAGAGTATGTATACCCAATTGAACTCCTTACGGATTTGTAAATAAGTGTTTCGGGTTATTTAAACTCACCACAAGCTGGGAATACTTTAAATATCGTCATATAAAATGCAAAACAATCAGTCTTAATACGGTTATCGTTGTCGTAAACGAACACTGGTTGTGTGCTACTTGAATCTATTACAAAAAACGACACAGTGGTTTACGACAACCGTTATAAGACTGTATATTTCCTATACATACAGCTACTTACATTATGATTGGGACACATAAAAAAAGTCTTATTGCTATGTTTGGGACTTAAAATTAAAGCTTTTGTTTAATTTTACAATTTTCATTTAATATACTTCATTTTATATGAATTATTTATATAAATTAGATAATTCTAATTTAATTTACACCTACATAAAGTATAACTAAGGCCCCTATTGCGGTTTACAACTCAACTCAGTTGAGTTATAATTTCTTCATTTTTGTATAGTGGTTTACAACTTTGCTATATTGCGGTGTACAAAATATAACAAAAATTACAACTGATCACAACCAGTTGTCCTAATTACAACTTAACTGAGTTGAGTTGTAAACCGTAATAGGGGCCTAAGTATTTTTATGAGGTGTCCCACCTTTAGTGTGAGTAGCTGTACATATTTTCGAGGCGAGAAAATTAATAATAATCCTCTATGTTTGTAAATCGCCTTTATAATATTATATAAATTTTAACTTTATTTAATATCGGCTTACAGAAAAGAGTTATAAATAACAACACATATGTATATGCGTATTATTACAATTCTTTTTTTTTAATTTTTTTTCTGATACCCATTAAATTTAATCACGCACAGATTTCGTTTTGTTGTTGCTTTTTTGTACTTGTTTTGTATTTTAGTTGGCGATCTCTTCATTTTATATTGTACAAATAAAACTTTTATTTTTTTTTATTTTATTATATAGTTTTAAATGTGAATAAAATAACTACATACATAAAAACATAAAAAAACAAAGTTTGTATAGTGTTAATTTATTATTTGTTATAGTTTGTAAGTTTTATTACTTTTAAACTAATAAAAGTGCTTTCGATGTTTTTCCTACTCGATTACATTCTTCACACTATTAAAAAAAAACAAACACTCATCAGAGCTAAAAAAAATACATAAATACTAAACTACAATTAGTTGCAGCAAAACTCATCATTTAGTTAATGTTTTTTCGTATGTACATGTATTTTTAATTTGAATTAAAGTCATTGTATTATCACTTAAATTAAAAATTGTATACATATAAATGTATTATTAGAAAAATGTTAAAAGTATTTAATAAAAAAAAACAGATAAATAAAAAATATTGAAATTAAAAAGTACAAATTAAAAACTGACGAAAATTTAATGGTTTTTTCTAACGTATCAATTCTCAAAAAATCAAACGTTATCGTATCGTAATTTCTATAATAAATAAGTGCAAATTTATCAGGCATGTCGTTACACATTCCTATTGCCATGGTTTCGGTTGCAAATCCGATCGCTTTTGTTTTAGGTTCTACAGATTCCAAACGATTTTGTTCATTGCCAATAATAACACTGTACAACATTTTTCAGGTGATTGATTCGGGACTCAAATCTGATAATTGGTTGTGAAAGTAGACCCAAAAAGACTTCTGCATCATTAGTTTGGTCATGGTACATCAAATAATAATAAAAATTAATTTGAAGTTAGTAAGTATTGTATAGGGGAATTTGTCACGTTTTAGGCTCTTTTGTTTGTCATAACTCGAGAACCACTAGTTCGAATAAGCTGAAACAAATTGAAAAATTGTATGAACAGATTAAAGGAATTGTAATTCTTAATTTTTTTCAATTTGTTTCAGCTTATTCGGACTAGTGGTTCTCGAGTTATGACAAACAAAAGAGCCTAAAACGTGACAAATTCCCCTATACAATACTTACTAACTTCAAATTCATTTTTATTATTATTTGATGTACCATGACCAAACTAATGATGCAGAAGTTCTTCTTTTTGGGTTTACTTTCATAACCAATTATCAGAATTGAGTCCCGAAATCATGTGTTGTACTGTGTAATACACAAATAATTGACTATGTGGTTGTTATGTGTTTGCGCTTTTGTTTTTTCGCAAGGGTGCAACTTGTGACGTGAATTACCTTATAGTTAGTGAATAAATATTAAAAAAAAGAGGTTTGCACAAAAAATAATAGCCCCCCTGTTTTGGCGGAGTCTTGATTGCCCATGGGTCCTAAATAGGGTTTACTCTCGAAAATTTGTTGCAAATTTTCAAATATCTAAAAAATGGATGGCCCACTCCCGGACGGGCTTAAGTTGATGTGTGAATAGAAGTATCAAATTAAACGCTTTCAAAAAAATCGATGGATATACTCATTTTGAAAAACACGATTTTTATACCCTTCACCTCAGGTGAAAAAGGGTATATATAAGTTTGTCATTCCGTTTGTAATTTCTACAATATTGATCTTAGACCCTATAAAGTATATATATTCTGGGTCATTATGAGGAGAGAAGTTGATTTAACGATATCCGTCCGTCTGTCCGTCTTACGTTTGATATGTGTTTTCCGGAGACTCCAGACATGATAGCGGCTATGTTGTTTTACATTTATGTCACATATAGTCTACCATCGGTTGCTATTGAAATTCAGCAAGATCGATCCACAAATGGCTGAGATATGAGCAAAAAACCACGACTACCTCTAATATTTTCCAAAAATCCCTTGTGGTTGTTGTAATTTTATTACTTTTTGCTGTATATCTGGGGAACGGCAAAAACCAAAGTTTCCAAATTAGGTACACACATATCCAATACACACCATCCTACAAAATGTGGGCGGGATTGGTGAAGTGGGCGTGGTACCTCCCGTACAAAAAAAAATTAAAAATTGTATAAAAACCTAAATTTTAGGGCTGCCATATGTCCTATGGATATGACTTATATACCAAAATATCGAAAATTTTTAGTAGAACATATTTTATAAAAACTTCAGAAAAATCGGTTCAGATACAAAAAAGTTATGACCAAAATTAATTTTTTTTTTTAAATACCCACTTTCGGGAACCATAGATCTTCCCGAGTCCAAGCTTTATAACTCAAGTAAATGGTGAATTCCTTCTTAAACACGTCGGTATATAAATCTGTCTAATCGGTTAAAAATGGCTGAGTTATGAGCAAAAAACCACGGCTACCTCTAATATTTTCCAAAAATCCCTTGTGGTTGTTGTAATTTTATTACTTTTTGCTGTATATCTGGGGAACGGAAAAAGCCAAAGTTTCCAAATTAGGTACACACATTTAGGTAGCCAATACACACCATCCTACAAAATGTGGGCGGGATTGGAGAAGTGGGCGTGGTACCTCCCATAGATCTCCCCGAGTCCAAGCTTTATAACTCAGCTAAATGGTAAATTTCTTTTTAAACACGTCGGTATATAATTCTGTCAAATCGGTTAAAAAATGGCTGAGTTATAACCAAAATACTGAATTCCCAAAAATTACTCATTTTTATTTTTTATAATTAAGTTTGTTAAAATATATACAAGTGTATATAAATGTATATAAATTATTCCTTAACACGCCGGTATATAAAACAATCAAATCAGTTAAATAATGGGCAATTTATTAGCAAAATACTCCAAAAATGGGCTAAAAAACATCAAAATTTTTATACAATCCTACATTTTAGGGCTGCCATATGACCTATGGAAACGACTTATGTATGTATCAAAACATCGGCAATTTTTAGTAGAACATATTTCCCAAAAAATTGGTTGTTAAAACACAACATCCGACATAATGTGGATAAGTGGGCGTGGCACAAAATATAATTATTTATATCTTAAGAATGGTGTTCACATAATTTTTTGTTCTTATTGCACCATGGTGAAGGGTATATAAGATTCGGCACAGCAGAATATAGCACTCTTACTTGTTTTTTGTTAAAAGCATCTAAAAATCAATATTTCACAAAAATAACAATATGAACAAAAAACCAAAAAAGTGTCTTTTGACCGAGAAATAAAAAAAATGTCTGAACTTACCAGGAAACCCCTTTTGAAATGTACTAAAAAATATAAAAATTAGGGAAATAAAAAATTGTTTTTAAAACCATCCGATTTAGTGTGGAATGCCCCCCATACACTTTATAGTTTGTTTTTAAAATTTTTAGTTTTTGTCCCGCAAACAACATAACACCCCTTTACTCAATCTACGATGGGTTGAGTATAAATATGATATCAATATCACATGCACCCTTTAGGGAGCCTTTGTAATTTTAGAGTTGAAAATTTGATTATTTTTGGGCATTTATATTGCTAAATTAATGATAGCATTACGATATATGAATGTAATCTTGTTTGTTGGACAAAACATATACAAAGATAAAATTAACATTTAACTAAATCAAAGTACATACATTATTTTTTTCATTACATAATTATTTTTTTTGTTTTAATTAATTAAACAAGTTATAAACACAATATCACCATAAACTTCTATGTTATAAAATATATAAAAATGCGATAGAATTTTTCTTTTGATTGCTAATGAATTAGTCCAACATTTTACGAATCATATAGTTCAAAATTCCACCATTCTTGAAATAAGTGATGTCGACTTCAGTATCAAAACGTAAAATTGTATCAAAAACTTTGCCATCAGCCTAAAATGAATAATACTCCATTAAATATTTGCATATAGAGTAGTTGCAATAATGTATGAAATACATACCTCTACTTGAATCTTTTGACCAGGTTTAAGATCTTGTTTGGATATGTCAATATTATATTGTTCACGACCATCCAAGTTGAGTGTCTCAGCATTCTGCCCAGGCAAAAATTGTAGGGGGATAATACCCATACCTACTAAATTAGAACGATGTATACGTTCATAGGATTCAGCAATGACAGCTTTAATGCCTAACAGAAAAGGGCCCTTTGCGGCCCAGTCACGACTAGATCCACTGCCATAATCTTTACCGACTACTAACACTAGCGATGTTCCTTCATCGCGGTATCTATAAGAAACGTTAAGTATATCCATGTGTGTGAATAAATTTTTTGTTTCAAATATCCTATTTAATATAGTATGTACATCAGCAAGAGGGTATTAACTCGATATTATTATTTTTTCACATAATGGAAAAATTTGACACGTAATATCTTACGGTTGTAAGAATATCGTGCTATTTTGTCTACTTGTGGGTAATAAATGCCTTTAATATTAATAAAAATTGGTTTGCTACTACTGAGTTTTTACAATTTGAGTTAACATCCTCTTTATGATCAAGTGCGATACTTGTATTTTTTAAAGAAATTTTATTTTAAGTATTAGTTATAAATCTAATAATATTATTGTTTTCTAATATAATAAGGGGTGGTCCAACCAAATCGCACAATGTAAGTTGTAAATAAAACAAAAAGTTTTCAGAGAACTATTTTAATATTTTTTATTATTATGGAGGGATCAATGACAATTAAGTGTGAAATAAAATATGTATCGGCCAAATGCTCGCCACGGCTTCGGTGGTATTAGCTCTATCCGATTGTGCATATTTTCAATGACTCTAAGACATAATTGAATAGTTAAATTGTTCTTGGCTTATTGAAGTACATTTTTTCTTTAAAATAGCCAGAAAGAAAAATATCCAACGATGTCAAATGATCATCACGGCCAATTAACATCGCCACGACGTGAGATAATACGGCCATTGAATTTCTCGCGCAATAGGGCCATTGTTTCGTTGACTGTGTGGCAAGTGCCACCATCCTGTTGGAACCACATATCGTCTAGATCTATATCCTCAATTTCTGGCCACAAGAAGTTCGTTATCATCTCACGATAGCGAACATCATTCACGGTAACAGCTTGAACTCATTTTCGAAAATGTATGACCCGATAACACGGCCAGCCACCAGCCCACAGAACGAACTAGGCGAGCATGCACAGGTGTTTTCATATTTCCTAAAGACCCGGTTTGCGCACAATTCTCCTGATTGTGGACACATTTGGTTGATTATGCTGACCAAAAAAAAAATTACAAAGTGCACGAATTGCATTTTGATTTAAATGCTCATTTTTGTAAAAGGCTTCAACAATATTAACGCGCTGCTCAATTGTGTACCTCTCCATGGTTAAATTTGTCAAACACTGAAACAAAGAAATGTCAAATTAAGTTGGACAAAAAACTTGACGTTAAGGTGTGACTCACAATTAAAATCGAGCATTATGGTTGGACAAACCTTTATTTTATAGAAACTATAATTATTTTTTTTTATAAAATTGTTCGGTCTCAGGCAAAATTACTGTGTAGTTTAATTAATTTTTATTTAACCTGATTAGGCATTATGTAATAAACAGTTAATAAATAAAAAAAAAAATAGTATAATAAACGCTATTTACCTCTCAGCACAGTCAAAAATATCCATTTCTTCTAGACTTGGAATGTGAATTGTGCGTGGTCCGGTTTTTGTTATTAACTTGTTAACCAAACGAATGTTAGCAAATGTACCGCGAGCCATAATAGCATCATTACCACGACGTGAACCATATGAATTAAAATCTTTTGGTGTTAGACCGCGTTCCGATAAATAGCGGGCGGCTGGAGAATTGCGTGCAATTGAACCAGCAGGCGATATATGGTCTGTTGTAACTGAGTCACCCAAAAATAATAAGCATCTAGCCTTTTGAATACTACTAATTTTCTTCAATTCACGAGACATTCCCTCAAAGAAAGGAGGGCGTTTAATGTAGGTAGATTCCTCGCTCCAGGGATATAACTTGCCATCAGAAACTTGCAAAGTTTGCCAATCTTCGGATCCCAATTCAATTTTACCTAAACCAAAAAAACGCATCTTTTTATCATTTTTGTATTTGAACTTTACTTCAAATATGTACAAAATAGTTAGTAAACATCAAAAAAGATCAGAGCAAGTTAAACTCTCTTTTTGGTTAAAAATGTGTTTAAACCAACAAATCTTTAAATCACGAAACATATTATACATCTTTAAACGCATAATATTGGACGTTTAAACTACCATTAAGGATCATATGATTTTTGCAACTGTGAGTTATATTAAGGGTATTCACGTCACAAGTTGCACCCTTGCAAAAAAGCAAAAGTGCAAACACATAACAACAACCACAAAGAAAATTATTTACGCACAACTAATTGTCTGTGTGGTTGTTGTTATATTTTTGCACTTTTGCTTTTTCGCAAGGGTGCAACTTGTGACGTGAATACCCTTGTTGAAAATAACTTATTATTGCAAAAGTTTATACGGAAAGTTTCAGGCCAAAATAAAATAAAAAATGAGTTTCATCGGATGGAGATGATTTTAGTGATAGTGAAACCTACAATAATTTGGATGTCACCATTTTGAGAAAATATCATACCATAAGGTTTAGACCGAATTGCTTCATTATATTTGATGAAACAGATTTCTTTCGTAGATTTCGTCTTACCAAGGCTTCGGCTTACAGCATTCTGAAGCTATTTGCTCAACATATTAAACATTAAACTAACTGTTAAGTTAAAGAGGTAGAAAGATTGAAGTTTCTTCCATATGTTGTACTTTATTTTTCAACGGATATCTAGGAATAATGCCATCACAGAGAGGAGCAAATGTTTTTGATATCTCTTCGAGTATATGCTACTGGTGGTATGCTAAAAACAATTTCCGATTTGTATGGAGTACCTACAACTACGGTCTCAAAACTCGTAACTACAGTAACACATTTCATAGCCCTTTTAAGACACCAGTTCATATCGTTTCCAGATACTGAAGAAAATATATCTAAAGTAAAAAGAGAATTTTATTTCCAATTTCCAAAGGTAGTAGAAGCACTTGACTGTACACATGTGAAGATAATATTTCCAGGTATGTTTCACTTAAAACAATTTTAAATTTAACGGCATGCCATTTTTTTTACCCAGGTGGAGATAATCCCGAACTCTACCGTAACAGAAAAGGATTTTTTCTATAAATGTTCAGACAATGTGTGACCCACATTTAAAAATTGTAAATCTTGTGGATCGTTAGCCAGGCTCTGCACACGATAGCAACATACTTCAAAATTTCAAAATTGTTTCAAGATTTGAAAGTTGAGAGTTTTTTGACAGCTTTATTGTTGCTGATAGTGGCTTCACAGAAAAAACTTTTAAATGATTCCTGTATCATATCCAAAAACTCCTGAAAAAAATACTTTATAATGAATCCCAAATTAGAACCTGGAACTGTGTTGAAAGGAGTTACGGGGTGTGGAAAAGAAGATTTCAATCCTTTCTTTAGGAATTAGATTACAAAAGTTCAGCCAATTAGTGTTGCAACTGCTGTTCTGCTTAATGTTTGCTGCATTAACAACAATGGCTGTTAACAATGTAAATAAATGCAGTTCCTCACAATAGCTAAGGGACACACGTGCAAATCATACGGAGAGACAAAATTTAATTAATGTATACTTTAAAAAATCTGCTATAGTTGCTTTATTGTTTTTACTACTAGAAATATCTAGCTGACCCAGCTAACTTTATTCAGGATTTTGTATTAATATTTTTTTTAAATCCATATTGCCTCGCCAAGCAGATGTCGAATATCGGCACCGAAACTATTTGTAGCAAATTTTAAAGTTTGACTGTTATCGTTCTTTAAATGTACAGAAATCTATTTGGTGTCTTCAGTCAAATTTTTAAAAGTTGAACAAAATGTTGTTAATCATACGAATTTTTATTCAAAAAACATTTTTGTTTACGTTTTAAAAAATTTTGTATTATTACGAAGCTGCATACATAGCAGCAAAAACCGTTCATCGTCATCCCACTTATCTGTCTATACCTAAATCTAAAAACTTTGTCGCCAGAAGTCTATTAGAAAAATTAAATGCCTCATTGATTTGTAAATGTAACAATTATAACCATCTGTACAAGGAAGTAAATTCGGGAGAAAAAACCTATTTCGCTACCTAATTCCACCAATTGGCATAAAAATCGCTGCTTTACGAGACTTCGTCTTACACACTCTAGACTTACTCATCAATATCTGCTGTCTTCAGAATCCCAACCAGTATATACTTTCTGCAATAACTCAACACTAACAACAATACATCTTCTATCAGACTGTCTATCTCTCGACAATATTCGTTTAGGCATATGTAACTCAAACAATTTAATTAACCCATTGAAATGTCGTTCTGTCGATAACATAAACATAGTATATTATTTTTTACAACACTTTAACTTACATAAAAAAATATAACATTGATCTAATTTGTTTTATCATAAATATTTGAACAAACCCTACACATTTTCTGTTCTACACAAATCAAGCCGATAGCCCATGCTGCTAGTGCTTTCAGCTTTAAGATTTATTGTTATTTTAATTATAATAAAGCATAAATAATAATAATAATGTTATTTGATAAAAATTATTTTTTTACCGTGTTTTTTTACGTTTTTGTTGTCTTATCTCGACTTAAGATGTTTTGTCAAAATACCAATTACAATAAATTCAAGATCTGTTCAACTAAACCAGCGTTTAAACCATCAGTGATTAAAAGGCCATTTAACTTGCAGAATTGCTAAAATATGTACATTAGGGTGTTACTTTTTAACGAAAAAAATTACAGAGCAGCACTTTATGCAACATATTCAGGCCTGTTCTGAAAATCACTTTAACTCAAATCATGTTTTGGTGTGATCTTTAATTGCCGAAATCACACCGAGAAACACAAAAACGGAAGGACTTTCAGAACACTACAAAATCACACGTGTGATTTCAAAAGCACGTAATATTGAATCACGTGATTTTCAGAACAGGCCCGTTTGATAATAACAATAGTTTTATTCCGAATTAAGAACAAAAACCTTTCGTGCCAATTCGAATCGAATTTGTAAAAAGCTGTCAATACTTTGTATTATATTTTTTAAATAGTTTAATACAATCGGGCATATTACAGAAATAGAAATGAAGTGGAATTGAAATCGTCTCGTTCAATTTGATTTCAATTATTTACAAAATGGCTGTTGTTTTTTCTGTTTTAAACATTGACTCTAGTAAAGATAATTGGTACTCAAAGAATAAAATTTATAAAAACCTTTTTTTTAATACTGTTTTTACCCAGGCAGAAATTACGACTCTTCTAAATATTATGTACCGCCACCACACTGTAAATACAAAATTGTGACTCTACCAAAAATATGGTGCCATCACAACACTGTAGATACAAAATTACAACCTTAGTTTTTTAATACCGTTTTTAAAAAGATTCAACACTGGTACAACACCCTAAATACAAATATACGACTTTAGTTTTTTAAAGTCGTATTTACCATAAAACTATACCGCTACAAAACTGTATATAAAAGAATTAAACCTTTATTTCCTAATACCGTGTTTACAACAATTCTATACCGCTACAACGCTATATATGCAAAATTTCAGTCTTAATTTAATAGTGTCGTTATACAATCCAATTTCGAAAAATTCATTGATTTCAAGAAAAATGTTACCTTTTAAAAAAATTTCATTAGGTTTTATTTTGTGGAAAATTGTTTACCCACAATTTGTGTGACTATTAGTATATGTCCATTTTGTAGTAAACAAATATTATCAGGATGAGTTGTTGTAATTTTAAACCCACAAATATTTACAAAAGAAAAACAAGCTCGTGATTCCGGATTTTTGGAAGAAAAAGTAGGAATTAGTTTGCTAAATATGATACAGTTTCTAAACTGGGAATTATTTCCTTTCATAGGTTACTTTATTATATTCAACATTATTATTTTTTCGAATTTATTCTATGAGCTAAATTTCAGTTATGTATTTTATAAAGCTTTTTTGTAATACATAGTCGTATTCCTTTAATTTTTAGGAATGACTTTATACATAACTGAAATTTAGCTCATAGAATAAATTCGAAAAAATAATAATACATTAGGGCGGGTCGATTTTTTTTTTAAAAATCGTATAGCAAAAACGTAATCTACATAAAATTCTAAGAAAATTCTCCGAAGAAACCATGGGTCTAAAACAAAATCCTAATCCGCGCCTTTTGACTTGAAAATTTGGCTGCCCGCCTTGGAAAACAAAAATTTTTTTTTGAAAATTTTTTTACATTGAAAAAATTTTCAACCAAGCAAAAAAATTTTCAAGTCGAGAGGCGCGGACTAGGATTTTGTTTTAGACCCATGGTTTCTTCGGAGAATTTTCGTAGAATTTTATATAGATTACGTTTTTGCTATACGATTTTTAATTTTCTTTCATCCATACAAATCGACCCGCCCTAATATACATATTATGTATATTAACCTGAATTCCATTTCCATCTTTTGGTTTTCTCTTATAAATGCCTTTTTTTTAATAGAACAATGAATTTTTATAATAAAATTTTCAATATATAAATCAAACTTAATTTTTAAAACGTTTTCTTATTTAAGAGGTATTGCATGGGTACAAAAATTGCAAATTTGCAACATTGTATGCGAACGTTATTTTCAGTTTATCAACATCAGATCAAGATTAATATTAAATGTTTGTGTTTAATGCTTCAATGTTGTAAATTTTTATTAACGGCTTTGTAACAATATTGAAAATAAGAGTCGGAAGACGGTTGTGACTACGTTGTAAATTCGAGAATCCAGCATTGCAAATTTAAATTTACAGTACTGAGACAACACTAAAAAGAAGAGTCGGAAGACGCACATTTGGCGTTATCATTTTAATATTGTGACAACACTGTAAATTTGGTAAACAGTACGTTGTATTGATGTTGATAGTACCCCCTGCAAAGCCGGCACAGCGTCGTGGTGATTGTCTTTTTCTGCCTGGGTAGTTTCGTAATGTCGTATTTACAATAAAATTATACCGCTACAATGCTGTATATACAAAACCTAAGCCCTCATTTCCTAATACATACCGTTGTTACAAGAATTCTTACAAGTAAAAAAGTTTGCCGTACACCCTCCTATGTAACGTATTTTTGCAAGGCGGTTTGGAAAAAAACTTTTTTGCGAAGCGTATGCGTCGCCTTTTACATTTTTCGTACTACATATCTTTTGCATTACAGTTGGATCTTTTTTGAGAAGACCAATGTTTTGCTCTAAAAGTCATTGACCTCAAGCATCCTGTTCTAGAATTTATCTACAAGATCTCTGCTCCTATTATCCTAATGGCAGAAAACTAAAGCTGGCCGGATATCATTAAGGCTAACGAATAATATAAATTCCAGAAGAAACATGTTAAAATTAAATTATACGAAAAAAATCTTTGGTACCCCTGACCGACAGATAGAATATTTCAATAGTTGGTGCTATACGGAATCTATTTATATGGACCCATAGTAAATTCTGTACAGTGATTTTTTGTTTAAAAAAATCTACATAAGACCAAATTTCAATACAGTAGTACATATTATTTTTTTCGCGTTTTAAAGTGATTTCCAGAAGGCTGCTTTATATGGGAACTTTGGTAAATTATAGCACTGCAATCATGATGGAAGCATTTTTGTCTCCAAGCGAAATAATCGAATTAACAGGTTAGCACAAGGAAAATAACTTCACACTTTTTCAATAATTTTAACAACTTCATTAACTGAGACACATTGTGGTCTGCAATTACACAATTTAACAATTTTATTTGCTAAAACACCGACAGTTTTGCTAATGTAGTACATGAATCTTCTAGGGCAGTCACCGATGAGCAACGCATGGAACATAGCCAAAAATCATTATTTTTGAATAATTTAATTTTAACATGTTTCTGCTGGAATTATCAATTTACTTCTTCAAAATCGGGACAAAATGCTTGGATAAAATTGATGTTTATGTCTTTGGATGTTAAAACAGAAGATAATACTAATATTATTTGGTATCATTTAAAAATTGTTCTTCGTTTTGGGAGAAAACCTAAAAATTATCTTAAAAAAATGTACTTTTTTCAACTCACCGAACGGACAACAAATTATTTTATGAAATGTTATATTTTGAGAGATTAAACACAACCTTTGACGTTTTGTAAGTAGGTCTATTGTACGCCATATGTACATAATGTATATGTACACATGTATGTATGCATATTTGATAAGGAAATAAACAAACTTACTGTATACTTCTTGGAACATAGCAGGTATGACATGTTTGTTTTCAACTTCTTGAATTTCTGTACGTGTTGGCCAAATGTCGCGTAAGAACACTTTTTGTCCATTTCCATCAATACCTATTGCTTCCGTTTCGAAGTCAATATCTACGCGACCTGCAATCGCATAAGCAATAACCAATAAAGGGCTTGCTAAATAATTGGCACGAGTATTGGGGTGAATGCGTCCCTCGAAGTTTCTATTGCCTGATAAAACACCGCAGCACACTAAACCATTCTTTTCAATTGTGTTAACAACATTATCATCTAATGGACCTGAGTTGCCAATGCATGTCATGCAACCATATCCCACTATGTTGAAGCCCAACTGTTCCAAGTAAGGTATTACACCGGATTCTTTAAGATAGTATGTCACTACACCAGAACCAGGTGACAATGAAGTCTTAATGTAAGGCTTTATACTTAAGCCTTTCTCTACGGCCTTCTTCGCCACAAGACCTGCACCCAACATAACAGATGGGTTTGAGGTATTGGTGCAGCTAGTTATAGCAGCTATAACTACTGAGCCATGTTTTATGGTGTAAGTCTTTCCATCATCCCATTGAAATTGTCCAGAAGCTCCATGAGCATCAGATGGTATGGCAAAACCCTTAAAGCCAACCTGGAACAAAACAAACATACATTTTAACTGATTTTTTTGAGTCCTAAAAAAAGCAATATAAAGGTAATAATTTTACAAAGGTTATTGACATTACAACCACTTGTATATACATACATACATACATACATATGTACATACGTTCATCATACATACCTTCTTTTTAACATTTTTCGACACACCAATTAAATAGGTCAATTTATAGATATTAACTGAATAATTGCGGAAGTTTGCTTACATTTTTTATTTACTTTGAAATTTTCTTTTCTGATTTGCAAACTATTCCATATTTTTTCATAAGTTAAGTTTCTTACAAAAAAAAATACTTTTCGATCGTCATTTTATGTTTAGCGTTTTACACGTAACAAAATATGAAAGCATTTGAAAATTGATATTGTAGTTATGAGTAAAAGACTTAATTACTTTTAATGTAATTTAATTTAAAAAGTGTTAAGAATTTCTAAAAAACGAAAAAGCAGTAGAATTTTCTATGGTTTTTAAAATGTTTGCAGATAATAAAGACGTACATAGAACAAAATATATTTGGTTTTATTAAAACAGTTATGAAAGTTTTTTGGGAAGTGTAAATTTAAATTTGCAATTTACTTGCTTTCGAAACTGTTTTTTTTTTATATATATTAATTTGCTTGCTTAGTAAAATTTAAAATAAATATTGCAAGGCTTAGCAAAATGTGAGTGTTGATATTTTTTTTATTGAAACAAAATTTGCCAACAAGAAATATGAGGAGTCTTATGATTAAGTTGGTGGCATTGAACGCAAAGTTTATAAGAACGCTTTGAATGTGCACATTCCGAGCGTTGTCAACTTAGTTCAATTATAAACACCACGAAGAGAAGAACATGTTTTATATAAGAAGTGAAAAAATAAATGAAATGTTTTCAATTTATTATATCGAGTTATCTAAGGAAATAGTAGCCGTGATTTTATTGAAAGTTTTTGGCATATCACAGTTGCTGTTTCTTTTAGATAGCTCTTTTGTAAGCCGCAAATATTTGAAAATAAATCCTTTAAAGTTGTGTTCGTATGTGTTTGTGCTACTAATTCAATTTAAAATTTCAATTTATGGGATACACCAAGTTCAGTTGTGTAATAATTTAATTTTAAATGTAAAAACCTATAAGTGGCATCACTGGGCTTTGTTTATCTCATAATAAGGAAATAAATACGTCGAAAAATAGTTCTTAAAAAAACTTACGGGATTAACCAAACATGATTGAAAATCTTGTTTCATATCAGAGACAGATACACGATCATGAGGACGTTTGGGACCCGAAACCGAAGTAACCACGGAAGCCAAATCCAAAGTAATTGATTGAGTAAATTTGGGATCCTGAGATTCATCGATGTAATTACGTAGCTGACATGTAGCTTGCAAATATTGTCTAATTATTTCAATTTTCTTTTCAGAACGATCTGAAAAAACGTGTATATTTAAAAATTTAAAAAAAAGAAAAAATGTTAAGTACTTACTCGTTTGTTTCATATAATTCAAAGTATTTTCATCGATAGGGAAATAACCAACAGTTGCTCCATACTCGGGACACATATTACTTATTGTTGCTCGATCAGCAATGCTGAGCTCTGCTACACCAGGACCATAGAACTCAACAAACTTCCCGACTACTCCCAGTTGGCGTAAATGTTTTGTTATCGTGAGCACCAAGTCGGTGGATGTTACAAGAGGACCTAACTTTCCAACCAATTTGTAACCAATAACTTCGGGTAAAAGCATAGAAATCGACTGACCCAACATAACAGCTTCCGCTTCGATTCCTATTTCAAACAATAGAAAAAATAATGTTTTGCCATTTTTTTGTTTTCTACAAAAAATGTTTCAAAACATACCTCCAACACCCCATCCGAGAACACCCAAACCGTTAATCATTGTTGTGTGGGAATCGGTTCCAACAACACTGTCAGGATACAACATTTTTCCACCGCTCTCTGTGTCAGTTTCAAAAACAACGCGGGCTAAGTATTCAAGATTTACTTGATGGACAATACCGGAACCAGGTGGCACAATCAACATGTTATTAAATGAACGAGCACCCCACTATTGAATTAAGATATACATAGGTATACTGAACACCAACATTAATAAGCATTTTATTTGTATAGCTCACCTTCAAAAACGTAAACCGTTCTTTGTTGCGTTCAAATTCTAAATTTTGGTTCTTAGACAAAGCATCCGCAGTTCTAGCGAAATCGACTTGAACGGAATGATCAATAACCAGATCTGCAGGGCAAATGGGATTAATTTTCTCAGGGTTGCCCTTTAATTCCAAAACAGCATCACGCATAGCAGCAAAATCAACAACAGCGGGAACACCAGTAAAATCCTAATAGATGTCAACAATATAATGTTATAAAAATATAAACGATAAAAAACAACAAATAAGTTGACCTGTAAAATGACACGAGCAGGTTTAAATGATACTTCAACATCATTTTGTCCTTGTTTCAAATCGGGTGTCCAAGCTAATATGCTCTGCACATCTTTTTCCAAAACATGGAAGTTGTCGCAATTACGCACGGCTGATTCCAATAAAACTCTTATGGAAAATGGTAATATATCTATAAATATTTAAAAGGTATGTCTGTATTATATACTACAATTATTACACATTTTGACTCTGATAATTATAACCCGAAAAGAAAAACTGTGAAATCTATTTCTTAATTATCTTCTACCAGAAGGATAATTGTTTATTCTTAAGTTGTTAAGTTGTTTTCATTGTTTCTTATATAATATTCAATACTCATATGTGTATGTATTTTGGGAGCAGTTTTTCCCCCAAAAGATTACCTATAAATTTTGATTCCAAGCGACGCTCAAAGAATTTAAGTTTTTCCATTTAAATTGCATTTAATAAAAATTTATTTGGGATTTTGCCAATAAAACTCCTAAAAAAAATGTTTATAATTGGTGGAATTTTTTGAACTCTTGAATAAATAAACTCTTTTATGATTTTTAGTTAACTTAACGGGAAAAACTATATCAGACTTTGAATACAAGGGTTTTCCGGTGATCGGAAACTACTTGTGAATAGAATAGGAAGGGCAAATATCCCTCTAAATTAATAAACAACATAAAATCAAAAAAAAAAAGTGTACATATTTTCAATAACAAAAATCATTTGCGCAAATATGCAATAGGAACTTTAAACCAGAAATATAAAGGAAATTGTCAATACAATTACATTAAATCTTTTTATTGGTAAATTGAATGCATATTGCGCCTTTATTGCAGCATAGTCTGAAAAAATCAAAAATTTTGTATGTATGTATCTCAACCTGAACCGAAGTTATAGATAGCAAAATATATTTTCCCAAATAATTATAAAAAGTTACATTTTGAAAACTTTAATCGCATGTTGCCAAGTTTGATTTTTTTGAGATACGACTACGTTGCAATAAAGGAGCGATATGATATTTTGAACTTTAATGACCTATTTTTGTGAAGACTTACTTTAACTTTTTACGCAAGATTAACATAAATATTGTTTTTGACAGAGCGGGATAAAATTAGTAGATTGAATGAATATTTTTAAAAGGAGTATCTTTTCTGACAGGAAACCCCCTTTCCTTTTGAAAGAATTTTTAAAATTAAATTTCTGAATTTTATTTTCAGGTTGGAAATACTTTATGGAAAGTCTCTGCTAAAACAGAGAAATATTAATAAGAGAATGTATGACGTATGTACATATATAAAACGGAATATTTTTATAAACGTTTAAAACAGGATCGTCTTAAAAATTTGTTTGATTTGAATTCTAAATACAAAACACTGCTGTCGGGTATGTTCTGACAATCGCAAAACGTTTAACATTTGCGATTCTGGCTTGAGATAGCATATTAAGTGTTCTGTAAGTCGCAACTGCAAGAAGTTTGTCGACTTCAAATCGCAAAAGTATGCTCAGGGGAACTAGAATATTTTTAAGAAACTTTTGCAGATCACAAACATATTAATATTAATGTTTTGTGTTTATTGCTTCAATGTTGTAAATTTTTATTTGCGGCTTTGTAACAATATTAAAATAAGAGTCGGAAGACGATAGTGACTACCAGAGGTCTGCTTTGAATAACTCACTTGTTTGCCTTTACTCAAAGTGCACAACATTTATTCAATTATAAAACATTCAAAAAGATAAGAATAGAGTAAACCATATACAAAAATAAGAATGAATGAACTGAATAAAAAACTTGTTTACTGTAAATGAATATGAGAGTAATTCATAAATAACAAAACATTGGAATGACCCGTTAGAGAGAGCAAGTTTACAAAAAATATTCAAATAATTTTTGAATTATTGAATGTGCATACATTTATTTGAATACCTTGCCATAATATGTGTGTAAGCTTGTGGCTTCTTTTATTTATAAGAGTTGAGCTTACACATACATACATAATGTGTAGGTACACATATTTTACATTCAAATTATATTTGAATAATTTACTCATTTGACTTGATTTGACTGAATAGAATGAGTTTTTGTTGTTTTGTCTCTGGTTATTTTTTCATTTGTTTCGTTATCATTGGGTGATCGACACATTGTAATTAAAAAACAAATGAGTGTGTTGAAATTGCTTTTTATTTATTCTTGCAGACCTCTAGTGACTACGTTGCACACTGGTTCAAGAGCGGCATTAATTAATTTTTTTCATATCTGCTGATCTACCTTTTTTTTCCACAGTTTGTAATAAACACTCTAATCCAGAGACATTCAAAGTTGACCTAAGTGAATGCGTTTGAAATGGCCGTATAATATATGCTACTTTCTATCTCTTCATGCTTTTAAAATACGCTTGTAACAACACCACAATAATTATAAATTATATATATGCAAATAAAAAAATTTTGAAAATTAAAAAAAAAATTCTTTTACTACTATAAACTGTCAAAAAATATTTATTTTCTCCAACTTCTATGGCTTGTATATATTGATCTCCAGCGACCTCTAGCCTGAGACTTATATCAAATTAAAGCTTTTCTCAGCTAACGATACTCAAAAGTTCAGCTGCCCATTTTTGCCCCTAAGCAATTCCGGTGTAAAAAACTAAAAAAAGTTAGGACAAATTTCATTCACAAGCATGGTATTGCGCATTTTATTTATATTTTAATCAAATAAAAAACACGAAAATTTAAGCCTGTGTAGCTGTTTTAATCGATCTAGCTTTGCTAATAAGAAAAATATTGGATTTTTTGTGGTCATTTTGTGTGAGAGGTAGGCGTGGTTGTTAGCAGATATTGCTAATGTTTTCACCATTGCTTAATATTATCAAAAATTGCAATGCACAAAAAATTGTGACTCTACAATGATTTTTAACTTTTGTGTTATATGGGAAGTAGGCGTGGTTGTGCTCGGATTTTCTTCATATTTGCAGTATTCTTTTATCACAATCAAACATTAGTCCATGCCGAAATTCAAGGCTCTGAACAAAAAATTGTGACTCTACAATGATTTTTAACTTTTGTGTTATATGGTAAGTAGGCGTGGTTGTGCTCTGAGTTTCTTCATTTTTGCAGTATTTTTTTATAACAAGCAAATATTAGTCCATACCGAAATTCAAGGCTCTACCATGTTTCCTTATATTTAATGCCGCCAATCGTATGAAGCTGAACCACTGTGCGTTGTAAATTCGTGAATCCAACATTGCAAATTTAAATTTACAGTACTGTGACAACACTAAAAAGAAGAGTCGGAAGACGCACATTTGGCGTTATCATTTTAATATTGTGATAACATTGTAAATTTCGTAAACAGTACGTTGTATTGATGCTGATAGTACCCCCTGCAATGTCAGCACAGCGTCGTGGTGATTGTCTTTTTCTGCCTGGGTGGTTTCAAATGAAATTTGCTGAAGTAAAGTTAAATTTAAATATTTTGCAGCAACGAGTCAAAACAAACTTAAAACAAAAACTGGCCATTTTGACTCATTCTAAATCATGGGAAAGTCTGTTGATATTGAAAGAAACCTTGGTGAGAGGGGAAGAGAATATGCTTTTTTCTCTCCTCTCTCACCCATAAACTCAGACTTTCTGAAAGAAAACTTTCAAAGTGTGATCCCAGACAAATGGTTATTCAAAAGAAATCTTTAACTTTATTTGAAGATCTAAAAAAAAAATTATCGGTTTTAAAGTCAATCAAATCAAAATTTATTTTTTCAGCTAAACTTATGAATCTCGGAACCAATTAAATGAAAATCAATACAAATGTATGGAAAATCGTGCTTCGGTGTTACCGGTCCCAATTAACGACGCAAACCGGGCAACCATGGGTCTACTGGGATTGGATAGAGGTGGTCTTAGGACAATTATGGGGTTCTTGATTTCTGCAGATTGTGCGATGATACCTACTTACTTTCTTTTTTTTTCTTCACTTTTCTCTACCTTTTTTTCACTGAAGGGATTTACAAGGGACCGCATTGCTCTCCGGGTGGAAGTGTTCCCATGGGCACATAACCCTTCTTAGCCTTACCTAACCTATGTATGTTTAAGGATCTAATTTATAAATTAAACTACCTAATTTTATGAATGTATATTGCAGTTCTCGAATGTTAATATTTTGTATTTACTTTATCGTTTATAGTATGCTACACATACACGTTTTTTCCTTTTGCTTTGTATATGTGGTAGTAAATTTTTGACGACTAAAAAGAATCGTTTTTTGTTTTTGTACAAGTAAGCAGACCTGATAGATGGGCCTTGTACAGAACAGTAGTTTAAATACGTGTTAAACACATAAAAAAGTGGCCCATCAATAAAAGCCACAAAGGCAAAGACGTCTCAAATATTGCTTTATACTAGAGTTAGGCAAAATCGTTCCCTTGTGGAATCGTTCCGACCGATCCGAAAGATTAAAGGAACTTTCATTTATCTTTCGTAAAAACATCAACAAAAATATTTTTAATTGTTTGTTTTCATTTTATATCGAAACAACTAAAGAATTGTGTGTTTTACCTGCTTTAATCTACGCGTACATGTATGCCTTTACTGGTGGTAAACGGGAGGCATATTGCTAAAATATATTGCTTTGGATCACATCTGCAATTTATTTAATTAGGAAGTTGAATAGGCTTGTTTGTAATGTTCATTGTATTTTATCTTATTAGATAAGATAAGCTCTATCAAATTAACGATAACTAACTATTACCCAGCGGGAAAACTCAGAAGACTTTATTACTTCAGGCCTTTTTAAAGGCCTGCTTAAAAATTTGTTTGATTCAATTACTGTTCTTATCAAACTGCTTAAGAACGCCTCATAGAAGAGCGGAAGGCCTACTTCGCAATGACAACGTGTGTAAAAAAGATATGAGTATAGAATGGAGCGAGCAGGCCAAACAAGGGTGCAGAGGATTTCTAGAAGGCATGCATACTCCTTCTTTTTCCCGCTGGGTAGTATACACATTTGCACACATATACATACATACATATCCAGAGATATGAACTAATAAATTTAAGTGGCTTATGATATCCAAGGTGCATTTATTAAAAATGTAGCTTTAAAGAAACAACATGTATTTTGTAGGTGAAAATTGTAAAGCGAAATGCTTTATAACATTCAACTTCAGCCCAAACATCTTTAGTATATTCAATATTATGCCATTGCATAAGGAGAATCATTCGCCATCAATTTTCAATGCTATGTAGCTTATGGCAAAATATAACTTTTAAAATGGGTAACACATTTTTATCACATACATATGTACATATATATTTTATTTTTTATTATTATTATTATTATTATTATTATTATTATTATTATTATTATTATTATTATTATTATTATTATTATTATTATTATTATTATTATTATTATTATTATTATTATTATTATTATTATTATTATTATTATTATTATTATTATTATTATTTTTATTATTATTTACATATGATATTTATAATGCGAAAGGGAACTTGTTAATTGGTACATAGTTGTTTTTTAATAACTCTATTTTTGTGTTGTCGCCTATGTTGTTTAGTTTATAAGTATTTTCAAATCTTTAACCCAAAAAACAAAATTTTTTAGGTGTGTTATTAATATCACCTGTTGCAAATCATACTCACTGTCAGCTTATCTTAAATTGCAACCCCATTTTTCTAAAAATTCCTTAATGACACGGAACTTTTTAATAACAGAAAGAATAAACGTGCGTTAATGAGGAATTTTTAAACGAATGATAACATAATATCACCTCATGTTTATTTTTTGTAGCTAGCTACATACGTTTGTATATTTATTCATAAATATGTATATACATACATATGTATGTATGCACAAACTTTAGATAGAACAAGCTTACAATTTTTTAAGTAAACGCTTTTTTAAACACTATGTATTAATATTTATAGATTTGAGAGCAATACAAAACATTAATCCATATTTATAAATTTGTTCACTTAACTGTTAAGAGAGTGGGGGAAAGCAAAAACGTTCGATTGTGTGTCCAAAAACTGGAACAGACACACTAGTCGGCATAAGTATTTTGACGAAATAAAAACTTTCATTTTTACGTTTGATTATTAAACGGCTTTGTGAAAAATTCTTGTATATTTTTTCCTTTTTATTTATAACTTATACAAACTTAAAAATATGCAAACAAATATTATTTCTTAGAAACTTAAAAAGGTGTAAATTAATTTGTTATTTTATGGTATGGTAGATTTAACTGTCTTAAAATCTGATTCCTTTAAACGTCGTCTAATAGTGCGCTCACTGATTGGATTCTAGGCCGTCAGATTCCATTGATCTGCAGCAGATTGAGGATTCAGAAAATATTTTTTAAATTCTCGTAGGACTCGGTATTTAGTGTGCCTGATCTCGTTAAGTTTTTTACGTCGTTAACCTGTTTATACTTATTAATTTGATAATGCACAATTTGACGCGACACATTGAACTCTTTTGCAATGTCTTTTGCTGCCGTTCCAGCGTTAAACTTTGCTAGCATCGAAGATCTCGTAACCAAACTCAACTCTGCCGTTTTACCCATGGTTTATTAAACCTTTTAATAAATTTTTATTTTATTATACCCTTCACCGAAGGTAAAAGGGTATGCATATATAAGTTTGTCATTCCGTTTGTAATTTCTAAAATATTGATCCTACTATAAAGTATATATATTCTGGGTCCTTATGAAAAGCGAAGTTGATTTAACGATGTCCGTCTGTCTGTTGAAATGGGTTTTCCGAAGACCCCATATATGATGGGGGCCAGGTTATTATACATTTATGTCACGTATGGTCCGGAATTGTTTGCTATTGAAATTCAAAAAGATCGGTCCACAAATGGCTGAGATATGAGCAAAAAACCACGAATACCCCTAATTTTTCCCAAAAATCCCTTGTGGTTGTGGTATTTTTATTACTTTTTGCTGTATATCTGGGGAACGGCAAGAGCCAAAGATTCCAAATTAGGTACATATATTTAGGTTGCCAATACACACCATCCTACAAAATGTGGGCGGGATTGGAGAAGTGGGCGTGGTACCTCCCGTACAAAAAAAATTAAAAATTGTATAAAAACCTACATTTTAGGGCTGCCATATGTCCTATGGATATGACTTATCAGGTATGTTCTGAAAATCACGTGATTTCAAATCACATGTGCTTTTAAAATCACACGTGTGATTTTGTGGTGTTCTGTAAATCACACCGTTTTTGTGTTTTTCGGTGTGATTTTCAATTGTCGAAAGCACAAGCAAGCACAAAGGATTTGTTTTTAAAAATTATAGCTCATTTTAACGCTTTTTATGTTATTTTCCGACAATTTGTTTTCTTAACCAATTTAGCGATCTCAAATTAGTTTTAGGGTGGTTAAAATTTTGAAAATTTTTTTTTTTGCGAATTTTAGCCATGTTCGCGATAGAAGCGATTTGTTCCTGTTAGTTTTCTGATTCTTTACAGCTTTAACGATTTATAATAAAAAGTAGACTCAGCTATCAAGCCGCTGTTGGCAAATTTTTGCGAATTTCCGATAGTTTAGCAATTTTCAACGAATTTTTGCCATTCCTTATAGTTTTAGGGAGTTTTAATCAATTTTATGGCTTGTTTGAAACATAAAATTTTTTGCAAATTTTTTTTTTCTTATTTTCCGACGATTTTTTTTATCCATTTAGCGATTTCAAATAAATTTTAGGATAAGTTTACAAGTTTGCAATTTTTCGCGAATTTAAGCTATTTTGGAGATAGAAGCGATTTTTAATATATATTAGACTTGGCTTTCATGCCGTTGTTAGCAAAAAAGCGAACTTTAATTAATCTAAAAAAAAAACAAACCTGAAATCACAACAGAAGTTACAAAAGCAAATATCATTTGGTAGTATCGTCGAATTTTCTTAATTTTAAATGATTTGTTGTTTATAAAATAACTTATTGCATAAAAAATTAATAAACAACACATGGAATATTTTAATTAAGAAATTTATTATAACGGTCAACTTACAATAGTCGCAAAAAGAACAAAGTGATTTCAAAAAGTTGTTTACGTAGCTGAACGTTTTGAAATCACAAAATAATATGCCCAGAACACCTTTCTTGTGATTTGAAATCACTTTCAAAAAATGTGATTTTCAGAACAGGCCTGTATATACCAAAATATCGGAAATTTTTTATAGAACATATTTTATAAAAAACTCGGAAAAATCGGTTCTGATACGAAAAAGTTATGGCCAAAATAAATTTTTTTTTTTTTAAATACCCATTTTCGGGAACCAAAGATCTTTCCGAGTCCAAGTTTTATAGCCCAAGTAAATGGTAAATTTTATCTTAAACACATCTTTAACGAAACAATTTTAACAAATAGAATTTTTGATTATTTTTGCTACTTAAAAACTCGCCAAAAAAGGTAAATCTACGGTAAGACAACACTGCCTATACTAAAAGAAACAAACAAACGCACATAACTGGTACAAACCATTTTGGTGAATATAGGCCACTATTACGGTTCACAACTTAAATAAGTTGAATTGTAAATTTTGTGTTATGGTTTACAACTGAGTTGAGTTGTGAAAACTAAAACGGGCCATATTTCATTTTAATGATATTCAAACAACATTTGTTTATGGTTCAGTCGTCTAGGGGGTTGAGTTTAGAAACCTGAGTCCTCTGGTTCAAATCTTGGTTTTTCAAAGATAATTTTTTTTTAATTTTTATGTTCTAAAAACGATTGTAAAAAAATATTTACCAGTTTTAGATTTTTAAATTTAATTTATAATGAAGTTTTTAGAAATGTGAATATGTATGTAATGTAAAAATTATTTAGTTTTTGTCTAGTTGCTCTGGATGCAGCTCGCACAATGGTGAAGGGTATATAAGATTCGGCACAGCCGAATATAGCACTCTTACTTGTTTTTAATTAAACTTAAATGCAAACGTGCTCAAAAATACAAACAAAAAGCCACAGACACCGTCAAAATATTTATGGCACGCAGAAATTTGTTGTCTCCATGCATTATTATCAGCAGAAAATGAGTGCAAAAGGAAACAATATAAAATTTCGCATGAAAAGAGCTAAAAATAGATTATTTTTTTTGCGCATTATTTTCGCACAATTTTTTTCCAACACTAAGTGCCGCTTCACACACGTCAAGTTTGACTCTTCAAGTCTTGACCTTTTAGGAGAGAAGGGAAAAGAGAATGATATTTCTTTTCCCCTCTCTCCTAAAAACTCAAGACTTGACGAGTCAAACTTGAAGTGTGTGAACCGGCACTAAGCTTAGCTAGGTTCAACAGTCAGAAAAATGTTTTGTCAAAATACTTATGCCGACTAGTGTATGACTGCATGGTATTGTGTTTATATTATGCAAATACATACATACACACAAATGAATAAACCGCAGAATTAGGTGGAAATTAAAATAAGTTTAAGGTTCATTTAGCTTGTTATCATTGACATTTTTTAGACTGCAACTCCTTTATTAAATAAAATGAAAACATTTTTAAATCATAAATTATATAATTAAAAATGTATAACATTTGTACTGCCGTATTCATACAAATGTTTTTTTTTATTATTTAATAGAGGTTTACAACGTAGGTATTTTCTATGTAAATTTTAATAAACAAACGTTGTAAAATTTAATAATTGCAATTCTGATGAAAATCTATTTGAATAAGCACGATAATTAAATCATGGTATCAAAATGTACATTATTTTACATGGAATTAATATGAAATGTATAAAAAATAGCGCTATGATTGCAGGTTTATGGAAACAGTTCTCATTTTATAGCACTAGTTGCATTATAAAACTTAAAACATATGTTTTGTTTACAGATATTTTAAAATATGTAGCAAGAAATCTATCTATTATACATTCGTCAGCGATCGTGCAACCTCAATGAAATCTTTCTACAATGTTTCAAACATTTAAATAAACTTTACAAGCACAAAGTAAAAAGCTTGCAATGCGTTGACGCGAAAAAGGGTGGCGTAGACCACCAGCTTAATATTACTTGTTTTATATAAAACAAGTTTAGTTCAGACCTAAGCATAAAAAGACAAAATTTGCCTTGGTTTAAACCTATAAGAATGGAACCAAATTTAACTTACCATATTTGGAACTGATTGATCCCAAATCAAAATACTTATATTTAACGCCGTCCTTGTTAAATGATTTTTGGAACTGCGCAAAAGGATTTAAGCCTGAAAGTTGCAGATATATTTCTATTATGTAATTGACTATAAAATAAAAATTATTATTGCAAATGAATACTAACCGGACATTGTGATATTTGTTTTTAATTTATTTTCCTTTATAAAAACATTAACCAATTGCTGATGGAACCTACACAAGACTAAAGTTTTTTAGTACTAGCATATTTACTAAGCAGGGTTGTCACATTAAGCGATTTCTTGCCAAACGGGGCGATTTTAAAACTTGTTTGACGACCTAATTTTCGATTTGGCGACATGGCAATTTTTTGGCGATTTATAAAATTGTAGGCGATTTTGTTTTGATAAGTCCCAATTTACACTAGGGACATTTCTGGCAGACATTTCTTGAATTCTCTTTTAATCTTACCTGTAGCGTTTACATATGAAAAATTAAAAGTCAGACAGAAATTAATACTTGTATGTAAACTACGAAAAGTAAGAAAGAGAAATGAAAAAATGTCCAGTACAGATAGTTATGTACTACAATTAAAAGTCCAAATTTATCGTATTGTATTGCTCTTAATGGCTAGAATATGGCTTCATTTTTGTATGCAGTGCTTTTTTAATTTAATTTCAATTCTCTCCTCTCTAATGTCCAATTATTCATATATAGAAAATAATCCCTTCTGTAAGTCAAGTATTTCAAATACTCACCATTTTATAATTTTTATCACATAGTAATTACATCGCTTCTTGAAATGAAATCGAAAAAGTAGACAATTATAAACTATTTTATAGCAAACCTTTTTTGTGTTCACTAATTAATTTAACTTTGTTCTAAATAAAAATTAAAAAAAAAAATATATATTTATATATATATAATGGCTGCATTTTTTAATTTTTGGCGAATTTTAGCGATTCGGAACAAAGTTAATTTTTAGAATTTTTACAAAATATTTTTGATAATAAAAAATACATACCGCTTCTTTATTGCAAAAAATCAAAAATTTCAAGTTACTTAAGCAAAAGTGTTCATTTATACCTTCTTTATATGTTAACAAAAATCAGCACTATATCTCAAACTGAATCGAAGTTATAGCAAAATATATTTTATTAAATATATATATAAAGGTACTTTTTGAAAACTTGAATCGAATTTTGCCAAATTTGACAATGTTGCAATGAAGAAGCGATTTTTAATTTTCAAAAACTAAAAACGTCTTTGGCGATTTTTTACTATTAATTTGACGATAAAGGTTAAAATCATTGTGACAACCATGGTACTAAGTTATGCAGTATGGTGCCAGAAGTAATAAAGCGGGTTTGTTATAACAGCAGATCTGGCAACATCGTGTTCTTTTAAGTCCCCTTTTACAAAAAGTAGGCTCATACACTTGCAATAAAATTGTTCAAATTTACGTATTGTACAATTATATCACCTATTTGTATGTGATATTCGAAGGTGACACAATATATTGACAACAATCAAAAGACTTTTGATATTTATTGCACAACGAAAAGAAAGTGAAATGTGTTGGCAACATTGTACAATGCTGTTTATGTTATCCCTATAGGTTATGTTCACCTATTTATTGAATGAATGAAACCATTGTCATACTTATTGCATAATATAGGACAAAATGGAAATAATATGGCGAATATCATATACAATAATATTGCAAGGGTATGGGCCATTAGTACAACTTGAAGTACGCTAATACTTACAATATAAAAATAAAAATAGGGTATTAATATAACTACAAAAAACTACAATTTAAGCTTTAAATTGAAAAATATATTTTTGTATTCAATTTAAAAAAATTTTAATTTGTCACTACATTGTTAATTAAGAAAACCAACTGAAAAAGGCACTCAAAGAAGTGCCGATATATTGGTTTTAATCGACGTTTTAAAGTTTTATAAAAAAATAACCCCTCAAGTTTGACAATTTAATTAAATTTTTTTAAATGTTTAGATAATTATCAAATAATTTAATTTGGTTGGCATCATTAGATATAAATGCAGACTTACAAGCTGCAGATCCTTAATAATATCGGATAAATATATCAAGTAGATATAATTTATATGATTATTATACAATTTTTGGTTTGATCAAAAGCATTGTTAAGATATGTATAAAATTATTTTATCAGATAAAATCCCATATCAAATTTTGTAATTTACTTGCGCGGAGCCGATTTTTTGACAATCCCTGCTTCTTAAGTTTTTGTGTTAAATTGTTTCTAGTTGTCAAGCAGTTAGGCGTTGAAACCAAACATAGTCGGTTTAGTGTTAAAATCGTTATAAGTCTCCACATCTCAAAATAAAAAAATTTAAATTCAAGCTTAACTGTCCGCAAATAGATTGAATGTGCCCTGAAATCATACTACTTATTTTGTGATGATCGGTACTCTCGAAAAACACTTTAGTACACCTAAAACCGTCACGAATAATGCTATTGTAGCAAGATGTAGTCTGTCATAGTTTCATAGTATGTACTAGCAATCCCTGTATCAAATTTCGTAAAGCCTCATATAAAGCACACTTTCCCTGATTAAAATAAACAAATTTTATGTAAGCTATCGCAAATCAATATTCAACAATTAGTTTTGTTGTGGGCTCCATACTCAACTCAAGTTTCACATTGTATCTAATAAAATGTTCAGTGTTCATTATTCGAACGGCGCAAAGCAATAGTAAAGTACAATTTTGCTATGTTTGTATGCTAAATTTGCTCTATATGCAAAACATGTTCATGTGTAGCAATATAATGTTCAATAAACCTAAAAAAATGTGGATGTAGTCAATGCTGAATACCTAAGATTCTATACGAGATATCAAAAAATGCATTTTAAAATATGAAAGAGAACATTGATGCCATATATAATCCATTCCTAACCCATATTTTTCAAAAATGGCGTGAACAATAATCACCTGACGACATGTCACACAGCCAATGAAACCGATCGCATAATTTCACAAACATCAGCTGTTAAGTGGTCAGCCAGATCGTGTGATTTAACACCACTGGATTATTTTTTGTGGGAATATGTTAAGGACAGAGTCTATACGGAGCCAATCAAATCGATTGCAGCATTAAAACTCAAAATTCGTGAATTGATTAACGAAATAGACCCGGCATTTTGCCAAAAAGTGATTAACAACTTGATGAAAGAATCGATAACTGTCAGTGTGCTCGTGGTGGACATTTTCCAGACATCATTTTTGTTTACAGAAAAACCTAGTTTGCATACAAACTTTGACAAGTCGACCACCAAAAAAAAAAAAACACCATATGTTGACTTGACCTCACCTTCTTGTCAATTCGCCTTGGGTTATGTGAACACTGTTTTGCCCCTAACGACGATGTTTGGAGTATGGGTCAATTATTGCACAAAAAGAAAAGACAATTTTTATTCTAACATACAAAAAATTTGTAAACAGCCAATTTGGCTAGACCCCTTTCACACTCGGCAAGTTACTTGCGCAAGTCTCTTGCGCAACTCTTGGTTTGTAGACGTCACCGGTAAGGTCGGGGTAAGGAAAAAAATGTTTAGTACAGACTTTGTTGTACTCGGCAAGTTACTTGCGCAACTAACTTGCCGAGTCTGAAAGGGGTCCTATTAATTTTAATATGTTAATTGATGAAAGTTGTACTCAAAATATGTGCCAGTGCGTAAAAAATGGATTGTGCATCATCCTCCATCGTCAAGTGGGGGTATCGTCGAATTAGTATTAATTTAATATTCATGGATATTGTTTTCATATTTACTTATATACAATTTGGTACATCTTTTTGCTTCGAGAAATTACCAAATGATTTGCTCGAATGCTTTGTGGTGGCCAACTAATTGAATTGAAAATTTAGAATTGCCCCATTTTCAAAAATCTAATGAATTTCACATTTGCCATCAGCGATATAGAATTTCACACCGATCTTTTAATTAAATCAGCATCAAGGAACCCCTACAATATGGTTTTTTCCAAAAGCTAAATACATGAAAGCAGGTTCTGTTTCAAAAGAAAAGAAAGACGATATAAAAGATTTACTTAAATATTCTATTCCGAATTTAGATAAAGTTTATTTTTGAAATTTAAGTAAAACCTGTTATTTAATTTTCCAATACATAAATTTAATGTTGGTTTATTTAGAACATCGTTTCTTTGTGAATTATATATATTACAAAAAGTATAAAAAAAAACCAAATTAAAGTATACGCAAGTATTTTTAAGTTTTGCTTAGTTTTAAAGTATTGTTTTTTATGTTCCTTATATAAATAATAAAACATAACAGTAGGATTGTTGACTTTGTGTATTTTTGTTCCATAAATAAATATGTAACGGTTAAGCAGTAAAGGTTATAGGGTATACATTCATGTTGATAGAAACACCACATTTTCTCTCCCAAATAGCATCGACTATTCATTTCACTCGTTATTTTGTTTCGATAAAAAATATTTTACTAAACATAAAAGAAAGAGTAAAATTAAAATTGTATATGGATGTGGAGCACAAAACGTCGATTTATAAAAAAAAAATTTTTTATAAAGCACAGAACAATAATTTTTACTTTCGTAGAAGCTTAATATGTCACGACTTATTATACAAACATATGTACAAAAACTTTCTTATTTGCAGAAAATATGCACAGCAATGCATTGGTAACATAAAAAAAGATTTATGGTATATATTTTGAAAAAAACTATTGTAAACCTTTATTTACGTGTTTCACGTTACAGACTTATTGGCATATGTTCTAAAACATATGTATATGTTTTTTATGATATGTTCATACATAATTAAAATATATCAGGGGTGCGCTGGAAAACAAAAACGTAAAACGCAAGAATTTTAAAAGTCGTTTTTAAATAAGATTTCTGTAATAAAATAATTTTATGACTGTATTCAGGCAAACTGCTTTGTAATATATATTTTAATTGGCCAAGAGTGGCTTTTTATATTACATTTGATGAAATAAATAAATAAATAAATAAATAAAAAATTCTATACAAATATTTCTCTATTAAAGAGAATTTTATAACGAAAATTATTAAAATAAAATTGTTGCGTTTTACGTTTTCAAAATCCAGCACGCCCCTGTATATATTAATACCATATAAAAATCTTGAGTACCACATTGAAACCATATAACAAAATGCAACCCTGCATACATAATGATAATCTAAGCCTGGCAGCTCTATTTTATTGTTTTTCTATTTTTGCTTTATTGTTGATTTTCTTGAACTTATTGAAATAATTTGACAGTCGTTTGATATTCGTAGGATTGAGTAGAATATAATTTTAATATCTTTGGGGCGCAAAAACAGTTGAATATTTAAATAAAAAACAAAAGTGTTTCCAACAATTCTTGCCAAAATAAACAAATATGCTTAGTTAAGCAGAAAGTGCTTTGGAATATAAAGAAGATTTTGTAAAAAGTATAATAAAAAATATGCAAACTATAAGCAATTAAATTTAATTACCGTTATACTCACACAAGTTTTTACAGTATCTTTATCTCGTTTTTTCCTTTTTTGCTTTGCGATATCTTCGTGTTTTATCCAACAACCCCAGTAAATAGATACAATTCATACTTTTCTTTACTGTCATTTTCGCCAAGTGTCAAAATAAAAATATAAGTTAATAAACAAAACATAAAATATCAATAAAGTTAAAATAGCTTTAAACATTATTAAACAACAAAAAAAGGAATAAAATACATTTTTACAATATTTCATCATGGATGATGAATTCAAATTATGCTGGAAAAATTTCCAGGACAATATTGCGAGTGGATTTCAAAACCTTTATGATCGTGGCGATTTAGTGGACGTAACATTAGCATGTGATGGGAAGTTACTACAAGCACATAAAATCGTTTTGGCAATTTGTAGTCCATACTTTCAAGAAATTTTTATAACGAATCCATGCAAACATCCTATAAGTAAGTACATACAAATAGTTACATTATTTACATATTCTTAATTCATGTTGTTGTGAAACATGCATGCGTACATATGTTTTTATTATTGTTTAAAGAAATCCATCGAGACAATATGATCAACATTTAAAATTTGTATTTTTACACACATCCATAATGCAATTATCTATTAGTTAAACACATATGGACGCATATTGGGTTTATTTGTAAATCCAAATACCTACCCGACGGTATTTTTCATTCAATTACACTCAATACTATTGTCTTTTCAATAACACCCTAGAGGAAAGTAGGTATAACATGTAATTAAATCAGCGTTTATAAAACTGCAGTCAAACTGCCATGTCTTCCACTTCTACATTTGCCATTAGCCAAATGTAAACTGTCGCTGTCAAACCAACTCAAAAGGCTAAAAGTTGTACACAAATTTTCATTTTTTGTTTGACACTTTTTGGATTTGACTGCAGTTTTTTAAGCCCTGAATTAAATCCATTTATTTTTAGCGAATTTTTTCTATTTGAATCGCAATACATTTCGAGAACTGCCAAACCCAAAGATGTGAAATTTGCAAAAATTCTAGCTAATTTTAGATCAATATTTTTACAAAGTGTACTTCATTTAATTTAAAAAAAGATCAAAATTTTAAAAAAATAAACATTATTGTTGGCATAGAATTAGCGAATAGTAAATCGACTTGGATTCCAATAAAAAATCGATGTTGTCTTAATTCAATTTTCAATTTTTCGCAATCGAATTTACGTAAGTGATTTTATATTGAATTTTTGGACCTTTAAAAATAATTCTTCATTGTTATAAAAATTTTGCAAATAATTTTAATCTTTATCTCCATTTAACTGACAAATACCCTACAAGAAATTAATGAGCGAATCATCATATTTTTCACGATAGCGTTAATAAAGTTTTCTATCATTTTCTAGTAGGGTATGTACTACATGCACAATTCAACTTCAAATTTTTAATTGTAGGTATATTTGAACAGTTTGCCAAGTTTTTATTAACAGAAAAATTGCAGTTGTACGTACATATTAACCTATGTGTAAGTACCTTTGGTATACCTCCAACTTTAATATAGGTCCGCTTTTTCTTAAGAAATTTAATTCATAAATGAATAGTTAACAAAACAATCCAAATCTTATTGTAAGGAACCAAATATTGTAAGTGGTCTAGGCGCATCAACCATGGCATTCTCGTGGAATTACGACAATATTTAAATTTACACACATTTTCGTTTTTTGTTCCACATTTTTTGGTTTCGACTGCTGTTTTTTAAACCCTGGTTTAATCAACAAGCTGTTTTAAAGCAAACAATGATCCTTAAAAAAAATTAGAATTTACGACTGAAAATGATTTAAATGCTTGTGCTTCTTCGTCTTCACTATGCAAAAGTCAAAAAATTTGACCAATGTCCGCTAAATATTAAAACAAGCTTAATTTAATAACACAAAACATTTGTACAAACGTAAAATGTTCAAATGTTTGCCAAGCCATTTGTGTGGTTTATTTTGCACTTTAGAAATATTTCCTGGATATACAAAAACACATGCATATGTATATGCATATGTATAGTCCAACTTCCCTATAATGAGTCTGCAAGGGACCATATAATCACTTCATTTAATAGAAGCTTCACTATAAAGAATTTATATATATTTTTTTTTTAAATTTTATTTAAAATAATCGATGGTTTGGATTAAGCCTCTTATTCTGCATAATCAAAATGTCCGATTTCAAGCCTTTTTCGTTTAGTGCTGAACTGCTTGTCTTCAACAATTTTAGATAACTGCATTGTCTTTTTAAATACTTGATAAAGTGCTGGGAAAATTTCACACTCTTTGGTTATGTATCGTTTTCAAGCCGATAGACTATAGTTCATAGTGCTTTAGTTGACAAGATTTTAAAAAATTTAATTTTGTATAATAAAATTGAAATAAAAAAACTAAAGTATTTTAATTAACAAGGTTTATTTTAAATGTGCTAAATTCCCATTTCATACTATTGGTAAACTGAAATTTATTGTTGATGGGATAAGTATTTTAACTTGATTAAATCCTAATAAAATTTTTTAAGAGAAATGCCACAACGGAGTAATAGCAGGTAAAATTTTAATCGTTGAGACTTTTTTCTTTTGTTCTTATTTTTATCTTTGCCAATCCCCTACCAAAAATTTTTCTTAAACAATTCCTTATATGGAGACACAAATGCTTAAGAGTCAAATTTGTATTAAAAAAATTTGTTTATTGTGAAGAAGAATTCACTGTATGGAAATTCGTTATAAGGTATGGAAATTCGTTATAAGGAGTTCAAATTTTTTTTAAATGTTAACGAAAAAGCAGTGTTTTTGATATCAATTTGTAAATTGCGAGAGATTCATTGTAAGGAAGTTCACTATAGAGAAGTTCGACTGCATATACATATATATATGTACATATATATATCGCACTTGATCAACAAGAGTGTATTTATTAACTTAAAATCTTAATTATTTAACTTTTTGGAAGAAATCGACACGCCATATTCATATCTACCGGCTGTATAAATATCGTGTTATTTTGTTTACTTTTGGTACAAATTAAATTTACTGAGACACTTCGGAACTGCTTCACAGGAAGATTAAATAAAACCTTATGCTGAGAAGTACTTAATTTTTGTCTCTGAACATATAAAAAGCCCTTTAAAATAGTTTCATTCCCACTCACGTATTTAATGTTTTTTTTGTCATTGCTTGAATCACGTAGGTCAATTTTCAGTTTATCGTTTCTAATTAAAACTTGAATATAATTTACCATCGAATGCAAATTTATTTATAACAATTTTCTTTATAAATATAAAAATATTAACATTACATTATTTAACAAAAAAAAAAAAAAACAATTAAAATATTCAAAACAAAAATTAAAAGAAATTCAAAAATGTACATTAGGGAAATAACTTTTTAAATTTTTTTGCAAATATCAAATTTGGCATTAAAAACTACAGTTCAAACACCAATAAAGTTTTAATTTTATATTTGTGTGATAATCAGATGTGTCACAGAAACCAAATTCGTACGAAAGTAAACGAGTTATTTTTTTGCAGAAAGTGCCATAAAAACGGCAGGGCATATATCCATTTAGTAAATCTACCCGAACTTTAAAAATAATTAAAGGATACTTTTATATTTTTGTGCTTTCTTAATTATACATATAACCATTGTAAATGAAATTAAATAACGTTGAATTTTTTTTTGTATTGATTTAGAAAATAAATTCGGTACGTGAAGATTGTTTTTTACAAAATCACCCAAGACAAAAATTTTCGTTAATAAAACTACATTGATCAGCTCGTGGTACTATGCGTAAAATTTGGTTATAGCCCTAATGTACATATCGTCCCCTAAAATGCAAAAGAGTGAAAAAAAATTCTAAATTGAGTTTTCAATTATTATGATGCACTAGACTAAATTACATGTCCCTATAAAATTAAAATAAATAAAAAGTATTGTTACTCCCTTTTGCATTTTATGTGACGATATGTATGTTTAAAAAACAAAATTATTAGATACATTTTAATATGCAGCGATGTTCTAGAAAAAGCGCGCCCTCAGTTAACATTGTTTTTTTACAATTATTAAAAATTTTGCAACGCACAAAAGTTTTTACAATAGTCGAACTAAATATTGTACTTATTTCCAATTAAATTGTTTTAGATTAGAATAACTTATTTCACTGTTAGTATTTCAAGAAACATAATTGAAATAAATAACTTAATATTCTTTTATATATCGAGCCCTAATAGCACAAAGGATTTAACCAACAACATTTTAGACTTTTGTTTATTGATGAAAATCGTGCATCATCTCTAAAAATCTCTTATCTCTGGGAAGTACCGTTACGAAATAAGAGCAAAATCAATTTAAAACGAAAACCTAGACTTGAAGCAAAGATATTCAAAAAACCCTACTCCTGTAAAATTTTATTTTTGTTGGTTACATAATTTTTGCTACAAGGGCTCGATATATTTTATAACTTTTTTGTTGCCCTAACCATAGTTAAATTAGAGAGTATACTCATATTCCTGAACCTATTTAAGACTGATTTTGAGAAATGAATTTTTTTTCATAAACGTCGAAAAACATGTGTATTTTTTAATGTGGTATCGAGATTTTTTTAAGAGATATTTTGTCATGGCCTCAGGAAGGATATCGACGCAGTCTTTTATTTGAATCTATTTTTTTTATAGCTTATCAAAAAATGTAAAAGAAAAATATTTTTAAATTCGCTTTATGAAAAAGTATAAATGTTCGAATAATGACTGAATATAAGACTCCAAATAGTCTATCATAAACTTCTAACTTTAATAACAAAACTATTATTAATTAAAAAAATAAAACATAGATAATGTTTGCTATGTTTATCAACTTGACGTACATACATATGTACATATGTATTTATGTAGTACATAGATTTTTTAGTTTTATTGATTCGTTTTACAAACCCTGTTTGCTACCAGGTGCACCTGTCATTAGAACAATATAAAATATTTAATGTGTATCCGATCGTAATCCGATCATTAGATTAATGTTTATTCATAATTATTTATTAACAACATTAGGAAGGGTTTCTATTTATTAGTGTCTTCCCCTGGGTTGTCAGATTTGCTTGAGCTCCATCGCCAAACGTCAATTTTGTTCAGTTTTTTTTTTTAATTAAATTTTGCATACAAAAAATGCTAGTATGTATAATATTTCAGTCAAAAATCGCCAAAAACTGAGAAAAAAACAGAAAAGCCGCCGAGAGTAAATCGCCATATCTGACAGCCCTGAGGCCGTATTCTGTAATTCGCTAAAGCTAAATCTTTATCGCTAAAATATAAAAAGTTGATTTAGCGATTTTTGGCTACGAATGGAATACTGTAACGTGCATGGCTAAATTTGGCATTGCCATAAAAATTTAATTCGCCGCAATTTTAGCTTTTAATTTCATCGCTAAAATTTTTCAATTTTGTATTCTCTAAGGCATTTTAGCGATCGAGATTTAGCTTAAGCTAAGCGAATTACAGAATACGGCTGTCTTCTCCAAGAATAAAACTGTAAAAAACTTTAAATTTTTTACTTTCAATCAAAAGTGCTCTGATAGTAAAATAAAGTAATACTTTTGAATGTCATACCTAAAAAACACAATATTAAGTTTAATATAAAAATGTTTGTTAAATTCAAGGCCCATTGAAAAGGTCTGCGCAAAAAGCCTGATGATCATTGTTTATGTTCTTTTTAGTTGTCAAAAGTTGTTTACATTTTGCTTACATGTGCATGTATACGTTTGGTTACGTTTATGGTATGGCACACATACACGTTGTTTCCTTTTGCTTTGTATATGTGGTAGTAAATTTTTGACAACTAAAAAGAATCGTTTTTTGTTTTTGTACAAGTAAGCAGACCTGATAGATGGGCCTTGGTTAAATTGTGTGAGATTTTCAGGTATTTAATAGAATAAAAAGTTTCATGAAAAATATTGTTTGTTTAAAAATGTCTCACAATTTAATTCAAAAATGTATTTTATTGCCATTATACAGTGATTATAGACGCTAAAAGTTAAAATTATTCTTGTGTCGACAGGGTAACTGTTTTGTAAACAAGTAAGAGTGCTATATTCGGCTGTGCCGAATCTTTGATACCCTTCACCGTCAATTAGAATATTTCAGGCGTGGTAGGGTCCACGTGGGATCTATAATTTTTAAATAATCTTTATATGTACAAACGGAGTAAGATATGCGCCAAACCAATTATCAGCTGACGATATGTTAAATTATCGACCGACCATCAGAAAGCTTTATGCTTTTATTTACAGTCTTATAAAAGTTAATTTGAACAAATATTTTCGAGATTGCAATTTATATTGGATTCATATTAAATTATGGAATAATCATCACAAAATTCTGTCGAATATTTTCTGATTTTGAAAAACATAAATTTGAACAAATTTGGATACAGTAGTTGAAGTAATTGAAGAAAAAAAATTTTGTCATTGCGTTTTATAGTTTTTAATTAGTTTTTAGAACGCTGCTTAGAATGAGACTCGAGGTAAAGTATGGACCTATTATATGGTATTATTGCTGTCTATTTTAAGCTTAATTGAACCAAATTTTACTGCAACATCTATGTTAAAATAATTTCCCAGAGTGGGTATTATATGTGGAATCTGGTAAATTATGGACCGATTTTCACGGCATTTTCTGTGAATTCAAGCTTTATGAAACTGCAAAAAACCAAATTCTGCTACAAAAACATTACTCGTTGCGGCTTAAAGCATTCGAAACTGTTTTCCGAGAGTATGATTTATACGGGACCTATGGTAAATTAAGGACCGGTCTTCACGAAATTTAACAATGTAATTTTTAGTCCTTTCAAACTGTAACATACCAAATTTTATTACAATTACATCACTATTTGTTACGGTTTAAGGCGTACTAAACTGTTATCCGAGAGTATGCTTTATATGGCGCCTTTGGTTAATTATGAACCGATCTTCACGAAATTAAAAAAATATGATTTCTAGTCATATAGAACGAATTTGTGCCAATTCTTAACCAAACCGTGCATTATACAACCATTTATGCTAATATTTTGTAACGAAGTTATCAATTTTTTTGGGTGGTGGTTCCACATTTGTACTCATAACTCTCATCCTACTGAACCGAATTCAATCCCAAACTGCTTAGGATAACTAGGAGCAATTTGCGACCAGCTTTGATCTTTTTTTTTAGTTTTACGAAAGTGAGCGTGTTTTCAACAGCCGGACATTCGGGCATTGCTAAATCGAGTTAGAATTACTTCAGGAGCCAGAATATATACTTGATGAGGTCTGAGATGAATTATTAAAAAAGTGTCACTCGTAATGACAAACTTATGGTGTTTTCTTTTCTACAAAAAAATGTGCCTTTTTTTAAAAAAAAATTCAATTTGGTGCCTTTTTCTTAAAAATTTTGCTCCCGAAAAGAGTGGCTTGTTTTATTCTAAAAAACTCATGCTTTTCGGGAGCAAAATTTTTAAAAAACTGACAAGAAAACACCATTAGTATACCCTCATTCACCACTGGGGGTTGTGTACAGGGTTACCGTTCAGAATTTTGAAAAAGTCGCACAAAAAGTCGTTTTTAAAACAAAAAGTCGCACAAAAAAGTCGTTTTTTCAAATTGAAGTCTCACACTTTTTTTAACATTTTAATTACTTCAATTGAATTACATAATTAATTTTATTTTATTTTTAATAGCTCTCTTAAATTTGCTTCAGTTAAAAAGAAATTTTTACTTACAGAACAAATTGTTTTCGTTAAAAAAACTGAAAAAAATTTGTAAAGGGTCCGCCAAATAACTTTTTTTTTTGAAAATGCTATAATAAAAAAACTTCTGAATATATTCTCAAATTTCTTTTTTTATTTGAAAGTACAATCCTTCCGGTTAATAATGGAAAATAATTTCATTCAAATGGCTGCCTCGGCCGGCCATGCAGTAGCCTACACTATCGGTCCAATTTTTAAGCACATTCTCGATTGTGTGCAGCTGTATTTCTCCAATGGATTCACGAATATTGTCCTTTAAAGCGTCAATTGTCTCTGGCTTGTCGGCGTAACACTTATCTTTGACGCCACCCCACAAATAATAGTCCAACGGTGTCAAATTGCAGCTCCGAGGTGGCCAACGACATCAGCTCTGCGGCTGATAATGCGATCTTCAAAAACAGGGCGCAAAACATCGAGTGTAGCTTCGGCTGTGTGGCACGTAGCGTCGTCCTGTTGAAACCAAATGTTGCCAATATCCTTTTAAATTTTTGTGAACAAAAATTCGTTCAACATGACCCGATTACGATCGCCATTGACTGTAACTAGCTCATTTTCGAAGGCCCAATTATGCCTCTGGACCAAAATCCGCACCAAACAGTGACTCGTTTTGGGTGCATCGGCTTTTCAATGTATGCGTGCGGGTTTTCTGTGCCCCAAATTCGACAATTTTGCTTGTTTACATACCCGCCAAGATAAAAATGAGCTTCATCTGAAAAGATGATTTTTTTGGCAAAATCGGCATCTTCTGTAAGTCGATCGCAGGCATGATTTTCAAAGTAATGTCGCAATATTACCCAGCGTTGTTCAAGCGTATACACAACCATATTCGTTCGCGGAAGGATCAAACTAATCTGTCAAATCCAGGGCTGTTAGACTTTTTTCTTCAAAAATCGTCAAAAGTTTCAACAAAATTCATCAAAATCGTCACGAACATTTAACAAATCGTCAAATATTTAAATTTTACAAATTAGAGACAATTTATTGCATTAATTGGTTCAAAAATATAAATTCTTAGCAAAAATTCTATTTATGATGAAGAAAGTTATATATGGGGGATTCACAAGGTGTCCTATCGTCATAATGTCCTAAATAATATTTAACAATTGTTTAAAAAAAATATTGTTGTGCTTCAAACAAAATAAATATTTTAATTGCTGTGTTCATTAATTCGTCATAACTATACAGTAGAAATCTAAATTATAAGCGGTTGCTCACAGCAGTCATATTTCTTGTAATTATTTTAAGACATATGACTTTACAATTTTATGACAACCTTATGAATCCCCCAATAGTTAAGTTTTATTCTATTTATTTCAGCAAGTGAGCTGAAATATATTTATCATTTAAAAAGAAATACAAAGGAAAAATATATTTTCATAAATGCATAACAAAAATTTATTTCATTTATCCATATTCACAAAAAGATTAGGGTTTAAAAGCTTAGGAAATAAAAAAAATAAAATCTCATTTGCTATTAACTCGAGCTATCTTTAAATGATTAATTTTTAGCGCTAAACCAAAGGTTCTGTCTATATCAACAGTCTTTTTACCCGACTTGAAAAGTTTTATTACGTCCAATTTTAGTTCCAAACTAAGTAAGTGCTGGTTCACACTCTTCACGTTCTAGCCGTCAAGTCTTGAGTTTTTAGGAGAGAGAGAGGAAAAGAAATGTCATTCGATTTTCCCTTCTCTCCTAAAAGCTCAACACTTGACGGCTAAAACTTGAAGAGTTAGAACCAGCACTAATGCATTGTCTTCTCTTTACACCCATTTTTCTACACGTCTTCTTACTTCCCAACACGCATCTTTGCTTAGAATAACTAACCTAACAGAATTAAATGGGAATTCGCCTTTTTACACGAAAATAGAAAAATTCTTCACATGTGATTATGACTTCACCGAAAAATGCAATCGTATGTCGAAATCGAAATCATAAAGACGCAAAGCGGATTTAATCAATTTTTAAAAAGCGGACCAAATAGAACCGACGCCCCACTAGGGCTCTAGTGTATTTATTTTGCAGTATCGTGATGGGGGAAGAATTTTTTTTGTTTAATTTCCAAAAATTTTTGTATTTTGAAAAATTGATTTTTACGTTTTGGACTGTTCCCAATAGTATTGTAAATATTTATTGTAAGTGTTTTATTGATGTCAGAAAATCGTCATGACACTATTACTTTTTGTCAAAAAATCGTCAATCGTCATTTTACTGTATTTTCTCAAAAAAATCGACAAAATTACGAAAAATCGTCACATCTAACAACCCTGGTCAAATCAGACATGAGCTAAGTGTTAAAATCGTTAAAATGTGTTTAAATACACTTTCGTGTATTAATTTTACATTTGATTAATTTTTAATAATGTATGCATAAACTTTTTATGTTTTTTAACATTCTATTTCAGTATTTAGAATATTTAGAGGACTCACAAGTTACTACTTTTAGCCTGTTGGTTAAGTTGTTTTTGTATTAATTCTAATTTTGAAAAACAAAATTGTCACCGCGTTGTACGGTAGAGGTAATACATGCGCTGCTTATTTGTCTTAATTAAGGTACCATCAATCGTTAATTAAAAGCAATTTTTAAGCTTCCTACTTTTTAACAAATTAAATGCATTAATAATAATAAAAGCCTGTGTCATTTATAACATTTGTAAATAAAGATATAATATCAATAGCGGTAAAAACGTTGGTCTTAAAACGCTTTAAATAATAATGCCGATCATCCTAGACTGACATGGAAATTCAATGAACACGATACAAAACAAGGCATATTTAGTTGAAATTGTCTGGATACAAAATAATCACCTGATCAATCGAATGAGGTTACATATCCCGGGGAATGTTTAAAACAAAATTGACATTTTTAAGGGAAAATATTTTAAGTTTTGCAGAAACGGGGCAAAAAGTTGCAAAATTAGACGATTTTGAAAAAGTCGCACAAAAAGTGTCAGAGCTTCAAAAAGGTTGCAAATTGCAACTAAAGTTGCACAACGGTAACGCTGGTTGTGTAGGCTATACAAAAATATAAACGAATTTCAGTGTTTGGTGCAAATGGTCTTGCGAAAGAACAAATGCAAAAGAGCATAGCTTTTGTGTTAAATCCCACAACAAAATACACATATGGGGGATTCACAAGGTGTCATAAAGTCATAAGTCTTAAAATAATAACACGAAAAAATATGACTGTTGTGAACAACCCCCCATAATTTAGTGTGCTATTTTGAATTTAAATCAGCTGATTTAAAACAAATATAAAAAATAAATATTTACCTAACATCAAAATATTATTTAATTCTAATCTATGAATTGATAAATTAAATTAGATCTTTCTTACCTGACTATTTTCCATTTTTCAGACGCAAACCACAAATAAATTTTTCTTTGTTTGTTTACCAAACATCAGAGTCCTAAGCCGATATAATTTGACGCTGCAAGTGTTTTGTTGCAATAATTGCTAGCCGCAGGTTAAATTCGGATGTTATCCTGATAAAACTATACCATCAACGGTGACGGCTACAAAAACTAATGCAGCTCGGCTCAGCCGCTATGCGCAGGTCTCTTCTGATTAGTTACGACAGCGTTGTTTTTAGAAAATGAAAACAAGTGAGTTAGTGAGAATTGAATATTGAAAACAAAAACAAAAGTAAATTTTTGTTTCTTATTGTTGTTAGCAATATAATTTCCAACTAACTCATTTGTTTTCGTTTACTAAAAACAGGCAGTATAAAGAAATTTGAAGAGACTGGAATGGAAGCGTTACAGATGTGGTCAGGTCTTTTGAAAGTGAGGCTGATAATACGAATTTGTCGGTTCCACGGCTCAGAGCGATCATATAAATTAAATACTAAAATTCGTATATATGCGAAACTATAACAGCTAAATTTATAAAATTTTGCACATCCAACTTTGACATCCATATGAACATTTAGGGGAAAAATGAGTGCACTAACTAAAGTGGTCGTGGCACTTCCTTTACGAATTTAATACCATAATGTGTATATTTGGAAAACTATAACAGTTAGAATTCCGAATTTTTGTATGAGTAACTTTAGTATCAATTAAAATATGTTGGGCAAAAACGGGCGGACTACGAGTAGTGGGCGTGGCACTTCATATGGAAGGTAAATCTGTGAACTAGAGGCCCCAAAATTTTGTACGAATAACTTAAATATCACCACTTATGGTGGGCGTAGCACCTCCTGTATGAAGTAAATAATAAAATTCTTATATCTTGGAAACTACAACAGCTACAGACTACAAAATTTTGAAATAGATAACGTGGTACCTATTTCATATGAATTAAATACTAAAATTTGTATATCCGTACAAGAGCCGTTAAATTTTGCAAGGCAGTTTTGAAATTCATACAAATTTTTGGAGAATAAATGGGTACAATGCTAATAGAGAGCCCCATGTAAGAGCAACTTTGAAAAAATTTGAATAACCATTTTTAACCATTCAATTTTTTTTTCGGGTATTAACTAGTTTTGTAATAACAAATTCTATGCAATTCGCATTAACGTTTTGAAAAATGGTTTATTATTGAAATTAGGTGCGCGGCAAATGTGTGTTAAGCGAAATTAAATCTTTGCGAATAGGTATGCGAATGCTTACAGTATGTTCAAGTTTCATATGCAAATAAATTTTTATTTTTGGTTAATTATAACACAAATTCACATGTGTGCGCAGAGAAAAAACATTTTTCAATATGATCACCTCTAACAAAACAATTTTCAACAAACTATGGCTAATCTAACCATATTATTGTCGCCATATTATGGTTAAATTTAGTCATCCATCAAGAAGTGATATATGGGCAGTTCCAGCGAAAAGTCTACTTTTTGTAACGTATCGCTAGAAGTAATTTAAATTGTTTCTCAAAAAATTTTATATGTATAGTTTACTTTTTTATATTTTGGTGTAAAGCGCAACTCTCTTCATTAAGCAATAAAAAGGATAACGGTTGAACAACATGGTCCTAAAATACTACCTTATTTGCATTCTGACTTGCTCAATTCGCAGTCTTATTCAGTTTTGTAATGCAAGTCAAAATCCACTTCCGTTTTTTTAATGTCACGCCAGCGCATATTTTTGCTTATATCTGCAAATCCTTAGCGTCGATTGCTGTAATATTTTTTCTGAACATAGTGCTTATTAATTTCTTTGTATATATTAAAACATTTTTAACAAATTTGACTTCTTCATTTAATTCTTTTACATTTTGTGGTACAAATTGGAGTTGAACATTTTGAAAATGTTTTTTTTTCTCTGTCGCTGCCCTAATTAACAAATTGAGGGATTTTTTAATTTTATTAAAATTTAATTACAGGCAATAATTTACCTAGTTTTACCAGTAATAAAGTTTAGTGCTATTACCGGCGGTGGGTTGCTGATAAAAGGTTTTTCTTGTATGTTTAATAAAAGATTTTATTTATTTATGCCATTGTTTTATAACATCAATACAACACTTGCTACTTTTTTGAGTTTAAAAGAGATTTTCTATAATAAAAAATGTATATCAACGAAGGCCATCTTCTGATGACTTCAGTATTATCGTAATATCAATGGAGAAATAAAAAACTAAATTAAATATACGAAAATTTTCGGATTTTTTATTTATAATTTTCAAATACAACAACATAGATAATCAACACAGATCAACAATAACTGCATCACAATTGGCTTAATTTTAAGCAGAAACTACTAATTGGCAACATTTTAGCCAAGATATTTTTTACCACTTATTTAGGGTACTTTCACCCTGAGAATGTGTTAGTTACATTTTTACTGGCCACAAAAATCATTGTGATTTATGTAATTTTCTTTTATGTTGGTTTTATAAAATGCCACCTTATTTTTTTTTTTTAAGAAATACAAACAACGTTAACAACAACAAAAAAAAACAGTTATTTTTTCCAAATCAATAACTAGAACAATTGTTTTAATACTGCTGCATTTCTAACTCTTTGAGAAATTAAAGGTGAAACATGTAACATAATTTTTGTTTTGATGGGCAACATAATTGAAAAAGAACACGTTATGCGCTGCTGAGATTTAAGGTGGCCGTAAGATTAAATTTTAAATATTCTTTTCAGGGAAATTGAAATAAAAATTTTCAAAAAATTAAACTTTATCATTAAATAATAAAGATCAATGACGAAATTCTAAACTAGAAGTACGATAGATTTATGATAAGAAGTGATTTAAACTGAATAATCAAATCACCAAAATGTATGGACTTTTTGAGAACTTGATACAAGAACACATTGGTTTTTCAGATGTATGAGCAGCATTTTGTTTGATTCGGTATGAATATCAGTTTAGTTTGGTGATGTTATTTAATGCGTCTGGGAATATAGGCCGATTCTCAGAAAATTATTAAGGTTTGTGTTTACATAATAGCAAGAGCCAAAGTTTTAAATAAGGAAGAAGCATCTAAGTTATCAATAGACAAGATCCGACAAAATGTGAGCAGAAGTGAAGAAATTGGCGTAACTTATTCGATTAATCGAATACAATTTTAAAATTAATCGATGGCGAGCACCGCAGTGGTGCAGTGGTTAGAACTCAAAGATTTTTTGAAGATAGAATGTGGTGATTCTTGAAACATGTAAAAATCAACCAGGGTTCAAATCTCAGCTCAACCAAGAAAAATTATCAATAAATTTTAATAAAAATTCCAAGTTGTAAAAAAAATTCCTTCCTCAGTGAAAATAATTAAATGAAAATTAAATTTGATGAACTCAAGCCTAATTAAAGAATAGCAAGAAATTAAAAATTTACAGTTCAACTTAAATCAAAATTGTTCTTAAATCCAGAAATTTTATAAATTACTAGATTTGTTTTCGATAATTTTAGAAAAAATTAGTACTTGAGTAAAAAAATATGTTTTTTTAAATAAAACTTGTCAATGAAGCTCCAAATTGTTGCTTCACTTTCGGGCACTTAGATTTTAAAAGAGTCAATATAACTTTGGATTTTTTTAAACTTTTCACGGACATTCCATCCTCTGCTATGCTTCTGCAAATAATTTCCTCCAGATAATCGATCGAAGTATCTTGTTAAAATATTTATTCATTGGACCACTTGATTTTGTTGGTGGATCATCTTCTTCAAGTACTATGTTAAAGTCACTGTGTTAAGTGGTAAGTTAGTGAAGTTGTTGAAGAACAGTTACGTTAATACATTCTTGGACACATGATACATTTAGCATTATGAGATTTATCCTTCGTACAATAGTTTTAAGCCAAATTCATTTTAAAGAGAGAAACGCATGAACTAAAACCCCTGAATGTGTTAAAAAAGCTTTTCTCTACGCAAAAAAGGTTACAGAAAAAATACGAAATTTGTTAAATACTCATTTCTCAAACAATTTACAGGTACTACATATAAAGATATATTTCAAAAGAATTTGTACAAATTCAGAAGTGTGCAAACTTTTGGTACAATTTTGCCAAGTTTTTTTTCGATACCTGAATAATACGATAATTTAAGAGCTCGTTTTAAAATTTTCAGACTTAAAATTCTCAAAATTTTTTTTTTAAAGATACATAAAAACGGAGAAAGTATCATTAATACCCGAGATAAGATGTTTATTAACATTTAAAACAGTTCTAGGTCTTTCTATTTGGTTTTAAATCATAGAAATATGTAAAAAAAAAGTCATATAGTTTAAGAGAAAACAAAAAATTACATTCAAAACTAAAAACAGCCAAAAATATTAAAAAAAATATGGCTCATTTTTTTTAAAGTACTTTACCAAAACTTGTGGAAAGCTCTGTAAAGGGTTGTGATCAGGGAAACCAGAAATATGCTCTAAAAAACACGTTTTATCTGAATTAAGTATGCAGTAAAAACTTGAAAATATGCCCTGAAAACTCTTTAAAATATGCCCTTAAAAAATTTAAAAAATGCTTATTTGAAAAAAAAAATTCAACAATAATCCTTAAACTATAATCAGTTAAGCCCAAACACTATAGTATTAACAGACGAATTTTTGAGATATTACCCTTTTTGGTAACTATGGGCAATCATGGGCTCACAGGTTAAGATTAATATAAAAGTTATTTGTACCGAATATTATCTAGATATTAACATCCATATGAGATTGTTTGTTTTAAATGAATTTTAAGAACGGTCGCTAAACTATTTGCTTATGTGAACATTTTAAAGGATGTTAAAGCTAATTATAAATGGGAGCTTTAAGCAAATGTTGGCCGATTCGAAAAGAATTTAATTTGCAGTAAAATATTTTTGCGTCGAATTCCATCTAAATACCAACATAATTAGATGGTTAGAGTCCAATTTGGAAGGAAGTTTTTATAGGTTATATGTGAAATTATAGACTGATTCTCACCATTTACATAGACTTCATCCGTAGTACAATAAAACAGTATTTACCAAATTTAATCAAATTATCTACAAGATTGCAACTTATACTTTGCGCACAAGGTTAAGATGGACAGACAAGCAATCATTATATTCTTTTCATTTATTTATTTTTTTTTTTTAACAAGAAATACACTAATATTCTTTCTTTACATAAAAGAGTTTTTTTTTTTTTTTTTTTTTTTTTTTTTTTTTAAATTGTAAGTAACAAAAAATATGGCAACACTATGTGTAAATACGTAGATGAGGAGCCGCAAAACAAAGCGTACTTTTAGCATTTTTTGACTAAATGTTTTTTTGAAATCTTCTTGAAATTTTTTAAATAAGAAAATGGATTCTAATATTTATTTTTTTTTTTTTTTGTTATCAAAATTTACTTTTTTCCTAGTCTCTACGATTATTCGTGTAGTTGGATTTTTTGCTTTAATGAAAGTTAAAATTCATGTATCAATAAAACTACAATTAAAGTAAACTTGAATAGGGGGCTAATTCTGGCAGTCGTAATCAAATACTTTTTCTATTCGAAAGCAATTTTATTTTAAATTTTTTCAGTCGATAATGAACGATTTAAAATTATTTTTTCAGTGTTGTAAAGAATTTATTCAAGTTTTTGTCGTCTTATTAAAACAATGTGGAAAAGTTATTGAAATTATATTTTTTATTGAAACAATTTGAAAATAAAGTTATCCAGCTTGGATTTGATATTGAATATGCATGAATTTATAATGCACACTTTTAATACCTGGTTAAAAATATTTTGAATTGTTTTTATTTTTTAAAATTCAGTTGATAGGCTTTTCGTTTATTTTTGACAGTAGCTTAAGCTAGCTCATGAATATTATGGTTTGGGCTAAAATCTAAACGTATATATTAAGATAGCATTGCCAAAATGTATTCGATGTAAAATAAATCTGCTGATGCTAGTTTAAAAGAAAGTCAAACTTTATTTTGGAAAATGTAACAAGAAAATACAATATAATAGTCTGGTCATTTCTGAAAAGTTGAAGGAATAGGACTATTACAAAAAAGCTTTATACATAACTGAAATTTAGCTCATTGAATAAATTCGAAAAATAAAAAATGTTGAATAAAATTTTTTCAAACAATTTTAACATCGGTTTTTCATCACCGGCATAAGGCGTCTGCACTGTTTGTCAGTTCACATGAAATAAGATTAAAACTGAGATTGATCCTCCTTCATAAGCTTAGAGCTATTGCAAAAAAAGTTCAAATGTTGCCAAAATGTCCAATTTTAAAATCTTACAACTTTCATTAACTAGGTTCTTACAATTTTTATATTGTAGGCGTTGATATCAAAGCTAAAGTCAGCCAAGTCAAAAAAGAAAATTGAAAAATATTATGAGATAAGTGAACTGCCAACAATTTCCGGAGCCACTTTTAGATTAGTTCGTTACAGATCTGAATAGAGTAAAACATTTCGGAACAATTCTCACCAGCGTTTAAAAAAATGCAGTCAAAGTAGAAAAACTGCTATTTCTTCCACTTCGTCATTGGCCAAAAATAGCTGTTCCTTTTACTTCTGATTCATTGTCACAAGAATAAAAAAATGTTTTTCAATGATAACTAAGGATTTTCCCTTTTACAGAATGTTTACACCATGCATAACAATATTCTGAAAAAATATGGCTTTATCTCTCATTTGCGAAAAAAAATATGGCTACATCTCACATTTCGCAAAATGTTAAATATGACATTATAGCAATAAAGCCATCATGGCCTTATCTCCCATGGTAAAAAAAAGCACCCCCCTATTTTGAATTGATTGGATGTTTTGAATACTTTTTGGGGATTTATTTCATTTCAGGACGTATTTTAATTTTTTACAAGTTTTAACTAATTTTGAAAATGAAATAAGTCCCCAAAAATTTTTTGAGGACTTATTTCATTTTAAATTTTTGGGGAGTTATTTCATATGAAATAACTCCCTAAAATAAATAATGAAATAAGTCCCTAAAAAAATGAAGTAAGTCCCCAAAAAACGTTGTTGTTTCCTGTATATTTTTTTGGGGAGTAATTTCATTTTTTTTTGGGGAGTTATTTCGTGGGGAGTTATTTCAGGCCGCCGTTCGGTTCAGCTCTGAGCCCTCCATATTTATGTATGTCTACTTTTGTATTAAAAATTTGTAAATTTTATTAAAAGGAAAATAAGAAAAAATGTATTAACTAAATACCGTTTATCCGGTTTTACTGAAAACCGTATTCGACACAGTTTTTTTTTTAAATATGAATTTGTTGTTTTGTTTTTTTAATACTCTAGTAAATACTTATGTATGTACACACAACATACATTCTAACACAATTGATATTATTTACTATGGACTATGGAATGGATATCATATCATATTTACTGAAACTCAAACACTTTATCTGATCGAAATGCAATAAAATATTTTTATCTTTTCAAGTGTGGTAGCAAAGGTGTTTTTGTTAGTGCTACTAGCATTAACAATTTTTGTATATTTTGTTTATTATTATTTAAAGATAAAGAATATAAGTAAAGCTAATAAATATAATTTGGTGAAAAATACTATGCCATTAACAAAAAAAATCTACATTGAGATATTTCGTAACAATAAAAAATGTTATTTCTTGTTGCTTAATTTTATCTTTCTATCGCTAATAAAACTAAAATTTATAGCTTTTTCGAGTTTTTGGAACATTTTGAACCAGATTTATTAAATAAGTTAAAGAAGTGTTGTATTAACTTTCTTATTTATACAATATAAAAGTATCAGCTATTTGTTATTACAAGTGAAGGACAAATTGATAAACTTAAAAAGTTTGATTATCTTATGGCCACGATATGTACCTCATAAAAGATTTCTTTAAATTGATCAAATGACAGAAATAAGATAATGCCAATAAGATTTTTCGGCATTGAATTTGTCCTGATTAAAGCTTCCTTCGTAAGAAAGAATTTTTACAAGATGGAATCAAAAATTGTAAATTTACTAGATGCTGCCTTTTGATTAGTAAACAAAACAGGCAGTAAATTATTCATTCATTTCTATTTACTATTTTTTCAGCTCTTTTTTTAAATTCTCTAAGAGCCACTTTTTGGGTTTGAGATTAAAGTTAATTTAATTCTATAATTACTAGGGTGATCGATTATCCGACATTTTTCAATAACCGGTTTTCGAATATTCCGAATAGTTGCTATTTTAAAAAACCCGGTTTTCGGTTAAGCATTTTAAAAATAACCGGTTAACCGGTTTTAATTCGAATATGTACATAAAAATACAAAAATCATATTAGTTTTTGTAATAAAAAGTTAATTAGAATAAAAACAAAACAATTCACGAAGGTAAGGAACCAACAAAATACATATGTTCCCGTCGATCCCATAGACGTACATAGACATAACTTAAGGTATGTTCAGAACACAAATATTTGACGATAAATTGATTAAACTTAAGCATTATTTTAAACAATTTCTAGTGATTTGCTAAACTTTAAGTATATCTAAGATGATAATTGCATTTATGTATAATGTAGTTAAGAATCCGTTAAATAATGTTTGCTCTAGGCAAACGTTTTGCAAAAGCAAACAATTCTTTAAGAAAACTGGTGGTTACGTTAGGAGTCAAATATTTAATAGGTGTGAACATAGCTGTAGAATTTTTTAAAAACTTTGGTTTTAAAAATATAGGAATTTAATAAATTTATTATTCGAGAAATTCTCCCAAATTTATTGTAAGTGAGTTTTAATTTGTTGCTGGTTAAGCATGTTTATATGAAGCAGTAAACTTCAGCCATATTTTTGAATTTTCAGCATTATAGAAACAATAGTAATACGAACATGCTTTTTATGTGAAATATCTGCCAATTCGTCGATCACACAATTTAAACCCTTCCAGGACATTTGTGATTCCTTCAATTTTATTTTAAGTTCTTGGTATTTTAATAAATAAAACTAATGAATTTTCCCATATCGTGGATTCCGCCAATATGTTCTTGTTTTAAGCATGAAGATATGCTAGAACTACTTAAGAGTTTTTCATTCATTATTGGCAGCATATTTTTGTAAAGTATTATTTGCAGTCTCTTAAAAACTACTTGGAACAGGGTCAAGTTTTACTTGGCGTATATTTATGTCAAGCTTGTAGTCTAATTAAAAGTGATTAATAAGTCGTGATACTAAAGAACCTTTGCAACTTATCATTTTAGGGCCATTTAAGCACAATTTTCATTTAAGTCAGTTCGAAATATCACCAGAGATGGCATCTTTATAAAGATATATATGGTATTTATAATACATACTGTCAAATTGCTAATTTTTTTTAAAGCTGAACTTTTTTGTAGTACTTTAAACTGTTTTTGGTTTTTTTACAAGAACACACGCATATATAAACTCATTATGTTTTTTTGACTTTGGTTCATTTTGTTTTGACATTTTTTATAAAAAGTTTAAGTTTGCCAAATATTCAATTAGAAAAATACTTAAATTACGGGTACATTTATAACAAAAGTAAGAAAAACGTATATAAATTACACATTAATAAAGTAACCGGTTTATTTTACTAAAATAACCGGTTTATTCGATATTCGAAAAATGGACATTTTAAAATATTCGACTTGGGCAAAACTAAAATAACCGGTTAAAACCGGTCGAATACTATTCGATCGATCACCCTAATAATTAGATAATCTGAGAATTAAGTTAATATAGTATAAATTGAATTTTATATTTGTGGGTTGTGGCTTAAACCATTTAGTGTTACCATACTGCGCACAAATAAATGGCAATATTTTTTTTGCAAATGTTAACTTTTTATCAAAGCAAGATGGATGTTTTCAAAGAAGCAGGAGAAAATATGCGAATTTAATATTATTTACAAGGTAGAAATTTTTTACGTTTAAAAAAAAATATATTAATGAAAAAATATACATAGAAAGGAAAAATTATATAAAAGTGCTTAGCAATATATTTTATTTTAAAAATTATGTTTTGTTTATATTTTTGCATTAATTGTTTATGTTAAACATGTGTATGTTGACAGTTTAAGTTAAGGTTTAAACCACCAGATAAACAAAAAAAATAATTTGTTTTTGCAAACTTCAATTAACCGTTATTCTATGAAGTGAGAAAGTTCAATGCTTTAAGTGCAGTGGTAAACTGAAACACGTGGTGTACTTTATTGTTTTATTTGAGTCACAGGTTACACGAAAATAAAAAAAATCTTTGCAAATCTATTAGGTATGGATATTAATGACGATGGTAAGTATTTAAATTTTTAATAGTGAAATATTTAATAAAGATTATAGTAATAAGAAATTACACAAAAAACTTTCATAACCTCAAAATCAATGATTTTAGCTTTTTATAAAAAAAAAATATAGTATATAACATAAAAATTTCAAGTGATTTCAACAAAACAAAAGCGCACAAAAGTACAGTGATATTTGGTGCTTACAAATCATCAATAACTTTTTGCTAGTTATTGCTTGTTTTTAAGAAATCAATTTTTGTTTCAAAAAACTTTTGCTTCAAAAATTGTGATTTATTCAGAGTTTGGCAGAGTGAAAGTAAAAATTTAATTTTTTTTTTAATTTATGTATATAAGTGAATATTTTAGTTTTGGCCAAAAATTGTGGCTCGCCAGACCAATGTGCAATGGCCGCTTGAACTAGCAAAAAAAGTTTAAAAAAAAAACAACTCAAAAAGTAAATACGGAGATTAAAGTTAATTTAATCGCTAATCTCTAACCCAAAAAGTGGCTCTAAATGAAATTTTTTATTTTGCTTGTGCTTTAACTGCTGTTTGATAACAATATGCAACAAGAAAAATTAAAAGGATAAAAGCTGTATTTTTTTGATGTGTTAAGGTCCGCTTACTATAAAAACAGTCAAAATTTTAAATTCTATTGATACAGTTCCTTAAAAACTTTTTTTTCTAAAACTAGGGTTTTTGTAGAGGTTGTTCCACCGATTTTATTATATCTTATTATGCAAGAAATTCTAAATAACTTTAAATAAAATAAATGAAAAATATGTGTTTTTTGACAAAATTGGAAAATTTTAATTTTTTAAAAACTTATAAAAAATTGAAAATATAAAAACTTACAATTCTTTAAAATAAAGTTTAAAAGAAAGTGCTCAACATAAAATTGCGTAACTTTTTAACTAAAAGATATGCCATTTTAAAACTTTAACAATATAATTAGGACACCGTTAGCTTATTTCGGTTAAAAAAACAAAAGTCTAATGGCTGTTTTCTCCTTACACGATTATCTTCTTTCCCCAACAAAAAACAGCACATTCAAGAAATTTAGCTTTCTCAATGTCTCATTTGCTTCTATTCTTTCGCAAAGCTAACCAGCACTCATCGGCCAGTTATTTATTTTCCTTTTATTTGCCGTACAGAGAAATTCAATCAGCTGACTCCCAACTTTTACATGTATTTCGACAGGTGTTGCCAGCTCAATACAATGTTTTTTGTCGGTATATTGAGAAACCCAAAATTGTTAACAGTATTTAAGTATACTTAAGGATAAGTTCGTTATTGAACAATTGGGAAAGAAACAATTACAGTGTAAGTGTAAGTATGTTAGTCTGGGATCACACTATGAAAGTTTTCTTTCAGAAAGTCTGAGTTTATTGGTGAGAGGGGAAGAGAACATGCTTTTCTTTTCTCCTCTCTCACGCATAAACTCAGACTTTCTGAAAGAAAAGTTTCATAGTGTGAACCCAGACTTACTGCAATAAGAGAAAAATTACTATCTAAATTTAAGAACAAAATTCTTGAATTAAGATTGCAGAAATCTTCAGATTTCAATCATGAAATTTGGTCAGTGAGATTGATTGACATTCTCAAATTTAAGCATGAATTAAAAATTTTTAGAATGAATTCTAAAAATCAAGAACGAAATCTTAATTTTAAGATCGTTTTCTTGAAATTAAGAATATATTTTAAAGTTAAGATTTACTGTCTGTTTAACGATTTCGAACGTCATCGTTTGCATCGAAAATTATTTTTAAAATTGGAAAATTCGTTTTTGTTTTAAATGTAATTTTGTATGCGAACGTTAACCTTCGAAATCGATAAACAGGCTGTTAATTTTTGTTTTTTATCTCAAAATTAAACATGAATGAAAGCGTGTTGTGTTAGAAAAAAAAATGTTAAAAAGAAAAATTAAACTATCAATTAAAAGTGGAAAATCAGAACACAGATGAAATTGTGTTTATAACCATACCAATGACTGTCAATTTATAACCTCTGTCCAAGGGACAATATGTTTTAATCAGCATGCCGTAGGAAATTGTATCGGAGTTTTTAGACAACGCAAAAACTTTCTTCAAGAGTTTCAAATGGAGTCTGCATCTCAAGATTTAGTACTCCTTGTTATTTATATGTGCAATTAAAAAACTGCTTAAATTCATAGATTTATTTCACCATCTGTTATGTGACATAAAATTTATTAGTTTCAGACTGAAAAGTGACTTTTTATAGTTTGCAGTACATGACGAAGGAAGTAGTAAAATAAGCGATTCCTGCTCTGGAGCTCAGAATGGAGTTCCAGAGATTCCAAGTAAATGCACTTTTAGTCTTATAAAATTGGTTCTTTACTTAATAAAACAGATAAAATTGAAATTTCCAATTTTACTACCCCTTTATATTTATATCCAATTAATAATGGAAAGACCTAAGTTAATATAAGTACATATTTATGTACTCGTAAGTATTTCATTATCATTGCGGTTTTTTGTTTTTAATATATGTACATATGTGAATATTTTAATAAATTTCAAAAGATTCTGTTATTCGTGCTAAATTCCCAGTTTTAATTATTGATAAAAACACTTGAAATTTATTGTTGATGGGATAAGCTATTCCTATGCGCATTTCACTGGTTGCTTAGGCCAGATCATCAGGAAACTTCATCCATAAAGATTTTAGAAAAACTAAAGATATTAAACCAAGTAAAAATGTTAAACGTATAAGACTTATAGCAACAGTTCTACTTGTAATAATATCAAAGCTTAAACAAAACAACATCAACAATAAACAGTGCGTTCATCTCGTCTTACATTCCCCGCTACAATTAGTTGAAATTCTCTCAACATTAATTGTAGTTGTAAGTAGGTTAAGAAAAACAAAATAAAAAACAACAACAACTTACAAAAGAAGTTGTCAATTAAGTGTTTTTTAGGCCGTGCACCCGCCTGTTTATTATCAAAAAGTAATTTCAATTTTTGGGAATCCAAAATTTAAATTTCAAAAGATTCTGTTATTCGTGCTAAATTCCCAGTTTTTATTATTGATAAAAACACTTGAAATTTATTGTTGATGGAATAAGCTATTCCTATGCGCATTTCACTGGTTGCTTAGGCCAGATCATCAGGAAACTTCATCCATAAAGATTTTAGAAAAACTAAAGATATTAAACCAAGTAAAAATGTTAAACGTATAAGACTTATAGCAACAGTTCTACTTGTAATAATATCAAAGCTTAAACAAAACAACATCAACAATAAACAGTGCGTTCATCTCGTCTTACATTCCCCGCTACAATTAGTTGAAATTCTCTCAACATTAATTGTAGTTGTAAGTAGGTTAAGAAAAACAAAATAAAAAACAACAACAACTTACAAAAGAAGTTGTCAATTAAGTGTTTTTTAGGCCGTGCACCCGCCTGTTTATTATCAAAAAGTAATTTCAATTTTTGGGAATCCAAAATTTAAATTTCAAAAGATTCTGTTATTCGTGCTAAATTCCCAGTTTTTATTATTGATAAAAACACTTGAAATTTATTGTTGATGGGATAAGCTATTCCTATGCGCATTTCACTGGTTGCTTAGGCCAGATCATCAGGAAACTTCATCCATAAAGATTTTAGAAAAACTAAAGATATTAAACCAAGTAAAAATGTTAAACGTATAAGACTTATAGCAACAGTTCTACTTGTAATAATATCAAAGCTTAAACAAAACAACATCAACAATAAACAGTGCGTTCATCTCGTCTTACATTCCCCGCTACAATTAGTTGAAATTCTCTCAACATTAATTGTAGTTGTAAGTAGGTTAAGAAAAACAAAATAAAAAACAACAACAACTTACAAAAGAAGTTGTCAATTAAGTGTTTTTTAGGCCGTGCACCCGCCTGTTTATTATCAAAAAGTAATTTCAATTTTTGGGAATCCAAAATTTAAATTTCAAAAGATTCAGTTATTCGTGCTAAATTCCCAGTTTTTATTATTGATAAAAACACTTGAAATTTATTGTTGATGGGATAAGCTATTCCTATGCACATTTCACTGGTTGCTTAGGCCAGATCATCAGGAAACTTCATCCATAAAGATTTTAGATTGTTTTTCTTAACCTACTTACAACTACAATTAATGTTGAGAGAATTTCAACTAATTGTAGCGGGGAATGTAAGACGAGATGAACGCACTGTTTATTGTTGATGTTGTTTTGTTTAAGCTTTGATATTATTACAAGTAGAACTGTTGCTATAAGTCTTATACGTTTAACATTTTTACTTGGTTTAATATCTTTAGTTTTTCTAAAATCTTTATGGATGAAGTTTCCTGATGATCTGGCCTAAGCAACCAGTGAAATGCGCATAGGAATAGCTTATCCCATCAACAATAAATTTCAAGTGTTTTTATCAATAATAAAAACTGGGAATTTAGCACGAATAACAGAATCTTTTGAAATTTAAATTTTGGATTCCCAAAAATTGAAATTACTTTTTGATATTTTAATAAATAAAAATTTTAATAAATAAAAACCTGTGTTTTATTTCAACGTTTGGATTCGGATAACCAATAAGACTTTTTTCAAGAATACATTCTTAAAGAAGAATTATGTTAAGAATTATTTCTTGATTAAAGATTTCTTATAAAAACAAAATCTTGAATTCGATCTTAAAATGCGAATTTATTCAAGATTACAATCTTGAACGCGATGTTAAAAAAAATTAAGATTTTGTTCTTGAATAAGGAATTTCCGCATTTAACAGACTGTTACAATTGAAATGATTTTATTTTGAACGTAAAATCTTGATTTTAGCACGTATTTCCCTTAGTGTGTAAGTCTTCAATTTTGGAAACGAAAATTTTCAAAGTTTTCTTTATTGCGACAACCATTTTAGTGCCATTGTCTCTAACAGGATAAATAACTGTGTGCAAGGGGAACCCTTATTTCACTGTTGCTCAAATCGATTGAGGTTCTGTTTTCCGGGAAAAATTAAATCGACAAAAAAGTTAATCGCTTGGTCAAGTCTCTTCGCTTGTCTGCAGGAAAGAAACTAGAGTCTCTGGCGGGAATCGAACCCGCAACCCTGCTCTGATAGACTAGCTCGCTACCAGCTAGCCTACCGGGGCATAGGGTAAATGGTAATTTTGTGCCTTTTTCATAAAGGAATAAAGGAAAGCGGTATTTTTGGCTTTCCTTGAGTGGGACCCTGAGAAATTAGTTCTTCATCGTTTTTTTCCGTAAGTTATCTAGCAAAACTAAATTAAACATCAACAAATACTACGTTTGGGCCCGTTTCCACAACTTACCGATAGCTTTAGGTAGGATTTTATTGGCCGTATAAAAAGAGTTTCATTAAATCAACTTTACTTTTACCTACTAGGTAGGATGAACCTTAATATACTTTATCGCTCACTTTAGTTTAAAGTTAAGTTTTAATAATTGAAAGCCTTTTTTAAGGTCGGTTAAGGTCTACTTTTAGCTATCGGTAAGTTGTAAAAACAGGCCTTAGACAAGACAAAAACTTGTAGTTTTTGCAACTGTTTTCACAACTTACCAAAAGCTAAAAGTAAACTTTAAACGGCCATAAAAAAGTGTTCCATTATTAAAACTTTACTTTAACCTTAAGTGAGCGATAAAGTAAATTAAGGTTTATTCAACATGATAGGTTAAAGTAAAGTTGTAAAAATGGAACACTTTTTATACGGCCGATAAAATCCTACCTTTAGCTTTCGGTAGGTTGTGAAATCGGGCCTAAGTTTCTTTAAATGGCTCACACAGAAAAAAAAAATAAAAATTGATTTCTTTTAAATAAAATTTGTGATAATAATTAAGTTTCACCAGTAAACATATTAATAGTATCAATTAAACGTTTATTTGACTTGATTAAACGTTTAAATCACTTGATATCGTTAAATTCACTTGATTTAACGTTTAATTGACTCGATTAAATTCTTAATTAAAACATAATATTTTTGTTTAATGCTTAAAGGGTGAACAGTTTTGGAGAATTTGTCTGTGCCTGCATTTCAGTTACATTTTGCAATTTATTGCCGCTAATTTTTATAAGGGGATTGGAATTATCTTGATATTTGATTGACCCATTCCAGTTGTTGATAAATTGCTTGCGATAATAAGAACACTGCTTCAAATAATAGTTTATCTAGGAATGCTTAAAATCAATTTGAGTTATTTTCATAAATTATTTTTGTGACGCAGCCATACATCTTATGTTCGTTTGTTTTTTACTTTACTAAGAGAAGATTATTATTTTGCGTTTAAAGCAAAGGGCTTTTTTAATAACAATTACACTGGTCTATAAATTTGGAAAAATAAATTGACTGCAGAAACGAAGCATGTTTTTTAACTAATCTGGGTGCGCTGAATTCGAATCTGGCATAAAAATTAGGCTATCACGTCTTGTTAATTTTTTATCGCATGCTGGTAATACTGTAAAACAGTCAATACGGACACAATAGCTGCGTTCGTTTACCCCAAAATTTGTAAAAATTTGTACTAGATTTTACTGAAATGCGTTCGCGTACACAATAATTTGTAAAATTTTCATATTAATCACCTACTAGATCTTACAGGGGTTTTCCTGGAAAAGTAAACGAACGCACATAATAATTCCACAATAATTTATTAGAGAGAAGCCCACATTAATTCTAAATCTTCATAATAGAAGCGTTTAAGCATGTCAGGAAGATCGTGTGTTACTGATTCAAGCTATTTTTGCTTTTTGTGTCGTGAATATTTCGTTGGAAAAAAGGATAAGCAATATCAGAACCATTTAAATATGCATATTTACATTATTTTGGTTTTGCAGTCAGAAACTTGGACAAACCGTGGACACCGACAATGTTTTGCATATTCTTTATTCGCATTTAGATTTGTTTCCAAAAAACTAGATGCAGTGAGCGCGAACAAGGGGAACGTCTCAAGGATTTTGAGACAAAAGCATGCTGGGAGACTATTGCTAGACTCTAATACGTAAAACCGAACCAAATACAAACGACGTTCAAATAACGCCAAAATTCATAGATTTTTAAGTCTTCAAAATTTGTGGAAAATCATAGTTTAATACAAAAAAAAAATTCAAGATAATCAAAGAGTGCAAACAGTGAAAAAAATGTATTTAAAAATTTAATCCCGAGAATCGTATCCAAGCCCCCTGTGCAAAAAAAGGAAAAATAAAAGAAAAATATTTCATTTGGACTAATATTAAAAAAGTTATGCGTATTTATTTAAAGATAGTTTTCTGATAACACGGTTTTTTTTAATATTCGATGTCTCTGTTATTGGTTTGCCCCAAATACATATACATGTATGTATGTGTATATAAATATTTTTCTTTTTTTTTAAATTTGTTTGGCTTGGTTCATTTAATTGGAATACCAATATATACCGTTATAAAAAATGCTATACTGGTATACCGATACCCAAATAAAATTTCGCTTCGGTATCCAACCTTAAAATTTACACCTGGGCCCAAATCGTCGCAGTCGTGATCGAGTGACATTGATCGAAATTTTACTTTTTAAACTCGTCCCATTCGTTATCAAAAAACTTCTATCGAAATTTGAGATTATGTCATTCGATAACTAGTATTCGATCAAATGCCTTCAATCGAAATATCATTCGATAGGTAAAGAACTTTCGTAAAAACAAATATGTGCCTATTATGAACTAAATTGGATTTTCGACAGCAGTCGAATTAGCTGATCGAACGAATTTTCATTTGGTATTATGTCGCGCATTCGATAAACATTTACTATTGTGATTTTGTTAATTCACAGTAACACATTTTCGATCAGCTGTCACTTAAAATAAAAAATGTTTGTTTACAAATTTAAAAAAAAAATTTAAGTTAAACGTGACCATGCCGGAATTATGGATGTTTTCAAATAATTAAGCTTCAGTGGTGTTTCATCCCACTTGTTTACATGCTGAACTTTGCTGCAAATCATTTGAACACAGAAGAACACAAACAAATTTACAAATACATAGTTACATTTTCAAGAAGTTTTTTACATTTATTTGCACCGTCGAAAGCAAATTTGTTTTCGTTGAAAAATTTGATGCATAACGAAATTTTCGACAGTGCTGCCAACTCATAACACCAAATTAACATTCGATAGTCGTTGTTCGATAGCCAGCGAAAATCGCTTATCGAATGTAACTCATAATAGGGGCCTTAATTGTTTTTTTACAATAGGAAACAAAATAAGTAATAACATTCAGTTTCGCAATTTTTCGCATATTTTAGTTATATTTACGATAGAGGCGATTTTTTCTTGTAAGTTTTTTGATTCTTTACAGCTTTGCCGATTTTTAACAAATAGTAGACTTTGCTATTATGCCGCTGCTGGCAATTTTTTTTTTTGCAAATTTCCCCTAATTTAGCAATTTTTACAGAATTTTTTCCATTCCTTATACTTTGATGGATTTTTAATTAATTTGATGGCTTGTTTGATTTATTAAAATTTTTTTTTTTTTTTTTTTGTTAATTTTTGACATTTTGCTTTTTTTACGGATTTAGAGCTTTAAAATAAATTTTAGGGTTTGTTTCCAAGTTTGCGATTATTTGCGAATTTAAGCCATATTCGCGATGTCGGTGATTTATTCCATAAGTTTTCTGATTCTTTATAGCTTTAACAATTTTTAATAAAAACTAGACGTTGCTTCATGCCGGTGTTTGCAAATTTTTGCGAATTTCCGCTAATTTCAAAATTTGTATCGAATTTTTTTGCCATTTCTTGTAGTTTTAGGGACTTTTAATCAATTTAATGGCCTAAAAACTTTCGTGAATTTTCGCTATTTTTACAAATTTTCTGAATTTGTAAAATTTTTCCGAATTTTTTTAGTTTTCCGAATTTTTGCGTTGCTTTATTGCGTCGCCGTTTTAAAAAAAGCCCCACATATAAACCGAAGTCACCTTTTCTTTATAGGGCACTATCAACCAGTGTTTATTTATATGGGGCGAAAAGTGCCTAATGCCATTAGTATTAGGGAAGCCAAATGGGACCAGGTTTTTGGAAACCCGGGATTCGGGATTTTTTATTCAAAAAAACCGGATCCCGGGATGGATCGGGATTTTTCGGGATTTCATATATAAAGGCCAATTTTTAAAATTCATATACATAATTATAATTAAATATTTATGTATAAGTATTAAAACAAATTAATTCATGAAGAATATTAAACCCATTACAAAATAAAACAGTTTAATGTATTCTTTTAACGTAATATGTATTAAAACTTATGTTTTTAAAAGCTTGTAAAACAAATTAATGGCGTCTGATAATCGATACCTAATTTGATTGCAAGCATATGCTGCCGACGAAACTAATATTCGCATCAAACACTTCTGGGTGGTATCGTTAATATAAGAATAATTAATTTATTTAAACAAATATGTGTCAAAAGACCTTTGGTAGAAACCCCTCAAGTTGTTAACACATTTTTGCACAACTTGCATTGTGCGTGCGCAGTTCTATTATCATTGACTTAGAAAAAAGATCACACCGAACTTTATCTTTTGATTTTATTTTCTGTGGTACAAAATGCATTGCATGTAACATTTATTCACTTGCAACTTCTTTTTGTAACCAGTTAAAAATTAGATTCATTGCCAGTATGATTTAATATTAAATTTTTGAAGTTACTTTTATCCAATCCAAAATCCCGGGATTTTTACATAAAAAAATGCTGGGATTCGAAAAATAAATTTTTAGAATATTCCCGGGATTTCGGTATTCGGGATTTCGGGATTGGCATCCCTAATTAGTATACAAGCATAAAAATATATTAAATTTTTTAAAGAAATTTCGATTCGAAAGCTTTCGGAGGAACACTGAACTCAACATAATTTGCACACTTGTAAAATTTGTAATAGGGATGCCAATCCTGATCCCGAAAATCCCGTGATTTTCGGGGTTTAGCGAATCCCGAATCCCGTGATTTAAATTTTTTAAATTTTTGTCAATCCCGAAATTGTTAACTTAATATTTTTGTTTTACCTTTTTTTATAAAAAGAAATTCATTATGACATTCCCCATGAGAGGATAGGGAACACAATATTGATCTTTAATATTTATTTGATTAATTCTGTTAATACTGTCATTGAAAACGTAAGAAAATAGTTACACTTTGTTATTATTTTCAAGCGTGTCCAGTAATTTTAAAGAACTTTTAACGTGAGAAGTGCTGGAAATAATTAAACAAGAAAATTTATTAAAGAAAAAAATGTTTTTGAAATGCACAAAACAATTCACTGGTGCACCAAATACAAAATTTTAACTTTACTCTTTACAGGGTTAAGATTATTTAAGTGTTTTCCGAGAGTTGACATCGAACATACTGTAATTAATGGAGCGATTTCACAATATTAAGTAATGTATTCTATACACTACATTATTCCTACCGCAAGTAGTGGTGGTTATAAAAATGCGTTTTTGTTAAAATAAGATTTTAATGGTTAACTTAATAAATTGATTTGTTTAGTTAATTTCGAATTCAAATTTCAATTATTTATTTTAATTCATTTAATAAAATTTTAATAGAATCTTACAATTAAATCAACTTCTATGTTGCGTTGTTCAATTGGAATATTAATTATTTTTTTTATTTAGCTTGAATGAACTGAGGTAATTGAATCAAATATAGCTTTTATGGTAATTATTTTTTAATTGAATCAAGTAACGCATTGTTTAAAATCATACGTTGTTTTTTTTTATAAAAATATCTATAAAAAGCATTTATCTCTTAATTTTCAAAAATCCCGAATCCCGATATCCCGTAAAATCCCGGGATCCCGGGGTTTGATTTTTTGTAATCCCGAATCCCGGGATTTGAGAAATTCAGTCCCGATTGGCATCCCTAATCTGCACATAAATACATTTGTATGTATGTATATATCAAAAAGTATGTTTGTACCTTATAGTCAGACACCTAAACCGCTTGACCAGTTTCAATAAATCTGTATAATTTCTTGAAATGTATAGGCTAGAGCCTTCAAACTTTCTAAGAATTATTAGACTATAAATCAACACTACTAAGTTTCATATTTCCTCGGTAGGAGCAATTAAAATGTAAACCCCAACAGAAAGTTAATAATTATTGTCGTTTACTTAGAAAACTTTAAAATACTAGCTGTTTGGTCTTGGCGCTACTCGGGAATAACGGTTTAAAACTTTATCAGGAAACTTTTTGTTTACTAAATATATTTAGTGAATTTCAACCAAATCGTACCATAAATTAAAAAAAATTTAAATATCACGACAACAGCGCCACCGATCGGGATTAAACTTAAGATACACCTTCAGACTAAACTAGTTTACTGTCCAAGTTTGGAGTCAATCGCTCCAGCGGTTCTTGATTTTTAAGAACACATACCCGGCACAAACGTTTTTATATATCTTTATATAAATCGGCAAAGGCAAAACAGATAAGAACACTTTCCACCGCTGTATGTCAACCGCTTTGAACAAACTCACAGACGAGCACAATATATACATATTTATGTATATGCAGAACAAAAAAAACATTTATTCTCATTTATTAAATAATAAAAAAAATAGGTCGATTATACGATATTTTTTAGAAACCGGTTTTCGAATGTTTCTACTATATAAATCGGCACAGACAAAACAGTTTAGAATGCTTTCATCCTTTGTTTGTCAACCTAGAGGTTCGGTTGGGTAAACATAATATTATATGTGCAGGTTACTGATTGAATAAAAACCTATAAGATGAAAAATGTTGGTACTGTTTGCTTTCATTTGGTACTTTTTGAATTTTTGTTAATATTCGACCTACAAAGAAAGATGAAAATAAACATGCATGGTCCTGAGTTAATAAGAATATATAAGAGGGAGATTTTGGTACTTTTTCGTTCTAAATCAGGTACTTTGATTAATTTTCGTTAATTTTAGACATAGAACATAAAATTAAACATGCAATGTCCTGAGTGGATGGCAATCTATAAAGGAGACTTTTTGATACTTTTTTGTTTTTTCAATTAATAGGTTCTGATATATTTTTTTATTGAACTTACAAAATTAAATTTACTCACGTAGAAGATAAAATTAGAACCGGATGTTGGCCCCTCGCCAAATCGATCCACTGAGACGGAAAAAATTCCCGAAACATGTAAATTATGATATATGTATATCATAAGATGAACTATGTTTTTTTATATTAACATAAAATTTATGGTCGAATTTTGAACATAGGCTAACACTAGTAAAGATAAATAAATGGAGAAAAATGTTTTGAAAAAAGTAACAAACTTAGGTACCCCATAAACGTGATATACAGGGGTGTTCAGGAAATCGAAAACGTAAAACGCAAGAAAAGTTGATTTAAATACACTTTTAATATAATTTTTGTTCTACAATTCTGTTTAACAGAGAAATATTTGTCATAAAATTGTCTTATTAAAGAAATTTTATTAAAAAACGACGTTTAAAATTCTTCCGTTTTGTGTTTTCGATTTCTAGAACCCCCTGATAATTTTTATCTTATGTTTATTGGTTTCAAAATACAGGGCCCAGATCGTCGTAGTCGTGATCGAGTGACTTTGATCGAAATTTGACTTTTTGGAACCGTCCCATTCGTTATCTAAAAACTTCTATCGAAATTTGAGATTATGTAATTCGATAACGAGTAGTCGATCGAATGCATTTACTCGAAATGTCGTTCGATAGGTTAAGAGCTTTCGTAAAAACATTTAATTGATTTTTTACAAACAATTTACACACTTTTTGAGAATAATTATTAGATTTCTTCAACAAATAGCTAAAAATGTAAGTACATATTAAACTTTTTTCAGCAATAAGAAAAAAAATAATAACATAGAAGCTAGCTTTCCCTCAACAATAAATTTCAGTGTATTTATCAAATATGAAAAACTGGGAATTTAGCACGTCATACGGAAATCGTATTAATAATAAATTTTGTATACCCGAAAATAACTTTGATAATAATAACATTTAGTTTTGCAATTTTTTGCAAATTTAAGTCATATTTGCGATAGAAGCGATTTTTGTATTGTAAGTTTTTTGATTCCTTACAGCTTAAACGATTTTTAATATATAGTAGACTTTGCTATTATGCCGCTTTTAGCAATTTTTTGCGAATTTCCCCTAATTTAGCAATTTTTACCGAATTTTTTCCATTCCGTTTACTTTTATGGACTTTTAATCAATTTTGTGGCTTATTCGAATTATTGAATATTTTCGCTATTTTTGTAAATTTTTTTTTTGTTAATTGTTGAAATTTTGTTTTTTAACCGATTTAGCGATTTCAAATACATTTTAGGGTTTGTTACCAAGTTTGCAATTATTCGCGAATTTTAGCCATGTTCGCAATGTCAGCGACTTTTTCTGTAAGTTATCTGATTCATTACAGCTTTAACAATTTTTAATAAATACTAGACTTTGCTTTCATGCAGCTGTTTGCAAATTTTCGCGAATTTCCGCTAATTTAAAATTTTTTTATCGAATTTTTGCCATTCCTTGTACTTTTAGGGATTTTTAATCAATTTAATGGCTTGTTTGATATATTAAAAATTTCGAGAATTTTCGATATTTTTGCAAATTTTCTGAATTTGTAAAATTTTTGCGAATTTCTATAGTTTTCCGAATTTTTTGAAACTTTGCGTTGCTCTTTTTGACAAGCGCCGAAACCCGATAAGCCGAAGTCACTATTAACACTGTTGATTTATATGCAAGCATAAAATCTATTAAATTTTTTAAACAAATTTCGATTCGAAAGCTTTCGAATGCCGCAATCCCGTTTTTGACGAAGTTTTATTCGATACGAAAGTTCATTCAATCACGTGTGCGGCGATTTGGGCCCGGGTTTTACTAGTTTACTCCCTAAAAGGGTCGAATATCAAAAAAGTGCCAGACACCTGTCCGTTAATTTTTCTATAGAACAACGATAAGTATTGCATTTATTGTATCTCTTTAAGATTTGGAGATCATAGATGGGGGTAGTGCACTTATTTTGCATTTCCAACTCACAGTTGGTGATAGTTCAAAGTTATTGCAACCCTTTTGTTGATGTTGAGCGATGAATTGAAAATTAGCAGCCTCACTAAACATGAGTGATAGAGTTTTGCCCTTTAAAAAAAATAGTTTGATTTAAAAAAAAGCAATCATCAGTTTATTGCAAATTTTTTGTTCTTCACTCATTTGAATGCAAGTAAAAATTTTACACTTTCCGTTATTAATAAAAATTGCATGATGTTTAATTCTTAAGTCTGTTTAAATGCAGCTTTTTTGATTGCAAGTTCAAATTTTGCACTACATATTTGAATTAAATGCAGATTTTATGCATTCGATTCATCATTAGTGATAGTGAAAAAAATTGCAATACCACTCAATATTTTTAGAGCTATTGAAAAAAATACCAATCAACACTAAAGCTGGTAAAAAATAGTTCAAACTTTTTTTGCAGTTTTTTTTTTAGTGATAGTGCAATTCTGAATTAAATCAATATTTAGTGCACTACCCCTAACTATGTTGGAGGTATAAGGTTACCGAATTCACCCGTTTTAACCTCTTTTGCTCCCTAAACATTCGAATTTCTAAAAATCCCGTTTTTGTGGAGCGATTTGGGTTGAGACCAACCTCCGGTTCAATTTTCAAGGTTTTTGCATCAGGCGCTTAGTCAGTCAGTGTATATAAATTACTTTTTAGTCTATCGGAGTATTATGTAATTCGAATTCAATCTGCATTTAAAGAATTTAAATTGCTTCACACTGTGGGATGATTTTGAGAAAAATTTAAATAATCCTGGATTTTGAAAACAGTGAGGGCCAATTGGAATAAAATTAAATGTATTCGATTTTAAGTATTGAATAGGCGAGTTTAAGTTTTCAATAGGCTTCCAAAGTAAAAATTAAAACGATCAAAATAAATAACGATCTAGAATTTTAGTTTTGGCCCACATTATAAACCTTATTTGGCCCAGATTATAAACATTAAATTCGGATTACTGTAGCGCAGCTCAGATTATATGCTGCGTCAACGGCTGCTGCATATATTTACACTTACAGCCTCGCCCGTCGCAAGGCCTTGGAATCTCTTGTTTAAAGAACAAGAGCAGCGCTTGACTGCCGCTCATCTCTAAACGAGATGGCTTAAAGGTCTTAAAGGGACGTAACACTTTTGGTATCTGTTGTTACGTGACACTGTCATATATGCAAGCATGCAATGCGTCTGGGAGCCGGACACTATGAATGCTGTCGCAGCTGCGACGATGAAAATGAGGAAGAGGACTGACGTAAAATACCTATTCTTTCACTGTCCTGCACTGACCAGAAGGCCCCTGGTTCTAAGATGGGAGTTTTGTTTAATGGAATTCCGTGGAATCATAATGGATCAATGAGTCTTAATCAAGTGAGTACTTACTGCCATTTCTACCAAACTTAGATTGAGCTTGAATGTTTCTCGAAATAAATTCGAGAATTTTATTTTAAAAAACATTCGAACTGAGCAGCAGAATTGTAGTTTCATTCTCATTTTATTTTTGACCTTTTTAACTTTTTCTACAATAACAGTGACAGTCATATGACTGGCATTGCTGATGCAAATCGCGTAGAACAAAGTTTTTATCATTTTCTAAAGGCAAAAGTGAACTACTTATGAACTTTTGTGTGCGTGTGATTTTGCATCTTTCTTTAACCTATGAATTTTGTGGTTGATAAAACATATATCTGAGCTGTTTACTCTTATACTCTTAACATATCAGTCAGTACTGATGTATAAACCGGACACAGCTGACTAGTCAATACTGATGTATATACCGGACACAGCTGACTAGTTATTACTGACGTATATACCGGACACCTTTAAAAAATAATAACTTTTTTTTAAATTTTTATTTTAAACTTAAGATTTGATTAAATAAATTCTTATCTGGTGTTTCATTGTTAGGTATTATTTGCTCCTTTATTACCATCACCAAATCTTAAACGAGTATCCTGGCCAAAGCCACCACACGAATGTCCGCAACCTGTTGGAAGACCACTCCTTTACAGACGACCGCTTCGTGCATTACTTCCGTTGCTTCCAGCGAATCCACCACCCTGTTCTCTTGATTATTTTTCGTTACAATAGCAAAAGCAAATAATATTTTGCAGAAATAAATTTAAACAATTAACAAATTTTCACAAATTAGCGTATGTCAAAAATTTATTAAAAAATTGGCATTTTTTGTGAAGTGTTTTTAGATGTTCTACTCAAACATATATGTTAGAGTGGTACGTACAACTTATGTAAAATTGTTGCAAGTGTGTTAGTAAAAAAATTTGTTTTTTAGTTTCGGTCATCCATTTCTTGTAGGGTTATTTATTAATTCGTAGGAAGATATTTTAAATAAATTACTTTATTAATAAACAAAAGGTCGTTTTTGAATTTAAATCGCTTGTAACCTTTTGGATTTTATGCTCAGTGAAGATGTATTCCCATATCAGTATTGAAAAATTTAAATAAAATGATCTTGAAAATATTTCCTTGTCACATGTTTTTGAGGGCTTACTGTAGATTTCCTACATTTTTTTTATCAGGTTGTTATACATACATACATACATACATACATACATATGTATGTACTCTTGTTTTGTAGATAACACTAACGATTGTCAAAAATCGATTTCGCTTATAACTAAGAACTATTTCGATTCGATAAACATTTATCATAGTCGTAACACAATATTTCTAAACAATCAGAACTTGGTTCTAATTGGCCAAATCCGACATATAAGGGCGTGTTTAAATTTAACAATTACTTTTCCAAATATTTTATGTTAAGTAACGCTAATATTTGATTTAATTTTACACATTAACTATCTTATATATAAAAAATATTGCTGTTTTATAAATCCCGTTAATAAACGTGAATTTTTTAAGAATAATAATTCATAAACGGTTATTAAAATTAACAAAGGTTTATTAAGTAAAATTTTCATAGAAAATTTACAAAACTAATTTTTTGTAGGAATGATCGTTTGGTTGCAAGAGGAGGTGGTGTTGGCATTTATGTTTCCAGGGGTATTAAGCTTAAAAAAGTATTTCAACTTTCTGAATTGGGAGTTTGTGAATCTTTATTTATTGAACTTCGATTTGATAGTATCGCAATTGTTTTTGGAGTTGTATACCTACCTCATGGTGACTTTTTTTCATTTGAAAATTTACATAATGATTTTTTTCCTGCTTGTAGTAATTTAGTTATTGTTGTTCATGGACCAGAGTATCTTAGACCGATCTCGATATTACCTGCTTTGTCTAAAGTGGTTGAACATATAGTAAAGAACCAAATTCTGAATGAAGTTTCAAATTCTATTTTTGTTAAGCAGTTTGCGTTTCGGAAAGGCTTTAATACAACTTCCCTGCTTCTTACTTTGACTGATAATAATAGGCAGAATGTGAATGAGGATACTCTTGGTGCTCTTATTTCTCTTGATCTTTCAAAAGCATTTAACTCTATTGACCATTTTGTTCTTATTAGGAAACTTAATAATGAATTTAATTTTTCGAAAACGGCTTGTAAACTTATACTATCTTACCTTGAAAATCGGTCTCAATTTTTAGTTTTGAATGGGATAAGTTCTGCAGTACAAACACTTTCTTCTGGAGTACTTCAAGGTTCCGTCTTAGGTCCTCTTTTGTTTACTTTGTATATAAACAGTTTACCTTCTTATGTTAACTCTGGAATATGTGATTCTTTTTATTTGCTGATGATGTTTTTCTGCTTTTTAAGGGATCTTTTGATTTTCAAGATGTTTTTGAGAATAATATTAACTTTTGTCTAAAGCGTGTTCTTGAGTGGACTTCAAATAACTCCTTAACTATTAATCCTTCTAAAAGCAAAGCCATTATGTTTGGCCCTACGAATCGGTTTATTCTAGAAATTGACATTTGTTTGGATGATGTGCGTATTGATTTTGTAGATAGATTAAAATGTTTAGGTATTATATTAGACTCCAGACTTTCTTTTAGTTATCATATTGATTTGTTGAGTTCTAGACTCTATGGTATGTTACGTAGAATTTATTCAATTAATTTGTATTTGCCTTTTCGTATCAAAGCTAGACTGTCGTGGGCCTTGTTAATATCTCAAATTTTTTATGGGTTTGAGGTTTATTCTGGCACATGTGCGATGCATTTGAAGAGAATTAATCGCTTGATTAACGTAGTCGTACGTTTTGTTTATAGTTTTCGGCGTCGAGATCATATTTCTCGGTTTTTTAAGGATTTTTTTTTGGCTTAACTTTTGTGGACCTAGTTAAATATCGTAGTTTAGCGTTTTTCTATAAAGTTATAAAAGATAAAAGACCACTACCCTTATTTAATTCTTTTATCTTCTCACGTTCGAGTAGGAACCCACAACTTTTGATTCCTAGAATTTCTTCTACCTGGTTTGAAAGATCTTTTAGGATTAGGATTGCGAGGTGGTGGAATCAACTACCTTTTGAATTGCGTATCTTTTCGCACTCTAATAATGTTTTTCGTTTAAAACTCTTGCGTTTTTTTTTTGACTGTATGATTTTTTGCATTCAGGAACTATCTTGCTAGTATATAGACATATATATTTGTACTTATGCTTGTGTAGGGATATATACGAGTGTGGGTATGCACTAAGACTTGTCATATTTTCTGTACTGAATTGGACCGTTACTTTACTTTTCTTTAATTAAATTTTTAAATTATTTATGTATTGGCTGGGTAGCTAATGTTTAAAATGGTAGGGATGTTTTTTATTTTTAGTAGACTGGCATTTATTTAAAAATAAGTTTTTTGTATTATATAGAATGTTATGTAGTTTTAAAATCTTAGGTATTTTTTAATGGTATGTAATATTTTTATATTGGCCATGGAGGCTTTATATTACATGTTTTTTTAAATAAATAAATAAATAAAAATATTTTTATTTACTTTTATAGCTAGAATGAACTTAAAATATTTAGTTATAATTTAGTATAAACTACATACACACCAGTGTTACCACCAGAAAAATTCTAAATTACACTTGAGATGAAGCAAAATAACCCGATCTAAATGAAATTACACCTGCTGTAAAATTAAAGTTTTATTTAATAAAAATACATTTTCAAAAAAGCAAAAACACAACAAACTCACTGTTAAGAATCTTATTGTAATTAATAAAATAATGAGTTTAACTTCCACATTTGGTTGAATATATTTAGAGAAGGTTCAAAATGGTCATTGCAATTCCTTTATAATGGGTGTTTTTAAGCCAGATAGATCTTACGAAAAGTTAGCTGTCAAACGAACTGTCATATTGCTCTCACTTTTTGCTAAGCCACACCGTCATGAATAGATTAATCCTTGAACAACGCCACCAAATTATCCAATTTTACTTTAAAAATCAGCCGTCGATTTTGGAAACTTATAGGCGACTTCATGATTAAAATGGCGCAACTTATTTTTTCCCAAAAAAAGGCGATGTGTTGATTTAGTAAAAATAAACTGTCAATTAGATTTCAAAGCCGTGCGTTGTGACACCTCTTGATAGTTTTCCTTAGGCCTGTGATGTAACTAGTTTATGCTGATACACCAGAAACAATTGGCGTCTTAAAGATCAACATTGTTCATTTTATTCGTGACATGCAGCCAGCAATGCTCAAAAAAGGGAAACAAAATTAGACGTCTACAATGCGTTTCGTCAAGGACAGGCGCAATGCCTATTTGTTTAAAATCTGTTTCAAATTGTAATGCCGTATATTAATCTGCGATTGAAATTAATTTTTTTTTTGTGTTTTCTATCATTTTGAGTTTCATGGTCTTAAAAAATACCCTGGATTTTATATAACTGTCCCTTTCGTAATTCAGTTTTACAACTGTTAAGGGAGTTAAATATTCCTCAAACTAAATCATTTAAAAGTTGCCAGAGAAAAATAAAATTAATTATATGTTGGAATATTGAAAACATTAGATAGTTAGTTTTAATAACTTTTTTCAATAAACTTCAGGTTCTAAATCACTATGATAGTCATCTTTATCCAAATCTAAGGTCCATTTTGCGACATTCGTTACCGAACTTTTGAAAATTATACATATTTTATTATTGAAGACTTTTCTTAAAAAGAACCCGAGACTTTGGTTCAGAAGACTGTGCATTTTTATCAACTATATTTAAAAAGAAATAAATATCATCACTGAAATCAAATCTTGATTTTTTTTTGGATATCTAAAGTAAGAATTTAAATAACACCCAAAATACACCTAAGAGAAAATACCCACGCTCTACCCACGGCAGTAAAAATTATACCAAATTCAGGTAATTACCCACAAAGTGGCAACACTGATACACACATATAATCTTCATACATCTATATATCGTTACCTATAACGCAAAAGGCCTTAACTAACGAAAAATTAAAAATCCACGTTTTAATTGCTTCTGATGTATTGCATCAACACAAATGTCCACAAAAAAATTTTGGAATCTTTCGATTATAATTTGGGATTTTATTATCAAAAAACAAAAGGCCGTATCTACAAAAGATACTATGGTAAACGCTAAAAAGCGTAACTGACAGTTTGCATAATAAGCAACATTGTCAATTGTCAAAACAACTGGAAGGTTTTACAAGAAAAATAGAAGAAAATTTAATTATAAACAGTTTAAGGCGATTTATTTATTGGGCGGCCCTATGCTCCTTGCAGGAATAAAAGGAACAAATATATATATAAGGCGATTTGTTAATTTATCATTTTGAATAGTTTTTGCTTCTGCTGTGAAATTTTTAAAATGTAAGATAGGGCCTTTTGCGTTTTAGGGAACGATATATAAAAATAAGTTGTCCTATGTTCGTCATTTTATAACTCGCGAACCACCCAACCTATTTTCAAACGAGTACATGCGTTGGAAAGGTCTACTTGCACTGATGGTTTATAAAAAAAACTCCCGATAGGTGGCGCTGTTGTCGTGATATTTAAATTTTTTTTATTGATGGTAGATAGCGCTGGCTGGGGTCAAGTTATTAACAAAATTCTCCAGTATTTCATTTTTTATTTTTATTAAGAAAATCCCGAGCAGCGCCGGGACCAAACAGCTATTTATGTATGTATACATAATTATTTTTTGTTTCTTTTTTTTTATTATTTAAAATAATAAATAAAAGTGTACAGCTTAATTTTGCTCCAATTTTGTTTTTGTGTATCATATTTGTGTTTACTTTAATCGTTTTTACTACAGACACTAACAGTGATAATCGAAGATGAGCTCTGATGAGGATTTATCACGATTTCAATGAACTTTAGACAGAGTTTATCTTGAAATAAACAAGAAAAAAAATTTAACACATATAATACTCGAACGTTCATAGAGTAGAAAAGTGTTTTATATTTTCCAGAAAAACAAAAATGTTAATGGGTTCTATGAAAATATGAACACATTTTTATGAATATCAAAAATATGATGATAATGCGAACAAAAATAGGAATAATATTTATAATTTACGGCAGTTGGTTTGTTGGTTACATTATCTGAATATTATCATTAACGTTATATGGAGCTCGAATAAAAAAAGTACTTAGTATGAATATATAATCGAAAAGATAGAAAAATGTTTGGGCAGTGATTGTACTTTTTTTTATTATCGGGTTAATTTAGAAATCTATAACGTTTGCATTATGTATGTATGTATGTTTGTAGTTCCTCATCGTATCATACGTTGGGTCGATCGTTGATCATTTATTCGTTTGTGTTCCCTTCCGTTTGATTGTTAATTCAATTCAGTTTAATAAGTTCGTGTTAAAAATGTGATGTGATTTGAGAACAAGAGATAATATTGTTTTTAAGTAGATGTTGATGCTGTTCAACAGCCACTGCTTGGATTTCATTAAATTGTTTTTAAGATTTTATTTTTGTGTTTTGTCTCTTATCGTAAATAATTTTATGTATTGATTTAGTATTTGTATTTGTTGTTACTTGGCGATAACATCTTATAGGAATAAGGCTGACCTCTTTTTTTAACGTCAGTCACATTAAAATATAAAAAAACACATTCAGTAAACAATTCGTAAAATATCATTAGTATATCAGACTTAAATTTAATTATTTTAGACAAAGTGTTAATAGATTATATGAGTACAAATCCATAGTGCATAAGGTTCCCAAGGAACTTTAAAGACGAAATTTTTATAACACTGTTATTAAAAGCCTCTATTAAAATACTTTTTTAAAAATTGTTTGATAAAGAATTTATAATCTTGGTTTTAAACGGTGTCCCTTATAAGTAGAGTGGCTATCCGTTCTTAATTAAACTGAACCGTACTTTATTTAAGAGCTTTGAACTGTGTGAATGATTTTTTGTTGCAAAAATCTTAAATTGTTCTTTCTAATTACAACAAATACATTTCTAATTAACTGACTTTTATCATAACTAAAAATTTTAAAATTTTCTTTGTCCTCTCGAAACTCCAGTAATATTAACTAGAAAAAGTGTATAAGATTTTACTTTATGCCTAATTAATTTAAAGGAGCACTCAAGAGCTAGCAAATTTTAAAAAAAATTAAATAAGATTTTCGGTTTTAATTGAACATTTCGTAAAATTATTGCTGAGCATTCATTTTCAAATATGTATTTGGTTTTTAATCATTAATATTTTTTTTTCGATTTTCCATAAATCTCTTCCCGATACTTTTCTAAATTCAATTTCATATACGAAATATTTAAAACAAGAAACTAGATTGAATTTTCGAAAGTGTTCAACAATTATTTTGGTTATCAATAAGCAAAGTCTATATTATGGTTGACTCCGTGTAGATATAAAGTTAGATCTTATGGGTTCTTACACAGAAAAAATTATTTTTCGAATTCAGACAAAAAATTTGTAGTATCAAAACATTTTTTGTCTGAAATCGGTCCTACAAACAAATTCGCATATTCAAACAATTTATTTGCATTTTGTTTACTAAAAAAAAACACTGATTTTTTCAAACAAATTATTTACAGAATCAAACAAAAAGTTTACTGAAATTCATATAAATTTCAAACAAATAATTTTGCTGAATCAAACAAAAATTTTTTGCACAAGCAATGACGCGCACCCAAGCTATCACTGAAGGAGAAGATGAAGGCAGAAGCAGAGCGGCGGCTGGCTTTGAGACACATGTTTTGTTGGAATTATTTTTGAACGAAGTCTTGTTTATACACACAATGTTTTTCTTCATCACTCACTGTTGCTGTATCCTTTCCTTAGCTAAAGAAGAAGAAATGTAACAAACAGGCAGCAGACCTCCTCGATATGTTTTTCGTCATCATTTTATTTTTGTATTTGATGTACTTAAGTAAACAGTTTTCAAAAATTGAATACGGGATTTTGTTTTTCATTCTTTTTTTTCCAACTTTGAAACCAACCAAAAATTTATTTTGTTTCTTATAATGTTGTTGTTGTTTCTGTTGTTTAAAAATGAATGAAACCTTTTTTTACCTGCTATTTTTTTGTTTTTTTACTAATAACCTCGTCGCGCTATTTTATCATCTCTCTTCTTGTTGTACTTTTTTAAAGTGTCCAAAAATAAACTGTATGTGTTTTGTGTTGTTGTTCTTATATATCGTATAAAGAAGTGTTGCTTACGATCAAATAAAAAATGCAAAAAACGACAACATTAAAGAGCGTTAAATATTTCATACAAAATTATGAAAAATTGAAACCAATAGCGCGTATATTATATTATTGAAAAGTTGTCAACATTTTTGTTGGTTAAATAAAAATCAAACAAAAATATTAATTGAATCAGTAAAAAAATTTGTAGAAATTAAAAAAAATTTCAAACAATCGTTTGAATTAACCCTTAAATGCCCACTGTATCTTTAACGGGGAGCCAAGATGTCTATTGATGTGCCTTGCAAGCCATCAATGGTCCTCACATACCTATGTTCCACCTCCGCGTGGTGGCTCCCGGTAACAACTGGATATTTCCAGTTGGCTAAGGAACAGGGTTACACAAATTATCACACTACTCTTCTAAGGAAGTTTAGTAAAATACTTGTGGTACTTACCAACCCTTGTATAGTGATAATTTGATAAATTAAATAACTCAATTTAGCTTACCCGTCTAGTATTTTCAATTAGAGGGGTTATCGGTTGAGTTAACATTTTGAATGCAATAAGTATATGCTACTTGATAGCGTCGAATCTATCGAAAGCTAGAGTTTTTGTCTTGGTCTTCGGATCAAGCTTACTCGAGGTCTGACCTAAGGACTTAAACAGTAGGCACTACGGGTGTCAGCTGCCCCTGGCGTAAGCTGGGCTGACAGTGGTTGAGGTCTCTTTTTAGTAAGCTTCTGCGAAAAATGCTTCCTGTCTTTCAGGTTGATTGTTTTGTGGGAGTCGATGCCCTTTGGAGGGACGCTAATTAGAGTACACGTAGTGGCTGTGGTTTAAACCCAAAATCGCGGGTAGGTGCTTGCTCACATGGAAGTCTGATTTTTCACCTTCGGGGAGAGTTCGGGCTGTGAGTGGAGTACCTGGGTGCTGTTGCTATTCGACAGATGCTGCTTGGATTCGAACTGCAGCACAGTGGTCCAAGATGCCAATCTAGCTGGAAAAAAGTCATAACTTCTCTTCGGAAGCAGCTAGAAGGATGAAACTTTGGTATTATGTACTTCTTATTGAAAGCATTCCTTGCGCAAAAAGTGGACGTTGTAGATAAAATGGGCGTGGAAATTTTTAATGGCGTTTTAAGAATATCAAAATGTAACGATTTAGAATGTTATTGTATTAATTAAGAAGAGGAGAAAACTCATTTTGGAAATTTTAAAATTCGACTGCATATGCGCAATCGAACGAGGCTTTCGGGCACAGCTTTTTAATATTAATAATAAATATGAAAAATTACACATTATATAGTTCTCTCCGTGTTATTGGTATGTTATCTATTTATGTATATAAAAAGTTTACCGGTCAATAATTGCAGCTAATTTTTTTATCATCTAAAGTGGACATTACACAGATAAAAACGGCACAATTCATTTCACGGGAATCCACGGGAATCCAGCTAGATTGGCATCTTGGACCACTGTGTGCAGCGGAGGGAGAATTTGTAGGCTTCGACGAGTCTGCTACATTCAAAGTTGCTACCTGTGTGTGCAAATGAATTCTAACTCACACAGGGGCATTTGGTAAGTGCTTAATATGAACTCACCAAGTAGGTTTGGTTTGACTACAGTGGGTAAGGTCTTAGGACGAAACCACGTTAATATCAAAACAAATCTTGTATCTTTAACGATGCAACCATTAAAAAAATTCCCACGGGCTCATTTTTAGTGAAAATAAAAAAGAAACTACACAAGTGTTTTTAGAAATCACTAGAAAATCATCTAAAATTTATTTTTATTAAAAAAATGTTAGATTTTTATGTTTAAATAGCCGTAAACTTTAAAAATTGTAATTTTGAAAAATTGTATTCAAAGGGTTTTTACAACGTTAAATTTTTGATCCGAGCGGAAACTGAGGCCCAGAAGAAATATAAGGTGGTTCGAAAATATCGATAGGAAATATCGAAAATATCGATAGGAAATATATCACTATCGATATAATTATTATTTAAAATACAGCTATGAAGCTATACACATGCAGTTTTTACTTGCTATTATTAATTCGCGCTGAATTAAAGCAATGAATACAAACAACAAGAATGGCAGGTGGTATGGATTGCTTAGCTGTGCTTTTTTACTGAAATGTCAAATATTTTTGTAATGTTGTAAATAAATTGCAAATACAAATGCAATTGCAATTGCGAGTATAGAATAAAGCAATGATCGACCATTAGAGGAAAAGTCCGCTAGATTGAATACCTTTTGGATTGAGAATCAAAACCAATTTAGAACATTGTCTAAAGTTGCAATAAAATATTTTATAGTCCCTGCTACTTCGGTTTCTTTTGAAAGGTGCTTTTCAGCAGCACAATTTTTAAAAACTGTCATCTAAAATAATGTGCGTACATACATACGTCTCATACGTTCAATAAAGTGATAAAAACAACGAACTGTAGCCTAAAAAAATACTAGTTAAAGTTTTCATGCTCAAGTACAAACATTCAGTCGATAGTAATATCGTTATATCGATAGTGAAATCTGAACTATCGATAGTGAAATCTGAACTATCGATAAATATTGGTAGTATTCCAGCACTAGTTTGTGGACCCGCCATTAAGCTTTGTCCAATGGTTGTATCTTAAAAGATACAATGGGCACTCACCAGCAAATTAAAAATACGTTTTTGTTTACTTATGCACCGCTTTATTGTTTAGTTTAATTCATATGCTAAGCTTTAAAGAAGCTCATACGTGTTGTTATAGATGGGTTCATGAGATAAGTTTTCTCTGTTCTTTCTCCTTCAATTTTTCATGTTTTTCTTAACGACCTCCTGGGTTTAACTTCCAATCCTATCAGTTGTTTGGCAGATGATAGAAGCTTTTGTCATTGATTTTCCTTCAATCATAGACCAACTGCCTTTTTTAGAAAACGTAAACAAGTGAGTAAGTAAAACTTGCGCCATCTGTATCCATAGGACATGATGGATCACTACTGCTGGACGCAAATGTGAAACGTCATTGTAACATTGACCAAACAAATTGACCCTGGCAATTTTGCATCGTTTGTGCGAAATAATTGTCTATGTGGTTGATGTTATGTTTTTGCACTACTGCTTTTTCACAAGGGTGCAACTTTTGTAATTATTTCTTAAGGAGTTTTTGTGGTTGAAGCTCCTAAATTGTTTGATACCCTGGCATTATAACTTACATAGCTCGCCAAAAACTTTAAGTTTTAAGCAAAATCAAAAAAAAAATTATCCTTATCCGATCAACAAAACCAAGAAACAAAATTTTTTTTATTCAAAATTCAAATTTGAATGTTTTTTTATTTCTTTTGGCCGATGATAACAATTTTTTGACTGATTCGTTTAGAACAGAATTGTCTTTAAGGTACTAACCCACATTAAATTAAAAACATTTTTTTTTGCCATAATGGAGGGTCTAAATATTTAAAATTTTGATAAAGTATAGAAAAAACAACATAAAGGCCTGTAATTTAGTGAATTTTACCCGATTCGATTAAAAAGAAAAAGCATATCTATGGAACAATGTACAATTTCCGTAATTCATATAACCAATACTCAAGATATTTGGAAATAGCTTTATAAACTGCAAAAAAAACTGGGTTTTCCCGAATATATCGGTCGCGAAATGTTGCTGGTTTTATTAAACCGCTAACATTCCGTTCAAATTAATTTCAAAAGCTTACTGTTATCTATTTTTGCAAGTTGTCGTGTAATTTAAAATGAATTTTTTCCTTGCAGTTATATTAAAAGATGTATCCTACAACATTATGTGTGAACTCTTGGAATTTATGTATCAAGGGGTTGTTAATGTTAAACACACTGAATTACAAGGATTCATGAAAATTGGGCAACTATTACAAATAAAGGGGCTTGCAACAAACTCCTCATCCTCAGCGGCTTCAACAAGCTCAGAAAAGTCCTTAAGTAGTAATCAACCCAATGTAGTTAATGAAGAAGCACCTTTTATAGCAAAATCGTGTACTTCTTCTGCAGTCGAAGCAGTAAGCAATTGTGATAATTCCGATGCTGCAGCTGAAAAAACAACAGATAGCAATAGCAATCCGAATACACCACACAGATCACAATCTCCTGTCTTATCTCCAGAAGAATCGCCCATGGATAAAACCACCACCCCATCTAATCAAACTAACAAATTAAGTGATTCGCATCTAACGCAACAACAACAATTTCCGACCCAGGGAATCAGTAGTTCTTCTGCAGTTAAACGTCACTCTGATTATGCATTTGATTCCCTTTCGATATATTCTCGTAATAAACATAGGCGTTCCTTAACGTCTATAGACCACAGTAATGAAAATACCGATGGACCCGATGGCGGCAGCGTTTCAGGTGCAATGGATCAAATGAATACAGAAGATTTCTTTTTACCACATATTTCTATGGTCGAATCGCGTTACGAGTTAAATAATATAAAACGAGAAAACTCGGATCACCATCTAAACACGGGAGTATCACCAGCTTCAACTTCTCTTCGTAATAATTTTAATACCACTGCTTTCGGTTTGGATTATTCATTTTATAAAAACAGTAGTGCCTCTTCACAATCTGGCCCAGAATATCCAAATGAGTTACATATTTCAAATGAATATTCAAAGAACTTCACCAATCACATGGATATACCTCCAAGTAAGTTAATTTCTTATACGCTTATTTTTTTAAAAGTTTTCTAGCTTGCACATTTTCAAATAAATTCATAACAAAAAATTCGATTGCACGCTTTCATCTATCTCTGTATTGGGGTTCACTTCTCTTTTTAGTTTTTAACTCATTTCATCCTTTTACATAGTATGTATTCTAAAGCGTATAATTCTCATTGCAATAGTAAGAAAAAAAAGGTTATGATTTAGAAATTATCATATCTATCATATCGTTTTAACAAAATACTTACATTCATATTGAGTCATTACCGCAAAAAAGCTTAAGCGATAAAAACAAAATTTTTCAGGAGAAGGTTTTTTTATTTTATGTCAAAAAAATTTTGTATGAAGATTTTGTATTGAGATAAAATTGCTTTTGCTATAAAAATAACGGTACCGTACGTCTACAACTGACATGAAATGCTTAACATTAACACTAATATGATGTTAGTGTTAAGTATAGACCCATCATGTTAGAGGTTTTCTCATGATATAACACGGTTGTTAATGCAAATGTTTTAACAGCGCATGTTAAAACAGAAAATCATGTCAGTTGTAGACAGGGAGTTATGTGACCATGACATTTTAGGAGATGATGCAAGTGTTGCCACTAATCAAAAAAAAAAATCGAAAATTGAACATGATGTCACTTAAGCTTTTTTTTTGCGGTAAGTCCTCGATATGTACATTCATACTTATATCATTTCATATTAACATCAATACATTTGGTTCGTCGAAAAATGATTTTTTGTTTGTTAAAAAATTATTATGCTTTTTTTACTTAATATAGAAGTATGTATTTAGTTAACAACTAACGATTAATTTTATGTGCATATGTATCGCTAATTTGCGACAAAACCAAAATAACTCACAATTTGTAATATTTTTATGGAATATTTTTTTAATAAACTAACAAAAATATTTACTTCAATATACATACATGTTTATGTATATAGATATGTATGTATGTACTATATCATAACAAAAAAAGTTTAATTAATAAACGGTATTCTTGCAAATGAGAAAATGTACTTAAATTTGAACCCACAAAACACTTCTAAGTGTAGGGTCCACAGCACATAATATATGTATTTATATATATGCGGGATTTCATGTCAAGTGACCCATCTTTTGAAAACGATGACTTCCGATTGGGATGAAATTTGCATCAAGGTTAGTCCTATTGGATAGTTGTTTTTTTTACAAGATCAGTCAGGAACTCTCAGAGTTACAGTGGGTCAAAATTTGACATTTTGGCCAAACAGGTGTTTTTTTCTCATACATGTAACTTATTTCCTATTATTCTTAGCTAAATTTGTCCCAAATAGTTTAGATAAGGGGATGTAACGAATACCAATACTGATATACCGGCGTTACTTCAGATTTTCCAATATATTAGTATCGGCGATATTTTTTTGATTTTTTCTTATTATTTTTGAACAAACAATGTAATTTTCTATGAATAGCAACTAAGAGAAATAAATCAAATCAAAACAGAATAATGATATAAATATACATATGGAGATTGAGAATTGTCTTAAAATTTAAATAAATGATTTGAGGCTTTAGAAAATAATGAAACCTACAATTCCTGATCCGTGATACAATGTCCGAATATTTCAAAGACAATCGACTTTAATCAATTTCTTCGATAAATTTCTTATTGAAAGTCGAAACACCCCTACAAGTGGTACAAGTTCAAATGAGTCTAAAAGAACTGGCATTCACGGAAAAAAGATTATTTTCTAAAGTAATCAATTTCGTTTCTTAAAACAAGAAAATCCAAAATTTGATAAAATTTTCTTAAATAAAGAAACATGAGAAATCATGATCAAAAAATTTACGTTTTTGGTATATGATAAAAAAATTTCTTAAAACAAGAAATACAAAATTAGCTTGTTTTTATTAAAAATAAGAAACATATTTCTGAAATCAGGCTGGTATTATTTAATATTAGTCTGGTTTTCTTGATTTTAAAAAAAATCTAATTTCTTGCATCAAGAAAATAATGCTACTAGGGATTTCTTTAAATTTTTCAGAAAATGCACAAGAAAACTTGGATTTATTTAATTAATTTTTATTTCAATCGACATGTTTCTTATTTTTATATTAAGTTTTCTTAAACTAAAGGTATGTTCAGACCTAACAAATTTTTTATGTAAAAATTCAGTATTTTCTTCGTATTTTGTAATATCGTCCTCTTAATAGGCAAACCTGCTAAATCCACTATTTAATTAAATAAGATTTTGTTGGCGTGTGGTAGAGAAAGATACGCCTTGTCGACCGGCATGTAGTTTTTCTTCAATTTTAAGTGGAGAACAGAATAGTCGCTGTAATACAACGTTACCAATAGCGCTGCAAGCTGGCAAAAGGTAAAAACGGAAGTTTCAAAGTACTGTCAACAGAATACGTAGTTGTAGTAATCGTTGCAGTTGAAGTTGAAGTACAAAATTCAAATTTTTGAACTTTGTCGCTTCTTTATTCTGTTCCAGGCCGTAGTCGTGAAGTGTTTAAAACCAACAATATTTTTGGTTTTCCTCTCAAGCTGCAAATATAAAATAAAAACAGTTTTTTTTTTCTCTTCTATAAAATTTGCTAAAAGGGAGTATGAGACACAATAAGTGCGTGAATTCCTGGTATTAATGTGACTTGAACTTTGTTTCAATTTATAAAAAATTTACATTTGGAAATACCTTGGACGCTAGATTATATAAAATTTTTTATCCATTTTCATCTTTTTTTTAATTAGCAATAATTTTTATTAAAATTTCTTTGTAATTTATTTGCTTGTTAACATTTACTTTTAATTGGGTGTGTTCTAGAATTCGAATCCACTCGAAAGTGGATTACTTAAATATTTTTGGTGTCCTGCATTTCGATTAAGCAAACTCAAATTCGTTGTTGGGTTTGTTTCATATTTAGCAAATTTTCGTTAGTTTCAGTTATGTTCGCGATTTGTTCCTGAAAGTTGTCTGATTCTTTACAGCATTAACGATTTAAAATAAATAGTAGACTTTGCTATCATGCCGCTGTTAGCAAATTATTAATTATAGTTTTAGAGACTTTTAATCAATTTTGTGGTTTGATTGAAATATTAAAAATGTTCGCGAATTTTTTTCTTTACAGCTTTCACGATTTAGCTGCGATTAGCTTCCCCGTCCCAAATTATTCATCGTTCGTCTGCGTAGCTGTGCGTTTTATGCATATTTTGTTTAGCTATTCAAGAGGAATACTAAAGTAGAAAGTAATCCTACTTTATGCTTTCGAAACGTAAAGGTGCTCTACGCTTTTGCTGTGGAAGTTGTCAATTAAACTTTACACAACTACTTTTTGGACAGATGCATAAACGCATCGAACGCTAGGTGTGGAGCTGCAGCTTAAGCCGTTTTGCTTTGTATTATAGTAGCAAAATATTCTCTCATCAAAAATCTAAATTTTTATGTTTTTTTTTATTTTTTAATATTTTTTTCTAAATGATTTTTGTGAGAATCAAAATGATTTTACTCAACGTTTAAAAAACTGGAGTCAAAATAGAAAAACTGCAATTTCTTCTACTTCTTCATTTGTCATTGGCAAAAAAAAAATGTTGCTTTTGCTTCTGATTTATAAAATTCAAATAGTCGCTGTCAAACCAACTCAAAACCCTAAAAGTTGTACACAAATTTTTATTTTTTCTTTGAAAGTTTTTGAGTTTGACTGCAGTTTTTTAAACCCTGATTTTACTACAAATTTTGGGTTACTTCGGACAGAATTTTTCAACATTTCTAAAAGAACCAAAAGAGATTTTATTCCTGAGGTTAACGTATTGTGGGTATTACAGTATCGAGGGTATGAAATTTTAGTTAGGTATGTTACAAACCGTCGGAACGGTTTTATCTCGTTTCTCATTATAAGTGTTATTTTTTAGGTTTTAGAAATCCTTGCACACAAATAGGAAAAAAATTCGAAATAGTCATAAAGGAAAAGTTCTAAGCTTTCTTTTAAGCAAAAAGGGCATTGTACGTTAAAAAAAAAAATTTTAAAAAATTTTAATATTCAAAAACAAAGTCAAAAAAAATCTTTTTTTTTAATTTTTTCAAAAGATTAAAGAAATAGCTATCTAAACTATTTGGGACAAATTTTGACTAAAAATAATAGGTTACATGGATGAGAAAAAACACATGTTTAGCCAAAATGTCAAATATTGATCCACTGACACTCATAGAGTTCTTGATCGATCTTGCTGTGTTTTTACTATCCAATAGGATCGACTAACCTTGGTGCAAATTTCATCTCGATCGGAACACTTCGGTTTCAAAAGTTGGGTCACTTGACATGAAATCCACCATATAAATATATGTATACATATACATACATATGTATACAGATCTGACGCTTTCAAGTAAAATTATTTATTTTTATTTCTTTCTGTTATTTAATTTTTTATTTCATTTACTGACACAATTTAAGTTCAAATGTACATACAAAAGTTCATAAAAAAACTGCACTATGAAATAATTTTCGTTTTGTAAATAACAGACAAAATTATTCTACATACATATGTATAACAAATAAAATGATCTAAACAACTGAATTTTTCTAATACATACTTATTCTTTGTGGATTTATCTTTACTATAAATAAATGATATGACTGTTCAGACTGTCCAAACATTGTGATGCTAAGTTCAACATCTTTATTGCATGGAAGTTGTGTATTTAATCGAAATAATACGGTGGCAACTCAACAAGGTATGAAAACGTATTGGTTGTGCAAATCTTATCGGATAAGTATGTGCCGAGCACGATGTATAACACACCAAGGCAAAATAATTTCGGCCACAGGTGTTCACAATCATCCGCCTCACATGCGTGGAAATGGCAGCAGTACTGTATCAAATGGTAGCGGCAGTTCAGCTTATACTGGCGTAAGTAACAGTAATAACACACCTTCAACATCTCATACCGGAAACTCCTCAAATGTTGGGATACCAACATCATCAAATAGTTCCGGTGCGCTTGGTTTGCGATTTTCCCAAAGTAGTGGTCCAAGTGGAAATGTGAATCAACAGAATTTCCACGAGCATCGTCACTCAACTGCTACATCTCCGCCGCAAGCACTACTTCCTTCAACGTATGTTACAAATCCACATTTACATTCCACCAACACAACTGGTAGCAACGTGGCTCCGCCACCACACTTGTTTTTACAATCGATGCCAAACCTGTTGGTGCAACACTATCCAAGTAGTCAATCAGCACAAGTATTACAACAGCCCGTTTTCCCTCCACAACATCATAATGCTTTGCATAATTATGAAATTTCTTCTGTAATGCAATCTTCACATTCAAACGAGTCCAGAAATATAAGTTCTTCCTTCGATCCGAATGAAAAATCTCTAGCTGCCCATAACAAAGATCACTTGAATGACAATCATATACGCGTACACAATGCTGCTGTTCTTTCTCCAACCGAATTGCATAATAGTAGTGTAAAAACTGGTCAAATTGAATCTCTTACAAATGACAATGAAATGGGGGAAAAAATGTCCTCGTCAGAACACCATCAAGTACAAGTAATAGACTCTATTACAATATCTCCAGGCAGTGGGCATAGTTTTAAAATGGAAACAATGTAAAATTTCAAAATGGCGCTATTTAATACGGCAGGATATTGTTTTTACAAAAGTGTACAGTTTTTATTTTAAGAAAACTCATTATTGTTCATAAATATATGTTTGTACTTAATATTATTAGAATTTTATTTATTTTTCTACAATTTATATTTTATGCTGCCATTGTAACTATTCAGCAGTTATAAATATATAAATATATAAATGGCCATATGTTCGCAACTCGTATCGGCCGATTTTGATTTTTTTGGACTGCTTAATTTGAGTTAATAGCACCTTTGAGTTTTTGTACGTACGGCTTTGCAGAAAGTTGAAGCAAAAATTACTTTCTTATCTCTTTATCTTGTTTAATGTGCAAAATCAATTGATATAAAAACTGAAGTTTACTTTCGATCTGTGAATATTTCGGAATAAAAATGTAAAAAAACTTTAACCGAAATGAAATGATGACTATATGTATTACGTACAGGTATTTGTATTGCAGTAAATTCTAAACTGTCAAAATTGTCTCCATATAAAACATGCACATTTTTTAGTTCAAACATACGAAATAAAAAAACAACTTTTCACAATTTAGGTGTATAAATGCGAGTTGTGCTCTGTCTAATGCATAATATATCTTATGAATGTGCCTTAATAAATATATTTTGAATTTATAAAAGGCTTACAAAAGAAGTTATTTACGAAACTTTTTCTAAATAAACGTTTGTTAAGCTTAATAACCTTTTATGAATATGGGGTTTCATCTCCGGAAGAAATATTGCCATAAAATTAATTGCAGTCTGCTTATATTACTCTTTTAAACACTTTAATAAATCTTAAAGATGTTGGCATTATTTCTTTGGAATTTTAAATTTCTCTATATGTAATTGTGAAAGTTAAACCACGACAGATTTCAATCCTCTACAGAAGTAGTTAATATTCATCTTCTATGTCACGTTAGAATCACCAACTGTTTTTATAATATACAGTAGAATCGCGAAAAAGTTAAATGTTCCAAGGGTTTTTAACTTTTTCGAACTATTAACTTTTCTAAGCGGGCTTAAATTTAAATTTAATTCTCTACTTTCTGCTCACTTCCGATGTTTTTTTATCAAAATTTCAAGAAAAATTAACTAAAAGTTAACTTTTTAGAGCGACGCAGGCACGCTAAAATTCGGTTAACTTATCCGCGAAATTAACTTTTTCGCGATTCTACTGTAATTCAAACAGAATATAAAATTGAAAAACTTTAAGTGAATTTTTTTTATTTTATATTTTTGCCTTATTTTCAATAATACAAAAGACAAATTTTGGTTCAAAAGTTTATTCAAAACTACATTCTTTTGTTGCTGCCTAAGACATTGTTGGTAGGGATCAAAATTGAAATTAATTAGAAGTTGTATTAATCATTTAATCGATAGTTCGACATTTCTAATTAACTGAATAATTTTAATTTTGATGAATCAAAAAATTGAAGGAATATGACTATTACAAAAAAACTTTATAAAATACATAACTGAAATTTAGCTCATAGAATAAATTCGAAAAATAAAAAAATGTTGAATATAATATAAAGTAACCTTCAGAAGGAAATAATTCCCAATTTCTATTAATTAAAAATATTTAAAATTGAAAAACTAAAACTAAAACTAAAAAATTAAACAAAAAGAAACTATTTTGGTGATTAAGATAAAATAATCCCACTTAAAGTACATAAAAGCCATGTAATCTTAGCTAAAGTTCTGCAATATTGCACACTATGATAAGCATGTAGGCCCCTATTACGGTTAACTCAGTTGTGTTGTAAATCAGACAGCTGGTTGTGTTGAGTTATAATTTTTTTATGTTTTTGTTCGCCGCAATATAGCAAAGTTGTAAACCATAATACAAAAATTAAAAAATTACAACTCAACTGAGTTGAGTTGTAAACCGTAATAGGGGCCTTAAACTATGCGCTGAAAAAATATTGAAAATTACTCAATCAGGAGAGTTCCAACACGTCAGTTCAAAGCAAATCGCTTTTTTAAATACATTATACAATGCAACCGTGTAGACTTTTACAATGTTATCTGTCCCAAAGTGAACCAAAAAGGTATTAAAGAAACTGTGCATCGTTTAACTTGATGATACATACATGTTTGACTTTGACTGCAAAGTACGTATTTAGATCTGTTAAAGTACAGTATTCTTCAAATTTCTGATTTATCAATTAATCATAATTTTCTTTAACCAAAAAAAAAAATTAAACGATTAATCAAGAATATGATTAATCAAATTTCTGATAAATTGATTAATCATTATTTGAATTAATTGAGATCCGCACATCCCTAATTGTAAGGCTATTTCGACTTGTTAAAAATAATTTGCTGTATGGCCTTTTGAATTTTTTTAATAAAGTCGTAATTTTTATTATTAATCAAACAATCTATTTTTAATTGTTAGGTCCTTTTGCATTTCAGGTGAAGATATTTTCAATTTACATACACATAGTACATCCATACGTGCATCCATATTTATTTGTATGTATATGAGAAACAAAACGTCAATTACTAATTTAGTTTAAATCAGTTAATTTATATTTATCATTATGGGTTTGCTAACAATTAAAAAAAAATATGAAATATACTTTGTATTAAAAATAAAAAAGCAATCAAACAAATAGTGGATATAATTTATGTTACATTATAAAAATTAATAATGTTTAATTATGAGATAAATTAAATGGTAAGTTTCCAAATGTAATAATAAATTAACGGGCATGTTCCGACAACGCAGAACGCTTAACTTTTGCGATTGTGACTTGAAATCGTATAACAGTTATTCTATAAATCTAGAATATTTGTAAGAAAAATTGTTAGATCGCAAGATAAACACGAGTTTTAGAACACCATTTAATAAATCTGCTTTGCAATTTCAAATCGTGCGATTGTCAGAACATGGCCGTAAGATAATTTTTTTTTATTAAACATACTAATATTCATTTAAGTATATTAAATATACATACATATAAACAATTTTCTATTGATTGATACCAAAGAGGAAAAAAATAATAATATGTATGAAATACTTATAAAAAAAATTGGCTAGCATGTAACATAATTGGCCGCTGTTATAACAACATACATACATATGTTTTTTTAATACTTAATAAATTATGATGATATCCATAAGAAAAATTTGGGATAATAGACAAATTAAATGTGCATGTTCATTATTACTATTCTGTGGTCATTAAGAAAAACATTAAATTGAACATCTTCAATACATCTCACTTTGTTGCAAGAAAAAACATAAAACAAAAAACATAAATACTATCATCCTTTCAATTTAGTTTAAGTTTAAAATTATAAAACTTAATTATCAACTTGTGCTTTTCAACTTTCTGCAGTTGGGCCGGGAGAACATTGGTTTCAGGGCAAGTTAGAGTTTATGCTGAGTCAGCGAGGCAAGCCATTGCTTGTTCATGATGGTCATACGTTTGGAATACAATATGTCCGCAAGGATAAAAAATATTGGCAATGCAACTTGTCTCGCAAGTTTAATTGTAAAGCACGTGTCACCACCACTGATACTGGAGAGATTATTGTTACTAATAACGAGCACTGCCACACAGAAATACGACAACATTTGCGAAAAGATTATCAACGCAACAAGGTAATGATGAATGCCCTCATCAATTTAAGTACAAATCGTTTAGCGGTGGAAAATTTTCGTCGTCATAACACCATTGCTAATAACTTTAGTAATTTGCAATCTATAGTAGCCGCTGCCGCCTCATCACCACTAAGCTTACACACATCGCAAATGGAGGAAACAAATACAACAGGTAACCTATTAGATTTGGGCAAAAGATCAACAAACCTTATGGATACTGATACGCAATTGAATAACAATCAAACACATCAATTTAATCAACGCATCCATAATCCCATTAACAGGGCTGAAAATGATGACTCTCACGATGAGCCTCTAGATTGTGATATAAAGTCATCAATATATCAGAGCGAGCGAGGCAGCGAAAACATTTTAAGTGAAAACCACGGAAACATCAATACGGTCACACAGTGTGAAACCGAAAAAAATTGGCAGTGCAAAAATGAAGACGTTCAATAGAATCATCGATTATTAAGAAGTACTAACTTTCCATGCATTCTTTATTTTAGCTATTTTCATTTAATTTTCTATCATTCGTATTTAGAAAGAGCAGGTACTTTGAAATTTAAACAAAAGTTAAGTTTTTAAGCTATGTATGTATGTATGTATATTGTTATGAGTTTATTAAATTTATGTACATGTACGTAATATACATATATGTACATGTATGTATGTACATATATTTGACGTAAGCATACAAAATGTTTCTTTTAAGATAAGTCTCAATTTGTCTAAAATTCCAAGTTAATCGGATAAGGGGAACTCGCTCCGGGAATAGAATGAAAATTTAAAATTATATTAGACGGCCATTTTTTAATTTTAACCCTTACCTTAGCAGAATAAGCAGCAAGACGTTATGGAGCTCATATTGAGATATTAAACTCTTTACCAGCAAGATCATATGCGAATAGAAAATGGATATTAGCTTCTAAATGTCTTTAATTGTTTTTTTTTAAGGGTAACTTCCCTTACTTGAGGTCTCCGCTTAACATAAAACCAGGGTTTAAAAAAACTGCAGTCGAAACCAAAAACTGTCGAACAAAAAAAAAATTTGTGTACAAATTTTCGCTTTTTGAATTGGTTTGGCAGCGACTGATTCGGTTTTATGAATCAGAAATAAAAGCAACAGTTTTTTTTCTACTTTGACTGCAGTTTTTAAACGCTGCATAAAACTACTACCTTTAACACTAACTTTAAGTTAAAGTATGTATAGACCTCTCATGTAAAAGTTTTAACATGGATGTTAAAACATTTCTTTTAAATGATTTTTTTATAACGTGTTCGACAACCTGCTTTTTTGTAGTTGCTATGGCAAACATTTATTTGAATTTGTAAAAAAGGTTGTAAACTGCACGTAGTATATTTAGCTTTTTGTGAAAAATATGAGTGAGAACGCTTTAATATTAAAAATATAAGCATTTAAAAACAAAAAAAAGTTTTTATTATTTTCGACAAGCTTTTAAAAGAATTCATTGTAGCTACTTAAGGCGGCAATGAACTGAAAATAATGAAGAAGAGCATCACTACGTGCACACCACCATAAACAAATAGCTACTAGCATTTCATGTTAGGTGGAGACATGGAGTTCAGGCCCGTAAGTTCAATGTGGTTATTGCCACTGAATATTAGTAGTGCTTATTTCGAAAATTTGAATTGATGGGTTTTCTTTATGACTTGTATATCAATCTGTTCATGTTTATAAAAGCCTTCCACAGGATAACTGCCTAAGGCCAAGGCCACGCAATGAGCGGCTGAGCGATGAGCGTCAAAGCGTCAAGTTTGAGCGGCAAGTGGCTTATTACTGAGCGTCACTTCAGAGCGGTTAGTTGTTGAAATGCCTTTGTCAAGAGAGGTTTGTTTAATGTTATTACGCGAAAATCGTATTCATATTTATAAGAATTTAATGCGTTTAAGAAAAAAGAAGATTTGGTGTTCATCCCATAAATCAAGCAAGGCGACATTACGGCGAATTTAAGTATATACATATATACAAATCTACGCAAATTTCCAGACAGATTTTGGCAATACTGTCGTATTTCTGTGAAATCCTTTGATTTGCTGTTGCAAAAAGTTAACACCAGATTGACAAAACAAAGAAAAGCTATTTCTGCAGATCAAAGGCTTGTTTTAACTTTGAGGTAAGTTTATTTTTTATGTACTTGCTTTGGATTGTGTACATGTATTATTTGCAGATTTCTAGCTACAGGACATTCCTTTCGCGATTTGGCGTTAGCTTTTCGAATGGGTAGAAGCACCGTCAGCAATATAATTTCAGAGACATGCATTATCATATGGGAAGAACTTGTCCAGGAATACATGCCTATACCAACAGAAGAGCACCTTAAAAAAGTGATAAGCGAATATTACAGGCGTTGGAGGTTTCCCAACTGTTTTGGCAGCATTGATGGAAAACACTGTCAAATTAAATGTCCGTCTAATTCTGGGACGCATTTCTTTAATTATTTGCATTATTTCTATTGTACTGCAAGGTGTAGCTGACGCTGACAAAAAACTTATTACAATCGAAGTGGGAGGAAGAGGAAAGCAAAGTGATGGCGGTACTTTTGCAGGATCTACATTGTTCAAATTGCTTGAAGCAAGTAAATTCAATGTCCCCTCACCACAACCACTGCCTGGATTTGTTTGCAAAATTTTTTCGGTAGTGTCTTTTCAATTTTTCCACTTTGATTTCGCTGCCTCTTCTTAAAATTAAATCTTACTTGTGCAACCACAAATTTCACCAACTTCACTCTTTAATTTCTCGCTAATATTTTTATTTTTAAAATTTGGTAATCTGTCTTGCCATAATAGCGGTCGGCTTTGTACAGCTGAAATAAAAGGCTCCACATTCACTTTTGCCATGTTTATTCTTTGATGCTCAGAAAACAACTAACAAATAGAACAAGCTTTATTCCTGAGCGACGCCGCTTAGCCGCTCAGAAATTTCTCTCACATGCCGCTCATTACGTGGCCACTTCAGTGTATATATCTAAGGCTTAGATTCTTAGCTAAGGATAATGCTTTTTGGTAGTTCTCTTTTTGGGAAGATTAATTACTCTCTTAATGGAGTTGCTGTCAAGAACGAAGGCCTTTAAAATTCTAAGTATGACGATTAAAAACACTCAGACTGTGATCATTATTTTAGCTTTATTAGTGAGGCTTCAGCATTTAAGAACATATTAAAGAGCTGAAGTTGCCTTAAAGTTTTATAGAAGTTTTGTTAGAGGAAAGATTAAAAATTCTTGATGTGAATGATTTTCCTCAGTTTGTTTAGCGCAAAATACTTACCTTTCATAATTCGAATGTTCGCCGTTGCCTTGGTCTTAATCATTCAAAAAACATTTAGGCTAGATATTTTTTGGCAGATACGTTGCCTCCAGAAATAAGATAAATTTTTTTTTGTCTGCTAAGGTACTTGGAACTTTTTTAATTTCGGAATTTTTTGAAGAAATGAAATCCACCCACCTTTATAGAAGTAGTTATTCTCTGTATCATTACTTAAAGTCAACTCTTACCCCCTTGTTTTCTAACTTCACCACACTTTATAAATATTATTGTACAAATATTAAAAATTTAAAAAATTTCAAATGTTTTAATAGTTTTGCTCCTGTTTCTTCTGAGACATCCCTTCCGGATTTCTTGACTGGTTGTGCTGCTTGTCATGTCCTAAGTGATTGTTTCAAATAATCTCACCGTCTTTTATCTTTGCTTTGGAAAAAGAATTACCCGCTCCACTTTTCTGACTCTTAAAAATCGTGTGTGGTATTTTTGCAATCAAAACGAATACTTTGTTTAATTTACATACTTAAAAAAGCCTTAACTTTAACAGACAATCAACTTAACCATATAAGGTACATATAAACTTTAAAGTGTAGATGGCCATTATCTGCTTCTTTTAATTCCTCACTTTTATAGATAATCGATAAGGTCAAAGGCCCTTCCGATCCCATCCAGTTTACGAATAAAATAGAACATTTTAAACAAAATAATTTTGGTTACTTTATTTCGCTTTTGGTTACTTTATTTTTACATTTTGGTTACAAATTTTTTTTGGTCGTGGCAACGCTGCTAGCAACATGTCTAATTGCTAGAAAAAAGGTAGAGTTATGCATATGTATGTACATTAGACTGCTCCTTATTTTCTGACTCCAAATTTTTAATGCAGCACCCTCTTAAAATTTTATTTTTAGCAAAAAAAATCGTTATGTAAAAGTTTTAAGTTGATATTTTGATATGCATGTGTAAAACATTTTATGTTCTTCTATGCTAATAATAAGAATTGTCATAAATAAATATACCTATGTATGGACGTATGAATTTATAATTTGAGTTTTTTTTATATAAAAAGGCAAAAATATTAGTCTTGGTGCAAAAATATGCCAAACGCATGTGTTAGGTGGACTTACATATGCACGACCTTTAAATCCTAATGCGGCACGTGTTAATATCAAAATATCAACTTAAAACTTTAACATAACGATTTTTTTTTGCTAAAAATAAAATTTTAAGAGGGTGCTGCATTAAAAATTTTGAAGTGAGAAAATAAGGACCAGTCTAATATATACATATGCATATATGAAAAAAAAAATTAATTTTTTATCCAAATTTCAAAATTATTTGAAAAAAAATTAATTTTAATTTCAAAATTTTTGTTTTTTAAAAATTAATAAAAAATTTAAAAATGCAGCTACCTTTTATGAAATTCTTAAATTAATTAACTGTTGTGAATAAAATCAAAAGTTTCAAACAGATTTTAATCATTTATGGCATGTTTTTTTTGGAATTTCGTTTTTATACGTCTGCAAAAATTAGAAGCATTGCTGGATTTTCCATTTTTTTATGCATTTTTTAAAAACAAAAATTTCGAAATTTTGATAAAACAAATTATTTTTTTTTTTAATTATGTTTCTAAATCGAGTGCGCATATTAGAACGAAGTTATACCTTTCTTAAAGAAAATTTTATTGCGGAATTTCGTTTTTTTTTTAGTTTTTTCAATAAGTTAAAGCGTTTTTGAGTTACGCGAACATATCGCTCATTTTCTGCAAGACCGGCATAAGTCAAAAAAATCCATTTCGAGATAAACGCGTTAAAAGATTTTGATTTGCTCTAATCACTTAGAAAAAGTAACGATATATTCTCTTCAAATGGGGAAAGTATAAAAGATAAAAAGATGAATTTTATACACAATATAAAGAAAAACATAGCGAACAATTCTGCATCACTAACTCCAAAATTGTATTTTTTGATTTATGCCGGTCTTGCAGCAAATGAGCGATATGTTGTGCAACCTCCTCCATTTTCAAAAACCAGAGCCAATCTAAAAAAACGTTGAACACCACTGGATTCAGCGTAGCCGAATTAGGTTAAAACGCAAGGTGCCCAGCTTGTCTCAAAAAAACAGTGTTAATTTCTTGCACAGTGTTAGTATTTAGGGTCCTTGCTAAAATGTTTGTTAGAAACACTATAGAACATTAAAATAAAATGTATGTACATATAGTATAGTATACATACATCATATACATATAGCATCAGCTTAAGCAGAAACAGGGCGCTATTTCGTGATAAACAGTAATTTTCTAAAACTTTGGGGCTCTTTAGGCACGGGAAAGCAATGCCCGATTGAGCTAAGACTTTTACAATTGTATTTTAACACTAAATTGCATAATTCTAGATGTGAGCACCTTTAAAATTCGAAAATCGGTTTTTTGAAAAACCACCCTAATGTATACACACCACTACAATTGGTCTGTTTTATAACGAAGAACAGAAAGATCACTATATAATACTAGTTACTGTCTTGAAAATAGTTATGAACGGTATTAAGGGTTGCGTAACATAATACAAACACTAAAACAATAGATATAGTTCCTGGATATGTAAGCCGTACGCTAAAAAATGATCTGATTATTTTCGAACAATGATTTGTATTATATTGCTTGATCTTGGTCACTTTAACATAGCTGGAAAGGCTGTGAAAGTTGTTAATCCAGCTCAAGTATCTCTGGTATATTCTAAAGCAATTAGGATTATTGGAACCACTGTCTCGAAATACTGGTTACTTTCTTTACTCGCTGTTTCCGTCAGTGCCCATGGAACCGGGATACTTGTTGTCAAGCTTAAGTCTATGTACCCAGCAAAAAATTACACATAACCAAAATAACGTCTTGCCATATAATGAGTTGCGTTTTTGGCTGCCAGATTTCATCACCCGATTAACATCCGCATTTCATTAGATAATAAAATTACGAAGCAGTAAAAAACTGATTCTTTAAGTTGTATAAGAAGGACTGAACATATTTACTGTAAAAATAATTATTTAAATGAAAGTATTCGAATTTCTGCATTACCTACTCAATTATTAATCAACTACCAATTTCTTTTAAATTACATACATGTTAAGAAAGTAATCAAAGCTTTGAACTTATTTAGTTTAACGCCTTGTAAAAATAGTTAATATGGTAATCCAGGTAAGAAATTATTCCGCCAAAAATGCTTAATTACAAACTTGATTTTCTGAATTCGCACAAAATTGGTATTAAATCTAAATTAAGGTTATTTCATACTATTGATAAACTGAAATTTATTGTTGATGGGATAAGCTATTTATATATTTACTGCTGTAAAAACTTCGTGCTATTTTGTCTCCTTTTTAACATAAAATAAAAAAAAGTTTGCTTCTACAGAAAATTTTTAAATTTCGATGTAATAACCTCTTGTTAATCAAGTTAATAAAATATTAATAAAAAATTAGGTTAAAATATAAATAAATATGTAAGTATTTTAATTAAACAAGACTTCGAAAGTTAACTAGCATAAAGTGATAGAAAATAAATTGGTCAATACTAGTTATTAGTAAATTTTAAAAAAAGTTCAAAAAAAATAATTATTATTATTTACGTTTTATGCTTCCCGTTATTTAAATTTCAAAAAAAATCATCTTTCACTTGTTCAATCCTGCCTACGTTTTGTCGGATGTTGCGTATTGATAACAAAGATGCTTGTACCTAATTTGGAAACTTAGTGCCGGTTCACACAAGTCAAGTTTGTCTCGTCAAGTCTTGAGTTTTTAGGAGAGAGGGGAAAAGAAATGGCCTTCTCTTTTCCCTTCTCTCCTAAATGCTCAAGACTTGACGAGTCAAACTTGACGTGTGTGAACCAGCACTTAGGCTCCTGTCGTCAACCAGATATACATTAAAATAAAATAAAAAAACAACAACAAGAAGGGATTAGAGGCAGTCATAGTTATTTCTTATACCTCAGACATTTGTGGACCGATCAGGCTCAATTTTAATATCAAACAATTCCGGACTATATGTGACATAACTACCGAGCCGCCATCACATTTTCTTCGAAAACACCATTTCAACGGACAGACGGACACAATTAACCCAGAATATATATGCTATATATATATATCAAAACGAATGACAAACTGTATATACACTTTTACCTTCGGTGAAGGCTATAAATAATTCATCACTTAATTATTTGTTGCATACCATCGAAAAAAGCAAATTATTAACAAAATGCATACAAAATTTATCGTGGTTTTTCGGTATTCATATGTATATATTGTTCAACAACAACAGTTAAGAGAATATTGAATAGCAACCCTTAGATATCTAACAATCATCGAAAACTCTTGGTATAATTTTAATACATACTCTTAAAAAATATATTTTTTTTTAATCTAACCACAATATCTGTGGCAATAAATAATAATAGCTTAAGTCGAAATTTCGTGTTTTGATATATTAATGGCCATTTTCTCAATGTACCGTCAAACTGCCTGTTACTTAATGTCAACATAAATTTATTAGACCGATAAACTGTCTGTTAACAATTTTGTGTTTCTCAATATACCGACAAAAAACATGGGTTTAAGTTGGCAACATCTCTCAAAATACATGTAAAAATTGGGAGTCAGCTGATTGATTTTATCTGTACGGCAAATTAAAGGAAAATAAATAATCGGCAGATGAGTGCTATTCTGCTTTGCGACAGAATAGAAGCAAATGAGACATTGAGAAAACCAAATTTCTTTAATGTGCAGTTTTTCGTTGGCGAAAAAGTTAATTGTGTAATGAGAAAACGGCCATAAGAGTTTTGTCTAAAATAAATTGTCTGTTTTGTTGTGTAAGTTAAAATTTAAATGCGTGTTGTTTTATTAATAATGACATTTTAAACTTGAAATTTAGGTGAGTGATAGAACTTGAGGAAGAGAATAAAAAACATGTAATAAAATGAAAAAGCACTTATGTCAACTTAAGCCATTATTACACTGCGGAACAGTAAGCTTGCGGTCGAGAATTTGATTGCAAATTCTTACTAGTTTGAGGTTGCTGATTTCAAATCTAATCTCCATTTTTTCTCTATCAGCTCTAGTTTTCGAGATATACCGTTATGTCTAAAATTAAGGCACTTTCACTACATATATTGGAAGAACTTGAAAACGGTATACCATTATTCAGTTATAAAAAATCCGAAACTCGGCTACAATATTATCTTTAAGCCGTGATTACATTGTTTCAAAATATGCCCTGTAGTTTCAGAGATCTCGTTGAGTTTTTGAAGAAAAAATAGGAAAATTTTGCAAAAAAAAAAACTATTTTTTTGTTCTTTAAAAATTCATTAAAAATAAAAACGCGACAAAAATCACAGTTTTGATTTATTTTATTTTGAAAACGTTTACAACACTGTAAAATATCTTGCAAATATCAATTTACATACCAAAATTACGATCGGACAATTTTTGTAGGAGTGATAGCGATTTTAATAAAGAGGATATATGGCCCTTGAGTCCTTAGTCCGATTTAAATAAAAATTTACACACACGTTGCTAGTTGCATGTGTATTAGCATGACCACTTTTTGTAAATTTGTGGGCATTATTGAAGCTAAAATTATATTTTTCTATTTCAAGACACATGGAAGGTAGGCTTGTCCTTGGGCCGATTTTTCCAAAAATTCTTATTTTTCAGTAACCTTCGAAAGGAAATAATTCCCAGTTTCTATGTATCTCTATAGTAAAATTGTTAGACAAATTAGAATATTTTTTTAGTGTATAAAATCATTTATGAAAAATTTTAGGAATAGGACTATTACAAAAAAGCTTTATAAAATACATAACTGAAATTTAGCTCATAGAATAAATACGAAAAATAAAAAATGTTGAATATATTTTTTTTAATAAAAATACAATTTTTATTATGTGGGACTACATAAAGTTTTATTTATTTAATAGTTTTGAATAATTAAATATTTATGACGCGGCTAAGTTTTTGAATACGGTTTAGTAACAAGTCTCCTTGCTTAATGGTTGCCTGATATTGCCAATTTTTATTATCGGGACGATTAGTTTCAACTATTCCTCCAACACGATCAACTTTAGCATGTAACCGCCCTGCGGCTATAAAACGTGATAGTTCTTGATCAATATAGTCGATGTTGACGCCAAACGCTTCGGCCATATATTGCAAAGTCAAAGAGCGATAAGACTCCAAGAGTTGAGTATAAGCTAAAATACGCATTTCACGAATATAAAAGCGGTAATGTGGATGTGCTAAATAATCACTCCGTAAAATTATTTCAACTTCAGCTAAATGTTTGAAAAAGTCGGAATATTGACAGTTATACAAAGAAAACAAATAACTTTTAACGTCTGGTAGACCATGTAATACTTCTTGGATTTCAGCTCCCTTTATAACTTTATCGCGTAGTTCATTTCTTGGCAAAGCAATTAAGGCAACATAAACTGTGTATCGCACAAAGGTTGGATAATCCATTAGTTCATAAGATGTAAATGTACTAACCGTGTCTAAGAAAAATGTAGCGGCTGATTTAAAATCGCGTACAGCAACTGAATAAACACCTTGATAGACCTTTAACCTATTGCGTCTATCCCAATCACCACCTTCTTCAATTAAATACTTTGCTTTTTCAATATTTCGTGTTATTAAATCGTGATCCAAATAAAAAAGGCCCAAGCGTATTAAATGAAATACTATATCTAAACGATGACCTAGCGACACTGTTTTTTCATAAGTTTTACGAAATGCAGATTCAGCGGCAGCTTTATCTCCAATGCGACATAAATATTCAGACTTTTTCAAATTTGCCTCCCTTACTTCCATTTCTCCCAAGTTTTTCTCCGCATCATCAATAGCTTCATCCAATTTCTCTAAATCCTTGCGATTTTGTTCCTTCATTTGATCAAGTAATTCTTTATCAACAGTCCATTGCAGTTCGCTGCAGAGATACTCATAAAATGCAGCCATATTATCCTGTTTTACGGCATCCAATAGCTTGTTCTTTAAACTAACTTCATTTTTATGTTCAGATAATGTCAACAGGAACTTGTATTGGGCCAATTCCAAGTTTGGATTTTTTTCTAATCCTTGTTCTTCCAAGTTTTCGGCAGGCATTGTTTTAACTCAATGTTAATATTTTTTTATTTATATTTGTGTAACAAAAAACGACAATATAATCAAGACAGCAAAGTCATTTATACCATGAAGTTAGCTGCATGCGAATTGTAAGTAAAAAGAGTGATGCCACATCTTTACAATATAGTTTTATTCGGTAGGTCGATTATTTAATTCGCTAATACATACAATTGTTTTAATGCTAAAAATACTGGACATCTTTTCGTATTCTTGTACAATTAAGGATGTTGGATGACAACTTTTTACCTCAGAAATTACCAACAAAATGTAAAACACTCAAAAATCAAACATGAAGAAATGGAATACATTATAGAACATAACATTAGGTGTTAGGTGAGTATTGTTTTAATACCCATTAGCAGGGTTTTAATGTTTTTTGCAGGTTTAATCGGAACATTAATCGCAAGTTATCAAAATTTCCTTTTCACAATTTACGATTAACACGTTACCGAAACTTATATACGGAGAAGTTGTTGTTAAATATAACCAAAGAAAATATCCTGGTTAAGTTTTTAATAAAAAATCAAAGGAAAATGAAAACAAAATAAACATGTATTTTTAATAATTTTTCTATTTAAAAATTGTAAATATAGGTACTAATATAACATAATATTAAGCAGTTCAGGTTTAAATGTATGTATTTATGTTGATACAAATATCATATTTTCTTCCCCAAATAGCATCAACTAATAATTTTATTAATTTTGCTTCAATAAAAAAAAAATACATATTTTACTTAACATAAAAGAAAAAATAAAATTGTATATGAATGCGGAGAACAAAAAGTCAATTTAGAAAACTTAACTTGATATGAAGCAAAAAACAATAATTTTTATTTTCGTGGATGCTTGATATATCATGATTTACCATATGCAAATGCACATAAACTTTCTTATTTGCAGAAAATAAGGCAATTCTCTGGTTACATAAAAAAAAGATTTATCATTTATATTTTGGGAAAATATGTGCCATATGCGCTAAGCCAATTTTGAGTTGACGAATAATATTGAAATAGATTAAAAAAAAGGTTTGGTTACTCGGCCTATCGAAAACTCTATTGGCTACCAATTATGGATTAGTAGCTACTTTGATTCTATATTATGATTCATCAGTAAATATTATTGCTGAATTCTTCAATTAAGATAATAATGGAGCCTATTCGTCGCCCTGAAACATGTCTCATCTGTTTCAAAAATCATCATTTACGGTTTTGCAAGACTTTTGCTATTTTCGCGGTCCAGCAACGAGCATATAGTGTACTAGTTCATGGCTATTGTAACAACTGCTTGTCTCAAACTCATACGACTACTGATTGTCCCACCTCCTCTGTGTGTCGTTAGTGCGGGAGTCTGCACGACAATTTGCTGCATAAGGCGCGGCAACGGCAAACGACCAAAAGTGGTTCCGGCCAGCGACGTCGGGCACAAGAGCTTATTCAACTTCCGCGTCGAGATAGCATCTTACAGGACCAAATTACGCCATCACCCCCAGTTGATTGCAACGACAACAGCGTTCGAGAAGAAGGCCAAATTCCGTTCAAAGGCATCTTGAGCACCAAGCCGCTGGACAAGCTACGACTCACCAGATCCTGGTCATGAACCGCCTCAGCTAAGCAATCCTCGTTGCACCCTGTGCATGTTGAGGCGCTCTTAGCCGAAATGCGATTAGATCAGGAGGACGACTTTCTTGATCTTGACATCGAGCCCCTGCTGTAATTGTGTGCTATCGTGAATGGCACTAAGTGGCATTACAGTTTTCTTAAAATCTATATACCAGTGCACCAGCTACAAATATCCGAAGTCTAACTTTCGTAAATAAAGCAAATTTTACAACGTTTAGTCATACCGAGTTTGATTTATCTACTCTTTTTTGAATACTTACTCTTATTCCTGGCCAAATTTCCATTCTTTATGATTTGGTAATTGCTTTTTAACCCCGTTGACAAGTCAACAACAGCAAAATTCCAACCAAGGTTTGCAAATTTGTTTAAATTTTTTTCCAAAGTATGACATATATTTTTCTTAAATTTTTTGGACAAAAATTTAACTTATAGTAGCTCCACTCTTTGTTTATGTAACGAGAAAATATCAAAACATTTTGGTTTATTTGAAACCTTAAAATGAAATCATAATCACGACTCCACACAGCAACAACGATAATGGCATGGTTACATAAGCAAAATTTAGTCTACTTCTACCTTACCTGGGGTATATACATGAAAATACTATCTTGCGTATTATCAACGAAAAATCGAAGAAACAGCCGATTGGCTGAAAGTACAAAAATTGTGTGAAATTTAGTGAAAAAGTGTGAGTGTATGGCGGCCTTTAAGAAATTACTTTCATGTGTAAATTCTACAATTGTACTGTGTATTAAGATTTTCGTAATATGTATTTGTTTCGAATAAACGGACGTTTTTTTATATTTTATCGAAAACAAAAAATCCCTTTCTTAACAGTCATTCTCTATTACGAACAAAAAGTTTTCATCAAATTGTCCATGTTTTTAAAATACAACCCCTGCTATCGTTTCGAATAATTGATAAAATCGTAATACACAGTACAAATAGTTCGAACTCGTAAATTATTTCTTTCGAATCGAAATACGCAGAACAACCCCCACCCGTGTGGTAAAAACTAAAACAGTCAAAATAAAATATGTTTCAAATAATGTTGCATCGCCTGTGAGCAGCTTTATATTCTGTAAAACAATCATAATAACTAACTTTATAATCAACCTTGATTTTACTGGGGAAAAATGTGCAAGATGTGGCAACTAAGTGAAATGTCATCACACGAAAAAAGGGGAGTCAATCGATAAAGTCAGCGAATGAAAAATAAAAATTGTAGAGAAATTTGTGTTCTTTGTTTTTAATTGTACATATTCTTCAACTAAAATTTATTTTCATAGAACGAAATAAATTAAATTTAAAAATAATTTGAAAAAATGATTGGTGGTTTGTTTGTATACAACCACAAAGGTGAAGTTTTGATAAGTCGTGTCTATCGAGATGATATTGGTCGAAATGCAGTGGATGCGTTCCGAGTCAACGTCATCCATGCTCGCCAGCAAGTACGATCACCGGTAACTAATATAGCTAGGACAAGCTTTTTTCATATTAAGGTACAAAATAATTTTAAACAAATTTAGATTGCATGCTACTTGAAATATGTTTTTCCGTAATTTTTAGCGTGCAAACATTTGGTTGGCTGCTGTAACAAAACAAAATGTTAATGCTGCCATGGTTTTTGAGTTTTTACTCAAGATCATTGAGGTCATGCAATCGTACTTTGGTAAAATTTCTGAAGAAAACATTAAGAACAACTTTGTGCTCATTTACGAGCTTCTAGACGAAATTCTTGATTTTGGCTATCCACAAAACACCGATTCTGGTACATTAAAGACATTTATTACACAACAAGGCATCAAATCAGCAACAAAAGAAGAGCAGATGCAAATAACTTCCCAAGTAAGTTTAAAAAAATAAATAAATAAAACAAAAGTAATTTAAATAGGGGCTATAATTTTAGACTACCTAACGAAGTAAATTAATTCGTTAGTTAATATGTATGATAAAGAGAAAACATTATATTTATCAGGGAACGAAAATTTAATTGTACATACATACATATGTATATTCGTAAACATGTATGTATACATATGTATGCACTATGTAATTTTTTCTTAAAAAATGTTTAAGATTAAAGAATTGCTTTATAACCAAATTTCCATTTCCGATAGATATTTACTTCCAAAATATCTACTTACTTATACATACATACATGTGCTTGCATATGAATCTTAATTCAACAAAGTAAAATGGTTTTAATTAATCAGTTTTTGGAAGTAATTTTTTGGTGATAAAATTCATATTAAGTTACATATGGGCAAATCCTAGAAACAGTCCACAAACCAAAAATTTTTAAAATTAATTTTTTTAATGAAATATAAGACTAGATGTGTAATTTCATTTTTATATTAAAAAACATGTATTTCGATGATCAATTATACAATAATTCTTGCCAAATCCTACCCAACCCCTGATCTATTAATATTATACATGAATTTTACATTATTTTAGGTGCTTTATGGTCTTTAAATAACACAGCAGAATCATAAAAATATAAATTTCGTTAAAAAAAAATTGATATTCATTAATAATCACAAAATTAGTTTAAAAAATGCATTTCATAAAAATATAATTTGCATTGTTAAAATAAATAAAATTGGGTTTATATACTACTTGAAAAATTGTAGCGTGCGTTGTGTGTCACAAAGGGTTCACGGCTTTTGCCAAAAATTCACAAATTTTTTTGGCTGCGAACAAGTGATTAAAGAATTCTCTAATATTCAGCTTTTTTTTAGGAATTAGATGTTGTGTACCTTATGATACAAAATTTGCTTAAAATTAGGAAGACACACTACAACTTTTAAAGTTATTTTCCCTTTTTGTGGCGTGCGTGATAAAACTTTGTGATCAATTATTTCGCAACAAATACCTGCTAAGAAATTATGATATATGCCATTCGTAAGTACATATTAATGTCACTAATGTTGATGCAATCTCTTTTGAAAGACCAAAAAATGTGAATATTTCAATCAAAAAACGCGTGCGAATGTAGCGTTCGTCACGCAGGATTTGCCCATATGCACATTAGCGTGACCGTTATTTTATATGAAAAGTTTTTAGAGTAAGTCCCTAACAAGCCTCAAATTTTTTTTTTCAGAGTCACTTTTGAAACTGAAAATCTTGTCCGATCGAAATGAAATTTTTTGTTGTTAATAAGCTAATAAAGCTAACTAATATTAAAAAATAAAAAAAAAAAATCGAAAAAAAAATTTTTTGCTTGTATGTATGGAAATTTTTTTTTATCATTTGAACTTTGACCTCAAAGGGGCACGGGTAAAAGTTATCCGTTTGCTGACATTTTTTCCACATCAGTTTTAGACCATGTGGCATAATACTCCGCCCGGGAGATGTTGAAAATCCAAAGTTGAAATTTAGCTGCCACCCTGATGTACATATGTACATATAATACATACATGGTTAAAATAGCGTTAATAAAATTAATAACAAGTATTTTTTTTAATTTATACATGTTGACGATATTAAAAGTATTTCAATCTAAACAAGTTAGAGTCCTATGTTCGGCTGTGCCGAATCCTTAATACCCTCCACCGACTGTTCGAATATTACAGGAGGGATATCTATATGATGTCTATTTATTATTAATTTATCTTTATAAAAACAGACATCAGCATTAAAATTGGTTGGTTTGAGGTTTAGATCTATATTAAATTATTTATGCCCGTTTTCACAACTTACCGATAGCTAAAGGTAGGATTTTATCGGCCGTATAAAAAGTGTTCCATTATTACAACTTTACTTTAATTTACTTTATCGTCACTTAAGGTTAAAATATAGTTTTAATAATGAAACCCTTTTTATAAGGACGGTTAAAGTCTAGTTTTAGCTATCGGTAAGTTGTGAAAATTGGCAAATTTTTGGACGACCCCTCTCCGATTTTAAAATAAATAGTCTCAATCGATTGCCCAGCAAAAAATAATGTACCTACATATTTTTTTTTTTTTATAGTGACTGGTTTAGTGGTGGTGTACACCACTGTCATGTGACAAAATTGAAGAATTCTTCATAAGGGACCTCATTGAAAGTTGTTTAAAAAAAAAACTACTAAAGCGATCGCAACGAGTGATAGCTCGTTGGAAAGGTATTGAATCAGGCTTTAATTGAAAAATAAAATTTTCCTAATTTTTCTTAGAAATTTACCTCTAAATTTTCCCATGAAAATTAAGTTTTCCGATTTTCCACAGAAGCTCCTAAATTTTCCGGCTAATTTTTTTTTTTTTGGATTCCTCATAATTTTTGCTTTAAGAATCAGCAATAAAAAAATGGGCCCCGACTCCTTGTTTGGATAGGAGAAGAGCATTTAAGAGACCAACTTGTTAAAAATACATTTTAAAAATTATTTTACAGTTAAAAATACATTTATGAAGAAAAAATCTTTCTTATTTTGCTGCTTATACTTAATTACAATATTTATTAAAAATGTAATGGCACACCAAACCCGACTGAGGCTACAGGTCATAAAATGTTTTGTAAATTTTTTAAATTACCAGGTAATAAATATTTCGCCTAAAATGACACGTGCAGAAACAAGTCATAAAACACGGATTTTCCATAAATATGGCGAAATATTTATTACCTGGCTTATTGGCAGTAACCAATTAAGTCCCTCTTTAAAAAACATTTTATGACCAAGAAAAGCAAATATCGCTTATTTTTTTTTACCTATTTTTTACCAAAAAATAAATATAAGTACTTCACACACTCTGAGTCAAATTTCAGTTGAATACTAAACGTGAAAGTGTTAAAGTGTTTTTTTTTGTAAAGTAAAGAGTGAAGCTGTAAAGACAATTTAAAGTAAAATGAATAACTTTTGCTGCAATCCGTTTAACAAGAGTAGACATCGTTCGAAAAAGATAAAAGTATTAAAATTAACTGGTGTTTCGAAGCGATACATGAATGAATTAAATATACAATACGGTGAAGAAGCAGAATTCATTTGCCCCAAGTGTAAAATCGATTTGTCTCAACAAGCAAATGCATTGAAACAAATGCAGCCACAATCCGAGAGTGAAATAACAAGTGAACAAAATGTTTCATCTGATAGTGAGGCAGACATTCCGATGGTCAATATGTCTTTGAGTCCTTTGAATGAGGCTATTACCACTTTAGGTGAAACGCCTATTAGAAAAAGAAAGTTGCGAAGTGAAACATACAGGAAAGAGAAAAAAGGCAAGGTTATGAGTGCAATCGCGACAATATTTGATGAAGGCTCTGATAACGAATGCAGTCAAGCAGATGACGTTGATGACGGCAAACAAATGATTGAGCAGTTGAAAAGAAAATTCAATTTAGCGACCACTTTTCCGGAGAAATATCTCATTTTATCTGTGCTGCCTCAATCATGGTCTATACGCAAGATTTCTGAACATTCTGAAATTGATTCAAGATTTTTACTGCAATGATGACAACAGCCGCGCCTGCCCAGGTACACGTGACTATGTTATCACACGTGAAGATGGAGAAAAAGTACACAAGCAGCGCAGATTATTATTATGTAATCTATCCGAAGCATACCATCAGTTCAATGAGAAATACCCAGCAGAAAAAGTGGGATTTTCTAAGTTTGCCATCCTACGACCAAAAGAATGCGTGCTGGCATTAGACAGGCTGTTAATTCAGGAGGTGCATTTCAAACAGTGGATAATTAGCAGCGGCAGATGTTCCTTTGAGACCGTGGTAAAGCAGATTCCGGAATTCATCGAGGAATTCGGATTCAAGTTGAATGAACTGAAGGCGCACCATTTCATATCCGAGATGCAATCGAAATTTCTAAAGGAAAGTAAGGAGAAATTAGCCCAAAATGAATTCATTGTGATAAGCGACTTTGCCGAGAATTACACTTTTCTCGTTCAGGATAGGCTTATTAGGAAATTGCCATTAACACAGTTTTATGCACTCAAAAAGAACACGATGCCATGGAGCGACGAATTCAAAACAGATATAATAATGTCAAAACTATAACTGGAACGCAAAAGTTTCATTGCTTCATACCAAATATTTCTGATATGTCAATTAATGTAAAGCAGTACTCTTAGTCTGCCGACGTGCTAAATTTAAAGTTACTTTAATTTTATAATGATGCCAAGACAATTGAAATTTTTAATAAATATTGTAATTAAGTATAAGCAGCAAAATAAGAAAGATTTTTTCTTCATAAATGTATTTTTAACTGTAAAATAATTTTTAAAATGTATTTTTAACAAGGTGGTCTCTTAAATGCTCTTCTCCTGTCCAAACAAGGAGTCGGGGCCCATTTTTTTATTGCTGATTCTTAAAGCAAAAATTATGAGGAATCAAAAAAAAAAAAAAAATTAGCCGGAAAATTTAGGAGCTTCTGTGGAAAATCGGAAAATTTAATTTTCATGGGAAAATTTAAAGGTAAATTTCTAAGAAAAATTAGGAAAATTTTATTTTTCAACTAAAGCCTGATTCAATACCTTTCCAACGAGCTATCACTCGTTGCGATCGCTTTAGTAGTTTTTTATTAAAACAACTTTCAATGAGGTCCCTTATGAAGAATTCTTCAATTTTGTCACATGACAGTGGTGTACACCACCACTAAACCAGTCACTAAAAAAAAAATGTAGGTGATGAGGAACCTTCCCTAACATACAACTCTGTATCATTTATTTTATCTATTACACTTCACACATACTACATCAGTCAGTCAGTTTTAAACACTCCACCAAACAAGTTGTAAAATACAAATAAAATACAGTCCACCAATACAATTGCTCTAAATAAACAATTCGAATAGAAATTAAAAGACATTTGTTTTATTTGGAACTATTCGCAATTATAATTTGGTCCTCCTCGCCAAATATCGAACAAGTGAAAACGCGAGTGTTTTTAGTGAAAATATGATTTAACACGCAAAATCATATAACAAACAGTGAAAGTGGGTAAATTGGTAGCTTCAACGGACAACAAGTACGTTGGACACAATTTACATATCAAGTGGTTCCTGAGAATATCAAATTTCGTTTAATTAACAATTGGGTGCTCCGCTGTGCACAATAACAAGAACAAAATATTCGTGTTAAATTCTCAGGAAAAAAGAGCAAACAGTGCCAAATCGTTTAGTGTTTCAAACAGAGAAACGTAAAAGCAAAACTCATAATTGTGTTTTGAAAGCAATAAATTCGTATACATAAAAAGTGGGTGCTCCGCTAGGCACAACAATAACAACTAAATAGTATAGTAATAATTAAACGAAAAAGCAAAGATCATTATCGTGTAGGCACAACAATAACAACAGTGCTAAATCGTATAGTGTAATAATCAAACGTCCAAGCAAAGATCATTATCGTGTAGAATATTCATTTACGGAATCATTTGTCGGTAACACAAGTTAAAAAACAATTTTCGGTCGTTAAAACAAAAACAATATTTCAAACAATCGTTACAAAACAAATTGGTCGCGAAGCATTTACAAAAACAATATTGTGTGAGTGACAAGGCAAACAGTAACGGCAAACGATTTGTGTATAAGCAAAAGCCAATGTTGTGTTGTCAAAAGACACAACAAAATACAGAATACAAAAACAACAAAGAAAAGGTTGCAACGTATTTTGTGTTAATGGGATGCTAAATCGTATAAGTGTAAAATTGAAAAAAAAACAACAAGAAACGATAATTATCGTGTATAATATTCATTTACGGAATTATTTGCCGGTAACAAGTGAAGAAACAATTTTCGGTCGTTGCAAAACAAAATTGGTCGCGAAGCATTTACAAAAGCAATATTGTGTGAGTGACAAGAAAAATCAAGCAACAACCCAGCGGGAAAAAGAAGGGGTACGGATGCCTTCTAGAAGGCCTCTGTACTCCTTCTTTTGGATATACAAGGCCTTCTCGCTCCATTCCATACTCATATCTTTTTTACACACGTTGTCATTGCGGAGAAGGCCTTCCGCTCTCGCTTCTTTAGCAGGTACATAAGAATGGCAACGGGATCAAAAAAATAATTGTTTTGCTTTTGCTTGTGCAAAAAAAAAAACAATAAAAAAATGTTGCTCCTTCTCTACTCCCTTCTCATAGAAGCGAGTGTGGAAGGTGTATCTTATCTTTTACACCAAAGAGCCGAGGCCTTCTATGAGGCATTCTTTAGCAGTTAGATAAGAATAGGAATTTAATCAAAACAATTTTTAAGCAGGCCTTTAAAAAGGCCTGAAGTAAGAAGGTCTTCTGAGTTTTACCGCTGGGAAACTACACATTAGCGGCAAACGATTTGTGTATAGTGAATGTGGTGTTTTAACAGACACAACAAAATAAACAATACAAAAACAATAAAGAAAGGGTTTGCAGTGTATGTTTGTGTTCGAAAGATAACTTGTGCGTATTTAGTGTTGTAAGGAACAGAATCGTAACTACACGCGTCGGGCGTCGAGCGACAAAGATACACTAGAGCGTAGAAAATCAAACTAAAATCCAATTTTACAATAAGAGGTACTGGAAAGCAAACTGTAAGTAAAATTTAATTATTTTTATACACAATGGCAGCAACTATTAAAGGCTTACAATCAAAGCGGCGCGTAGAAAAGGCATCTATTACGCGCGCTTTAATATTTGTTCAGAATCCTCCTGCCGATGTCAATGCTGCACAAATCGAAGCTCGTTCGTCGCGTTTAGACGAGGCTTATAAAGAACTTGGAGAACTAACTAAAGAGTTATACAATTTTGAAGACGAAAATGGTTTTGTAGATCCAGATGAGGATTTTACAGAATATGAAGAAAAATATTTTCATGTTAAAGGGATTTTTATGGAGATGCTAAACGTTCGCATACCACGGGTATCAACTCCAAATCCACATAATGACGCGTTTAATCGGTTAGCGGAACAGCATTCGACATTATTAAATAGACTCGATTCTCCGGGCATCTTGCGTAATAATGACAACGATCTACCGAAAATAAGAATTGAACCATTTACTGGCAATTACAAGGATTGGCCAGCGTTTAAAGACCTTTTTACTAGCGCTATAGACTCAAAGCCTAATTTGTCAAACATACAGAAATTTCATTATTTAAAATCCGTATTAAAAGGTGAAGCAGCGGATCTCATTAAGCACATGCAGATTACAGATCTATCCTACTCAACATCATGGGATCGTCTCAAGGAACGTTATGATCGCCCGCGACATATCGTGAACTCGTACATTGAAACCTTTGTGTCGGTTTCTTCTATCAGAGAGGAAAACTCTTCTAGTTTACGCAAAATATCGGACGTTTCGAACGAGGTGGTTAGAGGTCTAGAAGCCATAGGTTATGATGAGCGTAATCATTGGCTTATCTACATTCTTCAAACGAAAATTGACCCAGACTCCCGTCGAAAATGGATTGAGAAGACGCGGGATGAGCCGAAACCTACAATAGCGTCATTTTTAACCTTTTTGGATCAACGTTGTGAGGAGATCGAGCTCGGTAGCAAATCGGTTAAAACCAATTATGTAAAATCGAATAATCAAAAGCGTAGCACATCTACAACGATGGTGTCTACCAATGGTACTCAAGTTTGCCTGGATTGCAGGTCTGGGGATCATTATATTTACAAATGTCCGCATTTCCTATCTTTGTCAATTGACGAACGCCGGAAATTGGTCAAGGATAAGCATCTATGTTTTAATTGTTTGCGGGAGGGGCATACGGTTTATACTTGTAAATCTAAAAGTAAATGTCGTACGTGTGAACGTAGTCACAACACTCTTGTACATACTACTCAAAGCGCAACTAACAGCGCCCAGCGGGTAAATTCATCATCCACTACAAACGTAGTTACTTCAACATTGGAGGCCCCTCAGCAGGTAGCAGTAAACACGCTGGTTTCACATCCCGGTGTACAATCAACAGGTCTTAACTTTAAACAAATATTGCCGACGGCAGTCGTTAATGTCCGCAATCACGCTGGAAACTTCATCAGCTGTCGGGTGTTATTGGATACCGCATCAGAGTATTCATACATCACAGAAGAGTGTATCAAACGTTTGGGATTGCCACGTAATCCATCGCGCATGTCTCTTTCTGGAATCCAGTCAATCAAAGCTGACCCAACACGCGGTCACACATCAATTCATATGAAATCCAGATTATCTGAGGATTATATCGGTACTTGTGTACATGTTTTAGGACGAATCACTTCGTCCCTTCCAAGATCTTCAGTAACCGATTTCGACACTTCTCTTCTTCAGAATCTTCAACTTGCTGACCCATATTGGCATAGCTCTACGCCGGTAGACATTCTGTTAGGCGCTGATGTGGTTTGGGATGTTTTATCATTGGGAAAACTGAAGGATAGTCAAGGTCGTATCATAGCTATTTCCACAATTTTCGGCTGGGTTGTAACTTCGGGAATTTTGTTGTGTGAAAATCATTCACCAGCAACTTTACTCACATTAGTCGACGTAGATCAATCTATTCGATCGTTTTGGGAAATAGAAGACTGCGCAAACACTCCTACTAAATTGGATGAAGAATCATTGGTTGTGGAGGAGCATTTCAAAAACACTCATAGACGACATACTGATGGAAAGTACGTCGTTGAGCTTCCATTCAAAGAACAAGAGATTACATTTGCCGATACGCACAAGGGCGCTGTCTCACGTTTTTATGGTATCGAACGTCGGTTGGTCAGAAACTCTACACTTAGGGCAAAGTATGTTGAATTTATGCGTGAATATCAACAGTTGGGCCACATGCGAGAACTTTCTCCGAATGAAATTGAGGTGAAAAACAATCAAGTCTACTACTTGCCTCACCATCCAGTTGTTGGTGCAAAAATTAGGGTCGTATTTGACGGATCTTTTCAAGACGCGGATGGCATATCACTAAATGATAGACTTCACATTGGACCGCCAATACAAAGAAATTTGTTTGCAGTTTGCCTCCGATTCCGTCTACATAAATATGTTTTTTCCGCAGACATCGTCAAGATGTTTCGACAAATCTGGGTAGCTGAAAAACACAGAAATTTTCAACGTATTATGTGGAGAGAGAGCCCTGATGAACCTCTCAAATACTATCAACTATGTACCGTGACTTATGGAACGGCATCCGCACCTTTTCTCTGGAATTGTCATCCCAACGCATGCAAGATTTTACTTGAAGATTTTTACGTAGACGACGTGCTAACAGGTGCCACGTCTGAACAACAATTAGTAAAATATCGTGACGAACTTGTCGATCTACTCTCACAAGCAGGGCTCCAACTAAGCAAATGGGTGTCTAATAGTACCACAATTACCCCAGCAGATCAAAACACACCAGGGTTTTTGACTGGAGATAATGCAAACTCTACTAAGGTCCTTGGTATCCACTGGTACTCCACTGAAGATCTCATTGGATACAAAATATGTTTGGGAGCTTTACAAACTCCTACGAAGAGGCAGATTTTATCTGAAGTTTCACGTATCTTTGACCCCCTTGGATTGGTATCTCCAATCGTGGTAAAGTTCAAGATTCTATTTCAGGAATTGTGGCTGTTGAATATAGGATGGGATGACCCTCTGCCCTCCATCGTGGAGGAGGTATGGTTGAAATATAGAGAGGATTTACTCAAGCTGGACAGGTTACGATTACCCCGGTTTATACCAAATAGTAACACGGAAATTACATTACATGGATTCAGCGACGCCTCGATTAAGGCGTACTCTGCAGTAGTTTATTGTCAAGTAAAGGATGAACATGGGACTATTCATGTATCGTTAGTGGCATCAAAAACTCGGGTCTCACCACTTAAGCAAATATCGTTACCAAGGTTCTTACTCGCCTTTTAAAATCAATCATTGCGTCACTGCCACATAAAACTATCAAAGTTTATGCCTGGTGTGACTCTTCAGTCGTTTTATCTTGGCTCTCAGTACAGCCCATCAAACTGAAAACATTCGTTGGTAATCGCACAGCAGAAATATTAGAAACTTTACCTAGAAGTGTCTGGAAACATGTAGGAACAAAAGACAATCCCGCGGATTGTGCTTCCCGTGGTTTGATGGTTGAGCAACTCCTGATACTCGATCTCTGGTGGTCGGGTCCCTTATTTTTAAAGAATGCAAAACAGTCTACATGTGACGATTCCACCAACATATCTCCGGATAAACTTTCAGTAGAAGTTGAAATGAGAATTTCTCCGACAAATACCTTGACGACAAGTCATAATCCAACAATACATCCGCTAGAAATGACACTTGAAAAAACTTCCTCCTGGTGGGAGTTATTACGCATCACCGCATATGTAAAGCGGTTTATAAATCTACACGTGCACAAAATCAAGAACCCAAATACGTATCTTACGTTCGATGAAATTGCTCAAGCTAAAATTGTCTGCATCAAAATGGCCCAGGATAAGTTTTCAACAGAACGGGTTAGTTTGCAGCAAGGAATAAATTTACACAAGAACTCTCAACTTTTAAAGCTTTCACCATACATTGATGAAATAGGACTTGTCCGAGTAGGTGGTCAAATACAACATTCGGATCTTGCTGTCACAAGATTGCAACTCTGATTATTGAAGAGCAACATAAAAGGCATCTACACCCAGGTGTATCCTCATTGTTTGTAATTATTCGGCAGCAGTACTGGATTATCGGAGCAAGAAATCTCATTCGCCAAATTACGCACAAATGTTTGAAATGTTTCAGACAAGCTAAACATACAACACAACAACGAATGGCAGATCTGCCAGCTGTTCGTGTCCGACAAGCTTTTCCTTTTCAACATACTGGCTGCGATTATGCTGGACCATTCACGCTAAAATTACATGCCGGACGCAACTCAAAATCTTCAAAGGGTTACATATGTTTATTTGTATGCATGGTAACATCCGCTATACATCTAGAATTGTCAACAGACTTAACAACAGAATGTTTCCTGGCCGCTTTAAGACGCTTTATGGCTCGCCGTGGAAGGTGCACAACAATATACAGCGACAACGGTAAAAATTTCGTTGGAGCTAAGCGCGTTCTTAACGAAATGAAGCTATTGCTGCAACTTTAGCTCAAGAAGGTATTAAATGGATCTTCACACCTCCTTACTCGCCACACTGGGGTGGAATGTGGGAATCGGGTGTCCGCTCGGTTAAACTACATTTGAGACGTGTTCTTGGCAACAGCATCCTAACGCATAAACAAATGCACACTCTCCTAGCTCAAGTGGAAGCTGTCGTCAATTCAAGGCCTCTTGGATATGCCCCAGACACGGATATGAACTATCTCTCGCCCTCCCATTTCTTAATTGGTAGGCCAACTACAATGGTGCCTGAGGGTGATTTAACCAATGCTCGTCCAAATCGGTTAGATTACTGGCAAAACGTGCAGTGTATGCTTCAAGGGTTTTGGAAGCAGTGGAGTCGAGAATACCTTACTTCACTTCAACAGCGCCCCAAGTGGTGCAACACTCATCCCAACATCGCAACAGAAGATTTGGTACTCGTTAAAGAAGACAGAACCCCGCCTTCAATATGGATCATGGGTCGGGTAACCAAAACCTTTCCGGGAGATGATGGTTTGACCCGTGCCGTGCAGCTCAAAACTGTCAGAGGAACAATAACCAGAAACATCACCAGGATTGTTAAACTCCCCGTATGCTGAAAATCTTCTTTCAGGGTCGGCCGGGATGATGAGGAACCTTCCCTAACATACAACTCTGTATCATTTATTTTATCTATTACACTTCACACATACTACATCAGTCAGTCAGTTTTAAACACTCCACCAAACAAGTTGTAAAATACAAATAAAATACAGTCCACCAATACAATTGCTCTAAATAACATTTGTTTTATTTGGAACTATTCGCAATTAGTAGGTGCATTTTTTTTTTGCTGGGCAATTGATTGAGACTATTTATTTTAAAATCGGAGAGGGGTCGTCCAAAAGGTGATCGCTTTCATATGGAATTGCTCTATGATATCATTATTTTGTACGGTTTTAGGCGTACTAAACTATTTTCCGGTAGTAGGGTTTATATGGGGCCTAAGTCCTATAAAACTGTAACGTACCAAATTTTGTTATGATATCATTATTTTTATCGGTTTTAGGCGTACTAAACTGTTTTCCGGGAGTAGTGTTTATATGGGGCCTAGGGTAAATTATACGGCGATTCTTAGTTCTGATATATATTCAGCTAGCATAAGTTCAAATCTGCAGTCAGCTCTAATTGGTTTGAGCAACTATTTTCAAAAATGGAAAATTGTAATAAACCCTGAGAAAACTCAGGCTATTTATTTTACGCGAAGGCGCAAAACGTGTTACACTCCTCAGAGTTCACTTCGCTTTATGAATCATGATATTCCGTGGGAAAACAGCGTTAAATATTTAGGAGTAATCATGGACATAAAATTCAATTTCAACAATCATATTCCATACGTAGTTGACAAAATCAACAAGATCCGAATATTGTACCCACTTATCAACAGAAAGTCGGAGCTGAACATTGGCAACAAAAAACTAATTATAAAATCAATATTCCATCCCATAATGTTTTACTGCTGTCCAGACTGGTTCACGTCGGCAAAATGCAATCTAAGTAAACTTCAAGTATCACAAAATAAGCTACTTAAAATTATATTTAAGCTACCTTGGCTAAGCTACTCCACCCAACGACTTTACACTCTTGCTGGTTTTGAACCATACATGACAAAATTGAAAGATCAACTCAAAATTTTAACAGAAGATATACTTCCTCCAAATACCCACACATTAATGAACTGATTTCATCGTAATTTTTATCTTTAACCTTCTTTTTTATCTTTACCTGTTCCATAAAGGTTTTTGTAAATTTTTTCCCTCCCTTAATATGATATATTTGTACATAGATTTTAAAAATGTAAATACAATACAACTAATTAGAAAAGGAACGTTGTTCCTAAACTCTTTATCACTATAAGTCAAATGTAAATAGTATTAATATTATTGGAAATAAATGAAATTGAATTGAATAGCATTATTTTAATCGGTTTTAGGCGTACTAAACTGTTTTCCGGGAGTAGTGTTTATATTGGGCCTAGGGTAAATTATGGACGGATCTTCACGAAATTTTACAGCGTGATTTCCAGTCGAATAAAACAAATTTTTGCAAAATCTTATCTCATTCCGTGCCTGGTTCCACCATTTATGTTATTTTTTGTAACAAAATTATATTTTTTTTTAGGTGGTGGTTTCAAATTTTGATTCATAGCTCTGGTCCTACTGCACCGATTTTGCTGAATTTCAATCCCAAACTGCTTAGCATAACTACAAGCAATTTGGCACCAAGTTTGTTTATTTCAACAGACGGAAAGACGGACAGACAGACGGACATGGCTAAATCGACTTAGAATCACTCAAGGACCCAGAATATATGTATATACTTTATGGGGTCTGAGATGAATAATAAAAAAGTTTCACACGGAATGACAAACTTAATATACCTTCTTCACAACTAATTGTGGTGGAGGGTATAAAAAGGCGAACTTTTATATTTTTAAGCATTTCACACTTAAACTTTTATGAAATCGTTCCTGCAACGTAAAAATTATTTATATGAATGTTTATATATCTCCAAAATCAGAGATACTTAATTTTAAACATTTCGATTTTTTTAGAAATGACCGCGTTCCCACAACCGTAAATTTTTTTAATTTGGCTTAGATATTAGAAAATATGTGTCCTTCCATATTTTTAGGTACTTATAGCGGGCAAAAAGTTTTTTTTTACCGCTGTTATAAACATTTAATCCAAAAATCTGAGCTTTTTGATGCAATGTATAATCATTTCTTAATTTATTTCAAGGTTACTGGACAGATTGGCTGGCGTCGTGAAGGAATTAAATATCGACGTAATGAACTATTCTTGGACGTTTTAGAATATGTAAACTTATTAATGAGCCCCCAAGGACAGGTATTGTCTGCTCATGTAGCCGGTCGGGTTGTTATGAAATCTTATTTGTCTGGTTGGTATACATACACAATTTAAGATGAATTTATTAACAACTTAAATAAAAATTTTATTTTTTACTAGGTATGCCGGAATGTAAATTTGGTATAAATGACAAAATTGTTATGGAATCTAGAGGACGTGGACTGTCGGGAAATTCTGAAGCTGATACTTCTCGTTCTGGTAAACCGGTCGTTGTAATTGATGATTGTCAATTTCATCAATGTGTTAAATTAAGTAAGTTCGAAACGGAGCATTCAATAAGTTTTATACCGCCGGACGGTGAATTCGAGTTGATGCGCTATCGTACAACAAAAGATATATCATTACCATTCCGTGTTATACCACTAGTTCGAGAAGTGGGACGTACTAAAATGGAAGTAAAAGTGGTATTGAAATCAAACTTTAAGCCTTCGCTTTTGGGACAAAAGATTGAAGTTAAAATTCCAACGCCACTTAATACATCTGGTGTCCAGTTGATTTGTTTAAAGGGAAAAGCCAAATACAAAGCTTCAGAAAATGCTATTGTTTGGAAGATTAAACGAATGGCTGGTATGAAAGAAACCCAGTTGTCAGCTGAAATAGAACTACTCGAAACAGACACTAAAAAGAAATGGACACGCCCACCAATATCTATGAACTTTGAGGTTCCCTTTGCTCCATCTGGATTTAAAGTACGTTACTTAAAAGTGTTTGAGCCTAAATTGAATTATTCTGATCACGATGTTGTGAAATGGGTACGTTACATCGGACGCAGTGGTCTTTATGAAACTCGTTGTTAAATGTATCTTAAATACAACCACCAAGTAATTTGTTAAAAAAAGAGTTCTTTGGAAATATATTGATTTGCATAAGAGTCGGAAAGTTTAAATGGTTGAAAACAAAGAAGTTTGCCCAATTTAAAAAATTGGAAACCAAAATATTATACATACTTTGCAATTCCAATTATAGCCTAACTAAGTTTACATCTTTTTTTATTTTTTCGCAATTATCATAATCCCTTATTATTTTCTACAATATTTTGCATATTATCTGCTACAACAAATATATACATTTAATTATTCAAAACTAACTGAGCTTCCTAAATAAGAGCGGCATTTTTTTTTAATGGCAAAACCACACGGTTGTACAATCGTATTTGAGAAAACGCTAGGACGGATTGAAGTATTGAAAATATATTGGCAAGAGAAAAAAACCGATTTTCGCTTTTGTTTAGGTAGCTCAGTAACTCCTTTCTTAAAAAATATTTTAGATTTATAAAAGGTTTATTAAACTAATTTTCATACAAAATAAAGTTCAAAACTGGTGTACTGACATTAAATCAGATATGCATATATTACCGGTAATAGATTGGCAAGATAATTTTCTAAGAGTTACCAATAATTTAAAAAGTATATAAACTCCTGAATTTTTGCATTAGACAAATATTTGACAAACTAAACTGAAATTTGTTTTAAAATAAGATTATTGGTTTTAGTTATAATAAAAATGTATTAAATGTTAAAAAGCTTATTTATTAAAAAATATACGGCCTTATTCCGGTTGTCGTTGTCGTATACGACTGTGTAATAGATTAAAGTAATTCACAACATGTGTTCTTTAATCTACTACAAAAAACGACACGTTTGTTTAGGAAAACGACAACCACAATAAGGCTAATTATCACGCGATTCATAAATGTTGTCAAATATTTGCTTTATTGCCCATTCGCATTATACGATTTTTGTTTTTGCGATTCTTACCTTATGGACGTTCTCTCATTTGATGAAAAATGTATTGAGGTTCGGGTGCAAAAGAAAAAGTCGTAACGACAAAAATCGTACAATGTAAACATCAGACCGACTTCAAAGACGAAACGACAATAATCGCAACGACAAAAATCGTATAATGTGAATTGGGACTTACATGGCCGTAACTTAAGTAAGTTTGTAAATTCAGAATTGAGGCCAGTGTAACAGTAAAATATATTTAATGACAGATTAAAAATTAATTAATAGTCCTAACTCGCTAATCAGAAATTTAAAAAGTTTAATAGAATGTCAACAAGTTACAAGAATAAAATAAAATTATTTAATTAAAATATAACCGTAATAAAATACATCTATGTATAATCCTATATATTACTGAACAAATATATATTCGAATAGTATTAAAATAAAAATAAATACTTATAAGTGCTGATGGACCTTTTTTCGATTACTCTAAATATTTTGTATAGTTTCCTATATGCAGGGTTTCAAGGTCATTTATTTAATGTAAATAAAAGATTATTTTTTTAATTTTCAATAAACTTCTTCAGGGAACCAGTTTTTATTAATTGACAGGCAAAAACGGTATGACTTTCAGAACACTACAAAATCAAACGTGTAACAGGCCTGATAATAATATTTTTTTCAGTTTACATCATTTATAAAGTAATAACAATTGTGATAAAATCTGCTGTGATATATAACTACTACATACATTTTTTTTACAATATTTTTTGTTTTGTGTTGTGTTGTCCAGCTTTACAAAATACTGTGATATATTTTATAAATGATGTAAACTGGCAAAAAATATTAAATTAATAAAAGCTCAATCCCTGAAGGAGTTGGAAATAATACCAAAGAAATATCGGATTTTATTAAGAATATAATAAATAATCATTTATTTACTTTGTATTAACGACCTGGAAATTCTGCACATAGAAAACTATAGAAAATATTTAGAAAAATTAATATGTACTTTTATTTATTATCTGGAAATTGCTAAAAGAAATATTATCCAGGAGTTATAGAGAATATTAAACCTTAATGTTTTTTAATAAATACTAATCTTCCTTTTTTTAATAGAAAGGCAAAGTGACCAAGTTATGCACCACAGGAGCGGAAATATCTCATATTATTCAACTTTTTATTATTTCAGGAAGAAACAAAAGTGTTTGTAATTCTCATTCACTCTGCAGTTTTATTTGCATATTATCTTTAGCTTTTTTAAAGCCTTTGGGAAAGGTTTCCTGATGATCTGGCCTAAGCAACCAGTGCGATGTGCATACTTATGTTTTCACCCAACAATAAACTTCAGTGTATTTATCAAGAATAAAAATTGGAAATTTAGCACAACAAACCAAAATCTTATTAATGAACAAATTATGTATTCCCAAAAATAACTATCAGAATTTTAATTATTATAAATATATGCGATCGTGTCATTGGGTGGTCTACCTACCTCAGTCAGTTTTAACCATCAATCAATTGGGTAAAAGTAAGTGAGAAAATTGGAACAGTTAAAAAGTTGCATTGTTTCACGAGGGCTTTGATGGCAGGCAGGGCAACTTTTTATAATTGCCGTGAACCATTTTTTCATGGTAAAATTTTAGAATACTGCATTCACCACCTCTGTGCTAGAGTTGATCAGGGGGCAAATTATGGCAGTCGTGATCGAATACTTTTTCGATTCGAAAGCAATTTTATTTCTCATTGTTTCTGTCGATACTGAACGGATCGAAATTATTTTTTTAGTGTTCTAAAGCATTTATTTTAGTTTTCACAACACTGAAAAAGTAATTACGACTCGTTCAATATCGACTGAAATAACATTGCTTTCGAATTTAAAAAGTATTCGGTTACGACTGCCATGATTTGCCCCCAGGTTTGCATGTGTTATTGCCGCTCATTAACCAAAAAAAATGAAAGAATTTTTGTCTAGGTCCATGGTGAAATTACTATAAGGTGGCATCACTGGGGCATCTGGTAATTTTTTGCTTAACTGTGGTGAGAACCCAAAGATGTCATTTTTTTTGTTTATGTTTGTTTACATTCTTGAAAAAAAATTGTTGTGCGTTACCCTGAGGCCACACGATCAAGTTGTTCTTGATAGTCTTTTACATATACTGCTTGTCAAAATTTACAAAAATTGAGAGCTGTGACGTAGGTGACACTCAATTTACTTTCAAGATGCCATAAAAAAAACAATTTATAAAGACAAACATGTACTCAGCTGTTAAATTGAAAGTAAATTGTCAAACAAATGGAAAGGTGAAATTGAAAGCCATCTCGTGGTCAATTTAAAAAGTGTGAGTGTGTTAGTAAAAAAATGAGAGAGTTGAGTAAATTGAATGGAATTGAAAGGCAAAACTTGATCGTGTGGCCGCTATGTTAAAAAAAAAATTATTTTTTTGCGGTTTTTGAATGAAAATTGTGCATAAATATTAAAATGTTTGCAAGAAATTAATCGTTTTTGGTTTTTATATGTGCATCTTTAGTTGTGATAGTAGATTTATTTTTAAATGATAAATAAAAACAAAAATAATTGTGTATGTGACCACTTCGTGCGTACGTTTGAAAAATACGTTTATTTTTGATAACCACTTGTGCGCCACTTTCTTTAAACCTCCGAAGGACTTGTAACGAAGAAAAAGTGGAAAAACAATTGTTTTTAATTCAAAAAACATTAAAATATTAAGTATGAATCTTTTAGTAATTTTTTCATAATATTGTTTGTTTTATTTGTTGAAGATCAGCGTTGTCACTGAATATTTTCTATTCGGCCAAACTTGATAACCAAAATCCTTTGGACCCGCCCAGTTTTTTATTTTCGATGTATTTAACAGTTCAGTTTGTGCTTTGTTGTGATACAGACGTGTATTATTAAACCCGCATACTATTTGAATTAATTAAATTTGATTTTTTTTTTTATTTAAAATAAACATTCCGCGAATGAACGCAAAATACATAAATAATTTTTAAATAAATTATTTAGCATAAAAGTGATCAATTAATAAAAACGAAAAATTAATAAAGATAAATAAAAAATATAAGTGAATATATGTACATACATACTTATGTATGTATGTAGGTATACATAATCTTGCAAAAACATTTTAATTTTGTAAAGAACAAAATAAAAAAAAAAAAAAAAAATAACAAAAATATTAAAAGCACAAAGTTACGTTGAAAAACAAAAACAATATTTTGTATGAACAAAAACAATGAGACAACAATAAAACTCAACGAGAGAAATTGCTATGTAACAGTTCATGCAAATGAAAATAATGAAATAAATAAAACAAAACAAAACAATATTAATTACCTAACGGCTAAGCCAATTATTCGTACACGTTCCCTCTCACCCTCGGTATTTACACAAACGGTGGATAGTGACTCATTAAAAAAACTAAAACTAGACCTGGTGACAAGTGTTGCCAGGCCAGAAAGTATTGCCGCGACGTCAAAAACAAATTTAGTGGGAAATGATACCATGAACTTAAACACAAATGCAATGGAAAACCCCCCTGTAAAAAGTTGTCAAAAGCCTCAAGTCCAAGTTGGTATGGACAGGTATATAACAGTCCTTAAAAGGGGTCGCAGCCCTACATCTTCAGCTGTTGCTTCGGCCTCAAAAATGCCATTTTTTGATAAAATAAATTCCCAAAATCGCTTTGCAATTCTGGAGGATGAATCCTCTGAAGCACCAAACGTAATAAAATCGTCCAAGCCTCCCCCGATATATCTTAGGGAGCAAAACTCAAATGAGTTAATAAAAAGTTTGATTTCGGTAATAGGTGAAAATTCCTTTTACGTAGCTTCAATAAAGCGAGGTATGATTAACGAGACTAAAATACAGGTGAATAACGAGGATGACTTTCGAAAAGTAATTACAAGATTTGAGGCTCTTAATAAAAACTTTTATACATATCAACTGAAGAGCAGTAAAGGTCTTCAGGTAGTGATCAAGGGCATAGACTCATGTGTAGACCCAGGAGAAATTAAAGCTTTTTTGGAAGAGAAGGGCTTTAAAATAAAAAACGTGACAAATATCAAAAATAAGGAAAAAAATCCCCAACCACTATTTCGAGTGGAGTTAGAACCCGGCGACGTTAAGCTCAAAAAAAATGAAACGCATCCAATTTATAACCTAAAGTATATTCTATACAGAAGGGTAACTATAGAGGAGCCGCACAAGAGAAATGGTCCTGTTCAATGTCTAAACTGCCAGGAATTTGGCCATACAAAGGCATACTGCTACTTACCCCCTGTTTGCGTAGTATGTGGTGAACTACATGGTACAGTTCTTTGCGATAAGTCTAAAACCGACCCCAACGTAAAAAAATGTAGCAACTGTGGCGGTAATCACACTGCTAATTATAGAGGATGCCCCGTATACACTATCGTCAAGCAGTCGGTTGGACCGAAAACTAATCCCCCTCAAATGCAGGTAACAAATCAGCTAAACACTAATAACATTCAGGGCCCGCAGCCTAGTAATAACAGAACCTCCTATGCTAACGTCCTAAAATCAAACCATGTGCCGCAAGGTGCTTCGCCAAGTAATGACGAAACTCCAGATTCTAATATAAGTCGTCTAGAAAAAACCATGGAAACATTAGTGCAAACAGTAAACAATTTTACAAACACAATGGGTAATATGTTACAGGAAATTCTGAGAATGCAATCGATGTTATTGCAAGCTGTACTTAACAAGCCATGAACTGTTTAAAAATTTGTTTTTGGAACGCAAACGGCATCCGCCAACATAAAAATGAACTAGAATACTTTCTCAAAAATAAACAAATTGATGTTATGATGGTTTCTGAAACTCATCTGACCTCAAGAAATACGTTTAAAATCAATGGCTACATACTATATGATACCAAGGACCCTCGAGATAGAGCTTGTGGAGGTTCTGCCATTTTGATAAAAACCCGAGTCAAACACTACTTAATGTGTGATCATCGTGAGGATTATCTGCAAGCAACAAATATTCGTGTTGAAGAGCTTAATCGAAACATAGTAATTTCATCTTTATACTCTCCACCTAGATTTTCAATATCAGAAAGCCAATATTGTGAATATTATAAATCCCTAGGACCCTGTTTCCTGGCCGCTGGCGATTATAACGCTAAACATACCTTCTGGGGGTCACGACTTATAACACCAAAGGGTCGTGTTTTGTTTAATACAATCTCTAAAATGAATTTAAATGTTGTCGCGAGCGGACAACCAACATATTGGCCTGCTGATCCACAAAAAATTCCAGATGTCATCGATTTCGGCGTGGTTAAAAACATCCCCACAGAAACGATTCACGTTGAAGCCTCATTAGAATTATCCTCTGATCACACACCTACAATTGTTACTATAACAAACACCAATATAATTGTATCTCCCTCTAGTTACATAGCGACGTCAGCTACACAAATAAATTGGTTAAAATATAAAAAATATCTCAGTACTCATTGCACAGAAAATATTCCGCTTAGCACACCGGAGAATGTAGATCTCTCTATTGCCAATTTTGACAGTTATCTTAAACTAGCGGTTCAACATTCCTGCAAAACCCTCAAAAAAACTTATAATAATAAAATATATTCTACAGATGTCGAGCGCCTCTTGAATGAAAAAAGGAGAGTGCGAAGAGAGTGGCAATTGCACAGATCCCCCCAACTTAAGAACTTATTAAAAGAGTGCACAAAAAAGCTAAGAAAATTACTGCAGTCTCGGAAAACGGCTTCCGTGGAAAAATATCTTAAGGACCTGGATGCAACACCACAATCAGACTACTCATTATGGCGTGCAGCCAGAAATCTAAAAAGGCCAGTTATCACGAAACCACCATTAAGAAACCTGAATGGAAGTTGGGCAAGAAATGATAATGAGAAAGGAAACCTGTTTGTAAATCATTTGAAAAACGTATTTACCCCAAATATATCTGACGACATAGCGGACGAGTTACCACCTGTTGCTGCTAGAGCAGCTGTTCCCCTAAGATTTGAGATGAGAGAAATCGAAAAGGCTATTTGTAACTTAAACCCCAAGAAAGCCCCTGGTTTTGATAAGATAAGCAACAAAATGCTTTTGGAGCTACCTCGAATAGCAAAGAAAATTATTCTTTATATTTTTAATGCTATTTTACGCCTTGAATACTACCCTCAAAAATGGAAGGTCTCCTTAGTAAAGATGATACCAAAGCCAGGAAAAGATCACACAAAAGTTGAGTCATATAGGCCTATTAGCTTATTGTCTAATATATCAAAGCTGTTTGAGAAGCTCTTAGCGTCAAAATTAACCCCAATTTTAAATGATAATGGGTGTATACCTAACCATCAATTCGGTTTCAGAAGAGAACATAGCACAATTGAACAAACCCATCGAATAGTAAACGCCATAAGAAAAGCCTTTGAAGAAAGAAAATATTGCTCCGCTCTCTTCATCGATGTTTCTCAAGCTTTTGATAAAGTCTGGCATGTAGGCTTGTTACATAAATTGAAGCTAAACCTACCGGTTAACACACACAAGCTGCTAGAAAGCTACTTGGTCGGTCGAAAATTTATTATTAAAGAAGGTGATTTTGTAAGTTCTCCTCAGCCAATTGAAGCTGGAGTCCCTCAGGGAAGCATCCTGGGCCCACTTTTTTACTTAATATATACCTCGGACATGCCAACAAACAATTACACCCTAACCTCAACTTTTGCTGATGATACAGCTTTTCTAAGCGTACACGAGAACAGTCGTGAAGCATCTCGATACCTGCAGGATCATATATTTCAGCTCGAACTATGGTTAATGCAATGGAGGATAAAGGTCAATGAGCAAAAATGCGTACATATAACATTCACTTTGCGTCGGGAAACATGCTCCCCTATTAAAATCAATAATCAACTAGTGCCTCAACAATTGCATGTAAAATATCTCGGTATTCATCTAGATCGGCGTTTAACATGGAAATGCCATATAGAAGCAAAATTAACCCAAATGAAACTAAAAGCAATTCAAATTAACTGGCTTATTGGAAGAAATTCAGTTCTTAGTCTCGATTGCAAACTACTACTTTACAACGCTATTTTAAAGCCAATATGGTGCTACGGTATTCAACTATGGGGCACTGCCTCGGCTTCAAATATCGAAAAAATTCAAAGGCGCCAAAATAAACTTCTTCGAATAATCACAGCTGCCCCTTGGTATGTTAAAAACTCAAATATCCACAAGGATCTCAATGTGCCACTGGTAAGGACTATTATTACGAAGTATGCGGTAAAATATTTAAAAAGGCTAGAGTTGCACCCTAATCCACTAGCTCGAAATATTTTAAATGATAGTGGCCACACTCGCTTAAGAAGAAGAGACACTGCAGCACTTACCCATTAAGATGAGCGATTAACACCTACATATGTGAACAGAACCCGTGATGAAGAAAATTTTTGTCTGGCACTGGCAGGACATAAAATAAATTTTTAGGATAAGATTTGATTAATTATTGTTAGTTCATATTTAATATATGAAGATTCAATAAATAAATAATGAAAAAAAAAAAAAAAATTTAACTGCCAATTTAGCAAGTTCAGTTATAATTAAATACCAGGAGCCCAATTCTGGCATTCGTGATCGAGTACTTTCTCGATTCGAAAGCAGTTTTATTTCAGTCGATATTTAACGAATCGAAATTATTTTTTCAGTATTGTGAACCTCAAATTAATGATTTATAATAATTCAGATTCGTTCAGTATTGACTGAAATAATTAGATAATAAATTGCTTTCGAATCGAGAAATCACTCGATCACGACTGCCAGAATCAGGCCCCAGTTATAGCTCTTAGTTTAAAATTTCTTTTTCATATACATACCTTTAAAATAAGATTAAAAATTGTTTTGCTTCTACTGAAAATTTGTAAATTTTTAGTTAACATGGGGCCATATTTGCAGACATAATAAAGAGTTTGTTGAAATTTACAAGAAATTTACGCTACAAATTTATGTTAGTTTTTAGGGAGGTAGCTTCACATTTAGGAGCATAACTCTTTTCCTAATATAAGCATATTTATAGAACTAGAAACAATTTGAAACCCTAACGGCTAAATCGACTTAGAATAACTAAATACCCAGAATATGCATATGGGGGATTTCGTGTCAAAGGACCCAACTTTTAAATCGATGTGTTGGATGAAATTCGGACCAAGGTTAGTCCTATTGGATAGTAGTTTAGACACAAATTTTTAACCAGATCGGTCAAAAAGAGTCTGAGTTAGAGGGGGTCAAAGTTTGACATTTTGGCCATACAGGAGTTCTTTATCATCCATGTAACTTGTTATCTTTTGGTGTTAGCAAAATTTGTCCCAAGTAGCTTCGATAGCTATTTGATCAAGTTTTTTTTTTAATTTAAAACCTTTTTTTAATTTTTTTTAGCGGGATTGTTTTTTTTTTGCTCAACAGAAAGCTTATGTCTTTTCTTTTATGGAAAAAAAGATTTACATAGAATGATAAACGTAGTATCCCTTCATACACCACGCCTGATTAAGGGTATAAAACTGTCAAAAATTTTATTTATTATGATAAATTTAATTTCTCCTTAATGCACAATTTATTAAATAACAAAATTGTTTCAGAAATATTAGTTTAGTTTTCTGTTTCCTATTCAAAAATAACTCCTTTAATATCTTAAAATAGCTTTAATCTTAATTTTGTTTTCGTTTTTGTTTTATATGTATGTATTTATTAAACGTGTCGCATTGCCCTAAGGTTTAGCCTACTATCCGACCAAATTTTGTCGCAAAAGACAAACAATGGCAACGTTGTTGCACACAATTTTTGACAGCACGGAGTTTATTACACAAACAAATTTGCCTGTTTTTGTTGTATTGTTGTACAACAACACCTGGCGCTGCCACCTTGTAGTAATTTCACCATGTCTAGGTCTTTGTTACATCTGTAGCCACTGATAAACTACCGCCAATTGATGCAATGCCTTCTGAGCATTTGACGGTAATAAACAGTCGACTTCGGTGAGGATGACATTTTACTGGAGAAACGGAATATGTATCTTAATGAACTTTACATACAGGCTCATTTCAATTTGTTCGATTTTAAATCCACTTCATTTCGATTTGTAGAACAAACCCGATAAGAAAGGTTTACAAAACAAATTTTTTATGAAAATTTGACTTAATAAACGTTTGTAAAATTTTTTAATCGTTTATGAATACGAGGGATAATGTTCAACATAAGCTTTCAAATGTGATTGTGTTTCCTTGGCATTTGTTATTTGCGCGAGTTAATATATTTTAGAATAAGTGCGCAATACAGGATATCCACAAGTCAACAAATTTGTTTCCATTAAATAGAATAATTTTTAGCGAATTTTAAGAATTTATGTTGCTTAAGCTTGAACGTAAACATTTTTGAACTGTTCTTCCTTATTGCTTATGTTCGGGATGTGCCTTTAAAAATGTGCATCCATTTCTTTTTACTTCAGGAATGCTTTGCCTTTTTTTGTAAAGATAATCTTTTAATTGCAAACAAAGAATATGAAAAGATAATGCAGGACGAATTCATTCTATTTAAGCAAATTTTTGCTTTAAATGTGTGATGTGGGACACAGTCATTCGTAATTTCCGCATTCCAGATTAGCAACGCTGGTATGCTTAAAATTTGTTTAAATTTAAATTTAGGAGCTACAAGACAATTATAAAAAATTTCATTTAAAACAAATTAAGAAAAGTGGATTTTTATAGAAGAAATTAAAATAGAAATTCGCTTATGAAGTGTTAAAAAATCACTTAAATCACGCAAAGGTGTTCTGCGCACAACAAATCATAAAATTAAGCGATATTAAACCGATCATCTAATGGGTCGATTACGGATTACAACAATAATGAAGTTGTGTTGCCAATTGCCAAATTTATATTACGTATGACAACTGTAAAGTAACAGCTTGTTTATAGTTGCCTTATTGTTAACATATTGACAAACAAAAATTTGTAGTTGCTGCTTTTTTTTTTTAATTTATAAAATGGAAAAAAGTAGTCTAATTGCTCGTGGTGTTCGGTTTTTTGGGAAAATAAAAGCCAGCACAGAAGCTACATGGAAGCGTGTCGCAGAAAAATTTAACAATTTGGGTAAAATTAAAGAAAAGAAAAAATTACGAACGAAAAAAAAATTGTTTGATGTAATGTTTTTTTTTTATTTTTTTTGGCAAAAAAATTATTTTTTTATACATAAAAACAAGGAAAGGCGAATCTAACATATACAATTTGTTTTTAAGGTTGAGAAATAAAACTTAATAAACAAGTTTTAGAGTTATAGAATTACATACATACTAGCTTTTACCCGTGACTTCGTTCACTTGAAAATTAGAGCAGGATTTAAAGAAAAAGGTTTATCCTATAAAAAAAATTAAAAAAAATTTTATGTCGTTTTCTACCAGGGGTGTGCTGGAAATAGCAAACGTAAAACGCAAGAATTTTAAAAGTCGTTTTTAAATAAGATTTTTGTAATAAAAGAATTTTATGACAAATATTTAACAAATATTTTCCTATTAAACAGGATTTTAAACCAAAAATTATAAGAATTAGGTTTAAAGTTTATTAAAAACAACTTCCAAATTCTTGCGTTTTGCGTTTGCGATTTCCAGCACACCCCTGTACATCTTTACTTATTTAATGTTAAGAAATTTGAATGAAAACGTTCAAATAAAAAAAAAAATTAAAATAATAATTCTTATTTTTATTATTTTGGTAATTCTTGTTTGTTGTTCTTTATTGCTTCCTTTTTGACTGCTGATTGTTTAACAACTTTTCCAACCAGCCCAAAGAAAAAGTACGGGCTACTTCGTGCGGGAAGAAAAAGAGAATTTTTCTCTTAAAAACTCTCTCAACCAAACTTTGAGTACGGAAACAGTTGTCGGTAAGATTGGAAGATTCAAGGTTTCGACTCGAATTGAAAAAGAAAAATTTTTTGAATCCGCATAATTCATAAATAGGTGTTCTCAAATCCCCATGTTTTTGTGTATTCGAAGTTTTTGTTCGAAAAAACTCAAGTTAAATTTTCTAACCGCAGCAAAGTCTAATATTTATTAAAAATCGTAAAAAGCTGTAAAGAAACGCAGGAAAAAATTTTTTCTATCGCGAACATGGCTAAAATTCGCGAAAAATTGCAAATTTTGAAACAAACCATAATATTTATTAAAATCGCTAAATGGGTTAAAAAACAAAATGTCGGAAAATAACAAAATGAATTGCAAAAATAGCGGAAATTCGCGAAAATTTTTAATATATCCAACCAGCCATAAAATTGATTAAAAGTCCCTATAAGGAATGGCAAAAGTTCGGTAAAAATTGCTAAATTCGAACAAAATTTGTTAACAGCTGCATGATAGCAAAGTCTACTATAAATCGTTAAAGCTGTAAAGAAACAGAAAACTTACAGGAACAAATCGCTTCTATCGCGAACATGGCTAAAATTCGCGAAAAATTTCAAAATTTTGAACAAATCTATAAATTATCGCTAAATCGATTAAAAAACAAATTGTCTGAAAATAACATAAAATCGTTAAAAAAAAACGAGTTATAAGATAACGATATATTTTTGATTAAATTGGATAAAGAAGATTTTAAGCTAAAATCAAAATTAATTTTTTTTTTTTTTGTTCAAAATGTGATCGCATATTAGAATAAAAGTCGATTCGTTTTACTTTAACCAATCCATTACTACTCTAAATGAAAACGAATAAACACATGTGGATGTGAAATGCAAAAACACCAAAATTGCTAAAGTAATCCACTTTCGAGTGGATTCGGATTCTAGAACACACCCGTGAATTTTTTCGAAAAGAGAAAATTTATCAATTTTATCCCGTTTTTACCCCTTAAAAAGTACTAATTTTATTCCTCGAACGGTACAATATCGGTGTAATCCCGTTCTCAACGTTGGGTGCCCGCGGTATCCCAATCTTACCGAAAACTGTTCCCGTACTCAAAGTTTGGTTAAGTGCTTTTAAGAGTAAAATTTTCTTTTTCTTCCCGCACGAAGTGGCCCGTACTTCTTCTTTGGGCTGGTTTGGAAAGTTGTTAAGCAATCAGCAGTCAAAAAGGAAAAAATAAAAAACTACAAACAAGTATTACCAAAAAAAAAAAAATAAAATAAAGAAATATTAAAATAAACTATAAAAAATTTTAACATTTCACTTTTTTACATGCTAGTGTGTCATTTATGTATTTATTTGAAAGTTTTCACAGTAACGTTTTTTTTTTTGAGTAGAAATTTGGTTTTTATTGCTCCCGTACCAAACATACTAACTTTCACATTTAAATTATAACTAGAATAAGAAATGTAGGAGGGGTCCTATGTTTCATATAGGTCTTAAGGCCCAACTATAATATGCATAAGCTGACCTAAACTAATGTCAAAAATTACCAAAAAGCCTCTCAAAAGCATTTAAAAAAACAAAAATAAAATCACAAAATATTTTATTCCGTACGGAAAGGGCGGTCTGTTTCGCAATTTGCTTAAGTTTTTTTAAGTTCAATATGTTTCGACACATATGCATCACATGCATTTGCTTAAGCCACCTAAAGCATATTATAATTGGGAATTAACACCATACATAAGCTTTTTTATATACACATTCTTTTTTATGAAGTTTTATGTCTCAAACTTAAAAAAAATTTATTCGTAAGATACGCCTTTTCTAAATTAAAGAAACGATATGTACATTAGGGGGTCCCAAAAAATTATTTATTTATGATTTTCATTGGTGCTCAATCAAAATTTAAAAGCTTATAGGGTAAAGTATTTTTGGTTTTTTTTTAAGAATTTTCGGAATAGGTTTAGAGGTCGCGCAAATGGAGTTTTCATAAAAAACCGGAGTTTTCGGCCTTTTTTTTAACTTTACTGATAACTTGGTTAATACCACGAGTTTCTGCACTCCTGAGGAAACAGTTTTAAAGAAAATTATCCAAGCTTTATTCCTGTGTGAAAAACTTATAAGTTTTGGTGATGAGGTTACTCATTTAGATACCCTTAATTGCAATTTGTCGTAGTTTTTTCAAAAATTTTGTAATAACGCTTTACAACTTTTTAAATTTAAATGAAAACGAAAAAAACTAATGATGCAGTTTGAAAGACAAATTAATTCTAAATAATATGAATAAACAATTTTTAAATATATTCTTACCGTTCCTGAGTTATACCCGTTTTTATCTTTATACCCAGTATAAGTTATTAAAAAATCTTTGCAGCATTTGCATTTTTGTCGGCGGTTTGGAGGGATCAAGGGCATCTATAATTTTTCCCACAAGCCACACATTTCTTGTTGTCACAAAATTCATATATATTTTGAATAAAATTACACATTTTTGAACTAACAAAAAAAAAATAATAAAATAAAAAAATTCTTACCGGTACGTCGACAAAAACTTTTATACATTTATGTGACGCTTAAATATAAAGGGACCTAAGGGAAAACCCCGGTTTTGTTCAGGAGAGCCATTTTGGTGTGCCATCACTTCATAAAACGCGCATATCTCTGGGAGGGAACACTTTTGGGGCATGGGATCGGTCTCATTCGATGCTCAGATGTTGTCCCCATCAAAAAAAAAAGTAAAAATTAATTTTTTTTACCCTTAGGTCCCTTTCTCAATGCGCTGCCACATACACAAAAAACTTTTCTATTTGATTCGTCGGTCAGCTAAATCAAAAAATTGTGTTATGTAAAATCGTATAACGACAATATTATAGCGGAGAATACACATAAAATAGAAAGTGAAAATGACAGCGTGTAACGATTTAGATCAATAAATGTCAGAAGTTAATGACAATTAAAACCCAACTATAAAAATTTATGGAAATATACAATAATTATAACGAAAAAAGTATCACCATTTTTAAGGTACAAACTATAAAAATAGTGTAACTCGGAAACTGTAGGACAAAATTCCATTTTTGTTTTTCTTAATTGTTTAGAACTTATCGGTATTTAAAATCGCGTCACTAGTTTTTATACCTTTCATATAAATTTGGAAAGTAATAAACCGTTTTTTACAGAATTTGTTAAAAAATTACAAAAATACTTAATATGTGGAATCGTAATGGACAAAAATATTGCCAGAACTTAAAGTTTTTGCATATGGAAATAAAGTTTGGGAAATTTTCTTTAGAAATATTCGGTCAAAAAATTAAATGAACGTGGTTATTGACAAAGTTATGAGTCAAGTTTGAAAAAAGCCCGAAACCCCAGATTTTTAACAAAGACTTGAATTGCGCGACCTCTAAACCTCTTCCTAAAAATCTAAAAAAAAATTCAAAAATACTGGACCCTATAAGCTTTCAAATTATGCACGAGCCTCTGACAAAAAAAATTTTTGGGACACCCTAATGTACATATGTAAATAAATATTCACCCCTATCGTGAATAAAAATTCCTTGTGAGTTTTTTCCCTTTTCCCATTTTTACAATTGAATTAACATAGGAAAAATGGAAAAAGGGAAAAACGCCCAAGGAATTTTTATTCACGATAGGGGTGATTAATAAATTTCCAGGGACCCTGCTTTTTTTACAAATTGTTTTTCTTAACAATGAAGGTACAATTAGGATATGATGCAAGTTCCGCCAATTGATTAATTTATTACAAAAAACGAAAATTGAAAATGATGCCCCTTGAGCTATTTCTGCAGTAATGGCTCGATATATGTACATATGTATGAATATGTTATTACTTGGTTCGGTTCAGCTGTTTACTCGTGGTTTCAAAGAATAAAAATTAGTTGAATAGTTCGCAAATCGAAAATTCGCCATACCTTTAATATTTTTATCAACATTAAGAGTATTAAGTTAATTGATAAAATTATTGGTCAAAGCAGATAAATGTTAACGTAACTCAGGCTACACATTATTATCAATACAGTAGTTATCTTTTAAAAAATGCAAAAAAAGTGATTTATCATTTCGGCTGTTCAATTTTTTTTTTAATTATATGTACTTGTAAATATATATAAATACATTTATACAACCGTACAATACATCAAAATGTATAAATGTAATCGATGTGTTTTTTTTAATAAAAGGGGTAACACCTAATAAAAAGTGATAAGTTATTTTTAACAAACGAAAGAGAAACACAGTGCGTCTACTAATTTCGAGTCAAATGGATTCCGCTGGAATTATTCCTGATATTATTGATAGCAAACCAATTGCTGTTGCTAATGTTACTTACGCGGGTAGTGTCGAAGTTAACTTGGGAAACGAATTGCAACCAAAACAAGTCAAAGATAAGCCCAAAGTAATATGGGACGCTGAAGGTGAATCACTGCACACTCTTTTAATGGTGGACCCAGATGCACCATCGCGAGAAACGCCTACATTAAGAGAAGTATTGCATTGGTTAGTCATTAATATACCTGGAAACAAAGTTTCCGATGGTCAAGCAGTTGCTGAATATATTGGATCGGGCCCACCAGAAGGATCAGGTTTGCATCGCTATGTATTTCTTGTATTCAAACAACAGACAAAAATTTCAACAAATAAATTTATTTCAAATAAGTAAGTAGAAAAATAACGATTTTAATAATCTATTTATTATTCATTATTGTCCGTGTCTTTAAGATCCCGTGAAGGTCGTTTAAACATTAAGACTCGTGATTATATTGCGAAGTACAATTTGGGAAATCCTGTTGCTGGGAATTATTATCAAGCTCAATATGATGAATATGTACCAATATTAAAAGCACAGCTGAAGTAATACATCTTTTAACTTGCGTAAAAACAGAATCAAAAAAAATACAAAAATAAATATGTAAATAAGAAACCCATTTTTGCAATAAAAAAAAATTGCCCCGTTTATTGCTTGAATAGAATGTAATTAGAAATGATGTGTTTAAATTAGACCGACAGACTTTTTGTGGAAAACGATATTAACCACACCTTAAAATGTATATACATCATAGATGTTCATTGTAAATTATTTTCGTATAAATATTGGCTTAAAAATAATTATTTACAATTTGTAACTATTTTTAAAAAATTTTAATATGGGGATTTCATGTCAAGTGACCCAACTTTTGAAATCGATGTCTTCCGATTTTGATGAAATTTTCAACAAGATGGGTCAAAAAGTTTCTGAGTTAGAGGGGTCTAAATTCTTCAATCTTTCGAAGAAATTTTTTTTGTTTATTTTAAATTATTTCTAACTTCAAGGGTTTTTCCATTTTTATACCCACACCACAATAGTGGAGAGGGTATTCTTATGATGAGTGTAACACCTAAAAATATGCGTAAGGTACAGGGGGGTTACTGCGTATTTCGATTTGAAAGAAATAATTTAAGAGTTCGAACAATTTGTACTGTGTGTTACGACATTCGCAATTGTTTGAAACGATGACAGGGGTTGTATTTTTTTTAAAAAATGGGAAAATTTATGGAAAATGTATAAAAAACGTCCGTTTATTCGAAAAAAATATCACGAAAATCTTAATACACAGACGTTGACAACCCTGTTAAGAGAAGATAACATAAGTTTTAATGACATAGGATACAAGTTCTCGGACGAGACCCTGTATCAGAGTAAACAAGTTGATAATTAACATGGTTCAACCCAGAAAGCTTGTTCCGAGTGGTCCAAGGTTCCTGGATTAAAGCTATGTGTATCTTACCTTTGTTTATTTTAGACATCAGAGCGTTGGTTGCCGTCTCGCTCCGATGGAAGTCCTCCAAGAGCCTGTTTTATTGCGAGTTAGACATAGTCTCCTCGCTTTTTGGATCTGAATCCTCCGGGTTAGCAGATACTGCTGGTGTTTTCGGCTCCGTTGCCTGTGTTGCATTGTCGGGTTTGGCCATGGCAGCCCCTCCAATGGGTATCTTCCCGTTTTTGAAGAAGACAGCTTTTGAGGCGAAATAAGCCATTCCTTTATTCTTGGCAAGGCTAGCCATGAAGTCTTGGTCGATGCCTATCACAAGAAGAGTACCATCTCCTGTCCTCTTTCCTGTGAAAACCCTCCCTCCCTTCCTTCTTTCCTTCCTCTTCACTAGTCCTAGCTTACCAAGCACATTGGTGTGATGCCAGCCTCATGATCATCACACCCCTGATGAACTCGCTGTTAACGCTCTCTATGGGCTGTTTTTCCATAGACGCGATTGCATGGTCCACTATCTTGTTATTTACTCTGTTGGTCTGCTGGTATTTTGTCCGTTGGATTACCAGCGTAATATACTGCATATCATAGATCGTCCTGGTATTTTTTCCTAGCAACTGCTACTGAGGCCAAGGTACCCACCTCCATAGTAGTTTTATGCTCACGGCATTCTACCCCTCTCCCCCATAGGTGTATCCATGGTGGAGAGAGGACAGAATGTCCATCACATCTCCCTATCCGCCACCTGGGGACGCGTCCGGTAGGAGAAATTGACTAAAACACCCTCGGACATAATTTGATACAATTTGGGTTATGGGTTCTTATTGGTAGAAGGCCCAAGCCTATTGAAAATGGGCCGAATCGTAGGACCATGCTTCTCAGAAACTATCAAACTGATTTTTATGAAATTTAAAACAGTTAGATCCATATATATATATGGACACATTAGCATGATTTTCCATGGAATAGGGAGCACTCTCGTAAATGTGTTTTAAAATACTGTGGTGTATTTTGACCGACTCTACTTTCTTACTTGTTAGCATATGCCCTATTTTGAATTTTTTTTTATATTTGTGCGTGTTTCTAAAACATTAACAATAAAACTAATGCTGGCAAACTAGACAAATTAACCTCTCCGACGGTTTGTAACATACCCAACTAACGGGTCCGCCATTTTTTTCAACTAGTGCTTATTTCGTGAATGGTAACACTTAGCTCATGTCTGATTTGACAGATAATTAGTTTTATCCTTCCGCTGAACGAATATGGTTGTGTATACGCTTCAACAACGCTGGGAAATATGCGTTTTCGCTTCGCTAAGTGGGTATGCGATCGACTTACAGAAGATGCCGATTTTGCCAAAAAAAAAATCATCTTTTTAGATGAAGCTTTTGATTTTGGCGGATATGTAAACAAGCAAAATTGTCGCATTTGGGGCACAGAAAACCCGCACGCATACATTGAAAAGCCGTTGCACCCAAAACGAGTCACTGTTTGGTGCGGATTTTGGTCCAGAGGCATAGTTGGGCCATTTTTCTTCGAAAATTGACAAGGAGTGGCCGTTACGGTCATGGGCGATCGTTATCGGGCCATGTTGAACGAATTTTTGTTTACAAAAATTGAAGAGGAGGATATTGGCAACATTTGGATTTAACGGGAAGGCGCTACGTGCCACACAACCGAAGCTACGCTCGATGTTTTGCGCCCTGTTTTTGAAGATTGCATTATCAGCCGCAGAGCTGATGCCGTTTGGCCACCTCGAGCTGCGATTTGACGCCGTTGGACTCTTATTTGTGGGGTGCCGTCAAAGAAAAGTGTTACGTCGACAAACCAGAGACAATTGACGCTTTAAAGGACAATATTCGTGAAGCCATTGGTGAAATACAGCTGCACACAATCGATAATGTGCTTAAAAATTGGACTGATCGTGTAGGCTACTGCATAGCCAGCCGAGGCAGCCATTTGAATAAAATTATTTTCCATTATTAACCGGAAGGATTGTACTTTCAAATAAAAAAAGAAATTTGAGAAAATATGCAGTAGTTTTTTTTATACCATTTAAAAAAAAAAAGTTATTTGGCGGACCCTGTAGCATTTTATACCTTCGATGGATTAACAATATGTTAATCCAAGGAATAAAATCACTTTATTTCTGTAGAAATGCTGACAAATTAATTTTTTTTTATTTAATTGCAATAATAATTAAATTAATAATAATGAAAATTAAGTGGTTGCGATCGAAACATGTCATGGTAACCAGCCGCCTGGGTTCGAATCTCAGGTCAGTCAAGAATGAATGATTATCAATACAATTTTAATTAATTTTCAAGTTGTAAAATTCCTTTCTTCATAAAAATAATTTAATGAAAATTAAATTTGATGAACTTAAGCCTGATTAAAATATTAAAAATTTGGATTAAAACCCATAAATAGTCCAACAAAATAACCACAATTCTAATTAAAATAAATAATTTAATAAAATTTAAACTTAATCACATTAACTAGATCCTTTTATATCATAAAGGGTTTAAGTTTTGCAAATTTTCAAATACAAAGTCGTTCACCCTCCATATTTATTGCCTTTATTTTCTGCTTTTTTTTTTGCCAATCCTTTCTTGGCGTTACTAGGTTCAGCTGTTGATTTTGCTGCTGGTTTATTTTTTGGCTTTAGAAAGAAATCGCATTGAGTAGAGGCAGAAAACTTTTTCAATTTGAGCCTTCTATCCACAAGCGGTATAAAAGCATGGTTGGAGCGGTGCCAACGATTGTTGCCGCAGCATCGAATCTGCTTTTCAGTTTAAATTTCATTAAAATTGGAAGACATCGATTTCAAAAGTTGGGTCAGTTGACATGAAATACCCCACATGTGTAATTTATTTAAGCTAATCAGTTCCAAATAATTTGCAATAATGTTTTTAAAATTTAATAACTTGCCTTGGAAGCCAAATACACTTTTATTTGTAGGTATTTTTTTAGGATTGCTGTTCGGTTTTAACCGAAATCGAAACCGCGGTCTTAACCAGGGTTGCCAATTTAGAGCCTTTGGCGCTAGATTTAGCGCTTTTTAACAGTCGAAAAGGCGCATATTTTTCCCTTAGCGCTTTTTTTAAAAGAGCGCTAAATTAGCGCTTTTATAGATTCCCGACATTTTTGTACTTTTATTTGAATACATTAAAATCAAGACACATTAATCCAAAATTTGTTTCCGTTTTTCAAATACTTTTGATATATAGTACTCTGAAATGCATACTATTTCACGGAAAGAAGTATTTTTTCCAAAGAAATCCATTTCTTTTCTTAAAACAAGAAAATCCAAAAAAATATTTCCTGATTATAACTTGTTTTGTTTGTATTAAGTGAAACTTTCCTAAATAAAAAATATTTTCTCATGATCAAAAAATTAATGTTTTTGGTAGGTATATTTATGATCAAAAATTTCTTTAAACAAGAATACAAAAGTAGCTTATTTTTATTAAAAACTTGGTTTGATTTAATTAATTTTTATTTGGAAAGACATGTTAGGCAAATCTATCAAAAGTTTCTTATTTTTATATCATTATAGATTTAAGTAACTAAAGAATAAAAATAATTTTTTTTAGCTGCAGCTAAGTAAATTTTATGTAGCTTTGAGTCACTACTTTTATCTTTAACCAAGCCACACATACTATGTTTACAGTAAGAAATTTTTGTCTTTGACGAGAATAGTGCAATATTTTCTTGGTTTAAGACATATTTTCTGGTGATTTAGTAAACAATTCTTTCCGTATATATTTGAAATTATATTACTTTACTCTTCCTGAAATATCAGTAAAGCTTTTTTAAAACTTTTAATGTTTTATTAACACAGTTGGGCAAAAGACAAAAAAAGTCAGTGTAGAGAGAGAACTTGATTATGTGAATTTAATTGACTTTAGCATGTTGAATACAAATAGTTTATTCAATTACGCCTAGTTAACATCTTCATGATTTCATGTCTTATTTTATTCATAATATACCTGGATTTCTGATAAATGATAAAAATGTGTAAATACTAATTTGCATGAAAAAATCGTCGCCACTAATTAGGAAATAATTTTGAAAATAATCATTTGTAAAAGATCAAAAACGCACAAATAGTTCTCAAATTATGATAAAATGTATGTACCATAACCGCCTTATTTCGGTCGAAAATTATTCTAGTTCATAAAAAAACTAGACATGGTAGAAAAAACTGAAAACGGATTTGAATTTAGCGCTGTAAAATCTTTTTATTTAAAACAATCTCTTTTTGACGACCAGTGTAATTAATAAAATATGGTTCTTAAACATTTCATTAAGTATTTTTTTTAATTTCATTAGCGCTTTTTGATTGGGGTCACGGTGCTTTTTGATTAGAAATAGTTCACAAGCCTGGTCTTAATGCCTAAAAACCGAAACCGAAAACCGACAAAAAAACCTCGGTTTTAGCTTTTACTTTAAATATATATTTATGCTAAAAGAAATTGCAAATTATACATATACTCGTACTTCATATAAAAAAAACTTTATACATAACAGCCTGGAGCAATAACAAGGTATTTCAAAATTCTTTAAATTTAAAATAAGTACTAAGAAGAACAAATGCTTTTTTAATAAAAGTGCCTGAACTGAAACAAATAAAAAATTTCTTATATACAAAAAAAATATACATATATGAACTAAATACATATGTAGTTTTACTTAGATATTTCCAAAACCGAAAACCGACCGCTTTTAATCATTTTAAAACCGAAACCGCGGTTTCACATTTTTACGGTTTTTAGCAAACTCAAAATTATTTCGTAACTTAAAAAATTAATCCGGCACTTATTTCAACTTTTAACTTCGTACTATAATCTTAACTTTTATTTTTGACTGAAAAAATATCAGTAAAATTTTGACTTTTACTTTTGATTGAAAAATATCAGTCAAACTTTAACTATTATTTCTGACTTAAAAATATCAGTTAAAAAATAACCGTTATTTTTTGATTTTTTTGAAAAAAGTTAAAAATAAAAGTATTTTAAGGATTTTATTCCTTGGCTTATAACCGTCACAATGCTATACACAAATAACGTATAGACAAAATCTTTCTGTCTGACTTTTTGGAATAAAATTTTGATAATAACTGTTACTTTCGATCCCTGTTTCTACCAATTTTGTTGAATTAAATATCTCAATTTTTTTATATCAATAAAATTGATTTCAATAATATTTAGCTTGGGATATTAAAATATAAAAAAATTAAAGAAAATTTCTAAAAAAAATCCAAAAAATTTCAAAATTATATTTAACATTTTTTATTTTTCTAATTTATTCTATGAGCTAAATTTCAGTCATTTCTGAATTTTTGAAGGAAATAATTCCCAGTTTCTATTTCAAAATTAATTTAAATGATTTTGTTATTCGTGCTTAATTCCCAATTTTTATTATTTGATAAAAACACTGAAATTTATTGTTGATGGGATAAGCTATTCCTATATGCATTTCACTGGTTGCTTAGGCCAGATCATCAGGAAACTTCATCCATAAAGATTATAGAAAAACTAAAGATATTAAACCAAATAAAACTGTTAAGCGCATAAGAATTACAGAAACAGTTCTATTTGTAACATTATCAAAGTTTAAACAAAATCATCAACAATAAACAGTGAGTTTATCTCTCCTTACATTCCCCACTACAATTGATTGGAATTCTTCCAACATTAATTGTAGTTGTAAGTAGGTTCCCTGCAAATAATAGCACCAGTCCAAACACGCGTGTAAGGAGTAGTCCACAAGGGACTAGGACTAGTCCAAAAGTAACCCAAACGTATGGAAAAAACATGGTCTATTTAACATTACGATGTCCTAGGCCAGGACCATATAACCCATCTTTGGACTACAAAGGAGTAGTTTAAAAACTACTCCATTGTGTACACAAGAGGATTAGTTTTAACTTCGTTTAAAAACGAAAACATGTCGTTTAAAAACGAAGACATGTCGTCTCACTACAAACACTTTTTAACAATGACATGGTCCATGCTTGCATTACATCGGACCAGTCCATGGAGTAGTCCATTTAATCAAAATGGATCACGTGGTCCAATATTATTTGTAGGGTTAAGATAGAAACAAAAACAACTCGCTTTATTTAAAAAGCGGGTTGCCAGTCAGTTTTAAATTAAATTTTGTATTCCCACGAAAATTATTTTGATCATTTCAAAATTATTTTATTTATAATAAATTTTATTTTTACATATCTAAATACATATATCCAAATTTCTAACTTTTGTACATATTAAACTTAATAACAAACATTTTAATAAAAAATCTGAAATTGCAATGGCTTTTATTTTTATTTTAAAATAGAAATATATATTATATATATATATACAGTCGAACTTCTATAACTCGAATCATCATTATCCCAAAAAAAACTTCGACTTACGGAAACTTCGAGTTACAGAAAAAAATTTTTAAAAAAATAATCAATTGCAAGCACGTGTCTAAAGTTTATATTTTTTATTTAAAACAAGTAGTTACTGAAAACTACATACAAAGCTACAATGAAGTAAAATATTTTGAAATTAGTGACTGAAAATTTATTTATTTTTTGTTATTTTCAGTAAAAAATTATTCTAACTTGTTTAAAGCCTTAAAGTGCTCATCAGTTGTAGTCTCATTCGTATTTAAATATAAATTCAATGTTTGGAAAAAATTAAAAATCGTTGAGACCGTACTAGCCGGGATACCATATTTCTCAGCTGCAACCTTTTTCTTTAATCCACCTTCGACATCTTTTATTAGTTTGTATTTTTCTTCAATTGAAAAACATTTTAAAACATGTTTAGTTGCCATGATAATAAAATAAAATGCGATTATAACATTTATCATCAAAGGCGAATGACATTTATGCAAAGTACTGATACTTACGCAAAAAAAAGAAGCACATGATGTACAAAAAGGGATTTCCCCGAAAAAAAAGCAAGCAAAATATACAAACCAGCTAAACAAGCAAAAGAAAACAAAATAAACAAACCAAAACAAAAAAGCAAAATCAATAAACCAGTAAACCAAGCAAAAAATTCGAGTTGTAGAATTCGTATGTATGTATTTCTTTCGAGTTATGGAGAACTCCGAGTTGTGGAAGTTCGAGTTACGGAAGAAGAATTTCATGTTATTTATTCTCTTAACGCTACTGCCAACCTAATTAGTTCGAGTTAAAGAAAATTCGAGTTAGAGAAGTTCGAGTTATGGAAGTTCGACTGTATATATATATACATATATATATCGTTATCTGAAATATAAAAAGGCGTAACTAAAAAAATATAATTTTACTGGAAAAGCAAAACATGTCAGAATAACATGGATTCTTAAGTCGTATATGTATATCGTCACCTTAAAGACGATATAACCTACTTATCTGCAGTTTTCAAAAGTTTACATTATAGAGAAAAAACGTTATAAAATTGGAACTATTCACAATATTGCACGAAAATTCCACATTTTGATTAAAATGAAACCATAAATATAGATATGTTGAGAAAATTTGGGTTTTCTAAACACAGCTTACGTTATGTCACTTCGGTTGTTTGGAATTGTAAAAATCTGAAACCAAATAACTTATCAGCAGTACTAATTAGAATGAATAAATAACAATTTCTTTATACATTAAATAATTACAGTTATGGTTTCTTTTACTGGTTTAACCAAAAGAAGTACTTAGTTTGTTTAGATTACACTGTGCAACAAAATTAAACTTTTATCGAGATTTTTGATAATTTATTTTTCTCTTTTTTTGTGCGTAACGGTCCTCTAGGTACAAAAAATTTGTCATTTGTAATGTAACATGTTAAAAATTTTGCACACATATGCGTTATGGGAATAAAAATCCATAAAAAACTCAATATTGAAATTTTTGCAGATTGGTTATTAGGTCTTTAAGATGGCGATATATATAAATTTATGTATGTGCATAAGTGTTTCTTGTAGATACATATGTACATACTTATATTTTGTTATACCACTATTTTTTGTGAGTCGGTGCATGTGCATTAATGTACAATTCAAAACTTTCGTAATAAAAAGTCTGCAACTTTTTTATTAAATTCTTCAGCATACTTTAGATGGATATTATGTTTTCCTTCAGGAAATTCGTAATATCTAAAAGAAAATGTCGTTAAACTTTTCGAAAATCTTAAAAACTCATAAACAAAACCCCCTAACTCAGCATAGATATTTTTAGCTATTGTTAATGTCAAAACTGAATATAAAAAAACTTAGGCATACATATATGTATGCACATACTTAGATAACAACCAAATGTAACTTATTTAATCAAATTATAGTAAGAATGTATTTTTTTAAGTGAGGTAGGGAGTTTTATTTATTAGACAAAAAGTATTTAAGCTCACTTGGCTCCTTTAATATGTTCCCTTAAAAATGGAATATGCTCAGCTGCAATCATTGGATCTTTTTTTCCATGTAAAATTAAGGTAGGTGCTTTAAGCATTTTCACTTCTTTTTTACAAAAGTCCCCTTTGCGAAGAGAATAAAATTTTATGACAGCATCAACCCATTCCGACCAAAGTTCGGCAAACCTTTCAGCACCGTAAACTTCTTCCATAGGTTGTCGCATTCGTGGAGACCATTTTTTTACGTCTCGTATATTTTTAAAAGCGTTAACTTCGTCGGCAGTCAAATACGCTCCAGTGCCCCAAATTATTAAATTTTCTACATTTTCGATAAATTTACCAGCTGCAATAAGACCAGTTATTCCACCATCGCTCCAACCTATGATGGAAAACGTTGGTCTATTTAATGTCTTCATAAGATTTACTGCAAGCAGAGCATCGTTGTGGAAAAAGTCCAATCCCCATTCTCTTTTTGGTGGGATGGATTTGCCATATCCTGGAGGGTCCCAGGCAAAAATAGTATGATTAGGTAAAAGCTTTGGCAATTGCTCTATTTGAGGCTTAAAATCCGTCCAACTAGATCCCAGTGCGCCTGGTAATAGCAGCACACTTTTCTCTCCATTTCCGCTTTCTACTACGTTAATATTAAAGTTTTTAATTTTTACTTTTCTTTCGCAATGGGAATATCGCGCTGGTACATCCTTCAATAAAGGCCTTATAATTCTGCAATGCTGAAGAAGCATCATAATAATTACAAAACTGACTTATTTCAGTAGACTACAAAACCTAAAATTTACAGTCCGTACTGATAAAATAAATTTAAATTATTAAAAAAAAACGTTGCCAAGATAGCAACGAAAGTTAGCAACGGCAACAAGGGATTTAGTGGCAACGCCGGAAATGAAAATGAAGGGAACTTTTGGATATCATTTTAGAAATATTTATATAGATATAGACCACTTCAAGATTAAAAAAATCTATTTTGGAAAAAATCGTCAGAGCCGTTCCAGAGAAAAGTGGGTCTTTCGAAATCGTCAGTAAAAATCGTTGCTGATTTATGCCATTTCATTTCATTGAGGTTATGCCCTGACACTTCCTAGTTTGGCTGGCATAAATCAGCAACGATTTTTACTGACGATTTCGAAAGACCCACTTTTCTCTGGAACGGCTCTGACGATTTTTTCCAAAATAGATTTTTTTAAATCTTTAAATATTATATTTCTTTATTAATACTTGAGCTTAAGGTCACTTTTATTACAAATAGTTCGTTTATTTTTTATGTCGATATTTCGATTTCCTTTGGAAATCTTCTTCAGGATATTATATGTACATACATATTTATAAAATTTAATAAAAATTAACAAAAAATTGTGTTTGACAATTAATAAAAATTAAAATTAAATTAGAAAATTTCTCAACATTGAACAATAACATTTCATAAAATCAAAATATTAAAAAATTAAAAAGAGGAAACAAAAAACAATTTTAAAATATTTCACTTTTTCGTCAAAAATATTATTTCTACAAATCTAACTTAAGCCATCCAAACTTCATTCCTGAAACTAACCAAAGATCTAAACCTATTTCCCTTTTCGTCAACCTATTCAATCTTATGCAATAAATATCTATAAAACTGAGCTACATCTTCAGTATCTTTTTTAAAATTAATTCTTTCTTCAAATGGAACATTATTTATTTGTAACATTTCTATCATATATGTATGTATCTTCTTTTCTTAAAACCTCCCACGTTTAAAATGGATGTGTTCTCAAAATCTGGATAATGATTTAAATCCCTGCAATGAGTCGATAAAGCTGTACCATGTGCTGAATTATAATTTCTATATTTTTGGTCATCGAAATATCGATATAAAAAATAAACGAACTATGTATGTATTTGTAATAAAAGTGACCTTAAGCTCAAGTATTTATAAAGAAATATAATATTTAAAAAAAAGGTCGAAGAAATTAGAATAAAATTTTTAATCTTGAAGTGGTATTTTTCCATTTTTTATTGAGCATATGCCCTGACACTGCCTAGTTTGGCTGGCATAAATCAGCAACGATTTTTACTAAGCATTTTGGATGAACCTACTTTTCTCTGAAATGGCAAGGAGTATTTTATTCAAATCGATGATAAATTTTTTTTTTAAAAAATTTTTAAATTCGTTGCTAGCTTTCATTGCCACTAGCTTCCCAAAATTGATAACTTTTAAGCCCTCAAATTCCCCTTGGTTTTATTTCCGGCCATGCTAATAATCGTTGCTATCTTGGCAAACGTTAAAAAAAATTAACCCAAGTTGATCTATAGCGAAACATATGTTTTTTACACTTGGAAAAAAAAATATCAGTGCATTTGAAAAGCAAAGCAAATGCTTTTTAATGTCGGCTAACAGGGCCTTAATTTGCTGTAACACCTAAAAGTATGCCTTAGCTTATGATGCAAAATAGCTCAATTAATGCGGTCATATATATACTGCACAATACCCTACATGAAATGATTGAGCGAGTAGTCACATTTTTCATTTCGGTGTTAAGAAAATTATGTATAGAAAGTAATGACTTGATTTCGGCCATTTATTTCTATCATTTTCTTAACACCAAAATGAAAAATGTGACTACGTTTGGGCCGTACGTTCTAGAGCAGTGATGCTCATTCAAGCAAACAATTGTTTAGAAGCCTCACCCCTTTGGTTTGTACGCTCATTAAATTACCCTGCAAATATTATTGGACCACCTGATCCAATTTCATGAAATGGACTACTCCATGGACTGGTCCGATGTAATGCAAGCATTGTTAAAAAGTGTTTGTAGTGAGACGACATGTCTTCGTTTTTAAACGACATATTTTCGTTTTTAAACGAAGTTAAAACTAATCCTCTTGTGTACACAATGGAGTAGTTTTTAAACTACTCCTTTGTAGTCCAAAGATGGGTTATATAGTCCTGCCCTAGGACATCGTAATGTTAAATAGACCATGTTTTTTCCATACGTTTGGGTTACTTTTGGACTAGTCCTAGTCCCTTGTGGGCTACTCTGTACACGCGTGTTTGGACTGGTCCTATAATTTGCAGGGTAGTTGCACATGTACGGAAGCAGGGTTGTCAGATTTTTTTTGAGCTCCATCGCCAAACCTGATGTCAGAAATCGCCAAAAATCGCCAAATCTCAATTTTGTTAGTTTTTGTAACAACTTTTTTTTATCAAATTTATTTTTCTTTTTTTTTAAATTAAATTTTGCATACAAAAAAAGCAAGTATAATTTTGCAGCCAAAAATCGCCAAAAACTAAGAAAAAATACTAAAAAGTCGACGAAAGTAAATTTAGTTTTGTTTCTCTTTTTTATTTTTAAATAACGTAAAATATATTTGGTTAAAAAACCAAAAATTAAGAACACAAGTTTTTAAGATCGTTCACTTCAGCCTCACCGATTTTTGACCTATTAGAATTAAAAAAAAAAACAAAAATCATGTGACAAAAAGTTGCGAGTTTTTTTTATATTAGTAATGATAACAAAAAATGACAAACTGTTGAAAAATTGCTGAAATAATCACCCTTATTGTGTTTGGCGTATTTTAAATAAGCCAAACACAATAAGGGTGAATCAAATGGTAAAAATAGCCAAGTAAATCGCCAGTTATATCAAAAATCGCCATAAAAGTCGTCAGTCGCCAAATGGAAAATCCCGCCGCCAAACACATTTCAAAATCGCCACGTTTGGCGAGAAATCGCCATATCTGACAGCCCCGTACGGAAGCTGTGTTGATCTTAATTCAAATACAGTATGTAAGACAAGTAATAAAATATAATATAATATAATTCTTACTTTTAATTTTCAAACAGCATGAGCATCGCAGTTCACACTGAATTTTTTTTAATGGTAATATTGGAAAATTTCCAATTCTCACTGTTTTTTAAAAATGTTTAAAAGTTAAAATTTTAAAAGTCCATTTAAAAAATAGAAAATAAAGTTTGGACTGTACAACCAAAACAATTTCTTTCTATTAAATTTAAATAAAATTTGTGCGCTTAGTTTTGCGTATCTCTTTACTTTGAAATTCTCTCGCAATACATTTTTGAGCACCCCTGTTTGCATACAAAAAAGCAAGTATAATTTTGCAGCCAAAAATCGCCAAAAACTAAGAAAAAATACTAAAAAGTCGACGAAAGTAAATTTAGTTTTGTTTCTCTTTTTTATTTTTAAATAACGTAAAATATATTTGGTTAAAAAACCAAAAATTAAGAACACAAGTTTTTAAGATCGTTCACTTCAGCCTCACCGATTTTTGACCTATTAGAATTAAAAAAAAAAACAAAAATCATGTGACAAAAAGTTGCGAGTTTTTTTTATATTAGTAATGATAACAAAAATTGACAAACTGTTGAAAAATTGCTGAAATAATCACCCTTATTTTTTTTGCAATTTGCGCTAACATTTGCTGTCAATAATTTAAGGGCTTCTTTTTTAGCCAAGCTTTTTATTTGTTTGGCTGACACGAAAGTTTCTACATATTTTTGGTTTTTTTTTGATTTGGCAAAAACAAAAATTCAAATATTTAAAAATCATTATTTAAACATATCAATGTATCATATATGAATACATTTTCTATCGCTCAAGTGATAAATCAGTTTTTAATCATTAAAACTGATCTGAAAAGACTCATTTATTTTATTTTTTATTTATTATTTACTAACAATTGTAAATAAAATTTATATATGAAAGTATGTATGTATATGTACAAAAAAATTCAAATATATTAAAGTTAAAATATAATTACAAAAGAGCTAGATAGCCTAATTAAAATGTATGAGTTCCAGCTATGAAAAATCCCAAAACGAACGATTCAGAAGATTAAATGTAAATACATGTATACACATGCATAAGTAATAAAATAATAAAAATTTCTCCAAAATATCATAAAAAATAATATTTTATTTCAAGTTTACACAGAAGAAAAATATAAAGTGGATATCTGTTAACGTTAGAATAAATAAAGAATAAATTTTTAAATATCATTCCTTTAAAGCATATTTAACACATCAATATCAAACAGTTATATAGAAGATTGATTTCTTGAAAGTTCCAGAAAAAGTCGTTTTTTATATGTGTTAGCAGAAACACCAAAAGTTTTCAAAAAGTTAGGCAACTTATTATAAGACCGTGCAACTCTAACATGAAAAGAACGCTCCAATACGGCAGATAATTTCGGTATCTTTAACTGTCTATTCCTCGTTGATCTACAAAAATTAAATAGCTGAATTAAATACCCAGGAGCTTGCAACCTATAAGACTTATAAAAGTGAACAAGATTTCTGAAATCTACGAACTCTACAAATGAAGAACCTAAAAATTTTAAAACAAATGGTGAGACATGCTGTCTTATTCTCAACGAGTAAAGATACCGCATAACTCGATTAAAAACCAATCTTACTTTTTTTAGAATATAGCCAACGGTTCCAGAATACACCTCCAACCCATATAAAAAAACTGGCATAACAAGCCCATGAACAATTTGTTTCTTTACATAAGTTGGCAACATTAAATCCGTATTGTACAATTTACGCAAAGTAAAATTCACTTTAGATATTAGCTCTGTTTCTTTACTCTACTTTGGGATCCCAATTTGCACGAAAAGCGTTCCCGTAGGTACTTTTAATTTGTGTAAATGAGAGCGGATTTGAGAGAATAAAATTCTTTTCTTCTTGCACGAAACAGCCCAGACTTTTTCTTCGTGCAAATTGTGTAAATTGTCAAACAGCTGTAAAACATAAACAAAACCAACAAAAAAAAAAGGAAAAAAGTTCATAATCCAAATTCTGGAAAAAGTGTTCTGGAATAAAACAATGTACTTAAATAAAAAGTTTTGTACTGAAATATAAGGGAAACCTAATGTTAGTTATTGTAAAAGTGTTTGTTTTGTTTTATTTTTAGTAAAAGTTGTTTAATTCTAGAGCCAATATAAAATTTTTCAAAAGTGGCGCAATTTTTGTTGGCGTTGTAAAGACTGTCAAAACCACAGAATTTTTATTTCGTGCTTAAAATTTGGTTTTTTCTGTTCCCGTACTTTCGTGTAATGTTGTCTTTTTATGAGAGAAATTTATGCTTGCTCTCATTTGCACGAACTTTACCCAAAAAGTAAAGAAACAGAGCTATTATGTAATTAACATGACCCTCAAATGATAATTTTGTGTCAAGTATTACACCTAGACAATTAAGACGATCAACAAACTCAATTTCACCACCATTGAGAGTAATAGTGAACTCAGAACTACTACACTTGCCAAACAACATAGCCTTAGTTTTACCAGTATTAACTACAAACGCATTATCCAGAACCCAACTATCTAACAATTGAGCTGTATAATTGATCACATTTTGGAATACATCGGAAAATTCAGGTGTACCCTTGAACAAAAGCTGCACATCATCAGCAAAAGAAAATGGAAGACACGTATTACTAGAAATTTGATCAAAAAGATCATTTATAAACATTATAAAAAGTAAAGGTCCAAGGACTGATCCTTGAGGCACTCCGCTGTGAACTGGAAGCAAGCCAGAAGCCCGATTACCACTAACGACATACAGTACTTTTCGCTTATAGTCCACTACTATAGTTGCACAACTTTTGTGGACTATAAGCGAATTTGGACTATAACCGATTTTTTTTATAAGCCATTTAATGGCTTATAAGTGTATAATCCACATTTTGGACTTTGTAAAAATTATTTTCTTCAATAAAACTGCTCTTTTTTAAACAAAACAAAAGTTTATTTAAAACATAACCAAATTTTGATTTAATTTAAATAAATAGTTAAAACAAAAAATAATACAATAAAAACAAAAATGGTCAGATGAAGACACCATGTTATGAAATATAAATTGCGACATTTGGTATTTATAATAGTTACCAGAAATGTAAATAAAAACATGTTACAAGTTGATTAAAAAAATATTAAAAACAGAGTGGACTATAAGCGAACATTTTTGCATAAAGAATTATATTCGTATGCTTAGAAAATGTGGCTTTTAAACGAAAATGGACTACATGCGAAATGGACCTTAGGACAAATAATTTGTATGAAATTCGAAAAAATCTGCATGTGAATTTGACAGTTTTGGCTTATATCCGTTTTTGGCCTTTAAGCGGAATGGACTATAAGCGAAAAGTACTGTATTGACTTCTACCAAAAAGATATGAAGATATTAACTTGCAAGCAGAACTTGAAAGTTATAATATCTGTGCAATTTTTGAACAATCAGATAATGATCTACTCTATCAAAAGCCTTGGTAAAGTCCAATGACAATAAAATACAAACATCTTCATTAGCTAAAGTATTGCGAATATTGTCTGTTAAGCCAAGCAGTAAAGAGGTAGTACTCCTATTAGCTCTAAAACCAGATTGACAATCATGCAGAAAATTGTTATGATCAATATATTCTAAAAGTTGAATCTTCATAAGATGCTCCAGAATTTTAGATAGAACAGGCAATATGGATATCGGCCGTAAATCATCAGACCCAGTTGTTGAGTTAGTTTTACTTATGGGAACTATCCTCGCAATCTTCCAAAATAACGGAAAATTCGACGTTATCAATATTGTATTAAGTAAATGAAGTACAAAGTTCCCAATGATTGGCATCAAAATCCTGATAAACTTAAGTCTAAAGCCATCCAATCCAACAGCATTTGACTCAATTAAATAAAAAGCCGAAACCATTTCGCACAATTCAACTGGACGAAATGAAAATCCAGTTTGATTATAAATTGATCTATCAACTATTCTATTGCTATTATTAATCCGATTGGATGAAAAGACATGATTTAAATAGTCAGGATCAACATGACCTAATTTGTCCTCATTAACACCAAGTCCCTGCCTATTAAGGATTGACCAAATATCCTTAGCGTTTTTATTTTCAAAAATTAAACTATGTACTCTCCTTTTTATTTTCCTAATAACAGATTTTACGCGATTCCTACAGCGACAAAAAACTTTCCAATTACCATCTGTTCTATCTGTTAAATAGGTCCTATACGCTAGGTCCCTAAGGGAAATATTGTATTGAATCTCTGGATCATTGGTCCAAGACTCACTACGATTGCTAAAAAAACGTTTCTTTAAGGGAACAAGAGAATGTAAATTTCCTAAATTATAAGTTAAAATGTTTAATTGCTCATCAACATTACTAGTCAGATACATATCATCCAGGTTACAGTCCAACAATGCAGATTGAAAAGAACTAATATCTACTGCATCATAATCATAAAATTGATAAAATCTTCTTTCCTCTGATAATAAAATCTCAAAAGACAAAAAAATAAAAGAATGCCGCGTTATACCAGGACATTGAAATTGACCAGTAGATTTCACTAAATTAGTTGAAGACACCAAAAAATCATCAAGAAGAGAAGTGGAATTACTAGTAACATATGTTGTCATGGAATTATGTATTAAGAAAAGATTCAATCTACTGCAAATATTTCTAACATTCAAACCTTTATCAACATCAAAAAGATTATTGTTTAGGGGATTTTTACAAAACATAATCACCCAAATGCTAGCTGGGTCATTTGTTTGTGTATTAAATATGCGTTTACAATTGTATATTAAAACTTATATACAGTTTGTCAAGAATGAGTTTTTACATTAAAAAAAATCAACGTTTTTACTTTATTTTATATAAAAAAAGTTCCGGGTTACGGGTTCGATTCCCGCCAGAGACTCTGGTCTGTTTGACTACAACGGGCGGAAGGTCTTCGTTACTATTCCTCGGTTAATTAAGTTAGAATATAATTTGAAATTGTATTTGTAACTTTTATTAAAAAAAAATAAAAAATAGTCGGGTGTGTTCTAGAATCCGAATCCACTAGAAAGTAGATTACTTTGGCATTTTTGGTGTTCTGGGGGGCTACTCTCTATTGCGACGCGAAAACAATTTCGATGCGAAAGCTAAATGCCAACTTGGTACTCTCTCCTTATCACTTTCGCAAAATGTTTTGAAAATGGATCAATACTTTTGTCAGTAATGAAATGCTAAAATATGGAAGAATATTTGAAATTGGAAAGTGTAAATAAAATAAATAGTGATGATTTGGGAAGAGAAAAAAATTAATAGATGCGAAACACAAATGCGCAAACGCATTAAAGAGTACCAACCGCGTGATTTGCTACCATTTTCTTTCGCATCGCAATAGAGAGTACCCCCTGCTTTTCACATTCACATCATTTTATTAGTAATGGGTTGGTGAATGTAAAATGAATCGAATTTTATTCAAACATGTGATAACATTTTTAACAAAAACATTTAGGTATTTTGCTTTTAGCTAAAAAACTTCTTTATCCAATTTAATCAAAAATATATCGTTATCTAAAACGCAAAAGGCCCTAACTAACTCGAAATTAAAAATCGACTTTTTCATTGATTTTTTTTTTTTTTTTAACAATTTTTATGTTATATTCAGACAATGTTGTTTTTTTTTCGATTTAGCGATCTGAAATTAGTTTTTATGTTTGTTTTAAATTTTTCGCCACGTTCGCGATATAGGCGATTTGTTCCTGTATGTTTTCTGATTCTTTACAGCTTTAACGATTTATAATAGTAGACTTTGCTATCATACCGTTGTTAGCAAATTTTTGCTAATTTCCGTGAATTTAGCAATTTTTACCTAATTTTTGCGGACTTTTAATAAATTTAATGGCTGGTTTGAAATATTAAAAATTTTCGCGAATTTTAACTATTTTTGCAATTTTTTTTTTTATTTACTTTCCGACATTTTGTTTTTTTAACCCATTTAACAATTTCAAAGAAATTTTAGTGTTTGTTTAAAAGTTTGCAATTGTTCGCGAATTTTAGCCATGTTTGCGATAGAAGCGGCTTTTTCCTGATTCTTAACGGCTTTCACGATTTTTAAAAAATATTAGACATTGCTATCATGCTGCGGTTAGCAAATTAGCGATCTTTAGTTAAACAAAAGTTTTTTCGAACAAAAACTTCGAATACACAAAAACATGCGGTTTTGCGAACACCAATTTATGTGGATTCAAAAAATTTTTGGTTTTCAATTCGAGTCTAAACCTAGAACAAACATGAATACATATATTATTTTAAAGATTTAAAACAAAAAAATCCATAAATTAAATTCTCGAGCTTAAGGTCTTATTTTTTATATAAAAAACTTTTCACAAATTTATTTAAAACCAATATTTCGGCACTTCTTTGAGTGCCTTCTTCAGTGTTTTTTTCTTTTTCTTTTTAACAAAAAAATTAACAAAATTTTAATTTAAAACAAATTTAACAAAAATTGACAAAATTAAAAAAAATTTTTTGGAATTGAATAAAAAAAATATTTTTCAATACAAACTTGATCTATTACAATATACAAAAATTGTTTACCTTCCGTTTCTAATTTTATAAATTAAATGTCTATAATTTTGTGCTACATTTTCAGTATCTGACTTAAAATTAATTCTAGAAACTGTCGGTACTCTTATAATTTGTAACATTTCCAACATAAATCTACGCTTGTAATTATTTTCCATGTTTAAAACTTTTGTATTATCAAAATCTGGATAATGGTTTAGATTAGCACAATGAGTTGATAAAGCTGTTTTTTGTGAAATATTTCTATACTTCTGATCTGACTTATGACCTGCTATCCTAGTTTTTAGTTTATTCTTTGTTGTACCTATATATACCTTATTACACTGTCCACTATCATTACCCTTACAAGGTATCTGATAAACAATATTAGACATTTCCATCCTCTTTATTTTGTCTTTTGTTTAAGTAAATAGTTTACCTACTGTGTTGAAAGATTTATAAGCTATTTTATATATTTTGTTATCATATATATCTGATTTTGCCAATCTTTCTGAAAATTTTGGAATATATGTTACTGATTTATAAATTTTCTGTTCCGTAATACTATCCTGGTTGTTTAATCTACAATTATTATGTTGTATTAATAAATCTGTTATTAATTCTTTAGGAAAACTATTCTCTGTTAAAATGTTAGAAATCTTCCGTTTATTTTCTCTATGAAATTCTGAATCACTAATTTTAAGAACTCTTTTTATAAAATTTTCAGCCGTATTAATTATTATTCTCCATGGATGTTTCGAGAAATAATTAATAATTCTTCCAGAAGATGTTGGTTTCTGATACCAATCTATGGATACTCCATTTCCATTTCTAATTATCAAGGTGTCTAAATATGGTAGTCTTGAATTAAGCTCCCTTTCCATTGTAAATTTAATGTCCCAATGAAAAGAGTTAAAAACATCCAACATTTGTTCCATTTCCGACTCCGGAATTATACAAAATAAATCGTCAACATATTTGGTCAAAATTTTCGGGTTTATACCTAACTTTTCTACACATACATCTAATAATTTTTCCATAACTATATCTGCTACAATTGGAGAAGCTGGCGAACCCATTGGAAGTCCTTTCATTTGAATATATACACGATTATCTAATTGAAAATATCTGTTATCTACCATACAAAATCTTAGAATACGTAAGAATAAATCTTTTTCTATATTTGCATGTTCTTTTATTGTATTCCAATTTTCTTCTATTATATTTATAGCTAAATCTATTGGTATGCTTGGAAACAATGAAACTACATCAAGAGAAATTAACTTCTCATCATTAGTCAATATAATATTCCTAATTCTATCTTTAAATTGAAGAGAATCCTTAATATTGTATTTGGAATTTTCCGTAATTTTCTTAAGAATTCTTGTTATATATTTGCAAAGTTCATATGATGGAGAATTTATCATTGAACAAATGGGTCTCAAAGGAAAATCTATTTTGTGAATCTTTGGAACATCATATAACCTAGGTGCTATTGCTGTATTAGTTTTCAATTTACTCTTCTCCATAATTGTAATTATACCACTATTAAAAAGTCCCTGAACTAAATTATTATTTGTCTTTTCCAGTTTATTAGTAGGGTCCTTATCTAATATCTTATAATTCGAATTATCCTTAACAATATCCCTCATTCATTCATCTAAGGAGAATAATAATTAATACGGCTGAAAATTTTATAAAAAGAGTTCTTAAAATTAGTGATTCAGAATTTCATAGAGAAAATAAACGGAAGATTTCTAACATTTTAACAGAGAATAGTTTTCCTAAAGAATTAATAACAGATTCATTAATACAACATAATAATTGTAGATTAAACAACCAGGATAGTATTACGGAACAGAAAATTTATAAATCAGTAACATATATTCCAAAATTTTCAGAAAGATTGGCAAAATCAGATATATATGATAACAAAATATATAAAATAGCTTATAAATCTTTCAACACAGTAGGTAAACTATTTACTTAAACAAAAGACAAAATAAAGAGGATGGAAATGTCTAATATTGTTTATCAGATACCTTGTAAGGGTAATGATAGTGGACAGTGTAATAAGGTATATATAGGTACAACAAAGAATAAACTAAAAACTAGGATAGCAGGTCATAAGTCAGATCAGAAGTATAGAAATATTTCACAAAAAACAGCTTTATCAACTCATTGTGCTAATCTAAACCATTATCCAGATTTTGATAATACAAAAGTTTTAAACATGGAAAATAATTACAAGCGTAGATTTATGTTGGAAATGTTACAAATTATAAGAGTACCGACAGTTTCTAGAATTAATTTTAGGTCAGATACTGAAAATGTAGCACAAAATTATAGACATTTAATTTATAAAAATAGAAACGGAAGGTAAACAATTTTTGTATATTGTAATAGATCAAGTTTGTATTGAAAAATATTTTTTATTTAATTCCAAAAAAATTTTTTTAATTTTGTCAATTTTTGTTAAATTTGTTTTAAATTAAAATATTGTTAATTTTTTTTTAAAAAAGAAAAAAACCCTGAAGAAGGCACTCAAAGAAGTGCCGAAATATTGGTTTTAAATAAATTTGTGAAAAGTTTTTTATATAAAAAATAAGACCTTTAGCTCGAGAATTTAATTTATATATTAAAATAATAAAGGTCGAAGAAAATACATACATATTAGATACAAAAAAATCCACTTTAATTTAAAAAAAATCAAATATGTTTAACACTTTTTCAAACTCCTTCGCAAGTCTCCTTGTAGAAATCTTTGGCTTCTTGATCACTTTTCTTAGAATTATGCGCCCTGTGCTCTTTTTTATTTATGTAGTAGGACCTTATCCACGATTTAATTATAGCCTATAGGTATTCCCTCTTTTCAGCACGGTAAAGCATTAATAAATGGTTCTACTAAATACCAAAAATCTTTCTGATAGCTCCTAAGCACTTGCCCCAATTGGTGGTTGTAATAAATCAGTTAAGTCACTTCGTACGATAATCGTTTTCCTGGTATTTTTTTTTACACTTGAACTTACTACAGTGGTTTCCCGATTTAACGAACAATTGATTGTCAGCCCTGTTCGTTAAATTGAAAAAGTCGTTAAATCCAGGGGGGTTACTTCGTATTTCGATTCGAAAGAAATAATTTACGAGTTCGAAAAAATTGTACTGTGTATTACGATTTTCGAAATCGTTCGTAACGATGTCACAGGTTGTAATTTAAAAAAATGGGAAATTTGATGAAAACTTTTTGTTCGTAATAGAGAGTGGCTGTTAAGAAAGGGATTTTTTGTTTTCAATAAATTATAAAAAACGTCCGTTTATGCGAAACAAATATTACGAAAATCGTAATGCACAGTACACATTGTTCGAATCCGTAAATGATTTCTTTCGAATCGAATTACGCGGTAACCCCCCTGTACTTAAAAAAAAACGTAAAATTAATAAGGAGTTTCATGATATCGCTTAAAATTGCCATTTATGCAAATGGGCAAACTTGCGAGGTTCGTTTCATGAAGACCATATTTAATTTGTGTGCAATTTTAAACAATTAATGACAATAGCTGCTTTCGTTTAACCCAAAATTTGTACTGGATTTTAGTGAAATGCGTTCGCGTACACATAAATTTGTAAAATGTTCATACTACTCACCTACTGGATTTTACTGGAAAAGTAAACGAACGCACATAATTTATAAGAAACGTCAATAGAAAAATAAATTTAAAAAATATTAAAATTTGTGATTAAAATCATGGCAGAATAAGTACAAGGTATAGTCATTAGAAATTTTGTTCTCAATTTCAAAACCCATATAACGTCAAACAAAAGAAAATATGGAAAAATTTAAAACAAGCGTCAAAAATCAAATAAATTAATTTGACATTACATGGGTAGATAATGAAAATTCTCCCTAATGAACATACCTGGTACTTATTATACTATGATTAAAATGTGAAATTTGTTTTTAAAAACGCCTCAAGAAAGACAAAAGACTAAAGTGCTTAAATTATTACAAGAATTTATTGTTTGTAATTTATAAACACTTGAATTTTTCAACGGAAATGGCGGTAAGCAATCGGTTTTTATAAATTCACAATTGAACTGTACATGTTGCATGAAGTTTGTGTATCAGTTAAACAACGTGGTCTTAAAATACAACCATATTTGCATTCAGGCGTTACATTAAAAAAAGTAGACTTTTCGCTGAAAATGCCCATATGTACCTTAAAACGAGCAAAGATTTTTAAATTTGATAGCTTGAAAAATAAATCTATATAAGTCCAAAGATTACTAAAAAAGGTTTTATGCAAAACGTCTTGCTCAATTCGCAGTCTTATTTATGTAGTTTTGTAATGCAAGTTAAAATCCACTTCCGTTTTTTTAACGTCACGCCAGCGCAAATTTTTGCTTATATCTGCAAATTTTTAGCATCGATTGTTTTGTTTTAACTTCATTTAATTTTTTTACATTTTGTGGTACAAATATAACGACACGTCAAAATGGAAAAGCCCATATACCGATATTATTTTCCTGTCCCCACTGGATACATATGTACATACATCAAAGCTTTTGATTACATCACTTGTTTAAAACGTTAACTACAATATGCCTGCATGAACATACTGATAATTGTTTTTATTTATTGATCAAAACGATGTCCAAAATAATGTCTCACCAATTGAAATTTCCTAAAATAACACCGAACATGAAAATATATATGTATATGTCGCAGTGTTTTTATTGACCAAAATTTTTAATTTGATATTAATTTTTTTCAACCGTTAAATAATGCCTTATTTTAAAATAAACTTATTATTTGGTATATTTTTAACAAAACTTAAAATTAAAACTAAAAGTTAAAACAATTAAAAAAAAAATAACACATTTCTTTCATTTAAAATAAAAAACAGCCTTTTTAAAAACAAAACATAAAACAATTTACTATATTAATATTGCAATTACATTTAGTAAAAGTAAAGTTGAAATAACCAGCCTTATTGTGTAAGGCGTTGTCATTAACGACCAAGTCGTATTTTGTAATAGTTTAAAGAACACAGGTTGTGTGATACATTAATCTATTACAAAAAACGACTCAGGCGTTAACGACAATGCCTTATAAAATAACGCCGAATAAATAACTTGTTATACGTCCGACAAAATCCTACCTTAAACTAACGGCAAGTTTCAATAATGGCCCTAAGTTTTCTTTTTGCATATGGCCGAATATTTACATATGAAAGTAAATATCTCCAAATTAATTGTTCTGTTCAGGTTATGTTTAATAGTGCAATATAAGGGTGTTCCTTTAAATTAGTTTAATTGTTTTATTTTAGATTTAAGCTTGAACGTTAACATTTATTAATTTCTAGTTTTAAGGTAAATATATTTTTATATGCCACACTATTTGAAGCGCTTTGTATTTAAGAATCCTTAGGTTTTAACACACTCCTTAGTTTAGAATTTTGTTAAAGGTTCTAATTCTTAGCTTTGTTGTTGCCACTGTTCACTTTTTGGTTGGATACATAGAAATTTATTTTTATTAAATGTTTAAAACATTTTGGAGTTTTTTGCTCAAGCTCGATTTGCTAATCTGTTGCTTATCACGATCGATTCTTTGTGTTCTTAACTGCTTAAAGTTGGTTGCAGTTTTGTGGTTTTATTGTCCAGGGTTGGGACTTTGTTTACATTGTTCACTATTGTGAACATCCTCCCGGCCGCGACAACTAGTTATGTTGTGGACTCGATCAGAAGAGGGACGTCCAGACATTGATCCACCTTTTCTGTTGTTACTTGCCATTTTCTGTGAAAGAAAAAAAATTTCATATGAATGGTATATTAATTTGGCGAGTTAGAGGTTTGAGATGAAGGATTAGTAACTTTAAAAGTTAAGAAGTGGGTTGTGTTAAAGTATATAATGAAAATATTTTTAGAATGGTTATATTTTGAGTTTGGGAAGTATAAGGCCCGTTTTCACAACTTACCGTTAGCTAAACGTAGACTTTAATTTGCCTTATAAGAAGTGTTCCATTATTAAAACTTTACTTAAACTAAAGAGAGCGATAAAGTAAGGAAGGTTAAAGTAAAGTTGTAATAATGGAACAATTTTTATACGGCCGATAAAAACCTACATTTAGTTATCGGTAAGTTGTGAAAACGGGCCTAAGACTATTAAATGGGAAAAATTGCAACTTTAGTTGTTGGTCATGCCAGAATTCAAGAAGAGGCACATAAATCCACGACCCTATATCTTCCATCGACATCAGGGGCAATTTTATTTTCACGTCCTAGTTACCATTCGTTTGGCGGTAAGTTCTCTTGTCTAATAACAACATCATCCACTTCAACTTTGCTGAAATCGTTAATAGAGTTTATTAAGATACGTATCTTTTAATCTTCTGCATAAGTTATGGTGTTGGATTCATGTTATCATAAGATGGGTGAGACAATAAAAAATTACCTGGGTTAAAGGGTTAAGATAATTTGGGTTCTCACTTGATAGACATAAAGGTTTCAAATTTAAACATCCTTCAATTCTAGCTTGAAGTGTAGCTAGTTCTTCAAACATGTACCTTAGGGTGTTAAGTTTTTCAAGTGGATTTAAAACTTTTAACACCAGCTTCCCACTAACTACCCATATGTGGTGCCCCTGGAGCTATAAAATGCCACGTCAAGTTTTGAAGGCTGTAAGTGGATGTAACATATCCTTTAAATGTTTGTAAAGAATTCCTGTCGATCTTTTTAACAATTTGCTGGCTTCAATGAAATAAGCTAACTAAATATGCTCGAAGTCTTAATAAAGGGTGGGTAAGTTTTTCGTCTGGGTTTTTACAACAATTGCTTGGATATTAAATTTTAAACTTTTTGGGTGTTAGACTGTAACTTCACAAAGTTTAGTTGATTTTGCTGAATGAAGTGTGGCCATTTAGTCCAGTAATTTCTTCGACAATGGGTTAGTGGAAATTTGAAGTTTTCGTCTAAGGTTTATGTGATAGGGTGTGTCTTCCAACGCGATATTTGCAAGTGAATGTGCAATGATAATCTTTTATGACAAGCTATATTCATGAAATTGTAACAAATTGAACCATCGGGTTTATTTTGGCTATTTGTTTTAAATAGGGCATTTGGGTTGGTAAAATTGGGTTTATAGTTTTTGTCCAGTTTGGAGCTTGTTTCTAGGGTTGCTGTCCTTTGATGGCTGAGTTGTATAATAGAAAGCATTGCCCCTTCTGTCAAATTGAGTTTTTTTTCTTGGAAGTATTTGGGCATTGAATGGGTGGGCAACCAGATTCAGAACATCGTTAACTGATGCAAGTTCCTTAAAAGTATTTGTAGAAAACATAAACAGGTCTGTCCAAGTTGGAATTTCATCATAATCATGAAGAGTTTTTTCAAATTCCCTTCGGGATTCTCTGGGTAATTTTGTCGAACAGTGATATAAAAAAATAGGATCCCAATTTTCCGGATCAATCTGTACGAATTTGCAATAAAACAAATCTTTTTTATAGAACTGTCAAACATAGTTCGTTAAAAAGGTCTCTAACGTGGCCCAAGATTAAAAATGGCCATTAAATATAGGCATATCGCAAGGAGATACTTTAATGCTACAGAATTGTGAGGTGGCGTAAAGAGGGTCGGCTTTCGTTAAAGCAGCTTACAGCCTCAATCGTTTCATCAATAGAAATCATGTTAGTTCTATAAAAGTTCTTAGCAAGGTACATTTACACAAGGTAAACTCATTGAAAGATCTAGCGTGCAGTACAATTTCCGTTAAGATTATTAACCTCACACTTTTCCGGATCACTCAAATCATTCTCTTATTTGTTTAAACTTTCGATCAATATTTGCCCCTAAATTCTTTTGATTTGAGAGCGGATAAAGATAAGCAATTTTCGAGTGGTTCGCGATAATCCTTATCGCAGACTTTTAAATCTACCTTAATGTGTCGTATTCAGTGATGCCAGCTTATTTGGCTCAGAAAGCACATTCAAATGAGAAAAAGCCCTAGAAATATTAATAATAATAATTACATAATTTTATGTTAATAGAAAAAACTGCTGTTTTATTATTTACTATCATTTAACCCGCTACTTCGTTAGCCAATGTTTATTTTTCTAGGTTTTAACTTTTTTGAATTCGTAGAATACTCGTAGGACACAAAAGCAAATGAAAGAAAGTTAATTTCCCGTATTATCCTTCTTGATACTTTTTTCTCCCCATTTATGTGCCAAAAATTTCAATTTTGTAGTGTGAGCGCATTATTTAGTATGCATATGTCAATGAATGGGGAAAATGTTTTGGTTTAAAAGATAGATGGCGTGACAAAAAAAAGTTTCAAAATATGTAGAGGTGTTACGCGTTTACTTTCCAATAGGACCAAATTTCAAACGGAAATTCAAAAATTACCAAAAAGTTCCCTCTTGTAGACTCTCATCCACCCAGGACATTGCATCTTGAATTTTATGTTTCTAGGTCCAATACTAACGGAAATGCAAAAAGTACCAGTTAAAGAACAAAAAAGTACCAAAAGTTCCGTCATAAATTTTTATCCACTCAGGGCATTGCATGATGAATCTTATGTTTTAAGGTTCAACATTAAAGATAATTAAAAAAATACCAGTTGTAGAACCAAAAAGCTGAAGTAAAATATCAAGTTTTCCGTATTCCCCTTTTTTGTACTATTTTTTCCTCATAAAAGCCCATAATTTAGTAAGAATATGTCAATGAATGGAGAAAAATGTTTTGTAAAAAATAGTACCAAAAATAGTTACGATTTTCAAACCTTAAATGTTCGAATTTCGAAAAAGTACCAAATTCGTATTTTGTTGATAACTTTCGAATGTGGAATAAACTTTGTTTCTATGCTTTTTGGTTCAAAAGTTAGATGGGGTGTCAAAAAAGTACCAAAATGCATGTTTTACCCATTAACTACCTAATAGGGCCGAATTTCAAAAAAGTGCCAGACACCTGTCTGCTTATTTTTCTAAAGAACAACGATATGTATTACATTTTTTTGTATCTCTTTTAGTTTCAGAGATATAAGGATACCGAATTTTCGACTTTTTACCCCTTAAACATTTGAATTTCCAAAAATTCCGTCTTAGTGGATCGATTTGGGGAGTGACCAATCTATGGTTCAAATTTCAAGTTTTTAGTTTCAAGCGTTTAGGCTGTGCGATGGTAAATCAGTCAGTAACGTTGCAATTGAAAGTTATTACTTTAAGCTATAAAAATAATTATTTGGATCGTCATCTGTTTTATTGGCTATGAAACTGCCTACAAATTAGGGAATGGTAAATCGATTTCGATTGCAATCGAAAATCGATTTTGTTGTAAAAAAATCGATTTCCAAATGCAGTTTTGCATATTCTGCCAAATGATTTATGGATAACGGTTAAGTATGCTTTACACTAACAAAATAACTACAGCAAGTTTTTTATTGAAAAATATTAAAAATTTAATAAAGGCAGCAATGAAAATTTAAATAAGCACCAAATTAAAGCTTTTTCTTAGATTGGCACCAAAGCTTATAGTTTGCCATTTTGAGCAAAAAGCACTAAGTGGCATCGCTGATTGTTGTTTTTAGCTTACAATGTAATTATTAAACCTTTAAGTTGAAAAATTTTCACATTAAACTAAATTTCCAATTGGGTACTTTATTTGGGTTTGTGTACACTACACAGTTCAGAAGGCAATATGTTTCCTTCAAAGGCAATATAAAAATATTTTCAATAAATTTTAGATATTTGAGGAGGGCATGGATGTATAAGTATTCAAATATTTTTATAACTTATTGCTTAGATAAATTGCCTCAAAATATTACAACAATCTTACCTTGTTTGCTGGGGGTAGGGTACAAACCTTCACAAGAAATAATTTCTTGTGTTTTATTTATTATTCTTTGTGTCGCCTTCCCGCTTTTTTGGTTAATTTGCGTTGTAGTTGTAACATGCAGGCTTTGTTGTTATATGTGTATTTAAATTGAACTAATTGTTTGGTAACGTTATGTTTTTTTTTTGTAAAATGTTTTGTTACTTTTTTTTACAAAAATTTCCTTTTTCTATTATAATTACCTAATGTGTTTATATTTTTGGGTAAAGCACTGTTTGTTTTTAATTATGCACTTTAATTTTGTATTTTGTTTTTACTTTTTGTATATTGCGTGGAAAAAACTGTTTTATAGCTTTTTGTGGACTTTTTGCTTATTTTTTGTAAATATAGATTTTGTTTTCACACTTGTTTTTTGAAATTTGAATTTAGTTTTGTGTTTTTTTTTTTGTAAAAAATATTTTAGTTTGTAAGATTTGTTTTTATTTTATTTTTTTTTTAATTTAAGGGTTAGGGTAAGATTTAATATATTATACTTTTTTTGTTTTGTTTATGTAGACAGTATTTATTTTTTGCAATGTTTCACTGTCGATTCGATAGTACCATTTTTTTTAGTAGTATCAACATATATATTTATATAAATATATGTATGTATATTAAAGAATTTGTTCAAAAATAGATAAATTAATCTACATTATGCCTATAACGTCTTAAACGTGCTGTATTTTCTATTTTAGGTGCACCAGGGGGAGGCGTAATATCATTACGTATTGTTGTTTCAGAATTTTCTATTTTATTGAAGTCTTTAACCAAATTAAGAAGTAACATCTCGTTTTCAACACATCCATTAGGGGATTCAGTTTTATCTATTTCCACTGCTCCAATACCACCACTGGCACCGCCAGATTTTGGGATTGTTTTAATATGACACTTCCTACGATTGACGCCATTTTGCTGCTGATCATCTGAAGTATCCGTTGAATTATCTTCGAACTGTCCTAATAAAGTAGTTGGTACACCTCGTGTTCTACTAGCGTTTCTGGAACGCGGAGGAGCAAATCGTAATTGTAGTTGCGAAGGCTCCGTTACATATTTGTCAGTTGATTCTCTGCGACGCATCATAGCTGGTGTTAGATCTGTTATATCAGGGGTTTGGGATACAACTCCATCAGACTTATCGGTAACATTTTGTTTGTTGACACTAGTGGAAGTCAGAGAAGTGGGCAATTCTTCAATCAAATTAACAATATCAGCGGTATTGGCTTGTTTTCCGTGACTACTGTTTTTTGTAAGATTTAGCTGAACTTGTTGAGTGGTTAACTCGCCACCGGCCCACGAAGCGCATTTTGCTTGACGGAGATTGGATTGGTATATTGGTATTTTACTCAAAGCAGTTGTTCCAATGGGCATTGTTGTATTAAAAATATTTTGGTTTTGTGTACCTATGGTGGATGTTGTAGCAGTAGGAGTTATTCCTTCATTTTTATCATTCTCTTGCATTTGGTTAAAATCTTCACCTGTTTTTAAATTATCCTCCTCTTTTAGTATATCAGTTTCATCTTTAAAATTTATTATTTTTCCTTCTTTGGAAGAATTGTTGGCCACTTTATTTAACTTTTCCTTACTATTGTCAGAAGCTTCATTCTTACTTTCAGCTATGTTATCATTTTGATTCGTTGTTGCAGCCACGTCGTTATCATTACCAACATGTTCACCATCATTTCGTATAGCATTTACCAGAATAATTTGCTGGCTGGGAGATCTCTGGATTGCAGAAGAACCATAGTAGACCAATTCATTTTGCGAAGTTGATTCGTTTGGTATCACTCGTATCTCCAAACGTCCACTAATGCAACTCACATCTTGTTGTGCGGTCCCATTATCTCCTTCTAAACTATTGTTCTTTGGATTGAGAGTTTGTACATCATTGCTTAAATTATCTGCGTATTGTATAGAGGCAGAAGGTAATATCGTATTTGTTGTAATGCATTTTTGAGTATCTTTATCTATATTTAAATTAATTTTGTCTTTTTGAGTCACACATGACTTACAATCGTCACCATTATCACGACTTTCAACATTGAGAAGGTTTGGTAATGCCACATTAGGTAAACTATTGTGATGTTTGCTAATGGCAAGATTACTGAGATCAAGGTTGTTGGTTGCATTTGCTTCATCTCCTGCAGCCAAAACTTCCGTTTCAGCATTTTGATTATGTGTAGAATTTATAAATGTGCCTGTGTTAAAATTAGTTTCAGGTGGCAATATTGTTGTAGCAGCAGCTTCCGAAAATACTTCACGACCGCAAACATTGCGTGTTATATCCATACGATAGACATGTGCTTCCTGTTTCCATTCGTTATCTGTAGTATCTTCAGAATCATCAAATTGGCTTTTCCATTGGCTGGCCAATGTAAGTGCACCACCGCCTTTAGTCACTTGTTGCAGGGCTGAGACATTTTCATCGTCGATAAGAGCAAACTGTGTAACAGAATGATCGCCACCTCCACTTCCTCTTGCTGCAGCAAATATAGCTGTTCCAGCGCCACATATACTACTGTTTAGACGTTGTGTTGAACCAGCTACTGAAGATGGCCGCAGATTAGTAGAGGTTTTAGAACGACGGGCAGGTGGTGGAACAGGAACTGTAGCAGGAGATGTAGTAGCCACCGAATTATTGACTTCAGTAGCACAATGGTGTTTACTTAGCGAAGAGCCTAGAGGAACACGATTTACCACCTCCAATGAAAATGCAGTACGTTCGTATTCAGACTCAAAAGCACAATTGGATTCATAAACTTCTTGTTGACTCGCTATATTACTTGCTATTTGCAAGCGACTTTTAATCGCACTTTTGGGTTCTTCACCAGCTGCTGTTACAACGTTTGTATTAGATGTGCAGCATCGTTTACTTAAAAGATTAGTTGATGCCTTCTCTTGTGCTGACTTTACGCCATCTCTACAATGAATTTGAGTATTTTTTTTAGCATTTAAACCTTCCTCAATCAGTGAATTTCCGTCTCCGCCACCAACGCCATCATTACTATCTATATTTTTCTGTTCTTCGCCTAAGATGATGTTTGCTGATTTAAAATCATCTGCAACAATTTTGTTAATATTAACTTTTCGTAGCCTTCCGCCATTTAGAGAAGTAGATGTTGTACCATCTTCGGCCATCATCATGGTATCCATCACAGCATTTTGGCTACTTATAAGGTGAAGAGGTGCGGAATTGTTCTGATTTAAGGGTGATGTTGCCGTTTTTTTAGAAATTAAAACAGTATGTTGAGGATTTTGATGCTTGTTCTGAAATATATTGTGTGTTTGTTTATTTTGTTCTGTTCTATAACTGGTAGCCATCGCGGTGGTTTTTAACAAGGCCGTTGTTACGCCACCATGTTGAGACGACAAAACATTTTCAGCCTGACCATGCATTAGCATCATTTGACCAGGTTGTTGCTGCTCATTTGTGTTAATATTTCGAATACCTCCTTCTTCACATCTTGTTATTGCTGGTGTCTTATTTGAGTTTTGATTACAACTATTTATATTTTGAAAATTATTTTCGGCCTGTGGAGAGGTATTATTGCAATTTTTATCGACAACCTTATCCTTAACATGTAGAAGCTCAGTACTAGCCACTGGAGCTGTATCCCCATCATTTCTTCTTCGCAAGTATTCAGTACCACTAGCGTTAGATGCCACAACTGTCATTTGAGTTATATTTCCATGGACATATTCATTTTTTACTTGAGCATGATTAATTTGATTTGATTGGCTGCAAGTTATATTTGTGGTTGCGGTTGAATTTCCTGTGGATTCAACCTTTTCCCAATCATATGGATCTGATTCTTTAACTCCTCGTCGCTTCATGCAACGCTCAAACAAACCAATAAGCATCGAATAATCTGGACGATCAGCATAGGTTAAGGATTGTATATGTTCTAAGAATTGTTTTAAATCGGAAGGCAAATGTTTCAGTAAAATGCGGTGATCGTATTTTTCTTTTGTTAAGCCAACTTGTTCCTTATCTTTAATTTTACGCCAAGGTAGTTGACCATTAATAAATTCCACCAGCATATAAAAAAGAGACCAAAGATCATCGTGTCGGCCCATTTCTCTATTTCTATGGGCATTAATTGATGCGTAGCGTACTGTGCCACGAAATCCAGCCGCAACACGAGGACATCTTACTTCTCCTGTGCCAGTTGTATATTGTCTTGCTAAACCAAAGTCTAACATATAAACACGACGACAATTGTATGGCAAACGTCCAATAGAGAAATTACTAGGTTTAATATCACGATGTAAAAATCCCACAGAATGAATCGATTCTATTGCTTTCAAAATTTGCAAACTCAGTCGCAGTGTCGTACTTAAAGAAAATGCTCCTCTAGGCTGGGCTCGACGTAACTCTGCTAAATTTTTGCCTTGCAATTGCATTACAACGTAATTAAATCTATCATTACGACCACATCCAATAAATCGACACACGTGTTCTTTGCCTTGTAATTTTTTAAGTACTGCTACTTCCATTTTAAGAACTTGTTTAGGCTGACGAGCTGACTCCACTTTTAGCGCCACTTGTTCGCGTGTTATAAGATCTTGGCCTTCATAAATTTCACCAAAACCGCCTCCCCCAATTTTACGAACAACCTTCCATCGTTCTTTTACTACATGCCCAGGTTGTAGAAGATCTTCAGAAGTCATTTTAACAACTATTGGCTGATACGGACAATGGGCAGCACTCTGTTGGTTGCTAGAATATTGTGGTCCGTTAAGGCCTCATTAGTTTTTACTTTCGGTTGTCGTTCTGTTCTGTAACAAATATTTTGTGATTACTTTTTCTGTAAATAAAATATGAAAAAAACTTTTCGTTAAAATTTGTTTTCTATCGTAATTAAATATTTATATTTTGTGTAAAAATATACTTAAAATAGTTTTTTTTAGCTTTTAACAAAAAATTTATATTTTTCATTCAACAACAAACTAATACATACGCACTTTTGGCTGTCACTAAACGTTGAATTCTATTTGCAACAGTTTTGTCCGCAACAGAACAGAACGAAAAATGGGAAAACAAATTACATGTACAGACTTTCAATTAAACAGAAACAAAACAGCTGATTTATAACATAACGTGCAAACTAATTCGGCCTTTAGTATCACTGCTCAACCTGTTAGGTGAAAATAACGGTCTTCGATTTGATTAAAGCCTGTAATTAGTAGGCACTTTAAAAGTAATTCGATTTTGTAATTGCGAAGGGTTTGTATTAACCCGTAAAGTTGGTTTACATCTAGTATAACGACGCAGCTCCAAGTAAAAAAAAAAGTAAATAGGGAGATAGAAAATTGAAAAATAAGAAGAAAATATATAGTGAAAAAGTGGCGCAAACGTATAGTTTTCGAGTTATGGGCCTCTAATGTTTTCATATATGGACAATTTTGGAATCATTTTCAAGCTTTTAAATAGATCTTACTTTACATACAAACATTAGCGTAGCTGGACTATTGTTCTTTGCGGCCCTCCCAAAAAGAAGAAGTTAATAATTTTTTTTTATTAAATTTTTAAATCGTCGCTGATGTATTACACAACGTAATCATGTTTGTTTTCTACGCATATCAGATAAACTTCTTTCGCAACCATGAAACAAAGAAAACAAGTGCATTTAAATTTAAAACACATTATTTTATTATGCTTGTACGTCATAGTAGCACAAAAATGTTCACCAGGGGAACCAGAAGTTTGCGCTAAAAAGCGCGTTTTATGCGCATTAAATATGCAGTAAAAACTGGAATATATGCCCTGAAAGTTGTTAATATATATGCTCAAAAAATTAAAAACTGTTAATTTTAACACAAAATATTCAACAACTTAATAACAAAATTTAAAAAAAAAAACCTAAAAATATTATATTATAAGCTCATATTAGGTTAAAATTCATATAAGAGGTGTTTGCGCCGAATATTATCTAGATATGTATTAACATCCATATGGGTTTTTGTTTTAATGTAAACATTTAAATGGAAGTTAAAGCTATTTAAGGGAATATCTCGAAAACTGTTCTACTTTTGAGCCTTCATATTTGGATTCAGCGGGTGATTTTACATATAGATTAGGTGTCAGATTCATTTGGTCTGAAAACTGTCACATAGTGTAATTACTATGCAGAGAGGTTTAAGTTAGAGAAGTAGGGAATGGTAAATAGATACTAAAATCGATTTTCGTTTTTTCCATCGAATTTTTTTATTTCCATTTACGAAATCGATTAATCGCACCTTAAAATCGATTTTAAAATAAATTTGGTTTGAGGATTTTGTATAAAAAATTTTCTTGGTTAATGGAAGGACTGCAAAGTCTATTTCTTTGCTGAGTTACTATAAATTAAGCCTTAAACAAACTTTAAGCAACGGTGGACAAACATTTCCTTATAATTTCGACTTTGGATAAAACTATCGTGAATTTCTCAAAGCCCACTTTTTGCTTCGTTACGAATACGTTTAGGACTGTTTGTTCACTGTCTATTATTAACTTTAATTGCTAAAGGAACAAGCGCACTTATCATAAAGTTATGAATCATACCGAGGGTATGAATAGGTGGTTACGTAAACATACAACTGTATTTTAGTTTAATCTTGTCAAACTACATATGCACATATTTTATGTGTCTAATAAAAATTGAGAGCCTATCATAGATTTCGAACGTTAACGTTCGCATTGAAAATTAAATTTAAAACAAAAACAAAATTTTTATCGTATCAAAATTGTCTGCAAAACGTACCATTCAGGCCTGTTCTGCAAATCACTTTAATTCAAATCACGTGATTTCAAATCACATGTGCCTTTTAAAATTACAGGTGTGATATTTTGGTGTTCCGTTTTTATGTGTTTCGTTGTGATTTTCTTTTGCCGAAAGCACACAGAGAAACACAAAAACTGTGTGATGTTCAGAATATCACCAAATTTCACGTTTGATTTTTAAAAGCACGTGATTTGAAATCACGTGATTTCCAGAACAAGCCCGATAACCGACCAAATTTTTAAAATATTTAAAAACAAATATATCACCATATAAAATGCAAAAGGGCCTTTTATTATTTTTAAAAATTTTTCAGTAGCGATTAGAAACTTATTAAAAAGCAAACTTTTGTGATTGGAGCAACAGTTTTTTCAGGATAGCACCATTAATTCATAATTTGTTAATGATATTAATCGTTCTTGTATTAGGTTTTTTATCTCCGAAAAAAGCTATTTATCTTTTATTACATATGTATGTAACAATAATCCATTCAACAACGCTTATAAACTAGAATTATTTAATGAACATATCGAGATATATCGGCTTTTTCTCTGCAATGACACAAATTCAAAGACTATGAATTTGTTTGTCATTGAAGCGAGTACTTATAATCTATTTGCAAGAAAAAAAAAAACCAAATTTCGATAAATTGTCGCTTACAATATAATCGCAAACATCGAGTCCATATGCAATAACACAATAAAAAAAAATAATAAAAAATCAATCACCATTTGCACAATTTTTCAAAAATAGTATTTAATTGCATAAGACATAGGCTGAGCTCTAAAACATCCCAATACTTTGCAGACTACGTACAGCATGTATTAGAGTTTAGCAATGTACCTATGTATATCTTATTTATTGTTTACGCGTTTATATCATTTTTAGTGTACTTTGAGACAGATAACATTTTAAAATTCTACACCATTGCATTGTAGAATGCTTAAAAAAGCGAGTTGCCCTGCAACTGACGTTTTGGAACTCAAAAAACTTGATCAGCACAATTATGAATACAAATTCCCCGGGAGTTTTTTTCCTTTTCTCATTTTTGCAATAAAATTTACATAGGAAAAATGGGAGAAAACTCCCGGGGAATTTTAGTCATAATTGGGATGGATATAACATACAAAATTAAAGCATCCCACTGTTCTATAATTCTAACATTATCTCTCTCCAGAGAAGTCCATCTTGTATAAGAAACATAAGGCGACCAGAGAAAAAGCGGATAATGTAAAATTGCAATAAGAAATTAAAGATGCTATCTGGAATATTAATTTTTAATTAATAGAGACTCTAATAAATATTTTAGTCCCACATTCACTTCTGTTGCTCTAAACTTCACCTATTAATTTTATACTCAATTTTAGAAAAAAGGCACTTAAATCCCTCGTCATGCTTTTAAAAATAAATATGACAAAGATGACAGATTATGAAAAAAGATGACAGAAAGAGGACAAAAATTTATAGATGACAGCAAGTTAAAATAACTGATTTTTCTCTCTAAAAAAAGAGTACGTTAAGAAACACTTAATATCTTATGGTGTGGTACAGAACAGTATTTCAGAAATGTTTTTATTTATATTATTTTCTTAGTAGGTACTTTGTGAATAAACTATAAATATTACCACAAAACACCTCAATATTGTTGGCACCACCGTCAATGTAACTTGCTACTAACGTAATGCATTTAATTTAATTTCAATTAAAAAAATTTGTGTTTTGTAAAACAGATATTAGATTTGCACTTGTATTTATTTGTAAAAATACCTATAGAAGGCACATGTTCTCAAACTGACCAAAATTAGGTTTGGCCTAACATCCGACAAAACCAAAAGTATTAGACAAAATTTGGTCGAAAAAGACCAAGTATGTAATACAAAAACATCGATTTTAAAAGTCCAATAACAGATTTCAATAAAAAATCGTAGATGTGAATTCGATCACAAAAAATCGATTTTACACTGAAATTAATTTACCATTCCCTATAGCGAAGGCGATGTTCGCTATATTTGCTATATACATATATAAAAGGAGAAAATTCATGCGCCCGGCCGAAGGACGTCTTTGCCGAAATGCTTCATTCAGTAAGGGTTCGTTATTTGATAGTTTTTTTTTTACATTTTATTGGAATAAACTACATAAGTATTTTCCTAGTGCACTTCATTTAATGCAAAATTTTGTGAAACTGTAATAGGAGCTCGAGTTAAAATTTTTTAAATAAATGCACCTAGAATATCCAGAAAGATCAATTCAAAAGCTTTCAAAAAATACTAATATTGCCCATAATAAGAGATATGTTAAAATTTTTTTTAATACATTTTGTACCTACATATATCCAGAAAAATCAATTCAAAAGCTTTCAGAAAACCAATATTGACCATATAAGTTCAGAATTGTAGTGGAAAATAGCACATATGTATGAAAACTTCAGATGTCCATATCCCGAAAACTATGCGTTTCAGAGACTTTTTTGTTTAATATATTATTTTTATTTTTAAATTTTCTATCACCCAATATAATATTTATTTTGTTTGGAATTGCGTTGGTAAACTAGATTTTTTCCAATTCATTTATCACTTATTTATCGAAGTAAACAAATTACAATAATTATTAAATAAACCACATATAACAACAATCAGTTTACTATTTCTGTGACTGATATAAAAAAATTACATTTTAATTAAAAAATATATTTTTTAAGATTGAAAACTAGGGTTGAAACGATACGAGCAGAGACCTGCGCCGTGGGTCTTTGGCGATGCCGGCGGCTGACGCAAAAATACACGGCGGCGGTTAGAAGCCGGCTTGGCCATTATTCGGCTAGCGACCGGCATCGAGCCGCTGCCGCATACTTTTAAAATTCATTAAGGGTAATCACGATGGTCATTGTGACAATTTGCAAATTGTAAATTTGCAGTGAATATTATGATTGATCGTGAGCATACCACTTTTATTTTTTGTGCAAATGTGCTATTTTTCTTAAAATTTATTCTGCCAACACAAAAAACTTCTGACAGCACTGTAAAAAATCTGCATTTCATCAAGTGACTATTATTTTTGAAAAAAAATGAGTTAGGAATGGCTTCCATATGGCATCAATGTTCTCTTTCATATTTTAAAATCCATTTTTTGATATCTCATATAGAATCTGAGATATTCAGCATCGACTTTGGTCTACATCCACATTTTTTAGGTTCATTGAATTGTCATATGGAGCAATATACCATATGACAATTTTTTGCATATGGAGCAAACTTTGTATACAAACATAACAAAATTATACTTTACTATTGCTTTGCGCCATTCGAATAATGAACAACGTAGGTCAAAATAAACCGTCACAATAGTTAACATTTTTTGGACACAGTGTGAAACTTTAGATGAATATATAGTTCACAACAAAACTTATTGTTGAATATTAATTTGCGCTAGCTAACATATATTTTCTTTCCATATTATGTTGCATCTGCAGTTCGGGGCTTATAGAAGAGAGTTTAGCAGTTATCACTATTCTAAAACTTACCAACCTATTCTTATAAATCTCTATTAACTATCAACTTCATTGTTTTTGCCATAGACTTACTGTGCTCCACATCAAAAAAAACATCATGATACGAAATAAAATTTGATAAAGAGCACAATACGACAAAATGTTATTTTAGAAAAAAAAATTAAACTTTGGATTTATTGCATGTAAATTCATAAAAATGTATAGTTTTGTTAAAAACATACGTAGCAATCAATTAGGAGCGTTTGAAAAATCTATTGAGTATTTTTTAGAAAATTGATTGTAAGCCTATTTTATCGTTTTTTCTCAAAACCGACTTGATGGCTTATAGGCTAAAACAATAATAACCTGACAATTTGATTAAAATTATGCACAAGCAAATAAAAATAATTTTTTCTTTTTAAATTTAATTCTCTAGTTTATATTAAAACCCACGAAAATGTTCAACTTAAAAGTTTCCATAAAAAACAATATGGCGTTTAATTTGTCAAACTTTATTGTTTACATTTATTTGCAACTGAGCAAATTCATGTTTTTTTTTAGTGCAAACGAAGTAAAATAGAGCAAATTGCCAATACAGTGTAAATTCGATAATCCGGACTTCACTAATCCGGAATATTCTATAATCCAGATTGATTGCAACTCTATAGTCCGGATTGTATAACATCCGTTTTTATATATTTTTTTATTCAAATCACAGCATGCTTTGAAAAATACAGTCATTGCGTATTCTATAATCCGGATTGATTGCAACTCTATAGTCCGGATTGAATACCACCCGTTTTTATTTATTTTTTTTATTCAAATGACAGCAGTATGTAAATGTGTATTTTTTTCATTTAAACTGAACTGTACAAATTAATATTTATGCTTTTATGCCTAATTTTGCTATGAATTATTATAATTTTTAATAAATACATACATGTGCCAATCCGGATAATTCGCTACTCCGGATTGGGGTCTGCAATCAATTATTCGGATTATCGAATTTTTATTGTATGTGTATTTTTGCACCTATTACGATGCAAATCGAGAATTCTATTTCTTTTCCCCTCTCTTCTTAAAACTTAAGACTTGACGCGTGTGAACCGGCACTACCAAAGATGGTGTCAACGCTAAAAAGTGCAACGTTTTGTAAAATTTCCAAATTGCTAGGACGAATGCAACTTTCTTTTATCCCTTTTTTTTCATTTGAAATCTTAAAATCTTTACCTTTTCAAAATTGTACCCCAAATAGCAAATCTCATCTAAATCATAATCGAAGTTTTAAAAAATGGTAGAAAAAAAATTAAAATTGTAAAAATCACTAAAGGCACTTACAAAAAAATTTAAAAAGCACCACGTCAGTGCTTTTGAGTAATTTAAGAATGTTTGAAGAGCTTGTTGATAACGATGATTAAATTAGTAAAAGAATATTAAATATAAATACCATCAGAAGTCAATTTGCATTTGTGTTTTCCAACTACATATATGTTGGTGAAACAATAACTAATTAGGAGGGATTTAGTTCACTTAATTCTCAAGTCAAATTAACTGATATTGCAGAAAGTAACAATAACAATATGGAAGAAAAAAAAAAGCCCAACAAATTAAAGAAAATCCTAAACTTTTGCAAAAAAATTAAGAATGTCTAGAAATAAAATAAATTTTAAATATTTTTGATCTGATCTGTAATCAAAGTGGGATCTGAAAATGATTTTTTCCAAACGCATTGTCATTCCTTAAGTATGTGCATATTTTCGATTTTTTAGTGCTTAAAAATTTCAACCCTATTTATTAGTTAATAATTCATATAAAAATTATAATAAAACAAAGGAAATTTAAGTGTATAAGATATTGGATAGTTATATTGCAATTTCGCTATCGTTTGTCATAATTTGGCTTAAGGCCATTTTCTTAATTTAGAAAAAATAAAAGAAGCATAGCTGTGCTTTCAACGCAACCTGAAAAAAGAATACGCATTGGGATAGACCTTGTGTGATAGTGTAAACTAGCCTTTAGAACACAGAATAAAGTTATATCAAAAAGTAATCGGCGGCTAAATTCAGCCGATTTTTAGCTGGAAAATTCTCAGCGGCGTCGGCTACCAATTATCTTCGGCGGCTCGCTTATAAACCGCTACGGCGCAGGTCTCCGGATACGAATAAATACAAGTACATATTCAATACTTTACAGATGGGAACAAAACAGCGCATGTGAACAAATCAACCCGATTCTAACAAACCTGAACATGTTGGTACAATCAAGGCGAATTTATACAAGGTGGTCTTATTTTGAAAACCGATACAACACTGTACAATACTTTAACGTTGTGTCAAAATAATACAACCCTGAAGTAAACAAACTAGCTGTGAACTAACACACAAACATAAATATTTATATATAAATGTAAAAAAAGTAACAGCATATCATTTTGACCAAGGCGAATTCATAAAGGTGATATTTTCAAGTCATCTGTTTATTGTTTATTTCCTTTTGAGTATACTGAATGTCAAGCGTTGTTTACATTTTGTGAAAAAATTTGTTAAAATTTAAAATTCAATAAAAATCTAAATACTTAAAAAAAAACCTATTTAAATGTTACAAAACAAAAAAAGTGAACTTAAAATTTAAACAATGATTTTAAAAGGCGTAAGGTATAAGTGGAGCCACAATAAATTTCCAATACAGGAAAATGATTTACCTTCTAAAGCAATTGTGTATATTTCATAAACAAACAAATTTCTTTTTTATATTTTCAACAAATAATTTGATATTCACTCTAACATTTTACAAAAACAAAATACATAGTATTTTTTTATAAAAAGGTAACGCTATCTCATGATGCGGTCACCTGTATGAATTCGCCTTGATTTTGACATATAGTTATTCAGGGAACCTCAATAAAAACCATAGAAACGGAGTTGGAGTTATCGTCAAGGACCACATATCCAAATGCGTTGGGGGATTTATTCCAAAATCTGACAGGGTCATGATGATAAAAATAACGGCAAAACCACTCAACATAAATATCATCCAAGTGTATGCTCCCACAGCTGATTAAGATAATGAGGAAATCGAAGCATTTTATGGGGAAATCGAAGATCTGCTTAAAATGACAAAACCCCATGAAATAACTGTTGTCCAAGGTGACTTCAACGCAAAAATAGGAGAAGATGTTGTTGCAGGGATTACTGGACGTTATGGCTTAGGCGAAAGGAATGAGAGAGGTGACAGACTTATTCAGTTCTGCCAAGAACACGGAATGAAAATTACGAACACCTTGTTCTGCCTTCCACCTAGAAGGCTTTATACATGGAAATCCCCCCAGGATAGAATAGGAAATATTATAAGAAACCAAATAGACTTTATTCTTATAAACAAACGATATTGCACCTCAATAACGAAGACCTCAACATATCCAGGAGCAGACGTACCATCTGACCATAACCTTCTTATGGCTAACATGTGCATTAAACTCAATTCGCAATCAAAGAGAAAACCACATCGTAAAATTGACACCGGAAAACTTGAAAACCCGGATATTAAAACGAATATAACAGAGCGCATTAATACAGAACTTACTAACATTGATAGAGAAGACGTGGAAAATATATGGTGTTCCATGAAAAATACCATTAACACAATTGCTCAAAATACTCTCGGAAACTACACAAAGACAAGGACTAAAGATTGGATGACAACGGAAATACAACAGCTTATGGACGAACGTCGTAAATATAAAAACTCAAATTACGAGTTATACTGGGAGCTTAATAGAGAAATTCAAATTGCAACGCGTGCTGCTAAGAATAAACACCTAAATGATCAATGCCAGGAGATTGAGAGGCTAAAAAGTCTACACGACGATTTCAATCTACACAAGAAATTGAAAGAAACATCTAGAGTATACCGCAAAACAAATACATCAGTTCTCTACAACAAAGATAATGAAGTGGTGTTTGAGATTGAAGAGAAGAAATCGATTTGGGAAGAATATATTCAACAACTTTTTAACGATGACAGTAGATCATGTTACGACAACCAAACATCACAACAAATGTCAGGAACTTGCATTACAGACAGTGAAGTAGAGGGCGCGATAAGATCCCTCAAAGATAGGAAGGCCACCGGCCCAGACGAAGTCCCTTCCGAGATACTCAAACTTATAAATGAAAACAACATCCAACTTTTTACGAAACTTTTTAACCACATATATGACACGGGCCAATATCCAAAAGATTGGCTTAAATCCACTTTTATTACAATTCCGAAGAAAAGACACGCTAAGAGGTGTAATGAATACCGACTTATTAGTTTAATGAGTCACGCACTTAAAATATTTCTTAAGATAATTAATAACAGGATTTATGAAAAATGCGAATGTGCTATGGGAAAAACTCAATTCGGATTCAAAGAAGGGAAGGGCACACGTGAAGCACTTTTTTGTGTTCAGGTTTTAGTACAGAAATGTCGGAATGTTAACAAGGACGTATTTATATGTTTCATTGACTACGAGAAAGCTTTTGATACAGTAAAACATGATAAACTGATGGAAATTCTCCTTTCCCTTGGAATAGATGATAAGGAAATCAGATGCATTAGAAGCTTATACTGGCATCAAACTGCGCAAATTGCTATCAATGGAGATGTGACAGATGAGATAACTATATCTAGGGGTGTCAGACAAGGTTGTATTCTATCTCCCCTATTATTTAACGTATACTCGCAGAAAATTTTCCAAGAATCGATTAACAGCATCCAAGAAGGTATAAAAGTAAATAGGGCTTATATCAACAACATCAGATACGCCGATGACACTACCTTATTGGCTGACAGTATGTCTGGACTTCAGAACCTGGTTACAAAGCTCACTTCATGCAGCGAAAATTATGGTTTAAAAATTAATATTCATAAGACAAAATATATGATTATTAGTAAAAAAAATAAATACAACGATACAATACTTAAAATTCAAAACTCACACGTCGAGAGAGTGCAGAATTTTAAATATCTTGGTGTTCTAATTAATGAGCAATGGGACGGATCAAAAGAAATTAGATGCCGAATAGAGATGGCAAGAGATGCCTTTTTTAAATACAGAAAAGTTTTAACCAATCATGATATAAACATGGAAACAAAATCGAGATTCATAAAAAATTATATATGGTCAGTACTGCTGTATGCTGTGGAGGTATGGACTATAAAAGCTGTAGATATAAAGAGACTGGAAGCATTTGAAATGTGGATTTACCGACGAGTACTAAAAATACCCTGGACATCTTATACATCTAATAACGAAGTTCTAAGGAGAATGAATCGAGAACGCGAACTTTTATCTCACATCAAAAAACGAAAAACTGCTTATTTAGGACATTTTATGAGGAACCCTAAATATATTGTACTCCAAACAATCCTCCAAGCCAAAGTTGAAGGAAAACGTAGTAGGGGCAGAAAGGAGATGTCATGGCTTGAAAATATACAACAATGGACTAGATCTCAGAATGTGGAGATTATCATAAATGTGGCAAGAAATAGAGATGTTTTTGCTCAGATTGTAAACAATGTTTGAAATTAAATCTAATGTAAAATACTCATTAAACTTTTTGAAATGTGAATTTTGTAATTGTATGGTCGCTTACATTCGAAAACCGAATATGCAAATAAAGAAGAAGAAGATGCATAATGTCCAAACCATCACGCAAATGTACAGTTTTTTACACTTTGTACTGTTTTTTGTACTTGTTTAGTCTACAAAAAACCAAAAAACCTGGTAAACTCATATTTTGAAAATATCCTAATGTGTTCCAAACAAAAAAGCTCTAAAATAATAAGACTTTTTACGCTGTGGTATAAATACGCAGTAGAAATCTTAATTATAATGGGTGACTCGCAGCAGTTGTATATTTTCATGTCATTATTTTTAAGACATATGATTTTATGGCTACCTCTTCCAATAGTATTTTCCTTTAAACACCGGAGAAAGACAAAAACAAAATCGAAATTTTGTTAAAAATATTATATTTTTTAAATACTAAATAAATACTTATTCCAACACAATTATCTTTAATTCCTAGAATTTTTTTTAATATTCGGGCAAGTTCTGGAAATCGAAATCACGTGAAATTGAAAACGTACAAATTTAAAAATTCTCCGGGCTCAAAATTTATAAAAATACCTAATTACTTTCAGGACCACTTTTCTCTACCTAAACTACTTTTGAAATAAAGAAAAGCTACGTTCATTTTTACAAAAATTTTATTGAAAATCTTCAGCCAAATGCTTCGTTTTAGTGTTTTTTTTAACGCAAATGGAGTAATTTTGTATACGTATAAAATGCCATAAAACGGAAATCATTCCTTTGGCGTTACACATTTTAAGTGTTTTTCGTTACATTGATTGTTCTGTTTTTTTGTGTTCAATGTACTGTTTTTCCGAATTTAAAATCTGGCTACCCTAAACAAACACATGATGACCAAAGGTTGCTAACGAAATAAGCACATCACAGCTAAAAAGCTCAAAGGATAAAAAAGTACCGAAAACAACGCGGGGGTACTGTGGTATTTTTAATTTGAAAAAGTACCGAAAAAAGTACCAAAGTTCTGAATTTTTCAACACTGCTTGTTTATTACTTGATGAAATTTCTAGAAGGTGGCAGCACTAGGAGTTGTTGTACAATAATACAACAAAAACAGGCAAATTTGTTTGTGTAAAATAGTCCATTATGTCAAAAATATGGATTTTCACCACACCAAAATATTATTGTTAATGAAACGTCATTCCTTAAAAAATAAACGTGAAATAAGCAATTTCTAATAAATTTCATTTTATGGATGCAAATAAATACATATTTAAAGAATGTACCAAGGCGAATTTATACCAGGTGATCTTATCTTGTTACAAAAGCAACAGCTGATTACTAACCTTGTGTCAAAATTATATATCGTTCATGTGGTTCATGTATTTTGTTTATACAATTTTCTGGTTGGTTGTCAACATTTTTTTATTGAAAATTAAAATTATCACTTTTTTATAAAAGAAATTAATAAATTCACTTCAATCATTCGTAGTTTTGAAATATTTTTATTATAAAAATAATATTTTTAACACTTTTCATTCAACTTCTTCTCAAAACAAAATCATATTTTGACGTTAGACCATATTTTTTAATTCGCCGTGGAAACAGCTGATGAAAGGCTGACGAGATGAGTTTACCTGTTCGAATTCGCCTTGGAGTTGCACCTACCTGTTATGAATTCGCCTTGGTTGATCTCTTTACCCCGGGTCACCATGTAGCAATATTTATTGCGGCAAACGTCAAATCATTGCGCAATGGATTGCCACTAATGGCAATATGCGGTCTATACGTCGCAAATTTTATGGAGCAATCAAATTTGACGTTTGCCGCAATAAATATTGCTACGTGGAGACCCGGGGTTACGTGTTCTCTAGCAATATTGTCAGCAATTATTGCGCCATGGAATTTTGACAGCTAACCATTAATTTGCAAAAACAAAATACATGGGGCTTTTTGTAGTTGCAGAGTTTGCACCAAGGCGAATTCAAACAGGTAAACTCATCTCTACAACTACAAAAAGCCCCATGTATTTTGTTTATACAATTTTCTGGTTGGTTGTCAAAATTTTTTTATTGGAAATTAAAATTATAACTTTTTTATAAAAGAAATTAATAAATTCACTTCAATCATTCGCAGTTTTGAATTTTTTTTATTATAAAAATAATATTTTTAACACTTTTCATTCAACTTCTTCTCAAAACAAAATCATATTTTGACGTTTGACCATATTTTTTATTTCGCCGTGGAAACAGCTGATGAACGGCTGACGAGATGAGTTTACCTGTTTGAATTCGCCTTGAGTTGCACTTATGTGTTATGAATTCGCCTTGGTTGATCTCTTTAAAAAAAAATGTACATACATATATAGGTTTTTTATGTAAATAATGCGTTAGTTCAACAAACGTTTGTTTTGTGCAAAAAAAATTTATTTAGTAATATTGTTTTGTTTTATAATGTTATTTACTTACTTAAATATTATTTACTCCTGTTGTGTTAAACTTAAAAGTTAATTTATACAACAGTTTTGCAAATAAATCTCAACTTAACCCTTTAACCACTGAAAATCAAATACGAATTATTTGATTTAAGGGTGCATTTTGGTTGAAAAACACGATTTTGAAGTCCGTTTGCTGAAAAAATGCTTTTTAAACGCACTAGGTGAGAAAAACGTAAGACCGTCTGTAGACGGTGTTAGTGGTTAAGAGAAAAAAAATTTTAAATGCAGTTCTATTTAAAATTATTTTTATTTAAATAAATCCGAAAAAAATACTTAAAAGTAACATAAAAGTAACATAAAAATAATTACGCATCAATATGGTATTTTGTAAAGCAGTTTTTTGCTTTTGAAAAACATAAATGAATTTTGCATTTTGTACAAAACGTATGTGTATCTGACTTTTTGCAATGTTCACATCACTTTTTCGAACCCCATTCAGGAAAATGGTTAATTTTATCATATCTCAAGCTCACAGGAGGATGAATTGCATTCTTTCCTACAGAGCTGCTTATAGCTGGCTCTTCGCCAGAAGAAGGACGACCTATATTTCGTTTTCCAGTAGAAATACACAGTTCCTTAGCAATTTGTAAGCGAAACTGGTACATACATAGTTGGTTCTTTTCCTTTTCGGTTGCTATCAGAGTTTTCTTTGTTTTCGGCATTGCGCCTACGATTTAAAATAAATGCTTTTGTAATGCTCATATCGAGCAAATGGTAAAAAATTCTTGTCGCCATATCTTGAGTTTTGATTTTAAGCCCATTGCGTCCCATGTAAGAGGCCATAAGATCGACTCCACCCATGTGTGCATTATACTCGCGAATAATTTGTGGGCAGTCAATATTGGCATATGATTTATTTTTACGATTGTAACGAGCAACTGTAGCTGGCTGACTGACTGATTTGGTTCTCTGAAAAGGCTTAGTCCCTACATAAGTTGAACACAGTTTTACATTTTTTTTGTCTTTCCACAATACTGTAGTGATGTCAATCCAGTAAGCAGATCCAACATATTCCGTTGAATAATTTCGTCCTTCTTTCTTTAATACAGCGCTTTTGTCAGTTGGAAGTTTCGAATTAGGAACACGGTTCACTCTAACAGTACCCAGGCTAAAAATTCCACGCGCTCTAAGGTACACTAAAAGCGGTAAAGAGGTGTACAAATTATCGAAGTACAATATATGATTGACAAAATTTGGTACTGTTTGCGACAACCTAAATCGAAGTCATAGTCATTTTATTAAAATAGAATCGGAAATGAACGAAACAAATGTTTTACCTGATTACAACGTTGCCTGTTGCACCAATGTTTCGTGTGTCGGCCAAAATAATGTCATCATTTTTGGCTCTAGTGTATATTTCAAATTTGTATGAATATCCGCTGCTATCACATAAAACAAAGAATTTAACTACCCAAGGATGCGGCTTGTCCGGTAAATATTTGCGTAAGTGATGCACCATTTTTGTTGAACACATTTGTTCGTAGATACATAAACTAGAATTTTTCAGAATTGAGTCGAAACGGTCAACCAAAATTGCTGCAACTTTTCTTATCCGAAAAATCGGATCATAGCCCGCATTACCCTTTTAAACTTGTTGCGACACATCGTTAAATGAAAAGTATTTTCGTATTTGTTCAAACTTATTTTTTGACATTCAGTCTGGGACGTGTCGAAATCCATATTCGCTCCAGTGCATTTCAATATTTGGGTAACGAAAAATCGACATATATATTAAGACTCCAATTAACCTACGAATCTCATGTTTTTCAACTTTAAAGGATGTGTTTATATTGTCTGTAACAGCAGCTCTATTCGTTTCCTGGCTCATCAAATCAATTAAATCGTCAGTTAAAAAATAATTAAAAAAATGTAAAGGTGTTTTCAAATTTTTAACTTCAACGGTTAAATCCGTTTCTCGGAAGGCAACCTCATTTATATGCAACTGCATAACGGTTTTTCGCCATATTAAGCTTTTACATTCAGTCGAATCTTTATTGATATTTGAGAGATCTGATGAGAAATACTAACAGCAATTTATTTAAAAAGTCTTTTTTTTTTAAAGTACTTACTTTCCCCAGTAAAGCCACCAGATGATGGAGTAAACTGTGGTCCTGAAGTTTCCATTGTTGGCAATGGTGAGCGATACTTTTTTTGTTTTAAACGAAGTTTCTTCTTCAGTTCTCGTTCCATCCACACTCACATTGCTTACATTCAACTCATTATTTACTGAATTTAGAAATGTTGAGGAATCCAACTGTTCTAAGCAATCGCTAATCACCGCATTGTCTTCTGGTGTTAGTTCGTTACACTCGTAGTTTGGATCTGAGATGCTTTCGTTAGAATCACCGCAATCGCTAATTACCGCATTGTCTTCTCGTCTTAGTTGGTTACACTCGTACCTAGTTTGGATCTGCGATGCTATCGTCAGAATCTTCAAAATCTTCGTCAATTGCGTCCATAAATTCTGCGATTTCTTCATCGTTCAATGAAGAAAGCTTTAATTTCTTATTGCCGTTATAGTCTTAAGCTTTTCTTTTTTGTTGCGAAATTTTTTAAAGCCACTAACACCGTCTACAGACGGTGTTCACCAACAAATAAACATATACGAGATTTATTGCTCATAAATCAAACTAATTAAAAAATATCAATATATATAATACTTACCAGAAAAATTCCCGATTTGATTTAGTTGCTAGAAATATATTTTTTTTTATTTTTATTTTCACTAATATTGCACCGAATTTTTTTGACAGTTCTCACCAAAATCTAATTGAAAATGAATATTTCTCTTCAACTAACACAGCGACGATGTTCAAATTAACATTGCTGGCTAAGTAATTTTATGCTTTATAAGAAAGCCTTTGACTGTTTTAGTAAGGGAATCACAGAATTTATAACAACTAGAATTTTGTGATGACATCCCACAAATCATTTTCATCCATAAAGATTTTAGAGAAACTAAAGATATTAAGCCAAATAAAACTGTTAAGCGTATACGAATTACAGCAACAGTTCTACTTGTAACAATATCAAAGTTTAACATACTGTTTTCCTTAAAATATTTTCGTACGCTCGGGGCTTACAGAAGTAAGTATACATAAATAATAATAATAACAATAGACATAAAATACAACAACTTCAACTTAACGAAACAGTAATTAGTCCACTGAACAATAATCAGGGACCGTTTACATTCTACGCGTAAACATCCCGCCCCCTTGCTATACTGAAACAACGAGGGCTAAGAACCATGCGGTTCGACAATTCACAAAAAAAATTTAGAGCATGTTGCCGGAGTCTGGGGTGTATTCAGAAACGTTGTAGGCCGGGGCTGGACAGAGTGCCGTTGTTGTTTATGTGTGTTGCTGTTGTTGTTGGTGCTGGCAGTAATGTTGGCATGGATGTTCAGGCTGGGTTTGGCTGCGACTGTACCTTTATTCTTCTTCTCGGGTTCGGGAGTAGCCTTAGTGTTGGAGGGTACTTCAATGGGCGACGTGATGCACTCGACGGGGTAAACACAAAATAAAGAGAATAAAAAGAGATAAAAACAAGAATTAGTGTGTTTCTGAGCTGGATACGAGAGCAAGCTTCTCGAAAGGCCGAGTGAAAACGCCTGAAGCTGTTCTCACGTCCGCTGTGCGGACCATTGAAATCAATAACTGGGGTGAAAGTGAGCAGGCTGCTCTTCAAAGATAAGGGTATAGCTTTATACTCCGGTATAAAATTCCGCTAACATGTAAGAATCAAGCGATTCAGAGTGAAATTCACTTCCGATTGGGTTAGAATCAAGGTATCTTTAATACTGTAAAAACCGAAACCAATACGTAATAATTCGCATTGCACGAGGTAAATCGGAAAATCGTTCTAATATGTCATACGGGCGTTCGAGCTGAACAGAAAATTATTGAACTTCAAGGTGTTGGTGGTCGATAGGGGGGTGACGCGGCCAGCATTTACGAGGTTGCCTCAACCACGCAGGGCCATGCCACCAAAGAGAATTATCAATTAAATCTCTTGCAAGCCAAATCGGCGGGGTTGTCTTTGGAATCATGTGACCTATGTTTCAGTTTTCACGGGAGCTACCTTTGTTTTTGACGAGAGTAAGTGCGTAAGTGCGTTGTTATCGCTATCGATGACCTATTTCGAATGTACAGAGCAGCGCCGTACGCCTTTTCAGAGGCATCGCAAAACGCATGAAGTTCAATTTCATTTTCGGGGAGAAAATCAACCCATCTAGGAATATTGATTTTCTCTACATCAGGGTAGTCGTTTAGAAATGCGCGCCATTGAGATAGGGTTAGGGGGTGCAAAACTTCATCCCAGTCTGTCTTGTTCTTCCAAATCTGTTGCATTATAATTTAAGCCACTATGACTTTCGGCGAAAACCATCCGGCTGGGTCAAAAATCTTTGCTATTTCGGACAAGACAGCACGCTTCGTGACTATATCCTGGCGTGGCTGCGATGCAATTTTGAAAAAGAAACTATCCTTCGTCGCATCCTATCGCAAGCCTAGGGTTTTGGTAGTACTAGCATCCGAAAATTTTGTTATTGCGTACACTTTTTCCGGATCAGTTTGAATAACTCCATTACCAACCACATAACCTAAATACTTCACTTCCGGTACACAAAACTTACTCTTTTCAACGTTAATAGTAAGTCCAGATTCCCGAATTTTACCAGAAATAACCCTAAGAACCTCAAAGTGATTTTCAAACGTTATAAATTCGGCTTTTGGTAGTCTACTTAAGATTCCGTCAATTTGTGGAAGAGGATATGCATCCCCTACTGTAACCGCATTCAATTTCCGGCTATCCAGACACAATCTATTTTTCCCTGGCTTCCTATGTAAGACTACTGGTGAAGACCAAGCACTGTTAGATTCCTCGATGACTCCCAAAGATAACATCCTGTCTAATTCATCGTAAATCAATTTCTCAATAGCAGGGGACAATGGAAAGTGCCTTTGCTGTATGAGCCTAGCATCTCCTGTATCAATAGAATGGCTTAATACACTTGTTTTGCCTAGACCTTCTTTAGAAAACGAAGGAAATTGATTAATAACCTGTTGAATTCTCTTTTTTTGTATTGAAGACAATGGAATTTGTTCTATAATTTCATAAGCTGAGGAAGTCGAATTTAAAAAGGAAAACTGTTCTATGCCATCAGGTAGCAAATCATACAATTGCCAAAAGTCTATTCCTAAAAATAGATTCCGTTCCAGACCAGGGATTATGAAAATAGTAATGGATTTTTCCAATCCCTTAAACAAAACCTTAGTGTCTACAAAACCAACAATGTTCTGGCTTCTACCATCAGCAGTTTTAATAGAAGATCGAACCCTTTTATATGGAATCCCTGAGGATAAAAAATCTTGAGCACCTTCAGAACCAACACAACTAATTGAGGCACCTGTGTCTAACAAACCTAGGATATTTTTGCCAAATAGAATAACCTCAGCATATGGTCTTACATCACATGGTCTATCCAAAGCGGATGCAACAAATTTGTGTTTAAATTGCTTAACCTTTTGCCAAAAACTGCGCATACGAAGAGATGATCTATTAGGCTTAGGGCCATTGTTATAAATTCGATTTCTTATCTGATAATATTCCTTCAGTCGTGTATGAAATGGTTTGAAATTCTGAGGAAAATTTGGAAAATTTTTATGTGAGTCAAATCCGAGTGTGTTAAAAGCAATTGAACTTGTATTTGTTACCTTTTCTTTAGCTATATGGCTATTTTCTGTTAAGTTTTGGTCCAATTTGGTGCATCTTTTTAAAATTGAGACTATATTTCCTGAGATGGTTTTTTGTGTGCACATCTCTGGGCAGTGAATTTTAAGTTTTTTGACTGACAATGTTTGCAGTTAGGCTTATACGTATCAACTTTTCCACAACCATAACAGAAACTTGTACGAACCGATAGGCAATCCTGGTATCTATGGCCTGGTTTCTGGCAATTCTAGCAAATTAAATTTACTTCTGCCACTTCACCACTCTCGCAAACTAAACTTTCTTCAGGCTCATCCCCAAAATCTCTATCTATTTCAGATATACGTTTCTGAATTGGTGGCGCTCTAGAAATCTAACCCCATGTTTTCTACGGATGTCAGCCATGAAGAACTCTCTTCTTCGACAGACATCTCTTAAATGTTGAACCGTGTATATCTGAGTATTTAAAATTTCATGTTGTATATCGGGTAGCAAATTGCGTCTCAAAATCTCAACTAAAGTCGTATCCTCAATAGGGGTTCTTAAACGATCCACTAACTCGTTGACAGCCTCATAAAAACTATCAAAAGTTTCGTTTGGTTTTTGTTTCCTGTCCCTTACCATTTCCAAAAAATCAATATCTGTACGAGAATCTCTGTACTGTTCTCTAAGTGCTTTACATAATTTAGGCCATGTTATTCTTGGATCTCTCTGGTGAAACAGCCAGAACCAATCCGTAGCTTTACCCTCAAATAACGAACCAGCATAATTACACAACAGCTCGAAATCCCCATACAATGTTTGTGCAGTCAAAGCCTCAACTCTATCAATAAAACTGTCCACGGACAAGCAATTTGTTGACCCTTATCGGACCCTTGTAGAACCTTATCGGGCCGTACATATAACTCCGAAGATAACCCAGATCTATGAGTGTTGCTGTTTGTTCTAGGGATTGCATTTCCATGGTTAGAGCGAAAATGGGAAGGGGATTCTAAAGAATTGTTCTGACGCATTCCCAACATTTCCCTAAAGGTCTGTTGCTCCACAGCTGGTAATGTCTGCATATGAGGAGGTGTTTGATTAGCTGAAGGCGGGTGTTGTGAATGCTGTTGTTGAGGTTGAGCAGTATTAAAATGATTTGGGCTAAATCTAGCAAGACTTGTCTGAATGTTTGACTCAATTAGGGAAGCTATTTGGCTGTTCGATGCCGAAAACAGTTGAGCTTGTTGTGCAGAAACTATTCTAGATATCATGTCTTTCATAACTTCATTCTGATTAATAGACACGACCGGACTAGTAGCTGACGAGTCAGAGCTGGAAGTATTTCGTGTGATGGGGAACTGACACCGGGTTTCCCTCAACTTGTGATATTGAAGTCTCTCTCATTGAAGAGCTAAGAACCACAGGTGGTTCTTTTGTATTCAAATCACTAGCCTTAGAACGAGTCGTAACGCCAGTTATACCCTCTGTGTTTGACTCATAAATAATACGAGTGTTACAAATTGGACAATATGGTCTAATTTTTAAAAATTTTCGACAAACAAGAATTGTGAAAAATATGACCACAGCTCGTCTGAATTTGGGCAGTTTTAGACGGGATTACATTATGACATAACTCACATGTATAGGTCTTATCAACAGGAACTAAACTGTCTGGATTCATTTTAAACAACAAAATACAATTGAAAATAATAAAACCAGAAATAATTCGCAATGAAATCAATCGGCTACAATTGCTATAAATGGTAAAAACACAACAATATAAAAAAAATTAAAAATTCTAACCGAACTCAAAACTTGTTTGGTTTCCTATGAATGATTACGTTAGAAAACACTTCCAAACTTTTCAAAATGTCAATTGTTTTAAGAAAATTTTGCAATTATTTTTAAAATTCAGAAATTTCAAAATAAATAATATATATATAAAAGTTATTCTCAAACAAAAATTTTAGATTTAAAAAAAACTAATTTAAAAATGTAATCGCAATATCAGGATTAAAGAGCGAGATAAGAAATTTAAAGGAAAAAAATCAATTATAAAAAAAATAAAAATTGATATTCTTTAATTAGGCTTGAGTTCATCAAATTTAACTTTCATTAAATTATTTTCACTGAGGGAAGGAATTTAACAACTTGGAATTTTTTATTAAAATTTATTGATAATTTTTCCTGGCTGAGCTGGGATTCGAACCCGGGTTGATCTTTACATGTTTCAAGAAACACCACTTTCTATCGTCAGAAGATCTTTGTGTTCTATCCACTGCACCACTGCGGTGCCCGTTAGCCAACAGTCAAACATCAATCTTTAACCAGTAGTACTGGTGGTTAGAAATTTGCTGTTATTATCACTTTAATTTCAAATTACATGTTGCCTCCTTTTTCCTCTGTTTTTTCGTATTCTTTCTGACAAGATTTTGTCTTGAAAACCTGAATACATTTTTTTATTACGTTTTTTTTTGTCCACTTTCGTCGACATTTTCATTTGTACAAATTAAAGTACAAATGTAAACATTAGAGCTTGTGCCATAGCTATTTCTAAGAACAATTTTGATTTTTAGTTGAACTGTTTATTTTCAATTTTTGATATTCTTTAATTAGGCTTGAGTTCATCAAATTTAACTTTCATTAAATTATTTTCACTGAGGGAAGGAATTTAACAACTTGGAATTTTTTATTAAAATTTTATTTTTTTTTTTTTTTTATTTTTAAATTTGATGAACTCAAGCCTAATTAAAGAATATCAAAAATTGAAAATAAACAGTTCAACTAAAAATCAAAATTGTTCTTAAAAATAAAAATTTTCAAAGGCAAATGGAAAATGTTAAAAAAATAAAAAAAATTTAAATAAATAAAAATTTTAATTTTTCAAAAAAAAAAATATATAATAATTAAATTTTGACTTTAAATAAAAATATATGTAATTAAATTAAAGTAATAAAATAGTGAGATAATAAAATCATGCGAAAAAAAACAAAACATGTAAAAACACAATAATAATAAAAATTAGTAAGATACAAGACTAAAGCAAAAGGTTATTACACTTTGTATTAGTTTTTTTTTTTTTTTTTTTTTTGTATATTTATATAAAAATTTATATAATTATTCTCTAACTGTTTGATTTTTTTTGTCAACTAATGGCTATAATTTGCTGCAATTTCAGACATTTCGCTCTAGAAAGTTGAAAATTTAACAAGTTTAGTAAATAAAAAGGTTTAACTTTTGAGGATAGAATTTCATAATCCATTCTATTTCCTTCAAAAATTGATTAGAGCATATTCATTAAAACATATATGACTCTGGTTAGAACTAGCTTAACGTCCAGAATCTAAATTCCAATAATGCATACAATGTTATAATAATAATACCGGATTAGCAAATAAAGAGAGTAACATGAAATAGAAGGTTAAGATCGAAAGCATAAGAGCTTAACAGACATTAAAATCCATTAAATTTCATGCCACTTAATAAGGAAAAGAAATTAAAATAAAAGTAATACAGTAATAATTAGAACAAAAAGTAAGGAAATTAGGAGCCTAACAGAAAACCATTGATCTAGAAGAGATTAGATCAGAAAGAATGGTTTCACAACTGCTCGGGCCCCACGTTGGGCGCCAATAAAATCTTATACAACTTTTACATTTGGTTGCATATACCTAGGGAAGGTTCAAAATGCTCATTGCCATTCCTTTATAACGGGGTTAGCAGCCATACTGCTTTCACTTTTTGCTCAGGCACATCATCATAGACAGATTCATGCTGGAACAACGCCACCAAATTCTCCAAACAATAAAGTTCAGTGTATTTATCGAATATGAAAAACTGGGAATTTAGCACGTCATACGGAAATCGTATTAATAATAAATTTTGTATTCCCGAAAATAACTTTGATAATCTCCAAATTTACTTCTTAAATCAGCCATCGATTTTCGCCACTTACAAGCGACTTCACGATTAAACCTCTTAATTGTTTTCCATAGGGCTGTGAAGTTACTGGTTTATGCTGATAAACCAGCAACAATTTATGTCTTGATTGCGCGGTGCGGTGCCTACTTGTTTAAAATCTGTTTTAAATGGTAATGTCGTATATTAGCTGGCTATTAAAATTAATTTTTTTTGTGTTGTCTACCATTTTAAATTTTAAGTTTCATGGTCATAAAAAACCCTTTATACCTTATTTTGTAAGCAAAATGCCTGCAGGGTTTTATACAACTGTCCCTTTTGTTATTCACTTTTACAACTGTAATAGGCGTTAAATATTCTTCAAAGTAAAGCATTAAAAAGTTGCAAGAGAGAAATAAAATTAATTAACTGCCTTTTTTTAGAAAACGTAAACAAGTGAGTGAGTGAGAAATTATATTGAAAACAACAATAAAAAATGAAAAAAATTTGTTTTTGTTTTCAATATAATTCCTCACTCACTCACTTGCTAACGTTTTCTAAAAACAGGCAGTATATGTTGGAACATTGGAAACATACCTTTCCTCAGTCTAGTTTTTAGTTTAAATAACATTTTTCAATAAACTTTAGGTTATAAATCACCAAACTTTTGAAAATGTATATTTAATGATTGAAGTCTTTTCTTAAAAAGAAAAACCGAGACTTTGGTTAAGAAGACTGTGCATTTTTTTTAGCAACAATATTTAAAAAGAAATAAATGTCATCACTGAAATCGAATCTTGATTTTTTTTTTTGGGTATCTGTAGTAAGAATTTCAAATAACACCTGAATTACACCTAAGTTAAATTAACCACGCTCTAACCACGACAGTTAAAATTATACCAAATTCGGGTAATTACCCACAAAGTGGCAACACTGGAATTTTCCTTTTTTGTAGGGATTTTTTTCGGAAAATTTCAAGCGTAGGGGAAAAAGGACAGATTTTTTATTTAAAGTCAAATGTAGGGAATGTTCAAGAGAATATCTGATTTTCAATATTTAATTGTCTAAAATACGTAATATTTGACTTATTTTCATTTAAAAATTAAAATTTTTCATATACAATAGCATTTAAGTACAGATGTAGTATTTTTTTAAAAGAAACCCTATGCTCTCAGTGCTAACAGCCTGGCAATCCATGTATTAAAACCATGTTTCCGAATATTCGTGGAACCCCCTAATATATACATATGTATGCATATAATTATGGGGCGACATTTATTTGCATTTTCGAACTATTCTCTTATTTTTGCTATTTGCATTTGCACTCACAATCGCTAAAATTAATGCGAATATTAAGAGCGAATATATAATATTTAAAATTTCTACATAGAAATTTATTAAAAAAAAAAAAAAACAATCACACTATCTAAGCTAAGAGAAATGAAAATATGTATGTATGTATACAATTTCAAATTTTTAATGAAAACTTTTAAGGACAACGATGGATTTCATTTTATAAGGAAATTTTGTTGATATTTTTCTTCAGGGGAACTGAAGAAAATATTTTTTTTTAAATTTTGCAGAGCCTTCTCTTTTATAAAGCTGACTTTTTAACGTGTATAAATTGTTTTAATTATAAAGCTGCTGAAATTATAAAGTTCTTAAAAGTAAAATGGATGTTACAACTGCTAATACAGTATATTTTTACAATATATTTTTTCAAACAATTTCGTTTCAAAACAAACCAGCTGTTTTGTTTATGTTTGCCACAGGAAAATAGAGCGTGTTCTAATCGAAAAAATTACATATGTATGTATTTCCACATGTATTATACACACATACAAAGTTTCATATGTAAATTTTACAGTACATACATATGCTAAATACATCCCGTCTGATAGCACCTTTAGTGTTATTTTTCCTATCTATAAAAAGGAGACAACACTGTACCAAATAACTATCGATACATTTCATTTATGAATTGTGTTGCTTAAATACTTATGGGTGCATTAAATGAAAGATTGTTTTATTGGTGTTAAAGAAAATGTATAAGAACGTATTATCGGAATGTCAGGCTGGCTTTAGAAGACATTATTCAACAGTTGATAATATCTATAATCTTGCGGCTATTGTCCATCTAAATTTCCAAGAAATAAAGAAGGTGTATGCATTTTTGTGCATTTCCAAGCTGCATTTGTAGTGTATCTAGAAAACTGCTAATCTACAAGCTTCATAAGATTGGAAAGTCAACAAAGATTGTTAATTTTATTGAGGCCATATATAAAACCACTAAATCTGCAGTTTGGACCAGAAATCAATTATCAGAAGAGTTCTAAACACAATCAGGAGCTAAACAAGGGTGCCTCCTATCACCCTTACTGTTTGCCCTTTATACATACATACATACATATAAACGATTTATATGATGTTTTTAAAGGCGGGCTATACCTAGATGACAAAGTAATTAAATCGTTTATTTCAGAACGGTCCAATCTGTAAGTTTAACAACTTGTTAAGTAATTGTAAATGACAGCAACAGAAACAGAAAGTAAAGACTAACTGAGCCTTTACTCCCGGCTAACTGATCCTTTACAATTTTAAAAACTTGCAGTTTTGATAAAATTAAAGTTTAATTTACTATTCACAGTAGAATCAGGGTTGTATTTTGAAATAATAAAAGACAATAATGTTAGGACATGCGTGTTTCGTACGTTTTCAATAAAAGTATTTGATTGAAAATGTGTTAAAAATCTTACAAAGAGTTAATAAAGAAAAGAAAAAAAAACAAAAAACAAATTATTGAACTGTTATACGATTATTTTATTTATTGAAAAGATATGTATATAAAAAAATATATACATTGCAAAAGAAAAGTGAACATAAAAATGTTTTAATTTAGCTAACTTTTTAAGTTTACATGTGCGTTAGACGAGTACGTTTGGCTATGTGTTCTTTAGTGTGGTCTATCTATTTTTAAGTTGCAAATCGTATCGCAGAGATTGTCAAAAAACAAATTGTATTAAAAACTTTTTTAATTCTAATTGTATAAAAAACTTTTAAATGCATTTACTTACTTGCAGTAAATAACAAGTCACTACATATGTACATACTTATTTATTTATAATTATTTATATTACATACATACATACATACATTGAGCCTTGACAAATTATTTCTTTTTTCCAATATCAAAAATTCGTAGATGTGTATTCAAACAAATACACACACACAACAACGAGATGTAATAAAAAGTTATGAGTTAAAATTAAAATGTCAAGGAATTTACACGCAACCAGACAGACTTAAATGTGCAGCACAGCGTTGCCAAAAGAATTGGGAAGGATGTTTTAATAAAAAAAGCATCACATTTTTTTAAACATATAAACATTTTATAACAAAGACCAAAATAGCAAAAATAAGAACTTTAATAATTGAAATAGATACTCGTTTCTGAATACATAAATACAATACTTAACAGCATATTTCTAAAGAAAGTTATAAGGTTTAATTAGGATTGTCGGACGGCCTGGAATGGACTGGATTGTCCAGTTTTTTTGGGTATTGTACATGTAACAGCTTAAATTCAATTTATCCAGTTGAAAAACTTCCCTGCAAACAAATGGAAGATATTCCCTAAGGCAATAGTTTAGCAATATCTCTAAATTGTCATCTAGAAGAAAATAATCAAAGTAATTTTTTATTTTCTTTCTTTTATAGTTTTTTAAAATAATTACAAAATGTATAAAGAAAAAATTTAAATGATTTATTAAAATACATCTATATTTACATTTTATGTATATTAAAAAACATATAAAAAAGGGCGTTACTGCAAAATTTATGGATAAATACGGGGAACTAAGAAATATTTAACTCAAGGGCCGGCCGTACATGTGGTAAATAAAGATGATGTTTGTTCGCTTCTGTATCAACGAAATACTTTCTTGTTTTCTATTATTTCTCAATTTTTGCTATTTATTTAATAATACATACTTTATTTTAATTATAAATTCTATTATTTGTAAATATGATTTATATTAAAAACAACTTTATTTAAAATAAAAATCTGTGGTTAATATTTTTCAAAATTCATAATCTTCTTTTTATCATCCTAATGATATTTGGCAACATCTTCCTATTTTTTTATAAGTGGTTATTTGGCAATATTGCTAGTTTTTCATCTAGCAGAATTGCTTTCGTATTGCCAAGGAGTATTGCCATCGAGACACGTTTCTTCCCGAAGGAAGTTTCTTCCGCAATACATGGGGTGTATTTCTGGGTTAATTAATTTTGAAAAATGACTTTTATAATAATTACATTTTTTTATAATTAAATTATTATTTTGTATAGAAACAATTTATAATTTATAATACATTCCTAAAGGCTACAATTTTAAAAAGACAACAACAATCAACAATTGTTGCTTATAAGAAAAGATAAAGTTACTGTTTATTGTTGTTTTTTTTTTTTTGGTGCATACAATGGGGAAAAATCTTTTTTCTGTTATTGTAAAAATTTTTCCATAAAAAATTACTTTGTAATTAAATGTAAAATTGAGAAAAAAAGACAAAATTTAGTTCAAAAATTTTACAATACTTTCACCAGGCCATTAACTAAACATTTTTTTTAACATATTTTGAAAAATATTTGAGTAAATGCTAATTTTTATATAATATACCCATATGTACTTGTATGTATATCAGTTTTTGTTAACCCATTAGAAGGTATGACAAAAAAAAAAATTTTTTTTAACGGCAGTTTCAAACTCCATTTTAAAATCTTTGAAAATTTTGTTAAACAAATTTTAAAAATTGTTGATCATCACATAGGAATTTTTTGAGTATATAGTAGGAAACAAATATGTCAATACCTTCCAAAGTTTTTCGGTACCTGTGTTTAAAATTTTGCGATTTTCGGGAAAAGCTCATTTTTTGGCGAATGAGCACAATTTGCTTAATGTAATGAATGATAAGAAAAAAATTTGTGAAATATTAAAGAACAGATCATTTTAAATATACACTGAAGGTTTTTGCAAAATCTGTTTTCGATTAACCACAAAAATCATAAAGGTCAGATGTCAACTTTTTAAATATGTGGGATTTCTGAAGCGAAATAATGTAATAATTTTTAAAATAAATCTGATGTAAAATGTAACATACATATGTATTATGTTGTTTAATATTATAGTGATATTGAAAAATGATTTATGTTTGATTGTATTTATTTAAAGATTCCTGAAGATGACATCCAAAGGATGTCGAAATATTGAAAAATAAAGAAATTAAAAAAAATAACAAAACTGACCTCTTTTATTTCTTTTTTTCAATGTTTCGACTTCCTTTGAATATCACCTGATAATCGGCCTTCCGTAAATAACCCAATTGTTCCTGCCTTCATTGGTGGTACAAGAAAAACCATGCAATAGCATATTTACGGTTTCCTTGGATATGACAGGACATCTTTTTGATTTTTGCTATCTCTTTAGATTTAGCTGATACATGTAAAAATTGCTATGTCTTTAATTTTTTTTAATACATCAAAGTTAAGGTATCTTGTAAATAAATACGTTTAATTACCTTACTGAGGTATTTAAACGTATTCGCTCAATTATATCATTGAGAAGTTCGGTGAAGGGTTTTAATAAATAAGTATGGAATGCGGCGAGGAGTGCTATTAGGCCGCTTTACTAATTTTTTTCCCACTGGGTATATGAAGATATATACTTACATATTTAAATTTAATTGTAATCATGAACATTTCAGTTACACATTACATACTATTGAGACACTTCAGGTCAATGAAAAATTTATTTTAGGTTCTAAAGGAGCGTCGTATCAACATTATTTTAAATTTTCATCGGCAGACAGCGAGCTTATTGAAAAGAATACACTTTTTATTAAACAATTTGGTAATTTATACACATATGTATACACACATATGTACATGCAAATGCTTATATGTAGTAGGATATTTGGACGTTACAAATAATATTAAGCTAATTTGCGTGCAGATATGTATGTATGTATGTATGTATGTATGTATGTAATTCATCCCAGCAAACACAGAAATACACCCCATGTATTGCGAAACGTATTGCCTGGATGAAAAATATTATTGCCGCAATTATCGATTTCGTATTGCGGAAGAAACTTCCTTCGGGAAGAAACGTGTCTCGAGGGCAATACTGCTTGGCAATACGAAAGCAATTCTGCTAGATGAAAAACTAGCAATATTGCCAAATAACCACTTATAACAAAATAGGAAGATGTTGCCAAATATCATTAGGATGATAAAAAGAAGATTTTGCATTTTGAAAAATATTTTAAATTAAGTTGTTTATAATATAAATCATATTTACAAATAATAGAATTTATAATTAATATAAAGTATTATAAAATAAATAGCAAAAATTGAGAAATAATAGAAAACAAGAAAGTATTTCGTTGAAACAGAAGCAAACAAACATCATCTTTATTTACCGCATGTACGGCCGACCCTTGAGTTAAATATTTCTTAGTTCTCCGTATTTATCCATAAATTTTGCAGTTACGCCCTTTTTTATATGTATGTTTTTTAATATACATAAAATGTATACATCTGTATACATTTTGTAATTTTTTTAAAAAACTATAAAAGAAAGAAAATACAAAATTACTTTGATTATTTTCTTCTAGATGACAATTTGGGGATATTGCTAAACTATTGCCAAAGGGGATATCTTCCATTTGTTTGCAGGGATATGATTACACTTTTTTTGTTGATATATTTGTGTGTGTGTGTATGTATCTACACGTAAATAAAAATGTTAAAATTGATTTTAAGTGGTGCAGGTTATGAACCTGTTTACTCCGCTAAGGATGGTTAATACTACGAGTAGGCGGCAATATCAGTGTGAATTAACTCCCCCTTTTGGGGTCCGTACAAATAAAAGCTCTAACAGAGCTTTTCACATATTATCCGTACAAAAGAAAATTATACGTTGTGTGATAAAATTTTAGAAACTGCAATTTAGTATCGTCGCGATTGCAGTGTGAATCAATAGCCATTAAAAATAACTTCATACAAATAAAATGTTAAAAAAATTAAATAAAAAAAAATTTAGGGTAGACATGATTGTCCTTCATAGCTACTTAATTTCAAAATAATTATAAAATTAATATTCGAGTAGTTTGATGTGAAACAAATAACAATGCATATTTTTTTTAAATAAAGTTTTTAACCAATAAAATGTAAAATATTATAAATAATTTAAACAAAAAGGCTCTTGAAAGAAAGCCGTTTAAAAAATAATGTTGTTATATAAAAATGAAGTGTTGTAATATGAATTTTGTTTTAAAATCGAATTGTGGCGAAAATTTTTCTTGAAAATTTGCCAAATTTTTTATTAAGATAAAATTTTTTTTTTTCATACGAGTTTTAGTATGTACACATGACTATAAAAGGGTGGTAGAAGTATTAGCATTGGGGTACACAAGGATGAGAACAAAAGCTTCAAATACTGATTTTATTTAACAGAGTTCTTAACAAACAATAAAAAAAATCATTAAAGAAAACCGTTTTTTGTTATAATTAAAATCGAGTTTTTGTTTCTAAAACAAATAAAATACCTATTTTGATTTTATTAAATACATACATACATAACTGATTTATCGGAAAAATCAAGGTTTTAAGCTTTTAAAAGGCTTTTAACAAATCGCAGCTAACTTCACTTAACAGTCAAAAAAGCTCTCAATATATTAACAGTAAACTTGAAGTGTTCAATTGTACATATTTACTTAGAGAAAAAACTACCACCAAAAGTTAAATGAAAGTTTAAATCATACGGACTCAAATTGTGAACTTAAAAAGTGCAAAGCAACACATAAAAAACTTACAACACGGATAAAATTGTATCATCTCTCTGCTCTACACCAAAAAGTAGATGTGGATAATCTTTTTCTCATTTGTTGTCAACATAAAAAGGAAGAAAACAAAAATACAAATACATGAATTAATATCAAATTGAAAATAAAAAATCGCGCAAAACTACTGGTGTGTGTTTATATTTACAATAAAATTGTGTTTTCATTAAACACACACACACAAACACACATCCATACATATGCACATTTGCATACGTTTTGCTTGTTCAGCAATTTTGATTTTGCCGTGTTAATTCTGCACTTACATATATTCAATCTGGACTATCCTGAATTATAACTTAAATATTTAGAAAATGTTCTTCATTTTGACATTTACAAAAAAAAAAAAAAAAAAACAATTTTAAACTACTGTATCTTATTAAATTTTTGAAGTATTATTTTAGAAAGACCATGGCCAATTTTTTAAAATTGATCGTGTTAAGAAATTTCAGAATGTTGAGGAACAATAACGAAATTCTGTCTCATTTCTATGTAGTTAAAATATTAATTTAAAATTTGTTTGTAGTCTAGTTAGTAGTGAGCAAGTCTATCTGTGTGAGCATTTCCGGTTCGAGACTCTGGTCTGTTTAACTTTAACAGGCTGAACTAGGATTTCTATTTAGGAAACAATTTCAGAAGCTGAACTATGTGTTCACTTAAAAAATTTTCAAAGTTTAAGCAGTTTATTGGCAATAAAAAAATTGGGATAGTAAATCACGATTTTGGAGCCTTTTTTACTTTGCAACTTGAGAATGATTCCTTGCAAGCGGATTTGGATGAGTTTGCAGTTTTACAATATATTTCACCTCAAAGTTTGTATTAAAGTTCCTGTTTTTTATGTAACATTGTGCTCTTGTTATGGTTCTCAGAACACTGGAATTGCTAGCCATAAAAACCATAATTATGCTCTCTGCTAAGTTTTGAAGTGTCACTAATTAACCAGTGAAGCCTTGAGGCTTTTAACTTCAGCCCTGTTAATTTTTTTAAATTGTTAAACAAAAAAACGTTAAGCGGCTTAAGTTTGCTTTTTTTGAAATTTTGCGGATGGGTTTGCTTAAGCGATAGAGAGTACCAAATTGGCCTCTTTCGCATTTTGCTTCTTCGTAGCACAATCAGACCATTATTAAGTGTAACAGGGGGACATTCATCTCCCCTTCGCAACTCAGTCGAATACGCCAAGCTGTTTAATCATAGTTAAACGATAAACCAACCTTTAAAATGTAAGGAATTTTGCGACGACTCTTAAGAGTTAGTCATCGTCCAGACTTGCAATTTTTGTTGCAGCAATTGTTTGGTTTAGAGTGGTGAGGAGATTGGGGAGGGGAACTCAGTTTCATGAACTGTGTAAATCTGTCATTCTCACACTTTTCAACTTAAATTTAGCTGTACGTGGACTCGTATTTATACATAAAATCAGTGTTCGAAAATAAACAGTACATTATTTAGCGTTCGGCTCACACACCCAGGAACGGTATTTATTTTTTTAGAGTTTGTGTAGACGAACACATTATATTTTAATGTTATATAGTATTTATTTTTTAAATTGATAAAGAAATGAACAAACATAAAATTGAAGCAACGATCGCAGCACGAACACCTTGTTTGTGTGTTGTGTATATGTTTTGTTTGTTATAAATTATTTTTCTGGCTTTTTGTTTTTTTCGTATTTTGTTTTTGTAAAAAATTTTTCGTTTTTTTTCCAGCCAAAAGGGCGCTACGCACAACAGAAACGAACAAAGATTAATGAACTGAACACAATGAAGTTTGTGATTAAAAAAACCGAACGAAATTAAGGGGGTAATTTAGTTGTTCACTTCACCTTGCGTTGAGAAAATTACCCCCTAAATGTTTTCATCTTTTTGTTGAGTTGGATAAGAACAGTATTGTTTTTGTGTTCGAAAGATGACAAACAGGGAAACGTTATTTTTTTAATGATTTTCTACACAAACACTATAAGCGTTTGTGTTTTCCACAAATCTACAGAAGCGAACACTAAGGAGCGATATGTTTATTTTCGAACACTACAAAAAAAAAAAATTAAAAGGAGATTAGGAAAGCGAGATAAAAATAAAAAAATTACAAAACTATGACTTCATAATCTGGATCTGGAGTTCGTTAACTGTTCATTGTTACGGTTCCTCTGAGTTTGGTTTATGCGTTCGATTTGTAATAACCTTACATTTGTTTGACTGTTTTGTTGAGACCAAACAAAAAAACTTAGGGACCGATGAAAAAGTTCTCTAATTCGTATCGACCAGTGCCATTGCAAAGCCTCCTTCTTTGGTGTAGCTAATAAAAGATCGATAAATAAAATCTCATTCATCAATAGGTATTAAGTGCACAACTCTGTTTTATTTTACACAATTTTATACTATAAAGGGTGACTGTCTTTTTGCTATGTATAGTAAATTAATGAAACTGCTGAGAAAGAGACAGAGGGATATAGAGTTTCGTCAACTGTTTTATTCTGGTAGATTTAACACTCGAGTTTACTAAAGCTTTTTGGGGGATTTTTCAACCACAGCGTAGTAAATACAAAATTAATACATTTTGTTGCGGTGTTGTAAATGTAAGCATTTTAACTACATTAATAAGATTAAAAACGTTAACAAGGGTACTTTACTACCAAGAGTGAAAACCGCCACTTTTTCACTTGCCGTCATCTTGAAATTTTTAGAATAGTTACCTTGAAATACCATATTATTCTTTAATCTTCCTTTTGATATTTTTCAATCCCTGTAATTAATTTTTTTGTAAACAAAAATAACCGAATAATTAAAAAAAGATATATAAAAAAGTTTGGACTAAGATTATCTTCAAATTATATTCTCAGGAACTCTTGGCTAGCATTATAGTTTTGAAGATGCTAGGAAAGTTTTAGAATTAACATATTTTTTCAGAAAAAAGTTTTCTTCAAAATATATTCGTAAAAAAATCTAAAATGAATAAAATTTTCAAAATACATATAGAGCCCAATTATGAATAAAAATTCCCCGGGAGTTTTTTCCCTTTTCCCATTTTTTCAATTGAATTAACATAAGGAAAATGGGAGAAGGGAGAAAACTCCCAGGGAATTTTTATTCATAATTGGGCTGATATACTTTCTAGCGAATACCCTGCGTGTGCTACTACGCTTCCTCCGTGGTCCTAGTTTTTTGATGTTTTTTTAGTAGACTTTTTCAATGCATGTATCGTTTTGTAAATTGGTTTAGTTGTACTCGAGTTATAAAATGACGAGCATCCCTGAAGGAAACCTGGGTGCAAGCGTCTCCAAGTCTCCAGTTTTGTCGACTATTTTGCCACTTTATTTGGCGAAAAAATTTTATCAATAAGAACTGAGAAGTTTAATTCCTATAAAAGTTAAAGAAATGATAAAAAAAGATTGTTATGAATTCGTATTCGTCCCAAAAGTGTAGACTAGATTTACTAAAATGTACTAGTGATGCTCTGGTTCCAATGTCCCAAAAGTCAATAGTACCAACGTCAATGACACGCACATGTTAAATGTCTATAGTAAATAACATTTTCTGGAGTATAACAAGTCACTTGGGGGATTCACAAGGTGTCATACATATGTCTTAAAATAATAACATAATTAAATTCGGCTGTTGTGAACAACCCCTCATAATTTAGTGTGATATTTTAAATTTAAATCAGCTGATTTAAAACAAATATAAAAAATAAATATTTACCTAACATCAAAATTTTTTTTTAATTCTAATCTATGAATTGATAAATTAAATTGGATCTAACCTGACTATTTTCCATTTTTTCACAAATAAATTTTGTTTTGTTTGCTTAAGCCGGCGATACACTGTCCTATTCAGTCGTACGATTTGTCAAAAAAATCGTGTGTGCTCATGAAGTAGGATAGTGTGGCTTAAAAATGAATTAAGTGACAGATGTTTTTGACAAGTCTGTTCGACTTGCAAATGTTTAAGAAAATTTTCATAAAATGGAAGTTTCTATGCGATCAGAGTTGCATTTTCTTGTAAAGTAGCTGAGTTATTTGAGTTGGCATACTTTTTGTGTGATAGTGTGGCATTGACAACAGATTTTGAAGACATTTTTTATGTCCGATAGAATTCCATCAGATTTTCGTGTGAATGAATCGTACGTCCTTACGCCGCTAGTGTTTTGTTGCAAAAATTGCTAACCGCAGCTTAAATTTGGATATTACCCGGATAAAACTATACCATCAACGGCGACGGCTTCAAAAACTAATGCGGCTCCGCTCAGTGCACGTCTCTTCTGATTTTTTAAGGCTAGTTTACAGTATCTCACAAGTCTTACGTATTCCATAATACTTTGTGAGATAGAAAACTAATAAGTTTGTGTTCACACCATAACACAAAGTATCAACACTCACACCCTGATCCAAAAAAGTATTATTGTTATGAAATTAATAAAAAAAACGCACACATGCATTCACACTATCAGACTTTTATATATGTATTACTTGAGTTTTTGACAGGTTTAAATACGCTGTTGGGATCTGACAATTCTTAAATTGTACTGTCTCATTGCCAAAATTGTACGAAATTGATATTTGGGTTCCATGGGCAATCATGGAACCACCAGAACATTTATAAGGAATTCGATCGGTATACTATTTATATTTTTTAATGCTACACCAAACGCATAAAACCATCTCCACTATTGTGGTGTGGGTACACAAAAATAAAAAAAGGGCAAAGATTTACATATTTCACAAAGGCAGATAATAACGTAGGCACTTGGTTGACAGTGCCACCAAAACAATATAAAAAAGTGATCCCAGTCTTCCTAAAGGGGTACAAGTACATACAAGTGTGTATGCATGTACTAAATATGTAAGTATATCATCATGAACATAAATACCCAAAAATGCAATTTTTGGTAGTTCTGTTCATGGCTGGAGATAAGTATGTAATTAGAAATTGTATTATTGAAAAGAAAAGTGAGTGAATCCACCTCAGAGATATGATACAACTTCGTGGATATTTTTTTAATTGTACCAAAAATGGATGAATTGTACCAGTGTAAACTAGCTAGTAACTAGTAAACTAGTAAACTATTAACGACAGCACAATAAACATAGCAAGCAAAATTCTATTAATTTAACACACTTTTTGTCTATAAAGCAACAACAATATTTTTAAACCATTGTAAAACATTATGACAATATAACATGATAGCACACCTTGTGAATACCCCAACTATGCAGTACTGGTGACTGTCTCAGTAGTGAATCAGTACAGGATATTTCGAAAAAGTTATTCACATGAATATAAGCGGTACTCAAAGTATGGCGTATATAAAAAGGAATATTTTTATGAACCTTTAATACAGGATTGTTTTGAAAATTTTTTCGATTTAAATTTAAGACAAACAGTTTAAGTAAATAAATAAAAATGTAAAAGTTCTTTAAACAATACGTTAAATACATAAAAACGAGTAATGAGACATATCCGAAGAATTATTAAATAATAATTCAACATCAAACATTAGATTATTTTTAATCGAACAACATATTCAATATGGTGTACTTAAAACTTAAGGGAAAGCTAAATAAATTAAAGCAATTGGATGACACAAACCAATCACGAAGAAAATCGCTATTAAGGCTAACACCGCAGAAAGTGCATTTGGATAAATTTGACGACGACCTCTGCAATTCATCAATACTAATGCCCACATCGTCGTCGTTATCTGTATACAATTTATATAAAATGTTTACCGTATTAGGTAGCAATTACAACTGCGTCCACACTAATATTGTCAGCAATACTACTAACACTATTGCTATAACTACTAAAAGAAATACTAGAAAAAGCAGAATTCGCGCTAATCATCTGCCAATGATTATCGTATTTTCATTAGCCTTAATTATCTCTTGTGTCACAACAATAAATGCCTTTCAATTGGATGGTTCCCAGAGTTCATTTGCGCAATTTCGCAAGTGGTATGTGGGACTAAATGGTTCGCTAGAGCTTGAATTTAAGACTGAACAACCTAATGGTCTAGTCTTATATACGGATGATGGTGGAACATATGATTTTTTTGAACTGAAGTTAGTGGAAGGAGCACTGCGTCTGCGTTATAATTTAGGGGGCGGTGCCCAGATTATAACAGTTGGGCGCGATCTTCATGATGGGCATTGGCATAAAGTACAAGTAAGTTAACTCAATTAACTATTTAAGTTCAAAAAATTAAAATTTTTTTTTGTTCATTACAAAAACACATATCAATTATCAATTTATTTTAAATTTCACCTTTAAACAGTTTAACAGATAAATAGTTTTCCTAAAGTTCTTCACACATTTTTCCTGTTAATCGTCAAAGTTTAGACAAAAAGTCGATCGGGTTTGATACACCTTTTCCAAATCTTATTGAATACTTAAATTTTTAAAGGAAATATCATAAACGTACATAAATATATTTAATCATTCATTTTTTATACCTTCTGGCACTTCAGTTGGTATACAAAATACAAAAGATCGTTGCCACAGTTTTAAATACTTTACAAACATTAAAACTTAATATTAACAGTGGGGTAAAAATGCAATTTTATAAGACCTTACTTTATAGATAATGTAAAAGATAAAGGGTAAAATAAACCACTCAAATGGCTTGGGAAACCCTCATTTTGTTTCCGTTTTGTGTTCGCCAATACAAACCTCCCTACAAGAAATGAATGAGCGGATCATCATATTATTCACGTTGGTGTTAAGATTCCTTGTAGGGATATTTCGTACAAACAAAAATTTTCCATTTTGTTTTTATTTTCAACGAATGCAGACGACGAAGTTTGTTCGCTGTTTGTTTAAAACGGAAGAGGAATATAAAATAAAGGAAAGTATTCAGAGTGTGGTGGCTTGAAAAGTTAGAATTTACGACTGAAAATTATTTTAAGGCTTTTTCTGCAAAGTTCTCGCAAATATTAAAAATTTGTATATTTCTACAAACATTCTTGAAACGTTTGTCCAAAGAGCAAACACCCCAATTAACAACACAAAATATTTGTGCAAGCGTAAAATTTTGACATGTTTGCCAAACAATTTGTGTTGTTTATTTTGCCCTTAAGAACCCAAAGGTACATATTAGTAGGTTGCGTTAGCAAAAGTTGATAGGCCCTTGAGAAAAAGGTATGCAACTAAATGAGCCTACTTTATTTATATATGTCCCAACAGTGGTCATATTTTTGAAACCGAAATCCGTAGCACATTGGTTTGATATAACATTCTTTCGAAAGTTTTCGGAAACTTTCGAAAATTTCTATTTTTAAGTATTTTGTTTAATTTAATTAAAAAACTGTTAAATTCTACAAAATTTGTTCTCATGTTGGCATTGCATACAAATCCATTATTTAGATCGTACTACCTTAAAATGTCTTTGTAAAATGTAGAATAAATTTCATGTGAGAATATTGTATGTTTTCTTTAATTTTATCTTCTTTAAGAGAGGTGATATATGATAAAAATTATTCAAAAAAAATCCTCTTAAAGGGCTAACTTTAATATGCTTAAGCTTACATACGCAAATGTGCAAATACATATAATCAAATGTGCACAACAATAATGTACTTAAGCAATTTTTCGTTAAGTTTCGTCAAGTGCCATTTGCTTAAGCAAAGATCGAAACTTATCGCACTTTGCTTAAGGAATCAGCTGTTTCTTGTTACATTTTGAAAAATTGTAAAAAAAACACACAATTGCGTATTTTAGAACTCTTTTATTTTTGTGTTTAATTGTTTTTAAAATTAATAAAAATAAACATGCTCATGGAAGTATGTTTATTAATTGTAGACACTAAAAAAATTATGTCAAAGAATTGATATTTTAAGGAAATATAAGAAGAAAATAATTTTTGGAAAAGTACAAAAGTTTGCAACTAAGCGTTAAAGTTATTTAAGTTCAAAAAGTACGATATAGTCACCCAAAAGCCCACAATAATTTGCTTAAGCATTTGACAGACTTTTCGTTAATTTTTGACAGTAGCTTAAGCCAGCCTAAGCATATTATAGTTAGGTCTTAAGGCGGCCGTACACGACATGTTTTTGTCATCTGAAATGTCAAATTTCCCACTGCAAAATTCATACATGTCGTTTGTTACCTTTTCAACTTTGCTTCTGTAAAAGTCAGACGCAAAGTCATCTGACAAAATTTCAATTAGAGCGTGCTCTATTTTCTTCTGACAAACTATCTGACATTATAGTTGTAATTTTGAAAAAAAAAAAAACAATTGTGTTAGAAATCTATGCCGCAAGGAAGTCGTCAGCGGCGGTGCACTATTGACGGAATCATTAGCCGGCTGAGGTTGTTATTTTACAATACCGATAAATGTATATTCTTTTAACCTTTTAATAGAAATTGTGTACATACATATGTATATAAAACACGTTTTATATACATAAATTGGCATCTTCGAATTTAAAGAAAAAAATTTTAAAAGAAAAAAAAGCACGCTATTTTGAAACCGTAACTACTTTGGTTTCTGCAATAATTATGCGAAAAAAACAGAGACAATGTCAGAAACAAGTTACATGTACGTTTGTGATCGAATATTATAAACCTTATGTAAAACCGCAATTTTGACAGACAACTACATGTGACTTGCAAGGTTGACAAGTCAGATTTAAAAAACTTGTCGTCTATATGCTCCTTTACATGGTCTGTAATCTAAGGAAGAGTTCGAAGAGAAATATGTTATTCCGATTAACGGTAAATTTTAATTTTGTTTTTACATTTTTCAGTTAAATTATTATAAAAAAAATTCATGTTCGAAATGTCGCGTAACGAACCAGATGTTGCTTAAAAAAAATACAGAAGATTTTGGAATCAAACCAAAAACGTTTTTATGTTACATTATTACGTAAAATTCTGAAAGTAGTTTGACTAAAAAATTGTGTCAGGTTTTTCTGAATTGCGCCTTTTTATACATGGTCACAAAAACTACTTCTATTTTTTCCCGTTCGAACCGATACTTTTTTGCCATTATATTGGACCTAGAATCGCGCTCTCCATTAACTTTAACATAAATAACAATGCTTTCTAAGTGCTTTAATTTAAGGTTTAAAAAAACGTTAAAATATTTGTTGTTTAAAATGTTATTGCATTTTTGATGCGTACGACTGTCACGTTCAACACTATGGAATTACCCATATGTGGCTGAGTAAATTCATATTCAAATGCTAAACGTTTATAATCGAAAAAATTCTCCTAGATTAAACAAGGTTTCAACTCAGAAAGGGAGTAATGAAATTTAAGTCTTAATTAGAAAACATGGAATGCATATTTAATCCAAATTTTAATATTTTAATTAGGCTAAAGCTCATCAAATTTAATTTTCATTAAATTATTTTTATGAAGAAAATTTTTCATTCTTAACTGCTGCTGGGCTCGAACCCAGGCTTTTACGGAAATGTTACATTTACATGTTTCGGTTGCAACCACTCAATCTCTTCAGAGGTAGATATTCTTATTTTAAAAATGGGCGAACCTTTTCTAGTCAGCTATGTGATCATATGAAAACAAAACTACGTTTGTTTCGAAAAATATTTTCAATACATTTTTTTCGTTTAACATTAAAAACCTATGGACTCAAACTACTTTTAGAATAAACCAATGATTTTACGATAGTTATAAAGAAACGGATTTTTTTTAGGTTATTCGCAACGATGAACAAACATCATTAATTGTGGATGGTGTTTCACAGAGTCGTGCTACGAAAGGCAAGGAATTTCAATTTGGAAAATTTGCTACCAATTCGGATGTTTACGTTGGAGGAATGCCTAATTGGTATAGTACTAAATTGGCTTTATTGGCACTTCCAAGTGTAATATTTGAGCCAAGATTTCGAGGATCTGTTAGAAATCTCGTGTATGCTGATCAACCTGGAGGTCAGACAAGGAGACAAGAAATGAAGCAACCGCGTGATATAAAGTGCGGTGATGGTCCATGCGATCACGGAGAAATGCCAAAGGAAAAAGTAATACGTACTTCACGTGGAAGCAATACTACAGATGCATGTGAACGACATGATCCGTGTCAACATGGCGGCATTTGTATATCGACTGATTCTGGTCCCATCTGCGAATGCAGAAATCTAGAATTTGATGGTCAATATTGCGAAAAAGAAAAGGCCCCATCGGAAGCAACATTTCGTGGTACACAGTTCCTTTCATACGATCTAGGTCAAACCGGTGCTGAGCCAATAGTTAGTGCTCAGGATGCGATTACTTTATATTTTCGCACGCGCCAACCAAATGGATTGCTATTTTATACAGGTACAAATTTAAGGCGATCAGCTAAACTTAGAATAAATTTAATTGTAAATAAATTTAAGGACATGGGACTGACTACCTTAACCTGGCATTACGAGACGGCGGTGTATCACTAACCATGGGATTGGCGAATGGCAAACAAGAGATGCACATAAAACCATCTAGAGTCCGTTTTGATGATCACCAGTGGCATAAAGTAACAGTACATCGTAGAATACAGGAGATATCAACAATTACAAGTTTCTGTCGGGTAAAATTTTTGAGCTGCTCTTTTGTTTTTATTTGTAGTGCACATTTATATACATACATATCTAATTATTTCTTATGTATGTGTATGTATCTGTTTTTAGCTTGTCACTGTTGTCGACGACGTATACACTGATCATTCTCATATTGCGGGTAAATTTACAATGTTATCGTCATCGCGGGTTTATGTAGGGGGTGCAGTAAATCCCCGAGCATTACTTGGTGCAAGGGTTCATAATAATTTTGTTGGATGTTTGAGGAAGGTACGTTGAACTTCATATGTTTTATTTTGGCAACAATAGCAAAATCATAATTTTTGTATTTATTATAGGTTGAGTTTTCGGCAGATACATTACTTTTAAATCTAATTGACTTGGCTAAAAGCGGGTCAAAACTTATACAAGTTGCTGGTAATGTTGAGTATCAATGTCCCATTGGTGATCCACAAGATCCAGTAACATTTACGACTCGAGATTCTCATTTGGTAAGTTTTACAGTGGTATTTTACTTATTTAAAGTACTTTTTATATTTTATCAAACTTCTTTCAGGTTTTGCCTCCATGGGAAACAGGCAAACAGAGTTCCATATCATTCAAATTTAGAACTAAAGAACCAAATGGACTCATTATATTGGCAACTGGTTCAAAGCTGCCCAGATCAAAAAATGTAAGTCGCGCGAAGTATGAATTAAGTAAGAGAATTCAAACTGAACTGTCTGTTTCATGTGTTCATTATGTTTTAGGCTGTACTTTTTGCCATTGAATTATTAAATGGACACATTTACATTCATTTGGATTTGGGATCTGGTGCTGCTAAAGTAAGAGGATCTCGAAGAAGAGTCGATGACGGTGATTGGCATGATTTTATATTGCGACGCAATGGAAGAGATGCAAAGGTCAGTGTGGATGGAGTTTGGAATGATTTTCGAACACCAGGAGAAGGAACTATTTTGGAATTAGATGGACATATGTACGTTGGTGGAACAGGTCCTGCATACAGCAACGCTAATTGGCCTCCAGCTATTTGGACAGCGACGTTGCGTCAGGGTTTTGTAGGCTGTTTAAGAGATTTAGTGTTAAGTGGCAAAGCAATAGACATTGCAGCATTCGCCAGATTGCAGGACTCTGGTAACGCAAAATTGTATATCTCTATGTAATTTTTATGTATGTTTATATTTCATTTATTGCAGCGTCGGTAAAACCTTCTTGTCATGTGCAAGCAAATGTCTGTGCTGGCAATCCATGTCTAAATGGTGGAACTTGCATGGAGGGGTGGAACCGACCGATATGCGATTGCACTGCCACTCTTTACTATGGACCAACTTGTGGCAGGGAATCTGCTACTTTGTCTTTTAATGGAACGCAGCATATGACCGTTTGGTTAGGCAATGGACAAGGAACAAAAACTCAAACTGAGGAGCTTTTGCTTCGGTTTAAAACTGCTAGACCTACTGGCTTATTGTTGATGACTAGTGCTGAATCAAATTCACCGGATAGGCTTGAAATCGCATTAGTTGCCGGACGTATTCGTGCCAGTGTTCGGTTAAGCGATCGAGAAAAGGTACAATTAAACAAACATAAACTTTAATTAAAAAAAAAAACTTTCTTTGTCTACTGATTTACTCTAGAATCTGTTAGCTGGACAATCGGTTCTCAATGATAACAACTGGCACACAATACGTTTCTCAAGACGAGCATCCAATTTACGTTTACAAGTTGACGGGGCTCCCCCTGTCAGGGGTATGTTATGTATGTATCACCAGCACCTTAAATGCCCTACTACGTGTCGTGCCGTGTCGTTTTTTACATCTTTTTTTTCATTTAAAAAGAAAAATTCAATTCAGAAATAATCTTAGGCCTTCGCTTGCGCATTTTCCCTACATCATTCTTGTAAATAGGTTTTTTTTTATAATATGTGCAGTTTTGTTTGAGATAAAATAATTTCCAATATAACCGGTTTTATCAATTTCATTACAATTATTTCATAAAGGATGTAAATACTACTAATCTAAAGATATTTTTAAAGTGATGAATTTAGTTATTGCGATTTTATAAACAGGTTTTTATTTATTAAATTTTAAGTTGAATTGCATAGAAAAACTATTAAAAATGCATTTGCCGACATTACGCATCCTTCCATTTCACTTCAACTGTGAGAATAACAAGAATACCAGCAGAGAGCATGATACATATAATTACTAGATTTTGAAATTGAAACATTTTGCACAAAAACGAGCTAAATATTAATTTTAGACAAAAAATTTGCTGAATCAAATATAAAATTTTTTATTAAAAACTATGGTGTTGGCGATATCTAAAAAAAAACTCGAAAAATGTTAAAATTTAAATATTTGCGATTCAGTAAAATTTCGATGTTTGACATTCCATGGGTGGATATTGACAACTCTTCCTAATGCATATTCTTTGTTTAATATACGTACCATAAAATGGAGTTAAATTATTATTTGCGAACATTTTTATGTTCATAAAATATCTTTTAGTAATTTTTTAAAACTTGCGAAAACATAACCGAATTCTTTTTGAAATTTATAAGAACTTCAAGTCGATTTAAAAATATTGAAATTCGTTTTTATTTTTGCCAACATTTTTAACCTATTTTGAGGTAGGTACAGTTATGTTAAAATTTCCACAACCTAAACTCGCCTACGCTAGGCTGCCTCTGTTTTAGTTGTAAACTTTGTTGTGAAATTGTGTAGTCGGAAAGTGTAAACAACATTTTTATTGTTTCATCTCAATTTTTATCCAGACTTTTTTGTTTTTCGTTATTGTTGTTTTTTTTCAAGTTATTTATTTGCTAATCATTGATGTTAAAAGTTTTACAACTCATTTTGTTTAAATATTCCTTACCCACTTCCTCAGACATTGTTGGTAGTGTCCTCCATGAATTATAACGAAAGTCGAAAAATCATAAACCATTTCTAACAAAAACTTCATATTAAGACATGTATTTCATGTAGTATCTAATTGCAAGTTGCATTCCATTTTAAACAATCGAGACATACTTACACACATACATACATACATCATGACAACAGCAACACACAAGAGATTTCTGTTTTTCTCTGCCTTCTTTTTTTTTTAACAAATATTAATATTCCCATGAATCCCATTACAGAATTTAAAAACTATCTCAAATCATTTGGAAAATTGAAAAGTGTTTGCGACAATCACTCGTTATGAAATTTGAGCTTCACTTGACCTTTTCATTTTACTAAAAAATTAATTTAAAACGTTTTGTAAATTAAATAAAAAATATTTTATTTCTACTTTGTTCGTTTGTTTTGAACATTTTTGTATGTTTTTTACAATTTCATATTTTCGAACCAAAAAATCTTGATGTTGTGTTTTTTTTTAAGTTTTTAAGTTTGCGCAAAATATAATATTTATATTACGTTGATTGAACAAACCGTTGTTACTGTAACGATAAAATAATACAATCATTTTAAATCCCATTTAGAGTTCGTAAAAAATTCAAGCAATTCCATTAATTGTACAACTAAAAAAACAGCAGCTTCTTTTGTTAAAACTTATGTTACTTTTTTACTTTTGCATAAAACAGCTTGAAAGTAGGCAGTAGGTTTTCTTGGAAAACACTCAACATACACAATAACACAATGGAAAGGGACATAGTGTTGCAGCATATTTTAAAACTAATATTATAAAAGGTGCAAGCCCAACAGAATATCTTCATAATTTATTTCAAAAATTGCTATGTGCTATTTTATATTGGTTTCGTAGAAATTGTGAGCCTATTAAAAGTTTCGACTATAGCGGATTATGGTATTTTTAATGATCCATTTGTAATACATTTTAATGGAAACCAAACCACAATATGAAGGTACTGCTTAAGAAAACAGCATTATTTCGGTTTGATTTCAACTGTTATTGCAGTTTTGTTTGCATAGTTTTTAAATGAACAAGAAACAAATTTACTTTCTTACAAACAAGTCGAACCATAGATGATAAAAGTTAAGAGTGAACTTTGTTTGGGACCCATCGGCAATCATGGGCCTACCAGAACAAAATTATAAAAATAGCTTCTGAATGTTGCAAAATTATTGGAAAATTCCAACGAGTGCAATACTCTCAGAGAGAAAAAAAAATAAAGAACCATTTAATAAAATTAAAACTTAAAGAAAAATTAAATCAAAATAAAGAAAATTAGAAAAATTAAAATAAAATAAAACTAAAGTCGCTCCAACAGTTAATATTCATATAAGAGTAAGTTGTGCCGAATATTATTATGTAGAAATCAACATCCGTATGAGATTTATTCATCTTAAAATAATTTAGAGCGGATTGGATGCGACTTAAGGTCAATTCTAGACCTACCGCCACCTAGTTGTGTGAAATTGTAATATGTAGCTATTAGGAAGTTAGGGAAAGTTATGACATTGAAAGATATTTTAGGGAGGGGTTACCAATTTGAGTTGTAATAAAATATGAAATTGATAAAAAAAAAAGAAAAAACCAAAATCACACATCAGAACAAAAGCGTATACGTTGATGTAGGGTATAAATAAAAAAGGTATGCCATATTAAAAAATCTTAGTTGTAGATTGCAGTATTAGTAAAGTTCTGGAAAACTTTTTAACTTAATAAAAACCTCTCAAATTGGCAGTTGTTCTGTATGCACGTTCTCCGCAGGTTGTAACGAAATAATTTTTTCAGAATTCAAATTGTTAAAAGTTCAACCAAAGGTGTTGCCACCACTTACACCCAAAGTTGCAAAGTTTTTGAGCATTAACGATTATATTCGCAACATCCTACAGCAACCGACATACGAATCAATTACGGATTCGATATCAGCCATATCAGTTAACTTTGCTCCAACAATGGAGCTTATTTCAAATAGTGCCAATTGGACAAGGACATTTTCTAAATACACAGAAGAAACAAATTTATTTATGACAAAAATTTTTTGCAGTTAAGCAATTTTTATTTGTTGCAAATAGGCCGTATTAGCTAATATAAAATCTAATTTAATAAACAATTACATTGGCCAAACAACAAAAATATAGAAAAGAAGTTGATTTAAATGAAATTTTATTTATCACAACAAGCTGTGGAAAATTCGCTGCATTTATCGCAACAGCAAAATAGCATTTGAGAAATATCAAGAGCAAAATGATTTTATCCAAAAATTATTTTCATTTAATTAATTGTGATTGCATTTGAAATGCCTGTTAGTGTTCAAAAAGAATTGAGTCTTCAACGAAAATCCAAAAGGCCTGAAACAGAATAAAGTAATTGTAAAAGAACCTAAAACTGACGAATACTCTGTAGCGCAACAAAGTCCAAAATTTCGAATTTTGCGCTTCAACTGCAACGACTACTACAACTACGTATTCTGTTGACATGTCTTTGAAACTGCCGTTTTTAACTTTTGACAGCTTGCAGCGCTATTCGTAACGTTGTACTACAGCAACAAATATCGAAAATATCGATAGGAAAAATATCGATATTATTATTATTTAAAATACAGCTATGACGACATGTAAAAGCAGCTATACACATACAATTTTTTACTTGCTATTATTAATTCGAGCTGAATTACAGCAATGAATACAAAGAACAAGAATGGCAGGTGGTATGGATTGTTTAGATGTGATTTTTACTGCTAATTAAAGGCCTTTACGTGGAAATTTGTATAGGGACTGAACATAGGGACTGAAATGTCAAATATTTTTGTAATGTTGTTAAAGAAATTGCAATGAATGATCATTAGAGGATAAGTCCGCTAGATTGATTGCCTTTTGGCTTGAGACTCAAAACCAATTTACAAAATTATATAAAGTTGCAATAAAAATCGTATATCGTATAGTCCCTGCTACTGCGCTTCTTTCAGAAACGTACTTATTAAATATTCAAAAACTGTCATCTAAAATAACGTACGTACATACATACGTATCATACGTTCAATAAAGTAATAAAAAACAACGAACTGTTGCCTGAACTAGTTAAAGTTTTCCTGCTAAAGTACAAACATTCAGTCGATAGTAATATCGATAGTGAAATCGATAAATATTGATAGTATCCCAGCACTACTACAGCGACTTTTCTATTCCCCACTTAACCCCCCGTTACCACATGCAAGTGCAAGTTCGAAAAACTCAATACACTCACACCTTTTCACTACCATTCACAGAATATTTGTACATTCAAAAAATCGGCTGTTTCCTCGATTTTTCGTTAATAATACGTATACACTACTTGCGCAATTTGTCTAACATCGGTGCGATGCATCGCGTGGAAGCTAAATGCGATCCTCTGGCGAATCGCGAAAACGTTCTCATGTGTCAACCACTCGATTTGTTTACCGCGATTCGCGTGAACATCGTGTACCGCGATTCCCTTGAAACCAAATATTTATTTTCCCGTTACCTTAACAAAACAACAAGACAAAAAAAATTCTATCAAAAGTTATAAAAACCACTGATGATTGCCGCTATTTGTGTGCGCTCGCATATTCATCGCCTAGTTGTAAGGCTTAGGCGAAGGTTAGCGATTCGTATTCCCTGAGAAGGATCGCGTAATCATCGCCAAACAAGCAATCGCAAAAAATTTTTTAAAATGTTTGTAGGAGCATGTGGAAACGGGGGGCGTAAAGCCCATAATTAAAACGTCGGCAGTAACTTCAATTTCTCTCTCATTTTATTGTTTTCATTTTTAATTATCTTTTGTTTTTAATTTTCCGTTTACAAAATGTATGAAACTTTATGAAAGAATGGTAGCATTGTTGGGAGAATAAGTGTCTCTATGAGAGGGTATAAGAAAAAACGTTCTCAAATAAAATGGATTCTATTTTACGACTGCTCTCTACGACAATCTTTTATGTCAAATTGTATAGAAAATGTGGCCTCGACGCAGTTCTGTTTGAACATTCAACAACAATTAAGTAAAACCAAGCGTTTTCTAGTTATTTGAGATTTACATGACTCAAATTATTGAGGTTAAATAATGCAGATCGTTGTTGTTTAAATCGGAGGTTTGTCTCATCAAATAAAATCCGCAATTAATTTTGTTGTGTTGTTGACGTAACAGAAAAAAGAAAAGGATTACATATTTACAATTGAATACAATTTGCAATAAGACTTCATGCAAAGCCTCACATTGCAACTGCTATTGGGAACGATTGGAATGCGAATTGTATTTGGGGTAAGGCTAAAATCATTTGCCATTACTACTTTTTTTCTGCTTATTATAATTAAATACTTCTATTGTAAAAGTCTAGTTCAAGATACTGAATTATGTTATGGGAAGCCTAATATTATTCATAGCTCCATAGTTATGTTTAAATATCTACTCAGAGAGTGACAACGCGTCCCAGAAATAAATTTCAATAGAAAGTGGAAGTTATTCCGTATTCCGTGAAAAACGAAAATGTAATATAAAGACGCTAAAGCAAATTCGATCGGAATTTCAACTACGGAACTAAAACTATTTCGATCGGTATGTGCAGCAAAGTTGCTCGCCAAATATTAATTATTGCACATGTGCATATGAGAAGTTCCATAACAAAAAGCAACAATAGATACACCTTGAACAATTCATCGGACCTTTTAAGTTTTAAATGCAACTCCATTTATAATTTTCCTTTTTCGTAAAAAAGGAATAATTTTGATTTTTGTATTGCAAAGGATCTCTTGAAAAGGCACTTTGGTTCTTTATTTAGAAATTACTTTCATGGGATATTCCATAAAAAAAAATAATTAATCTGGTAAATTCACTAGTTTTTTTATATACATATCTTCATATTAAAAATTGCATTTTTTTTAATTATACATACATACATACATACTAATGTATGTGGAAATATTCTTTTAGTGTTCTAATTTTCAATCTAATATTTTCAGCTTTAAACAAACCAAAAATATCTGCAGAGAAAAAAAACGAAAATAAAAAATCGACACGCAAGATCGGTGATATAAAACAATAACATTTTTTTGCTTTAAGGTCAAAATTAAACTTTCTTTAGTTTAATTGAAAGTGAACACTTAAACCGGCAAAGAAATGTTTTGTAAAACGCCAGGGCTGTAATATTGCACCAAATTATTATGTATTTAGTTAAATGTAGAATATGTGTAAGTGTATGTATTAACATATAAAATTCAGAAAAAAAACTACAACTACTACAACTTACCACTTATAAAAGTATAAATTTAAATATTTTTTTACTTCTATTACTTACCACTACTATTACAACTACTAATACCTAAATGCTCTTTTTAGCTTGTAGAAGCACTTACTTTTATTAATAATATACATATTTTATTTTTTTTTCGTTTTCATTAAAACAATGTCCAAATGTGGCTTTGCCTGAATTCTAGGAGAAGTTTCTTTAGATTTGGCAACATCCCTACATGCGAGTAGCTGGTTGTTACGTGTTCTTCAATATTTTGTTTCCATAAATTTATTTTGATATATGGGGCCGTTTGGACATTTGCATTCTTCAGTATAACACGCATATTGAATATTAAAAAAATAAAAATGGAAAATATTTTTCCCACATATGACGTTTGCATGACAGCACCTATTTCGCAAATTGCATGAATGGTTCGATAAAAAACAGTGATATTTTTTAAAATAGTCTTTAATAAACAAAAATAATTAATTAAACGGTTAAAAACTCTAGAGTATACAAAATTTACATAATTTTGTATACGTACCTACATACTTATACCTATCTTAAATTCAGTAAAAGGAAAGTTTTGCACCCTATTATATCAATCAATTTAAATTACAAAAGTAAAAGTTCACTGAATCATATTTTACTCAATCTGAATTTCTCATATCGTACAAAATTTGGCAGCTGTTGTTTTAGGTTGTATTGAAATACTTTTTTAGAAATATTTATTTACTTAGTGCCGGTTCACACACGTCAATTTTGACTCGTCAAGTCTTGAGCTTTAAGCTGAGAAGGGAAAATAGAATTCCATATCTATTCCCCTCTCTCCTAAAAACTCAAGGCTTGACGTGGCAAACTTTCCGTGTGTGAACCGGCACTAACATATATTTTTTTTCATAGGATTCTGAAGCGCAGACAAAATTGTTTATTAAAATTGTCATCACAATAGATCAATCACATCACCTTATGAGTAGACTATGTTCACTGCACCCTGAATATCGTACAAATATTGCACAATACTTTTACACCAGCATTATTATTATTTATATATATATTAGGCGAATTTATATATATATTAGGCACCAGCGAGAGAGAAGAGAGAGAGAGAGAGAGAAAGAAAGAGGTAAGCTGGCTGTCTCTTTTTTCAAATGTATTCTAAACAGTGATGGAAAATTGAAATATTAAGATGGTATTGACCACCACCAAGCAAAAGAGTACTTTTTCCAACATTATGGCACTTTTTTAAAACATTTTTATTTTTGAAAAATAAACTTTTTTTTTGCTCATATCTCAGCCATTTATGGACCGAGCTGGCTAAAAACAGCAAAAATCTAATGAGGATATCTAACATGAAAATATTCCAACAAGCAGTGTTGCCATAACCATTTGATAATAATGCATTTTGTGTAGGCAATGTTGTAAACAAAGCTGTGGAATCGGCGTTGAAGAGTCGGAGTTAAGGTTTCTGAACCGGAGTCGGATCCGTAGTACAAAAAATATACAAAAAATTCGAGATCCGACTCCAAAATTTTTCGGCATAAAAAATTTCAAAAAATATTCTAATAATTTCTAAAATAAAATTACTTCAAAATTGGCGATGCAATATTAAAAATATAAATTTGAACCATTGAATTATTTAAAAGGTACTGCAATAAAAAAAGAGTTTAAAGTCAAATAAGGACCAGTCTTATAAATATTAAGCATTAAGCTTAGATTAGGACTGGGAGTTGGAATTTCAGCGGTTGGAGCCGGAGTTAGTATTTTTGTTAACGACTCAATGTTAAAAAAATCAACGCTAAATTTCCAAACAAAGAAGCATAGCAAAAAGAGTACTTAGACGGATGTGGGGGTACCGTGGTATTTTTGAAAGGAAAATGTCAAACTCCATTCATAATAAATTGACAGCCAGTTTAACTCTCTCTGATGAGGTAGCCTGTATGAATTCGCCTTGGTATGAATATTACCTTTTACTGTTATTATTACATTTATTTCTGTTATTACTTTACATATTATTTTTTTTTTTTTTTGATATTTGAAAGTGCTTCATTTTTAAAACACAGAATTGGCTAAAACACGAGGTGACCCCGATATTATGACTTTATGACATGTGAAAGATCAAAACCATAGGCATTTAAATGAAGGTCTTCATTGAGTTGAATTAAAATAATTTTTGGCCAATACTGTTAATATTTTCATTATTTTATTTTAAACTTTTTTTTTAACACTGCACTTTTCCTAGTTTTTCCAACTGCAAGTACTGAAAAGTACAATTTTTTGTTCATATCTGCTTGAGACATACTTACATACTTATACATATTTGTTTTTCAACTTTAAATAGTTTTTCTATAACTGTGTCCATATTTTTCAGTGTGTCAAAAATATTTTGATTTTATACAAAAAATATTCCAATACCGTAAATTACCGATAGTCATTTAGTTGGCCGGTAAGATTTTAAGATCCTAATAATTCTGTTAGAACAGCCGCCCGATTAATTTTTCTAAAAAAATAAGTTTTGAGACAAAAAAAAATTATCAGTAAATCCCAAATTTTCCAGACTATCGGGCATGTTCTATAAATCGAAATGAAGTGGAAGTGAAATCGAACGAAATTTAAAAACTGTAGTTTTTCCAGTTTTTAAGAGCTGTCCTTGGAAATATAATTGGTACTCAGAGTATGAAGTATATAAAAAGAAATATTTTAATCAAGGCGAATTAACTACAGGTGGTGTCGAAACGGCATCTGGTTTTGACAGTTCGAGCTTATTTGTTTTGATTTGTTAGTGTTTTGCTTAGAATCGTTGACATTTCGAGCCGTAAACACTAACAATACAATGAAAATAAACCTATGTTGTTTCTGTTGTTTTTGGATTGTTGTAGTCCCGACACCACCTGTAGTTGAATTCGCCTTGATTTTAATGAACTGTAAAGAGTCTCGTTTTCAAAATTTGTTCGGTTTTAAATCCACTTCATTTCGATTTACAGAACATACCCGTATTTCTGCTTTTCTTCTATGTACTTCTATGTACTATATGCACAATTTTATACAGTTTAAAACTTAACAACCAAAAACTATTTCTTTGTTTATGTGAGGCGCAGAATATAAATTTTCGTGTCGCTTTTTAACATTGATTTTGAAAGGTGTTTTTCAAAGATCGGTAATGCCAAGTCTTACAATTTGTCCAATATGTTTCCATAAGCCAACGACGTAACGTATGAAAAAACAATCCAGACAGAGCCTTAAAGTACACGATCTTGTTTGGATTTTGATAAAAACGGAGTTAACTAATAATTAAGTTCCTTAATTATTGGCATCATAGTTAAGCTTTTTGCTAAATCTTGGTCTAGTCTATCGTGACAGAACAACTTTCGACTTATTTTTTTTAAAAAAGGTTTACCAAATTTGACGAACGAGTCCCAGAACATAATTTAAGGCCATAAGTATACCATTTTAAACCCTTCTCCGTTAATTACACTGTGCTCGAATTTTACAATTTTTTAACAAGCTGGGCACCCTACTGGTAAAGCTAGTTCGAATACACTGAATTCAATTCAAAGTTAGCGATCCTATTCGCGATTTGGGATTATTGTTTAATTTAAATCAATCTAACTCTGTTAAATACAATTTTTCGTTATTTTGTTTTCGCAGAAATTTTTTTCGTAATGCCAGCTTGTTACAATTTGCGATTAGCAAATAAATAAATTTAATTTGTTAGTTATTTTTTATCTTAAAATTATAGCTTACATTTAATAGAGAATCTTACAATTAAAGATCCGCAATATCCTGAAAATAAATAACCGGCTATCGTAACAACATTTCCCGGAAAGTACACAAAGATATTTCTTTATAAAAGTTTTATACAAATGTTGCTACATAACGATTCTTTTCTAAGTTTAATTTGTTGGCGAACAGAAGAAAAGTTTATTTCTTGATTTTTTGATTTTTTATAGAGAAAAACAATTTAAATATTAGTTTTCCCTTTTTAAAATCACATCTTTTACCATAATTTTAAGAGTGCAATCTCTCTAATACGAGTGTGTACTTATTTGGAAGACAGGAAAATATGCAACTTAGTTTCTACCCGTCCGGTCGGAAATATTACAATTTGAAAATGAGAGTTTTTCATTTAAAATAAAAAATAGATTTAAAAACGAAATTTTAAGATTTTTACAGTTTATAGAATTGCATAAAATAATAAACTGAACAAGGCCCATCTATCAGGTCTGCTTACTTGTACAAAAACAAAAAACGATTCTTTTTAGTTGTCAAAAATTAACTACCACATATTCAAAGCAAAAGGAAAAAACGTGTATGTGTGGCATACCATAAACGTATACATGCACATGTTAACAACTTTTGACAACTAAAAAGAACAAACAATGATCATAAGGCTTCTTGCGCAGACCTTTTCAATGGGCCTTGAAACTGAATTGAAAAGTTCAACGAAGTTTTTAAATATATTTGACACTCTGATTCTCTTTAGTTCGTTTAGATTTGCTTTTTATATCTATGTGTAGGTTAATTTTATACATATAAAATATTTTATTATAATTTTTAGCCGTGCTTTTTGTACCTACTAATAATTATAATAACAATAGTTTATTTTCAAATAATTTTATACACACATAATTACATACAAATAAATATTTAGATAATGTAATCAATGTAATGTTATTGGTTACATACATTATTGCAATTACATTTACAATCACACCAAAGAATGAATAACTAATTCTTAAATAATAAAGCATTAAATAATAAAATAGTCTGTCTATATGATGTAAAGACGTTAGGCGTTAAAGTGATGTGTCAGCTTGGCGATAGAATGGTAATTCATTGAGATATTTAAATATATTTGACAGCTGAGACAATATTGGGACGACACAGCACCATAGAAATACGTTCAATACACTTGGGTGGACTATTTCATGCAGAAGAAGAGATTCAAATGACATCCACCATGCCGAACTTTGTTGGTCAAATGCAGGGTTTCATATTTAATGGCCAGAGGTAAGAGTAATTGGAGAGATATTTTACTCATAGGTACATATGTATGTACTTACATATTTATTATGTAATTTTGGTGTTGCAGGTACATTGATATTGTCAAGTCATTAGGTCCCGAATTGTCAGCGCTGCCCAGTGCGACTTTCAAGTTAACAGCTCGATTTGTGAACTCACCACCTGGAAATCCATATCATGCAGCCACCTTTCGATCAAAACATTCCTATGTGGGCTTGCCAATGCTAAAGGCTTATTCGACAATATCAATTGATTTTCGATTTAAAACAGTTGAACCGAACGGATTATTACTTTATAATGGTGGAAGGCGCAATGACTTTGTTGCTGTGGAATTGGTGAACGGACATATACATTTTACATTCGATTTGGGGGATGGTCCTATAACTATGCGCGATAAAACACGTATTCATATGAATGACAATAGGTGGCATCAAGTTAGCATTAGACGACCAGGACCTAAGACACATACTCTTGCTGTCGATGAATCATTCGAAATCATAACACTGTCGGGCAACAGTATGCACCTGGAATTATCCGGTATATTGTACATTGGCGGTGTTTTTAAGGACATGTATGCCAAGCTCCCAGCCTCGATATCATCTCGTTCTGGCTTTGAGGGTTGTATTTCTTCACTCGATTTGGGCGACACATCACCATCACTGACAAATGACGCTGTAGTACCGAGCTCGCTTGTTGTGTCCGGCTGTGAGGGCCCAACAAAATGTAGCCAAAATGCTTGTGCAAACAGAGGCGTTTGTGTGCAGCAGTGGAATGCGTACGCCTGCGAGTGTGATATGACTTCATATACGGGTCCAACATGTTACGATGGTGAGTTAACACATGTTTAAAAATAATGTTTTCAACAATCTTTGAAACCGATTTTTCAAATTAATTCTTAAATTTGGGAAAAATGTTTTCATGTATTTTTTTTCTCTTTATAGAATCCATTGCTTATGAGTTTGGTAATAATAAGGGAATAATTCAGTATTCATTTCCGGAAAATGCTCAGGCAGATACAGAGGAGGATAATATAGCATTAGGATTCATCACAACAAAATCGGACGCTGTTTTGTTGCGCATAGAAAGTTCTACGACGCAGGATTATATGGAAATGGAAATTGTAGAGGGCAACATATTTATGGTGTATAATATAGGAACACGAGATCTGCCATTGGGAGAGATTGGAACGAAAGTAAATGACAATACATATCATGTAGTTAGATTTAGTCGGCGAGGTGGAAACGCTACACTGCAATTAGATGACTACAACGTGCAAACTCTAACACCACAAGGTTCGAACTCAAAACCAACTATATACATAAGTATAAATAAGTTTATTCCATTTTGAAATCATATGAAAATCGAAAATGTTTACCAAACCTCTAATTAAACTTATTAATTTTGCAGAAACTTACATAGTTCAGAGTATGTATTTCCAAAAGTTATTAATTATCGTACTATTTACCAACTCCAAACGGTTTACGTACCTTAAGTCTCATAATGAAGCCGCACCGGTTTTAATACGAAATGCAAAAAAAGGTAGAATTTCATTGTTTTCATTTAACTAGGCGAATTGAATATTCGATTGTTTTTGGACTTTACACAACCAAAAAGCAAAAACAAAAAACCCTAGAGTTTTTGTATTGTTGTAGCTCTGCTGCTACATAATAATATACAGTACTTTTCGCTTATAGTCCACTACTATAGTTGCACAACTTTTGTGGACTATAAGCGAATTTGGACTATAACCGATTTTTTTTATAAGCCATTTAATGGCTTATAAGTGTATAATTCACATTTTGGACTTTATAAAAATTATTTTCTTCAATAAAACTGCTCTTTTTTAAACAAAACAAAAGTTTATTTAAAACATAACCAAATTTTGATTTAATTTAAATAAATAGTTAAAACAAAAAATAATACAATAAAAACAAAAATTGTCAGATGAAGACACCATGTTATGAAATATAAATTGCGAAATTTGGTATTTATAATAGTTACCAGAAATGTAAATAAAAACATGTTACAAGTTGATTAAAAAAATATTAAAAACAGAGTGGACTATAAGCGAACATTTTTGCATAAAGAATTATATTCGTATGCTAAGAAAATGTGTCTTTTAAACGAAAATGGGCTACATGCGAAATGGACCTTAGGACAAATAATTTGTATGAAATTTGAAAAAATCTGCATGTGAATATGACAGTTTTGGCTTATATCCGTTTTTGGCCTTTAAGCGGATTGGACTATAAGCGAAAAGTACTGTAATATGGTTTTAGTAATATCGGGATTAAAAAATTAATTCACAAGGCTTCTTTCAAATGTGCTAAATTCCCATTTCATACTATTGAGAAACTAAAATTTACTGTTGAAGGGATAAGCAATTCCTATGCGCATTTCACTGGTTGCATAGGCCAGATCGTCAGGAAACTTCATCCTTAGATTTTAGAAAAGCTAAAGATATTATACAAATTAAACTGTCAAGCGAATAAGAATTATAAACCTCAGTTTTACTTGTAACAATATCAAAGCTTAAGCAATTTTTTCAATTTTGGTTTTTTTTAATAAATAAATTTATTGGCAGCACTTGCATCATCTCCTTAAATATCATGGTCACATAACATGTAGTCTACAACAGACATGAAATGCTTAACATAAACACTAACATGATGTTAGTGTTAAGTATAGACTCATCATGTTAGAGTTTTTCTCATGTTTTAACACGGATGTTAAGCCATGTGTTTTAACAACTCTTTTATAACATAAAATGACGTTTAAGCTTGACAGAAGTCATTTTGTTGCTTTTTTTCATTTCACACACACTATTGTTTGGAATATGCTTCGACGACAATCAAAAAATAATGAAATTTCTTAACATTAACATGAGTACTATACTCATATTAACATATTAAAAATTCAACATGGAGTCTTACCATCATGTTTTAACAGCATTTCATGTCAGTTGTAGACTCGGTGTAAGGTACCGTTACGATTTTATAGCAAAAACAATTTTATCTTAAGCGACAACCTTCATACAAAATTTTAATGAAATGAAAAAACCTTCTCCTGTAAAATTTTGTTTTTGTCGCTTAAGCTTTTTTTGCGGTTATGGCTCGATATGATAATCGCTCAAAAATTTGTCGCCTTTTGTGAAGTAAAGTGTTGGCAAACCTAAATAAAAAGATTCTACAGTTCACGGTTAGTAAAAATAGAGCATTACACGTTAGAGTAACGTGTTTTCTTTATTGAATAATATTTCAAAAATTGTAACTTGCAACCAAAAAAAGCTGCATTTACACATATTCTCACTAGCATTTAAAAAATGTAATTTTATATGTGCATGATTTTTGCGGTCATGCATAAGCAAAACAAAATAAAATTTTATCAACAAAGGGTGTGTGTGAAACGGTAGCAAAGTTCTATGGTGAATTAAAATTGTCAAAAATTTCTACGCTAATGTTAAAATTTATACTAGCACCTAGGGCTAGTGAAATTTTATTCACCTCAACAGTGTCAAAAATTTACTTCCATGAGTACTTTGCTACCTTTTCACACACACCCAAAGGAATAATAATAATAATGTGAAACAGTAGCAAAGTTCTACTGTAAGTAAAATTTTGACGTTTCTGAGGTGAATAAAACGTCACTAGCCTGATAAAAAAAATTATGTAATTATATATATTTTCCAAAATTGCTTATTCTTTAATAAGCATTTTTTTAATTTTTGTTTACAAGAACCAACATTTTATATCGTGAAAAAATATATCATTTCACACAGCAGAACCATGAAAATTTTTCCCCACACACGCCCTTAGTCATGAAAAAACAAATTAATTGTTGTTAAATTTATCGCAAAATTTTTAGTTGCACTCAAATAAGTGAAGATCAATAAACTAAAGATTGGATTTGTTTAAATCAAATTTGTTGCGAGGCTGCCTAATTTCAATTTATCACTCAACAACAACAAAATTATTGCAATAACTTTGTACTATTACTTAGTGTGAGTTAAAACTGCAAAATTATTGCACTACCCCCATTAATGGTATGTATACATAACAGTTATGTTGCGAATATTCGTATTCGTATCGCCAAATATTCGTCTATTTCATGACATACCTATTCGTTTTCGCCAAAATCAAGAGAATATTTCGCGAATATTTTGCGAATACGTTCCAAAAAAATTTACAAAAATGTTAAAAAAAACATTAAAAGAAACAAAAATATATATAATTCTTTAAAAGAAAACTTTATTAAATAATAATGATATTAATAATATACATATAAATATTAATAAAAAAAAACTTCTGTAACCTTCTTTTATAAATAAATATATATACATATATAAATATATAATAAATTAAAAAGGTTAATGCTAAGTTAATAATGAAATCTCAGTAGGCCAATACTGTTTTTTTTCTGTTTGTTTTAAGCGCGAAAAACAACGGGTAAAGAAAATGTTAAATTATAAAAATTTCTTAGTTTGGTTTGGAAAAATCTTAAGGCCAAACATTTTTAATTTCATTTGGATTTCATATGAATTTACGCATTTATATCATATTAATTTTCATAGCCAATAGAAAATGTTGTAACTTTTACTTATTCTTTTAGGCCACCAGTCGACAATGTTTAATACAATGGCTAACATTCAAGTCGGAGGAAAATTTAGTCGCACGGGACGCACGCGAATTGAAAGACCTTTCGCTGGTGTAATTACCGGTCTGTCGGTAAATAAGCTACGTGTTCTGGACTTGGCTGTGGAACGTGATTCCCATATAACCATACGAGGAGATGTTCAATTGGTAACTGGAGTATTAGATAGAAATGATCTGCAAAGAATGCAGCAGGTTAGGGATTTTATTTTTTAATAATTTGATATCTCTTCAAACCTTTTCAACTATTTTTCTCATCGTAAAAAATTTTTTGCTCTGTCGTATTTTACATTAAAACAAAAAAAATCTCTTTCAAAACTCAATCTTTTTGTCGTTCAAGTCAATTGCGTTTTTGAACCATGTATACATATGTATGTACATTTATTCTCAGACCAAAATTCTAACAAAACTATTTGGGTAAAGCTGAACATGGTTCTTTAACTGTAAATGTGTCTGCCATAATAACTTTTTAGAATTGAATTGATTTTCTGTATTTTGTGCAACAAAACATCGTTTTATTGTTCATTTATTATTAATAGTCATTATTAACAATTTTAACTTTTTTTTTAAGATTGCTTCATGAAAATATTTGATATTTAAAATGCGCTACATATGTATGTATGTACATACATATCGCCTACACACTTCTTTCCAGCTAGCATTTTTGGAAATTTTTTATCATATTCGAGACTGTTTTGACTCCTCAGCGCGATTAATAAACAAAAATATGCGCTTATTTTCTGATCATAACATATACTTTTTCAGGAGAAAAACTCTTGATGAGTTACAATATACGCTTCATTAATTTTGTTTTTAGTTTAGAGTCATTTTTGACTCTTTTCAAATGGTATTCTAGTAATTTTTTAATCAAATACATTAAAATCTTAAGCGTGAGTAATTTTGAATCGTGTAAAGCGTTTTCTGATTAATCAGTTTTTGATCATCTAAACTACTCGAAAAAACCCATTAATCTAATTTTTGAAAAAAACAATCTTCCAAAACTAGCTGGGTTGTTAATTTTAAAATGTATGTATATATGTACCTACATATATACTTATATTTATGTATATACATAAACTATATATTTCTTTGGTTTTTATATATCGTATAAATATTTAATACAGCACTGTGCACTTAAAATTATCTATTTTATATAATTGTTTTTCTTAATTATTACAATACGTATCTGATATGCCTCCTCCTCTTTTTGGATTTGGATTAACGTCAAATAATTATTATGATTTCTTAAATTTAATAATGCACTCTTTTATTAATAGTTATTATTATTAAAACAATGCACACTAATTACAAAATACATAATAGTTCATATTCATACATAATAACTATGTACATAAGTATATACATACATACTATACAATGTATAGTATACATGGACCTTCAGCTACAATAAACAACTTTGCATGCACTTCCATTTCAAATACTCATATACAAACAAACATATGTACATTCGTATCCATTTATTATTAAATTTAAATATGTAAAGTCTTTCCAGTATAGTATACAAAAAAAGTCGATCACTGTATCTTAAAACTTCATCGATATCGATTTATATTTAGTGTCGATATCAAGCGTTTTTTTCTATGTGATGTCCATAACGAAAATTAATTAAGATATTGTAAATTTTAACGTCCATATTCATAAAAAGTTCTTATTTAAAGTTTTAAGTATGTTATGACTATTAAACGCTTTATGTTTTATAAACCTCTTATAAAAATGCGTATTCATAAACGTACAATAACCGCTTTTTAACCATTTACTGTTTGTAGCGATTTTATGTTTAAGTATGGCAACTTTTTTTTTGGGTTTTGTTTCCATTTTATTGCTAGTGATGCATGAAGTTTCTATTCGGTTCACATGTTATTCTATAAATAATATATATTTTTTAAAATTTAAGATCTTAAAAATTATTCTTATATGTAATATAAAAATACATATTTTTTAGCTTCTAACCAAAATTTTGCCGAAAGGTATTCTACCCTATCGTGAATAATTTTTCCCTCTTAATAATTCCCCTTTTCACATATTTGCGATCATGAAAAACTCCCATTAAAAAATGTAATTCAAATGAGAATAATAACGTGAAAAAATTCCCCTTGTCGTGAAAAGTTTTTTCCCTCGAAATTTGTTCACATTTCCCTTAGATTTTCTCACTTTATTTTTGCTAGGGAACAGAACATGTATGTCAGTAGTTCCTCCTAGAAATCGAATATTAAGGGCCAGATCCGTTATCGGCACAAGCCGATATATTGGTTAACAAAATGCAAAACAACAGGTCGATTGCCTGCGGATTTGTGAAGCTTTCGAAAGACGTGGTGGTCGAATTTTGGAAAATATTATACTACATAAAATTTAAAAAGTGAAAAAAACTCACGTTGTAATCAAACTACATATCCCTTCAATACTAAATATTTTGCCTTATTATTTTAACTTTAAACTTTAAAATACATATGTATATACATACATATCCACGTGCATTTTTTTTGAACAAAAATTTCTTGATTTTTATTTTTTTTAATCTTTCTTCTTTTTTACATTCACTGGAACTGATAGCGTGAAAAATTTTCACATAAGATTCACGATTGCTTTTTTCCCTTCGGGGGGAATGAAAATTTCATGGGAACAAAAATTCCACATGTTATTCACGATAGGGGTGATTACAAAAATGTTTTTTGAACTTTTTTTTAAATATTCGATAAGAAAGCATTCGAATGAAAAGTTTGTTTAATTTTTATTAGCATCACTATTATTTTGATTAATGACATGATTGCTACTTTATAGCCGAGAGGGACAAGGGGAAAATTAACGAGTACACAGATGCATGTAATTTCAGTACGCTTTGCTTTTTCATTCGTTGTTTAATTTTGTTTTTGTTTTCAGTGACTATACAAATAAAAAACATGTCGTCAACATGACATGAATCATTTGAACGCCAATTCATGTTCAAAGAAGAAAAAGGAAGAATCATGTCAATAAAACATGAGCCGTGTAAACGCACACTTATTTTCTTCAATTGTTTATATTTTTAAACAACAATTCGTTCTTTAAAACATATTAAAAAAAGGTTCCATCAAAGTTTGTATGATACCTTTCGGCAACATTTTGTTCAGAAACTAAAATAATGTGTAGTTTTATTTGATAAAATTTCATAGCAAGAACAATTTTATCGTAAGCGACAAATTTCATACAAAATTTTTAAGATCTACAATTAAAAAAAAAATTATTATTATATAGCGCCAAAAGTTCAATTTTACAGGAGAGAGTTTTTTTAATTTATTTCAAAAAAAATTTTGTATGAAATTTGTCGCTTACGATAAAATTGTTCTTGCTATGAAATCGTAACGGTAGGTACCATATTTGCCTACAACATTTTAGGAGATGATGCAAGTGTTGCCAATAAAGTCATTTATAAAAAAAAACAAAAATTTAAAATTTTTTCGCTTAGTGCCGGTTCACACAAGTCAAGTTTGACTCGTCAAGTCTTCAGCTCTTAGGGAAGAAGGGTAAAGAGAATGCCATTTCTTTTCCCTTCTCTCCTAAAAACTCAAGACTTGACGAGTCAAACTTGACGTGTGTGAACCAGCACTTACATTATTTTCGCGGTTAGGGCTCGGTGTGAACCGAATAGAATTTCATGCATCACTTGCAATACAATGGCAGCAAAATATAAAGAAAGTTGCCATACTTAAACACAAAATCTCTACAAACAGTTAATAGTAAAAAAGATGTTAATGTAGGTTTATGAATACAAATTTTTATAAGAGGTCTATAAGCGTTTGATACTTATTACATACTAAAATCATAAAATAAGAACTTTTTATCAATATGTCTGTAAATATTTACAAGTTTTATCTTAATTTTTTACTAAAAAAATGTTCATGAAATTTTTAGCTCTGATTTCATGTAAGTACAATGTATATTGTACATACATATGTATATCACACATTCCAGTATTACTTTCAAGTTTTTTACCCAGAATTCACCGAAATTGAAAGCTGTTACGTAGGCTGCACGCAATTTTAAAGCACTTTATTTTCAAGATGTTATCAAGAAAACAATTTTTAAGGGCATCAAATTTCAAAAGTGTTATTGTATTAGTGAAAAAGAGTATGTGTATTAAAACTTAAAACAAAATTTAAAGCAAAACTTGATCGTGTAACCCCCAAGTTGAAGCTTATTGCATAAACATAAATTAAATAATGAACATGACAGGTACCTATAGGCAGCTCGACAGTTGTGTAAGCTTAAAACGTTGTGTTATGGGTTGTTTCAAAAAGTGTTGGAGAACAAAAAATTGTTTTAGTGTTTTCCAAAAGTTTGTTGTTCAAAATTGGAAAATTACACAAATTTGTATTCAAGCATTTTACTTATTCATGCTTAACATAATCGCGATAATTATGGCATTTCTTGCGCTGATCAATAATAAATGTATTTCGATTTCATCTAACATATTTAAAATAAATACACTTTCAAAATTACATAGCTTAGGTCGTATGTCTAGTCGAGAAGATCATAATTTAAATTTTAAAAATTGAAATAAATGCATAAAATTTAAAGCTACCGAAAAAATGTACTTCAATTTAAAATCTTAAAACGATACCTAACCTGATTGTAAGTGTTGTCATAGTTTTTATTGTGCCATACACCTTTTGCTTTACAATTTGTTTAAATTCTGCTTTGAAATTGCATAAGTGTCCATTACCCATGTTCACTAACTTTGGTTATAACTGCTCGCATCGAAAAGATGTGAAACAAACATTCCATCGTTTCTCAAAAAGTAAGAAAAAAGTGTGTCTGTAACTCATGTCGAATAAATGTCATAATATTCTACTCGAAGCCTTGCATAGCAAGGAAGGAAACTATGGAGCAGCTGTCTTTGCCATTGTCAGATGCACACGTTTCGCACATCTAACAATAAAAAATATGATTCGAGTGAACTGCCAAAAGCAACGCAGAGTGTTCACACGATTGTCAGATATCTAATAATATTGTTGTCCTACAATGGACTGACAATGCTTTTTCTGACAACGTTGGCACACAAAAATTTCAAGTTAATTTTTAATATATTTTTCTGACAATATTGTTAGATCTGACCATTGCATCGTCTGTACGAAGCTTAAGTTCTACTAACTTTGGAGTAAATTTCGTCAAAACTTAGACACGAAGAAGATGTTGGTTTGCATGGAAAATCTAATCAAAAACAACTAGATTTTGCTCTAAATCTCGTAAGTACTAGATTCTGTGTAAGTGCAAATGAGCTATTAAACAATTTTTCTTGAATAGTCAATAAACGTATGCAATTAGAAAAAGAAGTAAGATTGTGTTTCGCCTGTATTCATAAAGGCACGAACTGCCGTTTTTAGATTTCGATGCCAATAAATTTAATAATTTTCTACTTCTTAGTTATAAAATAATTAATTTAACATGTTTTTTCAAAGTAAGAGCAATCTTTAAAGATTTCAATTTACTCTGATTTTAATTTTTACACTTACTGCCTTTTTCTAGCCACGGGAGTATAGAACCGTTACCGTTGCCATTGCCGGTACCTAACCCTACGTTTCCACATGCAAGCAATTACTTGCAAGTAGTGTATACGTATTATCAACGAAAAATCGAGGGAACAGCCGATTGGCTGAAAGTAAAAAAAATTTGTGAATGTGAGTGAAAAAGTGTGAGTGTATTGAGTTTTTCGAACTTGCACTTGCATGTGAAAACGGGGGGTAAATGTTTGCCAAATAAAAAATCTATAAACAAAAATTAAGTAATCGGGCCAAAGATTACTTACCTATGACTATTTTCTTCAAAATCGGGTTTTACATTTTAATTTAAGGGGTGTAATTAAAACTTGAAAAATTTTAAATGATATTCTCAACAAGGGCTAAGCCCTACACTAAATAATTTTTTAAGTGTATTAGTTATTTAAAATATGTTTATGTGTGTACAAAACTTCCATTAAATCATACAAACACTTACTACATATACAAAACACTATCTTTTTGGTACTAAAAAACAAAATTCAAAAACAAAAATTGATTAAAATTCTATTTATTTTCTATTTTTGTGATTTTCTTTTTTCTAATTAAGCAGACACCAGCTAGTGGTTATCCTGGTGCTATAGATGATTTAATATTTTCTGGCGCTGGGTCTGGTTGCCGAGGTGATGATGAAGATGAATGTACCCCTCCGTTTGAGTCGAGCGGTGATGATCTAATCACACCAGTCTATGTGCCACCTACTAAGCAAACTACTATGACACAAAATGTCAGTACCGACAAAACAAATGGGACTGAAAGAGCTTGTGATGATGAAGACTGCATTCATGGATCCGGTGACTATGGTGAAACAACAGAACAATTTACTTCTACAAGTACTGCAAAAGGTTCTGGTAAGTACTCTATTATGTTTAAATCGCATCCATTCGAACTTCGACTACATTTCATTATATTCCATCTTTCACACACTCACAAACTATTTTTTACCAACATCATCACACATGTAGAATTTTAAAAGGGGTTTACTGACAATAACTGATATAAGACCTTTAATACATACACCCGGTGGCGAATTTTGAGCGAATTTGTCTCAATGCGTCTCAAGGCGCAATTTCTATGAAAATATCGAAATCGATTGCTAAATACAATTTTGGAGACATTTTTATGAAATTTTAACTTTATAAAAGAAAGTTGAAAGTAATCGACATTTTCTGTTATCACTCGATATAAAACTGAACTCTGCTGAAATTTGTCTGCTATTCTTCAATGGCTGAATAACGGATTATTAAATAGGTATTTGTATGTATGTTATTTTCTTGTTTATCGCCGCATTGAAGTATTTTGAAACTTGACAACATTGTCTGAATATCGATTATATTGTCTGTTAGGACTCACTAACACGCGGAAGCCTAACGAACAAAATCAGTTCTGGTCATCCACGATATTTTGGACAATTGCTTTAAAAATTCATGTATGACGCCAAAGAAAATTCAGCAGATGTCATTGATGATTTAACATTGTCAGTATGTTTCATGATGAATCATCATGACGTTCGCCACCGGGCATGTACATACCTACATACATATGTATTTTGGTCATAATTATTATATAAGTATGTATGTTTGTATATACATGTCGCCCAAAACTTCAAATAATCCCTACACCCCAGGGTACCCACTAATTGTTTTACTTCAATCTATTGTAGTAAACTGCCAAAATTTTGGTGCCCTAAGTCAATTGGAAGGCAGCGCTCAATGTCTCCAAAGTTTTAAAAATTTTGATATATTCTTGCTTTTAAAATATTAATTTCTGGGTAGGTGCTTGTAAAACATTGTATTGATAAGCTTGAAAATTTCCGTGCACAGTTGGCGAAGACAGAAGGAAAGAAGAACGAATTGTTCACCAGCAGACAACATACACAACAAGAAACAAGAAATAATTTAAATAACTAGCAGACTGAACTCATTCTAATAAAATCTTTATTTTCCAAAAAATATCACTTTTGCATTAGATAAGGTTGTGGCAAGACTCTAGCTCTAGCTCATTGAAAGTAGCGATATGTTTCTTTTGACGGTCCAGTTATTGTTCATTGGGACGGGGATTTCTTCAACTACAGATGTTAAGAAGAAACTACTTAGTACTCCAAAGACTCGATAGTTTATTCAATACGATAGTATCGAATGCAGTGATTAGACCCCAGGTGAAATACACCATGCTAGTTCGATAACGAAATTGATGTACGTCATTAAAATCCACTTTGGAGTTCTTGCAAATGTCAAATATTGGTTTGAAGCACCTTTGGCTACAAATGGATCTTGGCAGACTTTCCTCTGTGGGAAAATGTGATTAGTTATAAAATTATTGATCCTAACATTGGTTAAGTGGTTAGAAATGCCATAAAGTTCCATATTTGGTACCTCTCGGATGAGTCAGTTGAGTTTATACCCAGAGAAATTATGAGGCAAAGGTGGCAGTTGTCAAGAAGATGGAATGTGTGTAGAAGATTCGTCACGGTTACCTGGCCAAGCCGTTTTGGCTGATTTTTCCAACAAACGACATTGCAGCTGATGGACAAGTTAAAAATAAATTATATTTTTCGACAACACATCCAAATGAATGAAACAGCAATGATTACGTTAGTGTTTAAAAAAATTACAAATAACTTTAAAGTTGTTAAAGATATTGCTGGTGTCAAACTTTTTGAAGGGTTAAATCAGCTTCTGACAAATAATAAAGAAGAGAAACGGCGCTGCGAATATGGCCCCAAAAATAAAATGAAAATTGGCCCCAAATTTGGAGCTATATTTCATAGTGCAATATGACCCCGTTTTTTTTAATGAAAAATTACAAAAACAAAATGAAAAATAACCCTAAAAATAAAATGAAATATGACCCTCAATTTGGGGTAATTCATCATTATGAAAAATGACCTCAAAATTTATAATGAACTTTAACCCAAAGAAAGTTCTATTAAAAATTTTGGGTGGAGTTCATATGCTCGAAACTAAAAATCCCAAATTTAGAATCCCGATTTCAAAATTCGAATAATAATACTGTTTTGGTTTTACAAATCGTACGATTGATAGCATTGTTGGGCTTTCGGCCATGCGCAAGGATTTTTTCCTCTATGGTATAACGAACGCTGGCTTTGCAAGAATTTTCTTCTCTATAATATGACGAACACTGGCTTCGCTATTTTCCACTTTTCTCCACTTTGGAATAAGAATTCGGGGTTTTTATACTATCCCTAGAAGCTTTTACATAAAATTTTATATACTTTGTGTGACAATGTTTGGGGTGATTTTTCATTTCTTAAAATTTGCATTTTTCATTAGTAATCGAAAAATAGCCCCAAAGTAAAAATTGTGATTTTATTTGGGGCCATTTTTTATTCCTTGATATTGGGGTAATTTTTCATTGCACTTAAAATGCAAAATTGCGTGTTGTTGTGTCATATGTAAAATGTTGGGGCCGTCCTTTACTTTCCTTTTGGAGCCATATTTCCTGGGTTCATTTTGCACGCCGCCACGAGAAACAGTTGCTGCTGCAAGTGAATGAAGCTGAAAACTAAAAAACAAGCAGTTGTTGAAAGTTTGAAGCTGTCGACTTTAGTGGATTAAACCATACTTATTTACCCCACTCACAACTTTTCTACACCATAAAATAATTTACTTACTTGATTTAAAGCAATCCCAAAAATTACTGACTTTTTAAATTAATTATTAATTTCTTTCAATAGGAATATTATTTTCAACCTTTGCAAGATTCTTATTTTATTCCTTGTAACAAATTAGGGGTTCCGTCAAAAGGTCCACCGTGACCGAAAATTTAAAAGTTATTAAAAGCTGATTATTTTACGATATTGTTATAGAGAAATATTTATATTCTACTAATTTTATTAATTTACCCATAAATTTGTTCACTTAGATAAACAATCAGACTGCAAAGTTGTGCAAACGTAATTTTTTTTTGTGAGAATGTTTTATTGTATGTTTTCTTGAATATTATCTTCAATATTATCTTCCTGAAAAAAGGTGATATTTGATAAAAATTATTCCAAAAAAATTTTCTTACATGGTCTGTAGTCTAAGGAAGAGTTCGAAGAGAAATATGTTATTCGGATTAACGGTAAATTTTTATTTTGTGTTAATCATTATTCAGTTAAATTATTTTGGAAAAAATTTCAAGTTCGAAATGTCACGTATCGCCCCAGATTTTTTCTTAAAAAAAAAAAAAATACAGAAGATTTTTGAATCAAACCAAAGGCATTTTAATGTTCATTGGTACGTAAAATTCTGAAAGTAGTTTGATTAAAAAATTGTTCCAGGTTTCGCTGAATTACGCCTTTTTATACATGGCCACAAAAACTACTTCTATTTTTTCACGTTCGAACCGCTACTTTTTTTGCCATTATCTTTGACCTAGAATCGCGCCTTCCATAAACTTTAGCATAGATAACAATGCCTTCTTAGTGCTATAATTTAAGGGTTAAAAGAACGGAAAAATATTTGTTGCTTAAAATGTTATTGCATTTTCAATTCGTACGACTGTCACGTTCAACACTGTGGAATTACCCATATGTAAACTAGTTATTAAATTTTTAGTGCTCAATATGTGCCACGCTAATGTACATATTAACTTGCATTTGTATAAATATCCTGGTATATACTGGTTAAGGTTAGTTTACACTATTTTACTTTGTTTTAATACATGTCTCAAAACTCAAGTAATTTGTAAAAGTCAGAGAGTGTGAATGCATTTGTGATAAAAATTACAAGTATTATGAAAAAAAAAAAGTTTGACATCCCATACGACTTCATCGTTTTTTGAAAAAATTCTTAACAATAATACTGTTTATTGGATCAGGGTTGCATTTTATTTCATGTGTGAGTGTTTATACTTTGTGTGATGGTGTAAACACAAACTGTCATGTTAAATTTGATTTTTTGACAGTCGCAACAAAACTCATTTGATTTCTATCTCACAAACTATTTTGGAATACGTAAGACTTGTGAGATGGTGTAAACTAGCCTTCAGGCGTACTTACGTATGACTCATAAATAAGACTTATTAGAACAGAGTGTGTTATTTGGAGTAGAAGTTTTAAAACTCTTTGAAAAATCTATGCAAAATGTTTGACTAAAATTACGTTGTCAAAAAAAGTTCATATGTACATATGTAGTGCATACAACATCTATGTATGTATGTATATGAGGCATTATTCGTAAAGCGGACAAGCAAAAAAAAAATGTATCGAATTTTCTTTATATTTGGTCTAACTGCACCCCTAGTAGATATGAATGTGTGTGCCGAATAATTTTTTGTATGATGTTTATTTGTAGAACTATGGGGTGCTAAAGTCTTGCCGTTTTTGAAAAACTGTTGTTTCAAATTAGAAACAAAGAAAACAAAAAAATTACGGTATGTGATTCTATTAAGGCAATCGTTTTATTTTTTAAAAAAAGTTATTCTAGCCTCGACGTATTTTTTTTATATAATTTTTTTTACCAAGTTAGCCCAGGGTGTCCCCATTGTACTTTAATTATGTATGTACGAAAAAATGCGTCAGAAATATTATTTCCCACCCCATACAATTTCATTAAAACTGTGGTGTAAAAATGAATGATGGAAGTTGTATGTGTGTATTTATCTTCCCTATAGCCTAATTTACTTTTATACAGCTGTAGGGGTTCAGCTTAAAGATTAGGCGTCTTGCGCCAGCCAAATTAGAGACTTTAAATAATTAAACAACGCAACAAGTGCCACTTTATGTTTTCTGTATTCAAGTCTAATTTATTTGTGGGCTACTGCCCTTTTTATACTAATTCTACAATAAGCTTTTTAATTGCTGGGTGGATCAAGGCTTATCAAAATTTTCCAACATTGTCCGATATCTGACACCATTGAAAGAAACGGCGACCCCGTGTTCAAAAAAAAAAAAATAAGGACCAATTATCCTTTCTGATCCAAACGGTACACTGAGTTAGGTAGGTGTATTTCTCACTGTTGAACCTTTCTCGGATTTTCCGTAGCCCACTTAATTGGGAATGGGCTTCGTCGCTCATAATTAAATTATGATTTTCTTCTGCTTTTTAGCTCAACAATTTGGACACGTTGTTCAATTGAGTACTGCTTCATTTCATTCCCCAAGTCTTCTTTACAAAGCAATTCAAACCCCTTCGGTAAATTTGTGCCACCCCGTATAATGTATTCACAATTAAGAAAATAATTTGTAAAAAATTTCAATTACAAATTTTAAAAATAAAATCTAGTAGCCAATTAGCCTCAAAAAGCTATAAAAGGGGCTGAGGCAAAAACAAATAAAAAAAATAGGTAATTGTGTATACCATGGTACAATTGTACTTTTTTAAAAGTTATCAGACTTTGTTGGTACTAAGGTACAACTGCGACTTATTTGGTACAATTTATAATGTTCATTTTGTATCATCAATAACTCGTTTATCGAATAAAATGCTTTAAAGACTTACCTTTGCTCATTTTGAAATATTTAAGGACTTAAAAAAAAAAATTAAAATAAAAGGTTTCTTTTCCCGGACTTTTTCATTTCCCGAGAAAGTGGGATTTATTTTTTAACCTAACCCTTTTTGCCTAACGGCTAAAAGTTGCCATAATTAAATTAAAAAAAAATCCCGGGAATTTCCGCAAAATTTTCCCGGGATTTATTTCCCGAAAACTGTGCGGGATCCCGGGATTTTTGTTCCAGGAATTCCCGTATGAAAAACACTTATATGTGTGTATATACATAAGCTTAGAAATAAATTTCATTACTACAACATTTTTTCAAAAGATTTGTATTTATATTTATTGTACATTATCCTTTTTTTTAATTTCAAACTTAATACTATCTATACACACTATATATGTAACTACCCATAAGTACATTATTCTTTACTATATTTATAGATATAACTAATCATTCTAAGTTACTACACAGCTAGACTTGCCAACTGGCCAGTTTTCGCCGGGACAGTCCAGTTTTAGAGTGGAATGTCCCGTCGATACTATGAACTTGACGCCATTTGTTTTTTTAAATTAAATGTTGCTAAAAAATTATCTTTTTATTTTGCTTAAAACTAATTTAATTTCGGAATTTTAATTTTTTTTTGTAATTTCAATATACAAGCCTCCTCCATTTTCGAAATAACAGTATATCTCGAAAACAAAAGCTAACCTAAACGATTTTTTTTAATTTGTCTATGGGTTTTTATTGGTGTCCCGTTTTGGCAATTTTAAAAGGTGGCAAGCCTATACACAGCGTGTGATTTAAAAAAATCATTTGAATTTATGTACATATTAGCGGATACATTTACACAGTAGTACGCTTTTAAATAACACAATAACACAACTATAAAGAAATTTTCTTAAATGCATACATTTCAAATATTCAAAAATTTAATTTGTTAGTTTTTACTTTATTTTTCCACAATCGTGGTTGAAACTTAAAACAAGCAAGAAGGTGCAGTCGGTAAAGCCTTATCATATGATACCCTACACCACAGTGTATAAAAATCATGGATCCGCCTTAACAAAATTATGTTATGAGATTAAGATACAAGTAAAAGTTCTTTGTGTCGAATATTATTTAGATATCTTCATCTATACAAGATTTTAGGATGGGGGTTTATATGGGACCTTTGGTTAATTTTGGACCTACCAGGACAACCTTTTGTCATGACATAAAAGCTACCGTTAAAGTGAATACCGCCAGTTTGTACGTTAATACCGTAATTTATAAGGATGTTATGGCATTTAATACTACACGGAAAGAATTATTTGCTAATACGACTTGAGCCCAAAAATTTTTCATGATTCTCGTTTAAGCCAAAATTTACTTATTCAAAATATATGTCTGGCTTGGTTTAAGCAAAATATTTCTTTATTAAAGATAGTTTCACTTAATACGAACGTAATAATTTAACATCAAGAATTTTATTTTGGAATTTCGATTTTCTTGGTTTAAGTAACGAAATTGATTACTTTAGTAAATAAACTTGTGTATTTGTATAGGAGCTATAGTCAAATATGTGCCGATCCAATAAATAAAAAAAAAATGTTTTGACTTTGGGCTCAAACATCCTATTCAGGAAAGAAGCTTGTATGGGGGCTATGTGAAATTAAGGACCGATTCCCCCAACTTCCAATAGTCTTGTTCCTTAGGCATATTAAACAATTTCATCGGAATATCTCCAAAATTGCGACCTGTACTTTGCGCACAAGGTAAACATGGACAGCCCGCCGGATTGACATTGTGAGATCGACCCAAAAGATTCTAAATCGATCGGTGTACTGATACAATACAAATGCATAATTGAAAATATTAAGGTCAAAACTTTCAAAATATGGGCATACTTCAAATTATAAAAATGATATTGGCCAACATTTTTAATTTAGAGTGTTTGGATTGTTTACTTCAAAAATATTACAATTCCCGTTATTGTTAAAATAATTTTTTTTATACTGCTGCCTTTAATTGGAATTGAATTTCAATAAAATTTTTTTATAAAAATATTTAAAAGAAAATGGTGCTTTCAAAAAAGTACCAATAATAAACATTTTTTACTTCCTACTTCACCTTTAAATTTGAAAAATATTCATATGTATTTGTTTTAGGTGGTATTTAAAGCTTATTAAAAGCGATGCGATTTCCATGCAAATGCATGTTTTTTGTCGATAGTCTAAGATCAGTGTCGACCAATTATCTTTCCGAATCATTAAATTTCTGTTAAAATGACATCGATTTGTTTTTGCATATTTTGGTGAAAATGCATATTTTTGCATAATTTGGGTTTAAATGCATATTTTTGCATATATTAACATTTTTGAGTGATACATTTTTGAATTTCCAAATTATAAAAATATTCACAAATACACAAAAAAAAATCTACCAAAACCCATTTTAAAATCAATAAATAAATTTGTTTTAAGCTCTGCATTTGTATTCTCAACTACTGATTTATTAGTTCACTCAAGTCAAATTAATTGATATTGCAAATTAAAAAGAGATCCGAATGTTTTGGAAAAAATTAAGGATTTCAAAAAATGAAACCAATTTCAACAACTTTTGATCTATAATCAAATGTGGGATCTAAATTAGAAAATTAATATTCTTCAAATGAATTGGCATTCTTCAACAAGTATGCTTTTATAACTTTGGTTGACGTTGAGGGTTTATTTTCCATGAACAAAAGTTTTTAGCGTCCGAACAGACAAAGGTTTACTATTGATAATATAAAGAGCATTTATTTGTTATTTTATTTTTTTTTTGTTTTAATAAATTAAAAAAACGCATTTTTATTGAAAATTTTAAGCATAATTTTTATTTTTGTAATGCAAATTTTGAAGTTTTTTGTGCATTTTTTATGCGCATATTTTCGATTTTTTGTGCATGAAAATCTCATCCCTACCTTTAAACATTCACGTTTTACCGATTTTGTTCCAATCGACCACTGCACTCAAATGTACTTAATTTGTTTACTGCCTTTATGCTACAAACGTAGGGTTTAAGTTTGCGCAAAATTGCTTCGAAAAAAACTTTAAATAAACATATTTTTTACAAAAGGTACTTAAAGTACAAAATTTAACTCTGTTTGTTGTCTCACAAGTGTACTTTATTTGTTTGATGCCTTTACTTTAAAGAATATATTTTAAGTTCGTGCAAATTTTTTTTGAGACGAAAAACTTGTTAACAAATAGTACCATAAATAAGAAGTTTACCCTGTTTTGTCCCCAAAATATACTTTACTAGTTTTCTGCGTTTCAAGATTGTGCAAAGTTATTAAAAAAAAACATGTTTACAAAAAGTACCAAGTGTATAAAATTATGTACCAAAAGTAAGAATTTTTGCCTTGTCCTGCCCCTTTAAGTTAAACCTTCCCTGCAAATAATATTGGACCACCTGATCCAATTTAATTAAATAGACTACTCTATGGACTGGTTCGGTGTAATGCAAGCATAGACCATGTCATTGTTAAAAAGTGTTTGTAGTGAGACGTCATGTCTTCGATTTTTAACTAATCCTCTTGTGTATAGAATGGAGTAGTTTTAAGACTACTCCTTTGTAATTCAAAGCTGGGGTATATGGTCCTGCCCTAGGTTATCGTAATGCTAAATATACCATGTTTTTCCATACGTTTTGGTTACTTTTGGAGTAGTCCTAGCCCCTTGTGGGCTACATTTTACGCGCGTGTTTGGACTAGTCCTATTATTTGGTAGTTAGCAAAATAATAATGTTTAGGAAATACATACATATCGTCACCTTAAATAAAAAACAACGTACCATCAAAAAATTCAAAATTTACTTTTTGATTGATTTTAGCTCCTTTTATTAAACTACATGCTCACAAAAAATGGCGACGTTATTAGAGAAATTCAAACGCCAAGTTCACCTTGTTGTCATTGATTTTGTAAAGTTTTTTGCTTATTCTTTAAAGTTCTAAAAAGTGTTGTTTCGTTATTTTGTATTTTAGGTGTCGATATGTACAGACATAAACTATTTGAAAAGAAATTGATTTGGTTTAAGAAAGTTTCTCCTGTTATTTAATAATTCGCCGGCAGCTGAATAGCACTGAAGTAGCAGGGACTATAAGATATTTTTTGCAACTTTAGATAACTTCCTGCAGACAAGCGTAGAGCTTCGCGGGATTAGCTTAGGGAATTAAAAAAAAAAAAAAAAAAATTAGTGTCTGGACGACTTTTCCTCTAATGGTCATTCATTGTATTTCTTTCATTACATTACAAACAAATTTTACATTTTAGTCCCCAGGTAAACATATACCAATTTTGACAAAAGGCCCTCAAATTAGGCGTACAAAGAAGCACAGCTGAGCTATCGGTGCCACCTGCTATACATTCAGCGCGAATTATTAGCAGGTAAACTTGCGGTGGAAAACTGTAGATTGTAGCTGCTGTTACATGTTCTCATTGATGTATTTTAAATAATAATATCGATATTGATATTTTCCCAATCGATATTAATTTTGTTTTCTTATGGATATTTTCGATATTTGAAGACTATCGATAGTATCGATAGTACTATCAATAGTTTCCCAGCACTAGTCCATGTTACACATGTCTTGATTTTTCATTAAAAACGCATTGGAAAAAGGTCTGGACAGACTCATGAGTACCTACGACGAAGGTTTAAGCATAAAATTAAACTTTTTAAATTTAGTGGCCTTATCCAGTAAAAAATGTGCTCCAAAAGGAGCAGGTTTTATGTATGAATTCATACCTCAAATCGATTCAAACCTGCTGATGGGATGCCTGATTTTTGTATGGAGGACTATTTTCTGCTGATAATAACTGCTTTTTTAACATGCAAACAAAGCACTCCAAAAGCGCCTTTTAATTGCTTAAATGCATTGGCCCATAATCATAGTCAAACGCTAAAGTCGGTTCTTTTTAAAAGCAACTTTAAAACAAAAACCTTCTTTTATTTTCTTTGCTACTATAGTCGAAATTAAAGTATGTTTTAAATTGAACCGACTTCTCTGAACAGGTCCTACTAATTTCATATGTACACAATTTTAGAAAAAAAGCACTTTTATTCAGAAATGGATTTTAAAACCGGTCGAAATCGTTTTGAAATCGATAGATTTTTAATCACATACCTAAATTACTTGTAATTATTTGTTTTATGTTGTCTAAGTTGCCCTTTGCTGGAATCGGTTATCTTGCCATAAGAAAAGTGGTCAAAGAAATTCTGTATTTCACAGAGCATTCATTCATGCAATTTAAATCAGTTTCTAAGATTTTCTTTTAAACTTTCTCGATTGTAATACATATTTTGGTGTTTAGTTTGTTAGTTTAAAGTATACTTTTATGTATAATTACGTTATTATTGTTATAAACATTTCCACATTTTTATGCCTTAACATTCCAAATGTGCTTTTTCATCTATCATGGCATCTATTAAAATAAATTCGTAACTCATTCATGTCAGCCATGGACACAACCACAAAATGCGAAATTTTAAAACTGTAGCATTACAGATGGACTTGTTTCTTTCAGAAATTAAATCCTGCTTCATAATACTGACAGTGATTATGCACCGGCTGCTCAGTAAACCGTACTGAATTACAAACAAAGTCAAGCACTTGTAATATAAAATATTAACACACATTAAACACCAAAAAAAAAAAAAAAATTTAAAAAAAACTAATCGCATAGTTAAAACAGAGCTGGAAAACACATCAATATTTTCGGTTTTATTTAGGATAGATATAAGATCGTTAGTAAAACGAGTATATTTATGTAGGTATATGTATTAAGCCATACAAACACATGTTCAAGTGCATAAGTATTGTGGATGTCTTCATAAAACAACGAATAAAACAATAATAAAAAGCTAAACCACCAAATGTATTTAAAAACTCTCTACATACATATGTATTTATAATAAAATATACATACCCATGTACGTTCATGTGTTACATCAATACAATGAAGATGAACCATGTGACGTCTTACGAAAGAATCTTTCGTATTTAGTTTTTCGTACTATTTATTAAAGTTTTGTTTATATTACGAAAATACTCACTCAATTAATTTGTTAATATTCTTGATTTTCGTACATATAAAATCACTTAAAATTTTAAGATTTTGGCAAATATTCAACGAAAATCCAAAAAACTTAGTGTCTACTTAATTATTAAATAATCAATATTTTGGTACTATTTAATTAAATCGGGCAAAGAAATTATTTAAGTTAGTTTTATATTTGTATGTATGTATGTATATTTAGGCTGGGTCATTTATGTATGAAGAAAAAAATATTGGTTTTTTAACGGCCACAGTGACAGAAAGATGTCAAAATACAATTCTTAATAGAATACAAAGTTTGGTAAGAATCGTTGTTAATCTTCTGCCTCCGGTTTCATGTTGAATTTGTGAAAAATATGGTTACAAAAGGACATCAGTATGATACAGTTAATAATGCTACTCAATTCCATATTATTTATAAGTAAAAAAATTATACCAATCATAAATATGTATATTTATTAGAGAAAACAAAGCATTACATAACATTTTTAGAAAAAATAAAAAACAATAAATAACAATTATGTAATTATATGGATGAGCTTATTTTGAGTTCAAATTCTTTATGCTATCGAATTTCGGTATTGATTTTTTTGAGTTAATTTGTGACTTAATGAATCCTTCTCTTCTAGTTTTATTGCACACAGAAGATGAAGCATTAGTCACTGCTTTTACTGCTCTTTCTACTGCTTGTGTATGACAAGGAATTCTGATTTTCCCTTTTGTTGAATAAACAATCGAAAATTTTCTTCGCTAACTGATTTTAATATCGATGGTTCAGTGATAGGTTCTTGCCATTTCAGGAGCTCATAAAGAGCTCTTTGGTAACTGAAACCGAAGTAATTTTTTTGATGTCGTTAATTTGCTTTTTAAAATAAGTTTTCAGGGTATGCAAAATAGTAGTTTCTTTGAATTACTGGTTCGACAATAGATTTCAAAGCTGGTGGTAAATATCGGGTTAGCTCAATGAGTTAAACAGATGCTGCGGTCCACCTTTACAACCGGGATGGGTTTTTATAGAAAACCATACCGGTGCGGAAACTTTGACAATATATGTTGCAAGAGTGGTAAGATTTGCAGAGGCACACACAACTGAAAAACGCAGGCGAAGAATTCTGTTTGCACGAGTTAGCCATCGGGAACTACACATTTTCCCTGGTGATTTGTTCGCTAAATCGCTGGTTACAATGCCGATTGTAACTGCTTCGACTATTCTGTACAAATACATTTGGTCTGTACTAATATCTTTTACAAGAAGCTCTGGTAAATTAGACGAAATTGGTTGAAACTGTGTTATTGGCCTTTTTCACAGTTTTTAAGTGCCTTGTCAATTGGCCCCGAAAATGTCTGAGGTCCGGATGTACCGCCATCAGCGTGTTGAAACAGGTGTCTGAACGGTAGTTCATTCATATGTAATAAACAAACAATCCATTGCAAGGATCTACCCAATCTTTTTTCTAAGGTTCGTATAATACCGCCAAATTTACTAACATTTACATTTGTGCCTTCACAACCAATTGCATTTAAAAAAATCCATTGAAATACCCGCATGAAATATGCTCTTCGAGTCTTTTTCCCCCATCTTTTTCAGTTAAAGTCAAAGTCTTGTCTTTCCTTCCATCGAAGTACAAAGCGGGTATATGTGAAAAGATTTTTTGCAAAGTCATGATTTATCTAGGTTTTTTCGGTTCATGGATTTTCAAAGATTTTTTACATATGTACATAAAAAGTAGCGTTTGAATTTCACAGGTTTTCACGATTTTTAATATATTTTAAATTTGTTATACGAGAGTAGTTACAATTCTCAAATTGTGAATCTTTGTTTAAGAAGTACTTTATACTATTATGTATAACACTTATTAAGAATAATTTATTATTATGTCTTTGGCTTACCTTATCGAAAGTTTCTATCGCAAGCCGGAGGCAGAAAAACTAAAAATTATTCAACAAAACTTTACATAAAGGTTAATTCTACCATTTAGCACCTTTTTATCGCTGAGCCTTTGTGGAAATTTAGAAAAAAATTTTTGACCCACCCTAATGTATATGTAATTATATACATGTTCATATACATATGTATGTGGGGCGTTAACTAAGTATTTGTGCAGTTACATTGAATTACAATAAAAGTTGTTGATTTAAGCAAAACAGTTTTGTAACATCATCAGTTCATTAAATATAGTTTAATAAAGAAAATATTTCATTTGATGTTCTTCTATATTACACAATAAGTCAATAATAAGCATTTAATAATTTCGCAAACTATGTAAATTTATTATAAATATAATTAATGATTTTGTTATGTATAGTCTATTATTATTTTAATAATTTTGTTAAAAAATTGTTTAAAATTAAAATTCGTATTTATGAAACTTAATTTTGTTTACTTTACAAAACTCCTAAAAAATAGAATGTGAGAATTATTTTTAATTCATAAATTATTTTTTTTATATAAAACATTTCTTAGAATTGGTTCAAATAATTTGATATTCTGGAAGTGTGTGGAATCATTCCTAAAGCTGGCTTATATTTATACAGGGCTGGCTTAAGTAAAAAGTATGTGAAATATTGAGGGAATGTGTCCATTCTAAGAAAGTTTTAAAAATTGCAATTTGACCTATATGAAATAATATTTATTCCATACTTATAAATTATATTTATCAAGTACGGAGTATATCAGCGCATTTTCAAGCGGAAGAAATGGCAGTTGTTCTACTTCTACTGCAGTTTTTTAAGCGCTGATTTGCACAAAATTATAGTAAATGTAAATTGCATTGATTAATGCACGTGACAATAGCACAAACAAAGGGAGTTATGCATGAAAATGTCATTGTACTATCACCGTACCAAAGGAAGATAAAACTTAGCGACATTGTCTCTTAAGGCTCCCTGATACCTGGGCGCTTGGGAGACAAAATCAACTTCCGTCATATAAAAAAATTGGGACTTTTACTTAGAAAAATCATGTATAACACGAAAGAAAAAGCGGCAACCGTCATCGATGACTTGACATTGCCAGAGTTTGTCACGATGAGTCATTATGACGTTCACCACCAGAATTATGATTTTATCATTCATTTATTTACACTGAATATTTTTTAGGCTCAATTTTTAAAATAACGGCGTTATGTGGCGGTTAATTAAGTATGTGACATATTTGTAATTTTACGGCTATGTTTTTTAAAAATTTAATAATTTGTTTATAAATTGCTTCCCTTCGAACATATGGCAACACTGATGAATATTTAATATTGTGCTCATTAGAAATAACTCAATTTCTGTTGTGGTTTTTTTTTTTTTATTTTTTTTTTTTTTTTAATTTTCCTAAGCAAATTCCGCGAAGCTTTATGCTTGTCTGCAGGAAAGAAACCAGAGTCTCTGGCGGGAATCGAACCCGCAACCCCGGCGCTGATAGACTAGCTCGCTACCAGCTAGCCTACCGGGGCACTCACACTTTTGAAAACAGACAATAATATGTAAATTACCTTTTTATGATTTTTAATGTAAAGTAATTAAGTGGCTATAGTTTTATGCAATCTAAAGTCCGGGATTCACTATCCTACACAATCGTATGATTCATTCACACGAAAATCTGATGGAATTCTATCCGAAATAAAAAATGTCTTCAAAATCTGTTGTCAATGCCACTATCCAACAAAAATTATGCCAACTCAAATAATTCAGCTGCTTTGCAAGAAAATGCAACTCTGATCGCATAGAAACTATCATTTTATGAAAATTTTCATAAACATTTGCAAGTCGGACAGACTTGTCAAAAAACCTGTCACTCAATTCAATTTTAAGCCACACTATCCTACTTTATTAGCACACAAGTTTATTTTTAACAAATCGTACGACTGAATAGGATAGTGTATCGCCGGCTTAAGAAATACTTCGCAAAATGCACAATTAGCCAACTCACAAAGTGTTGAAAAGTGTTAAGTACTAATGTACTAGTTTAGGCTAAATAACATTATTGCGAACAGCTCTTTGTATTACCATATTAGTGTAAACTTCAAAATTAAATAACATGAATATATGTATAAATAATTAAAGAAAACTAATCGGGTATGTGATGGAAAACAATTTTGAAAACAAAAGGATCGAAACCGTTAATATAGTTTCAGTATCTCTAAAAATTGATTTCTTACACATATTTTTCTTTTTTCTGCATTTTCAACAAAAACTAAACATTATAATTCAAAATGGATTTAAAAATAGCTTGAAATTCATCACACCTGCTAAGACGGTCCTTTTGAAATCGATCGATTTTTATTACGTACCGGAATGACTTAAAATTGTAAACAAAAACTAGTTGGAAAAATAGCACACTGAACAGACATACATACATACAGAGGTCACATAATATTTTAATATAAAAATTAAAAAACCATTCATAAAATTATAGCAAATACAAAGAATATGACATAATAGAACTCTTTGTGAATTGTTCTGGAAATCGAAATAAAGTTAAATTGAAATTGATGCAGTTATTTAATTTAATTATTAATGAAAGTTCTGTATGACGTGCTAAATTCCCAATTTTCCATATTTGATAAATACACTGAAATTTATTGTTGAGGGAAAGCTAGCTTCTATGCCTCAACGTCATACAGAAATTTTTTTAATAATAAATTTTGTATTCCCAAAAACAACTTTAATTTAATTGTTCCAGATTTCAAAAGTAGTTCTGGCAAAGAAAAGCTGCCCTCAAATTAGGAGGTATATAAAAGGGAATATTTTTATAAACTTTGAACACACGATTAAAATTTGTTTGATTTAAATTTTACTCACATTCGAATTTTAGAATTTATTTTAACATATTTTCAATACTTTCAATCTACAAGTTAAATTTGTATGAATCTTTTCACATCCATACATGTATACTGTAGGTGTATAAGAGAAATTATTTCTGTATATTTATGAATGTATAAGATTTGGGTGATAAAAAATACACGTACACCTTAATAAAAAAGCATTAAGTAAAAGTTCCTGGATTCATTTACTACGGATAACACTCTAAAGAACAAAATACATTTAAACTACATGCAAATAATAATAAAACTAATAATAATAGTCATAATTACGAATACAACAATACATATTTAAAAAATTCGCGTAAATACATATGTACCTTACTATATGCAATTCATACATACATAAATATATGTACATAAGATGGATTTGTGTTCTTAGTTTTAACTACAAAAATAAATAAAAATGTATAACAATGTTTAAAATTGGTTAAAGTCTTCAATGCATATAATTTTTGTTTTTTTTTTAACTTATTAGTTTTTATCACCAATGTCCAACGTAAGTACTGGTATGTGATGGAAAACCCTGTTCAGCTAAAATTGACTTGTCTGAACTAGTCTTGGGCATAGCTGTTCATTTAGTTGATTGTTCATTTTGATTCAGTTCAAGACCTAGTTCGTTCTTTTCTTTCAGTTGTTCACTTATTATTTACTAAACAAGTGATTGATTGTACAGTACTTTCCGCTTATAGTCACATCCTTTAGTTGCACCCATCACGTGGACTATATTCCTAATGTGACTATTAGGCGAATTCACTATGAGGCGAAACACATATAATCAAGTTTTGTGAATATAGAAAAAAAAAATTCAAGTATATTACAACGACATCAGGCTTATTTTTTGCAACCGAGCTGCATACTATATAAAAGATATATCATAACTGATGCCAACGGCGCAGAACTAAATTTTTACGAGATGACAAAAATTTTATTTTTTTTTTTATTTATTTAGCGTATGGATTTAAGATACAGAGAAAATATAAATATGTACATATATGTATCTATTTTTCTTTTATTTTTTATTTTTGTTGTTAAATTAACGTGCTTTACTTTTCCCATTGACGACTGTTGATAAGCACATTTGCCATATGCTTATATCGCTAAATAGACTATAACGTTAATACTTTATATAAAAGTAACTTATAGCGGCAAAAAAACAGAAAAAGTTAACTATATCGCTAATGTGAATAAAAGCGGTAGTGACTATAAACGAAAAGTACTGTGCTGTCTTCATGCAAGCACATTTTTACAAAAGTTTTCGCAGTAAAGATAAAAAATGAAATTTTTTAAGATTTTCCAACAACATCACATTGGTCAACTGAGTGAATAGTTCAATTGAAAAATGGGGTTCAAGTATTACTCAATTCTATTCTGAACCAAGTCGAATTTATACAGGTAGATAAAGGTATTTTTTTAGATGTTTATACTGCAGGGTGGCCCAAACTTACCGAAGGGGTTTGAATTGCTTATAACTTTTTTATTATAATTTTTTTTTTTTTTTCAGTATTTTGTAAAGAAGACTTGGGGAATTTAAAATGGGCTTTATTTAATCATAATTTTATTCAAAATTTAATTATAAGTGGCGAAGCCCATTTTCAATTACTTGGGTTCGTTAAGAAGCAAAACTGCAGGATAAGGGCTACGGAAAACCCGAAAGTAGTTTGCGAAGCAGAAAATGTCCCCCACTTGCGAGATATTATTTTTCATAACTAAACTAAAAATATTCCCCATTTATATACTGTATTAAAAAAAAAAAACAAAAAAAATTAATAATTGTATCTTAAATAAAAAGTTATAACGAATTTAAGCCCCTTCGTTAATTTTGGGCCACCCAGTATAAATAGAACATACGACTATGACCAATGTCGTCAGTCGGATAGAAATAATAATTTAAATTATAACAATTGTGTTTAATGTTTGATTCAGATTAGTAGTTTTATTCATCAATAAGCAGTTTTCTATAACCTATTGCATCTATAACAAAGAGATATATATTTTTAAAGTTTTCTTTTTCATTATTTAAGATATTTATTAAATCATTTTCAGTTATGGTGAATTTTTTAAAATATTGGTAGCGAATTTCACGTAAAATTGGACAGCTGGCAATAAAGTTCAGTATATTTTCTGTTTCGTTTGTATTACATAAAGAACCTCTGCGTCTGAAATCTTGTTCCATTTAGCTCAATCATGTCGCACCTGGCTTTAAAGATGAAGCTTACTACCGCCATATTATTATTGATTTCAAAGCATTTTTAAGCCCAGTCAGTATATTAAGTCTAAGGCGTTCCCAGTCCTCTCTTGAAACGCATTCAGAAATTTGTATCGAGCCTACATCATTAGCTAATTTTTCAATGGCGCATATTCAGAAATCATAACTAAAGTCGCAACTAACATAACAGAAACTAAAAAATAGTTCATAGATAGTTATAGATCTTATTCACAATTCATAACTATTTTAGCAACTGCTTTCAGCTGATTGAAGAAATGCAACTATGCATATTGGCATGTAGAGAAAACAAAATGTCGATAATATTTTGAACGATATATACTGTAGTTAATTTAACAGCTTATTAAGCTATTAAAAAAACATTTATTGTTCTTAAAAAAATGCATACAAATTTTAAAAAAGTAATTTTTTGGTTATAGTTTTTATATAAATCAATTAAAATATTAGCTTGTTAAAACATAATTTTTCCAAAAAAAATTGGTGACTAAAAACACATCTCTAGTTTATTTTATTTTTTTATGGATGTTTTGGACGCAGTATAAATGGATGCAAGTGGCAAATGTAATAAAGCAAGTTTATTATTTAGAAAATTGTAAGAGTATTTAGAGTTTTCTGTATTTTAAAGTGACAGAAATTTGGTGCCAAAATGGCTTTGTTATTCAAATAAATTATAAGATAATATTAATCAGCGGTTCTTTGTATGTATTAGTTAGTTAAGATTTAGTTACAGCTTTACCCATAATTAAGTGTAAACTTTTTCTGCTGAAAGTAACCAAATGTGAATAACTTAAATAGGTACTTAAAACAGTTAACACTTAAGATGGGATAAGAGATTTAGCCATCTTTAATCTGTGTTATTAATTTTTAAGATGAGTATTAATTACTTTTATTTGCCAGCTTAAGCGGCCAATGTTGGTGGTTTAAACTTATTGAGTGATTTCTCTTCAACGGTTTTAAATTGATTCCATTTTTTTTTTAAATAATTATAAACTTTGATATTGTTGCAAATAGAACTGTTTCTGTAATTCTTATACACTTAACAGTTTTATTTGGTTTGATATCTTAAGTGTTTCTAAAATCTTTATGGAAGAAGTTTCCTGATGATCTGACCTAAGCAACCAGTGAAATGCGCATAGGAATAGCTTATCCCATCAACAATAAATGTCAGCGTTTTTATCAAATAATAAAAATTGGGAATTAAGCACGAATAATTAAATCATTTAAATTATAATTAAAACTTAAAAAAAAAAGAATAAAATATGCATTTGTGTTTAAATGTGTTTATGTATGTATGTGTCAGTATTTTGATTTAATGTGTGAAAGTATTTGTTTCGATTTTTAAATTAACCCGGTGGCGATTTTTGAGCGAATTAGTCAAATTGATATTTTCATCTATGATTCCTCCTGACAAACTGCGTCTCAAGGCGCAATTTCTATGAAAATATCGAAATCGATTGCTAAATACAATTTTGGAGACATTTTTATGAAATTTTAACTTTATAAAAGAATGTTGAAAGTAATCGATATTTTCTGTTATCACTCGATATAAAACTGAACTCTGCTGAAATTTGTCTGCTATTCTTCAATGGCTGAATAACGGATTATTAAATAGGTATGTGTATGTATGTTATTTTCTTGGTTATCGCCGCATTGAAGTATTTTGAAACTTGACAACATTGTCTGAATATCGATTATATATATATATATATATATCCTAACAGACAGGACTCACTAGCACGCGGAAGCCTAACGAACAAAATCAGTTCTGGTCATCTACGATATTTTGGACAATTGCTTTAAAAATTCATGTATGACGCCAAAGAAAATTCAGCAGATGTCATTGATGATTTAACATTGTCAGTATGTTTCATGATGAATCATCATGGCGTTCGCCACCGGGAAATAGCGGACATTTAGCGGAGGGGGGAAAAATTATAGGTTTTTCTGGAAAAAGATTTTTCCCTTCCTCAATCAAGCACTTAAATGTTGGTTTTCTTGAATTCCAAAAAAAAAATATATAATAATTGATCAGTATATTAAACATCTTCCAAATAATAACAGAAATTGGAATTTTGCTGCGTTTTCGCCAAATAAAACTTAGAATTTTGCTGTGGTGTTAATCCAATTAAATATTATTATCTTAAATATTATTTGCACTTAGAGGAAATCTACAATAAATTGTTAATTATATATATTTTCCCGCAGAAAAGCAAATTCTAAATTACCCGTTTATTTATAAAATCTCTCGTATATTTCAATGTTTAAAAATTCTCCGTTTATTTCAAAATTTAAAATTCTTTAGCACAAAATTATATTTGTTATACAGTAGTTTTGACTTAGCTGCACAATATCCTTTGCACGATTTTTTGTGCAGGTAAATCAAAAATGCAGTTATCTTAAATGCATTTACCTGCCTAAATGTGCAGGTACACAATTGTGGTTACCTGCACAAAAGTGCAGCAAAAGTAAAGTGTTTGATTTAAAAGTAGAATAAAAAAATTATTTTTTTAATACATAAATTTATATTTTATTAAAATTTTATTTCAACCCAGGAGCTTACTGGGAATCTCACAAAGAGTCTTTTTGATCGTCGATGAGCTCATTTTTTAATTGTAGACGATTCCTAGCACGGGAGAAACTGTTACACGTGCTGATTCGTATCAGAGATTCTTCCATAAAGCAGCGAAAAACGCTTATATTATTCGTAAAGGGAATCGTTTATGATGTATGTTGAGTTTATCTAACGAGTCTTTCAAAAGCATGCTAAGAGTCGTATAAGACTCATGTAGGTTTTATTTTACAACCCGTGAAATACTCAGCCGTATGACTAAGCTACCTAAATAAGGGCATCAGGCGTATTTTTCATGCCAAAACTTCTAATTTTCATACAATTTCTATAAAACAAACCTTAAGGTCGCGAAATCAATACCATCCTGTCGGAAAATCCTTTTTTGCAGATCCTTAGACCGGTTTGTTTTATTAAAATTGTATTGGCAATAGCATTTTCATACTTCAAAAACTGTCTTATTTAGGTAGCTTAGTAATTGTTATACGACTCTTAAGCCTATAGTACACGGAATGTAAAAAGCCACATACGCATGCGGTTCTGACGTAATTTTGACCTCACTACAATACCCACAATAGCAAGTTCGTGTTGTGTGATGACGACAAAATTACGTCAGAACCACATGCGCATGTGACTTTTTACATTCCGTGTACTATAGGCTTTACAGAGAGTCCCAAAAGGTTCATTTCAAGATTTACAGACGAGCGTGTCAAAAAATAAATAAATTAAGAAAAGATTTAGATGTTTTTGTTGTCAGATAATCACCAGAAGATTCTTTTAGGAGTTGTATATTAAACATAATCGTCTAACAAACAGCCTATGCTAGCTGGGAAATAGCAGATCATTTTATACATGAATGTATGTTTATTTAATATAAAAGAAACATTAACAAAAACAATGAGAATTCACAAAGAACATAAAACATAAAAAACAAAATAATTGCGATTTATATTTTTATAAACAGCTTAAATTGGATATTTATGTGAAAAAGTGGCCACCATATATTTTTATGTGTGCAGCTAACTTTGATGTTTTGTATGAAAATATTTTAAAGCTGCCCACAAATATGAAAAATGTGCAGGTATACAAAATGCACGTAAACAAGGATTTTGAAGAATAATTCCAGAAAATATTTATTTTGGGCAGTTAAGTCAAAGTGCACGTAAACAAAAGGCAGTTAAGTCAAAACTACTGTATTCTATGGTTTATAATAATTTAAAATGAAAATTTTTCAGCCTATTTGAAATATAAACCAAAAGTATATTTCAAAACTTTCTGAATTATAAAAAAAAATTTCTTAAGTATTAAAGTGTTTACACATCAGGAAATTAGAATAATTGTCGGTCCGCACAACTGATTGGAATAGATTCCATTTCGCCTTTAAACTGATTTCTTGTTTTTGCTAAAAATTCTTTCCAAGTGGCGTTAATATTGTTTTTTGCAGATTTGTTCCTTTTTTCTATGTGCTTTCTAAACGACATTTTAGGTGATTTTGTTACTCCGAGATTAGTATATTCGTTTGTTACTTTAACAGGTTCCACCTTAAATTGCCATTGTTCACTGGCAGAAAGTCTGCCCCCATTTCTCAATACCATCATTACAGATTTGTTCAAATTTAGTTCTAGATTCCAAATTTCACAATACGTCTCTAGCCTCTTAATCATAGATTGCATTGTGTTGATATTATCTGCCAGAATCACAATATCATCAGCATAGAATAAAAGTCTTATATTTTCAGTGCCTACCGTAACACCTCCTTCTACATATATAATAACGTTAATCATTGAGATACACCGAAAAGAGCGTTGGAGATAACACACATCCTTGTTTAACGCCAGACCCTGTTTCAAACTCCTCCGGCAGTTCCAAACTGAAAATTTTGTATGGCTGTATATTAGGGCGGGTCGATTTGTATGGATGAAAAAAAAATTAAAAATCGTATAGCAAAAACGTAATCTACATAAAATTCTACGAAAATTCTCCGAAGAAACCATGGGTCTAAAACAAAATCCTTTTTTTTACTTGGGTGAAAATTTTTTCAATGTAAAAAAAATTTGGATTGTAAAAAAATATAAAGTGCAAAAGAATTGCCTTATTAAAAAAATTCGATTTCTTTTTGGAAAAAGCTATTTTTTCAAAAAAAAATTTTTTTTCCAAGGCGGGCAGCCAAATTTTCAAGTCGAGAGGCGCGGATTAGGATTTTGTTTTAGACCCATGGTTTCTTCGGAGAATTTTATGTAGATTACGTTTTTGCTATACGATTTAAAAAAAAAATCGACCCGCCCTACTGTATATACTTTCTATTATTTGAGACAATTTAGTTTATATATGTACATATATGTAAGCGATTTTCACAATACTTGCTTTTTTTTCTTTTTTTTTTATTACTTTTAAGATGAGCAATCGATGCTAAATTGTTCAGATTATCTGAAGTTGAGTACCCTTCCCGAAAACCAGCTTGAAATTCTGTTATTTTATTATGTTTGTGTAGCAATTGGTCATGAATCAAAGAAACAAGATTGCGCATTGCGCAGGTCCGTTATTTTTGTGTGTGACGAAGAAATAGAATTTGTATGTGCATTTGTGTGTGTCTTACATTTTTTTACAACAAACACTCATATTAAGTCTATGATGACGTAAATGCGCAGTAGAATTTTTTTTTGTACAGCTGAGTGCGCAATCTTGTTTTTCTATTCATGGCCATTGGTTAAGCCCAGTATTCAAAATACTCATAAATGTTTTTGCTACTGTATTCATAAAAGCTATTCCACGATAATTATTTGCATTCTCCCTTTCTCTCTTTTTAAAAATTGGAAAAATTATACTGTTTGTAAATGTTTCATCTAATTGTACCGTTTCGTATATAAAATGTTAGAGGAGATCGCTAATTCTTCCAAAAATCTATTAGAAGCATTTTTGAGAAATTCATAACATACGCGAACTTTGTTATATTTTGCTTTTGCAAGTACATTTTCAATTTCGATGGTGTTTATTGGTCGATCAAGATCATAATCAGAGTAAAACATTGCTGCATACATAATATTGAAGAAGTATTGCTTGAATTCATTTGCATGTATTCCAGGGTTTGTTTGTCTTTCTACATTCTTGATTTCTTTTGTTATTTTTTACAATATTTATTTTATTTTCTATACCTCTGTAATATTCGATTTTACTATATTTCTTTATACTTCTTGTTTTTTTTTCAAGATACTTCTTGATATCATTTGTGGGATTTTGCCGACATTGATGCAATGCATTTATATGTATTGCGCACTTAAGCACTTTATGGTTAGGTCTGTAGTCTACACGACTACATCATGCAAGCGCAATCTAGTATTGGTGCCAGTAGTTTGGTCGTGTATGGGTATATTGTGTTATTGTACGCCTTGCTGTAGCGATGTCAAACACAGTGTATTATTTTTCTGCTGGTACCAATTTGTGGTACATATTAGGTATGTTCCACAAGATCTCGGGCGAGTTCGGACTAATGAGAGTAAAATGAAAATTACTCTCTAAATTTGCCGAAACTACCCAAAATTGCTGGAACGCAAAAAACCAATTTTGAACATCTTCAAATACTAATGCTGCTTACTTTTCAAATTAAGATCTATTTAAGTGATTTAAGACGCTTAAAAGTCATAACATTATAAAACTAAAACATTTGCATCATTGTAATTTTTAATATTTTGTTTTTTTATATTAAAGATTAAAGGAAATATGTATGCAATAACGTTTTAACCACTTTCATTTTTCACAAAAACCTTACATTTTGCTTTCTAATATGTTTTTTAATTAAAACTAAACTTTTCCTTTTACTTGTAAATTTCCTGAATTATTTATCAGTTTCATATGTAAACAAAAACAGCTGATTGTTTTTTCTTGTCCGAACTTACCCAAAGAAAAAGTTCGTGTAAATTTGTACAGGAAATGAAAAAAATTACTCTCTCAATTACTCTCTTTATTGCACAAAAATTGTTATGTGGAACCAGCGATGCCAGAAGTGCAGATTTATTTGCATTTTGCAGATTTTATCCCCAAAATTTTCAAAATGCAGATTTGAAGATTTTTGGTTTAAAATTGCAGATTTTTTAGCTCTGCGGAAACTTCTTTACATTGTCACTTATGTTCGTACTATTCCCAATTCTTGCATTGATAACAAAATATATCACTCATTTAGAGAAGAACCGTTTGGAAAAAGATTTATTAGTAGGAATTTTATTCACAAAAGATTACTTAAAAATTAAAAATTCGCATTGTCTCGACACACTTATATCTCTGGACTTATGTTATCTGACTTAAGGCGAAATAATATGCATATGTACGTATACAAATATTCATATGTACTTATGTATACATTAATATAAATATCATTAATAGTTGCAATATTTCATCTCTTGTAAATTTTCAATAAGACCCTTGATAGTTTAAATAACATTTCAAGCAATAATTTTTAATTTGTGTTAATCCATAATCAGCTTGAGAAGAAGTTTGGTAAGATATTTTTAATGTAAAAATATCCCAAAATTATCAGCCATGATCTTAAAATCGCATTGGAGTGAAATTAAAATAGAATCAATTTATAAAACTTTGCTGTGTTGAAAGTTAAAAATAGCTTACAGGAATAGCTTATCCCATCAACAATAAATTTCAGTGTTTTTTTTGTTAAATAATAAAAATTGGGAATTAAGCACGAATTACAAAATCATTTAAGTTAAAAAAAATATTTACTATTTTATACCTCATATTTCGAGGACCACTTATAAATATCTAAAATCTATTTCAAATGCCAGAACAAGGCCGTATATGTTGAAATGAATTGTTATTTGGTTTTCTAAATAAACTACATAAAAAATGCAATAAATGAATTATGAAGATCTATTGAAGATTTTTAAATATTGGCGCAGATTTTGCAGATTTTTTGATAAAAAATTATGGTTTTTTGCTGATTTTACCTCTTAAAGTTCTGGCAACACTGTGTGGAACGCTTTTGGGTAACTTTGTGCAAGTTCGGACTGTTTCGTTATGCATGTGGTACAGAGCTAATAATGTGTATGGTACAATAAGCTCAGTTGAGAAAAGAATAAACAACAAGATACTATGTATAAGTAGTAACAGTTATTCATACTTGCACAAACATGACTATTAAACATTATTTTATTCATATTATGTAGTTCCATTGTTTTATCATTGAAAAACTTTTTTTTTAAAATATCGCACTTGTTCAACAATTTTGCATTAAAGGCATATGAAAAAGAATTCTTAAATCAACCGTTTCATTTCCAAAAAGGGGACAAAATAGCACGATATTTGACAAGCGGTTAGATATAAATATTATTTTCCCAAAGAGTAAAAAATAAAAGTTTTGTATTAATACATTATTGTTAAACAAGTGCGATATACATATCGAACCCTTACCGCAAAATAGCTTAAGCGACAACATTTTCAATTTTCGTTTTTTTTTTAATAAATGAATATATTGGCAACACTTCCATCATCTCCTACAATGTCATGGTCACATAAGGTACCCTTTACGATTTTATAGCAAAAACAATTTTAGCTTAAGCGCCAACCTTCATACAAAATTTTTTTGAAACAAAATAAAAAAACCTTCTGCTATAAAATTGTATTTTTGTCGCTTAAGCTTTTTTGCGGTAAGGGCTCGATGTATGTATTAATTTTTTTCTGTTCGAAATCAAAATGTATATGATGATACCTATCGAGCCCTAATCGCGAAAAAAACGTAAGCGACATCATTTTCAATTTTGGTTTTTTTTAATAAATGACTTTATTGGCAACACTTGCATCATTACCGTTACGATTTTATAGCAAGAACAATTTTATCGTTAGCGACAAATTTCATACAAAATGTTTATGAAATAAAATAAAAAAAACTCTCTCCTGTAAAATTTGATTTTTGGCGCTTACGTTTTTTTTCGCGGTTAGGGGTCGATATGAATGTATGTAAATAAGATGGGTTTTAATTAAAATATATTTTTTATTTTTATTAATTTTCAGAATTACATAATGAAGTAACAACTGATAGCAATACGCGTAAACAGGATGTCACAACCGAGCAGCAGCATTCTACATCCACAAATGCACATACGACGACTCCGCAGCAAACTACCGCTTTGAGTACCACTATAACAACTAGTCAGACGTCAGCACCTACTACTTTTATAACGACTACACAACGCACAACCCCAACAACTACTACATCATCGACCACAACAACAACAACCACACCTGCTACACCATTACCAGAAATACGAACAGCAACAACAGAACGAGATACAACCACATTCGATGTCGTTCAAGTGTTTAAGCACGATGAAGACGAAGAGAAATCTAGCATTATTTATCCACCACAGATGCCTGAAGAAAGGCCACCGCCTCCACCACCCATTCACGAGCCTGAACCCGGACTACCATACTACCCCTTACCACAGCCACCACCGCCATATAGTAATAACAACTATCGTCCAAAAGGAAAAGGAGGACGCATTAATTCAATTGAAGAGGAAAGAACAGCGATGATCATTGGCATTGTTGCTGGCATTTTAATCGCTGTCATACTGGTCATATTACTAGTTTTGTGGCTAAAGTCGAATGGTGATCGTAATTATAAAACATCTGGAGAGAAAACAATCTATGGCACCCACAACCCCAATGCCTCATTACTGGGCAATACGAGCACAAACGGTTCATACCACCAACAGAGGCAGCAATCAAGCAACCATCATCAGACTCAAGATACACGTTCGCGATCTCATTCCGGCATTGCAATGCGAAATAACGGAAATGCCGATATGTGTAATAGATCGGCGCCGATGAGAGTTGAACGTGTTTACCACGACTCTACCGACCACAGCGAAGGTGAAGATCGTCCAGGTTTGGTGAAAACGAAAAAACGTGATTCAAAAGATGTCAAAGAGTGGTATGTCTAAATGGCCGAATATTTAACTACAAGTATTCTGCGAATGAACCAAACGTCAAATTAGCAATAATAACTGTGCATAACAAATTAAATTAAACTATATAACTTAAACTATTGTTAATCACTATCGTTATATCGGGCGGGTAATATTTAGTGCAATAATTGATACAATACTTTATTTAGTTTATTGAAAAAGAAACAAAACTTATAGTAAACTAATTTAAAAAAATCAAATATTTAGAAAGAGAAAAACATAAACAGAAAATAGTTATGTAAAAAAAAATATAATAACATCGGTAAATGTACAAAATAATAATTTATTCATATGCAATGAAAATGATAATAACCAATTGCGATATAAAAGTAAAGTTTTTTCCCATTTTTTTCTTACATTAATACTTTATATAATTTATACGTATAATAATGTAAATAAATATATATTATCAAAATAATAGTTACAACATAATTAGTATACTTGAGATCCCGTTTTGGGACAGTGCTATATCTAAGTTATATGTAATACTTTTTGTTTATTATAGTAAAAATATATTATATGAAAATGTTTAAATAAACGTTATAAAAAAAAAAAAAAAAAAAAAAAAAAAAAAATGATAATAACCAAACCAAATTGTCGCTAAACTTTTTCAATAGTCGAAGGTTTATAAGAAATACAATATACATACATGCATACATAAATATGTATAGATTTGGGTGCTGATATGTCGTATAAAACCAAATATTTTTCAGTTTCCAGCAGTTTAAGTAAACATACATACATATTTTAAAAATTCAGGACATCGTTATGCTAAATATACCATGTTTTTCCATACGTTTGGGTTACTTTTGGGTAGTCCTAGTCCCTTGTGGGCTAAATTTTATACGCGTGTTTGGACTTAAGGATCGTGCACAGGGCGCGAAAGATTAATTTAAAAAAACCTTTTATAAGTTCAAAATTTTCTTATTCCGAAAAATACATACATTGCAAATATGTTTAATACATTAAGATATAAGATACTAGAAAGTTCAAGAGATTCAGAAAAAATGTATGATAACACTGCACAGTACCCATATCGCTCATTTGCTGCCACAGCGTCATTAGTAAAAAATTAAAAATTTTAACCCAATATCACTAATGCATAATAAATCAGGTGTTTTATGAAGTTGTAAACTCATTTAAATTTAAAATTTTCTTTTTCCATTATTTTGTGTGCTAATTAAAGTCGTTTCTTGTAAAAGTAATATTTTTGAGTTATGGCGATGTTGCAGCAAATGAGCGATATGTGGAAGAGAGAAATTTGGTTTAGCTTGAGAGTTTAATATCTAGTTATTAATCTATGACAAGGCGAATTGACTAGAAGGTGAGGTCTACTCTACTCAACAACATTGCTTCTGTGGTCGGGTTGTCAAAAATATTGCTTGTTAAAAAAAATAGGTTTGTTTACATAAAAAACTAGTTTGTATACAAACTTTGACTAGCCGACCACCGAAAAAAACACCATGTGTTGACTTGACCCCTTCTTCTAGACAATACGCCTTTAGTTGATAACAAAAAGTGTAATACGAATTGTATAAAATTGCTTAGTCGGCCTCCGGCCGGACGGAAAGATTTTCTTTTCTATGGTATAACAAACACCGGCTTCGCTAACATACTCAGCTGTAAAAAAGTAGAATCTGTGTAGTTATACGTAAGTAGTAAAGGCCAGTTTATACGGTAATACAATGTATTACGACTTTGTAGAATCAAAATATTATGAAATTCTCTCCGTGTGTAAAATAAAAAAAAAAAGTCTGTTGTATGTATTTTTCATGTTTACACCGTTTATCTTTCATAAATCGATAACTGGCAAAAAAAAACTTAAATACAATATATACTTTCTTTAGATAGCTTTTAGACACTATTACTCACAACTACTACTTATTTATGTATGTATGTATGTATGTATGTATGTATGGAGTACTTAGCTCCTTGTTTCCTTCATTTTTTAATTAAACTTATTATTCCATATAATAAACACAACATTTTCCTAGTCCCGAAATCATTTTAACATGTAGGGGGGGCGAGGGCGTTAAGAAGACCGAAATCATAGATCAACTATTTCAGTGTTAAGTAATTGATAAAACCTAAATATTGTAGGTATATCTTAAGATATTGTGCCATAGTAAATTAAGAATGGGTATTTATAGAATGTATATTATTAAAATAATGATTATTATTATAAATATAAATATTATTATAATTAAAATAATGTAATCGATTGTAGATAATGATTGACTAGTTAGATGTACCATGTATATGAGAAAAACTACAAGTATAAATAACAAAATGCTTTAAGAATAGAAGAAATATTATAAAAAAAAATAATTAGAAGAATTTGGAATAGAACGGTATAAACCTCTGAGTAATGTATAAGTGACAATAGAAATAAATAATCGAATAATGTTGTAAATTATATTAAATATCTACATATTTATATTAAGTCTTAAATCGTGCATACTACAGACAATTAAAAACCGTTTAACCTGAATATGTATTAATTACACTTGTGCATGTGTGTTTAGCAGACCCCTTATCATTGTAATAATAAATTTATAAATTCATTTGTTTTGCTTTTTTCAGGGACCGTTACGGTTATTTTAACGCTTTTTTAAAGTCACTTTTCAATCCTTATTTCTTAAAATTTTTTTTCGCTTTGAAAATAAAAGTTATTTTCTGAGTTTTTTTTTGCTAGCAAAATGAAATTTATTTTTTGCTTAGAAAATAACAGTTACTTTTTGAATTTTATTTTACAAAAAAAATACATTTTAAAATTTGATTAAAAGGCGAATTTATCACCAGAGTCCGTGCAAAAACTCTTATTACATATTTAAAAATTAATTTTTTATATTTAATTCTATTTAGAAATGCCTTTTTTCTAAGCAAAAACAAAAATTCAAAAAATAACTTTTATTTGTGAGGAATAAATAAAAGCAAAGAAATAACGTTTATTTCCTCGAGGAATACATACAAACCAAAAATAAAGGCCCCTATTATGAGTTACATTCGATAAACGATTGTCGCTGGCTATCGAACATCGACTATCGAATGTTAATTTGGTATTATGAGTTGGCAGCACTATCGAAAATTTCGTTGTGCATCGAATTTTTCAACGAAAACAAATTTGTTTTCGTCGGTGCAAATAAAAAGTGGGATGAAACCCCACTGAAGCTAAATTATTTGAAAACAACCATAATTCCGCCGTGGTCACGTTTAACTTTAATTTTATTTTTTAAATTTGTAAACAAAAATTTTTTATTTAAAGTGACCGCTGATCGAAAACGCACTACTTTGATTTAACAAAATCACAATAGTAAATTTGTATCGAGTGCGCGCCATAATACCAAATGATCAGCTAATTCGACTACTGTCGAATTTCCCAGTAAAAAATGTGCTCCGTATGAATTCATACTTCAAACATGCTGATCTGATGCCTGATTTTTGTATGGGGTGTTCCCGGTTTGGAGGACTATTTTCTGCTGACAATAAGCGCTTCTTTTAACATGCAAACAAAGCACTCCTAAAGTGCTTTTTTAAGGGCTAACTATATTCAAATTCATTAATATTTTTCTTTAACTGGTTTAAATGCATTTTTCAATCATTTTTGTAAATCATAATTTATTTTAATTTTTTTCGCTTTAAACCCTGTTTCTCTTAAGTGCTTCAAAAAATCCAAATTTTTTTTACTGGGTTAGTTCATAATAGGCACCATAGTTATGGTATGAACACAACTGCGAATTCGTCAAATGATACACAATAAGTGCAAGAATTAATGTGACTTGAAATTTTTTTTTTTAATTTATAAAAGAAAAAAAATGGACGCTACCCCCTTCAAGAAATTAATGAGCGAATCATCATATTTTTCACGTTGGTGTTATGAAAATGATGGGAGAAATTATAGAAAATCAAAATATTAAAAATTTCGCGAGTTTTCGCCATTTTTGCAAATATTTTTTATTTTTATTTTCGCCCATTTAGCGATTTTTAATAAATGTTGGTGTTTGTTTGCATTTTTGCAAAGTTCGCAATAAAAGCGATTTGTCCCTGTGATTCTTTACAGCTTTCACGATTTTTAAATAAATATTAGACTTTGCTATCATGCTGTGCTGTCTTTTTCCTCATTTATTTGTCGTTCGTCTGCGTGAGAAATAGAAATAAGCCTATCGCAGAGTTCGTTACGCACGACGAATTTCGGTCTACGAAATAATTGTGTGTACTTTCATAAACACCAATGTGTTTTATTTCTGGTGACGAATATTCGTTGTTCCCAGTTGTGTTTCTAGCATTATGTAAAGGAAATCGATTTTAAAAACGAACCGATTTGAAACCGAAAATATCGTTTTAAGTATCTTTTTAAATGGATTTTAAACACATATTCTATTAATCTTTTGTATTTTATATTATAAATTTGTATGTATGTTATTATAATTCAGAAATGGTTTTCATAATATTTATTTTCTCGGCAAAATCTGAGGAATAAATAAAACTCAATAATTATTTTTATTTCCTAAATAATAAACAGAACTCAGAAAATAATCTGTATAGTTGAGTTTTTTTAATAAAACTATAAAATACATAATAAAAATTAATGCATCTAAAGGTGGTCCATAGGTTATCTTGGTATATTCCTTCTTTTTTAGTTAAAATTTGTGCCTGGTTTTTTGGAAAATGTTTTATGCAAATTTTATTTCATTCCACAATTTATAAAAATTTTAATATTTTATTTTTAGGAACTTTATTGCATCTGACCGAACCGACCACAAATTTTTAAAATATCTTAAAACTTCCATTTGTTTTCAAAAAATATTTTGACTGCCTTATTTATAAAAAAAAATAAAAAAGGTTTATTTAAGGTTTATGAAACGGATTTTCTTTGAAAATTGGATTAATAAACCTTTTATCAAACTGTTTTATTTTTTACTGTAATTTGGATACTTCTCTGTTAAAATTAATACCTCGAACCAAGTTAATATTATTTTAATTTCTTAATGGCAATGCCATGTTGCTTTCAAACTCGTGCTCAACATAAGTGCCGGTTCACACAAGTCAAGACTTGACGAGTCAAACTTGACTTGTGTGAACCGGCACTAAGTTACAAGACTTAAAGGGGAATTAACTTTACCTGTTGGTATTAGGGCTGTCAGATATGGCGATTTCTCGCCAAACGTGGCGGTTTTGAAACGTCTTTGGCGGTGGTATTTTCCATATGGCGACTGGCGATTTTTGATATAACTGACGATTTTATATTACTTCAGCGATTTTTTTTAACAGTTTGTAATTTTTGGTTATATGTAATAACTTATTTGAATAAAAAAAAATCTGGCAGCTTTTTTCACTTTATTTTTGTTTTGTTATCATTTTGAGTGATTTTTATATTCAGTCGCTATTTCTAATTTTAATAGTATGTATGCAGGTCAAAACACCAGTAATGAAATCGATGAGGCGATGAATATATGATCTTAATATTATGTTATTTAAATAAAAAAAATTACAGAAACTAAACAAAATTTACTTTCGGCGACTTTTTTGTATTTTTTTCTCAGTTTTTGGCTAATATTTTTTACTGAAATATTATTGGTATTTTTTTTTTGTATGCAATATTTAATTAAAAAAAAATGATACGAAAACTGAACAACATTGACGTTTGGCGATTTCTGACATCCGGCTTGGCGATGGAGTTCAAAAAAATCTGACAGCCCTGGTTGGTATTACAAGAAGCCAGCAAAATCAAACTTCATATGAAAATAAATTGTATTAGCATTGCTTGTTGTAATAGCGAATTATTTTTGTAACGGTTAGTTGCAAGCAGTAGCTCAAAAGCTAAATAATAAAACGGGACACTTTTTATGATAATTTGTTGTACTAAAGCAGACAATTTCTGTGAAAAAGAAATTTACAAGGTTAGTGAGCAATTTTTTTTTCTAGATGACATCTTGAAAATAAATTGCTCAAAAATTGCGTGCAGCCTAAGTCACAGCTTTTAATTTTTAGAAATTTTGACAAACAGTTTGTGTAAAAACTTTCAAGAAAAACTTGAACGTGTGGCTGCAGGATAAAGGGCCGAATAAACCACACAACAGTTGCACATACATATGAAAAAATATGGAGCAGTGAATATGTATTAAAATTTTTTAATTTACACGAAAACATCTTGTTGTTGTCAAACTGGTTTTGTCGTCTATTCAGAAAAGCTAAGAATTCCATTTGTGTAAGAAATTCTTTTGTTTTTAAGTACAAGAATAATTTGAAAAATGTGAATAATACAACGGAAAGAGCGGTGAAGTTAGTGGGAGACTATAAAGGCCTGATAACAAAGGATGACAGTAAGACGGCATATGTAATTCAAATTCAACTTTACCCTAATTGTACAAAAGCTACATTAAATAAAAATTATAAAATTTAAAGCTAGCTTTCCCTCAACAATAAATTTCAGTGTATTTATCAAATATGAAAAACTGGGAATTTAGCACGTCATACGGAAATCGTATTAATAATAAACACTTTTAATTTTAAAATTTTACGTTTTGGTTGCACAGAATAATTTTTTTATATTTTTCGAATTATGGGTCATCGTGTCGTATGAGTGTTATTGAATAAAATTTCAACCGTACAATTTAAGGAGAGTAATTTTTGCATCGTCATAACCTTTTGAGGGGTGAGACATATTATACTTCCACTCTGAATATATCTTAAGTTCAAACTCACTCATACTACTCGTATTTTTACATCAAAAATTTTAATGTTATTTTGCACAAAAACCAAATTCTAATGAATATTTGTTAATATTTTTTAAATTAATTCTTAACCTACAATTATGGAAAATGTGATTTTTTTAAATTTAGTTACATCTAAAATTTTTGTAATGATTTAATTTCTCTATTAACGATGGAATGTCGTAGTTTAATGGGAGCAAACATTTTATTAAATCGCCGATTTACAATTTGACTGCGACGTACCGAACTTTCTCCAGATTTTTGGTATTTCTGTTCCGTTAAAACTGTTGGATGCCGATATTGATGTTGAGATCGTTATTAAAGCACAAGAAAGTTCTAATGATGGCCATTTGGAAGATTCTTAAATACAAGTTTGCTTATTTTATAACATTGATACATTGTTTACGGAAATAGGGCGCCCTCCCTATTTCTGTAAACTGGGGGTATATAGCAATCATTTGTTTTCCCAAGCGGTCTCTTATACACACACACACACACACACACTGATTATCATATCTGCTAATTGTTAATTGTTTGTTGTTAGCGATGGAAGCGGTTTTCTGAATAGAAAAAATAAATCTAACTAATATGTATTTCTAAGTATAAACATTTACATGTAAAGATGAGTATGTATGTAAGAAACAAGGGTTAAAATAAAACACGAACACACACACACACAGACACACGCATACATATGTATAAGCGTCATAATACAAAAATTATGTTAAATAAATCATTATACATACTCACAAAACAAAGTCTACACCCAACATTAAATAATAATGACGAAAAACAAAAAAAAATAAGTATTTTATTTTATTTATAAACATAAGGTGCTGTAATTGTTTTTACATATTTAGTAATTATATCAATATAAAATCAAATAAAAACACCCCCACACATACACAATTTAACTTTCCAAATATAAAAAAAAAATTTAATTAAAAACTTACATATTTCAAATATCCTAAAACTATTTAAAAGTTATAGTCTTTTTTAAATCAGAATAAAACTTATATTAATGAAATATTTAAAATTAAAAACTTGAAAAGAATTCAATTAAGGAATGAACTTAACAAAAACAGCAACAACAACAAAATTATTTCCAAGCTTCATTTAAAATAAAGTTTAAAACACAACAAAAATAATAATAATAATAATATGAATAACAATTATAATAATAATAATAACTTATATGAATGAAAAAAAATAATAAATTCAAATCGTGCAGCTTAAAATGCTTTTGCTTCGAATTTTTTTTATAAAGTTGTTAAGTTTTTTTTATTTTACAAAACAAAAAAGAAAACAAATTGTTAACAACTGCACAATATTCCATATTTTGAACCTTATTTTTTATTTTACTTGCAATTATGTTTACATATCCATACACACGCCAACCACTAAAATATTAATTATTATTTTATTAAATATTATTTTTTTATAAATTAACAAAATTTAATTTATCATTCATAATTCGGGTACGTAATGGAAATGTGGAAAATTGATTGTCATTAAATGAACTATGAGAATGTATCTTTTATATTTGATATTCAGGAAAATAGCAAGAGCAATGAAAATTTTGACAACTTGATGACATCACACGGAAATAATTATTAACTTAATCACCAGAAAATTAAGCTTAAGCCAAGAGAATTTTGCATGATCTCGTCCAAGCCAAAAATTACTTATTCTAAATACATCTGTGACTTGGTTTAAGCAAAATGTTTTTAAATTTACGAAAGTGAAATGTGCATAGGAATAGCTTATCCCATCAACAATAAATTTCAAGTGTTTTTATCAATAATAAAAACTGGGAATTAAGCACGAATAACTAAATCTTTTGAAAATTTACGAAAATTTTAATAAAAACGATCGATATAAGTTAAAATCAAGAAAATATTTTTAGATTTTGGTTTCCCTTGTCTTCCTTCCTTGTCTTGGAATCTTCTTTCCTTGCAGCCAGCGCTTATTCGCGCTGATAACAAACGCTGTCCATGGAAATTATGACGTGCCACCCCTATTTTCACATAGGGTCCACTAACTAAAAATCTTAAACAAAAAAAAAAAAACTTTACAGGCAATTCAATAAAAATTTGTTTTTTTCCTAAACGACAAAAAAGTTTGTCCCTTTAATTTTTTTACAAAAGAAGAATAAGGAAAATACATTCATACATTCACAACCATATTTTGGTTGTCTGCAATCATGTTAGGGCTATTATTAATTGTATGGTTGCTGGTACAACCATAACTCTGTTGCTCTTAAAACAAATATTAAAAAGAGCAAACATTTATTGTTAAATTTAAAACATATAAATGGCCACAACAAAAATGTACATGGTTGTGGGTAACCATAATATAATGAAAGTAACTGATTTAAAACATACTATGGTTGCAGCAAAAAGATGATGAAAACACTATAATATTTTAAAATATTTAAAATAAATATTAAAACATTTTTTATTTTGTGTCCATTTCTTTAACTTTAAATTCACTTTCACAAAAAAAAAACACTTTTTTGAAGTTACGTTAAGATAACTTCATCGCCAATACAAACATACATACATGCATGATTTTTGGTTATGTTTTTTTAGAGATTCGAAGAAATCAAGTAAATTTCACTTTTTGGGAAAACAATTTTCCCCAAACAATCATCTTTGCCCAAATGTATGAAGTATAAATGTACGTGTAGGCATCATATGAATGACACTAGATACAAGTTATTAAAATAATTAAAAAATGTTACACATTCATTTTGCTACATTTTTTACTCACTTACACATTCACACACAACATTACACATTTTTTGTACAACATGAGAAAATGTTTTGCATACAATTTTGTATGTCTCGAATAGACTAAATGAAATAAACAAAAAAAAAAAAAAACTTGAACATATCAATTTACATTTATTTAACAAACAACCAAAAACAAAAATTATGCTAACAAATATACAATTTAATTACTATTGTAACAATAATTAACAATACAATCAAAGTTTTGTTTTAACAAAAATTTCATTTTTTTTCTAGAATTTAATTTTTGATGCACACGTTTAATTAATTTTTTTTAAAAATATTCAAATAGATACGTAAATTACTGAATTCGTATGCATGTGAGATACATTTTCATTGCTTTTACTTTACCGAAACAGGCAATTTTTAATTAATAAAATTACAATGTTAAAGCTGCACAAGGAACTTTTTGCATTTAAATATAAATTTTTTATTGTATTTATTTTTTTATTTTATTTGGTTAATCAAAATAAAAACGCATTGTTAAAAATAAAAACAAAACCGATCCGTTTTTTAATAGTTAAATAAAACAAACGAAATTTCTTATCCCTCTTATAAAATCAAATAAATAAATTAAAAAAAAAATAAAACAAAAACTTTAAGAATAAGCCCACCATTTATTTTTGCAAAATTTAAATACAAATTAAAGATCATGCTAAGCTGTACTATGTAACGAAACAAAAAAAAAAGCTAAATTTATTAATTAGTATTTTACAAGAAACGATCTCGTAATTAAATAAAAACTACTTACTTATATACACAAATCAAAAAAGTAATAACTCTTTAATATCTTAAACGCATACATTACAACACACACACACACACACACACACACATACACACACATGCCCAGCGGTAAAACTTAGAAGACCTTCTTACTTCAGGCCTTTTTGAAGGCCTGATTAAAACATTTTTTGATTTAATTACTATTCTTATGTAACTGCTAAAGAATGCCTCATAGAAGGCCTCGGCTCTTTGGTATAAAATATAAGATACACCTTCCACACTCGCTTCTATGAGAAGCGATAAAAGAAGGAGTAACATTATTTGTTTTGTTTTTTTTGCACACGCAAAAGCAAAAGAGTTCAGATTCCTTTACAAAAACAAAGTAACATAATAAAATAACGTCCAAATGAAAACAATAACGTAAATCTTTTTAGTTGATGTTAAAAAGAGAAAGAGTAAAATTTTTTGTTCTGTTTTTTCGCCAAAGCAAAAGCGAAAGAATTCAGATCCCGTTATAAAAATAAAGTTACATACATATTAAAATACCAAGTGAAAACAATAATGTAAATCTATTTAGTTGTGTTTTGTTCATTGAAGAAGAAGGTTCTGTGTAGGGATGGACACTGTAAAAAACATCGATGTTTTTTTCGATGCGATGCGAATGAAAATGGTCAGCCAATTTCCATTAGAACCGATGCACTTTTTACAAGGATGGTCCGAAAGGCATTTTAAGAGCCATTAATTAAAAGGCCTTTTAACATACCTTTCTTAAAAACCCTTTAAGATAACCTTTATTCTAAAGCCTTTTTAACAGTCCTTCGCTGGAAAGCCTTCTAAGAGCCATATATTTGAATGCCTTTAAGAAGCTCTGGCGAAAGAAAGGAAAACGGAAGGCCTTCTCCGCAATGACAACGCGTGTAAAAAAGATAGGAGTATGGAATGGAGCAAGAAGGCCTTGTACATCCAAAAGAAGGGGTACAGAGGCCTTCTAGAAGGCCTTCGTACTCCTTCTTTTTCCCGCTGGGTGTTACCACACCACTACACACTATCCTATTTAGTCGTACGATATGTCAAAAAATCGTGTTCGTTCATAAAGTATGATAGTGTGGCCTAAAAATTTAACTAAATGACAGATTTTTTTGACAACATGCAAAAGTTTTTAAAAATTTTCATAAAATGATAGTTTCTATGCGATCAGAGTTGTATTTTCTAATACAGCTGATAAGAAAACAACAATGTCGGCTTCATTGATTTAAAGCATCTTTTTTGTGTAATAGTGTGGCACCTGTAACAGACTTTTGTTGCGATTTTTTTGAGTGTGATAGAAATTTGTCTGATTTTCCAGTGAATGAATCGTTTGATTGTGTATCCTACACAATCGAACGAGTGTATCACGACCTTAAGCTGTACTATGTAACGAAACAAAAAAAAGCTAAATTTATTAATTAGTATTTTAAAAGAAACGATCTCGTAATTAAATAAAAACTACTTACTTATATACACAAATAAAAAAAGTAATAACTCTTTAATATCTTAAACGCATACATTACAACACACACACATGTTACCACAACCAACACGAAGGTTTGATTTCAAGTTGAAAAAGATTTGAAATCAAACCCTTTCTCAAACTACAAAGGGTTAAAAATGATAGTGAAAATAATTTGAAAAATATCTCTGTGGCATTTTGACAAAACCTCTTAAGTCGAGATAAGATAGCAAAAGAGTTTTTTGAAAAAACTCTGCGCAAAAGTCATTTTTATTAAATACATATTAAAATAAACCAAAATTATAGAAATATTTCGCTTGAAATACAAAATTTTAAAAACGTAAACAAAAATGTTTTCGTATGATTAACAAAATTTTTTTCAACTTTTTAAATTTGACTTAAGTTGTTTTGTCAAAATGCCACAGGTTGTAGCATTCTCAACAAAAAGGGGATGAGATTTTCAAATTGAGAAATTCAATTCAATATTTTTAACTTTAATTCTAACGTTATTCACAAATGCTTCTAAAAATTGTATTTGTAATACAATGTGGAAAATAAAAACATAATGAAAAATAACACAGGTCTGCGAAATTATATTTGTGGCAAGTTTTTTTCTTAAACTATTATTTGTTGTGGGTTTTTGCGTAAAAGTCACTATTGATACTATTTATAAAACGGCACTTTTACCAGATCACGGTACATTTGTGCTTTTCGATGTACCAAATGCAGGCTCGATTAAAATTTATTATATCTTAGTGCCACTTTTTTAGGCCGATGCCGAAATTCGGCCAAATTGGCTGAACCGAGGCCGAATTTTACTTCTCCAAATTCACAACAAGAAACTTTGTAAAAATTCTAAAATTGTTGAGATCATTTAATTTAGTAAACAGAAATAACGATTTATTTAGAAAAACAATTTAGTAATAAAAAAAAAATAACATCATAATATCGAGCCCTTTCTGAAAAAAAGCTTAAGCGACAAAAACACAATTTCACAGGGGAAGCTTTTTTTCATAAAATTTTTGTATGAAGGTTGGCGCTTAAGCTAAAATTGTTTTTGCTATAAAATCGTTATGGTAGCTTGCATGACCACGACATTTTAGGAGGTGCTGCATAAACGGAAAAATAAAATGATGTTGCTTAAGCTATTTTTGCGGTAAGCGCTCGATATGTGTGCATAGCTGCTGATGTGCATATGTGAACAGATTCATAAGTATGTATTCATTATACGTAAGTTTCATGTTGTAACGACAGAATAATAATTTTTCTGCATTGATACCATTCAGGTTACGTCTGCAATTGGAGTAAAACTGCCTAGCTGCACTAAACAGTTGCTCGCAGGCAACACTAGTTAACAGATATTTCATTGATATTTTCTTTAAATTGTTAAATGGGCTTAAATATATTTATGCTTCGTTCGACAATATTTTCCTTATACAGGTAAACCTCGATTATTCGGCTCTCGTGGGACCGGCACACAGTGCTTTGTCCCCATATAACGAAGGGATATAAATAGAAGGAGTTGTCAGAAATTTTTGAAATTTGGTACACTAGCATAAAATAGTTTAATTAAGAAAAATATGAATTTTTGGAGAAATCGGTCCAAGGACACACCTACCTCCCATGTGTCCTGAAATGGAAAAATGTAATTTTAGCTTCAAAAATGCCCACAAAACTACAAAAAATGGTCATGCTGATACACACACATCTAGCAACGTGTGTGCATATTTTGATTTAAATCTGAACAAGGACTCAAGGTCCTGCCATATAACCTTTTTCTTAAAAATGCTATAACACTTACAAAAATTGTCCAATCGTGTGATTTGGTGTGAAAATTGATATTTGTTAGATACATATATATGTATGCCAAATTTTGGTAGAATCCGATTATTAATGTAAAAAATACAAAAACATCATTTAAAGAAAAATGAGTTAAAAACGCATAAAATGCTCTTGCAAAAATAACAAGTAAAAAAGTATAATCGGTCAAGCCCGACCATATGATACCCTAAAGCATAGTATTTAAAAACAAAGTTCCTAGAGTGTAATCTATTTGGGACCCATGGGCAATCATGGACCCGCCAGAACAAAATTAATTTTCTTTTAAATTAAAAACCCTGTATGCAATATTTTCGAACACTCCACAATAGAATTGCTCTTACTACAAACAAAGGCTATTGCAAAAAAAAAACTTCTGTCACGTACCCATCTTCAATTTAAATAAAAAAATAACGGCACTAAGTCACATTTTGAAAACATTCTTTAAACGATGAAAACCCAACGTCATCTGTGAATTTAGCGTCATCTTGTAGCGACAAAAAGAAACAGACACAACTGTTGTACTAATTTTTTTAATTTATCTTGTCAATTTATCTAATTCAATAGTATATATATTTGGATTTATTTCTTATTATGTTCCTAGTTTATTTTTTTTAAACTAATTTAATCTATGAAAACTTTAGCAAAAATCACGAAAATAACATTTTTTTAAATAATTTTTTTTTTCAAGTTGTGGTAAAAATATAGTTAGTTGTTACAGAAAAAAATTTTAATCTCGTAATCCAGAAAATGAATTTTTTACAATTATTTTCTTTTTGGAAGCAACTTTTGAAAGGGAATTAAAAAAAAATCACTGTCTAAATTTCGTAAAATTGATTTAAATCTTTTTTCTTCTAAGAATTAACGGCTTATAAACACGGTTAAAAACTTATGTATTTTATACAAACATACTTAAAGTAAATAAATATAATCTTTAAAATAAAAATTCAACAGTTAAAAATAAAATCATCAAATCATATGTTGGTATATGATAAAATCATCGTTCTGGCAACGTAAGTACATACCTATTAGTGATGCATTTGAAAAATAAAATTTGTATTTTTTGTGATTGTTAAAAAATTATGTAAATTATGTTTAGCAAAAATCACGAAAATAACATTTTTTTAAATAATTTTTTTTTCAAGTTGTGGTAAAAATTTTTTTTCTTGTAGTTATTAGAAAACAGTCTAAATATTCGAAATCAGAAATTAACCCATAGACGATATTTTTCTTTTTTTTTTAATAGTCCATCAAAGTTAAGAAATTTTTAGAGCTTAAGTAAATAAAAATCATTTTTCAAACCACTAAAAAATATGTATAGGAACATAATTCACCTAAAATTTTTTTATAGATGGTTAAGAATATAGTTAGTTGTTACAGAAAAAAATTTTAATCTCGTAATCCAGAAAATGAATTTTTTACAATTATTTTCTTGAAACCATTAAAAACCAAGGGCATTTGTGATTTCAGCGCCCTCTTATGCCGTAAAATGCACACAAACACAAAAAATTTTTTATACATATTTTGATTTTTGTTGTTTTTTATTGAACGGTATAAGATTGAATTAATATTTCATAGTATTTGTAGTTAATTGTCTTTTAAACTCCTGAAAACTATGAAAATTTGAGCAAAAATCATGAAAATAGCCATTTAAAAAAAAATTTTTTTTCAAGTTGTGGTAAAATTTTTTCAATTGTTTTTCTTGTAGTTATTAGAAAACAGTCCAAATATTCGAAATCAGAAAAAAACCCATAGACGATATTTTTCTTTTTTTTTTAATAGTCCATCAAAGTTAAGAAATTTTTAGAGCTTAAGTAAATAATAAGCATTTTTCAAATCAATAAAAAAACACTTTTGAGCAAATAATTCAATAAAATTTTTTTACAGTTAGCTCTAAAGATGGTTAACTACTACAGAAAAAAATTTCAAGCCCGTGCTTTAAAAAACAACAGTTTTACAACAGTCTTCCTGAAGCATGTAAAACTCAAGTATTTGTTTAGCCAATTTTACTATAAATTCTCAAACTTTGGCGCCCTCTAGCGCCGCCAAAAAGAGTTAAATCTTTAAAATTCTTCAACATTCATTTGAATTATTTTGTTATCTATCGATCTGTACATTTTAAGTACAATATATGTAAGACTTGTTTTTTTTTTATTTATGTCTATGGGCCACAGCACTGTGCGGCACCACCACGGATAATCGAAATACGCGGTTAATAGAGGTTATATTAATATATAAAGAAATATATTTATTTTTATTTTTTTTTTTTATTTAAACATTCGATTTATGTAACTACAGATTCAACTTATTTTGTTTGCATGTATTTAGTAAAATTATCTTAAATGAGAAAACATTTTCTCATGATCAAAAATTTAAGTTTTTAAAACAAGAAAATAAGAAAGCTTTTTGTTTTTTCCTGCTTTTTTAGTGCAGCTGAAGCTAAATTTCCTCGAATAATTCGTGCGATATAAGCTGTGCCCGCTAGTAATTACTTCCAATATTATATTAAGGCATTTGATTAATTCTTTGTTTACACCAGTGATTTCCGATACACTTGCTGGGTCCGAGAAAAAAATCTTCTTGCTATATTGCCATCACTAGAGTAGCCGTTTCCTGGTTTTGGAACATCTACAAGTTTTACCATCTCGTCTTTTAGCCTTTTTAGGATGACTAGTTTCCTTTCTTTACCAAATGCTTTATATTTATCGCTTCTTCATTGCCACTTTTGATGATGACTTTTGATTGATTGTCAGTTTATATGAATGATATGCATGCAATGTTGATAATCCAAAAGATTTTTTCGCAATGTGTTAAAATCTTTTGAAGATTAGCCGCAAATAAAACCCTTCATTAAGATTTTGTGTCCGTTGCACCATTGCAGACTTTTCCGTCGACCATTGTCAGTAGCATCGTATGTTTAATTTGTGCAAAATACCTACATTTTGTTCGACTGGAAATTGCACTGTACAATGTCGTAAAGATCAGTCCATAATTTACCCTAGGCCCAATATAAACCATACTCCCGGAAAACAGTTTAGTACGCATAAAACCATAATTAATAATACTATCTTAACAAAATTTGTCACGTCACAGTTTTATTGGACTAGAAATGACACTGTGAAATTTCGTGAAGATTGGTCCAGGGTACATTATGCCCCATATAAAACCTCCTCCCGGAAAACAGTTTAGTTCGCCTAAAACCGTAAATAATAATGCTATCAGAATAAAATTTAATACTTCAGATTTCTATATGACTAGAGATCACCTAGTAAATTTCGGGAAGATCGGTCCATAACTTAAGTTAAAATTGCTATAAAAAAAAGCATACAACTTTCGGATTGTCGCTCATTTATTTAATATACATACATATGTAGGTCGAAACCACAACCAATTTTAACTCGGTGTCGAGTTTTAAAGATTCGGCATAGCCGAAAATAGCACTCTAATTGGTTTTTGGTGTATTTTAAACCTTGTTGTTACCGTGGTACATACTACCGCGGCTTACTTGGTACAATTTTTCATTGTTTGAAACTTTTGTGTTTTTGGAAGCAACTTTTGAAGGGAATTAAAAAAAAATCACTGTCTAAATTTCGTAAAATTGATTTAAATCTTTTTTCTTCTAAGAATTAACGGCTTATAAACACGGTTAAAAACTTATGTATTTTATACAAACATACTTAAAGTAAATAAATATAATCTTTAAAATAAAAATTCAACAGTTAAAAATAAAATCATCAAATCATATGTTGGTATATGATAAAATCATCGTTCTGGAAACGTAAGTACATACCTGTTAGTGATGCATTTGAAAAATAAAATTTGTATTTTTTGTGATTGTTAAAAAATTATGTAAAGGGGCCCATAGACACATACTGCTGACAGCCTTTCGTACACACCTACACACAGAAAAAAATCAATGTAAAATTGTCGAAAACAAGGTTGATTTTACCGTTTTCGGTAGTGATTTTGCTTCATTGTTAATTCATGTTAATTTAACTTGATTTAACATTAACTTGCGAACAACATTTTTTTCTTTTCAATTAAAGAAAATTAATGTTAATTTAACATTCCCTTTAAGTTAGAGCAAAATGACATTCATATAGAATTAACACTCCGAATCACGTTGAATGAAAATTATTTCAAGTTGAAACAACGTGAATTTCATGTAGAATCAAATTGGTTTGAGTGTGTTATAACAGTGTGAAACACTTACCCTGTAACACATGTTTTACTTATTTTGTATTCTCCTTTGTTAACAGAAGCATCAGCAGAATGGCCCGATATATGTAGTTTTCGTCATCATTTTACTTTGAAAACTTGATGTACTATTTAACTAAATAACTTCAATTAAAAGAATACGGGAATTGTCTTCTTTTTATAACATATTTAACCTTTATGTCAACAGCAGAAAAATTATACTTACGTCAACAGCAAACATACCCGGGTATACAAGTACATATTGTTGTTAGTGTTTTTTCGTTTTATTTGTATTTTATTTGCGCTTTTTTAAAATAACGGGTGTTTTAGCAAAGACCTGTGCATTTTTCTTTGCTTTCATGTGTGAATATTTACAATAAGTGACTTTTTAGCAAAAACTTGTTAGTAGCTCGTCGTTACTTGAACTGCGGTTGACGTAAGAGGTAGGAATGAAAAAATTACCATATCTATGATCTGATTTGTCCAATTTTGTTCAAACTTTAGAATATGTTAGAAAACACTTCACTTTCAGAAATACAGAGTTTTTAAAATTCAAAACATACCCGGGTATATTACTGTTGACATAAAGGTTAAAAAATTAAAATAAAAAACATGTAAATACTAGTATGTATGCATGTTAATTTAACAAGTTAAACTTTTGGTTTTAATATAAAACAGGTTTTTATGGATTAAATATTGAACAATGTTATTTTAACAGTGAATAATATTAAATTAACATGATTTAAGGTTATTTTAATATTTTTCATTTAAAATTAATATGAAATAATGATAAATTTAAATAAAGGGCATACTTTTCCAGAAATTTACCATGATTCTCAATCAACATTTCGCCATGTTAATTTAACATTGGTATTTTTTTTGTGTGTGTATCAATCATCATTTTAAAATAAATTTCATTTCGTGAAATTCAAGAAACCCCCTATTTTCTTTACACGTTTTTTTCTCAAAAACTATTTTAAATTTGTTTTAATTTTAATTGAAAAGAAAAATATATCAACAAATTAATTAATTTATTTTATTGTTCATTTGAACAACTGTCAGCAGTATGAGTTGTTACGGGCTGGTTGAACACGCGAGGTTTCCGACTAGCTTCCTCTTTTTATTTTTTTTTATTTCACTATTGTGACTCTCAGGTGGTTCCAACCCTTCTCGCCTGACGCGTACCCGAACACGAAAAAAAATCAAAATAAACACATCAAAACTGAAACTACAACAACATATTTCCACAAACACACGAATCATCACGTCATTCTACTTTGAAAACTTGATGTACTATTTAACTAAATAATTTTTATTAATTTATAACATATTTTGAGAATGAAAATAAAAAAATCAACATACTTAACTATGTATGCATGTTAATTTAACAAGATAAACTTTTGATTTTAATATAAAACAGGTTATTTAATGGATTCAATATTGAAATAGAGTTGGGTAGTACATGAACGAACTAGTTCAATTGAACTACTCAGTCAGATGAACGATGAACTGTTCAGTAGTTCACTTTAGTCACTTGGGTCTTTTGCGTCAGTCAGTCTTTTTCAGACAGTTTACTTAGTTCAATTCACTTACATAGTTCAATTCATTTAGTTCAAGGGTTCATTTACTTCAGTTCAAGGATGATAAAGTCAGTACAATTGTAATTTTTTCAGTACTATTAGCATTGCAAAAGTACTGAAGTACTACAATGACATGTTTAGTACAATTTAAAAATTTCAAACATTTAACATTAAAGTATTTTGGTGGGAAAAATTAAACATAAAATGAATGAAATGTTTCCAGACATCTGTAGAAAAAAGTGAATATTAATGTATGTTTATACATATATACATATTAGAGTTTCTACGCGGGAAAGAATTCCCGGGAATCCCGGGACATTATTTTTAAATTATTCCCGGGAAATTGTTTTCGGGAATTTCAAATTAAATTTTTTTAAATCTTAATTTGTTTGCATCGTTAAAATCAAAAACGAGCAATAAAAATTTTGAATTGCTGATGAAATGTCTAAGAGTTTCTTGAAGTAGAAAATGAAAATGTATACGATACACCAATACCAGAACCATCTAAAAATTCTAAAAATAAATAAATAAATAAAAAAGAATTTGACGTCTATTAATTCACGGGTAACAGGCCAACAAATTTATAATCTTTTTATCATGCGCTTCTTACTATAAAACCAACGTCTGTAGAGAACGAGAGCACGTTTTCGGTAACAGGTTATATACATATCAACAAGGATTAGAAATAGAATCTCTGATGAGCTTTTAAATGCTTTAATAATACTAAAAAATTTTCTTAAAAGAAAATTAATTTTACCAAGTTGCTATTAATAACAACTACTAAATATTAATAAGTTTTAAACATTCGTGATATATATATACATATATATAAACATACATGCATGTGCATATGGATGTAACAATTTATTTGGTTTTGTTTTGGTTTTCTGTGGAATTATTTAAGCTAATTTTTTAGACTGTTGTATATGTGTATATTCTTTTAAAAAAGTAAAAACTTTTGTCTTTAACTCATTTAATGAAATCATTGTTTTATTCAAAAAATCCCGGGATTCCCGGGAATAAGATTTTTTTTGTTTCGTTTCCCGGGAATAGAAAAAGACCGGGAAATTAGAAACCCTAATACATATATGTAATATTAGAACAGGGGTGCTCAAAAATGTGTTGCATATGTATTGCGAGCAGTGTGGCCATATCCAAAAATATTTTACAGCTAAATCGGCTTAAAAATAATGCTAAAAAATGCTAACAAAAATCCTAACTGCCAAAAAATAATGCTAAAGTTTAAATTGTTTTATTTTTTTGTTATTTTAGTTAAAATACCTATAATATAATCTCACATCGTATCAATAAATCAAACTTATTAAAGAATAACAATATAATATTTATGAAACATAAAAAGTCTTAAAACTATAAAAGAAATATACATATTTCAGTCTTTATATACGTACAAAAAAAGTTTTTAAACAAAAGGTACCATCCCATAACAAAAAATCAAAGGAACTTAACCCATAAATGGGAATTATTTAGTATTTTAATAAAATTTATATAACACGTTTAAACAAATATTTCATTTTATAAATTAAATACGTCATCAAATGAATAATCTTCTTCAGCTTCTGAAGAATCGATCAAGATATCATTATAATATATTAACGTCATTCTGTTTCGAATTTTCGTTTTTTAGATATTTATACCACTAAAACCCAATTTTAACTTCCGCGTTGCTAACTGGCAAAACCAAGAACTGCATAGCAAAAAAATCTAATTCACTGAATGGATTTTCATGTAATGAATGTGTATATCCATATACATTTATCCAGAAATCAACTGTCATATGAATTTGGTTTCAGCCACTGATGTTCCAAAGTTGTAATTTCTTCTACAGTGAAATCAATAATATCTCCTTTCGTTCGCTTAATTTGCATTTATTAGTTTTTAAACGGTTTTCTAAGAAGACATATAAATTGAGATATAAAATCTGGGTATGTAATTCATATTTGTTTTTTTTCTATTTCAAAAGTTATGCTATCTCCAAGTCGAATTTATTATGGGTGGTCTTAAAAGCCCTGATGTCAAAATTTTTTTTTTATTATCTTTGTTTCTGTGTAATAAAACAATTTCTGTTTATGGCATTGTACAATGATCTTACAAAAACAAATTGCTTGTGGTTTTTGTACGAGTTGTACTTGTTGTAGTACCGAGCTTACCTGAAATGAATTCGCCTTGGGTATGTCTTTTCGATTCCAAAAAATTCAAAATCGTAATTGAATAAAAAAATCGTCTTAACATGAATTTAATGGATCAAACTGATCAAATTTTAAAACCATTTGATATGAAAGGTCCTTTAAAAGATTGTACAGTTTCTATAGCAAAAAGTAGGGGTTGGTATTTGCATTCAACAAAAGTGTGTGGTAGTTTTTAAAAAAAAGATTACTTCAATATTCTTAAATTAAATAATGCTTAAAAATGCTAAATATGTAGTTGAAAAATGCTAAACAAATTTTCTTTAAATTTAATAGAAAAAAATTGTTTTGGCTGTAAAACATTTATAATAATACAGTCCAAATTAAAGTTTCTATTTTTTAAATTGACTTTTAAAATTTTAACTTTTAAAAAACAGTAAGAATTGGAAATTTTCCAATATTACCATTAAAAAAAATTTAGTGTAAACTGCGATGCACATGCTGTATATGAAAAAAACTACTCCCGGGAAACAGTTTAGTACGCCCAAAACCATAAAAATTAATGCAATCATAACAAAATTTGAATTGAAACTGTTACTCAAACTAGTTTAAATTGCTAAATAATTTAATATAGATCTAAACCTCAAACCAACCAATTTTAATGCTGATGTCTGTTTTTATAAAGATAAATTAATATTAAATAGACATCATATAGATATTCCTCCTGAAATATTCGGTGGAGAGTATTAAAGATTCGGCACAGCCGAATATAGCACTCTAACTTGTTTTTTTTTTTATTTCATTTGCCAACTGCAATGTAAAGTCACAAAAAGGAAATAAAACAAAAACAGACAATGCAAAGAGTTCCAAGTACTACAAACTTTATTTACACTTTCATATAGAACAAAATAAAAAATTATTTTTTTTATTTAGTATTTTTGCTGCGTTTTTGTTCTATGTGCACGAGTTTTTGCATATAGAACACAATAGGTTACGAAGCTTGTCACTGAAATGTCGAAAACTATAAATGATACGAGCAAACTGATGACACAGATCGACAGATCTCTAAAAGTTTACCTAAAAATGAATCTTATCTCAATTTTTTATATTTTGCGGTATAGAACACAATAACTTGCGAACGACGATGTCTGCATTAAACTTAGTTGTCTTTTATAGAAAAATTAAGCTCATATTTTTTATTTTTAATATCCCCAATGCCAACCCCAGACCCCAAATACAATTTTCTGTCCCTTTTAGCAACAAGAAACCCCCTAATTTGGGGTCAAACCCCCTAAACTGGCAGCCCTGGCTTGAATGAGCATCACTGTATTAGAACGATTAAAAAATATATTTGTGATTTAGTACAATTTTTATCGATGTCTCGCCACACGCAGTGATGCCAGAAGTACAGATTTATCTGCATTTTGAAGATTTTATACCCCATAATGGTCAACATATTTCACTTTCTTTTCGTTGTGCAATAAAAATCAAAAGCCTTTTGATTGTTGCCGATATATTGTGCCGGCTCATACACTTGCAATAAAATTGTTAAATTTTACGTATTGTATTATTATATCGCCAATATGCTTGTAATATACGAAGGTGGCACAATATATCGGCAACAATCAAAAGACTTTTAATTTTTATTGCACAACGAAAAGAAAGCGAAATATGTTGATAACATTGTACAATGCTGTCTATGTTATTCCTATAGGTTATGTTCACCTTTTTATTGAATGAATGAAACCATTGTGCGTCTTATTGCATAATATAGGACAAATTGGAAATAATATGGTGATTATCATATACAATAATATTGCAAGTGTATGGGCTGCTTTAGAGGTAAAATCACCAAAAAACAATAATTTTGTCATCAACAAATCTGCGCCAAGATTTGAACAATCTTCAAAACACATTGAATTCCTTTTATTTGAAAAACGTTATAACAATTTATTTAAAAATATAAGGCCAATGTTCTGGAATTTGAAATCGATGGCATATTTTTTTGAACTTTTAACACAGAAAAGTTTTAAAAATTTGTTCGACTTTAATTTCACTCGAATGCGGCTTTCAGAACATGGCTGATAATTTTTGAATATTTTTACATTAAAAATATCTATCCAAATTTAATTACTCAGACTGAGTAAGGATTAATCACATGTTTGTTATTTTAAACAACAAATAAAATTGCTTGGCAAGTTATTTTAACTATCAAAGGTCTTATAGGAAATTGACAAGAGATTAAATATTAAAACTACATATTTAAGATATTTATACATAAATACATATAAATATGTACGTATAACGTATATTTACATATTATTTCGAGTTAAATCAGATGACATAAGTTCGGCGATATTATTAATTCCTACTAATGAATATATTTCCACACGGTTCTTCCATTAATGGTTGTTATATTTCATTTATCAATGCAAAAAGGGGAAATAGTCAAGCATAAGTCACAATGTACACCGAGGTAAAAAATCTGCAATTTTAAACCAAATTTCTTAAATTTTGCACTTTGACCATTATAGGGTATAAAATCTTCAAAATGCAGATAAATCTGTACTTCTGGCATCACTGCGTGTGGCGAGACATCACTTAATATGGCAGCCCTGATTATGTTATGAATATGTTTAAGGCAATCTGGGAATGAGTAAAAGAAACAAGTATATTATAACATATAACAAGATATGAATGAGCGAATAGTCACATTTTTCACGTTGGTGTTAAGTCGCTCATTCATTTCTTGTAGGGTATAGACACTAATAATATTGTTGTTTCTTTTCAATCAATTCGGTAAAACATAGGAAATCAAGTCAACAAGCAGCTGAAGTAAATGAACCCCAAGGTGAATTCGCCTTGATGAACCCTTAAACTAAATTAATTGAACTAAGTCAAGGCGAATTTAACTACAGGTGGTGTCGGAACTACAACAATCCAAAAACAACAGAAACAACGTAGGGTTTTTTGCATTGCATTGTTAGTACATGTAGCTCGAAATGTCAACCATTCCTAGCAAAACACTAACAAATCAAAACAAATAATCTCGAGCTGTCAAAATCAGATGCCGTTTCGACACCACCTGTAGTTAATTTGGCTTGAACTAAGTGTATTCAACTAAATGATTTGAACCAAGGCGAATTCAAATTTGTTCGTTACATCATTTTTGCTATAAGGGTCCGATATACTGAATATATGTATACCCAATAAAATATGTTAATTTAATAATAATTTTATATGACGCCATGAATGATAGACATTTTCTATATATAGTTATAAAGTCGCGAGTACAGGGGAAGAAATATGAATTGGTACTCATCCCAACCCACCTCAACCCCGACCCACCTTAAACGGAAAAAATACCATTTCTATGGTATTTCCAAAAGAAATAATTTGCTTGTATTTTCCAAAAATTTTCGTGTTTTAAAAAGTATTTAATCGAGTACCGATAAGAAAACGAGTTAAGTAGTCAAAATTGTAAACATTTTTCAGCACTTCAATTATTTTCCATCAGCTGTTGCCTTTATCTTACGAATTTTTACAAATTTTGCGTTCGCGTACTTTTTTGGACAACAGCTTTTTGTGAGAGCAAATTTTACAATTTTCTCATTTACATAAAAAAATCTGAACTGAATACCTTAAATAATTAAAATTAAAACTAGGTGCAACTTTGTTTTTTTATTGAAAAAAATGTTAATTGCGGCTTGAAGTGTTATTCCAAGGTGAATTCACTTAAATAACGTAAGTGGATTATTCTTGGGTTTATACAATTGTTGTCATTGTAGTTGTTGCCTTTTAAATTTCGTATTTTATACTACAATTTCCGATTTTCTATTCTGCAAAGAGTTTTGCGTGTTTAATTGTTGAGATAGTGATTGTTTTCATCAAGTTCCTTTAAACGTTGCGCCGCTTGTTCAGCTGTTAAATCTCTTTGGGCTTGACACAGTAATTCAAACCCTACCATAAATTTTCTAATTGTAGCAGATCGTAGGAGTGGCGGATAGTAAATTGCATGCAAAGTCCAGTGGCTGTCATCATCAGAACCCATATCCCCAGATGGAGCGCCATGAAAACCCATCGAATAAGGAAATGAACACTTAAACAAATTGTCATATTTAGTTGTTAATTTCTTCATAATTTTAGCTAAGTTTGCAATTTGTTGTTTTGTAAGGTCATTTATACGTTTGTTATTGTTACGTGATATAATCATTGTCTCAAAAGGCCATGCAGCCCAATATGGCACAAGAACAACCCAGTCGGGGTTTGAAATAACAATACGTTCCTTACGTTCAAGTTCTTTAATCACATAATCACTGAGCATTGGTCTGCCGTTCTGCTCAAAGTATTTTCGCAAATTTTCATTTTTAAGTGCTGGTTCGGTTGGCAAAAATGAGCATGCCCAAATTTGACAATGAGGGTGTGGATTTGAACAACCCATTGCCGAACCTTTGTTTTCGAATATCTGTACCCACGTATATTTTTGGCTCAACTCATTATATTGATTAATCCACTCACATATTACATTTTCAATCGACGAGAGCGACATAAGAGGAAGAGTTAAATTTGATTTTGGATGGAAACACATTACCCTGCAAGTTCCTTTAGCTGAAGCTGTCTGAAAAAGCGGATCATCGGTCTTTGGTGGTGGAGGTATATCTTCTAATAAGGCTGGAAAATCGTTGGTAAAAACAAATGTACTTTCATAAACAGGATTGATCTAAAAGTATAAAAAAATAAATGCAAAATTGCCATATTACGCAGTTTAATGGGATTTTTTTACTTACTTCTCCATTAGGCCTGGTAACTCCAGGACAAAGCGGATTTGTTGGATCAAATTCTAATAAATCATTTTTTTGTGGCGACTCTTGCTGCCCCGACCAAGGCCTTAACATGCGATGAGGACACACAAGTACCCATTGTCCAGTCAATGGATTTAGTCGTCTATGCTGATGTTCTAATGTGCATGTGTATGAACTTACATACTTATGTATATTTGCTTGATTTAAAAATGCAACGATGAACTTACCTGTTGGATTAAAATTCATTTTTTAAAACAATTACTGTGAGAGACTGGAACAAAATGATCTTAATAGTTTAATCGACTTTTATTTTGTATGAACTACATATGTATGTACGTATGTTATACCCATGGAACATACATATGCACAAATAGGTAGGTAAGTACTTAGTAAATGACAATCATCAACTATTGTAGTGCATATTGTTTACCATAAAGCAGCTCTAGCTCCAATGCACATTACAAGTGCTTATTACTTACATACATACATACGTTCTTTATCAATTTGTTTTTCTTATCATTTCTATTGTTGGCAAGTTTGGGAATATAACGTGAATGTTCATCATTGAATTAAGTGCGGTGGTTAACTCAATACATATATATATGTAAAAAAAAGTAAAAGGTGCGTTCGAGTACTTTTACAGTAAAATGCAGTAAATTAATGGTGCCTATTCTGAAATACTAGTTATAATCTAGTCTTGGGCTTAATAGTTCATTTAGGTGACTTGTCATTAGAGTTCAAAAGTGAACTAGTTCGTTCATCTAGTTCAGTAGTTCACTTTTAGTCACTTGGGTCTTTTGCGCAGGGATGTTAGATGTGACGATTTTACGTCATTTTGCCGATTTTTTTCGATGAATTTAACAAAATGACGATTTTTGATGTAGTGTCACTCAAGAATGATAAAAAGAGATTACGCCATGCGCATGTTTTCCCGTTAGATGACGTAGGTTAACCCAAGCTAGGGTTACCTATTCTATGTATTTCCAAAATATTTAGGGCTATGTGTGTATTCTTGACTATTTTCATGAGCTTTAGGTTTTTTTTTTATTAATTTGTTTTTTATTTTTTAACTTCAATATTTTGGTATCACTTTGTGTATGTTCTTCAGGAAAATATTTTGGTTTTGATTTTTGATACAATTTTATAAAATTGAGAACCAAAAATTGAATTGACAACTTACATATATGAAAATTAACTCCACATGATCAAAAAAATCTGTAACTAAAGTAATAACATTAAACCTTATACATAATGCACTTTATATAAAAAAGAAAGAAATAAAATCAAGTAAACTAAGACAAAAACCTTATTCTATATTTTTAGTTCCTGATTTTGGCGTTTGTATGTATGTATATTAAATGTATGTATATTTTCCTTATTCACAAGAAATATTTTTTGTTTAATATAAGCTTATTTGACAAATTTCCTACAGTTATCCGTCAATTAAGCCCTTAAGAAACATTAAATGTTTTTTTATGAGTAAGGCCGATCCAATGTGGGTTTTCATAATTTCCGACATTACTAACATGTGCATATGTTTTTGATAATTTTCTATATTCAAATTAAAAATATTTAATTTAGTTTACACAATCTCTTGCAATTGTAATGAGAGCATTGTGGTTTTTCTTTATCTACAGGGCTTTATTTATTCATGTAGAGTCTCGAAATATTGATGTTAAAAAATAAAAAACATATTAAAAAAAATACCTAAAACTCAAGAAGAGTCAAGAAAAACCAAAAATTAGAAAACTTTTAATTATATTATTAATATTAAAGATCAATACATTCTGGACTTATTCCTAAATTTGTTCGAAACAATTTATATGTTATGTGAGACTTGGTAACCCTGCAACAAAAATCATTTTGACAATTCTCCAAAAATTAATTTATCATATTTCGTTATATATCAAGAATATTGTGTTTAAATCGATTAAATATTGTGTAAAAAAATAATTATTATTATAATAACCGTGTGTAAAGGCTGTTTAAAAGCTTTAAGTGTAAAAAAATTCTTGATTAAAAATTTGAAGTGCGCAGTGGGCAAATGCATGCGAAATGATAGAAAGAAATCAAGTGAGAAATTGTGTTCACAACTAATTTTGTGCGTGTTTTAATATATCTTATCTTAGATATGTTCTTTTACACTTTTCCAAAAAACAATGAGCAACAAAGAAGCAAACGGAAGGACACCATAAAGATACTTGGGAGAGAATTTGCTCATTACATTTTAAGTCGGACGATTTTTAAAGAAATTTTAAATTTGAAATGGGTAAGTTAGAAGTATATTGGTTTGCGCAGTTCTTTATTTAATAATTGTGTACAGGATGTAGTAATAGAGCAAGTTTAAAATTGAAACCGGGAGCAGTTCCGACTATAGATACCACTGATATCGCTACTGAAACGGAAATAATACCATGTGAAGAGGAAGCGAAAAGAGCCAATTGTGACACAAATGAAGACAGTTCGCAACTTTACATGAACAATTTAGAAGTTGAAATGTATGTACATATCTAAATCCACAAAAGGGTATTAAATTTTCATTTGAGCTCAAAAACTGTTTGTACTTACATTTGAAAGTCCGAATACATAACAGTAATCACATATTTCTTGATCGTTTACAGCAAAGCTTTGCGCCAGGAGAACGAAATGCTAAAAATGCAAAAAAGCCAATCTGAGACTACTATCAAACTTTTGAATCAGAGAGTTCAGAGGTTGAGTTTTTCCAACGCAAATCTGGAGAAGGCTTTAAGATGTCTCTTTACTGAAGGACAAATAAAAAAACATTTACTGGAAGCAAAGGACGTAAAAGCCAGCGAAGAAGTAAAAAAACTTTTTTTTAGATGTAGGATGTATTTTAGATTAAGATCGCTTAATGCAGAAATTAAACAAAATATAAGTAGCCGAAAAAGAAAATACATACATATAAATACTTAAACTTTAACGTATTATATATTATATTTTAAATTATATTAATCTTTATTTGAAATTATTCTTAATTTTATATATTCTTTGAATATTTAACTATTTTTATTCTTGAATAAAAACTACGATTAATATAAAAAAAATTGTTCTTATAAAATTATTTATGGGAAAAATTAAGAAATTGTCCCACTGTCATGTTTAAATGTCAGACTGTTTCGTGACGTCATTTGACCCACCTGCGCAGAACATTCAATTTTTGAGTTCGTGTTGTCGTAATCTATCTTCTATCATTCTTGGTGTCACTTATGTTTTGACGATTTAATCCCGTCACTAAATTTACTTTAATCTGGCATTAATTTTATAACACTTAAATCTGGTAAGCAGGGTTGGTAGATGTGACGATTTTTCGTTATTTTGACGATTTTTTTGAGAAAATACAGTAAAATGACAATTGACGATTTTTTGAATAAAAGTAATAGTGTTATGACGATTCTCTGGCATCGATAAAACAGACATGAAATATTTACAATTATATTGAAAACAGTCCAAAGCTTAAAAATAAATTTTTCGAAATACAAAACTTTTTGGAAATTAAACAAGAAAATTCCTCCCCCATCACAAACCAGGTGGATTTCATTAAAAGCATTAGTAATTCAAATTCTACAATTATAGAAATGCCATCGATGCTGCAAAAAATATACACTAGAGCCCTAATTTGCGTCTGTCCTATTTGGTCCGCTTTGTAAAAATTGGTTAAATCCGCGTCGCTACATACGAATGATTTTTTCGATGAAGTCATAATCACATGTGAAGAATTTTTCTATTTGTGTGTAAAAAGAAAAATCCCATTTAATTCTGTTAGGAAAGTTATTCTTAGGAAAATTTCGTGTTTTTCTTATGTTTTCTGCTGCCAGAAATTTTCAGCAAAAAATCTTAATTTCACCAAAAAAAATTTCTTATTTTTGAAGGAAAAATCTTATTTATATTATAAATAATAAAAACAATTCATATTTTATTTAATACATAAAATAAACAAAAAAAAAACGTTACAAAAAATTTAATATCTTACGCGGCGCTTCCACATGCAAGTAATTACTTGCAAGTAGTGTATACGTATTATCGACGATTCTTACTTTTCGTAGTTTACATACAAATATTAATTTCTGTCTGACTTCTAATGTTTCATATGTAAACGCTTCAGGTAAGATTAAAGGAGAATTAAAATAATGTCCGGCAAGAAATGTCCCTAGTGTAAATTGGGACTTAGTTTAATTCATTTAGTTTGTTTAAATAGTGTGATAGAATATTGAAAAATAAGATGGCATAGTTTTTGAGTTATGGACCTCTGAAGTTTTCATATGTACATATATTCACTGACGACCCAAAAGTATCGAACAAAATTAAAAAAGGCCCTTGGAGGTGTAATTAAATATCATTTGTAGCGATTATATTAATAGTTTGTGGAATATCCATATTAATGCTCATCTTCTGCCCCTATTTTGTGCCTACCTGAGCAAAAAAAGTAGATATGATCATATATGCATATATGATCATATCTACCATGGTTATAATATAATATGTACATTTATGTGAGTATGTACTTAAATATATCTTTATATACATAACTCAGACTTGGATTCAACTTGAGCTTCTGTGGGATGGGTGAGGGGGGATTGTTTAGGAACCTTCAACTGAAACATACCATTTTGCAAAATTTCTTTTAGAAATACCATAGAAATGGTATTTTTTCCGTTTAAGGTGGGTCGGGGTTGAGGTGGGTTGGGATGAGTACCAATTCATATTTCTTCCCCTGTACTCGCGACTTTATAACTATATATAACAAATGTCTATCATTCATGGCGTCATATAAAATTATTATTAAATTAACATATTTTATTGGGTATACATATATTCAGTATATCGGACCCTTATAGCAAAAATGATGTAGGTAACGAACAAAAATAAAATTTTACAGGAGAAGGTTTTTTTGAAAATATTTTTGCTTCAAGTCTAGAGTTTCGTTTGAGATATAAGATTTTTGGAGATGATCGAAAATTATCGATTTTCATCAAAAAACAAAAATCTAAAATGTTGTTGGTTACATCATTTTTGCTATTAGGTCTCGATATGTAAAAATAAAAAATAACTTAATAGAACCAACGATATTTTTATATTCGAATTTCCAAAATGTACCAACATTTGTATGAGAGCTTTTAAAGAGAATAGAACAATTGAATTTCCAAAAGCCTCTCCTCTTTTTATTTTCGCATTGGGAGGGGTCTACATACAAAATTTCAAGTGTCTGGCTTAAGTTGTTTGGGCTGGGCTATGATCACCGTCAGTCACGCTAATCTTATAAAAATATATGAAGTCACTAAAAATGATCTGCTTACTGGGGTGGCAGGTGGTGGCAGCTGAAATTTATAGTACTTACTTTTGATACTTAACGGTACCAGATATAATTATCACATAACCTCCCCTAGCCCCACTTTTTTGTTATGGTCTCTTTAAATTTATCTTACTTTAGTGTTTATTTATTTTTAAAGTTACGCACAATCACTTCACTTATCGAAAAAAATAACGCGCACATAATTACATGGAATGATTAATTACTAATTCGGTTTAAACATAACGTGCTTATTTACAAAGAAATCTTTAAAGGAAAAATCATAGCTTACTTTTATTTCAAAGTACAAAAATCAACGTTGAAAACCTTAAATTTATAAGAAAAAAATTATCTAGTTTGCTCCAGTATTAACAGTAAAATAGTTATCGAATAGCCGAATTAAGAAATAGTTGTATGTTTTGAAGTGATCGCTATAATCTGTCATCAAAATTCTATTAAAATTAAAAACAATCATTTTTGGCCGGAATTGACTAGTGTGTATTGGTTCAGAAATTACCCAGCCAGCAATTACATATAAAAATAAGCGTTTTTTAAGCAAAACACTGATAAAACGCTGCTGGGACCTTTGCAAAAGACATCAAAGCAAGGGGTTTATAATCGAAAAGCACCCAACTTTATAAGCGTTTAAAAGACGATTACAAAACATGTTTTTTAAGTAACGTAATTACACGTTTTGGATATGTTTTTTTATTGATACATTTAAAAAATCATTTTTAATATTGAATTTTTTTCTTAAAAGATATATGTATATTAAATTGAAATATTAAATTAGGAACTTCATTGTTGCTTTATTTAAAAAATCATTAATACTTAGTATTTTAGTTTATTTTTTTGTTGTTTTAATTGCCTCCATTTTCAGCGAAAGTTTCTGCAATAGAATTTAAATATGAATATAAAAATTTAACTATAAACCTATTAAACGTATTTCACTTACGACGAATGGCAGTGGCGACAGTGAAGGCCCTAATCCACTTCTTATCTGCAGCTCCTCGTGTCCATGCACATTGGACACATTGCTCCCTACAAAACATGCAGCTAAACGTTTATTGAAATCAATAACGGCGCCATCCGACGAGTTCTCACTTTCATCAGAAATAGAATTCCCGTGCTCAGAAATATATTCTTCGTTTGGCAACAAGGAATCTTAATTATTTTGTGCTTCAGTAACAACCTCCTGTTCCACAAATTCACTCTGGGTACTCACAGAACTTGCAGCCGCACCGTTTCATAGATGCTCTAAAATTTCGGTGCTGCTGCGCACAACACTTTTCTTCTTTTTTGCTGAAGACATTAAATAAGTAGATAATTACCTTTTTTAATAGCAAATGATAATTAAAAGCATCAAACTCACTTAATTTAACAATTTTAACAACAATTTATTAGCACAATTTTTAACGCCGAGAATGACACGTTTTGCTTAAATTTATGCAAGCAAATTGTCAACGGCGTTCGCAAAACACTTGCATTTGCAAGCGAATTACCAAAAACATTCGCAAAACAATTGTATTGGCAAGCAAATTGTAAACGACATTCGAAAAACTCTTATTTATGCAAGCTTGCTGCAGTCTTAATTTACAAAACGCTTGCCAATATGTATGCTGGGTACAAATTATAAATAAAATTGAAGAGTATTTAGTGGGGATTTTTGGAAATAAAAATTTTTTGCGGATACAAATTTTCGACTTAAGAATAAAATTTGAAAAACATTTGACTGATTGCACAGGAAAATTTTTGAAACAAATATCAAATCTTTGCGGATTGTTTGTTTCAGAAAAAACAATTTCAAAATGCCCTAAAGTGTCACTTTGAAAAAACGACTATTAACTTGTTACTTTTTTTTTTAAAAACTTAATCGGAGTCGTTTTAAGGATGACTCTAAAATGCATGTAGTTATTAAATATATCTTAAAAGTTATGAAGTTTTTGTTTCTCAAAAAACTAAAAAGTTCATAAAAAAACTTTCAGTAATCCATACATATATACTTATATACATATCTTATTGTACTTATAAGGTACACATATAAATTTAGTTTGAGATTATCGCGTATCAATTAAATCACCCACAATATGATCGACAAAAAAATATTTTTTACATTCGTTTTCGCTAAATAAATAAATTCACCTAAAAAATTATGAATCATTAAGCGAAGACAAACAGTTTCTTTTTGCAAAACTTACGAGAATTTAAATTTTTAATTATACTTTAGCATTACTTTGCTAATGACTAATTGTTTCTAGTTCTCATTACTTTGGGTTAAAATCTTGCAACATTGGTACAATAGGATAAAGGTTCTGAATATAAAAAATTATAATTTTGCTATAAATCTAAGATAAATGATGACTTAAGGCACGGACTCATACAAGATTTTGCACGAATTAGTTTTATACGCGTAGAAATCATACTTATTAATTTCGTAAACTTCGGTGCATAATTTACCATACGTCCCAAAGAAAGCCTACACACGGAAAACACTACAAATAATAGTACATTATATTATGTATATGCCATGCTTAAAATATTAAAAACTTTAAGTTAAACAGACATTCGCGATTGTCTCACTATTAGTTTGATTAACAACATGCGTATTTGAGCAAATAACTCATTTGTTGAAGCTTACATACATATATATTTTTTAGGCAATAAAAATCTTTACATTTTTTAATCTACAATATTTTTGCATTAAATATCTACATACATATTTTAGTATTACTTTTTTAATAACATATAACTATTTTTTACCATTTAGGTAATATAATTGAAAAAAGCGTAGTACAATTGTAGAGTTCTATTACAAAACACAATAACTCCACTTGAAAACAGTATAATTTTTGGTATTGAATTAATGTTACCTTATCGAACTTTAATATGTTTTCAAAAAATTTAACAGTATGGTATACTTTAATAGGTATGTAGAATTAATTACACTAAATAAAAATGGAATTACTGCGTTTTGTTATGAACCTTCTTAACTCCTTAAACATTATTATAAAATTACTATTACATATACAGAGGCATTAAATAAAAGCTATACGAGTACAATTAATAATTAATAACAACATTTAACCAATAATACACAACTGTTATTGAGCGAGATATAAAGGTATTTAAATTTCGAAATAGAAAAGTCTTAGAATTTTTTTATAACAGCGCGTTGCTCTAAAGATTGCATTTCGCTAAGTAGAACGGCAACGTTGTAGCGTAAACGATGGAACATAGATAAAGGAAGTTCAAGAGTGCGGTAACGACCATCTGATAGTTGAAAGTGTAAAATTATAGTTGGAGGGATGACGGTCGGTCCTCGGGATAAACTATAGAAGTACATAAAAACATATGTAGTGGTTTACATATTTGACAATAACAATTTTAGTTATAATTCTATGTAGGTATGAAATTTATTTGAATTTACATACCAATGGTGTAAAGATATATTGATACGCCACTGCAAGTTCTTGGCACAGGATCTCAACATTTTAGCCTCAACAAAATTTTTTGTTAGTGTAAATCGATGGTTGTGCAAAACTTTTGTCAAATCTTCTATACATTCATCACTAAATCTACATAAACATAGAGATTTATGTATGTATGAATTTTCAAACAATTAATAACTAAATCACCTAAGATCCTCTTTTAAGCAATCTCTTAGTTCATCCGGCTTTACGGTGCCCTTAGGGGTACGCAAAAAGATTTGCATTATTTGTAAAATTGCTGCGAAAAGTTCACAAAAGTTGTCGGGAATGTTGTGGCCAGCATGCGTAAGTTTATTTAACGCTAAATCCAAAACTTCTGGAGAACACTTGCTGCTTTCGATGTAATGCACTGAGACTTGAATCAAGACCCTCATCACTGGTTTTGTTAATTGTGGAAAGTATTTCACATATGGTCTTACAGTTTTAACGATGACATAACGAAAATTAGTCGACATTTTCATAAAAATTAATAAACTCCCTTAAAATTATATTTATTACTTTTGTTTACAATTTGTACAACACACCTAAAATGTATTGTTTTCGAAAAAGTAACGAGTAACCATAATGGCTGACATATGTTAAGTACCCATGCAATAGGGTTTTTCATAAAATTTGTATTGTGATTGTTACCCAGGGATTTGCCTTTCAATTCTATTGAATTTTCAATACACGCGTACTCTCACCTCTTTACTTACTTGGTGGCCACACGATCAAGTTTTGCCTTTCAATTATTGAGATTAGTTCTGTGACTGGTCAAATGGTGTCCATTGACTCCCTCCAATGACAACCCCATGTAAAAGTGATAGGTCTTATTCATATAAAGTGTTAGAACAAGAACTGGTCCTTACCACCAAAGACCTATCACGGGACTACTTTGTTGTCAGTTCGCTTCCCTCTAGGGTAATTACAGAAAACAAATGAAGTACAATTCTGGGCCAAACAGGTTAAAATTTTGGCACTTCTTGCTAAAACTTTTTTTTATTTATAAAAATTGGTTTATACAAGGAAAAGCGAATTTGAATGAATTTTAGTTTTATAAAGTTTGTTAATTATTACTACTAATTATTATATCGTTGAGGGTATACATTTTGACTGATAGAACAAAAAAGGTAAGATTATGTATTCTTAGTACTTTTTGGAAAATAAATTTTTTTTAAATGATTTATGGACACCTAAAAGTGGAGATACAAATTTAAGACATATTTAATGCATACATATTTAACAAAGGGCTTAAAAGAGTAAAACAGAAAATATTATTATTTTTGTAAAAAACCATCACGAAACTTAAACTTTAAATATTTCTATAAAAAAAAAAAAAAATCGTCAGGAACTTAAAATAATTTTAAACATTAAAAAGGAGTGTATATGTATTTGTAAATACTTTTTCATTAAAATTATTTGACAACAGCTTTTGAAAGTACTTAAGACCAAAACATTTTATAATAAAACAAATAGAGGGTAAATTTTTTCCCCAAATTTAAATTTTTTTTTGACAAACGTATAAAACAACTTGAAAACTTTGGAGCAAATGGAATCACTATAGGGGAAAATCTTACCATTAATCATCAATAATGCACTTATATTAATTAAATATCTTAATTAACATATTACGTATTTCTTGCAATAATATTTTTACAAATTAAAAAAATTAAGATATGATTTTATGGTTATATGTATATTAAAGTCTATGATCATAAAATATTGTTGCAGAAGCTTATATACTATGAAATTCATCGGAATTTTTGCTTAAAAACTACTTAAAAAAGTTAACTGAAAAATCCAAAAAAACCCTGGAAAGAAAAATCAATCCATCAAGTGCCCTGCACTTAAAACAAACCGAAAACGGGATTTGCTCAAGTAAAAGTGAGTTCGGCATAGCCGAATATAGCTATCTTACTAGTTTTTTAATTCAAATTTATATTTAGAATTTAAAACAATTTTAAATTTTTTTAAACAGAAAAAAACATCTCTCCAGTGGGCAAAAAGCCATATTGAGGGTTAAAAACGTGTACCTCCCTATGTAGATGAAGGCAATCCTGAACGGAAGCCAACCGAAGCAGCGGAAGCCAATGGCAACGGTCAAGGGAGGACCCTTATTGGGATTAAATGGTCCAAGTGTACGCCTCAATGACCGCAGAACAGGTCGTACAAAGATGTGGCTATACACCACCTCATTTGGGCGATGATTGACCGCAACGCCAGTGACGGCACCATTTCCTCCAAGAACGGGAAACTGGTTGTCGTCGCACTTATAAAGGCGTTCCTGAATGTTTTAAGGGATAACCCTGGACCATCACCACAATGTGAAGAACCGGTTGGTATCAAGGTAATTATGCGGGGTAAGCATTTAAACTAATAAGCTTAACTACCTCGTTGAGGTAATTATAAGAATACGTTTAACTACCTCATTGAGGCAATTAAGCGAATGCGTTTAAAAATCTCAGTGAGGTAATTAAACGTATTTATTATCTAAACTTCGATGTATGAAAAAGTGTAGACATAGGAATTTTTACATGTATCAGCTAAATCAAAAGAGATAGCAATTAAAAACAATGGGATTTGCGGTCTTAAATTTTATCTGTAATGCTTTTTGGGATGTCCTGTCATATCCTTCTAACAAAAGCGTACTTATACATACAATCTTATGATCATGGAAACCGTAAATATGCAATTGCACGGTTTTTCTTTAGCGACCAATAAAGGCGGAAACAATATGTTTGTCCGTTTTAGAGCTTTTGATGAATATTGGTATCGGTTTGTTTGTGGATAGTTTGCATATTTTAGCTATTGCTGCTTTTTTATTGCACACATATTTCACGTTTTTTAAGCATATTTTAATACATGCTCAGCAAATAAAATATTGCTAAAATTCTGGTTATCAGATGAATTGTCTGGAGCTTTAATTTCGCCATCTACATTTAATTTTCACTCCACAATTTTAAGCCAAAGCAAGTTTTCACTAAGAAGATAAATTTTATTCCAAAATGTAAATTTTAAGCCAAAGCAAGTTTTCACTAAGAAGAAAAATTTTATTCCAAAATGTAAAGTTTTGGTATGCAAAAATTAAGAAAAAAGCAATTATATTAATTTGTTCTGATACATAGAAATATAGACGCATCGTTTAGTAAACCGATCGAATCAGAAACACTTTTTAAAGTGATCTCTTCGTGTCCGTTCGTTAATCTGGCTGGTTGTCTGTCCATGTAAACCTTGTGCGGAAAGAAAAGTAGCTGTTTTTAGATAATTTTATAAAATTTGGTTAATTGTCATAATAACGAAGCCTATCGGCACTGTTCTGACAATCGCACGATTTGGATTCGCAAAACGTCAGATTTATTTTATGGTGTTCTGAATCTCGTGCGTTTAGCTTGCGATCTAGCATAGTTTCTTACAAATTTTCTGGCTCCTTTGAGCATACTTTTGCACTTTAAAGTCGCCAAACTTCTTGCTATCGTGATTTACAGAACGCTTTTTATGCGATTTCAAGTCAGAATCGCCAATGTTAAGCGTTTTGCGATTGTCAGAACATGCCTGTATGTTAATTGTAAGAATAGCTCCAAAATAACACATATTTAGTCCCCATGCAAACTTCTTTCTTTATGTCCATTAATCATTTTGTTATGTTCGTATTAAAATTAAATTTGGCTCAAAATATCTTACAGCAAATTAAATATGGTTGAGTCGGATCAGATTTAAACATACAGCTTCCATTCAAATATCAATCCCTAAAATATTCAAGCTATTTCATCTTTTCAAATGTTAATATAATTTAAAATTTAGCGACCTTTCCTTTAATCCCTTTAAGACAAAATATCTCATATATTTGGTGTATCGAGATAATATTCAGCACAAATAACTCTTATATGAATCTTAACCTTATAACATAATATTATTCTGGTGAGTCCTGAAGAAAGTATATTTTAATGCAAATATTAATATGTGGAATATTTTTTGGCCATATTATTTTTAAATGGTTAGTGCATATTTTCAAATTATTAACATGTAAACTTGGTTGCATTACTTACTGTGTTGTTGCCAAATAGTACTGAGGCAATTAAACGAATGAAATTAAGGTGTAATTTTGTTTTGGGAGTTTAATTATTGAGGCAATTACCCGAATTGGGTAATTAAGCGTAAGGCAATTAAATGTGGATTTTTGTTTGAAAAAATTAAGAAAAAAACGGGAATTTAAAACTCAAAATAAATAAGAGTGAAAGGCATTTAAGCGTGGGGTAATTAACCGGGTTATGCTGTATAAGAAATCTTAAAAAGGTTTGTATGTGGAGTGCCACGCCTATTTGTTGTGTTTTGATAACCAAGATTCTTGTACCTAATTTCGAAACTTTGGCTCTTGCCGTTAGAGATATTTGGATAAACCGGATTTTTTGGCTTGATTTTTTTTTAAAGATTTTTCTAGTTTTTTAATCGGATGGATTATGTTTAATATTAAACTGTTATCAACAGTGTTACCGTTCAAAATTTTCAAAAAGGGGCACAAAAAGGGGATTTTCAAAAAAAAAGTGTCACAAAAAGGGGAATTCTGAGAAAAAAAGGGGCAACTTTAAAAACAGGAAAATTTAAAAAAAAAACGTATGTATATATTAAATTATTTTCATCGAAAACTAAACATAACAAAAAATAAGCTTCATATTTATAAAAAAATACATTATAGGTACATATATAATACAAATTGTTTGGGAAAAACACACATATATATATATGTATACATATATATATATACATATATATATATACATATATATATATATATACATATATCGTGAAAATACATGTCTTGTTTGCAAGTAAACGATAATGAACTGTTGCATAAAATTTTTATTTCAATTATTTATACAAAAACAGTTACTAATTACTTGTAAATAGAACGAGCTTAAAATAGTGTTGATAATATGATTTGATACAAAAAAACTTTACATTTAAATAGATACCCTGTAGTAAATTAAATAGTCAGTTGCAGAAAACACTAACTATAAGTTAACTATTTTTCAAATGACTACAAATTGGTTTAATTCACATGAAGATATAAACCAAACATATTGCATAGAGGCACACGTAAAACACAAATAAAAGCAAAATAACTACAACAAGCATGCCATGAAGTCAAATGAAAAAAATATATACAAATTTATTAAAATAATTAAAAATTAAAACGATTCAAATCTGTTTATGTACTAGAAATTATGTAGCGTATTTATTTCAGCACTATTATACATTATCATTTAAAGCAATTTGATGCAAAATGTTCTTAACTAATAATTTCTATAACAAATATGCATGTTTGTTAATAGGAACACATATTTTTTTTGACAAAAATTATTTCAAATTTAAATAATTTATTATAAACCGACTATACTATTAATTAACTACAAATTGGTTGAAAAATAAGTAGTTAGTAGTCAATTTAAAAGTCATGCAAAGATGGCCAATTGACTACTGCCTATGACATGCCTATGTTAAAATAGTGAGTCGTCGACAAGGAAAAAAGTCACTTAATCAACTAGTTGTGGTTATAAAAAAACCAGTTTGAAGTTACTTATAAATGTGTTTGACTTCCTACAGGGTAGAGATATGTATATATGTAAGTATATGTACATAAATATTTGGCACTTGGATTATTTTACTTTTTTACCAAAAAAATTAAGTTACGAAAAAACCTTGAGGAAAAAGCATATAAAAGTATTGATAGGAAGAAAGTTAATATCAGGTACAGATCCATTTTTTTATAAATTGCAGTGTTATGTTGTTTCTTCAACTATTAAATATCTATTTTTTTGAAAACGTAAATCAAGATTTATTAATCAATTCATCACTTGGAATCCAATCTTCCAAGTCATTTTGATACAAATTTAAAGCGGATAACATAGACTGTCAGGTATCTACTTTCAGTCTATTTGTCACTTTATTTTTTAAATATGCTAACTTAGAAAAAATCCGCTCAGCGGATGCACTACTATGTGGTAAAGTAAAAACATACGAAGCAAATTTATACAAGTTTGGATATAAATTGTCACCCAAACAGCTTTTTAAATTGCCAATTTCGTACCAAAATGTTTCAGGCTTAGATATTTTAAAAATTGCTTCATAGCTTTTATCGTTTGTTCTGGTTTCTAAAAGTTTGAACTCTTTTACAAAATCATCTGGTTAGTAATTATATCAATAAAAACGGTAACAATTTCAAAGTAATTTATGTCTTCAGCTGACTTAATAAATACTGGATCTAAAACCTTTAATGAACTCAGCCTCTTATCGGTAATATTAATTCTTGATAAAATTTCTTTGCACAGCTTTTGGTAAAAAAGTAAAATGTTGTTTTTAATTTCTACAATATCACTACTTAAGATGTTCTAAGTACATATTTCTAGCTCGGATTCGTGGCCGATATAAATATTAAGAGTTTCTTTTATATGCAGAACATCAACAAAATCAATTTGTTCTATATTTGTTTGCATAACATACTCTTTTTTTAAAAATTTCTAATACAATATCTTTCGTGGATGAAACTAAATATATAATTTGTGATTATTCGTTTTGAAAATTAAGGTTTAATTTATTCATAATATTTAATACATATACTAGAAATTTGAGGTAAATTTTATTGTTAATAGATAGCCCTTCCTGAATTATTTTAATTTTTTCCAAATTAGATGCTATTTTCTCTTCAAATTGAGCTCGGATTCATTGATTGACAGTATAAAAAAAATTTGGTTCAAAAAGGGGCAAAAGGGGCACAAAAAACTACAAAATGATACAAAAGGGGATTTAAAACAAAGGTGTCAAAAAAGTAGCACGGCAGTCAAAAAGGGGCAAAAATGCGACTTTAGTCGCATAACGGTAACACTGGTTATCAATAGTCTGTTAAAAATTTTTTTTTGTAGGAAAGCAGATTTTTTTTATAAATATAGCAGGGACCGTAACTGTTATGACTTTTATCAAAAAAATCAAGAAATAAGAGTTATTTTTGATTTTTATATTTTTAGAAAGAAAATAAGAGTTATTTTTGATTTTTATTTTTTTAAATGAAAAATAAAAGTTATTTTTGATTTTTATATTTTTAAATGAAAAATAAAAGTTATTTTTTATTTATATATTTTTAAATGAAAAATAAAAGTTATAATCAAAAAGTAATTTCAATTTTTGGGAATACAAAATTTAAATTTCAAAAGATTTTGTTATTCGTGCTAAATTCCCAGTTTTTATTATTGATAAAAACACTTGAAATTTATTGTTGATGGGATAAGCTATTCCTATGCTCATTTCACTGGTTGCTTAGGCCAGATCATCAGGAAACTTCATCCATAAAGATTTTAGAAAAACTAAAGATATTAAACCAAGTAAAAATGTTAAACGTATAAGACTTATAGCAACAGTTCTACTTGTAATAATATCAAAGCTTAAACAAAACAACATCAACAATAAACAGTGCGTTCATCTCGTCTTACATTCCCCGCTACAATTAGTTGAAATTCTCTCAACATTAATTGTAGTTGTAAGTAGGTTAAGAAAAACAAAATAAAAAACAACAACAGCTTACAAAAGATGTTGTCAATTAAGTGTTTTTTAGGCCGTGCACACGCCTGTTTATTATCAAAAAGTAATTTCAATTTTTGGGAATACAAAATTTAAATTTCAAAAGATTTTGTTATTCGTGCTAAATTCCCAGTTTTTATTATTGATAAAAACACTTGAAATTTATTGTTGATGGGATAAGCTATTCCTATGCGCATTTCACTGGTTGCTTAGGCCAGATCATCAGGAAACTTCATCCATAAAGATTTTAGAAAAACTAAAGATATTAAACCAAGTAAAAATGTTAAACGTATAAGACTTATAGCAACAGTTCTACTTGTAATAATATCAAAGCTTAAACAAAACAACATCAACAATAAACAGTGCGTTCATCTCGTCTTACATTCCCCGCTACAATTAGTTGAAATTCTCTCAACATTAATTGTAGTTGTAAGTAGGTTAAGAAAAACAAAATAAAAAACAACAACAGCTTACAAAAGATGTTGTCAATTAAGTGTTTTTTAGGCCGTGCACACGCCTGTTTATTATCAAAAAGTAATTTCAATTTTTGGGAATACAAAATTTAAATTTCAAAAGATTTTGTTATTCGTGCTAAATTCCCAGTTTTTATTATTGATAAAAACACTTGAAATTTATTGTTGATGGGATAAGCTATTCCTATGCGCATTCCACTGGTTGCTTAGGCCAGATCATCAGGAAACTTCATCCATAAAGATTTTAGAAAAACTAAAGATATTAAACCAAGTAAAAATGTTAAACGTATAAGACTTATAGCAACAGTTCTACTTGTAATAATATCAAAGCTTAAACAAAACAACATCAACAATAAACAGTGCGTTCATCTCGTCTTACATTCCCCGCTACAATTAGTTGAAATTCTCTCAACATTAATTGTAGTTGTAAGTAGGTTAAGAAAAACAAAATAAAAAACAACAACAGCTTACAAAAGATGTTGTCAATTAAGTGTTTTTTAGGCCGTGCACACGCCTGTTTATTATCAAAAAGTAATTTCAATTTTTGGGAATACAAAATTTAAATTTCAAAAGATTTTGTTATTCGTGCTAAATTCCCAGTTTTTATTATTGATAAAAACACTTGAAATTTATTGTTGATGGGATAAGCTATTCCTATGCGCATTTCACTGGTTGCTTAGGCCAGATCATCAGGAAACTTCATCCATAAAGATTTTAGAAAAACTAAAGATATTAAACCAAGTAAAAATGTTAAACGTATAAGACTTATAGCAACAGTTCTACTTGTAATAATATCAAAGCTTAAACAAAACAACATCAACAATAAACAGTGCGTTCATCTCGTCTTACATTCCCCGCTACAATTAGTTGAAATTCTCTCAACATTAATTGTAGTTGTAAGTAGGTTAAGAAAAACAAAATAAAAAAAAAAAAACAACAACAGCTTACAAAAGATGTTGTCAATTAAGTATTTTTTAGGCCGTGCACACGCCTGTTTATTATCAAAAAGTAATTTCAATTTTTGGGAATACAAAATTTAAATTTCAAAAGATTTTGTTATTCGTGCTAAATTCCCAGTTTTTATTATTGATAAAAACACTTGAAATTTATTGTTGATGGGATAAGCTATTCCTATGCGCATTTCACTGGTTGCTTAGGCCAGATCATCAGGAAACTTCATCCATAAAGATTTTAGAAAAACTAAAGATATTAAACCAAGTAAAAATGTTAAACGTATAAGACTTATAGCAACAGTTCTACTTGTAATAATATCAAAGCTTAAACAAAACAACATCAACAATAAACAGTGCGTTCATCTCGTCTTACATTCCCCGCTACAATTAGTTGAAATTCTCTCAACATTAATTGTAGTTGTAAGTAGGTTAAGAAAAACAAAATAAAAAACAACAACAGCTTACAAAAGATGTTGTCAATTAAGTGTTTTTTAGGCCGTGCACACGCCTGTTTATTATCAAAAAGTAATTTCAATTTTTGGGAATACAAAATTTAAATTTCAAAAGATTTTGTTATTCGTGCTAAATTCCCAGTTTTTATTATTGATAAAAACACTTGAAATTTATTGTTGATGGGATAAGCTATTCCTATGCGCATTTCACTGGTTGCTTAGGCCAGATCATCAGGAAACTTCATCCATAAAGATTTTAGAAAAACTAAAGATATTAAACCAAGTAAAAATGTTAAACGTATAAGACTTATAGCAACAGTTCTACTTGTAATAATATCAAAGCTTAAACAAAACAACATCAACAATAAACAGTGCGTTCATCTCGTCTTACATTCCCCGCTACAATTAGTTGAAATTCTCTCAACATTAATTGTAGTTGTAAGTAGGTTAAGAAAAACAAAATAAAAAAAAAAAAACAACAACAGCTTACAAAAGATGTTGTCAATTAAGTGTTTTTTAGGCCGTGCACACGCCTGTTTATTATCAAAAAGTAATTTCAATTTTTGGGAATACAAAATTTAAATTTCAAAAGATTTTGTTATTCGTGCTAAATTCCCAGTTTTTATTATTGATAAAAACACTTGAAATTTATTGTTGATGGGATAAGCTATTCCTATGCGCATTTCACTGGTTGCTTAGGCCAGATCATCAGGAAACTTCATCCATAAAGATTTTAGAAAAACTAAAGATATTAAACCAAGTAAAAATGTTAAACGTATAAGACTTATAGCAACAGTTCTACTTGTAATAATATCAAAGCTTAAACAAAACAACATCAACAATAAACAGTGCGTTCATCTCGTCTTACATTCCCCGCTACAATTAGTTGAAATTCTCTCAACATTAATTGTAGTTGTAAGTAGGTTAAGAAAAACAAAATAAAAAACAACAACAGCTTACAAAAGATGTTGTCAATTAAGTGTTTTTTTATGCCGTGCACACGCCTGTTTATTATCAAAAAGTAATTTCAATTTTTGGGAATACAAAATTTAAATTTCAAAAGATTTTGTTATTCGTGCTAAATTCCCAGTTTTTATTATTGATAAAAACACTTGAAATTTATTGTTGATGGGATAAGCTATTCCTATGCGCATTTCACTGGTTGCTTAGGCCAGATCATCAGGAAACTTCATCCATAAAGATTTTAGAAAAACTAAAGATATTAAACCAAGTAAAAATGTTAAACGTATAAGACTTATAGCAACAGTTCTACTTGTAATAATATCAAAGCTTAAACAAAACAACATCAACAATAAACAGTGCGTTCATCTCGTCTTACATTCCCCGCTACAATTAGTTGAAATTCTCTCAACATTAATTGTAGTTGTAAGTAGGTTAAGAAAAACAAAATAAAAAACAACAACAGCTTACAAAAGATGTTGTCAATTAAGTGTTTTTTAGGCCGTGCACACGCCTGTTTATTATCAAAAAGTAATTTCAATTTTTGGGAATACAAAATTTAAATTTCAAAAGATTTTGTTATTCGTGCTAAATTCCCAGTTTTTATTATTGATAAAAACACTTGAAATTTATTGTTGATGGGATAAGCTATTCCTATGCGCATTTCACTGGTTGCTTAGGCCAGATCATCAGGAAACTTCATCCATAAAGATTTTAGAAAAACTAAAGATATTAAACCAAGTAAAAATGTTAAACGTATAAAACTTATAGCAACAGTTCTACTTGTAATAATATCAAAGCTTAAACAAAACAACATCAACAATAAACAGTGCGTTCATCTCGTCTTACATTCCCCGCTACAATTAGTTGAAATTCTCTCAACATTAATTGTAGTTGTAAGTAGGTTAAGAAAAACAAAATAAAAAACAACAACAGCTTACAAAAGATGTTGTCAATTAAGTGTTTTTTAGGCCGTGCACACGCCTGTTTATTATCAAAAAGTAATTTCAATTTTTGGGAATACAAAATTTAAATTTCAAAAGATTTTGTTATTCGTGCTAAATTCCCAGTTTTTATTATTGATAAAAACACTTGAAATTTATTGTTGATGGGATAAGCTATTCCTATGCGCATTTCACTGGTTGCTTAGGCCAGATCATCAGGAAACTTCATCCATAAAGATTTTAGAAAAACTAAAGATATTAAACCAAGTAAAAATGTTAAACGTATAAGACTTATAGCAACAGTTCTACTTGTAATAATATCAAAGCTTAAACAAAACAACATCAACAATAAACAGTGCGTTCATCTCGTCTTACATTCCCCGCTACAATTAGTTGAAATTCTCTCAACATTAATTGTAGTTGTAAGTAGGTTAAGAAAAACAAAATAAAAAACAACAACAGCTTACAAAAGATGTTGTCAATTAAGTGTTTTTTAGGCCGTGCACACGCCTGTTTATTATCAAAAAGTAATTTCAATTTTTGGGAATACAAAATTTAAATTTCAAAAGATTTTGTTATTCGTGCTAAATTCCCAGTTTTTATTATTGATAAAAACACTTGAAATTTATTGTTGATGGGATAAGCTATTCCTATGCGCATTTCACTGGTTGCTTAGGCCAGATCATCAGGAAACTTCATCCATAAAGATTTTAGAAAAACTAAAGATATTAAACCAAGTAAAAATGTTAAACGTATAAGACTTATAGCAACAGTTCTACTTGTAATAATATCAAAGCTTAAACAAAACAACATCAACAATAAACAGTGCGTTCATCTCGTCTTACATTCCCCGCTACAATTAGTTGAAATTCTCTCAACATTAATTGTAGTTGTAAGTAGGTTAAGAAAAACAAAATAAAAAACAACAACAGCTTACAAAAGATGTTGTCAATTAAGTGTTTTTTAGGCCGTGCACACGCCTGTTTATTATCAAAAAGTAATTTCAATTTTTGGGAATACAAAATTTAAATTTCAAAAGATTTTGTTATTCGTGCTAAATTCGTGCTAAATTCGTGTGCACGGCCTAAAAAACACTTAATTGACAACATCTTTTGTAAGCTGTTGTTGTTTTTTTTTTTTTATTTTGTTTTTCTTAACCTACTTACAACTACAATTAATGTTGAGAGAATTTCAACTAATTGTAGCGGGGAATGTAAGACGAGATGAACGCACTGTTTATTGTTGATGTTGTTTTGTTTAAGCTTTGATATTATTACAAGTAGAACTGTTGCTATAAGTCTTATACGTTTAACATTTTTACTTGGTTTAATATCTTTAGTTTTTCTAAAATCTTTATGGATGAAGTTTCCTGATGATCTGGCCTAAGCAACCAGTGAAATGCGCATAGGAATAGCTTATCCCATCAACAATAAATTTCAAGTGTTTTTATCAATAATAAAAACTGGGAATTTAGCACGAATAACAAAATCTTTTGAAATTTAAATTTTGTATTCCCAAAAATTGAAATTACTTTTTGATAATAAACAGGCGTGTGCACGGCCTAAAAAACACTTAATTGACAACATCTTTTGTAAGCTGTTGTTGTTTTTTATTTTGTTTTTCTTAACCTACTTACAACTACAATTAATGTTGAGAGAATTTCAACTAATTGTAGCGGGGAATGTAAGACGAGATGAACGCACTGTTTATTGTTGATGTTGTTTTGTTTAAGCTTTGATATTATTACAAGTAGAACTGTTGCTATAAGTCTTATACGTTTAACATTTTTACTTGGTTTAATATCTTTAGTTTTTCTAAAATCTTTATGGATGAAGTTTCCTGATGATCTGGCCTAAGCAACCAGTGAAATGCGCATAGGAATAGCTTATCCCATCAACAATAAATTTCAAGTGTTTTTTATCAATAATAAAAACTGGGAATTTAGCACGAATAACAAAATCTTTTGAAATAAAAGTTATATTTTGATTTTTATATCAATAATAAAAATCAATTCAAAACTCTTATTTATTTGTTGATGCCGTATGTATAATAATATGCTGCTTCATTTAAATTTCTATATGAATATAATATACAAGCATATAACTACTGGCAGGATCAACCAGAATAATATTTCAAAAATATTATCTAAAAATAACGGTCATTCAGCCATTGCCTACTGCGTCCACGTCATTTTTTCAATTTTACCATTCTCACAGAATTTGCGGAATAGTTTTTTATTTCATTTATTTAATTTCATTGCTAACAAAATATAATTTTCTTATTATATGGTTAGTGTTTTGATGTACAGTTAAGAATTATACTTCTTCAATGCTTTTATATGCCCTCTTATAGCACCTAGGCTTAGAGGTATATTATTCAGCTTACTACTTAGTATTTTAATAAATATTTTCAAGAAAACATCCAATTTTTAAGCGGCCCATACACTTGCAATATTATTGTATCTGAAATTCGCCATATTATTTCCATTTTGTCCTATATTATGCAATAAGTCGCACTATGTTTTCATTCAGTCAATAAAAAGGTGAACATTACCTATAGAAATAACATAAACAGCATTGTACAATGTTGCCAACATATTTCACTTTCTTTTCGTTGTGCAATAAAAATCAAAAGTATTTTGATTGTTACCAATATTTTGTGCCATCATCGTATATCACAAACACATTGCCGATATAATTGTACAATACGTTAAACTGAACAATTTTATTGTAAGTGTATGACCCGCTTTAGATTTTTCGTTTATCATATAATGAAAAAGTTACATAATTCCTATACGACAAATAACTTAAGACAACATAAAATATAACGCTAGTTATACGTTAAAAAAAAATAGCATACACCCTAAAAATTTACGAAAACATTCCCATCGGATTATAAACATAAAATATTACGGAGAATTTGTATTTAAACAAAAACCCATCCAATATCAAGTGAATTACATTACACAATTCAATATGCAATTTTTGATATTGACGATATTTTTTGTCGACTTGCTTTTCATAAGCAAATTCTTATAGATAGTTACGTGTAACTTCACCGCCAATTTCAGTTTTTGAAAAATTAAAAAATTCAAAACTTCGGTTCTAAATAAAATTTTTAAAATTTTTTTTTGATTATGAACAATAATAAGCTTAACTAAAAATTTGATAAAAAAATTTTGATTTTTTTCAAAATTGTGGATTTTTTTTTTTTGAAAATTGCACAAAGTGAACATTGGGATAAATTCGTGTTGAAAGCTGTTTATAAAAATTTGAAAAATTACAATTTTTTGAAAATTCTTTTTGCAAATGAACAATATTAATTTATGTAAATAATTTAAAAAAGAAAAATAAAAATTTTTTCAAAATTGTAGATTTTTTTTTTAAAAAAAAATTTTATACTTAATAGCATTTAACCCGCAACTTCGTTAGCGTCTTCTTTTTCTTCGTGGACATATCTGTATGCCAAAGTTTATTTTCTCATTCACTCAGGACCATGCATCTTTAATTTTATGTTTCTAGGTCCAATACTAACGGATATTCAAAAAGTACCAGTTAAAGAACCAAAAAGCTAAACAAAAATATCAAATTTCCCGTATTTCCTGTTTTGGTACTATTTATCCCCCCATTAAAGTATCAAAAATTTCAGTATTGTAGTGGAAGCCCATAATTTAGTACGAATATATCAAAGAATGGAGGAAAATGTTTTGTAAAAAAAGTACCAAAAATAGTTACGATTTTCACCCCTTAAATGTTCGAATTTCGAAAAAGTACCAAATTCGTGTTCGTATTTTTTTGATAAGTTTCGAATGTGGTATAAACTTTGGTTCTATGTTTATTGGTTTAAAAGATAGATGGGGTGTCAAAAAAGTACCAAAATTCAGGTTTTACCCGTTTACTCCCTAAAAGGGCCGAATTTTAAAAAAAGTACCAGACTCCTGTCCGCTTATTTTTCTAAAGAACAACGATAAGTATTACATTTTTTTTGTATCACTTTTTGTTTTGGACATATAAGGTTACCGTATTTTCCCGTTATTTACCCCCTAAACATTTGAATTTCCAAAAATCCCGTCTTAGTGAATCGATTTGGAGAGTGACCAATCTCTGGTCCAAATTTCAAGTTATTAGCTTCAGGCGTTTAGGCTGTGCGATGATGAATCAGTGAGTCAGTCAGTAACGTTACAATTTTATATATATAGATTATGTGACTTATCCATTATCAGCTATAAAAACATGAATGCATAGAAATAGCTTATAAGTTTTGGCTGCCATTCAAGTCAGTGTTAAAATATATACAAATTTATTAAAATAATTAAAAATTAAAACGATTCAAATCTGTTTATGTACTAGAAATTATGTAGCGTATTTATTTCAGCACTATTATACATTATCATTTAAAGCAATTTGATGCAAAATGTTCTTAACTAATAATTTCTATAACAAATATGCATGTTTGTTAATAGGAACACATATTTTTTTTGACAAAAATTATTTCAAATTTAAATAATTTATTATAAACCGACTATACTATTAATTAACTACAAATTGGTTGAAAAATAAGTAGTTAGTAGTCAATTTAAAAGTCATGCAAAGATGGCCAATTGACTACTGCCTATGACATGCCTATGTTAAAATAGTGAGTCGTCGACAAGGAAAAAAGTCACTTAATCAACTAGTTGTGGTTATAAAAAAACCAGTTTGAAGTTACTTATAAATGTGTTTGACTTCCTACAGGGTAGAGATATGTATATATGTAAGTATATGTACATAAATATTTGGCACTTGGATTATTTTACTTTTTTACCAAAAAAATTAAGTTACGAAAAAACCTTGAGGAAAAAGCATATACAAGTATTGATAGGAAGAAAGTTAATATCAGGTACAGATCCATTTTTTTATAAATTGCAGTGTTATGTTGTTTCTTCAACTATTAAATATCTATTTTTTTGAAAACGTAAATCAAGATTTATTAATCAATTCATCACTTGGAATCCAATCTTCTAAGTCATTTTGATACAAATTTAAAGCGGATAACATAGACTGTCAGGTATCTACTTTCAGTCTATTTGTCACTTTATTTTTTTAATATGCTAACTTAGAAAAAATCCTTAGCGGTTGCACTACTATGTGGTAAAGTAAAAAAAAAAGAAGCAAATTTATACAAGTTTGGATATAAGTTGTCTACCCAAACAGTTTTTTAAATTGCCAATTTCGTACCAAAATGTTTCAGGCTTAGATATTTTAAAAATTGCTTCATAGCTTTTATCGTTTGATCTGGTTTCTAAAAGTTTGAACTCTTTTACAAAATCATCTGGGTTAGTAATTATATCAACTAAAACGGTAACAATTTCAAAGTAATTCATGTCTTCAGCTGACTTAATAAATACTGGATCTAAAACCTTTAATGAACTCAGCCTCTTATCGGTAATATTAATTCTTGATAAAATTTCTTTGCACAGCTTTTGGTAAAAAAGTAAAATGTTGTTTTTAATTTCTACAATATCACTACTTAAGATGTTCTAAGTACATATTTCTAGCTCGGATTCGTGGCCGATATAAATATTAAGAGTTTCTTTTATATGCAGAACATCAACAAAATCAATTTGTTCTATATTTGTTTGCATAACATACTCTTTTTTTAAAAATTTCTAATACAATATCTTTCGTGGATGAAACTAAATATATAATTTGTGATTATTCGTTTTGAAAATTATTCATAATATTTAATACATATAATAGAAATTTGAGGTAAATTTTTTTGTTAATAGATAGCCCTTCCTGAATTATTTTAATTTTTTCCAAATTAGATGCTATTTTCTCTTCAAATTGAGCTCGGATTCATTGATTGACAGTATAAAAAAAATTTGGTTCAAAAAGGGGCAAAAGGGGCACAAAAAACTACAAAATGATACAAAAGGGGATTTAAAACAAAGGTGTCAAAAAAGTAGCACGGCAGTCAAAAAGGGGCAAAAATGCGACTTTAGTCGCATAACGGTAACACTGGTGCTCAATTCCCAGTTTTTATTATTGATAAAAACACTTGAAATTTATTGTTGATGGGATAAGCTATTCCTATGCGCATTTCACTGGTTGCTTAAGCTATGTTCACATTATGTGTATTTGTCATATGGAATGTCACTTTTCTACCCACATGTGTTTTCATGTGTGTGTCAAAATTTGAGTTTTACATAAGTTTTGTAATTTACATGTTCACATAATGGTATGTAACGTACATTTGACATAACCTATCAAAAATAAAAAAAAACATTTTTAATAATTAATTAGTGTATTTTTTATCTGTTTTATTATTTATTTACTATTTTAATATATATGTATTACAATTTCAATTAATTTTTGCCGCCACAAACAATTTTGTTAATAAAAAACAGCTGATGTCAGATGCTTTGTCACTTGAAAATAGAACACGTTCTAAATCAAAATTGTCATGTGTACTGTACACAGAGAAATAACACATGATAGTGTTTGAAGGGGTTCAGACGATATGTACATATTTAACATGTGAAAAAGTGACAATCCACATGACAAATACACATAATGTGAACACAGCTTAAGGCCAGATCATCAGGAAACTTCATCCATAAAGATTTTAGAAAAACTAAAGATATTAAACCAAATAAAACTGTTAAACGTATAAGAATTATAGCAACAGTTCTACTTGTAATAATATCAAAGCTTAAACAAAACAACATCAACAATAAACAGTGGCTTCATCTCATCTTACATTCCCCACTACAATTAGTTGAAATTCTCTCAACATTAATTGTAGTTGTAAGTAGGTTAAGAAAAACAAAATAAAAACAACAACAACTTACAAAAGATGTTGTCAATTAAGTGTTTTTAGGCCGTGCACCTGCCCGTTTATTATCAAAAAGTAATTTCAATTTTTGGGAATACAAAATTTAAATTTTCAAAAGATTTTGTTATTCGTGCTCAATTCCCAGTTTTTATTATTGATAAAAACACTTGAAATTTATTGTTGATGGGATAAGCTATTCCTATGCGCATTTCACCGTGCACGGGCAGGTGCACGGCCTAAAAACACTTAATTGACAACATCTTTTGTAAGTTGTTGTTGTTTTTATTTTGTTTTTCTTAACCTACTTACAACTACAATTAATGTTGAGAGAATTTCAACTAATTGTAGTGGGGAATGTAAGATGAGATGAAGCCACTGTTTATTGTTGATGTTGTTTTGTTTAAGCTTTGATATTATTACAAGTAGAACTGTTGCTATAATTCTTATACGTTTAACAGTTTTATTTGGTTTAATATCTTTAGTTTTTCTAAAATCTTTATGGATGAAGTTTCCTGATGATCTGGCCTAAGCAACCAGTGAAATGCGCATAGGAATAGCTTATCCCATCAACAATAAATTTCAAGTGTTTTTATCAATAATAAAAACTGGGAATTGAGCACGAATAACAAAATCTTTTGAAAATTTAAATTTTGTATTCCCAAAAATTGAAATTACTTTTTGATAATCAAAAATAACTTTTATTTATTATTTAAAAATATAAAAATCAAAAATAACTTTTATTTTTCATTTAAAAAAATAAAAATCAAAAATAACTCTTATTTTTGATTGTTAAAATAAAAATCAAAAATTTAAATATCATGCAATATTTTGGATGCATTTCGCCTAAAAATCATGATGGTGTAATTAAAAGTTTTCTACGATGTTCATTTATGTATGATTTATTTTTTCAAAAATTGAAAAATAACTCTTATTTTCGGTCCCTGAAATATAGTGGTATATTCAATGGGAATATACGAACACAAAAAAATTTGCAAATAGTTACATTTTCAACAAGTTTTTTATATTTTTTTGCACCGGCGAAAGCAAATTTGTTTTCGTTGAAAATTTCGATGCACAAGGAAATTTTCGACAGTGCTGCCAAATCATAATACCAAATTAACATTCTATAGTCGATGTTCGATAGCCAGCGAAAATCGTTTATCGAATGTAACTCATAATAGAAGCCATTATGCTTATATTTTTCGAAACAAAACGTTAAGAGTACGCTTGTAGAAGCAATTTTTTGTCAATTTGAAATTTTTTTCCTTCAAATAAAAAATATTTATTTAAGTAAAAAATTCTAGTAATTCAACACACCGATTTAAAAAAAAATCAGAAAAGTAATGTTTTCTAATATCTCAATGATTTTCTGAAAAATTCGGATCAATATTGAGTGGTAAATAGAGGCAGTTTTTGTCATTTTTGTAAAAAAAAGAAATTTATTTTTTTAAAAACGTTTTTCCAGGATTGGGAATTTGGGGTATTTCTTAATCAAAAATGGGGAGTCCACTGTTTTAAGATCTCTTTGATCTACATAACTTAAAAATTTCATTGTGATATCTCTATCCATGTCTTTTTCATGGAATGTCAAACATTAAAATTATTATTTCTATAGTGTAAATGTTTTAGAAGGACGTTCTTGACACGTGCAAAAAATTGAGGCACCCAGATGATGTCGAATTAAAGAGCCACCAAAGGCAAAAACTAAGCCACTGTCATTTTGATTTGATTGTCTCTTTGATTCGCTATTGATAAAATTTTTGTTGTTTTGAACCGAAAAGGGTTGAAACCGATTGCTGCGTGTGATTATACTGCCATCTTTAAAAGGAAATTGAAAACAAGTTGAGCATCAAAAGATGAAACGTGTAAATTCAACTTATTGACCCAAAATCGAAAAACATCTCAAAAGGTATTGTCGTTAGTGAACAAAATTTTTCAATTAAAACACTAAACACTTCGTCTTCATTGTATTCACTTATTATGGAATACAACGATTTGTCAAAAATTAATTTCCACTCTAAAGCAAAACACCCAGTCTAACATTATATAGAAACCACCAACGGTCCTCCGGTTTTTTTCAAACCAAGACGTCTTTCTCCTGTGAAATTTATTGTAGTCCAGAAGGAGCTTAATGAAATGGTTCGTCTACGAATACGTCGTGTTTCCAATAGTATTTGGGGAAGTCCAGTGGGGATTACCGAAATCTTAATGCGCGTACTGTACCTGATTGCAATGCAGTTCCACACATTCATGTTTTTGGAATTTTATTGGATGGTAAGAAAATATTTGACAACCCTGTCGCGGAAGACGATATTAAAAAGACAGCAATTACAACACCTATAGGCAACTTTGAGTTTCTTAGGATGACATTTGGTGTGTGCAATGCTGCACAAACTTTTCAACGCTTTATGCATTAGGTAACAAGTTAGTTGGATTTGGTTTACGTTTATATTGACGATATATTAATTGCATCAAGAGATGAGCAAGAACATCATAAACATCTTAAAATTTTATTTGAAAGACTGCGTCAATTTGGTCTTACCGTAAACTTTCAAAATGATTGTTTGGTGTATCACAACTTGAATTGCTTGGTTACGGAAAATTAAGGCTATTTTGCAATATAAACTACCCGAAACTGTCAAAGAACTTAAATGTTTTTTAGGTATGATCAATGTCCACCGGCGTTTTATACATCAAGGAAATGTGAAAAATGGTAAGTGTCCCATTGAATAGAATGAATTAAGACAACAAGCTTCGAAGAGTGTAAGCAGCAGCTGGCTCATGCAGCGCTTTATGTTATCCGAAAGAGAATATTCCAACTTCTCTCTGTGTCGATGCATCTCACTCAGCCATGGGTGACGTATTACAGCAATTTATAAAAGTTGATTGGAAACCATTGGGATTCTTTTCTAAGAAGTTTAGTATTGCCCAAATGAAGTACAGTGCCTATGACCGCGAGCTGCAAGCCATATTCTCCACATTAAAACATTTCCAATATTTTTTGGAAGGTCGTCAGTTTTGCATTTTTTCTGACCATAAGCCGGACAAATCTTCCCCAAGGCAATTTAGGCAATTAGATTATATAAGTCAGTATACTACCAATATTCGTTACATTAAGGGGAAAGACAATGTTGGAGCAGATACACTCTCCCGTATTCAAGCTATCGAAATACCGACAAATTTTTATTATTGTGTTTTGGCCGAAGAGCAAACGAATCATGATGAGCTTATGGCACTAAGGAACAACAAGAACTCTTCGCTTAACCCAAAATTAATTAACAGTGGTGAGCATACGGTAAAGTGCGACGCAACAGATTCCAAAACCAGACCATATTTGACGCGATCATTTCGAAAGTTAGTATTTGATTATATTCATAACCTTTCGCATCCAGGTTTTGAGGCTTCTGTGGATTTGGTTCGCTCACGTTTTATTTGGAAATCCTTACTGAAAGATGTTACGCAATGGGCTAGAAGTTGCATTGCTTGCCAGAAATCAAAAGTAAATCGGCATACTAAGAGTCCTTTAGGGGAATTTAAACCACCAACACAACGTTTCAAGCATGTTAATATGGACATTGTTAGTCCCCTAACAGGTTGCCAGGGTAATCGTTATCTTCTTACTTGTATTGATAGGTATAGTAAATGGACGGACGCTATTCCACTAAGTGATATACTAGCTGAGACAGTTGCATCAGCTTTTAAAAATATATGGATATCACGATTTGGTGTACCAAAGCAAATAATAACCGACAAAGGTAAGCAATTTAAGAGTGAATTGCTTTGGGAGCTTTCAAATATTTTTGGCAGTAAAACATACTACCGCCTATCACCCTCAATCAAATGGACTAATAGATAAGAAAGATTGGGTAAGTGCTTTACCTCTCATTATGCTTGGCCTTCGAAAAAGGATTTAAACTGACGTCAAGGTTTGTTGAAGAAAATCGTCCGAGTAATAATGAAACAGAGTGGATTAAGGTATTTAAAAATCAGATGCTTGATGTAAAACCTTTGATTACTGGTTATCATAGCAACAACAAAACATATGTGAGTGATCAACTTAAGATGAAAAATAAAGTCGGGTTGGCCATCCATTTGACCCATCTAGGGGCATCCTAGGCGCTGCAGGGGCCAACTTTAAGAATTTTATTAAACGGCCATATTTGTATGGGAGCACCCCTAAGGGGTGGAGATATATGGCGATATATGAAATAAATGATTGAGATGAAAAATAAAGTGGGGTTGTTTATACACTTGACCCATCTAGGGGCATCCTAGGCGCTTAACAAAAAATATAGAAACAAAATTAACATATTTTGAGAAATATTTGCATAAAAGCTAATTTTTACTTAAAATATACCTGTATTTACTTAAATATGACTTTTTGTCATCGCAGGATACGGTAAACCTATGCGTTTATATAAGTTTCGTTGACAAAAAATACTCATGTAAGCCTCGCTTCAAACTAGAGTCATTTGCTAAAAAAGATTACAAAAATCGTTTAATCACAACACAAACCACAACCCTTATTCATAAAAAATATTTTAACCAATTTTCATGGGAAAATCGTTTTATATAAGTCTTAAAATGCATAATTGCATATCCGAAGAAAGTAAAATAGTTTTAATTTATGATATAAATACATATCGCACCCTAAATACAAAAGGGTCACAACTCAAAATTTACCAAAACTGACTTTTTTCCATAAATGAATTCAGAATACACATCTCTAACTGCTGCAAAAATTTCTTTCACATCACTATCTTCTTTAACTGGAAAAATGCAAATATGTCTATTTTTATGTTAACCCAACAAACACGGAGGTTTGATTTCAAATTGAAAATAATTTGAAATCAAACGTTTTCTCAAACGACAAACGTTTGATAATGATTTGAAAATCATTTGAAAATCATAGCGTTCTCAACAAAAAGGGGAAATTATTTTCAAATTGAAAAATGCCTTTATGTTCAACTTGCTTTCAAACGTAATACTCAAATGTTTTTCAAATGTGGATTATAATACAATGTGGAATATAAACAAAACTATTTAATTTTTTTAATTTATATTTATTATTTATTCAAATAAACTTTGAGATAAACATTCGGTACCATAGCTAAAAGACGAAATAGTGTTCTTTCCGTCCTCTAATTTTTGGAAAGACATAATACTTGGCTCCCTTTTATTTTGAGGGTTGTAGCACCGCGATCGTTCAACAAACTTTCTTCACTTTCCCGTTTTATTATTTTTCTTTTTTTTCGTATTTTTAATCATTTTAATTTCTCACAAATAATTTTTATTTTTCACAAGAAATAAACTGTTCACTTTATATTAAAATTTATTTTTAATAGTAAAACACCTGTAACTACAAAGTAAAAAATGTAACTTTAATCGCCATTTTTAATGCTTACATTTATTTTTCGCTTTAGTATTGCCAATTTTATATTTGATTTGATTTTAACATTTGACAAACATTTGACATCAAATTGATAAAACATTTCATATCAAATGTTTATTTTCAAATCATTATCAATTTAAATTTAAATGTTAAATCAAACAATTGAAAAACATTTGAGAATTGCGTTTGATGTCAAATGATAAAGTCATTTCGTATCAAAGGCTTGACTTCTTGTTTGTTGGGAAGTGTGTTGCTTCTGCACGATGAACTAAAGAGAATTATTTTTAGTTACGTTAATGTGTTCAAGAACAACTGATTACTTTTATTACACATAAAGAGTTTTATTTTGAGTTTTGACTCTATTACTGTAAAAGTGATAAATTTCAGGGTATATTATTTTGAGTTGTGCTTCTTTAGTTGTAAAAAGTAAGTAGGAAACTTACAAAATTAAAACATTTTATCAGTTAAAGAGACACAACTTGAGATAATATCACTAGCTAATCGAAAAAATTTCAGTTAAAGAGTCATAAATCAAAATTTTGTTTTATTTTTGCAACTATAATATAAAATTGAAAAAAAAATATAGCAGAACCTTCTTCAATATTGCATGTTTTCATAATGGAACAATATGTTCTTTAAATATTACAATCATTTTTACATAAACAGTTTTTTGCCTCTCCTGAACATTTTAGTATTTTGAGTTGTGACTCTTTTGTATTTAGGGTGCGATATATAACTATGCAAATAAGGAGGTTTTAAGCTAGAAAGACCTTGTAAGATTAAAGGCTCAGTTAGCCGGTATTAACAGAAACGTTGCAAATCAGCTGATTTATTTTTTGTTTGTAAAGCAATTAGAACGATTATTGTTAGCAGTAAGATGTTACGTCTCAATATGTAAGAAATAGATTGGTCTTACTTTTTTACTGTAATGTTACTGTTACTGTAACTCCCGGCTAACTGAGCCTTTAGTTTCCAGTAATGAGAAAAGTGAAATACATTTAAAACGCTATTCCATTTCAAATAGAGAACTTAAATAAAACAAATATCTGAGAAGCAGCACTGATCTGTAAAGCACGGAACGGACGGTCGACGTATATTAGTAAATATTAAACTATGTAGGTATGTATTGTGAAAATTATATAAGATTCGGCATAGCCGAATATAGCACTCTTACTTGTTTAAAAAACAAGTTGCATTGCTGAATTAAAAGCCAATTAGTTAAAAATGTTTAAAAAATATAGATTAAACAAATACGTTTATGATAAGTATGTATGTAATACCAATGATACAACTTCTTTGGATAAAAAATTAAACACACAATTTATCGAATTCTTATAAAATATTTGATATGAAAGATTTTGAAGCATCGAGTTATGAAATTATAGAACAACTTAGAAAACTAAATTACTCGTTTGCAGTGTTTTTTTTTTTGTTTTGTATAAATTTTACAATTTAAAAGATGAATTAACAAAAATGCATGACTGATGGGGAAAAATGAATTAAATTGAATTTATGGTTATTTTCTCTGAGCATAAAAATCTTTAATTAAAGGCGAGTTAATACAGAAAACTGTTTGATAGTGGTTGTAATTTTTATCTGTGTAACGGCCGTAGTGTTCCCAAATGCAACTATTTTTTTATATTATAAGCGAGGTTGTTACATGCGACGATTTTTCGCCATTTTGACGATTTTTTTGAGAAAATACAATAAAATGACGACTGACGATTTTTTAACTAAAAGTAATAGTGTTATGACGATTTTCAGGCATCAATAAAACACTTACAATAATTATTTACAATACTATTGGGAACAGTTCAAACCGCAAAAATCATTTTTTCGAAATATAAAAATGATTGGAAATTAAACAAAAAATTCTTTACAATTCATCACAAACCAGGTGGCTTTTATTAGAAGCATTTGTAATTATAATTCTACAATTATATGAATGCCATCGATACTGCAAAAAAAATATACACTAGAGCCCCGATTTGCGTTGGTCCTATTTGCGTCACTTTTTAAAAAGTGGTTAAGTCCGCTTTGCGTTTTTATGATTTCGATATCTACACACGATTGCATTTCTCGATGAAGTTATAATCACATGTGAAGAATTTTCTATTTGCGTGTAAAAATGCGAATTCCCATTTAATTCTGTTATGTAAGTTATTCTAAGTTCTTAATAATAAGTTGTGTCGAAAAATTAGTGCAAAGAGAAGAAAATGCATTAGTTTGGAACTAAAATTTAAAGTAATAAAACGTTTCAAGTCGGGTTAAAAGTCTGTGGATTAAGACAGAACCCTTGGTTTAGCACCTTCAACATTAAAAACAATTTGCAAAAGTGAAAGCGCAAAAAATTAATTACTTTAAGATGGCTCGAGTTAATAGAAAATGAGATTTTATTTTTTATTTAAAGTTTTTGTGAATATGGATAAATGAAATAAATAAATTTTTGTTTTGATTTTTGATATTCTTTAATTAGGCTTGAGTTCATCAAATTTAATCTTCATTAGATTATTTTCACTGAGGGAAGGAATTTTACAACTTGGAATTTTTATTAAAATTTATTGATAATTTTTCTTGGCTGAGCTGGGATTCGAACCCGGGTTGATCTTTACATGTTTCAAGAAACACCACTTTCTATCGTCAGAAGATCTTTGTGTTCTACCCACTGCACCACTGCGGTGCCCGTTAGCCAACAGTCAAACATCAATCTTTAACCAGTTGTACTGGTGGTTCGAAATTTGCTGTTATTATCACTTAAATTTCAAATTACATGTTGCCTCCTTTTTCCCCTGTTTTTTCGTATTCTTTCTGTCAAGACTTTGTCTTGAAAACCTGAATACATTTGTTTATTATGTTTTCTTGTCCACTTTCGTCGACATTTTTTATTTGTACAAATTAAAGTACAAATGTAAACATTAGAGCTTGTGCCATAGCTATTTCTAAGAACAATTTTGATTTTTAGTTGAACTGTTAATTTTTGATATTCTTTAATTAGGCTTGAGTTCATCAAATTTAATCTTCATTAAATTATTTTCACTGAGGGAAGGAATTTTACAACTTGGAATTTTTATTAAAATTTTATGATAATTTTTCTTGGCTGAGCTGGGATTCGAACCCGGGTTGATCTTTACATGTTTCAAGAAACACCACTTTCTATCGTCAGAAGATCTTTGTGTTCTACCCACTGCACCACTGCGGTGCCCGTTAGCCAACAGTCAAACATCAATCTTTAACCAGTTGTACTGGTGGTTCGAAATTTGCTGTTATTATCACTTAAATTTCAAATTACATGTTGCCTCCTTTTTCCCCTGTTTTTTCGTATTCTTTCTGTCAAGACTTTGTCTTGAAAACCTGAATACATTTGTTTATTATGTTTTCTTGTCCACTTTCGTCGACATTTTTTATTTGTACAAATTAAAGTACAAATGTAAACATTAGAGCTTGTGCCATAGCTATTTCTAAGAACAATTTTGATTTTTAGTTGAACTGTTAATTTTTAATTTTTGATATTCTTTAATTAGGCTTGAGTTCATCAAATTTAATCTTCATTAAATTATTTTCACTGAGGGAAGGAATTTTACAACTTGGAATTTTTATTAAAATTTATTGATAATTTTTCTTGGCTTTTTTTGTTTTGTTTTTATGAAAATATATTTTTTCTTGTGTATTTCTTTTCAAATAATAAAATTATTTCTTGCTGAAATAAATAGAATAAAACTTAACCATATCACTGTCTTTATTATTAATAGAATTTTTTGCTAAAAATTTATATTTTTTAACTAATTAATGCAATAATAAAGTGTCTCTGATTTGTAAAATTTAAATATTGGACGATTTGTTGACGATTTTGTTAAATGATCCTGGCGATTTTGACGAATTTTGTTCAAACTTTTGACGATTTTTTAAGAAAAAAGCCTTACAACCCTGATTATAATTTAACGAATAATTTAACAATCAAATGATTATTCATTAAAAAAATAATTTTTTGTGTGTAAATAAAAATTACTACCATTTATATTAAGAAACAAATGAAATATTATTAACAGACTTTTTAAATATAGTAAACAAATTTTAAATTTACCACTTAAAATGGCAAATATAGTACTACCGGGTAAAAGAGGGGTGCGGCTTTAATGCTAGGCAGATCGATTAGTCGACTTTTTTCAAACACCAGTTTTCGAAAATTCCGAATAGCTGCTATTTAAAATAACACGGTTGAATTTTTCAATATCGTCGATTCCGCCCGTACGTTGTAGTTTTAAACATGAAGATATGCTACAACTACTTAAGAGTTTTTCATTCGTTTTTGACAGTATATTGAAGTAAAGTATTATTTGCAGTCTCTTGAGGCTAGTTTACACTATCTCACAAGTCTTACGTATTCCAAAATTCTTTGTGAGATAGAAATCTAATAAGTTTTGTTACGACTGTCAAAAAATCTAATTTAACATAACATTTTGTGTTCACACCATCACACAAAGTTTAAACACTCGCACATAAATCAAAATGCAACCCTTTTTTTCAAAAAACAATGAAGTCGTATGGGATGTCAAACTTTTTTTCATAATACTTGCCATTTTCATCACACATGCATTCACACTATCAGACTTACATATTACTTGAGTTTTTGACAAGCATTAATACAAAGTAGACTAGTGTAAACTAGCCTTTAAGAACTACTTGGAGCAGAGTCAAGTTTTACCTGGTGTATATTTATGTCAAGCTTGTGGACTAATTAAAGGTGATTTATAAGTCGTGACGTTAAAGAACCTTTGCAACTTATCATTAGGGCCCTTTAAGCACAATTGTCTTTTAAATCAGTTCGGCAAACGTTGTTTTGCCATATAACTTATTTCTTTACAGATGTTACATTACTTGCCTGCCAAATTTCAAGAAAATCAGTTGATTCGTTAAGAAGATATAGGGATGGGGAGCTCTTACCCCTCTTGCTTTATTCCACGCTCTAAATAATAAAAACTATAGGTTTGTAGTACTTTCCAGCTGAAACACTTTTTGCCTGCGAAATTTTAAGAAAATCGGTTGATTAGTTAAAAAGATAATGGGAGGGGGAGCTTTCATCCTTCTTGTACTATTTCACATCCTATTCCTTATTTCCTTTCAGATGTTACAGTGTCTGCATGCCAAATTTTAAGAAAATCCGTTTATTAGTTTAAAAGATATAGGGAAGGGGATCTTTTACGCTATTGCCCTATCTCACGCCCTTTTTACTTTCAGATGTTACAGTGTCTGCATGCCAAATTTTGAGAAACCCGGTTGATTAGCTTAAAAAATTGGGGAGGGGGTGCCTTATAGTTCTCTTTCCAGATGTCAAACTATTTTCCTGCAAAATTTGAAGAACCCGTTGATTAGATAAGAAGTTATAGTGAGGGGGAGCTATGCCCTATATTGCGCCCTCTAGCGATATAAAATATACTTTACGACCTATTCTCATACCTAACAAATACACATACATCAGTCAAGCCGTTTCGGAGGAGTTCAAAATAAAGGGCATTTTGTTGATATTTGTATGGGAATAGATAGGAAAATCTAAATGCCATATCTGCGATTTCGTGCAAACTTAACTCAAACCATTTACAGGCTATCCCCAACGTACCCTGAAATTTTGGTTGAAATCGGTCGACCCGTTTCCGCAGTTAGTGGTGACATCAAAGTGTACACTTCTTTTTATATATATAGATTTAGAATACTGTAAAATTGCTAATTACATTTTAAGCTGAAAATTTTTTTGTAGCATTTTAGATGGGTTTTCGCTTTTGTTACAAAAGCACGCATTTATATTAAGAATTTGTTTTTACATTGCTCATAATGTTCTTTGACTTTTGTAACTTTTTGTTTTGCATTCTTCAAAAAAAGTTTAAGTTTGCCCAATATAAAATTAGAAAAATACTTAAATTACTGGTACATTTATTACAAAAGTAAGGAAAACGTATATAAATTACACATTACAAAAATAACCGGTTAATTCGATATTCGAAAAATGGACAGTTTAAGATATTCGACTTGGGCAAAACTAAAATAACCGGTTAAAACCGGTCAACTACTATCCGCTCGATCTTCCTATTTAATACCCGCCAGATACACTGGCCTGCTTAAAAACATCGTTCAAAAGGTCTACATTACTACTGCTCGGTAAGTTAAGTTAGAATATAATTTGTAATTGTAATTAAGTTTGTAGCATTTCAATAAAATTAAAAAGTTACCATTAGTGAAATTATTCGCTAGGAACCATGATTTGAAAAATTATTTAATTATTTAATGCAGAGAAAAATACTTTTGAAATATGACTTCTTCAAGAATGGTAAGAGAGAAAGAAGCAAGTATAATTTGGACATATTGTAACACATTATAATTATCTGTCCTAGTACCATTATCCAATTTTGCCTTTTTTTTGCCGCCGTGTTTGAACTTTAAATGCTTTTATTAAAAAAAAAAACCAGCAGCCAAAAAGAATTTTACTTTAAATGTTATTATGGCAACACTGGAAGAGAGTTTGCTTCATTCAGTACAGCTTGGTTTTAGCCAAATTGCTGTTGGATTGCTCAGCTATTACTTTAGTTGTTTCTGAAACGTCGGTTGTGTCGGTATTGTTTTATTATTTGCTTAAAGTGACTTTATAAAGGAAAAAGTATCTAAAAGGAATTTATTGGAATTTTTGTGTTAAAGTGAAACAAGCGCTGAGCTGAGCTGAGGGTGTGTGTGTGTGTGTCATCGTGTGCAATACTAAGTAGTTGGTTGGATTAATGAAAATATAGATTTTTCTCAAAAAATATCTAATACAAATTTCACATTGACTTTATATAATTGGCTTTTTCTAAAAACAGTAAAAGATTCGTTTTGAGAATACTGTTTCTTTTTTGATCTCATCTATGTAATTTCAGACAAATTACGAGTAAACATGTTATAAATTAATTGCATAATTCTTTTTAATATCAAATGCAAATGAAACACTGTTGTGCAGGAATTGTTGGCACTTTTAAGTTCTTTTAAATGTTCAAGTGAAAGAAAAAAAATCAATCGAAATTGTTATTAAGGTGACATAACGGTATTGTAGAAATTGCATTTTTTCGATGTAAAAGTCCTTGAAATATTTTCTTCTAAAAAGGGGACACAGCTTCAAGTTGTGAAAAAACATTTTTTTTAACATGGCACACAAATAAGTCAAAAAAAACTTCACATTAGTAAATATTTACCTATTTCCATTATTTTGTACTAAGTTTCACAAAACAAATATGTAGGTAGTGTCCGATTTTTTGTAGTTGCTAGGATTGGACACAATTTACATTAAGGAATCCTTAAGAATGACAAGTGCAAAATCTATCTACATATGTACAATAAAGAGTATTTAAAATTTTTAATTTTTTTGCATACCTTTTTAATTTTATTTTTAAGACAAGGGAGGTTTTTTTTAAATGTACACAACAACTACAATATGTATGTATGTATGTAAAAACATAAATTCATGAATTAAAAAAATACATACATATGTACATATATACGTACATATGCATGGATACATACATACATAGATATGTATCTATGTATATAAACAATATACGTGTTTGTGTCGTGGTTGCCGTCATCATCATCAATGTCGCTGACGACCAATAAACAGAGGCAACAATAAAAACAAAGTGTCACTATAACATTTCTACTGTTCTACTGTGCTTATATAACCAACCACTTGGGGTTGGTTTGTGTCTGCTTCTTTACTTTCATGCTAAATTTTAGCATTTAATCCATAAAAGTCATCTCCACCACATACAATTTATTGAAAAAAGATTTAAATCTTTTTAAGTTCCTACACATATTTTTTTACTCCTCCATTAAAAAGGGGAAAAAAATCTTTACAATACAATTCCAATTTATAAATTTTTTCTGGTCTTAAAAGAACAAGAAACAAAAAAAACTGTTAAAAAGCAAAGAAAGACAACGTAATAGCGAAATATTAAATTATAAAAAATAATTACAAAAAAGAAAAGAATTACAAGATTAAAAAAAATACTACAACTACATACCTTCATATAAGTATCTACATATGTATGTGTGTTCATTTAATGCACACATGTTTGTATAACTAAAAATCCAATCTATACTACTTACTAAACATACATAAGTACAATAATATAATTATCCAACTATAGACTTGAACTTCGAAGCGTAATTGTGACGCTACTTTTGCCAATAATTCGGACAGCAGAAATGAACGTTTGCGGTCATAAAAGTGACGGAGGAAGAGGAGGTGGTGCTGATTTTGCATCGTATCTGAATTTTTTTTTTGCATTTCTCCTATTAGTATTACCACAACTTGCTACATCCACTGTTGTAGATAAATTGCGTGATGATACCGATCTATCGCAGGTAAGAAACAGAAATATAATTCTTATTTGATCATATTCCCAACATAATTAGTAAACATACTTGGCCATTAACTACCCAGTTTTTGTGTTAACTGCTTAAGTTCACAAAAGTGGTCGACACTATGCATTTTTAAAATACGAGTAATACCTACCTAATCGAAGACTAATTAAAAAAAGCTACAACAAAAAAAAAGAAGTTTTCCATAGAGGAAAAAAGGTGCATATTTCCCTTATTGGTCATCTCATTACATAAAGAGTTTAAAGAAGCTAGAAGCTTACTAAACGACAGTGTTGACGGTAAAATGGGTGACTTCGGTTTATAAATGGGGCTATTTTTATAACGACATACCAAAAGCTTGCAAAAATTTGCTAACAGCGGCATGAAAAATCGTTAAAGCTGTAAAGAACCAAAAAACTTACAGTACAAATTCGCTACTATCGCAAAAATTGCTTAAATTCTCGAAAAATGTGAAACAAACCCTAAAATTTATTTGAATCTGTAAAAAAAAAAACTAAATGTCGGAAAACAACATAAAAATCTTTAAAAACTATCTATAATGATGAAGATCAATCAAACGTTTTGTAGGATGTAAAAACCAGGGCACTCCAATTTTTCATAACTTGAGTTTTGTTCTCGTCAAAGAACTAATATCAATAGCAAAGTTCAGTATTAGTCTTGCAAAAGTATTCGCTATTATTACAGGGTTGGCAAGACAAACAAGTAAGAAGCTATAGTTGGTCAAGCCCGACCATATGATATCCAACACCACAGTATTTATAAACAAATTTTCGAAAGTGTATGGCGATATGAATAGGGATCTATATATGTTTTAAATTTCATTAAAATCGGTTCGATAGTTTCTGAGAGGCAGAAATTGCCCCTACCTCTTCGTGGTCCTACGATTCCTACGTGGTCCAGACAGCCAGCCTGCCAGCCGGACGGACATCGTTAGATCAACTCAGAAAGTGATTCTAAGTCGAACGGTATACTTTAAGCTGGGTCTAGGACCAATATTTTAAGGCGATACACACATCAGCACTAATGCATAATACCCTCTCCACTATTGTGGTGTGGTTATAAAAAGATCCAAGTCTGTATAAACGTATTCATTCCTCCACATTTAGTTTACAATTAAATCTTAAGTTAAACATGCTTCAGCAAGAGTTAACACATGAAAGTAATTGACTGAAAGTCGCAGAACGTTTAAACTTTTTTTTAACCCATTAACCTTTTTACTTTCCACTCAGCTTTTAACAATATTTTGACGAAAGTAAGTGCTTGTTTTTAGAACACAAGGGCAAAACTCATTCCTTAAGATCGATTCACCCATGCGTTCCGAACAATATTTTTGTCCGGAGAATAATTTTTTTACAGAGAGTGTTCTGCAGAACGATTCACCCATTTCGGAAAATTTGTCCGGGCAAACAAAGCTACCATATGGTTTACAGATGTAAACGATTATACAAAGTGGCAGCACAGTTACCAAATTAAAAATTTTTTTTTAATAAAAGCGTGTTACCATTTACTAGCAAAACAAATTTATCAAAAAAGGTTGAAAGTAAAAATTAAAAAAAAGTAAAGTAAAAAGTAAAAGTAATTTTAAATACTAAGTTTCGCATGCGAAATAGCCTTTATTTCTATATTAAAAAACAGTTCCAACATTTTTTTGCACCTTCATAATTTTGTGTTTCTAAGCCCAGTACTAACGGAATTTTAAAATGTACCAGTCAAAGAAAAAAAAGTAACAAAAACTTTCTTTAAGATTCTCTTTCACTCAGGACCCTGAATGTTAAATTTCATGTTTCTAGGTCCAATACTAACGGAAATTCAAAAAGTACCAGTTAAAGATCAAAAAGGTACCAAATGGTTCCCTCATAGAGCATTTATACTCAGGACATTGCATGTTGAATTTTATGTTTCTGGTTCCAATATTGGCAAAAGTTAAAAAAAGTACAAGTTGTGGAACTACGCTAAGGAAAAAAAATTAATTTCCTGTAGTTTCCCTATTTGGTACTTTTTTATCCCCACTAAAGTATCAAAAATTTCAACATTGTAGTGGGAGCCCATAAATTTATACGTATATTATGAATGGAGAAAAATGTTTTGTAAAAAAAGTACAAACAATAGTTACGATTTTTACCCCTTAAACGTTCGAATTTCAAAAAAGTACCAAACCAATATTTGTATTTTTTAGATAAGTTTCGAATGTAATATAGCCGTTATTTCATTAATTGGTTTAAAAGATAGATAGGGTGACAAAAAAGTGCCAAATTACAGGTTTTTCCTTTACTCCCTAAAAGGGCCCAATTTCAAAAAAGTACCAGACACCTATCCGATTGTTTTTCTCAGCAAAATGGGTTATGCACCCAAGGACACACTTTTACTCGGATACCAATGCGGTCCATTGTGAATCCCTTCAATGAAAAGGTAGAGAAAAGTGAAGAAAATAAATAAGAGATATATAGAATTAAGAAATTCAAAATTTTTTTTTTTTTTTATTTTTCGAATTTATTCTATGAGCTAAATTTCAGTTATGTATTTTATAAAGCTTTTTTGTTTCTATGAGCTTAATTTTAGTTATGTATTTTATAAAGAATAAATTCGAACTATTACAAAAAAGCTTTATAAAATACATTACTGAAATTTAGCTCATAGAATAAATTCGAAAAAAAAAAAAAAAAAAAAAATGTTGAATTTAATATAAAGTAACCTTCAGAAGGAAATAATTCCCAGTTTCTAGAATTAAGAAAGTTAGTAGGTACCACGTAAAACTATTAGCCCTTCTACAGTCCCCTTAACAGAACAACCGCACTATTTCCCTGACAACCCCCAGTAGATCCACTGGATTACATCCAGCGATACACCCCAGTTCGCCGTGAAGTCTGTCTCCTAGCCATTTCTGCCTGATACCTTTCTATAGCTCACCGTTGTCCCATTTACCCGTAAAAGCATTAACAGGACAATGACCCGTCAAGAACCCTAAGAGTCCTAACACCACCATAGTGCCGCAGACATCCTGCAATCCGTTCTATCCCTCCAGGACAGGTTAACGTCATCACGGAATCTTTCCCGTATCATGCCATAGTAGTAACATAGTGGGGTTTTACACCCTGTCCTTTACCACTTAGTCCAGATTCGAACCATCTCTCGCGATTTCGTCCGCCACCTCTTTTCCAACAACCATGCAGTGTCCAGGTACCCAACACTGCCTTATATTGAATACCTCCATGAGCTCCCTAAGAGCATTCCTACAACGAGCGACCACGCACGATCGCACCGTATCATTTGTCAATGTCCCTAAGCGCCGCCTGACTATCGACGTAAACTGTCACCACAGATCCACCCACGATGTGATCCATTATCTCTTCCGTCGCCCTCCAGATCCCCTAGGATCTCAGCCTGGAAGACACTGTAAATACTTACAATCAAAACAGCAATTAAAAAGAAATGGAAAAACAGTAATTAGTGTTGGAGAAGTGGGCGTGGCAGAAAATAGCTTGATTAATATATAATGAACTGTATTTATATAACTTTTTGTTCTTATTGCACCATTGTGAAGGGTATATAAAATTCGACATTGCCGAATAAAGCACTCTTACTTGTTTTTATTAGAATTTGCTCAAATTATTTTTAGGTTTTTTGGAAAGCAAAGACATTTAATTTCCTTCATACATGATATTTATTTTAATTTTAATTTTAAAGGAAAATTTACAAGTTCACTTTTGTATCATGTGATTTAAAATAACCAAATTTAAGGCGATTACGAATTCCAGCACACCTTCATTGCGATTTCAAAACGTAATCGTTTATATATTGTGATTTCCAGCACATTATCTGTTCTAGCGATTATCTGTTCAAAACAATAATCTTTAAAATAAAAAAACAATTATAATAGTTATTTCCAAGTGTTGCCCTTAAAATTGGTATATGTAATATTTTGGGTAACTCTAAATATATTGTAAAAGTCGCTTCTACCACTTTTTAAAAAATACCTTTGCCTTTTCTGTGAAAATTTACAAAATTTTTACAAGAAAGTTTTTTTATTGAAATTTTTATTTATAACAGTTTAACAGGAATTTCAAGAAAGTACTTTCATGTGTAAATATAGAGTACGATACACATTTTAGGAAATATGAGCTAAAATTATTTTCCACAATTGTTTATTAACCAATGTAAAAGAAGGAAAAACTTATTTTGCGAGAGTTTAAAAAATATTATTTACCATACCTACAAACATACGTATAAAAGCAGCAATACGCGAGAACAGGTTATATTGATTTTTCCTCAGCAAACAAATAACAAGGTCAAGGATGTTCATCAGGTATGCTGTAAATTTTTCTCGTGTTGTAGATACAAATGTTCATTCTTAGCTAAAGTAAAAAGTACAGAGTGAGAGACATTACGGATACACACAGTAATCCTCTCGTTTTACACGGGACAACAAAAAGCAATAACTTCTTTTAATCAATAGCAAACTGTTTAAGTTAATATATTTTTCCAAATTCTAAGAATTTAATACTGAAGTCAAAGACTCGTCTATGGTTTTTTTGTGATGGTGACCGTTGCAGTAATTTTGAAAGAAAAAATACTAGTTAGCTTAAAATTTGTCAAATAATTTCGAAGGAAAATCCTAAAGTTTACTTCAATACAAATGATTTTGGTAAAAAAACAAAAGTAAAATTCAGTGATTGGTACATATGGTCTTGCGAAAGAGCCATTGCAAAAAAGTGTAGCTCCTTTAAGGAAATATAACGGAAACTTTGTAAATTAAGAGTTACAATATTTTGCATTTGCACTTCGCATGATCGTTTGCAGCAAACAATGAACTCCGCAAATATATTTTTATTTGACGGTGATGAATAAGCAAAGCGATGCAAGGGATAGTAATATTTATTTTATAACAATGCTACAACATGTTAAACTAATAGCAACCTGTTTCATAAGATTGCACACATGAAGCATCCAACACAGACGGCGCATTCCCTTTTATATATGTAGGTATACTGCAAAAGACGTAAAATTGACGTCACGCAAGGCCAAACTGTTTGAAATTTTGCTTTTTAGACAGAGCACAGAAATCTTTTTCTACGTTAACAAACTATGAATGCGTAATCTTGTGTATTTGATTCATGGAATGCACATAGAAAATTACTAGAATAGAGATAAATAAAGAAAAATTAGAAAACATATCTTGAAAAATTTGATACATGTGAGGTTACAACCAGTGTTACCATTTTTTGGGTAATAACCCGAACTGGGAGTAATTTTTACTATCGTGGGTAGAGCGTGGGCAATTTCTTTTAGGCGTAGATCAGGTGTAATTTGTAATTCTCTAGTTTTAAATGCAGATAAATTTGTTTAACGTTTCTTGTCATTCTGTTTCGTTGTGAAAAGAAGAAACATTCTGCATAACTGAAGAAAATTTTATATTGGAGTAGTTACCCAAATAAAAGCATCAATAAATTTCAGTGGTGGAGTTTATGCCATTTTAGATATTGTGGATTACTAGGGATGAGATTTTCATGCACTAAAAAATCGAAAATATGAGCTTAAAATATGCACTAAAAAATAAAAGGTATGCACTAAAAACTAAAAAAATTTCCATAAAAAATCGTTTTTTAATTTTAAATAAAAACAAAAATGTAAACAATTCAGTCTATTGTTATTCAAATATCTTTAGAAAACTTTAATAACTAATTTAAATTTATTTTTGTTTCAATAAACAATTATGTACTGTTTTATCATAAAAAGTAAAGCTTTGTCTTGCACTTGAAGAATGCCAATGCATTAGGAAAATATTAATTTTCAGATCCCACTTTGATTCAAGATCAGCTCAAAAATATTTTAAATTTATTTTTATTTTTGAAATTCTTAATTTTTTACTGCAAAACGTTTTGGATTTTTTTTAATTTGTTGTCCACATTGTTAATTTTACCTTCCGCATATCAATTATTTTGACTTGAGTATTAAGTGAACAAAATCACTCTTAATTACTTAGTTATTGTTTCACCAATATATCCGTAATTGGAAAAAACAAATGCTAATTGACATTCCGATGTTATTAAAATTTAAAATTTCTTTAAATTTTTTAATTGCATAATCATCGGTATCAACAATATCTTCAAACATTCTTAATTACTCAAAGTTTTTTGAATAGAATACAGAAGCATCTAGCTAGCCAGGCCTCCATCTTGTTACTACTGGCTGTGGGGAATCAAGGGATACATTTCATTAAAAATTGCAATATTATTGAATTGGCTTCTAATTTCCTCTGCAATGCCGTATAACCCATGTGACAAGCAAGTAACTTGTAACAGTTTTGGATAAAATATGTTAAATTCATTGGAAGCCTTAACCATGTAGGTTGCTGCATCGGTTTAAAAAAGAAATTTCTTTTGTCGAAATTTTGAAAATTTTGTATTTAAAAATTCTTTCAAGAACTTTTTTTTAATATGGAAATTAAAAAAAAAATCACTCAAAAATTTCAAAATATGCAACAATATGCATTTGAAATCTAATAATATGCCTTTTTACCAAAATATGCAAAAACAAATCAATACTATTTTAACGCAAATTTAATGATTCGGAAAGATAATTGGTCGACATCGTTCTTAGACTATCAACAAAAAACATGCATTTTCATAGAAATCACATCCCTTTTGATTACAAAAAAATGCTGTTTTTTTAACCAAAGTCAAAAGTTTCTTTTTAAGAAAAGATTTCAATCGTTTAGCGTTTAGAAAGGCGCCAGCACCGACTCTTAGATTTCTATTAATATGAGCTACATTTAGGGTTTTTTCCCGGGATTTCCCGTCCCGGGAATTTCAATTATTTTATTTCCCGGGAAATAAAAGTTCCTTATAGTTTCAGAAAAAAGCTATTTATGTATACTTTGAAATTTAGTTTTATATTCTCTAAAAATTAGTATCTGTTGATGGGCTGTCGATTAGATCAATAACAAGAAGTGAGTCAGCGTTACCGTTATGCGACTTAAGTCGCATTTATGCCCCTTTTTGACTGCCGTGCCACTTTTTTGGCCCCTTTGTTTTAAATCCCCCTTTGTATAATTTTGAAGTTTTTGTGCCCCTTTTGCGCCTTTTTGAACCAAATTTTTTTATACTGGCAATCAATGAAGGCGCCCCAAAAATATTTTACTGCAAATTAAATTCTTTTCGATTCATTGAACATAAATAGCTTTAACCTTCTTTTAAATGCTAATATTTATAAACAATTTAGCGGCCGTCCCTAAAATCCCTTTAAGACAAAAAATCTCATATGGATTTTTATATGAATTTTAACCTCTTAACATATCTTTGGTTTTGTGAGCCGATCGCTTAGAAATGGGGTAAAATTTAGAAAATTTGTAACAATTTTCAGCGCATATTTTCAAGTTCTTACTGCATATTAGAGATGAGCGATCCCGTGATTTTTAAGGAACATCGTGATTAGTGAACGTGATTTTAAAATCACTGTTATTTAAAACTGTGATTGTGATCACAACTTTTATTTTTGTTCTAGGATATTTGAAAATTTTTTGTTATGGAGTTTGACAAAGAAATAAGGCAACAAAAACGATCACCTGTTTAGTTGGACATACTTGAACAAATAAACATTGGCTGTAAAAAAAATTCTAAAAAGGAAGAAGAGAGAACAAAAGAAAAAATAGCAACAATTACATTCATGAGTGCAAAAAACGCTATTACCCACACAAACAGTGAAATATCATAAATTTGTGTATGAAACAAAATAAGAAAATAACAACTTAGCAAGTACCTGTTACTTAACAGATTTGGTCACAACTGTGATTCGTGATTTTTCAGTAACAGTGATTAAATCACAGGTACGGAAATATCGCTCATCTCTACTGCATATTGAATGCGCATAAAACGTGTTTTTGAGCATATTTCGGGTTTCCCTGGTTATAACACTATTTTAAGATTGTTCTATTTACAAGTAATTAGTAACAGTTTTGTACAAATAATTGAAATAAAAATTTTATTCAACAGTTTATAAAGGTTTACTTGCAAACAAGACATGTATTTTAACGATATGTATATGTTTAAGTTTTGGATGAAAATAATTTAATAAATACATGTTTTTTTTTTTTTTTTTTTTTTTTTTTTTTTTTTTAAATTTTCCTTTTTTTAATGTTGCCCCTTTTTTTTAGAAAAAATCCCCTTTTTGTGCCCCTTTTTGAAAATTTTTAACTTTAACGCTGGAAGTGAGTACGTTCGTAAATCAATGTCTACTGACACAATAAATCTACCAAAAGCAGAATGTGCCGCGCAACAGTTGATAATAAATAAATTTAAAATAAGATGCAGGCAGTAAATTTTAAATGTCCATGGACAAGTCATAAAAATAGCAGATATTCAAAAATGTCGCTCCTTTATTGCAGCAAAGTCATATCGACAAAAAAAAGCGAGCTTGGCAAAATGCGATTAAAGTTTTCAAAATGTACCGATTTAAAGATATATTTTGCTATAACTTCGGTTCAGTTTGAGATAAAATACCGATTTTTTGTTACACGAAAGTATGAAGCAACACTTTGCTTAATTAACTTAAAAATAATTAAAATTTTTTGAGATATGACGATATATTTATGAGGTGATAAACATAAATTTGTTTCATTTTGTGACGGCTTATATAACCGGACAGTGCTGGAAAACCGAAATAAAAAAAACTATGGAAACTCGTGTAAGATACTACAACTTACAATCTTGTAAGAAGAAGTCCGTTTGATGCTATTTTTTGCATCAACCTTGACATACATTTGACTGATATAGACGTTGTTTATAAAAAAGAAAATTTCTTCGGACTGTGAATTAGAAATATGCAACAACTTTAAACTATTTGTACAATCTCGGTAAAAAGTGTACAAAATTTTTCGGAAACATGGAAATAAGTAAATAAAATAAGAAATATACTCTTTGCCGACTTTCTAAACGCATTTAGCGTGCCTTAATGAAATTTCCTAAAGGCTAGATTACACTATCTCACAAACCTTACGTATTCCATAATACTTTGTGAGATAGAAATCTAAAGAGTTTTGTTTCGACTGTCAAAAAATCTAATTTAACATGACAGTTTGTAATCACACCATCACACAAAGTATAAACCAAGGCCCATCTATCAGGTCTGCTTACTTGTACAAAAACAAAATACGATTGTTTTTAGTTGTCAAAAATTTACTACCGCATGTACAAAGCAAGAGGAAAAAACGTGTATGTGTGGCATACCATAAACGTATACAGGCACATGTAAGCAAAATGTAAACAACTTTTGACAACTAAAAAGAACATAAACAATGATCATCAGGCTTCTTGCACAGACCTTTTCAATGGGCCTTGGTATAAACACTCACACATGAAATAAAATGCAACCCTGATCCAATGAAAAGTATTATTGTTTTGAAATTTTTCAAAAAACGATGAAGTCGTATGGGATGTCAAAATTTTTCCTTTAATACTTATCATTTTCATCACACATGCATTCATACTATCAGACTTTTACATAATACTTGAGTTTTTGACATGTATTAATACAAAGTATAATAGTGTAAACTAGCCTTAAGCTGTTACAAAATTTTAATATATTTATTTAAAATATATATATGTATGTACTTATAAAACATATTTATTTAAAATAATTTATCTATAATTAGAATTGTGGTTATTTTGTTGAACTATTTATGGGTTTTAATCCAAATTTTTAATATTTTAATCAGGCTTAAGTTCATCAAATTCAATTTTCATTAAATTATTTTTTATGAAGGAAGGAATTTTACAACATGAAAATTATTTAAAATTGTTATTGATAATCATTCATTCTTGACTGACCTGAGATTCGAACCCAGGCGGCTGGTTACCATGACATGTTTCGATAATTTATCTATTTTATGAATTTACTTTTTGATCTCATAACTTGAGTACCACAATTTTTTGTTTTTATTATTGTTTTATGAATTAAATTGTTATGTTTATGTAATCTTTTTATCTTGTATCTAGAGCATAATGATACTAAATTTACATATAAAATCGTAAGGAAATAATAATTCAAGTTCCTCTTACAACATTTAATTAATTTTTGTAGTATTAAGGCATTTCTTTTACTTACTTTGTAAACAAGTAGCCTTACGCTTTTTTAAAAAAGTTGTTTTCATTAATTTAAAACAAATTTACTTTGTATTATTTATATGGAGCGGGATCCCGTGATCCCGGGAAATTTAGAAAAATGTCCCGTTTTCTTGGGAATCGAAAAACTCCGGGAAAAAAAACTCTAGCTACATTGTGAACCAGAAATTTATTGGAAAAAAAAGAAAATATTTAAACTAAAAAATATCCAGGGGGCAAATTCTGGTAGTTTCGATTAAATAGTTTTTTGATTCAAATCAATTTTATTACCTATACACACAGAAAAATATAAAAACGTCGAAAGCAAGGCTGATTTTACATTTTCGGTAGTTATTTTGTTTTATAATCACTTCATGTTAATTTAACATGATTTTACAATAACTTGCGAACAACATTTTTTTCTTTTAAATTAACAATAATTCATGTTAATTTAATATTCTCCTAAAGTTAGAGGAAAATTCTGTTTATTTTGAAATAACAGTCCGAACCACGTTGAATGAAAGTTATTTCGAGTTAAAACAACGTGAGTTTCATGTAGAATCAAGTTGGTTTGAGTCTGAAACAACAGTGAGAAGAATCTGCAGAGACAACATACACTGTCGTCTGAAAATACTTAAGAACTTTTCCTAATAATCTTCTCCTTTTTCTTATAACGCAACATCTCGGGGTGAGCTTAAGCTTGTTCTATTAGTCTCCTCCTTTCTTCTCTTTTTTTCGGGGTTTTCTTTGCAGTTATGGATTCCCATAAGTCGTAAGTCTTCTTGGAGCTTGGTCGTTCTTTTCGTCTAGAGTGTGCTTTCCGCGGTCATTCGCGCAATATTCCCAGCTCAACTTAATCGTTGAGCCTTTATGTATTTGACAATGTCCTCTCCATTCGTTGGTTCCCCTTATCTATATACATACATATATGCAATCAAATGTAGAAGTAGAACTAATAATTTTAAGTTTTTATTTTATAATTAGTATTGTGGTTTTTTCGTTGAACTATTTATGGTCTTTAATCCATATTTTTGATATTTTAATAAGGCTAAAGTTCATCAAATTTAATGTTCATTGAATTATTTTTATGAAGAAAGAATTTTACAACATGACAATTAATTAAAATTTATTGATAATTTTACATTCTCGACCGACCTGAGGTTCGAACCCAGGCGTTGCACATAAATTTGAAGAAATTAAATTTTATGAATTTTTAAAATCAAAATATAGTTTTTTTCAATAAAAATATGTATTTTTTATTATTTATTTTGCTGTCACTTACAATTACTTAACAAGTTTTTGATATTAACAAACTGAACCGCAACAGAACAGAAAAACTAATCAATTTCACAGGGTTTTTAATAACAAAAGCTAATCAGCTGATTCGTAACAGAACAGAAAGTAAAGACTAACTGAGCCTTTAATTTTGTTTATGTATAAAATGTGACAGTCTAAAATAACATTTACATATGTTTCTTAGATGCTTTTGCTAACAATTACAGTGTGAATATTAATTCGACAGCTCAATTCCAAAAATGTTATGTCGATTTAGCATGTTTTTTAATATTTTTACGTTTTTGAATTTAGTATTGTTTAAAATTTTGGTGTTGATCGGCTTGTCACAAAATTAGCAGAATACAACATAAATTCGTTATTTTAGAATTTTCCTTTAATCAACTTATTAAAAATGATCAGCAGTAAAAAGAATGAGTAAAGAGACCTAATAGAAGGCCTTGTTTAGCAGACACAAGCCCTACTCACCGCATTCCATACTCATATATTTTTTACACAGGTTGTCATTGGGAGCAAGCCCTTCAAAACTCCCTTCTTCTTTTAGGAATTCTAAAAGACTTTCAAAAGAAGGTATTTTGTTAGCCCTCCTGATGCACGTCTTTAAGAACGTCTTAAAAGGACTTCTAAAATTTTTATTTTTACATAAAATGTTTTTATATCATACTTATTTATAGTTGCATCTTTGATGCTTCGTCCTCCTTTCGACCTAACCTTAATTTAATTCTTAAGTTTACGTCCTGCCAAATGACATACGAAATTTCTATTAATCATGGTTCTTGTCCACAAAGGTGATTGGCGCTCTTCTAACAAAATAAGCACTGCCATTTCTTATCCTTTAGCTGGTATGGCCGCCATCATTCAAAATGTTTCGAGCTAGTTAAATTGGGTCATGTTCGCTTTATCAATTCACATAATCAAACATAAAATCCTTTCACGGCTGATATATTTAAACGGAGAAAATATTTATTTTTTTCAGGTTTATCCGCAACGCAATGTTAGGTTTACGTAAGTGTACCTATTTATACAAGCGTTTAAAAAACTGCAGTCAAAGTAGAAAAACTGCCATTTCTTCCACTTCTTTATTTGTCACTGCCAAAAAAAAAAAACTGTTGCTTTTACTTTTGATTCATTAAATGTAAACAGTCGCTGTCAATCCAACTGAAGAAGCGAAAAGGTGTACACAAATTTTGGTTTTTTGTTCGACAGTTTTTGGTTTCGACTACAGTTTTTTAAACCCTGATTTTAACACGCTTGGTGAGACAAACGGAAAATATAAGAGTTACGAGGACTTTAAAGACATCAAAAAAATTAAAAACTGTTATAAAAACATGATCAGGCGCAAAAAGAAATGCATACAATTGTTTTAAAGAATGCTGGAGACAAAAAAAAAAAATATAAAAATTTAACAATTTCTATTCCTTCCCAGAGAAGGGAGTAAGGAAGGTCACTTAAAAATTAAATTGAACAACTTCTTAAAGAATGGAGTAGCGAATGTGTACTGAATATTTTGGAAGGTTATTCCTATTAAGTTTTTGTATAATAAGTAATAATAACTCCTACGTAAACATGACGTTGCGTTGCGGAAGAAACTGATAAACAGGGGTGTGCTGGAAATCGCAAACGCAAAACACAAGAATTTGGAAGTTGTTTTTAATAAACTTTAAACCTAATTTATATAATTTTTGGTTTAAAATCCTGTTTAAGAGGGAAATATTTGTTAAATATTAGTCATAAAATTCTTTTATTACAGAAATCTTATTGAAAACGACGTTTAAAATTCTAGCGTTTTACGATTGCGATTTCCAGCACGCCCCTAAAAATTCCATCTTGCCCCGTATTAACGTCATAGCTGTGAAAGAATTTTATCTGACAATAAAAAAGAATAATTTAACAATTTTTTTAAATCATGCAGGAAAACTTATTGAAAAGTTTATAAAACATACAGTTTTATATAAAATAAAAAGCTGAAGCTTGGAATTCTATTAAAAAAGTTTTAAACAAATAAAAAACATCTGAAAAAAGGCTTTTATAACGCGCGTTGTGTAACTTGCTAATTTTCATGGACTAAAGTTTTTAAACGCCTTTATGGAAAAGACTCTTGATTAAGAGAATTTTTATCCGCCATTGGCAGGTCGTAAACTTAAGAATTAAATTAAGATTTGATTAATTTTTTTTTATTTCATATAACTTTTATATGAAGATTGTGATTACTCGTATTTTTAAGCAAAAATCGCTTTTCGTTAAGAAAATCGTTTGATCGAAAACAAAAGTTTATTTTCTGATCACATAAAATCACCAAAAATCGTATTTTTATATAGAAAATACAAAAAAGAGTTTGATTGAAAATAAAAGCTTGTCTTGATAAATAAAAAACATTTGCTTGTAACTTCCAAACGGAACAATTAGTTTTTTTTTACCACTCATATTTTTAATCAACAATCAATTTTTTATAGAAACATTTAAAACTCTCGTTATTCCTTCAATAAATTAAATTAAAAAATTCGCTCATTTTGTGATCAATAGTATTTTTTTTTAACTCAATTTTTTTAGAAATGTTAAACGTTTGCAATTATTTCCCCTATTTAAAGCTTATTTTTTAGAATAAGATCACGCATAAAAATAAATATAAAATCTTTTTCTAAAAATGGTTGAGAACAGTTTAAAAATCTACTTGAACTTTAAAAAAATTCATTTAAAACATAAATTTAATCCAACTAGGACATTTTCAATGGAAAATAGAGAAGAAAAATCTGAATTAAAAGATGTGGTAGGTTTTCAAATCGGTAGTTCTTTCCTTTTAATTCCTATTTTGCATTCATACCATTGAAATTGTATGTATGTATGTATACTAAATGTCTAGGAGTCCTTTTAAAAAACCTTTTTTTATAGTTATTCAATATGTACTTCTTTTTTATGTATGTATTCATAGAGTACTTTAATAGAAGCCCTTTTTCCAGTACACCTTTGTAATGCCTTTTAACAGTCCTTAATTAAAAGGGGTTCTTCAAGACATGTATCAGAAGGGCTAGGAAAAGAGCTTCTTTTGAAAGCCTTTTATAATTACTGTAAGAAGAAGGAAGTGTGGAAGGGCTTGCTCCCAATAACAACCTGTTTACAAAAAATAAATGAGTATGGAATGCGAAGTGGAGAGCTTGTGTGTAAATAAGGTCTTCTATTAGGCCTATTAACTCATTCTTTTTACCGCTGGGAAGCGTTCAATTTTGATACTAACACATATGCAAAACAAATAAATAATAATTTTGTTTTTTCCATAGTATAATAAGTACCAGGTATGTTCAATGACTATACCTTTTACTTATTCTACCATGGTTTTTTCCAATTATCAAATAATAAAAAAATTGGGTGGTCGATAATTCGACATTTGCAAGAAACCGGTTTTCGAATATTTCGGCTTTATAAATCTTATATATAAATCGGCACAGGCAAACCAGTTATGAACGATATCTTTCTTTGTTTGTCAACCGCTCACGTGGAACATAACATATGAGACAAACGGAAAAGGTGATCCGCAACGTATACGTTTACATAAGAGTTACGAGGACTTTAAAGACATCAAAAAAATTAAAGACCGTTATAAAAATATGATCAGGCGCAAAAAGAAATGCATGCAATTGTTTTAAAGAATGCTGGAGACAAAAAAAAAAAAAAAAATAAAAATTTAACAATTTCTATTCCTTCCCAGAGAAGGGAGTAAGGAAGGTCACTTAAAAATTAAATTGAACAACTTCTTAAAGAATGGAGTAGCGAATGTGTACTGAATATTTTGGAAGGTTATTCCTATATTTCGACTTTATAAATCTTATATATAAATCGGCACAGGCAAACCAGTTATGAACGATATCTTTCTTTGTTTGTCAACCGCTCACGTGGAACATAACATATGAACCGGAGGTTGGTCCGTCTCCGAATCGATGCACTTAATTTTTTTTATATTAAAAAAAGTTTATGGCCGAATTTCGACCATTAGGCAAACACTTGTTTAATTAAAAATATTTATAAAATAAGAACATATGCATATTTAGTATCTACTTTATAAAAACGAATTTTTTCACTTTGTTTTTTAACTATAATAACTGTTTAATTGGCTTGCCTAATATTTATGCAAAAGAACGAAAAAAGGAGTTTCGTATGCAACAAATTGCTTCAATTTGAGGCATTTAAATTTTATATTATATTCTGGGTCCTTATGAAAAGCAAAGTTCAAATCCGGTTGTCCGTCTCTCCCCCTCCTCCGCCCCTTTGCATTTGTTTACATATACCAGCATAATGCCCAATATGATTTTCGTCATCACCCTCATTTCTTATTTCATCTATTTAACGAAATAATTTTAACAAATAGAAACTGAGAATTTTTGTTTCTTTTTGCTACTTTAAAACTTGCCAAAAAAGATAAGTCTACGGTATGACAACACTGCCTAAACTAAAAGAAAACAAACACACATAAATGGTTCAAGCCATTTTGGTGAATATAGGCCCCTATTACGGTTCACAACATAAATAAGTTGATTTTTAATTTTTGTGTTATGGTTTACAACTTTTCTTTATTGCGGTGAACAAAAACATCAAAAATAATTACAACTAAACTGTGTTGAGTTGTGAACCGGTAAACGGACCATATTTCATTTTAATGACATTCAAACAGCGTTCCTTCATCGTTCAGTTGTCTAGGGGGTTTGTTAATGTTAGAAACTGGTTTGAAACTTGGGTTTTCAAGAAGAAATTTTTTTTTAATTTTTTTATGTTCTAAAACGATTTAAAAAAATTGTTAACCAGTTTTCGCTTTTAAAATTTAATTTATTAGTTTTTGTTTAGTTGCTCTGTATTCTGCTCGAACAATGGTGAAGCCGAATATAGACCTCTTACTTGTTTTTATTAATATGCAAATTTTTACTTAAATGGGACTATATGTTAAATGCTTTATTTAATTGATTTTAAACAAAATAATTTTATTTGAGAGGCTGTAAACACTATGTATGTACATTTAAAAAGGTTTAAACGTTAAGAGACTAATATTAGTATAAACAAGAGGAATTTTCACTGCCGATTAGGCTTCGCATCATAAATTAACAATAACAATACAACATAGACGAACATTATAAATTGTAAATAACACTAAGCATTATTTGCACTCAAAAACGTCACGATTGACCTTTTGAATTGTCGTTCATTGTCAATGAACGGTGGTTATGTTTTATGACCTAACTTCCTGTGTATCTGACATTACAATAAATCAACACTGGCGGTGGCAGTAATGACAATGACAATCATTTAAATCATTATGATGAATCTACTGAATACTCTACATATTTACCTCTTCTTTCATTACAATTCTTGAAGAGTTTCATATAAGTGTCACTTAATTTAAATGCAAGGCTTAGAAGCTTAAAACAATGTTGTCTCATGTAGTGCTTTTTGTAACACACGGTAAATATCCAAGTACGTTATATCTGAGTAAATAAATAATTTATGATGCTTTTTGAAATTTTTATTTTGTGTATTTTTTTATTTCAAATTGCCTACTGATAGTTGACATTACTAAACATTTATTCACTTACCTCTACGTCCAGTTGCTAGTCCCCCTGCTTGTGATTTCTCCAATTTTTAACATTTGTCATATTTATAGTGTCATAGTGTGTAAATATGCTGAAAGTGCAGTTCGTAGGCGGCATTTAGCCCCAAAACGATCATGAATTCAGCATATACAATATAAATGACGGTGATGTACTCATTTGTTCAATTAAATTTAATTAAAGATTAAAGAAGAAACGGCGTTGACCTTAATGTTGTTGATGTTGATAACCATTCCAAACACACGATGCAGCATGCGAGTATTTTGTAGAGAAATAAAATTCAAGTAATTAAATAATACACTTTCTTCTTCATATTGTATAACAAAACCAACAAAATTTTTTTTTGTTATTAAAAAATAAAATTAATTATATATACATATTTGTATGTATATGTACAAACATATATATTTACATACATTCTCATCTACGACATATCAAGCATATAAACGAGGGCGGATGAAAAAAAGTTTCGTGACTTATTAAAAAAATAACGGCGTATGCCTGCCTATTTTTGTCGATTACGAGTTAATGATGTCAAATTGCATAATTTAAAACGCTGGTGCAATTAGTAACATTTCTTTGTGTTAATAAGAACCAATCATTTCGATATTAGTATGTGAGACAAGTATTAATGCACACTTTCAGTGTTTGCAGCATTTTGTTGTTTTTTTTGTTCACTTTTATTTAAAGTTTTTAAGGCACATTCCAAATTTGTTTGGCTCTTTTAAATAATTTTAATATAATTTTAGCGCGATTAACCATAAACTGCAAAGTTATTTTTAAAATAGTTCCAACAATATTCATAATAAAATTATAAAATGAAATAATAATAAATAAATAGGATCTAGGAATTTAATTCTCATGGTGAGTGAAATTTTTAATTTAAATTTTCATATTAATTCGAATGTGTATTCCAAGTCAAATTACAATCCATAAAGCCTTCATATTTTAATAGGCCCATTCCATCAATATTTTTCAGGAATATTCTGAATAATTCGGATAGTGCTTAGAAAAATATTCCTGAAAAATATTAAAGTATGAAGGCTTTATGGATTGTAATTTGACTTGGAATACACATTCGAATTAATATGAACATTTATAATAATGTTATTAATATTACTTGACCTTTCTTTTAATAATTATTTTAAATTGCTAAGCTTGAGGTCTTCTTTTACAAAAAATATTATATATATTTTTTTCTTTAATATTTCGCTAACCTTTGGTTAGCATCGTCAGGAAAAAAATTAACAAATTTTATATAAAACCAAAAAAACAATAACAAAATTATGAAAAAATTTTTGTCATAAATTAAATTCAAAAACCTTTTTGTCATAAAAATTTTCAAAAACCATAATAACAAAAATGAAATATAACTAAAGTATAAACCATTCATATAAACCAAACAAATTTGCTATCTATAAATGTGGTTTTTGAATTAGATTTATAGATAGGAAATTTTATCGGTTTATATGAATGGTTATACTTCAGATATATTTTATTTTTGTTATTATGGTTTTTGAACATTTTTATGACAAATTGGTTTTTGAATTTAATTTATGACAAAAAGTTTTTCATAATTTTGTTATTGTTTTTTTTTATTGTTTTTGTATAAAATTTGTTAATTTTTTTCCTGACGATGCTAATAAATATTTATTAATATGCATCGCTTATTTTGTACAGTTTGTACCGTGCAAAAGCCTGTGTTGCATGGGATAAATCAGCAACGCGTTTTACTGACCATTTTGGATGATCCCAAATATCTCGAGAACAAACCGAACAATTTTTTGCTCGCATCGCTCATTTTGTTCCTAAAAGTGTATTTTTAAATTTGTGTTAACTATTTTTTGCATTGTGATTTTTAGTTGAACTGTTAATTTTAAATTTTTTTGATATTTTTAGTTTGGCTTGAGTTCATCAAATTTAATTTTCATTAAATTATTTTTACTGTTTTTTATTAAAAATATAAGTTATTTTTACTTCCCCTTTTTAAATTCCTAAATTCGGTGCTAACTTTTTTGTCCAATTTTGGAAATCCCGATAAATTCCTAAATTCGACGCTAACTTTTTCTTTTTTTCTGCAAATCACCATAATTTGGCTATTTTGTTTTCCCGGTTTTTAAATTCCCAAATTCGACGCTATCTTGGCCAACGTATTAAATTGATTGTTTTATTGGCTGTGTGTAAAATTGTGACAATTGCCGATGCATCTACTACGAATACGTCAAAAAACTATATTTCAAAAAACGAAAGTATGTTGTTTAATCTTGTCAAAAGTTTCCTAAAAATTTCAATAATATATAACGCCCTACAACAATTTCCACGCATGGAAATATTGCAATTCGCTTGCAACAATACTCCATACATAATAAAACTGGGTTCTCGGTTTTTAATAATCACATCGGATATTCTTTTAAAAAGAAACACTCACAAAACTGAGTGCTTTTCATTTAAATTTGGAAACAGCTCATATGTGAATGTTTAAAAAATCTGCATTTGTCTTAAACTCTTTCCCCTGATTCATAAAAAATATTTCAGTTTTATAAGAGGTTAATTAAACAAATTTTCATATAAATTTTATCTTATAAACCTGTTATTACATTTAATATTTTTTATGAACACAGAAAAAAATAATTTTCATATTTGAATACGAAAATCGCATATTTGATAAAAAGAAATTTTGGAATTTTCAGCGATGATGATTTTTGCGGTATTAATAAAAAAGTTTGTAGGTATAGTTATTGAATTTTTAGTCAGCAACTTAGTTTAAAATAAATAAAATAATAAATAAATAAAAAAATAAATGGCATATGCCATAAAAAACTTGCCCTGTTAATTTTTGAAGGAATTTATGAAATTTAGTCACTAAAATATAAAAATATGTACATATGAAATTTTTAAAAGCCATATTATTTAAGCCTTAGGAATTTGAAGTGTGTTGTAGATATATTTTTTTATTTTTAATACAAATATAATAAGTACCCATATAATTCAGCTCATTTTCTTGAGTAAAATTATCTTCTTCAAATTATTCTTCTTCTGCTATATTACCATCCTCTGTATTAAGTGCAGACGATATTTGCTTACAAGGATCGTCGCAAGTTAATAGTTAAATAACTTCTGATGGAAGTATTTGGGAAGATATAACGCGATTATAATTTTCATTGTCTTTAAAAACAGCAACAAGGTCCTTTTGTCACTTTTGCGGGCTTAAATACAAGCTGCATGAATTATTAAATCTGTGTAATTTTTCTTACATGATAAAAGACCTGCCGCTTCCCTTCTATTGCAACGCTCAGACATTTCTAAAAAAGGTAATCGACGACCAGTCCCTGAACTTTGCAACTTATATATTTTGTACATCACTTAAGCTACGAGCTACTTGCCATTTCGGAGCTTTAGCTATTTTAAGCAACTTTTTAACTGCCACTTCTGTCCCAACTCAACACAAAAATGTCGTACTTTATCGTGAAAGTATTAAATATATTCTTCAGAATTATTTTCTTCTTCTGTTTTAAAAACACGAGTCAAAAAGTTTTCATATTTTACCCTGTAAAATCATTTTGCAGCCATATTTGTTTCATTTTAATGAATTGGAAATAGTTATTGTAGAAAATATTTTATGAATAATAATTAATAGAATACAACTAATTTCGGCATTTGTTTCGCGCCGGACTTTTTTACTTTTTTTTTAACATTTTAAACATCCCAATAAAAAATTGAGTTTCGCTTATCATCTTGCTTACGGAAGGCATGAATTTTATATGGTGAGTTCCACATTGAAGCAATACATGTTTGACACAAAAAGCTCTTTATTTAGCGCATATAAAAATTGGTGAATGTTACGATCAGCTTTACACACGGAATGTTTTGTTACAGTTACTTTTTGGTATTCTCCCTTACAAACCTGCTTCGTTGTAAGGGAATTCTGTGGCTTGTTAAGATTCATTCATTTACTTTACTGCATCTTCTGCGGTTATTTTTTAAATGTACCATTAGTGCTTCGCAAAATGATAAAATTCTTTATTGGAATATTAAAATTTCTAATTACTTTTAACTTGATTTTTCATTAATATTTAATTTAAATTACTTTTTTTTAATTGCCAAAATACTGTTTGATCAGATGATCAATATGCACTGGTCGCACTCAATTTTTCAATAATAAAAAACTTTTTAAAAAAAGTTTTATGTTTTTCGCAAATAAAAAGCAAATAATAATTAACGTTGTATACAAACAAAACAAATATAAAGTGTTTTAATCTCATTTTAATATTAAAAATGAGAAAGAAGAAATTAAAATTGTGCATGTTGGCCAGAATTATAAGATTATTGTACAATTTGGCTTAAACTACTGTACGTAGTATCTTGACATTTATTTCTTTATACTTTTTTCAAACGAATTACGTTTGGCGAAACAAAAGATTAAGGGTCGTAATCGACCCATACTCCTAAAAAAAGTATCACTCACCGATTCGAATGTAACTTGGCTAATTTGTAGTTTTCAAAAATTTTCGGGTCGATGTATGTATATTTAGGGTGTTGAATCGATTAATTCTTGTTCGATTAATCGAACAATTTAAGATGATTAATTGTTCGAATAATTTTAAATTGCTAATTTCGATTAAAGGATTAATCGAAGAATTAATACCAATTAATCGAATAATAATAAAATATAATATTTCTGTTAAATGTATAATTTTTTTAAAGTTTTAAGTCGAACAAACAAACCAAATGTATGTGTCTGGTGGAATTAAAAAAAACAGTCATTTTTAGTGAGTAACTTATCTTAAATTTTTGTTAAATTTTTCCAAAAAAATTAAAAAATTCATTTCCTAAAAGAAAAAACGACAAAGGTATGTTAACTGAAAGATTTATATTATTATATCGGGCATGTTCTAGAAATCGAAATACAGTGAAATTGAAATTGAACGATAATTTAAATCCTATTACTATTTACAAAATGACCGTAGTTTTTCGTGGTTTATGTGTCGTTCTTGCAAAATTAATAGATACTGTAAGAATAAAGTAAATAAAATTAAATATTTTTATGGGGTCGTTTTTTAAAGGTGCTCGATTTTAAATCTACTTCATTTCGATTTCTAGAACACGCCCGTATTTTTTAACAAAATAGTTTATGCCTCTCTCTCTTTAGAATGAGTTTGGTTTCAAAATATTGTACGAAGGATAAATCGAAAAATGTTAAATGGAACAGGTGTCCAAAAATGTATTAACGTTAATTTTCTTAAACAACTTCACTTATTTACCACTTACACAGTAACTATAACATAATACTTTAAGAAGATGTAGTGGCCCAATGAATAAATAGTTATTTTAAACAAGATACGATCGATTCTCTAGAGGAAAACAGAGGATGAAATGTCCGAAAAAATCCAAAGTTATATTGACTCTTTTAAAATCTAAGTGCCCGAAAGTAAAGCAACAATTTTGAGCTACAATGACAAGTTTTATTTAAAAAATAATGTTTATTTACTTAAGTACTGATTTTTTCTAAAATTATCAAAAAAAAATAATTTTATTCGTTTAATCGAATAAGTTAAAAATGCCAAATATCGATTAATCGTTTAATCGAACAAAAATAAAAGCCGATTAATTGAACACCCTAATGTATATGAAATTTTTCTAATAAAACTTCTTGTTTTGAATTTTTTTTTGCAAAGTATTCATCATAATTTATTTGAAATATGTCATTTGTACATCTTATTTTAATATACATACGTAGTGCGATCAAAGCATTCATATTATTAGTAGGAAATATGGGCCTAAAACGGCCGCAAATAAACAAGTTTTTTCAGTTCTTTTTTATAACATTCGCGAAGAAAAATTATCAGTAAGAAATAGTGCAAATCTTGCACAATTGTGTTAAAAAATTAACTAATTTTTATATTGTCTCTCGCAATAATGAAAAAAGATAAAAATAAAAATTGTTACAGGGCCAGAGAGAAAATGGGCTTCTGATGGTTTAGGTGGAGCTTGCATAAAACTTACTAAAAAAAGAACAAAGAAATGAATAGAGTTTTACCAGAGGACTGTTTATATTTTGCCAGCTCGGGTCAATAATGTCCAAGTGACGCTGAGGCCTTTATCTTCTTCACTAATTTCATAAGCAGTAGCCTACTTTCCAAACGATTATTCCAGCAGTTCATGTGAGGATAATTCCCTGTACAATTTTGTACTAAACCAGAATCCCGAATATTACAACCAAATGTGAAGGACTATTATTATGACTGAAAACGTAGAGATATCATTAGATAGATGCCAATTAAGCATCGATACTCTTGGGTACACGAATGGTGCATTTCCCATCAAATACGAAGTGAACGCGCTAATAGCATTAAATTGAATTTCAAAAATAACGTAACAAAAGTTGTTACTCTACACTGTCGCGATATCGTAAAATTTTGAAGTTATAGAAAATTTTTAAAAACGCAGTAGGGCTAAGAATAATAAAATCCTTGAGGACAACACTCATTAATTCTTTTTAATAAGTCACCAATGTATTTCATATAAATTGTTTAATTTATTAGTCGTATATTTCACAATATTTCACATGCTCGTCGATTTGACGCCGTTGTCGTTAATTCGGTACACGGTTAACGTAAGGAGCTAATATTTTGCAAATAAGTGTTTGGAACCAAAGAAAATTAATTAAAATTTTGGTTCCTATAAGGGACACCCTAATCATTATGTTGGCGAATGTAAAAATTTTCACTTTTGAGAAAATTTAAATTAAATTTCGCAGTAAAATTGGCTAGCAAAACCATGATAAAGCTGTTCTGAGTTAAATTAGACATCGGCTATTACAGCAAAATAAAAGAGAGTAATAAGGGCTCCTAATGCAACGATTAACTCAAAACAGCAAAATAGCGACAAGCCACAAATGTTTTCTTGTATTTTTAAAGAAATGTTTGCTCACATAAAAACTTAAATCTGTTTACTTAAATAAAGTTAACTACTCTCGGAGAAGAACTTTTTGGGTTTTAGGAGATTATTTTTTAAATGCAATTGTTCTCTTACGTATGAAGTTAGCATGTACTCGTATTATATAATGTTTTATTATCCTTTAAGCGACAATTCCCACAGAAACACACACAGTCACACACTATTGCATACCTATTCATTATTATTTGTGTACACAAACCAACTTTTATAAAAACAATATCTGGCAGTCTGGACGATAAATCGACACACACACAGACAGACATTTGGACAGTCATCCATTATGTACCCTTAAACATACAAAAAAAAACTACGGTTTCACTTTGGCCTTAATAGAAATTGGTTTGTTAAAAAACGTGTTTTATGGCCTTTTTTTCTTACAGACTGCATCATTACGGAAACAAATGCCTATTAGGGTAAGATATCCTAAAAACAAAAAACAAAAACAAAAAAATTATATTAAAAGTTGATAAATTTTGTTTTGTGTTACTTTCATCTCTATTTAAGTTTTCGTTTTAGTTTCAGTTTCAGTTTTCGTTTTTATGTTGTTCTTATTTATCATTTGTTTTCTGGTAGTGTGGAAAGTACCTATCCACTTTATTTTTTACATGTACATGTGTTACTTTTTCCTTACTAATTTAGTATAATTTTCTAAATACAACTTGTATAATTTGTTGTTGTTGTTATTTACTTAGTGCCTTTTGTTTGTTTAGTTGCATTAAATTGCGTTTAAGGCTTGGCTTTTTCTGTTTTACCTTTTGCAGCAGGGTTGATTTGAAAGGACCTGCATAGGCAGTGTGCATTTGCTACTGCGTTGTCTACAGTTCCAAGTTTCTATCGGAAAGGTGTTCAAAAATGACGTGTTTATATTTAATTCATTCTTTAGTTTAAACGATTTGTGGTTATATTTATGCAATTGTGGTACAAAATGACACTATTTGCTGCACACATGTGTTTTTAATTGCTACATACATACATGTGTGTATGTACGTATACTCTGCAAGAAGGGTCGAAAATATAATGAACATGCCTATATCCCGCGTTTTTCTTTTGGTCTTAACCAAAACATTTGATATTGACTTGCAAAGAAATTATTGATATTTAATATGTTTTATAACTAGGGCAAGTTTTTTACCCCCCCGACCACAACAGCAATTTGAAATGGCTTAGCACCGGCCTAATTCTGGCAGCATAACTTCGTCAAATTGCTAATGTTCAAGCTTGTTAGAATATAATTTGAAAAATATGCGGAGAAAGGTTCTGTGTTATTTTCATTGCGAAGAGAAAGATTATTCAGTTTCATTTATTTGTAGTGTTTGAAAAATATACATCCATAATTAAGTTTTTTCCACATTTTTATGTTTTTTCTTTTAGTACATTTAAAAATAAAAACAAAACAACTCGGAAGTAAAAGGCAATTGAATTTGACAGCTTGTATTATAAGATTATTGTATTTTTACCAGGGCAAGTTAAAAAACATGTATACAAACATTTTTAAAAAATGTGTGCAAAAAAAAAGTAAAAAATTTTCACGCGAAAAACAAACTAATAATTTTTAATTAATTTGATTTGAACAAATGTTTATTTATTAAAATATAAAATCATGTGTTTTTCAAGTTTTCATACTGAAATAATATTAATTCACATGGTAATAGTGTGTACATATATTTATGGGTTTCGTTTTTATTAAAATATGGAACAGTAGCTTGAGTCAATTTAGTGTCACGCCATCAATTTTTCGGATAATAAGCAAGATGTTTGTTCCGTATTTGGAAACATTGGCTCCAGCCGTTCTCCAGATGTGCTATACATAAAAAATAAAATTTAAAAAAAACCACAAGAAATTTGGGAAAATAAGAGGCAGTCGTATATATATATCCATACTTTATATGGTCTAGTATCCATATTTGAGAAATTACAAACGGAATGACAAAGTTATGTATACATATATGTATACCCTTTAACTCTCGGTGAAGGGTGTACAAAATCCTCGAACTAAGCTTCAACAAAACTAGGGGTATTTAGAAACTACAATATTCCACATAAGTTACTTTTCCATATTTTCACAGTTATGTTAATTTTCAACTTGGCCAACGATTGAAGACCAACATTTCGATTAAAGACTTTGTTAAGTTTTTCAATCACAATCTTATTCTTAATATTTTGATTCTTATTTTACGTCTTCCATGATGGATAAACTTTCATATAAAGTACACAAAACAGAACGGAACAACCAACTATTAAAATTCCTTTTTTGAGTTTCTTTTGGCAAAAACTAAACATCCAAAATTATTTAATAACTGTTTATTTTAGTTAGAAAAACTTAATCCGATGTAATGTCTTTAAGTTCTTGTTAAAAATAGCGATATAAAAAATGCATATGAAAGAAAGGACAGTTGATAAATTTATTGCTCGTGTGGTTTGGGGGTTACGTTTTTGCTTAAAATATAAGCTTTTAATATTTTTGCAGAGCTTTTATTTGCATATACATTGCAATCTCTTATGACCGGACACGTAAGGGACCATTAAAATGTGTCTGTACAGGGGGATGTCCTCTCAAAACAACTTAATGCTTTCCTCTTTGAACGCTGACTGGACCAGAAAACTGTATACGTCTAAAGATGTGTCCATTTAAGGATGGTATATGTTAAGGTCAATTACACTGTACATAGTTGCATATTTTACAAAATATATGAATTTTTTTTAAACTACCAACTAAATTGGAATCTTTGCAGGATTCTTTAATAATCGAAAAACCTTTGCCAAATTCAATTTTCCATACCTTCTTTTGATCTGTACAAAAAATAAGACAAAAAACAGAGACTTTTTTAAAGTTGTTGGTATGTATGCTAATACAATATAATAGTATGGTAGTGTATAATGTCATTCCTAAAAATTAAAGGAATAGGACTATTACAAAAAAGCTTTATAAAATACATAACTAAAATTTAGCTCATAGAATAAGTTCGGAAAAAATAAAATATGTTAAATATTTTTTTTTCTTTTTTTTTGAGTATTTTTGCTTGCATTGCACAGTTAAATTTAAATTTTTGAACATGCATACAGTTGAAGTAAAAAGGACTTGAAAAGTGAAACTACATTGGTATCCCGGTTCATATTTTTTCCATTGAGTACCTTATATTACGTACAAACAAACTCTATATAACAAAATAGAATGAAAACAAAAATATTTGCATCCATTCTCCTTTATTTTCTATGTTTTAAGAGCGATTTTACTGAAAACAACAAGTAAAGAGAAGTATTTTCTTTTCTTACAAAGAAATCAAAGAAAATATTTGATCTCCAAAATAAAAATTTGTTCGTTACAAAATAATTTTTTCTTTTGTTTACAAAACAAATGTTTGTTTTCTGTTGCAAAGTTCTTAATTGAAAATGTTATGAAGTATTTATTTTTTGATTGCGTTATGAATGGAAATAAACGAATTTACTTTTTTTTATTAAAATATTGTTTCATTAATAAAAATGTATTAAAAAAACTTCGGGATTTAACAAATTTTTCGATATAACGAAAGGGCCTGAAACTCCTCAAAAGATTAATTTAAACTTTTAAAGGTTTAGCCACTTTTAACCACAGAAACTAATCAAAATTAAAAAAATAAAAATAAAGTTAAAAGAATAATTGAGACATTATGCGTTTTCTGTTAATTTTTATTTGATATGAATTTTGTTGTTTTTTATTTTTTAATTTCCTCAGCTAATCCCGCGTAGCTGTACGCTTGTCTGCAGGAAGCCAGAGTATCTGGCGGAAATCGAACCCGCAGCCCCGGCGCTGATAGACTAGCTCACTACCAGCTAGCCTACAGGGGCTTTTTTCCCCATTTGTCGGTGTTGTCAACTTTTTGCCACTTAAAATAACTAAATTATTAGTAAAAAAAAAAAATTCAAAGAATTGTCAACATTAATAAAACATTAAAAGTTATTTGCCTTAACTTATTATTAAAAGTTCAACGTTTTTTAAATACTTGAAGTAAATTTTGCAAAATAAAAATGAGTAAATTTATTTTTTCATAACTAAAAATGGCTAAATTGGCAACACTGATATATGTACTATGTATTAATATTTTAAGTATGCAAAAATCGATATTTGGAATCCACTAAGAAACTTCATGTTGTGCAAAGTGTACTTGTGACTCATATTTTATATTCTTTTAATTTTCAATAACATATTCAGTGTTGACCAATTTTTATATTTAAAATAATAAATCTAAACGGTGGAAAAACATATGGCCTTGTGGGTTGTCTAGGCGAGTTAGGGTGGTTTGAAAGAAAAAAACATGTGCAATTGCGAGGCAGGTGATAACAATTATAGTTTGGGGTTGTTTCTTAACGCAAACTAATGACATTTTATAGTGCCATGCAAACGAATATTTGTGAACCATTCAATGTACAATTTTTCTAATTGAAAATTTTTTATAAACATATTGATATACCAATAATTAATTACCTTTTAACAGATATTCTTTTATTTCTGGATTTACTATAAATAAATGAATATGTATAAAACATCAATGTGTTATTGTGGCTCCTTGATGGAGGAATAATGTAACTACATATATATAAGGTATGTTTTTTTTGGAGTGATACATCTTTGAGTTGGCATCACTCACTGCCCATTTAACAGATGATAGTTGCTTTTTGTTTAGTTTGCTTTTTATTTTCCGATTAAGCCCATTTTTGGATGAATGGGTACGTAAATAAGCAGAAGTTCAGATACCTACTATAGTTTTATGTTTTTTAGTTTAAAACAATTAAGAAAACCTCAATAATTTTTAAAAATTTAAAAAAACTTATCTACTTAGTCATCGTCCAGACTGGCAATTTTTTTTAAATTCTGCTTCGAAATAGCCTTAGTGTCCAGATTATGAAATTCTATTTTTGCAATTTTTTTATTTTCATCTTGTCTTTCCTCTTCTCCTTTTTATATATTTTATATATAAATACAAATACATCTATAGCATTCAAGTTTAAAAGTGTTTGAATTACAAAACAAAACAAAATTGTAGAGCATTTGAAATTGAGTACCCCTCCCGAATCTTCTCACCCCTTTCATCAATAAACTCAGTAATTGCTGCAACAAAAATTGCAAGTCTGGTAAATGACTTAGGAATTATAATATATAATCTCATGTTTATATCTTATCTTTTAGAATCTTTGCTGTGTTAATATTAATTCTTTTCGGGTGTTTAAAAAGATTAAATTTCCACTTATTTTGTTTCTATCAGCACGACTTTTCGACATATACCGTTATGTCCAAAATTACACGGTTCACCATATTCAGTTACAATTCGTTCAAAATTCGTCATTAACAAAAGCTGCGTTCGAGAACACAAAAGTGTTTACTCTTTTTTATTGAACTTTACTGCATTTTACTAAATTGCGTTCGCGTACACAAAATACAGTAAATGAGAACACAAATTGAGAGCGTAAAGTCTTGTCTGAGTATTTACAAATTTTTAATGCAGAATTTTTGCAGTAAAATTTAGTAAAACAAGAAAACACATGTAAACACCCAAAAGTAACAAACAAAAAGCTTACAAATTGTGAAAAATTGTTAAATAAAAGAAAAGTTGAAATAAAATTCAAATCAAAACAAAAAGCGAATAAATATTAATTAATTAATTGTTTGTGAAGCATTTATTTGGCTAAGTACCAACATTTAAAACTTTTTTGTTATGTTAATTTTTTAGAGTTGTAACAGTGTGAAGTATTTGGGTACTTAAGAAATCAATAGCAAAAAAAATAAACTTATTACAAAGTACTTTACTTAAACGAGCTAAGTAGTCAAAAGTGTAAACATTTTTCAACACTTCAATTATTTGACATCAGCTGTTGCCTTTATTTTACGAATTTTTAAAGATTTTGCGTTCGCGTACTTTTTGTACGACAGCTTTTTGTGAGAGCAAATTTTTCATTTTACTCATTTACTGCATTTTACTGCAAAAGTTCTCAAACGCACCTATTATATTTAAGCCGTGCTTACATTGGTTTTTAATTTGCCCTGTAGTTTTAGCGATATCGTTAAAGTTTAGAAAAAAAAGATAAATTTCTTAAAAAAAAATTCATAGAAAATAAAAATGCAAACAACATCTTAAAAAATAATTTTTGGAAAATCGCTTAATGAAGAGTACTTACAGTTATGATTTTTTTAACTTTTAATTTTTGAAAAAAGTTTAAATAAATAAAAAATTGCATCAAACTTGCAATCAACACAAAAAAGTTCAATTATGTTGCCTTGTGTAATTTATAATTCTACCTGATGAGGTTGTTTTTAGATACCAATCTATCAATGTCTTATTTCCTTTCCTTATTACCTTGTTTTTTTTTTATTAATTTTTATCAATCAATTGACAAATTTTAATTGAACTTCAAGTTGCAATCGGCCTTGGGTACAAATCATTAAAATGTCGGCAGATGATTTTATTCAATCCTTAGATTTTACTAGAGTGAATGAAGAAGAATTTTTAAAGTAAACTTGTCTTTAGGTAAACAGGCATTTATTACATTTACGGCCATTATCACAAAGTTCAGTTGTAATTAACTATCAGTTAAAGCTGTCAAAATATATGGTTAACTGGCAGTTAAAGTAAAAGTTAGTTTTAACTGAACTTGGTGGAATTGGCCATTTGGCTTGTAAACTAAAATTAACATATTGTTATTTGTACATCGATAATTTATACTTTTCCATAAAATTTCGAACCTGACCAGTGTTTTTGTAAAATTTAAACGCACTTTATAGAAATCCTAATTTTATATTTAGTTTTTACTTGTTAAACGTTTACATACCTTAACAATAAATATAAACGAAGTGTCACTTAAAAATTGAAAGTTTTTATTTTAATTTATTAACGTTATTTATTTTCAGTTCTACAGTTTACTGGAGCAAAATCCCATTGCGAATTCGACATTATCCTTAAGAGATTGTACACTATTCGTTCCCACAAATGAAGCTTTTCAACGGCATCGTGGTACCACTTATGTACTATATCACATGGGTAGGTAAATAATATTTACAATGGCTAATTCTAACTACGGTTTACATATTTCTAGCTACGGTCGCAATGACTCAGGATCAACTTACCAAGTCCATACCATCAGATATGGGTGGAAATCCACCATTGTATATAACAAAAAATCGTAATGGTGATATTTATGTTAACAACGCTAGAATTATTCCATCGTTGTCGGTTGAAATGACCAATAATGAGGGCAAAAGGCAGGTTTGTACACGGAAAGATTTTGAAAGAATTAATAAAAAAAAAAATATTCACCTCTATATTTTTTTTAGGTAATGCATATTATAGATGAAGTATTAGTACCCCTCACATCGCTACCAACATCCAAAACAGAAATTACAAATCCAGATGCATTTCAATTCTTGCAACAAGCCGATTTATTAAACATAGGAGAAAATCGGTTGAGGTTGGTTCAGAATTGCATACTTTCTTCTTCTCTCTCTCTCTATCTCTTTCTTTATTTTTTTTACGTTAAAACCCTAAACTAACTGTTTTAATTCAGATCGTATCGTTCACAAGTCACTGTGATGCGAAAAGAAAATTTATACCAATCACCAGGGGGTCACACTTTTCTAATTCCCGTCGACGAAGGTTTTAAGGTAAGTCAGTTAGAGTGTTGCCATTTTGCATTTCTTCGAATTAATCAAAATGTTTTGTGAATGTCAGCAAACCACACGAAGCAGTTTAGTAGATAACAAAGTTATCGATGGCCATGTTATCTTAAACAATGTGATATTTACTTCGGCTGCCCAAATCGAAGTGCCTCAAACCACTGCCGCCTTTGAGGACAATATTAAAGTAACAGTTAGCTTTTCCAAACAAAAAGAAGGCAAAAGTAAATGTTTCAAATCTCTATTTTTTATATCAAAACAGATTTTCTTATGAAATTTATATTGTAATTGTATGTTTCTAGTGTATGTTAAATCAAATACCTTGTTGGGTGATTCAAAGCATGCTACCGGTGTGGTATTAGCTGAAATTGTTAAAGCTAATATTCCCGTACGTAACGGTGTCGTACACTTAATACACCGACCACTGATGATAATTGATACCACTGTAACGCAATTCCTACAGGTAAGCCAACAATATTCAAATACACTGACCAAAATCTTACACCCTACAGTAACAACAACTACCGAAAAAAGAATAAAACCAAAACGTTTTTCAGTTGCGTCCAGTAGCTCTTACACAAAAGAATTGAGAAATATATATAGTATGCATATGCATAACATACATAGTATGTTTGTGTGTAATAGACATTTGTCTAATCCTTAGCTAAAAAATATCTCACACTTGTGTCACACGTATGTACATTTGTATCTCTAAGTACTCGTATTTAGATAAGTAAAAATGCAGTAAGCTTTATTTAAATATACAGGATTATATTGTGAAAGATACAACATACACACACATAGCACCTACACATACATATGTACATACGTATGACTAAATATTTAATAATTTAAAGATAAAAGTAATTCGATGCTAGACTGGAGAAACAAAAATGATTATGTATGGCTTTGTTTTTATTTTGAGTCTTAAGACTATTTGCTGCAAATAATAGTTTAGAACTTATTCTATCTTTTGCCTGGCGTCTCAATTAAGAACAAAGTTTAAAGTTAACGTTTTTCAAAATCACACTTCACACACACATTTACAGGCAACATTTTACAAGAACTAAAAAAAAGTAGCCCAAAGACAGATTTTACTTGAACTGAATATTACAAATAGTGCAACAATTAGAGTATTCAAAAACCGAAACCGGTTAACCGGGTTTTTTCTACTTTTAAAATTTTTCTTAAAAACATTTTTACTACTTACTTTTAAGCTTTATTGAAAGCTGTGCAGTATATTAAACAATTTGCGCCCACTATGCACAAAAGTTATGTGATTATGTAATGATAAGCCTCTCTAAAAGGAGATAAATATGTATAAATAATTCCGGAATTTTTTATCTTAGTTCTTGAAAACATTTATTAGACTAAAATGTTGGGAAATATTCCACCAAACCGAATTTTAAGCAGTTTAAATTAGGCATAGTTTTTTTAAATTTCTTAAGGAGCATATAGACGACATGTTTTTGTCATCTGACATGTCAAATTTTCAAGTCACATGTAATTGTGCATGTCTGTCAAAATCGCTGTTTTACATAAGGTTTATAATATTCGGTCACAAACGTACATGTAATTTGCTTCTGACATTGTCTCTGTTTTTTTCGCATTGTTATTGCAGAAACCAAAGTAGTGCTCGGTTTTAAAACAGCTTGCTGCCGCCATGAAATTTTTTACTTGCGCCGTAAAATAGTTTAGCCATCTTAACATTTTTTTCTTTTAATTCAAAGATACCAATTTAGGATTTTATAATAAATCGGTTTTTATGTATATATTCACATAAATTCTATTCAATGGAAAGATGATCAAACATATCTCGGTATTGTAAAAAATTAACTTCAGCCGGCTAATGATTCCGTCAATAGTGGGCGCCGCAGCCGGTTTCTTCGCGGCATAGATTTCTGATGTCAGATGGTTTGTCAGAAGAAAATAGAGCACGCTCTAATTGAAATTTTGTCAGATGACTTTGCGTCTGACTTTTACAGAAGCAAAGTTAAAAAGGTAACACACGACATGTATGTATTTTGCAGTGGGAAATTTGACATGTCAGATGACAAATACATGTCGTGTACGGTCGCCTTTAACAAAATATATGACTCTGTAAACCATTTTGTTTGGATCTTAAGCAGAATCTCTCAAACCTAAATACTATGGCCAAACTTAAGCTAAGAATCCACTAACGACTCAAATAGCATAATCTGTGACGATTTTTATCGTGCTATGAATATCAAACATTAAAAAATATTGCGGAATATATTCCTGGACCACCCAATTGTGGTCGCACATTGTGGCAATATTTTCGATTCACATTGGCCAAAACTCAATTGCGACAATAATCGGAACAATGCGGTCACACTATTGTGCTATTTGAACAAATTGAATCCAATGATTTTGTTTATTTGCTAACTGCACAGCGTTCTTTTTTATAATTGATGTACAAACCAGGGATGGCAATATCGGTACAACTGCAATGTTTTGGTAAATGCAACTTGTTTTCTTTTCTTCAACAGTACAAATGTACCATTTATTGTTTTAATATATGTACATACATACATACATAAATGAATAAAAGATAAAACTACAATTAAGCTCAAAAATAGTAGCCAGTTGGTGCAGTTTCAAAAATTCGTTTTGCTATCCTTGGTATCGGCGCTGATTGTCAACTGTGATCGGCGCACAAGTGGCCGACAGAAATCGGTGCATATTTAGCAATTTGAATGCTCCACATTGTGCAAAGGAGCAACAAGGTGAATTTCGATTGTCCACAGTCGGAACAAAAAATTGTGACCGTTTACATGAAGTACGACAACAATTTGCACAATACGCCAATAATGTGAGATCTTCAGACCTGTTTCACACTATGCATCATATCGCTTGTCGCACCAAATGTAAAATCAAGCAACAATTTTATGTTCCTCTTTAATATGTTTCATAAACATTTTTGATATTTTAAAGTTAAACTTAGGGATAAAACATGAAATTGTAGCTAGCAAAAAAAAAGTATTGTTGCAGTAGTATGTCACATTGTATAAAACAGATATAACAACACTGAATTTGCAGTCTATTTTGTATATTAATGAAAATAATTGTTAATTACTGATATTTTTCATTAAATTATATTTTTAATAAAAACAATAGATAGTAATATGTAATAAAATACCCGATTTTTTCCTAAAACTTTTCGAAAATATTTTTTCGAATTACATATTCAATAACCGGGTTTTTGAATACTCTTGTTACAATTTCGACTTATCGGAACGATTAAACAAAAAAAACTACATTCGGTTCTTAGTAAAATCAAAAGCAAAATTTTATTTTAAAATAATTTTTAAAATATAAATTTTATTTTAAAAAAATTTTGGGTGTAATGTAAGTATTCTAACTAAAATTAATAATGAATTTCATTTAAAACTCATTAAAGAAAAAAGTTTACCCTTGTAGTTGATATATAAAAAGGACCATTCCGGCCTAAATAGTGATTTGTATCACAACTTAATAAATTTGTTGAACGAAATATATTTTTTCTCAATTACTTCTGCATACAAACCATTCACAGCAATGACTTTGGGCTTGTTCGTAAATGCATCGTTGTGCTGCAAATGAAAATTTTTCCTAAAGCAAATGATGTTCAAACAAGTGTCAAATACGGCTCACCATCAGTAATCTTGAATTGGCAGTGTAGAGCAATGTTTGCTCGTGTGATGCAAAACATTGATGCATTTTCGAACAAACCTTTAACATCAGAGTGCGAGCTCTTTCGCAAACAAGTGAATTTAATTTTATGAATTTTTAATTAATTTGAATGATAATTTTAAGAAAATGTTTTAAAAATAATAATAAATACGTAATATTGTTGTGGGTAAAATTTGCAAACGTTTTCTTTTTTGAAAATGTGTGTGTTTGCAAAAAAAATTATTGCTATATTGAAGCTTAAACCTCTCGAGTTCTTACAACTTTAAGAAAAAAAAAACGAGAAAGACAACGGAAAATACTTAGGTTAGCTTACTTTCACAATACTTATAAAACAATTCACAGGCTATTATTGTGATCTGCATACTTCAATATATTTACTAATGACCCCCAATGCCATCTTTTGCAGTGCATTTAGAGTGTATCCAAAGTTTCTAGATATTTCCTGAATTAATAACAAACAAAATGTTTCGTTATTTTTGTTTCGCGAGTTATTTTTAAGAATTTTTTCATAACTCCTTACACTTTTTATTAACTTCTTTTATATCGTTTAATGGTCCCACTGTTGCCAATTTAATCTAGCGTTTTTGAAGTGTCAATCGCGGGAAAAAATACGTTTTAGCGATAAGCGGAAAATCTAGCGATTTTCAAACATCTCACAGCGTCTTTTTTCCGCTACAAGAACATTACATAATATAGGACAAAATGAATATAATATGGCGAGTATCAAATACAATAATATTGCAAGTGTGTGGGCCGCTTAAGCAATCATACTTATATACCTTAAGTACGCCTAAAACTGTAACAAAACAAATTGTTTATATTGTAATAAATTTTGGTCTGTCATAGTTTTATATGACTAAAAATTAAACTGTCCATAACTTACAATTGGCCCCATAAAAAGCCTTCTATCGGAAAAAACTTTAGTACGCGTAAAACCGTAACACTCTCAATCTGTGTTCTATTATAATTAAATTTGTTCAGTCATAGTTTTATAAGACTTTGAATTACTTGTTCAAATTTCGTGAAGATCGGCCAATAATTTACCATAGGAAATGTCTAACTGTAGGTGGAGGGTATCAAAGATTCGGAACAGCAAATTTTTCTAACAATTTTTTATTTTTTTAAGGGAAGTTGGAAACGTTAGTTATACCATTGAAAAAACAGTTTATATCTAGATTTATATAAAACTTTTTAAATTAAGTTAGCGGTTTTGAAGTCCGATTTGGCGGGAAATGTTCAACAAAAAGTTGTCAACAGTGAATGGCACAGTGATTTTTAATCGCGAATATGGCAGCTATAATTTTGAAAAACGTCTAATTCAGAGTACTCGAAATAGTTTTACCAGTAGGGTATAGTAGAATAATTCGATAGGAATTAATTTAAATTAAAAAAAATTCAATTTGTTATCGATAATGGTTTTGTGGAATAAAATGAAAAAATAAAAACTATGAATTAATATTTATAAATGATTTAAAAATTGAGTATTTGGAAACTTTTTTTAAAACAAACATTCAGCCATGTCACAGAGTAGAATTCCGTTCGGAATCGAAGAAAACATATTTATTTATTGAAAAAAAGTGTAATTTGATAGTTTTTGGCCTTTCAGATACAACAAAACTCCCATTCCGTTCATGAAAACAAAAATGGTTTCATTCCGAAAAAATTTTTCGTCATTTTCTGAAGCACCAAAATACTGAATAAATTCCGTTTCCGAACGGACATGGCTGATTAAATGAAAAAATTCCTACTATCGTTTCGATGGTTTGGGAAAATTTAAAGAAAAACTACAAGGCTAAATAAGCATTTAACTGCATACTTCCTTTACACTTTTAAATTTCAAATTATAACAAATTATTTCGAGTAAATGTTCGGGTTTTAGAAAAATTTTGTTTTCATAATTGGCCAAGTATCGATTTCTGTTGTATTTTCTTTATGTTAAACTAAATTTTGTATTAATAAGATATTGGCTTTGTTTCAAATAAATATTTATTCTCGATCAAACTAAAATTACGTTCGCAAAAATATTTTTAACTTTTTTTTTATTATTTATAACATAAGTAAATAGTTGTTGCATTTGTATGTTTTGTTGTTTTATCATTAAAAAAAACTTCTTTCTCTTCTTGTACATAACAACTGTTTTCCTAAATTATGTTATCCTTTAAAGTTTATATTTAAATTGTTTTATTTATAATTGTTTTGTTTTGTTCCTAAAATTGTATTTTTTCAATACATTTAATTGCGCCACTGGATCCCTGTCAATCTTTCTACTTATTCTGTAGTCTTTTAAGGTAATTATTGAGTTGATAACTAAATCGCAATTCATTTTATTTAACACAAATAATATAAAGTTAAAATTCGTGCAGTAAAACATAAAATCTCCATTTTTTTTATTTTGAGGACAATTTTTTGTTATAATAAATCTGTATTTTAAATAAATTTCAATTCCGTACACAAATTGAATTTTAATAAATTATGAATGCAACAAGAATAATTACGACGTGAGATAAAATTTAAGCAATTAAAGATTTTGTGAGGAACTTAAATTTGTAAATATTTTATATAACAATTCTTCAATATTTTTCAAATATCTGTACATATTTTATTTTATTAAAAAATCAATTTCCAGTCTAAATACAATATCGAATAATCTTAAAATAGAATGAAAATCTTTAAATTTATAAAAATATTTTCACAAGTTTAACTTGTAAATGTGATCCAGCGCACAGGAGGGCAGAAAACAAAATTTGGGAAATAAATTTACCATTTTTAAAAACATAATGGGAATAGCTAAGGTTTATTCGAGCTTAAGTTTTAACAATGGACCTCAAAGACCTCTCTGGACCATGTATTATTTAACTTTTAACTTTTTACAACTATTGAAAGCTCTCACTTAGATCTAAAACTGAGGCCCATACGAGAAGGGTTGTCAGATTGTTGCCAAATTATACACTGAAAATAACCAAAATTCATCAAATTTAAGTGCAAGTTCACACTTTTTAAGTTTTAGCTGTCAAGTATTGAGCTTTAAGGAGTGAATAGAAAGAGAATGCCATTTATTTTCCTCTCTCTCCTAAAATGTCAAGACATGACGGCTAAAACTTGAAGAGTGTGAACCAGCACTAACTTTCTTAAAATCTTTGTCGTATGACTTGTGTTAAAAATATTACAAGAAATATCTATGACCGTTATGAGCAACCGCTTATAATTTAGATTTTTACTGTACAGTTATGACGAATCAATAAGCACAGCGTATCATTTTTATTTTATTTGCAACACAACAGTATTTTTTTAAACAAATGTTAAATATTATTTAGGACATAATGACGATATGACTTAATAACACACCCCCAATAGAATATAAGAAAACATTTAATTTTCCCATTAGTTTCTAAAAAATTTCACCACACTTTTTTTAATATTTTCATATAAATTTTGAAAATTTAAAAAAAAACTGTAAAAAATTTCTTAAGAAAATAATCCCTTAAATATTTTTTTTTATAATTATCTGTAAATATTTTGAATTTACCACCAAGAAACTAACGTACGTATTGTCAGTCATAACCTATAATGAGCTGACGAAATATAAAGTTGTAATAAAATAATAAAAAAAACAACAGAAAAAACTTTACTTCTCTTTATAAAATTTAAGATACATATAAATAAGAAAATATCTTTCAACATTACGTTTTCCAACCATTTTAAATATCACCAAAAAAGTCGCAAAGCCACCAAACGCGAATTTTGATCGTCAAAATCGCTAATTTGCCATAACTGCGCTTTTTTCTCTCTTGCACTGCAGTTACACGCTCAAGTTTTTGTTGATAGTCTTTTACATAAATTGTCTGTCAAAATTTCCCAAAAATTTAAAAGCTGTGACATAGGCTGCAAGCAATTTTTAAGCAATTTACTTTCAAGATGTCATCACACGACATGTATTTTGCCGTGGCTTTGTCAGATGTAAAATCATTTTGTAATTGCACGTGTCTGTCCAAACTAACAAATACAGGATTTAAAAGTTTGGGTTTTCACGTGCAAAATAGAACACGCTCAAATTGAAAAATTTTACACTGCTAATTCGAGCTGACATTTACGGAAGCAACATTTTTTTTTTTTTGCTTTTGCATTTCATTTAAAACTCGGGATTTAAAAAAGTAACATAAGTATATTCATTTAAAGTATTTGAATTGTTTTATAAAAAAATTCCCATTACAAAATTAAACATTAATTATTAAAAATAAGGAACAAATTCTCTAAAGTCGTTGTTCTTATTCTCTGTATAAAATAAGGGAATAAGTTCATTATGCTTTTGGGACGTAGTTCATTGACGTAGCGACGAGAAATCGCCATATCTGACAGCCCTGCAGCACAACAATAGTGCTGTGCTTTTTTCTCTTTTACACGTAGATAAAACCGGTCAGTCTTGCTATACTCTGTGATCTCGCTAGAGCTTTTACAGAGGATGTTATCGCTTCCATTCAATGTTGCCATTTGTAATCTTTTTATATTTTATTTTTATATTTGTCAAATGATAAACTTTATTAAACGATAATTATTAATAAAATTATTTGTGATCCATAATCTTTTCAATGTGACAAATTCAATATGTCCATTTCCACTACAACGAAATCTATTACTTAGTTCCGGTTCACACACGTCAAGTTTGACTCGTCAAGTCTTGAGTTTTAAGGAGAGAGGCGAAAAGAAATGGCATTCTCTCTTCCCTTCCCTCATAAAAGCTCAAGACTTGATGAGTCAAACTTGACGTGTGTGAGCCGGCACTTACATACGTGCCGAATTTAGCTGTTTTTGAACAGATTTCCCATACAAACCAAAATCTACTTCGTGACTAGATTTTGATGAAATCTACTCAAAGTCTAGTTGTGCTTAGTGAAACAACTATGGTTTTTTCCATAAAGCACTAAAACATATTTTCCTGCACAAGAAAAGAAATGACATTTTAATAAAAAAACCATAACAAAAACTGTTAAAAAAAATTAAAAATTTTGACAAAATAGAAAAGAAATAAATGAAGAAATTGAAGTTATGTTATTATAAATAAAAGGTAATTCCTATTTCTTTTTATGTATGCATGTATGTATGTTTTACACAAAAAAGTTTCAGTCAACTATTTTTGTTATGAAAACAAAATCTTGCTAATGTCAAAATAATACAATGTAAGCGCTAGATTACATTGTGATGTAAACGGGCTATTATTACCTTATTCTTTAGTATAATACTATAAAATCAATCCAACAACACCTGCTTCGCTAACTAAAGCTTCTCTGCCTAGACTGCCTTAGCACGGGGGCAAGGATTTTCTACTCTATGTTATAACGCACACCGGCTTCACTTACTTAAGCTACGGGATTTAATATCGGAATTTTTTAATTTAAGGATTTTAAAATTTGGTATTATATAGTTCGGAAATCCGGGATTTTGATACTATCCCTGTTTTTAAATTTTATATTTTTGCGGGTAAATATTCATTAAACAAATTTATGAATTACAAAAAAACAAAAAATTTTAAATGAATAATAACACCACAATGGCTTTATTTTACTTCTATTTCTTAATGTGATGTGAAATAAAGCCATACGGCCTTATTAATGCAGTAAATGACATCACAAAGAATCGGATTAAACAATACCTTATTCATTTTTAAAAGGTATTAGGCATTAGTTTAAAATAAAAGGTGCATATTATTTTTCCAAAATATTTGATTCTACCTCACTGTGCAGTTGTAGGAAAATATAATACATCCACTAAAAATAGTTCTTTAAATAGAATCTCGGATTTTTTTTTTAAACATATTATATAATTGAAACATTTTATCAAATGTGTGCTTCTGTCAGTCAAATTTCATTTAAATGGCCTTTTTTCTAACAGTCCTATTTCCTTAATATTTCACATGCGTGAAATGGTTATTTTTGCTTATGCAAAAATTATGTGAAATATTAAGGGAGTTGGAAAAAAAGCTTTTGTATAAATGAAATTTGACTTATGCTCGTAATTTCTACAAAACGAAAGCTGGTCGTGTTCGTACCTAACAGTTATCTTTACATATTTCAAAATTTACTTGGCCTACGTGTTTTAACCTCCAGTTTTCTTTTAATAATATTCAATAATATTTCATAAAAAAGAATTACATATTTCGTTTTCATAAACTATTTTGAATTATATTGACCATTTTTTTTCTATGAGTCCAATTTCAATTAACAAAGCTTCTTACAATAGTCTAATTCCCTCAATATTTCACATACTTTTTGCTTCAGCTAACCTTTGGTTTACATTGAAGCCATAAATATGTACTTATACTTAGGAATGACTTGAGCACATTCGAAAAAATGGTTAATATAATTTTGTTTAAATATAAAAAAAACGATACTTATGGCCAATTTTACTAATTCTGTTTAAATATCAATTCATTTGATATTTTAAGATCAAAAAAGATTTAGGCCCGATTTCACAACATAACAATAGCTAATAGCCGAATAAAAAGTATTCCATTATTGAAACTTCACTTGAACCTGCCTGGTAGAAATAACCTTCCTTTAATTTATCGCTTACTTAAGTTTAAAGTAAAGTTGCAAAAATGCAACACTTTTTATACGGCCCATAAAATCCTGGCTTTAGCTGTCGGTATGAAGTGTAGTTAGTGTAGAAGTTTTTAATTTTTACCACCGAAGGAGAGAGAACCTTAACTCAGAAATTCAAATGCAGTTGCATTTGTAATGAAATGTAAAAAGTTTCTATACAGTGGAAAAAGCGTAATAAAATACTTACGATTTGAAATTTATTAAATTAAATATTATTTTTTTTAAATTTCATATGCATATGTACATACATACATACATATATACAAACATAAATCGAATTCTGGAAGTCTTTGCCCAAAATTAAGCATTTAAAATATAATTCATACATTCCTTGAACATAGTTATCAATCACATTTATAAAAATAATCATAATATACATACATAAGTATGTATGCTTGCCAGAAAAATATATTTAATGAACAAGATTGATAATTTGAAAATTAAATAAATTTATTTTTCTCAAATGGTGCAACTTCCAACTTCAATATTCAACAAACACGCAAATTTGAAAACTCTAATACACAATAGGCAATAGTAAGTATTTATCTACAACTTTCATTTTATTTACTAAATACATGTGTTAAATCTATTGAAGAAAGCTTATTTATTTCGCTAAACGTTGCATTTATCATCAATGTAGTCTAGAACGCATTTTGAAAAAAGGTATCAACTTTTAATAATAATGACTAAATTAAATCATTATTAAGTCAAATTTTGATTTTCCAAACATTCGTATGAAAATAAAAAAGGAAAAGTGTTATATTCGGCTTTGTCGAATCTTATACACCACCATGCTACTAAATTAAATTCGGAGTACACTTGTCAAGGATCCAAAGTTTTTATTTCTCCGTAACTCGGTAATTTATGAACCGATTTTGTTAATCTTCACATTCAGTAATTATCTTGGTTTGTTTAAGATAAAAGTGAAAAATAAATTTTATAGATTATAAGAAGACTTTAAAAAGTTAAAGGTTATGGATACAGATTAATGGTTATTTGTGGACCGATCCGCCTAAGTTTCAATAGCAACCTATTCTGGACTATGTGTGAAATAAATATATAATAATCTAGTCTATATCATATCTGGGGTGTTCGAAAAACCAATTTCAACATACACATGGACAGAAAAACCGACGCACTAACAGGGGGACATCGTTAAATCAACTCCGCTACTCATAAGGATCCATATTTAGCTTATAGGTTCTAAGATCAATATTATAGAAATTACAAAACGTATTGCCAAACTTATAAATATGTAAACACCTTTTCTACCTACGGTAAAAGGTATACAAATTAGAAGTACTTCCTTAGTATGCGGACTCCAAAAAAACATAATTTTAACACAGGTTCATTTTGAAGTACATTTTTTTTTTGTACATATTCCACAATATTTGCATATAAATAAATGAATGGGAAATCAAATTTTGACTTTTAAAAATTTATCATGATTTTCATCATGACTTAACTTGCTACTTGCACACTGCATTATTTATTATTTAGTCGCTTTTGCTAACAGCTTAGTTTACAAATGTTAATTTTATATATTTAATTAATCGCTAAGTATGTGCATTTTACTATACATATGTATTTATTCTAGCTATTCCTACGGTTAAATGGGCAAATTAAATTTGTCAAGATATATCATATGTGCATGCATGCATGCATATCGTACTTGATCAATAAGAGGTTATTAACTCAAAGTTTAAAAATTTTCAGTGGAAGGAAAACATATAGAAAACAAAATAGAAAGTAGCGCAATATTTTTACAGCGGTATCGGTTTTTTCCAAAAAGTGAAAAAAATTAAAATTTTGATTTTACACACTCTTGTTGATCAAGTGCGATATGTATGTTCTGAATGATCTCAAAAGTAAAAACACAAATCAAGTGAAAATTTATCCGCGTTTGAGATTTAAAAATATTTAAAATAAAAAAAATTCACTATATCAAAAAAAAAATGTCTACGGACAGCGACGACCATGACCAATTTGTATCACAGTACAAGATTTGTTCTGGCGGTCGCTTGTAGGAGAGATTTGTTAATACATATGTACATATGGTACATATAAGCAAATATACATACATACATAAAACCTTGTATGCCATATTTGCCTTTCATTAAAAATAGGTTACATAGACGTTACAAATCCCACAACTAAATGTCTTTCCGAAATTAGGGTGTGGCTGAATAAAGTCGCGAGATAAGATTAATAGATGAAATTTGCAACCAAAATTTTCTTTAAAAATTGTTTTTCTGCCCCCCACACCAAAGTGAAAAGGTTATTACCAAACCACTACTTGAGCATTTTTTCAAAAGTTCAACGATATCTCTGAAACTACGGGGCAAATTTTAAAACAATGTAACCACGGCTTAGATTTTCGATTTTTTTTTTTATCTGAATATGGAAAACCGTTTTCAAGTTATTCCATTATATGTAGTAAAAGTGCCTTAATTTTGGACATAATAGTTTATCTCGAAAAGTAGAGCTGATTGAGAAAAATGTGCATCAAATTCCAGACCGCACAAAACAAGTTCAAATTTGTTGTGCAGTGCAATTTACTCATTATTATACCTGTGGCATTTTGATAAAACATCTTAAGTCGAGATAAGATAGCAAAAATTCTTTTAAAAAAAATCGCTGAAAAAATCATTTTTATCAAATAATAAAAAAAAACAAAATTAAAGAAAAATTTCGTTTATGATACAAAATTTTAAAAATTTAAACAAAAATGTTTTTTGAATGAAAATTCGTATGATTAACAACATTTTTTTCAAGTTTTTGAATTTGACTTAAGATGTTTTGTCAAAATCCCACAGATATGTAGGTTACAAATTTTAAATTTAAAGTATTTACGTGTAGATTTGGACATTGCACAGTTTTTATTACACAATCTGCGGATTTTTGATTAATGAATCATCCTGTATCCAATGTTTATAATAGGATTTCTTGGCGTTTTCGAATCTTGCTAATGACTGGCTTAAAAGTTTACAGTTATCTTATTGAAATCGGTAATCTGGGAACCATATATCCTGCCATTGGCCGCAAATCATCTCACAAATTGGGTATAACTTAGATTGGTATTTTGGTATTAGTATAAATGCTAAAAGTGCAAGGATTGCCCTCGACTTCCATCGTGCATTGCTGATCCGCCGAATAACTTTATAATAAAAAATAAATGGAAACTTTTGCATACTCATTGCAAATTTTTTGCTATTTTTTAATTAATTAATTTAATTAATGCAAATTTAATTGATTGTTAAATTAATATAACAAATTTTTTAATTGAAATCCATTTTTATTTTTTTCAAATTTAAAACTTCATCGCTGTTGGTGCGTGAACTTTTTAGACGCCAGCGAAAAAGTTAAAACGTATTTCTTCTTTGTTTTTTTTATCGCCTATTCGACTATACTATGCCAAATTTGCAAATTATAAGGGAAATCACGATAGGTAGTGCATAGTGTGCAAACGATGCAAATGCGTGCAAAAATACACTCATTTGCACAACACAACAACAAAATGTACGTACATATTTGAAATTTGTTTTATTATACATACTTCGTTTGCACTTAAAAAACCATGAGCAAAATTAGTAGTGCATATTTGCTCAGTTGCAAACAAATGTAAACAATAACATTTGACATATTAGCCAGCCGCCATATTGTTTTTAAGGAAACTTATAAATTAAACATTTACGTGGGTTTTATCATATAAAATAGAGAATTCAATTTAAATTAATTAAAAAGAAAAAATATAAATAATGGTGCCAGAAGTTTTAGTGTTGCCAAAATAAATTTTTAGAAAAAATAGCATATTTGCACAACAAATAAAAGTGGTATGCTCACGATTTGCACAATGGCCATCGTGATAGCCCTTAATGTTAAAAGTGTATAACCTTATTAATTATTGGATTGCCCTTAAATAAAGCGATAATTATCGAATTAAGAAAAAAAAAATTCTTCTCGCCCACATTGAGAGCTTAAGCAAAAAATTCATCAACTTTATTAATAATTTTGCATGAAAAAGTTGTCTACAGACACAGTTCTTACATACACATTAGTTTCTAAAACATCTACCATATAAACACAGGGAGGAAATCTCCCATTTTAAAATTATGATTTTATCAAACCTTTGTAAATTTTATTGATTCGGTGTTAGCTAAAGCGTCGATGAGTCAATTATAATCGATAATTATCGAATATAGAAAAAACCTCTTGTCGCCCAAGAGAGACAAAACTTGTTACAAACAGCTTTAATGTAAAAAAAATAGCTTTTATGTAAACATAAATTCTAATGCAAAATTTTTTGGGAAGAACTCAAAAATATTTTATAATTTTGTTGTTGCTTTCTACAGAAATTCATAGTTTTTTAAAATTTGCAACGCCACAAGATATGCAGCATTTGAAATTTAAAAACTCAATATGAATATGAGCAAGCACCGGACACCGAAGTGACTTACTCTATGACTTATCCGTAAAATAGAATAAATCTATCAAAAAAAACTCAATGTTTTAAATGAATTTGAATTTGTTGATTTCTGCCATCACAGCAGTGGATGTGTAAACAGCAAGCGCGGCACCCATATTGCGCACAGCTTTCTTGTCTTAAAACTTTTGTCAAATATGTGATGTATATATAGCACTTGTTTAAAGCACATTTCATAGTATGCACCTTCAGTCGACGACCGTACAAAAACATTTTTTCAGCTCGTAAGGAGAAAATAGCAATAATAACGACCCCGAAGTTATTTAATCGAACTTAAAATGGCTCCCTATACAAAAAACATAAAGGACGGAATTACGGGGCGTGGGAAAAAGTTATTATTGGATTTATGGAAGTGTCATTCAATTCAAGGGATGAATTTACAGACATATTTTTGTTTTTTTGAATGGACTTGAAAAATTTAAACAAAATACTATTTTTATCGTTTTTTTCAACTGCACTTTATTTAGAAACAAAACTTGCCATCCATACTTCATATTTATTTTTAAGATGTTATTTAAAACTTGCATACATTTGTAAATAGTGCATAAGTTTTTGTAAAAATATTCAGAATGAAACAAATATTTATGTCTGTAAAAATATTAAAATTATATACAACTGCATAAAACTTTGACTTGTAAAAGGGAATGCCCTCTTTTTGTATTTATTTTGATTACAACTCTTAAATATTGTTTCTTTAATCAAATGCAGGAAAATGAGAATGGGGCCTTACGAAAATTTCTTGAAGTTATTATGGATATTGGAGGCCAAGTTCTGGACGACATTAATAATTTCGGAGATGTAACAATTCTAGCACCCAGTAATGAGGCCTGGAATAGCTCGGCCATAGATAACATCATAAGGTTTGCTTTAAAAATGCAAATATAAAAGTCAAATTTATATTTTCGATTAAATCTTTACAGAGATGGACAAAAAATGAGAGAAATTTTAAATATGCACATTATTAAAGATCGACTAAATGTGCAGAAAATCAAAGACAAAAATCAAAATTTAGTAAGTTTTAGGGCAATTTATGGGTCGATGAAGGATAAAGACTGAACTGAAGTTGAGTTGAGTTGCCAGCAGCTAAATCAGCAACGCCGCTCATGAATAAAATAAAAAATATAAAAAAAAAAATATAAAAAATATTTTGTATATTTTAACATGAGCGGCGTTGACTAATTTCGCTGCTGGCAACTCGACATCAGTTGTTCTGCTATCCGTAATCGACCCATTAATGTCTTATACATATTTTGACATTATTTAAGTTTGATTTCTAATTCAATTAAAAGATTGCGCAAGTGCCCACTGTAAACAATCGTACATTCCTCTATTTCAACATCAATGGTGAAGGATCCGATGCAACAATTACTGTCGAAGGTGGCGGTGTTAACGCTACAATTATTGAATCAGATGTGGCCAGCACTAATGGATATGTTCACATTATTGACAAAGTTCTTGGAGTTCCATATACCACAGTTTTAGGAAAATTGGAAAGTGATCCGATGTTAAGGTACACACTTCAGATGCAGTTTTATTTTTTTTTTTTTTAGTATAAATTCATATATGTAAATTTGTGCATTCATGTTTGCAGTGATTCATACAAATTGGGACAATTTTCAACATTCAACGAACAACTAAATAATACGCAAAGACGTTTTACGTACTTTGTGACACGCGATAAAGGCTGGCAGAAAACCGGATTAGATTTACCATCTGTTCATAAAAAGTTGTTTATGAAGGACTTTGCTTATCATGTTAGTAGAATTCGTTATACTCCATACATAAATCGATAAAGAATTTTTAGAAAAATTAATAAATATTTAATTTCCATTTTTTATCTTTTAAGTCCCGCTCTATTTTGGAGCGTCATTTGGTTATTGCTGATCGAGCTTATTCAATGAAGGATTTAGTTGCCATGACAAAAGAAAGTGATTCAATTGTGTTGCCAACCTTCAGGGATTCCTTAAAAATTAGAGTAGAAGAAGAATCTGGACGTAAGTATTTGCACAATAATATTTTCGTCTATTTAAATGGTTTTAAACTGATCACATTGCACAATGGTTCAGACGGGTTCAGAAGTCAAAACTATTTTGGCGACTTTTAATAAAATTATGTAGAATGAAAAAATATCTATTGAGTAGAAAAGAAATGGATAAAAAATTTGACAAGCGGTCGGTAAATGTTTATTTTCGAAACGCTAGTTTACATTGTTATTCTTTGTATTAAAACATGTAAAAAACTCAATTAATATGTAAAAGTATGATAGTGTAAATGCGATGTGTTTTGAAAATCGCAAGTATTACGAAAAAAAAATGTACATTCCATACGACTTGATCGTTTTTTACAAGTTTTCAAATCAAAAATATCACTTGATCAGGGTGGCATTTTAACAGAACCATGTTCATGTGTGACAGTGTAAATACAAACCGTTATGTTAAATTATATTTTTTGACAGTCGCAACAAAACTTATTAGATTTTTATCTCACAAAGAATTACGGAATACGTAAGACTTGTGCGGTAAACTAGCTAAACCATTTTATAAACTGATGTATTCTCATCACATCAGTGGTGTATTTTAAAGTAAACATTGGCAGAATTACCAAATTCTATGGATTTTTAATATCACAAATATTTTTCGAAATGTGTTTTTCACTCAAATTAATAATCTAAACATCTTTATCTCTCTCTTTCATGATAATTTTTTTTCAATTTGCAATCGGTTTAGCTAATAACTGCAGGCCAACAAATTCAAAATCTTGTTTTCCAATTACAATTACATATAACTTTTTAGTAAAACTCATCTTTAGTTGGTCCTACGTATAGACTACCCTACAAGAAATGAATGAGTGAGAAGTCACATTTTGTTAAGAAAATGATAGAAAGAAATGACCGAATGTGACCGTAAGCTTGATTTCGGTAATTTCTTTCTATCATTTTCTTAACGCCAAAATGAAAAATGTGACTACTCGCTCATTCATTTCTTGTAGGGTACTAGACTGCAATAACAAATGCATCAAAGTAGAACATAAAAAAAGTTTTGCCCAAAGAAAGTGGCCGTCTGAACCATAGTGAATACACGCAGAGAAAAAACATGTTAAAATGTGGTCACCTAAAACAAACTATTTTCAAAGAAAATTTTAAACATATTATGTTTAATTTAACCATATTATTGTCACCGTCAACCATATAATGGTTAAATTATTCCTTCATCAAGTAATCACAACCATATTATGTTGTTTATAAATTAACAATTGTATTTTCCTCTTTTCGAAGAGCAACATGCTATGGTTGAAAACCAACCATGCTTTTATAAGTGTTAAACATTTTTTAGTTATTTTTAACCATAACATTTTCGGAAGCAACCATAATATGTTTGTAGCTTCTTGATGTATGCCTAATTTAACCATATTATGGTTGTCGGTAACAATAATATGGTTAAACTAAACATATAATATGTTTAACATTTCCTATAAAAATAGTTTTGTTGGAGGTGACCATATTCAAACATTTTTTTTCTCTGGATGGAGTGGTGTACATATGTGTGGCAATTGTATCTTGATTAATTTAATGTTTATTCTATTTATTTTTTTTTAATTCAAAACCAAGATCTTCATGATGAATTCGATTCTCATGAATGGACTGGTGAGTCTGAATATGTTTTTTTGCGCAATATACAGCTTTACATTATATGAACTCATTTTCCAAAAAAATTATGAACATTTCATTAGTTTCATATTTTGTCCTCAACATTTTGTCGTGTTAAAATAAAAATGTTTGCATTCTACGTAAAAATGAAAACTCATCAGCCCAATAAAAATTCCCAATTCTTACAATTTAATTTAAATATGAAAAATGGTAGAAGGGAAGCACTCCCAGGGAATTTTTATTAATAATAGGGCTGAATGTTTTAATAAATTATAATATCATTCCTGAAATATTGCCATTGTATAAAGGGTATAAAGACCTGCTCTTTTAACACATTATTTTTTTTTATAAATTTTCCATGCCGATTAATAAAATATCATCACAGCTATCTCTTTAGCTAACACCTAAAGCGAATTGAATACTAGGTGGCCTTGTTAGATGTGCAAAGACCAATTGGCTATTCAAACCGAAGTTTCAAGAATGGTTTATGTTTTTATGACCCATTTAAGACTCGGAAAGTTAGTTGCGCAAGTTACTTGCCGAGTATAACAAAGTCTGTACACAATTTTTTTTCTTACCCCGACCTTACCGCTGACGTCAACAAACCAAGAGTTGCGCAAGTAACTTGCCGAGTGTGAAAGGCGTCTACGTTTGCTTTCATTTTTTTGAAAGGGTTCGAAATTTGTTCCAATATTTTTGATAGATTGGTTTAAGTTGTTAAGTAGCAATTGCCAGTTTTTTTTATTGTTGTACCGTTGTAGCAATAAGGCATGGTAGGAGTTTTAAAACCATGGATGTAATAACGCCCATCCATAAACTCGTATAATTAAAAATAAAATTACGCAAAAAAAATCTGGAGGAAAAAATTAATCAAGTTCCAGCTCATTGAAAGTTATTTCGTAATTAAGAAAATATAAAATATGTATGGAAACTATTTTCCTCTTGGACTCTTTTCATTTAGGATTTAATTTATCCAAATTTTTAATATTTTTAATTAGGCTTAAGTTCATTAAATTTAATTTTCATTAAATTATTTTTATGAAGAAAGGAATTTTACAACATGAAAATTAATTAAAATTTTTATTGATAATTTTTCATTCTTGACTCAATCTGGGCTCGAACCCAGGTGTTTACGGACAGGTTACCCTGACATGTTTCGATTGCAACCACTCAATCTCTTCAGAGGGCTTGCCGTTTAACACTCGCAGCCATCGACGACTGCTGACGTCATTAGTCAAACATCAATCCTTAAACCAAATTGTATTCAACCTTTTGGTAGATCGAAATTTGCTTTTGAATGATTATCTATTTTAATTTATTTTAACATGTTATTCCTTTACTTCTCTTTTTTCGTACTTTTGTCAAGAATTCTTCTTGAAGTTCAAAGTACATATATTTTTTGTTTTTTCATTTTTTGTCTTTCTTTTTCTTGTTGACCTTTTCAGCACAACTTGAAGGACAAATGCAAACATAGAGCTCGTGCCTTAGCTTTAACAATTATTAGTATTGTGGTTATTTTATTGAACTATTTATGGTTTTTAATCCAAATTTTCAATATTTTTAATTAGGCTTAAGTTCATTAAATTTAATTTTCATTAAATTATTTTTATGAAGAAAGGAATTTTACAACATGAAAATTAATTAAAATTTTTATTGATAATTTTTCATTCTTGACTCAATCTGGGCTCGAACCCAGGTGTTTACGGACAGGTTACCCTGACATGTTTCGATTGCAACCACTCAATCTCTTCAGAGGGCTTGCCGTTTAACACTCGCAGCCATCGACGACTGCTGACGTCATTAGTCAAACATCAATCCTTAAACCAAATTGTATTCAACCTTTTGGTAGATCGAAATTTGCTTTTGAATGATTATCTATTTTAATTTATTTTAACATGTTATTCCTTTACTTCTCTTTTTTCGTACTTTTGTCAAGAATTCTTCTTGAAGTTCAAAGTACATATATTTTTTGTTTTTTCATTTTTTGTCTTTCTTTTTCTTGTTGACCTTTTCAGCACAACTTGAAGGACAAATGCAAACATAGAGCTCGTGCCTTAGCTTTAACAATTATTAGTATTGTGGTTATTTTATTGAACTATTTATGGTTTTTAATCCAAATTTTTAATATTTTTAATTAGGCTTAAGTTCATTAAATTTAATTTTCATTAAATTATTTTTATGAAGAAAGGAATTTTACAACATGAAAATTAATTAAAATTTTTATTGATAATTTTTCATTCTTGAAATATATGTACTTTGAACTTCAAGAAGAATTCTTGACAAAAGTACGAAAAAAGAGAAGTAAAGGAATAACATGTTAAAATAAATTAAAATAGATAATCATTCAAAAGCAAATTTCGATCTACCAAAAGGTTGAATACAATTTGGTTTAAGGATTGATGTTTGACTAATGACGTCAGCAGTCGTCGATGGCTGCGAGTGTTAAACGGCAAGCCCTCTGAAGAGATTGAGTGGTTGCAATCGAAACATGTCAGGGTAACCTGTCCGTAAACACCTGGGTTCGAGCCCAGATTGAGTCAAGAATGAAAAATTATCAATAAAAATTTTAATTAATTTTCATGTTGTAAAATTCCTTTCTTCATAAAAATAATTTAATGAAAATTAAATTTAATGAACTTAAGCCTAATTAAAAATATTAAAAATTTGGATTAAAAACCATAAATAGTTCAATAAAATAACCACAATACTAATGATTTAATTTATTGTTTTACATTTTTTATATGTGTGTGGCAGCACGACCAAAATTTAAATCTTGTGATTAAGTATTCCTTAGAGACGACTCGGTGCGCCCGTCTTTAACGTCACCATACTTGAACGAGCATCTAAATATTATACGGTGAGCATAGCTGGAAGAAATACTAAGGTTTCAATTGATCGGTTAAAACCAGCATTCAATGCATCCGAAGTTATCAGCGTGAAGTCGCACCACGGAGTCGCCTCTCAGAGGGGAGTTCTGTGGCAACACGACCAAAATTGAGAGTCATTCTCAACGACATGACTTATTAGTTAAAATAATTGTAATTAATACGATAACTTGATTAAAAACATTTTAAAATTTGTCGCCCTGCAACAGCAATTCTCACACATCAAAAAAGGGCATCACTCATATCAAGTCAGACACAGTCAGGGGTCTAATCACAGTATACGATATCAAGCAACATTTATCGAATTTTTTTATTTTGGTATCATGACACTCGATATCGAATGAAATGTATCGTAATTTGAGATAATAGCCTTCCATATCAAGTAACCAAAAACATTTGGGGTATTCAAAAGGTGTACTATCATGTTATATTGTCATAATGTTCTAACATTTTACAATGGTCTAAAAATATTGTTGTTGCTTTGTACACAGAAAGTGTCTTAAATAAATAGAACTTTGCTTGCTATGTTTATTGTGCTGTCGTAATTAATCCGAAGAGACCTGCGCTGAAGCCGTCGCCGTTGATGGTAAAATTTATCCGGTTAAAATCCGAATTTAACCTGCGGCTAGCAATTTTTGCAACAAAGCACTTGCGGCGTCAAATTAGATCGGCTTAGGACGGTGCTGTTTGGTAAACAAACAAAATAGAATTTATTTCTGATTTTCATCTGAAAAATAGAAAATAGTCAGGTAAAATCTAATTTAATTTATTAATTCATGGATTAGAACTAAAAAAATAATTTTATTTTTGGTAAATATTTATTTTTTATTAGTGTTTTAAATCAGCTGATTTAAATTCAAAGTAGCACACTGAATTATGAGGGGTTGTCGTATTTTTTTCATGTTATTATTTTAAGACACATGACTTTATGACACCTTGTGAATCCCTCAATTATATCTCGAGTTTTCAGTCGATACGTCCGTGTCTATCGTATGCAGACAAATACGACAGTGTACTTGAGCACGGTAGTTTACTCGATATCAAATGCGCTGATTAGTACTTAGGATTAGTTTTAAAAAGATTTTAATGTAAAAAAATAAAACATGTTTAAAAAAAGTTTAAGCAGCATGTTTTAGAAACAAAATGAAGTGCAATTAATCGAGACTTTTCGTTTAATTATTTACAAAACAAGATTATTTGGTACTCAAAGTATGAAGGATTTGTATACAAAGGAATATTTTTATAAACTTTCAGAACAAGTTCGTTTTAAAGGTCTTAATTTTATTCGAATTTGATTTTCAGAGCATGGCCGATTATATTTGTACCAAATTAATGCTAAGAATACCTAAAATTTAATAAAAACTATTTGCTTTTATATATACATACATACATATACATATATACATATATGTGACCAACAACAAAAAAAAATGGAACAAATGCTTTTACAAAAAATTAAGGCATAAAGTGTTATCACAGTATTATATTTCGCTATCTAATTTAAATAAAATATAATGATTTGTTTTCGAAATATTATTAGGCGTATTAAAGTGATTTTTAGAAGTGGATTTTATATTGGACCTACCTATTTGATTTAAGGATATAAACCGTTTTCTGAATTGAATGCTTCTTAAATTGCTTTAGGTGGGCCCTATGGTAAATAATGGAATAATTATTGACCAATCTTCACGAAATTTAGTAGTATGATATCCTGTCATATAAAACGAAATTTAATGAGAATCGGTGCTTTTTGTCACCAATTTATGTTAATTTTTGTAACAAGTTCTGTAACCAAGAAAGAATTTGAAACCAAACCCCAACATTATTAAGTAGGAATTTTAAAAAACCTTCACCGTTTAACAAATTCAGCAAGAAAGATAAATTCAATTTACCGTATGCAATAACATATTTGTTTACAGCAATGGTGAATGAAAGTGTACTAAGTTTGTCATTCAATGTGAATCTTTTTACCCACACCACAATAGTGGAGAGTGCATTATGCATTTGTGCTGATGTGTGTTACACCTTAAAATATGGTCCCTGGACCCACCTTAAAGTATTGGCACAAGGAGCAAGCCGAATCGTAGGACAACGAGGAGATATAGGGGTAATTTCTGCCTCTTAGAAACTATCAAACCAATTTTAATGAAATTTAAAACATATATTAATCCATATTTAAATGCCTACATACGCTATACGGTTTTTTAAAAATAGGACCACAAGGGGAGGTAAGGGAAATTTCTGCCTCTCACAAACTTTCTAACTTTCTAAAGTAATTTTGGTGTTAAATTGTTCTTAATTTTCCGATGCACTTTGGGATTGAAATGCAGCCAAATCGGCTCAGTAGGAAACGAGCTATGCACCCAAATGTGGAACAACCACAACAAAAAATTTACATAATCTAACATAAATTGTTGCCAGAATGAACCGATTGTCAATAAGTTTCAACAAATAAGTTTTAAGTCACCAAATTTCGTTAATATGGGTCTATAATTAAACTTATGCCGCCTATAAAAATAATTCTTAGAAATAATATTAGTATGGCTTTAAGGGTAACGAATAATGCCTTTCAGGTAAACTTTGGTCTAATCTAATTTCATAATCACACCTCTAAATTTTGTAAAGGTCGAAAAGTGTTTTATGCGCATTAAATAAATATGCAATAAAAACTATATAAAATATGCTTGAAAATAGTCCCCAATATAAAAAATGTTTTATTTTAAAGCAACACATTTTATATTAAAATATACAACGGGAGTGATATTTCCATTGGCGCTATGGTTAAATATAAACCGATTCCAAACAAATGTTGTTGGTAGCATAGTATTTTTGTACCTAAATAAATCTGAATACAAACATAATTGAACACAGTCTTGTGAAATCATAGAGTTATTCCTACCATTCTTATATAGGATTTGCCCTAATGACAATTACACGGTATGTAAAATTTTTTTTAATCAAATTATCTAAAAATTGCAACCTGTATTTTGCACCAAGGCTAGTAGGACAACGTTTCATCTTTCATCGACTCAGAAATCATCGAACACCGACCAAGAATTGTCAGATCAGTAACCCCCTGTTCTTCAGGTCTCGCTGCAACAACAACAACAAAATCGTTTGATCGATTTAGAAAATGATTCGGAGTTCATATAATTTTATTTTCCTTAATTTATCTTTAACAACAACTTACTTTGGCTCACAAATGAAATGGAGATAGCGAAATTGAAGCAAAATTTTGTTTATACAGATAATTATTTTTCAACAAAAGTGCAAAAGTGACTCGTTTAATTAACATTTAAAACAAAAACAAAAATTCAAAATTTATTGTTGTTTTGAATGTTAGTTAAACGAGTCACTTTTGCGCTCGCGTTCTACAAACAGGCAGTATGTCTACAGAACTTCGACAATTGTTCTGTTCTGTTATAATGTTCGTTAATTTTTTTGGAAATAGTTACGAACGGTATTAAGGGTAGTGTTCATATACACAAAGACTAAAAGAATAAATATCATTTCTGGGTGTGTTAGCCGTACGCTTATTAATGTACTGTTTATTTTCGAACACTGTATTAAACAAAAAAGTAATCTGTTAACCAGAGCTTAAAATAACCTACAAACTTAAGAAAATGCTGTAAAAATGATATTTTGACTGAAATATGCAGAAAAAATATCTCGCAAATTGTTAAATCTAGTGCATATCGATGTCAAAAAGTCGTAAAAAGTAGTTGGCGTAGGCGTATTTAGACTTAAGACTTAACGACATTTTTTGCTACAAATACGCCAACCACGATAAACTTTGTTGTAATAGATTTGTAAACGGTGTCGTGTTTGTTGTCGTTTTTGTTAACCCCGATACTATTTTTTAAAAACGCCTAACTTTCGTCCCAAAAACGTCAACCACGTTAAGGGTGATTGTGTCTGGCTTCATTAGTCGCACAAGCAAAATCACGCACCTGCATATCTACGGCTTTGCTGGTCCTGAGTATAAGGAAAATGCTTCTAAAAATAACAGTTTATTAATTCATTTCGTTCAAAAATCTTCTTAAAATATGCTATCTGTTCGGCTGAATATAATTATGGCCGAGGAAGATTTGTATTTATTATTAAATTTAAGGTCTTTTTATATAAAGGGTAGTCCAACCAAAACGCACGATGTTAATTGTAAATAATTGTACAGAGAATTGTCTTAATATTTTTTATTATTTTAGAAGGATCTATTGATGACAATTATGTGTGAAACGAAATATTGGTGGGCTCTTCCTCTATCCAATGGCCCATATATTCAATGACTCTACGACATAATTGAGGTTCAATGTCGTCAATGTGCCTATTTATCTCATATTTTAGCTCTTCAATTGTTCTTGACTTATTGACGTACACGTTTTCTTTTGAATATCCCCAAAGAACGGCCAATTAACATCGCCACGACGCGACGTGAAAAAACACGGCCATTGAATTTCTTCTAAAAAAGAGCCTTTGTTTCGTTGGCTGGGGGCAAGTGGCACCATCCTGTTGGAACCACCTATCGTCCTCAATTTCTGCCCACATGAAGTCCGTTATCTAACTGCTTAGCCATTTTCGAAGAAGTACGGTTCGATGACGCCGCTAGCGCATAAACAGCCGTACCAAACACAATTCTCCCGATTGTGGAAACATTTGGTCGATTATGCTAACAAAAACAAATAACGAAGAGCAGGAAATGCACTTTGATTTGAACGCCCATTTTCGTAAAAGGCTTCAACAATCTTAATCCATTGTTGAATTTGTCAAATTATGTTGGGCAAAAAACTTGACGTTAAGGTGTGACTCACAATTTACATTGTGCATTATGGTTTTACCACCCTTTACTAAGAACTCAGTTACCTTTCACGCCTTGTAGAAGTCGCAGTACGAAGTATAATAAGTCTACATTAAATAAAACGTTCCATAGCATTTATAAACAAATTACACAATAAATTTATTCATATTTATTCATATTTTTTCTGAAATTTTTGCGGTTTTAAAAATGGTTCTTAAATAATCTTTGCCCTTTTTTTAGGTTATGTCATCATATGGAACTATAAAAAAATTAATGTCTATCGTCCTGACGTAGAATGTACCAATGGCATTATACACGTGATTGATTATCCATTGTTGGAGGAGAAGGATGTCGTAGGAAGCGGAGGTAGTTATCAGATTAAAACTAACTTCTGCATATTGTTTGCAAGTTTCTTTATATTAGCAATAGCAAAACTTTTCTAAACCAAATATCTACTAATTGAAACCAAAACTAAAATCATAAACGAACCAATTGTGTAAAAAGCGAAAAACAAGTAAATTAAAAAGAAAACAACAAATTAATAATAACATAATAAAAAAATAAAATCACATAAAACATCCACATACAAACATACATACATAAAACTTATATTAAACCATACAGCCGTGCATTTACATACTCCATAATACATTGTACAAGGACCCTGCAAACACTATTTCCTTTTTAAATTTGTATTATTTATAATGTTTTTATTTGTTTGAAATGAAATTAAATTAAACTAAGCCACTTTAGCCTTCGTCACGCATTGTGCATAACTACTATCAGTCTATAGTATAAAAAACATGTAATTTAAAATCATATTTCAATTATTTATTGTAATTGTATTGTATTGTATTGTATTTTTTTGAATGTAGCAGTAGGTAATATATCGAAATGTTATTCTCTTTTTTACAAGTTTACATTCCAAGCGTTTGCTGTAAATATTTTAATTATTATAAAAAGGATTTCCTTTTTTTCAGTTTTTATAGCAAATTTATTTCATATTTATTAAAAAGAAAAAAAGTTCACCCATTTCAAGATATAGATTTTTATTTAACAAATAGAAACTGGGAATTATTTCCTTTCATAGGTTACTTTTATTATATTCAACATTTTTATTTTTTCGAATTTATTCTATGCTTTATAAAATACATAACTGAAATTTAGCTCATAGAATAAATTCGAAAAAATAAAAATGTTGATTTTTATTTAAGTTAAAAAATCATTGAGATCACAAATTCATATTGGTTACTACATTTGAGATTATTTGAAATATCATCATCTAACTAGATCCTCCCGTACGACATTCTTTTTACATCGGACTTGTCAAATGTCGTGTGTTACCTTTATAACACTGATTCTGCAAAAGTAATACTTATAGTCGTCTGACAAAATTTCCATTAAAGCGTTTTGTATTTTCTTCTCACAAACCATCTTATATCAGCTGTTTTTGTCATGAAAAATTATATTGTCAGAAATATATACCGTGACAAAACAGGCAGCGGCACACTTTGCGTCGTTTCCATATAACGATGGGACACAAATAGAAGGAGTTGACGCTGACTTTTGATATTTCGTACAGCATTAGTTAAGAAAAAATCGGACCAGGGACCCGCCTACCGCACATGTTGCGAAAAGTAAAAAGACCGACAATGTTTAATCAACTTCGCTTCTTCTATTTTATTTACAATATTGTAAAGTAATTAAAAAAATCAAACTTCTAAAAATGTATATGTATATAAATACAGTTTCTATTTTCTATCTATTTTTCTGAAGCACCTAAAATCCAATTTTTTAAAACAATGAGTTGACAAGTCAGATGTAAAAAACATGTCGTGTATGGCAACTCACAAATATTTGACGATAAATCCAAAAAAAACCGTAACCACTAAATTGATCAACCATAAGTTTGTGTTTTGAACAATTTTGCTTGATTTAAAAAACTTTAATTCAAAAAAATTTATTAAATTTACTGGTTATTCTGTTTGATTTCGCAAAGTTTGTATAAAATCCAACAAATTTTTAGTAAAAAATAGTGGTTACGTGTGTGGCGTCAAACATTAGTTAAGTGTGAATTCATCTTAAGCGTACATACATAATTCATTATTTTTATTATTATATCAATTTTATCAACTTTTGTTATCTAAATCCATTAACGATTTTGTAAGAATTTTCTCATAATTTTTTAAGTTTTACTAATTTTTAAATAAATCCAAAGTTTTTAAAAATAAATAATAACTAAAACAAAATTTAAAGTACAACAGATATGTATGTACATGATGTAAAAGGAATATATTTACTTAAGAAACTGCCGTTAAATTAAAAGAAAATACAAAAAATAAACTCACATGTAAAATATTGTTTCATGTTACTCATATGCGAATAAAAAATAACGAAAATATTAATAAAACCACAATCGAAAGCAATCACCAGATATCAACCTCACAACTATTTTGCGAGTTTTAATTAATTAATATATGATTGAATTAATTAGAGTTTAGTTTTTTTTAGTAGAATTATATCTCTAGTCCATCCTCTTTATTAATAATAGTTGAAACCATATTTCCATTTTTAAAGAATGCATTATGATTCATACACACTTCATACGCAGTTAGTACTTGTATCTCCTTAACAGATACAAAATAATAATCATCAACAGTCTACTATATTTTTAATACATATTCAAATTTAAGTTCGATTCTATACTTTGTTCAACTGTTTGTTCAGTTGTCTGACACCACACCACAATTTCTTTGGCTTCTTCACTTTCTGAAAATAATCCATAACTACCTTTTAACATTTATTTCAATACAAAATAGATATTGAAAAAGATGAAAAGATGATGATAGTTAAACTAAATCGTTTATATATAAATATATATTTAATTTTATAGGTTAGACACTTTAATAGCAATTTAAAGCAAACTTCCTTCAAAATACCAAAAAAAAAAAGTAAAACGCGAAAAAAATTTAATAAAATCAAAACCTACGACAAATACAAAAATTTAATGAAAACAAACAACACTTCATGTCTGATATTCTCAAAGAAAGGTCTGTGTCCATCTCTGATTATTACAATTACGTATTATAATTAAATTTAATAAAAAATAATAAGCATACATATAAATAAAAAATTAAAATACATTAAGGGTCCTCATGATGTCGCTTAAAATTTCCATTTGTGCAAATGCGCAAACTTACGAGTCTTGTTTCATGAAGCCCCTTTTTTACTTTTGTGCAATTTTAAACAATTAATGTCAGTTTGTAAGAAACGTCAATACAAAAATAAATTAAAAATTAAAATTCAAAAATATAAAAATTTGTGTTTAAATTTGTGATTAATATCAAGGCATATTTACACAAGGTAAACTCGTTGGCCCATATGTTTGTCAGCTGTTTACCTAAGTTGGAACACCAATGTCAAATTCCGTGTATGAGCCAAAATTTGAAGACAATTCCGTTCCACTCGGTTATTTTTATAGAGCAGCATGTCTACACTCCCAAATGAGTCTACCTTGTGTAAATATACCTTGATTAATATGTATGAGAAATTTGCTTTTAAAAATGCTCAAAGAAAGCCAAAAGACCAATTTACTGAAATTATTGCTAGAATTTATTGTTTGTGATTTACAGACACTTGGATTTTTCATTGAAAACGACGTTAAAATCATTAAAAGATCTGTTTGTATAAATGCACAATTGAACAGCGCAAGTTTACGAGACAAAATAGTTGGGCAAATTTACCAAGTTTGTGTAAATGAATTCTCATACAATTTTTGACAGTTCATTTACGAGGGCGTAAAAATGCACAGTTTGCACAGATTACGAGACTTATAAACGATATCATGAGGACCCTTATTAATTTTTGTTTCTCTTACATTTGAACAAAAGCTTAGCATTTAAAGTAGTAATAATTCAATTTTAAAATTATTAAATCATTAAGCAACCTTGAAAAGAAAAATATTAAAAATCAATAGAATACTCACTCGTACGTAAAATCATCAAAAGGAAAATCAAACAGAGATGAGAGTGTGTGTGTATAATTTTGGCTCTGTTATTTATTTGGACGATTTTTTTTGCAAATTTTTTGAATACTTTATGCTAAAACCGTCATTCAAAATACACTAAGTTTGTAAAACGTATGTATAAAAAGTCAAATGTTTTAATACAATACCCTTGACACACCACACCACACCACACCCACCAATATTAAAATATTTGTAGTATTATTAATTAATGTCTTAAATCATTTTAATTAGCAATGATAATTTAAAATAATTTTGAATTATTAAGAGGACCGACCCCAAATCAGAAGCAATCTTATGATTTTAATGAACCAATGCGCATCATCCACAAAATATGTATGTGTATAATGTTAAAGTATCTTGAAATTTATTTATTTAAAATTTTATTCGACATGTAAACCTACATTTTGCTGTCTAGCCTGAAGGTATCTAGTGCTTCTCGGCTGTAAACATTTCCTCTCAAGTCCATTATTCCCGGTGATTCTGCGGCTTACAGCAAACGATTTTTTTTCCACAGACCTATAAAATGCTGCAACTACAATTATTTTTTTATGGAAACAAAAAAGTGAACTTTTTTTCACATTACAAATATTCTGGTCAAAATGATGCAAAAAAACGGATTTTCGATTTTTTCTCAGTTACAGCGTTCTTTAATTCTTGCTACGATATAGTCCAAATAGTTTACTATATATGAATGTTTTAGCGTCGCCTTCCTCCTCATGCGACTAACATAAACAAGTGAAGAATATATTAGAGCTGCAATCTAATTTTCTAGGGTTGAGTAAACTGTATCGACTTTCGTCATTGTATGACCTTTTTGTAATATGTATAATCTGATCCAACTCTTCACCAGTAGCACTTGTTGCCGAAATGTTTTAAATATGATAGTATTTTTTTAAATCTTCTAAACAAGTTAACATATCACAAAAGCGCTTAACCTTCGCCTAACTAATACTCACCTGGGTGACCATTTCGATTTTATTTTTTAAATTAACTCCCTTAAATTTGATACAGATAGAAAGACATTTTTATTCACTGTGCAAATTGTTAAGTTCTTTAAAAAAAAACTGGATAAAATGTGTTCAACAAACAGTGTTGTTCATCATATGTGTTGTACCATTGGTAAATGATGTGAATAAATAAAAATCTTTGGTATGGCGAAGGTTAAGGGTACTTTAGTATCTTGGTAAAATGTTATTGTTTTTTAAACATTTTCAAACAATAATTAAATCAAGGAAGCATTTTCGTCTAAATGCGAAAGCTTGTGTGATAGTGTAAAACGGCCTTTAGTAAATGTACTACTTGCAGGCTAGACGACGATAATTGTTTATTGTCTTTAAATTCATAAACAAGTGTAAAAATATGTCTGCTATACTGAACCTTAGTTAAAATATGTGTTATTAAAGTTACCAATCAATAAAAGTCGCACATAAGAAGGCGTTCAAAATATTGATTGTTGTCGATTCTGAAATTTGGCTCTCTTTGTGAACTCTGCTTCAACTACTCGGGAACCTGTTAGTGACTCTGGAACTGGATAAAGTAATTTAGCACTAATGTGATCTAAAACAATACAATAAATATGTTGGGCGTAAATTGATAAAAGTTGGCAGTGCCATAATGAGGAAACCACTAGTTTATTCCAGCAACTAGGATTATTAAAAAAGCTTCGGCATCAGCAATATACATATTTTCTCGTTTTAAAGAAGGTCAGATTTTCATTTAATGTTTGAAGAATATCAAGCGAAATTTGACAGAAAAGTATATTAACGATCTTAAAACAAGATACTTTAAAATTATTACTCAGCAGTAGCTTTATAAAATGACCAATGTGTAGTTTTTCGAAATTTGGCTTAAAACTTGTTTAGAAATCAAAAATCTCATTATTTTTTTTATTTAGAAATTTTCATAAGATCCGACTTTAACAAGGCTTATGGAAATGTTAATTTAATTTTGAATTGAATATTAAAAATTGAAATTTTTATAATTTTTTTGACTTAAGGTAACAATACAACTCATATCTTTGATATTTGTCAATGAGAAATAATTATTTCGCATTTTTCTTGCATAACTAAAGTAAAGGAAATGTTATGAAGAAGTATTAAATTCTTTCGCATTGGTCGTCCTCTTAATGTGTTCAATTAAATAGATTAATAAAGCTTTAATTACGTTTGTTAAATATAAGTAAGAATAAAATTGATCAATTTGAAATCTATTACATAAATGAGTAGTAGTAGCAGTAGTATCTATCACTGGCAGTAGATTAAGTTTTGTTTATGTATAACAAATTAAAAAAAAAACCTTAAAAATATGCTTAAAGATCACCATTACTACAAAAGAAAAAGTCATGAGCTTTGATAATTCAGAAGCTTTAAATTAACAAATAGCTTAATAACGATAAATAAAGAAAACAATTTACATAAATAAAACCGTAGTCAGTAGTTACACGTTAAAAGAAAACACAGACAAACTACAAACAAGTACACAGATACACTTATTTAAAATCTATATTAAAAGAAATTGTATTTACAAAATATATACATACATATATAAATATAGACATAATACATACTATAGTATATAGATAGATTAACGTGTAACTAGTGCCTTACTAAAGTTTAACTCATTACCTTAAATAAGAGTACATTGTAAAAAAATAAAAAATTTTATATTCATATATACAACATAATGGATAACTAACTACACATATGTGGATATGTGGACATAAACTTTATTTAAATTCATTGATAAATTTGGAAAAATAATACATAAATTAATATTTATTGAAAACTCAACATTTGAAAAATTAGCTTTTTTATTTAATAAATTAATTGTATTTGTATTGTACGCATATGATTAAAAATAAAATTTAAATAAATGTATTATTATAGTGGTAACTAATTCTTTTAAACACTCAGTTGTATGTAACTACATATTCAGTTTTCTTCCCAATGACTGTCAATATTTTGGAATAATTCTATATTTATAAATAGAAATGTTTCCTAAGAAAGTAAAGATTTAACAAGCATTGGTTAAAAAAGTTTTGTACTTTTTTATGTCCTACTAACTCACGTTATGGCCTACCAGACCTGTAAAAGATTGCAATTGATTTAATTACAATGAGATGAATTCTAGTTAACGATTGCAAGTTCTTTGATTGCATTCCAAATTGGATAGTTGATTGTTTGATATCAATATGAAATCAAGAAATCAATACAATGAAAAAGTTTTGACCTAAATTGCTTACATCAATTTGCATACATACTTACATATATTAATTTCTTGCAATTAAGTTTGACTTTAATTGCAATCAAGACCAGTAATTTCAATCAAAATTAAATCAGACTCAAAATATGCATATGCTTCAAATGAAACCCCTTCTTCTAGAAAAAAGCTGACTCTGAAAACACGGTGCAACAAAATTCGGGTCAACGCGAAACGAAACTAGAATGCTGGTAGAGCAAATCTACCAAAAGGGTGTTGTTAAGATTTCAAAGTACGTAGTTTTTAATAAGTTTTGCGGAAAACATTCGTTCAGATTGTTGTAAAGTTTGATGCAAAATATATTCGTAGAACATTTTAACCCTCTAAAGTACCGTTTTAGTATACTTTTGAGTAAAAGTTAGAAAAAAAGGTCAAAAACTACCCCGTAAAATGAGAGTTAGAGGGTTAATATATTCTAAGAAAAGAATCACCATACAGTTCTACTAAAGACATCATATTTTTTTTTTGACTTATTCCAAACGCCTTATCAAAAAATTCAAAAACTTCAAGGCCGACATTTCGGAAAAACGAGCAAACTTTTCAAAACCCTTGGCAGACTTGCATTACAACTATTGAGGCTGGTTTTTACAACCGGTAGGGTCTAAGTGTATATTATTTCGTTTAGGTTTGACTATTTGTAGTTGTTATTTCGATTACATTTATTGATTTCCAAAAAGAATGATTTGAAAATTATTGCAATTACAAAATATGTATTGCAATTTTGAAAAGAATGAAACTAATTTGGCTTCAGTCATTTTGATTTCAATCCCAATTTATTGCAGATCTGTGGCGTACGCTATTAATCGATCTTTTATAAAATTAATTTTTAGGTTTGAAGCTGCGGCATCATAGTACACTTCTCAAAACTGATTGATTTAATTCATACTGAACAATTTCCAGCAACTAATAATTTTCTTTAATATTTCATAAAACTTATAAAAAAAAAATAAACAAGCTTAAATACTTATAATAAAAAATATTTATTTTTCTATACAATATTAAGAGATAAAATAATAAAAATAAAGATAAAAATGTACGAAGAGAAAAATATACTACTTGTACTACTATTTAACATTTAAAAAAAAAGCAAAATGTACCACTGTAGGCAGGCCATCCACATGCAATATTTAATGAAATAATGATGAATGTCACGCTTTAAAGCCAATAAAGAACGATTTTTTGAACAATAAAAACAAAGTTATTTTATTAAAGTTTATTTTTTTTAATTAAGAATGGTTAAGCTATGGTATGGTCATTGTCATAAAATAATAAAAAAGAATATTTTAAATTGAAATTAGAAGGTTTTACATTTTTGCGTTTTAAATTCAAAAGAAAAGAACAATATTGGTATCAAATTGTTTAATGATCAAAATGTGAAACAAGATGATGATAGTTTTGTTGCAAAAACCAACATAAATAGTGGCGAAAATCATGACTTGACATAAGATTTAGCAGAAATTCTTTCTAAATGGATAAAAATCATAGCACAAAATTTTCTGAAGACTGGTCCATAATTAACAAGCGGTATGTTCAGCGTTACCGTTCAAAACTTTCAAAAAGGGGATTTTCAAAAAAAATTGGTCAAAAGGGGGAATTCTGAGAAAAAAAGGGGCAACTTTAAACATAAGAAAATTTTCATATTAATTAAGTTATTTTCACTGAAAACATAAACGTTACCAAAAAAATCTTAGATCCCATAAAGTATATATTTATGGATCACGTGAGCAGTGCTTGATCACGGCTGCCAATGGAACCTTGTTTTGCCCTATATAAATAAAGCCCACTCTCAAAAACCACATTGATACGCCTAAATCTGTAAATTTGGTAAAAGTCCTTAAGTTTGTGCATAGTAAGTACCTAAATACGAGCGAGCACAAGATGGCTTATTGACACAAAGATTATATTCCAGAAAAAAGTTTTAAGGCTTATGGACCGATTTTCACCATTAAAATAGACTTTGTCCCAATGACAACTAAACCGTATGTACCAAATTTTATTTAATTATCCCCAAAAGTGCGATTTGTACTTTACGCAAAAGTTTACAGGGATTGACAACCAGATGGACGGACATCGTTAGATCAATTCAAATACTGATTTTGAGTCGATCGGTATACTAAAAAAAACTAATATTTTTACATACAACAAAAACGCATTAAAGTGCAAACATAATTGTTTTTTGCTGAATTTTCTCTTTCTTTAATCAGAACTTGATTTCAAATTTTGAAGTTAGTATTGGAGTTTTATAGTTACTTTCCCCGTCTGAAGAGAATATGTCGTTATGTTTTCTTTTTGTTGTGAGGCTTAAACGCATTTATCTCAAATGGATTTTCTTTAGTTATGTCACTATTGAAGTAAATGAGCGATATGTAGAGTAAATATAAAATGTAGATGGAGAAATTGAAATAACACGTTTGGAATACAGATACTTAAATATTCAAAAAAGACGCCTATCCATTAACCAGAATTAAAATAAAATTGTATTGTTCCGCTGCGAAAATACTTGTAAGCAAAAATTTATAAAAATAAACTTGAAAAACGTCGAATATGCTCTGTAAACTTAAAAAATGGTGCAACAATGCGCTTTTGACTTAAATATGCTGCAAATGGTAAGATATGCAAATCGATGACAAAATTCACAAAAACGAATAAATGTTAGTTAGATCGATTATTCGACTTTTTTTCTTAAACCGGTTTTCGAAAATTGCGAATCATTGATGTAGTGATGAAGTAGGGAATTTTCCCTTTTTGTAAAATTTTTTTTTTTGGAAAATTTTAAGCGTAGGGAAGAAAGGACAGATTTTTCATTTTAAGGCAATTGTAGGGAATTTTCTATATAATCACCCTTATCATGAATTCCACATGTGAAAATTTCCGAATGAAATTCTTAATTCACATGGATTTTAATTTCGTACCATGAATTCCCTGTGAATAAAATAACATACCTGATTTTAAAAACCTTTGTCATTATATTCGGAGTTGTAAACAAAAAACAATTAATGTATTTAAGAAAACTGCGTTTTTGGAAATTTTTGGAATAAAATTCCATATGGGCATTTCCGTCAAAAGGTCCACCGTGACCGAAAATTTAAAAGTTATTAAAAGCTGATTATTTTACGATTTTTTTATAGAGAAATATTTAGATTTTACTAATTTTATTAATTTATCCATAAATTTGTTCACTTAGATAAACAATCAGACTGCAAAGTTGTGCAAACGTAATTTTTTATTTGTGAGAATGTTTTTTGTATATTTTCTTTAATATTATCATCCTTAAAAGAGGTGATATTTGATAAAAATTATTCCGAAAAAATTTTCTTACATGGTCTATAATCTAAGAAATAGTACGAAGAGAAAAATGTTATTCGGATAACCGGTAAATTTTTATTTTGTTTTAATCATTATTCAGTTTAATTATTATGGAAAAAATTTAACGTTCGAAATGTCACGTATCGACCCAGATTTTGGAAAATATTTTCAAATTGAAAAATGCCTTTATTTTCAACTTGCTTTCAAACGTAATTCTCAAATGTTTTTCAAATGTAGATTATAAAACAATGTGGAATATAAATAAAACTATTTAATTTTTTTTATTTAAAATTATTATTTATTTAAATAAACTATGAGATAAACATTCGGTACCATAGCTAAAAGATGAAATAGTGTTCTTTCCGTCCTCTAATTCTTGGAAAGACAAAATACTTGGCTCCCTTTTATTTTGAGGATTGCAACACCGCGATCGTTTAACAAACTTTCTTCACTTTCTTTATTATTTCTTTTTTTTCGTATTTTTAATCATACCCTGCGGGAAATTGGTGTCAATTGGTCCAACAGACTGGTCCTGGGATTTGTGAAAATAGGACAAGTACAAAAAGAAAAGACTCATGACCAGTGAAAGAAGAACCAATCCCTTAACTGGTTTATAAAGAACAAAAAGGTAGAAAAAGTAATGAATTACAGTACAGTTTTAACTGGTGCTGTAACACATGTTTTGATCATTTCTAAAATTTGGATCTTAAATTTAATTCTAGGACTTGTCTTATTGAAATAATACTACATTGTATTGAAATATTACTACATTTTAGTAACTGGCACTAAGCACGTTCATTGAGAATACACCTGTGACTGGTCAAATGGTGTCAATTGACCCCCTCCAATGACAACCCTTATCCGGATTACCGCATGTATGTATTTATTTATTTAAAATTATAATAATTCATAGCAAAATTAAGCTATAAATAAATATTAATTTGTACAGTTCAGTTAAAATAAAAAAATACACATTTACATACAAACATACTGCTGTGATTTGAATAAAAAATAAATAAAAACGGGTGTTGTTCAATCCGGACTATAAAGGTGCAATCAATCCGGATTATAGAATACGCAATAAGCTGCAAAATTCTGTCCAGATTACGTAATATTCCGTATTAGTGGAGTGCGGATCATCGAATTTGCACTGTATTTTCAACAGTATGTTTTTTATAAAAGAGTTACGTCTTTTTTCATTAAAAAATAGATACACTTGTAGTTACGTTTGTTTGAATTTCTTTTATAAAGCTGCCATTTTTACCGAATACTTTTATATATTTACATCGTTTACCAATAACCACCCGGGTGGTACTACAGATATGATAAACAACTCAAACGAATAATTTTCATGTTTTTTTTAGAACTTAACAATTTGTTCATTGAATAAAAATTTATTTTTAACTTAAACAAATTTAAAGAAGTTATTTTACAAATAAAACATAAATGGTCACATGGGTGGGTATTGGTAAGGCGAAGGTTAATAAAACAAACCTTCATGTAAAACAAAAACAATATTTTATAATTTGTTTTTGTTTTAAATGTAATTTAAGCGAACGAAGTCTTCATTCGCTATCGACGAACAGGGGGTTAATACTTGTGTAGCTACGTCCGTTTTCATTTAAGGTGACGATATTCAGAAATAAAAAATAAAATAAAAATGTAAACAAACTTGGACAGTCTCACGAGTATAAACAAACTAACAGCCGTTCAATTGCATGTACTCTTATAAATATACTTTGGTACCAGGCATGGACCAATTGCTAGGACCCAATTCAGACTCGGCAAGTTAGTTGCGCAAGTAACTTGCCGAGTACAACAAAGTCTGTACAAAATATTTTTTTCTTTCCCCGAAATTACCGCTGACGTCTACAAACCAAGAGTTGCGCAAGAGACTTGCGCAAGTAACTTGCCGAGTGTGAAAGGGGTCTAGGTATGCTTGGAACGCCTGCTTAGGGAGAGCTATATGGGTAAATAATGAAATTTCTCCGTAATGAACATACCTGGTACTTATTATGCCATGAGATTTTTGACGCTTGTTTTAATTTTTTTTCTTATTTTCTTTTGTTTGACGTCATATGGATTTTAAAATTGAGAACAAAATTTCTGATGACTCTACCATGGATATTACTATAAAATGAAAATAAATTAACAAAATAATACTTACCAAGTGTATGTTGAAGAAATAAACTATTTGTGTATTTGCTCAACTAATTATTTGCCATTTAGAAGGACTACAGACAGTTAAGACGTATGTACAATACCTATTTAAATGTAAATGGGTATTAAAGCTGTCATAGAATTAAACATCTTGTTCAAGTGGTACCTGCATCCTTCCGACGTAAAGTGATAGTTTGGTGACTGTAACTGAACACTAAAAAAAGGAAATGTTTGCCAATCATTTCTTTTGACATATATTAGTTATCATGCCAAAAACTGTTGCACTTAAAAAGTTCGAACCAATATACTTTCAATAGAATTTTAATTAAATTTCGCACCAAAAACTAGTTACTTCGTAAATTTTCTGTTTAAATAAAAACTGCAATATCGATCTAGTACAAAATGACGTTGCAACGGTCTTATCAACATCCCATTATATAACATCTCTGTGCACGATGTTAGGGAATTAGTGGTAACGCAGTTGTTTGCAGTGTTTTTCTCAGTGCTGGCAGCAACGAAATGGTAAATTACACATGGATCATGCCAAAATTACACATGAAAATACAAATTACACATGCTATCTCTTATTTGCAAACTCACGAGTTTTGTTTTTCATTTCATAATATGTATGATTATGTTTTTTTTTTTTTTTTTTTCAAAAAATTAACTAGTCAACGTTTTATATTTCATAAAAATAAGGGTTCAAAATAAAAAATTCATACTATTTTTTTTAGAAATTTATCAGGCCAGTTCTGAAAATCAGATTTTATGAAAGTGATTTGAAATCACAAGAAAGGTGTTTTGGGCATATTATTTTGTGATTTCAAAACTTTCAGCTAAGTAAACAACTTTTTGGAATCACTTCTATCGCGAAAATGGGTAAATTCGTGAAAAATTGCAAGCTTATAAGCAAACCCTAAAATTTATTTGAAATCGCTAAATCGGTTTAAATTTTAAGCTTCCACTTTTTATTTATTGTGACAAAATAATAGCAAAAATCAGGGCTAAAAAAAGATAAAATTTTAAATTACACATGAATAACACATGGGCTACACATGAAAAAATTTATACATGATATGTGTAATTACACATAAGCTGGCAATACTGGTTTTTCTTCGTGGTGTGCAGGCTTGCCAGTTTAGCACTTTAGCAGATTTTGCACATTTTTTCTGATTTAAGTGCTAGTTTAGCATATTTTTATAATTAGTTTGCATTTTCAGATCCCAAAACTACTTAAAAACTCAAATAATCAATTCAAGTAAAGTATTAATTCTACAATGTGCTATTTGCACAGCACATGTAATTAAACGTGTTGCAAAATTTACATGAAAAACACTCAACAAACTAAGCGCTTTTCATATAAATATCATATAAACTTGTGTTGTGAAAACAGCCCAAAAAAAATTTTGTTTTGTGGCATCTTCCTGAAGTTCAGTTAAAAGAAATAAAGTTGACAAATTAATCTTATTTTGTTGAACCCCTTGAATACAAATTTCAAAGCTTTCTATGTGTTTTATTTGTTACTCCAAATGTTCTTCATGATCGAAAGAGTATGCGTAACTGATCATTGCAGCATAATCAAACAAAAATGCTACATAAACAAAACCTAAAATAGCGGTACTTTTTTTTGTTTTGAGTTTGAAATAAATTTACATTATGCTTCTTTAAGCTAAAATTATGAATCTTATTTATTCGCTAAATTGAGCACAAACAAATATTTTTTGTTCGCTATATAAGGTACTCAATGGAGCAAACTTGTGTGTTCGTTAAATGCGATGTTCGCAGAATCGAAGGTTCGTTAAACAGGAAAACTACCTTATTTTATTGTCTATGAAAAAATCATTAAAATAACCTTGAAATTCATATAAAGAAAAAATTTTGTAATTGTCCTTAAAACAAAAAAAAATTAATAAATAAAAAAAATAATTGATATATTTCTGCAGAAGTTACACACAGTCCATTTCAAATTTGCACTTTGTTATTAAAAGTGATTCTTAAGTAACCGCAATCCATCACATGGATCATAATAATAATTATTGCAATATCATAGGCAAGGCGAATATATACAAGGTGACCTTATCTTGCTACGTAAGCAACAGCTGCTAACTAACCTTGTGTCAAAATGGTATATAGTTCTGGTGGTTCTGGGAATATTTACTAGATTCTATAAATTTTGCTTACAATTGTGAAATTTAAAATTTTTTTAAGTTGTTTGCAGTATGTATTGTTGACCTCTTTTGTTGTTGTGGAATATATTTTGTTGGCTTGAGGTCATTTATTGTTAATTAAAAAACCATTTTAAATTTATTATCAAAGTTATTTTCGGGAATACAAAGTATATTATTAATACGATTTCCGTTTGACGTGCTTAATTCCCAGTTTTTCATATTTGATAATTACACTGAAATTTATTGTTGAGGGAAAGCTAGCTTCTATGCGCATTTCACTGGTTGCTTAGGCCAGTTCATCAGGAAACCTTTTCCAAAGATTTTAGAAAATCCAAAAATATTATATAAATAAAACACTAAGGTCCTAATTTTGTAAAACACAACGCACGCGAAAGCATTATATTGAAAACAAAAACAAATTCATAAATATTTTGCAATTTTGTTGTTACTTTGTATAGAAATTTATTTACCGTTTTAAAATTTTCAAAGCCACAAGCAATAAGGCGTATGAAATCTAAAAAACCAATGTTGATTTCTGTTAGAGGCAACAACAAAATTACAAAATATTTCTGAATTTGTTTTTGCTTTTAATGTAATTCTTTGTGGGTGCGTTGTGTTTTACAAAATTAGGGCCTAAAGCGAATAAGAATTATAAACACTCAAAGTCTTAATTGTAACAATATCAAAGTTTAAACAAAACAATACAATAAACAGTATGTTTATTTTTTCTTACATTCCCCTACAATTGGCTGGGGTCTTTCCGACTCGAATTGTAGTTGCAAGTGGGTAAAAAGAAAAACCAAAATTAAAAAACAAACTGCTTCATTCTACTGTCTTCGTAAGAAAACAACATGTTAATTTTAATTTTCAATATTTTTATTTTCAGGGGAGCTAATCAAAAATATATGTATATAAACAAATTTTTTTTTATAGAAAATACACAAAAACATTTCATTTCAAATAAGAATGAAAACACACTTATTTAAATAAAAACTAATTTAAAAGTTTTATTGTCACTATGCATTTCAAAACACACAATTTAAAATTAAAAACAAAAGAAATAATTGTTTGAATTTTTGACACAGCCAAGGCCCATCTATCAGGTCTGCTTACTTGAACAAAAACAAAAAACGATTCTTTTTAGTTGTCAAAAATTTACTACCACATATACAAAGCAAAAGGAAAAAACGTGTATGTGTGGCATACCATAAACGAAAACAAACGTATACATGCACATGTAAGCAAAATGTAAACAACTTTTGACTACTAAAAAGAACATAAACAATGATCATCAGGCTTCTTGCGCACCTTTTCAATGGGCCTTGGACACAGCGTTAAATATTTTACAGTGTTGTTAACGTTTTCAAATTAAGACCACCTTGAATGAATTCGCCTTGATCATGGTGCTCCTTTGTCCTTTTCAAGGTATATTTAAACAAGGTAAACTCGTTGCTACAACAAGTACAACAAGACAAAAACAACAGGCCAAATAGTTTTTGTATTTTGAACCGAGACGTCAAAAAAAAGCAACACTGCCTTCAAAATAAAAACACAACTTGAAAAAAAAACAACAACTAGCCATAAGTATGTAAACAAACATAAACAACTTTTGACGTTTGGTTTCTAACTGGGGTAAACAGCTGACAAGCATATCGGCCAACGTAAATGTTACACTTTGCTATCATATCGCCATTAGCAAATTTTTGCGAACTTTTCCCATTCCTTATGTTTTTAGCGACTTTTGATCCGTTTTATGGCTTCTTTGAAATATTAAAAATGTTCGCTATTTTTTTTGCCAATTTTCCGAATGTTTGCAATTTTCGCGTAACTTTTTATTGCTCTTTTCGGCAGTCGTCGCCGTTATAATGATAGCCCCACATATAAACCGAATTCTGTATTTCACAGGGCGCAATAAACACTTTATATTTATTTAATTTTGCATTTTTTAATAAAAACAAACCAACTGTCTAATTATTAGAGATGTGCTTTAAAAAACAAGACAATCGACATTGTAATATTGCTGTTATAGAATACAATGTTTGTACGAAGTAGAGTTTACTAAAAACAGTAAAAATGTGAAACCGCGGTTTCGGTTCGGTTTTGAAAATATTCCAGTAAAACTACATCTATATATAAATCGGCTAAGGCAAAACAGTTAAGAACACTTTTCTCCTCTGTTTAAAAGGTATTTACTGCCAGAAGTGCACAATATATATTTTATTCAAATCTGTTCCATATTTTCAGAGTTATTGGCGTGCTTTGACTAGTTTTATATAACAATAAATAAAAGCTTAAAGTTTTCTGATTTTTCAGTCAATAATAAGGATTAATTAATAATTTATATGTAAATCCTATATAGGGCCCACTCCTGAAATATTCTAACTGTCGGTGGACGGTATCAAAGATTTGGCACATCCGAATATAGCACTCTTACTTGTTTTAATGAAAGTTGCGCCATATTTATTTTAAAACCATGGTAACACATATTGCATAATATAGGTACGGTAAACATATTTTTAAAACCAAAATACTAAATACATAATCAAATTGAAATATGTACGTTGGATTTGCCGTGATGAGTCAGCCACGAGGCTATTTTTCAAAAGAAGTCGACTTTAAACCCATAATTATTGTTGAAAACTTTCGAATTTGTCAATTTAATTTCTTGTTTTTAAAAGTTTCGGATTTCAAGCAAGAAACAACCGGTGACCATAGAAAAGTATTAAGGATAGATTTGTCAATAAAAGATAAAGAATATTACCGATCTAAGCACGAGATACATAGGTATTTCAAAATTAATACCCAGCAATAAATTTACATAATGTTGAATTAATATTATTTCAAAACTATGTTTAAAACTTTCTTGAAAACTAAAAACTACTTAGTTTTATATAGTTGGTGCCGTAAATAGCGTTTATGAGTCTGAAGTGGTCCTTAGAATAAATTAGGCACACAGGAAATTTTGTTACGCTTTTTAAAGATATGTATTCCTTTCAATTTATTCCTTTAATTTTTTTCTAAATAAGAAAATTGTACAAGTAATGAAAAAAGTGAAATAAAATGGGAAGGTATTTCCTTACACATTAAGAAGCACATTTAAGGTTCTGCGAATGCAAGTTTTTAGTAAGTATAATATTTACTATTGAGAGAAGTTAAAGGAGAAAATCTTTGCGCCCGGCTTGAGAAGCCTTAGTTAGCTGAGCTGGGTGCTAATTCTGGCAGTCGTGGTCGAATACTTTTACAATTCGAAAGCAATTTTATTTCTAATTCTTTTTGTCAATCGAAATTATTTTTCAGTGTTATGAAAACTCAAAAAAATTCTTGTCAACACTGAAAATATAATTTCAATTCGTTCAGTATCGAACGTTATGAGTTAAGAAGGCTACCTTTTGCGGCCCAAAATTACCCTAAAAAAGGGTAATTACCGTACGGTTAACATCACTGGAGCAGCATGTCTACACTCCCAAATAAGTCTACCTTGTGTAAATATACCTTGGCACATATGTACATACATGTTACTTTGGGCATTCAAAACTTACGAAAAATGTGGCAAATGTAACCAAGCGGCATCACTAGTCACCGGATACTTAAATTCGCCTTGCTTAATAGTATTCAATAATTTTTGCTTTGGGATATCATCCTCACGGGACTAATAGTTATAAAGAAGAAGAGAATTGAAAAAGAAGAGGAGGAAAACTCTAAAATTGTAGCAGTGCCACAAAGAAGTTTATAAGTTATTTGATAGAAAATAAAGCGAAAATTTTGTATTCTTAAAAAAAATAACTTATTTAACAAAAAACAAATAAAATTTACAAATGAATTATATGCATACATGAAAACGATTTCAAATTTCTTTGCGATTGAGAAAAAGTCGGAAGTTTAATTTTATAAAATTTAGTTGTAGAAAATGATTAAGCAATAATTTTTAATAAAGTGCTGCTTGCTTCTATTACTTAGAACAAGAGGGAGTATAGTTTTAAAATATAAAAGCCACCGATTTTGTGCAGCAACTATTGACTAAAAACATTCATTCAAGGAAGGGCGAACGTGATATAAGCAAGATACACTATGGTGGATGCCAAATGTAATTTCCCAAATGGCAAATATAAAAAAGCAGAAAGTAGTACCTGCAATTTAGATACTTATAATGAGGATGAAAGTTTACTAAGGCAACCGTTGCGCACATCATATACAGGTTTTTGGGAAGCGAAGAAGGCCTACGAAAATGGTACAGATGAGGTAAGCAGAAATTTAAATCATTTAGATAACACATGGATTTACGTATGCATCCGTTGACAAACCTTAATATGTTTGTACATACATACATCTCGTGCCCTAAAATGGTAAACAACGCATCGATAATTCAAAATTGATTTCTTAATTGATTACGATTCACCACATCACGTTACATATGTTTAAAAATAACCAAGTTATTAATTAACAAAATTCAAAATGACGTATTAAGTGCATAATTTTCTTAAACAACACAATGCATCCTCACACATGCAAAAGAAAACTTTCGCAATGTACCTACAATTTAATTTTTTTAAAGAACATTGGGATATGTTCTGTAAATCGAAATGAAGTGGATTTAAAACCTAACAAATTTTGAAAACGAGCCTGTAAAGAAAATTGGTGGCATGTCATAACGTCCAGTGTCATTGTGCACTTTCAAAAGAGTAACAGTGTCCATGGACGTTATGACACTTTTAAAAGTGTCATAATGTCCATCAGAAAAGTGACATAACATCCACGGACGCTATGACACTATGCAAAGTGTCATAATGTCCACAACGTATAATGCTAAAAATTCTTGCAAGCGAGAATCTGAACAAATTTGGGCTATAGGATTTTTTCCTCTAAGGTATAACAAATACCGGCTTCGCTAACTAAAGGATTTTCTCCTCTATGGTATAACAAACACCGGCTAGCAAAAGCTTCTCAGTATAGCCGGCCTTCGGCCGTGCGCATGGATTTTCTCCTCTACGGTATTACAAACAGAAAAAGCAACAAAATCATTTTTAAAAAAAATTTAACCATAATATGTTTAATTTAACCAAATCATAATAACCGACAACCATATTATGGTTAAATTAGTTTCTTTAAAAATAGTTTTGTTGGTTGTGACCATAATAAAACAAGTTTTTCTCAGCGTGTATGTAGATCTTTTTTTGTATTTAACTTAAATTTTTTTTAAATAAGATCAGAGAAGCATTTTTGAAAAATACGTAAGACTTTGTGGGTTAGTTTGTAACGGACTTTACCAGCACAATATTTATCATGACGTAGCAGCTATTTTAAAAGTTGTTGTAGCCAATTTGTATGCCAATACCCACATTTAAAGGGAGGTAATGGCATTAAAAGCTATTTCCGGGATTAGTATTTGTATGGGAGCTATCGGCATGTATAGACCGATTCAAATAAAGGTGATTTAGATTGCAATAAAATACGTTTGGCCCAAAGTAAATCTAAATACCATCATAATGAGATGGTTCATAGGTTCAAACACTATTCCGAAAAGAAGTTTGTATGAGGGCTTTGTGAACTTTTGAACCGATTCTCATAATTTTCAGTTGGCTTAGTCCTTATGATCTAAAACAATGTTCAAAATTTCATCAAAATAACTTTAAGATTGCGACATGGTCATTAGGCATATAACGACATTTTACCAAAAATATGGCATACCAATACATGGTGGCTAATATTGTACAAGTAATGAATAACACTTTTAGATGACTTGGGTTCAAAATTTTTATTTTAAAACACAAATTCGGGCATGTTCTAGAAATTGAAATGAAGTGGATTTGAAATCGAGCCAATTTTAAAAATGACCCTGTACTGAAAATTCATAAAAATATTCCATTTTATCAATTTCATTTTTTCAGTACCAATTAGCTTTACAAGTACAACTCGTAAAACCAGGAAAAACTATGGTAATTTTGTAAATAATTGAACTTAAAATATTGTTCGATTTCAATTTCACTTCATTTTGATTTCTAAGGACTAGGACCAATGGTAATACCAATGTACGGAAAAACATGGTATATTTAGCATTACGATGTCCTTGCATTACATTGGACCAGTCCATTTGATTAAAATGGATCAAGGTGTCCACTATTATTTGCAGCGAAGTTGAAGTTAAATATGTATAGGTATACGCTAGGGAATGGTAAATCGATTTCGATTCCAATCGAAAATCGAATTTATTTTTATCAAAATTTTGCCAATTTTTAATTTTGATATTAATTAAATCGATAAATTATGGACATGCAAACAAAAACTTGAGATTTGTTGGGTGTACATACATGCGTAGGTTGTATGTTTACGCAGTTTTTCAAGTTTAAAGTTGTAGTTTTACGTATTTACATATTATTACCCTTGATATACTTTCAAATAATATAGGGGCTCTTGTTCCTCAGAAATTAATGTCATCAATGGACAGTGAACAAAACAGTCCAAACATATCGTACCGTACCAAACACTGAAAGTCAGCTTTGTGAATATCAACATACATAAAAGGTTAATTAAACCATGGCATTCCTGTGGAAATACGCTAATATTTAAACAGACCAGAGTGTGAGCGATATTTAAATCTAATTATAAGCAGAGTGAAAAACAAAAAGTATGTAATTTATCCTAAATAATACGAAATTAAAAGGAAATGAATCTGCGCCTTTCCGCCTCAACGACATGCAAACGTTTGTTGTATAAAACTAACTTATAGTAACTTAGCAAAGAAAAAGTCGCCACCGATCAGGCGCGATAGAATATCCGCTGCTCCAAATTCCAATGTGGAAACGTATTGCAAATTAAATTCGTATGCCATAAGCGTTAAGGCCCAGCGCTGAAGGCGGTTCGCTGAATGGGCTGGAATCCCTTTTTTATTTCCAAAAATTGCAAGTAGAGGTTTGTGATCTGTTTGAAGGGTAAATTTCCGACCATACAAATATTTATGGAACTTAATTACAGCAAAAACTAAGGCCAATCCTTCCTTTTCAATTTGGGAATAATTTTTTTCCGCTGGGGTAAGCGACCGGGAAGCATGGAAAATTGCTTTTTCACTGCCATCAGGAAACACGTGACATATGTACGCGCCTATACCCACATTGGAGGCATCAGCGGCTACTTTAATAGGTAGCTTTGGGTTGAAATGTGTAAGCAATAAGTCTGATGAAAGCAGCTGCTTAAAACGTTCAAAGCTGCGCTGGCATGATGGCGACCATTTATATGATTCGTTCTTCTTAAGCAACTTATCCAAAGGATCTCTTAGATTTCTCATTTCATGTATAAATTTTCCGTAATAATTAATTGCTCCGAGAAAAGACCTCAATTCGCTTATATTTTTGGGAGGCGAAAATTCCAAAATTTTTTTTATTTTATTTTTGTCTGGATAAATACCTTTGCTGTCAAAATGATAACCCAGGTATGTGCACGATGTTTTGAAAAAATTGCATTTTTCATATTTAATGGTGATATTAAATTTTTTTAAACGATCAAAAAGTTGTTTTACGGCAGCAACATTCTCTTCACGAGTTGGTGTAGCAACGATAATATCATCCAGATATGGGAATACGCCTCTAATGTCAGAAACAATTGACTCCATACATTGCTGAAAAGCTCCAGGTGCTGATCGGACTCCTGGTGCTAGTCGATTAAATGTATATAACCCACGATGGGTGTTTATAACCAGTAACTTCTTTGTGTCATCATCGACTTCAATTTGCATGTATGCATTGTTTAAATCAATACTGGAAAAGAATGAGCAGTTATTAAAATTTATAAAAATTTCTTCTGGAACTGGCAGTGGAAAAGTGTGAGGTTCTAACTGATCATTAAGTCCAGTGGAGTAATCACCACAAATACGGAGATCCCCGGAAGTTTTTTTTACTACCACAATTGGTGCGGCCCATTCAGAAAAGTTTAAAGGTGAAATTATACCTTCTCTTTCGAGTCTATTAATTTCTTTGTCCAACTGCTCTTTTACTGCATATGCAACTTGCCTTTTTGGACGAAACACTGGCACTGCTTGGGGTTTAAGTTGTAGGTGAACTTTAAAATGAGTGCAGTGTCCAACTTCCTTTCTGAACACTTCTGGGTATGTTGCACGCAATTCAGATTCTGTGAAAATTTTGTTTACCTGAAGTAACTTACATGATGTATAAGAATCAATGGGTGTACTCCACAATTTAAATTGCTCCATTAAATCAGATCCAAATAGATTTAAATTCGGAAGGGCTGATACTAAAATGTTGCAGTCCTTAGCTTGATTATTGATAGTCACTGTACCATTAAATTGACCGATTATTTTAATTTCATTTGTAGAAGCATCTCGTGGCGTGTGCTGAGAAATTTCTAACATTGGCTTACCGATTTTGAACCAATTTTTCTTAGAGATGATCGTGACATCTGAACCTGTATCATGTTGAAGACTAATACCATGTTCGCACGGTGCTTTGGATTACTTCGCTCTTGGTTTTTATTACTTATTTGAATTACCATGTTCGCACGGAATTTTCCTAATCAGTTTTGGCAGTTCCCCTTCTTGTTCTTTTTTTTATATTAATTTTGTTTATTGCAAAATTTAATTGTCTGTTTGCGATTACTTGTATTAAAAATGGAAAGAAAAAGTAAGTAAAAAATATTATTTCAAAGAAATACATACATATAAAATATTGATTTTCTTTTTTGGATTCCATTTAATTTTATAATTAAAAATACTTCCTTTACTCTTGTTTACTTTTCTTTGTTTATGTTATATTTTGTTTGTTTTTTTAGTGCTTTGACAGCTGGTGATGGCAAAAACCGATAAAAATTAGAGATCACATTGATTTTAAAGTAATCCACTGGGTAATAAAAATTGAATTACGTACAAATGAGATAATCCGCTCTCAAAACTTTGTATACCGAATTATGTAATTTGGATTATAATTAGGCTATGAATTACGAATGAGAGAGTAAATTACGAAAAAACGCCGTCGTGCGAACATGGTATAATATTAACATTGTTAATTTTTAGTAAAATATATCTTCTATTTTGACGTAAAGTGGTTGTTGCATTAACGTTTTTAATAGCCTTTTGAGTTTTTCTGAAATTAGTTTTTTTATTTTGATTCTGCTGATGTTTTTTATTGGACTTTTGCTTGTTATCTGCGAAACACGAACAAAAACCCTCTTTATGCCCCACCTTACCACATTGTGAACACTTGTGTTTCGTGTAACCACAATCCCTGACAAAATGCATACTTCCACATTGCCAGCAAGGACGTTTAGGTTTTAAATCTGTATTAGCATTTCGTGATTCCTGTTGCTGTTTGAAATTGTTTACTGCATTTACATTTGGATATATATTCTCATTTGTTAACACGTCACGCTTAAGTCTATTAATGCGTTCTATTTCAGCTACTAAATTATCCAGATTTAATGGTTTTTGTTCTGATTCGGAATCTAGTAATGTTAAAAACCTTGATTTATATTCTTGATCTTTCTGAGACGTTAAACCATTTACAAATATAAGGCACTTAAAATTATCAGCGGTGCATTTTCCCAATAAAAAATTTTCACAATGGCGATTTACTTTGGCGGCGTAACTAATTATGTCCTCTTCTTCGGTTTTAACATTTGTAATGCATTTAACACGAGTGCTGAATTGGCTCTCTTTCCTTCCAAAAAGTTTTTTTAAATTCTCTACTGTTTGTTGGAAAGTGACGTCACGGGGTTGTTTTGGAAGCAGATAATCTTTGTATTTGTTAAATACCGCATTGCTGACTTTCCTTAACAATAACCTCACTTTTGCAGCATCATCAAGTTGATCTGCTTCGAACTGGAAAACATCTTCATAACGTTCATACCACGTAGCGAAGATTTGGTTTTCCTCAGGTTCGTAGGTAAACTCCCGTATATTTTTCGATAAAATGTCCATTAAAGTTTCAGGCGCTGTTACACTTGTTGATGGAGTTTCTGTTTTACTAACACTAGCTACTGTTGAACTTTGTGTTGCCATAATTAGCCTTTCCATGAGTTGGTGTTGTTTTTCCATGGCTTCTTGTTGTCGCGCAAGGATTTGTCCAACTACTTGTTCCAACGATGTCATTGTGATTCTAATTTCAGTTGCCCAATTTATAAGTTTTAATCCTCGTCGCCAATTGTTACGGTTTTAGGTTATTTTTATAAAACCAAGTTTATTTAAATAAAAGAATTAAATTACAAATACATTAACATTTAATTAATACACGCGGACTACATAAAACAACGATAATTAACGACGGCCTCACAAACTAGACTGCCTCTTTAAGTCATCATCACGAACAAAAAACACAGATGTATAAAAAGGTATTAACTAACTGTCAGTTTCTTTGGGGATGCCCACATTTGTGTTTTTAAAAAAGATGATGTGACTGAAATGCAAATATCATTAAACATTTTAAACGGACTATGTATTTCTTTCTTTTTATTGAGAGGTAATAAAATTACTTAAATAACAATGGATTGCTAGTGAAGATCAGTGATGTTATACACTTTTTTTGAAAGTTCTTACGCAGTCCCAAAAAACCCCTATTTTTCTCTACAAAAATCCCTACAACTTTCAAATGATATATATCAAAACCAATAAATCCATTTGTATTAACCCTCTGCTGCATGCATTATGATCCAGCTACAAATAAATTTTTTTTATTTTTAATTATTATTTTAAATGGCATAATTAAGATATGCAAATATGTTTTCTGAAAAAAAAATTGCCATATATGGCTTCATATGCACTCCTGTCTGTATCACCCTAAAAATTTATTGCCATATATGGCGTTTCATGCAACAAAGATAATATAATTTTTTTTTATTAATTTTTATATTTATATTTTATTAAAGCAATTAAAAGTAATTAAAATATGGTTGTATATTAATAAGATTAAAAGCAATTAAAAGCAGAGTAAAGAAAATGAGTATTGCAAAATCGAAATCAGATTGATCTACTTATGCGTGGAATAAAGCAAAGCATTTTCTGTCTTTGTTCAAACAAAGAAATTTGCAATCATTTTGACAAAGCTGACGTACTTTTTTCCATTCTGGAAGATGATCTGTAGAATCCAGTCTGACAGCACTTAGTGAAAAGTCTTGGCGGCGAGCTTTGTTTTTTGTGTATTTCTTTGGCACGTTACAGGAACTCGGGGTCTTATTTCTATTCTATATAGACCAAGCATGGAATCTAGCAGATCCCTACCTGCCATATATTTGTTATAAATATCTATAACTTTTGAGCAATCTACTTTTATTCAAGTAAAGTGTTGTTATTATGAAAGAAATGAAAACACATATACCGTAATAAATGCATGAAAAGCCAAATATGGCACGACAAAGTTGGACGAATTTTTCTGTGAATGCATGAGAAGCCATATTTGGCTGTTCTAAAAAATGCGTGATTTTACGAGTTCTACATGCACGATTGAAAAATATTCACATAAACACTCTTCACAAAGCTATATATTTTACAAAAAAAAAAATATGTAAGCATACCAACTTACTTGTAATTAAAAAAATATATGTTTTATTTTGTATATTTTCACTGTACGAAGTGACCACGTGTACTTATAAACAAGACTGAGGTTTTCTATGCACCTATGTAAAGAACAGAGAAAAAAACATTCGTCTCATAATCACAAAGGTCTACTTGTGTTATTCAAGAACTATTATTTTTCAAAACTGTTAATTTTTGTTCACAATGTGCATTTGAAATTGAAAAGCCATATATGGCTGCATATGCAGTAGAGGGTTAATGGATATAAATTTTATATAAAGTGGTTCCCAGAATGCATTTGGATGATAATTTTTTATAAAAATCACCTGAATAAATCTTCTCAGATAATTTTTGTTGATAAAAAACTGATTTAAAAGTTGAGCGATTGAAAAAGGATTCATATATAATTCATTGACGAAGAAATAAAAAGATTGGCGAAACTAGAAGCCCGAAATTATTGTCAATTAATGAAAATAAATTAAATTACGAATGTTTTCTTCTTTTATTTCCAAGATCCCTATAACTTTTGATGTTTTGTTCAAAATAAAATTTGTTCAAATAATCAAGAGCCATAATTGTGCTGCTTTTATCTGAGAACAAATTAAAAACAATACGATTAAAAATTTATTTAAAACATAATCAAAAACATTATAATTAACGATTGAAAAATAAGATGATAAATACTCACTAATATTTATCGAACTACCATTAAAGTGCTCAAAAAGAGATCAGAAAATTGTATCACCATTTTCTTACACTCACTTTACTATTTCGACTTTACTCCAAAACGTTTTGATTCCCATCTTTTACATATGTGTTATATATTTCTTGCTCTAGAAAAAAAGGTTCAACAGATCTCCTTTCTTCTAAAAGAGCTTATCACTAATTTAGGTTAAAATCAAAGCTGAAATGACGGCAAGCGATGACTCAAAGAAATTTAACAATTTTTATTGCTGCCGTATTAACAAATTTATTAGTATGCTATCACAAATCGAAAAAAGCTCCCAAACGTATAGTTTTCCAACATTACTGAAAAGTCCCTACATTTTAACGATTTCAAAAAATCTGTCCTTTTTTCCCTACGGCTATTTTTTTAGAAGAAAATCCCTACGAAAATCACTGGTAAGATTGTTCAAGAAATGACAGAGTTACAGGGGACAGCGGACAAAAAAAATAACTTGAAAAGAGCAAAATTCAACAAAACCATAAAATTTAAAATAAGTTTGAAGTTTTGTCCACTATAACTCATCCATTTAACGACTCATCTTCACAAACGACCCATGGTTATTTAAGAAGTTTCATAAAAAGAAAGAAATACATAGTCCGTTTAAAATTTTTGAAGATAATTGCATTTCAGTCACATCATCTTTTTTAAAACACAAATAACGGTTATTTTGGAATATCTCAAAAACTGTTCTACTTTTGACAATTCTGACTTCATATTTGGATTCAGGGGAAAGTTTTACATAACGATTAGCTGTCAGATTTATTTCGTCACGACTTTGTTAAAAATTTGTCACGTAGTGTAATCACCAGGCAAAGAATGCGTAGATATGTGAAAATTTCTGTGTGATCTTTTAATTTGGCTTTTTCGGGATTAAATATTAATGTTAAAGAAAACTAATACAGAGCAACATTGTTCATAAGATATAGCCCTTGATTATTTGTGAATAATGTTTTTCTCTAAAATAAATATTACTGAAGTTATCAACAATTATAGTGAAACATAGTGAGAAAAATAGCATTTTTAGCAAACTTTGTGGGCTCAAGGCACGCCCAATAACTATGCAAACGATCTAAAAATTTTTATATATTATTTTTTTCTAATTTGGAACCAATCTAAGGGGTTTGCCAAGTGAAAATACAAAAAAAAATAATAACGGCCACCCTACTGACTATTAATGAAAAATTGTTTTAAAGGTGGCGAAATTTATTAATTTAAACCACATATAAATAGTACGATTATGTTTATCGTGCTTAATTCCCAATTTTCATTCTTTATAAATGCACTGAGCTTTATGATTGGAGGATAAGCTGGTTTATATGCGCATTTCACTGGTTGCTTAGGCCAGATCATCAGGAAACCTTTACCTTTGCTTTTATATCTCAAATATTTTCCATTTTACAACGTCTTTAGCTTCTTCCGTAAACTAATGAAAAGTGTTGTTTTGTGATTTTGCTATTTAGATAATGATTTTTATGTAACATAATAAACAGTGATTCAATTAATTAATAAAATGTACAAATTACATGTATTGTAAAAGAGTTTTTTAATGTTTTAAATATAATTTTACTAGGTGCGGCGATTATTGATGCAGGAGTGTTCTCTTATTTATGAATGCAGTGTGTGTCGCAATATGTTTCGAAGTTTACCAAATTTCATCAGTCACAAACGAAAATATTGCAAAACTAAAAGATCTGACAATTTCTATTCCTTCCAGGTAAGTTCTATTGCATATGTCGGTACAGTAAATACTTTAATAACAAATAATGTTCAATGTTTCCAAATATGTACATTAGGTCGTCCCTTATAATCCGAATTCAATAATTTTCTACGCATATCATCTATATTTTTTTTTTTTTTGGGTTAAAACTTATTGTTCCGAATTGCAATCAAAACATGTTGGTATATACTACCAAACAGTGTCATCATTTTTTTGAATTTATCTTTTTAGATTTAAAGTTCATTCTCAAAAAAATAATTCACACTTCGTTTTTTTATAGCAGTATCGAATGATTGCTTTTCAGAGTTAATTGTAGAATTCTAATGTAACTTGGATAATTCGTGGTTCCGAAACAAATAGTAATACAAATTCATTTTTGTTATTAGTCAAGAAGCATGCTTAGGGGTACGAAATTACCCTTAACTCTATTCATACCCGGATACAGGTGTGGCCAGTATGTATCTCCTAGTAATGTACCTCCTAAACCGCTTAAGAATTTTTGCTGAAACTGCGGATCTTGGAAGATTGTGCAAATCTGCCACGATTGACACTTCAACTACTGTCGTAGGTCAAGGCATTGAGGAGCTATGAGCCTCCAAAGTCGAGACCTTTGAGGTATATCCAAGTATGGCCCGCTACGGCCTTCGTCAGCATTCTTTGTATGTTATAACTGGATAGTGCTGACGAAGGCCGGCCGTATCGGGCCAGAAAATACATTACATAGAAAATATTCCTGGAAAATATTGAAGGAATAAGGCCCGTTTTCACTACTTACCGATAGCTCAAAGTAGACTTTAACCGGCCTTATAAAAAGTGTTCAATTATTAAAACTTTTCTTTTACCTAAAGTGAGCGATAAAGTATATTAAGGTTCATCCTAACAGAAAAACGGAAAAGATTGACTGGCCACATCTGTACTTGGGTATACGTTCTCGTAGTAAAAGTTGGGTATAAGGACTAGGGTTAACGAAATTATTTTACCATGGAAAGCAAAGGTACATCAACAGTTGTTCCTGGTCCTCCGTACTTAAGAATGATTCCTGGGTTATGTATGTAGCATTTGAATATGAAATTTTAAATCATATCCAATAGTTAATACTATTTGTTTTAAAAAATTTTCATTTCGAATTTATGTTAACGGAGGTGGCGATACTAAAACAAGTACAACATCAAAAATATACAACATTGTATTTTATTTGTTGCTTTCGTTGGTCCATATGTCAAAAACACAAGCAACTTTTGACCATCCTATCTCTAAGTTAGAAAAAGTAGCACAACTGTTCTTTAAACGCCGCCTGAAAAATTAATAATAAATTTTGAGGATACATTTTGACAGTGTCATAGTGAAAAGGGGCGCCTGGTTGTTAAGGTGAAGTTGACATGAAACGTTATGGAAAGGAGAACAACGTAAGGAAAATAGCATTACCAGAGGATTCTAGACGTAAAAAGCATTTATCATCTTCACTTATTTTATCAATAGTAACCGACTTTCCAAACGATTATTCCAGCAGTTCAGATGAGCATAATAACATCTTGCCAGTGAATTTATGTACTAATCCAGAATCCCTATCATTACAATCTAATGCGAATCGACGAAGGAATAATATTATGACTAAAGAATTAGCGATAGCATTATATAGATGCCAATTAAAAAGGAATTCAGCCTTTATTATGGAAATTTCTATCGATGCTCTTGGGTACACGAATGACAAATTTCCCATAAATAAGTTTACGTTTTTAAAATTTTGTATTATAAATTAAATTTTTCGTTAATTTTGGTTTATTTTATTATTTAATAAAAATTATTTTTTCACCGAGTTTTTTGGTTCGTATAAGGGACACCCTAATGTACATACCATATTGCCTTAAACAAGTGCTGATCTGTAACTGATTTAAATAACGTTGACGAAATGACAACAAGGCAAAAGCCGAACGTACATTGTCACAGACCACACGAAGAACGAGTACATAGGATTTGCAAAAGTGCCCTTCACTGCTTTAGAGCAAGGCGAATTTATAACAGGTAGTCTTATGGGCCAAAGGTGCTTAATTTTTTTTACTTTATAATTGTTGGATGTCAATTCCTTAGCGATAAAGGATCTAAAAGTTTTTACCAAATTTCTTCCTTCTTTAAGGGATACTGAGCTATTCCCATACCTTATGCTCAGAGACATGTTTTTCACAGTCGTTATACAATGTTTTTTACAAAAACATTGCTTGTGGTGTTTGTAGAGTCGTACTTGTTTTAGTACCGATTTACCTGTAATGAATTCGCCTTGCTTTGAAGAAATTATTTTGAGACACTATAATAAAATATTAAAATGTATACATACCTATTTAATTTAAATATACTATATACATATATTTTAGGATCCCAACTCAAGCATGCTTATTCAGACTGTTGAACGACCCGAAGCATGGCTACTTAAAAGCAGGAGTACAGGATCTTCTCCTGTTCCTAGTAACAAATCTTCTAACCGTGATTTAAGTAAAGTGATTGAACGTTTGAAGCGTGTAGAAGTTTCATCCGAGAGCGGTAATAATAATCTGGGGATGGAAAACAAAATGATTACCTTTTCACCGGAACCAAAAGCTCCAGATCCTGTTCTAGAACTGGAACGTGTTTCTACCACATCACATGCTGTTTATCAGACCTTGAAAACACAAAATGATACAGACAGTATTAAAACTGAGTTGGACGAAGTTCACAACCTTTTAACAAATCAACAAATTTTATTAGGTCCTGATGGAAAAGCAAGTCCTTTAATTTCTATTACTTCATCAACTGCAAATAATGAAAGTGAACTGGCCAAAAATAATTGCAAAGCGACACCATCATTCCAAGGGATTAGTTGCGAAATATGTAAAATAGTATTTCAGACTGAGAAGACATTGAAAATGCACGTTCAAAAAAAGCATACGTCGACTACATATGTTTTCCAGTGTCCGACTTGTTCAATGACCTTTTTGCAACCAGCTGCTGTTATACGACATCTGGCAAATGACCACAAGTGAGAACATGCGTATTTACATACTTATTAAATTGCATAGTTTAATTTTTTGTTTTTGATCTAAAAAATTCATTAAAAAAACATTTATGGTAGGAAAACCTGCGAATTTGTGAATTCTTTGCGTTTAGTTTCACAAACAGTTAAATGTATTTAACATGTCCATTAGGGTGGCCGTTATTATTTTTTTTTGTATTTTCACTTGGCAAACCCCTTAGATTGGTTCCAAATTAGAAAAAAATAATATATAAAAAATTTTAGATCGTTGGCATAGTTATTGGGCGTGCCTTGAGCCCACAAAGTTTGCTAAAAATGCTATTTTTCTCACTATGTTTCGCTATAATTGTTGATATAACTTCAGTAATATTTATTTTAGAGAAAAACATTATTCACAAATAATCAAGGGCTATATCTTATGAACAATGTTGCTCTGTATTAGTTTTCTTTAACATTAATATTTAATCCCGAAAAAGCCAAATTAAAAAATAACACAGACATTTTCACATATCAACGCATTCTTTGCCTGGTGATTACACTACGTGGCAAATTTTCAACAAAGTCGTGACCATATAAATCTGACAGCTAATCTGTATGTAAAACTTTCCCCTGAATCCGAATATGAAGTCAGAATTGTCAAAAGTAGAACAGTTTTTGAGATATTCCCAAATAACCGTTATTTGTGTTTTTAAAAAAGATGATGTGACTGAAATGCAATTATCTTCAAAAATTTTAAACGGACTATGTATTTCTTTCTTTTTATGGAGAGGTTATACAATTTCATAAATAACCATGGGTCGTTTGTGAAGATGAGTCGTTATAGTGGACAAAACTTTATTTTAAATTTTGATTTTGTTCAATTTTGCTCTTTTCAAGTTATTTTTTTTGTCCGCTGTCCCCAGTAACTCTGTCATTTCTTGAACAATCTTACCAGTGATTTTCGTAGGGATTTTCTTCTAAAAAAAATAGCCGTAGGGAAAAAAGGACAGATTTTTTAAAATCACTAAAATGTAGGGACTTTTCAGTAATGTTGGAAAACTATACGTTTGGGAGCTTTTTTCGATTTGTGATAGCATACTAATAAATTTGTTAATACGGCAGCAATAAAAATTGTTAAATTTCTTTGAGTCATCGCTTGCCGTCATTTCAGCTTTGATTTTAACCTTATTTTGTGATAAGCTCTTTTAGAAGAAAGTAACCTTATTTTCTAGAGCAAGAAATATATAATACATACATATGTATGTAAAAGATGGGAATCAAAACGTTTTGGAGTAAAGTCGAAATAATAAAGTGAGTGTGAGAAAATGGTTCCCTAGCGATGAATCACCTCAAAGAATAACTTGTGATACAATTTTCTGATCTCTTTTTGAGCACTTTAATGGTAGTTTGATAATTATTAGTGAGTATTTATCATCTTATTTTTCAATCGTTAATTATAATAATGGTCCTCATGATATCGTTTATAAGTCTCGTAATCTGTGCAAACTGTGCATTTTTACGCCCTCGTAAATGAACTGTCAAAAATTGTATGAGAATTCATTTACACAAACTTGGTAAATTTGCCTAACAATTTTGTCTCGTAAACTTGCGCTGTTCAATTGTGCATTTATACAAACAGATCTTTTAATGATTTTAACGTCGTTTTCAATGAAAAATCCAAGTGTCTGTAAATCACAAACAATAAATTCTAGCAATAATTTCAGTAAATTGGTCTTTTGGCTTTCTTTGAGCATTTTTAAAAGCAAATTTCTCATACATATTAATCAACGTATATTTACACAAGGTAGACTCATTTGGGAGTGTAGACATGCTGCTCTATAAAAATAACCGAGTGGAACGGAATTGTCAAAATTGTCTTCATATAAATTTAACGCACACATGTACAAATTTTGGCTCATACACGGAATTTGACATTGGTGTTCCAACTTAGGTAAACAGCTGACAAACATATGGGCCAACGAGTTTACCTTGTGTAAATATGCCTTGATATTAATCACAAATTTAAACACAAATTTTTATATTTTTGAATTTTAATTTTTAATTTATTTTTGTATTGACGTTTCTTACAAACTGACATTAATTGTTTAAAATTACACAAAAGTAAAAAAGGGGCTTCATGAAACAAGACTCGTAAGTTTGCGCATTTGCACAAATGGCAATTTTAAGCGACATCATGAGGACCCTTAATGTTTTTGATTATGTTTTAAATAAATTTTTTATCGTCATGTTTTTAATTTCTTCTCCGATAAAAGTAGCACAATTATGGCTCTTGATTATTTGAACAAATTTTATTTTGAACAAAACAACAAAAGTTATATGGATCTTGGAAATAAAAGAAGAAAACATTCGTAATTTAATTTATTTTCATTAATTGACAATAATTTTTGGGCTTCTAGTTTCGCCAATCTTTTTATTTCTTCGTCAATGAATTATATATGAATCCTTTTTCAATCGCTCAACTGATAAATCAGTTTTTAATCAACAAAAATTATCTGAGAAGACTTATTCAGGTGATTTTTATAAAAAATTATCATCCAAATGCATTCTGGGAGCAACTATAAATAAAATTTATATCCATTAATACAAATGGATTTATTGGTTTTGATATATATCATTTGAAAGTTGTAGGGATTTTTGTAGAGAAAAATAGGGGTTTTTTGGGACTGCGTAAGAACTTTCAAAAAAAGTGTATAACATCACTGATCTTCACTAGCAATCCATTGTTATTTAAGTAATTTTATTACCTCTCAATAAAAAGAAAGAAATACATAGTCCGTTTAAAATGTTTAAAGATATTTGCATTTCAGTCACATTATCTTTTTTAAAACCCGAATAACGGTTATTTTGGAATATCGCAAAAACGGTTCTACTTTTGACAATTCTGACTTCATATTCGGATTCAGGGGAACATTTTACATAAAGATTAGCTGTTAGATTCATTTGGTCACGACTTTGTTGAAAATTTGCCACGTAGTGTAATCACCAGGCAAAGAATGCGTAGATATGTGAAAATTTCTGTGTTATTTTTTAATTTGGCTTTTTCGGGATTAAATATTAATGTTAAAGAAAACTAATACAGAGCAACATTGTTCATAAGATATAGCCCTTGATTATTTGTGAATAATGTGTTTCTCTAAAATAAATATTACTGAAGTTATCAACAATTATAGCGAAACATAGTGAGAAAAATAGCATTTTTAGCAAACTTTGTGGGCTCAAGGCACGCCCAATAACTATGCAAACGATCTAAAATTTTATATAAATTATTTTTTTCTAATTTGGAATCAATCTAAGGGGTTTGCCAAGTAAAAATACGAAAAAAATTCTCCATATAACTTGCGGCCACACTAATGTCCATATTAATAAATTAAACATTTTTTTCATTATTTTTCAACATATTTCACAAAAATAATATCATAAAATGCAGACACTTGTCAAAATGTCATTTTATTTTTGGTTTAAAAAAGGGTAAATCGAACAATAAATTTTCTTACTTTATGAATGGTTTATTAAAGGTTTAATATACTATTTTTCGGTTATGAATACAACTAGCAATTTTGCCATAAATATGGTTTATTAACCATTAATAAATTTTTATGAATACGGCTGTTAAATTTTTCTTGTTAATGTATAATAACATAACACAGTACAACATTTTTTAGGTGATTGATTCGGGACTCAATTCTGATAATTGCTTATGAAAGTAGACCCAAAAAGAAGAACTTTTGCATCATTAGTTTGGGCATGGTACCTCAATAAATAATTTAAAAATAATTTGAAGTTAGTAAGTATCGTATAGGGGAATTTGTCACGTTTTAGGCTCTTTTGTTTGTCGTAACTCAAGAACCACTATTCCGAATAAGCTGAAAAAAATTTAATCTGTTCATACAACGTTTCGCCACATAAGCAACAGTTTCGCAGTTATAAATAAATGTATGAAGAAAAAAAATATTTTTTGCCCAAAAAATTTAAATTTTTATTATTACATAATTTTTAATTCATAAAAAATCCAAAACGGTAAAAAAGTGTCAAGTCCTATTACTTTCACGAAAAGTCGCATAACCTATGAACAAAATGACAGATAAATCATGAAAATCGATGAACGCGTTTCGCTTTTATTCACATTTCAAAAATTTGCTCGAGATATCCACAAAATTCTTTGGAAAAAACATTGATGACTTTTTTATTGATTCTTTATTTTGCATGAAAATAAACATTCCGATTCATATTACAGCTATTCTTACACTGAAAATATGCAATTTTTATATGTTATCTATGCATGGAAACAAAATTTAGAACATTTTCAATTATTGTCACTATACATCCTCGTTGAAGTTGACGCTTGTGGTTCTGATGGCCTTATTTTCTTCGTAGGTTGTTCATATTCATGTTCTGAGTCTGCATCATCATCATCCGAGATAGACGTAATATTCAAGGGCATGTTTTGTTCAGTGCGTCCACAAATTTCAAACTGAATAATTTTAGAACTCCACCAGGTAATTGTGCCAAAAAGGTTTCAAGGTGGAAATGCAAGAAATGTAATTTAATCTTAACATTGATATTGATTTCCAGTGTATCGTGAATCCCAATTACAAAGAAAGCAGAAGTATTTTGGAAAACCGCCCTTTAATACAATGCCTTGTATTATGTTGACAACCTTTCGATTGCAACAAATCTTCCATTTGTGTACATTGTAATTGATTTTCTCAAAAATTTCGCCCAATGTTTCATACGTTTCCTTCATAGTTGTGCTGAATCCCAATGGAATGGACGGTTTTTTGTTCGTTTTGTGCAATAGCACAGCCTTCAAACTTGAAACTGAACCATCGATGAATAAACGCCAGTCGCCAGCGTCGTTTGCTGTGTCAGCTTTCTGCTTTTCAAAAATGATGTCAACATTTCGGAGTTTTGTTGTGATAGTCACATCTTAGCCACCTACCTATCTACCTAAAGCAGCAATGTATTCTTTTGTTTTCAATTGTTTTCTGTTTATTCCAGAACGAGAATTTATGCATGCGTAGCACCTGGATTCATCATGTCCAGTTAGGTCTTCCACACAAACTACTGGCTTCATAAAAGAAAACTGTCCAACTTTGCCATGTATCCACATTATTATAAGGGAATTATAACAATTTTTGCAAACTGTGTTCGGCGTAAAATTTGCACCACTTAAATCTGTTTCATCAAAATAATGACAATACGCTGTTTTGAATTCCTCAGTAATCAATTTTTTTCGATCCAGTTGGCCCCTTTTTGGGACGATATGACCACAAACGTAACAAAAATTACCCAATTGTGGGCACTTGTTATTTTCCATATTTGTAAAATATATTATATGTTTTGTTGTAATTCACTTTTAAAAACCGGAGAAAAATTCACTTGTACTTCTCGCGTTCGTCGACTCTTGTTAAATGACAAAAATCGATCAGAGAGCACCTAAAAATACTACAAATATTTCAATATTTTACTGGCAGGTAATTATGAAATATGTTTTTAAAACGTTCCAAAACATGAGCACTCATAAATGTGGGTGCAATTTCGGCTAAAAAAATAATGCAGGTAACTAACGGAAAACCCCAAATAATTAAAAAAGGGCACTGTCCACTCACATTTATTTACGCTCATTACTTTGCTACCGCAATAATAAAAATCAAATAACCTTTTGTTTATTACTTTTTTTTAATTCTGAGAATCATAAAAAAAGTCGTCAAATTCATTCTTTAAATTAATTGTGAATAAAAGCGAAACGCGTTCATCGATTTTCATGATTTATGTGTCATATTGTTTAAAGGTTATGCGACTTTACGTGAAAGTAATAGGACTTGACACTTTTTTTACCGTTTTGGATTTTTTATGAATTAAAAATAAAAAATTTAAATTTTTTTGGGCAAAAAATATTTTTTTTCTTCATACATTTATTTATAACTGCGAAACTGTTGCTTATGCAGCGAAACGTTGTATGAACAGATTAAAGGAATTGTAATTCTTAATTTTTTTAAATTTTCTTTCAGCTTATTCGGACTAGTGGTTCTCAAATTATGACAAACAAAAAAGCCTAAAACGTGACAAATTCCCCTATGCGATACTTACTAACTTCAAATTAATTTTTAAATTATTTATTGAGGTACCATGACCAAACTAATGATGCAGAAGTTCTTCTTTTTGGGTCTTCTTTCATAAGCAATTATCAGAATTGGGTCCCGAAATCATGTGTTGTACTGTGTAATGCAACTTTCTTGCTAACAAAAAGAAAGGTAGATTGAAAACTACAAAAACGTAGATAACAAAAAATATTGTGATAGTGTCTAGAATTTATTCCCGTGACTTCGTTCACGCGAAAATTAGGGGAATATTTGAAAATTAAAAAAATAATTAGTATTGTGGTTATTTTATTGAACTGTTTATGGGTTTTAATCCAAATTAAATTATTTTTTATGAAGAAAGGAATTTTTACAACATGAAATGAGTTAAAATTTAATGATATTTTTCAATCTAAAGCTACGGTCACACTTGTCAAATATTTGACGAAAAAAACGGAACCAACAAGTAAACTAAATAATTATTTCCTTTTATTCTAATATTTATTTTGATTATAACTGCACATATACAGAAAACTGTTACGCTTATTTGGTCAAATATTCAATAAGTGTGTAGCTTCAGCTGCCGCGGGAATCGAAAATAAAAAATAATTTAATGAAAATTAAATTTAATGAACTTTAGCCTGATTAAAATATTAAATGAATTAAAAATCAATTAATTTTGTTATTTATATTTTCCTTTTGTCTGACTGGCAGCTTCTGAAATCAAATAAGATTCGAACCCTTTACCGATGTTTTCATATTTTTTTTTTAAATATTTTAATTATAAAAGGACTAAAGAATTTTTAAAGTATTCACAAAATTAGATAGAAATATGTATAAAAAATGGAGAAATTTTCGTAAAGTGGACTTAGGCCTTTTAGCTTTTGACACATCCATATATAATACAAACGTTTCTGCCTATGGCCGTTATAGCCCCTGAAACAATAAAACCGATGTGCTCCAAATTGTTTTCATTAGAAAGGCAATATTGTGAAGATGGTTTTAGGCTATACGTTTTTTCAAAACTAGCACCACAAGGGTCGTTAGGGGGCAATTTATGCCTCTAAAACTATTCAACAGATTTTAATGAAAGTTAAAACATAGATTGATATCTACTTATGTATATGTACACATAAGCTATAAATTTAAAAAAAAAAAAATGAGTACAAGGGGATGTAGGGGGAAATATCTACCTTTGCAAAACTATCTATCAGATTCGAATGAATTTTAAAAAATAGATAGATCCCTATTTAGATAGACAAGAAGGAAGGAACGTAGTAGCACACGCCAGGTATCTGCTAGTTTAAATATAGTTAATGAAAATAAGAGCAAAGAAAAATAAGTCAAATTTTTTTTTATATATCGCTTTAATTCTTAACCGTTTTTTGTAGATATTTGTAAATGTGTTTTACCTATGTTAAATTTTTAACACTCATAACTTTTTTTGTATTATAGAAAACCCTTACGTCGAATACGCAAATTGCGAGATACTATTCTTAAGAAACGAATTCAAATTGGAGATGTTCAAGTAAAAGGACCGAGCAGAGAAGTGAAACGTCTAAAAATGGATAATACCAAAGATTTCAATATGTTAGATCAACAAAATTGTAGGTCCGTTACGTCGTGCACATATTGCTTGAAAAATTTTGAAAGAAGAGCTGTGTTAGCCACTCATCTTTCAAATTGTTTAGCACGAAAGTTGTCATTGAACAATTCAGAAGTATCAAAGAAAATGATCGATTTAAATGAACAAATAAAAAAAACCAAATTATGCAACCAAATCTCAAATCAACTATTTGATTCTAAAAATCAACACGATGAACGCAATGATGAGAAAGAAACAGATGTTAAAGTTGACATTAAAATTGAACCTCAGGATGATCATAGTTCTGCTTCGAACAGTTCTAATATAAATGAATTATTTCAAAATTTGGAAAATCAAACCTTTGGCAATGGTTTACAAACCGTTTGTTTGGAAAAATTGCAAATGATGGTGGAACTAACGGAACATGGGAGTGAAGATGATAAGGATTCTAAGGATGAAGTTGACAAAGAACATGACTGTTGCAACGAACCCAAAAATCCAACTGAGAAAGATAGTTTAGCGAAAAAAGAGAAAACCAAATGTTTCCGTAAAGTTTCAGCAACAAAACAACTAACTTGTCGTTGTAAGATCTGCAACAAGCAATTCAACGCATTGAGCAATCTTAGACGTCATATCTCAATGTTTCATTATAGATCGAGACGTTTTGGTTGTAATTTATGTGATTATCGTGCCTTCAGACGTTATGATATTGTCAATCATCTTACATTTGTTCATAAAATGACAGGAGAACGTGAGTCTATGGCTATTGAATACGTAACAGTACACGAGCTAAAATATTCCAAAGATGATGTTGAGGGAGATATTGTTGTTATTAATGATGAGGCTGTAACTGAACAGATTAACACAGAGGAGAAAGATATGCAAGTAGACGGAAAATCACAAATACTTGCTCACAAAATTTCACTAAAAACGTATGAAAAAAGAGAAAAACGCAAAAAAGTGATTTTGCAATCCAATACAGATGTTATCAAGCAACTTAAAAAGGATCCAGTTGCAACAAAGGAAATATCTCACGTAAAAGTAGTTCGTAGAAAAATGAAAAGGTCTTTGGACCAACAAGTAGAAGGTAAAAAGAGACCCATTCGAAATCGTATTAAAACCGTCAATAAGGATTTTGTATATGATCTCTTCACAATCAAAGAAGAGTCTAAACAGCTACCACGACTAACAGTCAAGCGCAGTAATTCAATTTTTGTTAATCAAAGCAGCCTAAAAAAAGCTGAGCTTCCGCCCCCTCCCATTAAAATATCACCTTACAGATTAAGAACAGAACCCTTAATGCCTTTTGATAAAGGTTCTGTAAAGGGTGCTGCCACAAGTGTTTATCGAAATGTTATTAATGAAGCACTCGCTGCTCCTTCAACCTTACCAGAATTACCAACGAAGAGGCCTCAAATGCGCTCTCGTCTAATATCTTCGTCGCGTAGTGATTCGAACACAGTGCCCATTATAGAAACGACGGAGTTAGAAGCTGCTCGTCTCAAATCTACATTCTTCGATGACTCCTTTTTGGAAAAGTTTGCAAAGAAATCGAATCCATCATTCAAAATGAAGCCTTTATGGGCATTGCAGCATAGCCCTCTTAATTCTATACTGCAAAAGTTCGACGCATCACAACAAAATAATATCCTTAAAACAGAGAGTTTAATTCTTCAAAAGCCGCCAGAAAGAGAAAACCACTCTCCGCCTAACTACAATAAATGTTCATTACAAATACCAACACAAACAACACTGAAAGAAAAGGATGTAACACCAAACGGTAAACAATTATTGGAACCATCTTCACCACCTGCCGCTCCCAAAAAACGTATTACTCTAATGCAACGCCTTGCCGAAAATAGAGCCAAACGAAGGGATAGCCTCGTTCTTACAACTTTGGAAAACTAAATTCAATTAATTTCTTCTAGATTATTTTGACAAATATCTTTTGGTTCTTACAAATTTTATATATTCCAATAACTCGTTTCTGAAATGCAAAAGTCGAACCAATCTACGAATTTCATGTAACGATATTTTCATAAATTCATATCTAGAATAAAGAAACAAGATTTATAAATAATACATACATACGTAATCATATTCTACAAATCATTAAAATACCCATTTGAAAAATATATGTGAAATGTATATACATAGATTAATATTTTATTTGTACACAAAACCAAGTTTTATGTGCAATTCAGTTCTATAAGTACCTCTAACTTTATCATTGTACGTTTTGAAAAATATGTTTAATAATATTTTCATGTGATTTAGTTAATATTGAACTTATTTTGTTACACACGTTTAATATAACATGCGTATTGTAAATTAATAGTGCAAAAAGCCCATGGAAAATTTACTGTTATATAGTTTGGAATTTGTTATCATTCAAAGAATTTTAAGGTTATATGTACTTTGCTTTAAAGCAAAATTATATTTTGTTTTTCTCCAAATTTTGTTTGTTTTATATAGCTCAATTGTTCGAAGGATAAATCATGATTGCATTAAAAAATTCAACTTTTTATTTAATTAAATGTATGTATTAGAATATTGTGGTTCCATATAGCCATTATTTGGTTATTTTTTGCGTTTCATTAACGACGTATTATGTATGTATGTGCATATGTAATGGTTGGTCTAAACTCAAACCTATTTTTGAGAAATCGTTTTCATACAAAAAATTCTTATTATCTCATTAATATAACTCAATTTCAAAATTATACATTTATAGACTTTCCTTTATATCTTTAGTAAAAATGTTAATGAATAAGCAAATACAAATATAGAAATAAAAACATTGAAAAATTTAATATGTTTTTTTTTCAATTCTAATTTATAATACATACTACGTTTTCACAACTTGCCGATAGCTCAAGGTAGGTTTTTATCGGCTGAATAAAAAGTGTCCCTTAATTGCAACTGTAGTTTTACCTAAAAAAGTGTTTTGATACGATTATGCAGTTAGAAAATTTAATGACAACTAAAAATAAATATAACAAGTTAAAAAACACGAATAAAAAGGTAATTCGAAGTGAATAAAAAGTTAAATAAAATAAAAAAAAATATGGTTAGTTCTGTGAAACTATTTTTTAGCGCGTTCAATTGGGGCAAAACTTATTTCCTCTGACGGCTCTCCATCGGTAATGAAGTCATATTTTTATTGTGGGACATTTTTTTTTTTTTTTAATTTTGCCTTTTAGTGTACCCACAGTCGTTGCCAAAACTGTTAACTGTTTCTGCGATTCGTTTCAATTTTTGTTGGTTTTTGTTTTCCATTTGATTTGGTTGCTTAACCATTTTGAAATTTAAAATTAAAGAAATATTAAAGAATACATACATCGCACTTGATCAACAAGATCAAGATGTCCCGTCCCGGGAATTCCCGGGAATTTCAATTATTTTCATCCCTATCGTGAATAATTTTTCCCTCGTAATTTTTCCCCTTTTTACATATGTATTTGCGGTCATGAAAAACTCCCATGAAAAAAATGTCATTCAAAAGAGAATAATAACGTGAAAAAATGTTCACGTGAAAAAATTCCCCTTATCGTGAAAAGATTTTTCCCTCGTAATTTGTTCACATTTCCCTTAGATTTTCTCACTTTATTTTTGCTAGGGTACAGAACATGTATGTGACTATTTCCTCCTATAAATCAAATATTAAGGGCTAGATCCGTTAATAAGGCACCAACCGATATATTGGTCAACAAAATGCAAAACAAGAGGTTGATTGCCGCCGGATTTGTAAAGCTTTCGAAAGACGTGGTGGCAGAATTTTGGGAAATATTTGACTACATAAAATTTAAAAAGTGCAAAAAACTAACGTTGCAATCAACCTATCCCTCCAATACTAATCATTTAGCTTTATTATTTTCACTTTTCTTTAAAATATATACGTGTATATTTTTAAACATAAATTTCATTGATTTTTAATATTTCCTAATCTTTCTTCTTTTTTGTTACATTCACTGGAACTGATAGCGTGAAAAATTTTTCACATGAGATTCATGATTGCTTTTTTCCCTTCGAGGGGAATGAAAATTTCATAGGAACAAAAATTCCACTTGTTATTCACGATAGGGGTGTTTTTTATTTCCCGTTTTCCCGGGATTTTTGTTGCGAGATCCCGGGAAATAAAAGTTTCTCATAGTTTCAGAAAAAAGCTATTTATTCTTTGAATTTAAGTTTTCTATTCTCGTAAAATTAGCATCTGTTGATGGGTTGTCGATAAGGTCAATAACAAGAAGTGAGTACGTTCGTAAATCCTTGTCTACTGACGCAATAAATCTATCAAAAGCAGAATGTGCCGAACAACAGTTAATAATTAATAAATTTAGTAAAGTGAAGAGTTAATAAAGAACATAAATTCAAAATAAGATGCAGGCAGTAAATTTTAAATGTCCATGGACAAGTCATAAAAATAGCAGATATTCAAAAATGTCGCTCCTTTATTGCAGCAAAGTCATATCTACAAAAAAATCGAGCTTGGCAAAATGCGATTAAAGTTTTCAAAATGTACCGATTAAAAGATATATTTTGCTATAACTTCGGTTCAGTTTGAGATAAAATACCCATTTTTTGTTACACGAAAGTATGAAGCAACACTTTGCTTAATTTACTTAAAATTAATTAAAATTTTTTGAGATATGACAATATATTTATTTATTTATTTCATTTATGCAATATCAAGCCTTAGAGGCCAAAATAACAATATTACATGTTCATATATCCTGAGAAATTAACAACAAATTATATACATATTTGTACACTAATAAACTAATAATAATAATAAAAAATAATTAAGCTATTATCAAAAAACAACATATCATAGTTAATGGCTCCCCAGCCGCAATAAAAAAATAACAAAGAGAAAAAAAGAAATGAAAAATATCCTAAAAAAGGTCCAGACAGTAACAAACTAAGAGGGAAATAGCACAACCAAATAAGGTAAAATGGAAATACAATTTACAAAGTGCTAAAATGTATTTAGATGAGATATAGAAAATCCTTAAAAAGTAAAATTAGCGAAGAATTCCAGTAGTTTTAAACGAATTATTTGAATGCGAAAATATCCGTAATGAATATGGTAAAAAATTCCAAACCCTAGCAATCCTAACTATAAAAGACCTACTAAAAAAAGATGAGGAAATTCTGGGAATCATAATCTGGGGGTTTCTAACATATCTTGTAAAAACAAATGAACTAGACAGGTCAATGGGTCTGCGATGTCGAATTACTCCATAGAACAAAATACCTAATCGATATTTCACATAATTTTCAAACGTGCACCCAAGAAAACGCCGGACCGAAATAGATACATATATGCTCACGACGCTCAATGTTGTAGACAAATCTTACAATACTATTAACTATACGCTTAACTCTGCTTAAGCGAGTGGAACATGTACCGGAATAAACTTCAAGACCATGAATCAAAGAAACAAGATTGAGCATTGCACAGGTCCGTTATTTTTGTGTGTGACGAAACAATAGACTTTGTGTGTGTCTTACATTTTTTACAACAAACACTCATATTTAGTCTATGATGACGTAGATGCGCAGTAGAATTTTTTTTTGTACGGCTGAGTGCGCAATCTTGTTTTTTTGATTCATGCTTCAAGACCATATAATACAGATGACATCAACATTGCATGAGCCATATTATACCTAACACGTAATGGGAAATACAAATAAGATGAGTACATTTTACGAAGAATACCAAATATTTTACCATTACGGGAATTAATATGGGGGTCAAAGGAAAGGTGATAAACATAAATTTTTTTTCATTTTGTGACGGCTTATATAACCGGGAAGTGCTGGAAAACCGAAATAAAAAAAATATGGAAACTCGTGTAAGATACTACAACATACGATTTTAAAAACTCATTGTCCTAATGATTACAGGTGGATCTTGTAAGAAGAAGTCCGTTTGTTGCTATTTTATGCATCAACCTTGACATACATTTGACTGATATAGACGTTGTTTATAAAAAAGAAAAATTACTTCGGACTGTGAATTAGAAATATGCAACAACTTTAAACTTTTGCACTTTAAACTATCTGTACAATCTCGGTAAAAAAGTAAACAAAATTTTTCGGAAACATGGCAATAAGTAAATAAAATAAGAAATATACTCTTTGCCGACTTTCTAAACGCATTGAGTGGGTCTTAATGTTATTTCCTAAGCTGTTAAAAAATGTTAATATATTTATTTAAAATATTCAACATTTTTTTTTTTTTTTTTATTATTCGAATTTATTCTATGAGCTAAATTTCAGTTATGTATTTTATAAAGCTTTTTTGTAATAGTCCTTTTCCTTCAATTTTTCAGAAACGACTTTATACACTACCAGACTATTATATTGTTGTCTGGTAGTGTTGCGAAAATCGATGGCTGATTTTTAAAGTAAATTTGGATAATTTGGTGGCGTTGTTCAAGCATGAATCCATTTATGATGATGTGCCTGAGCAAAAAGTGAGAGCAGTATGACAGTTCGCTTGACAGATAACCTTTCGATAGCTCTATCGAGCTTAAAAAGCACCCATTATAAAGAAATGGCAATGAGCGTTTTGAACCTTCCCCAGATATATGCAACCAAATGTTGAAGTTAAACTCATTATTTTAGGAGTTTTATTTTAAGTTTTAATTGCTTTTAAGTTTTTAATGTTATAATTGTTAATTTATTTTAAATTACAATAAGAATCTCAAAAGTTTGACTAATATTTAACTTCTTTCAATGAGTTTGTTGTGTTTTTGGTTCTTGTAAATGTGATGGGATTAAATAAAACTTAAATTTTATAGGTGTCAGGTGTAATTTTATATAAATCGGGTAATTTTGCTTCATCTCAAGTGTAACACTGCCTATATGACTCAACTTTTGTGGGATCCTTTCCTGGTTTAGGTATCATGGCTACTAAGAAAACCCTCCACTTTTGAGGATAGTATTCAAGACGTAAAATATCATTAAAAATTTAAATAATAATTTTCTTTGCTATGCTGGGTAGTTCCAAAAGCATTTTGTTGCTGATCTTATCAAAACTAAGGGTTTTATTGGGGTTTTAATCACAAATAGCCTTTTGGATTCTCTTATCTCAAATCTTAGGGAAACAGCTGCTTTAGCAGCAACATGTGGTAACTTGACCGCAATATCTTAAGATATATTTATTTGGAGTTAATACGTTTTTTAAATAATAAACAAACAAATTTTCTTTTTCATTATCATTTCGTGCCCAACTTCCATTCAAGTTTTTTAATGGTGGTTTAGAGACAACTGACCTTTTGAGATTTCTAGCTGCACGCCATAATAAGTAGTCTGATTGTGGAGTTGCATCAAGTTACTCAAGATATTTTTCCAGGGAAGCCGTTATCTGAGTCTGCAGCTACTTTCTTAGCCTTTTTGTACACTCCTTAAGTTGAGGGGATCTGTGCAATTCCCACTCTTTTCGAGATCTCCTTTTTTCAGTCGATCGGTCAATTTCACCAATTCTATTTAAATATCAATTCATATTTAAATATAGTTTTTCATATAATTTTACTTTTATTTGATAAAAAAACGAATTTCAAACATAAATTGATATACATATAAATAAATTGGTGAAATCGGCCATTAAGGTTTAATAATACTGCACAACAAACTTTTTTGTGCGGTCTGAAATTTGATGGGAAGCTTTTTTTTTACTGATTTGAGGTCGCTGATTTGAAATCTAATCTCCATTTTTCTCTATCAGCTTTAATTTTCGAAATATAACGTTATGTCCAAAATATAGGCACTTTCACTACATACATATATTGGAATAACTTGAAAACAGTTGATCCTATTAAAAAAAAAACAATTTTTGTTCTTCAAAAATTCATAAATAATAAAAATGCGGCAAAAATCAAAATTTTGGTCTTAAAACATTTAGCTTAACATAATTTCGAATGAAATGAGGTTTGTTTATTCAAAAATTTCGTACAAGGTTTGGCTAAAAAGAGAAAACAGTGTCGCATTTGATACATCAAACCCGTTTTTTTCCAACGTGTCAGATGCCAACATAAAAGAAGGAGTTTTCGAGGGACCACAAATTACGAAGCTACAGAAAGATTTCAAATTTTTTTGGTTTTGTATGAAGATGAGTCAAAGGAATTTTTTGAGCATACATTTTAAAGAAATCATTCAGCGCCGGATGTAAATATTAGGGGCATTTATTTATTACCTTATTATATCCTCTTTCTGTTTTCTTTTTTTATATTCATTCATCCTAACAATTCATAAAGCAGGTAATTTCAAGTGTACCGCAGATGTATTCTGTAATTCTCTAAAGCTAAATCTCTATCGCTAAAAAATCTATAAAGTTGATTTAGCGATTTTTGGCTTGGTTTAGGGCGTTTTATTTCATTTAGGGGCAACTTTAGGGGGAAAATTAAGGGGGCATACATTTATATTTAAAGGGTTTTTATGGGGGTTTACTATTTTCTTGTCTGTACAAAACAATAACTAAGTACATATAACTATATTTTACAGCTTTTTTTTTTGTTGAGCAAAAATCGCTAGATTCCCGCTGTACGCGTCAAAAAATAGCTTAACTACAATCTTTTTAAAAATACATTAAAATAAATCTATTAAAGGGCGAAGTGTTCATTAAATAATACGTCTCACAACATAATTTCAACACATGAAATGCTGAAACTTTTTAATCTCGATAAGTTTACGAAAATGATTTGGCAATGCTCGATAATTTTAAAGAAACTTAATTCTAATATTTATAAAAAATCTGACTTCGACTACCTCTACTTTGATTACATATATAATTTATAAATGTACTAATGGATGTGTCAGAAATTTTTCAGTTTGGTTATATTACTGCAAGACTCTTATCAGACGAGAGTCGTACAGAAGGGCTCAGGAAAGATAGCAGGAGGAGCATACCTGCCTGATGACCAGGACTTTATGGCCTGACTATGACGAGGCGAGAACGCGTACTACTTGGTCTTGGTAGGGTCCGGATAAGGACAGTGATGTTGGTCATTACGGGTCACTGGGTGATAGGGACTCATGCTAGGAGGATGGGTCTTGCTTATAATGATTACTGTAGGAGTTGTCAAGATGAGGAGGAGACGGTGTTTCACTTTCTCTGCCAATGCCCCGGTCTGGGGAGCATTAGGCTTAGGCATTTTGAGAGACCAGTATTGACATGTCTGGACGATATGTCCAATGTGGAACTGTTCTGCAGGGAATCTGGGTGGTTCGAAGCTGCAGTGGCCTCCGGGGAATAGTCTGGTGGATGCTGGCTGTCTCCTGTCACTGGCTAGGGGTATCACAAAGGACCAAAGTCGTCTTCGTGACGGTTGCCCGTTTAACCTAACCAATATTACTATCTTATTAGTTGTGAACTCTTTGAAATTTTTTTGTTTCTCTGTTATTTAAATATTGTCCATTAAAAAATATGAAAAACGGTATAGGGTTAGAATCTTATTTGTTTATTTCTTCAAAAGGAAAATATACATAACAAAATTAGGCGATCATATTTTTTTTTTCCTTTATAAGTAAATTCCAACTTATTCTATCATTACATACATCTTTTATTTCATTAAACGATTTGTTCTGCATATTGAGTTCTTGTATGACTGTTCTACGCCAGGTGTTCTTTGGGCGACCAGAGCGTCTGCTACCTTGAGGATTCCATTCCAATGCCGTTCTTGTGATACTGCCAACTGGTCGTCGCAATGTGTGGCCTATCCACTTCCACTTTCGTCTTGCAATTTGGCGAATAATGGGAACTTCGTTTGTCAATCGCCAGAGATCGATGTTGGTGATTACGTTTGGGCAAATGATACGGCATATTATGCGCAAACATTTGTTTACAAAAACTTGCAGTTTTCTCGCTATATTACTCGTCATAAGCCATGTCTCGCTTCCATATAGCAGTGTGGATTTCACACAGGCATTGAATATACGAATTTTTGTATTCTTTGAGATTTGGGGGGATCGCCATGTTTTATTTAGCCGACCAAAAGCTGATCTTGCTTTGTTTAACCTGAGTGAAACGTCTTCTTCCACTCCTCCATCTACCGACATCATGCATCCTAGATAACAAAAGGATTTCACATATTTTATACGTTGGTTTTGTACTCCAATATGGTTGTCAGTTGCGTTATTTATACGCATTGCATGTGTTTTGGCAATATTAACTTCCAGCCCAACTCTATTTGCTAGCGCGACCAAATCATTTACTTTGCTCTGCATATCATTTAACTTATGCGATATAAGACAAATATCGTCGGAGATAATATATTACTGTAATATGAATTACTACGCTTTACGTGTAAATACAATTTTGAAATCTCAATAATTTACTCTACTTTTTATTTTAAGGAGGTATGCCTTTAAGCTTCGGACACATCCATTTGTTATAGTCTTTTTTTAAACTGTTAATAATTTGGTTTTTAGATATGTAAATATATTATTAAAAAAAATATTCAAGAAACTTTAAAACAAATATTTTTGGAGGAATTTTAGTAAAATTTAAGAAATTTTGGTATTTTGGCTTATTATTTAGGAAAGGATATTAGTACGTTAATTAAAATTGAGGCAAGTTAAATTAATTGAAATTAAATTATTATATAAGCTTTTACGTTAAGGTGTTTTTTTTAAATACGTTAAATTTAGAGGGGTTTGAAAATTTTTTGGGTGGAAGAAAAAAATTACCTGGCAACACTGGCTGATATCATATCAAAAAAAATAAAACTATACACAGGGTATATTTATAGCAGGTAGCCGCGAGATTACAACAATTGTACAATAAAACAAACAAAACGGGCTTTTCATTGTTGTAATGTGATACAAACTGTCAAAAAGCAAAGGGGTTGATAAGAGACAAACAACTTGTTTACTTGTTTAATATACAACATTTGACAGTTCGTACCACAAAACAAGCAAATACAAAATAAACAGCTGGCTTTCCGAGACTACCTGTTATAAATATACCTTGATTATACATATGTACTAATAAAGTGACCTCACAAGGGCTGCTGTTTGCATTGATTTTCTTCGTGTATGACGTTTGGTGTCATTTTTTTTTGCTTATTTACATTTTTTATAAGAGCATTTTGACATTTGCCGTCTCAATTATGGCAACAAAATGCCTGTTGTTTTTTCTATTGTTTCATTGTTGTAGTACTGGGGTCACTTTGTTAATACATTTTGATTATATAAAAAACTTTATTTAAATATCAATTGAATTGGTGCAATTGGCCATTAGAATTACTTTTTATAAAATTAATTATACTAGTGTTTGCTTAATGGTCAAAATTCGACCATGAATTTTTATGTACATAAATAGGTATACTATATGAATTTATGTGCATGTTTCAAGCATTTATTTTTTCCGTCTTAGTGGATCGATTTGTCGAGGCACCAACATCCGGGTTATATTTTATCTTCTACGTGAGTTAATTTAATTTTGTTAGTTCAATATAAAAAATATCATAAAATATCAATTGAAAAACAAAAAAGTATTAAAAAGTCCCCTTTATAGATTGTCATCCTCTCAGGACATTGCGTGTTTAATTTTATGTTTCTATGTCTAACGAAATTAATCAAAGTACCAAATGTAGAACGAAAAAGTACCAAAAAGCTCCCTCTTATAAATTCTTATTCACTCAAGACCATGTAGGTTTATTTTTATCTTTGTAAATCGAATATTAACACAAATTCCAAATGTACCACATGAAAAACAAAAAGTACAAACTTTTTTAATCGTATAGGTGTTCTTTTACTCAGTAAACTGCACCAATAATATTATGGTTCACATGAAGCACAGAAAAGTAAAGGAAACAAATTTAATGTTCCGTATTTCCCTTTTTTGATACTTTTTTCTCACCATAGGGGTTCGGATGACAAACAAAGGAAGAAAGCGGTCTTAATTGTTTTGCCTGTGCCGATTTATACATACGAATTATATAGTCGAAATATTCGATAACCGGTTTCTGAAAAATGTCGAATAATCGACCACAAGAAAGAGGAAGAGAAAACAGAAATCATGTCTATTTTTCTGTCCCTCTTTCTTCTCTACGCCGCTTGCTATCAAACAAAAAAATGACGTCCAAAAATTCATCATGTAAATTGAGTGTTATTCTCTCAGGGCTATGCATCTTTATTTCTATCTTTGTAGAAAAAACAAAACAAAAAGTACCAGTGGTGTTCTGCAAGTAATACCGGTTTTGCGTTTCTCGACCTAGTTCCATTGAACGATTCCCTAAAAGGAACGGTGCGGACTTTTTCAATAGTTCCTTTTTTGTTTTCCTCGTTCCGCAATTGCAATCAGTTGGATGATCACATGTATTTTTGTAGGTTTGATCAAAGTTGTCGACTTTTGTGTATTTTTGTCGTGCCATCTGTGCCGCCTCATGTGTAATTACACATATCATGTGTAATTTTGAGTTTAATGTGTAGCCCATGTGTAATTAAAAATTTTAACGTTTTGTTGCACTGATTTTTGATATTTTTTTTCACAAGAGTAAAATGGTTAATGTTCTTGGCAAAACTTAAAAATTTAATTCAAAGAATGTTAGTGTTAAGAGAGGTGAACTAAAACTGGTTGGATCATTAACTACTAACCATTTGGCGTTTAGATAGCCCTAGGCCCCATATAAACACTACTCCCGGAAAACAGTTTAGTACGCCTAAAAACGATAAAAATAATGCTATCATAACAAAATTTGAATTGAAACTGTTACTCAAGCTAGATTAAATTGCTAAATAATTTAATATAGATCTAAACCTCAAACCAACCAATTTTAATGCTGATGTCTGTTTTTATAGTATAAATTAATAATAAATAGACATCATATAGATATCCCTCCTGAAATATTCGAACAGTCGGTGGAGGGTATTAAAGATTCGGCATAGCCGAATATAGCACATTAACTTGTTTATATTAAAATCCACAAACATTTTCATTTTAACAGTTTCCTTAAAACCAATATGGCGCTTAATATGTCAAATGTTATTGTTTACATTTATTTGCAAGTAAGCAAATATGCACTACTAAGTTGCAAACGTGCAAACGAAGTAAATTAAGCAAATTGCAAGTACATACGTACATTTTGTTGTTGTGCTGTGCAAATTTGTGTATTTTTACACGAATTTTCATCGTTTTGCACACTTTGCACTACCCATCGTGATTTCTCTTGTTAAAACAAAATAAGAAAAAAAATGTATGCACCATTTACTGCTTATTACTTACTACACGTGTTTACAGTCTATACCTATAACAAAATGTAGCTTTCTAAGCTTGCTTGTACATTTTCAATAATACTTTAGGGACTTACATATATTAGGTGTGATCCCGTACTCAACTTTGGGAGCACGCGGGATCCCAATCTTACCAAAAAATGTTCCCGTACTCAAAGTTTAGTAAAGTGAGAGAGCTTTTAAGAGAAAAATATTCTTCTTCTTCTTGCACGAAGTAGCCCGTAGTTTTTCTTTGGGCTGATTGGGAAAACTGTTAAACAATCAGCTGTGTCCGAAAATAAACAATAAAAATTACAACCAAGTATTACCAAAAGAATTAAAATACAAAATATTAACAAAATAAACAATAGAAAACGTTGAATTTTACTTTTATACATGCTAATGTGTCATTTATGTACATATGTATTTATTTGAACGTTTTCATAGTATCGTTTTGTTCTGGGCTAGAAATTTGCTTTTTATTGTTCCCGTACTTTTGTACATTTTTGTCTATTAGTGAGATACATTTTTGTTTACTCTCATTTTACTGAACTTTACCCAAAAAGTACGGGATCGCACCTATTGTTACAGTCGCAAATTGAAGATCCAGAAAACTGTATTTGAAGTTAATTAATTAAATCATTTGTATTTTTCTTGATTGCTTGGCTTTTCTACAACGGTAGAAAAAGTTGCTTAAAAATTTCCATTGCGCCAGGAAAAAGCTTCTTTAGTTATTGCATTTCATTGGGTACCGTTCCCATGTCATAGATTTATATTTATAAATAAAAGTGCCAAATGGTAAAAACAAGAGTAGCATTTTAAAACTTGATATCCTTTTATATTTTATAATTTTTGATACCTTACAAAACAAAAATTGTGAACCGAGTTTTTCTTTAATATTTTCTATTAATTTGTTTATAACAGAATTTCTTATTGTGACCCTCATATGTATACAAAATTATAGTACATTTTACTAGGTACTTAAATAAAACAAATTTTTAAACTTGTACGAATGTGTAATTTGTATCTGCAAGATGTTTATAAGTATGGCTATGTAACCTACTTACAGATAAAGGTTATATGTATGTACAACCGAAATGACAAACCCAACTCAGACAATCAAACACCCGCACAAACGCACATACAAAAAGTTATTCAGTGTATAAATTGCGGTCAATGTCGTATAAAAGAAAAACAGAAGATTCAAATTTTTACTCTCCTACATTTATAAGAGCATCAAAAAGCTCTACCAAAAAATGTTCCTTAAAAAGTTAAAAAGCTCTTAGAGTGAGAACAACGCAAGTCTGGTCTTTAAATTTCCAATTATTTATGATTATTAGTTTTGGTTAACGACTTTAACGTTATGATTTTTATTAAATTTGTTTAACTATAATGAATCAAGAACCCTTATCTAATTTAATTTTTAATTTGATATTTATTTGTATGTAAGTGCGTATATCCAAAAGAAAAAAAATTATGCCTTAAACATGTAAATGTAGATGTTTTTAGTCAATTTGCAACCCTAAATAAATAAAAATTTATCCAAAATAAAAATTTTCCTGTTCTTTTCTATATTTTGGCTTTCATTGTTGGAAATTGCAAATAGGACCTTTTATTAACAATTTAATACAATAATTAGATATTGTTATCCTTACGCGAACAGCTTTCTCATTACTCTCTTTTTTGCTCATAATTGTACATATGCAGTGTTCTCTTGTGTATAAGTGAGCTTATACCAACATATGTTTTTGGGTCGTTGCCGCTAAAGCTGAGCAGCTAACGCTTGTTAGATAGACACATGCTGTATACGAACGACCTAGTCAAAGACAACAAAAACAAAACAATTTATTGAAATGAAGGACGCCAAATATGTCTGTTGTTGTCAGTTATGCAAGGATTACAACCACGTATACGAAAGGTATATGTCTAACACACATATGAACTGTCTATGTATGTGTATACAACCACTTAAAACTAAGTGTATGTTTTTCTGTATAAAATGACTAGATAGAAGACTACTGCTAATGCTGTAAAGTTGTTATATTCACCACAATATACAAAAATATATGTATTCAAACATATACATATTTATATATATGTACATATACATATGTGTATTAGTGATGTTAGGAACATCAATTTTTAATATTCTTGAATAAGAATACGAATATTCAATCTAAACGTTAGCTCGCTCTACTCGATATTTTAAATTTGATTAGAGAAAACCTTTGTAAAAAAAATATCACACTACTAAATGTATTCAACATTATTATGACATTTCGATGACCAAATTTTGAATTATCTACATCGCACCTGAATACCTTTACCAAGGCCCATTGCAAAGGTCTGCGCAAGAAGCCTCATGATCATTGTTTATGTTCTTTTTAGTTGTCAAAAGTTTTTTACATTTTGCTTACATGTGCATGTATACGTTTGTTTACGTTTATGGTAGATGGGCCTTGACCTTTACTGAAATTTTTTTTAATTTATTATTATGAACAGACTAAAAGCACCGCGACCCAAAGCAGTGTTGCCAAATTTTAATGACCAAAAATTGCTAAATTTACAGAAAAATTTGGCTTTTTTTTAAATAAAAAATACATAAAAATCGTAAATTGAGATCAATTTACAAACCTTTTAAATCCAAATCTACTATAAAACAAATATATACATATGTATCAATATCTACATAACTTAATTGATAAAATCAAATTAACGGTTGCTAAATGTAACCTATTTCCCAATTTACATTTCGTGCAAAAAAAAAATAAAAAAAAATGACAGCTCGAGTTTGCAGTGTAAAATTTTGGAACGAGTTTTATTTTTAACTTGGTGGCCACACGATCAAGTTTTGCCTTCAATTCCATTGAACTTGCAATACACTCTCACTTTTTTACTAACACACTCACAATTTTTAGGCAAGAATTAGTAAATACACTGGTATTTACCTGCAGGGTGGGTATAAAAGTACAAAATTCTCACTGTTTATTGTAGTTTTAGTGCAATTAAACCAAACAACGAAAAGAAATTTAAAATTAAATTAATTTTATTGACAGTTAATGATTGCCATATGCATTTGTGTTTTATAAATATCCAAATAAGGAATATATGTAGTATTTTCCCGGTATTTACACAGGCATCAGGTTACCAAAAAACCAACGTGTGAAAGCAAAAACTATAAACCTTCTGTATACGTTAATTTTGACAGATATGTACAATTATATGTGGATTTTACATCTGACAAAGCCATCTCGTATAAAAGTTCCTTAAGAGATTGTATACTTCAATTGAAGTCATTAATGTAACTCCAGGGAACTTTATTCTCCCTACAAACGTTCAGATTTCGTTTTTCTCACTCTTTTTGTGCTTTATCTTAAGCTACTTATTAAATATCTGACCAAATAAGCTTAACCCATACTTTTGTTAATAGTAACTGAAATTAAACCTGGTAAGACCATATCACAAAATGAATTAATTTTCCTGCTAGACATAGCAAAAAATATATATTGGAATTAAATGAAATGATTATTTAGTTTGCTTTTTGATCCCGTTTTTCGTCAAATATTTGACAAGTGTGACCGTAGCTTTAGTAATTCAATGTTGTGTGGGAGAAAACATTTTCGCAGATGCTGCAACCACTTATGCCACTTTGTTTGTACCAGTGTTTTATATGGATTTCAAATTGTTTAGCTTCCAAACCTTAATAATTGTATAATAAAACTGTGCAACATTTTTGAAGTCATGGAATAGAGGGTAAGTTCCTTCTCGTGTGGAATTTCTCGAAGTAATTATCGAAAATAACAAACAAATAAACTAATTATACCCACACCACAATAGAGGAGAGGGTTTTATGCATTTGTGCTGATATGTGTAACAACTTAAAATATGGGCCCTGGACCCACCTTAAAGATACCGAGTATACTCAAAAACACTCTCTGAGTCGATCTAACGATGTCCGCCCGGCTGGCTGGCAGGCTGGCGCAAAGTACAGGCCGCAATATTAGAGATAATTTGATAAAATTTTGCTTATAGGTTTTTTTTGGCACAAGGACCAAACCTATTGAAAACGGTCTGAATCGTACGACAACGAGGGGAGATAGGGGCAATTTCTGCCTCTCAGAAACAATCAAATCGATTTTAATGAAATTTTAATGGACACATAAGCATGATTCTCCATGGCTTCCGAATAGGGTACACTCTCGTAAATGTATTTTAAAATACTGTGGTGTAGGGTATGATATAGTCGGGCTTGACTGACTGTACTTTCTTCCTTGTTTTTATTTCCCTTGATATATATTATTCATTCATTACTCGAGTTTTCGATGTAAAATAAGAAATTATAAGGAATATTTGTTTTTAAGATAACGTTACTTTATTTTTCACAAGGTTCAAATATTATGAAAAAAATGGAGTTTTAAAGGTAATAGGTGCATTTTTCGGGTTATCTAGTTTGAAAATTTTTCCCCTTGTCGCAGAGAGAAAAAGAAAATTACAATTGGTTTCCGTGATATAATCGTCAAAAAATTGCATGTTCTTCGGGAAATTCAAGTTTTAGCCAAAATATACATGAGACCATAAAGCCCAAACAGAACCTAAACTAGCAAAACCCAAATGGCGTTTTATTACATTCGATAAGTTTTTTTAGAAATGCCACACGAGAAGGAGTTTGCATTTTATGTGTTTTACTATGTAAGCAGAGCGAAAAGATCTCTGCGAGTTTCTTTAAATGCCTCATGCATTTCAGTTATATTTTCAATTTAATGCCGATAAATGATATACTTTGTTCAATCCACCGCAACAAGCGCGATACAAATTTGTGTAAGGAGATTGGAATTATATTGATATTTAATTGATCTTTTTCTTTTGTCTTCGTATTATAATTATGCAACTGCTTTAAATTTCTTTACTGAAAGAAAATTTTATGTTGCGTTAAAGTAAAAACTATAAATAAAATAGAAATTGAAATAGTTAATATCTCTTGTCTAATTATAATTTTTTAAACTTTTGTATTTTGTTTTGAATTTGGCGAACACGAATACCAAATGTCATAAAATAGCCGAATACTCGGCATATCGAATGCAAATATTCGTAACATCACTAATATATAAATATATATTGTATATACCTACATGTAGGTATGTATGTACATTTATAAAACAAATTAAACATTGTCACTTCTTATTTGAAGGATGTTTCTCATACATATGTACATCTATTAAATTATTTTATTTGGCATGTACTTGTATGTACTGTTAATCGTTAAATGTTAGCACAACGGTACTATCGCCAACCTTGTAAGCAAACGTTTTATATAAACACATACATACAAACATGCATAAGAAAACGAACAATACAAAATTAATAAGAAAACTAACAAAAAAATAAATCATTTGAAATAATTTGCTAAACCTGAAAATAAAATCTTAGATATAATGTGTTAGGGTTACTTCCCCATTGGAAAGAACTAAAGCTTTTGCCTGATTCTGTCAACGCCTAACTTACTATCTCAGCAGCTGCGAGTAGGAGTACCAAACATCTCTTGCGAGGTTTGTCAGACAATCACTTTTACAGTATCCATCAGTTGAATCTCGGCCGTTAACTTAAACTAAGGTGTGCGTAAGAGTAAGGACAAGAAAAGAAATTAATTATTGCAAATAAAACTATAATTTGCTTAAAAGCAAAAGAAAAAAATAAACTATAAATTTTGCAAGTTCAAAATTTCAATACGGAAAATAAGACTACAAAACATATTTACATACATATTTATATATCCATTTGTATACATATAAATATATATACATATACATATGTTTATGTATGTATGTATATATTTATGTCCATGCATACTGAATATATACAAATTTATCATTAACTAATAAGATTTAGTGGCAAAACAAGGAAAAATGCAACTAACAATATTTTCGGGTCGCTAAAAATAATTTTATAATTGTAAATTAACTGATCAGCAATTTTACAATAAAAAAAATATGAATATACACCTTCATAGATGAGTAACATCTATTTTCTCACTCTTGTGCAAAAGTTATGAAGACTCAAAAACACATACAAACTCTCCTGCTGTTAGATGTTGTTTCAATAAATTTGTAAATAATAAAGAAAATGAAAAGAATAAAATGGACATGCCAATAACTTTTATTTGGCAATTTTTAAACGAACTTTACTTGTAACAACATCCATAGTATCTTAAGCTAAGTATAGATTGAGTAGAACAAATGACAAACAGACCATCACGTTATCAATAACCCTATTCAGCATTCCTTATAGAGGACATCATTGCCACAAATGAAAACATGCAAACCATACAGGAGAACGTACTCACTTACAGTTTTCATTTCAAAGAAGGACACAATATTATTACATGAAAAGGCGTTGTACACTCTTTATACATACATACATACATATGTATGTATATATGTATATCCAACAAATTAAGATTTCATCCATCAAATCAATCAATTGATCTGACTATAAAGTTTTATAATTTTCAAATTTTTTTTAAAACTTGCCAGTACCTCTAAAATGTGAATAACAAGTTAAGAATTTAAATTATCTGTGAAGAAAGAAATTTCTTCAAGGATTACGAATCAATACACCCTTAAACTTACATGCATATGTGTATGTATGGATGTATACACATACTTGATACTAGCATAAATATGACAGTGTCGCACATAAATTGGCTAATTTCACTGAAAAAGGAAATGTCTGGAATAAAGTGTGAATGAAATTCAAAATGGTAACATTTACCTTGAGGACTACATAGTGCTTAGTTAAATTTAGTAATTTTTTTTTAAACTTTTCTTATATGTAAAAATAATTATGTAGGTGAAGGAAATTTAAGTTGATGGGGTTTTTTTTTTAAATAATATCTCGGCAAACTAAGAAAATATTAATTTCATTTGAATTGTGGGTTTTCATAATAAAATTTATAAATATAATATTAAATGTTAGGGCCCTTTATTTGTATAAACATAACGTGACAAAGCTTTTAAGTCCTCGTCCATATTATGAAACATTTGCTGCAGGAACTTTCATCAATTCTCTTTTGAAACTGCATTCGTGTTCATTCAGTATAACTTTCGTTTTGCAGCTTTTAATCATTAAATATCTCTCTTTCTTTCAAAAACAAACTCACAAAAACTGCTTTTACACGAAACAAAGTACATACTAAATTCTTTATTCCCCTTTCATCTTTAAACTCAAATGTTTCGTAGCAAATGTTTCCTAATGTGAACGAGGACTAAGTGAATTTTTGGCTATGAAAGAAATCGATAGAACTGAATCAATAAATTTTGAACAATCTGTTGGCTAAAAAAATAATTTTATTCTACTTCTAGTTTCTATGTATATTTATTATTTCGTGTGTGAAAACTACTGTGGAAAATGGACTATAAATGAGCTTTGTAACTTTAAATTTGTCTTTGAAAGTAAATGTTAAAATTAATAGAATTTAAAAAAGCATTTTATTCCAAATTTATAAGTGTATGATTGTATACAATTAAACGGGCAGTGATCTTGTGATGTCATAATTTTTTCGCTAAAAAATTGATCTAACTTCTAACAACTACAAAACAAATTGAATATAAAAAAAAATTGTATTCAATAAATAAGTAAAGAAAATATAAAGGAAATAACAAATAGGCATCACTATGTTTTCTATGTGTTCCAAAGTTAAACCACGAAGCTCTTCAAATTTACAACAACAACCACCCACGGGTAAGTACTGGCAAATTTTAAATCTGTCTATTCTAAGTTTATAGCCAAAAGAAACCTCTTAGTGACAAAAGGATAAAAACAAAAATGATGGGACTTATGATCAATTCTGCACCTTCTGTCATTAATTTTTGCTAACATCTATAAGGAATAAAGGCAGCGAATCACTAGGATTTTGGGCTGAACAATTTGGCTGAGTTCCAAAACATCAGTTGCAAATCAACTATAAAAGCCTCGCATTCTAAAATGCAACCGTGTAGAATTTTACAATGTTATCTGCTTAAAAGTGCACCAAAAAAATTATAGATGCTTACACAATAAGCAAATTGTGCATGGTTAAACTTGGTGATACATTTTATACTTTCCTTTCTAAATATGTTGCAGAGATAACTGGTAAATATGTTCCATATCTAACCCGCCGTTTCCACATGCAAGTGCAAGTGAAAGTTCGAAAAACTCCATACACTCACACTTTGTCACTAACATTCACGCAATTGTTGTACTTTCAGCCAATTGGCTGTTTCGTCGATTTTTCCTTGATAATACGTTTACACTTGTAATTACTTGCATGCGGAAACCTAGCGTTTCTCCCAGCTATATTTTATCATTTCACGTTTGAGTGATGATGTTGTGCTGTGACCAGGGTTGTCAGATTGATTTTAAACATTATTGCCAAATTCAATGTCAAAAATCGCAAAAGCCTTTATTTTTTAGTTTTTGAAAATAAAATATGTATTTTTTTTTTAATTTTTGAAAAATATTTTTTTAGGCCCTCAAAAATAAATTTGTTCAGAATAGCTAAAATCCGCCAAAAATTCAAAAAAGTCATACATATTTTGTTTATTTTTTATTTAGAACAAAGTAAAAGTGGTTATATATATATATGTATTCACATATTTATTTCCTTTTATGTATTTTAATAAATGAATCGATATTGTACATATCGCTTAATTATATAAAAGTTCATGTTGAACATATGGCGTCCCCTATGTTAGTACACACAAAATGTTTACTTTAAAATAGTTTGTAGTAGTCTTATTAAAGCAACAAAAAAAGAAAACATTTTTTCGTTAGAATTAAATGAATATTGGATAAACATTTGTATGTAGATCCAGTTCTATAAAATATGTAAAACATTATACGTTTCACCAACGATATTCCCTTTTTGTCTTTCTTTTGTATACGAAGTAAGGGAACTAACTTTATTCAACGAAGGTGCAACACGTTAGAGTTGGGCAAAATCGTTCCTTTTGTGGAATCGTTCCGACTGATCCGAAAGATCAAAGGAACTAGGTCGTTCCTTTCGCTCATCGTTCCGGTTTTTTACTTTGAACAATAAATGAACGAGGAACGAGAAAACTTCGCTGTCGTTCGTTAAACGTCAATAAAATATTTGTTATTGTTTGTATTTATGTTGTGGTGTAACAACTACCTACATACATATGAATTACATACATACATATGTATGCTTTAAAATGCTAGTAATAAATAATAATAAGTGGTATATTGCTTTGGATCACATTAATAATTGATTTAATTAGAAATTTTGTATATGTCACGACAAAAATACACAAAAGTCGGCAACATTGATCAATACACAAAAAATGTACATACAAAAATACATGTGATCATCCAACTGATTGCAATTGCGGAACGAGGAACGACAAAAAAGGAACTATTGGAAAAGTCCGAACCGTTCCTTTTAGGGAATCGTTCAATGGAACTAGGTCGTTCCGGAACGACACAACTCTACAGCACGTACAATTTCCATTCATATAATATATAACTCGTAATAACGTGTCAAGAAGTTCGTATTGCATTTTAGTTCGAAAGCGAGTTTAAGTGGACTTCATTATTGAAAACACTCTTTTAACACGGGCATCAATTTTCAATTAACAAACAGTAATTTTTTCCATGTGTTTCATAAACATCCGAAGGTACGGTTGGATTCATAAAAATCTTTGATATAAATTTAACAACAACGAATTTTGTTTGTGATTTATAAATGAAAAATGGTCGTAAACTTTAACCCCCGTATTCATAAGCGATTATTAAATTTAAAAAACGTTTATTAAGGATACTTTTCATAGTAAATTTGTTCTTTAAACCCTTATTAATTTTAAAAAATTGTTAAGAATACAGTCATCAATATGTTGTTGATCTTTTAAGCAATTATATTTATTTATTCCTTCAACAGCATCTTTGAAAATATGAAAAGAAAATTGCATAATTTAGTTTTTATACATATATAAATGCCTCAAATTTCATATATGAAAATACCAGAATAAAGAAAATAATATTATTTTTTCGTACTGAATTTATCGAATATCAAAATAAATTTATGGCTTAGCAAAATGGCCAATTAAATCGCCAACTATTTTATAAATCGCCATGTCTCCAAATCGAAAATTAGGTCGCCAAACAAGGTATAAAATCGCCACGGTTGGCGTGAAATCACCACATTGACAACCCTGGCTGTGACATGAATGTGCAGAGATATAACGTTTTTAAAATGTAAATGTTTCATTAGCATTAACTACAGAAATTCCTGTATTTTATCTTTTTTAACTCTTTACTATTAACCTGCAGTAGGAGGCGATTTTTAAACTTTTTCTTTTGCTTTTAATATTTCTTTTATTATACATATGTATATTAGGTTGAGTCACTAATGTATGAGAAAAAATAAAAGCTCTTGCATAATTTTTTTGTCTAACTTTTATACAAATAAAAATTGCTAAAAAGAAAAATTAAGAAAGTCACAAATTTAGCCCGCGTCGGAGCTCCTAAGAATTCCGTATTTTTAAAAAAAACCAATTTTTTTAATTTTAATATTTTATTTACTATCAATTATTATTAATTAAAACTGAAAACATTTTTAATTAAACTTAAAAAGAAATAAAACTTTGGTTCTTATACCCCTGACAGACATAGAAGTTGTATACTATACTTATCAACCTAAACTACAATTAAACCACGAAAAAAGTGGTACATATATTGCTGGTTTATGTACTACCAAAATGTACGTAGTATAAATGTGGTATCTTTTTAAACACAGCTTTTTAGCTGTGTTCAGTTAGAATTGTAGTATGCATATCAGGTATGTAAACTATATGGCTGTCAGGGGTATTATACAACATAAAATAATAAAATCGTTTTTTGGTCAAAAAATCTTGTTTACTGTCAAATCTATCTCTCGTCTCGATTCAAGTTTCGTCTGTATTATTAAACCATCTATTGTTTATTTTTTATCTTAAAACTTAAAAGTCGTAAGAATATAGTAATATGATTTTCTGCCATACAATGCTATGTTTTTATATTCCAAATAAAACAAAATTGAAGGTCAAATCGCGGGTTATTACACAATAAATTAAAATAAATTTATAATATTTTACAGGGGTCTAATTCAGACAAAAATACAACATTTTCGATACGAGAAAAAAAATTTATTTGACCCACCCTAACGTATATCCTATATAACTAAATTTGAAAACATATAGCATTAAATTTACTGCTCTAATTGTATATATTGCAACAAACTCTGATTTTGCAACAGCCCTAATCCCAACCTGTTTCACAACCCGAGGCGTACTGTATTATGTTAGCAAAACTTTTAACAATCATTTTTTCTCAGCAATTTAGCCAAAATGAACTATGACATGGTACGAATTAACCATAATATGATCAGCTATAAACATAGCATTATTAAAATCCAAACATATTATGTTGCTCTTAGATTATGGTCACGTCCAACTAATTTTTTTCTGTGCGATTATATATGTATGTATATATGTTTTTCATATGCATAACCGTTTTCAATTAAGATTATCTGAACTTGTAATAACATTTCTGATATTTAAAAATGGTTGCAAGTACTAATATTTGCTTTGTTCCAACGGTTCCAATAAGTAATAAATAAAAGCTTAAAAGAAGATACAAGAGCCAAACATACATATGTAAAACTTTTATATAGAAAATTAAAAAAAAAAAAAATTTTTTAACACTTTAAAATATATAGAAAAATATGTATATATGGCAACGCTGATGCTAAATCGCCTACTCTAAACAAATACTGCTCCGTCCATGTTTTTAAGGATGAAAAATATTTTTTATTTAAAATTTCCATTCGTATCTTGCTTTGGGTTCGTGTCTGGTTTTTAACATTTTCTCACATTTTTAAACATTAACACACACACACACACACACACACACACGCGTTAATGGCGGGCTTTGCAACTTTTCTCAATGAAATTACACACACACTTTCCCCACGTATGCAGGGGCACACACACGCCGACACATTAATACTAAAACATTAAAAACAAACAATACCAACAACAAACGTTAAAGCCCTATGGAATTTTTGAATGGAAATGTTTTCTCTTGTCCTTTTTCACTTCGTTTGCCTAATGTGCCATTCTCTCGCACATGCCAAAGCTTGTGCAGAGTGTGTATGTTTGTGATTACTGTTGCCAATTTTCCCACGAATCTTGCGATTTTTATGTGCCCATCGAGCGAAAGTGTTCATCTTCGAGTTCAAAAATGTTAGTAATTATTTTTTTTTTTGAAATAGACCAATAACAAATAACAAACGATTTTTTACCACAGCATTAAATTTTACTTTACTTTAAATTTACTTTTTCCTTTTTTTTCTTGCTCTACTGTAATTTCTGCTCTATTTCAATGTTATTCCTGACAATCATCAGGATATTTAATATTCATGCATGCTTTTTCCAAATATTTTTTCTAACAGATTTTTTTTACTTTTAAGCCCACGCACAGTGGGGTGAACAGTACCAAAAACGAGGATTTATTAAAAAATGAAGTTAGTTTTTCTTATAAGTTTTAAATACCAACTAAAAGAAGATAAAATTTAACACGAATAACTGAAAAATTATTGACCTTTGTTGTTTAATTTTTTTGTTGTACGCTATCAAAGTTGAATAATATTTTAAAATTTGGAAAAAATAAAGATATATTCAGGTATGTTCTAGGTTTAGACTCGAATTGGAAACGAAAAATTTTTTGAATCAGCATAAGTCATAAATTGGTGTTCTCAAATCCGCATGTTTTTGTGAATTCGAAGTTTTTGTTCGAAAAATCTTTTGTTGAACTAATGATCGCTAATTTGCTAACCGAAGCATGATAGCAATGTCTAATATTTTTTAAAAATCGTGAAAGCTGTAAAGAATCACAAAAAAATCGCTAACATGGCTAAAATTCTCGAAAAATTGCAAACTTTTAAACAAACACTAAAATTTATTTGAAATCTCTAAATGGGTTAAAAAAAACAAAATGTCGGAAAATAACAAAAAAAAATTGCAAAAATAGCGAAAATTCGCGAAAAATTTTAATATTTCAAACCAGCCATAAAATTGATTTAAAGTCCCTAAAACTATAAGGAATGGCAAAAAATCGGTAAAAATTGCTAAATTCAAGGAAATTCGCAAAAATTTGCAAACAGCGGCATGATAGCAAAGTCAACTATTTATTATAAATAGTTAAAGCTGTAAAGAATCAGAAAACTTACACGACCAAATCGCTTATATCGCGATCATGGCTAAAATTCGCGAAAAATTGCAAAGTTTAAACAAACCCAAAAACTAAGAGATCGCTAAATCGATTAAAATAACAAATTGTCTGAAAATAACATAAAAATCGTTCAAAAAAATTTGGCATAATTACATCAATATCAATGAAAACGTCGACTTTAAATTTAGGGTTAGTAAGGGCCTATTGCGTTTTAGATAACGATATATTTTTGATTAAATTTGATTAAGAAGATTTTAAGCTAAAAGCAATATTAATTTTTTTGTTAAAAATGTTATCACATATTACAATAAAAGTCGATTCGGTTTACTTTCACCAACCCATATCTACTCTAATTGAAAACGAATAAAAACATGTGGATGTGAAATGCAGAACACCAATAATGCTAAACTAATCCACTTTCGAGTGGATTCGGATTCTAGAACACACCCGATTTACTGCAATTTGTGAGAATTGTTTCTTAGAAAACATTTTTTTTAAATAGATCCATTAACTTCAGTTATTTGACTAATTTATTAATTTTTAAAGAAAAATATTACGGAAATATTAAATTTTTTTTTTAAATTGGTCAAAAAAATTTTTTTTTTTTTAAGAAATGTTGATTTTCAAAATGTTATATTCTTAACATATGGTATTTCAGCTTGCAAAATCAAAAAAAAATATTTGAGATTTTGTGAAACACATTAACTTGTTTTTTATGTTTTGTTTCGTTTAAATGATTATTTAAGTTTTTGTTATTTTTTCGAAATGCAGAAGTTTCTGCATTTTATCTTATACTCTATTGCCAATAGGTCAAATTTCTGAGGAGGATGCAATGTGGAACATAAATAAAATTTTTTTTAGTTAAATTCCTTATTTATTTAAATTAACTGTCATCTAAACATTTGGCACCATAGCTTAAAGATGAAATAGTTTTCATTCAATCCTCAAATTTTTGGAAAGACGAAATACTTGGCTCCCTTTTATTTTGAGGATTGTAGCACTGCGATCTAGGGACGGGCAAATTGAAAACATTTTCGTACAAACATATTCCATGTAATGCCATTCAAACTTTTTATTGTTACTTTTCATTCCAAACTTTCGTTCGCTTAACTTATTTTCAAAACAAATTTTTAAACTTTTTATTTTAAATGTGTTATTTAATATTTTTGTAAGTAAGAGAAGTCATGCGAACAAAAGAAATCGAGGTACAGGCAGTTAATTTTACAATTTAAAATAATTCAATATAAACAAAAAAGGGAAGAATGAAAAAAACAGTTCGTCAATTTCCAAGACCACATTTTATTTATTCGCCATAAGAAATCTAAAAAAGTAAATTTCGAAGAATTAAGATACGATTATAATAGGGATTTCTGTTCGGTTTTAACCGTATTCGAAACCGAAAACCGACAAAAAATCTCGGTTTTTAGCTTTTACTTTAAAACTATATTTATGCTTGAAGAAATTGCAAATTATATTTACATAATACTAGTACTTCACATAGAAAAGTTTTTACATAACAGCCTTAAAATTCATAAAATTTAAAATTAGTACTATGAAAAACAAATGTGCCTTTTTAAAATAAAAGTACTTTAATTCCCTGGAAGTATTTGGAAGATCGTATTTTTTTTTTAAAATCATCTTTATGATTCTTTTTTGAGTAGTTTTGTTGATCCAAAAACATTTTAATCAGTTACAGTTGCACTATCTAAAAAATGAATCATAAATGTCTCGTCAAGATGAGTTGCGTGCATGGAATTATTTTCTCCCGACAAAAGTATCTTTTAAAATCAGAAAATGAGCACATATTCTGGTTTTCTAATCATGCTGAAGAGTTAAAACGAACTTGAATATGATTAAAAATGTATCAAAATTGAATTTTGAGTATTATCAAAGTTGATTTCCGTTTGACGTGATCAATTCCTAGTTTTTCAAATTTGATAAATACACTGAAATTTATTGTTGAGTGAAAGCTAGCTTCTATGCCCATTTCACTGGTTGTTTAGGCCAGCTCATCAGGAAACCTTTTTCAAAGATTTTAGCAAAGCCAAAAATATTATACAAATAAAACCCTACAGCGAATAAGAATTATAAACACTCAAAGTCTTACTTGTAACAATATCAAAGCTCAAACAAAACAACAAAAATGAGGTTTCAGCTTCACGAAGAAAAAAAATGCATATGAGCTCATTTTTCGATACTAAATGCTGCACTCGTTGTGAAAAAATGTTACTATACCGATGAACCACTTCAAAGAATACAATTTTCTGATTCCTTTTAGGGAATATGAATAAATCATAAGTCAATCCTTTTTCAATTTTCATATATGATTCATAAAGCAGTTTGAAATCATCAAAAGTGATCTGAAAAAACTATTTTAGATGATTTTTATAAAAAATTATTACCCAAATGCTAGCTGGGTAGATATTGTATATACATATGTGTATGTAGTTTTATTGGGATATTTTCAAAACCGAAAACCGAACCGAAACCGACCGGTTTTAATCATTTTAAAACCGAAACCGCGGTTTTACATTTTTACAGTTTTTAGCAAACTCTATATTATGTAGTGCTGGCCATACACTACACAAGTTCAGTGCTCAAATCTGGCAGAGTAAACGGAACTTGTGACACATACTATTCAAGTAAAATGTTTAATATTTTATTATTAATTTATAGGCGAAGAAAATAACCAAACAATTTTTCCTTTTTTGTTAACATTCTTATAAATTTTTTGTAGGATCCCACTTTCATCGGTCTATTGGTGCTTTTAATGCGTCATAATTTAGGCGATTCTTTGCATAGTTCTAGGAACACTGTCCGAAATATTTTTCATCTCTTAAAAAAATGAGACAAAACCGAAAATTTTTCACATACACGGAATTACCAACTTGCCTAAAAATTTTAATTGCACCACAAATAGTACCGACTTTTACAAGCAATGTTTTTAATTGTTTTGGTCAAAGCAGTACTCATCCGATATGGACATCAGGAGCACTCTTTATTTTATGTGTTCTTTTGTTAATCTAATTTGAACCGGCACTGCTTAATTTACATCTACTACGATACTGACCAACCCCACTTTATTTTTCACCTCAATCATTTATTTCTTACATACCTACGCGCTATCTCCATTCCTTAAGGGGGCTTCCATACAAAATTTTTAATGCAGACTAGAGATATATTGAAGAAAAAAGTCCCATAAATGCCCAGGAGCTGCCCCTTGTGGGATAAAATGCATGACCGACCTGAATTAGTTTTTTGTCTTTAACATTTTCTCGAGACTTACTTTCCCCTTACCACCACTCCCATACAAATATTGCGTTTTATGAAATTCTTAAATTACATAATTAAAATATTTCGACTTTTATGAATAAAATCAAGATTTTAATCATTTATGGCTTGTTTTGTTGGCAACTTGGTTTTTGATATGTCTGCAAAAAATTAGAAGCCTAGCGGCATTTTCCAATTTTTTTATGAATTTTTAAAAACAAAAATTTCGAAATTTAGAAAAAAAAAATTATTTTTTCCAAAAAAAAAATTATGTTTCTAAAACGACTGCTCATATTAAAAAAAGTTTGTCTCTTCTTAAAGGAAATTTTATAGCGGAATTTCGTTTTTTTTTTTAGTAATTTCAATTAACTAAACCGTATTTGAGTTACGCGAATATACGCTGTGCAACATCCTCCTCAATTTTTGAAATAACGGTATATTTCGAAAACAAGAGCTAACCTAAAAAAAACGGTGGGCACAATTGGATTCAGCGTACTGATTATGCTTTTAATGGCACTACATTTATTGAATTTTGCACATCAAAAGATGATTTTAAGTTAATTCTTTTTAGTATTTTATAAATTTTATATATGTATATATTGCAATTATTAACGTTTTTAACTTTGTAATATATTTTTCTATGTAAGTTAGTTGCATAGTCTGTAGGGAATTTTGTTTTTCCATAGACTGTAATAAATAAATAAATAATGGATTATACTAAAACTAATACTTAATTTCAAGCACAGTGTAATTTAAAATGTATGTATTTGAAAATATTTATAAATATCCAAAACAAATTTAACTAATCTAATAAACTTAATGCAATATAAATTGTTTGAATATGCAAATTTGTTTTACGGAAAAAACTCCTCAAATTTAATGACGGCGAAATAAAGCTCCTAAAAGAGTTTTTATTTATTACGGCGAAATAAATCTCTTTTTTTTAGAGTTTGGTTCGTCCTTTTATATTTACGTTGAAAAAACAACTGTTTTAGATGGATTTTTTTAAATTCTCAAAATAACTTTTTTGATATCACTTAAAACAGGGACGTGTTTAAAATTTATATTGCAGGGTGTAAAATGACGTATAAATAATAACTAGGGGATGGAATTACATGCAAATGCATGTTTTCCTTAGAACTTTTAAATACTTACCCCCGTATTCATTTTTATTTTATTTGTTTATTTCAAATTATTAAAAGTTCTTATAACAACATACAACATCACATATTAATCATACGCCAGTAATGCCTATTGCCAGGACAAAATTACCGTTTTTAAGAAGAAATTACCGTATGCAAAGGTATTTAAATAAAACATTTACAGCAGTATTCATAAACAATTAAATTTTAATGCCTTTTAAGAAAAATGTGAATGGAAATTTTTATTTTCAAATAGTTATGTAAATTTTTATCCAAAGTTTGCTGTCTATTTATAATTACCGGTTGTCTTTTAAAACAAAAACTTGGTAAGGCCTTAATGTTGCCTTAAATTGATCCCATAACGGATAATTTATATGTATTTATGTGTGAAAAATTATTAATTATGAAAATAAAATTAATAATACATATACAATAAGTAGTTTAATTTTTCATATCTTGCACTTATCAGTGTTATCAAGAAATTTGCAGAAACACAATTTTCTTAATTTTTTGGTATAACATTTATCTAATTTCAAACCCGACGTTAAAAATCACTTCTCTAATGTCCAAATCATAAAACCTACATAATATGTGTATGCCAAAAATATAAATTTCATTTTAATTACCGTATTTTAAATGAAATAAAACAGTAATTACCGATAGGTTAACATCACTAATCCACAACCACCCCCATATGTGGAGGGGTGTTATGGGTTTATGCTGATGTGTGCCACACACAATAATATTTACCTTGCACCCACCCTTAAGTATACGGATCGACTTATAATTACTTTCAATATTAAAATGTCCGTCCTGCTGACTAGCTGTCCATGACAATATTGTGCGCAAAACACATGTATGGAAAGATAAACTCACTGTTTATTGTTGGTGTTTTGTTTAAGCTTTGATATTGTTACAAGTAGAATTTTGAGTGTTTATAATTCTTATTCGCTTTACTGTAAAGCGACCAGATTTTGAAAATAAAAATAGAGGACATTAAGAAAAAAAGTAATAAATTTATTTGACTTCAAGATTTCTTATATATTTTACGGAAAAATTTACATTCCCATATTTATATATACTATAAAGTAAATTAAAAAACAAAAATAACATATCGTCGGCTTAGTATGCAAACCTGCTAAATCCACTTTTTAAGTAAATTAAGATTTTGATGGCGTGTGGTAGAGAAAGATATGCCTCGTGGAACAGCAGTATTTAATTTGAGCCGACGATGTATAAAAATTTACATTTACTTAAGTAAAATTAGTTTAAAAAAATAACGAAACTTAAACTTACTAACTTATTCAAAATTGTATACTGCAAGTGTATGAGAGCTCAGTAGGAGTATGAAAAGAACAAGCATGGCACGACATTTTCCGTACGATTTTAAGAGAAAAAACCCGGTGATCGCCGTTAAATAAAATTTATTTTAGTTTATAAAAATAAAATTAATTACTGGTCGTGCTTTTAAAAATAAAGAAGGCAAAGATGACAGATTATGAAAAAAGATGATAAAAGAGGACAAAAATGTTATAGATGACAGCCAGTTAAAATAGATGATTGTCCTCTAAAAAAGAGTACGTATGGTCAACTTACTTTACAGTTTCATTTGTATAATATGTTTAGCTTTTCTAAAATGTTTGGAAAAAGGTTTCCAGACAGGGCTGCCAGATTTGATGATTTATCGTCATATTGACGATTTTTTGTTCCGAAATTAGCAAAGTGCCGATTTGCTGATTATTTTCGAAAAAGTGACGATTTTTTTCCGTCTCCAAAGTCTGAATAAAACGTTACATATCCTGACAATTTCGTTTTTTAATATTGGAAAGTTGAACAGCCGTATCTTAACAAGAGCGGGAGGCGGAACGGAACGTTTTCTTTCGATTAGCTTTTACGCTGATATGCCATCAACTGCCACATGCTTAATTAATTCATATCTAACCGACAGATGTCAATATGTTGAAACACCTTCCTCCGTTTCGACCACATTACCATTAACCCGGGGTGTTCCGCAAGGCTCGATCTTAGGTCCTCTTCTCTTTTCGTTATACATAAATGATCTTCAGACTAAACTCGAATACTGCAGGGTTAGATTGTATGCTGACGACGTCCAGCTTTACATTAGTTGCAGCAATACTGCTGTCGATGAATGTGTGAGAACACTAAACCAGGAGTTAGGTCGTGTTTATGATTGGGCTTCTGCTAATGGTCTAGCAATAAATCCTATTAAGTCGAAAGCGTTAATTATTAAAAAGAGGTTATTGAAACTTGATTTTAATCCTATATTGTCCTTAAACAACCAGTCCATTGATATTGTTAACTCGGTCAAAAATCTTGGTGTATATTTTAACAACACTCTCACCTGGTCTGACCACGTTAATTTTGTATGTGGTCGAACGTATTCAATGTTAAGAAATCTCTGGCAAACTCAGTATTGTACTCCAATTAAAATTAGAACTCTCCTTGCTAAATCTTACCTAATACCGATTTTATTGTATGGCTGTGAACTATTTGCCAGTTGTGATAATAAAAGTAAAAGAAAACTAAATGTGACCTTTAATAACATTATTCGGTATATATATGGCCTTAGAAGATCTGATCATATCTCCCCTTACTCAACATTGCTCTATGGCATTAGCTTTGATAATTATTTAAAGGTGCGCATTTTGCTGTTCATGCATAAAATTATATATACACATCAACCGGAGCATCTTTATGAACGTCTAAGTTTTTCAACGCTTCCCAGAGGTAAACGAATTATCGCATTTGCTTATCAAACTCTGATCTCCAAGTATCAATTCTTTATTCATGCCATCAGTCTCTGGAACGGAATTCCCTATAGTTTACAGACCATTAGTACGACAATTCAGGAAATATATTTTTTGTCATTTTTCACGTTGAATTTATATTTTTGCATGCTTTATATTCTTTATATTGATTTTTGCTAAGATTGTCATATAAAACTAAATTAAAATTAATCCTATTTTCATTTTTTAATTACTTAATAATATATAATACAGTTTTGTTATGTGATTCATTGTATTTATGTAAGCTCAGTTCCATACTGCAATATAAGACTTAAGTCTTGTGTATGGGACATCGAAAAGAAAAATAAATAAATAAAAATAAATAAATAAAAATAAATGCCACTGCTCAAAAAAAAAAAAAAAAAAAAAAAAAAAAAGCAAGAGCGTCAACGTTGTGTCACGAATAGTAGTGATAGCTTTCTTGTTTAATAAAACCCAAAAATTATAAATAAAAATAGAGATAAAAACGCTTAGGATGAATTTCGGTTTATTTTAAGTAATTTTAATAAACTTAACAGTTTTGAGTTACGCGAATATATGCTGTGCAACCTCCTCCATATTCGAAATAACGGTATGTCTCGAGAACAAGCACCATTGGATTCAGCGTACCCGAATTATGCTAAAACGCCATGTGCCCGGGTTATCTGTTTTTTCAACTAGCACATTGTAATTAGGTAATTCACAAAGTGTTTTTTTTTAATCATATTATGTAGTTATATTTGCTTTATTTTTATTAATGTCACATTCATAAAAATATGGCATGCACAACCAATAAGCCACAACAAAACACTTTATGATTTCCGTAAGTAAGGTTTTTTGTATACATTTTTAAGCTTTTTCAAAATTTTTGAACATATTTCTTTGTTTTTTTTGGTCCATATTTTAAAAATTTCTTGTGCTTTTAAAAACATGCCCTGCTTTTCTTCTTAGTTGATACAAATTTATGGAATGATTTATTTAAAGTAACACATTTTTCACAATAAGAACTTCTAAATTTTTCAAAAAAGGATTTTTTGGCAATTGTTGGTGCCACATCCATCGGCTCTAAATTTGTTAACAAATTTGTCAAAATGTATTTTTACTAAAGTCCTGTTTTTTTAAAACTCGTGGACTACCCAGTATGCATTAAGAGGACAACGTTTTCTATTGTGTTAAAGTCTAGGAAACTAATTCTTTCATTTAAACACAATATAATAATTGGAGGCTTCTTTACATGTTTACACATTTATTGTTTACATGTAAAAATATATATACATACATTTATAAACACATTTAAAAACACTGGATTATGTTTAAAGAACTATACGGGAAGAATGAATCCGCATGTCTTTCAAAGGTGACCACTTTACTGCGCAAATACTACTGCCCGTATTTGTATTTTGATTAATCTCTTTCTTATTCGTCTATCTATGAAGAATTACTTATTGTTATTATTATTTTTCTACTTAATTTCATTTTTTTTGTTGTTATTTGGCTTTTTACTTGCAGCCATTAGAAACAGTTTCATTTCTTTATTTTCTTCTCGTGGTTTGTACATCATCTCTAAAAGCAATTGTGGCAAATAGAATTACCTTAAATAAATTTACTGTTCAACTATTTTATTAGTTGTTGTAAATAGTTTCATAAAAATGGCTTTGTTTGGCACTTATATTCATATACATACATACAGACATATGTAAGCAATATACAAACCCAGCAGTAAATATTGAAAGGACCGCAAGTTGCAGGCCTCTATACTGCCTTCTTATAGATTCACTTCGGATGATATCCTGCCTTCAGAAGTATGCATTCTGGAAGGTATAAATTTCCCTTCTTTAAGAAGGGAGAAAGGAAGTTGTTCAGTTTAATATTTTAGTGACCTTCCTTACTCCAAGTTTTTCATGATTACTTTAAGTACGAGTCGTACTCAAAAATTCAAGTAAGAATAACTCTAAAACGTACAAACGTAACAATCCTAAATGAGATTACTTTCGAAAATCAATCCTGAAATTTCTTAAAATAAGTACAAAATTCTTAAATCATGTAAAAAAAAGATTGAACTTTTTGTTGTGTTTAACCCTACGGCTTATGCATGTTTTGATTTTCTATACACATTGAAAAAATGTCTGGCCAGACTCATGTGTACCACGAAGGGATAAAGACTAAATTTGAACTATTGCTTCTCATTTAGTTCATATTTCTGGTTAAATATGTACACACGATTTTTAGAGTAAAAACCATATCGGGCATTGGTGTCTTATCATTATGTTAGGTGTAAAAGGGTTAAGTAAAACAATCATAATAATTTTTTTCTTAATAATTAGTATTGTGGTTATTTTTGTTGAACTGTTTAATGGTTTTTAATCCAAATTTTGATATTTGATATTTTCATTAAATTATTTTTATGAAGAAAGGAATTTTACAACATAAAATTAATTAAAATGTAATTTAACAGAAATATTTAATTATTTAATATTTTCAATGTTTGTTTCACTTAATACTAATGTACTTTCGTTGATACGTCTTTTTATTTCTGAAAATTAATTAATGTAACGTAACACAGACAACTTAAAAAATAATATTTTTTCCTCAAAAATATATCGGTTATTGAATTTATAGCTGAAATATTTAAAATTGCTTTTAAATCTCAAATAATTACAGCCGTATTCATAAACATTTTAAACATCAATTAGAATTGTGGTTATTTTTTTTGAACTATTTATGGTTTTTAATCCAAATTTTTAATATTTTAATCAGGCTTAAGTTCATCAAATTTAATTTTCAATAAATTATTTTTATGAAGAAAGGAATTTAACAACATGAAAATTAATTAAAATTGTAATTGATAATCATTCATTCTTGACCGACCTGAGATTCGAAGCCATCATTTCAAATCTGTTTTAAGCCAAAATCGTAAAAATTGTATTCATAAAAGAATATTACCTTAAAAATCCCATTTTAAGCCTTGTGTAAATAAATGAATTTTAAAATTGGTTCGACCCTTGTTTAAACCCATTTTAAAATGAAATTTTTGCTTTTTTCTGTGTGTTTATGGTCATTTTGAACATTTTTTCGAGAAATGTTCATTCAATAGGTATATTATTATGGTTTATACGTTAATAATTCAAAAATATGTATGTTTGTATGTTCATTATAAATACATTTTTTAATTTCACAAATTAAAGCTAAAAAAAATAATTAATTGTACAAAATGAACTAGTGATGTGCAAACAATCAAAACAAATAAAATAAAACTCGTTATTTGAATACTTTTTTTTATCAGCAATTAAATCATCATCTTAATTTTAATTGCACTTTTACTAAATAATTTTTGAACTCTGTTTATTTTGTTAAATAAAAGAAAAACTATTGTACAATTATTCATTTATAAAAAGCAATATTTTTCTCACACACGACAAAAAAAAATTGTAGACACGAGTACGAATATGAATTAATAACCACTGGTTTGCATCATTATGATTCAAGTGACAAATAAAAGAAACACTATCCACCTTCCAATTAAAAAATAGCGTAAAACGTTTATTAGTTAAAATGCTGATTATGAATATGAATTTAGAAAAAAGCTTTTTAAGGCTTTAAATGTTTTTTAACTAAAATGTAGCTAAAACGTGAATTCAGTTTTTATTATGAATACGGCTGTTAACATTTAACAAAGTTTTTTGCTACATTATTCTGCATTTGAGACAGTGAAGGGCACACACATACTATCACATTTATGCCTGTGTGGGAAGCAGCAGAAAACGAATGACGCTCATCAACAAGAAATGACAACAAAGCAACAGCCGAACGTACATTGTCACAGACCAAACGTAGAAGTTTATAGTGTACATGTGTCGACGTCACACAAGCAGAATTTTTATTCCTGTGCACGCGTACATAGGATTTGCAAAAGTGCCCTTCACTGATTTGAGTTGACGATATGTGCAGTTATTTTAATTTTCTTTCAACAATTGTTGGCTACAAAAAAATCGAACAGACACTTTGTCTAGTTGCCTTTACCAAAAATATTTTCCACACACAGGCATTTCGTGCTGTGGTCAAGCAAATTGTAGAGCAACAACAACATTACCCCCGTTTCCACAACCCTGCAAATAATATTGGACCACCTGATCCAATTTGATTAAATGGAATACTCCATGGACTGGTCCGATGAATTGCAAGCATGGACCATGTCATTGTTAAAAAGTGTTTGTACCCTGCAGGTATTATTGGACCACCTGATCCATTTTGATTAAATGGGCTACTCCATGGACTGGTCCGATGTAATGCAAGCATGCCCCATGTCATTGTTAAAAAGTGTTTGAAGTGAGACGATATGTCTTCGTTTTTAAACGAAGTTAAAACTAACCCTCTTGTGTATACAACGAAGTAGTATAGTTTAAAGACTACTCCTTTGTAATCCAAAGCTGGGTTATATGTGTTATATGGTCGTAATGTTAAATTGACCATGTTTTTTCCATACGTTTGGGGTTCTTTTGGTAACGTGTGTTTGGACTAGTCCTATTATTTGCAGGGAAATCAAGTGCAAGTTCGAAAAACTCAATGCACACAAACTTTTTCACTTACATTCACACAATTTTTGTATTTTCAACCAATCGGCTGCTTCCTCGATTTTTTGTTCGTTGCAAGTAATTACTTGCATGTGGAAACGTAGGGTTACTAGTGAGGAAGGAGCGTTACTAAAACTTTTTGTTTCCGCATTCTTCATGACTGAAGAAAGGCAAACATTAATTTTTCCTCACCAACATAAATGAATTGGCGAAATATCAACAATTCATTAATGGCTGTGAACAAAAGGTTACATATTTTACATATTTCATTTATGAAAAATTATGAATGGTTAAATAGGAGCGACCATATATGAACTTTTCTGAACTCTGTCTAATACCATGCAAATTGTGTATGTACAATAGATTTCATGTTTTATACACACTATTTAAACTAAAATCTAATTAAATTTTAAAAAGTACATTTGATGAAATAAAATTTGCTGGGATTGAAAAAATTATTAAATTCTTTCTTATGAGTGGAAAAGTCCAGGAAGTACGTATGCATCAATGCATGTAAATGCTTAAATTCATGGAAAATAGACTGTGTTAAACAGATTTTGGTGAATAATTCCTAAATTGGTAACATCGACGTACAAACATTTTTATATACTGACATCTAATATATACTAAGAGCAGGGTAACTAAATTTCTGGTTTTTTTTACTTCCAGGAGGTTATAAATGTTTTTTACCTAAAACGGATATGAAAAAAGATGAGAACATTTAATTCCGTTCGGTTTTTTTAAGCCACAAAATTCATTGTGTTCGGTTCAGCTCATTAATGTTCGTTCGTTGTTGTTGTGGTAGCGCCCTTTTGGCTGGTAAAAACCAAACATGTTTTACAAAAACAAAATACACATACGAAAAAAAAACAAAAAGCCAACAAAATAATTTTACACAAAAAAAACATACACAATACCCACACAAGCAGTGATGCCAGAAGTGCAGATTTTATACCCCGAAATTGCCAAAATGCAGATTTGAAGAATTTCGGTTTAAAATTGCAGATTCTTTAGCTCTGTGGAAACTTCTTTACATTGTCACTTATGTTTGTATTATTTCAACTTCTTGCATTGATAAACGAAATATATCATTCATTTAAAGCCGATAGTCTTAGTTGCTAGTGCTTAAGCTTTAAGATTTATTGTAATTTTAATTATAATAAATATCTAAAAAAAATAAATAAAATCATTCATTCATTGAAGAACCAAAGATTACATAAAAATTAAAAATTCGCATTGTCTTGACACATTAATATAGCTGGACTTATGCATATAATGTACCTACGTACATATATATTCATATGTACTTACATATGTATAAATATCTTTAATAGTTTTAATATTTGATCTCTTGTTAATGTTCATAAAGAACCTTGATAGTTTAAACAACATGACAAGCAATTAACTTTTAATTTGTTGTTCAAAATAACAAATATCTGATTAATTACTCAGTCCGAGAAGATAAATTTAAATAGATATTTTTAATGTAAAAATATCCAAAAATTATCAGCCATGTTCTGAAAATCGTATTCGAGTGAAATTAAAATCGAACAAATTTTTATAACTTTTTTGTGTTGGAAGTTCTAAAAATATTTCCTTTTTCATACCTCGTACTTCGGGGACCACTTATAGATATTAACCAGAACTACTTTTGAAACAACCATCGAATTTAAATTCCAAACATTGGCCATATATTTAAAATTGAATTATTATATCTGTTTCTAAGTAAACTACATAAAAAATTTAACAAATGTGTCTTGAAGAATTATTGAAGATTTTTCAAATCTTGGCGCAGATTTTTTGGTGAAAAGTTATGGTTTTTGCTGATTTTATCTCTAAAAGTTCTGGCAACACTGCACACAAGCTGTTCATGCTGCGGTCGTTGCTAAAATTTTTTGTTTGTTCATTACTTTATCAATGTAAAAAAAAGAAACATTATAAAACATTAAATATAATGTTTGTCTGCAGTAACACTAGAATTGTTCTGTTTTTTAACGAAGGAGTGCCCCGGTAGACTAGCTGGTAGCGAGCTAGTCTATCAGCGCCGGGGTTGCGGGCGAACGGTATTAAGGGTTGTGTTCGTCTAAAAAAACACTAAAAAAATAGATATCGTTCCTGGGTTTTTTTTTGTTTAGTTTCGATCACTGCTTTAAAGGCTATTCTTGATATTGTATTTTTACCCAAGGTTTTCAATGTTATTGCACATTTAGAAAAAATACGTATAAAAATCGTATAAAATAATTGATATCCATTAGTATTTTTTAAACATGGAGTTATGATGTGAAATCTTTTAAACTCCTTAACAAATGAAAAGTTTTGAGTTTTAAACTATAACATTTATTTTTTCCAGGAAATGTTGGCAAACAAGTTAAGGGAGGATACTTGTTACGTTTCAAAAGTGAGTACAAAAATATTTTTCTTTTACTTTTTAATTAATTTAAAATATGATTCTTTAAATACTATAAATTATGGAACCATCAAAGTATTATGTTCATCTAAAATTGACATTCTCTTTTCCCTTCGCTCCTAAAAATTCAAGACTTTACGGCTAAAACCTGAAACGAGAAGTTACACTGCTTTGTAACTCTTTGCTACCAAAATATATTAAAATGTTAGAAAAAATGTCTTCACTAGATATTATATTACAAAGTCGTATCAATACTTTAAAAACTGAAACAAATAATTTTAACAATTAATTTGAGAACCACAGTTGTTTTCTTTACACTTATAAATTTATACGCAATAAAATTAAAAAAAATAAGAAAATGTCAAACTTCCTACGTAACATCATAATTTAAGCAGCATTTATCGCATATTTGGGAACTTGCAAAATGAAATGGGCAAATTATTTTTTTCTTGGCTAAACAAGACGAAATTGGCAACACTGGATACCTTTGTTAATAAGCACGTAGGAAATAAAACAAAAATGAATGAAAGCCCTTTAATCACTGGGAAATATCAACATAAAGCAAAATAAAACAATTTCATTACAATGACTGCTTTTTTAAGAGCGGAAATATATACAAACTTGCAACTACACATTATCCTTACTAATGAGTCCCTATTTGTTTGAGTTTTTTTTACATTTTGCTTAAGTATGCATTGGTATGGTTAAATTCATGTGTACCGATTCGTATCCAGAAAACAAGAATACGATACCCGATAAATGTATGTAAATTAACTGTACTATCCAGATGTATTTCTAAGATGGGGGTGGCCCAAATATGCCTGTCGCTGAGCAATTGCTAAGGACTTAGTATGTGCTCAAAGTTTATGATTTAAAGGGGACAGATGAAGGATTGCTTTTTGCGCAACGACGCAATTTTAACTTTTGGACACAAGTTTTAAACAGATTTATAATAAAATTATATCATTACTTCTTTATTTTTTCGAATTTGAACTAAATACTTTTGTACATACATATGTATACATAAATAAGTATAATATAATGATAATAAAATTAACTTTATTAAAATTTTATTATGTTGATTTTAGAACAATTGCTTTGGAATAGATGGTCCGAAGAATGGGTCGTTCTGTATGATGATTCAACCATGGCTTGGTTCACTGAGCCAGGACGATCTTCACCAACTGGAAAAATTCTTGTGAAAGAAGCACCTGAAATGTTGGCTATAGCGCACTGGACGGGACAAATTCCGAGGCGTCCGCCACTACCTGAAGGATGTAGTGTTTCACAACTTATAGCTCTGGGATCACGAAGAAAACGCTCAAAAGTGTACTGGATGTTGGCAAAATCCGAAGATGAAGTTAGGTACATATAATACAATACAAAACTACAACATTTATTCAAACGTTCAAAAAGTTTTAAGCTTTGGTTAATTTGTTAAAGCAATTTTGAACTAACACTGAAATATTGGTTTAATTTTTTTTTTTTGCTGAAGTTTGTAACGTATAAAAATATTGGTCCTTAGCCAGAGGTGGCAGAAGTAGGAAAAATCTCAACATGTAGGTTTGCTCATCTCTAATAGTGGCGTTGGGAAAATCAGGCAATCTGTTATTGTTAAAAGTATGCTTTTGTGTAAAATGTTGCTAACATCCGGCCAACCGACCAGTCGGACCGACGCACAGTGGCTGAAAATCGTTTTTCATCGGCCAAAAATATGTAACTTTTGAACCGATAGAAATAATTTTGCAATTTTTTTTTTCTTATCTACAGTTTTAATTTAATAAAAATCAGTTTAGCAGCTATTGATAAATTCAAGGTCAAAGTTGTTTTTTAGCATTTAGTAAGAAAAAGCTTTTGATTGAGATTGAGAATTATGGTGTTTTTTTATTCAAAAGGGGGTTGTTTTTTAATTACACCATAGAAATAATAATTTTAATGTTTGACATTCCATGAATTAGACATGAATCACACATAAGAGATATCCCAATGAAGCTATGTAGACCGAGGAGATCTTAAAACAGTGGACCTCAAAGCATCCCCATTTTTAATATAGAAATACCCCAAATTCTAAATCCCGGAAAAACGCTTTTAAAAAAATTATTTTTTTTACAAAAATGTCAAAACTACTAACCACTCGATATGGATCAGAATTTTCCAGAAAATCATGGACATATGAGAAAACAATTCTGTTCTGACTTTATAAAAATCGGTGTTTTGAATTTTTTTACATAAATAAATTTTTTTTTTTGAAAAATTTGCTTTTTTTTTGGATAGCGCATGTGGGAGGAACAAATGTCAAATTGCCTAAAACTTGTTTCTACAAGCATACATACAACGTTTTCTTTCGAAAAATATAAGCATTTTTATTTATTTCTGGAGAAAATATTGTCTTATCAGCAAAAGAACATCTTTTTGTAAAATAGTAAAAATGAGTATTCAAATGTATAATACAACCACTATACTTATAGAAAAATGCATAAGCATTTAAAAATACAACATACCATTGCTTAAAGTTGGCTTTTCTACCAATATAACAAATGTTTAACCCACTAACATAACAGGTTGATATTAAACATAATCCACCCGATTAAAAAACTAGAAAAATGGTTAAAAAAAAATCAGGGGTCTAATCACCGCATACGATATCGAGCAAAATTGATCGAAATTATTTATTTTGGTATCATGACTCTCGATATCGAATGAAATTTATTGAATTTGAAATAAAAGCATTCGATATCGAGTAACTCGACATTACATTTCTCGAGTTTTCATTCGATACGTCAGTGTCTATCGTATGCAAAAACATTCGATAGTTTATTCGATACGATAGTATCGAACGCGGTGATTAGACCCCAGCCAATATAATCCGTTTTATCCGAAAGGCAAAGGAGATAACTTAACAATAATTCATATTTTTTGTAGGTCAGCTTTAGTCTAATTTTTTGCGATCCGTAAATACTTGGCGAATTTTTTAAAAACTTGAATATCCGAGGCTACCAATTTTAAAGGGCCACAAGTCACTCTCACGACCCTCTATGGACCCGTGTTCCTTCAAATCAACCCAAAAGCTGTCCGGATTTGACAGTTCCAAACAAAACGTTCGTAAATCATTGTGTTATATTTCAGTAAAATAAAAAGAGCAAAAAAAATGTTGCGAGTAAATTTCATTAAAATTAATAAAGTGTTCAACAGACACTTCCAAACAGTTGCAAAAGTATATATGGGTTCAGATTTCCGATGGTACTAAAGTCTCTTTGTTACCCTTAAAAGTTCTAGTCCTCTAAAATTAGGATTTAGCTAAGATATAGAACCCGGGGAAACTTTTAATATCCGACTAATATAACAAAAAAATTTCGACCCATTATGGATAACAATTTGCAAAAATTAAATTTTTTCTTAAACAGCATAATATACATATTTGTTTCCAGCAGCATGCCACACCCACAATTACCAATATTTTAGTCCAGGTTTTTTGGATACCTGTAGTTCTAATATGTTTGCTATCGAATGGCTTTACAATTTTTGAAATCAGCGATAACAAATAATTGGGCTTTTGGCCGATGAAATTCAATTTTCATCCACAGTGCGGCGCTCATGCTTTTATCGACTCAAAACGTGTTTCTGAGCCGATTGGTAAATTAAAAGGTTAAATTTTTATGCGTTACAAACGTCGTATTTTTATTTATTTATGTATAACTTAGAAAATTTCATTCTCATTTTTTATTTTTAGTGAATGGATCGATGCGATAACTAAAACAGTAAGTACGTTAAATTAATTATCATGTACACTCCAAAGAAGAGAGCCTGTAATTGTGTACAGAGAATGAATAATTCGTCATTATTTTTCCATTCTTGTTTTTTTTTAATTTAATTAATTCTGCAAAAACTTTCAGTTGCCACCGCCCCCCCAAATAGAACTAGTTGTGGACAAGCCTCATTTAATGAATGTTTTGCGCAGACCATTGGTGCGCATTAGACGTAAGTACTGAATTACAACGTACACGCATTCAACAGAATCATGTTTTCTGTTTGTCAAATGTTTTCGTATTCACAATGCTAGCAACAATAACAAATGAATTATTTACACTATATTGAATTAAAGAGCGGTCATTTATAAGTTAATTAGCGTTAGTGACAAAATTTTTTGGATTTTATCTGCCAAGTTTTTCTAAATTGATTCGAAAATAACTATTTCGTTACACAAAAACTTTTATTAAAACACAATCGATTAAACTTGTCATGGTTTTTTAACAAATAAGCTACTCACGCAATGTATTAACACGTTGTTCGATTTAGTATAATAATATTCGTTCAACTATTTTACATCTTATTTTTTTAAAAATGTATAGCTGCAACCTCTTCGGAAGTTAAACAAAGAAAATCATTGGTAAAGTCCAGTAGTAAATCACAGGCAACTTTAGCAACTCAAAGAGCTTTCTTCAATCAGAACCCTTTGGTAAAGAGTGATGCTGCCGTTGCCATTTTGAGTAAAAATCCTGATTCAAAGGCATCACTAGCGTGTGTCTTACCCTGGGGTCATGGCTGGGGTTGGGCTACACTTCCTAATGGAGTATGGAGTGGAGGTATATCCATTTATATTGTATAACGTCAACTTATTTGGTGTTAATATAACAAACTCTGTATGCTTTACAGGATTGACTTGGTCCCAATGTGAAGATACATTCACTTTGCACGCACTGCCAACCACGCACTGCACAAATTTAATTGATACCTCTTGTAGCGGGGCCGTCTATCACACCGATATTGGAGGATTCGATTTTCATTCATCTACTGTAGAGGACCTAGGTGGTGAAGATTTCGATTACGCTATGGATTGTGGTGATTTTATATTTTAAGTCAGGTTTATTTAAGTTCTAATGCCAAAAACCAACCCCACCCTAAATAGAGAAGCGTTCTTATAACGCCTTTTGCCAGCCTTTTGAGCCAACTCTATTTAATAATAAAATAGATTTAAAACAAAAGTATAACAAAATATTTTAAGAAAAAAAAACGAAACTTAGATTTGAATCGTAAACGTATAAAATTTAAGAAATGCAGACAATAGTTGTAGTAGTTGTTTGTTCAAATTCAAAATTGAATTGAAAAAAAATTTAATTTATTAATGCTCATACATTTTTCATTTTAACTAGAACCTCAATGCATTAAACACTAATGATAATTATATACGGGTATTTGATTTAAAGAATTTATTTTATCAAACATTAGGAAAAGTTATTTTACAACTCCTTCTACTACAGCAACAAACAAAAACAAACAAATCCTTACAAACCGAACAAAAGGGAAGTAAACACAGAGCGTTTAATTACATACATACATACATACATACTTAAATATATAAAACATGCATTTTAAAATGAAAGAAAGAAAAAACAGAATAATAATGAAAGTACATAATAACAATAATAATTATTTTATAGCAACTTTTTGAAAGCAAAAACAAATTACGCGATCCCTTTCTTTAGGCAAGAAATCAATGTTTTTAGAATAAATTACACATACATTCATACAAATTGAAAACAAAAACACAAAATGTCGTTATTTTTTGAAACTTTGTTGTAGCCGAACTTTAGAATAAGTAAAAGAAAAAAAGAAGCAAATGAGTAAATAAGCTAAATTCGAATATGCGTAAAAATACATACATAATTAATAATTTGTATCAAACTCGAAACTTAGAAAACAAATTGTATTGTTTGTATGCGTGAATGTGTGTGCGTTCACTTGTGTGAGAAGATGTGCATGCGTGCACGTACCCAGCGTGAAAACTCAGAAGACCTTCTTACTTCAGGCCTTTTTAAAGACTTGCTTAAAAACCTATTTAATTAAATTACTATTCTTATCTAACTGTTAAAGAACGCCTCATAGAAGACCTCGGCTCTTTCGTACAAAAGTTAAGATACACATTCCACATTCGCTTTAATGAGAAGGAATAACATTTGGTTATTGTGTTTATGCACAAGCAAAACCAAAATAAATATTTATTTTTTTTTTTGATCCCGAGAGCGAAAGGCCTACCCTGCTATAACAACGTATTTAAAAAAGAAATGAGTATGGAATGGAGCGAGCAGGCCTTGTACATACATCCAAAAGAAGGAGTACAGAGGCCTTCTAGGAGGCATCGGTACTCCTTCTTTTTCCCGCTGGGTGCATACGCATGTATGAATGAGTTCGTATGAGTTTGCAGATTATATTGCATTATAATCCTAGATGTATATTATACCAATTAAATACTATATATTTAAAGTAAGCAACTAATTCTGCAGGCAGAATCCTTAAAGTGCTGCTTAATCAGAAAGACTTTCCGAAAATTACAGTAATAAAACTTAAACTCTACTTGTGTGTTGCGAATAAAAATACGTACTCACATAGAAGCGACTTAAATAGAAACTATTAACATTTCATTAAATCTTATACCTATACCCTAAAAATAGAGTTTTACTTTTAAAAATAATATTCTTTAAATGAATGTTTTTTTTTATATATTATTTCAAATCGTGTAAAATTCGGGTTTTCGCTATATTCATGTTATTTTTTTGATCTGATATGTATAAGGCTTGGCTTTAGTATTAATTTTCATAAATTTCAGAGACCTCGGTATCCTGGTTTAAGAGGTACAGAATGTTGCCTATAGGCAACGTTGGTCAACTGTGGTGAGTTAAAAAAAACGTTTGTTAGTTTTAATGCATTTTTTATAAACACACCACATACCCACCAGTATTCCGATCGACTCAGAAGTGACACTCAGACTCGGACACGTTCTAAGTTGATCTAACGATGTCCGGCTGGCTGGCAGGCTGTCCATGTAACCTTGTGCCCAAAGTACAGATCGTAATTTAAAGATAATTTGATAAAATTTGGTACAAAGGTTCAAATTAACACAACATATGTTTTCATTTAAGCTCCAGTTCACTTTAGATCTGTTTCATTAGTTGTACACGGAACCAAAAATTTACCTAAAAACTGCAAAATGGGGTGTACAATTGAAGAAATATATGTTATTCAACAACATGAAATTTTTTATTCAAGTCTACAGATGTTTTTCGTAAATACAGAAAAATTTCGTAAATAGTTATAAAGAAGAAATTTCTTCAATTTAACTTTAACCTTTCAAGTTATATTGATAACAAAATTAGTTAAATTTATGGTAGTTAAATATTATTAAGTTTGAAGTTTGATTTTTATTCATTTTAACTAATAAATGTAGTTATTTTGAATATCTTTTTTATTTAAATTTCCGAATCACTATTAAAATTAATTCATAAATTTAGAACATACAAATCAGGGGCCTGATTCTGGCAGTCGTGATCGAGTAATTTCTCGATTCGAAAGCAATTTATTATCTAATTATTTCAGTCAATACGGAACGAATCGGAATTATTTTTTCAGTGTTATTAAGCATTAATTTGAGTTTCACAATACTGAAAAAATAATTTCGATTCGTTAAGTATCGACTGAAATAAAATTGCTTTCGAATCGAGAAAGTACTCGATCACTTCTGCCAGAATTAGGCCCCAGATATTACGGATTTACGGACCGAATTGGATATCCAATGAAACCCTTTAGAATCAGGCACATTGCTGGGCTTTTAAAACTGGCATACGACATAAATCAACTGATATTGTTGGCATAGTTGGCATAGACTGGAATCCTCAAGGTCAACGTCAGCCTGGCCGACCACATAATTCCTGGATCCGGTCCAACATAAAAGAACATGAGGCTGCTTGTCGAAAGAATTTGTTAACCGTGAACATTTTGTTTAAATATTAAATATTTTATTTTGCATTATATTATTTATATCAGTTTTAGTTAAATAAAAAACATATGAGGGGCTTAAAGAACAGGGGGTTCAAGAGACTTAAATTAAATAATAAGAAAAAAGCGGTTACAATTAAATTGCAACAAAAATGTAAGATGCTATCTGTAATATTAGTTTTTAATTAATAGAGATCCTGAGATCCATTTTAATCTTACAAGATTAAAAACAAATTTCCCTCATGTACAAATAGCCAAAAATAACCTTTGAAGTAAGAAAAATAGCGCTTATACCCCTTGTGCTTTAACTTTTTTTTTTAAATCTTTAAATAAATAAACTTGATCCTCAAAAAAATATAGTTATACCTAATAAGAAAACCATTCATTTTATTAAGAAAAGCTTTTATGGTTCTTTGTTAAATTTTTTAGTCGTCATAATAAGATAACATGACATCATCAGGCTCATCTTTAGCCTGACCTTCGCTTTCCATTTTTTCCGGAGTTTCGTCCATTCTATCGTGAGAAAGTGTTTCGAACCATTCATACTAAAAAACTGGGGGTTCTTCAATTAATAAGGCACTTTATTGGCTTGAAGCTGATTTATGGAGGAAGTTGTGGGGTAACTGCACCGCTCGGCCAACATGTCGAGCTTTCATGTTTACTTTGGCGAAGTTTTCTTGAATGATCATCTCGAATAATCATCTTTGTATGAGAGGTTCCAAGGTTAATCCTTCTCAAAGTGTAACCATTACATTTTTCGGATGCCCGAAAATAAAATAAATCAATAAGTTGAAACAGATGTTTTGACAACAAATGCTTTGATAAGTCGCCAAATTTTAGCTTAAAACTTCTCTGAATTGACGCACTCAGTACAAGTGAAAAATAATTTGTAATAAATGCTAAGAGCACAAGGGTATTTATTGCTCATATACCCCTTGTGCTCTAAGCGAAACAGGTATTTGAATGACATGTGTCTGCATATATCGCTACCGGATGAGAATCCAACATTCACCTCTTGTTCCATATGTTAACTCAATTTAAGAAACAAGTCACTTAAACCCCTTGTGCTTTAAGTCCCTCATATTTATTTCATTTGTATTTTCATATATTTTTTTTATTTAATGTTGACTCAATTAAATTTTAGATTCTATTAGTAATTTTGAAAAATCGTATTCGATTTTAATGAAACAAAAACATAAGTTAATTTTAACGAAATTTCTTGAGCTACACATCCATTAAGTTAAAAAAACATTAAAAAAATTGTTACACTTTTACGAAAATTCTTCCTAAAAACAAATATTTATTTCTCAATTTTATAAAAAAAAAATTCAAAAATACAAAATTACGAAACGAAAACTATTATGAAAATTTTAAGAAAATTTGTGGAGATGAATAAATTTTGATTATATTTGAGGAAAAATTAAGCTGATTCAACAATTTTTTTAGTTGAGGGTTTACAAAATTTTTTAGTTAATATTACCGATGGTATTTGGTTCAGCGTATTGCATACAATAGTGTTTCGTCACAAATCGTTTCTTAAACTTCCTTAGCAAAGGACTGGGTGAAATAATGGACTAGTTTCACCTAAACTGATAGAAAAGGCGTCATAACGCTGATGTATTTTGGCATCAGTACTATGACAACTGTCTTCGTTTTTAACCCCATGACACTTTTCATCATTGTGATGTCAACCTTAACATCAAAGTGTCATCAGGGTCAAAATGAAATTATGTCATCAATGGGATGGCACATCGGCATCACAGAAATGACGAAAATGTCCTCAGTGCGATAATCGGAGAAAGGACACATTAGCATCTATTTAATGTCAGTTTGTCATTAAGTCAAAGACATTGGAATTGACTTAAGTCAGAGTGAGAGGATATTAATATTTACTTAATCGTTAAAGATGTTCGTTTCACGTTTGTTTAATTACAACCTTTGTTTGCAGCATAACTCTCAACAATAAGACACCAGCATCATGCCCCATATGGTTTTCGTAATCATTCTACTTTAAAAATTTGAAGTATTTAACTAAATAATTTAAAAAAATAGAATATAGGAATTTTTTCTTCTTGTATCCATCAAAATAATGTTAATAATATACAAAATGTGGCATCGAATTAATGTCACTATAGTCATAAAATAGATGATAAGTAAAAAATGACAAAATTTTACGAAGACGTTAATCATTGGATTGATGTAACTTTTAGCATCATTGATGCCATTTGTAGTGACATTGATGTCACAATTCTGATGTTAGAGTTTTTCTATCAGTGTAATTGCTTATCACTATTTTCACACCTTTCAACTTTTTCCTTATGACTCCTGTAGCGGAGACTTGGGCTGCTTAAGCACTATTCTGTAAACCTATAAATCTAAGAATGTATGCGGCAGATTTAAAAATTGTATCGCTTGCTGTTGTCCTTGGGTATTGAATTATAAAATATTGCTAGAGAATTTTATGAATACTGAGTTTTTGTTATTTTTTATTTTTTTTGAGAATTAATAAATAAGATAAAATTAAATGCCAGTTATGAACTAATCAAGCTATTTTTTAGATGTTCAAAGTAAAAAAACACATTTCTTGGACTTGGCAACCTTAGTTTTATTTAGCACCGTAGAACTTGCAAAATATTTTCGTTTTCTGCCTTAACAAATATATTATATATTATATTATGTCCTGTGGTTCCTAGTAGGATCAAAGGGCCGCAAATAGAGTTAAAAAAAATATCAAGTCTCCAAAAAAAGATGCAGTCGCCAATGCTTTCAGTTATCTCAGTATCATAATAAATTGTTTTTTTTTAACTAAGTTAACCAAGTTTACAAGGCAGATTGTGTCCCAATTGAAAACGGCGAATCTATCTCGAAAATATTATAAAAAAAAACACCAGCTAATATATTAAAACACGTTTAGCTACGATACATTTTCATAAATTGTTAGTGATGTGCATTCTATTGAAAACATCATTGCCGAAGGTATAAAAAATGTTTATTTTATTATCGGCAACATTGGACATGAGATGGTTAATCTAGTTTTGCAATAATATTTTTATTTACGATTCATATTAAAATATATTTCAGAGCTTTAATCAGTTTATGAAACGATTATACTATGAAAATTTGCTTTATTAACATTTAAAATTTTTTTTGTATTGATGAAATAAGACATTTGTTTAAGGCATACTAAAAAGGTACATTATATGCATTAGAGAGAGCGAGGCGAATTCATAATTCCAAATTGCCAACACTTGTTTTTATTTCGTATGTATGAGCTAAAAAATTTGCACATGTGCGTATAATTTTCTTTATTTTAATTTGGAATTTTCTGTAAACTCAAAAAATAAGAGAGTGGCGAGTTTCACCTTGTTAATTGTGCCTTGCCAGTTTAATATGCTGCTAAACAAGAGCGGCAAGCGTCTTTTTTAAACATGAAAATTCTATCGTAAAAACATTTTCTATAAAACAAACAGACATACATAGCGATCTGTTAAATAAGGTTTTCCAGTCGGGTAGTGTCCAATTCGCGTTCTAATGGTTTGTTTCGTATAAACTGTATGCTAATGAGAAGTTTCGACACACAAAAAACGCTTGCTGCTGCTATTGAAGTAGCTCAGTTAGATAACAACTATACTAGAGTTTTCCATTTTTTTTATTTCAAAACTTTATTTATATTTTTCGAACTATGTGACAAAACCCTTCAACAGTATTTACTTTTTCTTTTGATGTCCCTTCGAAAACTCATAAGCATTCAGGCATAACGTTTTTGGTTCAAGCCACGAGCTACAATTTGACGTTTAACTATTAAATTCAAATTTTACTGCCTGTCTTAAGAAGTTTTAAGAAACACCCAGTTTTAGGATTATTTTCCATATAAAATTCTATGCGAACGTTTACCCTAAGCCTAAACGAACAATTAGTTTGGCAATTATTGCCGTGGCAACTGTGAAATTATATTGCGAACACTAGATATTAATGTGTGAACCGCATAAATATGTATTAGAACACATATTTTTATTTCTATATACACTGCTAAGCAATTATCTTTTAACACAAGCTGTCAAAATCAATTACAAAAAAGAAAAAAATTTACAAATATATTATAAAAAAATAAATTAGTTAAATAGAAAATGTAAGTTTTTATTGACATGTTTTGTGTTAACACATACATACATACTTCACTCTGAAAAAAAATATTAAGCGCAGGACATTTTTGTAACGTCATTCTGCCGACGTTATTGCTTTTGTTAACAAATACAAACTGCGCGTCTAGAGTCTAGACGTAGGGTTATGTTCGAAATTGTTTAACATGCAATAAACATTTAATTTCAAAAATGTATACGATACATATTAAAGAGGGACATTAAATTGTTGCTCGATTTTACAAGCATATCTGGACCTACTGTTTGTTTTATGAAACATTTCTGAGCGAGAAGTCGAATAGTGTGAAACAGGTGCTCATACATAAATTCATATGTATTTTAATTGTACAAAATAAGTATTAAACTAATTTATATTTCTTTATCTAAATTGAATTTTTTATTTAACACTCAAAAAACTTGTTAAAACATATTTTAACAAAAATACTCAAAACAGGGCTGTAAAACAAACAAAATTAAACAAGTTGATTCCATTATCCCCTAAACAATACACAGGTTTCAAACAATAAAACAAACAAAATGAATATTAAAAAAATTAACACAAAAGCCAATGATATTCTTTCAATCAGAGACATACACGGAGCCATTTAAAAGATATCTAAGGTAACAAAAAAATTGGTAGAAGTTAAAGAAATGCTTTTTACTGCATATTTTAAATAACAGACACACTGGAACACACACACACATACAGACATACAAAGACCTTAATGAAAAAAATATTCAGCTTAAATTTAAATTATAGATATTTAAGAAAATACAAAGATTTTTATTTTAATTTAAAAAAAGTAAATGGAAAATCAAGAAGAGAAACCATTTTGTATATAGAAACATTTTGTGTAGACTAAAAAAGACTTAAGCAATTGTCGTCAGGACGTTAAATATTTAAAAATAAAACAAAACCAAACCAAACAGAACTATAGATGAAATAGAAAATAAATGTCTGTTAATAGAGCATTAAATGTTGGCTTTATCGAAAAAAAAATAAAAAAACCAAAAATAAGTGGTATTAAAATGTAGAAATAAAAACGAACAAAAACAAAAAACAAATATACATATAGAAATAACAAATAAATATTAAGAAAATAAAATAATATTTATGAAATACGTATGATTGTGAAGTAAAATAAATGTAGACAAAATAGACTTAATAAAATAAATAAATTTTACATGTTTTCACCAGAAACAAATAAAAAAAATATTCAACAGAAATCACACTAAAAAGAATTGATTACACTAAATTAATAATAGAAAAAATTAAAAAGAAAATTTAATCTGAATAAAAAAAAATAAAATAAAAAAACAGATAATCTAAGGGATGCGCAAACAATAACTCCGACAATCACTGTTTTATATAAATTAATGACAAAAAAATAGTAGATTTTATCATTTTTTTTTATTAATTTTTTTCCGGTTAAAAAAATAAAATTAAACGTGATTAATTTTGGGCGTAGGGACCAACTAATTGGAGTGGATTAAATGCAATTGTGTTCGTTATTATGAAATCATAATTAAAAATGAAACAAACTAGCAAATATTGTATATGCTGAATTGTTAACAAATATCAATTATCAACCACACGCCTAATTAACAAGAAACAATTAAAAAGCCTGCCTTTATTGAATGTGTTCATTAAACGAAAAAATACATACACACATACACACAAACATCCATACATAAATATTAACACTGTTTTGTTGTAATTATAAATAATTAAAAAACATACTTATGTATCTTCAATATGATGGAAATGCATTTGACATATTGGTGGCCTGTCAACAAGACATCAATATGTGATCACTATTAATATGCCCCTTTTAACTATTTAAATAACCTTTAAATTGTGAACAAGGGTCGACAAATTTATTTTAACAAACTCGGTAAAGCGAAATATCTCAATGTGTATGCACGTTTACTCAAATAATTTTAAAGAACTAAATAGATGTATTTTTGATCCTTCTACACTGCGTACCACAACTTCTGTGTTTTTCGATAAAAATTTTTCCCACATGGTCTTCTTATTATTCTCTTGTTCAAATCTAATTCAAATTTTAAGCGATAATTTGTGCTTTGACGTTACAAAACTCACGTTTATTTTTAATTGACAAAAAATATTGAATTATCGCTGCTCTTGTGCTCATATCTCTCTGTGGTTGTACATGCAACTTCACATTTACATAAATAGATATTGTACAGCTTACACATTGCAGATCTGATTAGTTTTCAAGTTTTTGTAGATTTCTCTTTCTATTTTATTTACACATTTTCTATAAATAACTGTTTGCGCATCCATACTTTTTAATTATAAATGTAAGTGTTTACCAAGGACTTTTATAAACCCCAAAAACAACAACAACAACAACAAATCGTAGATAGATGTATGTATGTATTTGTAATTTGTTATTTATATATTTAGATTTAATAAAAATAGTATTAGAAAAAAAATTAAATAAATATTTTAGTTACATACATACATAATTACATATATACATACAATAGATCGAGGCTGAAAGCAAACCGTCACCCTCGAAAAACAAATTTAAATTTGGATTTGTTTAGCCTTTAAAATAAAAAGTTAAATTGAATTTGATAATTTCAAAATGAATTTGTATCTGTACTCGATATAGAAACACATCTAATCACAACTTCTTTTCTGAGAAAATATGTTTTATTATAAAAAAGTGATTAAAATGGAAATACGAAGAAAAGTTATTATGCATCCTAAAATCGTTTTAACTATTTGCACTTAATAAGTGATGTCAATGTTTGTTGCCAAACCATAAGAGTGAGCAGAAACCGCTCAAACAGTTTTAAAGCCCGCTTATTAAATGCATCAATGAATAAAAGTGTTACGGCCAATTTTACGAAGTTCAGTTAAGACTAACCATAACTATATCTTCCAGTTTACAATATCTTTTCGACAGTTATAACTGATAGTTTATTATAGCAAAACTTGACGATACCGACCGTGATAGTTGTAAATAAAAACAGCTAATTTTGTTCGATTGATGATGTAACACTTCGAGTGATTATAGGTAAAATTAAAAAGTGTACAATATGTAACATATTTTTCAGAGAAAATAAATCGCATACAAGTGAAGGTAAAATATGCAACATGTTTTTAATGCAACATATTTACAAAAGATATTGAGCGTTTATCCCACAGTTGTATTTTTTGTACAAGCGAACTTAAAAATTTAGAAATTGTAACATTATGAACATATTTCTCAGAAAAGAGTTTCGTTCTAAAGCATATTTTATTAAATGAGTTTGTCGTATAAATAAAATTTCTTTTAAGTTTATTTTTTTTTTAATTTATTAAATTTTACATAATTTCCCTTACTGATTTAATCTATTGTCACTCTGCTGTGAAATCCTTTTTAAAATAAAAATAAATTTAATACAAAAAGCTTAATGTTCTCAAAACATACCTGCCTTATCAGTTTTTATCTATCACCCATAGTTCCTTTTAAAGGGACATCTCTAGTTGAAACTAACACTTGGAAATGAATTAACCGATTTGGTAAATTAATTTCCTTTATTTAATGGAGGTAAACGTTTTAACTTTTGCAGGCCAGTGCTATTAGAATTTTTAAGGCAAAGCCAATGAATCACAAAGTTACTTGAAACTGAAATAATTCAGTTTTTATTTCAATTTTTAAGGCGGTTAGCTTTTTTTGAGGACTATGCAATAAAATACAGTTTATATTACTTAGGATCAATGCATTAAATCGGCTCAGGACAACATAATCTATATGATTTTAAAATGGTATTTTGGAATAGGAATTTTTCATATAAACTATGTGTGTTTAGCTCAAGAATGTACAATTGAATAGTTTTTAATATCCTTCGCTATCACTGTGACAACAGTCCATCACTGAAATCTTCATAATAGTTAGCATCAACTTTATGCTCTTACTGTAAAAGTAGCTATTAGAAGTCTGCACAATTCCAATCGAACACACTAATTCAGATTGCATGACTACTCCTTTGTAATGCAAAGCTGGGTGATATGGTCCTGCCCTAGGACATCGTAATGTTAAATAGACCCTATTTTTTCCCATACATTTGGGTTACCTTTAGTCTCTTATGGGCTACATTTAACATGCGTGTATGGACTAGTCGCATTATTTGCAGGGAAGGTGTAGACGACGAACGAATAAACGTAAGTGTGCGACCATGTAGAATTGCTTCTATGCCCGTCTATAGTGAATGTGTGGGTGTAAAAAATAAACTCAAACATTAACAAGGAAATGCAAAATAGTGATTAGAGTAATGAGAGCGGGAACCAGTGACGTCAAGTGTAGTGACTTTTCTCTATTTAAACATTTTACATGCGGTGGAAAGGTTTCTTACTTTTTTTTAAATGCAAATTTTTTCTGAAAATTTCCGATTGTAAACTTTAAAGCAACAATTATGCTTTTTTAAAAGTATCATAATATTTATGAAGAATGTTAATATTCATTACTTATGTTCACATGGTGAATCTTTAATAACAATAAAAATTAAACATTTGCTTAATTTTTTGAAAACTTGGGTTAAAACTTTATTAAAAAAGAATTTCAAAAGAGTGATTGCGCCCGTAAGGATGATGTTTATTTCTGCAGTGGATGTAAAGAATTCTTCTAAATCTGATTTGATCCTGATTTTATCCATAATTTATGTGTTTTTATTTTTTGTTCGATTTAAGGTTATTTTTTTTAATTAACCTAAATTTATGTAACTGAAATGTAAATGCACAAACACAATGTGGAACTTAAATTGACAACTATTTTAGTGAAGTTAAGTTCATTATTTATTTAAATAAACTGTCAGCTAAGCATTTGCTGTTGAAAGATGAAATATTGTTCTTGTGCTAAATAGTGCTGGCAAAGTATTTAGTTTGGTTTTTGAAAAAAGTCCAATTGCAATTTAAACGCTTTTCTTTCAAAATACAACTCTGTTTGAAAATACATCTGCAAAATTTAATCTACTGCCCAAACCAATCTAACAATAAAACAGCGAAGCTTATGGAAAAAAGGTGTTAAAACTAATAAAAAAGCAGTTTTTGAAAGTATTGAGTACAATGTAAAATGTGATTAATATTATTGAGTAATGAAAAGTAGTACACTTTGCTAGCACTAGTGCTTAAGGTGCATGTAGACGACTTGTCAACTTTGCAAGTCACATGTAATTGTGCATGTCTGTCAAAGTTGCTGTTTTACAGAAGGTTTAAATTATTCGGTTACAATCGTACATGTAATTTGCTTCTGACCTTGTCTTTTTTCGCATTGTTATTGCAGAAACCAAAGTAGTTCTCGGTTTCAAAATAGCTTGCTGCCACCACAAAAATTTTTATTTGCGCCGTAAAATAGCTTAGCCATCTTAACATTTTTTCTTTTAATTTAAAGATAGCAATTTTGAATACTTTAAGAAAAGGGTTTTTATATATATTTACATAAATTCTACTGATCCACTGAGATAATCATACATATCTCGGTATTGCAAAATATTAACTTCAGCCGGCTAATAAGTCCGTCAATAGCGGTCTCCACTGCAGGTTTCTTCCCGGCTTAGATTTCTGAAGATGACTTTGCATTTGACTTTTACAGAAGCAATGCTACTAAGGTAACATACGAGATGTATGCATTTTGCAGAGGGAAATTTGACAAGTCAAATGTAAAAAAACTGAAAAGCGCATTTTATAAGAAATACGTGAAATAAGATCGAGAGGCGTATGATTAATAAGTACATGGCGGAACAAGTACACGCTCAGAAAACTCAAATAAACTTATTGGAATTTCCACTATAAAGCCTGGTACTCTGTTCAACATTTCACGTGAAATGCTGTCAAAACGCATACGAAAAAAACGTGTGCGGAATATCTATGAAAAAATGTTGACAGAGTTGTACTCTGTTCATTTCGTGAAAAAGTTCCGAAATGATTCTGGCAACATTCTTTTCACATTTAATGAATCAGAAGTATAAACAAAAATTTTTTTTGGCCAGTGACAAATGAAGTAGTTGAAGAAACGGCAGTTTTTTTTTACTTTGACTTCAGTTTTTAAACGCTGGCACTGACACTAAAGCTATGTGCACATCTATAAAACATTTGACGTTCTGCACGTAACCACTAGTTTAATAAAAATTTTGTTTGCTTTTGGAAACCGTTTTCTAGATCAAACATATCATTTAACAGTTTCTAAATAATATTATGCAATTATCTTCTTACAAATAAAGTTAAGTTTATCAATAAAAATTGTTAAAAATAAAGCTAAAGTTGGATAAACGCTTTTTTTTGATTTTTTTCAAATATTTGTAGGGTCTAAATATACCTTTAGGCCCGTTTTCACAACTTACCGATGAAAGGTTAAAGTAATTTTGTATTAATGGAACACCTTTTATACGGCCAATAAAATCCTACCTTAAGCTATCGGTAAGTTGTGAAAACGGGCCTAAGTGTTTTAACAACAGGTTGATGGCTACAAGAATACTTGATATAACTATGACATAACTTGACATAAATGCAGTATTGCCAGAGAACTTTTTTAAAAACACCTACTCAGCCTATACAAATTCTATTTTTTCCACAAGCCAATTTTTCCAACAAGTTTTTATTAAGAAAAAAAAATGTTTAATACATATGCAAATTTTAAGGACAAAAAATTATTCAAAGAGTATGATTTCAAAAAATCCCTAAGTTACAAAATATTCAAAATCGACTTTTTGATCGATTATGATCAGCTATGGGTAAATGCAAAATCAAAATGCAAAAAGAGCGAACGATTTGTATACATACACAAAAAACAGAGAGCCAAAGAGCATAAAACCAATAAATGAAAACGTAAACAAACCAATACAATGTTACACATGCCAAGCTTTCAATGTAGTGGTGCCCATAAAGGATTATGATGAACCGTATCAAAATACATGTTTATTGAAAATGCTACTCTTCTACAATTAAAAATAACTTTTTAATCAACAAAATTGTTAAACAAGTTATTACAAGCGCCTTTCGATAAATAATAGCGGATTTCAATGTTAAAGCAATTGCAAAATATCGAAGCACTTTAATGAAATTTAACGGAGATCCTGTGTGTTTTGTTGTTTTGTGCATATTTTTATTTTTAATAAGAGATAATAAGAGATAATCTATTGTGTCCTTTTTTTCTAAAAAAAATTTTTTTTTAAATTTTGGTTAGTTTTCAATGTAAAGAGTTTTTTGCTTCTCCTGTAAAATTTTTTCAATGTAACTTAACTTTTTTGAAATAATATGACGATTTATAAGTTCAATTAAACTAAATACTTAATTTGAGTTTGTACCAGCACAGCAACAAAATTTAGAGTTTTAATTCTTCAGAAAGAGGAGTAACGTACATTTAAAAACTTTGTGATTTTAGCATAACATTTATTTTAGCCATCGTTATGTTAAAACTTTGTTGTTTTTTTTTGTACATTGTAATTTGTTCTTGTTTAAGCCAGTGTTCGAAAATAAACACTAAATATATTTCCTTAGTGTTCGATTCGGTAGATTTGTGGATAATCATTAAACAAAATAACGTTTCCCTATTAGTCATCTTTCATACACAAAAATATTACTGTTTTTATCAAACTCAACGAAAGATGGGAACTTTAAATTCCGTTTGGGTGTTTTTAAAAACCACAAACTTAATTGTGTTCGGTTCGGTTCATTAATGTTCGTCGCTTTGGCTGGTGCGGTCGTTGCTAAAACTTTTTGTTTGTTCATTTCTTTATCAATGTAAAAAAAGAAACATTAAAGAACATTAAAATATAATGTTTGTCTACAGTATCACTACAATTGTTCTGTTCTTTAAAGAAGAACAGAACATTATATAATGTTCGGCTCTTTCTTGAAAATAGTTATGAACGGTATTAAGGGTGGTGTTCGTCTACACAATCACTAAAAAAACAGATATCGTTCTTGGGTGTGTGAGCCGAACGCTTAATAATGTACTGTTTATTTTCGACACGGGTTTAAACAGCGTTGTTAAAAGAATTGTTTGCACAACGATGTCTAACATAACTGCAGTATTGCCATATAAATAATTGTTATTGTTGCTTTTTATATGAATTGTCGTGCCATACGTTTTCCCCATATTAATGAACATGAGTAAATTATTCTGCCGACATCTTGTTCTTGTGCACAAATAACAATGAATAGTCTGGAAATTTAAAAAATATGATTGGTTTAAATGCCTGGGATAATCCCCTACTTCTGGCAATATTACATCAAGTCAACATTAGTCAGAATTTTTTAACACATATTTAGGCTCTATTCCAAGCCAACGTTAATGTTGCCTATTCGTTTTAAAAATTCCTTTTCCAAATTCTAAATGAACAGATAGATATTTTTACATATTTCTATTACAATGGTCGCAAGTCGTAGTCCTAAGTCTATTTTAAATTTTTTAGGAGAGCAGTTAAAAATTGTAAAAATTATACTGAAAGAAAGTCACTTTAAATCTTCACTGAAAAACTTATAGAAAAAAGATTAAGACGATGGTACAAAAATCAATGTTATGCACACATTTTTTGTTTAAATAACATGTTTAATATACCTATAAAACGAAGGAACTTGTTTCATTAAAAAAATCAGAAGTTTCTCTATAAACTATTGCATCGTTTTTCACTAATTAAAACTTAACAGGTTTAATGTAGGGCTGTTTTTATACGTTTCCTTTAATGTAGTTTTTGTGCTTAAATTACTTTTTATTTTGTGTGGCTCCAGTGGCAAAGTAAATTATCGGATTAAAAATTTGCAAAACATGTATGACAACTATTAACAGCAATAATATAAAAAAAATTTAGATGAAAATTTAATTTATAACACATTTATTGTAATTTAATTTGACTTTATACAAACCATTATTTGCGGTAGTTAATGTATGAATGTATTTAAGAAAGAACAAAAATGAAGAATGAATTAAATTTACATTTGTACATACATGACATACATATGTAAATATGTATGTAAGTATATACAGTAAGTAGTAAGTAATAAAAATTTAATACAAATTTGTATGTAAGTAGATACATAAGAACATACAGATGTATGTATGTATGTATTTATCATTGTATAGATACAAATAGTGTAACTGTAAGTTAGTAGTCGTCGTCGTCTTCATCGTTGTTGTAATTTGTTGTTTGTCGTCATCGTCAATGTATTTTTGCGTGTCGTTGATGTCATTGTTACAAACGTATTTTGTATATTTGTATTTGTACTTGTATATGTGCTTGTATATGTATACTTGTACACCACCACACAACCACCTTAGCTCAGAGTAAAAACTAGAACAAAAACAAATAAAATACGCTTAAAATTACACTCTACACCAAATAAATTCGAACACTAATGCAAAATTGAATAAAAAATTAAAAACATTTGAAATGCAAAAAATTGCATTAAAATTGTAGTAAAATAAAAGGACAATTAAATTTAATCAGTCAATAAAACAATAAAAATCGCCATGTAACATGTAACAGATCCTTAGGAAGCTAAATTTCATCTATTATTTCTATTCTGATCTATTTTTTTTTATCAGTTTTGTATATTTTTTAAAAATTTAAATATCGTCGTGGTTTCATTTGCGATTGCGTACAAAATTAAAAACGTTTTCTCATTTTAATTACCACCAGTTTTTGTATACACATTTAAGTATTAAAGTAAAAGGAAATAACAAATAATACATTTATAACAATTATTATTAAAAACATATTGAAACTGATGAAAAAATCTCATGTATGTATAGAGTTAAGAGTAGTTTATTTTAAGCAAAAATTATATTGGTAAATTTGTAATTGATTTTTTAGAGAGTATTTTTTAATAAATGTTATAGTTTAGTTAACACTTGTGTTTTACTTGACTTTAAGCAGCATATTATGAATGGATATCAATTTTGGTAACCTAAAATACGGATTATCGTTATTTTTTGCAAGAGTCTAATAAACTTCTAGTTTAAGAATTGTTTTTCGGTTTTAACCGAGATTAATGCCTAAAACCGAAACCGAAAACCGACCAAAAAAACCTCGGTTTTAGCGTTTACTTTAAAAAGATATTTTTGCTTACATAATACTCACATAGAGGGTTGAAAAGGGTAAATTGGATAACCTGATATCTCCAAAACTAAAAGAGATACAAAAAAACTGTAATACTTATCGTTCTTCTTTAGAAAAAGAAGCGGACAGGTGTCTGGTACTTGTTTAAAATTCAGCCCTATTAGGGTGTACACGGGTAAAACCTGAATTTTGGTACTTTTTTGACACCCCACCTATCTTTTGAACTAATAAACATAGAAACACAGTTAATACCACATTCGAAACTTATCTAAAAAAAAATACGAATACGAATTTGGTACTTTTTCGAAATTCAAACATTTAAGGGGCGAAAATCGTAACTATTTTGGTACTTTTTCTTACACAACATTTTTCTCCATTCATTGACATATTCGTACTAAATTATGGGTTGCCACTACAATACTGAAATTGTTGATACTTTAATGGGGGGAAAATAGTACCCAAAAAAGGAAATACGAGAAATTTTTTATTTTTCTTTAGCTTTTTGGTTCTACAACTGGTATTTTTTAAAAATTATCGTAAATATTGGACCTTTAAACATAAGATTCAACATGCAATGTCCTGGGTGAATAAGAATCTATTGCGGAACTGTTTGGTACTTTTTTGCTCTTTAACTGGTGCTTTTTGAATTCCCGTTAGTATTGGAAGTTAAAATGAAACATCCAAGGTCCTGAGTGAATGAGAATCTGTAAGATGGCTTTTTTGTACTTTAGTGTTCTTTAACTGTTACTTTTTTAATTTCCTAAATGGGGAGAAAAAAGTATCAAAAAGGATAATACGGGAAATTAACTTTCATTCATTTGCTTTTGTGTTCTACGAGCGGTAGTTTTTGAATTTTCTATAATATTGATCTTAGGAACACAAAATTATAGGTGCAAAGTCATGTGTGAATATCAACCTATGAGTTGCTAAATGTTGGAACTGTTTTGCTAAACCCTAGATACATATGTATAGTACTTTGGCATATAAATATGTTTATGAAAGAAAAGGCCCGATTACAAATATATATATATATATGTCCCCGAAGATCATATAAGGAGCATAGGGCTCCGATTAGAAAGTAGCTCGTTAAATACTAGAATTTAAACAAGTTTAAACCTAGAAAAAAAAACTTTGGCATAAAAATATGTCCACGAGGGAAATGGAGACGATAACTAGGTAGCGGGCTAAATGCTAGTTTAAAATAAATTACTAAGAAGAACAAATGTTTCTTTTTTTATAAAAGAACCTGAATTGAAACAAATAAAAGAAATGTATTACATATTAAAAAATAAATTCGTATGTTGTTTTACTTGGATATTTTCAAAACCGAACACCGAAACTGACCGGTTTTAATCATTTTAAAACCGAAACAGCGGGTTCATATTTTTACGGTTTTTAGCAAACTCTATTCTAGTTGTTTATCAATTTCTAAATTTTTTAAGCATTTTTCAATTTCGTTCGGATGTTTATAATTAACTAGCTAGTTTAATATTACAAGGAACCAGGAATCGATTTGTAGCACAATCGATGAATATTAAAAATAACAAATTTTTCTACTCTCTCAGAACAAAAAAAAGCAAGTAAAAAGTGTGGACCGATCTGACTGAAATTCAATAACAAAATTTTATGGACCACATGAGACATAAATTTATAATCACCCTTGTCCCCATAATTTCTGAGGTCTCATAAGCATCCAGAATATATATACATTATAGGGTATAAGATCAATATCGTAGAAAATTCAAACGGAATGACAAGATGATATCTTCCCAAAGTAAACACGTCATAGAGTTAAGCTGGAAGTCCACACAATGCGTTCAATACGTTGATGCGTTTTATGCATGTTTTAAAACAGCAAACGCGTAGACTCAACTGTTGAATGCGCCGATAGCGTATTGAAAAATGTTAAAAACGCAACAACCGCATAGAACGCGTGTTGTGGACCTTCAGTCCTCAGACCCAACCAGAATGTGCATAAACCTGTTAAAGCTACTGTCAAAAATAAACTAAAAACCTCTTAAATGCATAAAAAAGCAAAACAAAATAAAAGAACCTTTGATCAATTTCGCACTTTGTATAAGCAAGTGACAGTTTCATTAAACTTAGCAAAAAGTTTCCTTAAGTTCAATATGGCTTGACGCTCAGTTTCTTAAGCCACGTTATGCATATTATGGTTGGTTCTTTAGGGTTTTTTTTTGACATCTGAGTTGATTTTTCTCCTCTCTCTCTATTTTAGAGGATCAAGGAAGAATTAAGGCCTAACCATAATGTGCTTAAGTTGAATTAAGCAAATGTGCGAAAACATGTAAATCATATGAAGCAAACCATATCGAACTAACGGAAACTTTTTGTTAAGTTTTATGAAACTGTCATTTGCTTAAGCAAAGTGCGAAACTGATCGCACATTCCGTACGGAATCAAATGTTTTTTTGATTTTGAGAGACTTTTTGGTAGTTTTTGACAGTTGGTAAAGCACGGCTATGCATATTATGGTTAGGCCTTTAGTCTTTTATTTCTGTTCTGTTCCGTGCCGTTCTGTTACGAAATTTTAATATGTAGTTACTCTTTCTGTAATAACTTATCAGATTTTCATGACATAGTTATTAGTTTTGCATCCATTCTTTTATTTCAATAACTTTAATGTACATTAATTTTTAGAAATTAAATTGTATGAATTCTAAAATCAAAAAACAGTTTATTTCAATATGTATGTGCATAGGTACATACATATGTATTTTTTATTATTTATTTTGCTGTCACGTACAATTAATAAATAAGATGTTTGATTTTAACAGATTGGACCGCAATAGAACAGAAAAACTAAACAATTTCAGATTTCAAATAATAAAAGCAAATCAGCTGATTCATAACAGAACAGACAATTCTGTCTTAATTCTTCTTTGGAATTATCTTGCTTACAAAACTTTTAATTTGATAGAACTCTTGTTTTCAAATGTATACTGTGTACGATATCGAGCAAAATTGATCGAAATTATTTATTTTGGTATCATGACTCTCGATATCGAGTAACTCGACATTACATTTCTCGAGTTTTCATTCGATACGTCAGTGTCTATCGTATGCAAAAAAATTCGATAGTTTATTCGATACGTATGTAAGTAGCGAATGCGGTGATTAGACCCCAGTAAATACATATGTATATGTATGATAAATAGTGTTGGAAACTGTCGAGATATTAAAAACAAATAAAAAATTTATTTTTTTATTTTAATTTTTTTTCAGCGTGAAATTTTCTAATGTTGAACGCAATTTGTAGACCGCAGTCACTTTAAGAAACTTTAATTAGTTCTTCATGTATGTAAATCAATCCACCTGAGGTATATTTTTTAAATTGAAAAGAAGAATAAGCGAAGTTTAAACATTTTGCTATATGTAAATGCACCAATAAGGACAAAAACAGGTGAAAAATTTGTACTTCAAACTGGCCCAACGCCCTAGGGTACCCACAAAACTGTTTTACCTTAGTTAATAGTAGTAGTGTCCCAAAATATTAATATCCTAAGTGAAGTATTAAACATTCGTCGTTTCAGTCGATGAAACAAGCAGTTGTTAAAAGTTTGTAGCGGTCAATTTTAATGGATTAAATCATGTTTATAAAGCTGTCTAACGAGTACTAAACTTCCCTTAAGATTTGTGCATTATTTATCAGTTTTATACTATAAAATGAACAAATCTACTACTTTTCAGCAAGTTGTACTTCATTTTAACTTACTTCCTTATTCCAGACCACTGTCTACCTTTCACTGTAGAGGTACTAAGTTTTAAACAACCGTCGAAACTTTTGATTTTTACATTTTATTATTAATGTAACATGTCTTTGAACACAGTCTTCTAATTAAAATATTGTCTTGAAACTTTGCCAGACTATAAATTTTAGCATTAGTAAAAAATAAGGGGACCAGATTTAATGGATTATGTTAGGACCCCTAATATTAATTAAATATATTCTCGATCCTTATAAAAAGCGGCTAAGACTGCCTCTCAATTTTACCCATAAAATTTTACTTTTTATAACTTATGAACAGGGAAACCAGAAATATGCTCTAAAACACGTTTTATGCGCATTAAATATGCAGTAAAATCTGGAAAAATGCCCTGAAAAATTTTAAAAATATGGCCTAAAAAATCAAAAATTGCTTTCGAATACAAAATATTAAACAGTTTAATAACAAAATTTGAAAATCGGTATACTAAAAGATTTGTCTACATTTCTATGTACACATCGCATAGCATTTATCCTTAATGACAACCTGCTTTGTCTTAAAATTTGAGAGTAAAAATTGAATGCAGATGGCAAAATTGAAGTAACAGGATTTCGAAAAAAAATTATTTTCTGCTAAAGCATCTAAAAAATTGAACATGTTTCAAAACGCGCTATAAGCTTAAAATATGCTGCAAAAATTATTGTAAAACGGTAAAATATGGGCATTTCCATTTTGACGTGTCGTGATATTTGTACCACAAAATGTAAAAAAATTAAATGAAGAAGTCAAATTTGTAAAAATGGTTTTTACATATACAAAGTATAGGATTTGCAGATATAAGCAAAAATATGCGCTGGCGTGACGTTAAAAAACCGGAAGTGGATTTTAACTTGCATTAGATAACTGAATAAGACTGCGAATTGAGCAAGATGTTTTGTATAAAACCTTTTTTAGTAAACTTTGGACTAATACAGATTTATTTTTCAAGCTATAAAACTTATAAATCTTTGCTCGTTTTAAGGTAAATATGGGCGTTTTCAGCGAAAAGTCTACTTTTTTTAATGTAACGGCAGATTGCAAATAAGGTTGTATTTTCGGACCATGTTGTTCAATCGTCATCCCTTTTGTTACTAAATCTAGAGCTAGTTGCACTTCACACCAAAATATAAAAAAGTAAACTGTACATATAAAATTTTATGAGAAACAATTTAAAATACTTCTGGGGTTACGTTACAAAAAGTAGACTTTTCGCTGGAAATGCCCATATGCAAAAATATGCACAAACAAATCGATGCCAAAATTCATAAAAGGATCTAAAACGGATAAATATATTGTTTGTGCCTTCATTGGTCGCACAAGGAAAATATGCAGTTGCACATTCTTCTTCACTTTCACTAAATTTGGATCAGACATACAGGGTGGCCCAAAATTACCGAAGGGGCTTATAACCTTTTTATTATAATTTTTATTTTCAGTATTTTGTAAAAAAGACTTGGGGAATTTAAAATTGAGCAGTACTCAATTGAACAACGTGCCCAAATTGTTGAGCTTCATTTTTCAAAAAAAAGCAGAAGAAAATCATCATTTTATTTATAATTTAATTACACTGTGTGTAATTTTTTAAGTCATGGAAAAATAACCATATTCGGACAATAAATTATCATAAAGGACCAACAAAAAAATAGACCCGTGTCTCCCAGTTTTGCCCAAAGTCATGCACTTTGATGTAAATAAGATCTCAATAAACAACTATTTTGAGCAAATGAACTTCCTAGGAATGTTTCTTAACATAAAAAGTGCATGACTTTGGGCAAAACTGGGAGACACGGGTCTATTTTTTTGTTGGTCCTTTATGATTATTTATTGTTTTCGTGTTGCACTGTGTAATGAGCGACGAAGCCCATTTCCAATTAAGTGGGTTCGTTAATAAGCAAAACTGCAGGATATGGGCTACGGAAAATCCGAGAGTAGTTCAACAGCCAGAATTACACCCACCTAAGTGTACGGTTTGGTGCGGTGTTTTATCGTAAAGGATAATTGGTCCTTATTTTTTTGAAAATGAACACAGGGTCGACGTTTCCGTCAAGTGTCAGATATCGAATAATGTTGGATAATTGTTTAAGGCCAGCCATGGAAAACCATCCGCAAGTATGGTTCCAACAAGATCGAGCCACATCGCAAACTGCAAGGGACACAATGGCTCTTTTACGGGACATCTTTGGTGAACGAATTATTTCGCGTACAAGTGATTTTAATTGGCCTCCGCGTTCACCGGATTTAACCGCCCCAGACTGTTTTCTTTGGGGTTATGCGAAAGGAAAAGTCTACATAAATAAGCCTAGAACCATCCAGCAATTAAAAAGCAATGTACGCGACGAAATAAACAACACAACACCTAAAAATATTCCTAATTTATATGCTGAATAAAAAAAAAATTAATAACTTCAGTTAAACCTCGATTATTCGGCTCTCGTGGGACCGGAACCAGCACGGATAATCAAAATACACGGTTAATAGAGGTTATATTAAAATATACAGAAATATATTTTTTTTTATTTAAGCATTCGATTAATGTAACTACAGATTCAAATATACCACATATTTTTATACAGAACATACAAATCGTAGCATCAAAAACATTAAAATTTGGATTTTTACTTACATATTATCAGGGAAACCATAAATATGCAATTGCAGAAACAATATATATTTATCCGTTTTAAGCCCGTTTTCACAACTTGCCGATAGCTAAAGGTAGGATTTTATCGGACGTATAAAAAGTGTTCCATTATTACAACTAAACGAGCTTTTTATGAACTTTGGCATCGATTTGTTAGTGCATATTTTTGCATATTTTACCGGTTACAGCATTTGTTTGCATAATTTAGTTGAAAGAGCTTTTTTGCAGCATTTTTAAAGTTTTTAGCGCACATGTTGCCTTTTTACGCCAAATTTTGATACATATTTTTTGATAGTCGCAAAAAAAAATTTTTTTACAAAATTTTGGATTTTTTATTTTAAATATCAATCTGTAAACATACGTGTTGCTTCAATTTCGCCATCTTCATTTAATTTTTACTCGAACATTGTAAGACAAAGCAGGTTGTTACTAGGGTTTTTTCCCTGGATTTCCCGTCCCGGGAATTCCCGGGAATTTCAATTATTTTATTTCCCGTGTTCCCGGGATTTTTGTTGCGGGATCCCGGGAAATAAAAGTTCCTCATAGTTTCAGAAAATAGCTATTTATACTTTGAAATTTAGTTTTCTATTCTCTAGAAATTGGCATCTGTTGATGGGTTGTCGATTAGATCAATAACAAGAAGTGAGTACGTTCGTAAATCAATGTCTACTGACACAATAAATCTACCTAAAGCAGAATGTGCCGCGCAACAGTTGATAATAAATAAATTTAGTGAAGTGAAGAGTTTATAAAGAACATAAATTCAAAATAAGATGCAGGCAGTAAATTTTAATTGTCCATGGACATATCTTAAAAATAGGAGATATCCAAAAATATTGCTCCTTTATTGCAGCAAAGTCATATCGACAAAAAAAAAAGCGAGCTTGTCAAAATGCGATTAAAGTTTTCAAAATGTACCGATTTAAAGATATATTTTGCTATAACTTCGGTTCAGTTTGAGATAAGGTGATAAACATAAATTTGTTTCATTTTGTGACGGCTTATATAACCGGGAAGTGCTGGAAAACCGAAATAAAAAAAACTATGGAAACTCGTGTAAGATACTACAACATACGATTTTAAAAACTCATTGTCCTAATGATTACAGGTGGATCTTGTAAGAAGAAGTCCGTTTGTTGCTATTTTATGCATCAACCTTGACATACATTTGACTGATATAGACGTTGATTATAAAAAAGAAAAATTACTTCGGACAGTGAATTAGAAATATGCAACAACTTTAAACTTTTGCACTTTAAACTATTTGTGCAATCTCGGTAAAAAAGTAAACAAAATTTTTCGGAAACATGACAATAAGTAAATAAAATAAGAAATATACTCTTTGACGACTTTCTAAACGCATTGAGTGGGTCTTAATGTTATTTCCTAAGCTGTTAAAAAATGTTAATATATTTATTTAAAATATATATACTTATAAAACATATTTATTTAAAATATTTTATCTATTTTATTAACTTGAGTACCACAATTTTTGTTTGTTTTTATTATTGTTTTATGAATTAAATTGTTATGTTTATGTTATCTTTTTATCTTGTATCTAGAGCATAATTATACGAAATTTACATATAAAAGCGTAAGGTAATAATAATTCAAGTTCCTCTTTCAACCTTTAATTAATTTTTGTAGTATTTAGGCATTTCTTTTACATACTTTGTAAACAAGTTCCCTGACAATTTTTAAAAAAAAAGTTTTTTCATTAATTTAAAACAAATTTACTTTATATGGAACGGGATCTTCGGGAAATTTAAAAAAAATTCCCGTTTTCCCGGGAATCAAAAAACTCCGGGAAAAAATTCTAGTGAGAATCGGTCTACAATTTCACATGTTCCCCATAAAAACTTCTTTCCAAATTAAACTCTTTGTGTCCATCAACCATTTAATTATGTATTTAGATTAAATTCGCCCCAAAAATATTTTACTGTAAATTAAATTCTTTTAGAATCGGTTCACATTTGCCCAAATCTCCAATCTATAAAAAGCTTTAACTTTTGAATTTTTGGGGCATATTTTGAACAATTTTTAGGGCATATTTTCAACTGCATATTTAAGGCGCATATTAAATATGCAGTAAAAACGCGTGTCTGGTTTACCTGCTGATTATGCTTAGGTTGATCGCACTGCATGTCTGAACTTAAAACATGAACTTAAAAAGGGGAAACACCGGATATAGATATATGTCCATTAGAGCGACTCATCAAAAAAAAGTGATCGATGTACCTCCCTAAAAATGAACCTTGGACTTTTTTAAGATACCATTTTAAATATTTCGGCTCCAGCTTTGACCTCTCGTGAGCTGGACCATTTTGGAAAAGGGTCTATTTTTGCATGTTTTGTTAATTTGAGAATCTGTTTCCTTACCAACATATACAAATTGGGTATCATAAGAAAGGGTGGATCATTTCTTTTTTTCTTTCTTTAGTTCTATTTTTATGCATACATGATCTATATTATTTTTATTTAAATACCCAACATCGAGCACGAATTTTGCTTCTATACAACTCGAGCTGTAATGTTTTGATTATAGCGAATTGTTTTCTTTCATTTAACAGTACAAATGTACTATTTAACGTTTTAATATAAAAATAATAATAGATACCACAAATGTAATTTTGGTGCAATTAAGCTCAAAAAAGTAAAATTATAGTAGCCAGTTGGTGCAATTTAAAAATTTCGTTTTGCCAGCCCTTGTATCGGCGCTGATTGGCGACTGTGATCGGCGCTCAAGGGGCCGATAAAAATCGGTACATATTAAACAATTCCATTGCTCCACGTTGTGCAAAAGAGTGTTCACATTATCGGCGCATCAAGGTTAATTTTGATTGTGCACTGTCATCACAATTTCGGCACAGATTGTCGCATATTAAAAAATTTTGACCGTTCACACTATCGGCACATGAAATACGACAAAGATTGGTACATTGCGCCGATAGTGGGAACTTAGCTTTATAAAGAAGAGGCCGAAAATCAGTTAAATTGTAAATAGAATAAATACTTTAAAAACTGGTAAAAAAATAAATTTTTAAAAATTATGCATCTTTGCAAGCCAAGCGTTTTATAAAATATCGGATTTATTTGGGGTATTCACAAGGTGTGCTATCATGTTATATTGTCATAATGTTGTGACATTTTGCAATGGTTTTAAAATGTTGTTGTTGCTTTGTAAACAAAAAGTGTCTTAAATTAAAAGAACTGTGCTGTCGTAATTAGTCAGAAGAGACCTGCGCTGTGTGGCTGGGCCGAGACACATTCGTTTTTTTTAGCCGTCGCCGTTGATGATAAAATTTATCCGGCTAACATACGAATTTAACCTGCGGCTAGCAATTTTTGCAACAAATCACTTGTGGCGGCAAATCTGCTGTTTCTGCTTAGGAATCTGCTGTTTGGTAAACAAACAAAATACAATTTATTTCTGATTTTCGTCTGAAAAATAGATAATAGTCAGGTAAGATCTAATTTAATTTATTAACTCATGGATTAGAATTAAAAAATATTTTGATGTCAGGTAAATATTTATTTTTTTATATTTGTTTTAAATCAGCTCAAGGCCCATCTATCAGGTCTGCTTACTTGTAAAAAAACAAAAAAACGATTCTTTTTGGTTGTCAAAAATTTACTACCACATATACAAAGCAAAAGGAAAAAACGTGTATGTGTGGCATACCATAAACCTATACATTTACATGTAAGCAAAGTGTAAACAACTTTTGACAACTAAAAAGAACATAAACAATGATCATCAGGCTTCTTGCGCAGACTTGTTCAATGGGCCTTGAGTCAACTGATTGAAATTCAAAATAGCACACTAAATTATGAGGAGTTGTTCGCAACAGTCGTATTTTTTCATGTTATTATTTTAAGACTTATGACTTTATGACACCTTGTGAATCTCCCAATTAAATTAAACAAAAGGAATTTTTAATCAGCTTTCTAATAAAAATCATTTAACCTTTTTTAATATTTTAACATAACTTGGATTGAATTTTCCTTTGGAAAAGTCCATGGTATAAAAACCAACAGTTAAAATATTTCAGGAGTGGATTCCATTTGCGATCTTAAAATTACTAATTTATGAAAACTGACGCCAGTATTATAATTGGTTGCGGTTTATACCCATGTTAAATTATTGGCCGACCGTTAGAAAGTTGTATAGCTTTATTTCTAGTCATATTGAACTTAATTTGAATTTTAAATATATTTCGATTCGTTACAGTTTTTGGCGTACTAAAATGATTTTCAGGAAGTGAATTAATATTGGACCCATGGTAAATTATGGGTCAATCATCATATAATTCTGGAGAGTGATTTCTGGTACATATTTTAAAAACCTTAGTTAGACCAAATTTCAATACAACGTTTTATACGCCTTTTAAAAGGCTGCTTTATGTGGAACCTATTTAGAGTGTTTCTTTTCACGGACTTTTTCATTTCTCGGGAAAGCAGGATTTTTTTTAATTTCCCGATATCCCGGGAATTCCCGCTCAATACAAATCGATGCCAAAATATTATTTAATTTAATTTATTTGAACAAAAACATTCCCTGAGCTCAATTAATAAAGTTTATAAATGCATTTCACTTTTTTATTTCTGTGCAAAATTTTAATTATTTTGTAGGATTTTTGCGAAATGGTTTTTTGGTTATTTTTTTTCAATGTAGTTATAATAACATTTGGTATAATAAAAACATCCGATCCGCAGAGAACTGATGATTATATAAAATTCGGAGTTAATTTCCAAAAGCAACTTTTAAAGTTTTAAATTGTTCTCCTATACAACTAAACAAATAGACTTAAGCACTTATTGTCACAGCATTTATATAAAACCAAAAAAGTTGCATTATTTAAACAAATTATTACAAAATATTTATTTTAAAATAGGATTCTTAAGTCCCCACCTGGATAACAATCTTGTCGTGATGTGGTGGCTTAAGCGTAGGCTATGGTTAATAGTTTGTGCCCTGAAACAGTGTATGACTGGTCAACACTGCATCTGGTCATAAACTAGTAAACCCAAAGGCCTTCGCAACTAATGGTTATCCATCCTCTCTCCTATCCTCTTTCCCTTCATATTCCTCTGATCCCTATCCCTTCTCCCCCCACTTGTAAGGTTAAGGTGGTTGGTAGCAGTGCCGAGAACCTGAATGACTAGTTAGTGGTTAAAGAGGACTAGTCGCTAACAGCTCCCCTCCGGTGCTAGGACACGGGCCGGTTGTAAGTTTTTGTCTAGTCCATGTACGCCGTCCCTGCATGGATGGTCCATCCCCTTACGTGCCTACTCGTGGGAACAAAATGGAAACAATTGAACAAAATAAAGAAAAATTTTTAAAAAAACAAGATGAGAGAAATCTCTCATCTGAAGACGATCTTCTGGCCTCTAGTCAAGAGACCTTGATCGGACTCTCTGGCAGTGTGGGTGACAGCCAGAGCACGCCACTGCCCCCGAAAAGCCAAACAAAACTCACCCAACCGACCGTCAAGTCTGATGGACAACCGGGTGAGAAAACAAACATCAAAAAGAGGAGAAGTCCGGGTGATATCCTCAGGCAAAAGTACAATAAGGCGCAATTTATTCTCGGCAAGATCGCTAAGAACGCTGCGAACGGTACCCCACACGAACGCGATGAGGAAGATCGTGTTAAATATCAGGCTGTGGTAGAAGAGTACCTTAAGTTTAAGGACAACATGCCCAGCACATCTAATGTCGCTCGAGAAGGGTCCAAGCGAAATCGCTCTCAAGCGGAGAGTGAAAAGCCGCCAAAACGGAGGAGGATCCGAGATAACTCGATCACTCCGGGACCATCGAGCTCTGCAACCACTAGGAGACCCTTTAATGAGGTTGTAAAGGATCACCTACTGATGGCCTTGGCAAACTGCAAGAGTGGTCATCTTACCCCTGTGGTAACAGAATGGGGCGCGATCGAGTCCAAATTGGCTGAGCTCGTCATGGAGCACGTCCTCACCAATGTGGATAGTCCTGCGCCTCGTTTTGACTCCGGTGAGATTCACCGGGGCTACAGGGTGATCAAATGTCTGGACGTCTTCTCAAAGGACTTCTTAGGCAAGTGTGTCGCTAAGATAAGCGATGCATGGGATGGCTTAAGTCTTAAGCTAATCCCCGCCGAGGAAATTCCAATGAGACCACGGGCAAAGATTTGGTTACCGAAGGTAAGCTCTGACGGACAGAAAATACTGGGATGTCTGAAGAGACAGAACCCCAGTATCCCGATGGAGGAGTGGACTGTTATCCGGGCCGAAGATCACGGGGATAACAGTACTTGCCTTACGCTTGCCATCACGGAGGAGGGCTCAATGGAGCTCGAGAAGGCAGGCCTGAAGCTTTTCTTTGGTGTGCGGGACGCTAAGGTAAAGGTGTTCCGCCCAACAAGCTCGGCGAGTGGTGAAAAGGATGAGGTCGAGGTCGCCCACAACCTGCTCACCGGTATGCAGCTCTCCGAGTCGGAGGAGAAGCCACCCGATGGCAATGAGAGTCGTGCAGATTAATCTGCAGCACTCGAGATGTGCTACCGACAACCTCGGGGTCCTCCTAGCCGAGAAGGACCTCGACATAGCGCTGGTTCAGGAACCCTGGACGGTAAACGGAATGGTGAAAGGGTTCCCGGCCAAAACATATAATATACTATACGCAAAGGACAAGGGTAGGCCAAGAGCATGTCTTGTTGCGAAAAAACACATTAATATTTTCTTCTGTTCACAGCTTAGCTCAGCAGACCTTTCAGTCGCAAGGGTCGAGATGGCGGAAAAAAGAAGCTTTGTGATTGCCTCATGCTATATGGCACATGACAGGGACGCCCCTCCGGACGAGGTGCGGTCGCTCCTATCCTCTTTAGGTGCCAAAGAGGACTTCATTCTTGGATGTGACGCCAACGCCAGGCACACCATCTGGGGCAGCAGTGAAATCAACAATAGAGGTGAGTGTCTATTAGATTTCATAAATACTAACAAAATTACTATCTGTAACTCCGGCTCAAGGCCAACATTTAGATTTCCTAGTTCAGGTAAATTCAATGGTTGGGAGGAGGTTCTAGATTTGACACTTATGAACGATAGGTCTAATTTATCAGTTGATAGGTGGGGGGTATCAAGCAGCAGGTCCTTCTCGGACCATAACTGGATACTCTTCGACATTGGACACGTGGTTAATACCGGGAAACTTAGCTTTAGAAATCCGAGACGTACGGACTGGGCTAAGTTTAACGGAATTCTTGAACGTAGACTCAGTAGAATGCCGAAGATTCGGGATTCAATCTCTGCACTCGAGGGGGTGGAGGAGACCTTCAGTGGCGCCTTGACTAGGGCGTTTGAAATCTCATGCCCCATCACGAGGGCCAGGAGGAGCTTCCCTCCCTGGTGGAACTCGGAACTCTCGGCTCTAAGAAGAGAAGCCCGTAGGGCTTTCAACACGGGTTATGCCAGTAAATCGTGGCAGGAATACCGCGAAAAACAGAGGGCATATAAAAAGGCAATAGCAGTCGCAAAGAGAAGTTCATGGAGGAACTTCTGCGAATCAATAGATAGCACCAAAGAATCTGCCAGACTTAGCAGAGTTCTGGCCAAGGGCCACTCGAACCCAACGTATGTCAAGAGGACGGATGATACCTGGTCGGAATCATCGGAGGAAACACTTGACATTCTACTTAACACTCATTTCCCCGGCTGCTTGGACGCTACTGATGGGGAACCAGCATGCGATGATTCGTTCTTTGAGATTGACGAATATATCATTTCGGAGGAAAGAATCCAATGGGCGATCGAAAGTTTTGCCCCATATAAATCCCCGGGACCTGATGGCATTTTCCCTAGGATGCTGCAGAGCGCACGGAAGTATGTCACTCCCTGGTTGAGGTTAATGTATAGACTCTGCCTATCCCTCAATTATGTGCCGGCTAATTGGAGGAGGGTAAAGGTGGTTTTTATACCCAAAATCGGAAAGAGTAGTCATGAGACTGCGGGGGACTTTCGTCCAATCAGTCTATCATCTTTTCTGCTCAAAACTCTGGAGAGACTTCTGGACTCACATATAAGACATCGACTGGAGGGTACATCACAACTCTCACGCAGTCAACATGCCTACCTCAGGGGTCGGTCTACGGAGACGGCGCTACACGAAGTAGTAGGGGCCATAGAACGATCACTGGAATATAAACAATTTACCATGGCCGCCTTCCTGGATATTGAGGGCGCTTTTAACAACGTCACGATCACTGCGATCGAACAGGCTCTGGCTGATCTGGATGTCCAGGAGTACATCATTAGATGGTTGGTGAGCATGCTGAGGTCAAGGATCGTTACATCATGTCTTGGCAACAGCGCGAGGTCAAAGAATGTTAGCAGGGGTACACCCCAAGGTGGGGTGATCTCTCCTCTGCTCTGGCTCATCGTTGTTAACTCGATTCTTACTGGCCTGGATAACAGGGGCATCAAGACGGTGGCCTATGCGGATGATGTGGTGTTACTAGTATCTGGTGCGTTTCTGGATGTGATGAGTGACATTATGTCCAGTGCGTTGGGGGCGCTCAGTAACTGGGCCGCTGAGTGCGGACTGGGAGTGAACCCAAACAAAACGGAACTGGTACTATTCACCAGAAGGACAAAAATTCCGGCTTTCAAACTACCGCGGCTGGGGGGTTGCGAACTTCCCCTGTCGAATCACGCGAAATACCTGGGAATCATCCTGGACTCGAAACTATCATGGAGATTAAATGCTCAACACAGGGTTAGGAGGGCTACGGTGGCTTACTACGCCTGCCGTAGAATGTTTGGCACCAGGTGGGGCCTTAATCCTAGACTGGTCAAATGGCTATACACGGCAATAGTACGGCCCATTCTTACATATGGATCTCTGGTATGGTGGACCGCGACGAGCAAGAAATACATCGTGGTTCAGCTGGGCAGAGTACAAAGATCAGCCTGCATTGGAGCAACAGGCGCTCTACGCACTAGTCCTTCAGAGGCTCTGAACACTATGCTGCACCTTGTTCCAATTGAAATACACCTTATGGCCATATCCGTCAATAGCGCGGTCAGGCTCTCTTCATCGGGATGTTGGAGGGCGAGGACGTACGGTCATGCAGGGATCTTACGGAAGCAACCCTCATCTCTGAAACGACCAACGGACTACATGATACCCCGCATGGACTTTGATAGGAAATTCAAGGTCATATTCCCGTCAAGGCGGGAATGGAGCAGGGGTACTCTGGACGAGGAATACCGCACGAGGGTTTACACAGATGGGTCAAAGATGACTTGTGGTGTCGGCTCTGGTGTCTTCTCGGAGGAACTACATGTGAATCTCTCTTTTCGTCTGCCGGATTGGGCTAGCGTATTTCAGGCTGAAATATTGGCGATCAGGGAGGCATGCAGAACGCTATACGATAGGAACATCAGCGGCAAAATTGGCATCTTCGTCGATAGCCAGGCAGCTTTGATGTCACTGGAGTCATATAAAACAACATCCATACTCGTCAACCAGTGTAGGGAAGAACTGTCCAGACTGGGCAGTCTATCTGACATTACCTTAATTTGGATCCCTGCGCATAGGGACCATTATGGCAATGAACAAGCGGATGGGCTGGCCAAATCTGGAGCCGCTCTTGATATTTCACAGGCTGTGCCAGTCGCAACACCCCTGGGAACTATCAGGAGCGAAATCTTCAGGCACTATCTGGATATGGCTGACGACAAATGGAGGAAACTGGGTGGCTGTAAGGCTACCAAGGAAACGTGGCCCACATATGACATAGGTCGCTCTGAGCGACTTCTCAATTTCAGTCGGAAGGACGTGTCAAGACTCACGTACGTGCTCACTGGTCATTGGACGATCGGCAAGCACGCTATGAGACTCGGCCTCCCTTTCAATGAATGCTGCCGCAGCTGCAGGGAACCTGGAACTGAGGAGACAGTATTTCATCTTCTATGTGATTGCCCGGCGTTTAACTCTATACGACATGGACTGTTCGGGAATTACCTTCTACAAGGACTCTCGGAGATATCGCGGGTGGGACTCAACAGCCTGCTGAAATATCTCAACGCAACGGGCTGGCTCTAGCCACCTCAGCATTGCCCCTGGGTCAAGTTTTGATCGGGGGGCTCCGATTTCTTGACGAGTTGTGTGGTGTCAAAACGGAGCCACCGTCGGCTCTACTTGTTGCGCGCCGGGAACTGTGCGTGCTACCACGTTAACCAACCAACCAACCAACCAGGATTCTTATTCAGACTAAGAATTTACAGAATCGCTTGGAAGCATATTTCTAATTTTTATCAAGAAGAATTCAATGAGTAAACACGTTTCCTTTCAACGGATGTTTCCCTTTATAGTCAAAGGAACATTATATAATCTCTAGACACTTTTCGTTTTCTTAGCACTCCTTCAAAACTTGTAATTCCTTTTTAAAAAAAATTCTTTTCTTCGAATCGAAAAAGCGTTTTCTTTATTAATAACTTTTTTCATCAGCTCTTGCAGAATTTAATCCGAACGAAATTTTTTGAGGCAAGTGCGAACAACTTTTTTCGTTTGTATAAAATAAATCTGGGTCTTTAAACAAATAAAAAATTCTGTAAATTTTACTCTTCTTCTTTCGAAATTTCAGAGCATTAAACACTAATTATTGCTTTACTTATCGGTTATGTTAAATCGAAAAATATTTATTTGGTGTATTTTATAGACTTTTTCCTTAAAGCAGATAATAATGATTAGAAATAGAAAAATAAAAAAATTTAATTAAAGCCAATAAAAACTCAAAATTTGTTTTTTTTTAAATTAATTACAATTATATCAGCAGTAAAGTTGCCATAATTAAATTTTTAAAAATCACGGAAACTTCCGCACAAATTTTACGGGATGCTTTTTCGAAAAATGTGCGGTATTCCGGGATATCCCTAATGAAAATCACTAAACCTATTGTTAATTATGGACCAATTATCACAAAATTACACGGTCTTATTTCTCACTATGTTAAACTTAATTGGACCAAATTTAATTACAAAAACAACGGCTGCAACGGTTTAATGAGTAAAAATAATTTTCGAAACTTAAAGCTTTGTTCACAATGGGAGCAACTATTTCGTGTTTTCTTTCCAATGTATTATTTATTTATTTTCCTTTAATTTTTCGAACAAAAATTTTTTGTTGAGTCTACCCAAGGCAGAGTCGTTAGCAGACAGGCATACAACCCAACTGTCAAATTCATATGTATGAGCAATATTTGTACATGTGTGCGTTAAATTGTTTTTGTTTTATATGGTCACAATTTTGACAAGTCGGGTATTTTTATAAAGCAGCATGTCTACACTCCCAAATGAGTCTACCTTGCGAAAATGTACCTTAACTCTACTTCAGCAACAATTTGTATGAAATTAAATATGACGTTTATACTCAGTAAACAATTTCAAGGTTTTTGGAAGCAGGAAAATAACATGAGCGCTGATATATGCGCTGGCTATTACGTACTATCAAGAAGCAGCAGAGAAACGAATACCATTAAAGTGAATTTTTAATTAAATCAAATTAAAATTATTAAATAATAATAAATAAAATCATTGTTTAAAAAAAAATATCGAACAATGTCTAAGTGCTTCTGTTATTCCCTTACATGGAAGTACGCAAACATTAATGTGCTGTTTCCAAATGACAGGCGATTGATTATGTAGTAAAATTTATATGAAAAGCACTCAGTCCATCGCCCGTCATTTGGAAACAGCACATAAGAGCAGTATTCATAAACCATTTATTTAAAACTTTGGAGTCGGAGTCGTGAGTTTTTGTGGGTACTACGACTCCGATTCCGGCACAAAAACCTCAACTCCGACTCCGACTCCACAGCCCTGGCAGTGATTTTAAAATGTGTTTACGATCGTTCACGAAACATTACCGAACATAGAAATTACGCAATCAGTCATCAAATTAATTGTTAGCATAGAGGAAAAAAGTAGTGCTTCCAAGTGGGAATTCGCCATATAAAAATCATGCCTCTTGTAATCAGGTTTGTAAGGGAATATTGTGCTTATTTTTCTTACAAAACTGCTTACCAGTTAGCACCATTTTTTACTTTATTTAGTTCGGAATAAAAAAACCAGTGAAATGCGCATAGGAATAGCTTATCCCTTCAACAATAAATTTCAGTGTTTTTATCAAGAATGCAAATTGGGAATTAAGCACGATAAACAAAATCTCTTAATAAATAAATTTTCATATTATTCGACTCTGTATTCTAAGTCAAATTACAATTCTCAAAAACTTTTGATAATATAATAATAAATGTACTCACCATGAGAAACAAATTCCCAGTTTCTATTTTTCAAAATCTTTTAAATAAAAAATTTTTGTATTCCCACAACTGGCAACATGTTTAATTTTCTGCAAGAACAATAAAGCAAGTTGTTTTGGTTTTCATTTTGTTTTTCTTTACCTACTAACAACTACAATTAATGTTGGAAGCATTCCAACCAATTGAAGTGGGGAATGTAAGAAAAGAAAAACTAACTATTTATTGTTGTCGTTTTTGCTTAAGTTTTGATATTATTACAAGTAAATCTGTTGCTTATAATTCTTATTCGATAAACAGTTTTATTTGTATAATATCTTTCGCTTTTCTAAAATCTTTGGGTGAAGTTTCCTGACGATCTGGCCTAAGCAACCAGTGAAATGCGCATAGGAATAGCTTATCCCTTCAACCACATATTTCAGTGTTTTTATCAAGAATACAAATTGGGAATTAAGCACGATAAACAAAATCTTTTATATTAAAATTTTTATTAAAATGTTTCAAAAATTAAAAAAACACGTTATATTTTTCAGGGAAAAATTTCTTAACGCAAAATGTATGCGGCTGTGAATTTTTGTTGGATTTTGAACATCAGTCAACATATTGCTGCCATTGCGAACGGAGCTTAAATATTAATAATTATAAATAGGTTTTCCACCATTCCTTCTTCAAACAAAAAAACGTAAAATCCTTCGTCTCGTCACGCCTTTGTGTGATCTGTGGTACGGGGCCAACCGGCGCAAAATTGTTTCATTAAATACAGATGTTATTTTTGTAAAACTGTATCGCAATTGCAACATTTATAAGGAGTTAATAGATCTGAAACAGATTTTCGGTATTACTTCCTAAAGTCTTAACAGAAAAAATAATTTAATGACAAATTGTTTCTAACTGCTTGTGATTAAGTTTGGAATTGAAATCCAGCGCATTCGGCAAACATAAATTGGGAGTGAAATGCTGTCATTAAACAGGGTTGTCAGATTTTTTTGAGCTCCATCGCCAAACCTGATGTCAGAAATCGCCAAACCTCAATTTTGTTCAGTTTTTGTAACAATTTTATTTATCAAATTAATTTTTCTTTTTTTTTAAATTAAATTTTGCATACAAAAAAAGCAAGTATAATATTGCAGCCAAAAATCACCAAAAACTAAGAAAAAATACAAAAAAGTCGCCGAAAGTAAATTTAGTTTTGTTTCTGTTTTTTTTTTTACATAACCCAGCATTTACACGTGAAAGTAATTTCATGAAAGTCGCAATACACTCACAATTTTTCACTAACACATTTACATTTTTTTACTTTCAGCCCAACTTTCAGCTTGCTTTCAATGAAAATTTGAAGAAAGCGATTTTTTGACAATTTCATGAAAACAAATGACAATAAACTAAGCAGTGTTGCCTATTTAAAATTTGCATTTGAAATTTCAGGATTGTGTTAAATTATAGTTACAAAAGCAACTTGTTTTGGACGTATATATAAAGAATTTTAATATATTTTTTAACTACAATTATTTGAAACACAACTATTCTTATTAAAGTGGATAAATATTAGGAAAATAAATAAAAATAAATATTAATTGGAACGAATGCCTAAAGTTCGGCGTGAGTATTTGTCTTGGCAACTCTGAAATTACAAATAAGAAAAACAATAAAAATGGAGGCAAAATTAAGCAATAAACAAATTATTAAATTAATAAATTTGTACCGATCCCACCCCATTTTGTGGGATATGAACCACAAATCCTACAGAAGGAACGACATTAAAAAAAAATCGTATGAAGCTATTGCAAAAATTATTAAAATCTTTGTCGTCGTCTTCCCACAGTAGGTCTCTCGGTAAATTCGCTTCCACATCGAATTCACATCTTTTTATTAATAATGGCTTAACCCACTGCCTCCTATTTACTGATTTTTTTATTTTCATATCTTTTTTTTTGTTTTGGTTTTCAATTTCTAGTTTTTTTAGTTCTAAAACTAAAACAATTTTTGCCACTTTGCGCTTTGACGACATTTTTCAAATGAACTTTCACTTTCCTGTGTAATCGAACAAGAAATTTTCAAGAAAGTCGTCTATTTCATTGAAATTTTTGCTTATAATACGTATACAGAAATTTCATGAAAGAACTTTCATGTGTAAAGGCAGTGTATCATAAAATGAAGATCATATATCCGTTAAAAAAAACAAAAATTAAGAACACAAGTCAATAACCTATTAGAATTAAATAGTGACTGAATATAAAATTCACTTCAAATGATAACAAAACAAAAATCATGTGACAAAAAGTTGCAAGTTTTTTTTTATATTAAAAATGATAACAAAAAATTACAAACTTTTAAAAAATTACTGAAATAATCACCCTTATTGTGTTTGGCTTATTTAAAATACGCCTACGACAGTTTGGTAATAGATTGAAGGAAATAAGTTCACGTTCTCTTTAATCTATTACCAAACAGTGGTAGGCGTATTTAAAATACGCCAAACACAATAAGGGTGAACATAAATGGTAAAAATAGCCAGTTATATAAAAAATCGCCATAAAAGTCGCCAGTCGCCAAATGGAAAATGCCGCCGCCAAACATATTTCAAAATCGCCACGTTTGGCGAGAAATCGCCATATCTGACAGCCCTGCCATTAAATTTTGCACAAATCTGTTTTATACATATCTTCGTTCGTAAATTATTGTGTATATAACTATATTATTGTAAATATAACCTATATAACACAATAATTTACGATAGGCGATATGACCATAAATCGTATAACTAAATTTTGTGAAGATTGGTGTCTTATTTACCAAAAGCCACTTCTTAAAACATACTTTTGAATGCCTAATCCGCCGTCAGTTTTATTAAGATTGGTTTATAATATTTTTACTTTCGGTGGAGGGTATTACAGCTTCCGCACAGCCGAAAATAGCACTTTTACTTGCTTTAAAATAAAAGATATAAATAGGTATTGTCTCTTTTTATAACTTAAAAAACACTGTTTAAAGAAATTATTCGTACACGAACTAAAGGTTAGGTAGGTATAACTTTAATAAAAGTAAATGTAAATGCGTGGTGAATTTCTCTCAGCAATTTATCCGAAGCTAACTACTAGACAAAAGTACAGCTAACTGAAAAACGAAAAGAGATACAAGTTCAGTTCTGTGCTTTTGGTTGAGTTTTTAATTTAAAAATATACACTATAGGTATACGAGTATGTGCATACGTACGAACATATACATGTGTATATGTATGTGCAATTGTGTAAAACAAAAATAATGTGGATGGAGACGTTGTTGGAATGCTTTTTAGCTCCACAGTTAGTCTTTGTATACACTTCTAAGGAAACGGCAACAGAAAAGAATCATACTTTGCTTGCGTGCTAAATACAACAAAGAAAAAACTAATAAATAATTAAAAAAATAACTATAATAACTGTCTTCTAAATGGTCAGCTGTTATTGCCGGTATGTTGGTCAACCACAACATTTGTTAAGTGTCACTAAATTAAGGATAAACACGTTTAAACTAGTAGAAATATTTGGTTTTGTTCTACAAGTTTATTAGCACAAAAAAATTAAAACGAATTGATTTATTTAAATATGTATTTACATACATATTTATGTATAAGCTTCATTGTATTCTTACATATGTATATAAATGAATAAATGTTTTTGTCTCTAGTTTTCGTTTTGTGTTCGTAATTTCAATCTTGTTTGAAGAAACAAAGAATAACAGAACAAAATGTCCACATCTTAAAAAATAGGAGTCTTCAATTGAGTTTGAAGATTCCAAAAGTCAATAACTAACAAGTGTTTTTTTGGTTGCCCGTCAGTTTAAAAGAAAAGAAAAATTTAATTCTGTTGTGTATTTCTTTAATATTTAACAACACACCCTCTTCAAAATTCGAAGGCACAGCTCAACTAAAATTATCTTAATTACATTCGGTAAAAAAAACAATAAATAATAATCAGGGCAAGTTTATATATGAACGTACAAAAAGTTTTAAAATTTACAAAAAAAAAGAAACATGAATACCAAAAGATTTACGGGTACACTTTTGTTGATATAATTTTTTTATAACAATTTTGCATTATCATACAATCCAATAGAATATATCGAAATTAACGTTAGTATTGATTCAAAATTTGGCAACTGGAAGTTTTTGTCGTAAGTAAAAAAAAATTTTTTTCATAAAAATCTTTTAAACTATGCAAAAATTTACCCTGATAATAATTACAAATAACAATCCACAATTTATATGCAAACAGAAAAGTTGTGGAACTAAATCGTCAAGTTTCGGTTACTTTTTTTTTTGAACGAATCTCGCTAATGTATCAATCAAATAACCTACATAAAAATATCAAGTTGTTGGTTTCCTTCTTAAAAAAAAAGTTTGTTGTTGGAACAAGAAATTTCTGATACGCAACAGATAAAATGTTCCATACATATGTACATATTTATGTTTGTATGTACTCGTATGTTAATAACAATCATTGTTTTTCGAATCTATCTTCCTCTGCAAGCAAGTGAACTACACCGCAGACACTTTTTTCGCAATTTTTAAAAATAAGTAAATAAGTAATATCGGTAGTTTATCCTCTAAATTCTGTTGAAAAAATAACTCAAATAATGTTTGGACGTATAAATGGATTGTATGAACAACGTCACATTTTATGCCAACATTGCCTAATTATTTTTTATAATGTTTCAATTATCGATATGTAGATACTTTTTATCCAATAAAAATACCTTGTAGTAATGTTTACTGGGATGCAAGTACGTTTGTATAAGTACATATGTATGTATGTAATATTTAAAGGCGGACAATATAAACATTCTATTATCATTATTTTATAAAAAAAATCAAATATAAATTGCTTAATAATATTCGACTTGCTTGATTGTTTCCCCATTTCATTTCTGCCCTAATTTAAATTGTGTCGACTGTTTTTAATTTTTTTCAATTGATTGCCATTTATTACAAATATTTTATTCAATTTATGTCATAAATTCATTGTATTTCCTCAGTCTATATTTGTGTGGTTTTATTAAATAAAAATAATAATAACAAAATAGTTAAATAAAAAACCAATAAACAAACGGTGTAAAAAAACGTTTTACCGCAAATGCTGCTACGGTTTTCATTTCACCATTTTTGGTAAGATCAATGTCATATCAAACTGTCGGTTAACAATATTATTTATAACTAAAAAATAAAATAAACCGCGCTGACTAAGCGAATAAAAGTCTAATCTGCCCACACGCAAAACTACTGTATGTCAATTGTCGCGCAATTACATTGAAATATATTTTAACAGCTTTTCTTCCCGTTCTCCAACGCCTTAATGTACGAGTACTTCAAACAAGTTTTATTACACGAAATAAAAATAAAATTCATATCATATCTGTACCCAAGTTAACCCAGAAATACAAATGTTACAAAAATAATAGAATGGACATTGCTGAATATTATATTATGTTTCTTCTTTAGAAGAAAGCGTTTTACGAAATCATAACGAAAGTATTATTAAAGATGATAATTTCAAAACAATGAAGTCCAGCCAAAAATTAGTGGAAGGGTCAATCAATCGTCACCTTAAATGCAAACGGACGTAACTACACAAAAAATGATTCTTGTCCGTTTTATTAAACTACATGGTCACGCAAATTTTTTAATATCAAACGCCAAGAACACCTTATTGTTATCGATTTTTTAAAAATGTTTGCTTCTCCTGTAAAACAATAAGTGCCGTATTCATTAAAAATTTAAATGGATTTGAAATGCATTTTAAGAAAAACTTTTATGAAAATTTTGCCTTAAAACACTTAAAACACATTTCAAACTTATATTATTTTTTATAAATACGGCAGTAATAGTGTAGTTACGACCTTTTACATTTAAGGTGTGCATATATGTAGAAGTTTTCGTATATCTCTTCAACTATATGAAAACCGCTTAATGTTACTCCATACCAATTATATTTTTATATTATCAGCCGTCCAAACCAAATGAAATTTTAGGTTATATTAATTTTATTTTAAATACTTAAAAAATACATGGGCGATTTAAAATTCCAAAAATTTCGAAATATGTATTGGTTTTAATGAAAAAAAATACCATTCATTATTTTTTTCTAAAATATAACTTGAGAAGTATAAGCTGGAGTACATATGTACATACTTACATATGTATTTCTAACCCAAAAACACGGAGGTTTGATTTCAAATTAAAAATTATTTGATATCAAACGACAAACGGTTGATAATGATTTGAAAATCATAGCATTCTCAACAAAAAGGGGAAATTATTTTCAAATTGAAAATTCCTTTATTTTGAACATGTTTTCAAACATAATACTTGTTTTGATATGTGTTTAACTTTAAATTTATGTTTTATGTTTATATGTTTAATGTTACATGTAAAAGGAGAAATTTAATTTAATGTGAAAAGCTCATATTACGCTCCCTTGAAAAAGTCGACAAAAAATCGACGAAACGTCGGGAAAACTGTAATAAAAAATTGCTTTTTATTTACATTAATTAACCTTAGGCCCTATTAGCTTAAATAAAAAACAAATCATAAATCTCAAATGTTTTTCATACAATGTGGAACATAAATAAAAATATTTTATTTTTTAATTTAAATGAAATAATGTTATTTCCGTCCTCTAATTCTTGGTAAGGCGAAATACTTGGCTCCCTTTTATTTTTACTGTAGCACCGCGTTCATACAACAAACTTATGTATAATTTCTTTACTTTCCCGTTTTATTTTTTAATTCATAGTCTTAATCATTGTAATGACTCACAAATAATTTTTATTTTTCATAAGAAATAAATCGTTCACTTGTAAATCACATTTAACCGAGAAGTAAAAATTTAACTATTCGCCATTTTTAATGTTTATATTTATTAGTATTACCAAGTTCATAGTTTGAGATTGAATTTAACATTTGATACTGATTTGACGTCAAATTGACAAAACATTTAATGTCAAATGTTTTTTTTGTAAATCATTATCAATTTGAATTTAAATGTTAAAATCAAACAATTGAAAAACTTTGAGAATGATAAAGTCATTTCATATTAAAGGTTTGACTTCGTGTCTATTGGGAAGTGCTTGTGCAGCAAAGGCTTAATTAAACATACGTAAATGTTACGCACTCGTAAACTTAGCAGCCGACTTCAATTATTCGTAGTTACTAAAAATACGTACACGTGTTTAATTGCATTATATGCCTGTTTTTAAAACAAAAAAAATTAAAAATTCAATATTATTTTTGTGTTTAGTATACGCGACTATTTGCACATAATTTACATATCAGATAAAACCTTGTGGTTAAAAGGTCGCGATATATAAAAACGTGTGTGCCGTGTATGTGCTTCTAAAGCTCAAGTACCGCTGTACCGTACACCAAACACCAAACTTTGACAAAAAATTATTTTATTTGGGTTTGGTGGCGCTTTTGTCGTGATCTTAAATTTTTATTATATACATATGGTACGATTTGGCTGAAATTCACAAAATATATTTATTAAACAAAAATAAGTTTCGCTGTTGCCAGAAATTTTTTCTAAAAAATCTGAAAAATTTATCTTTCAAAATTTTTACAATTTCTAAAATTTCAAAATGTCTGAAATTTGACAGAAAAAAATTGCAATATTCATTTCGTCATTTATTTAACGAAAAATCAGCAAAATGCAGTCAAATCTGCACTTCTGGCAACAGTGGGCATATCCTAATACGAAGCTTATGCCATAAAACGCAATACATCAGAACACAAATGATCATGGCAGAAAATATAAAAATGTTCTTAAAAACGTTTTCCAACTTACGAACGGAAAGCAACAGACCCAAAACAATTTTGCGAATCAGTTTAAAACAAAACCTTTGTCTTATCATGTGTAACAAAGTAATTTTTTTTTAAATTCCATATAAAGTGATTTTTTTAAATGCTCTTTTTAAGTTAAATTCAAATTGGTAACCTTTGGATAGCAATTTACTCTATTGCTTACAAAGGATAGCTACAGAAAAAAGTATGTTAAATATTAGAGGTACCTATTGGAAGAATTAGAAAAATAAAAAATTTTTGATACATATAATGATTTTTTATGTTTTTTTATATTTTACATTGGTTAGAATAAAGTTAATATAAAGTACCATAAAAATTGAACCATGTTTTGTGACGAAACCAACGAAAAAGCCACGATTTTGCTAAAAAAAAACTTTGAATAAAAAGTTAAATAATTGGTGTTGTCATTAGCAGATATATGTCATTTGTTGACTTTTAAAGAAACTCACAACAAAAACAACATCATTAAGTGACTCATTACTGCAAAAATATAATAAAAAATTTGTTTTATTAAAAAGCAAACCAACGAGCCGAACAAGCAGTTAACAAAAATAAAAGAAAAAAACCAGATTTGATTTGGCCGATTTCACGTAAATCCATTTGTATTTGTATATAGACGTGCAAACTAAGTCCCACACAGCAACTTGAAGAAAATTAACAATAGTTTAGACTCTCTCTCTATTTTTTGTTCTCTCTATAAATAATTTTGCATAACTACCGCTACCTACAATCTTACTGAACGCAATTAGTCATTCATTCTCCAGTCACACAAAAAGCTTGTTTGATTCTTTGCTATCTAATAGATCGACTCAAGAGCCTCCATTTGAAGCTTAAAAACAACAGAAGAGTGACAATTGTCGTAAGAATATCGTCGTCTGTGTTGTAGTGTAATTATTTACATATACTTTTGGAGATGGCGTCACAAGGTGTAACAGCCAACTCCCGGCTGGCTGAAATGCAGGTAAGTCAAGTAGATGGCTTAGCAATATTTTATGCAAATTTAACAAAAAACAATTATTTATAAAGAAATAAATATGCAATTATAAATCTGTTAAGGATGTTCCAAAAAACTGGGTTGTAGGAATACTGTTGAACAGCTGCAGGTGGAAAGTGTTTCATAATATTTTAGGTCCCTTGTCTTTTTTTGTAAATTTTATTGATCTCAGCGTTATTTTTGTCCATAAATAAAATTTTTTGTTTTTTTTTAGTGATATACACATTTACAATATGGACATTTTTCTTAAATCTTGTCCGTAAGTCATACTAAAACCTTTAAAACGAAATTGAACGTCAAAGTATTTTTTTAATTTTTACATACATTTTAATAGAAATAAAGATACTTTTACTTGCCAACAGCCAGTAAAAATCATGTAAAAAGCAACGCAACGCCAACGAATTACATTGAAATCTAAAACTAAGTCATAAATATTTTGAAATTTTGTTGATGCTTGATGATTAGGCTTGCATGATGTTAATGTTATTTTAATTTTGCTGTACTAAAATTTCCAAACTAGATCCAGCGAATTTTTATTTTTCTAACAAGAAACTTTTAACAACAACATAATTAAATCGAAAAAAGTTTTTGTTATCAATTTGGCTGATTAAAAAAACGATACAGCCATGCATTTTCTTTTTCTGGAACCAATTGTATGTTGTGTGTTGAGAGAATAGATTTTTGTTAAACATACATACATAAACACATTAAAAATAGCAAAAGTTGTATTACTTCAACAGTAAATTTAAATTTCAATAAAGGGCTTCATTGTCCCCAATTTTTTAAAATAAGTATGTATGTACATCCAAGGCCCATTGAAAAGGTCTGCACAAGAAGCCTGATGATCATTGTATATGTTCTTTTTAGTTGTCAAAAGTTGTTTACATGTGCATGTATACGTTTATGGTATGCGACACATCCCTGCAAACAATTTCCATCGCCGAATCATCGCCCGCGAATCGCCGGCAAGTTGTCTAACATCGCCGCGATGCATCGCGTGGAAGCTCAATGCGAATCGCGAAAACGTTCGCATGTGTCAACCGCGCGAATCGCGTATCGCGATTCGCTTGATCATCGCGTACCGCGATTCGCGTGAACATCGTGTACCGCGATTCACGTGGTTGACACATGCGAACGTTTTGCCGATTCGCCAGAGGATCGCACTTAGCTTCCACGCGATGCATCGCTGCGATGTTAGACAATTTGCCGGCGATTCGCGGGCGATGATTCGGCGATGAAAATTGCTTTCAGAGATATATTAAATAACACACCCTTCACAAATCACTTGCTCAACTGGAATGACAATTTTGCTAATTGCCCTTGAAACCAAATATTTATTTTCCCGTTACCTTAAAAAAACAGCGAGAAAAAAAATTCTTTCGAAAGTTATAAAAAAACACTGATGATTGCCGCTACTTGTGTGCGCTCGCATATTCATCGCCATAGGCGATGGTTAGCGATTCGTATTCCCTGAGAAGGATCGCGGAATCATCGCCAAACAAGCAATCGCCAAAAAATTTCAAAAATGTTTGAAGGGATACACGTTTTTTCCTTTTGCTTTGTATATGTGGCAAGAAGCCTGATGATCATTGTATATGTTCTTTTTAGTTGTCAAAAGTTGTTTACATGTGCATGTATACGTTTATGGTATGCGACACATACACGTATTTTCCTTTTGCTTTGTATATGTGGTAGTAAATTTTTGACAACTAAAAAGAATCGTTTTTTGTTTTTGTACAAGTAAGCAGACCTGATAGATAGGCCTTGCTTACAGAAGTGCCCAATATATATTTTTTTAAATTCAGTTCAATAATTTCAGAGTTACAACCCTGTAGTAAATTAAATAGTCAGTTGCAGAAAACACTAACTATAAGTTAACTATTTTTCAAATGACTACAAATTGGTTTAATTCACATGCAGATATCAACCAAACATATTGCATAGAGGCACACGTAAAACACAAATAAAAGCAAAATAACTACAACAAGCATGCCATGAAGTCAAATGAAAAAAATATATACAAATTTATTAAAATAATTAAAAATTAAAACGATTCAAATCTGTTTATGTACTAGAAATTATGTAGCGTATTTATTTCAGCACTATTATACATTATCATTTAAAGCAATTTGATGCAAAATGTTCTTAACTATTAATTTCTATAACAAATATGCATGTTTGTTAATAGGAACACATATTTTTTTTGACAAAAATTATTTCAAATTTAAATAATTTATTATAAACCGACTATACTATTAATTAACTACAAATTGGTTGAAAAATAAGTAGTTAGTAGTCAATTTAAAAGTCATGCAAAAATGGCCAATTGACTACTGCCTATGACATGCCTATGTTAAAATAGTGAGTCGTCGACAAGGAAAAAAGTCACTTAATCAACTAGTTGTGGTTATAAAAAAACCAGTTTGAAGTTACTTATAAATGTGTTTGACTTCCTACAGGGAAGCGTTCAAATTTGCTACGAACACATATGCAGAACACATAAATAAAAAATTAGTTTTTTTCAATTATCAAATAATTAAAAAAATAGGGTGGTCGATTATACGACATTTTTCAGAAACCGGTTATCGAATATTTCGACTATATAATTCGTTTGTATAAATCGGCACAGGCAAAACAATTAGGACCGCTTTCTTCCTTTGTTTGTCATCCGAACCCCTATGGTGAGAAAAAAGTATCAAAAAAGGGAAATTAAATTAAATTTCTTTCTTTTACTTTTCTGTGCTTTATGTGAAGAACCATAATATTATAGGTGCAGTTTATTGAGTAAATGAGCACCTATACGATTAAAAAAGTTTGTACTTTTTGTTTTTCATGTGGTACATTTTGAATTTGTGTTTATATTCTATTTACAAAGATAAAAATAAACATGCATGGTCTTGAGTGAATAAGAATGTATAAGAGGGAATTTTTAGGTACTTTTTCGATCTACATCTGGTACTTTGATTAATTTTTCGTTAATTTTAATTAATTATAGGACTAGTCCAAACACGCGTGTAAAATGTAGCCCACAAGGGACTAGGACTTGTCCAAAAGTAACCCAAACGTATGGAAAAAACATGGTATTTTTAACATTACGATGTCCTAGGACAGGACCATATAACCCAGCTGTGGATTACAAAGGAGTAGTTTTAAAACTACTCCATTGTATACACAAGGGGGTTAGTTTTAACTTCGTTTAAAAAGAAAACATGTCGTTAAAAAACCAAGACATGTCGTCACACTACGAACACTTTTTAACAATGACATGGTCCATGCTTCTTGCATTACTTCGATGTTCTGAGCAGGGTTGCCGTTGAAAATTTCGAAAAAGTGGCGTAAAAAGAGTATTTAAGAAAAGAAAATGTCGAAAAGAAGTATTTTAAAGTAAAGTAGGGTCAAGTTTATTAGTACATAAGTATTAATTAAATACGTTAGACTAAAATAAAAGTAGTTATACATACTTGAATTATAAATCAATGTTAAAACTAAGAAACATTTCACTGGTACATTTCAATATTAGTCATACATATTATCAAAAAAAGAAGTTAATTTTAAAAAAACCTTTGATAATTTTAATCACTTTTTAGAAATACTTATTCTATATTTTAATTCTATTCTATATATTAATTCTTCACTTGGAGTCCATTCTTCCAGCTCCGATTCGCGCAAATTGAGAGAGGAAAGCACAGACTCACAAGTTTCTATTTAAAGTTTGTTTGTAAATAGTGTCCGTGGACACTATGACACTGGATGTTATGACATGCTACCAATTTTTATATGTATGTATGTTCACAAGAATCATGAGAACTATCTATCGTAAGGAATATGGAAACTTGTAGTTATTTTCAGAAAGGTTCAAAAAGTGTCCTAAATTTTGTTAAAATTATACAAAGGGATAAATTAAAAAATGGGCCACAAAAAGTGTCATTGGCATGAAAAATGGTCAAAAGTGATACTTTAGTGTCCCAACGGCAACGCTGGTTCTGAGTGGATGACAATCTTAAAAGGAGACTTTTTGATACTTTTTTGTTTTTGAATTGATATTTTTTTGTATTGAACTCACAAAATTAAATGTACTCATCGCCAAATCCAAGGCCCATTGAAAAGGTCTGCGCAAGAAGCCTGATGATCATTGTTTATGTTCTTTTGAGTTGTCAAAAGTTGTTTACATGTGCATGTATACGTTTATGGTATGCGACACATACACGTTTTTTCCTTTTGCTTTGTATATGTGGTAGTAAATTTTTGACAACTAAAACGAATCGTTTTTTGTTTTTGTACAAGTAAGCAGACCTGATAGATGGGCCTTGGCCAAATCGATCCACTAAGATGGAAAAAATAAATAAATAAATGATCGAAACATTTAAATTCATATAGGTATACCTACTTAGATGAACTATGTTTCCATCATATTAACATAATAATTTATGGTCGAATTTTGACCATTAGGCTAACACCAGTTTAATTAAATTTATGTTTGAGTGCTACAAATGTTTGATTTTGATAACACCAAACATCATTTTAATGAAAACAAAAAGTATGCTTTTTACAGCAGAAACTCACATAATATGCACATTGTAATGCATTCTTAAACATTATTGTCTGTATTCATAAAAATATTTTAAATTTAATAATGGTTTATAAGCACAAATTTTGTATGAAAATGTTCCTTAATAAACGTTTGTTTAATTTAATAAGCGTTTATGAATACGGGGGTAATTAACGATAAAATTTGCAAAAATATGCACTTACAAATTTCTTTAAACAACAAGTGTGATTGGCATAAATAACTTAAGGCCTTTTTGTAAATGCATAATACTCGTATTATGGAAAGGAGTAATAAATTATGTGATTATGCGACTTCAAATAAAATTAAAAGTTCAACAGTTGTTAAGTTGTCAATTCGATTGATATGTTTATTTTATTGTTATTCACAGGCATAATATTTTTTAAAACTTGTTTGCACAATCAAATAAACACTTTTTTATATCATCAAAAGCTAACATTTGTCTAATAAAAAGCTTGTGTACATTGAGAATGATCTCTCAAAGTCAACCGAAGTTGAAGTATACTTCAAGGATGGCAATTCATTTGGAGAATATTAATTTTCTAATCCAGATCTCACATTTGATTCTAGATCTAAAATATTTGAAATTTGTTTTATTTTTTGAAATCCCATATTTTTTTGCAAAACGTTTTGGATTTTTTTTTTGTAATTTGTCGGGCTATTCTTTCTTCCACATTGTTTCCCGTATGAAATCAATGAATCAATATTATCGAATTGGATTCTAATTTCCTCTGCAACCCGATGTAACTCATGTGCCTAGCAAGTAATATGTAACATGTAAGGTGCTGCAGAGCTCCAAAAAAATTATTTATTGATTTAAAAAATTTTAATTTTGGAAAAATTTTTAATAATATTTTTGAAATTTTTTGAAGAACTTTTTTTTATATGTTAAAAAAAATATGTCACTCAAAAATTTTAAAATACGTCAAAATCAAGGCGAATTTATTACAGGTGGTCTTAAAAGCCCTGCTGATATTAGCTAAAATCACTGTTGGATGTCAAAATTTTGTTTATTCTCTTTTATTATCTTTGTTTCTGTTTGTTTTATTTCTGTTTTTGGCATTGTACAATGATTTTACAAAAACAAATTGCTTGTGGTTTTTGTACGAGTTGTACTTGTTGTAGTACCGAGATTACCTGGGATGAATTCGCCTTGGTCAAAATATGTATTTAAAATCAAAATATGTATTTAAAATCAAAATATGTATTTAAAATCAAAATATGTATGCAAAAATATGCATTTTCGCTAAAATAAAAATGGCATGTACAATTTGATATTTGCAAAAAAATTAAAAAAGTGATCACCTGAATGTGCAGTTAATGTATTTTAAATGAGAGATACATACATATTCTACTAAGTCCAACATTTTTATTTTACTTATTATTGTCTATAGAATCATAAATCCTAACAGACATATGTAAGTGCTAATATTAAAGTTCAATAAATAAAGAATTATTTTACTAATTAATTTAAAAAATTCAAACTATCCGAAAAGTCAATTAGATGATATATGTAGACTATTAAATTTCACGGAAATTTGACGAAAGTAGTCGTTGTTAGCGTTAACAGAACGATAATACCTTAAATTCGGAATCGACATATCCGCGTAATAGACCCATTAAAAACGAAATACTAAGCATTGTTCTTCGACTTTTTAACGTCGATAACTTAATAACACCAAGTCTGCTTTCATATGAAGGTAATACAATCGAATTCCATCCAAGACCTCTTAAACAAAATAAAAGAAACTGTTTCTGTACAGATTCAATGCTGTTGATATAAATATGTTTTAAAGTAAGGACGATGTTTTTTTTCTTAGTTTCCAGTGATTTTTGCACAGTAAAACTGTGGTATTTTCCAGAACAATGATGTATTAGAGCGAGCTAGTGTTGTTCTAAGTTCAACTGCTTGCTTAAAATATGTGTATTGTTTTGGTTTGATTTATAAATACTTTTGTGCTAATAAAATGCATCCCCTACTGTTCGTACAATGGAGTTGAATGAAAATCAAATTCTTTTGACTCTTTATTCAACCGAAGTCATAACAACCTGCAACAGGGTCTTAAAATTAAGTAAGTTTGTATATTGGTAACTTAGTGGACAGACAATTAAACAGTGTGGTCACAACCATGACAACGATAAATTAAAAAAAAAAAATTAAAATAAAAACAAGCATAACTGTTAAAAAAATATCTCTTATTTAAAACAATATATAACAATTTAACATTGATTTTTCTAATTCAAATACAACAACAAATAAGGTAAGTGACCACATTGAACCACATAGTCCTGTATATAGATATAAGGGCACTGCTACAAGTTCAATATATGTATATTAACTGCGGCCCAGTATCGCGATATTTAGTGAACTTGTAGCATGCAGTATTGAAGGATCCATATAGCAGTTCGCGTTCCAAATATGTATTGCAATATATATTGAACGGGTAGCAGTACCCTAACACATACAACTTTTGAAGGCCATTGATGAGAAATGGTTACATCTTTTTTATTAAATTTTTTAATACGATTTTACATATAATGAAGTATTCATTGAAAATTTATGTTTAAAATATATTTTAAGTTTAATAAATTTAAATTTAATTATCATGTATAAATACAGCGCTAAAATTGTTACAAAACTATCGATTGTTGTACACTATTTAATGTTCTGGATGCTTTAATAATCGATTTGAACAAGTAACACAAATTTCAGTAGAGTTAAAAAATTTTGATTGTGTGTTTAATTTGTTATCTTTTAAGGCGTGGTGTGGTAGAGAGTTATTTTAATATACATACCTACCCATATGTATTTAATTAGTTTTGTACTTTCTTATTTATTATTATTTTCCCAAAAGGCAATATTATGCCGTAATTTTTGCATATATGTAGTTATATTACTCCATTGCACAGTGGGTTATTTTGACCAAAACCACATTACTTTGTTATTTATTTTCGTAAAGCAATAAAACTTAAAATGTTAAATTTGTACGCTCATAAATTACGCCCCTTTATGCTTTACTGCCAGTTTTAAGAAAATGAAAACAAAATTTTGTGTGAGAAATTATTTTGAAAACAAAAATAAAAAAGTTGCGGCAGTCACCACTAGAAAAAAGATATTTCAATGAAGTTTCTAAAATAGGAAAAAAAGTTGTTTGTTCCTAGGGGGGTTAAATATATGACCGGAATCCATTACTTTTTCGCCCTAAACATTTTCGCAAAACATACTTGCCCTTAAAGAGGCCCGCATACAAATATGCGGGTTATGGAAATCATTAAATTTGAATAACTTTTAAACTTATGGAGATCCCATTTTAAAACTTTCACATTATAATCGTAGGCTATTTCTTTTAAAAATAATAAATGGAAAAACGGTATTCAAGTAAGAACATTTTTTAATTAAACTTGGTCACTTCCGGTTACACAGTGCAAAAACTATGGAAAATTATTTACGTAAGTATATTTTAAACTAATGAATATCACACTTCAAAACGTTTACAGTATTATAAGTATTTGTTGCCAAAGGGTCGAAATTGGACCATAATATTAATGCAAATATGAAGAAAACATACATATTATTTCATGTTTATAAATTTACATGTTTCGAGAATTCATCTTTTTCCATCTTAAGTGATTGATTTGGCGAGGGACCAACCTCCGGTCCATATGAAATCTTACACTCAAGTCCATGAATGTTTAATTTAATTTTGTAAATTTTATAAACGCCCCTATTATATAAGTCGTTATCGCTGTCGATGACATTTGAAAGTTGATGTCTACATCACTTCGACGGTTATTTAATGTTTTCTAAAATTTGACAAAAAAAAAAAATTAAATCGCTAGTAATTTTTGTTTCATATCGTTAACTGGAAAGTAAAGTAATAGTTAGTTTTAACTTAACTTGGTGAAATTGGGCATAGATTTACTTAAATACTTTGTTTTTAAAACACTCAAAAGGAAAAAAGGTAAATTATTTATCCTGACAGCTTTAGTTATTCAAGTGGGCTTGTATTTTATGTATTTAAAACACAGGTGTTTGGTAAACTTTTGGTGGGCTAATTTAAACATTAAATTTTAACAATTATTAATAAAATTTATGTTTAAAAGTTCTTTTAAATTTGCACTTTTAATTTAAGACGTGTTTAATAAATATATTTACTTTCTAACTTAAATGGGTTTAACTTTAATTTAAGTCTTCGCAAAATTTTCTGCCGAATAAAACAGAGTCAATGTCACTCCACGACGACTTAAAAGCACAGAAGAAAATACCAAGTCACTGTCAATAGTAATAGATTGTTGTCAATAACGACTAAAGGCTCAGTTAGCCGGGAGTAACAGTTACGTTGCAAATCAGCTGATTCATTTTAAGTAAGATGTTACGTCTCAATCTGTAAGAAATAGATTGGTCTTACTTTTTTACGGTGAGGTTACTGTTACTGTTACTCCCGGCTAACTGAGCCTTAAGTAATACAATTTTTGTTCCGTTGCCATCGGCACGCGTCTATGTCATAATAGGGGTAAATATATAAAAATCAGAAAGTACCAATTGAAAAACAAAAAAGTATCAAAATGTAACCTCTTATAGTTCACTCTGGACTCTGCATTTTGAATTTTACTTTTTAGGTTCAGTATTAATACAAATTTAAATAGTACAAGTTAAAGAACGAAAAAGTACCAAAAAGATCCCTCTTACAGATTCTGAGGCATTCAGTTCCTTTGCAAATGTATATACATACATATAGATGATATATCGTCGTTCGCAAGTTACTGTGTTCTACACCGCAAAATATAAAAAATTGAGATAAGATTGATTTTTAGGTAAACTTTTAGAGATCTGTCGATCTGTGTCATAAGTTTGCTCGTAGCAGTGACAAGCTTCGTAACCTATTGTGTTCTATATGCAAAAAACCGTGCATATAGAACAAAAACGGAGCAAAAATACTAAATAAAAAAAAATTTTAAATTTTGTTCAATATGAAAGTGTAAATAAAGTTTGTAGTACTTTGGAACTCTTTGCATTGTCTGTTTTTCTTTTATTTCCTTTTTGTGACTTCACATTGCAGTTTGCCAAAAAAAAAAAAACAAAACAAACAGTATGCAAAAGCCTTTAATTTTTAATTAGGTCCGCGTGTTTTCTAATCGATGATATCAATGAAATGTTATTGTTACTTGTTGTGTTGCAATAGGGATAGTTGTAAATTAACCTTCGCTAAATACCCTTTGTACACTTGGATAGATTTCGGAGGAACGCATGGAAGATGTTGAAAATGTGAAATACGCGTTCGCACTTGAAACATCTAACAAACACAAATATCAATAAAAAAATGTCACCATTTCTGAAAAAAAAAATTTTCTTTTTTTAAATACTTTTTTCTACAAAAGAGCCAAAATTTTAAAAGATAACGCCAAAATGTATTTAGAACTCATTTTGTTAAATAATATAAAAAAATCAAGAAATATAAAGATTGTAAAAAGGATAAACTTAAGAAATATTAACGCTGCTTTCAAACCAAATGCCATTTTATCAGTGTTGCTACAGTAGTAAAAAAATTTATTGCCAATCGGAAGATGTATAATTAAATACAATGAGATAGGAACAATTTGTAAAGATGTTGAAATATTTTGATTTTAAGCCCAATGTATTTCTTATTGGCAAATTTCAACATCTTTGCAAATTAATGTTAAATGTTGACAAGTGTGAAAAGGCTATAAGGCTAGTTTACACTATTATACTTTGTATTAATACATGTCAAAAACTCAAGTAATATGTAAAAGTCTGATATTGTGAATGCATGTGTGATAAAAATGGCAGGTATAATAAAAAAAGTTGAAGTTCTAAACAATGATACTTTTTTTTTTACCCCGCATGGACTTTGATAGGAAATTCAAGGTCATATTCCCGTCAAGACGGGAATGGAGCAGGGGTGTCCTGGCCGAGGAATACCGTACGAGGGTTTACACAGATGGGTCAAAGATGACTTGTGGTGTCGGCTCCGGGGTCTTCTCGGAGGAACTACATGTGAACCTCTCTTTTCGTCTGCCGGATTGGGCCAGCGTCCCAGACTGGGCAGTCTATCTGACATTACCTTAATTTGGATCCCTGCGCATTGGGACCATTGCGGCAATGAACAGGCGGATGGGCTGGCCAAAACTGGAGCCGCTCTTGATATTTCACAGGCTGTGCCAGTCGCAACACCCCTGGGAACTATCAGGAGCGAAATCTTCAGGCACTATCTGGATATGGCTGACGATAAATGGAGGAAACTAGATGGCTGCAGGGCTACCAAGGAAACGTGGCCCACATATGACATAGGTCGCTCTGAGCGACTTCTCAATTTCAGTCGGAAGGACGTGTCAAGACTTACATACGTGCTTACTGGTCATTGGACGATCGGCAAGCACGCTATGAGACTCGGCCTCCCTTTCAATGAATGCTGAGGAGACAGTATTTCATCTTCTATGTGATTGCCCAGCGTTTAACTCAATGCGACATGGACTATTCGGGAATTACCTTCTACAAGGGCTCTCGGAGATATCGCTGGTGGGACTCAACAGCCTGCTGAAATATCTCAACGCAACGGGCTGGCTCTAGCCATCCGGCATTGCCCCTGGGTCAAGTTTGATCGGGGGGTTCCAATTTCTTGACGAGTTGTGTGGTGTCAAAACGGAGCCACCGGCGGCTCGAATTGCTGCGCGCCTGGACCTTTGCGTGCTACCACGTTAACCAACCAACCAACCATGATACTTTTTATTGGATCAGGGTTGCATTTTATTGCATGTGTGTGTGTATTTATACTTTGTGTGATGGTGTAAACACAAACTGTTACGTTAAATTAGATTTTTTAACAGTCGCAACCAAATTCATTAGAGTTCTATCTCACAAAGTATTATGGAATACGTGAGATATTGTAAACTAGCCTTTATCAATTACTGATTTCTTGATATTTTCTTTGTTATCATTTGCTTTTTTTTAACTCCAAACAATTTATTTGCTGAACATCTTCAGAATTCAGAAGTTTATATAACTTTTAATCGCTAGATGATGTGGCATACTACAATAATTTGTTTAATACAACTTAAAAATATTAACAACTTTTTCCCCCGTATTCATATACGATTATTAAATTTAACAAACGTTTATTAAGGAAAATGTTCATAAATTTTGTCAACATTTTTTAAATTTAAAATATTTTTATGAATACGGCAGTGTGTGTCTGTTTTATTTAAACAAGGTTTAATTAAAAATCGAAGTCAAATGAAACTGATTTATTTTTTTTCTTATTTTATTGACGAAACTTACCTTGTTTTAAGAAATTACCAAGTATTGCCTAATTGGATTTATAAAAACATAACTATAAAATTTAGTTAAAAATGAAGTCAATATTATATGAAATAAAGTTTTTGTTTCGTGAAAACAATTTTTTTTAATTTTTCACAATAATTTTTTACGTTTTGTTCTATATGCTATAAACAATAAGAGTTTCGTAAATAAGTGCATATAGAACAAAGCTTTTTTTAAACGCTTATTACTCTTAGAAGCTTTTCCAATGACTGAAATTTTTTTTACCAAAAAAACCAGAAACTCTAGAAGTTTCCTTGAAAAGAAGGTTGCGACAACTTTTTCGGTTCAGTTTTTTGTAACTAACAACTAAACTTTAACAGCGATTTACCAAAAAAACATTTTTGTCATATAGAACACAATAACTTGCGAACGACGATATGCTAATTTCGGTTTAAAAAAATTTGGCTAAGTTAGAAAAATTGCAATTTAAAATGATCACTTCCGGTTTAGAAGTGCTTTGCGTCTGTAAAGAAATTTGCATAGCTCTTAAGCTTATGGATATCGTATTCTCAAACTTTAACAGTATAATAAGGACATGTGAGGCTTACTTTAGTAAAAAAAAAATAAAAAAGGTATTCAAGTTCGAACAATTTTGCTTAAAATTAGTCATTTCCTGTTTTAGAGATAACATTTTTTTTCCTATAAGCATTACTTGTTTTAATTTTTTTCTAGTTCGAAACGATAATTTAAAAAACCTAAACGGCAACACTTTTGCACCACTTAACTCGATAAATAAACATCATAAAAGAAATATTTGGCACACACATTAATATCTACTGAAACTATAGACCATAGTGCGGCATATCCGAAGCACTCTTACTTGTTTTTTTTCTACGATTTACATAGAACAAATAAATATATTAACACACAAAAAAGTAGTTTATGTTTATTTAATCATTCCATCCAACTTTAACCGCTTCTTCCTACATTTCCGCCTTCTTACTATTCCTGGCAGCGCAGAAGTATGACGAAGTATGTGTTTTAAATGGTACCAATTACTATAGCGTCCCTGTCCGACATTCAGTTAACTTTAAATTAACTGAAAGCTAACTATTTCTCAAGTAGTGTAGGTTGACACTTGCATTTATTTTATATTAAATTAACTATGTAGCTATTTTAACATTGCGATGTCCTAGGAAGTAGTCAATTTTCCGACTCTGCATTACTTTTAATTAACTTTAAAGTTAGTTACCTAGCCGTTAACTTAAAGTTAACCTTTTGTAGCTAGCTATAAACTTACTACTATAAGTTAGCTTTAAGTTGGTTTTTTTAAATTAACTATAATTTAGTTAAATTTCAGTTAACGAAAAGTCAGTTGTTTACACGTTGGCTTAGAACTCACTATTTGTAACTTGCTACAAACTTAGCTATCATATTAATTATTCGATATAAAACAGTTTTAAAAAATTTATAAATTAAAAGAAAACAAAACTGTAATTAAAAGTTTCTAAAAATTATGATTTTTTCGTGAAATTAAATAATTTATTATTTAAAAAAATCTAAGGCACATAAAAAATAAAATAAATTTGGCGAGCAATATCAGTAAAAGAGTAAAAAATTGAATAAATTAAAAACATTCACTGTTATGTAAATAAAGCACATTCAATTTACATAAATATATTGAATAGATATATGTAAGTTATTTTTTTAAAACATCTGCAAAAAAGGAACTTGTTTAAAAATAGTATACATACAGCTTTTGAAGAAAAAATAAGAACGCGAAATAACGACCATTATAGAAAAAGTCCTCTAGACCGATTACCTTTTGGGTGGAGAATCAAAACCAATTTAGGACATTATCGTAAGCTGCAATAAAATATCTTATATGAAGAACCTGCTACTTCGGTTCCTTAAGAAATGTGATTTTTAGCTGCCGGTGGTTAGCCATTGCTGCATTTTTTTATTCCGCACACATTTTAGGGTTTTAAAGCATATTTTAATACATGTTCAGCAAACAAAAAAAAATGTTTCAAATTCTGGTTAACAGATGAATTTTCTTTTGCTTTAATTTCGCTATCTACATTAAATTTTCAGTCTACAATTGTAAACCGAAGCAAGTTTTCGTTGATGATAAATGTTATTCCGAACTATTAATTTAAGAACAAAGCCATTATATACATTTGTGCTGATACATAGAAATCTGGACGCATCGTTTAGTAAACCGATCGAATCATAAACACTTTTTAAAGTGATCTTTTGTATCCGTCCGTCCAACTGGCTGGTTGTCTGTCCATATGAACCTAGTGCGGAAAGTAAAAGTAGCAGTTGTTAGATAATTTAATAAAAAAAAAGAACGAAACCTATGTAAATTGTGAGAATCGATCTATAATATCCCATATTACCCATGTCAACTTGTTTCTTTATGTCCATAAACCAATTATCTATCAATGTTCGTATTAAGATTAAATTTGGGGCAAAGTATCTTACCGCAAATTAAAATAGTTGAATCGGTTCGGAATTAAAAATACAGCTTCCATTCAAATATCAATTCCTAAAATATTCAAGCTATTTTATCCTTTTTAATGTTAATATAATTAAAAAGAAAGATCGCTATTCCTTTAATCCCTTTAAGACAAAATATCCCATATATTTTGTGTATTCAGCACAAATAACTCTTCTATTAATCTAAACCTGATAACATCTGGTCAGAAAAGGATAAAGTTTATTTTAAGGCAAATATTAAAAATATTAAATAAGCCATATTTTGTTTTTGGGGCTTTTTAAAAAATAATGTTGGAAAATATCTAAAAATCATATCTTAAACTTATGAATGTCAAAAACTTTGATAGGAAATTTTATTATTATTTTTGACAACAACAACCAGTCTACCACTGTATCTTGTACACAGCACTTAAATCACCGTATAAGTTATGGAGTTCTTTCACTTCAAGTAATTCAGGTGTATAAATATTTATCTTTATTACAATTCACTGGTAATTGCATTTCAAACCTGCTACAAAAATTAAAGGCGGTTAGTAGTATCGAAGTATGCAAGTGTCAAACAAATTCGACAATGCGGAACTACATGTACGAGCTGTATGGTTAGCATGATAAAAATCTAAATAATACATACATTTGGGCATATGTACTACATACATACACATGTATGTAAAAAACGTTATCTGATATTATATATGTATGTATGTGCGCTGCGCGGTGGTAAGTTAACTTACTGTCTGCAACATATTGTTTGTTTAATTATCCTTCCGTATTTCCTATTTTCATTCTAGTCGCGAGTTGTTGTGAACACATATGTAGGTGGATGGTAAAATTCGTTTCTCTTTTAAGCGTAATTGTATTCAGTTCAGTAAAAAACTTCATTACGGTAAAGTGAAAAACAACTCGCATTATATTTCTATCAAATGGGACAGTAAAATAACATAAAATTATAAATAGATATAGAATTCAGTTTTTACTCGTAATTGTATCTTCACATTAAGTTTTCTATTTCTAATTAAAATTAAAAAAAAAAAATCAAAATGTATGAAGATCATCAAAGACAAAACCAGGATTTTTTATATGCAGACAGTTGTTTACCCCATAAATTAAATGAATCATGGGCAGGGAGACGGCTTGTTGAGGCATTGAATCATTTGCCACCTACTAATTTAAGTTTATCTTTAGATGTAAGTTAACGAACATTCTTCGATTTGTATACAAATAATCTTTTAAATTATATTTATACGTAATAAAAACAATAAACCATGGTCTGGAAATCGAATTCGAGTAAAATTGAAGTCGAACAAGTTTTGAGAACTATTCTGTGTTTAAAGTTCATAAAAATATTTTCATATTTTGAGGACCACTTACTTATTTTTTCCAGAATTACTCTTGTAATTAGGAAAATATCATTTTCAATTAAACACGATTTCGACTTGCAGAACATGGCCGAATGTAATGGAAATATTCGATTTTCGATTAAAATGAAAAGCAATTCAATAATTTCACAATTTTTTAGATGCGTTTCCAAAAAAAACAACTGTTGGAGCGGGAACAAAAGAAGTTAGCGTTGACAGGTGCAGATAACACTCAGTCATCAAAAGATGCTATTGGCAACGGAAAGGTAATGTTCTTAAGATCTTGAAAATAATTTGCGTAATTATATAGAAAAAGCATTGTAAACTATTTCATTATGAACCTTCCCAGTAATGTCTATTTTAATGCCTCTTAGGTACGACAAATGTTTGATGATCGACGCCGTGGCGTTGGAATAGATCGCAGTCATCCACTACGACCAATTATAACATCCACCACTCTAACAACTGAAGCAGCGAGAAATACAACACCTCAACAACAAGCCAGTAATAAGCGTCTCGTTGGTGGAACAAGTGTCGCAAGACAACCAGGCTTTATGAATAGTACGTCAGTGAAAAGCACTTCTTTGACCACAAGAAATATAGTAAACAACAAGCACTCAATATCAAATGGAAATATAAATGTATTCCAAAACAATTTGGATGAGCTTGATAGTATTGACAATGAGACATTTCCAAAGGAGTTCTCGTCACTGAGTTTAAACAACACACATGTCATGGGTTCCTACGTATTAAATGACCGCGATTTAGAAAACAATCAAGAAAGTGGAAATTTAAATAGCACTATTGTAATCAGCAAAAAGACAAGTCCAAAAACAAATGGCATTCAACTTAAACCAGTCATAACAAAAAAATCACCTATTACAACAACAACTACAGGAAAGACAACAATAAGAACCCCGAGCAGCAGCAGTAGAGTTTCTACACTATCAAAAACTACCACAAACACTATTAAATCGCCTCCATCTAAAGCAGTTACACCATCAACAACTAAAACGTTTAAGGTAAAAATTGCTAAAAATATGATGCAGTAAGAAAAATGTCTAAAATTTTTTAAATTGTTTACTATCTTCATACCGCTCTTGATCTCTTGATAAATTGACACGTAATATTCATAACTACGAGCTCTAAAAACTTTTTGTTAATGAAACAGTTGTTTCCAAAATTATTTTGGAATTATTTTCGATATTAAAAACGACTCTGCAGCAGATTAAAATAACGCACAAACTTTATTTTGACTACAGTCGAACTCACTGTCGAATTAAAATTTTGTTTCGATTTCAGTCGACTTACTTTATTACCGACATCGAGAACCGTAATAAGGCTTCTTGTCTTGTTACCGACAACTAGAACCGTAATAAGACTGAATATATTAAAAATTGTTTTGCTTCATCAGAAGAATAAAAGAAGTAAAGAGTAAAAGCACAGAAAAAAAGAGAATGTAGTGGTAGAAAACAATAAAAAATCGGACTGCACAAGCATTAACAACCCTACCAAACAGAAAACTAGCACATAAAGTGCTCAACTGTATACAACTCTTCTGAGTCCTCACACAACCTACATATATCCGACAAGTCAGTTGCCATTCTCACCGCCATCCCGCCTATCATATAGGGCTCGTGAAAATTCCTATCACCAGAACAACATTGGCAGCCAAGAGCCATAATTAAGGAGAAAGCACTTCCCCCCTGTGGGGTTCTCCTAGTCACAAGTTTCCTCAGGCGCTCGTTTCACCAGTCTTGAGTTAATAAGTCTACTGCTTAGCATCATTTCATACATTCGACCAAGAATCACGGAACGCCTTAATCACTCAGTGACTGCCTAATAGCCTCTATCCTAAATTGTTAAAGGCTCCTTCTTTATTCAGGAATTACTTGTTTTGTAATTCCCTTTCTATATAACCCACCACATAATGAACATCGCTCTCAACAAACCTACCCTTAATATAGGCTTGTTGAGCTTTGCTGATGATGCCGGCGTCAATCTTCGTTCTCAGATGCAGATCAACCGTCTGCCTTCAAAAGAAAAGACGATAGGCTAGGCTAATTGGTCTAAAATGCTTTTGTGAGGCGTCACTGGTTCTAACTACCTTAGGTATAAAAATAACCCTAACATCCCACCACTCTAGAAATACAGCCGTTTAGCAAACATACCCTGAATAGTTCAACTAGCAATAGGAGTGATGATAACTTTATATTCTTTACCTCAGCTCCCGGGCCTGCCCCAGAGAAGGGGTTACCACATTTCAACTACTCACCTGTCTTAGTATCCATACATTCCGGGAAGTGAGTATTCATAACAGAGAGACTCTGAGCTAGATTTCGTCCACGAGTCGTCTGGTCTCTGAATAAATCCCGGGACTGCAGAGTCCTTGGATAAAATTCTCCTGAACCTGGGCATCTCATTCACAGCTTCAACTGACTCGCTAAATTTGATCCTCGAGTCCCTTTTCGCCCTTCTTATGCCTGCCTTATACTTTTAGTGACTAAGTTATTAAATAACCTTCTGACAGTGGTCCTTCGAGTCTTCAACTCGCCTGTCCACCATCTCGGTTGTGAGCGTCTACTCGGAAAGTTCAGCGGACAAGATCGCTCGTAGCTACTGGTCATCACCACCTTAATGGTACCCACCAAGTGCTCCACGCCGGCCGAAGTCGAACCCCAATCCTATTTAACTCTAAGGTTACTGTTCACCAATACCGAAAAAGAATCCTAGTTCGTCCTTCTTAGATTCCCATACAGACACCTTTTTGACTTTTCAAACCTTAGATTGAGGGATTAAATTAAAGAAGGAAAATCACAAAGCCACCTTCCAGTTGTCCACTTAGTCTCTATAATTCGTCAATTATATATATTACTGCATCCCTCTCTAGTTCTGAACGTTGGCGTATTCCCCCTATTACAGATATAAAGATTGCTGGCACTTCCCCATTGGGTATGGTGTGCATTGGCGTCACAACGACTTAGTCGTTTACGAGATCGAAAACCTCAATAAGACTGGATAACAAATTAAAAAGAAGTATACATATACATATATAATTTTGACTGACTTCATAAACGCAGTGTTACAATGCAACATTAAAAGGAATAGCTTCATAAACTCCACAATTGTCTGTAAACAATTCCTTGAGTTCATTATTGAAATTTGTGCATTAATTTGTTTTGTGATGATTTCTCAAATTATCGATATTTAATTTTTTAGTGATTTCAATGCAATAGTATAAAATTAACTGTTTTACAAGCAATTTTACATTTGCATACGCAGTTTACATTCTCTTTTTACTTCCTCCGGTAAAATTGCAAATGTGTGAGTTAGCACCACCTTTCTACATGAGAAATAAGGTACTTGTTATTCTCCTTTCTCCCATTTATCCTATGTAAATACAATTGTAAAAATGGGAAAAGGGAAAAAACTCCCAGGGAATTTGTATTCATAATTGTGCTGATAATGTTTGGAGTTTAATGAATTCCCTAAATTTAGGGACTTATTTTATTTTTGTATTACAAACTTAATTAATTTTTTTTTAAGGCGGTCCCTAAAAAATCTCTCAACTCGAAACCAGCAACATTTATTTTGGTAAGTCACAGTTTTGAAATAACAACTTTTTGCTGGTTTTTGGATAAAAATTTATAACAATCAAACTTATCTACCTTTTCTATATTACAGTCGGTGAAACCGCCACCCAGAGTTAGTACTCCTCCTCTTGGAATGGCTGCTTGTCAATATTGCCAACGTAATTTTAATGAAGATCGTTTAATTAAGCACGAAGAAGTGTGTAGAAGGATGAACAGCACGAAACGTAAAATATTTGATGCTTCCAAACATCGCGTTAAGGGGACCGAAGCTGAAAAATATTTGAAAAAAGGTAAAACATCTACCAGCACCGCTCCAAAAAGCGTAACGGCGGGAGTTAAAATGCCACAAGCAGCAAAAAATTCTGGAGACAAAAAAAGCAGTTGGCGCCAAAAACATGAAGAATTTATAGCAGCCATACGAGAGGCGAAAAAGGTTCAAGCTTATTTGGCGAAAGGAGGTAAGCTAAGCGACTTGCCACCTCCTCCGCCTTCTGAAAATCCAGATTATATTCAGTGTCCCCACTGCAGCAGACGTTTTAATGCATCGGCTGCGGAACGCCATATTCCAAAATGCGCAAATATGCAGCACAACAAGCCCAAACCTCTAAAGAAACGATTATAAAATTACGCTAGACTTGGAATGAAAAAATTAAATACTGAATATTATAAACAAAGTTTTAAACCAATTTCTGACAAAATAACAATATAATATTTTCTACTTAAAGATCTTTATAACTTTGTTTGGTTTTTTCTAACAATTAATACTTATACGATATTACTCCTATACATGTGATAAATTATATTTGTAAATCGAATTTTAATTTTCATTTAAAACATATATTAATTTTAATATGAATACTTATATAAAAAAACAAATTTTTGTAAGTTTCAAATTGTGTCTTTAATTAGTTGAATCTATTTTAATGATCACTTCATCAACTTCATCACGAACAGTGGAGCCCTTTCCCGATAAACGTTCAATCAAAGCTTTAACAGCCTTGGCAGCAGTGTTAATTTCTAGACCTTCCATAGTATATGCCAAATTATCCAAACTTGCGTCGTCATCATCGGCAAACCAATTAACGAGCATTGCCACACACCCACCATCACGTTCGCTATGCTCGGTTTCAAAATACAGAAGTTCATCTGATGTGTAACCCAATTTTTTGCCCAGTTTTTTCCAATCATCGCCTATTAAAGGTGCCAGTTCCTCTATTTGGTCTTTAGACGCTGTAACTGGCCTAGAGTGCGCGTTATTGTCCTCCTCTGCCTTATCTAAGTCATTGGTCTCTTCCTCATCTCCTAGGACACCTTCTTCATTTCCATCATTATCATTTTCTTGCTCCTGCAAAGCAACTGCTTCCTGTTCATGTGATTCAGATAATGCTTGAGTACTTTCTGCGTTAGAGCCATTTGTACTAGTTGCAGCTTGTTTTGCAGCATCTAATCTCTCTTTTGTCAAACGTTTGCGCACAGCTTCTAAATAGTCGGATATTTTATATGATGGCGAATTGATAAAGGTAAAAAAGTGTGGTGATTGCCGCGCAAGTAGCCGTAATGCTCGCCATTCAAACGATGTATCAGTTTTGTCTCGAGAACTTTCCAAATATGTTTCCACTTGGGGAAGAAAATTTCGTTCCTCACTTTTACATGCTTGTAAGTTATCAGGAGAGTAGTTCCACAAACGCGTTAAGACATCACTGAAACAAAAGTATTGGATTATATTGTAATTTCTTTCGAATTATTTTCTTAAAAAAAAAAAAAATAGTCTGACTTACTTGCCTAAGAAAAATTTGGATTGTCTGTTGGCGTCTTTCAAACAATCCCCTAAAGTTTTACGTTCTTTTTTTGCAGGCGAAGGGTTTTCATCTGATGATGCCTCTTCAGGTTTTTTAAATTCTTTACAGCCTTCATTCTTCCAGTTATTCCATATTTCCTCTCGAGTTAACATATGTTTCACGGTACGAGCAAAACGTTTTCCGTTAGGAGGTGTTTCTTCCAGCAATTGATAGACCTTTGTTTCTGTTTCTTTTATAAATTCTGTTTGTGCTGGTGTCAATGCATTAGATTCCCTGAAATTTTTTTGAAACTGTTTAAAAATATTATTTTAAAAATAAAAAAAAATAATTACGATTTGAATTTTACAGTAAGTTGCAGATACTGAAATAAAATAAGAAATTGGACCAAAACTGCTCGACGAAAATTCGCATCAGAGAGTTGAAGCGCTAATAGTTTGGGATTTGTTAAGAACTTAGCGAAGAAATTATCAACTATTTGGGAGGTTTGGTCAAGGCCAATTTTAAAATCGTTGCTGTATTCATCATCTAAATCCATTTTTTCGCTAAAATCGTCACTGTTGTCTTCGTGAGAAGAACTGCACCGAGTGTCTTCTAGCTTAAAACTTGCAAAAGACTCTAAAACTGTTGTAGCATGCTGTAAACAAAAAATATGTGCATTAAATACAAACTTTTTTGATTAATTTTATATCGTCGAATAATTATCGGTTTGACCTAACGACCATTTATAAAAAATCGAGTGAATCCAAAACCTGTCTCGAGAAAATTTTTATCGTTTCTATGATATTATTAATTTTGCTCCATTTCCACTATTTAAAAGTATATTAAGTATTGTTTTGCACTACACTGTTTGGCGAATGCTGCAAATTCCTCATACAAAAACGTAAAAAATAAATTTGACTCTTGCTTTGCTTTATTGCCGTAAGTCGCAATTTACACTATGGCCATTTCTTTCCGGAGAGAAAAAGTTTGTTGGTAAGAGGGCGACGCTGTATGCGTGACACACTTTACTTCTTTCCTCTTTCGCCAACAAATTTGTTCTGTCCGACAAGAAATGCGTTAAAGCGAAATCAAAATAAAATGACAGCATGAAAATAAATTTTACTTCCAGAAGGTCTACTTATGCAGCTCAAAAACTACTTTTGGAAATAAATTTAGAAAAGAGCGGTACAAAACACTAATTTTCAATAAAATAATATTAAGTACCAAGATCGTTCTTGAACGTTCAAAAAAAATTAAATTTTTCTTCAAAACATATGCCAGAAACAGTGGTAAAAATACAAATCTATTAGGTCTATTTTCATAAAACTTCATGTAAACCTTCGCCAAACCAATAATGAGCTGACAATATGTCCTTCACTCAATTTTTGTTTTTAAATGGTCGGTAGGTCAAATCAAGAATGAGCCCGACGAAATGTAAACAAAGAGCTTGTGCCTTATATGTTTAACAATAATTGGTATTGTAGTTATTTTATTGAAAACGTAGTCGAAAATCGCATATGGGCATTTCCAGCGAAAAGTCTACTTTTTGTCACGTAACGCCAGAAGTATTTTAAATTGTTTCTAAAAAAATTGTATATGTATCGTTTACTTTTTTATATTTTGGTGTAAAGCGCAACAAGCTCTACATTAAGTAACAAAAGGGATAACGATTGAACAACATGGTCCGAAAATACAACCTTATTTGCAATCTGGCGTTACATTAAAAAAAGTAGACTTTTAGCTGAAAATTCCCATATTTACCTTAAAACGAGCAAAGATTTTTAAATTTGATAGCTTGAAAAATAAATCTATATAAGCTCTAAGATTACTAAAAAAGGTTTTGTACAAAACTTCTTGCTCAATTCGCAGTATTTTTTAGTTTTGTAATGCAGTCAATACCCACTTCCGTTTTTTTAACGTCACGCCAGGGCAGATTTTGCTTATATCTGCAAATCCTTAGCGTCGATTACTGTAATTTTTTTTCTGAATGTAGAGCTACTTCATTACTTTGTATATATAAAAATCCTTTTTACAAATTTGACTTCGTCATTTAATTTTTTTACATTTTGTGCTACAAACATCACGAGACTCGAAATGTCATTCGATAGGTTAAGAGCTTTCGTAAAAACATTTATTTTATTTTACAATTTTTACAAACAATTTACACACTTTTTGAGAATAATTATTAGATTTCTTCAACAAATAGCTAAAAATGTAAGTATTAAACTTTTTTCAGCAATAAGAAAAAAATATAATACCATTTAGTTTTGCAATTTTTCGCAAATTTTAGTCATGTTTGCGATAGAAGCGATTTTTGTATTGTAAGTTTTTTGATTCCTTACAGCTTTAACGATTTTTAACATATTAAGTCTACTTTGCTATTATGCCGCTATTAGCAATTTTTTTGCGAATTTCCCCTAGTTTAGCAAATTTTTACAGAATTTTTTCCATTCCGTATACTTTTATGGACTTTTAATCAATTTTATGGCTTATTCGAATTATTAAAAATTTTCGCGAATTTTCGCTATTTTTGTAATTTTTTTTTTTTTTGTTCATTGTTGAAATTTTGTTTTTTTAAACCGATTTACCGATTTCAAATAAATTTTAGGGTTTGTTTCCAAGTTTGCAATTATTCGCGAATTTTAGCCATGTTCGCAATATCAGCGACTTTTCCTGTAAGTTATGTTATTCATTACAGCTTTAACAATTTTTAATAAATACTAGACTTTGCTTTCATGCAGCTGTTTGCAAATTTCAAATTTGTTATACTTTAAGGGACTTTTATTTGTTGTTTCCAGGTGACAAGTAGTTGATTGTTTCGAAAAATTTGTATGAAAAGCTCGCAAAAAACTGAGTGATTTTCATATAAATTTTTCTACACAATCAATTGTTTGTCACCTGGAAACAGCACATTAATCAGTTGAATCGCTTGTTTGATATATTAAAAACTTTCGAGAATTTTTACAAATTTTTTGAATTAGTAAATATTTGCGAATATATATCTATAGTTTTCCGAATTTTTTAAAATTTGGCGTTGCTCTTTTTGCCAAGCGCCGAAAACCGATAAGCCGAAGTCACTATTAACACTGTTGATTTATATACAAGCATAAAATCTATTACATTTTTTAAACAAATTTCGATTCGAAAGCTTTTGAATGCCGCAATCCCGTTTTTAATATGTGACGAAGTTTTATTCGATACGAAAGTTCATTCGAACACGTGTGCGACGATTTGGGCCCTGGTTTTGTGTTATTGATAGTTTTTTCCCTTTTCCCATTTTTACAATTGAATTAACATAGGAAAAATGGGAGAAAGGAGAAAACTCCCGGGGAATTTTTATTCATAATTGGGTTGAATATGTATGTGTCTACTTAAATCAGCCCTATTTTCGCTGGGAAGCATGAACATGTACATATGTATGTAAGTTTTAATCAAAATAATTCGGCGAATGGGCTGAAGCACAAATTGATTTTGAATTTCCATTAAAAATTTTATTTTACGATGAAGCCTATTTCTGGTTGAATGGGCACGTAAATAAGCAGAATTGTCGCATTTGGAGTGAGAAGAATCCACAAGCTTTTACATCTAAAGAAAATAACTGTTTGTTGCGCTTTATGGGCTGGCGGAGTCATTGGCACATGTGTCTTCAAAAACTATGATGGACAGAAGGCGAAAAGTTGTTGAAAATTAGTTTTCCATATTGCGCCTTCTTCGCGCCAGCCGTGGCGGCCAAATGGCAGAAATCATATTATAACATTGATTTCATAAAATTTTCTTTCCAATAAATCCCGTTTCATTGCTATTAAAAAGATATTTCCTTGTTCTATTATAATTTGAACTTGTGTCACTTTATAAAAAACACCCTTACATTATATTTCAATTTTAAAAATAACACTGTGTGATATATTAAATTTTTTTCATTTTGGCAGAAACGCCCCTATATATCCTTCAATATAGACATATTTGATTATTCATGTCCTCATCTTTTGTCAAAAGGACTAAAGATTTTTCGAAATACTAATTTAAAATAATTTTTTTATCAAAATAATTTTCGTGGGAATACAAAATTTAATTTAAATCGTGCTTAATTCCCAATTTTTATTTTTGATAAAAACACTGAAATTTATTGTTGATGGGATAAGCTATTCCTATGCGCATTTCACTGGTTGCTTAGGCCAGATCATCAGGAAACTTCATCCATAAAGATTTTAGAAAAACTAAAGATATTAAACCAAATAAAACTTTTAGACAATCGTTTATGTTTTGTAAATCGAAATGAAGTGGATTTAAAATCGAACCAATTTTGAAAACGAGCCTGAAATAAAGTTCATAAAAATATTCCATTTTATAAACAGTGTAAATTCGACAATCCGGACTCCACTAATCCGGAATATTCGATAATCCGGACAGAATTTTGCAGCTCATAGCGTATTCTATAATCCGGATTGATTTTTTATTCAAATCACAGCAGTACGTATGTATGTAAATGTGTATTTTTTTATTTTAACCGAACTGTACAAATTAATATTTATGTTTTAATGCTTAATTTTGCTATGAATTATTATAATTTTTAATAAATACATACATGCGATAATCCGGAATATTCGCTACTCCGGATTGGGGTATGCAATCAATTATCCGGATTATCGAATTTTTACTGTACTTCATACTTGGAGTACCAATTATATTTAAAAGAACAACTCTTTAAAACAAGAAAAACGACAGTCATTTTGTAAATAATTGAAATTAAAATCTCGTTCGATTTCAATTCCACTTCATTTCGATTTGTAGAACATGCACGAATATATTGAAAATGAGGCAATATTTTGAAAATTCCCTACATTTGCTTGAAATTTACCAAAAATGCCGATAAAATGGGAAAATTCCCCACTATTGGCAACACTGATTCCGGTTACTGGGTATAATCTTTAAGTAACTTTGAATTCTATTCGATCAAATTTATTAAATTAAATTATTAAATTTTTCAAGATATTTCCTCTTTTTTCTTCTATTCTTCTTCATCGCGTAAATAATTAAAAAAAAGGTATTGCTGCTCTTAGTTTTGCTGGTTATTGTAAGTTTAATTTTTTTGACGCAAAGATTTGTAGGTCTTTACTTTCTGTTACGAATCAGCTGATTTGTTTTTGTTATTCAAAAACCTGTGATATTGATTAGTTTTTCTGTTCTGTTACGGTCCAATCTGTAATATTAAAAACTTGTTAAGTAATTGTAAGTGACAGCAACAGAAACAGAACGTAAAGACTAACTGACCCTTAAGTATATAGTATATACAAAGTAATTCAAAATAAACTTACGGTTTGAAACATTTTCCATGAAGCTTTGCTGTAACATTGGTTTGGATTTCGAAAGAAATCTTGTAAAGACCAAAATTTACAATATAAATTGTAATCAATTTTTATGGGAATATCTTCAATGTCTTCTAACGTATCATCTAAATCTTTTCCATCTATTCCATAATCTGTGACATTTTCCAAATTGAATTCTGAAACAATATTTAAACCAGATCTTTCGGAAAACGGAAAGAACTTCGAGAGAAAAAGCAAAATGCGTCCACAAAAAACAGTATTCTGAGCACGGCTAAGTCTTCTCAATAGGTCGTTGCACATTCGCAAAATATTGTTTTTGCAAGATGAGAAGAATATTTCCTCCTTCCACACTTCCACCATTTCTTCGACGTAATTAAAAATTTTCTCACACTTGTCCAATGTTACAGTGTCAAAAATGTCGCCTAACAACACCACTGGTATAGTTACTGACACAATTTCTGCCCTTACTGCGGCCACGGAGAGTTTTACTAACTTTCCTATCAACTGCACGTCTTTGCTCATTTTAAATATCAACATTTCTCGAAACGCCTGATCCATTGGTGGTTTTTTATCATGATCCGAATTGTAGGTAAAACTGTCATAAGATTTTCTTAAAATCTTAACGTCATCTTCTTCAAAAGCTTTTTGTAAGGTTTCCTATTAAATAAACAAATCTTTAGCAGATACAACCAATAGCCGACACAGCAACATACCGTAAATGAGGAATGCAATCCTGAAAAATCTGTGGTTTTTTCAATAATTTTACTCATTTTAAAAAAAAAGAAAATAATGCTTCAATTTAATAGTATTGTATTGAAATTTTTATTTCTGTCAAAAAATTTTGATTTTTCAAAGATTGTATTTTTAAAAATATGTTTTTACAGACGGCTTGTTGTTAGACCATAGTTGCCAGATGTGACAAAGGCCCAGGGCAGGGCATCTAAACTGCAAAATTATGCAAATTGTAAATAATTGCCCAAAATATATTAACAAAGTGACCTCAATACTACAAAAATTAAACAATAGAAAAAACAACAGGCATTTTGTTGCTAGAATTGAGACGGCAAATGTCAAAATGCCTTTATAAAAAATGTAAATAAACACAAAAAATGACTCCAAACGTCACATACGAAGAAAATCATTGCAAACAGCTGCGCTTGTGAGGTCACTTTATTAGTACATTCTGTACTTGCCCGTTTCACCAACAAAAGAAACTTTAAATAGTCCAAATTTAACCCCCTTTCAGACTCTGCAAGTTATTTACCGAGTTTGACGGCGAGGGTCCGAAAAGGTAGAGTGTGTAGTACATGACTATCTGTACTGGACATTTTTTTATTTCTCTTTCTTACTTTTCGTAGTTTACATAAAAGTATTAAATTCAGTCTGACTTCTAATGTTTCATATGTAAACGCTTCAAGCAAGATTTAAGGAGAATTCAAGAAATGTCCGGCAAGAAATGTCCCTAGCAAGGTTTATTTACAAATATACCTTGGTCCCTAGTGTTATTTTTAAGCATCAATCTCTTCTAACATTAATTACACTGTGGAACAGACATTTTGCGGTCTAAAATTTGATTGAAAATTTTTACTAATTTGAGGTCGCTGATTTCAACCGTTATGTCCAAAAATAAGGCACTTTCACTACATATATTGGCATAACTTGAAAACGATTGACCATATTCAGTTAACAAAAAAATTCGAAACTCGGCAACATCTTTAAGCAGTGCTTACATTGTTTATAAACTTGCCCTTTAGTTTTAGATATATAGTTGAATTTTTTAAGAAAAAAAGAACATATAAAAAAACAAATTTTTTGTTCTTCAAAAATAAAAATGCGACAAAAGTCACAGTTTTCGTCTTAAAACAATTATCTTAACATAATATCGAATGCAATGAGGTTGGTTTCATTGTAATCGAAGATTATGTTATCTTTAACGCTAGGTCTCCACGTAACAATTTGTATTGCTTAGTACAAGCAAAACCGTCGGCAGAACAATGGGCACTGCTACACTAGAAATATCACGATATTTATTGAACGTGTAGCATGCAATATTGATGGATCGCGATCCATATCGCAGAATGGCCTAAAATATGAAATCCAGATCGCGGATCGTGGATTGCGTGATAAATATTGAACGTGTAGCATTTTCATGATATTAAATCATGATACGTCAGTAAAAAGTGACAAATAAAAGAAATAAAATAAAATACGTAGTGGACAAAATTAAACAAATAAAAAGTAAAAGCATTGACAAAATTTGTGTAAAGTTTATTGCAATAAAGGGCAATGGCAGAAGACAGTGAAAGCGAGTGGGTTCTGCCGGTGGAATCGGAATTAACCAGTGAAAATGTTTTGGCTTTTTGCTCAAAATTTTTCTTTCCACTTTTTTCTTTAATGAAAAAGCAAGCAAAATAGCTAAACAGGCTTTCTTTTGGTTTTCTCGCGATAAATATTGAACATGTAGCATACGCTCGTGATCCATCAATATTTTAAAATGGATCGCGATCCAAATATCACGATATTTATTGAACGTGAAGCAGTGCCCAATGGCAGTACAATGTAGCAATAATTGCTAATTATATTGCTGGAGAACACTTGAAATTGCTTTGCCATAAATTTGCAATTTTCACCGCGAGTAGTTGTATAAGGTTTTTTTGGCTGTATTAATAACAAATGTCTTCTGTTGTGTTTTGAGTGGTTGTTAAATTTTCTTTTTTAAATTAATATATTAAATTAATTAAATTGTAATTGCCGTAGCTGTGTTTTGTATTACTTTTTTGTTTATTTGCGTTTGAAAAAAAAAACCTAAGACTTGTATTGTTCTATTGTAGAAATAAAAATGTATAAAAAACAAATTCGCCGTTTGGTTTTGTTGATATTGACGTTTATTTAAAAATATAATTTATAATAATATATTTAAAAATATAAAGTATACATATCTCAAATTGTTCTAAAATGTCCGCTTGGCGTCTTTTTATTGATTGCTTTTTTAATAAATAAACACACAAATAAATAAAAAACCGTACACAGAAATGATATGTCAGGTAAATGACAATTGATTTGACAGCAGATTGCTAAGCAATAATTGCTCAAGCAATCCGAAGAGCAATGGATTGCCACTCATGGCAATATGCGGTATATACGTCGCAAATTTGATTGCTCCATTGTTCTGCCGACGCTTTTGCTTGTACTTTGCAATAAAAATTGCTACGTGGAGACCCAGCGTAAAGAATTGCTGAGATATTGGTGTAGTCCTGGGACTTACAATAAAACTGTTGATGTGGATTGATTAAAGTGTGGCATCGCTATATTAAATGTAACAGGGTAATTCAAATAAGATGAAATATAGTAATTCTGTTTATAAAATTTTATTGTCAAATTTTGTATAATCAGTTCAGAACAATATAAAAATTAACAGAAAATTTCTTTTACTTAATAAAAAAGTAACTATTAAAAAACATAGCGATGAGTCAGGCAGATATAAAACATACCTTAAGAAAATTAGAGTTTCCCGCCTGCGTTAAAGAGGCTCTACCCCGTATTGGTTAGTACATCTCTATGTATTAAAAATTTATTTCATTTAAACTTTTTATAGAAAACATAATAATTGGACGTGGAAAACAAAATTTTGTTATGCAGTTAATATCTGAGTTTGTGTTTTTGGAACGGTCCAAGGATATCGACGTACGAAGAGGACAATCCCCGCAATCATATGGCAACATGCAAATGAATAAAATACAAGAGTTCCAGCTGATATTAGTACTGATTGAATTCTTTTCTCAGCCTGGACCAGATTCAACAAGAAACGCTGTATTCCTTTCATTGTTTGGCACTAACTTGACACCACAGCGCTCTAAAATATTGTGTAAACTCATAAGCACAGCAGTGTCTGGGTCTGTTGCCCCATTGTTGTCATCGGCGGGTACTTGGATGCAGCAGGTTGGATGCACAACTCCTCCTTCGCTAGAAGTTGCACAAAGCTTAGTCAGTGATTTTATAATATTTTCCCGAAAAACTTCAGAGCAATTAAGACAATTGCCTTTGGTGGCGCCGCATTTTGCCGCAAATTTAATGACTGCTGTAGCAGATTTATACTTAAATGAGCAGAGAGGAGGTTTGACAGCACCACCTGATGACCTTTTAGATGTCTTTTGCGAATGGGTTACAGAAAATCCTTCTTTATGTTTGGCTTCTCAACAACCATTAGCTTTGCCTGTTGGAGCTATTGCAATGCCAGTGGTTACTCCTCTTGCTGGATTAATCCGATGGTCTGTTTTGTCACCAATTGTTTCTAACCGAAGTACCTATAGTAATTTGCATTTGTCGTTGCTTCAAACACTTTTGGAAATGGTAAATAAAGGGCCACCAACAGCTCTTAATGCCCAACATTTAGCTATAATTGTTGTCCCCTTAAAAAATTACGCTGCCCGCTTGGCAGCAGATGAAATTGACCCATCCAAAAATTTAGATTATCAAAAGTGCTTAGAACGTTACGCCCAGGCTGTTCAGGTAGGTTTAAGCGCGAATAGTGTGTATGGAAATGTGCCTCAATTATTGTGTGCCTTAGAATCTTTACCACCTCACAATTTAATGAAAATTGTTATTTCCGCAAATAAAACTTTATAAAACAGTGAAATCTTAAATACATTTAAATCAAAGAAATCTCAGAAAATAATATACAAAAGGTAATTATGTATTTGTTTTTAGTCGTGTATTTGGTTTAAATTTATTCTTTAAAATGGCTTAAATCTTCGAGTCTGTTTTAATGACTCAATTTTCTTTTTATCTTCCTCAAATTTCTTCCTCAATTCAATGATATTTTTCATTTTAGACTCTCTTATTTGGAAAGTGTAGAAATTAGAAAGTTCTTTTTTCTTTTTACACCGTTCTATCTTGTCCTCTAATTTGGCAATAACTGTATCCTTTTGCTCAAATCCAGAATTTTTGCCTTGTTTTCCAACAGTTACCCAACCATCAGCGTCCGCTTCACTATTTTTTGAATATGCTGCTGCTTCTCTATCTCTTTCATCATAAGCCGCGATATATTCATCAATCAATTTCTGTGTCTTAGCTAAGTCCAATAATTTTTGCTGATATCGTGTGTGCCACAACTGCATGCCACTTTCAATTGTTGCTTCCGCTGTGGCTTTATTAAATAAATCTATACTAGTTACTTGTAACGATCTCTCTACATTATTAGTTGTCTTAAATACTATGTAAGCAACTTTAAATTTGAACGGAGGTTCCCTATCGCTAAACGCAGTCACATTTTGCATCCACTTATCCGTTTCGTCTTTTCCTGGTTTTTCAGCAAATGTAACAGATACGACTGTGCCTGTCTGATTAAAAAACCCCTCCAAACTCTTCTCCGTAACATATGGAGGAACATTCAACAGAAACAAAGTCCGGCCCTTAGGTTTATTTGGATCCATTAAACGTATAAAATGTTCTTTCATGTATATATTGTGACAGTGCTCAGTATTTGCAGTTTGACGCAGGGGAACAACTATAAGTACACATAATAATTATTTCTAAACATTAAATTTTTAATTAACAAACCTTTATAACCATCAATTTCAACCATGGTTTTAATTAAATTATTTATTTTAAGGATGAATCAAATAAAATATGGTTTATTTGTATTACACGTGCTGTTTGTTTGTTTACAAAATTTCATATGGATGTGTAATAAATATCGATATATAACAAAATAATTAATCGATATATATCGCTGATATATGAAATAATCCAAGGCGAATTCATAACAGGTAAGTGCAACTTTACAACTAGAAAAAGCCCCATGTATTTTGTTTATACAATTTTATGGTTAGTTGTCAAAATTTTTTTATTGCAAATTAAAATAATCACTTTTTTATAAAAGAAATTAATAAATTCACTTCAATCATTCGCAGTTTTGAAATTTTTTTTTATAAAAATAATATTTTTAACACTTTTCATTCAACTTCTTCTCAAAACAAAATCATATTTTGACGTTTCACCATTTTTTTTAATTCGCCGTGGAAACAGCTGACGAGATGGGTTTACCAGTTTGAATTCTCCTTGAAATAATCCATAACCCCCTTTCAGACTCGGCAAGTTACTTGCGCAAGTAACTTGCCGAGTACAACAAAGTCTGTACTTAAATGTTTTTCCCTTCACCCGACTTTGCCACTCACATCAACAAACCAAGTTTAATCAGGCTTAAGTTCATCAAATTCAATTTTCATTAAATTATTTTTATGAAGAGTTTAGTTTTCAAGTTTTAGCCAACAAGTCTGCAATGCAATTTATTTTCCTCTCTCCCCTAAAATCACAAGACGATGCAAGGCGAATTCAAACAGGTAAACGTATAGCCGGTTCACACACGTCAAGTTTTTCTCGTCAAGTCTTAAGCTTTTAGGAAAGAAGGGTAAAGAGAATGCCATTTCTTATCCCTTCTCTCCTAAAAACTCAAGACTTGACGAGTCAAACTTGACGTGTGTGAACCGGCACTTATTATTTAAAAAAAAATAATAAAAAAGTACATCATTATTTAAAGAAACTTGTTATTGACGTTTGTTTTTGCGATTTATTTAACATTTTTTTCTATTGCTTTCTCTTGAAGCTCACGTAAAATTAATATCTTATATATATCGATATTATTTTCCTGTCCCCACTGGAAACATTCATCAAAGCTTTTGATTGCATCGCTGTGTTTAAGTTTTATCCCTTCATCAGCAGGTACATCGATTTCTAATCGTGCATTAATTTCTTCATCTTCGTCCTCATCCCATAAAACTTCACACATATCGTCCGGTTAATGTCTGCTGCCGTTTATTTATTTTTCAAAAATTGTTTACATACATATGTGACAATGCGTAATCTAATGGTATAACTTTGTATTTAAACGAGCAGGTCTGTGCTTTTCCGATAAGTAGTGGACTGATTATTTTGTGGTTTTGTGTATTTTGGTTATTTTGTTGAACTATTTATGGTCTTTAATTCAAATTTTCAATATTTTTAATCAGGCTTAAGTTCATCAAATTCAATTTTCATTAAATTATTTTTATGAAGAAAGGAATTTTACAACATGAAAATAATAGATTTTTGTTAAACGCTCCTAATTGATTGCTACGTATGTTTTTAACAAAACTTTACATTTTCATGAATTGACATGCAATAAATCTAAAGTTTTAATGGTTTTTCTAAAATAACATTTTGTCGTTTTGTGCTCCATATCAAATTTTATTTCGTATTATGATGTTTTCTTTCACGTGGAGCAAAGAAAGTCAACAGCAAAAACAATGAATTCGATAGTTAATAGAGTTTTACAAGGAAAGACTGGTATGTTTTAGAATGGTGATAATTGCTAAACTCATTCCTATAAGCCCCGAACTACAGATACAACATAATATGGAAAGAAAATAGATGTTAGATAGCGCAAATCAATATTCAACAATTAGTTTTGTTGTGGGCTCCATATTCATCTCATGTTTCACATTGTGTCCAATAAATTTTAACTATTGTGACGTTTTATTTTGACCTACGTTGTTCATTATTCGAATGGCGCAAAGCAATAGTAAAGTATAATTTTGTTATGTTTGTATGCAAAATTTGCTCCATATGCAAAAAATTTGAATATGTAGCAATATAATATTCAATAAACCTAAAAAATGTGGATGTAGACCAAAGTCGATACTAATTATCTCAGATTCTATACGAGATATCAAAAAATGGATTTTGGAATATGAAAGAGAACATTGAAGCCATAAATAATCCATTCCTAACTAATTTTTTTCAAAAACGGCGTGTAGGCTAAAACAATAATCACCTGACGAGCTGTCAAAATTTTTTTATTACAAATTAAAATGATCACTTTTTTATAAAAGAAATTATTATATTCACTTGAATCATTAGCAGTATTGAAATATTATTTTTATAATAAAAAAACCCATCTTACAGATTCTCATTCACTCAGGACCTTAGATGTTTAATTTTATTATTATAGGTCCAGTTTTATCGATATTAAAAAAGTACCAATTAAAAAACGAAAAAGTTCCAAAAAGTTCCATTTTACAGATTCTCATTCATTCTGGACATTGCATGTTTAATTTAATGTTTCTATGTCCAATAAGTACCTACCAAAAACTTCCTTCTTATAGATTCCTATCCACTTATTACATTACATATTGAGTTTTATGTTTCTAGTTCCAATACTAACGGAAATTCAAAAAGTACCAGTTAAAGAACAAAAAAGTACCAAAAAGTCGCGTCATAGATTCTTATCCACTCAGGGTATTGCATGCTAAAGTAAAATATCAAATTTTCCGTATTTCCCCTTTATGGTACTATTTGATCCCCCATTTCAGTATTGTAATGGGAGCCCATAATTTAGAACGAATGTGTCAATGAATGGAGAAAAATGTTTTGTAAAAAAAGTACCAAAAATAGTTACGATTTTCAGCCCTTAAATCTTCGAATTTCGAAAAAATACCAAATTCATATTCGTAATTTTTTTTGATAAGTTTCGAATGTGGTATAAACTTTGTTTCTATGTTTATTTGTTCAAAACATAGATGGGGTGTCAAAAAAGTACCAAAATTCAGGTTTTACCCGTTTACTCCCTAATAGGGCCGAATTTCAGAAAAGATCGGCTTATTTTTCTAAAGAACAACGATAAGTGTTACATTTTTTTTGTATCTCTTTTAGTTTTGGAGATAAAAGGTTACCGAATTTTCCCGTGTTTACTCCTTTTTACTCCCTAACATTCGATTTTCCAAAAATCCCATCTTAGGGGATCGATTTGGGGAGTGAGCAATCTCTGGTCCAAATTTCAAGTTTTATATACATATGTATATAGATTTTAAATTTTAATATGTCATTTTTTTAATTTACTTTACATATATAAATATGTGAATGTAAACTTGCATGTAAAATATGTAAAAAATGTTGGAGTCAAATATATTTTTTCCTTTCTTTCCTTATGTCCTCTATTTCTATTTTCAAAATCTTGTCGCCTTAGTTACACACATCAGAACAAACCCATAATACCCTCTCCATAATTGAGTGAGCATAGTTATCCCTTACAGGTTACCATAATTTCAGATGAGACTTAGGCCAACCGGTATTTACTAAAGGTGTGCCAATTTTATGCCGCATAACCTTGAGACATTGACTGCTGCTTTATACAGAGACCAACACCTAAATAAAGGAGCTTTTCGAAAAGCATACAAACAACCCACGGCCACACTAAACGGTAAATGTTACTTATTTTTTTTTTGTATTTCAACTTTTTAATATGATAAGGAACCAACGCCAAGGACAGAACGGAGTGCGACTAGGCATTGCTTTAAAATGCAATTTAAAAATTAAAATTTCTTTTAAAAAATTGTAAACAAACAAATTATTAAAAATTTAAATAAAAACAAATACCCTACACCACAGTATTTGAAAACAAATTTTCGGTTGTATGGCCATATGAACAGGGATCAATCTGTTTTCAATTATTACAATCGGCTTGAGAGTTTCTGGGTGGCAGAAATTGCCCTATCTACCCTGGTGGTCCTATTTTCTAAAAAAATTGCATAGCTTATGTGTCCATATATATATATATGGATCTAACTACGTTTTTAAATTCATTAAAATCGATTTGATAGTTTCTGAGAGTCAAATATTGCCCCCTATCTCCCCTCGTGGCACTACGCTTCGGCCCATTTTCAAATTTTATTAAATTATCTCTTTGCGCACAAGGTTACATGGATAGCCAGCCAGCTAGCCGGACGGACATCGTTAGATCAACTCAGATAATGATTCCAAGTCGGCATACTTTACCATCTCCACTATTGTGGTGTGGGTATCTATATATCCCTGCAAACAAATGGAAGATATCCCCTAAGGCAATAGTTTTGCAATATCCCCAAATTGTCATCTAAAAGGAAATAATCAAAGTAATTTTTTATTTTCTAGAGAAAAAAAATTATAAAATATAACCGATTTCGTATTGCGGAAGATACTTCCTTCGGGAAGAAACGTGTCTCGATAGCAATACTCCTTAGCAATACGAAAGCGATTCTGCTAGATGATAAACTGGCAATATCGCCAAATAACCACATATAAGAAAATAAGAAGACATTGCCAAAATATCATTGGGATGATAAAAAGAAGAGTTTGCATTTTTTTAAATATTCATTTATGTAAAAATAAGAACAGCTTTTTTTTAAAAATTAAATTTTTAATTGCATACATAAATATAAATTGTACATACATACATACTTACAAAAAATATATTTTATAATTAAATTAAGTACACTGAAATAATTATGTATGTATGTAGGTAGTTCCCACCATATGTTTTAATGGCTTGAATAAGTTAAAAAGGAAAAAGAGTATGACAAAAAAAATTTTTTTTTTTCATAATTTTATTATCATTTTTTGTTATTATTAAATTTTGTAAATTTCCTGACGATGCTAACCAAAGGTTAGCGAAATATTGAAATAAATAAATATAATTTTTTTTATAAATAAAAAGACCTCAAGCTTAAATAATTAAAAGTTATTAAAAAATAAAGGTCAAATAAGAATAAATATCAAAAAGAGTAATATTTAACAGATTTATTTCATTTATAAATACATATATTTACCTTTTGCTCTAGTGGGAGTTAGAGGAATACCTATATGTATATATATTTTGCAGAATATTTCGGATTTAATAATTTTTTTTTTTTTTTTATATATGTATGACGTACAATAAATGTTATAAATTTTTTTCTGTCTAGAAAATAAAAAAATACTTTGATTATTTTCCTTTAGATGACAATTTGGGGATATTGCTAACTATTGGCTTAGTGGATATCTTCCATTTGTTTGCAGGATAATAAAAAAAAATAGAGTGGTCGATTATTCGACATTTTCAAGCAACCGGATTTCGAATACCAGTTAAGAACGATATCTTTCTTTGTTTGTCAACCACTAACGTGGAGCATAACATATGAACAGGAGATTGGTCCGTCGCCAAATCGATCCAATAAGACGGCCAAATTTATGCTCGAAACATGTTAATTCATATATTCTAAGATATATGTACTATATTTTCTTCATATAAAAAAAAAATTATGGTAAAATTTCGAGCATTAGGCAAACACTTGTAATAAGAATTGTTTACAAAATATTTGTCAACAACTGACGTCATCTTTTACAAGTGTGTTGAATTCACACAGTTCCTACATGTGTGGACAGGTTAATAAATGTTTTTTTTTTTCAATAAAGTGAGAGTTATTTTTCTAGTTCTTGTAGTATTTGAAATTTCGAGCATTTGTTTAAATGTTTTTATTTATATGTATTAAATCTAGTATTTTTTTCTCAATAAGTTTTGGCAACACTGCTGACAACGAAAGTTGGTGGCAAGGCCCATCTATCAGGTCTGCTTACTTGTACAAAAACAAAATACAATTCTTTTTAGTTGTCAAAAATTTACTACCACATATACAAAGCAAAAGGAAAAAACGTGTATGTGTGGCATACCATAAACGTATACATGCACATGTAAACAACTTTTGACAACTAAAAAGAACATAAACAATGATCATCGGGCTTCTTGCACAGACCTTCTTGCACAGACCTTTTCAATGGGCCTTGGTTGGTGGAAAGCAAATAGTAAAAGTTCGAAGTTACCACATTTTTAAGATTTATGTTTAAATTTTGTATCATGGTGTATTTATTTATAATTACAACCATGATTTTTATCGTTAAAATATTTTATGTTTAAAATATGTATATGTGAGTTTTTAAAATGGAATACTACAGTTGTTTTTAAAATGAAATTATTTTATGCCATTTGACAATATGTATATTATTTGTTTACACTATTCATAACATAAAAGAATTGCTACTGCGCAAAATCTACTTGTGTGCGAAGTATTTGACAGTTACTTACAGAAAATTAGTTACAGATAATACCACATCAGAATCAATAAAGTTCACATTAAAAAGCTAAAATATTTGCAATCATAAAATAATTTATTTGAGTATTTGTGAAAGGTTGGAGTGAAATCGAATATATCAAACAGTTTGGCCCCTTGGCCAGAAAACATACATTATTAATGAATACTGTGCCAAATCATGGATTTATTGAGGTGCATTCAATGCATCCTCATCACCAACATCAACCACATTGCAAGCAACAGTGTTTTGTATTTACAGAAATTGCAGATATTGTTGAACTGCCGCCAGAAATAACAAAGATTGGAAGTGAAAAGATGCAAAATGGTGGCATTTCTCCATATATTAAAGATCCATGTGGTACATCGGGTGGCATGGATTCACCAACTGAATCAGAAATAAAAAAATCGAGAAGCAAACGGATTCTGATTGTGATGGGTGTAATGTTGGCATGTATTGTTATGGCAGGTGGAATTCCACTTGCTTTACAATTAAGGCAATCCTCGCTGTTGGAAGCACGCTTGGCTTTTATCCGACGTCTACTTAGTGAAGCTCCACTTATTGAGGGCTCATGGCAACCAACACGTGATCTTAATTACAGTAGTAGTATGCAGGAAATGCGTCAGAAATATGTGGGCGCTGTATTGTGGCCTATTGCTGTGCCATGTGGAGCACAGTATTTGGATGCCGTACAATTGGCTTTGGAGGGGATCGATGAAGCAAAGCGAATTACAGCTGTTACAGATTCGATGCACATTGTTGAGTCTGCAGATGAAATGGAACAAACTCACATAAGGGGTGAAGTGGCAGTGTTAATGGGGCTTGGGGGTGGACATGCTTTGGGAACTAGTTTGGCTGTTCTACGTTCTATGTATTTATTAGGTGCTCGTTTTGTTTCCATAACCAGTTTGGAATGTACAACGCCGTGGGCCGCGTCTACAAAAAATTTGGACTACTTTGTTGAAGGAAACGCAACAAATTCCATAAATGATTTTGGAAAGGTAAGGAATTTCGGTATATACATATACGTTATATATGTATGTAATTATGTACATACATATACGGGCATGTTCCAGAAATCGAAATGAAGTGAAATTGAAATCGAATGAGATTTTAAGTTCAATTATTTAAAAAATGACCGTAGTTTTTCCTAGTTTTAAGAGTTGTTCTTGTAAAGCAAATTGGTACCCACAAAATTAAATTGATAAAATGGAATATTTGTATGAACATTTAGTACCTACAAGGTCCTTTTTAAAAATTTGCTCAATTTCAAATCCACTTCTTTTCAATTTCTAGACCATGCCCGATATTGTTTTCGATCTTATTAGTAAATTTAACATTTACACCATTTAATTTTTTTAATAAATTACGCCTATAGACAAGTATGTATATGCATCAGGGTTTTACTAATTTTCTACAAAAAAATGATCAAATACCACGTGATCTTCAATACTTAATTATTAATAAAAATCGCATTTGCTGGTCATTTAAGCATAAAGTCCTTCCGCACTAAATGCAATTTCTTCTTTTCTATTTTCCACTAATTTAAATTTACTTAAAACAATCTACTTTAGAAACTAGGAATTTTTTCCTTTCATAGGTTAATTTATTATATTCAACTTTTTTTTTTTTCGAATTTATTCCATGAGCTAAATTTCAGTTATGTATTTTATAAAGCTTTTTTTTTTCCTCTAATTTTTAGGAATGACTTTATAATAGTCTGGTAGTGTATAAAGTCATTCCTAAAAATTAGAGGAATATGACTATTACAAAAAAGCTTTATAAAATACATAACTGAAATTTAGCTCATAGAATAAATTCGAAAAAATAAAAAAATCTACTCTTTTATTTCGATATACTGCGAATATTAAGGACAAAAGCGTTTGTCTTTTTGACATACAAAATACAATGGTATTTTTAACATCTTTGTTCCACTTTGATTATAATATTGACAACACTTTATCATTTTTATACCTACCATTGGTTGACAATTTCTTAACGTATTTATTCGGTTTTATATGCGATTCATAATGATTCATTGAACTTTCAACCGTTCAATGTGGTTTGACACATATGATTTTCATGTATTCGCACAGTTGCTTAAGCCAGTTCCTGTATATTCTGTGCAGAATGTACGCGAGCGAACTATAAATACGGTCAGGGATGATAAATGAAATTTTCAAAATTGTACTTAATTCAGTAAAAATTGTACTTTTTTGATCCTAATTGTACTAAAACCCAAACAAATATTAGCTCTGTTTCTTTACTTTTTGGGTAAAGTTCGTGCAAATGAGAGCAAGCATAAATTTCTCTCATAAAAAGACAACATTACACAAAAGTACGGGAACATAAAAAACAAAATTTTAAGCACAAAATAAAAATTCAGTGTTTTGACAGTCTTTACAACACCAAAAAAAATTGCGCCACTTTTGAAAAATTTTATATTGGCTCTAGAATTAAACTACTTTTACTAAAAATAAAACATAACAAACACTTTTACAATAACTAACATTATGTTTCCCTAATATTTCAGTACAAAACTTTTTATTTAAGTACATTGTTTTATTCCACTACACTTTTTCCAGAATTTGGATCATGAACTTTTTTCCTTTTTTTTTTTTGGTTTTGTTTATGTTTTACAGCTGTTTGACAATTTACACAATTTGCACGAAGAAAAAGTCTGGGCTGTTTCGTGCAAGAAGAAGAAGAATTTTATTCTCTCAAATCCGCTCTCATTTACACAAATTAAAAGTACGGGAACGCTTTTCGTGCAAATTGGGATCCCGAGGGATCCCAAAGTAGAGTAAAGAAACAGAGCTATTGTTTACTAGTTTTATTATTTATCATTTTTATTTTAAATATAAATTTAGAAATTTAGACGAACAGCAGTGTTAAAATATCTGACAGCAGAAAACCCAAAGTTTGCATTATGATGCTGATGCTTTGAAGTTTCAGTTTTATGTTCAAAAAGTAAACTCTTGCTTTCACTGTGAAGATAAATATCAACAGTTGAAAAAGTACAGTTTTGGTTTGATACAATTATACCAACTCCTGTTTAGAAAAAATTGCTTAATAGTGGCTAATAATGACTTAACCAAATTTTTAAAACTTTTAAGCGGCCCATACGCTTGCAATATTATTGTATGTATATGATATTCGCTATATTATTTCTATATTATGCAAAAGGTCGCACAATGGGTTCATTCATTCAATAAAAAGGTGAACATGTCCTATCGGAATAACATAAACAGCATTGCACAATGTTCCCTTAATACAATTTAAATCACTTGGGAATTTTGCTGCGCAGCGGCCACCATTTAAATATTATTGATTCCCATCACTGTGTGTACTGTTTTATGAATACTATTGCTTCTTGTTTATGTATGTATGGGAAAAACATGTGACACGGTTTTTAAATGTTCTATAAGTGCACCAACGTGCTGACAGTACGGTGCGGTACATTACGGATACAGCAACGTTCGCCTAACTGGGCCTTTAGCCGAACGTCCACGTCCCCTAACGGAACGTCTGGTACGAACGCGGGTATTTTTGCTCTTTTTTTGGTACTTTTTTTTTAGTATAGCTATGGAATTGCGACAAAACAACTTAAAATACAACATATTTCCATATAAACAAATATATACATATATGTTTAGATGTACAAAATAAACAAATGCATATACACATACAATGGAAATGTGAAACAAATAAAAGGATTTAAATGGTATCAAAACCTTGCTTGGGGCATACACCACAATACAATATACATATGTATGCAAAAAAAAAATACATACATATGCTAAAATACAAATTTGTTTATTGTAATTTATAATATAAATATTAAATTATTAACGTTTTTTACATACTGTTTTAATACAATTTAAATAACTTGGTAATTTTTCTGCACAGCGGTCACCATTTAAACATTTTTGATTCCAATCACTATGTGTATTGTTTTATGAATACCCTGCAAATAATAGGACTAGTCCAAACAAGCGTGTAAAATGTAACTCACAAGTGACCAGTACTAGTCCAAAAGTAACCCAAACGTATAGAAAAACATGGTCTATTTAACTGCAACTACTACCATGACTATAATGTTGTTCATGAAAGTGACGAATTTGTATTTAAAACTGTGGATCAATGTGATGTTCTTAATAGTTGTTTGTCTATTAAGTCTAACGCTGTTGGCGATGATGGTATTCATCCAATATTCATAAAAATCCTTTTTCCCAGTTTACTTCCTTTTATTACAATAATTTTCAACAACATTCTTACTTCCAGCTTATATCCTACAAAATGGAAAAAGGCCAAGATAATTCCGATACCTAAAACGAAATCTGAATACCGCCCAATCGCGATTCTACCATACCTTTCTAAAGTTTTTAGGCTTATTCATACACAAATAAGTGCATTTTTAGACAATAATAATTTGTTAACTAAGCGGCAATCCGGCTTTCGTAAAGGACATAGTTGCACAACTGCTTTGGTTGCTGAGGAAATTAGAAATGAGATTGAAAGCAAAATTATAACTTTTTTAGTACTTTTGGATCATTCAAAAGCGTTTGATACAGTTGATCATAGCATTTTATGCTTTAAATTAAGAAAAATGTTTAATTTTTCTCGAACAGCTACGCATTTAATCTCAACGTATCTTGGGGGTAGATCACAATATGTTGAGTCCCCTCCCGGTAAGTCGGGGTGTACCACAAGGGTCGATTCTTGGACCTCTTCTGTTCTCAGTCTATTCAAATGATCTTCCGGATACACTTGAGCTATGTAAATCTAGAATGTATGCGGATGATGTCCAACTTCATGTTAGTTGTAAAGTAAATTCAATTGAGTTATGCGTGAAAAATCTAAATCGTGAACTGCACAGAATCTTTATATGGGCCTCGGCAAATGGTGTTAGCATAAACCCAAGGAAATCAAAATGCCTAGTAATAAGGAAGCGATTAACAGTCATCAATTTTGTACCTATCATAACTCTTAATGATCAACAAATTGAAATAGTAGACTCCGTGAAGAATCTTGGAGTATATTTCAACAACACTCTCACGTGGTCTGACCATATTAATTATGCTTGTGGTCGGACTTTTTCCATGTTGAGAACACTCTGGCAAACACAACACTGCACGCCAATAAATATTAGCATACTTCTTGCTAAAACCTATTTAATACCTTCTCTATGGGTGTGAAATTTTTGCTAGTTGTGACACACAAAGTAAAAGAAAACTTAACGTCGTCTTTAATAATATCGCCCGATATGTCTATGGTTTGAAACGATTTGAAAGGGTTTCAGCGTTTTCGATAAAGTTGTATGGCATAAGTTTTGATAGTCTTCGTAAAACTAGAATATTACTATTTCTACATAAGATTATTTACACTAAACAACCACAGCATTTATATGATCGATTAAATTTTTCAAGATCCAATAGGGGAAGAAGATTGATACTCTTTTTATAATAATTCTTTTTATACGCTACTCGTCTCTGGAATAAACTTCCATATGACTCTCAAGTTATAAGTAATGCACTTCAGTTCAAAAATAACATTATTTGCTTATTCAAATGAAGAAACTGTATTTTTGCTTTTCCTTTTATACTTGGTTATGCTAAATTAATTATTATATGATTTTATAGTTAGTTTAATTTAATTTTTTTGTTTATGTTTTTATCTTGTTTTGTTTCCAATTTGAAAATATTTTAATTGATTATAAATATGTAATATTTTTATTTTATTAGTTTTTAAGTTTCTAATAACAAAACCTGTAATTTAACAAAAGCTCAGTTCTGTACTGCAATATGAGACTCTTGTGTATGGAACATCAAATAAATAAATAAATAAATAAAAAAAAATAATATTTAACATTACGATGCCCTAGGGCAAGACCATATAACCCAGCTTTGGATTACAAAGGAGTAGCCTTAAAACTACTCTAAAATACAAACCTTATTATAAATTTTTCATAGCTGAACTCATGTAAAATTACATTTAGTATTCCCTTTCAACTCTTATGTATGAATTGCAATATTCCAACATAATTTGGTATTTATTCTTTTAGGATTTAAAGTGGTCGAATATTTTATGCAATTAAAATTAATAGTTGAGTTAGATTTATTTAATTTATAGATTTAATTTTAATACTTAATAATTTTTTAAAAAAAAGAAGGCCAAAAAAAGGTTTGACAGCTTAGTGGATTTAAAAATACGCATTTGCTGATTGTAAATTAAACGAAAAAATTTAAATAAACCCTGGGGTCTAATTACCGCATACGATACACACAAAAATTTAAAAATTGTCTCTAATCACCAATTTTATACTGAATGCATAGAATCAAGCAACCCATTTGTTGATTTTGCACCTATTACCAAAATGATTATATTGATTACTAAAAATTGTAAAAATTTTATATATTGAATATTTTTTTTTCAATAAATTATATTTTGAATTTTAATTAAAAAATGATTAAACAACTATGCCATTTCAAACAATGTGGTGATTGATTTTGACAATTTCCAACAACAATTTCACAAGTTTAAATTATTTTATTTTAAACGAAATAATTTTTTGTTATTTGATTATAATTTTTATTAAATTATTAATATTAAACAAGTAAGAGTGCTATGTTCGGCTATGCCGAATCTTATATACCCTTCACCATGGAAAGAACAGAAGTTTATGTATATATATTTAAATATATGTATATATACATGTTTATTTATAAAATATATATCGTTTAGTTTTATTTAATTATTTGCACATGATTGCGTGCTATTAAATATATTAAAAGTTTAATTAATATATAGCACGTTTAGTTTTGATCGAATTTCAGTATTTGGTCATACCGACATCTTAAAGTATAAAATTACCATTTACTTTGGTGATAAAACTTGTGGTCGGGAAGTTCTATGGTTCCCGAAAATAGGTATTAAAAAAAACTATATTTTTGACATTACTTTTTTTTTTACCGATATTCCGAGTTTTTCTAAAGATTTCCGATATTGTGTTCTTCTAAAGATTTCCGATATTTTAATATCTAAAACGTATGAATAGGTCATAAAACAGCTCTAAAATTTTAGTTAATGTTTTTTAATCCTTTTTTGGAGTATTTTGCACATAACTTAACCATTTTTAACAGATTTGGCAGATTTATATACCAACGTGCTTAAAAATAATATTCCATTAAATTGGCTTATAGGCATATATGTATATATACCTACATATATGTACATATATTTAAGCAAACTTAATTATAAAAAAAAACAAACTTAATTATAACAAGTAAGAGTGCTATATTCGGCTGTGCCGAATCTTATATACCCTTCACCATTGTGCGAGCAGAATACATAGCAATTAGACAGAAACTAAATAAAACTGGTAAATATTTTTTTTTAAATAAGAGACAACCGGTTTTGAACTTCGCTTTTCGTAAGGGCCCAGAATATATATACTTTATAGGGTGTAGGATCAATATTGTAGAAATTACAGTTATACATATATACCTTTTTTACCTTCGGTGAAGGGTATAAAAAGAGTAATTTTCGGGAAGTTAGGGGTCTAATCACCCCTGCATACGATAGACACTGGCGTATCGAATGAAAACTCGATAAATGTAATGTCGAGTTACTCGATGTCGAATGGTATTATTTCAAATTCAATACATTTCATTCGATATCGAGTTTCAAGATACCAAATAAATAATTTCGATGAATTTTGCTCGATATCGTATGCGGTGATTAGACCCCAGTATTTCGGTTATAACTCATACAAATTTCCGACATTTTGGTATATAAGTCATATACATAGGGCATATGGCAGCCCTAAAATTTAGGTTTTTATAAAAATGTTGATGTTTTTTAGCCCATTTTTGGAGTATTTTGCTCATAAATTACCCATTGTCTAACCGATTTGATATTTTTAAATAGGAAGAATTTTACCATTTACTTAAGTTATATTTATATATAAACATTTATACAGTGCACTCGGGAAAACGTCAACACTCGTTTACGTCAACATCCCAAAACGTCAACCCTTTTTTTTTTACATTGCCTACTCTAAAACGTCAACCCAACCATAAAGCTCTAAAACGTCAACTCTGAATAAAATAAAATTTCGAATTTAGCAGCAGTTAAAATACACACATTTGTACACACACACATTTATTTTATGAAATCAATTCAGAAATTGGGGATCCGCCTGGATAATGTTTCTAATTCGTGTAAAATTGAGGAGTTGGAAGTGATCGATGATGAGGAGAACGATTTAGATACAAATGTGCAGACAATAAAACATAGCGAAGCCGTCGAAATATTTAACAGGGCTTTGGATTGGGTTCAATGCGAGAATGTTGAGCAAAATGACTTAAATGTATTAGGACGTTTAAGAGAGAAGGCTCTCTTCCAAGTGTTGGATAGAAAAAAACAGCAGAAAAAAATAACAGATTTTTTTTAAATTCATATGTGTGCATGTAAAATTAAAAATATGATCTCATTTAAAATGTATTCTTTTAGTTCCAGTTGTCTTCTATGGTTTTAGTCAGGTTGAATGCCTTTTTTATTTCCTTTTTGAATTTGTTTATGTTTGGATTTAGTTTATAATTAATAAAAACGTTTAAAAGCACATTATCGATATGTTTTTTATTTACAAATTTTACATTTGTAAACGTCAACAATTTGTTAAACGTCAACACCCGCGGTTTTAATTAGTTGACGTTTTCCAGAGTGCACTGTATATACTTGTAAATATATATTTTAACAAAGTTAATTATAAAAAGAGTAATTTTTGGGGATTCAGTAATTCGGTTGTAACTCTGCCATTTTTAAACCGATTTGACAGATTTATATACCGACGTGTTAAAGAAAAAATTTACCATTTACTTTAGCTATAAAGCTTGGACTCGGAGAGATCTATAGTTCCCGAAAGTGGGTATTTAAAAAAAAAAAAAATTAATTTTGGTCATAACTTTTTTGTATCTGCACCGATTTTCCCGAGTTTTTTATAAAATATGTTCTACTAAAAATTTCCGATATTTTGATATGCAAGCCATATCCTTAGGACATATGGCAGCCCTAAAATTTAGGTTTTTATACATTTTTTAATTTTTTTTGTACGGGAGGTACCACGCCCACTTCTCCAATCCCGCCCACATTTTGTAGGATGGTGTGTATTGAGAACCTAAATGTGTGTACCTTATTTGGAAACTTGGGCTTTTGCCGTTCCCCAGATATACAGCAAAAAGTAATTACAACAACCACAAGGGATTTTTGGGAAAAATTAGAGGTAGTCGTGGTTTTTTGTTCATAACTCAGCCTTTTTTTAACCGATTTGGCAGATTTATATACCGACGTGTTTAAGAAGAAATTTACCATTTACTTTAGTTATAAAGCTTGGACTCGGGGAGATCTATGGTTCCCAAAAGTGGGTATTTGAAAAAAAAAAATTTAAGTCATATAAGTCATATCCATAGGACATATGGCAGCCCTAAAATTTTGGTTTTTATACAATTTTTAATTTTTTTTGTATGGGAGGTACCACGCCCACTTCTCCAATCCCGCCCACATTTTGTAGAATGGTGTGTATTAATGTGTGTACCTAATTTGGAAACTTTGGCTTTTGCCGTTCCCCAGATATACAGCAAAAAGTTATAAAAATACAACAAACACAAGGGATTTTTGGAAAAAATTAGAGGTAGTCGTGGTTTTTTGGTCATATCTCAGCCATTTGTGGACCGATCTGGCTGAATTTCAATAGCAAAATTATAATAAGAATACCTGACATAAAGATACCCCAACCATCATATCTGGGGACTTCGGAAAACCCATTTCAACAGACAGACGGACAGATGGACAGACGGACAGACGGACAACCGGATTTGAACTTCGCTTTTCATAAGGACCCAGAATATATATACTTTATAGGGTGTAGGATCCATATTGTAGAAATTACAAACGGAATGACAAAGTTATATATACCCTTTTACCTTCGGTGAAGGGTATAAAAAAAAAGTAGGACCAGTAAATTGATCAAACTGTAGCTTTATTTTTTAAAAATTTTAGTTGATTAACTAAACCTTATTTGTTAAAATATAATTGTGTAATTTAATTTAGAAACTGTTAAATGATACATGATCTTGCAAACGTTTTGCATAAGCTAAAAACTTTTTAATAAAACTACTTTAAAAGAATTTTCTTCACAGATACAATGAATTTTGACACTAATCTAATGAAAATTTACAAAGAAATTCAATTTATTTAATGAAGAATGTTTGATTAGACCGCAGTTGTGAAAAAATTCATAAAATCTAATAAAGTTTTGCATTAAATTAATGTATGAATTTTATTTAAACTGTGACTATTTATTTGGTGAAGAGTAAAACAATTAAAGAAATTTTTCCTTTATTTTAATGAAAAGGTGTTGGTTGGTATTATCATGAAGTGTTCTACTTCCATAAATGTACCTTGAATTAAATTGAATTTAATGAATTTTCCAGCACGTGACGACCTTTATCAGTATTCTTTCCATTTTACTGGTTTGAACCACTACGTAAACTTTGTGTATTTAAAATAACAAATAAAGAAAAAGAATATGAGAATTGTTTGCTCTTGTTTTCCTTTCTTGTTCTTTGTTATTATGATTATTATGATATTAACATTTAGGTTAAATCACTATTTCGTTATCGTTATGAGTTTTTTTTTCATTGATATAATGAAACAATAAAGTTTAAAATTTTTTCACAAATTTTCATGTCTATTGTCAAAAATTTAATTTGAAAAACGTTTATACAATAGTTCTAGGGAAAAACATTTTTAGTTTTAAGAATTTGTAGTTAATTTTCGATTTTAAATTAAAACAAATCTATTGGAATAATGTAAAAACAACAAGTTGGAATTTTATAATAAAGTAATATCACTTTGGTCAATAATCCAATGAAAAATTTTCCCAAAATTACGAATCTAAATTTCGTGATGTAAATGAAACCATATCCATAGGACATATGGCAGCCCAAAAATTTAGGTTTTTATACATTTTTTAATTTTTTTTGTATGGGAGGTACCACGCCCACTTCTCCAATCCCGCCCACATTTTGTAAGATGGTGTGTATTGGCAACCTAAATGTGTGTACCTAATTTGGAAACTTTGACTTTTGCCGTTCCCCAGATATACAGCAATAAGTAATAAAAATACAACAAACACAAGGGATTTTTGGAAAAAATTTGAGGTAGTCGTGGTTTTTTGGTCATATCTCAGCCATTTGTGGACCGCTCTGGCTGAATTTCAATAGCAAAATTATAATAAGAATACCTGACATAAAGATACCCCAACCAAGTCCCCATCATATCTGGGGGCTTCGGAAAACCCATTTCAACAGACAGACGGACAGACGGACAACCGGATTTGAACTTCGCTTTTCATAAGGACCCAGAATATATATACTTTATAGGGTGTAGGATCCATATTGTAGAAATTACAAACGGAATGACAAAGTTATATATACCCTTTCTACCTTCGGTGAAGGGTATAAAAAGAAATAAAAAATTAAAATAACACAATCGGTAACAGTTTTTTTTATCCATATTTACTTTTTTTTTAATTTTTTTATTAAAAAAAAATAATTTTAGTAAAATACATGTGGCGTTTGTTTACATACACGAAACAATGTAGCATACTTTGAAGGAATAAAAACGTCAAATTGTACAAACTCGTAAGATTGGTAACATTGATAAATGCCAAAATTTTCGTGTGGAATAATCAATGTTGCTCAACATTTTTCACAAATTTGAACAGAGTACTAGGCTTATCGAGCAAAATTGATCGAAATTATTTATTTTGGTATCATGAATCTCGATACAGAATGAAATTTATTGAATTTGAAATAATAGCATTCGATATCGAGTAACTCGACATTACATTTCTCGAGTTTTCATTCGATACGTCAGTGTCTATCGTATGCAAAAACATTCGATAGTTTATTCGATACAATAGTATCATTTTCATTTAGTTCATTTTGTATCATCACATTTAAAAATTATTTAAGACAACATTGTTTTTTATTTGTTGCTTTCGTTGGTCGATATGCCAAAAACACAAGTTACTTTTAACATTCCAGAAATTTGGACCAGAGATTGGTCATTCCCCAAATCGATCCACTAAAACGGGATTTTAGAAATTCGAATGTTTAGGGTGTAAAAAGAGTAAACACGGGAAAATTAGGTAACCTTATATCTCTAAAACTAAAAAAGATACAAGAAACTGTAATACTGTAATGCGGACAGGCATTTGGCACTTTTTTGAAACTACGCCCTATTAGGGAGTAAACGATACTTTTTGACACCCCATATCTGTTTTGAACCATTAACATAGAAACAAAGTTAATACCACATTGGAAAGTTTTCGAAATTCGAACATTTAAGGGTACTTTTTGGTAAATTTTTTACAAAATATTTTTCTCCATTCATTGACATATGCGTACTAAATTATGGGCTGCCACTACAATACTGAAATTTTTGATACTTCAATGGGTAAAAATAGTACCCAAAAAGGAAATACGGGAAATTTGATATTTTTCTTTAGCTTTTTGGTTCTACAACTGGTATTTTTTTAATTATCGTTAATATTGGACCTTAAAACATAAGATTCAACATGTAATGTCCCGAGTGGATAAGAATCTATTGCGGTACTGTTTGGTACTTTTTTGTTCTTTAAATGGTACTTTTTGAATTTCCTTTAGTATTGGACCTAGAAACATAAAATTCAAGATGCAATATCCTGGGTGGATGAGGATCTATAAGAGTGAACTTTTTGGTAATGTAATAGGTGGATAAGAGTCTATAAGATGGAAGTTTTTGGTACTTTTCTGTTCTTTAGCTGGCACTTTTAGAATTTCCGTTAGTATTGGAACTAGATACATAAAATTGAACATGCAAGGTCCTTAGTGAATGAGAATCTGTAAGAGGAGTCTTTTTGGTACTTTTTCGTTTTTTGACTGGTACTTTTTTTAATTTTTCGTTAATATTGGTCTTATGAACATACAATTAAACCTGCAAGGTCCTGAGTGAATGAGAGTCTGTAATAGCGCTTTTGATACTTTTTTGTTTTTTAACTGGTACTTTTTGAATATCCGTTTTTATTGGTCTTAGAAACATAAACTTCAAGATTCAATGCCCGGAATGGATAAGAATCTATAAACGTTGCATTTTCTATAATATTGAACTTAGAAACACAATCTTAGTGAGATGCAAAATGTTGGAACTTTTTTGCTTAAACCTAGATTAATATACTTTAGCATATAGCGGTTTAAATGCTAGAATTAGTGCAAGTTTAAACCTAGAAAAATAAACTTTGGCATACAAATATGACCACGAAGAAAAAGGAGACGCTAAAGAAGTAGCGGATTAAATGATAGTAGAAAATAAATTTAATTACAAAAAGGAAAATATGTATATTTTTATTTTCAGAGCATGTTATTCGAAATGAATCGCATTGGAATGCTAATTGAAATCTCTCATCTTTCTGACCCTGCAATGGTTGCAGCACTTCGGACAGCCAAAGCTCCTGTATTGTTGATTAATTCGGCGCCCTCTTCCTTTTGTAACAGTACAAATGTAGCTGCCATTCCTGACCGTGTGCTCAGGTTAGTTAACTGTTTTGGCATTAATATTTTACTCTTATTGCATTTCATTTTCAGCTTACTTCCCGAAAATGGCGGAGTTATTATGTTGAATCTTGAACGTTGTGGCGAGCGCTTGATCAGTGTACGCGAAGCCATCAACGCCATTAATTATGTTCGTAAGGTAGCTGGTGTTGATCATATCGGTTTGAGTGGTGCTCCAAAGGGATATGCGTTTTTATTGGCTGAATTAGCAAGGGATCGAGTTTGGGGCAATGCAGCCATTAAAAAATTGATTGGTGGCAACGTTGTGCGCATTTTACGAGAAGTTGAAACCCTGAAGAATCGTTTGCCTTTATATGAGGAATGGATACCACATGAATTGATTGAGAGCAATTCTTATTGCCGTTATCCAGAATCTTAAACACAAACATACATTAATACATTTATTATACAAAGTGGATGAATAACACTGTGCTACACAAGATATATGCAGGGGTTATCATATAGAAATCCTGTTTTATTGTAATTCACAGATTACGGAAATGTTAAGGTTGCCATTGAAGAAAATCATAAATTTGTTTTTTTATAAACAGATGTTTAAAATTCTAATATTATTTGAGAGATGTAAGGTTTCACTAAAACTAAGTGAACCACAAAGATTTTTATCAGTTTCGTTAGTTAGTTTTAACGGTTTTGTTAGTTCAACAAAGCAGAACCTATTGCTGAATGGAAACCTCTGCATATTGTTTTCGAAACTTTTGTATTACTGTGTTGTTATCTCCAAAACATGTTTATTAATATGGAGATAATGAGTGATATTTTAAGTATTAAACTTAATTAGTGGCTTTACAGTACTAGTTGTAGAAATGCCGCACTTTTTAAATAAGCTTAAAATATAATAAACTATTCGTTGTTCAATTTTAATGCATTTTGTTTACTTGTTGCAAAGCAAGGTGAAATTAACATGGTTCTCTAAAAAATTTTATAAATGATTACATACACATATTTTGAATCCTCCTAAGTGAAAAATATCCTACCGCCCATTTCTCAAAACTAGCATTTAAAAAAGAAACAATTTCAAAAACTTGTTGTTTTTAGAAAGGGGTTCTGGAAATGTTTAAAATTATTTTCCCTTATAGTGCTGAAGGTAGGCAATCGTTCAATAAGTATAGAAATTTATTGTTCTATTTCAAATATTAAAAGAAAGAATGGTCTGTTTACTTGGTACGTTATTATGCCCTTCAACACAGGTGGGAAGGGTAAACATTAATGTATGTATATTTGTTTGTCATTCCGTTTTAATTTCTATAATATTGACTTTAGACCCAATAAAGTATAAATATTCTGGGTCCTTTGGAGTAGCGCAGTTGATTCATCGATGTCCTTCATTCCGTCTGTCTGTGTGAATGTTGGAATGAGTTTTCCGAAGACCCTAGAACTTTTGGGGACTAGGTTATTATATATTTATGTCATATATACTCTTTTAAAGTTTTCTATTGAAATTCCTCCAGATCGGTTCATAAATGACTGAGATTTGAGCAAAACAACACGACTGCCTCTAATTTTACCCATAAATTGCTTGTTGTTGTTATTTTTCCTGTATATCTGGAGGGCCAAAGTTTCCAAGTTGGTTACAAGCATCTTGGTTACCAATACACAACCTCGAATGGGCGATAGCAGCGAAGTGGGCGTGGCTCTTCCCATACATTATAGATATATATTGTATATGTATATGTATATTTGCAGAACTGCAAACGCCTATGTTTCCAAATAAGGTACAATCATCTTAGTTATCAATAGACAACATCTGCCAAAATGTCGGCGGAATTGAAAAAGTGGGCGACTCATAATAGATTTTTTATTTACATATAGACCGATATATATATATTTCTGTTCTCTTATTTGTTTTTTTTCCAATTGTCGACTAAGAACAGGAATGATTTCACAATTGCCTCCCTCTAAGACCTAATCAAAGCAATCATTATATGTTTTATTATTATTTTTCTTTCAAATGTAAAAATATTTTTTATGAAGAAAATATCTCTTATGTATATGTACATATATATGTACATATCGTCACCTAAAAGACGAAATAACCTATCTGCAGTTTTCAAAAGTTTACAGGAGAGGGATAAAACGTTATAAAATTGGAACTATTAACGATATTGAAACGAAAATTACACATTTTGATTAAAATGAAACCAGTAATATATATCACTTGAGATAATTTTGTTTTTCTAATCACAGATTATGTTATGACACTTAGGTTTTTTGGAATTGTAAAAATCTGAAACCAAATAACCGTTCTGCAGTACTAATGAGCATGAATAAATAAAAATTTCTTTATACACATGAATATTATATATATTAAATAATTACAGTAGTAGTTTCTTTTACTGATTTAAGCAAAAACAAGTACTTGATGTTTGTTTAAATTACACTATACAACAAAATTGAACTTTTATCGTGATTTTTGATGATTTTTTTTCTCTTTTTTTGTGCGTAACGGTCCTCTAGGTACAAAAACTTTGACATTTGTAATATTACATGTTCAAAATTTTGCACACATATTCGTTATGATATAGGGAATAAAAATCCATAATAAACTCAATTTTGAAATTTTTGCAGATAGGTTATTAGGTATTTAAGATGACGATATGTACATTAATGAGTCAGTTATTTTTTTTTTCGATTTCTTATATTCTCCCCCTCCAAATCGGTTCAGTTTTATGTAAAAAAAATACAAAAAAAATTTCCTAGCGATAAGTTGTGATTTAGAGGGGGCGTTCGCCCCACAAAGTTTGCCTTCAAGCCCATTTATTCAAATGTAATTTGTTTGCATATGACTATCTTTTTAACAAGAATATGATATATGGCAATATTTTAGCCCTTCTGGTGAACAACATTAGCCTCAAAGAAAGTTTTTTTTGCTAAAATTAATAAATTTAATTTTTAATGCTTTTGTCATTCGTGCTTTATTTCCCAATTTTTATTTTTGATAAAAACACTGAAATTTATTGTTGACGGATAAGCCAGATCATCAGGAAACTTCATCCATAAAGATTTTAGAAAAACTAAAGATATTAAACCAAATAAAACTGTTAAGCGTATAAGAATTAGCGCAACAGTTCTAATTGAAACAATATCAAAGTTTAAACAAAATCATCAACAATAAACAGTGAGTTCATCTCTCCTTACATTCCCCACTAGAATTGATTGGAATTCTTCCAACATTAATTGTAGTTGTAAGTAGGTTAAGAAAAAAAATAAAACAACTCGCTTTACTGTTTTCGCAAACAAAATATAAAGCGGGCTGCCAGTCAGTCAGCCGTGCACTTGCCAGTTTTTTATCAAAATAATTTTCGTGGGAATACAAAATTTAATTTTAAATGATTTTGTCATTCGTGCTTAATTTCCCAATTTTAAAGCGAGTTGTTTTTGTTTTTATAATAATAAAAAAATTCTCCATACAACTAACGGCCACGCTTATTAATGTACATATATAAAAGAAATATAATTGATGTTCGTTGGTAATCGCATCACTGGATAACGGCTGTTCATAATAGTCCGAGTAAGTAAAAGTTGTCCACGCCCACTTTTACCAAAGTGTCTAAAACTCCTATTTACCCTCTATATAAAAAAATACAAACACAATTTAATTTCTTTAGTTACATACATATGTAGATTCAGCTCAAACTTACGCCCACTTTTGTCAAAATATGTGAAAACGGTATTCGTCGACTACTAACAACTGAACCGATTTAACTTATTTCTTTCTTTTTTCAATGACCATTCGACTTAAAACGCTTGCAGTGTCCGGTGCATCTTGCATTCGCAATAAACAAATCACAAGGACAATCATTAAATGTTTGCGAAATCAGCCTTGAAAATCTCCGCTTTGTTGGTTTACGCGCCAGACAACAAAACAAAAAATTTCATGTATCATAAAGCATTGCAATGAACGAAACGGTGATGTCATAGCAAACCAATTGAAAAAAATATTTTTTATTTTGATTAGTTACTTGAATATTGATCATGCAATCGAAATGTTTAAGGTTCGAATAACCGGCAGCACCAATTATCCGTGAAAGAAAAAGAAAATTTTTTGCATCGATCAAAATTTTTGTGCATCGATTAACCGTGATTTACTTTTCGAAGGTGGCACAATATATTGGCAACAATCAAAAGGCTTTTGATTTTTATTGCACAACGAAAAGAAAGTGAAATGTGTTGGCAACATTGTACAATGCTGTTTATGTTATTCCTATAAATTATGTTCACCTTTTTATTGAATGAAACAAGGCCCATTGAAAAGGTCTGCGCAAGAAGCCTGATGTTCATTGTTTATGTTCTTTTTAGTTGTCAAAAGTTGTTTACATTTTGCTTACATGTGCATGTATACGTTTGTTTACGTTTATGGTATGCCACACATACACGTTTTATCCTTTTGCTTTGTATATGTGGTAGTAAATTTTTGACAACTAAAAAGAATCGTTTTTTGTTTTTGTACAAGTAAGCACACCTGATAGATGGGCCTTGGAATGAAAGTTGAGCAATATTTAAATTCAAGCATTGAGCGACTTATTTGAATTTGAAGTTACCCTACAAGAAATGCATAACCAAAACAAAAAAAATTACTATTACTATAACACTATATTGGTCAACACTACCGGTCATATAACTAGTAAAATGACCGGTAGTCTTCTTGTAGGGTAGTAAGTATCGTATAGGGGAATTTTTCACGTTTTAGGTTCTTTTGTTTATCATAACTCGAGAACCACTAGTCCGAATAAGCTGAAAAGAATTACAATTCCAAAACGGTAAAAAGTGTCATGTTCTATTACCTTCACGTAAAGTCGCATAACCTATGAACAAAATGACACCTAATACCGTGTTCAGATATGCACCTTAATTGAGTTTTACGCAATAAACGACATTATTGAGCTCAATTATCCATATAAAATTGCAATTTAATTATTGCTCAATTAATACGAAATTGCTATAAATATTGAGTAAAATTAAAATGCGACAATGTAACAAGTGTGTTTATTAAGCAAAACACATCTTACTAAACAGTGTTTTGACATTTGGAAACTGAAATTACAACAAAACAAATGCCCATCCATTAGGTCGTCGCAAAAGCCAGATGTTTATTCCTTAAAGATGTCAAAACTTGTTTACATTTTGCTTATACATGTACATTTTTGTTTACGTTGAATGTTGTTTGTAGAAGTAATATAAATTGAGTAACTTGGTGGCCACACGATCAAGTTTTGCCTTTCAATTCCTTTCAATTTGCAATACACTCTCACTTTTTTACTAACACACTCACACTTTTTCAATTTACCACGAGATTGCTTTCAATTTTACCTAGGGTAGCCAGATTTTAAATTCGGAAAAACAGTACATTGAACACAAAAAAACAGTACAATCAAGAAAAAAACAGTACATTTTTTTTTGCGAAAACACAACTATTTATTTAAATTATTATATATTTAAAACTTTTGATTGAATATGCAACAATTATATAACGAAAAACAATTAAAATGTGTAACACCAAATGAATGATTTCCGTTTTATGGCATTTTATACGTATACGAAATTACTCCATTTGCGTTAAAAAAAACACTAAAACGAAGCATTTGGACTAAAGGTTTTTTTTTTATTTGAAGACAGGAAAACCATAACATTCCTGTAAGCCATATACGAAAGGAGAAAAGCCTAACTTAGCTTAAAACTATTAACTCGTTGATTGTGTAAGTATTATATTGGTATTTAAAGCAATTTTCACCACACACATAGTTGCACATATCATATAGAATTTGAGAAAATTTATGTGTCCTAAGTTAATTTTCCAATTTTAAACAATTCTTAAATTATTTACGGCCAATTTGACCAAGTTCAGCTATAATCTATAAAATCCAAAAAACATATTTCAAAAGCAGTTTAGGTAGAGAAAAGTGGTCCTGAAAGCAATTAGGTATTTTTATAAATTTTGAGCCCGGAGAATTTTTAAATTTGTACGTTTTCAATTTCACGTGATTTCGATTTCCAGAACTTGCCCGAATATTAAATTAAAGGAATTAAAGATAATTGTGTTGGAATAAGTATTTAAAAAATATAAAATTTTTAACAAAATTTCGATTTTGTTTTTGTCTTTTTCAGGTGTTTAAAGGAAAAAACTATTGGAAGAGGTAGCCATAAAATCATATGTCTTAAAAATAATAACATGAAAATATACAACTGCTGCGAGTCACCTATTATAATTAAGATTTCTACTGCGTATTTATGAGAAAACAAAAACCACAGCGTAAAAAGTTTTATTATTTAAGAGCTTTTTTGTTTGGAACACAATATTTTTATTAAGCTATGTACTGTTAAATATTAGGATATTTTCAAAATATGAGTTTAACAGGGATTTTCTTAATATCTTGGTTTTTTGTAGACTGAACACAAAAAAAACAGTACAAAAAACAGTACAAAGTGGAAAAAACAGTACATTTGCGTACTGTTTCGGACATTATGCATAAAACAGTACAATTGCAAAAAATCAGTACATGTACTGTTTAAAACAGTACGTATGGCAACCCTAATTTTACCTTTCCATTTGTTTGGAAATTTTGCTTTCAATTTAACAGCTGATTACATGTTTGTCTTTATAAATTGTTTTTTTCATGACATCATGAAAGTAAATTGTTTACAAATTGAGTGCAGCCTACGTCACAGCTTTAAATTTTTGTAAATTTTGACAAGCAGTATATGTAAAAGACTATCAAGAACAACTTGATCGTGTGGCCACAGTGTAAGCTAAATTGTGTATGTGTGAACAGAAAGTGCCGGTTCACACACGTCAAGTTTGACTCGTCAAGTCTTGAGCTTTTAGGAGAGAAGGGAAAAGAGAAGGCCATTTCTTTTCCCGTCTCTCCTAAAAACTCAAGACTTGACGAGTCAAACTTGACGTGTGTGAACCGGCACAAAGATAATTATGTCAATTAACCGAATATTGACTCAATAAAAAAAGGTATATCTGAACACGGTATAAATCATAAAAATCGATGAACGCGTTTCGCTTTTATTCACAATTAAGTAAAGGTATGAATTTCAAAAATTTGCTCGAGATATCCACAAAATTCTTTGGAAAAAACATTGATGACTTTTTTACTATTTTATGCCTCTGGACCAAAATCCGCGCCAAACCGTGACTCGTTTTGGGTGCATCGGCTTTTCAATGTATGCGAGCGGATTTTCTGTGTCCCAAATGCGAGAATTTTGCTTGTTTACATACCCGCCACTGACGGTGCTTCTTTTCTTCCTAAATCCGTACGCAATTTTCGAACACATTCTGCAACATTACCATGATTTTCAATGTAATGTCGCAATATTTCCCAGCGTTGTTTAAGCGTATACACAACCATATTCGTTCAGCGGAAGGATAAAACTAATTATCTGTCAAATCAGACATGGGCTAAGTGTTACCATTCACGAGATAAGCACTAGTTGAAAAAAAAACGTTAGATGGCGGACCCGTTATGATCTCCTTTTAATGTTATGTATTAAAAAAAAAAAAAAAAAACAGAAAAAAACTAAATTTACTTTCGGCGACTTTTTTGTATTTTTTCTCAGTTTTTGGCGATTTTTGGATGCAAAGTTATGCTAGCTTTTTTTGTTTGCAAAATTTAATTAAAAAATAATAAAAAAAAAAAAAAAATTTTATAAAAAAAATTGTTACAAAAAATGAACAAAATTGACGATTGGCGATTTTTGGCGATTTCTGACATCAGGTTTGGCGATAGAGCTCAAAAAAATCTGGCAAACCGGCTGGTAAGTCTAAAATTGACTATGGTAACATGGACCTCCTGTCCAAAATTGCTTTTAAACGAATAAATCTGTTATAGATGTTGATATTTCCCTCTTTGTATGCTGTGGTGTAGGGTGTCAAATGGTTGATCGACTATAGTTTCTAACTATAGAAATTATTTATTTTAAGTGCGAAGGCAAAAAAGCAGTTTGAATATGTGAATGAAAAGTTGTTTGTTTGTGTGGGTAAATAAATCTGCATAAGTAGAAGGAAAGTGAAACTTGATAAAATGGTGTTTATTACGTACACGAAGCAGCATTTTCAGAAGTAGGAATAAAATTTCTACATGTACGGAAAAATCAGGTAGCAGGGATGTTAAATGGGGTTTTCAATTTTGTACCAACCTCAAAAAAAAATTGTACTTTTTGGACCTTTACGGTACCATTTTTTTTAAATTTATTAAAACAACAAAAAAGTACATAAAAATTCACTTGTACACATAAAAAAAACAAAACTTAACAATAACCATACATTATATGTATGAATGAAATAAGGTACATAAAAGTCTTATGAATATATGAGATCAAAATCAGGGACTTATTTGTTTAGTTAATAAACTATTTGGAATTTTTACATCATAGCAGCATGCATTTGTCGATCTTAACCAATCCTTTGTCTGTATGAGACTTGATAATGTTGGCACATGTGAAAAATCGTCAATTTTATTCTACAAAATCGTCAAAATGACGATAAATCGTCAAATCTGGCAGATGTGGTCGCATATATTTTAAGCGCCCATTACATAAAACGAATAAATGCAATGAAAAAGCACACAAAACAATTTGTTTGCTATACTAAAAATTAAAAAAGGGGAAAAATTAAAAATTTTTATATTGTACCAAATGAGTCGCGGTAGTACCACGGTACTTTAGAAGGTCAAAATGTACCAAAAAAAGTACAATTGTACCATCTTTAAAATCCCTGTCAGGTAGTCTTTTTAAGTTTTGTAAATTTTAGTTTCTTATTTCAAATAACACCTGTTATGCTAGCAAATCCTCCACAAACATTTTGGGAAAGTGATATATTAAATTGGTTGAAATTTGTAGTTGTTGAATTTTTGGTTTGAAATTTGTGAGGATATTTTGCTGTGTAATTTTTCCGGCAACACTACGTATGAAAAACATTTTAATTATTCATTATGTATGCCATTTTTCCACCTTAAGGCAAATTGCGATAAGAAATACTTTGTTTATTTGTTGTTTTTTTTTTCGTTTTAAAAAGTAAAACTTATTCAAACTCAAAAAAGAAACTTTTGTAAAAATATCTTAGTATAGAACTGCTCCAAATAAAAAAATTATTGCTACAGGTTAACTTGTTAAACAATTATTTTTAGATATTTTTAATCAATTAAATTTTACTTAATTATGTTGCCAATATTTTATAACGGTTCTTGTAGCATCTTTTCGGAATTTTGTCAAGTACAATAGGGTACCTCATATTCTAATATGTTTTTTTATACAAACACACGTTCGTTAAATGTAAGTTCAGAATTACTTAGTTATCTTTGTGTTTCACTATTACATAAAATATTTTGCCGTTTGTGACACTTAATCGTGAAATTTATATCCGGCCAGTGCCACTTTAACTTGAGTGTTTCGAGTACTTCCGTTTCCGCTTATGTGTTTGCTTGCTAGGAATGAATATTCAGACAGACATTGAAATTAAACACAAACAGATACAGGTGCACTCACACCTTTGTGCATGTTCCCTGCAAGCATCTTGAAGATTTTTGGATGTTGAAAGTAGGGAGGGTCTTCTTCGCCACCTATGGACGAGCATTATATTTTGCATATTTCTCATAAAAAAGTGAATAATTAAACGAGAGAACGTGTAATAAACAAAGTGCATATATTGTTTCGAAAACAGCACACATTTAACATAAGCAAAATACATTTATATTGCCATTTGACATTCGAGCGTAATTGCGAAATTTATAGTTCGTTGAACGGAAAATATTGAAAATTTTTTCTGTGTTTGGACTTAATAAATATTTTAATGCAATAAAAAAGAATAAGACGTTAAAAACAGCATAATTTAATTTATTATGGTTTTTAAAAGATATATTATCCGTACTTTATAAAAGCGATCTTCTAAGTGCCGTCTGGAAGATAGTTTTCAAATTAAACAGGTCTTCTTGCCGCAAGTTTAGATTTATGCTAGTTAGATAATATGATTTGCTACTAGTTTAATGGAATGGCGTTTCATTTTTTGAACATCCGAAACAACAAATGCTTGCTGGGTTAATAATGATATGTATGCTTGGCCCAGTTTATCGCAGATTCTTGCAAAATTAAGTATGAGTATTTGTTTTGTTAGTTACCTCTTGAATTAATGAACAATATATAATATTAACGCAACATAATTAATGTGTCAAATACACTAAATTTAACAACAGGCCTGTGCATGTACGTTCATACGTATATACTGTGAGCGTCAAAATAAAGTGTACAACTGGTTTTCCCATATAACAAGTGGTTTTTTAGTAAAAAAGAATAAACATTTTAGAAGTTTATTATCATTAACAAAACTTTGGACAATGTTATTATAATATAAAGGTAAAAGAGCTGTACACTTTATTTTGACGCTCACTGTATGCATGTATGTATGTATGTATGTACAATGTGTGTGTAGGTTAACATATGAATGTTTCCTGTCGGAATTTTATGAGCTAACTCAAAATAAGGCTGACTTTTAACTAACTCATTTTTAACTAACTTTAGAAATAACTCAAATCTGATACAGAAATAAACAAAAATTAAAAAACATGAATTACACAGTTAAGACTTTATTTTGTTGAAATACAGGGTCCGCCAAATAACTTATTTTTTATATGCTATAAAAAAAAACTACTGAATATTTTCTCAAATTTATTTTTTTATTTGAAAGTACAATCCTTCCGGTAAATAATGGAAAATAATTTCATTCAAATTGCTGCCTCGGCTGGCCATGCAGGAGCCTACACGATTTATTTATTTATTTATTTATAAGTTGTTACCTTCTATAACTAAACAAAAGTTTTTTACACTAAAAGAAGAGCGGACATTGTTATTTGTTTAACAGTTTAGCATAATAATAATAAAAAAAAATGTTTTAAGATTTTACAAGAATTATTTTAGGTAAAAGATGGAGATTAAATAATGACATGCAGAGAAGGTCATAAAAAGTTTAAAAAGATCAGGAAGTAAATATGTATGTATATATATAAAAAGTGCATGGAGTTTTAGTTACAATAAAAATTGAAAATTGTCTTAGTTGTATTAAAGATCTGTTTCTGCCAAATCGACTAAAACTAAGCCGTCTATAAAGGTTATCAGGTTCGTGAGTTGATATGATTTTATGCAAGAATACCAATGTTCGTATTTTCATTGATCATGGAACTGTACGCCGAGAATCTTCGCTGCATAGAAGGTGATATGTTCACTATTTCCGTAAAGCTTAAGTCCATATACGTATCTAGTTATGTTGTTGAACGTTACATTAAGTCTCGCTTTACTTGTTGCATCACAACTTGAGAAAACTGTACAGGCATAAGTTAAGGTGGGTATTAAGTAAGTTGTTGCAAGCAGCAGCCTGATTTTGAGTGGTGTACAGTATTGCGTGCGCCATAGAGTACGTAGCATAGAGAATGTTTTCCCACATGCATTTGTGACATGATCTGCCCAGGTTAACGTGCTATTGAAGATAACTCCTAAGTTCTTAGCTCTACTCACTATTCGGTGGTTACTAACGTAGACTTGGGGTATTTCCATGGCGCGCTGTGTTCTTTTATGTAATAGGATGCACTTTGATTTGTTTGGGTTAAGGCTTAAGCCATTGGTAGAAGCCCACAATGAAATACTTTTTAAGTCCTCGTGCAACTTATCCACAAAATTTATTTTTTATTACTAATATACAGTTGAGCATCATCCGCATACATTCTGATATTGCAGTATTGCAACTGATCTGGCAAGTCGTTAGCATAAATTGAAACAAGTAAAGGTCCACGAATTGAGAACTGCGGTACTCCTCTAGTGACTGGGAGAAAGGAGGATGTTAACGACGGATTGCTTTCTACACTCTGTTGTCGCCCAGTAAGGTATGATTGCATTAGTTTCGAAGACGTAGGAGAAAAATGTACAATTTTTCATGTTTTTGTATTAAAACAACAGGGTCAACATTATCGAAGGCCTTTGAGTGGTCTAGTAACACCAACAATGCTCTATGACCGCCATCTAGCTCTTTTCTAAGACCTTCAGCTACGTCACTGAGAGCAGTGGTACAACTGTGCTTGGCACGAAATCCAGATTGTTTCGATGTAAGTAGGTTGAAATCATTGAGATATTTAGTTATTTGTGTATGAAGTAATTTTTCAAAAGCCTTAAGGTACGTTCAGACTAATGAAATATTTGACAAAAATATTTGTTCTGATATTTGCTTCAAACTGTGTGAAACAAAAAAATATTTTGTTTGATGTTCAGACTAAGCTCAAATATTTGACAATTTTTGTTTGTTGAAACAGTTGGCAAATAGTGTCAAATAAAATAAATTAATTCATGTTTGCCATGCGTTCAGACTTAAACAAATATTTGCATCAAATAATTATTTAATGAAAGTGTTCAAAAATAAAAATATATTTCACAAATAGTAAAATTCGCGCAGAAGCCTAATTATTTGTTTTATTCTGTGGAGCAGCATCTATTATCTTGTTAGAACAGGAGTATGTAAAAGAAAAGCAAAACTGGAAGACAAATGGTTAACGGAAACATAGCTTAAATTTGCGAAAAATTGGTTACAACCCGTAAAATATATAATTCGGTTAAAAACAAAATGTCGGGGAAAGAACAAAAAAAATGTCGCAAAAACAGCGAAAATTCGCGAAAAATTTTGATATTTCAAACAAGCCATAAAATTGATTAAAAGTCCCAAAAAGTATGTATAAGGAATGGCAAAAATTCAGTGAAAATTGCTAAATTAGCAAAAATTCGCAAAAATTGGCTAATAGCAAACCCTAAAATTTATTTGAAATCGCTAAATCGGCTAAAAAAACAAAATATGTATCGGGGAAAAACCAAATAAAAAAATGTTGCAAAAATAGCGAAAATTCGCGAACAATTTTAAAATTTCATACAAGCCATAAAGTTGACTAAAAGTCTCCAAAAGTATAAGAAATGGCAAAAATTCGGTGAAAATTGCTAAATTAGCAAAAGTTCGCAAAAGTTGGGTAATAGCGGCATGATAGCAAAGTCGAATAATTATTAAAAATCTTTAAAACTGTTAAAAAATCCGAAAATTTACAGGAAAAATTGCTTCTATCGGGTACATGGCTAAAATTATTTGTCGTTGTTTGCTCTTACAATTTTTTTGTAATATCAAATAAATGTTTGCTCAAAAATTACTAAAATATTTGATTTTTTGTGTTCACACTATGTTCACATTGGACAAATATTTGTTTGCCGGCAAATACTTTTATTTGCTCAAAATCAACTGTTATTTTATTTGACACTCAAAAATATTTTGTGTTCAGACTACGTTAATGAAATATTTGATGTTTGCTATCAAATATTTCATCAGTCTGAACGTACCTTTAGATAGATACGGTAGTATAGCAATAGGACGGTATACGGATTTTGGAATGGGAAGGACTTTAGCCCGTTTCCAACTTGTGGGATTATCGATTGTGTGCAGCTGTATTTCACCAATGGCTTCACGAATATTGTCCTTTAAAGTATCAATTGTCTCTGGCTTGTCGGCATAACACTTATCTTTGACGGCACCCCACAAATAATAGTCCAACGGTGTCAAATCGCAGCTCTGGCTCAAAACATCGAGTGTAGCTTCGGCTGTGTGGCACGTAGCGCCGTCCTGTTGAAACCAAATGTTGCCAATATCCTCCACTTGAATTTTTGTTGCTCTATTATGAACACCAAGTGAAAATGTAACTTTGATTGTAAACAAAGCTTAAGTCCTTAACATTTAAACCAAATTATTTTTCTAAAAGATTATTTTTTAAGGTCTCCTTAACCCTTCGCCTTACTCATGAGTCTGGCCAGACCTTTTTCATTTTAAATGTTATTTTAGTATATTTAAAACACAGGTAGGGACTTGAAATTTCAGGTACCCTTCTAAAATTTAGTTTACTTTTATTAGTATTGTGGTTATTTTATTGAACTATTTATGGTTTTTAATCCAAATTTTTAATATTTTTAATTAGGCTTAAGTTCATTAAATTTAATTTTCATTAAATTATTTTTATGAAGAAAGGAATTTTACAACATGAAAATTAATTAAAATTTTTATTGATAATTTTTCATTCTTGACTCAATCTGGGCTCGAACCCAGGTGTTTACGGACAGGTTACCCTGACATGTTTCGATTGCAACCACTCAATCTCTTCAGAGGGCTTGCCGTTTACTATAAAAAGCTGAAAAATATAACCTGGAAAGGATATATAAGGAAACTTATTCCAATATTTTACTGCACACATCACATTCGTAACACATGTGGTCTGGCCAGACCCATATATATTTTGTATAGAAGATGACGTATTTTTAACTTTCTTTCTTGCTGTTTTTTATTATTTTTTTGTTAAACTATCTATTATTTATTTATATTTATTAAGCACACAAACTATTAGCTCCATCTAGCTCTGCAATTTAACCCTCCCTATTACACATGTTTTTTAATTTCACATTCGTAACGCATGAGTCTAGCCAGACCCAACAAACTTTTGAATAAATAAAACAAATTTTTTTAACTAAATGTTATATTATAAACATTTAAGGCCTTATTCATAAACAATATTCCGTGCTTATAACAGGCTTATAAGACGAATTTAATATGAAAATTTGTTTAATTAACCTTTAATAAAACTGAAATATTTTTTATGAATAAGTGGGTTATAATTTAAATAAAATTTTAAAATATGAATTTTTAATTATTTTGTAATAATTTAAGTATGTATCCCGATTAACTGATGCTCGCAGACTAAATACTCATTGTTTTTTTTTTGACAATAAATGTTTGCTCAATCTTTTGTGTGCAACTTATATTATGATTTTAATTGTATAGTTGAAAATAAAAATATTTTAGTAGCAAACATTTCACATAATATAATATGTTTATCTAGATCAGAGTAACTTTTTAGGTGTTAAACACCATATAATATTATTATAGCGAATTAAAAAATGTTAAGGACAAAAAATATTTGTTCAAGTTGTACTATAATAAACTTATAAGGGTAAACATATTAGGCAAATATGAATAAAAATGTTCGTAGTGACCATTTATTAATCATGTTTTTTCTCTGCGTGTAGAAAACTATAATGTCTTTGTATGGGAGCTGCCCTTGACAACCACGATGCTTGTAAGCAATTTAAAAAACTTAGCTCTTTCCGTTATCCAGATATACAAAAATTTATTTTGTCTTTGTATGGGACGTGCAACGTCCACTTAAAATATCAAAAAAATATAGCCTATTCAACCTTTCAGACCATCAGTAACTGTACTGTACAGTAACTGTAAGTACTGTTACAGTTTCATTAATATAAACATATATACATTCATTTTAATATGTATACAGGCATGTCACAAATTCCGATCGGAATGGTTTTAATTCCGTATGTTCAATTCCGATCGATTTAGTTTTAGCTTCTTCAGATTCCGATCGATTTTGCTAAATGGTTTTACAATTGGATATGGCAACTTTACATAAAAACCATATGATTTTTGTGTTACTGCCCGTCTATACCAGAGATAATTATTGCGACATATATTGCAGTAATTGTCAAAATTATGTTATCTTTAATGTAGACAGCAATTTTTTGTACATATTTATTGCTAACAATTTATGTTGCAATAATTGTTAGTCCATTTTCGTTGACAATTATTGCTAACAAAAAACGTCAATTTGGTTTCAGTTGAAAAAGAAGCAAAAAAGAAAAAAAAAAAAAATAGAAGCAAATTGTGTGGGAAAGAAATTAAGTTTTTGAAATTGTAGCAAATTATAATATTAGTAAAATAATTAAATGAAAAAATTAAATAAACACTAAAATAAAATTGCAAAAATTATAATTTTTTCCTTATTCGATCTTTATTGTTAAAATTAATATTAATTTGTTTAAGTTCGAGTTCTTTTTTATATAAAAATAATAATTTTACATTAACAAATTACTTTTAACGATGTTTACTTGGCGAAATACCCTCTCTATTTCAGCATTAGACCATGGAAGAGAGAGTAAATTCTGAAATTTCAAAAAAAAAATTGTTGCCGCCTTCATCTCTTTATTGAAATATTTGCAACCAGAAAGAAACACCGAAGTTTGTGTTGATCCAATTATTAAATTTAATATTAGACTACTGTTCCTTTATTTTGAAAGATGTTTCATCATCATCGTTTAAAGCAATTTTCAACATTTGTAAAAGTTGTGATTTAAATTAAAGGCATTTTAATTGTTAAAATTTTGTATTCCCAAAAATTGAAATTACTTTTTGATAATTGTTAAAAATGTTTATTTTGCTTTTATAAATTTTTATAATAAAATAAAAATTATTCTTTTAAAAGCAAAACGGTAAGAAAAATGTTATGGCTAAACAAGTTGAAAAATGGCTAGTGGCTAAACGCATTTTTTAATGGATAAAGAGGGTGAAAAATGGCTAGATCTAGCCAGTAAATGGCTAAATTGGCAACACTGCTGCTGAGCCACCAGTTGTATCAACTGTAAAAAAAGTAAACATTAATGGATAAATGAATTAATAAAACTATTGTGGTAAAGAAGATTACATTATTTAACTTTGAGTGATTTTTTGTTATCTACTGTAAACATTCACTCATACAGATTTGTGCCAGGCTGAAGCCAGCTACTGGAGTCCATCTCAGGTGTTTTATGTAATTTTGAAATGCTTGTCCTTTCATACTTCAACGAGGCATGTATGGCACTCGCTTGCAGCATGATCGTCTTAACTCGCTACTTATGAGTTTAGAAATGGAAAGATGCTTTTGATCTCGAGACTTTTTCCGTTATATGCCAGTCAGATTTTTAAACTGAATTAAAGAACGTTTTTCAGAACATTTAGTTCTATTTAATTCTTTTTTTAATTATGACAGACTTAGCAAACATTTGCGATAAATAGGTTATTACATTTAGAGTGGTTTTGTTGCAACTTCAGGATGCCCTGACTCAAAAATGCTAAAGTATCTGCAAGATGTATAGAGATGCATAATCTTATGTTTTATTGTTTTGCAAATTTGTTTGTTTGTATTAAATTATTTGCATCGTATTATATAATACATTTTCATATGCGGTCAGTTCATAGACATACAGATCTGCTTAACAAACGGCTTGATTTAACAACAACTGGAACATATTTAAATATTCTAAATCACAAAATTACACTTTCATGAATTAAACTCTAAGGACAAGAATTGCAATATGCAAGAACGTGTGAATATTTTTGCATACAATGTACAATAGATCTGCCCTTAAAAACTAAATTTTATTTGCACGAGTCTAATTTTGTTCTTTCTGGTTCTATCGGATAACACAAATAAAACCGGGTACGTTTTTTTGGATTTATAAAATCACTAAAACTTAAAAAAATAAAAATATTAATGCATTTAAAGGTAGTTCATGCAGTGATGTTTACCGTACGGCAAGTACCCTTTTTTCTGGTAATTGTAAGACTCAAAAGGTAGCAAGGTAATTTCATTTAAAATACGTTAATATCAAGAGGTTTGGGGTTACATATGTAGGCTTTACAGTGATGCATTTTACGTTATTTATTTTAAAAGGGCCAAATGCCTTTTATAAGGTAAACAATTTTTTTTTCAATATACATATGTGAGTATTAATATCGGAATTATGGCCAAGAAAGGTAAAAAGTTAATTGTTAAAATGGCAGAATAAACGACGCTGCGAAATATGGCCCCAACAAATAAATGAAATATTCCTAAAAATAAAATTAAATATGACCCTAAATTTTGGGGTAATTCTTCATTATGAAAAATCACCTTAAAATTTATAATGAACTTTAACCCCAAAAACGAACACAAAGAAAGTTTTATTAAAAATTTTGGGTGGAATTGATATGCCCGAAACTAAAAATCCCAAATTTAGAATCCCGATTTCAAAATTCGAATAATTATACAGTTTTGGTTTTAAAAATCGTACGACTGATATAACGAACACTGTCTTCGTTCGGGTTTTTATGCTGTCCCTAGAAGGTTTTACATAAAATTTTATGTGATATTGGAAAAAATGTTTGGGGTGATTTTTCATTTCTTAAAATTTGCATTTTTTATTAGTAAACGGAAAATAGCCCCATAGTAAAATTTGTGATTTTATTAGGGGCCATTTTTCATTCCTTGATATTGGGGTCATTATTTTCATTGCACTTAAAATTCAAAAACACCCTAATAAAACATTAAAAATAACCCTAAAAAACAAAAAAAAAAAATGCCCCAAAATTGCGTGTTGTTGTGTCACATGTAAAATTTTGGGGCCGTTCTTCACTTTCCTTTTGGGACCATATATCCTGGGGTCATTTTGCGCACCGCCAAAATAAACGTATTAAAGGGCGGTTTTCCAAAATACTTATGCTTCCTTTGTAATTGGGATTCACGATATACTGGAAATCAATGGCGCCGTGCAATAAAGCCATAGGAAACAAAGCCACCACCCAAGTGCAATAACACCATAATCGTTTAGTAACCAAAGAGGAAATAACGGCATAACAGTGTAATTGTTATGGTTACAAATTGGCAAAAGATTGAGTTGCCATTGTCAAGAGGAGAAAATCCTTGCGCCCGGCCGAAGGCCGCCTATGCAGAGATGCTTTAGGTAGCGAAGCCGGTCTTTGTTATACCATAGAGGAGAAAATCCTTGCGTTCAAAAGTGTTTTCCTTATATTTTTTATTTAAACACCCAGAGAAAAACCAACAAAACAATTCTTAAATAAATTGCAATTATATGAAAAAAAAAATTTAAATGGGAAATAAGGTCATGTATGGCTTTATTTCCTATAGCTTTATTGCACGGCGTCGAAATCAATATCAATGTAAAGATTAAATTACATTTCTTGCATTTCCACCTTGAAACCTTTTTGGCACAATTACCTGGTGGAGTTCTAAAATTATGCAGTTTGAAATTTGTGGACGCACTGAACAAAACATGCTCTTGAATATTACGTCTATCTCGGATGATGATGCAGACTCAGAACATGAATATGAACAACCTACGAAGAAAATAAGGCCATCAGAACCACAAGCGTCAACTTCAACGAGGATGGATAGTGACAATAACTTAACATGTTCTAAATTTTGTTTCCATGCATAGATAACATATAAAAATTGCATATTTTCTGTGTAAGAATAGCTGCAATATGAATCGGAATGTTTATTTTCATGCAAAATAAAGAATCCAAGGTCCATTGAAAAGGTCTGTGCAAGAAGCCTGATGATCATTGTTTATGTTCTTTTTAGTTGCCAAAAGCTGTTTACATTTTGCTTACATGTGCATGTATACGTTTATGGTATGCCACACATACACGTTTTTCCCTTTTGTTTTGTATATGCGGTAGTAAATTTTTGACAACTAAAAAGAATCGTATTTTGTTTTTGTACAAGTAAGCAGACCTGATAGATGGGCCTTGAAAGAATCAATAAAAAAGTCATCAATGTTTTTTCCAAAGAATTTTGTGGATATCTCGAGAAAATTTTTGAAATTCATTCATTTAATTAATTATGAATAAAAGCGAAACGCGTTCATCGATTTTCATGATTTATCTGTCATTTTGTTCATAGGTTATGCGACTTTTCGTGAAAGTAATAGGACTTGACACTTTTTTTTTACCGTTTTGGATTTTTTATGAATTAAAAATAAAAAATTTTAATTTTTTGGACAAAAAATATTTATTTTCTTCATACATTTATTTGTAACTGCGAAACTCTTGCTTATGTAGCGAAACGTTGTATGAACAGATTCAAGGAATTGTAATTCTTAATTTTTTTAATTTTTTTTTAGCTTATTCGAACAAAAGAGCCTAAAACGTGACAAATTCCCCTATACGATACTTACTAACTTCAAATTAATTTTTAAATTATTTTTTGAGGTACCATGACCGAACTAATGATGCCGAAGTTCTTCTTTTTGGGTCTACTTTCATAAGCAATTATCAGAATTGAGTCCCGAATCAATCACCTGAAAAATGTTGTACTTTGTAATTATGGACCGTATATGACAAAATTGCATGACATTTTTTCTGGTCATATGAAACAAAGTTGAAAGAAATGTTACCACAATAAATATATCTGCTACGGTTTTAGGCATATTTAATTAATTTACCAGAGTGGGCTTTATATGGGGCCTATTCTAAATTATAAACCGATCATCACGTAATTTTTTAGTGTGATTTCTAGTCCTATAAAACTGTGAAGTATTACATTTTATTATAATACATAGTATTATTTATTACGGGTTTAGGCGTACTAAACTGTTTTCCGGAAGTAGGGTTATATGGGTCCTAGGGTATGTTACGAATTTTTGCAAAAGCTTATATCATTCCATGCATTGTTCCACAATTTATGTTAGTTTTTGTAACAAAATTATCAATTTTTTAAGGTTTCATTCATAGCTCTGATCCCACTCAACCGATTTTGCTGGATGTCATTACCAAATTGCTTAGGATAACTACAAGCAATTTGAGTATATCCCCTTTACAACTAATTGTGGTGTAGGGTATAAAAATATGTTGGAAAATAGCATAAATAGCGTTAAAAAGTGAGCTTATAAAAAACAATTGGAGATGGGATTTTTTTCAGTCAAATTCTTATAAAATGCGAAATTAACGGCGTAGTGATGTAGCCGTCGACTTGTTGTGACAACAATTTAAAATTAATGTCGACGTCGACGATGGCTTATGTAATAGGGGTTTTGCAATCTTGTTACAGAGAGCGAAACAAGTGGTTCATATCGTCGTTTGAACATAGTATCACAAGATATTCCTATATCATTTGATTGCGTTCTTTCGATTATTGTAGAGTCATCTCTAGAATCTCTAGAATTATTGTGGTATCTTTGGCAATATGACATTTGTTTTAAAAGCAGCGTTACCATTTTTACATTTTTTGCAATGTAAAAGTGTGAAAAGGCTATAATACAATTACAAAAATCTGAGTTTGATTTATTGAGGGCGAAATATATGTACATATAATATAAAAAAGTTCTTTTTTTATATAAAATAAGATTTCTACTTTTACGGAGTTTTTAAAATTCCTGGATATTTTGGGGATTTTTTTTAATAAAAATGATGTGGATAATTTTGTAATGGCCTATTTACACTTAAGCACATCTAAAAAGAATGCGCGGAGTATGTTGAAAATGAAAAAAACTTGTTTATATTTGCAACATATATCATTTTTCATCATAAATATATTTATTTTCACGTATGTGAGGGAGTAAAAACTAAAAAATGGACATTGCTGTTGTCCTGCTTTTTTGTATTTTTTCTTGGCGGTGGTATATACTTTTTAACAACTTATTTCGTTTTTAAGTGATGACACTAAATTAATCGAAAGATGCTGAATAAAACAACATGAGATAGCAATATATTTTAAAGATGAAAAATGATGTTGATTTTTAGCCCTGTACAAGTATTAGGGGAAGATGTTAACATCTTTGCGATAAGATGAAATATGTTAGATGTGTGCAAGTATAAAAGGCCTATAAGATACTATTATCAAGGGCTAGTGTACAATGTTTGTGATTGATTTAATAAGTAGAGTTTAGCTGCTAACATTTCGATTTGTTCTGGGAGAATGGTCTCTTGTTACTTCCGGAAACAAAGATTTAATTAAAAATTTACGATAAAAATGGTGAAAACTAATTTTAAGAGGCAAATGCCTCATACAGAATTTTAATTCAGAGAGTTTTAAAAAGTATATCGCAATGATAAAAAACATTGATAAATTCTCGTAACTTCCTTAAATTTAATTTCGGTACTTTGTAAGCAAATTTCCAGAAATTTTAAAAATATTTTTCCGAGAACCACCAAGCAACAAAATAATAAAAAAGGTAATATTAATCTTTTTTTCTGAGTGAAGAACAATTTAAGACAAAATGATCCACTACCGCGTTACGGACGTGAAAGGGGGATAGGAGTTACAATAAAATTAATAAATTTGCCAAAGTTCTGTATTTAAATAGCCGGAATTACAATTTTATCTTATTTTCCTGAATTCAATAAACTTTTCTCTGCGCTATCGAAATTTGGCTGCTACCAACAGCGCAGACTGATTGACTTTATTGTTGTCGTACATTCATTCATTTCTGTTTTGCGGTTTAATGTGTTAACCTCAAAATTATTATTTTCTCTAGCTGAACAACATACAGGCTTTAATTAAGAAAATAAATGTATGTATGTACGTATGCTTGTTTGTTTTTTTCGGCTTTAAACTTTTAATAAATTGTTCTTAACCACAAAATGGTGTTTAAAATAATGACAGCTTTAGCATCTTCACCAACATGCATCAGCAGCAGTTGTGGCAACAAAAGCACAAACAAAACCCAACAACAAAAACGGACAGTAATAACTGGCTGCATATTCAGAGCTGAACATTAACTGAGCTTAAGCGAGGAATTAAGGTCACTCTGTGTGTAAGTGGATGTATGTAATAGACAGAACGATGCTTAAGAATATAAAAAGTAATTGAGATTGTAAATATCAATATGAATGTACTTGCTACCTGCGTTTCCACAGAAATCCTGTATTGGACATTGTGACTTTTTCAATTGAATTAATGAGAAAAAAGATTTGTCTTTTTAAAAAAAAAATAAGTTAAATTAATACTTTACAGTAGTGATGTTCCGAAGTACAGGATATGGAAAAGTTAGTATGCATTGTTGATTGTTAAACTAAAACCAGTATTTAAATACACTACAAATATCAGTGCAAACGCAGCATAACCCTTCCCTTCTGTTGGGGGCCATATAAGTATTAAAATAAGAAAAAATGAAAGAAAGTTTGGACTACATATTTAAAAGGTCTATTGTGAACATCGCATGAGGAATTATTACTTTTTAAATTTATTGCTCATTCATAGGGTGTTGCGAATGTGTGTTTAGCGCACTTGCGAATTACCAAATTAAATTTTGCAAAGCGAATACTTAAAACATGTTCAAAATTCATATGCAAATAAATGTTTGTTAAAGTTAAATAAAAAAAAAACAAAACAAATACGTGTGTATGTACGATATATTCAAAGCGAATGTCAAATACATAGTTTTAAAATACATAAGTATGTTTTTCAATATGCAGAACAGAAAATAAACTAAGGCCCATTTTCACAACTTATCGATAGCTAAAGATAGGATTTTATCGGCCCTATAAACCGTGTTCTCTTATTACAACTTTACTTTAACCTACCAGGTAGGAACGACCTTCATTTACTTTATCGCTCACTTTAGGTTAAAGTTAAATTTTAATAATGGAACACTTTTTATAAGGCTGGTTAAAATCTACTTTTAGCTATCGGCAAGTTGTGAAAATGGGCCTTAATCCTATAAATTAAATTAAATTTAAGGGATACAAAAACAAATAATAAAGCAATTGCATTTGTGATAATTTAATATAAGCAATTTGTTGTTAAAAAAGTTATATATAAATATAATAAACCCAATAAACTTATTATATACTAGCATTTTACCTGCTACTTCGTTAGCCCCTCGTTCATCTCCGTGGACATATCTGTATGGCAAAGTTTATTTTTCTAGGTTTTAACTTGTTTAAATTCTAGCATTAAATTCTAGTAGGGGGTTATTAGAGAACAAAAAAGTGTCAAAAAGCCCTCCTACAGATTCTCATTTACTCAGGACATTGTATGTTTAATTTTATGTTTCAAGGTCCAATACTAACGGAAATTCAAAAAGTACCAGTAATATACAAAAATGTAACATCTTTTATTTTATGTTTCCAAGTCCAATACTTACGAAAATTCAAAAAGTACCAATTAAAGAACAAAAAAGTAACAAAAAGTTCTGTCATTGATTCGTATCCACCCAGGACATTGCATGTTGAATTAAATGTTTTGAGGTCCAACATTAATGATAAATAAAAAAATACCAGTTGTAGAACCTAAAAGCTAAAGTAAAATATTAAATTTTCCGTATTTCCCATTTTTGGTACAATTTTTTCCCCTCATTAAAGTGTTCAAAATTTCAGTATTGTAGTGGGAGCCCATAATTTAGTACGAATATGTCAATGAATGGAGAAAAATGTTTTGTAAAAAAAGTACCAAAAAAGTAACGAAATGTTCAAATTTCGAAAAAGTACCAAATTCGTATTCGTATTTTTGTGATAATTTTCGCGAAAACTTTGCACTAGGACTAATCCTGTTTAAAACGGTGAGAACCGGTCCATAATTTCACAAATCCATCTGACTATGTTGGTGTTTAGATAAAATTTGGTCCAATCTTATTTGATTGCAATCTACATCATCTTACCAAATTTTGTTGGAATCGGTCCATATTTGACTACTCTCGAAAACAGCTTTTAATACCACAATTTCCTTATAAATGTTGGTATTTACATACAAATGGACATCAATAACTTTTACGTTAGCTACTATGTCATGCTGGCATGTCTAAAATTACCTACGGGTCCCATATAAACCCCTAATCCTAAAATCACTTAATGGGAAAAAAATCTCATGTAGATGAGGATATCTAAGTTACGGCACAAAGAACTTTGACCCATGGGTCCCAAACCGAGTACACTCTCGATTTTTTTAAAATAATGTGGTGTAGTGCATTATATGGTCGGGCTTGACCGATTATACTTTCTTACTTGTTATATTTTGGCGTTCGTTATGGATATTGCCGCATTTAGACTTTCGCTTTTTATATTCGCATACATTTTAACGAATGCGAATGCAAATAGAAAATATATACGCATTGTTCGCTAATGTGAATCGGAACAGAAAAATACTTTAAAATATTAAATTCAAACACAGCATAATGGAAAAAGAAAATGTTATCCATCTATCAACAGTTGAGCTTATAATATCTTCCTTTGAACTAATTATCACTTCATAAAACACTTGATTTATTTACTATGCATTAGTGATATTAAACCAAAATTTTCGATATTTGGATTATGACATTATTTAACCAAATGAGCGATATATAAAATATTAGCTTCTCTTAAAGCTCAGTCGAGTACGCTTGGTTCATTGGTGAAGCCTTTTTCGAAGTTAGCTCTTGTATTCTCGATATTCACGATAAAAAATTAAAAAAAAAAAAATCGAAAAATGGTTATAATCAATTAGAAAAACCCATGAACACAGTTTTTAAATTCAGATGGCTTATGATGTTATTTACTTGTATTTTTTGTTTGTTTTTATATTGACATGTAAACAAGAGACTTAAGTAAATATCTTGCATTAACGTATTTACTCTATTCATTAGTTTTTAAAACTTTGCATTTCCCCAATAACAGAAAATTATAGTAAAAAAGCGGAAATTTTTTATTTTCAATAGTATTCTCAAAATAGCCTTGACCGCATTATTTGATCGCATATTTTTTATAACAAAATTATCTTTAACGAATCAATTAAAAGCACAACTAATAAGGCGTGTAGTTAACATTTTCATAGTCATTATATTTAAAGAATATCTATGTTACATTCTCCGAGAAAAGGAGGCATTTAAAGCTATTCTACACCGTTTTAGGTACCAGAATCCACTCTCAAGTCCAAACACGTTTTTTGAAAAAAAAAATCTTAAAGTTTCGAATTTTACCACTTGGTGGACACTGAACAAATTTTCTTGACTGACCCAATGGATTTTTAAAATTAATCCAATAAAAAATGTCATTAAGATTCAACCTACATATGTAACGCTTCTTTGTATTAATGAAGAATGTTTCATAAGCCCCCAGTTAATGAAATTTTTCAAATAATCGATAATAATTTTGCATGAACTCTAAGCAAGAATTATTAAAACATTTCATTAACATAGTGATGACAAAGTCATTTTCTAGTTAAAAGTATTTTGTAGTTAGAAAACTTTATTTTGTTTTCATTGATTTAGTGGAATATTTACTGAAAATATGAAGTTACAAAAGTTTAATTTTTTCATAAGTTTTAAAATTCTTGAATGTACCCAGCAAAAACTTGGTAATGACTTGAGTTACTGAACAACTTACTTTTCAATGACCACTTCATACCATCTGCATTACAAAGAAGTTGTTTAGTAATGGTTGACATATAATCTGATACATAAGTTCTTGTGTATGAGTTGATTAACGAAATTTATAGTTAACTCATAATAAAATGCATCTAAGATTTAATTTTTTTCAAATCTAATACAAATTGATTTTAAATATTTGTTCTTACAATTTGTTTTTTTTTTGTTATAAATAAAAACAGTTTGTTATAAATTTGAATATGAAAAATTTACAGGGGTGTGCTGGAAATCGGAAACGTAAATCGGAAAGTCAGTTTATAATAAGATTTCTTTAATATAAGAATTTTATGACAAATATTATAGAAATATTTCTCTATTAAATAGAATTTTATAACAAAAATTAAAAAAATTGTATTAAACATGTATTAAAACCAACTTCCAAATTCTTGAATTTTGCGTTTTCGATTTCCAGAACACCCCTGCATATCGACTTTGCATTTATATCGTTCTCTAGGTTATTGGGTATGAATATGGCTGACTTCATAAACGCAGTATTGCAATGCAACACCAAAAGGAATATTTTACTCCCTATTTGTAAGAGAATGTGGTAATGACTTATTTAACTCCCTATTTGTAAGCGAGTGTGGTAAGTACTGGCCTCCAATGACATCACCGTGTTAAAATAATGAGTTAAAATGCCAATGAATAAGTAGTGAAGAGTCGTTATATTAGCTTTTTTACTCATTACTTTGCAATGTAAGTTTTTGCTGGGTAGTAATTATTAGCTCATTTTTATTTAAAAAAATTTATCAGAAACCAATCGCTTCATTTTCTTGAAACTAAAATTTATTTTTTTATTGATTTGTTTAGAAAATTCTAAATCGGGCTTATTAAGGTCATGTATTCTATGAAATCACATGTTTAGGTTAAACAGATGAGGAGTGTGGTAAAGTTTACGTGGGTTCTACAAAGAGAAGCCTTGGTACACGAATATCAGAACACGAAACAGACATAAGGAAAAATAAAATAACTACAGATCTGGCTATACACTGTGTTGAAGAAAAACATTTACCCGATCTCACAAACGTTAAAATATTGGATAAGGAAAAGAGAACAAATAAACGATATACACTGGAAAGTTTGAGAATTCAGGAAAAAGCTACGAATGCCTTAAATACAAAAGACGACAAAAACAACACGAATGCTTAGTTTAATACAATTTAATTATACTGTGATATTTTTTATTTTAAATTATATTTTTGCATTTGTTTTGTTTAATTAAATTTATGTTTTATGTTGTGTTTATGTAAAACAGAATGTGTGTTAATGCAGAACTATTGACGAAAGTTATCGTTTTTGTTATTAAACTATTATTTTTCAATTGTATATTTATTTTGATGTTGCCAGATCTAATAAAATATCCCTGATGATGTTGGGAATCTCCAACGAAACGTCGGAAAAATAAATTATAAAATAATCTTTTATTTGCAAAGAATACATACCTTAATAAGCCCGATTTAAAATTGTCTAAGCAAATCAATAATAAAATAAGGAAAAGGTCGATAAAAAACTTAAATTTATTTTAGTTAAACCAAAAAATAATATGAGCAAAGTTTCAACGAAGTTGGTTCACGTTTTCGGGTACCGGGCAATAAACGGTTAAGTTGTTATTAGTCCAATGAATAACTTTAACGAAATTACAAAACTCAATTTCGTAGTTTTAATGAAATTGCTTCATTAAATTTATAAAATATCATCCGGTAATAAAGTTTTTTTTATTAAATTAAAGAAAAAACTTAAAGGAAATTGATTCATTAGATTTATGAAGCATAATTCTTTCAGCGTAGAGTATGTAGGTTGGGCAACTACACTATGTTTATTGTAGCAATTTATTGTTGTCGTACACAAATAATTGCTATTTTTATTTAATATCAGCAATATTTTAGTTACAGTAAACATATCAATGTTTATCGCAATTATAAATTTGAGTATTGTTGACTGAAAAATAATTATTTTCCTAAAAACTAAATAATAATAACTTTGAAAACATATTATATTACTCACAACCATATCATGATATTAAATAGCCCTAACATGATAACTAGTATGTTTAGGATGCAAACAAAATGTCTCTACTCTAATAATATTTTGCCATCTCCATTAGTAAAATAATTTTCAATCAGTTGTGTCGTTTGTTTTATATATGCCTATCGAATTATTTGTTAGTGAGTGGTTCAACAATTAAAAAGAAATATCCATTAAAAAAAAACAATTAAAATAATTTAAAAATAAAGGAATTGTATTAACATTAAAAAAAATTGTAAAGTGTCACAAAATAAGATCTCGATGCAAACAAACTTGTTTTATTGTTGTGACAGCACCACTGTATCATAATATGATTACTTCTAAATTTTTTATGATTAACATGACAATAATATGATAACTTCTTAACTTATTATGATTAACATGATAATAAAATGATTTACATGACAATAATATGATTTCTTCTTAATTTATTATGATTAACACACTAAGAATATTATTAAGGGAAAAATATTATGATGTAATATAACGAATATATTTATCATAATATGATTCAATAATAATCGTAATATGGTGACTTTAATCATAATTCTTATTATAATATGTTTACCACAATCATTTTTTCTTTGCGTGTGTATTTGAAACATTAATATATAAAACATATGCTTCAATTTAAAAATTGGTTTTGATTTGTTGAAAAATATCTTTTTACTATAAATTTAGGTTAAAGAAAAAATATTTACAAATATTTAATAAGTCTGATTAAAAAAAATCAAATTTGGATTAAAAAAATATAAAATCTTGCACTTAATACAAGGGCGGTTAGAAATTTCCAATATTTTTAATCAGGCCTAAGTTCATCAAATTCAATTTTCATTAAATTATTTCCATGAAGAAAGGAATTTTACAACATGAAAATTAATTAAAATTGTTATTGATAATCATCCATTCCCGACTGACCTGAGATTCGAACCCAGGCGGCTGGTTACCATGACATGTTTCGATCGCAACCACTCGATCTCCTCAGATGGATTTGCCGCCTTACACTCGCAGCCATCGACGACTGCTGACGTCAATAGTCAAATATCAATCCTTAAACCAAATTGTATTTTTAACCTTTGGTAGATCGAAATTTGCTTTTTGAATGATTATCCATTTTTTAATCGATTTTACATGTTTTTCCTAACTTCTGTTTTTTTCGTACTTATGTCAAGAATTCTTCTTGAAGTCCAAAGTACATTTTTTTGTTTTTTTTTCATTTTGTCTTTCTTTTTCCTGTTGACCTTTTTCAGCACTACTTGAAGGTACACATAGAGCCCGTGCCCTAGCTTTAACAATAATTAGAATTGTGGTTATTTTTTTGAACTATTTATGGTTTTTAATCCAAATTTCCAATATTTTTAATCAGGCCTAAGTTCATCAAATTCAATTTTCATTAAATTATTTCCATGAAGAAAGGAATTTTACAACATGAAAATTAATTAAAATTGTTATTGATAATCATCCATTCCCGACTGACCTGAGATTCGAACCCAGGCGGCTAGTTACCATGACATGTTTCGATCGCAACCACTCGATCTCCTCAGATGGATTTGCCGTCTTACACTCGCAGCCATCGACGACTGCTGACGTCAATAGTCAAATATCAATCCTTAAACCAAATTGTATTTTTAACCTTTGGTAGATCGAAATTTGCTTTTTGAATGATTATCCATTTTTTAATCGATTTACAGTTTTTCGTTGGGAAACAAATAATCGCGTAATGAGAAAACGGCCAGGAGACAATAAATAATTAAAAAGTATAAAATTTCAATAACAACGAACAATTTTATACATATACAAATTGTTCATGCCTAAAAATTGTAACAAGTAAAAATCCCGCGATTCATAAAAATAAATCCCGAAATTCTGGATTTGTCAGTCCCGAAAAATCCCGGGATATCGGGATTCGGGATTTCCCGTTTGGCATCCCTAGTATGTATATTGGTGATCGAAAACCATTAAAAATTGTAAGTCTTTTTGCTGCAAAATTTAAATTTAGTTTTTAATTTTAAGTTAATATAAATTTGTTGTTAAATATTTATGTATGACTATTTTATTTGTTATTGCTTTTTATGTTGTGCAAATAAATATGATGGCCTGCATTTAGATGTTTCTTTTCTGTCTGCCCTCTATTTTTATTCAATGTGTATTGTGTTTGTATGGGTGGGTTGTATTTTCATTGTCAGCATAAAAAAGGACTAACTAACCAAACTGGTCGCTTAACCGTCACTTAAATATCATCCAACGTATGGACGGATGAAAATGTTTTGCATGCATTAATATGCAATTGTTCGTCGGTTTTATTTTCTTTTAAAAACATTTGTTGGCTGTAATGGCAGCGGCAGCCGGATCTGCAACGAAAACAATTGAAGGTGGGGTAGAGTGTCCATACGACGGACAGCCAGACAGAATGATAGTGCAACGAGAACGAATGTGAACTTAAAGTAATGGGGTGCAGTATGGGATCTGTGGCAAACAGTAGTCGTTGTTACGTTATTGTTGTACTCTGGTGAAGATGTCGATGTCATTGTAGATGTTGTTGCCGCTGTTGTTTGTGATAAAAATTTCTAAGCATTTCTGATTGTGTGTAGAATGCGCACAATAACATTTACGGCACTTGTGTGATTTCATGTGTACAACAAGCACTTGTTTACTTGTGCCCAGGTGAGGTTCGTTGCGAACATTTGGAGAATATTTACAGTTGCAGTTGTTCCTTTGTGTTCACTTCTGTGTACTCGTTTGTGTTTTAGATACAGTAGTTGTTGTTATTACTATTGTTGCTGTATTGTTTTATTGTTTTTAATGAAAATTCTGGCAATGGTTTACATTTCCAGTTGCGCTTGCTGCGATGTTGTAGAGTCAGCAGATTTTTTGCTGTTGTATGTGTTTTTTTACACTCATAGAGTTGCTTAAACCATGTTCTCTGGTTCATAAAGCATGAAATATTAAGCACGGCCATATTGCTTTCAGCCGCTAGAATACTGCTGCTGCTGGCAGTAGTAACAAAAAAGTTTTAAATATTTTGAGTACATTTTAGTTTTTGTTATTTGCAAATCATCCTCTAACTTTGGTTGCGAAGGACTTCTTTTTTTAACATTTTAATTGAAGTAAAATAAGCCGTGGTTAAATTTGTGTGTTTGTAACTTCTAAATACAGAGAAATGGTGAGGTTCCACTTTCATTTTACAGTCTAGAATAGGGATATTTTACAGCTTGGTGAGTGGGGAACATAAAAAGGGCAGTTTACCTGTACACAACGAACACACACGAAGGGCACATAACTATTTTTGTGTGGCTGTGTGTATGAAAAAAGTACAAATGTCTCTATTGAAATTAGTGGCCATGTAACATTTTTTAACTTGCATTTACGTACACAAAACAACACACAAATGCAAACTTTACTAGCAACATTTTGCTGTGTAGTTTGTTAGTACGGTCAGTGTGTTGGTTAGTCAGGAAGATATTTTGTCAGTGTGTTGGTGAGTCTACCAGTGTGGGGTAAATGAAAGTGGCGGAAAAAAAGAAGTAGTTTATTGTCAAGTATTTAGAATGTTTATATGCAGGAGGTCTAGTGTTGACCAACTTGTTCAAATTGTTATGACTTTATTAGTGTTGTGCAAATTCCCCCTCCATTGTCATTCATTCCCGTTGCTTATAATTCATGTAAAACATTTGCTTTAACCTCACTTATACGGCTTACTTTTTGATCATACCCAGCTCTTAAATGAATAAGTAAAGATGCCCAATAGAAGGCCTTCTTTATCAGACAGAAGCACTCCTTACCCGCGCTCTAAAAGGCTTTCAGATGAAGGACTTTTAAGATTGTTACAAAAAAAATGTTGCGGTCGTCTTAACAGGTTGGTAGGTACTAAAAATACGTAAACGTGCTAAAATGAAAACAGAAAATTTGGCAAAATCTATATAAAAAATAAATTTTAGCTTTTCTTATTTGTATAAAAATATAAAAAACATCATGTTCTACGTCAATGGAATTTTCACTCCATCAAAAGTTATAATTGAACATAAAATTCTCCTACAGCGGACACGTTAAATCTTAAAAAAATTTTAATACTATCAGGTTCATCCGCAACGTCACGTTTGGGTAAGAGTACCTATATATACATAAGCTTGATAAGGAAAGCGGAAGAGCTGATCCTTAACATATCCGTATTCCTTGGGAGTAAATTATGTGTAATAAATATTTTGGAAGGCCTTTTTTGAAATAATTTATAGCTTCTGGGGTGGGGGCATATTTCTGAGGGCGGGGTATCATTAGAAACGAAACTTCTAGAAAGTAGTAAGTGCTTAAACGGAATTGAGTTTTCAGCTTCATGCTTAAAGTCTAAGGTCCATAATTTAAGGAAATACTATAATATGCTTAAGTTGGCTTAAACAATTGTACGAATATGTCATAATCAGATGTGTGAATCCATATTTAACGGAATCAAGTGTTTTTTGGTTTTGTTTTTGCTTTTTTAAATGCATTTGAGGGCCTTTTTATTTATTTTTGACAGTAGCTTAACTTATTTTAGTTAGGCCTAAAAGAGTCGCCAGTTACTTCAAATTCTCTCTCGTTTTTCTTCTCTACATATTTTTCTTTGCCTACAAAATGTATGAAATTAAATGAAAGTATGGTAAGATTTGTGATTGTAGTCACCATATTACGATAATACATCATAATATTTTCCCCTTAATTATATTTTAATAATGTTAATCATAATATGTTAAGAAGTAATCATATTATTGTCATGTTAATCAAATCGACCAATTATCTTTCCGAATCATAAATTTTTGCGATACAATGGCATCGATTTGTTTTTGCATATTTTGGTGAAAATGCATACATTTGCATATTTAGGTTTTTCATGCATATTTTTACATTTTTGAGTGATTGTTTTTAATTTCCAGTCTTAAATACACAAAAAACCTTAAAAACAATTTTTAAAATTAATAAATAAACTTGAGGTCTCTTTTTCTTATAAAAAATATTAAATTGATTAAACCAATTTATTTAAACACACAAAAGTTTAAAATAACAATAGATGGACTAATTTTTTTATATTTTTGTTTTTAGTTAAATTAAAAAACGATTTTTTATGAAAATTTTTCAAGTTTTTAGTGCATGTTTTAAGCGCATATTTTCGATTTTTTAAAAAGCTAAGAAGTAATCATATTATGTTCATGTTATTCATAATAAGTTCTTCATGTTTTAAGAAGTAATCATATTATGATACAGCACCTTTCATAACTTTTATACAAATTAAAAATTAATAAAATTTTTTTTGCATCGATTTTTTATTTTTTGGCACTTTACAAATTTTCTTAATGTAAATACAATAGCGGAGTTCAGTATTAGTTTTGCAAAAGCCCAAATGCAAAATATCGTAAAACTTTTATGAAATCTAACGAAATCTCTGTGTGTTTTGTTGTTGTATTTTACAAAAGAGCTATTTTATTTGCAATTGCACTATTGCAAGACTAATTCTGAGCTCCGCTAATATCCTTTATTAATTTCTTTAAATTTTTTTTTATGGGAATTTTTAACAAGCAATTCGATGGCATATTTAAAAAAAAAATGACACAACATTTTCAAAATTATGTTACAAATGGCGCTACCATAATATTGTTAGAGTAAATATAAGTTATCATGTTATGACTTTTAAATATCATGATATGGTTGTGAGTAATATAATATGTTTTCAAAGTTATCATTATTTAGTTGTTAGAAAAATAATTATTTTACAGTCAACAATACTCAAATTTATAATATAAACATTGAAATGTTTACAGTTACTAAAAAATAGCTGATATTAAAGAAAAATAACAATTATTTGTGTACGACAACAATATATTGTTACAATAAACATAGTGTTGTTGCCGTAACCAAATTTTCTCTTTGCGAAAAAACCCTTTTCCAAACAACATAAATAGATTTTATTTCACGACGGCTTTCAACGACACATTTATATGTCAAATTGTATGGAAAATGTTGGCTCGACGCAGTTCCGTTTAAACACTAAGAAGGCTTGAAAAGCCCCACCACTTGGGATCCTTTCAAAATTTACCGCTAAGAAGTTTAACAGTAAAATGAAAGTTTAATAAAAGCATACACATACACACATGCACATCCAAAGAAGCTTTTGTACGTAGATGATTTTGATTCGGAACGTTGTGACGTTGTGTTTTCCCATGTAATATTGTTTTGTTTTGGCTTTTCTCTCCCTCTCTCTCGCTCCATCGTCCCTTTTCCGACCATCTCAGTTTTTTGTTACCTTTTTGATTAAGTTTTTAGCGTGTGGTTTGAACTGTTCACTTTTTTTGTCGCCTTGTGTGCAGTGTCTGTGTTGTATTTTGGGTATCATGGAGCTCTGTAGATCTTATAGTTTTTTCATTGTGATTTGTATCATGAAGTGGTGATGGTTGTTATGTATTTTGTCTGTTTATTTTTTACTCTTACTCTCGACATTATTGTTATGACATTAAGCCAGAAATCTGCTGAGTTTTGGTACAACATTGAAGTTTATGTGCGGTTAAGGAATTTATATTATTTGTCAATGATATAAAATTGGTTGTTGTTGAACGTTAAAAGAAAACTGGCCCACTTTAAGCTGAGTCATGATACTAAATTGCTTTTAACCAACTGCAGCCAGTGAAAGGTTTCCTTTAATTGGAAAATTCTGTAAAATCTATTTACATAATTATACAGATTGAAGGAAGTAGACATCTGTTTTATATACATACATATATTTAAATCTTTTAAAAAATATTTATAAAATCTAAAAATTAATCGTGCTCTATTTGGAAATTTCCTATTGCAGGGGTGTAAAATAAAATTGAAAAATCGTTATCTCTTAATTAAAGCTCTGTGGTGCAATTCACTAACTTTTAACGATCCGACAATCGTGATATTTGGCGCTTGCAGTAACGATAGTGTGATTCAGTAACTTATTTTTAACGATTGTTAACAGCTGTTTTTTTTAACATCTCTGTCTACAAAATGTTAAAAAAACGAAAAGCACAAAAGAGAATAAAATAAAATCAAACTAAATTGTTCTTACCCCCCCCGTGTTACACATGCTTTTCATTCAAAATACATTGAAATAAGACTGGCCAGACTCATGAGTAAGACGAAGGGTTAATTTGTGGTTTTATATTTTTTTTGTGAATTTTACATTTAGAATTTTGTTTTTGTTCCTAATTTGCTTATTTTGTAAATTTTAAATTTAGGATTTTGTTTTTGTTCATACATATACATATGAATATATCTTAGTATGTATGTAAGTTATTTTAAACATGAAATACATTTAATCGATTTAATAAACACAACCTAAATTTTTGTCGCTAAAATATCGACAAAAAATTGCTTAAAGTAACAGCTGACTTTTAGCGACAGCGAATATCGTTAAAATTTTTACTGAATAGCATATTCGATAAATTTACGTTATATTTATTTTAACGATTCGATTATCGTTATAAAAGTTAGTGAATCGTACTACTGTTCACTGTTCACTGTACAATGATACAATTATTTATTTTAAAGTGAATACTGAAATTGAATAAACGTCTTACATACATATACAAATTTTCAACTCAATTATAAATGAAAATTAACCGAGAGTTGTTTCCTATTTCGCATTTTTACCATTAAATTTCTATGGGAACTTTAATTCACAATGATTAAGTCTAACTTTTCTTAAAATTTATTTTGGTGCTAATTAACATGAAAATTTAATTGTTTTTAAATAATTTACTTGAGGGTCTAATTTTTTTAATAAATTATTTATTTAAAATTTTTTTGCCCCATATAACATATTGGAAATTTTACAAGAGAAGCAAAAAACTATTTAAAATTGTTCAAGATCGATCAGCCATTATCGAAGACGATCTTATCGATCTTGATGACGATTTTATCGACTTCTATGACGGCCCAATCGACTTTGACTGACGGTCTCCAAACACCTCCATAACTCGGCTTCTGGGCGATTGAAAAAAGAAAAAAGAGATTGAAATGCTCGCTCGGCAGCTACTCCTTTTTAATAAATTAAAAAGTAACTTTTAACAAAAAAAGAAAAAAAAGCACGCACTCCCGGTGCAACAAAAAAAAAAAAAATACTGTGAAATAACAAACCCAAATAAAAACTGACTTCAGTTTTAAGCCCAACAAACCCCCAGTGTTTTCATAGAGAAAAACCCACTAAGTAAGTAACAAATAAAATTTCTCTTGTTTTATTTGTACCTTTTTCAACGCTGTTGTTGAATGACCACCCACAATTTCCAAAATAATAGGTTGGAAATTGTTCAAAATGTTTAATTAATAATTTGCCTTAAACTATTTCTTTTTTGATAGTAAAATCTCTAATTTTGGTCAAAAGATTCCAATTTTTTTTTTTTGTGTTGATGCAATACACCAGAATCAATAAAAAGCCGATTTTTTATTTTTGGTTAGTTACGGCGTTTTAGATAAAGGTTTGCTATTTCAAAATGGAGGAGCGAAATATTGGAAAAAATAAAAAAAATGTTCGAAGAAAAATTTAATCAAATTTTTTTAAAATTCAGCGACAATTTGTATAAAAAAGTTAAATATTTTTTATGAGTCTTCAAAATAAGGTGGATTTATTTACATATTTAAGGTTACTAATAAAATTCTTATCCAATAATATTTTACAAAATTTTAAGGTTTGTAAATCCACTCCAAAAGATTTTATTCTTAATCAATTATAATTCCTTAAAAAAGTTATTTCAGTACAAATATAAGTTCGAATGCATTCACAATTACATTTTTATGGAATAACTATAAAAAATCTTAAGGTATGTTCAGATCTAACAAATATTGTACGAAAATATCCGAAAAAAGCGTGACCAGTAAATTTAGCAAACTATAGCTTTATTCAAGACAATTTCTATGGATTTACTTAACTTTATTTGTAAGAAATTGTATAATGTAATTTAGAAACGGTTAAATGATATTTGATCTAGGCAAACATTTTGCAAAAGCAAATAATTTTTTAATTAAACTGGTGGTTACGTGAAGGACGTCATATATTAAATATGTGAGGGCATAGCCTTAGAAAACGTTTTCAAAAAATTTGCTTTGAAATTATTATTAAATCTGAAATATACAGTTCAAAAAGAGCTGAACAAAATTCCATCACCGGTTAATTATAAGTGCCAGTTTTAAAATGCACAATGAGGGTTTAAGAAACTACAGCCGAAACCAAAAGCTGTCGAACAAAAAACGAAAATTTGTGTACAACTTTTCGCTTTTTGAGTTGGTTTGAAGGCGAATGTATACATTTAATGAATCAGAAGTAAAAACAACATGTTTTTCGGGACAATTACAAATACTGAAGTGCAAGAAATGGCAGTTTTTCTACTCACACTGCAGTTTCTTATGCGCACCACACACGTTTAAATTCAATTGTCAACTGAGTCTTTCAACTGAATTGATGCTTGGCCACACACTTCATCAACTAAATTGAAGGATTTTAAATTAATTTAAAAATTTAATGAAATAAAAGACAATTTTTTAAATACCTAATTTTTTTTTTGGCTAAAGAAAGAGACTCTAGCGCACACAGTACAATCGAATTGAAAGACTTTATCAACCAACTCGACAATCGTCGAACTTTGATTTGGGCAACAACCGACTCAGTTGACAATTGAATAGAATTGTGTATGGGCTGCTTTAAACGCTGTGCACAAACGGTTTCCAGAATTGACGATTTTTCGACATTTTGACGATTCTGAGGTCTAAAACTGACCTATGACCTATGACGATTTTACGATATATGCCCTAAATTTTACGATTTTTCAAAGGACCAATTTTTACTTATTTACCAAAGTTTTTAACATTATTTCGAAATTTAGAATTCTTATACAAAATACGATTTTTGTCTTTGACTTTAATATGGATTTGGATTCTGGTCATAAATCCATTATAAACGATTTTTTTTAAAGCACAGAAATAGGATTTTTGATGTGTTAAATCGGTATTTGAAATCTCTTAATTTATGTGGCACCCATCCTTGTCAAATGAATGGTATCCTAAATAATACACAACAAGCAACATATTTTTGTTAGGGAATTGGTTGCTTAATTGCAAAAAATGCATTTTTAAACGTGTTTATCAGGTTAAAAGCTTAGGCAACTAGTCCTTTTAACAATGCACGTTACAAGTCCTAAAATTTATTAGAAAAAAAATTATTTTATCTGACTTGTGAACTGCCAAGAATATTGCATTTCATTTGAAAATAATTTTTTTCTTTTATTTCAAGTAACCAAGCTAAACTTTCAATTTAATTTAACCTCATAATCAAATAATCATAACAATACATGCATACAAACACACGTATGTATATGGATACATACGAAAATATACGAATTTTTAAATAAACAAACAAAAGAAGACGAACATATGCTGACATGCTCTTTTTTAAACGGACTAAAAGAATATTTAATGTCTTCAATTTTTCATTTCCACAGATGTACACACTCTCACAAGCTTACTCTCCGCTTTCTCTCCTTTTCATTTCCTCTCTTTCTCACTTCGGTTCGCTATACTGTGCTTTTTTTTTAATCCTAGAAATACTTTGAAACTGAAACTAAAAATGAAACATGTAACGGTTCTTTGATTGCAAACGACCAGTTCTTCTGCACCTGTACGAGCAAGAGGTTGTATTTATTTCCTTCAAACTTCTTTTCAAGCGTAACTGCGAAATGTTTCTCGTAAATCATTGAAATTTTCGAAATGCTTTCAAAATAATTGATTGCCACGATTCGCATGTGTCTGTTTATGCGGGAGATACGCATGCAATTACACATGATTGATTGATTACATTACTTTTGTTTGGTTCCTTATTTTTTACATTAAAAACGTTTAACAGTTTATTGAGTATAAAATTCTAACGGAAATCATAAAATATTTGAGTATAAATTTCATAAATATTGGAGCTTGTTTTCATTTGAAAAACCATTAAGGAATCAATTGCATTAGTCCTAAAGGAATTTGGTTTGACGGCTTAGTTGTAGTCGTCAGCATTCGATGATCATTTTATGATTACTACGCCAATGGCACAGAAATGTACATAATTTTCAGTTTTATTTCGTATTCAGTTGAATTTTACAACGTAAAAAGTCATAAACGAATGTAAATTTGTGGAATTATTCTTTAATAACAACACGTGTATTTACGAAAAAAAAAAATTTTAAATAAATTAACAACAGCTTTAGGGTCAAATGTGAACTGTAAAAATGGCTTAATCTATGAAAACTGAAACGAATAAAATTGTTATAAAAAATAATTTGACGATTGAATGAAGGAAGGAATCAATTAAGATTATTAGAAAATATCTTATTATTTTTTCAATGTTTTTTTTTTTTGTAATAATTAAATTTTTAGGGGAAATTTGTATCGTCATACCTGATTATAAATCGTAGACAAATAAAAAAATTAAAAAAAGATTACACTTCTATACAAGTTGAGAGCATTTATTTTAAAATGTTGTGTTGTCATTCAATCTTGTCACATAAATACAACTAAAAAGATTATCATATATGTAATATATCGTCACCTAAAACGCAAAAGCTCCTATCTTACATTTTGAAAATTTTACAGGACAAGAAAAAACTATTTAAAATGATAAATTGATAAAATCCTTTAAACTATTTATAATAAATTTTTCTTATAAAACCTACAAGTTGTTTTGACAATTAGCAATTTTGCATATTATACAAACTGTTAGTTAGGTCTTTTAGCGTTTATCATTAATCTTTTGTAGATGGGCCGTTGGTTTTCTGTCAATAAAATCGCATATGTTGGTTAAAAGATTCCAAAATTTTTTGTTGACATTTGTGTTGATGCAATACATCAGATTTAATGAAAAAAAAAGATTTTTAACTTTTTGTTCGTAAGGTCCTTTTGCGTAATATGTAGGTCACGATATGTAAAATACATTTTTGGTTTTATCCGCAATTTAAAATTGATAAAAAACAAAGAAGTTTAAAAATACACATTTTCCAAACCCGATTTAAAATTTTAAATCCAAAAATTAAAAAAAATTTAATATTTTTTTCAATATGTATTTTTTGATTGCAATTTTTTTTTAATGATTTGAGGTCGCTGAATTAAAATCTGATCTCTATTTTTTATTATGTCCAAAATTAAGGCACTTTCACTACATATTTGGAATAACTTGAGAACGGTTGACTAAAAAAGCAACAATCTTTAAGCCAGCATTTAAATTTGCCAGTAGTTTCAGAGATATCGGTTAATTTTTGAAAAAAAGAACATTTTTTGTTCTTTGAAACTTCATAGAAAATAAAAAAGCGATTAAACTTACAGTTTTGGTCTAAATAAATTTAGCTTACCATATTTCGAATTAAATGAGGTGTTTATTTCATTGTAATAGGGGCACAACTTTAGATTTTATTCACATTTTAGTTTGAAAACTGAGTATCGATTTTCATACAAAAAGAAAAAAACGTTCATGACACACACTTATTTAAAATTTTATTTATGTATAGAAATCGATATTCAGTTTTCTCAGTAAATTGTGAATTAAATCAAAAGTTGTGCACGGATTACAGTGCAATTAATTTGAAATCAACAGACCGCACAAAAAAGTTCAAATTTGTTATTATCCTTCGTTCGCTTAACTTACATGTAAAACAAAAACAATATTTAATAATTTGTTTTTGTTTTAATTTAAGCGAACGAAGTGGAGTCTTCACGAACAGGTCCTAAGAAAGTAGTGAACAAGATAAGAAGGAGTAATCAAAAAATCAATAAAAATTTACCAGGAATTTACCTGAAGTGTACTAAAAAATATCACAAAATTGTGGAAATGAAAAAGGGAATGAATATGAAAATGACCCATATATATATGTTCCTCTTATTCCTCTGGGGAGCATAGGACAGCTGATCAAACTTATCGAACATGACTTTTATTTATTTATTAAAAATAACAAATACAACTAAAAATTATATTCTAACTTAATTTAAAGCTATGAGCAGTCCTGCCCGGTTACATTCCCGGGTAGGCGTAAACAGCCCAAATGGTGGACCAGGGAACTTCACGTTCAAAGGTCTACGGTTAGGAGACTGTTTAATAGGGCCAAGCTAACCAGAGCACCAGAGGATTGGAACAATCACAGGGTGCAGTTCAACAGGTATAAGGCGGATCTGAAAAGTGCAAAGCGACTATCATGGAGGCAATTTTGTGCATCCATTGATAATGTCAACGAGTTGTCAAGATTTCGACGGATTTTATCCAAGGACCCTAAAGCCCTTGGTTACATCCAAAGGAATGACGGCTCATGGACTGAGTCTAGCTCTGAGACCCTAACCTAACTTATGGAGACGCACTTTCCCGGGTGCAGGGAAACCGGAGGTATGGAAGATGGTCAATGGGACGTGACGTCCATGACATCGGATTATACTTCCGCCTGCGTCGAGGAAATGGTCACAAGAGAGAAGCTGGCGTGGGCGGTCAATACTTTCGACCCATATAAATCACCGGGTCCGGACGGCATTTTTCCGGCCATGCTCTGCAACATTCCGGACGATGCACTCGAAACCGGGGGATTTTAGACCTATTAGTCTGTCTTCTTTTTTGTTGAAGACTCTTGAGAGGCTAATAGATTTCTATCTCAGGAGCAATATTGAGACCCGCCTTATTAGCAACGCTCAACATGCTTACCTGAAGGGTAAATCGATTGAGAGCGCGTTACATGAGGTGGTGGGTTGTATTGAGCACGGTCTGAGGCATAAGTAAAAAACTCTCGCCGCGTTTCTGGACATAGAAGGAGCCTTTAATAACATTAGGATTGAGGCGATTAGAGATTCGTTGTTGGAGTTGGGAGTGGAGGACTTTCTGGTGGAGTGGATAGTCTGCATGCTTGGCAGTAGGATTATAAACTCGGGCCTGGGGGATCATGTGATAAGGAGGAGGGTTACCAGGGGGACACCACAAGGGGGGGTTCTATCACCTCTACTGTGGTTGCTTGTGGTCAACGGGATTCTTAGGTCATTTGATTCCATGGGTAGGAAAGTTGTTGCCTATGCGGACGACATAGTTCTGCTGGTCAGGGGAAAATTTTTGTCCACGATCGGGGAAATTATGCAGGTGATGCTAGGTGAACTCTCGACTTGGGCAAAGGATAGGGGACTGGGTGTTAACCCTGTGAAGACTGAGCTGGTGCTATTTGCCAAAAGGTATAGGATAGAGGAATTTAGGAGGCCAGTGCTAGATGGCGTCGAGTTACCTCTATCGGACGGAGCAAAGTATTTGGGTAACTTTCTGGACTGCAAACTGTCTTGGAAGAGAAATACTCAGGAAAGGATGAGAAGGGGACTCAATGCATACTACACATGCAGGAACTCCATTGGTAAGAACTGGGGTCTGAGGCCGGATATGGTAAACTGGATTTACACATCGGTTGTTAGGCCTATACTTACCTATGGATGCACTGTTTGGTGGGGTGCGTTGGGAGTGGATAGCTATAGGAAGATGGTCAGCAAGGTTCAAAGAAGTGCATCTCTTGGCATCACAGGCGCAAGGAGAAGCACTCCGCAGGCGGGATGATCACACGAGAATCTTGTACGAGGTGGGTCTGCTTGATCAGGATATTACTCTCGGGAGAATTTCGGATCATAGGACTATGACTCTGAACTTCGCCAAAACACCACCAGTGGAGTTCCCGGATAGGGAAGTTTGGAGTGGATCCAATGGACTGTTTGAGGGGTGGGCAGTATTTACGGATGGATCCAAGATGGAAACCGGCACTGGTGCCGGTGTATATATAGCGGACACCGAGGTGAAGAGGTCATTCAGACTGCCCGATGAGTGCAGTGTCTTCCAGGCTGAGATCCTAGCGATCTGGAGGGCGACGGAGGTGATACTGGAACACATCGTGGGTGGATCTGTGGTGACAATTTACGTCGATAGTCAGGCGGCGCTAAGGGCATTGACGAATTATACGGTGCGATCGTGCCTGGTCGCTCGGTGTAGGAATGCTCTTGGTGAACTCATGGAGGCATTCAATGTGAGGCTGTGTTGGGTACCTGGACACTGCATGGTTGACGGAAATGAGGTGGCGGACGAACTCGCGAGAGAGGGTTCGAATCTGGACTTAGTGGTAAGGGACAGGGGGGGTAAAGCCTCCCCTATGTTACTACTATGGTGTGATACGGGAGAAATTCCGTGATGACGTTAACCGGTCCTGGGGGGACAGAGTGGATTGCAGGGTGTCTAGGGCATTATGGCCCGGAATGGACGTGGGGGCAACCAGGGTTCTATTGGGATTGGATAGGAATAGTCTTAGAACGCTTATAGGGTTCTTGACGGGTCACTGTCCGGTCAGGGCTTTTGAGAGCAGATAGGACAACGCCATACCGGACTTCTGCAAATTGTGCGAGGATTCGGAGGAGCTGGAGACGATCGAGCATGTACTTTGCCATTGTCCCAGGATGCAGGGTCTCAGACAGAAGTGGCTGGAAGTAGGTTTCACGACGAACTGGGGTGCATCGCTGGATGTAGTCCGGCTGATCTACTGAGGTTTGTCAGGGAAATAGTGCGGTTGTTTCTGTTGAGGGGACGGTAGAGAGGGAATTTGTTCTTCACTGTACCTACTAATTTTCCTATTTTCTATACTCTATCCACCTCATACTTCTTTTCTTAACCTTTCTCTTTTTCTATCTTCTTTATCTATCTTTCTTCATGTTAAAGGGATTCACAATGGACCGTACTGGTCTCCGAGTGGAAGTGTGCCCTTGGGCACATAACCCTTCTGAACCTAACCTAACCTAATTTACCGAGCAATAACAACCGTTGTAGTGAATCCCACCAGTTACCCTCGCAGCTTACTATCAACTAATGGATTTTTCCGCCAATTTTTTTTTTATAAATTTCATGAAGTATTTCATGACGTAATTTTTAACTGTTAACCCATTTGCGCCCGCTCTTGAACGCATTGTCAGAAAAATTATTTTTTATAATTGCCTTATGGTGTTTTCTTTTCTACAAAAAAATTTTCTTAAAAATTTTGCTCCCGAAAAGCATGAGTTTTTTAAATGAATAAAAATTTTACTTTAAGTTCTATTTCGATTTTCTTCACAAAATTTACAAATTACTTTGCGACGATTCAGCGTGATTAGTGACATTTTTCTAACTAATTACACTATGGAACATTTTTGGGTTTTTCCGGTAAAAATAAAATTGTGGAGAAAAAAAAATATTTTTTTGCCTAAAATTAAAATTTTTTTTCCATAGTGTACTTTTAGGCAAAAAAATATTTTTTTTCTCCACAATTTTATTTTTACCGGAAAAACTGTTGATTATAAAGAAAAACGTTATATGAACGGATTAAAGAAATTGTAATTCTTAATTTTTTTCAGTTTGTTTTAGCAAAATCGGACAAGTGGTTCTCGAGTTATGTTAAACAAAAAAACATCAAGATAAGGAAAAAGATTTAATTTTTTTCAGTTTGTTTTAGCAAAATCGGACTAGTGGTTCTCGAGTTATGCACTAACAATAATTAATCAAAAATGTTCGACAACATTTGAAAACTTTTAAAGAAAATAAATTGTAACGACCGGCTGAAGAGCTTTAAGGCCCAACTATAATGTGCTTAAGGTGGCTAAAGCAATTGTGCGAATACATGTGATTCATATGTGTCAAACCATATAGAGCTTAAAAAACTTTTTGGTTAATTTTATGAAACTGACATTTGCTTAAGCAAGGTGCGACACAGATCGCACTTTCCGTACGGAATAAAATATTTTTTGATTTTATTTTTGTTTATTTAAGCCAGCTTATGCAAATTATAGTTGGGCCTTTACTCAGCGATTTGGAAATTTGACCATAGCTGTGGAGTCGGAGTTGAGAATTTTGCACCAGAGTCGAAGTACCCACAAAAACTAGCGACACAGACTCCAAAATTTATCGGCATAAAAAATGTTCTTATATTTTTCCATATAAACATTTTTTTTGAAATTTATACGGAAAATTTTTCTTGATTTATATTAACATTTGAAAGGTACTGAATTGAAAAAGATTTCAAAGTCAAATAAGGACCAGTCTCATATACATTTACCATAAATGTAAGATAGGAGTCGCAGTCGGAAATAAAAAACTTCAGCAGGTGGAGTTGAAGTAAGAACTATTTTGACGACTCCACAGCCCTGCATATGACCCCAACCGAAAGATGTAGGTACGTTTGAATGTTTTAAGCCACTTTGTAAAAGTTATTAAATAAAAATTTGAAAATTAAAATTGGCTGATTTTTCATTATTTGTTGGGCATTCTTTCACCATTTTTGGATAAAATTTCCATTCCACTTATGTTTATAAAATGTTACTTGACTCAATTGAACTCTGAGTATTAGACTCGTTATAACATGAAATCTAATTTCTATAGCGATTTTTTTTTTAATAATTTTCATTCAACCTTATTTTTAAAATTTAATTATTATAAATGCTATTGTTTTTTATTTCATTTAAATTTATAACTTTATTTTTCAAATTTGTTCTGTTTTATATTTTAACTTACTTATGCATTTTTGCACTTACGTATTTTTATAAAAACTTTTATATTTCTTTTGAATATACATAGGTAGATACATACTCTTCTTCTATGTGTAAAAAATTAGGCGATTTTGTATGTCGTCGCACCACGCTCAACCGCATCGAGCCATTTCCACCAAACTTATACACAAGGTAGGTATTGGGCCTTTATTGTTTATGTTCAGTTTGGTTGGAGTCAGAAATCACATGTGGTCAAAAATGGGCAAAGCTGTATCAGTTTTTTTTATGTAACCCTTCATCTTAAATCAAAACTTTTTTCTTTCGAAATTCTATAGCTACATCGACATGTCACAAAAAGGACATTTCGAAAATCGAAATCGAAACTCCATTTAAACTGCAAAATTTTAAAAATTTGTTTATTTTTGGTGGAAAGTACTATCACTGATATTGGTTTGAAATATTTTAACTTAGGGGGGGCAAAAATTCGTAATTTTGGTAATTTTATAAGCAATCTTATATAAAAAAATGTTTGCTTGTATGGTGCGGTGGCATGTCGCAATAAAAGTACATATTGAAAGTCGGCCTTTCAGGGGGTAAGAGTGGGTAAAATAGAGAATAGCGACTGCAAAATTTTAAAAGTTTAATTCACCGGTTACAAACATTGGGATAAAAAATATTAGCTTCAGAGGGCAAAACAGAGGAAAAAATTGGTACTTTTGGTAATTTTTCAAACAAGTTTTTTCAATATAATTTGCTTTCGCATTCGCAAAAAGTATATATTCGCCGCACCCCTAGTTCTGGGTTAAATTTGAGATTGTCTGTTTCGGCAAGCAAAATAAAAGAGATTAAGAAATGAAACCTAATGCAACGATACACTTTTAAAAGCAAAATATTGACGTTGGCCCTTTTAGATCCCAGCGACAGGTTTAATTTCTTTTTAAATTCCCATTATGTCTTAAAGATTTTTAATAAAACCTGAATTGCTTGGATGTTCTAATTTAGAAATAGATTTTATTTGCATAAAAGTTTATTGCTAAACTCTGTTGAGAAAAAATTAAAAAGTTTTATGTAATAATAATTCTTTTTCTATTTTTAAATCAATCACTTCAATTTATTCTGAGACATTGTTCGACAAAAGGCAAACAAAAGAAGAAAAAAAGTATTAAGTTCAAGAAAGAAAGAGAGAGTGTAAAAGGAAAAAAAAGAGAAGAATGTTCCTTCATTCATAATTCAATTGTCCAATCATAATAATATAAACAAGATTGATGATAAACTAGAGACAGCACACAACAATATTGCCGTTAACACAAACATAAACAAACTCTGAGAATACCAAAACACACTGACTACACACACACACACACACACACACACAGATACAAAGTGCAATAAATGAATACGAGTGAAATCATGAACTCTTCATGTTTGTCTTCACATTTTCCCCCATCGTGTTCAACCTTTTTCAGACTAATGGCGCCGTGGGGGACAAGGATTATACGAAAACGTAGTAAGTAAACATCCTGATAACTGTGGTAACCATCTGACTAGTAAATGGGAGATGGAATAAGCTTTTGTTGTCTTGTTGTCACTTGGTAGCGGTAGTCGTAGCGCTAGTGTTGGGGATATTTGTAACTATGGCAATCTAATACTTCATATTCAATACACATGCAATATATTCTTATAAGCGAAAGATATAGTTATGTTTGTGTGTATGTGTGTGTGTTATTGTAGAAATACGTACGAGTTTGTAAGTAAAATGCTGTAAAGATACGTACTCTCGTATTAGTTCTTATTCACTCACTTTAGTTTATGATCTATAAGAGGGTTTTTTTCCTTTGGATTTGGATTTGTTGTTATTTTTCTTTTCGTCCTTTACTGTTTTATTGTCATTGATATTCGTTTGTGTGTGTGTGTGTGTGTGTGTGCGTGTGGATATAGTTTGTCCTATAATATGACAAATCGATATGATATTATAATAGTTTTGAGTTCACGATATCATATTTTGTTATCTTGTAAATCATAACAAAACAACACAATAGAACACAAAACAGAACACACATCATAATAATACTCAAAAGTGAAAGGAAGAAGAAAAAAAAAAAAATGAAATGAAAACAAAAGAAAATAAAATCTTGTAAAACACTCTAAATTGACATCGATACATTAAGGATGTATTACATGTGTGAATGTGGGTAAATACGTTTTTCAAAATATTTGTATTTAATATTGAAAATAAATGAATTTAGTTTTATTATTAATTTAAAGAAATATTTCAATATTTAAAGTTTAGCATTTTGGTAATTTAATTTGTAGCTATTAAAAGCGATTGTTAAAATGGTTCAAAGCCATTTATTCGATTTTGGCCACAATACTGACATTTTTAATATTATTTAATATCTTTTAGGAACAAAGATTCTTAGTCAAGACATTCGGTTTTGAGGTGTAATCAATATTTTGTCACTGTCACACAGTGTTTTGTTGTTGAGTTAAGTCATTTTAGATAAACAAAAATTTATTTCTCGTAAAACTTAAATATAGTCGATTTAATTTTTTAATAATATTTTTTAAAACTTAATTTTAATAACTACATAATTTAAATTTTTGTTTGCATAACCAAATATATACTTTTTTATATGATCAAAAGTGTGCCTTTGTCTGTTAACAAGCTTTTGTACATGGAAAATGATCTCTCAACGTCAACCGAAGTTAAATTCATTTGGAGAATATTCAATTTCAGATCCCACACTTGATTCCAGACCAAAAATAGTTGAAATTTCTTTTATTTTTTGAAATCCTGTATTTTTTGCAACACGTTTTGGATTTTTTTTAATTGTCAGGCTCTTCCTATTCCTTTCACATGTTAATTTTACTTTCTGCCATATCAATTAATTTGAGTTAACTATTAAGTGAACTCATACATTTTTCCAATTTAATGATTGTTTCACCAATATACCCGAAGTTGGAAAATACAAATGCAAATTGACTTTTGATTTGATTTAAATTTAATATTTCTTTTACTTTTTTTATTGCATAAGCATCGGTAACAACAAGTTCTTCAATAACATTCTTAAATTGCTCAGAATAGGTTCCCCTTCTTGTTAATATTGGCTGCTGTGGTGACGGTCTTTAAATATATTTTTTCTCGTATGAAATCAATAAATCAATTTGATCGTATCGGCTTCTAATCTCCACTTCAACTCGGTGCATCCCATGTGCCTGCCAATTAACATTTATCATTTTTGGATACATTGTTTTAGCACAATTGGCAGTCTTAACCATGGTGGAATAAGCAGGTGGCATCGTTACGGCAACAAATACAACATTACAACAAAAATGGAAATTACATCACCGCTTACGTCAAAAAATACTTTAAACAAAAATCAAAGCGTGCCGCTGAACGTGATAAAATAAATAAATTTTAGCCAATTTTTATTTAATTTTGGTCAATATTTTATATATTTTAATTCAATATTATCAAAAACTTTAATAAAATACAATAATCACAGCACAAAACGTGGATTTTTTGTAAACATAAACAAAACTTTGACATAAACCTAGACAAACAATGCAAGAGCAAAACATCGTCATCTGGCGTAGTGCTGCCACCTGTTTATTTCACCATGGTCTTAACTAGGTAAGGTTTTGTATCGGTTAAAAATGAAGGGATCTTTTGTCGAAATTTTGTATTTAAAGCAGAGCTCAAAAAAAATTTTTTTTGTTTGGAATTTGGAAATTTTTTGAATAACTTTTTTTTATTTTTAAATTTCCATATAAATTTACAGCCTGGCCCACGATGCCGACAAGAATATTTCTTTCGTATATTTATATTGAAAACAAAAACCAATTTTAGGTTTTTGTTATTGTTTTCAATAAAAATATGCGAAAGAAAGGTTTTTGTCGATATTGTGGGCCTGGTAGTCAAAAAAATATATCACTCAAAAATGTTACAATATGCAAAAATATGTACATATTTTAAACCAAAATATGCATTTTCAACAAAATATGCAACAATATCCAAAACAAATCGATGCCATTTAACGCAAATTAAATGATTCGGAAAGATTTTTGGTCGACATTGATTTTAGAATAACGACAAAAAACATGCATTTGCATAGAAATCGCATCCCTAATTATAACATTGAAGTTTGTTAAAGAAATCAATAAAAATCTCATTTCCAGTGACGCACGCAGTTAAGGTTAAAGAACTGTATTAGTCCAAGTCAAAATTACTAGGTCTGATAGAGTATGAACAGCATAACTGGTGAATCGTTTACAACAAGGATACACAAAATATTGCAGTTTTTGGTGCAAATGGGACAGCTGAGTGCGACAAGAACACTATGCTCGAAAAGATTGGCCGGAACTTGAACTTGGCTTATTCACTATTACTAAAAAGAGGAAACTGTGTTGCATTTGAATACTTGAAAACAGTTTTTTTAAAGAAGGGTTTTTTATGGGGCCATACATTACAAAGCTACTGAAAGATTTCAAATTTGATTCGATTTTGTCTGAAGATGAGGCAAAGACATGGAAGCCATTTGGTTTGGTTGTAGCAATTTTTCTGGATAATTTTAGGAGCCTAAATTATGAAGAAATCATTCAAGATTTTTGAAAAAACAATGACTAACACTAAACGAAACTATGTATAGTAATTTGAAGAAAAAGAATGTAGAACAATAAACCCAAAATTTTTATTAATTAATTCGGAACAGTGTAGCAAATTGCATCAAACGCTTCTTCTTCTTTTATATTATGAATCATTATATATTTTCACCGACGAAGACGGCCGTATTATAAGGTAGCACCGTTCCCAAACACTACAAATCAGATTTAAAAATCGTTACAATAATAATAATAATAATAATAATAATAATAATAATAATAATAATAATAATAATAATAATAATAATAATAATAATAATAATAATAATAATAATAATAATAATAATAATAATAATAATAATAATAATAATAATAATAATAATAATAATAATAATAATAATAATAATAATAATAATAATAATAATAATAATAATAATAATAATAATAATAATAATAATAATAATAATAATAATAATAATAATAATAATAATAATAATAATAATAATAATAATAATAATAATAATAATAATAATAATAATAATAATAATAATAATAATAATAATAATAATAATAATAATAATAATAATAATAATAATAATAATAATAATAATAATAATAATAATAATAATAATAATAATAATAATAATAATAATAATAATAATAATAATAATAATAATAATAATAATAATAATAATAATAATAATAATAATAATAATAATAATAATAATAATAATAATAATAATAATAATAATAATAATAATAATAATAATAATAATAATAATAATAATAATAATAATAATAATAATAATAATAATAATAATAATAATAATAATAATAATAATAATAATAATAATAATAATAATAATAATAATAATAATAATAATAATAATAATAATAATAATAATAATAATAATAATAATAATAATAATAATAATAATAATAATAATAATAATAATAATAATAATAATAATAATAATAATAATAATAATAATAATAATAATAATAATAATAATAATAATAATAATAATAATAATAATAATAATAATAATAATAATAATAATAATAATAATAATAATAATAATAATAATAATAATAATAATAATAATAATAATAATAATAATAATAATAATAATAATAATAATAATAATAATAATAATAATAATAATAATAATAATAATAATAATAATAATAATAATAATAATAATAATAATAATAATAATAATAATAATAATAATAATAATAATAATAATAATAATAATAATAATAATAATAATAATAATAATAATAATAATAATAATAATAATAATAATAATAATAATAATAATAATAATAATAATAATAATAATAATAATAATAATAATAATAATAATAATAATAATAATAATAATAATAATAATAATAATAATAATAATAATAATAATAATAATAATAATAATAATAATAATAATAATAATAATAATAATAATAATAATAATAATAATAATAATAATAATAATAATAATAATAATAATAATAATAATAATAATAATAATAATAATAATAATAATAATAATAATAATAATAATAATAATAATAATAATAATAATAATAATAATAATAATAATAATAATAATAATAATAATAATAATAATAATAATAATAATAATAATAATAATAATAATAATAATAATAATAATAATAATAATAATAATAATAATAATAATAATAATAATAATAATAATAATAATAATAATAATAATAATAATAATAATAATAATAATAATAATAATAATAATAATAATAATAATAATAATAATAATAATAATAATAATAATAATAATAATAATAATAATAATAATAATAATAATAATAATAATAATAATAATAATAATAATAATAATAATAATAATAATAATAATAATAATAATAATAATAATAATAATAATAATAATAATAATAATAATAATAATAATAATAATAATAATAATAATAATAATAATAATAATAATAATAATAATAATAATAATAATAATAATAATAATAATAATAATAATAATAATAATAATAATAATAATAATAATAATAATAATAATAATAATAATAATAATAATAATAATAATAATAATAATAATAATAATAATAATAATAATAATAATAATAATAATAATAATAATAATAATAATAATAATAATAATAATAATAATAATAATAATAATAATAATAATAATAATAATAATAATAATAATAATAATAATAATAATAATAATAATAATAATAATAATAATAATAATAATAATAATAATAATAATAATAATAATAATAATAATAATAATAATAATAATAATAATAATAATAATAATAATAATAATAATAATAATAATAATAATAATAATAATAATAATAATAATAATAATAATAATAATAATAATAATAATAATAATAATAATAATAATAATAATAATAATAATAATAATAATAATAATAATAATAATAATAATAATAATAATAATAATAATAATAATAATAATAATAATAATAATAATAATAATAATAATAATAATAATAATAATAATAATAATAATAATAATAATAATAATAATAATAATAATAATAATAATAATAATAATAATAATAATAATAATAATAATAATAATAATAATAATAATAATAATAATAATAATAATAATAATAATAATAATAATAATAATAATAATAATAATAATAATAATAATAATAATAATAATAATAATAATAATAATAATAATAATAATAATAATAATAATAATAATAATAATAATAATAATAATAATAATAATAATAATAATAATAATAATAATAATAATAATAATAATAATAATAATAATAATAATAATAATAATAATAATAATAATAATAATAATAATAATAATAATAATAATAATAATAATAATAATAATAATAATAATAATAATAATAATAATAATAATAATAATAATAATAATAATAATAATAATAATAATAATAATAATAATAATAATAATAATAATAATAATAATAATAATAATAATAATAATAATAATAATAATAATAATAATAATAATAATAATAATAATAATAATAATAATAATAA